>CM028132.1:1223039166-1225653333 GCA_016271365.2 Neoceratodus forsteri | reverse complement strand
GCTACATCTGTGGCTTTTCGCAGAATGGCTTGGCTCAGGTGTACTAGCCTGTCACAGGATACCCAGGCTAAGGTCATGGATTTTCCTGTTGTGGGTAACTCTGTTTGGGGAGCAGACAGAGAATTACATGAAGAAAATGGATGAGTATAGGACCATATAGGAGTGCAAGCCAAGGAAAGGCAGGCCACGTCAGAGGCAGCTTTCCAGGGGCAGGGGCAGGCCTTTTCACAGACCTTTTTACCAAGCCCAGGCCTCCTCTTCAGCCTATGCCCAGAGGGGGTTCTTCAGAGGGAGAGGCAGACGGGGTACGAGCAGGCCTGCTCCCACCCCTCAGCCTAAAGCCCCTGCCAAACAGGCACCCTGATGGGAGGGCCAGGGCCGATTCTCCATTACCTGTAGGGGGCAGGCTGGCTTACTTTGTCCAGGACTGGGAGTCTTTAACATCAGACAAGTGGGTCCTGGAAGTAGTAAGCCAGGGACTGGTTCTCAGCTTCAAAAATTTCAAAGATGAGAACCAGATCCTTTCCACCTGCAAACCATCAGAGGCTCTCGCTCTGGAAACAGAAGTCTCAACCCTCCTGGCTCTCAGAGCTGTAGAAAGGGTACCTCCCACACCAGGGCAAAGGACTGTACTCCAGGTACTTCCTTACCCCAAAAAGACAGGAGAATGGGCGCCCATCCTGGATCTCAGATACCTAAACAAGCACCTTTAAAACCAAAATTCAAAATGGTGACTCTGGGAATTATTTTACCTCTCTAGGCTAGGGACTGGCTAGCATCCCTGGACCTCAAGGATGCCTACTTCCATGTTCTCATCAGAAGCTCCCACCGAAAGTACCTCAGATTCGAACTGCCCTCAGGCCATTATCAGTTCAGAGCAATGCTCTTCGGCCTCACCTCTGCCCAAAGGGTATTCACAAAATGCCTGGCAGTAGCAGTTGCTCATTTAAGAAGGCAAAAGATTGCCATCTTTCCTTACCTGGACGACTGGCTCATAGTGGGCCAGTCTCCAGACCAAGTCAAATTACACCTTCAGGTTACCCAGCAGCTGCTTACATCTCTAGGTTTCCTTCTCAATCTCCCAAAGTCAGTTCTAGAGCCTGTTCAGCTACTCACCTTCATAGGCGCAGAACTGGACACAAAGCAGGCCAGAGCTTTCTCCTCTAGAAAGAGCAAAGACCCTGGTGGCTCTGGCCTCCTCCTTCACTCTGCAGGTCTCTCGACCAGCAAGGCACTTTCTGCAGCTCCTAGGGCACATGGCTGCCTCCACAGCAGTAGTGAGCAAGATTTCAGATGAGGGACATTCAGTTCCATTTGAGAGCCTTCTGGTCTCAAAGGAGAGATCCTCTAACCAATCCCAGTAACTCGAACCCTGATCCAGGCCCTACAGTGGTGGCAGGATCAGAGCAATCTGAGACAAGGGGTTCCTTTCATCCCTCAGTCTCACTACTTGACCCTTACTACAGATGCGTCCCTCTTGTGGTGGGGAGCTCACATGGGCAACCTCACCACCCAGGGATTGTGGTCCCCTCAGGAATCTCTACTCCACATCAATCTGTTGGAACTCAAAGCAGTTTTTCTAGCACTTCAGGTTTTTTCTGCATCTGTTCAGAACAAAGTGGTACAGGTCAGAACAGACAACACCACTACAATGTGGTACATCAACAAGCAAGGGGGCACTCGGTCTTCGGCCTTGTGCACTGAGGCAATGAAGTTGTGGTCTCTGGCTTATTCCCTGAACACCTCCCTCATAGCAGTTCACCTCCCAGGCAAGGACAATGTCCTGGCAGATGCTCTCAGCAGGATTTCCCAGGGCCATCACGAATGGTCTCTGGATCCCCTAGTACTGGAGGTAGTATTTGCCAGATGGGGCACCCCTCAGATAGATCTTTTTGCAGCCCCAGACAATCACCAACTTCCGCTATTTTGCTGCAGGCCCCCAGTGTTGGGCTCAGTCCCTCTGGATGCCTTCCTTCTCAACTGGAAAGGGAAGTTTCTCTATGCCTTCCCCCCCCTTCCCTCTCTTGTTCAAGGTGCTAGTCAAAATCAGATCTCAACCTTGCAAGATGATTCTGATTGCTCCAGATTGGGCCAGACAGCCCTGGTATCCACTCCTTCTGTCCTTAGCAGTCCACCTTCCCCTATGTCTTCCCAGGAATCACAATCTGTTAACCTGTGCCCAGGGGAGAGTTTGGTACCCGAATCTCAAATCCCTCAACCTCAAGGCCTGGCTCTTGAAGAGTTAGAGTTTGCTGACCTACACCTTTCTCAAGGTGTACTCGATATCGTGAAAGCTTCTAGGAAGCCTTCCACCAGGGCTACTTATAATTCTAAATGGAAAAGGTTTTCCATATGGTGCTCTGGAAAGCATATTTCCCCAGAATCTGCTGATTTGCCCACAGTCCTGGATTATATGGTCCGCTTAAATACTTTGAGGCTGAGGCCAGCTACCCTGAAAGTGCACTTGGCAGCTGTCTCTGCTTTTATATCAGCAGGAAAGCCCTCTTCTCTTTCTGCTCACCCTGTATTCTCCAAATTTTTCAAGGGATTGCTTCACACCAACCCTCCATTCAGGGACCCTGCTCTTGCCTGGGATCTTAATGTTTGCATTGCTCAGCTTATGCAACCCCTTTGAGCCTTTGTCTTCAGCAGAGCTTAAGTACTTGACTTGGAAAACTGTGTTTCTGAGAGCCATCACTTCTGCCAGACGATAAGTGAATTACAAGCTTTATCAGTGGAGCCTGATTTTATCTCCTTTCACAGAGATAAAGTGGTCCTCAGGACTAACAGGAAGTTCTTGCCTAAGGTGGTTTCAGATTTCCACCTTAATCAATCTATATCTCTTCCAGTGTACTTCACTGACCATTCCTCCTCTGGCGAGAGGAGGTTGCACAGCTTAGATGTGAAGAGAGCCCTTAGTTACTACATAGAGCGTACCAAGGGTCACAGGTTTGACTCCCTCCAACTGTTCCTCACTTATGGTGAGGTTGGTAAAGGGAAACCTGCCACTAAAAGGTCCATTGCCAGGTGGATTGTCTCTTGTATCCAATTTTATCAAAAACTGGATAAGGTTCCCCCTTCAGGACTGAGGGCTCACTCTACCAGAGATACAGCTGCGTCCCTGGCTGCAGCCAGGGACATCCCTATCATAGAGATATGTCAAGCAGCTACCTGGAAAACAGTTCACACTTTCACCAAGCATTACTCCCTGGACATCCAGGCTAGGAGTGATGCTCGATTTGGCACAGCTGTGCTTCAGAGCCTATTTCCTAAGTAGGTTCTGTCCCTCCTCCATGGAGGTACTGCTGTGTAGTCTGCATATGTCATAATATAGCAAGACTTCATGTTGTTTGAAGAAAAAATTACTCACCTTAGTAATGTTGTTTCTTCTAATGGAGTCTTGCTATATTATGACCCCCGCCTGCCCCTCTCAGAACCTCTGTTTTTGGGATGTGGTGGGCAGTGCAGTGTTGGCACTTAGTAGATGCCCACCTTGTTTTTTCACCCTCTTTTGGGGTGTTTGGGTGTTGTGTTTTTATTTTTTGGATCCCCTGACTTGAGTCTTTGTTTTGGGACCAAAAGGTGTTAATAGTTTAGTAGCCAGTTGGCTAGTGTAGGTTTACAGCTTCCACACAGAATCTTAGTGAGTTTTGCTTGTAAAGATCTGACAGTTTGAGTTTGAAGAACAACAGACAGAGTTCTCAACTGAGCTCGCGCTCAAGATTCCATGCCTGGCATGGAAAGTTAACTCTTTCACCTCCGGAGCAGTTCGAAGGCTGGATCTAACTGCATATGTCATAATATAGCAAAACTCCATTAGAAGAAACAACATTACTAAGGTGAGTAATTTTTTCTTATATCCCAATAGTGGGTTTCGTCCGAAGCTTTTACTTGGGCCTAGGGAACGCAGGAGACATTGTTTGTTATGTTTCCATATGTAAAGAAGTTTTTGAGCAACGTCTTGCATCTCTGATCGGAGAACTCGCCCACTGAGATTATTGTTTACTTCTTCCCCTCCTCCCCCTCCTTTTTTTTCTCTCCTTTCCTTCTCTTTTCCCTTCCATGAAGAAATTGAATTAAACGACCTTTAGGTTGACCACTCATAAGTAATACAATGTTGTAGAAGAACTCACCTATACGGTACTATATCCTTTAGGTTGTATTTTAATTATATTCATCCTGGCCCCATTCCATTCTGGAAAGCTGCCCTAGGGGGATTGGCTTTCTCTCTCATGGGTGGGCAGAGAGCACCTCCCTTTTTCTTCCCCTTTATATAATGATTTAAATACTTGAGGCTTTATTAGCCATGTTGTAACCACTTCAGGATCGGTTCTTACTCTCACGGTGAGACCTGTTCCTAGAAGGGATGTTCCCTCTCTGGTGGGTCTTCATCTACATTAGGTGGGTGGATGCACCACTTTCCTAGGGTAGTCAGATCTCGATCACCTTGGGACTCGGGTGTGAGACTGTTATGTCTCCTCCTGCTGTGGAAGACAAATTGTGTATAGTTATCTCAGTTAAGAGATTTGGTTATGTAAATAGGTTCTGGTTATATTATTTAGTTACAATTTTACTACTTATTTTAAAAATGGATGGTGACAGACTTTTCTCCAAGAATGTAGTTACTCTGGTTAAGGTTGGAGGGGTTGCTCACGACAGGACAGATAGACTTAAGGAAGCTGCTCGCTCTGATACTGCTGTGCTTGGTCTAATAAGACCATCAGAGCGAGGGTGGTACCTAGTAAATACAATTTTTCCAAGTTCTTTTTCCCTAAAGGGATCCAGCAACCTTCACCATTAATAATTGTACCATTTTCTCCAGAAGATAATGGTTAATGTCCCTGTAAAAATTTTCTCCCAGAATGTGAATGGCTTACATTCACCTATAAACACTACAGGATCATGCAGCATTTAGAGAAGCAACGGGCTGACTTATATTTTCTACAGGAGTCCCATCTCTCAGTGTCAGAACACTCCAAATTACATTGGGGAGGTAGATACTCGTGATAGCATCCTCTTACCCAAAGGGGCACAGTAATTTTAGTTCCATCTTCGACCCCATTAGAGGTACACGAAACCTACCTATACCGGCATAGAAGATATGTGATTCTCACAAGATTACTTTATTCTCAGAGACTCTGGTGAACACCTATCTCCCCAAAGACTTCACTTCCATTGGTGCGAACTTTCATACAGAAGGTGATGGAGAGGCTAAAGGGGATACTGATCATGGGCGGGGACTTTAATGTCCCTTTCCACCCTCACCTTGACTCCTCTAATCATAATCTATCCAGACTTTCTGGATCCGCTAAATATTTAAAGGGGAATTTTGCACATTTGGGCATTGAAGGTGCCTGGCGGAGTCTTTTTCCATCGGACCTTGGATATACATATTTTTCCGGGAGGCATGGCACCTACTCCAGGTTAGACTACGTTTTCATAACAGCAGAACATCTTACATTAATTCAAGATATATTGATAGAACCCAGAATACTTTCTGATCATAACCCCTTAATTCTAAAAATACACCTGGGTAAACAAAATAAGTTCAGGCTCTGTCGGTTCAATGCTTCCCTTCTCCAGGACCAAGAATTTTGAGACCACTTTATGAAGCACATCCCTCAAGCAATCCAAGAAAATTTGTCTCCTGAAACCTCGTCTTCCATACAATGGGACGCATTGAAAGTGGTTCTCCGTGGAGAACTGATGGAGTATGCTTCTCATAAACAAAAAAAAAAAATGAACGCCAGACTCAAATTTTTAACAGATCTTTTGGAGTCATACCAACTCTTATATAGAGAGGGTGATTCGGCCCTCCAACGTCGAATAAGAGGTTTAAAACAGGAAATACCACAAATATTAGGCTATAGAACTTTCCAGAGCCTGAATTATCTAAGGCAATACAACTATGAGGGGAGGAGCAAGGGCTTTGGCAAGAAAACTCAGAGCCAACAAATGAGCTTCGACTATATTAAAAATGAGAACTAACATTTCCAATAAAACTACATATAAAGAAGAACAAATTAGACAAACTTTTACAATTTTTTACGAAACTTTATATAAAGCCCCCCCTCCAGTTCCAAAAAAAAAACAGGCGGCGATATCGGCCTTTTTAGATAAACTTTCATTACCAGAGTTGTCAGAGCAACATACCAACCAGTTGGAATGTCCAATTGGACTTGAAGAAATATTTCAACAGGTCAAAGCTTTAAAACCATTGAAATGTCCGGGTCCAGATGGCTTTAGCCCGGAATGGTATAAGGCCTTTATGCCGCAACTGTTTCCCAGATTTCTCCTAGCCTGTCGGGCAGTGAAAGAGGGCAAAACCCCTCCACCCTCCTATAACTACGCAGTTCTTTCCCCTTTATTGAAACCCGAAAAAGACCCTACTCTTTCATCGTCATATCGCCCCATTTCAATCTTAAATGTGGACTATAAAATATTCATGGCCATATGGGCCAAACAGCTGGAACCCATTCTATTACATCTTATACATAAGGATCAATCAGGCTTTATAAAATCAAGAAGTACATTTGATAACTTACTCCGAATTATGTTACTAATGGAATATATACATACTAGAAAAATCCCCTCTACTATTATAAGCCTAGATGCAGATAAAGCATTCGATAAGGTAAATTGGGAATATTTATGGGCCACTCTTTTTAAATTTTCTTTTCCTAACAGTTTTCTTTGATGAAATATATTTATTCCCACCCCAAGGCCTACATACGTGTCAATGGTTCCTTATCCCAACCAATTACGATACAAAGGGCACAAGACAGGGTTGCCCATTATCCCCGATACTTTTTGCCCTGTATATCGAGCCTCTGGCGGAAGTCATACGGGTGAATGCTCAGATTGAGGGAATCCCAGTGGGCTAATGGGAACACAAGGTACTCTTGTTTGCTGATGATACTGTGATTACCACCAGTGCTCCAGAAACCTCTCTCCCGGCATTATGGGAAACCTTAGACCTTTTTCGAGCCATTTCAGGATTCCAACTAAATATAGCCAAAACAGATCTCCTTTCATTATATTTCTTTCCATCCCCAACCCTTAAAAACAAATATCCCATAAAATGGCACCAAAGTTTAAATATTTGGGAATTCATATACCAAAAAACTTAGACAATTTGGAATGACGAAACTATGAATCTGTCTCTGTCCAAATCCAATCAGAATTAACCTGTTGGTCTAAATTACCATTAAGCTTTTTTCAAAGAATCAAAACTATTCGTATTATCGTACTGCCTAAACTCTTATACTTATTTCAAAATGTTTCTACTTTTCCCTCTAAATTTTATTTCCAATCATAGGATAAAATTATATCAAACTTTATTTGGAATGGCCAACACCCTAGAATTAGGATGTCCCTACTGCAACTCCCACTTTCTCTCGGTGGCGCCAATCTACCAAACCTGAAACTTTATGCTCTGGCAGCCTTTTTTTAAATATTAGCTTTATGGCTATCCTCTGTATATGTAGCTCCCTGGAAAGAGTTAGAATTTGCCATTAATGATCTATATGACATTACTAGGGTAACCCTTTCCACGGTAACCAAGATTGCACCTGTGAAAGAATACACTCCCTTTGCGGCACAGATTTTGAAGCTATGATATAAACTCAAAACACATAAAGGTTTTAAAGCACTTTTCTTTTATTATACACAAATCTCGGGGGATGAGGGATTTCTCCCAGCTGCTATAGATCATAATTTTGCAAGATGGCGAAGAGTGGGTCTCCAATTTTTCAGCAATTCCTTAGCCAAACGGGTATTATTCCATTTGAAACTCTAAAAGCAACTTATGGCCTAGCAGATACCGACATCTGTAGGTATACCCAGGTTAAAAATTACATTTTACGACAGAGAGAGGCGATAACAAAATTACCTGACCCCATCCCCATAGCATGGATATACTTAGAGGACCATGTAAATGGACACTTGTGGGGGCACCAAGTGGGGCATATCTACAGAATCCTGAGAGAAGGGATGGGTGATTCCTCACTTACCATTTTGAGTGCTTGGTGTAGAGATCTGGCTGAAGTTATCCCAGACCAAGATTGGTTGCGGGCATCTCCTTTAGCATGCAAAGTTACTCACTACACTAAATGGTGAGAATTTGCCTGGAAGTGCGCTAGCCGTTTTTTTTCGTTCACCTGCTGTTCTGGCGAAATATTTACCATCCAGTTATAGCAGATGTTGGAGGAACTGTTCATGTAGACATGCTGACCAGAGCCACATATTCTGGACATGTCCTCAGTTAACTCCATTTTGGTGTATATTACAACAGCAGGTTTCTGACTACTTAGGCGAGTCGGTCGAATTTATGGCCGAATTGATCCTATTATCTATATTTCCACCTCACAATCCTTCGTCGCAGCGTACCCTATTGCCTATCTATATTTTAGCAGCAAAAAAGGGCATCACTAAACAATGGAGAACTATAGCTATTCCGTCTTTGAGACACTGGAGGGGGGTGGTTTCAGATATCTATTATGTGGAATCTCTTCCGGCCAAACTCCATAATAAATACCAGGCATTTGAAGCACAATGGAGACCCTGGGTACTGCATTTGTCCAGACAAGACCTGGACTTTGTCCCCTGATCCTCTCCATATCACAACTAATGTTTTTATACTCAGAGAGATTGAGAGTCTTCTGTTGATTCTGGAACACAGCCTTCACATCTGGTAGACCTTTGACTATTTGAGTTCTTGGAGAAAGTCAAACTTTAAATGTTTATATCTGGGGTAGATTACCTATTAAGCTATTAATTTCAGTCATTGCAGAATGAAAAACACAAACACAGGTTATGATACAATTATTTTATTGTCTTTAATATACTGTACCATGGAGAATAATGTACATATTTGGACTTAGTGATAATGACTGTAATCCAAGTATTTTTCACATCCTTTGAATAAAAAGAAATAAAAAAAAAAAAAGAAAAAGGCCATTTTGGAAGCCCTCAGGACAACAGCCCCAAAACCAGCCTCAGAAGAGGGGTGGCTTCAAAAGAAAGGCCACCTCCCAGACACCTGGAAGCTTTGCCTCTCGAGCCACCCAGGCCCCTTTGCCTACTCCCGGAGCATCCCAATGACTCCTTGCCAGACCCCCCTCCTCCAGCGGAGTCAGTGGGGAGAAGTGGTAGGGAGTCGCTTCTCCCTCCATCTTGAGGGCTGGAGCAAAATCACATCAGACCTCTGGGTTCTACAGCTCACAGAGAGAGGTCATACTCTGGAGTTCGAGCAAATACCTCCGGATACTCCACCAGTGTCCTCCCGTTATCCTCCTTCTCATGTCCCCCTGATCAAAGGGGAAATTCATGCCCTCCTCAGAAGCAGGCTATAGAGCCAGTCCCCCTGGCTCAATGAGGAAAAGGGTATTATTCACACTTTTTCCTAGTTCCTAAAAAGACCAGGGACCTTTTGCCCACCCTGGATCTCAGCTCCCTGAACAAGTTCATCAAATACAAGAGGTTCAGGATGGTCACACTGCCAGGTCTAATTCCCCTCCTGCATCAAGGGGACTGGCTCTGCTCTCTCGAGATGCAAGATGCATACCTGCACATTCTGATTTTTCCGCCCCACAGGAGGTTTCTGTGGCTCCTCTTCCAGGGCCAACATTACCAGTTTCGAGCCTTGCCATTCGGCCTCTCCTCTGCTCCCAGAGTCTTCACCAAGTGCCTAGCGGTGATGGCTGTGGCTTTATGTCGATGGGGCTATTATGTCTTTCCCTACCTAGACGACTGGCTCCTGGCAGCTGCCACCAGGGAACAGCTGCTTTGCACTCTTGGAGACACGTTTACACTCTTCCGAGAGCTGAAGATCACCCTGAATATCCCAAAGTCGTCCCCATGGCCTAGCCAGAGGCTCCAGTTCATAGGGGTGGTCCTGGACACATTACAGGGTATGGTCTTCCTCCCCCAGACAGGGCGGTTCGCCTTCGGGATCAGGCCCGAATGGTATCCTCGGCTCCTCATGTTCTGACTCCTCGGTCACATGGCCATCACTACGGTTCCTATGACTCTCCTCCATATGAGGTCCCTCAATGGATGCTCAGGGTACAATGTGACCGGAGGTCCGATGACATAGATTAGTCGGTCTGGTCTCTGACCCAGTCTGCAGGACACTAACCTAGTGGTTGGACCCACTCAGTTTATTGATGGGGTCCTCTTCCAACAGGAGCCCCCGAGACGAGTTCTGACCACAGACGCCTTGGGTCTGTGTTGGGACACTCATGTGAAGACCAGGCAGACCCAGGGGACCTGGTCACCAGACGAGCAATTGCTCCACATCAGCGTTCTAGAGATGTGAACAGTCCTGAATGCCTTGCAGGCTTTTCAAGCAGACTTATCTCCAGGCTCTCTTCTCATTCAGATGGACAACACGTCCATCATCTTTTACATCAACAAGCAGGGGGGGACTCACTCGTACTCCTCTGCAGGGAGCCAAAAGAGGGTCTGGTATTGGGCACTGGAACACCACCTCAAGCTCATTGCCATTCATGTTCCAGGTGTCCAAAACGTCTTGGCCAACAGTCTAAACATTCTGAGTCCAAGGCTCACGAGTGGGAGCTCCTTCAGTTGGTAGCAGACCAGCTATTCGACAGATGGAAACAACCAGAGTTGGACCTTTTTACATCCCCATTCTACACCAAACTGCCCAGTTTCTGCCCGCTAGATCCAGAGCCTGGAGTTTTCTGATGAGACGCATTGTCTCTCTCCTGGACAGGGAGGTTCCGCTACACCTTTCCTCCCCTTTCCATTCTAGAGAGGCTACTTCTGAAGCTTCAGATGGAGGGAGCAGAGATGATTCTCATAGCACCCTATTGGCATTGGCAGATTTGGTTCCCACTACCTCAACAGCTGGCAGTGGAACCTCCAATTCCCCTGCCTCTGAGCTCGCCCTTGCCCCTCCCAGGACCGGCGCAATTTGATCCATCCAGATCTCGGTTCCCTGCATCTTCTTGCGTGGCTCCTGCAGACCTAGCGAGGACACAATATGGGGTTTCCCATAAGGTAGTGGATGTCCTGATGGCAGCCAGGAAACCCTCAACTAGATCTATAAATGCTATGAAGTGGAAAAGATTTTGCTTGTGGGCTGCCGCACGCCAGCTTAATTCTTTTTCTTGTCCCCCGAACACCATCCTTGAATATCTCCTTTCTCTATTTGAGCTGGGCCTGAGCTACTTCTCCATAATTATCATCAAGCTTTTGTTAACCGGGTAGGTACACAAGACAAAACTTATGCCTATTTTCAGGTACGACCCGGGAGAGTACAGGAAATACAATTTCGAAATACATTTGACAACTCAGGTACATATACATTCAGTATACAGAGTCAGAGCATACATAAAATGATCAAGTGGTTACACACAGTAGGACTTATGCTTTAAGAAACGAGTAGTGCAGTGCATAAAAGTAGAGGTATAAAAAATACTATTATATTTACAACTGTGGGAGCCCAGTAAGGAGGGCCCCCAGTACTGATTATGTACAACTTACATGACCCCAGAAAAGTGGAGCCATGGTCACTGTTTCGGCATATCACGCACCAGTAGATGGCAAAACCCTTACTTAGCTGGACGTGCCCCGTACTTTTTTGCAGGGCATCTTACACTTAAAGCCTCCCGTTAGAGATCCCATTCCTCAATGGGATCTTCTTTTTATGCTGTAAAAGCTCATGCTTCCACCGTTTGAACCAGCCACAGATTGCGAGCTACACTTACTGTCGTGTAAAGCGTTATTTTTAGTTGCAGTTACTTCTGCCCAAAAAGTTTCAGAGCTTTAGGATCTGATGTGTAAAGAATCTATATGTTTTTTCATGAGGACAGGGTGTCATTATGTACATGTGTCAGAGTCTACCCTAAATCAAGACATCCACCTGCCAGTTTACTATCCCGAGCACTCTAATAGGAGGAAAGCATTGTTGCATACTCTCGACGTCCATGGAATGCTTTGTTACCATCTGATCCGTACGGCTTCCTTTCGGAAAACAGATCAGTTGTTTCGTTTGCTCCCAACACTCAGTGGACACCAGTTTACAAGCAGTCCTTGTCTAAATGGTTGGTTAACTGCATTGTTTTTTGTTACAAGTACAACAAGCCCTTACCAGGTACGGTAAAAGGCCATTCTACCAGGGGGGTGGCTGCCTCCTTTGCCTCTCTCCGAAACATCTCTGCAGCAGAGATCTATGCAGCAGCTACCTGGAGTTCTGGTCACACCTTTGTCGAGCATTACAGCTTGGACGCGACTTCCAGACGTAGGACTGAGTTTGGCCTGGCGGTCCTCCAGGGCCTTTAGTTGGCAGTATTTTCGGCCTCCTCCTAGACTTTCCTAGTCCTTATCCTTTGTTGCTTGGCACTCAGTCCTAACGTTTATTTCCTGCTGCAAGAGCTCCAACTCGAAGTAAGATAGTACCGTTACGTAAGAACTTACTGTAACAGTTGATCTTCGAGAAGAGCTCTTGCAACAGGTGTTGCTTTCCCTCCCTTCTTCCCCCTGGCTTTCTCTCTGCTGTTAAATTTTAGTAAAGAACCTGCCCACTTCTCCTTCCATCCTAGACTCCGGGTCTCCATTGGGAGAACTGAGGTGTGTCTGGAGACCGCCCCTTTTATACCATTGGCTTATGTCAGGCAGAGCCGATGTTGGGGGCGGTTCCCGCTGAAGACTGCTAGCTAAAAGGTTTCCATGGGATCCTGGCACCCACCTGGCGGCTTAGTTCTAACAGTTATTGCCCGCTACAAGAGCTCTTCTTGAAGATGTACTGTTATGGTAAGTTCTTACATAACTGTACTTTATGCTTGCAACATTTCTCTTGAAGTATGCCATGATTTATCTGTTGCCCCACACTGTTGTTTCTAATTAAAGTTGTTGCTGATCTATACCTCAGGTGCTTTTCCTGCTGAATTTCAGTAATCACTCTATTGTTTAGGTAAAATAGTAATTTAAGGTCAGAAAGGACACTTGGGCCGTCAAGTCTACCCCTCCCCGCCTCTTCATAGGCAGAGACCAGTAACAATATCTGTGCAAACATCTGTGCTAATGTATAGGAATTCCCACCCATCCAGCTGTCCAGGGTACCCCGTGATTCCCTTTTTAAGCAGGAATTTGTCCATGCTTACCTTGAATGCCAGTATTGTCTCCCTGTCAATTGTCTCTGCTGGTGGCCTGTTCCATAGATTCACCACTCGCTGGGAGAAGTGCATTTTAATGCTGTGCCTAAAGTTACAACCTCTGTGCTTCAGGGTGTGTCCCCATTTGCTGCTGGAGCACACTAGATCACACATCTGTGACTGCTTGACCTTGTTGATTCCCTTCATTAGATCGTGTCTCTCCTCAGCCTCCTTTTCTCCAGTGTGAACATTTTTAAGGGCCCTCAGTTACTCTCTATAGCTTTTGTTCCCCATATCCCTGATCACTCTGATGGCCTCGTATTGCACCCTCACAGATGCCTCAGTTTGCCTTTTTTTCCTGCGATGCCCAGAAGTGCATGCAGTACTCTAAGGGGTCCTGACCAAGTTTGTGTAGAGTGAATGGATTACTTCTCCTGCTTTCCTGTTCACAAAGCACCCTTAACAGTCTTCCAGCCTTCTTTTTTTTTTCTTTGTTATTCTTTTTCCCATCATCAGTCCAGTGGCTGTCAGTGAGGCTACCACCCAGTCCCATTGCCAGTCCTCTACCCCAGAGAATCCCTGCTATGTGCCCTGTGGGGAGAGACCCTCCAATGGTAAGGGTGGTGGGAGAACCCCCCACGCTGTATTATTCCAAATCTGGTAGGAGTGGGAGATTCCTTCATGCTGTAAGGGTGGCACAAGATTTGAGTATACCGACTTCATCCTGCAGCATGTTGGAGGAGATTTCTCCCTGTTTCCTCTCATGAGATGCTGGGCCATGTACACCCTGCATAGTACGCAGCTGGCATGCATGCAGCCAAGGCCCTTGCATTTCTCCTCCCTCTGCCATCCCTATCTGACCTACACCCCCTAGGCCCCCATAGGTAGGGCTGATGCAGGGAAAAATGGAGGAGCCCCCACCCAGAAGAGGCGAGCGTCTTTTCCCCCTCATCCTGGCTGGCCCCAAATGACCCAGGCTTATTCCCGAACCTGGGTCGATGCTGTTATGAGTGGTGCCCTTGCTGCTGTGCTGGTGGGCCAGCATTATTCCAGCCTTCTTATCAGCACCCATGCACTATTTGTCAGGCTTTAGCCCCTTGTTTGCTGTGACCCACATGTCCTCTTCCTCCATTGCAGGAAGAGGAACCCCACACAGTGTATAGGTCCTACCTCCGTTTTTCCTCCCAAAGTGTAGCACCTTGCATTTGGCTGCATTGAGTCAGAGGCTCCAGGAGTTGTTAAGTCATCCTGCTCATTCAGGTCCTCCTTAGGTTTGTCCCTGTCCTTAAAGGAGACTACCACACAGGCCAGCTTAGTATCATCATTAAACTTAAGCATCTGTGGAAACTTTAGCTTCCAGAGTTTTGAATAAAATGTTGAATAGCAATGGCTCCAGCAGCAATCCTTGAAGAACACCGATGAGTACCCCTTTTTGCTCAGAGTAATTAACCACATAAGTCTGTTTCCCGCACCCAAGGCAGGTTGTTGTCCAGCTTGTGTATACTTATAAATGGGTTGGAAATGTCCTGCTTCCTGTAAATAAGCTCAGAGATTCGTATGTTAATCCCCCAGAAATGCACAGGTTTGAACAAGTTCAGGCAGTGGGATTTGGAATTAGGGCAAATCACATCAAGAATTTGTGGCCCACTTTATTCATCCCTGATTGCCATCAAAAACATGGCTGCCACCTTTACTCACTGAAAACCTTCAATAAGCCTCTTAAAAGCAAAACATTCTTAAATTTTCAAAAATAAACATTCTTTCCTCTCATGATCCCCTCCTTACACACAAAAAATGTAAAATGAAGTACTACTCACAGTTTTAATTCCTGGTGTTTCTTTGGTGACCATAAAAAAATCCCCACCTGTTCTTACTAGCTTTTCATGGCAATCTCACTAAAGCATTTGAGTAGACCACAGTATCCTCCTAGACAATTTGAACTGCATTAGTATATCTCTAAGAGCTTCTTCTTGGTTTCCGAACTAGCTCTCCGATAGGATACAGCAGGTTAGCTCAGGGGGCTCCATCTCTATTCCTAGGAGGGTCACTAGTGGGGTAACACATCCTTGGGCCCATATTTTTCTCCTTCTTCATTGACCTCCCCCTCCCCAAGGTGTGGCAGGGATGACATACTCCCCTGTATGCTAACCACCTAGTATTGTACCCTAGTGACATACCTGCGGTCATCTCCTCTACCCTCACTGAAAAATTCTGCTCAGCTCAACTGTGGTGCCTTAATGATAGGTTACTACTAAATGTCAAAGAAACTAAAGCAGTGTTGTTTGGGTCTAAACCCAGGCTGTGCAGTCTGGTGGGATTGGATTCCTCGATCAGATTCCTGGCATCTGATGATGCCCCTTTGAGCTTATATCCTCCTTTAAGTATCTGGGTGTTACCATCGACCCTCCCTGTTCTTTGCTGCACATGTTGTGCTCACCATCAAGCGCATTAACCAGAAACTGGGTATTAGTTACAGACCGAAAGCTCTTATGACAAGTGAGGCTTGTTATTGCTGGGGTACATTGTTTCCCCTTCTTGACCACTGCTCCCTCATCTTCTCTCAAACCTCCATTAATAATTCAGCAAGATTAAACATAGTGTACACTAATGTCTGTACATTATTGCACAGTAATGTCTGTAGATTTGCATTATTGGCCCTCCTCGGTACCTGCCACGGCTCCATATACAAATCCCTTGGCTGGCTTGCACCTCAGGCCCACCATGAGTATTTATTTTTTTTGTTTGTTTGAAAATGGGTAACGGAAAGGCACACTAAGCTGAGGCTCATTTCCAGGTACAACTCGGGAAGGGTGGAGGGGTGGAACAGTACAGACGTACATAGAAACGAGAGTAATATAAGGGTAAAGAGTAACATGCATACAGAGTGTAAAAATACCAACGGTAAAAGTGTGGTGAGAATGGTATCAACAAGGTGGGACAATGAGCCTGGAAACAAGCCTTGGCTTAGTGTGCCTTTCATGGCCAAAAATTGTTTAAAAAAAAAAAAAAGGCAGCATAAGGTAAAATGGAAAGTATCTACAGTGCTAGCAGAAGATACCCATGAAAAAAGAAGTGGTGATACAAAGCAGTAAGAGTGGTGTAACAGGAACTGTGAGTGGTGGACAGTCTGTTATGGTTTAGCAAAATTACAAGTAAGGTGGCAGAATCAGGTCAGACCAAACCAGATAGGCAGGGTGGAGAGGGAGTGGGGGCTTGGCGGGAGCAGGATGTGAGAGTACCTCTCAGGCTGTCCTACAGTCTCTGAGGGACAATGAGCTCTCCTCACTTGACAACCTTCAGAGACCAGCTGCGCCACCGTAGCCTTAGGTCACCATCTCTTCTACTTTTGGAGATGCATGGTGTCACCAGCTATATGCGGTAAAAGGTCTTTCTCATTTGCAGAACAGGAGATAAAAAGCAGTAAGAGTGGAGTAACAGGAATTGCAAGTGGTGGACATTGTTACAGTTTAGCAAAATTACAAGCAAGATGACAGAATCAGGTCAGACCAAACTGGACAGACAGGGTGGAGAGGGAGGTCAGGGGTCAGTGTGGGCTTGGCAGGAGCAGGATGAGAGAGTACCTCTCAGGCTGTCTTACAGTCTGTGAGGGACAATGAGCTCTTGCCACTTGACAACCTTCTGAGACCAGTTGTACCACCGTATCCTCAGGTCGTCATTTCTCCTACTTCTGGAGACTCCTTCTGTCACCAGTTGTATAGGGCAAAAGGCCTTCTCATTTGCTGTTCCAACCCACTGGAGTGGCCTGCCAAGATCTACTTGTTTCCTGTGATCTAGCTCCCAGTTCAAAACACTCTACGGAGCTGCCCTACGGGATAACTCAGCCTGTGAAATGTTGCACCTGATCACAGCATTTGTACTGCATCTCTCGCAGCAATTTTTAAATGGAGCTTGTGTGTTTATTATTTGTCAGTCCTTCATATTGCGGACTGTGTATGGATGTCCTGTTGGTTAATTTTGTTTTTTACCTTGCTCAGTATTTACTGCATTCCTACTGTACAGTTATGTGCCATCTTCATCACTCGGGTCGTACCTTAAATGGATCCCTGGGACCAGTGCACCCACTTGGTGAACAAATAATCAATAATATTTAAAGATTTTATTTACAACAGGAAAAGGTATAACAAACCAATTGAACTTGTGCTCATTTCCAGTGGCTTCCTGATTGAAATTTACACGCGTAAGATGACAAACAATAACAGTTCTGTTGTAGATAAATATGTAACCCCTAGATGGCGCTATCCCAGGGGCTACTACCCCTGCCTGATTTGCCACTAACAGGTTGAGGGGCCTGGATCCAATGGCGGGTGCCTCCACCCAGAGGTCAGGGTTTGCAATAGTTAAACTAACTTGGTCACAGCCCTCTGGGACACTGCAACCCCTTTCTTCCCACTAGTGGCCCACACAATATATCAGAATTACCTTCACAGTATACACTTACCCCAGGTCTGGTTCCGCACTGGGACCTCCTGTGAAATGAGATACAGTGCAACAATCACAGTACAGTACTTTAACATAGACAAATACCTCAGGCAGTATAACTTTGCTGAAACAAGCAGCTCTGATTTATTTAGGGGATATAACAAGGACAGGGGAAATCAGGTTAATTAGCTTATCACTCTAATAATCTACTTTATGGCTCTGTGCACAGGCCTATCCCTATCAGTTACTGTCCCTGGGTACCCAAGCCCTAGTGGCTAGTCCAAACGTGGCAGCTGGTAGGGGCCCTTTCACACAGAGAAAAGGAGAATTAAACAGTCAGCAGTACAGTAATTCCATTTGGATTTAATGTGGCAATTCAACAGGGGCGACCCTGAATTAGTACTCACGACCTCCAAATAAGATAGGGTCCTTCAATGTCAGCAGGGCTCACTTGAGGTACACAAACCTCTTCACACATCCATATAAAAGAAAGCACTATACCAGGCAGGCTGCATCTGTATCCCGATCGCAATTACTGCACAATACCCAGGAGACACACAGCAGATTCAGTTCCTGACAGACCGAGTGTAATTTTCAGCAATTCCTCCAGTCTTCTACAGGGTGAGCCTGGTTTCTACTCTTCAGAGATCCTTTGATTCTTTTCACAGGATGGATTCAGTCCTAACAAGCTGCAGACCGGAACTCTGGGCCTTACACACGTTTTTTGACTAAAACTGCACACTGAAAAAGTACAGGGCTCCTTCCTTCTTCACTGCCAAAGCTCAACTGAACTCCAACCGACAAAAACGGGCACTTCCTTTGAGTTCTTCCCAGTTCTTGACTGGATTGGCTGTCACTCACAATAGACTGCTGCTGTTGGTCCAAAAAGGCACTGAAGTCTAAACTACATCTCCCAGAGTCACTGCCCATACAATCCTCTTGTGGCTGGCTCAGATTATGAGTCCAAGTTCTGATTCGTCCAAGGCACCATTTTAGAGCTAGCTTACCCCACACTGATTGGTCCAGTTCAGCAGTTCAAAACTAGAATGGGGAACTAGCAGACACAGTTCTGACTGCAAAGAAAGCAGGTTAGACAAACTGTAATTTCATTATTACTCTAAATAATTTCTGGTAAACAGTTACATCTTTCAGATAGGTTCCCTTTGCACTCCTAGTGACTGCAAAATTAAGTGAATTGGCAGCAGCTCGAGTGGTACTCAGAGAAGCACACAGTCCCCCATACAAACTAATTATGTCTGCAAGCAGACAGCTCTTAAAGAGACAGTACCAGAGGCTCTAAAACACTCACTGATAAATGGCTTAAATGCCAAACACCATTCAGGCTTGGAGCATTCAAGCAAGCTCCTGGAAGTCTTTGGGAACCCCATTTGCAGGGGGTTACACCTTCCTGGTCTGGGAAAGCTTGACGTTCGCGCAAGTACCCCATAAGTTTCAACTGCAACCATATACATTTGCATTAGGCTCGACATGTAATCATCAGTCAATATATCATTTTACCAAGAACACATTTCTGAAACATTGCAGTACGTCACTCTTTACACAGTATTACATACACATTGTACCATAACTCAAGTTATTATCTCTTGTACATGAAACCTGAAGAGAGGGGCCCTTCCTATCAGTTACCTTGGGGCTGGATGGGGCAAGGGCACCATACTTAGAGGGCAACACAAGTAACTTGAGTTAGCACTGATGCTCAGTTTGGGCAATGAGCCTGGGGACACATACACTCCTTTATGGACAACATTGAGAGGCAAGTCCACAGGCCTCCCAAGTGAATCATAACTGAGGTGCACCACAGGCTTTACAGCTCGACCAGTCTTTCTAGGGGGAACTGTTATAGTCTCTGCACTCTGAGCCTCATTTTCAGCATTGTCCTCACTTGTCAGGGAGTCTCCATGGGGTAGAGAGGCTAGAACTTGGGGCACTTTCAGCTCCAGGAGTTACAGTTTCTGAGTCCACAACATTTGGCTCGCATGGAGAGCTTTCGACACTGGCAGTGGACTGTCAGGGCACTCAAAATACTCTTCTTGTTCGGTGTATCACCAGTCTGCCCTAATTTATCATTTTCTCCCTGAAAGCTCAAACAGTTCAACCATGCACAATGATTCCATTTCATCTGATCTGATGCTTTGCACTTCACTTTCTGGGAGCATTGGCTCCAGGGATGAAGCTGGGGCTTAGACAGTCCAGAAGGCCCAGCTTTGTCTCCAGTATTGACTAGGGATTGCCCCAAACAATTGACTCAGTTCGTAAGAAGGATAGTATTCAAAGTCACTCTCACTTTCTTCCGATATGGACTGACAGTCATGCTCAACTGGGACTTGTGGAGGGAACACTTTAACTTTGCTTCTGTAGGTGCAGACTTTCTTGATCTTTTCTTAGCAGCAGCTCTAGTCACTGGTCCAGAGGGGGCATCTTCTGGGGGCTCAGACTCAATCAAGATTTGTCCAATGGGCAGTAAATGATTTCTATGCATTGTTTTAACATCTTTTGAATTATTCTCAGGCCTTACTTTGTACACTGGCAGATCTTCTAGTTTGCCCACTACAATGTGAGGGAGATGGTGCCATCTGTCAGCAATCTTGTGTTTGCCATGCAGTCCCAGATTTCTTAGCAATACCCGATCTCCCTCCTGGAGTTCCTGTGCTTTCACCTTTTTATCATACCTTTCTTTGTTGGCCAGATTTCTTTTGGCAGCCATGGTTTGAGCCAGTTGGTACGCATGAGTTAGCTGGGCCTTTAACTTTGCACATACTGTAAATAGTTGTCAGCTTGAACCCCATCAGGAGAGACCCCAAACACACATCTACTGGTAGTTTGAGCTTTCTTCCAAACATCAGGCGGTAGGGGAGAACCCAGTGGCATCACTTTGGTGCAGTTATAAGCATGTACCAGGGTGCTAATTTGTTGGCTCCATCTAGGCTTGTCCTTTGGGTGCAGGGTGCCTAGCATATCTAGCAAAGTCGGTTGAAACGTTCAGGCTGTGGGTCCCCTGGGGTGGTAAGGAGTGGTTCTGGACTTTCGCACTCCCCACAGAGAAAGCATCTCTTTGATCAGACGACTCTCAAAGTCTCTCCCTTGATCAGAATGGATTCTTTGTGGAGCCCCATAGTGAACAAAAAAGTTTTCTACAAGTACTTTGGCTACAGTGGATGCTTTGGTGGGGAAAGCTTGGGCATATCTCGTGAAATGGTCAGTGACCACCAGCACATTACTGATATTTCTTTGATCTGACTCCAAACTCAGAAAATCAATACAGACCAGCTCCATGGGTGCACTGGTGGTGATGTTAACAAGGGGGCAGCCCTCTGGGCAAAGCTTTCCTCTGTAAGCAGCGACTACAAGTTCGAATGTGTTGCTCCACATCAGCCCCCATCTTAGGCCAATAGAATCTGGATCTCACCAAGTCAAGTGTTCTGTCTATACCAAGGTGCCCCATGTGGTTGTGCAAGGACCTCAGTACTGAGTCTCGAAGGCAGTGGGCAGCACTAGTTGTTGTTTGTCTACTTGTCCCCTCTGTCTACTGTTTCTCTGTATAACAGTTTATTGATCAGTTTCAACTTAGGACCTTCTTTGTATAACAGTGCAGTTCTCAAATCAGTGGAGCGTAATTTGGACACATCTTTTCCTGCATAGAGGGCTTCTAAAGCTGCTTTGATCATGGGATCGCGGGATTGAGCCCCGCCGATCACTGTCATTGTCCAGCTGAGGCAGTGCACCAATGTCTATTGCAGAAAAGTGGCAACAAGGCAGGTATGCAATTCTCAGAGGGTCCCAAGCAATCCACCATGCAGTCCATCTCGTCCGTGGACATTTGTTCCTCCCTGTCAAACTTCCGGCAGAGTGCCCGAATGTCAGGTTCTGCCAGTCGGACCCAATCATTCTGGGGAACAGGCCTCCGGGAGAGACATCAGCATCTATGTGGTTCAGACCTGCTCGTATTCGAGAGCATAGTCATATGTAGATAATGCAGAAAGCCACCTATGGCCAGTGGCATCCAACTTAGCTGAGGTCTGCACATAGGTCAAAGGATTATTGTCAGTTTTACTAGTATTTTAGCCCCATACAAGTACTCATGGAATTGGTCAACAATAGCCACTTCAAAGCTAGGAACTCTAACTTATGTACAGGATAGTTCTTTTCGGATGGGGTCAGGCTTCTACTGGCAAAGGCCACTGGTCTCAGGCCATTCTCGTGCTCTTAGTACAACACAGCCCCCAACCCTTGCAAGCTAGCATCAGTGCAGGACGAAGGTTTTCTTGGATCGGCATAGGCCAGCACTGGAGCATGGGTAAGTTGATATATGATCTCATGAAAAGCAGTCTCACAATCAGAGTCCAGCGGGCCCCAAATACTTCACTGGATGAAAATACACTCTTTCAGTCTTGAGGATGCTGACTTTTGGTATTTTTTGTGGGTTGGGGATACCCTTGAGTAAGGTTAATAAAGGCGGATCACTCTTGAATAGTCCTTGATGAAGCTACCGATAATAACCACAGAATCCCAGGAATCTTTGCAGTTCTTTTAGATTTTGGGCTGTGGCCAGGTGGTCAAGGCCTCAACTTTACTTGGGTCGGTCTCTATTCCTCGGTGGATACTATGTGTCCCACATACTTTACTGATGTTTGAAAAATTGACACTTATCAATGGACAGTTTAAGGCCAAAGTCCTCCAGTCGGTCCAATACCTTAAATAATCTGCTCTCATGTTCCTCCAGTGAGCTGCCAAACACAATAACATCATCTAGGTATACCAGGCACTCTAGTAAGTTCATGTCCCCCACTGCACGCTCCATCAATGCTGGAAAGTGGCTGGGGCACCTGAAACCCTTGAGGCATCCTCATGAATTCATAGAAGCCAAGCGGACAGATAAAGGCCGCCTTTCTCACGTGTCCTCTGGGGCCATCGGGATCTGGTAGTACCCACTGCGTGAGATCCAGCACAGAGAACCACTTGCTCCCGCTTAGGCAGTCCAAAGCATCCTGAATGCGGGCATTGTGTACTGATCAGGATAGTCCGCCGGTTTAAGGTGCGATAATCCACACACATCCTTACTGTTCCATTCTTTTTCCTCACTACCACAATGGGGAAGCATAAGGGCTTCTGGATTCTTGTATTACACCAGCAGCTAACATCTCTTGCAGATGCCGTCTCACATCATCTATGTCAGCAGGTGCCAGGCGTCGAGACCTCTCACGAAATGGTCTTTCGTCATGCAGCGGATATTGTGCTCAGCTCCTTCACGCATCCTACATCCCATTCCTTTAAAGAAAACACCTGGTCTCTCTGGGCAAGCTTTCACTGATCTTCACTTTCCATTCAGTTGGCAGCGGGAGTCGCAAATCAAACAAGTCAGGCGCTACTCTGTCATTCTTCCTTGAACTCTTGCTGCTGGTAGCACTGCAGTGTCTGCACAATGCACATTAGCCAGGATGCAACCTCTGTTTACTCGAATGTCTCTTTCAGACACATTATGAACTTGGACCATTACCCTTCTGGCATAAGCATGGGCTCTAGCGGGCAAAATACTAGGCTTGACCAGCAGTCCTCTGGCAATTTTCCATCGCCTGGTGCATCCAACATTAATATTTTATTCTTAACATCCTTTCTGATACGGACCTCTCCTGTAAGGTACACTGGGCATTTGGCGCCAGGATCAGAGACTCAGGATCCTTCTTCCATACAATTCGACCGGTTCCTCTGGTTCTGTTTTTCAGCATCTCTCTGTGCCTCATAGGCCTTCTTAATTAAAGCCGGAACTCTTAAAGCTCTACTAGTCTTTGACCCCTGTTTTCATAACACAACTGTGCCAGCCTTCCAACATATGAGCATTTGTTCCAATCAACAAAGGGACACCATCATACAGTCCAGTGGGGGACACACTAAGGCTAGGTCTCTACTTGTTCGGCCACTCCAGCCACGGAGGTGGGGAAAGACAGCCAAATTGGATATACCCGAATAGGGTAGGCCTTCTCACTTAACCCCATACATGCAGTCCTTCTAATGGTTGTAAGGGTACTTCTGACAAATGCTTGATACCAATCCTGGAACATAATTGTCACTTGGGAGCCACTGTCTAATACAGCTCTTGTAGACACTCCATTCACCTTTACAGTGGTGTCCATGGAGGGACCCACTATTCTGGACCAGTCTGAGAGGCGGTAGTGGGGCCTGGGCAACTGACCTTGCCACAAAAGGACGTGAATTAGCATTTTTGGTGCCCTCACTGACTCATGTCGTGCACCTTCTAACCACTGATTTCTTCTCCGAAGCTTTCCTTGTAGCCTATATGCAACTTTTTTCAGTGTCTTTTTGGGGACTGGCATTCCCTTTCATGTGCCCATCTTTCCTACAATTATAGCAAACATACTTTCTGAGTTTGAGCTGGCCGAGGCGCCACACTGGGAGCCAGGGCGGGGTATTACTAACTGGAAACCTGGTGCCATCTCTGTCTGCGGCGTGATAAGCATTTGGAGACATCTCGTCAGTTTCTGCACTTCCATGGTCAAGGAATTGAGTTTGGAGCTGTTATCAGCAGGAGATACATGGGTGGGTACCCCACCCCATAGCAGATGCAGTCGGATATAGGTCAGGGCCTGCATTTGCAGGCGTGGCCTTCATAAAGGGACTGTTTTTGAATTCTCGATCTCTCTCAACAGTTCGCCCCATTGTGGCATATCTTTTCCTTGTCAGAGCACTCATTGACTGTCAACCTCTGCCCCTGAACTTCACTTGATGGGTCACCCTCAGTCACTGGGTCGTAGCCACAGCTGTTGGTGCAGGTACCTCCCGAGGTCGCTTTTCTCAACTCCTCGAATTTCTCTCATTAACTCATCATAGGAGGGTGGGATTCCAGTCGATTTGCCAGGCGAACTGAAGCAACAGCAGTTCTGAGAAGGGGCAGACTTAAGGATTCTGTCCAGTCTGGTTCGGGTCTAGTTCAATCGCTGGCAAACTACCCTTTCTGAGGCATTCTTGCAACAATTTTTCCAGCCAGAGACATACACAGACAACAACCCCTTGGTACTGTTGTGCATTTCTTACTCTCCACCATAGGTCCTCATCAGAATCTGGGCTCCCATACCACATTCTCAGGGCCTCAAGATAGGCCTGTGCAGTCGCTTCAGGGTTACTGGCCCGCTTAGCACGGATGGTAGCCAGGGCAGGACCTCGAGGCTCTCACTAACCCTCTTTCGCTGGGCCTCCGGCATTGCCATTCTAGCACTTGGGGCAACATAGTCTATCCAGGTCTCCCAGTCATCCTCCCCTTGGGGTGGGAGGTGCCAGAGAAGATCCTCAACCTCCGTAAGAGTCGTGACTAATGGCAGGTGCAGAAATAGGAGTCTGCATTGGTTCAGCCACCATTACGGGCACTGGAGCAGGAGAGGGTGTTGGGGAGGAACACCTCCAGGTGGCAAGAATAGTTTCTTCAAGTCCTCACAGTTTTCCCTCCCAGCAACCATTCAGCAAATTTCTCCTCAAAAGTTTCAGATAGTGGTGGGGCTGATTCCCCCGGTCTTTACTGTCCTTAGTTATCACTCTCAAGCAGTGAGGGCTCCTCTGGGGTAATGGTCTGTGGCACTTTGGAGCTATCTATGGATCCTTAAACTCTACTAGGGCCAGGAAAGTGTGGGTGAGCAGATTAGCATGCCGACCCACCACCACAGGGTTTTGTAAACCTTCCACCTTGGAAAGTACCCCTGCACAGTGTCCGTATTGATACCCAGGGGATGTCCAGGATAAGCATAGCATTTTGGGGTCGATCTCCTCCCAGTACACCACTCCACCAGCCGGTGCACAGCCACTTCTGTCGGGGTACCCATTTTTTCTTAACAGTGGTTCCAAATATGGCCACTAGAGGACACACAATCCCAGCGGTGAGCCTCCAAGATGTAACCCCTAGATGGCGCTTATCCCAGGGGCTACTACCCTGCCTGATTTGCCTACTAACAGGTTGAGGCCTGGATCCAATGGCGGGTGCCTCCACCCAGAGGTCAGGGTTTGCAATAGTTAAACTAACTTGGTCACAGCCCTCTGGGACACTGCCAGCCCCTTTCTTCCCACTAGTGGCCCACACAATATATCAGAATTACCTTCACAGTATACACTTACCCCCAGGTCTGGTTCCGGCACTGGGACCTCCTGTAAATGAGATACAGTGCAACAATCACAGTACAGTACTTTAACATAGACAAATACCTAGGCAGTATAACTTTGCTGAAACAAGCAGCTCTGATTTATTTAGGGATATAACAAGGACAGGGGAAATCAGGTTAATTAGCTTATCACTCTAATAATCTACCTATGGCTCTGTGCACAGAGCTATCCCTATCAGTTACTGTCCCTGGGTACCCAAGCCCTAGTGGCTAGTCCAAACTGGCAGCTGGTAGGGCCTTTCACACAGAGAAAAGGAGAATTAAACAGTCAGCAGTACAGTAATTCCATTTGGATTTAATGTGGCAATTCAACAGGGGCGACCCTGAATTAGTACTCACGACCTCCAAATAAGATAGGGTCCTTCAATGTCAGCAGGGCTCACTTGAGGTACACAAACCTCTTCACACATCCATATAAAAGAAAGCACTATACCAGGCAGGCTGCATCTGTATCCCGATCTCAATTACTGCACAATACCCAGGAGAACACACAGCAGATTCAGTTCCTGACAGACGCAGTGTAATTTTCAGCAATTCCTCCAGTCTTCTACAGGGTGAGCCTGGTTTTACTCTTCAGAGATCTTTGATTCTTTTCACAGGATGGATTCAGTCCTAACAAGCTGCAGACCGAACTCTGGGCCTTACACACGCGTTTTTGACTAAAACTGCACACTGAAAAGTACAGGGCTCCTTCCTTCTTCACTGCCAAAGCTCAACTGAACTCCAACCGACAAAACACGGGCACTTCCTTTGAGTTCTTCCCAGTTCTTGACTGGATTGGCTGTCACTCACAATAGACTGCTGCTGTTGGTCCAAAAGGCACTGAAGTCTAAACTACATCTCCCAGAGTCACTGCCCATACAATCCTCTGTGGCTGGCCCAGATTATGAGTCCAAGTTCTGATTCGTCCAAGGCACCATTTTAGAGCTAGCTTACCCCACACTGATTGGTCCAGTTCAGCAGTTCAAAACTAGAATGGGAACTAGCAGACACAGTTCTGACTGCAAAGAAAGCAGGTTAGACAAACTGTAATTTCATTATTACTCTAAATAATTTCTGGTAAACAGTTACATCTTTCAGATAGGTTCCTTTGCACTCTAGTGACTGCAAAATTAAGTGAATTGGCAGCAGCTCGAGTGGTACTCAGAGAAGCACACAGTCCCCCCATACAAACTAATTATGTCTGCAAGCAGACAGCTCTTAAAGAGACAGTACCAGAGGCTCTAAAAACACTCACTGATAAATGGCTTAAATGCCAAACACCATTCAGGCTTGGAGCATTCAAGCAAGCTCCTGGAAGTCTTTTGGGAACCCCCATTTGCAGGGGGGTTACAAATATATAACATAATTAGACATAATTTCACACATTATTTTCAGACACAGAGAAAGCATCATATAAATAAATAAAACAACAACAAACTTATTTGACTATAGTATAACTTTGAGGTAACTACTAACAAGAATTGCAATGGACCAAATGTTTATCTTTAAACCAGCTTTTTATAATTTGCAGCGAAGGCAGTGGTCCAACAGCAGGGCGCAAATACACAGGCAAAGAGTTGCATATTGTTGAACCAATATGTGAAAAAATCTGACACCCCATGGAATGTTTAGCAATGGGAACACGTTCAAATCCAAGTACTGATCTAAGATTATTATAAATAAACGAAAAGTGAACAATTTCTGAAGGTAAGGAGGAGTTTTCTGTTTAACACACTTCCAAACCAAAACAAGGGTATGCAAAATAAGCCTCTATTCCAGGGTACACCAAACAGGAGAGACCTTAAAAGATCACAATAGTGAGTACGCCGAGGAAGTTGTAAACAAACCTTGCAAGTTTGTAATTAGCAGTATCAAGTCATGAAAGACAAGAAAGATGATCCTCAGAAATGACCACTGATCCGTAATCTATTAAGGGAAGAATCAATGACTGTACCAGTCTCAATCTTACATCATAAGGAAAAACAACCTTTGTATTAGAACAAAAGCCCTATATGAGCATTTACTGTCCTGACAGTAGTCATAATATGATAATCCCATTATAGCACTCATCAAGCCCAAGGCCTACATATTTGTAATATGGGATTCTTTCAAGAACAGTGTTATTGTGAGTAATTATATTTAGATTAGAACACGTTTTTAATCGATAGGGAGTACCAAACTGCATAACCTGAGTTTGTTGCTCGTTCAACAAAAGCAAATTGTGGTTGAAGAATGTTTGGACCTCTTTAAATGCCATTTGTAAACCTGCTTGCAAACCCAGGAAGTTTGAGTTCCAACTGTAAATGACTATGTCATCAGCAGAAACATATTAAAAAGCTGTGGGCCCAATACATAAATCACTCAGTCTCTGCTGCTTACCCTGCCATAGACAAAATTGAGATCTTGGCTCCATATAAGGCCCTCTGTTGTGTGTGAGGGGGTAACGCAATTATTTTCTGTCCATGTTGAACGAGACTCTTTCTTATTATGGTCTCAAACATATTTAAGATGTAATCCTAACTGTACATTTTCTTATCCAGATGTTCCCTGCATATGCAATTATGTATTATTTTGTAAATGCAATGCTGTATTCTTGTTGCATTATATTCTTCTTCCTTGTTCTACAGTGATGCCCTATTGTACGTTTCTAATGTATTGTCATGACATGGAACATTTGTAAACGAGCTATTAGCTTAAAGGTTGTAACTCCGAGACGTAAAATAAATAAATAAAACAGCTTCTGGAATATTTTCAGGCTTAGCCCTGGAGCCTTTTATGCAGTTCTTAATAACTTATTGGCTATTGTATTGTTACCAGCAGGATATGCAAGTCCTTTAGTTCTCGCAAGATTGGGTGTATTCCATTACGATCAATTGCCTTGCTTATATTTACCATCTTTTTTCAGCAGCTTCAGGTGTCATACCTGTGTCCTGCTGCTCTCCAGTAAATACAGTAACCATTCGCTGTACAATATTCTTTTTGTTTCTATGAATACTGCTACAAAAAGCTAAATTAAGCATTGAGTCATCAGTTCCACTTTGATTACTATGTTCAGCAGTCCCAACACTTGTCTTTGCTTTCTTCGTCTCACTTAGTATCTGAAGACCTCTTTTATTATTGTATTTGACTTAAAGAACTATCAGTTTATCTGCCATTTGTTTTGCACCCCTTATTCAGTTTACTGTCTGTCTGTTCCTGCCGTTCTTTTTTTGCTAATGACTTGCAATTTGCTAACCTTGAATGCCTCCCGATATCCATAATTATGCGGCATACATCCTTGAAATATACTGTACATAGGTGTATTCATACTGTTGTAATTTCTACTCTTTGGGATTGTTTTAAACTGTCCAGATAGATTTTGAGGTTGTCCTTTTGTTGCTGACCACATTTCCCCATAAATGTGCTTTCCCAAGGCGCCTCTGCAGTGAGGTCCCTCATTATTCCAAAGTCTGCATTGCACAGGAGCATGGTGCGTGTCCCTTTCTTCATTTATCCCCAATTCTTTACTATGGTAAATCAGGTCTGAATGAGGGACAAGCAGTTGATGTGTTGTGCTTGGACTTCTGCAAAGCCTTTGACTTTCTACAATACAGAAAGCTGGTTGAAAAACTGGAGGGGGGTGGTTGGGCAGCTGAGTATAGCAAATGCATTTGCTTCGGCTCCTGAGAGAGGCTAACTGTTTGATTCAAACTACTGCTTTAGTTTAAATTTTGATATTTAAACTTGTACCATGTGGATTGGCACTACCTGGTGAACAGCAATATGGGTCAAAGGTTTACCTCCTCAGACAGACTTTTCTAAGCACAGAGGTTCTCAGCCCACCACAGGCAAGCAGGCCACAGAACAGTAACCACAGTAGCAGTCTCAACTGCAAGGAGAGGTGACTTCAGCCACCATTAACCATGTACTCTCACAGCTAGGTGGCACAGTCCATGACATGGACAAAATGTTGGATGGACATTCGGGTGAAATTTCTACCCTTGAGCACAGAGCGGTTGTGCTACAGATGAGCACCGAGAAGGCAGATGCTAATGATGTGAAAGTTTACGACGCCACAGCCAAACTCATCCAGAAGAACCAGTTGCTAAGGCAGCGACTTGAAGCAATGGAGAATATGTCCAGGGCCTGTTATTGCTGACTAGTAGGACTTCCCGGAGGGTGCAGAGGGTGATAACCCTAAGCAGAAAAATTTAAGCATAGTAGAGCTTCTTAACTATGAGAAGGCTTACTGAGTAACTCCACAGAGAGCAGCAGGGATGCAGGGTCTAAGAATGCTATTGGTGGTGTGCGCTGGGATAAGCTTGAAAATAACTAATTTTAAAAGCAGCTCGCCAACATCAAGGCGCAATTTAGAAAGTTCTTAGAACAGTGATACACCCTGACTTGTCTTGCAGCACACGACTGCATCATAAACAATTTGATTACATAATAAGGAACTTTTGGGAATTAAACAAGCACCATCAAATGCTTTTGCCGGCTAAATTTCTGGCAGTAGGTGAGGACCACAAGTATGTCTACTCTGATCTAAAGCATGCTGCAAAATTTGTAGCCAAGAAACAGCAGGAGAGAGAAAGCCAAGATGATGGAGATATGACTGTTGTGTGGACGAATGAACTCATTGGCATTTTCTTCCCATTTCGGACCTGCGAGTACTGTGGACTGAGGGACTGAGGAGGGTCTTTGGAGGGGACAGCCGTGACTTCGTGAGCAGGGATCAGTTGTATGAATTGCAAGATACATAAACTTCATAAACTGTACCACATGTTAAAATAACATCTACCACTGTTTTTTGTGCTGGCTCCAGCCTTCCATTTCCTTCCTGTGTGAGCTTAGGGTTTCTGTGCAGGTTGTAGGAATGTTCACGTTATACTGAATGGACTGCACATTTGATGGTTGTATGGACTGACTTGTTGTTTCTTTACATTAACTTCATTACGAAATGTTTCAGTTTACAACACTGCCTTTTTTACAGTTTACAGGTAGACTGTTATAAGTTCTAGTAATACAGCAATACTTTGATAGGAATGCATTGCATTCCTTTTAATTCTAGTTTGGAGCTTGTGTCTCTAATTCTGTGCCCTGTCTGGGGTGTTTCACTTGCTTTTTATGGTTGGAACATTATTTTAATCCATTTTAACATGACCTTCAGGGCAGGTTGTGGTATTAAGGCATTTCCTGTCTTTTACAAATAAAAGTAGTAGTTCCGTACTGTCACATTTCATAAATGCAACTACAGCAGTTTAGTTAACGTTAAAGTAGTTGTTATAGCCTGTCTCGGAGGTGATTAACTTGCATCAAGCTCAGTTATTAATTTTGGTGCGTACTTTGACCAGTTGGTCTATTTGGTTTATGGGAATCCTTGATCAGTGACTGTATTACACGTAAGCCTCTGTGGCTGCTATTAGCAAACTACTAATGTGTATGGGGTACTGCATATCCTTTATCTCCCTCCTTGAAGTAATGATACAGAAGTATCTGTCTTATGTACCATATTAAGAGACTGCCTGGATTATGATATTACTATCATTCTCTGTCGTTAATAGGTAGGTTTCATGCATAAATATAATAAAGTAAAAAAAACCAAAAAAAACTGGAGGACCTGGGAAGGGAACAAACTTCCCAGATAGATATAGTACTATTTTTTTTTTTTTAGAAAGAACAGGACTTATAGCAGCTGTGTAACAAATTCCAAAAAGTCAGGGGGTTATCAGTGGGGTACCACAGGGATCTGTCTTGGGGCCAGTGATGTTAAATATATTATCTTATGTGACATAGTAGAGGGTGTATAGAGCAAGGTCTGCCTCTTTGTTGATGACTGTAAGATCTTTGGGTTAGTGGACACAGAGGACGGAATAAATCCCCAGGTCCCAATGGAATCCACCCCAGAATTATAAAAGAGCTGGCAAATGAATTGACAGATCCAATAATAAAAATTTTCCAAAGATCTTTAGATGACGGTTTGTGGTGGACTCATGGAGGACAGAAAATGTTATACCTATACACAAGAAGGGTAGTAAGAGGGATCCACACAATTATAGACCAGTGAGCCTTACGTTTGTCCTATGTAAAGTTATCAAAGGAGTCATAAAAGACCACATAGGTTAATATATAAGTGATAACGTCATGGGTGACATAAAACAGTACGGTTTTACCCAAGGAAGGTCCTGTCAAACCAACCTTCTGGAATTCTATAGCAGAGTTAGTAAAGAATTGGAATCGGACAGACCGGTGAATATAATTTTCTTAGACTTTTCTAAGGCGTTTGATTAAGTTCCCCACCATGAGCTGACAGATCTGGGGCTACGCTGTAAAATTATTAACTTGATCACAGCATGGTTAACTAAGAGGAGGCAGTGGGTTGGTATCCAAGGATTCTATTCAGATTGGACAGAAGTAAGTAGTTGAGTGTCCCAGGGGTACGTTTTGGAGCCTTGTCTATTTAATCTGTATATTACCTCCTTGAGTTGTGATGACAACATTTGGCTGACCAAGTTTGCGGATGACTCCAGAATAGGCACAACTATGGAGACCATAGAGAATTCAGTTAGATTACAGAAAGGCTTAAATATGATAGTGACATGGGCCACCAAACACAAACTACTGCTCAGTTCTGAAAAGTGCACGGTCATGCACATGGGTAAAAAAAAAATCATGAATATGGATTATATACTAAATGGCAATATTCTGAGGGAAGTAACCAAGGAAAAAGATTTGTGCGTAATCATTTCCAGAGATCTAAAATTTAACAGCCATTGTCAAAATATTGCAAAAAAGGTAAATGGTGTGTTGAACAGTATAATTAGGCATATCAAAAGTATAGAAAACGAGTATTGCACCCAAGTATGGAAAACACACAAAAAATCAGACATTCAGGTACTCGAGAGGGTCCAGAAAAGGGCTACAAGATTCATTAGAGATCTAAAGGGCCACAATTACCAGACCAGGTTGGATCAACTAGGGATGTTTATGCTGGAGTACAGAAGATTGAGAGGGGACATATGCCTGTTATTCAGAGCTCTGAACAATGATGACTTGTGGGAAAGACTGGGTCTGGAAATGAGGAATCAAAAATACTGGACACGTGCTCACACTTTATAGCTAAAAGGGGAGTTATGCCACTCAACTAAAAAGCATAAGTGGTACAACCAGAGAGTAGTTTCACTCTGGAACTCACTCCCAGAGGAAGTGGTGGATAGCAAGACCATGCATGAATTTAAAAATAAATTGGACGATTGTTGTAGAACCAACAACATTAGAGGATATATGTACTAAAAAGGTGAGCAATATGGACAATTGTCTACATAAGCTCTGTATTATCCTATGTATCATATGTAAAGGGACATGAAAGTGGATCTAGGAATGCTGGAAAAATTTAATGCGAAGAAATGTTAAGGTTATACATATTGGCAGGAAAAACCCTAGAAAAAAAGTGCCAACCATGCTGGAGGTCAATGAGGTAATTTCCCAGGACCCGAAAGAAATAGCAGACACCTTTAACAGTGCTTTCATAGACCTTTGTAGTGCCCTACCCCCCACACCGACTTTTTTGAGAAGTCTGGTAACTCTGTTAAAGCCTTTAAATGCGGTGCAACAGCATGCCCCCCCTTCCATTTCAAAGTCATCACCAAAACTGAAGCCAGAAGATACCTTCCGTGAGTACTAAGTAAAACAAGCCCCAGCTATGACTCCCTTGATCTTAAACTCGTCGTCCTCACCCTGGATGAAGTGTTTACTCCCCTGACAAAAATATGCAACCTGTCTCTAAGACTTGCCCAATTCCCCCAGAAATGGAAAGCTGCTGTGGTAACTCCTGTCCATAAAAGTGGAGATAGAGCTCTGCACAGTAACTATCACCCCATATCAATACTACCTCCCTGCCGGTCTGCCGGCGCAGCGGTAGGGTTACCGCTTGCGGCGCCAGCAACCTGGGTTCGGGAACGGACTCGGGTGGCTGGAGGATCGGCCGGGAGGAGGAGGATTGAGCGCCCAGTGGCCACTCTCGTCCTCTGGGGAGGAAGGGGATGCATGTCCTGCAGCTCTACCGCCACCTGGGTGACCACGGGTGGAGGTGCAGCGGGACTGCATACAGAAGAGAGGGAGGACGTGGGCCGGAGTCCGGAGAGCTCGCATGTCTCGACGTGCGCTGCCCCTAGGTTTCCCTAGTGTGCTCACGTCCTGTGGGAGGGGACAGAAAAACGGAAAAAGGAACCTGCTGTGGAGGATGGAGACGGGACCCGACTGCCCCAGATAACCCATGACCGGGCTACCGTTGGATGCCGCAGATGGACCTCCTGATGCACACTGATAGACTGGAGGGTGTAAAATGGGTCTCCCCCTCCTCCCGCCCGAAGGTGGCTGAGCAGCATGGAGGTAGGTCCGGGCGACACCGATAGGTACCCGGGGGAGATTAGGGGAGCACAGTCTAGGGACTCCCTGAAGAAGTTCCACCACGGCAGAGGAGAGGGGCTTAAAAAAAAACAAACTACCTCCCCCCTCTCCAAAGCACTTGAACCCATTGTCACAGACCAGCTGATTGAGTACTTGGAAAATAACCAGATCCAGTGCCCTCAACAGCATCATTTTTGTATGTCGCACAGCACCACCACAGCATTGCTGGAGTTCACGGGTTTCATTCACCATACGCTTGACCATGGTCAGATGGTGGGAGTAGTCTACATTGACCTTACCAAACATTTGATATGGTTAATCACTCATTAGTACTTGAACCACTCGCTGCTGCTGGGCTCTTGGACAAGTCCGTGGGGTGGTTCACTAGCTATCTAGAGAACAGGACCCAACAGGTTAAAATAAATGAAGTCCTATCAGACAACTGTGAGGTACGCTCAGGAGTTCCAGAAGGATCTGTACTGGGCCCGTTGCTCTTCAGCCTCTTCCTTAACCGCCCCCTTGCCTGTTCTGACAAAAGTCTCCTTTATGCGGACCACGCAATTATCTTTGCCAGTAGTCAGACCCTGTCACTCTGGAGGAACAACTCCAGAGTAACTTTACTGCAGTCTAACCCTGGTTCATGGAGCATAAACTCCTCATGAACTATAAAAAGATGAAGGTCATGTTGCTTACAAACCCCCACAATAAACTTAAATCACATTAACTAACAATCTGTAATAGTGTCAACATTCCATTACAAATAGTTCAAACCTTAAAATACCTAGGGCTAACACTTGACTGCTCCCTTTCTTTCACCCACCATGTTGACCACGTCATCAAAGCAATCAACACTAGAATAGGCCTACTGCACTGTCACAAACATTTCCTGACAACTGAGGCACTCTGTGCTGCTGTCAACAGCAGCATAATCTCTGTCATAGACTATGATCTAGTCATCTATAGCACCACGTCAGACACCACGCTTAAAAGGGTTACCACTGCACTAAACAAAGCCTACAGACTAGTCACAGGTGTGCACCGACTTACGTATACATGCGACCTGTATGCGCAGTCCTGCTGGCTGCACCTTAAAAGCAGGGTAAAATACCAGACCTGTCTACTAGCCCAAAAAAACCTGTCTAGGGCTAAAACCGCCCCCCAGCCTTCCAGCATCTCACCCCAATGTCCAACCCCCACAGGACTCTGGGCAATTCCAGGCAGTCATGTCAGGTCCCATTCTGCAGTACATCCCAGGGACAAAGGACCTTTGCCTACCGTGCCGCCAACTAGCTTAATGGTCTCCCCTGGGACATCCTTGTCGAACCAAAGACTGGTCCATTTAAACGTAAGCTTCACCAACACCTCACTGCTCTTAGTGGCTATGACTGCACTCCATAGTACAACCTCCCGCTAGTCGCTAGTATCTGTCAGCACTTACACTCTGTTTGTCATTGGCCTTGCCCCCCTCCCCACCACCCTCACCCACACCCTATACCCTACTCTCCTCACCCCCCTCCATGCTTCTCTCACCCTGCACCCTCCGTAACCCTGACAAAGTCCCCTGGCTACTCATAGCTTAGTTACATGTTCTAAATCCTATAATTAAAGTGTCTGTCTCAAACTGACTGTACTACTTTTAGCTCTCTATGTATCCTGCCATTTTTTGTCCCATCTTGTCATTATTGTATGTTACCTGTATTGCTCAGATGCGGAACTTTTGTAAAAGAACTTTCAACTCAAAGGTGTTGTAATCAGAGATCTTAATAAATAAAATAAATAAATAAACTGACAATTGAATGGAGGGGGTGAGTGATGTTGAGACTACTGAGGAAAGGGACCTAGTAGTCATTATCAGTGACAGCCTTACATCTTCAGACCAATGCGGTAAGGTGTAAGGGAGGGAGAGCAGAATGCTGAGGTGTATAAGTAGGGTGTTCACCAGCAGAAAGAAGGAGGTGATAACTGCCTCTCCATGGTGAGACTGCACCTGGAGTACTGTACCCTGTTCTGGAGTCTCCACCTCTGGAAGGACTAGGACCACTGGGAGAGGGTGCGGAGGATAGCTACAAAAATGGTATGGGGCAGCAAGGTAGAACATACGATGAGAGGCTGGAGAACCTGAACATGTGCTCTCTGGAGGCCAGAAGGGAGAGGGGGATATGACTGAGATCTGCAAGTTCTTGAAGTGTGTCGGCAGGGTAGACTGGAGAGATCTGGTCAAGAGAAATGAAAACACAGTAACCTGGGGTACATGTGTGGAAGTTGGGGGGGAGTAATTCAGGAAGGATGTTAGGATGTACTTTTTTATGGTGAGGGTGGTGGATGCTTATAGTAGTCTACTAAAGTTGGTGGTAGAAGCCAAGTCAGTGACTGGTTTCAAGCATGGATGGGATAGTAAGACCTAAGGGGGAAAGAATGGACAGCCGGGAAGGGGGCATTGGGGCACTTTCCACTAAATCATCCATATTGCTGAAGTTCAGATGCAACATTTGACACATTTTATTTAGAAACATTTTCAGGTAGTACAGTATAATGAAACATCACCAAGATACATGAGATAATGTACAGTGTAAGGCAGTTGCAGCCTGATGGAGTATGTAGTGCTGTCATTACATTATATAGTTCTTAAAATCAAAAAGAAGAGGGTGACAAAAAAACATTGGAGCATTTACAAAAGTTGCACAATAAAACTTAACATATCTGAGCCAAAAAGAACAAAACAAAGCACTAAAACAGTACAGTACCCTATAGCCCTTATATGCTACAGTCAAATCTGGTCCTCCAAGAAACAGAAATCGCACAATATGCTGTTCTCATTTTGGTTCTTTATGCTCCTTAGCCACAGATATCCCCTACTTGCACAGGTTTCCTCAGTCTGGAGGTTTGTAGAACTGTTGAAATTGGTAACTCTAGGATAAATCTGAAGTTTTGATAATACAAGTAATCCCACAGAATATCCGGAATAAATAGCCATTCAAATGGGAGTGCCCCTACATCACCTATCTTAGCATTTGAGTATCCTTGGACATCACTAAAATATACAACTTGAGAACTTCGACCCCCTCTATTCCCAGACGCAAGAGGAATTGAAAAAGTGGATGCATCTCTCAATCTCACTTTTATACAGAGTCCAATCTATGCAAATGATAGTACTTCTGCGGCTTCTATACATAATGCAGAACATCCCACTCCCGATTTTCCCAAGAGATATCTCGATGGAATAAACTTATTACAGGATATCTATTGGGGGGAGAGACAGACCACATTTGGCTCTTAAAAAACTACATATGCCTAAAGATAGGAGCGGACTGTCACTCCCAGACTTCACTAAATATTCAGTAGCAATTGCTTTGTTGCATATGGTGCAATGGCCCATACCACCAGCTAATTCTCCAAAGTGGGTATCCATTGAACGTGCATTGACAACCATTTCTCTGTCAGTGGAACTAATATTCCAGCTAAATACGATGCCCTCAATAAACCGAAGCTCTACGTTCACTACAGCGCTGATCCAGGAGTGGACACGATATCTAAAACGTCCAGAAAATTGTTTTGGGGCTAAATGGATAGGTGTCCTGGGGTGTAACTTAAAGTTCCTCCCATCCCGTGCAGATAGGGGATTTAAGAACTGGTGGCAGCTGGGGCTTATATATACATTTCAGTTTTATGAAAAAGGTGTTTTCAAAACATTCCAAAAGCTCCAAGAAGAGTTTTCTATACCAACACTGGACTTTTTCATTACTTACAAATTTGCCACTTTTTAAACATGGAGTTTACCATGGAGGACTCTTCCTCCCCTCCCCCTCCACTGTTCCTCCCCTGCCCCTCCACTGTTCTTATTACTCATCCAGCTGCTGGGGTAGCCCTCCCCGAGACACCTGGCATCCAGATTCTATAAAGCTATATTAAGCTACCCAAATGATGAAATGGCCAATATACAGATTAACTGGGAGGCCGAGTTGTTGACTGATTTCTCCCCACAAGATTGGATACTCATTTGGCGTTGCCAACACCAAACAACAAACTCATACCAGTGGAGGGTGTTCTCTTGGAAGGTGGCCGAGAGATACTTTCACACACCTTCTGCTTGGGGAGACCCCTCGAACTGGAGGGGATGTTATTGTGAGGTGGCAACACATTCCCATGTTTTTTTGGTTTTACCCAAAGTTAGCCCCATTCTGGGCTGAGATAGAGGAGACACTGTTCCCGGCACTGGGCACTCTGACTCTAGACATAGCTTTGTTATTACACTTCCCAAAATAGATTTGAGGAAGATAACAAACTTACTTAACTTCTATATTGATGGTTGCAGCAAAGAAAGTTATCACGCATTTATGGCTAAAGTTCACCACCCCAAAAATTTCACAATGGGAATCTACTATATACAGTATCTACAAAATGGAAAATCTCATGGCCAGATTGCAAAATTGAACCCCTACATTAATAATAGATGGGCCCCGTGATTCCTCTTAATATCTGAGAAATGGCCTGGGTTTGTACCTTAGGCGAGCCGAGGGGCAGAATATGTGGAGAGGTTGGAATGTCTTCTCCCCTTTTCACCCCCAGTGTCTAAACCTTACCCCTTTTATATGTTGGCTTGCCGCGCTTATGCGCAAGTCAACATCTTGTGGTAGTGCAGCTTTGGAGGCGCGGCCGCTGTTGGGCGAATGCAGGGAACGCATCAGTAGGTGCATCCCTCATTCCCCAATCAGCGGCACCACTCCATGCATGCTAATGTGGCGAGCACATCCAGGGAAAGGTCCGCTGCATTCCAAGCAAAGCTCGTCAGACGCAGCGGACCCTTCCTGCGTGCTTGCCACATTAGCAGCATGGCAGGCGTCCGCCGAATGGCCGACCTTGGGGGTGCCCAGACCCCCAGCTGGCTTACTGTGGCCGCACAAAGTTGCTGATGGGGAGCCTACTCCCTGTTGGCGACAGCAGCCCCCATTTCCTATATGCCGAGGGTGCTCAATCCCCTCGATTCCCCGCTTTCATTGTGTGCCGATGGGGAGCCCACTCCTGTCTGCATAAATCAGGACCCCACCCGCATTTCTTATGCTGAGGGTGTCAATCCCCTCGGCTCTTGCCTCTTCTCCCCCCGCTGTCATTGTGTGCCGCGGGGTGCCCAATCCGTCAGCATAAATTCACCCCCAAGCCCCATTGTCTGCCGACGATGGTGCCCAATCCCTGTAGCTGCAGCAACCCCCAAAAAACAGTTAGGTGGCACTCTGGGGCCCACCCCAGTGTAAGTCCTTGAGAAAAAAAAAAAAACTGTCCTGCAATGTTAGTTTTTTTTTCCTTCCCTGTAACTTAAAACGGTCCCTCGAGTCTCCTGCCCCCACCGCACCCAACCACTGCGCACCCTGCCTCCCCTCACCCTCTCACCCCATACTTACCTCTGGAGTCCGGTGCGACGATTTTCGCTGGACCGGGAACACGTCTGCACTCTTCAAAGCCGACTGCGAACTGAGGAAATGCTGGTAAGCTGTATAATAGAATGAATAGGGTTTTTTCAACTTTGCTGCATATCTCGGGCATTTGTTGGAATTCTGGCACCAAATTTTCAACATCGGGTTTTTGGGGCCCCTCCTCATGAATTCTATCACTGTCATGGCATTAATTGGCCTCGAAAGGTGATTTCGCAGTCACTGCGCGAAATCACCTTTCGGACCCATTAATGAAATGACAGTGCCAGTGTTCATGAGGTGGCCTCAAAACTCCTATGTTCCAAATTTGGTGGAAAAATCCAACAAATGCCTGTTTTACGAAGTGCATTCATAGTTGCTATACAGGCTCATAACTTCGTGAATTCGAAATATTTTAATGCCAGATCAGCATTGTCATTTTTGTACACCTCCTAGTGAACAGTACAGCTGTCATTTTCCACATCCTGCCTGAAATGTGTTTCCGCACTTCCGGCGCGCAGTAGCGCAGTCGCTGTGGGAAATCAGTGTTTGGGCCAGATTATGAAAATGACAGTGACACAGTTCATGAGCAGAGGTCCTAAAATGCATATGTTGAAAATTTGGTGATGATACTCCATAAAATGACTGTGTCATGAGCGTGCGTTGGCAGATTACACGCACGCTCGTACCGTCGTGCATTTCTGATATTTTCACCCTGGATTTTCACCATTGCCATTTTTCCACACCTCTTGATGAACAGTACAGCTGTCATTTCACATATCCTGCCCAAAATGTGTTTTCACACTTCCGGCGCAGAATAGCGTGGTCACTGTGCGAAATCACTTCTTCAGACACTATGAGGAAATAACAGTGACACTGTACATGTGCAGAGGTGCTAAAATGCCTATGTTGAAAATTTGGTGCCGAACGCCCATAAAATGGCAGTGTTGCAAGCGTGTGTTGCATATTTCCCACGCACCCTTGTAACTTCGCAAATTTGCTATATTTACATGCCACATTTTCAACACTGGCATTTTTTTATGCCTCCTTATGAGCTGTACAGCTGTCATTTTTTACATCATGCCCAAAATGTTTTCCCGCACTGCTCTACCAAACACCCAAAGGGACACCTCAATGCCTGTCAGTCTCTGCAGGGCGGGGGTGGGTTGGCATCAGTTCAATACTTCACTGCCATGCCTATTATGCATCTCTCTAACTCCTGCACTACCAATGCCGATGCCAGAAAGACAACATTCGGCATTGACAAATGCTTGTTTAGAGATGGGTCCAGCTGGCACAAACAGGATCCCCCTTGCTTGATAAGAAGGACTGGATAGTATTATATTTTCTAGATTATAATAATGAAGGGATGATCTAATTAATTATGTACAGTAGACCTATTTCTCTCAGTGCTTCCTTTTTATTATCATGAGTCAAGACTATTCTTCATTATAGATGAACATTAATACTCCTGTAAAGTTATTGTATCTAATATGATATGCTGTATGTACTCTCCTTGCGCACAATGAAAACTAAAATAGTTTCAAAAAGAAAGAAATTGGTAACTCTCTGAGCTATATTTAAACTTCAGCGCAAAGGGAGAAAGAACTGGGGTCACTGCATTCCATGGGCTATAGCTGAAATATTTCCTAGTTCCAAAACTATGAAGTTTAGAATTTCAGTATTTTTTCACTTGCTTCTCTAATTAGTTTTAACCTCATTTTCGCAGCAAGCTTCAGTGACTTGGGAAACCTGCAACTGGCAGCTTGCCATAATGTTATGTTGATATATAGTACAGTATATATCTAATTGTAGAAATAACAGATTATGTATACCCCCATAATGTAAAACATCATGGGAAGTACATACAAATCGGCTAAGGATCTTACTTTGAGAGGGTTCCTTCAGTAGATCATCACATATAGGACTGGCGCCACCTGGCTGCATGGCAGACTTTTCTAGCAATACCTGATGGGGGACCGCCCACCCAACGTCACGTGACTGATGTCAGCGTGACTGTATATAGTGGGCGGTCCCCACACCCGCCCTCCAGTTCTTTCCCGCTGTCACCTTGTGTCAGTTGCATTGCAGACTTCCAGTTAGCGATCGTCGTGAAAGTTCATTGCGTCGATTTATCCCTCGCTGCCTTTTTTCTCAAAATTTCGTGTTCTTCCTTGTGTCTTCACCCAAGAAGTGTTCGTCCTGTGGCACGCAGATCCCGCACAAAGACAGTCACTCCAAGTGCGTTCTCTGTCTAGGCCTGGACCATCCAGTCTTCTCCTGTCCTGAGTGTCAATCCTTTAACCAGGCCACAAAAAAGAGGAGACAGCAGGCTTTGGAGGTCCATTTATTAAAAGCCTTAAGAGAAGAAAATGGATTGTCTCCGGGATTCATCTCAAAAATCTTCTCCTTCAAAAAAGCACAAGAAGAAATCTAGGGAGCGGACTCGCTCCGCAGATGACGCCAGGCCCTCGACGAGCAAGGCCCAGCTGCCGTCCAGAAAACCAGATGGTAAGTCGGACAGAACTTCGGTGGATAAGTCGTCTCCTCTGGCGACCGTGCTTCCTCAGCCGATAAGTCTGCCCCCGGCTCCTCTGGGGACCACGTGGTGGCCGGTAAGTTGGCTCCCCTGGGTGGGGGTAGTTGCCCGGCTCCGGTCGATAAGTCGGCCGGGGGCTCCTCCCCGACCGCCCGACACCGCCCACTAAGTTGGCCGTCCCTAATGACCGCACAGGCTCAGTTCTCCCAGTGGGGCCTCACGGTGCCTCACCCAACGTCCAGCGGGACCAGAGGGAGACAGCCCCTCTCCCTCCTCCTCCTCCACCCATGCCCTCCAGTTCACTGGCCGGCATGGCCGGCGATACCAGCAGAGAACCCATCAACCCTGTCGAGAATTTGGGGTCCTCTCCACACTCCCCTTCTGGTGTCAAGAAGAAGGAGGCTCCTTGGCCTACAGGCCTTTCTGTGGAGGCCCCTCCTCCGCCTTCTGGCGGGCTTCTGGCACTTCATCTGACGCCGGTTATCCCGACGACAGTCCCGCAGCCGGGACCGGCTGACCAGCCTTTGACTTTTGGCCCCGACTCTGATCAGATCCCGGCTGCCAGGGCCCCTTCATCCGGTTGCAACGCCAGCCCCCTCTGAAGCTGGATCCCATTCCAGCGCTGGATTGTGTGGTGCCGTTTGTGACGTCAGTTACCCTGACACAGGCATTTCTGATGCTGGACCCTCAACCTATATACACTATGGCGGGTCCAACATGGGTTCCCCCGACGCCTGATCTGATGGCGGAGATTTATACCCGACCCCGAACTGTCCCGCATTACCCTTTGGGGTATCCACAAGAAAGTTAAATGACATGCTCAGGATCACATAGTATGCACTTAGGCAGCTGTGGGATTCAAACCCAGGTCTTCAGATCTACAGCTCAGAGCCTTAACCCACTGTGCTATACTGCCTGCTGCTTATTCTAGTTTTGTTATCTCAGATTAATATACAAATAAGACCGCTAACTGCTCTTTTGCTGATAACTATACAAGTTTCTAGGCTGCCAGCACCATTTGTGCTTTTACTGTATGCCAAAACTTCCTGGGATCACTTCTGGCATTCCCTAAATTTGCTTTAAAAAAAGACAATTTTAATTTCCTAATGATAGATGGAACTATATACCTGTCAGTCTTACATTTTTATTAGTGAAGTTGTTGGAGTCACTGGGGCATTGGATAGTGGCCACTCTGTGGATTTACTCTACTTTGACTTCAGCGAGGCTTTTGACTCAGCGTCTCACAGACAGTTGCTGAAGAAGATAGAGGACCCGGGTTTGGCTAGGGATATAGTAAGAAGGGTAGGTAACTGGCTAAAGGGGAGGCAGCAGAGAGTTGCCGTTAACAGGGTCAAATCAGAAGAGAGGGAGGTCACAAGTGGCATACCACTGGGATCTGTTCTGGGCCCGGTCTTCTTTAATATATTCATCCGTGATGGTGGAAAAGGAATCCAGGGCAGGTTGTGTCTCTTCGCAGATGGCACTGTGCTCTGTGAGAGGGTGGATAGTGACTGTGGTATTAGTGAAATACAGAGTGACCTGCAAAGATTAGAGAGGTGGCCTAGGGTTTGGCAGCTGAAATTTAGTGCCAGAAAGTGCAGGTGATGCACCTAAGGGAAAAGAATACCAGGACAGAGTACTGGACTGGTGGGATAAGACTTAGCACTACGATTGAGGAACGGAATGTAGGAGTTACCATTAGTGACTCCCTCAAACAATCAAGCCAGCACAGCAAGGCCTGCAGTAAGGCAAATGGGATGTGAGGATGTATCTAAAGGGGTATTGACAGCAGAAGAAAGAAGGTAATTAGTCTTTGGTGACACCACACCTGGAGTACTGTGCACATTCCTGGAGTCCTCTCCTCAACAGAGATAAGGACAGGCTGGAGGTAGTGCAGAGAAGGATGACGAAGATGATTCAGGGTCAGCGGGGCAGGTCTTAGGAGGATTGCCTCAAGGCACCTAACATGTATTCACTGAGGACCAAATGGGAGAGGGGAGATATGACAGGTACTTTCAAGTTCTTAAAAGGAATTAACAAGGTGAACTATAGGAAATTATTGGGCATGAATAACAGTTTGAGGGCACGAGTGGAAACTTGATGGGAGAGCGGTTCAAGATGGATATGAGAAAGTATTATTTTACAGAAAGGGTGGAGGAATCCATGGAACAGTCTACCAGTCAAAGTGGTGGGCACAAAAAACATTTATGATTTCAAGCATATTTGGAACAAAATGAAGGGTGTAGTGGTTATTCAGGACAGCAGTAACATGGAGGGGAAGAGGGGATGGATAGAGAGTGCTTAGAACCCTTTATGGACAATAGGATCTGGAGTTTGATAGGGAACAATGGGCAGACTAGAGAGACCCATGTCTTTTTCTGACATCACTGTCTATGTTTCTGACTTCCCCCTGCACTCCCTAATGAGCTTTGTCAGCCCAAGATCCAGATTGCAGGTAGTAGACCTTATTTCCATGGTGGATGAATCTGTGCTTTTCTGAGTCTAGCATCCCTTGATAAGTGAGCAGAGATACTCGGTAGTTATGTTGGCCAAATTTGGATCAGGTCCAGGTCTGTCACCAACTGAGCTCTAATCTCGGAGCTCATAATGAAACCATTGTGAACATCTAAATACAGCAGCTGGATGTGAATAAAGTGGTGCCAGTGAATGAACCACTGGAGAAACAACGTTATCCTGCAATTGCCTGGGAATTCCTGCCTGTTAAGCAAAACTAGAGCATGGACATTACTGTCTCCTGGAAAGCCACTCAATTCAGGAATGTCATTGCCCCAACTCTGATTATCCCTTCTTAATGGACTGACAGTGCGCTTGTTCCTACCTTGAAACATATGATGTGGTGGTCAAACCAATGAACTGGAATGGTTTCAACCAATACAGTATTGAGTCCCTGATGTCATAGGAAGAACAGTAGAACATTGATAATTTTGGACACATTTTGCTTCTATTCATTTTTTAAGATTTACCTGGAAAATCCTACTGAGCTGTGAAACAGCTTGTTTCGAGAGGCATCTTGGGGAGGGGTATAATGGAAGCAAACTATAGCAAACTTATAAACACCAGTATGGTTTGAAATTTGAAAAAAATACAAAACACAGTACAATAAATAGTGATCAGCACCAGGTGTGTGAAAATGGTATAAAAGCAGGGATGCAAAATAGGCGGCTGTAAACTTGAGTACAGTACAGTGAGCTAAATACCAAAATGCATGACATACATTACAGTAAAACAGTGAACTACAGTAAACAGTGTGTCGAAACTGGCTAAAAGCAGCATGGGGTGAACTGTAGAGTTCACTGGGTATTGTAACAGATTACAATAGGGATGGAAAGAATAAAAAACTGGGATCAGGTGCACATTTATGAGAAGTTTAAGCTTGGATATATGCTTTCAGAAAGGAGGGGGGTAGGAAGCAGAATGGATACAGTTGAGAAGGTTAGATTTTAGGTGAGGCAGTCTGCATGAGAAGGCATACCGATCTGTAATGGTTTTGGCCTGAGGAACAGTGAAGGAGTGAAGGTCAGGAGAGTGTAGGGAGTAGCCAGAGTAAGCAGAGCACAACAGTATTGAGTTGAGAAAGTAGGGGAGAGATGCAGACCAGAACTTGGATAAAAGGGAGGTACTATATGAGAGATGAAAACCTTCGAGAAGGTGGAGAAAGATGATTAGAGAGAACAGTGATGTGTGTATGGAGGGATGTTCAAGGCAAAAAGACAGATGGAGTAATACTGCTGGGTCCAGTCTGGCAAAGGTTGATTTGGGAGAAGGCCTATATATTGCATTCCCATAGTTGAAAGTTGTGGTGCTCTGATACTGGTCTGAAAGTTCCGAGCACCCATGTTGTGCCTGAAATTTATTAAAGAATGAAAAATGCAGGGTTTTATTTCACTCTAAAAAATTGATTAGCGTTTTGCTCATAAAAGTTCTAAAACATTGTGAAAATGCATAGCACTTGCCTCACTGTGTTTAACAAACATAACACTTCTAGAAAACCTATATAAATACTTTCTGTACAGTTAGTGTTGTCCCAAGAAAAAAACTGCTAATCAGTTATTTAAAACCCTGAAATGGGACAACCACAGTTTGACTACAGCTTGAGTATATAAATCATTACCATGTGAATTCACAACAGGTGTGCTAGTGTCAGATTGATGGATTCATAGTTAGTCAACTCTAAAAGTGGATCTCTTGATTTGAGATGCCAGTCTGACCATGACCCCTACAGGAATGATCCTTTTGTTTATTCCAGTTCGGTTCAGGTGATCAATCGGGGTGAAAGTAATGGAGTCATAAAAGACAATAAAGTTCTGTTTATGTATCTAGGGCCTTGGTCACCTGGGTGGTAATGACTTGTCAAGTGTTGAGACTAGTTCCTTTTTTATAGGGAAGTCCCCTCAACCCATTTTCTGTATATCTGTATAGTTTGTTGGCATGAACAATGATTCCCTTTCTTATATCCCTCTAATTTCATCCTAAATGAAATATAAATGAGGTTGCTTCACTCTGTTTTGCCCTGGTGTGAAAACCTGTTTGTCTCCATTGCAAAGGTCATGACCCCACTCATGCAAGGCATCACTGGGGTCAATGATGCATGTCTGCACAAGGTAGCAAAAGTTATACTCATTCAGTTATGTAACATGTCTTGTGAGTTCCTCATATACATTTTAAACTACAGAAAACATCAGGGTACTGTGACTGGGTTGAATAAGACCCTGTTCTATGTGCTATGCAGAAAGAGTTGAAAGGAAGGATCTGTTAAGTCCTCTCCTTTTCTGTCTCTTGTCTACCTGATTACGCAATCACATTTTCTTGTGAGACCTAGGAACTGAACACTCTTGACAGTCTCATGATTCTCCCCTCCCGCTATCTCCCTGCCTTCACTTGCTGTTTCTATCTTTTCCTCCACCTTGCTTATCTGTGGTTGTGAAAATATATGTGAATATGTGTGAGACACTGTTGGAAACTGGGATCCCTTGGATTGAAAAGCTATTTAGAATTCAGGGTGTTAACCTTGAGGAGCAGTTTGACCTCCACAAACTCATTTGCAGAGTTGTCAACAGGAGATTAGTTCTGAGACATAACGTTCTATTTTGTTGCATCTGCAAGGAAAGAAACTGACAAAGTTCGGATACATTTTGTGAAAAACAGGATGTATCTTAATGAGCTCATGATGCAGAAGTTAATTGTCAGGCACAGACTTCTCACAAAAAGAGCAGCAATGTTTTGTGAGAAAGAGAGAGGGACATTGAAATTTAGAATTGGCGAAACCCTCAGATGAAGGACTTTGTTGTTTTGTTTGAACTGCCTGTATAAGTGATATCCTGCACAATTTTATTTTTTTTATTGAAAATAATAAAATGCTACTTGTGAATTTTAGAACTGCTCCTGGTTTTCCTATGCTTCCTGACCTGTGCCTCAATGACAGGTGGTGTCAGACTATTGGATTTACACTGTGCAAACTCTAAGCCAGGAGTTTTGTGCGTGGGTACTAGACATGGTACGAGGGAAGCATAGAAGAAAGGTATGGATCCTGCAACAGCAAGCCCAGCAGTGATTACCAAAAGAATGGCAGCCAAACTAGCAGAGGCAAAAGTCCAAGCTGAGACTGTACAGCCAGCACAAAAGATCCAGAAAAAGATGATTTGATACCTTTTATTGGACCAACCTATGTTAAAAAAAAAAAAGAAAGAAAGAAAAAAACAGGTGCTCAACATTATGTTGGTTCAATAAAAGGTATCCAATCATCTCTTTTTTTCTGTCACAAGGACCGGCAACACAACTAATTTTCTGTGTCAGCCAGCACAAGTGATGGAAGAAGAAGAACAGGCAGGGAAAGAACCTGAAAGCATGTCTGCCGTCTTCAAATGGTGGGATATACAACAGAGAAGCAGAGAAGAGATGAGATGCAGCAACAGGAGCAGCAGAGAAGGGAAGAGATGTAGTGACATGAGCAGCGGAGAAGAGAAAGATGCATTGACAGGAGCAGCAATGGCTGGATGCCTTGCAAGGTATCAAAGCTGGAGGATCTGGCACAGGTTCTGTAGAGTAACAAAACACAAACAACTTAAAAGACAGTAAACTTACAAAGTTGTGTCCCTCGGATGATATCAAAGCATACCTGACAACTTTTGAAAGGGTTGCCACAGCCTGCCAGTGGTGGTCAGAGCACCAATGGACAAACAAGCTGGTACCTTACCTGACAGGTAAAGCTCAACTTGCCTACAGCAATGTGGACACTGTGCAGTCAGAAAACTATGACCTTGCAAAAAGAGAAATCTTGAAAAGATATGATATCTCAGGAGAGACCTACAGGCACAGATTCCGATCCCTGAAGTACCACTCAGTCGACCATCCTTGAGAAGCCTTCACCTGACTCGGAGAACTCCTCATTAAATGGCTTCAACCAGAGGGCAAAACAGTCCCATAGATCTTTGACATATTTGCAATGGAGCAATTCATCAACATCCTGCCTACAGGTGTGCAGTTTTGGGTAAAAGAATACCAACCAGAAAGTGGAGAAAAAGCTCTTTCTTTGGCCGAGGACCATCAGATGGCCAGACAGACCATGCCGTAGTGAAGTAACAGCCAAAGACTGGTAAGACCCTCTTTTGCCCAGTTTAACACTAGGTTAGATAGGAACTCTGGTGGGGGTAACAAATTTGCACCCGAAGACTTTACTTGCTGTAAAGGACAACTAAATCGGGTTTCATTTGACAATGAACAGTGGAAAATACAAAAACATAGGGCTGCAGTCTAAGCCCTTCAAACAACATGAAGTCTTGCTGTATTCTGACATATTGCAGTGATCCCCAACCTTTAAACTGCCCTGGAGAACAAAGAGTTAACTTTCAATGCAGAGCATACAATGCTGAGCTCGAGCTCGGTTGGAGTCTCTGTCTGGAGTGTTTAAAACTCAAACTGTCAGATTCTTTACTCCGCCTCACTGAACGGTCGCTCCGGAGATTTCTCCTTCAGCTCGGTTCAAAAGTTGGTTAAAGTTTCAGTTTTCATCGGTTTTTAAACCGAAAAAGTTATCCGCATAGTCGGTTCAGTCTCTGTCTGTGGTGCCGTGAGTACTAGATAGGAATCGTTCTGTTTTTCTGTGTGGAACTTGTGAAAGTGCGGGTCGGTTTGGCTGAACTGGCCATTTGATAGTGAAATCTTGTGTTTTGTGTTTTTACTTGGTGTGTGGTTACCGGTCCTTATCGGTTCTTAAAAAAACGTGTTATAGTACTTTTTTTCCAATGCCCGTAACACGGTTAGGAACTGATAAGGGAGTCTTGCCTGACGGTTGCCATAAAAAGGGCAAGTTGGTTAGGTTGGCCATGTCTGAGAAACCCAAGAAAAAAAACAGGCCCACTGGGTTTCAACACTGCAGTGAGTGTGGGGAGGTCTTTGCTAAGGCCGATCCCCACACAACCTGTGTTTATTGTCTGGGGTTTGACCACCTCGATTCAGACTGCCAAATATGTAAAAACTTTTCCAAATCTACCCTTGAGAAGACATTAGGTAGACTGAGGGAAAAGGAGGCCGAGAAGTCTGCTGACTCGGATGGCCAGCCCGGTTCGGTTCCGATCACACCAGAAGGAGTGCCCTCTGACCAGGGCGATACTTCTTCGGGCAAAAGGAGAGCCGATTCCGAGGGATCGGTTCCTACAAAAAGAAAACGTAAAGACAAATCGTCCAGTTCAGATCCAGAGGTTCATGTTCCGACCACCGAAGAGATAGCCAGAGCGATTCAGATTGTGGAATCGCTCCGCCTGGTTCCTACCGATCCGGCACCTTCTAGCAGGGGTTTGGTTCGGTTGGTTCCCCCGGTTCAAGGTTATACCTTTGAAGATTTTTATGAACTGGAGTTTGAAGAGGAAGGGGAATTTGAGGGTAATGATGGTGAAAGTGAGGGTCTGGATGTGCCTGTGGAACCGGACATCTCCCCAGACAGACCTTCAGGTGTTTCCCCTCGTAGGCTTTCTGAGTTCCCTTCTCACTTTATGTTCTACAGAAAAGTGGCTGAAACACTCCAGCTTCCTATGGAGGAGGCTGGGGAAGATCAAGAGGAGCCTGATTATGTAGAAATGATGGACATTCCAGAGTCCAGGAGACTGTCTATTCCCCTCCACAAATCCTTTGGGAGACAGACACAAAAAATCCTAAAGTCTCCTAACACTATACCTCCTGTGGATAGAAGAATGAACAAGAGGTATACACTTTCAGGCTCAGACCCGGAGTTCTTATACCAGCAATGCAGCCATGTTGGGGTAGTGCAGGCTGCTGCCTGTGACAAGGCAAATATTCCCTTGGCTTCACGCCCCCCAGACAAGGACTCCAGGAAGATCGATGCCATGGCAAAGAAACAGTACATGGCATCTTGCTTGGGACTCAGGCAGGCGAATTACATGGCCTATACAGCCAGGTACCAGAAGTCCAGGTGGGACACTGTACTGGCACTGGCTAAACAGGCCTCCCCCCAGCTAGCCAAGGAGCTGGAGGCGGTGGCTGCTGATGGGATTGAGGCATCTAAAGTTCAGTTTCATGCTGCTGTGGACTCTAATGATGTGTCATCAGGAGTCATGGCTACATCTGCGGCTCTTCGGAGAATGGCTTGGCTCAGCTGTACTAGCCTCTTGCAGGACGCCCAGGCTAAGGCCATGGATTTTCCTGTAGTGGGTAATTCTCTGTTTGGGGAGCAGACAGAGAATTACATGAAGAAAATGGATGAGTACAGGACCACTTACAGGAGTGCTCAGGCCAAGGAGAGGCAGGCAACTCCTCAAAGGCAGCAATCTAGGGGCAGGGGCAGGCCTTTTCAAAGGCCTTTTTACCAAGCACAGGCCTCACCTTTTTCTCAGAGGGGGAGAGACAGAAGGGGGATGAGCAGGGCTGCATCCACTCCTCAGCCTAAAGCCCCTGCCAAGCAGACACCCTGATGGGCCTGCCCGGGTTGACTCTCCTATTCCAGTAGGGGGCAGGCTAGCTTACTTTGTCCAGGACTGGATGTCTATTACATCAGACAAGTGGGTCCTGGAAGTAGTAAGCTAGGGACTGGTTCTCAGCTTCAGAAAATTTCCAAAGATGAGAGCCAGATCTTTTCCACCTGAAAATCTCTCGGAAACCCTTGCGCTAGAGGCAGAGGTTTCTTCTCTTCTAGCCTTAAGAGCCATAGGGAGACTACCTACCCTACACTGGGGCAAAGGACTGTACTCCAGGTACTTCCTGACCCCAAAAAAGACAGGGGAGTGGCGACCCATCCTAGACCTAAGATATCAAAACAAACATCTTTTAAAACCAAAGTTCAAGATGGTAACTCTCGGAATAATCCTTCCCTCTCTAAGGCCAGGGGACTGGCTAGCCTCCCTGGACCTCAAAGATGCCTACTTTCACATTCCCATCAGGTGCCCCCACAGAAAGTACCTCAGGTTCGAGTTGCCCTCAGGCCACTATCAGTTCAGAGCAATGCCCTTTGGCCTAACCTCAGCCCCAAGGGTTTTCACAAAGTGCCTGGCAGTAGTAGTTGCCTTTCTAAGAAGGCAAAGGATTTCCATTTTTCCATATCTGGCTAATAGTGGGTCAGTCTCCAGACCAAGTCAAGTCTCACCTGCACGTGACCCAGCAAGTGTTCACTTCTCTAGGATTTCTTCTCAACCTTCCCAAGTCAGTTCTCGAACCAGTCCAGCTTCTTGCCTTTATGGGGCAGAACTGGACACACTCAGAGCAAGAACCTTTCTTCCTCTAGAAAGGGCAAGGGTTCTTACATAGAAACATAGAATTTGACGGCAGATAAGGACCGCTTGGCCCACCCAGTCTGCCCATTTCCCTACCTACTGGATAAGGTGCAGATCCTAGTTAACCAGCAGCCTACTTCTTCTTACCCCAACCCCCCAGAATTGCCTTATGACTGTCTCATGCATGCTTGAATTCCACCACTGATTTTGACTCCACAACCTCCTCTGGAAGGCTGTTCCATGCATCCACAACCCTCTCTGTGAAAAAATACTTCCTTAAATTACCTCTGAGCCGCCTCCTCTATCTTCAAATTGTGCCCTCTTGTTCTTGCACACCTCTTTTTGAAAGATGCTACCCTCTTGGACTTTGTTGATTCCTTGAGGTACTTGAAAGTTTCTATCATGTCCCCCTCTCCCTCCTTTCCTCGAGGCTATACATTAAACTCCTAAGTTCTCTTCATATGTCTTCCGCAGACCCTGCACCATTTTAGTTGCCCTCCTCTGACAGCTTCCATCCTGTCTATGTCTTTCGGAGATTGGGTCTCCAGAACTGCACACAGTACTCAGATGGGGTCTCACCAGCTGTCTGTACAGAGGGATAATAACTTCCTGTTTTCTACTGGTGATGCCTCTCACTGTGCATCCCAGTAACCCCCCAGCCCTCCTTGCTGCCCTCTCACATTACTTGCCCACCTTTAGGTCATCTGATATGACTACCCCCAGGTCCCTTTCCATTTTTGTTGTTGTTAGTATCTCACCCCCCATTGTGTACTCTTCCCCTGGGTTTTTGTTTCCCAGGTGCATTACCTTGCACTTCTTAGCATTGAATCTAAGCTGCCATACATTTGACCATTCCTCTAACCTTGCCAAGTCCCTTCTCATCCTTTCCATCCCACCCTGTGCATCAACTCTGTTGCAGATCTTAGTGTCATCTGCAAAGAGACATACTTTTCCTTCCAGTCCTTCCGCAATGTCGGTTATAAAGACATTGAAGAGGACCGGTCCTAATACTGAACCCTGCGGTACCTCACTAGTAACCCTCCTTCTTCTGAGTGGACTCCATTTACTATTACTCTCTGTGTCCTATTCTCCAGCCAATTCTTTACCCAGGCTGTCATCTTGGGACCCACTCCCAGGCTGGCTAACTTGTATATTAATCTTTTGTGTGGGACTGTGTCAAATGCCTTGCTAAAGTCTAGGTAGGCCATGTCCACAGCCCCTCCCTGATCTACTACTTTGGTCACCCAGTCAAAGAAATCTATCAGATTTGTCTGGCATAACCTTCCCGCTATAAATCCATGCTGCCTAGGGCCCTGTGCCCCTCTGGCCTCTAGATACTCGACAATTATTTCCTTCAGAAGTGATTTCATCATTTTCCCTATCACTGAGGTTAAACTAACAGGTCTGTAGTTTCCTGCTTCTGCCTTGCTCCCACTTTTGTGAAGGGGAATCACATCTGCTCTCCTCCAGTCCTCGGGTACCACCCCATCCTCCCATGATTTGTTAAAAAGGGTAGTCAGTGGTGTCACTAGTTCTACCCTTAGCTCTTTTAGAATTCTGGGATGAACCCCATCAGGCCCCATTGCTTTGTCCACCTTCAGTTTTTTTTTTATACTTGCTTTATTATTCATATGGTATTTCAGTGGACATTTACATATCCATACATGTCACATATTAAAACATTCTTTCATCCTTGATACAGTACTTAACATAAAAAACAAAGAGTTAACAGTGTTAAAATTGACGTCTACCTTAGGACAAAGTCTTATTAAAGATACAATGTTCTTCTCTCCTCTAAGTTTTCATTTACTATAAAGTACTGATTGTAACCTATATTTAAATCTTATATTTTACAGTTCTGGGGTCTATCTACTAAATCTTCCAGACCCAACTTCATTTCATATTTTCATATCCCTAGTCATAAGGTTTTAAAGAAGTTGATCCTGGTATTGTTCCCATCTGGTCCATCTTGATATGAAGGCCTCTCTCCGATCCTGTAGTTCAAGGGAAATTTGTTCATTTCGCTGGATATTTAAAACTATTTGCTTCCACTCCAAATCACAGGAGCTGCTGCCTGGTAGCCATTTTTAGTAATGGATTTATAGGCTGAACCCAACAGTATCGCCCACAAATATAACTTATTTGCATCTTTTATTTCCATTGGGGGAAGGCCTAACAGCAAGTTGATTGGTATTAACTGTCCCTGAATATTCAATATATTTTTAATATGCTCCATTATTCGAAGCCAAAACTCCGTTATTTTGGGGCAATCTAAGAAAATATGTTTGTATGTAGCTTTCCGCTCATTACATTCCCTCCAGCAATGGGCTGGACTCCCAGGGCTTCTCAAAGACATAATTGAAGGGAAAAAAACCTTATTCTTACTTTCCATGTGAACTCCCGCCACATTGGTGATGAGGAGGTGGCCCAGGAGCATCTCCATATTTTGGCCCAGTCTCTAAGGGATATATTCTGGCCCAAGTCTCTTTCCCATCTTGCCCGTGTGGTGGACATTATATGTACTTTTTGACGCGTAAGGTTTTGGTATATTATTGTTATCGCCTTTTCTCCATAGTGTGTGGACCATATTTGCCTAAACGGAGTTTCATCCTCCATTAAGTTAGAGTCCTTTTCACTTTGTCTGATATGCATAGAAATATAAGCTCTCATTTGAGAGTAGTATAACCTATCTTTATCCGACCACCCATACTTTAGTTGTGCTTCACTCAATAATATGCTTTCCCGATCAATTGCCATGGGGCCTCTAGGCCTTTTTTTAACTTGGGTTTTAAACCACTGGTTATTGAACTCCCGGTTCAAGATAAAATGCTTACATTTCCAGGCATACTGCTGACATTCCTTATGCTTGGTCCCCATTTGCCAACCTCTCGGGACCGCAGTAGTAGCCTGAGGGGTTGTCTGCATGACTTCTCTGAGATGGGGAGGGGAAAAAGGCTGGTTAAGAGGGCAGGTCCTATAGATCTCTCTAAGTCAATCTGCTTCCATCTTGCACTGTATTTTTTTTTTTATTTAACTTTTTCCCTCCTTCCTGGAGCCGCCCGCCGCCTTATCCTTCTGCCCGGTCACCCGACCATAGCTTCTGCTTCCAAATCGGCCGCTGCCCCGATACCGTGGCTTACCCCCATGGTGGGGCCTCGACACACTCCCCTCATATATGCCGCGGGCACTGTAATTAGGTCGGGGGCCCGGCCTGGGAGCACATTGAAGCCGCGGCGAGCTTCATCCGTGACAGCGGGCAGCTCCTCCTCCTTTTTCTGGTTTTCTCCCCTAGGGAGGTGGGGTCGTGCAATGACGCCAGCGTCCGCCCCGCCTCCATTCACGCTGAGTGTTGGCTGCGTGGAACCCCTGGTCTCCACCAGGGGTCCCCAACGCACCGAACGCTACCCACACCTTCCCCCCGGAGTAGGAGAGCTGCCCATCGGACGCTCAATCCTACTCCCTCGTCGGGTTCGACCCACCCGAGTCCGCTTCCAAACCTGGTCGCCGTGTCGCAAGCGAAATCCAACCGCTATGCTGACGGTCATCTTGCATTGTAAGCTCTATTGCCCCATAGTAAGGCCAGCCGCATCTGTGCTGCCATCCAATAGTCCCTAAGCGAAGGCAGGGCCACCCCACCTTCTGCTTTAGGAAGGGTCCATTTCTGAAAACTGATTCTTGGCCTTTTGTTGTCCCAGAGAAACCTATTTAGGAGTCTTTGCCATGACAAGAGTTCTTTTGATGACAGAGCACAAGGGACACACTGGAACAAATATAAGAACCTGGGTAATACATTAATTTTTATGGCCATGTTCCTCAGGTAGAACGAGGAGGGAATCAGAAGCCATCTCTTGAAATCTTGTTTTATCTTCTCAATCAGGGGGTCAAAATTCAGGGTAGATAATTTCTCTGGGTTATTCGGGATTTGAATACCCAAGTATTTTATGGACTCATTATCCCATTTGACTGGGTAACGTTTTTTGAGGGATGGGGGGGCATAATTAAAAGACATGGCCTCTGACTTGCTCATATTTAAGGTAAACCCCGATAGGTTGGCAAACTGCTGAATCTTGCTAAAAAGTGCCTCCAATGAGGATTCTGGATTGGTTAAATAGAGGAGTATATCATCTGCAAACAAGGCTAACTTATGTTCAGTCCCTCCCAACTTCACCCCCTCTATATTCGGGGTTTGTCTTAAACTTTGGGCCAGTGGCTCTATGTAGAAGGCAAAGAGCAAAGGGGAGAGGGGGCAACCCTGCCTTGTTCCCCTACCTAACTGAAATTTCTCCGATATCTGGCCATTTGTTCGTATGTACCCTATAGGGCTGTTGTAAAACTTAAAGATGGTGTCCACAAGTAAAGTTGGGAAGTTAAACTTTAGTAAAACCTCTCTTAGGTATTTCCATGACACCTTGTCAAAGGCTTTTTCTGCGTCGAGCCCTAGCAAGATTGCTGGACTTTTCTGGGTTCTAATTTGCTCGATAACATAAACTGTTCTCTGTACGTTATCCTGGGCTTGACGGCCGGGTATAAAACCACTCTGGTCCATGTTTATTAGGGTTGGGGCACAGCAAAGCAGCCTTCTAGCGAGTATAGAGGCTAGGAGTTTGTAATCAGTGTTTAAAATTGATACAGGGCGGTAAGACGAACAGCGAGTTAGATCCTTCCCTTCTTTAGGGATCACCGAAATGATTGCCTCGTTCCAAGAGGGTGGGGTCTCTCCTGTGAAAAAGCCACAGAGGAGAACAGTCTTGTTAGTATAGGGGTCAGTGTTTTGGACAGGGTCTTGTAGAACTCTCCAGGGAGTCCATCTGGACCGGACACTTACCTGTCTTTAAGTTACCAATTGCCGACTGACTTGTTTAATAGTTATTGGTTTATCAGCCACCTCCCGTTAGGGATAAGGTCGGAGCTTTAATGCCGCTAAAAATGTCTTAATATTGTCAGGCGAGGGATTAGTATCCTCAGAATAAAGTTCAGAATAGTAATGATGAAAGGCTTCAGAGATCGTGTGTAAGCTATCTTTAAGCTCATCTGTTCTAGGGTGTCTCACTTTTGTAATAGTAGATCTAGCCTTACGGGCCCTAAGCTGAGCTGCCACAAGCTTCGTAAATCTCGGTCCCCCATCGTGGTATTTGTGTCGAAGAAACATCAACCTCTGCTCTACCGCATAGTCTAATATGGTGTTTAATTGTTTTTTAAGGGAGTTAAGTTCCCGAGAACGAGTCTTGCAGTGTTTCACCTTCTGCATCTCCTCTAGGGTCTCTATCTCTGTTTCCAACAAGAGCTTTCTTTCTTCCCTCAGCTTTTTTTTATGGGAGGATATCCCTATGATTTTACCCCTCACTATCGCTTTTTTTGCAAATAACTATATTTTATTGAAAACAATACCATATACAACACATACAACACATAGGGTAGGTTACAAACAATGCTTGATACTGAACAAACCCCAAACCTAAAAGCTAAACAAATCCCCCCCAATACCCTTCCCCCTCCCTAACCCCCCACAGCTATCCAAACTTTGCAGTACTAATTCATAACAAAGATTACAGACCTTGGAAAACAATGTGATTTAATTCCGACCTACAAATGCAGGGTAAGAAGGACAGAAACAAAGATAGAAGAGGAAAGTAGATGATAAAAGGAAAAAACATAAGATTAAGAAATCACAAACAAGAAGGGAGGGACAGAAGGGAAACAGAAAGAAGTGGTATAATAGATAGCCCCCCAACATCCGAATTTTTCCTTGAGGTTTTGAAAAGTCGCCCAGCATCCAAAAACTTACATGATGCCTACCCAACATAAAGGCTAGTCTTTCCGCATGAAGTGCATTCAAGAATTCTTCCCACCATTCCCTGTATGTAGGGTCCAACGTTTCGCCAGTGCGTGAATTAGCAACTTGGTAACTGATGCAATCAATGCCAATTGGTGCTTTGTACTTTGCTTGGGACGTGAGCATACATCTCAAATATACAAGTTTCTAAATTAAAAAGGCTGAGAGATCAGTATACGGACCAGTCCATAGTCTCAACCGAAGCCCAAAAACTTTTGATTTTGGGACAAAACCAGAATTTATGGATTGTAGTTGCCAGTGGTCATTACAGTCTTTGCATGCAGAGAACCCAAGCTACCAACCCGTATAATCTTGCCGGAGACAGGTATAGTTATGTAGTAACTTAAACTGGATATCTCTTAACCTGTCTTGTTTAATTAAGAGATAAATGTCCTTCCAAATTTTTTCCACACCCTCCATCCAGTCCAAAGCCAAATTAATTACCCAATATAGAGGAACCTGGGAAGAGGTGGAATCACCCCATTCTAAAATATATTTATAGATTTTGGAAATCCTCTTACCTGATAAACTAAGTTCTCGTAGCTCATTAAATAAAACTCCTGCCCTACCGGAACACTGGCTCTTACCTAGAAAGGCCTTAATACTGCTGTGGATTTGTAGCATTTTTAACGTGGAATAAGGCCTGACCCCAAATTTTAGGATCAATGACGACAGTGGCAGCAACGAACCCCGAGAAAAAAAATTGGCAATGCGGATCTTAGGAGAGGAGGAAGGAAAAAATCTTGCAATCGGTCGCTTGTCGATTAGAAAATTGGATTTCTCAATAAGGGTTGAGATAGATCAGAGAATTGGGGTATTTTTAATCTTGCACAAGCTGATGCATGGCTCTAATGTCCCATCCTAAAGGGGTATTCTAGCTATTTTAGGGACCTTAGCCCATGAAGTATATAAAAGGATTCCAAGTCTAAATTAAGTTTCTTGGAAAGGCTCGGTCAAGAGCAAGACCCGTAAGGATACCCCAGGGTCACAAGCCCATAAAGCTGCTCTTGCAGCATGTATCGCTAAATAGTACGTGTAGAAGTCAGGTAGCTGTAGGCCGCCTTTCATACGCGCACTACATAGTTTGCTATATGGGGGGGCTCCCCCCCACAAAAAGTCAGAACATAGCTTATTCAGGGGTTTAAAAAAGGACTTGGGGAGGTAAATATTTAAATTCGAAAGAGGGTAGAAAAGTTTAGGTAGAATCACCATTTTAACCGTATTGACTCTGCCTGAAAGGGTTAAAGGAAGCTTTGACCATCTGTCCAAGTCATCTTTTATAGATTTTAATAACGTATTAAGGTTTAAACTGACCATGTCCTCCAAGTTCCTAGAAACCCGAATGCCCAAATACAATAGAGCCTCAGATTGCCACTGCAACCCCAAAGAGAGACACCAGCTCTTAGAGAGGCTTAAAGAAAGTGGATATACCATAGTCTTAGATAGGTTTAGTTTGTACCCAGAAAATTCACTAAAGTTGCAATGAGCTTTAGTACTTGCGGGAGTGAGATGACTGTATTTTGGACATGTATAATCATCGTCCTCAAAGGCCAATAATTTGAATTCTGAGTCATCAGTTTTTATCCCTTGGATTATTGGATCCGAGTTGATGGCTCTTATTAAGGGCTCAATGTAAAGATTAAATAAATAGGGGGATAAAGGACACTCTTGACGAGTTCCCCTCTTTAGGGGAAAAGCTTCCGAAATTAAATTGTTGCATTGAATTCTGGCTGATGGACAGTCATACAGAATTCGAACCAGATGAATAAATCTTTCCGGAATACCAAATTTGGTGAGGGTAGCAAACATAAATGACCATTCAACTCGATCGAAAGCTTTCTCTGCGTCTAGAGAGACCAGGGATGCTTCCATACCTGAACTCGCTGGCTGAGATTAAATCAAATAAGCTTTCTAAAATGGTCAGCCGAAGGCGACCCTCCCGAAGCCAGCCTGTTCTAGGCTTAACAAATCATACCATACCCTTTTAAGTCTAGAAGCCAAAATCTTAGCGAAGATCTTAACGTCCAGATTCAACAAGGATATTGGCCTGTAATTACTTACTAAATCCGATTTACCTGGCTTGGGTAGGAGAATAATCCTGGCCTCAAATAAAGTTTTGTCATTAATCCCAGTCAGCCCAGAATGAGAATAGCTGCCTCAACAGTGGAGCGATATATTGTTTAAATGATTTAAAAAAAGTGTAAAACCATCCGGGCCTGGTGCTTTGTCCAATTTAAAGCGAATCAATTGCTTGCCCTATTTCTTCAGTCGGAGATAGAGGCAATTAAAACCTGACCCGATATTTCCGACAGGCGAGGAGGAGTACTTGTCAGAACTCCTCCATCTTAACCATGTTTTGTGAAGAAAAGGTTGACTCGAATATAATTTTTATAAAATTCAGCAAAAGCCCCTAGTATGCCTTCGAGTAGTAATTAAGTTATTAGAGCCGGGTGCCTCAAGGCTGCAACCCACCTAGCAGAAGCCTTCTGCTTTAATTGCCAAACCAGCAATTTCCCGCCTAATACCTTGACCTCGTAAAGAGCCGAATTCTAGCGACAGGACACCACCCTCTCCATAAGGTATTGCATACCATGTTCTTAAAGTAATTAGCTCTTGCTCTGACTTTCTGACCTTATGTTCTCTGAATATTTTCTAACGCCCTAATTTCCTCCAGAGAACTATCCAGTTGTGATGCTTCCTTAGCCTTACGCTTAGATGCTAAACGTGTTAACTCCCCTCCATACTGATTTGAGTGCCGCCCAGGTTCGATCTACAGCCTTGATAGAACCCCAACTGGCTCGATTGAAGTGGTCAAAATTCCCTAAAGCGGGACACTGCGCAGAATCCTTTAATAAATTATTATTTAGTGACCAGGAGTATGATCTCGGAGGATTAAATAATGGTGACCAGTGCATTTTTATCGGGAATGATCGGAAATGACTCTGGGTAAAATCGCCGTTCCGAAATTCCAATTAAGCAATTCTTGCTTATCAAAAATAGTCAATTCTTGAATATGATCTGTGAACGGGGAAAAAAAGTATAATCTCTAGAAGATGGATTAAATAACCTCCATGGATCTACTAAACCTAGGGAAGAAAAACTCCCTAAGGCACTTTGAGCTGAAGAATAATCGTCCCCTATTCCAGGAGCAGTCCAGCTTGTTGGACTGGACTAAATTCAGTCCCCCCCAATATGACTGGAACTTCTTTAAAGGAAGTCAGCATCAATGCCAACTGGACAAAAAAAGTTGGTGACTCCTGGTTAGGTCCATACACTGATCCCAATACCAAGTTAAGTCTGCCAAGGACAAATATATACCTGCCATTCGGGTCCGAAATTGTTTCCGAATGAATAAAAGGAACTCCCCGTGCGATCAATATGGCCACTCCCCGACTACTAGAGGAGAAGCCAGCTCCATAAACCTGACCAACCCACTTTTCTTGAAGTGGGAGTAAGCGATCGAAAGGACATGAGTTTCTTGTAAAAACACCACGTGAGGTTGTAATGGGCCAAATGATTTAATACAACAAATTTTTGTAGTTATCCTTCCCCTTAATATTCCATGAGAGAATATTCAGCCCGTTAGCCATAGGTGGGTCCTGATCTTCCACAAAAAATTAGGATAGCTGTCCCCATACTATCTAACTCCCTCCCAAAATTAAAAAAATAAATACTATAAAACCCCTTTTCTATAAAGGAAAAATACATAGCCCCTCCAAAAGAATCCCTCGAACTAGCTCCCCAGGCCCGTAGCCTGCTCCACTGCCAACGGTTCAAGGTGCGCTATAGAGGCAGGGCCCCCCCCTCCTTAATAGGGTAGGGTAAATAATAAGGTTATTAGTGCATATCTACGCCTACCTATATATACCATTAAGAGAAAAAGGAAGGCTTTATATAAAGTAGATTAGTATCTTGCTTTAGGCTGAGGAAAAATAAAAGTCTGAAGAACTGAAGGAAAAAGAAAAGCATCAATTCCTTGTGAAAGTGGAACAGGGTAGCCAGAGAATACCGTAGCATTACTTAGCAACAAGGGACCAAAGCTGCATATACTAATATCTGTAATTTATAGAACCACAGCCTATAACTACTAGAAAACCCCAGAGCTATAGCACCCTAAAATAAAACCTTCAGCATTTAGTCACATCTCAACCATCAGCTCTTACCACCAAATAAACTTAATAAAACTAGCACTGCTTGGGTTACAAAAATATGGTATTGGTGGTAGATAATAAAAACAATATTAATGAACTATTTGCTCCCTCTTGTGGTTAAAAGGCTATAGTACACCTCCACAAACACTGCTTGGTAGGGGCCAACTAAGCTCAGAGGCCAGAATAATACAGAGAATATTTAGTAGAGTCCTCCTTTTAAGTCCACTTGTCCATAAAAAAGGAGAAATAAAACCAAATATATTGAACTCGCCTCGCTCTAATCATATTGGTCCACAAGAGACAGTTCAAATAATAGAACACAAGCTCCCAAATCGTTGCCCTTTTAGCAGCCTACATCTACCACTATTGAAAGCAAGTAACAGAGACTTATTTTGGCAAAAGTTCTGGAAACAAAGTCTCTAAAGCGGTTAAGGCTTCCTCAGCTGATTCATAGCGCCAGTCCCCTCTTTAGATGAAACTTCCAACACGGGTACAACATGATGGCGGATCCGCCGCCCATAGCTTTGAAGTAATAAATGAAAGCTGACGAAACCTGCCGCATTTTCCACGTTAGATCTGGGACCAGGCAAGCTTCTTGCCCTCCACTGAAAAGCAGACAGCTTCCTTATTTCTCTCAGGATATGCTCACGGTCCAGGTAGTTTGATAACTTAAAGATAATGGGTCTCGGTGGGTCAGAGGCGGAGGTTTGCTCTCAATGCTCGGTGGCCTTTCAATGATATACTCAGGACCATTGGGAGAGGGACCAGCAGATTTTTTCAACAGCTTCTGCAAAAAGATAACGGTGTTAGGCCCCTCTTCTCCCTCAGGGAGGCCTAGAAGAACCAAATTATTACGCCTGCTCCTTCCCTCTAAGTCATCGAGGCGAGCTTCCAACTTCTGCAGGCTCCGCTTGCATTCTCTGGTTCTAGGCCCCGCTTTCTCCAAGGCTCTCTCAATTGACAAAATCCTGGCTTCAGCGTCCGTCACCCGACGGGCTAGCTGAGTTAGCGCCGGCTTAATTTCGGCTACATCTTCAATTAGTTTAAACAAGGCATCCTTTGTCGTTGTTAAGTCCTCGTAAATCTTGGTTGGGGTAATACCTTCAGGTTCGTTGGGTGGCGACGAGTTCCGGCACGGCCGCTTGGCCTCGAGCACTTGGTCTGGCGCTTGCATTCTAAAGCGATCAGCATAAAGAAGCCTTCTTGTGAAGTCTCCAGATAATAGCGACCAAAATAATTGAACTAGGCGTTGATCCCTCCGTTACGATCGGAGATAAGCTCTTTGGAGGGGAGACCTAAAAGCTGCAGCTACTCCTCCATCGCGTCACGTGACCTTCCTCACTATCGCTTTTATCGTATCCCATAAAATAGCTAAAGTGGTCTCCCGGGTATCGTTTTCTTGCATTGCTTGTGTCACCGTCTCAGCTACTGATTCCTGCACTTCCTTATCCCTTAGGATTGACACATTAAGTCTCCAAAACGATCTTCTGTATGGTGTTTGCAACTGTATTTTACAAAACACAGGTGCGTGGTCCGAAAGGACAAAGTCCCCCTGCCATATTTTCTGGATAATGTTTAAGTGTTCCTTTTGGGTTATTAAAAAGTCAAGGCATGAGTACGAGTCATGCACCTGTGAGTAAAAAGTGTGTCTGTGCCCCTGACCACACAAATGTCTCCATATGTCCTCATAACCTAGTTCTTGCAGAAGCTTCTCAACTTTCCTACCTAACTTGTTTTAGGCCGATTGAGCAAAATCTCCCTCCGCTGATGTCAAGTTGAAGTCCCACTGCATATCAGCCTTCCCTCCGCCCATCCCGCCAACTGAGTAAGAGGTTTGGTACACTGGAAATTCTGTAGCTGGGGAGAAATATACAAGCCAGCGTGTACCTCTGCCCTCTATATCACCTTTCAGGAAAGCATTACCTCCTTCTTTGTCTACTATTTTGTCCCTTATTTCAAAGGTACCCTGTCTAACCAATATTACTGTTCCCCTCGTCTACCCCTTTGTATAGCCAGAGGCCACCACCTAGAAAAGCTAGCTTCTCAAACTTCTTATGCTCTGCATAAGAAAGATGGAGTTTCTTGTAATAACAAAATATTAGCCTTTGCCGTTTCATTAATTGAAGAATTTTGGTTCGTTTGATGGGGTTAGTAATTCCGTGCACATTATAAGTGCAAATTGTGTAGCCTTGCTGCATCATTTCTGAGGGGTTGTGATGTCACCCATTAAGTTCCCACCGAACCCAATTGCTTTGCTCTTTGGTGGTAGCCTCAATTTCGATAGACCAACAGATCTTACTAAACTTTTCACATAGTCATACTTTCTCCTTTGTCTGGTAGTGCCATATATCATATAACATTCAACATTAAATATAACCAAATCCTTAAACTGAACATCAGAACTTCCAAGGTTGGGGGCTTAGTGACCCACTAGCCCCTTTGTACTCCCTATCTTAGGAGAACGAGGAGGATTTCTAAGCCCACCTTTACCGGGGGACCTCCTCTAGAGCCTCGTTATCGTGGGGCTCCTTAAGAAAAAGATAATCTGCTACGGACTTCTAACACCCTGCAGACTCCCTAGAGGCAGCATCTTCCTTGTTCAATGCAAACCATAGAGGCTTTCTTGTATATCAACCTTAGGTATAGATTTCTCCACAGTATAACTAAACGGATCATTTGGGAAGGCATAGAAGGTCAGAGAAAAAAAAAAAGGAGAAAGGGGAGGAAGGGTGTCATAAAGGGAAACCTGGGGGGTAATCATGCCTCTTATAACTCCCTGTTGATTGTCTTATCTAGACTGTAGTCTCCCTCCTTTGATCTCCTTCGGTACAATTCTTATTAATCCCCCTTTCATCACTGGAGAAAAGACCAGTCTCATAACCCTCTCTTATGCAAGTTGGACTTTAAATCATTGATTCTGGAAACATATGAACTTAAGTCCAGGGGAGAGTTTCATAGCTCAGCTTGCTCGCCAGAGAAGAAAAAGAAAAAAGGGGTTCAGTTGAGAAGTCATAGTCACTCTTTCTCAGCAGATCCTGCTCGCACCCTGTGTCTGCAGTGTGGGCACTAATAAGAAGAGTCAGCTCACACTCCCCGGAGATCATTTTGAAGCAAATTTTAAGATTTGAAATTGTACTTATCCTGTTATATCCTGGGATGGTGAGACGCTATTCCTTTAGAGGTAAAACCAAAAGTCTCCCTCAGCATGTTTCAGGTCTGGCTGTCCTTGTGTACAGTTTTCCTCTCGAGTAACTTTTGGAGGATGTGCGTCACTTCCGTTTACGTCTCAACATAAGGTCCTCCGGTTTTCCTGCTTGGTGTGCGTTGTTTAAATGGACCCCAATTCCCTGCTTCTTGGTTCCTCTTATCTATCACTGTAATATTCCGTTTTTCCATGGCTTCCGTGGCTTCTTCTGCCGTCGCATAAATCTTTACCCCATCTTCCCAGAAGACTCTCAGCTTTGCTGGGTAAGGCGTGTTGAAGCGTATTGATTTTTCTCGTAGCGCTCTTAAAATGGGCTGGTATTTAAGCCTTTGCTTCTGGATTTCAAATGGGTAATCATGGTCTAGGAAAAGTTTGTGTGTCAGGTATTTCATTTCTTTTTGGCCCAAGCTCGTCTGAGGATCTCCTTCTTGGCCAGGAAAGAGTTTACTTTAAGGCGATTGACCGTGGTCGGGCAGCTGGGTCGGAGGGTTTGGTTTGAGGCGACCTATCGCCTTGATGTGGAAAGCCATGGTGCGGGAGGTCAAGGTATCTTTTAGTAAATTTTCTATGAAAGCTGTCATAGGGGTGTTTCCATACCTTCAGGCAACCCTATACAGCATCAAGTTCTCTCTGCGTAGCGACCCTCTAAATCTAGACATTTAGCTTGCAGGTCTGTCGTTTGCTTTACTAGAGTCTGGATTATAGTTACCATTTGCTCAGTAGCATCTTGGCTGGTAGATAATCTTTCCTCCATGTGGGTAATACGGCTTTCAACCGCTTCCAGTTTTGTTTGCATGGCTCTAAATTCTTGCTTGTTTTCTCGTCTGGATTCCGTTATCTCGTGAAGCAGTCTCTCGAATCTCGATCGTGAAAGATGATCATTTTCCCCGTCTGTATCGTATTCGAGGGTCTGCGCAGTCTGTGGCGAGGTAGGCCTGCTCGTGGAGTCGTTTCTCAATCTGGTTGCATCCTTGTCGTTCATTTTGGAGTTGTGCCGATTTTTGCCTCTATTTGTGTTCTGTATTTGCCCTCCTACACCTTTTGACATTTCTGGCTCAATTTTAATTAGTTTTTGGAGGATATTTTCAGCTGCCTGTGGGGAGCTCTACAGACTAGGCTTGTATCGGCTCCGTGACGTCACCGGAAGTCCCCCCACCTTCAGTTTTAAGAGTTCTTTCAGAACCCTTTCTTCTGTAAATGGGCTGGTATCAACTTCTGTATCCAGAGTGTTACTACTGTTTGTTTTATGTACCTCCCCCTCTTCATTTGTAAATACTGAGCAAAAATATGTGTTTAGTATCTCTGCCTTTTCACAGTCTCCCTCTGCCCACCCTCCCTCCCCTTTATTAAGCCTCACTGTCCCTCCTTGGTCTTCCTTTGCTCCCTGATGTACCTATAAAGGTTTTATCCCCTTCTTAACTGGAGTTGGCTATCTTTTCCTCGGTTTGGGCCTTTGCTGTTCTGACTGCCTTCCCAGCCTCCTTTTGCTTTAACTGATACAGTTCTCTGTCCTGCTCCTTCTGGATTCCTTGTACTTCCTGAATGCTTTCTTTTCTCTTGAACCTTCACTGCCACTTCCTTTGAGAACCATAGTGGTTTCTTACATCGTCTTGTTTTGTTTATTTGCTTCACACAAAGGCTCGTTCTCTGTGATAGCATTTTTATTATTCCCCATTGTTCTTCCACCTCTTCCTGCCCATTTGCTAGTGCATTCCTTAGGCACTCACCCATTTTGGCAAAGTCAGCCTCCTAAAGTCCAGTACTTTTGTCTTTGTATGGCTTGACTCTATTGCTGTGTTTATTGTGAACCATACTGTTCGATGGTCGCTAGTTCCCAGATGGCTACCCACTTCTACATCTGTGATCCTCTCTCCATCTCCATTTGAGAGAATCAAGTCTAATATTGCTCCCTCTCGAGTGGGCTCCAGTACTAGTTGTCGAAGGCATGGCCCCTGTAGGGTATCTAGAATAACTTATGGAACTATCCTGTTCCTTCAGCCTTCGGGTATCTTGACCAGCAAGGTATTTCTTCCAGCTCTTGAGTCACATGACAGCTTCAACAGCAGTGGTCCAAGGGGCAAGATTCCAGATGAGGGATATTCAGTTCCATCTGAGAGCTTTTTGGTCTCAGAGAAGGATTCCCTTACCAAACTGATCCCAGTGACTCTGACCTTGATGCAAGCCCTTCAATGGTGGCAGGATCAGGACAATTTAAGACAAGGTGTTCCTTTTGCTACTCAGCCTTGTTCAGTGGTCCTTACCACGGACACTTCTCTTCTGGGCTGGGGAGCCCATCTGGGGTCCCTCACTGCCCAGGGGCTGTGGTCCCCCCAAGAATCCCTTCTCCATATCAATCTCCTAGAGCTCAGGGCAGTTTTTCTGGCCCTAAAAGCTTTCTCTCAGTCAGTACAGAACAAGGTGGCTCAGGTCAGAAAGGACAACACCACCACCATGTGGTACATCAACAAGCAGGGAGGCACTCTGTCCACAGCATTGTGCACAGAAGCCATGAAGTTGTGGTCGCTGGCTTATTCCCTGCAAACCTCTCTGGTAGCAGTTCACCTTCCAGGGAAGGATAATGTGCTAGCAGATGCACTGAGCAGGATCTGTCAGGGCCATCACGAATGGTCCCTGGACCCTCAGGTGTTGAAAGTGATTTTTTCAAGGTGGGGCACTCCAGAGATAGATCTCTTTGCAGCCCCAGACAATCACCAACTCCCTCTCTTTTGTTGCAGACCTCCAGTCTTGGGCTCAGTCCCCCTGGACGCCCTGATTCTGAATTGGGAAGGGAAGTTTCTGTATGCCTCCCCCCAATCCCACTCCTGTTCAAGGTTTTAGTCAAAATAAGGTCTCAATCTTGCAAAGTGATTCTGATTGCTCCAGATTGGGCCAGACAGCCCTGGTACCCCCTGTTACTGTCCCTAGCAGTCCATCTTCCCCTGTCTCTTCCCAGGAATTACAACCTGTTATTATCCTCTCAGGGGAGGATTTGGTACCCCAGTCTTCAGTCTGTCAATCTCATGGCATGGCTCTTGAAGAGTTTGAGTTTGCAGATCTGCATCTTTGCCAAGGGGTTCTGGATATTCTCAAAGCTTCTCGAAAGCCCTCCACCAGAAAGACTTATAACTCCAAATGGAAAAGATTCAGCATTTGGTGTTCTAAGAAGCATATTTCTCCAGATACTGCTGGATTGCCTATGGTTCTGGATTATGTGGCCCATCTTAATGGCCTAGGCCTCAGACCAGCTACTCTCAAGGTACACTTGTCAGCTGTTTCTGCATTTTTATCTGTGGGGAAGTCTTCCTCACTGTCTTCTCAGCCTGTGTTCTGTAAATTTTTTAAAGGATTGCTTCACACCAGTCCTCCTTTTAGAGACCCTGCCCCTGCCTGTGATTTGAATGTTTGCATTGCTTAACTTATGCAACCCCCTTTTGAGCCTATGTCTTCAGCAGAGCTTAAGTACTTGACTTGGAAAACTGTGTTCTTGGTAGCCATTGCCTCTGCCAGGCGTATCAGTGAATTGCAAGCCCTGTCAGTGGAACCTGATTGTATCTCATTTCACATGGATAAAATGGTCCTTAGAACCAATAGAAGGTTCTTGCCCAAAGTGGTTTCAGACTTCCATTTAAACCAGTCTATGTCTCTTCCTGTTTTCTTCACTGATCATTCTTCCTCAGGAGAGAGGAGGCTACACAGTTTAGATGTTAAAAGAGCCCTTAGTTACTACATAGAGCGTACCAAGGGTCACAGGTTTGACTCCCTCCAGTTGTTCCTCACTTATGGAGAAGTGGGAAAGGGCAAACCTGCCACCAAGAGATCTAGTGCCAGGTGGATTGTGTCTTGTATACAATTCTGCTATGAAAAACTCCACCCTCAGGCCTGAGGGCTCATTCCACAAGAGGTACAGCTGCTTCCCTGGCTGCTGCCAGGGATATCCCTCTCTTAGAAATAAGTCAAACAGCCACCTGGAAAACAGTCCATACCTTTACCAAGCTTTACTCTCTGGATATCCAGGCTAGGAGTGATGCTCAGTTTGGCACAGCAGTACTTCAGATCCTATTCCCAAAGTAGGTTCTGTCCCTCCTCCATGGAGGTACTGCTTTGTAGTCTGCACTATGTCAGAATACAGCAAGAATTCATGTTGTTTGAAGAAAAAATTACTCACCTTAGTAATTGTGTTTCTTCTAATGGAGTCTTGCTGTATTCTGACCTCCTTCCCTGCCTCCCCTCTCAGAACCTGTTTTTGGGAAGTGGGTGGGCAGGTGCAGTGTTGCACCCCAGGGGTGCTTTTTGTTTACACCCTCCTTCTTTTTGTTTGGGTGTTGATTTATTACTGTTATTTGTATTAGATTGTTTTTGGGTTTTTGGGTTTCCTGACTTGAGTCTTCTTTGGGAATCCAAAACTTTTTTCTGCCAGTTGGCTAGTAGGAATTTTTACAATTTCCACATAGAATTTTTAGTTAGTTGGGCTCGTAAGAATCTGACAGTTTGAGTTTGAAACACTCCAGACAGAGACTCCAACCGAGCTTGAGCTCAGCATTCTATGCTCTGCATAGAAAGTTAACTGTTTGTTCTGCGGGGCAGTTTAAAGGTTGGGGATCACTGCAGTATGTCAGAATACAGCAAGACTCCATTAGAAGAAACACAGTTACTAAGGGGAGTAATTTTTTCTTACCTGCCATAGGATGCCCGTCGTTTTGTGCAGAAAGTAGTTTTAACAGTGTTTCGTTGCATTTAAAAAACTGTAAACAAATCCACAAGTCTTTTAAAACGCCTGCTGTGATAGCAGCCTAAGATGGACACAACATGCGTGCGTGATGCGTGCATGATGATGTCATTGGAGTGAGAGCACTCCAGAGCTATAATGGCCTGTCTATAGGACTCTGTTAAATATTGGTCTTTTAACACCCTTGTCCTGCATATATGAGTGAAATCCTTTACTGTGCTTGTGTGAAGAGGGTATCACACATGCACAATAAAACATTTTACCCATATATGCAGTGTAAAGGTGTTAAAAGACCTATATTTAACAGAGTCCTATAGACAGCCCATTATAGCCATCTTCACGCACGCATATTGTAGTCATCTTAGGCTGCTGTCAGAGCAGGCGTTTTGAAAGACTTGTGGATTTGTTTACAGTTTTCTAAATGCAATAAAACACTGTTATACTACTTTCTGCACAAGATGGGGGTATCCTATGACAGCTAAGGGCTTAGACTGTAGCCCTGTGTTTTAGGATTTTCCACTGTTGATATTCAAACGAAACCCGATTTAGTTGTCTTTTAACTGTAATAGGCCAAGCCATATTGCAAGAAAGCGCCATAAAAATAAGGAGAGTAACACGGACACATTTGGCTTTAGCAAATTGGGGCAAGTATTTAACAGATGTCAAGGTGGGAGATTAAGACTGTGAAGGGACTTACTGATTTGGGAAACGGACAGACCCTGGTGCATGTTGAAGTGCTGGGAAAACACTGTACAAAAGCACCAGGTACTGTTGTCATCTGCATCCATACTCGATACTTGCCCACCACCCAAGTGACTCTGAATATTAATGGGGTGTCGCACCAAATGAAAGTGGGGTAGTACCCAAGTTACCAGTACCTGTGATTATTGGAAATAATTTACCATGATTTACTGATTTAATCTCAGGGGAAGAGAAACCTGCAATTTCAGCATCAGTGGTAACGAGCACAGTCAATGAAAATCTCAGATGGTGGGGAAACTTTTCCTTTTGGTGACTTTGATGTGGACTTGCTTGAGACCAGCTCCAAGATCCAGAAGCCCAGAAAAGAAAGAAGACACCTGAGAAAACAGTGGCAGCAAAAGACTGATGGACATAAGGGGTTAATATATGAAAATGCTGAAACTGAACTGTTAACCGATTGTGTTTTTATTTCTGAGCAAACTTAACTATGTTTTATCTCCAAGATTATTTTAAGCAGCTGGGGTGAAACAAAAACAGGATGAACCAATGTTTAAAAAATGAAATGGGATATTGTACAGAGTTTGGGCTAATCCTCAGACGCAGGAACAGATGGCAAGGCAAGGCTAATTTTATTTGTATGGCGCTTATTCCTGGAGGCTCTGGGTGCCTAACAATAAGAACAATACAAGTGATAAAACAAGAAACAAATAAAATTCAAATCACAGTTTATAATATATATGTCAGCAATAACTCATACAGTCAGGTGGGATCAGTTGGTCCACATAGGCCAGGTGGAAGAGATGGACCATTGGCCTCTGTTTGAACACCCCAATCGAGGGGGCCTCCCAGACTGCAGGTGGTAGCGAGTTCCACAGGGTCGGCCCAGTGACATTAAAGGTATGTTCGCCTGATGTCTTGAGCCAAACGCTGGGAACATCCAGAAGGCTCCTCGAAGAGGAGCGGACAGAGGTGTCCGGTAGCCAGGACCCAGTCCATATAGGGCCTTAAAGGAGAGAAAGCCCCCTTGAAAAAGACCCTCCACTTGACAGGCAGCCTCACATGACTGGACCTGGACAGGTCTGTCAGTAACTGGGCTGCCGTGTTCTGCACCAGCTGCAGCTTGCTGAGGGTCCTTCCCATGACCCTGAAGTATAGAGAGTTACAGTAGTCAAGCCTAGGGGTAACAAAGGCGTGTACTAGAGTCAGCAGATCTTCAGGTGGAACAAGGGGCTTGATCCTGGCAATGTTCTTCAAGTGGTAAAAAACACTTTTGACTACAGACTATACCTGATCTTCAAAGGTCAGTCTGCTGTCCAGGATCACACCAAGATTGCACACCCTTGGGGAGGTCACCAATGGAGTAAACACCAGGAAAAGAACTGTGTTAGCTCCAGGTGGCAACCTATCACACCCGCGACCCGGATCGATCACCAGCACCTTTGTCTTATCCGGGTTCAGTCTCAGCCAGCTGGAAGACATCCAGTCACTGATTTTAGCCAGACAGGTGTTAAGCATGTCTACAACATTGGATGTTATGGGCGCAAATGACAGACACAGCTGGATGTCATCTGCATTGCAGTTAAGCGTCATGCTGAACTGCCAGATGATCTCACCGAGGGGCAGCATGTACACAGCTAACAGCTCGGCGACAAGATCAAACTCTGTGGCACTTCACATGAAAGGGGCATTGGGGAGGAGGAGAAATTCCCTATCACCACCTGCTGCACCCTACCAAAGAGATAGGACTCAAACCATGTGATGACAACACAAGCGAGTCCGCAATACTCTCAGAGCCGAACAAGAAGCACTAAATGATTCACAGTGACAAAGGCTGAGGAGAGATCGAGGAACACAAGAATTGACTTGTCTCCTCTATCTCTAGGCCTGAACAGATCATTAGGCACTCTAACTAATGCTGTTTTCGCGCTGGCTGTGTCTGTCCCGAAAACCCAACTGAAATGGCATCTAGATGTCAAAGGACACGAAGCGATCCTCGAGCTGCTGTGCCACAGGTTTCTCAAAAATGACAGGTTGGAGATAGGACGGTAATTCACCAGGACGTCTGGGTCGAGGGATTGTTTCTTTAGGAGGGGTCTCACCAGAGCTTCTTTCAAAGCCACTGGGAAAAAACCCCTCCGCCATTGAACACCCTGCAATCCTGGCGAACACCGGGCCAACTGTCTCGGCGCATCTCATTAAGAAATACGTCAGGGCTGGGTCCAGTTCACAATAGGTGTGCTTCAGCTCCAAGATCACCTCATTGACATCCGCCACCTCCACTGGCTTAAACTCCTCCCAGATCGACGGAGTGCCTCTGTTCCTCCCATTTCGACCACTGCAAAGCATCGACAACCTCACCGTTGGAATCCCGACTGGCTAGATGACACTGTCAGAGAAAAACGGCAAACTCTTCACATAAAGTGGATAAAAAAGTCTTTCTTGGCTGTAGACAGGCAGGATGGACTAGCCTGTCCACAGTCTGAAAAAGCTGAGAAGGTCTGTTTCTTCCTGTTGCAATTTCCCTGGACAGGAATTCTGCCTTCTTATGGGAAATTGCCTCCTGGTACTCACCATCGTGAGCCCGCAGGACCAGTTTGTCAGCCTCCAACCGGATCTTCCGACAGCAACACTCCGACTTCCTACCCTTGATCTTCATCACCTTTAGGACATCATTGCCTGTTCACTTCAGTTTAAAATGGGGTGTTGATAGTGTCCCTATAAACCTTTTTTTCCTTTATTATGTTTGCTTACATGCATGTGCAAGAAACATATTGGGGCAGCTTGTTGCAGTAGCAAGTTGTTGCCAATGCCAGCAGCCCATTTTGGGGCTGGTCTGTGTGGCACCAATAGAGGATCACGCTGTCCATGACAGCAGTAGTGTAGCTTGCCACCATCTTAAAACAAACTTGCCGCTGCAATCAGGGAGCACCCAGTCATTAACAGTCAGCTGTTTTTGCTGCTGGGGAGGTCCCTGATTGCAGCAGCGGATTACAGCTGCATTGTCTGGTGTCCCGTTTCAATAAACATGGCGGTGGCTTCTCCGTCAGCCTCTCACAGTCCCCACAGAAGCCAGCGGACAGCTGCTTCCTCTACAGTCCCCATGAAAGCCAGTGGGGGTGCCCAGTCCCCTTGTCGGCATGCCCCCTCCCCAGTTAATTTGCTGATGGGGTAGCCCAATCCCCATCAGCATAATGCCCCCCCCAACTTGTTGTGTGCCGAGGGGGGTGCCCAATCCCCCCCCCCTCGGCTCTTGTGCCCGCCATTCCAACACTCTGCCGACGAGGGTGCCCAATCCCCATTGGCTACATACCCCCCAAAAGAAACACTCAAGTGGCACGCTGGGAGCCCACCCCAGCTTGCCAGAGTACCTGTAAAATAAGAAAACCTTCCCATGTTGTTTTTTTCCCTGTAAAGAAAACGGTCCGCGAGAGTCCTGCCCTCTCTCGCAACCCGCACTCCCGCCCCCACACCCCTCACCCCATACTTACCTCCGGAGCCCGGCAGTGCCGATCTTTGGTGTACCGGGAACACGTCTGTACTCTTCAAAGCCGACTGCAACCTGAAGAAATATCAGTAAGCTGTATAATGGCATAAATGGTGTTTTTTCAACTTATGTGAATATCTCAGACATTTTCGTGAATTTTGGCACCAAATTTTCAACATGGGGTTCTTGGGACCCCATCATATGGATTCAGTGACTGTCATCTGGTTATTTCATCCCGAAAGGCGATTTTGCGCTTACTGTGCAGAATCACCTTTCTGGACCGATTAACGAAACTACAGTGTCACTGTTCGTGAGGTGGGTTCTCAAAAAGCCTGTGTTGCAAATTTGGTGATTAAATTCCAAAAAATGACTGTGTTACGAACGTGCGTTGCGCAATTTTCCATGCACACTTGTAACTTTGCGAATTTGTAATATTTTCACTCCAGATTTTCAACATTGCCATCTCTTCACACCTCCCTATGAAATGGTACAGCCATCATTCTTCACATCCTGCCCAGTCTGTGTTTTCTCACATCTGGCACAGAATGGCGCGGTGGCTGTGGGAATCAAAGTTCAGGACAGATTAACAAAATCACAGTGCCACTGTTCATAAGCAGAGGTCCTAAATACTGTCATGAGGTGGGGTTCACAAAAAGGCCATGTTGAAAATTTGTAGTGCAAATACCAACAAATGCCCGGGGCATTAAGGTTTCTAACCATAACGTCCCACCCTGTACAGACTGACAGGCATCAGGGATGTGCCTTCAGATTGCCGGCTGTAATGCTCACGTCATTTCACTGCCCCCCCCCGAAGCCAGTGACTGGCATCGAGGGTGGCCTGGGACTCTTCGGCCCCAGAGTTCACCCTATTCTCCTTTACTGCACCCATTTCAGTGTATGTCTTTATAAAATGGGGTGACTGTGAAGCCGAATGCCCCAAGGCACACCCTAAACACTAAAACAGGATAGGGTAAGGTGAAATGCCTTGAGTGTTATGGGCAACAACCCAAAGGCACAACCCAGTGCCTATCCATCTCTGCAGGGTGGAGGTGGGGTTGGTGTGAGTTCAGTACTTCACTGCCATTCCTATTCTGCGTCTGTCTAACTCCTGCGTGTCCAATGCTAATATCAGTAGGCAAACATTCGGCATTGACAAATGCTTGTTATCGTGAGCATCCATAAACAGAGTTACGGTATATAGGCCATATGAATGAATTATAGGAAATTAAAGGATTAGTGGTTGTAGGGCAAATTAGCATAGTTATGCATTTATTTATTTGATAACTGGAAAAGTACATGGGTAGAAGCTACCCGTTTTCATGGGCATACAAGAGAGTTTGTAGTGGGAGTGAGTTAGTGGCTGTCTGTGAGATCTTGTTGGGCAGCCTTGTGACCAGGAAGTGTTAATGGAGAATTTATTAACTTATTTAAATTATTGTATAGGAAATATATATTTTTTTTCATGAAATTCAAATTAGGCATGTGACACAAATGGGGGGGGGGGGGCACTACCTTATATGTAGTTTTCCTTTAAGTTCTGAAGGACATGCCGCTTGGTGATTATAGCCCAAAACTCTTTAGCTCCTTTAGGTGCTTGTCCAGTCTGACTTTGAAAGAAAGCACTCTCACCATCTGCTTCAACTACTGTCTACTTCTACTTCCTGTAATACAGCATACTAATCTATATTTAACTTTTGTATCAGATTTTGTATTACACAGGTTAAATGTTAATTAGTATGCTGAATTAAATCAGGCAAATTTACTTAAATACAAAGAAAGAACTAGCGTCAAAGCAGTAATTGACGTCAGCATTCAGGAGGTTCACACCATTTTAGGAGTAGATTAGGGTTTGAGGTTTTAACTCAGAGAATGTGTTTAGATATACTGTATTATATGGCTGAGGCCAATAACCCACAGACAGAAACACTTCTAATTCGATAATCTGTGCTTTTTGATTGACAGGTGGTAATAATCTATTTTTAAGTGTGGATTATCGCAACCTGTCAATCACCAACAGTGGATTATCGTAAAGTGAGATAAAATCATGTCCGTGCCACTAAAACAAACAGCAGCAGGACTTTTACTCACACTGCTGCTGTCCTGCTTCACTCACTCTCACTTCCACCTGAGTGAAAATGGCATTGTGGTCTATTCCTCCAAATTCAGAGAACAGACAAGTCTAAGTACTGAGGAGCAGTAGCGTGGGGCTGTAATGTTGGGTGTGTGATTCAGTGTTTGCAGTTCGCAAATCTGTTTCAGTTTTATAGATGAGGCTGTCACCTACTTACCCTGCTCTACCACACGGAGAATACATCTACACTGCTTTTTCGAGGTGAAAGAGATTTGCATTGCTTCATCGGGATGAACGAAAGAGAAGCTACAGTATGCAGTGTACGAAAGATCATTTCTCTGTGCTTACATGTCTTTTGTAGTTACCTGGTTTGAAGTTTGATTGCTGGTCAGTTGTCAGCAATGGGGAGACTGTGACCATACTGCAGAGTCGAGAATAGAAAAAGCCTGGGCACAGAAGATAGTAGAAGGATGAGGTTGGGTGAGTATGGGGAAATGCTAACATGGCAGCTGAAAAGCCGATCAGGGAATGAGGAAGTTGTCTCTGTTCTCAGAACATTGTCGTCTGCTGATTTGTTTTAATTTAAGGCTCCTGGTGAATGAGGAATGTTGTGCATTAGGTGTAGTAGGTTCAGTGAAGGAAGAGTAAATGAAGCGTGATGGCAGCATAATTCCTTAATTATTCATAATTTTCTTTCTGCTGCCTTCATTTATTGTTTCATTTTATTCTAACGTCTAGTTTATATTAGTTTAGTTAGATTTAGCGTTTATTTCTCGGTTCCTCACGGTTCGATATAACCGTTGAGGAACCGAGTAATTCATTATTAGTTGCGGACTTTTTCCGCTTTGTTTTCTCTATTTTCGTTCAAGAATCTTTATTGTTTAAAATTATATTTGTTTTTGTTGAAACTGCTAATCCGGTTTCTTTTTAACCGCTAACCCGGTTACTGTGAACCATTGTTTCAATTCCGAGAATTACTGACCCGGTTCCGAATTCACTAAATCTGTCGGTTCTTTTGGGGCCTAATCGGCTCCTGAACCGACCGCAAAAAAAAGTATTCATTGCGGTTGAGGTTTTTTTCTCCTGAAAATGGAGCACTCTGAAAAACCTAAGAAAAAGACTGGTCCCCCAGGGTTTAAAAACTGTTTGAAGTGTGGGAAAGTGTTTGCCAGAGCAGACTATCATGACAGTTGTGTGTTCTGTCTGGGAACTGACCATTTGAATTCTGACTGTGAAATCTGTAAATCTTTCCCACAGAAAAATGTGGAAAAAAGGATGGAGAGATTGAATAAAAAGTTAGGAGGTGCTTCAGGCTCTAACCAGCCAACACCTTCAAAATCTTTACCACCCCTGACAAGGGTGAATCAACCTCTTTAAAGAGACTGAGTGGGCCGGCTGACTCTCTGGTCCCCTCCAAAAAGTCAAAGAAGACCAAACACGTCGAACCCCAGGAAAAACTTACAGGGGATTCTTCTGTGCTTCACAGTCTACCTACTGCTGAGGAAATTGTCAGGGCTATTAAAGTCATTGAGGCAATTCAGGGGTTTATACCTTCTCCAACCCCTTATTCTCCTCCAAGGGTTCAGGAGATTACTCCCTGCTCGGACCCCCAGTCTCAGGAAATGGATACTGGGGAGTATGATTTACCAGAGCAAGACGAAGGTGAGCCCATTTAACCAGAAATCTCACCAGAGCAGGAATTTGGCTCTCCCCCTAGGCATGAGGATGTTTCCTCTCACTTTTCCTTTGTGAGGAAAATAGTAGATGCCCTTGACCTGGCTACCACCGAGGTCATAGAGGACGAGGAGGAGGCAGAATACATGGAAATTATGGGGTTAACACCCACTAAAAAGACTTTTCTGCCTATCAATAAATTCTTTAAGAAGGATTTATTTACAGTCCTGCAGAACCCTACCTCTGTCATGCCTCTGGATAAGAAGGCTGTCAAAAAGTACCAACTGGACAGGAAAGGGGCTGAATTCCTCTATTCTCACCCTGATCATCAGGGTATAGTCCAGCAGGCAGCCTGTTAGAAGGCGAGGGTTCATTTATCATCTCACCCACCTGAGAAGGATTCAAGGAAAATGGACAGTATGTCAAAGAAAGGGTATTTAGCTGCCTCTCTGGGGGTCAGACAAGTTAATTATCAGGCCTACGCTGCACAGTATCAAAGGACACTGTGGCAGTTTGTTTTGGCCATGTCAGAGAAGGTTCCCTCTCCTATCTCTGATAACCTAGCAGAAATAGCCAGATTTGGACTGGAAGCATTCAAATACCAGTTCCAGATGGCAAGTGATAATGCTGCTAGGATTATGACTCTGACTATAGCCCTGTGAAGGTTTGCTTGGCTAAAGGCTACAAATCTAACACAGGACACCTAGGCTAAGGCCATGGACTTTCCTGTTCAAGATCATTCTCTCTTTGGCAAACAGACTGAAGGGTATATGAAAAAGGTGGATGAATACAAAACTACTTACAAAAGTAATTCATCCAAAGACAGGCCTTCTTCTTCTTATATTGTAGGCCTTATGGAAGGGGAGGTAGAGGAAGGTCCTATGTCGGCCCTTATATCAGCCTCAAGCTGTTTCACAGCTGCAGCCATACCCACAGCAGACTGGGTATCATAGGGCCAGAGGCAGGAGGGGCTCCAGGAGCAGTTCCCAATCCACCCAGGCTCCACCGAAACAAAATCCCTGATCCTTTGTCAAGGCCACCTCCCTTATACCAGTAGGGGGCAGACTGGCTCACTTCTTTCAGGCCTGGCAGGCCATAACCACAGACAAGTGGGTATTGGAATTAGTGAGCCAGGGACTCTCCCTGAGTTTCAGGTCCTTCCCTCCTCTGAAGTCAAGGCTATTCAAACCAGCCTCCCCTCTTGAAGAACAACTTCTGGAAAAGGAGGTTCAAACCCTGCTCAGCATAAAGGCAGTAGAGCAGGTGCCAATCCTTCAGAGGGACAGAGGGTTTTACTCCCGATATTTTCTTACCAAGAAGAAAAATGGGGAGTGGCGGCCCATTCTGGACCTAAGGCATCTGAACAAATACCTGGTAAAGCCAAAATTCATGATGGTGACCCTACCCTTAATTTTACCTGTTATTCAGCAGGGAGGTTGGCTGGCACCTCTAGACTTTAAAGATGCCTATTTCCACATCCTCATAAGGGAATCTCACAAAAAATATCTCAGGTTCAGACTCCTTTCAGGTCATTACCAGTTCTCAGCCCTTCCTTTTGGTCTGACCTCAGCACCAAGGGTATTCACAAAATGCTTGGCAATGGTAGTGGCATTCCTACGAAAACTAGGAATTACAGTTTTTCCCTGAAAACTAGGAATTACAGTTTTTCCCTATCTCGATGACTGGCTAATAGTGGGAAAGTCATTCCAGCAGGTGCAAACACACCTGGAAATAACAAAAGATGTGTTACAGTCTCTGGGATTCCTGCTAAACCAGGAAAAATCCATTCTCACACCAGTTCAAGTCCTGCATTTCATAGGAGCGGAACTGAATACCTTGAAAGGAAGAGCTTTTCTTCCAGAGGACAGAGTTCAGTCCATACTGCAACTGATTGCCTCATTCGAATTGGGAAAGCCATGTCCTGCAAGAAGATACGTGCAAATACTGGGACATATGGCTGCAGCAACAGGAGTGGTCTTGGGAGCAAGACTTCGAATGAGAAACATACATTTTCATCTACAGACACACTGGTGCCAAAGAAAAGACAATATGTCAAAATGTATCCCTGTAACAAGGTCAGTGATCCAGTTCCTGCAGTGGTAGACAGATATCCACAATCTAAGGGCAGAAGTTCCTTTCCAGAGGGAAAATCCCTCAGTCATCCTTACAACATATGCTTCTCTGTTAGGATGGGGTGCTCATATAGGAGAGCAGACTACCCATGGCACTTGGTCAAGTGTGGAGTCTCTCCTCCACATAAATCTGCTAGAGCTCAGAGCAGTGTTTCTGGATCTAAAAAGTTTTTCCCAGTTAATACAGGGCAAGGTGGTGCAGGTCAGAACAGACAACACCACTACAATGTTTTACATAAACAAGCAAAGGGGAACAAGGTCGGATCCCCTGTGCACAGAGGCCATGAAAATTTGGGAACTCGCTTACTCTCTAAAAGCTTCCTTGCAAGTCATTCATGTACCAGGTAAGGACAATACCCTGGCAGATGCTTTAAGCAGGATCAACCAGGCACATCACGAATGGTCTCTGAACAGACAGGTACTGGCCTTAGTGTTCAGACGATGGGGCATTCCAGAGACAGATCTCTTTGCCGCTCACAAAAAATCACATGTTGCCCCTATTCTGTTGCAGGCCACCAGTCATGGGCACAATTCCCTTGGATGCTCTTGCCTTGGACTGGTCAGGAAAGCATCTGTATGCCTTTCCTCCTGCGTCCATGATTCTGATAGCACCAGACTAGGCCAGACAGCCATGGTATCCCCTCCTGCTGTCAGTGTCAGTGTCCACACCAATCCTCCTACCCAGGAGGCACAACCTATTAACTTTCCCCCAAGGGAAGATCCTGTATCCGAACCTCAGATCTCTCAGACTCAAGACCTACCTCTTGAGGACTTAAGAGTCTGCAAATTTGCAGCTTTCCCAGGCTGTTCTGGATATCCTAAAAGGATATAGAAAACCATCTACTAAGAAAACCTGTAATGCAAAACAGAAAAGGTTTTCTGTCTGGTGTGATGCCAAACATGTTCCTCCTTCTCTGGCAGAGATTCCACTATTATTAGAATATCTTGCTGAATTGCACTCTCAAGGCCTCAAACATACACCCCTGAAAGTGCACTTGGCATCAATTTCAGCTTTTATTTCATCAGGGAAAACTGTTTCCCTTCCATCTAACCCTGTTTTCAAAAAATTATTTAAAGGGTTAGCCCATTTACATTCTCCTATTAAAGAACCAGTCCCAGTATGGGATCTGAATATTTGCATTGCTCAATTTATGAAACCTCCATCTGAACCAATGTCATCAGCACATTTGCAATATGTCACATGGAAAACTGTGTTTTTGGTAGCAATCACTTCTGCTAGAAGAATAAGTAAGTTGCAAGCACTGTGTGTGGAAAAGGATTATTTATCTTTTCATAATGATAAAGTAGTACTTCGTACTAAGAGAAGGTTTCTCCCTAAGGTGGTTTCTGATTTCCACTTGAATCAGTCCATGACACTGCCAGTCTTCTTCACATAACATGCCAGTTCAGGAGAGCATAGGTTACACAGTCTGGATGTTAAAAGGGCATTGAGTTATTATCTAACTCACACCAAGGATCACAGAGCTGATAAACAGCAACTTTTTCTCACTTATGGTGATGTGGGAAAGGGCACTCCAGTCTCTAAGAGAGCAATCTCTCACTGGATAGTTCAGTGCATTCAGTTTTGTTACACAGAATCTGGAAAACAGGCCTCAGGGCCCACTCTATTAGGGGCACAGCTGCTTCTATAGCAACTTATAGAGATATTCCCTTACTGGAGATCTGTAAAGCAGCTACCGGGAGGTCAGTGCACACCTTTACTAGACATTATAGTTTGGACTTGTGTAACAGGGTCCTGTTAGGCAGAAAATAAAAAAAGTTTCAAAAGAAGAAAAATTCAAGATCCCCCCCGCTTTTTGTTTTCATTTTCACCTCTCCTGTCTACTCCTCTAACTTCCTATCTATACTAATTTTCTTGTCAGGGTGCCAACCTGGCAATTCTTAAAGCTTTACTATCCCTTTATCCAGTTCTAGTTTGTACATCTTGATAGTAGTTATGGTAATGGGCTTTAATATAAAAGTAGTACCTTAAAGCATTTGTTAGAATATTCAGACTAAGCAAAAGTATGTTGCTAAAGACGCCCCCCTCGCTTTCTATACAGAGTTTACACCAGTAAAGAAAAGGTTGCTAAGGAGCAGTGCTACACTCCCTAGCAAGTAACTCTGAAGTCCTGTTCTGGTGCTCGCTCCAAGGAAATAAAAAGGAGCTGAATTTATGCAAGGACACTGAGGGCATAAAGAAGCAAGCCCTGCAATGTCTATATTTATTCAAGAGGGGCTGTAATTGTTTAAAGAAGGTGCTGCCTTTCTGTTAAAAGGCTGAAAAATGAACAGCTGTTGGGTGAGAATTGCAGCCATTGGGGATTCCCAATATTTGTTAAATAAACACAGTAAAAACTCTGTTAGCTAGAATTACAGTATAGGAGATCAATGTGTTTTATAAATAAAAACTGTTTTTTTTCCCTTTGGGTTTTGCACTAGAACATCAAACTGGCTATTTATTAAAGAATCTGGAACCTTACAAGGAAACATGATAGGGAGCGCGCCCCTCATCTGTTGCCCTTGGTTAAAGATTCTAGATTCTTTATATTTAATATTTAGGTTACTTCTCTTTTCTCTATTATGGTTTACTTACCTGGGTAAAGTCATCTGGGAAGCCTTTCTCATAGGGTTGGCAGCCCACAAAATGGCTGCCTTTATAGCAACCAAATGGAGGTGATATCAGAGAGTAGGTGGAGCCAATTTCAAACCCCGCCCCTTTTGAGTACTATATAAGGCCTCCACCAGAAGACCTTGTCAGATAGGGAGAGGAAGGAGACTGATCAGTACCTTCTGATCAGGTGAAGGAATGGACGTGTGAATGTCTACACACTAGCTTGAAAGCATTGGATACTGAGAAGAGCAGGGAGTCTGATTGCAAGACTTGCCTGGGTTTTTGTTTACTTTTGTTTTGGTGAAAGTTAACCTATTTCTTTTCTGTAAATAATTTTTTTTTTTTTTGCATTTTTTTCTGGAAATAAAATGATAAACGCTATGCCAGCGTTTTTTATGCACTTCAATTTTGTGACTGGTGTCTGTTATTGAACCCACACGCTTACATTGGTGTTAGAAGTGGGATTCAACCTGGTGCGTCGAGGCTGCCTGGGAGGCATACCAGGGGGTATTGCAGCATAAACACCCTAACAGATGCACGAAGGGGAACAGTCAGACAAAAGTGCATTGCATCTCACCAGGTCAGTGAGAGAAAGGACTGGGAGCCTTTGTTGCCTGGCCTAAACCCTGGAACCAGACCCAAAATGAAGAAGGCAGAGGAAGAAAAAGAAGAGGTACTAGCTGCAGCAGCAAAGCCACAAGTATGACAGGTACCTCCAGCTGCTGATGATCCTAGTGAATTGTTAAAGTGGCTATGCATGCAGCAGATCGAGATGGAGAACCAGAGGGACGAAGATTGGCGACTGAGGGATGAGGACCGAAGACTCCAAGCTGAAGAAAGGAGAAGACAGGACCAAAAATGGACTGACACCCTGAAGGCGATACAAGAGATGTCACAAAGGCAAGTAGAACAAACTGTGCCAAGAGATATTAAGTAGACTAAATTAACCGAAAGTGATGATATAGAAGCTTATCTGACGACTTTCGAGCAAATAGCCCAGACTTGCAACTGGCCCCAAGATCAGTGGGTGATAAGATTGGTACCCTACTTGTCTGGGAGGGCTCAGCTTGTAGATAGTCAACTAAGTGTGACTGATGCTGTCACTTATGCTAAAGTAAAGGAAGAGATTTTAAGAAGATATGATATCAGCATAGAGACTTACCATCAGCGCTTTAGGTCACAGAAAATGTTCCATTATGACACGCCAATGGAGGCCTACGCCAGACTTAAGGATTACTGTATAAAATGGCTACAACCCACCACAAAGTCTATTGACCAGATTATGGAACTTATTACCATCGAACAGTTTATTCAGGTTTTGGCTCCTGATGTGCAAGTATGGGTGAAGGAGCACAAACCTGAAACTGCAGAAGAAACCATTAAGCTAGCTGAGGATTACCTAGCAGCTAGAGCAACCAGACCCAGAGGACAACCAGGTAACCAAGGACCACCTGCACCTCCGGTAAGACCATTTTATTCCCAAAATCTACAGAATCAGAGACAATCACAGTATAACAGGAGGGATAGAGGTGCTAAAATTCCATATTCTGAACTGATATGCCATGGTTGCCTTGGGAAGGGTCACATTGTGAGGAATTGTCCTAATAAAAGACAAGAGCCTGCTCATTTGGCTGTGGCCAGTTTTGGCTATGTTGAGACAGTGGGGATTGGAGACCTACAAACCCTGAGATTATTGGATTCTGGGAGCAGGCAAACAGTGCAAACTGATCTTGCCCCTGATTGCGCCATAAACCAGCAGGATACTACTGTCAGATGTGTGCATGGGGACATTCACCAGTATAAAACTGCCCATCTTGATATTAAAATAAATAATGACTGTTGTAAAGTACTAGTTGGTCTAGTACCCCAGTTACTAGTACCTGTCATTATTGGATAAGATTTCCCCACTTTTTCAACACTGATGAGTAATCACCAGACTTTTATGGAGACTGTTAATGTGGTTACCAGATCTCAAACTAAAGCCCAATTAGACTCTGTTTTTCCCTTCAAAGAAGATTATTTTGAAAGTGGGGGCAAAGATAGGAAGTCGCGAAAAGAAAGAAGGCTTGGAAAGAACAACACCAAAAAGGGACAGAGTATATGGTACCAGGGTTGTCTTGTAACCATATTTATGAAGATCAAATGGCAGATGATTCTTTGAAACCTTTATTTTCACAGGTGTCCAAAGAGAAACAACCAGGACAATCTTATTTCATACAGAGAAATAAAATACTATATAGAATATCTGTTGACCAAAAAAATGATTTAGAAACTGAGCAGTTGATGGTGCCCCAGAAGTACAGAGAACAGGTGATGTTTCTTGCCCATGACATCCCAATGGCTGGCCATGAAGGGGGATAAACCATTCAGAAATCCTGTCCAGATTTTGTTGGCCGGGATTCATCAGGACGTGGCTACTTATTGTAGAGCCTGTGCTAAATGCCAGCTAGTAGCACAAGGAGGGAGAAAAGATCAGGTACCCCTACAGCCTATCCCTTATGTTACCACCCCTTTTGATCGAGTACTATGGATGTGGTGGGACCCCTACTTAAAAGTTCTAAAGGGAATCAGTATATTCTTGTAATCTGTGACTATGCCACCCGGTACCCTGATGCTATCCCAATGAGGACGGTAACAGCTCCCTGAGTGGCCGAAGAACTGGCCAAAGTTTTTAGTAGAATGGGAATACCCCGGGAAATATTAACAGACCGTGGCAGTAATTTTACATCAGCCTGTTGCAAGAATTGCATAGACTACTAGGGGTAACAGCCGTTAGACTTTCCCCATATCATCCCCAGACAGACGGACTAGTGGAGCGGTTTAATAAAACCATGAAAAAATGCTCAGAAATTTGTGCATGAAGAGGGAAGAGACTGGGATAAATTTCTTCCTACCTTCTTTTGCTTATAGGAGGTACCCCAAGCCACTACTGGGTTCTCCCATTTACCCTGTTGTATGGTCACAACCCCAGAGGGCCCCTAGATGTAGTGAAAGAACACTGGGAGGTTGGAAAAGTGTTGGGGGCACAAATATTGTTGAGTATATGCTGTCACTAAGGGAAAGATTGGTGAAATATATAGCACTGGCACATGAGAATGTGGAAAATAAACAACAGGCTCAGAAAGAAAGATATGATGTAGGGTTGAAAGAAAAACAATTCAAGCCTGGGGAAAAAGTATTATTGTTGCTACCTACGACTGAGAATAAGTTGTTAATGTGTTGGCAAGGCCCCTATGAAGTTGTCAGACAGACAGGGGTGATAAATTATGAAATAGAGATGCCAGGGCATAGACCCTTAAAACAAATTTATCATGCCAGCTTGTTAAGAAAATGAGAAGAAAAACCAAAATCTGAAGTAGTATGCTACATCCAGCCAGAACAGGGTAACACAGAATTGGATGTTGCATATGAACGGTTAGACCCTTGTCATGAGGAGACACCCATTCACATTAATCCAGATTTGGCACCCGCACAACGTCAAGAGATTGACAATCTCTTAGATTATTTTAAAAGTACTTTAACAAAAACCCCTGGAAGAGCAAAGGGTGTGGAGCATGAAATCAAACTGTCACAGACCAGGCCCATACACCAGAAACCATATAGGCTTCCTGAAAAAGTCAGACAGGAGGTAGTGGAGGAAGTGAAAAGGATGGAGCAAGCCAAGGTTATTGTACCATCACGCAGTCCATGGTCTTCACCCCTGGTAGTAGTTAGTAAGAAAGATAGTGGAGTGAGGTTATGCTTGGATTTTAGACTCATAAGTGCTGTCTCAGAGTTTGATGGGTACCCCATGCCCAGGATTGATGATCTGTTGGACCAAATTGGATCTGCCCAGTATATCAGTACACTTGACCTCACAAAGGGATACTGGCAGATCCCATTGACAACCCAAGCACAGGAACTAACAGCATTCTGTACTCCAATTGGGCTATACCAGTTTACAACCATGCCATTTGGACTACATGGGGCCCCTGCCACCTTTCAAAGATATATGGACCATGTGTTAAGACCCCATAAAGCATATAGTGCCGCTTATCTAGATGACGTTGTCATCTATAGCCCAGACTGGGGACACCCACTTAGTTCACTTAAGTGTGGTTATTCAGAGTCTGAAAGATGCTGGCTTAACGATTAATCCGGCAAAATGTACCCTTGCCAAAACTGAAACCCGTTACTTAGGTTTTCTTATTGGAAACGGGGCTATAAAACCAGAAGTCAGTAAAATTGAAGCTGTGACAAATAGTCCAGTGCCCAGTACAAAAAAGCATGTCCGCTCATTTCTGGGCCTGGCTGGTTACTATCGTCGGTTTATACCAGACTTCTCAACCATTGCCACACCTTTAACAAATCTAACAAGGAATTGTTGCCCCACTAAGCTGAAGTGGACAGCGGAGTGTGATGCCGCTTTTAGGAAAATAAAGGCGATATTATGTTCTGTGCCAGTATTACATAGTCCAGACTTCTCCAAACCATTCGAGGTTCAAACAGATGCCTCAGATACAGGCATCGGAGCTGTTCTTACCCAATATGACAAACATGGGGAACATTCTATTCTTTTTTTAAGTAGAAAGCTCCATGAAAGGGAACGAAGATATTGCACCATAGAGAAAGAGTGTCTGGCCATGAAATGGGCCATTGAGGCCTTAAAATATTATCTATGGGGGAATGAATTTACAACTGTAACTGATCACAATCCCTTATGTTGGCTTAATGTGATGAAAGACAAGAATATGATAATTATGAGGTGGTACTTGTCTTTGCAACCTTACAAGTTTTCAGTTAAACATCGAGCAGGATCCCAACACAAAAAATGCAGATTTCCTATCTAGATGTGGAGCGGATAAAGATGACTCAGGAAAAGAAAATGGATGATGTTACATCTAAAATGTTAAATAATAGTTGCAAACTATTAGATGCACACCTCAGGGAATTGTGGTAACTGGAACCATATTTGTAATGTACGTATTAATGTTTGGTAAATGGTTCCGATTTGTTAAGGGTCCCTGAGGTGGAACTTCTGAGAGTGGGTGGGCGGAAGTTCCAACCCTTCCAAGGGTGAAGTATCTCAGTCAACAGAATAAAAGCTTTTTATGTTGCAGGGAGGTATGTAACAGGGTCCTGTTATGCAGAAAATAAAAAGTTTCAAAAAGAAGAGAATTCAAGATGTCCCCCACCCCCTTTTGTTTTCATTTTCACACTCTCCTGTCTACTCCTCTAACTTCCTATCTATACTAATTTTCTTGTCAGGGTGGCCAACCTGGCAATTCTTAAAGCTTTACTATCCCTGTTATCCAGTTCTAGTTTGTACATCTTGATAGTAGTTATTGTAATGGGCTTTAATATAAAGAGTAATTGCCCTTAAAAGCATTTGTTAGAATATTCAGACAAAGCAAAAGTATGTTGCTAAAGGAGCCCCCCCCTCGCTTTCTATGCAGAGGGTTTACACCAGTAAAGAAAAGGTTGCTAAGGAGCAGTGCTACACTCCCTAGCAAGTAACTCTGAAGTCCAGAAGTGATGCCAGGTTTGGCACAGCAGTCCTGCAGAGTCTCTTTCCTAAGTAGGTTCTCTGCCCACCTCCAAAGGTACTGCTTTGAAGTCTGCAGAGTTATGAATAGGAGAAGAATGCATGGGGTTAGAAGAAACAATTACTCACCTTAGTAATCTAGTTTCTTCCAATGTATTCTTCCATATTCATAACTCTCCTTCCTCACCTCCCCTTTCAGAACCAGAGCATCTGAATGGTCTTCTTGACAGTCCAAACACAGGCACACTTAATCCTGTGGGGTTGTTTTCTTTACTTACCGTTCTTTCTCCCAGGTGATTCTGGGTGTTTCAGGTAGGTCTGATACCACAATCATTAGTATCAGTGGTAGGGGTAGGGGTAGTGATAGTACAGAGTTGTCTGTATCAAGCAGTTTTTTAAGCTTGGGTCACTTTAGTTAGGTTGCCTTGTGAGCTTTCTAGAAATCTGAGACGTTGATAGAATGTGCAGCAGGTGAGGGCAGCAGTTTGAATATTGTCATGTGCCAATGATTCCATCATTAGCATATAGTTTCATTCTCTGGGCAGTTCTACTGAGCAGGCTAACCGCAGAGAGTTATGAATATGGAAGAATACATTGGAAGAAACAAGATTACTAAGGTGAGTAATTTTTTCTTCTCCATCATTTATGTATTTCATTGCAACAGAACTGCAAGAAATATCTAAGTCAGGACTGCCATGCCCCTAAACTCTTAGGGGAGTACAATCAAAGTAGTGCTTTTTGGGTTGTGGAAGGCTGTGAGAGTATTTCCCATAGACTCATTTTTAGTTGTGTGCCCCCTCTGCAGATATTCTCATGGTATGGTGCCCCAGTTTAAGATAGTTAACTTGTACAATAAATAAGAAGTGTCCCTTTCTCTTGTACTGCTCCCTGAGAACTGTTTAACGGGCAACCAAGGTGTCCTTTAAAATAATTATTTTAAATGAAACTTGGCACAATTTTTTTTTTAATTGCAATAAAAAACTTGGGAGTGTGTCATCGTGAGACAGCACATACAGGATGATTACGGCACTCAGCGACACTGTGCAGTAGGTGTGATGATTATCTCACAATAAACAACACCTTCCCCCTCACATCCTACTGCTGAGATAAATAATTCAGCATCTACAGAGCTGCCCTGGGAGCAGAGTCAGATAAGCAGTCAGCAACCTTTGCTTTTAAAAATATGTTTCATCACAAGAAACAAGTCACAAAAAAGACCTGAACACACTAGACAGATATATGTATCAGTTAAACAAAAACTGTGCTCCTCCAGTACAAAATGTGTAAATTATATTTGAATTCCGCCACCATACCTCTCAACCTCCTACCTCATAAATCAGGGACAAGGCTTAAAAAAATCAGGGACAAAGGCCCAAAATCAGGGACACATTTTTAAAATTGGTGCTATCCACTCAGGAAGCTGGCAGAATAAGGGACTCAGTGTATAATACATTTTCTGAAGAATAAGAAATCTGCAACTGTATTGTTTGACATAATTTTATTCTTACAATCATCACTGTTTAGTCAGGGGAACACAGATTTTAGGAGGGACAGAGTAAAATTTTGAGGTGAAATCAGGGACATCCCTGAAAATCAGGGACAGTTGAGAGGTATGTCCGCCACAGTTTGTAGTACTTCAACCTGATTTGATGGTGTTTCACAGTAGTTGTTGTCCTCCTATGCAAGATGTTTACATAGCAACAAAATGGAAGATGATGTGAAATGTATTGAGATTAGTTACAAACAAAATGGGATCTCTATGGCCTTATCGACGCAGTACATTTCATGCTGTACTTTTATCATGCAGTAGCTGGATTCTTTTATTTTTTTTTTTAGTTGTTTAACCAGGAGTAGCACACTAAGCTGAAAGCTTTTTTACAGGAGTGACCTGGGAGCACAGGGAAGTTAAGTGACTTGCTCAGAGTCACACAATATGCAAGTGGAAGCTGTGGGATTCAAACCCAGGTCTGGTCTGCTGGATGTCACCAGATTTGTAGCTCAGAGCCTTAAACCACTGCGCTATACTGCCTCCTCTCAACCATATTTCTTCCATTTTAAAACCCTGAAAATATGCTTTCTTTTCTTCATCAGTCCTATAAAATTCTACGATAATGGAGAGAAGAAAAAGCACAGACAACTGTCACATGTGTCTGAAGAATGTGGCAGTGCATCTTTTTAAAATAAACTTCCCATCTTTTATGTTGAGTATAATGATAATTTCCACTGCAGTGAGGTGGAAGGAGGTATTTCAGACACATCACACTGAAGGAATTAGGGTTGTAGTTTCTTTGTAAAGAAGGCATCTCTGGCTGTATTTAATCTGTAATTAATGAGTACATTAGAGTTTGCTTTGAAAACAAGTCAAAGTTACCCATCACTGAGTCATTTCTTCTGAATAAATACTGCATATTTTGGTGTGAATCTAATTCCCTCTGAATCAGTGTCACTCATTCTAAATTCAGGTGGATTTTCATCTGTTAAAAATGCATTGCAAATGAAGTGGAATGTTTATTATTTTTGCCTGTACTTGCAAGGCCTGATTGGTACACATTTTATTCACCTACAGTACGTGTCATAAGGTGCATGAACAAGTGCATCTGCTGCCTAGGAAACTGGCATCTGCATGTTGCAGTGCATTGCTAGTGCTGGGGAGGTAGTGTGGTCTTGTGGTTAAGAAACAGAACTGGAAACTAGATTTTTTTTCCCAGTCCTGTTGTCCAACCTGCCCCCCAGCTGGATTGGTCCTTCCAGCTCTGTTGCCTGACATTTCTGGCCTTACCTGTGCAGGCATCCTCTGCCACAGGACCAGTCTGGTTTCTAGTCACCAGTTCAGGGCCTGCAGGTAGACTGGGCCATCTTTCAGCTATGGTTGGAGGTTTTTCCTGCATTTTCTCCCATGGGATCATGTGTGCAGTGATGCAGTGTTTGTGCTCTACATCATCTGAGACACCCCCGGCTTCTGGGTGTGAGATATAGTGTATAGTGGAATGCTGTTATGCATGAAATTCCATGCCTGGAATATAGAGAATTGTGTATGATCACTCATACACAACAAGGGTATTTTTCCACTGAAGAGGTTTCCATGGTAATGTCACGTTACCGTGGAAACCTCAAGAGTTGAAAAATACTCTTGTTGTGTATGAGCGATCATACACAGTCTTTTATAGTGTATGGGCACTCATAACAAAACTGCCCTTACTTTCCTTCACATTCTTGTGTGGTTTTTGGTTCCTCCGGCCTGTTTCACGGCCGCGGCCATTCTTAGTGCATCGCCGGTGTGCCAGTTACGCATGCGCGCCCAGCTTCACGCATCGCTTTATGCCTTCTAGGTGTTATGCTCACTAGCTACGATGACGTAGCTAGTGCAGCACAACAATACTGTTGGGAGCATGGATTTCCATGCTCAGCAGCCTTCTACCATACACCATATGCTTGTTAAGCTGCAGTAGTGATGTCATTATGTTGTTCTACTGCAGTAGTGATGTCACTACTGCAGCAGAACCATTTGGAATCCTGGCACATTGTTGCTTTCCTCTATTTAATTCTGTGGTAACAGTATTCTAGAACCTCTAGAGACTTTTCAAGTCAGTTTCATTATGAAAAAGAGAGAAAAAAAAACACAAAGCACACACTTCACATAGTACTACTATACACAGTAAAAAATACAGGATGAGCAACTTTATGCACAACCTGTGTGTTCTGTACCTTGGGGTTCTGATTCCCATGGACCTCTCGAGCTTCACTCTCGAGGTCAGAGGGAATCAGAACCCCTCTGTGACAGAATACACTGGTTGTGCATAGTTGCCCATCCAGTATTCTCTATATCTTCCCTGGGTGTTCTCCTGTTGTGATGTAAACTGCTGTCCAGTAGGGAGTGACTTTCGACCACTAAAGTTGCCTAATATCCAAACTTGGTATTCAATACCCGGTCACCTGCAGTGGAATACTTAAAGCAGCTGTTTATGATATGACAGATGTTTTGATATTCATCTTTTTATTCCATTCTAGACTACCAGTTTTCTCCTGTCTTGTAAGATTCCCTTTCCCCCGTTTTCAGTCTGCTTAAGCATTGTTTAGAAAAATGAAATAATTAAATGGTGAACATCATTAAATATGGCAAGCACAAGGCCTTCATAGCTATTTTCAGCTATATTTGAACACCTGGGCCTGGATTTTCAGATGTTTGGATGCAGCACTTGTGGCAGTTGCACTGCCACGGCTGCACCCCTGTAAATGCGACAGGATGCTTGTAGGTGATTTTCAAACATTCTGATTCATTTATGACACTTCACTCAATTTAGACAGAAAAAAGATGCATGCGTCAAATATTTGATGCACGTGTCATTTTCAGTGTGCAGCACTTGCAGCAAGAAGTTAGACTGTGTTTTCAGTGGTTCATCAGTCTTATCGCAAATATCATAGGTGCTGCAGAATTGTGATGCAGTTGTACAAAAATCCTGCCCCCATTCTTGAACATCACGTTTCTTACCCCGGGAATACTCCAGTATTCCTAACTCTATGCAGTATGTATTTAAGTCAGATCCGCCCAGAGAAGGAACTTTATGCTAATGATGGAACACCACTGGCACGTGCCATTTTTCAAATGCTGCCCCTATCAACTGCCTACATTCTAACCTCTCAGATTTCACTCTCCGCCTTTCAAGACTAGATGCTCGGAAATCCTGTCCTCAGCATCTTGTTCTGCTGTGAAAACTTATAAAAATATGTAAGTATTGCTTTATTTTTTAATTTGCTGCCTTTATCTTTTGTATTAAGCTTAACTGATAGTTTTAGTTACATTTATTGTTTTTCTAGGTTTCTCTCGATTCGGATAACCAGAGAGAAGCCGGGAACTTTTAGTTTAGTTTCCAGAGTTTTGTGACTAAAACTCTGTTATGTTAGTTGATTTTTGTTTAAATAAACTTGTTTTTAATAACTGCTAATACCGGTTACTGAACTGATAACCTTTGTTCTCTCTGACTCTGTTCCCGGTTCCGATTGGTTCCTGAACCGACCGCAACCACAAAGTAACTTTTAAAATGTAAAATCTTTTTGTGGTGTTCTTTTTCTGCATTTTTGTGGATATGTTAGAAATACCTAAGAGAAAAAACGGTGAGCCCGGTTTCAAAAATTGTACTGAGTGTGGAGAGGTGTTTGCCAAGGCAGACAAACACACTTTATGTGTGGTCTGCCTTGGTTATGAACACCTTAAAACTGACCGTGAAATTTGCAAGACCTTTTCTGAGAAAACGCTTGACAAATATTTGGAAAAGCTTAAAAAGAAGTTACCTCTATCTAAGGGTCCCCTCGAGCTCTGACCAGCCGACACCCTCGGTTCCTGTGGGTGAAACCACAGCACCTACTATCTCTACCCCTGATACGGGTACCCAGGTCCTTGGAAAAAGGCCTGCTGAACCAGCTGACTCCCCAGTTGCATTAAAGAAAACAAAGAAAACTAAGCACATAGAACCCCCTGCTGGACAGCAATTGGGGACTTCTGCTGTGACTGCAGCTATGCCTTCTCCACAAGAGATTGCACAGGCCTTTAAAGTTATATAGACCTTACAGGGGATTTTGCCTGCTGGCCAGCAGGCATCGGTTCAGACCTAAGTCAGACAAAGCTCTGTCCAATCTTCCTTCCAAGAAGAAATGGAGGAATATGAGGAGTATGAAGAAGAGTAGCCTATTGAACCTGAAGTCTCCCCTGAACAGGAGTTTGGCTCAACCCCCCAGGGCTTCAGAGGACTACTCTTCCCACTTCACATTTGTAAGAAGAATGGTGGATGCTTTAGACATAACCACCAGCGAAGTAACAGATGAGGAGGAAGCAGAATATTTGGAGATGATGGGTTTAATACCCACTAAAAACTATTGCTTCCTGTAAACAAGTTCTTCAAAAAGGACGTGTTTAAAATCCTCTAAACTCCTAATTCTGTCCCTCCCTTAGATAAGAGGTTTTACAAGAAATATCAGTTGGACAGTGAGGGGACTGAATTTTAATTCTCCCACTGTAACCACCAGGGGGTGGTACAAGCTGCTGCCTGTGACAGGGCAAAAGTACCTCTGGCATCTCATCCCCCAGAGAAAGAGTCTAGAAAAATTGACAGCATGGCCAAGAAGGACTACCTGTCAGCCTCCTTGGCCATCAGACAAGCACATTTTCAGGCTTATGCAGCCCAATATCAAAAATCTGTGTGTCAGTCTGTCCTGGCTGTGGCAGACAAAGCCCCAGCTGGTCTCTCAGCTGATTTAGCTGAGACTGCTAGGTTTGGCCTGAAGGCAGCCAAATACCAGTTTCAGATGGCAGCAGACACTAATGATACTGCTGCCAGGTGGATGGCTAACACTGTCACGCAGAAGAGGTTTGCCTGACTGAGAGCCACAAACCTCACTCAGGATACACAGTCCAATGCTATGGACTTTCCTGTTAAGGGTAATTCCCTCTTTGGAGATAAGACAGAGGCTTACATGTAAAAGGTGGACAAATACAAAGCTGCTTACAGAAGCAATTCTGCTAAAGATAGGGCCTCTACCTCTACTAGGCCCTGTGGAAGGGGGGAGGCAGGGGTAGATCTTTCCACAGCAGGCCTTTTCACCAGGCCATGGCTGTACTCCAGGTTCAGCAGTACTCAGCAGGGGTACTGCAAGGGCAGAAGGGGTTCCAGCTGTGGTTCCCAGGCCCAGCCACAAGCAAAACAAGCCCCCTGACATGTTTTCCCAGGCCTCCTCCCCACTACCAGTAGGGGGCAGGCTGGCTCACTATTTCCAGGCTTGGCAACAGATCACCACGGACAAGTGGGTCCTGGAAATAGTGAGTCAAGGTTTGTCCCTAAGTTTCAAATCCCTTCCCACTTTAAGAATCAGAGTGTTCAAGCCAGCTTCCAATGCAGAAAAGAAGCTACTGAAAAAAGAGGTACAAAACCTACTGTTGTCAAAGGTGGTAGAACCTGTGCCTCCACAACAAAAGGGAAAGGGATTTTTTTTATTCAAGATACTTCCTCACAATGAAGAAAAATGGGGAGTGGCGGCCTAACCTAGACCTAAGGGTACAAAACAGGCATTTAACAGAGCCAAGGTTCAGAATGGTAACCCTGGCATTGATTATACCAACGCTCCAAAGAAGAGATTGGTTGGCATCTCTGGACCTAAAAGATGCTTATTTTCACATCCCCATAAGGGAGCCTCACAGAAAGTATCTCAGGTTCAGAGTCCCCTCAGGTCATTACCAGTTCTCAACCCTGGCATTTGGTCTCACTTCTGCTCCCAAGAGTGTTCACGAAGTGCTTGACAGTTGTTGTGGCACACCTACAAAGGTTAGGTGTCACAGTTTTCCCATACCTAGATGACTGGTTGGTGGTAGGAAAATCACCACAACAGGTAAGGGAACATTTGCAGGTCACCCAAGGGCTCTTAGAATCCCCGAGGTTTCTGAAAAATCTTAAAAAGTCTGTCCTTCTCCCTTCACAAGTACTGCAGTTATTAGGAGCAGAACTGAATACCCAGGAGGGCAGGGCCTACCTGCCTCTGGACAGGGTAAGAAGTATTCTGCTGATTGCAGGCTCCTTCAACCTGAACAGATGAAAAACTACAAGGCAATTTTTTATAGCTCCTGTGCCACATGGCAGCAGCCACAGGTACAGTCCTGGGGTCCAGGTTCCAGCTGAGAGATATTCAGTTCCACCTCGGGGCACTTTGGTGTCAAAGGAGAGATCATCTCTCACAGCTAATTCCAGTAGCAAAAACATTACTTCAGGCCCTTCAGTGGTGGAAAGAGGAAACCAACCTAAGGGAAGGGGTTCCTTTTTTAGCAAGAGTCCCCATCAGTGGTTCTCACAACAGATGCATCATTACTAGGGTGGGGTGCCCATCTGGGGGATCACACCACCCATGGCACATGGTCAAGTACAGAGTCTCTCCAGCATATAAGTCTGTTGAAGCTAAGAGCAGTGTTGTTGGCAATAAAGGCCTTCACACCACTAGTGCAGGGGAGGGTGGTACAGGTCAGAACAGACAATATCATCATAATGTATTGCATAAACAAGCAGGGAAGGACAAGGTCAAACCCTCTCTGCACAACTATGAAAACTATGGAGTCTGGCCTACTCTCTAGGAGATTCTCTTCAGGCCATCCATATGCCAAGGAAGGACAACACCCTGACAGATGCACTGAGTCTGATCAGCCAGTTCCATCATGAATGGGCCCTGAACAGACAGGTGGTGGGAGTGATTTTCAGAAGCTGGGGTACCCCAGAGATAGATGTCTTCGCAACCCACGAGAACCACCACCTGCCACAATACTGTTGCAGACTTCCAGCTCAGGGAACAATCCTTCTAGATGCTCTGGCTCTGGATTCGTCAGGGAGGCATCTGTATGCTTTCCCTCCCTTCCCTCTGGTGTACAGAGTGCTTCTCAAGCTCAGGTCCCAGCCAGCATCACTGATCTTGGTAGCACCAGACTGGGCCAGGCAGCCATGGTACTCTCTGCTGCTCTCCATGTCTGTGGTCGAGCCAATACCCCTTCCTTGGAGGCACAACCTGTTAACCTCCAATCAAGGGAGGGTCCTGTACCTGAACCTCAGATCCATCAGGCTCAAGGCATGGCTCTTGAGGACCTAGAGTATGCAGGCTTGCATATCTTTGAAAGTGTTCCGGACATTTTAAGGGGGTACAGGAAGCCCTCAACCAAGAAAACCTATGCCTCAAAATGGAAAAGGTTTTCCATTTGGTGTTCCACCAAGGATGTGGTGACAGCACAAGCAGTGGTTCCAGCTGTACTTGACTACCTTACCCATTTGCATTCACTGGGCTTGCAGCCCACTACTTTAAAGGTCCATCTAGCCACAGCACTTGCTTATATCTCAGCTGGACAGAATGTTTCTATGGCATTGAACCCTGTTTTCAAGAGGTTCTTTAAAGGTCTAGCCCATTTGCACCCCCTCACAGGGAACCGGTGCCAGCCTTGGACCTAAATGTGTGTATAGCCAAGCTCATGGGTTCCCCCTTTGAGCTCATGCCTTCAGCTCATTTGAAGTATGTCACATGTAAAAAAGTTTTCTAGTGGCAATGACTTCTGCCAGAAGGATAAGGGAGCTCCAGGCTCTCTTCATTGAGCAGGACTGTATTTCCTTCCACAAGGACAAAGTGGTCCTGCGAACAAACAGGAAATTTCTCCCTAAAGTGGTCTCTGATTTCCATTTGAACCAGTCCATTACCCTACCTGTCTGTTTCACTGAACATTTAAGCTCAGGTGAACAACAGTTTTGATGTCAAGAGAACTCTTAGCTACTACATGACTGTCACTAAGGCCCATAGACAGGACAGGCAACAGCTGTTCCCGACTTATGGGGGTGTGGGAAAAGGTCACCCAGCATCTAAAAGGTCCATTTCTTGCTGGATAGTGCAATGTATCCAATTCTGTTACTCAAAGGCTGGGAAGGAGCCCCCAGCCGGGCTGAGGGCCCACTCCACAAGGGGTACAGCTGCTAATACAGCAGCTGCCAAGGATGTCCCATTGGGGGACATCTGTAAAGCAACTACCTGGAAAACGGTACACACCTTCATGAAACATTATGGCCTGGCGACCCAGGCTAGAGGTGATAACAAGTTTGGCACAGCAGTCCTGCAGAGTCTATTTCCAAAGCAGGTTTTGTGTCTACCTCCAAAGGTACTGTTTCTTAGTCTACGTAGAGTTAGGAATATTGGAGTATTCCTGGGGTAAGAAGAAAAAATTACTTACCGTAGTAATCTTCTTTCTTCCAGGGGATACTCAAATATTCACAACTCTCCCACCCTGCCTCCCCTTCTAGAACTAGTGGCCTCTGCACTCCACACTTTGTAACCAGGGGTAGGAGTGCCACACTGTGGCATATGTGTTTTTAAACTATGTTTGCATTGTTTTTTTTCCCCACTTTAGGTGATTCTGACATTCAGAGGTGTTTTTGTGGTTATTCCCTCCTGTTGGAGGCTTTTTGGGTGTTAAGGTTATCTTATTGTTATTATTATGATTATTATATAGATATTTTCCTTGTGGGGTCTGTTTTGTCAGGCATCCATGAAATCTGAGAGGTTAGAATGTAAGCAGTTGATAGGGGCAGCATTTGAAAAGTGGCACATGCCAGTGGTGTTCCATCACTAGCATAACATTCCATCTCCATGCAGATCTGACTTAAAGGCATACTGCATAGAGTTATGAATATTGGAGTATCCCCTGGAAGAAACAAGATTACTATGGTAAGTCATTTTTTCTTCTTGTAACTAAAATGAACTAGCACGCAGCAGAACTCGAACTGCAAGCCACAGATCTCATCTATAACGTGGCAAACATAAAATTAAATGTGGCACCGTATCAGTGGATTTGTAAACAAAATCGAACATCAGGGATCAACATTTGGGGTTAAAAAGGAAGGCAGAATTACTAAAGAAAAACAGTTTAATCCATAATGAATGACATGTCGGTGCATATCATGGAATATCGTCACACCTTGTGTATACTGTGAAACACACGGAGAGGTTGGGTGCCTTCAACCACTTGAGAAATAGCAGTCCTCTACGATTAAGGATTGTCCCTGGTGTTTCTAGGCCCCATGTCAAATGTGTATATTTTTGCCATGGATATGATGGTCATCCAGATATTTAAAATCCATTAAATAAACTATGGGGTTTCATGCTTTTTTTGTTTGGCGTTACATGATGAGACTTAAGGCCTCTTGGTTTTAATGTGTATCTTTTTTTAAATGTATGTTCATATTTTAACTGAATAAGCACAGAATTTACAGGACTCCAACTACTCAGTAACAAAACAGATTAGAAATTCCCTACAATACATCAGTAAACACTGACTCATCTTTTTTTGATAGACGTGGAGGGGTATTCAGACTTTATATAGAACAATGACTGTTCCACTGCTGTTAACATCGCAACTCTAGGTACAAGCAACAAGACCTTTAGCATCATGTGTTAATAGTCCTGAAAATACAGTCCTTTGCAGGAAATACCAGCCAGTGGCATAAATTGACACATGTAGCTAAAAATCGTGTATCTTTATCTAAATTTATTAACCCAGGTTTCTAGGAGCTCACAAAAAGCAAATTTGTTAATTGTGTAAAATAAGCTTGAACAGTGTGCATAATAACTATAGCATGCAAATATATCGATACTGTACAACTTTCACCTTTATGTGCAAGATCTCTGTAAACAAGAGATGAATTTAGCCCCCCCCCAACACCACCAATAAGGCGTAAGTGAATCAGCCATTGAGCAGGAAAAATGTACTAACAAAGACCTAGAATATGCTAGTAACAGAAAGCTATAGGCCCCCCCTTGCAGGCATAACAGCAGGTTTAAATGAAATTTGTAATGTGTACACAGGGCACAAGAGGTGTGTGGGAACTGTAAAATAATGGACAAAACCCCCCTGGTGCCACACTGAAGACTGGCCTGCAGTGATCAGTAGAGGTCGCATGCTACCAGCACTAGTCGTACAGACACTGTATTGTCTACTGTGAATGCTGAGGTGATTGCACAGTTTAAATAAGAAAGATGCTTATCTAACTCCACAAGCACCATCTTTCCACCTCATTGACAGTAAACATGCCTCAAACATTAATATAGTATGAAAGTCACTGCATAAATCTGTGTATTATATCGCAAAGGTCCTTTCTAATAACCAAAGATCTTACTTTGAGAGGGCTCTTGCAGTAGGTATTTACATATAGGACTGACCTGCCAGGCATCAGGACCCCACGGAAAATTTTCTAGCTAGCAGTCTCTGGCGGACCGCCTCACGTCAGGTGACTGACGTCATGCGACGTCAGTATAAAGGGGCGGTCCCTCATGCCCGCCTTCCAGTTATTTCCCTCCATCGACTTGTGAAAGTTCCTCACGGTAGAGTTCAATGCTCATCAGTCGTTGGTTCAAGTTTTCAAACTTCTCAACCGTATTTTCTGATATCTATATAGGTAGAGAAGGTTCAGAGGAGGGCAACAAAGATGGTGCATGGATTGCATCACAAGTCCTATGAGGACAGGTTGAAGGCACTGAACATGTACTCCCTGGAGGAGAGAAGGGAGAGAGGGGATATGATAGAGACATACAAGTATCTTACAGGGAGGAACAGGGTGCAGGAATGCACTATTTTTAGCGAAAAGATGTTCCAGGACTAGAGGGCATGGGATGAAGTTGGAGGAGGACGATTCAGAGGAAACGTGAGGAAGAATTTCTTCACAGAACGGGTGGTGGACAAGTGGAACACCCTGCCAGAGGAAGTGGTGGGGGCTGAAACAATCACGGGATTTAAGAATGCATGGGATAGACATAAAGGAATTCTGGAGGTCAGGGGTAAGGGGCAACAGACTTCCTGGAAAGCATAAACTGAACTTACAAACTTAAATGGGCAGACTGGGTGGGCCATAGGCCCTTATCTGCCGACACTGTCTATGTATCTATGTATATTGTCTCTCTGTACGCGGTGTATGTCGTCCACGACGTCTTCCGAATTGCATAAACACAAGTGTGAATCGTGCGGTTCCCAGCTGCCGCATAAGGACAGCCATTCCCTGTGCCTCTTCTGCCTAGGCCCGGATCACCCTGTGCACTGCTAGCAAACTAATTCAGCTACCCGAAAACGGAGGCAGCAGTCCCTGGAGGCCCATACTTTAAAGAAAAAAATGGCATCCATGGAGAAGGAGTTAAAAAAGTTAAGGCAGGTGTCCACTTCCTCTGAAGGCCATAAAAGAAGAGAGAAGCACCGGGTGGGATTAAACTTCACGCAGTCGCGGTTCTGAAGGATAACGTCCCTCAGGGATCGCTCCTGACGATCGTCTTGGTGGTGTCCAGAAGGTGTCGCCCTCCCTTCGGGCTCTGAGCTGCTTCTCGGGCATCTCTGGGGTAAAGGAGGCCTCCGCTCCCGGGAAGGCCGCTGCCATGCGGCCCTCAGGTTCGAGTGGGTCCACTAATTCAGACGCCGGTGCCACCGCCTTTAGCCCAGACAAGGCTGGTAAGCCGCTTGCTCCTTTGGGAGAGCACATAGTCTCTCTTTCGCCCAACAAGGCTGCATCTCCAGTGTGGCCTTTATCGAGCAAGGGATCCGATAAGTTGGATGTCGGCTCCTTCAACTCCCGCCCGGATCCGGCTGGATAAGCTGGACGCCGGCCCTCCGGACACTGAGCTTCTGCCAAGGAGCCTGCATCAGACCCCTACCAGTCCGATGTCCCAGGCTCCCGCACAGTTGGTGTTGCCCTCTGACGTCCCTGCGTCTCCTCTACTGACCCCCGGGTTCCAACGCTCCCTCCCCAGTCATCACTGAGGACTTGGACACGCTGCCGTTGGGGCCTTCCGAACCAGACACCCTGATGCTGGCTCCTTAGATGCCGGCCCCGACTCTGGCATCCTCCTACCAGACGGCGCTCCCACGCCGGGCCCAACGCCCACAGGGCCAGTCTTTCCTTTGCCTGGCCCGCCTGCTGGGCCTCTGCCAGGTCCCTCTGCTCCACCAGAGCCCCTGGCCGCAGAGGGTATCCAACACCTCAATACCCGGTGCCGTCTTACCCGGTGCCACAGTATCTGACGCCACAGTTGCACCAAAATAATGGCGTAAATCTCATTTAGAAAAGTTACTGATCTGCCCCAAAAGTCAGGCCTCCTCTTTATCAGTATCCAGTTGATTTTCTGCAGTGGCAAAATGAGACTTCATGCGATCCAGTTGTGTAATTCTGAGTTTTGATGGCAGCTGCTTGTTATGAGCAATACTGTGTTCCCTCAGCCCCGCCTGAACGTCATTGAAACTGATGCTGTTCCTAATACATATAGACCAATCTGGTTTTATACCAGGTAGACAAGCACAGGATAATTTGCTTAGGACAACTCATATAATTGATCAGATTAATCTCCTAAAATTACCCTCACTGATCATGAGCCTAGACGCTGAAAAGGCATTCGATAGAGTGTCGTGGCTTTTCTTGAGGGAGGTCCTTTCCGGGTTTGGATTCCCAGAACAATTGATAACGGCCATAGTTAAATTTTACGAGTCCCCACGGGCACAGGTACGAGCAAACGGTCATATATCAGAGGCCTTTATGTTGGGAAGGGCCGCGAGACAAGGATGCCCGCTTTCCCCACTGCTGTTCGCCCTATTTATCGAGCCCTTCGCTCAGAGCATCCGTCAGAATCCAGAGATAAAGGGAATTGGTATAGGGGGACAGACCCATAAGCTGGCCTTATACGCAGATGATGTACTACTCTACCTCTCTGACCCAGAGGTATCCCTACCTAAATTATTCTGCCAGCTGGATGACTTTTCTAAGTTATCTGGATATAAGTTAAATAACACTAAAACGGAAATATTGAATTTCTACTATACCCCCTCCAATGAGATCAGAACAAAGTATCCAATGCAATGGGAGCAGATAGAAATAAAATATTTAGGGATAAGGCTGGGAAGGAACAGTGAGCAGTTAAAAGAATTGAATTATCCACCAATAATAACGCAACTTAAAAATGACTTCCAAAGATGGTCATTGTTGCCCATTTCATTTTGTGCCAGAGTGCAAGCCCTTAAGATGAACGCATTACCACGCCTTCTCTACCTCTTCCAGTGTGTTCCATGCATGCTCTCTACGACGGAGCTGGAAACCTGGCAAAGTATGTTTTTTTCTTATTTATGGAAGGTTAAAAAACCCAGACTGAGAAAGGCGCTTTTATATCTCCCGAAAGCAGAAGGAGGCTTGGCGTTCCCACACTTACAGGGCTACTGGGTGGCAGCCCAGATGAGGATTGCGCTGCTCTGGGGTAATCCAGGATATGATACACATTGGAAGAGAATAGACCTTTGGAAACAAGGTAGTCCCCCACTGCAAGCGGCCTTATTCGGGCCTACGGACCCAGATGAAATATAGGGTTTCTAGGGACATGGATATGTTGTTCATCCACACTCATTGGCAGTATCCTTGCCGCTTTAAATCTTGCCGGAAGGTCTTCAAGCTTGCTCCTCCCACCCACCCGGGTGGTATAACTCTCGGCTCCGCCCCATGACGCCAGATCTTCCTTACCGCTTGGAAGCTCAGGTTCCCTCCTTAACGCTCTGCGTTTGTGACTGGTTCCTATTTCTCCGTTTGCGGATTTAAAAATAAAATTTTGCAAAAAGACTTCAGTCTTCTATCCCTCGCGGCTGCGATGGACAAATCGACTCCCGGATTTCGGAGATGCCCATGCGGGCAGAAGATGTCTCGGACGGATCCACACTCCACGCGTGTCTACTGCTTAGGCCTTGAGGCACGACCCGCGGGCTTGCGACCTGTGCTCATCTTTCTGCCCACGCCCCGAAGACCGTGCTGCCCGGCAACTGGGCCGTCCGGCGTTCCCTCGGTGAAGTCCAAGGAGGCCTGGTTGGCGGTGTCCGGCGGCACGCGGCTCAGCGGATCAGCTCGGCGGATGGTCGCCTCGAGAGGAGGCGGCGCTGGCCGTATCTTCTTGGCCACGCATTTATCCCGCCTCTCTGGGTTCTTCCTCACGCTTCTTTAAGGAGCTTTGTCTGTCCCTCTCCACTAAAGGGAGAAGGGCCTGCGTCTGCTGGACCTTATTCTCGGTCCAAAGAGGGACAGGGGTAAGTCCCCTCCGTCGCGCCTCTTGGGGAGGCGGAAAGGTCCCTCTCCCGGGCCGTCGACCGTCGGCCCGGTCGACCGTTCGGCTTCGGCCACTGGCCTCACGGTGTCCCCGTCAGGTCAGTTGACCGAGACTCCCACCGATGAAGTCGAGATTTTTCTCGACCCATTGGATGGGCTGTCGCCTTTAGCAGCCGAGATTCCCCTCTCCCCGGTTCCCCGGGAGGAGTTGAGGATCCCGTGGGCTCGCCTGTGCCTCCGGTTCCGGAGCCCTCGGATGGACCATCCGAGCCGAAGGGAGTGCCGGTTCCGCCGACACCTCCTCGCACCGACCCCGGAAATTCGGACTCGGTCTCGGGTTCGGACCTCAGCGGTCCAGCCGATCCCACCGTCATAGGCGGTCTCGGTCTCGGCACGCGGTGAAGCGGCGTCGCCTTCGTCCTCGATCCTCCTCCTTCCCGGATGAGAGGAGGCTTGGCGTAATGCGTCGGGCAGTGCGAGGACCTTGTATTTACAACAACTCCTCCTGGCGGGAATAAGCCGACTCGTCGCCTTCCCCGGCCATTAAGTGGCTGTCACGGGCAGGCCGACACAACCCTCGACTTATCCGAGGAGCCTATGCCAGGCGGTTGTTCGGCCAAAACCAGCTGCTCCACCGATCTCGGTGGAACCTCCGCCTCCACAGCCACCACTGGGGCTCCACCAAGGATTCTCGTCGGCTAAGGGTCTACCCCATCGGCTGTCAGTTACCCTCACTCCCGACCGACCTCGGCAGGTGAAGGGTGGCTCAGGCCAGAGGCAGCTCTTCGAGGACTCTTCCGAGTCCGAAGATGATTCCTCCTTTTTCTCCAAGCGACTGGACTTGGAGTCTTCAGGAGGTCAGTCAATGGACGATAGCCCGTCGTCCTTCCTAGGACTACTTCGGCTCATCTCGGAGTCCACCGGGATGGAGCTCGAACCCGTTTCCAAACGGGCCAGGTATCCCCTCACGGAGATTCTGGACCGAGGGGATTCTCCGACGGAGGCCTTTCCGGTGGCCGAGGCCATAGTGGGTCCGCACTGGAACTTTGGCAGCGCCCTGCTTCCTGCCCTGCGCCTGCCAGGATGGCCAGGAAGTAGCGGTCCCTACCGTTCCCTGTCCGTTTTGAACACCCCTCTGCTGAGGGGTTGGTTACCGACAGCTTGTCATGCGCACGGCAACGCCAGGATGTGGACAAACCTCCTGACAAGGAGTCCAAGAAATTGGACTATGTCGGGCTAAAAGTCTACCTTTTCATGCCTCTCGGCCTTCGCCAGGCCAGTTCGGCCGCCTCCTGGCACATTTTTCTCATGCCCTGTTGGGCTCCCTGGATGAGGTCATCCTCATCTTCCCGCCGATCTGCAGACTACGGTTAGCAGGTGGGACCAGGGCAGGGCAGTGGCCAAGCAGCAGCTCCAGACTGCTTTGGATATAGGGGACTCATGTGCCAGATCGGTGGCGGCCGCAGTGGCCATGCGTCGGGGGCTTGGCTGAGGATATCCACCTTTACTCGGATACCCAGCACAAGTTGGCGGATGTTCCTTTTGGGACTGACCTCTTGACCCTGGGGTGGAAGGTCACCTGCAGAGGATCGAGTAGTCCAATGCCACCTTGGACTCTGTCTCTTCCGCTCAGAAGGACAAAGGCTGTAAACCACAGCCTAAGCCCTTTTCGTTCTTCTGTGCCCTGCGCGCCTGCCCAGTAACGCAGGGCCAGCAGGCTCGGCCTGGCATCCCAAACCCAAAGCCGCCGGCCTCTAACAGGAGGCAGGAGAAAGGGCCCAGGAGGTCCCTCGGCCGTCCCTCCTCCAAGCCTGCCCAGTGACGGGCTGAGGGGTGTCGCCCCCATCCCCCGCTACCTACCCTGGTCCCCGTGGGGACGGCCCGCACTTCCGTTCCGCCTGGTCCGCTGTTACCACGGACAGGTGGGTCTTGGAGGTGGTGGGAAGAGGCCTGCCTGGAATTCGAGCAGGCACCACCCTTCAGAGCCGCCCCTCGGGGCTTCGGGATCCCCAGCCTTCACTGGTGCCTCGTCGAGCCGACATCGCCTCCTCCTCCAGAAGGAGGTGGTAAGAGAGGTGGTGGACCCTCCTTCAGACCCAGGGTTTGTGTCCAGGTACTTCCTGGTTCCGAACGGACGGGGCTGGCGCCCATTCTCGACTCTACACGACCTAAACAAGTTCCTGAGGTCTCGAACCTTCAGGATGGTCACTCTGGCTCAGATAATACCATCCTTGGAACGCGCGTGTGGTTCTGCTCTCTGGACTTGCAGGACGCTTTTCCACGTCCCTATCCGTCTGCCTCACCAGAGATTCCTTCGGCTTCGGAAGGAAGGATCCTCTTCGAGTTCCAGGCCATGCCCTTCGGCTTGTCTCCAGCTCCCAGGGTCTTCACCAAATGCATGGCAGTGGTGACAGCATTCTGGCGGGCGCCGAGGGTCCGGGTGTACCCTTACCTGGACGACTGGCTGATAGCAGCTCCCTCCAGGAAGGAGGCGGAGTGGTCCAGAGATCTGGCCCTCCAGGTCTGCTCTCAACTGGGCCTCCTTATCAACGAGGCCAAGTCGGACTCGAGCGAAGCAGGTGATTCTATTCATCGGGCGCAGCTCGACTCTCTCGAGCCAGAGCGCTGCTCCCGGCGGACAGGGCCGAGGTTCTTTCCTCCTTTGCCCGATCATTTCTGGTTGGGCACTGCGCCTGCCCGGGACTTCCTGCGCCCTGGGTCTCATGGCGGCCTGCACCAGCGTGGTCCGTTGGGCCCGCTGGAACATGCGCCCTTCAGTGGGGACTGGCCAGCCAGTGGTCCTGGCAGCTGCAATCCCTTGGACCAGCTTGTAGCCGGTGTGACACAGGGATGTGGAGCGCTCTCCAGTGGTGGACCGTTCAGATCATTTGCAGGAGGGCATCCCGTTCGTCCGCCCGAGCCGGCGGTCTCTCTATCGACCGATGCCTCTCTGATGGGTTGGGGTGCCCATCTGGGGAACACCGGGCTCATGGCCTCTGGTCCCCGGGAGTCCCGATGCCACATCAACCTGCTGGAGCTCGGCGGTCCGCCCTAGCTCTCCACCTTTTGCTCCGTTCCTCCGGTCAAGTGGTCCGAGGTCAGGCGGACAATACCACGACCATGCTATCTCGAACCGCCAGGGCGGGACGCGCCCATGCTTCTATGCAAGGAAGCTCTCCGTGATTTGGTCACTGATGGGCAGCCTGGAGGCGGATCTCTAGCTATTCACGTGGCAGGAGCCTCCAACACCCTGGCCGATGCCCTGAGCCGGATAGGGGCTGCATCCCACGAGTGGTCTCTCCTGCCGGAGGTAGTACAGCATCTGTTCTCCCTTTGGGGCACACCTCAGGTGGACCTGTTTGCCTCCATGGAGAACGCTGCTGAGTCTGTTCCATGCCCGCCCCCTCAGCAGGGCTCGCTGCAGGGGATGCCTTCTCGAGGCAATGGACCCGGGCCCTTTACGCCTTTCCCCATTTCCTTGATCCACAAGGTGCTTCTCAAGCAGGAGGGACAAGGCGAGGTGATTCTGATAGCCCCAGACTGGCCTCGCCAGTTCTGGTACCCAGATCTCCTCAGTCTCAGCTCCAGGACTCGCTGCAGCTTCCAGCTCGCCCGGACCTGCTCTCAGTCAATCAGGGAAGGTGTTCCATCCGGACCTTCAATCCCTGCACCTGACGGCCTGGTTCCTGAGCGGCTAGAGTTCCAGGCCTTGGGTCTTTCCGACGAGGTCCTCAGTGTAGTTGAGGCCCCGTAGGAGTTTCGACTCAGAAAATGTTATGCCTTCAAATGGAAAAGGTTTTCCATTTGGTGTCAGGGCAAGGGCTTGGACCCTTCCTCCTGTTCCTTGGCAAGCATCTTGGACTATTTATGGTCCTTTCTAGTCAAGGGCTTAGGGTCGACGACCCTAAGGGTGCACCTGGCAGCCATCTCTGCTTACTGGCGCGGGCGGAAGCAGTCGAGTGCTTAGTAGAAGGTGGTCTGGCGCTTTTTCAAAGGCCTTGATCACATTTCCCTCCAGTGCGGGAACCCCACCTCCGTGGATCTACTGCTGGTACTGGCAAAGCTCTGGCGGGCGTTATTCAACCTATGCACAGGTGTGCTCTCTCTCACCTGTCGTGGAAGACCGCTTTCTGGTGGCTATCACGCCAGCCAGAAGGATGGGAGAGCTCCAGCTTTCCATCGAGTCTCCTTACCTGGTCTTCCACAGGGACAAGGTTGTCCTGCGCCCCCACCCGAAATTCCTTCAAGGTGGTGTGCGGAGTTTCACCTTAACCAGGTGTTGACTCTGCCGGTGTTCTACCCCAATCACACCTGGAGCCGAATACAGGCTCCATACTCTGGACCCTAGAAGCGCGCCGCTTATTATAAGGAGCGCTGACGTGAAATGGGAGAGGTTCGCCAGCTGTTTGTCACCACGCTGAAGCCGCATCTGGCAGACTCTGCAGCCAAGCGGACGATAAGCAGGTGGGTAACCTCCTGCATAGATCTCTGCTATAAGTTGGCGGGCATGGAGCCTCCCAGAGGGATAAGAGCTCATTCTACCCGCCATACTGCTGCAACGGTGGCTGCTTCCAGGGACGTCCCTATCCAGGAAATCTGCAGGGCTGCTACCTGGAAGTCAGCAAACACCTTCATTACCCACTACCACATCGACCTTGAGTCAGCCGGGATGCTGGTTTTGGGGCCTCGGTTCTCCAGTCTCTCTTTCCCAAGTAAGTATTGGGGTGTGCCTTGCCTCCCTCCTCCCGGAGAACTGCTAGGAGTCTGCCAATGAGTGGGATGAACAACATATCCATGTCCCTAGAAATACAGGTTACTCACCTGTAACAGGAGTTCTAGGAATGGTATATGTTGTTCATCCTACATTCTCACCCTTCCCCGCCTGACGCACAACCTGAGCTTCCAGCGGGCCAGATTCATGCCATGGGGCGGAGCGAGTTAGTACTCACCTGGTGGGGTGGGAGGAGCAAGCTTGAAGACCTTCCGCCAAGATTTAAAGCGGCAAGGATACTGCCAATGAGTGTGGATGAACAACATATACCATTCCTAGAACTCCTGTTACAGGTGAGTAACCTGTATTTCTCAGGCACAAAGGCAGTAGTTGAAGGTTGGAAAAGGGGAACAAGTAGGGGCACTACATCTAAACACCTTTGTCGATACAGATGGTGGGCTTACGACCATCGATTTGTACCAGCAAAGATTGACGGATGGTTTCAGAGGCAAACCAAGAGAGGATTATAAGTGCCCTTTCAAATAATGATAGGTAACTCATTACTGTCTTTTGAAGCAGTACAAGAGAAATATAGTTTGCAACAAACAGACAGAATCAGATACTACCAGTTAAAAGATTACCTGAGTACACAAATAAATAAATCAATGCTGGAAGAGCCGGCATCAGAAGAGAGTGGGCTGTTCCCAAGGATTTGGGGTTCGCAGGGAGTGGAGCGGGTAATCTCCGTGCTATAAAAAAGGTACATGGCAGATAGGGTGAACACCTCTCATTATATAAAGAGCAGATGGGAGCGGGACCTAATGATCCCTATCGCGAATAAACAATGATCACTGGTATGGAGAAGTACATGGTCAACAACCAGCTCACTTGTATGGCGTGACTTCTGTTGGAAGTTAAGGACCCGATATTTCTTGGTCCCGACTCATATGGCGCATTTTAAGGGGGAGGCCACAGCAAAGTGCTGGAGGGGCTGCGGAGCACACTCCGCCTCGCAGGCGCATATCTTCTGATCTTGCCTAATCATTGCCTCATTCTGGGAGGAGGTGACTCACTATTTAGAGCGGATATTCGTACTCCAGACAAAACTGGGGCCCGAACATTTAATATTGGGATTAGTCCCTAGAGAACTTGATGACAGGAATGCTAAATACCTATGGGTAATCCTGGTAGCAGCTGCATTAAAGGCTATCACCAGAAACTGGTCACAACTTAGGGCCCCAGAGATAGCGGACTGGGGCTGGTTGAAACCATACATAGGATGGAAAGGCTAACAATCAATCTTAATCAAAAACCACAGATACCTGTATATCAACAGAGATGGACTAGGTGGATACTTCTTGATAGTGGATAGGCAATTAAGGTATAGATCTCTCTCCTGTGGAAGTAAAGCCCCCGCCCCGTCTACCTCTCCTGAATAGATCTCTCTTTCTCTAGTATAGGACATATCTAGATTAAATTTCATATTCATGACATAGGGCTGAAGGAACACATCCCAGACAGTTATGGTTTCTACAATTTTACTGAAGGTTTGTTAACTATGATAATTGGAATGAAGAGCATTTCAGTACATATGGAAAAGAAAGTATACTTGTATAGATTTGGTAAAAAGTTGGAACTTAATGAAGTACTAACTGTAAGATCGATCAAATGTTGGCAGATGTACTATTGCTGTGGATAATAAACTAAGTATAAAAAAAAATAAACTGATGCTGTTGGCAGGTATTATAACTCGGGTCTGGGAAAAAGTACCATTTTCTGGCCCTCTGGTAGTAAAAAGTTACCCCTTTAACTTATCTCCCTTCAGTACTGCATCTGTGGTGTGTGGGTCATCCAGGACTATCAAGATTGTGTGGGGAACATCTGGTTCATCAGAGCACTTCCATGGCATAATTCTGTAAGCCTTCTGTACAAGTCTCAATTTAGACGAACGAAACAGTGATGCAACAAGGTTTTCCACAAAGACCACTGTATCTGTCCCCTTTGCACCCTCAGGAGCACCAAGCAGTCAAAATGCTTATTGCTTAAGTAGTGTTCTTGAATGCCTTAACCTCATGCGCAGTAGTTCTCTTGATTAGTGTTGGTCTTCCCTCCTGGGCTTCCAAAGAGGCAGGAAGTTGACTTGTGACACACAGGTACACAGGCTGAGCCATCTGTGGATTGTGCCAGTCTTCTTCCAGCCTTAGACAAATGTCTGTCCCAAAGAGAGATATGCACAGGCCTTATCGTCTGTTGTTTATTATTGTTTCTTATAACATGGGTTGCTGAAAACGTGGAACCCCATTGGTCCACTCAGTAGGCATGGCCATGTATTAAGCCTCGATATTGGCTCAGTTGATGTGAGCAGTCCTGGCGTCACGAACCCTGCTCACAAGCTGCACTTGTTTTGTATCTAGGCAGAGCAACAGTCAGCGGCAGCCATTTAATTCCCCCACTAACAATGAGTAGTGAGAGGGAGAGTGTGCTACTCCATTACATGATTTCCTACCCACCTGCCCCGCGGATCTCCTACTTTTCCCCCCAGTCACAGTGACAGCAGCGGGTAGTTTGTGGGGAAGCGAGAACCCCGAGAGAGACTGTGGCAGATCTCCCTGTTGTAGAACATAGAACATGTCTCTCCCCCCCCCCCCGGTCAGAAGAGGTGCCGCACTCCCCTTTGTGTGTTGTTCTGTCTGAGTCTGCCTGCCTGTGAAGCTGCTTGCCATCCCTTCCCCTGACCACCCTTGTTCCTCGTATCTTGCAGTCCCAAAGCAGTAGACTAAGGAGACAGTAGCTGGGGTAGCTGCAAGTGTGACAGCTCGGCATGTGACAGGTGAAATCCCTCGTGGCCCCCCCCCCAAAATCAAGTGGCACACACTGTCCCCAATGCTGGAGAGAGTATGGAGCCCAACATCTCCTCTGTGGAAGGCAGTAACAACAGTGGAGGTGGTGGCAGACTCCTGTGATAGCTCCTCTGTTCCCAGGGCAACTCCTGCAGCTTTCTGCATCACGCCTAGCCAAGCGTTTCCCTCTGGATCACACAAGGAACTGTACCGGGATGGAGGATCAAGCACAGAGCTGCACAAGGTGGCCAATGATTGAGCACAAAGCTGCAATGAGTGCTTGCAGCTGGGGCACGGAGCCCCTGCCGGGTGTCCCTGCAGTTCAGCACAATGTGGCCCAAGAGAGAGAGAGCGCTATAGTAACCGAGAGCTGTCCGCTGGCAATGGCAAGTGTTGTGGCCCCACCCATCCTGTTCCTGAGAGACAGCAACAGCGACTGTAATTCACCTGCTCTCCCCATTCACCTGTCCCCAATTCTGAGTGCGGAGTTGGGGGGCAGCAACAGCGAGTCACAGCACGCGGGTAAGTAGCTGGGTAGCTCACTGGTGAGTGTGTCGTTGGCAAGGGCGAGCGAGACAGCAGTGCTGTGGGGAGAGGGACAGGCAGAGACACATTGAAGTTAAGCTCTGTGGACTGTTTTCCCTACCATGCTGCTGGAGTGCAGAGAGAATGAGGACATGTTTTTTGCAGCAGCAGGCAGATGCTCACTCTGTGTATGTGTGTGGTACGCTGGGAGGGGGGAGAGAGAGCGAGACAGAGGGACCACCTGTCATGTGCAAGCATTTGTCCCGCACCTGTCCCCTGCCCTGCAGCAGTCAGTCATGAGTGACGTTTGTGGAAGTGTGGCACCGTATTATTATTGGCAGATTGTTCCCCAGGAAGCCTCCCCCCAAACATTCCCTCATCTGCGGGACACAGAGGCAGACAGTGATGTAGTAGCAGCTAGTGTACCAGCTCCCTGTGTTGTCAGAGCTGCATGTGGATGGCGGGGGGGGGGGGACAAGGAAATGTTCTAGGCAGAGCACCCTAGCGTGTTATGCACAAGAAATGTCACAGATCATGTCAGCACTGTATGTGTGACATTTCTGTGTGCATAAGAGCAATGCAGTATGCATCATTTGTTAGGGACTACTTTGCAAGGTGGAAGGCACAGTGCCTTTCTCTGTATATAAACAGCAAAAAAAATATCTTTCTCAATATTTTTTTGTTGTTTAAGCATAACCCATGTAATAAGCACAATAACCCACTCCAGGGTGTGCTGTTATTGGGGATTAACACTACCTGGGCTGCTGTGAGTACACTGAGACTACGCCTCGTGCCTCACAGTGCACTTGGGTGTGCGTTAATCCCCAATAACAGCACACCCTGTCTTGGGTTATTACTTGCTTATTGCGACTGCTGCATCAGCAGCATAGTACCTGCAGGAATGCTTTACTTGGCAGTTTGTGCTAGGAAGCCCTCCTTGATCAAACGTCAGGCTTATTTTCTTTTGTAAGTCCATTCCCCACTGTACTGATTTGGTGACATTTTCAGTTGCTGTTTTAGCCTCAGTTAAAACAATGTCAATTGTTGTTTCAAGAAAAGTTACTTTAGAATTAAAGGCCTCCATCTGCTGTTTTAATTTCCCCCCACCACTTCCTAAATGGCCTTATTAGTGGTTCAGCGTCGCTCTACGTCCGGTGCAAGTCTGCCCATGCCATTGCCTGAGGCCACCTAATGACACTTTACCGTTCACAGAACTCATTTGTTTGGTCATCCCATGTCCAAACATTTTCCCAAATGCACAGAAGCAGGTGAGTGATCAACTCAGAGGTAAATGTTAACAAAATTTTAAAAGTTTTGCACACTTTCAAAACTATTGAATAGCTGAAGGTCAGGAGCTTGCTTAGACCCATCTTTCCTCTTTGGTTGCTAGCCACAACCCTAGACTTAAGGCCCCTTGATGGGAAAATGTCAATAAAGGGTCAGATTTTTATTGGTAACAACATCGTCGTTTTAGGTGTTCATGCAAGGGCTAAAGAAAAAATAAAGCAAGTACACTGCACTTGTTAGGATGTGTGCTTTATTTTTTCCAAGAATGTAAAAATAGTCTAGCACTCCCGCTTATACTAACATTTCTATATATGTGAAACATTTTTTGAATGTTTCACTGCATAAAACCCATGTCATCATCATAAAAACATTTTTTTATTGGATGCAGGATATGGTTGTAAATACAGTGTTGCAAAAGACAGGAACATAGAGTTTGCCATGCAGTCTTTAGATTTATCTGATGTAGCAGTAGTTTCAGACCTGGATGTCTCTTGACAAAAGTATTAAAAAAAAAAAAAATCATCAGAAAGCCATTTAAACAACTATATAAAGAATGACAAAAACTTTTAATGTGAAAGAAACAAAGCAAACCAAGATGTACAGACATTTATGCATAGCATCTTCAGTGCAATGTGTTCGTAAATTTGTTGTTCTAGACTGAATATCAGAATTCTGATTGTTGTATTCATAGATACATAAGTGGTGTAGGACAAAATAAAAGTTTAAAGCCCATATAGTACATGCCTACAAACAGAAAAAAATAAAGAAACATGGAACTATCAGTTCTGAGCAGGCCTGGCTGAGATATTTATAGCTGTAGGTGTCCGTAGTGTTAGTTGTGGCAAAGAGGTAAAATAAACCTGCCTCTGCTGTAACCGGTATTTGTTTTAGAGGGGATAACCACCACCCCACCACACACACTATATATATATATATATTTTTTTTTTTTTTTTTATGGCAAAAAAACTGTGTTAATGCCCCATTAGGGTTCTAGCGACAAAAGTTGGTTAAGTCAAACTTAGGTTACTAAACCCTGAGACCTGTTGCACCTCTGCATGCAGGGAAAAGGTGTGAGGGGTGTGCCTTGGTGTTTCAAACCCTAGTGCTCACCCCATTCCAAGACTAAGCTAAGATGGGTACAGAATAACAGAATGGAGTAAACATTAGGGTTTGAAATGCCGAGGCACAACCTCACAGCTGTTCCTGCATGCAGGGTGTGGGTGGGGTCTTAGGGTCTGGAACCCTAAGATCGAATTTCCCAACTTTTGTCGTTAGAATCCTAATGGGGCATTAACGCAGTTTTTTGCCATGAATTTTCCTTACTTTTTGTGACAGTATCACCATAGCCGTAGTTGTTTATGGGCCCTGCACTCCCCATCTATCCATACGTTTAGAGACATTGTAATTAACCTTTACCTCCCTGTGGGAGAACAGGTCCCTTCGGCACCTGCGATCCTATGCTATGTGATTTTCTGCATTTTACTGTGGAAGCGCAGGGTCCCTTGGACCCTACGTGCCCATCCCTCCATATATGTGTGAGCAAATTATTACCATAGTCATCTGATTACCCCAGGACATGTAGCCGGAACAGAACATTTTCAGATCCTCACCAAAACATAATTCCGCACAACCATTCTACGCCACAGGTACGAAAACACATTTTGGACAGGATTTTTAAAATGACAGCTGTGACATTCATGAGGTCATGTAATAAGAAGACTACGTTGAAAATTCAGGGTTACAATATTAAAAATGTCCATAGTTATGAGTGGGTGTAGCGAAATTGCAACAAATGGTCATAACTTTGGTGCGTTTCCATATTTTGACCCCAGATTTTCAACATAGTCTTATGACCCCATCTCATAAACCCCATAGGTGAAAATGTTTAAATCCGTGGCAAAACCGCATTCAAACAACATGAAGTCTTGCTGTATTCAGACATAATGCAGTTAACCCCAGCACTTGAACTGCCCCGGAGAGGAAAGAGTTAACTCTATGCAGAAGCATAGAACGTTGAGCTCGACCTTGGTTTTCAAACCTTTGTCTGTGGTACTTCCCAGTGTAACAGTCAGATTCTTTATTCTGCCTAACAGTGAAGTTGCTCTGGAGATTTCCTCTGCTCGGTTCGGTAAAAGAAAAATAAAGCATTCGGTTTAAACCGCATATTGTTGTTAGTTTCAGATTTCCAGCCTCTGTCTACAGTACAGGTAGTATGTAGATAGTGACTATGTTTTATTTTGCTAAAAAGAGTGGAAATTGTCTTTCTTCGGTTTCTTTCCAGTCGGTCCGGTTTGGCACCAACTTTGTAAAATTTTTGTCTCTTTCTGGGATTAGTGTGGTGTTCCGGTACTGATCGGTTTCAAAAGAACCTGACTTTTGCTGGTTCTTTTAAAAAGCCCGTGACATGGTTTGTAACCGATCGGTTGCTTTATTACCTGGCTTGAAAGCTTCTATAGGGTGATTTGTTAGGTTGGCCATGTCTGAGAAACCCAAGAAAAAAAACGGGCCCACTGAGTTTCAACACTGCAGTGAGTGTGGGGAGGTCTTTGCTAAGGCTGATCCCCACATCACCTGTGTTTATTGTCTGGGGTTTGACCACATCGATTCAGACTGCCAAATATGTAAACATTTTCCCAAATCTACCCTAGAGGAGAGATTAGGTGGACTGAGGGAAAAGGAGGCCGAGAAGTCCGCTGACCCGGATAGCCACCCCGGTTCGGTTCCGACCTAACCAGAAGGAGTGCCCTCTGACCAGGGCGATACTTCTTCGGCCAAAAGGAGAGCCGATTCCGAGGGATCGGTTCCGACAAAAAGAAAACGCAAAGACAAATTGTCCAGTTCGGATCCTGAGGTTCATGTTCCGACCGCCAAAGACATAGCCAGAGCAATTCAGATTGTGGAATCGCTCCACCCGATTCCTACCATTCCGGCACCTTCTGGCAGGGGTTTGGTTCAGTTGGTTCCCACGGTTCAAGATTATACCCTCAAAGATTTTTATGAACCGGAGTTTGAAGAGGAAGGGGAATTTGAGGATGATGATGGTGAAAGTGAGGGTCTGGATGTACCTGTGGAACTGGACATCTCCCCAGACAGACCTTCAGGTGTTTCCCCTCCTAGGCTTTCTGAGTCCCCTTCTCACTTTATGTTCTACAGAAAGGTGGCTGAAACCCTCCAGCTTCCTATAGAAGAGGCTGTGGAAGATCAAGAGGAGCCTGATTATGTAGAAATGATGGACATCCCAGAGTCCAGGAGACTGTCTATTCCCCTCCACAAATCCTTTGGGAAACGGACACAAAAAATCCTAAAGTCTCCTAACACTATACCTCCTGTGGATAGAAGAATGGACAAGAGCTATACGCTTTCAGGCTCAGACACGGAGTTCTTACACCAGCAATGCAACCATGTTGGAGCAGTGCAGGCTGCTGCCTGTGACAAGGCAAATATTCCCTTGGCTTAACACCCCCCAGACAAGGACTCCAGGAAGATTGATGCCATGGCAAAAAAAAAAGTACATGGCATCTTCCTTGGGACTCAGGCAGGTGAATTACATGGCCTATACAGCCAGGTACCAGAAGTCCAGGTGGGACACTGTACTGGCACTGGCTAAACAGGCCTCCCCCCAGCTATCCAAGGAGCTGGAGACGGTGGCTGCAGATGGGATTGAGGCATCTAAAGTTCAGTTTCATGCTGCTGTGGACTCTAATGATGTGTCATCAAGAGTCATGGCTACATCTGTGGCTCTTCGGAGGATGGCTTGGCTCAGATATACTAGCCTCTTGCAGGACACCCATGCTAAGGCCATGGATTTTCTTGTAGTGGGTAAATCTCTGTTTGGGGAGCAGACAGAGAATTACATGAAGAAAATGGATGAGTACAGGACCACTTACAGGAGTGCTCAGGCCAAGGAGAGGCAGGCATCTCCTCAAATGCAGCAGTCTAGGGGCAGGGGCAAGCCTTTTCAAAGGCCCTTTTACCAAGCACAGGCCTCTTGTTCCTTTTCTCAGAGGGGGTTCTTCAGAGGGAGAGGTAGAATGGGGATGAGCAGGGCTGCATCCACTCCTCAGCTTAAAGCCCCTGCCAAGCAGACACCCTGATGGGCCTGCCCGGGTCGACTCTCCTATTCCAGTAGGGGGCAGGCTGGCTTACGTTGTCCAGGACTGGATGTCTATTACATCAGACAAGTGGGTCCTGGAAGTAGTAAGCCAGGGACTAGTTCTCAGCTTCAGAAAATTTCCAAAGATGAGAGCCAGATCTTTTCCACCTGCAAATCTCTCGAAACCCTTGCCCTAGAGGCAGAGGTTTCTTCTTCTAGCCTTAAGAGCCATAGAGAGTACCTACCCTACACTGGGGCAAAGGACTGTACTCCAGGTACTTCCTGACCCCAAAAAAGACAGGGGAGTGGTGACCAAGCATCTTTTAAAACCAAAGTTCAAGATGGTAACTCTGGGAATAATCCTTCCCTCTCTAAGGCCAGGGGACTGGCTAGCCTCCCTGGACCTCAAAGATGCCTACTTTTTCATTCCCATCAGGTGCTCCCACAGAAAGTATCTCAGGTTCGAGTTACCCTCAGGCCACTATCAGTTCAGAGCAATGCCCTTTGCCCTAACCTCAGCCCCAAGGGTTTTCACAAAGTGCCTGGCAGTAGTAGTTGCCTTTTTAAGAAGGCAAAAGATTTCCATTTTTCCATATCTGGACGATTGGCTAACAGTGGGTCAGTCTCCAGACCAAGTCAAGTCTCATCTGCAAGTGACCCAGCAAGTGCTCACTTTCTAGGATTTCTCCTCAACCTTCCCAAGTCAGTTCTCGAACCAGTCCAGCTTCTTACCTTTATAGGGGCAGAACTGGACACACTCAGAGCAAGAGCCTTTCTTCCTCTAGAAAGGGCAAGGGTTCTTATGGAACTAGCCTCTTCCTTCAGCCTTCGGGTATCTTGACCAGCAAGGCATTTCCTCCAGCTCTTGGGCCACATGGCAGCTTCAACAGCAGTGGTCCAAGTGGCAAGATTCCAGATGAGGGATATTCAGTTCCACCTGAGAGCTTTTTGCTCTCAGAGGAAGGATTCCCTTACCAAACTGATCCCAGTGACTCTGATCTTGATCCAAGCCCTCCAATGGTGGTAGGATCAGGACAATTTAAGACAAGGTGTTCCTTTTGTTACTCGGCCTTGTTCAGTGGTCCTTACCACGGACGCTTCTCTTCTGGGCCAGGGAGCCCATCTGGGGTCCCTCACTGCCCAGGGGCTGTGGTCCCCCCAAGAATCCCTTCTCCATATCAATCTCCTAGAGCTCAGGGCAGTTTTTCTGGCCCTAAAAGCTTTTTCTCAGTGAGTACAGAACATGGTGGTTCAGGGCAGACTGGACAACACCACCACCATGTGGTACATCAACAAGCAGGGAGGCACTCTGTCCACGGCATTGTGCATAGAAGCCATGAAGTTGTGGTCACTGGCTTATTCCCTGCAAACCTCTCTGGTAGCAGTTCACCTTCCAGGGAAAGACAATGTGCTAGCAGATGCACTGAGCAGGAATGTCAGGGCCATCACGAATGGTCCCTGGACCCTCAGGTGTTGAAGGTGATTGTTTCAAGGTGGGGCACTCCAGAGATAGATTTCTTTTTAGCCCCAGACAATCACCAGCTCCCTCCCTTTTGTTGCAGACCTCCAGTCTTGGGCTCAGTCCCCCTGAACTCCCTGATTCTGAATTGGGAAGGGAAGTTTCTGTATGCCTTCCCCCCACCTTCCCACTCCTGTTCAAAGTTTTTGCCAAAATAAGGTCTCAACCTTGCAAAGTGATTCTGATTGCTCCAGATTGGGCCAGACAGCCCTGGTACCCCTTGTTGCTGTCCCTAGCAGTCCATCTTCCCCTGTCTCTTCCCAGGAATTTCAACCTGTTAACATCTTCTCAGGGGAGGATTTGGTACCTCAATCTTCAGTCTCAAGGCATGGCTCTTGAAGAGTTAGAGTTTGCAGATCTGCATCTTTCCCAAGGGGTTCTGGATATCCTCAAGGCCTCTCGAAAGCCCACCACCAGAAAGACTTATAACTCCAAATGGAAGAGATTCAGCATTTGGTGTTCTAAGAAGCATATTTCTCCAGATACTGCTGGATTGCCTACGGTTCTGGATTATATGGTCCATCTTAATGGCCTAGGCCTCAGACCAGCTACTCTCAAGGTACCCTTGTCAGCTGTTTCTGCGTTTTTGTCTGTGGAGAAGTCTTCCTCACTATTTTCTCATCCTGTGTTCTGTAAATTTTTTAAAGGATTGCTTCACACCAATCCTCCTTTTAGAGACCCTGCCCCTGCCTGAGATTTGAGGGCTCATTCCACAAGTGGTACAGCTGCTTCCCTGGCTGCTGCTAGGGATATCCCTCTCTTAGAAATTTGTCAAGCAGCCACCTGGAAAACAGTCCATACCTTTACCAAGCATTACTCTCTGGATATCCAGGCTAGGAGTGATGCTCGGTTTGGCACAGCAGTACTTCAGAGCCTATTCCCAAAGTAGGTTCTGTCTCCTCCATGGAGGTACTACTTGGTAGTCTGCAGTATGTCAGAATACAGTAAGACTTCATGTTGTTTGAAGAAAAAATTACTCACCTTAGTAGTTGTGTTTCTTCTAATGGAGTCTTGCTGTATTCTGACCTCCATCCCTGCCTCCCCTTTCAGAACCTGCTTTTGGGAAGTGGGTGGGCAGGTGCAGTGTTGCACCCCAGGGGTGCTTCAAACACCATGAAGTCTTGCTATATTATGACTTAAGGCAGTTAGCCACAGCACTTGAACTGCCCTGGAGAGGAAACAGTTAACTCCAGGGAGACTGGAGTTCTAAAGCGCGAGAGCGCTATGCCAAAGCTCTATCTGGCAAGTTTCAAATGAAACTGTCAGATTCTTTACTCTGCTTCACTGAACAGTCGCTCCGGAGATCAGCTCCTTCAGCTCGGTTCATTTCTCGGTTCAAGCGAGTATTTTCGGTTCATTTGAACCGCCAAAAAGTATTTATTTTACCGCATTTCGTTCAAAGCTCTATCTGTAAACCGTAAGTACAGGATTTAAAGTCTGTGTGGAAAATTAATTATCGGTTCGGTTTTGAACCGATCGGTTTGTTAAATAAGCATTTCTATTCATATTTTGGGCTTTTTAGAGTGCGGTTCTCGGTTCTTATCGGTTCTTAAAAACCTATACTTTTGGGGTTTTTCAAATACCCGTGACATGGTTAGGAACCGATAAGGGTGTCTTGCCTGGCACTGCCATCAAAAGGCAAGTTTTTGGATAGGTCTGGCATTATGTCTGAGAAACCCAAAGAAAACCGGGCCCTCTGGGTTTCAACATCTGTGATGTCTGTGGGAAGCTTTGCCAGGGCTGACCCACATACCACTTGTGTTTATTGTCTGGGGCTGACCACCTCCTGTCAGACTGCCAGGTGTGTAAAATTTCCTGCAGCCACCCTGGAAGAGATTGGGCAGCTCAGAGGCGAGGCTAAAAAGTCCGCTGACCCAGATGGCCAGCCGGTCCAGCACCCACTGACCAGAGGGAGTGCCCTCTGACCAGGCGAGACTTCCTCGGCAAAGGAAGGCTGGTTCAGAGGAACCAGTCCCAGTAAAAGACAAAGAAATCAGCAGGTCTGAGTCCAAAATTTGTCTCTCCAACTGCTGCAGAGATAGCTAAAGCCATACAGATTGTCCAGTCACTGTCTCAGGGACCTGTCGAACCACCAACAGCTAGCAAAAGGTTGGTTCGTTCAGTTCCAGTGGTTCAAGAGTATGATGTTGAGGAATTTTATGAACCACAGGAGGGGGAGGAGGAATTTGATCATTATGTATGTGGCTGGGAGGGTCTGGACGTGCCCATTGAACCGGACATTTCTCCAGACAGACCTTTAGAATCTCCCCCTATGCTGTCTGAGTCCCCTTCTCATTTTATGTTTTATAAAAAAGTTGTAGAAACCCTCCAGCTTCCTTTAGAAGAGGCTGTGGATGAGCAAGAGGAGCCTGATTATGTAGAAATGATGGATATACCAGAGTCTAGGAGGTTGTCTATTCCTTTGCATAAGTCATTTAGGAAGCAAACAACAAAGATTTTAAAAAATCCTCATTCTGTCCCTCCTGTAGATAAAAAAAATGGACAGAAGGTATACTTTGTCGGGCCCTGATACAAACTTCCTCACTGAGCAGTGTAGTCATGTAGGTGTGGTACAAGCTGCAGCCTGTGACAAGGTTAATATTCCCTGGCCTCACATCCTCCTGATAAGGATTCCAGGAAGATTGATGCCATGGTGAAAAACAATATATGGCAGCTTCTTTGGGACTCAGGCAGGCAAATTATATGGCTTATGTGGCTAGATATCAGAAATCTAGATGGGACACAGTATTGCAGTTAGCCAAGCAGGCCCATGGCCAGCTGGCTAGTGAGTTGGAACAGGTGGCTGATGGTATTGAAGCCTCTAAAGTTCAATTTCATACTGCTGTTGATGTTAATGATGCTTCCTCTAGGGTCATGGCCACTTGTAGCTTTCCGTAGGTTGGCATGGCTCAGATGCACTAATCTGTCCCAAGATACTCAGTCAAAGGCTATGGATTTTCCTGTAGTGGAAATTCTCTGTTTGGGAACAAGCGAAAAATTATGAAAAAGATGGATGAATACAGAACTACCTACAAAAGTGCCCAGGCCAAGGAGGGCATGCCACTCACAAAGGCACGCTCCAGAGGTAGGGCAGGCCTTTCCACAGGCCTTTTACCAATCTCAAGCCTCCTCTGCATTTGCACAGAGGGGTTTCTTCAGAGGCAGAGGTAGATGGGGCACAAGTAAACCGTCCCCTTCCCCTCAGCCTAAGGCTGCTGCCAAGCAGGCACCCTGATGGGGTGCCCAGGGCCGATTCTCCTGTACCGGTGGGGGGCAGGTTGGCTTATTTCAGCCAGAACTGGCTGTCCCTAACTTCTGACAGATGGGTTCTGGAGGTAGTAAGCCAGGGTCTGGTTCTCAGCTTCAAACAGTTTCCAAAGATGAGAGCCAGACATTTTCCACCTGCAAATCCTTCAGAAGCCCTTGCTTTGGAAGCAGAGGTTCTTCTTCTCTAGACTGCAAAGCAGTGGAAAGGGTCCCTCCTTGCCACCAGGGCAAGGGCTGTACTCAAGATACTTTCTTACCCCAAAGACAGGAGAATGGCCCATTCTAGATTTAAGGTACCTGAACAAGCATCTTTTTGAAACCAAAGTTCAAATGTTAACTCTGGCAATGATTTTGCCTTCCCTGAGGCCAGGGGACTGGCTAGCTTCCCTGACCTCAAGGATGCCTATTTTCATGTCCTGATCAGGCCTTCTCACTAAAAGTACCTCAGGTTCGGAACTGCCCTCAGGCCACTACCAATTCAGAGCAATGCCCTTCGGCCTCACCTCTGCTCCAGAGGTATTCACAAAATGTCTAGCTGTGGTAGTGGCTCATTTAAGAAGGCAAGGGTTGCTGTGTTTCCTTACCTGGACGACTGGCTCATAGTGGGTCAGTCTCCAGATCAGGTAAAATCCCACTTGCAAGTCACCCAGCAGCTTCTCACTTCCTGGGATTCCTGCTGAATTTACCAAAGTCAGTTCTGGAACCAGTTCAGGTACTAACTTTCATAGGTGCAGAATTGAATACAAAGTTAGCCAGGGCATTTCTCCCCTCGGAAAGGGTGGAGACAGACTCATTGCCCTGGCATCCTCCTTTACCCTGCGGGTCTCTCACCAGCAAGGCATTTTCTGCAACTCCTAGGGCACATGGCTGCTTCCACAGCTGTTGTGCAAGGAGCAAGATTCCAGATGAGGGACATTCAATTCCATTTGAGGGCCTATTGGTCTCAAAGGAGGACCCCTTACCAAATTAGTCCCAGTGACCCAAACTTTGATCCTGGCTCTCCAGTGGTGGCAGGATCAAAGCAATCTAACACAAGGGGTTCCCTTCATTCCTGTTTCCCACTCCCTCACCCTCACCACGGATGCCTCCCTGCTAGGGTGGGGGGCTCACTTGGGCGACCTTTCCACTCAGGGAGTGGTCCCTCAGGAATCTCTGCTCCACATCAATCTTTGGAACTCAGAGCTGTTTTTTTGCTCTTCAGGTTTTTCAGCTTCTGTCCAGAACAAAGTAGTTCAAGTCAGGACAGACAACACCACAACAATGTGGTACATCAACAAGCAAGGGGGCACTGTCATCAGCCTTGTGCACCAAGCAATGAAGTTGTGGTCTCTGGCTTACTCCTGAACACCTCCCTGATAGCAGTTCACCTTCCAGGAAAGGACAATGTCTGGCGGATGCCCTCAGCAGGATTTCTCAGGGCTATCACATGGTGGGCTCTGAACTCAGGTGCTGGGGTCGGTCTTTTGCCAGATGGGGCACCCTCAGATAGATCTTTCGCAGCCCCAGACAACCACCAACTTCCTCTATTTTGTTGCAGGCCTCCAGTGCTGGGCTCAGTCCTCTGGACGCCTTTCTGTTGGATTGGAAGGAAGTTCCTATATGCCTTCCCCTTCCTCTTCTCTCAGGGTATTAGTAAAATCAGATCTCAGCCCTGCAAAGTGATTCTGATTGCTCCAGATTGGGCCAGACAGCCCTGGTACCTCTGCTTCTGTCCCTGACAGTCCACCCTGCCCTAAGCTTGCCCAGAGTCCACGACTTGCTGGCCTGTGCACAGGGAGAGTGTGGTATCGGGACCAAAATCCCTCCATCTCAAGGCTTGCTCTTGAGGAGTTAGAATTTGCTGATTTACACCTTTCCCAAGGTGTCCTGGATATTTTAAAGGCTTCAAGGAAGCCTTCCACTAGGGCCACTTACAATTCTAACTGGAAGAGGTTTTCCATCTGGTGTTCCGAGAAACAAATTGTCCCAGAATCTGCTGATTTGCCCATTTTACTGGACTATTTGGTCCATTTAAATTCCTTAGGCCTTAGGCCAGCTACCTTAAAGGTTCATCTGGCAGCTGTCTCTGCTTTTGTATCAGCAGGGAAGCCTGCTTCTCTTTCCTCTCATCCTGTGTTTTCCAAGTTTTTTAAGGGGTTACTTCACATTGACCCTCCTTTTCAGGAACCAGCTCCTGCCTGGGACCTGAATGTTTGCATTGCTCAGTTAATGCAACCCCCCTTTGAGCCTCTGTCTTCAGCAGATCTCAAGTTTCTAACTTGGAAAACTGTTTTTCTAGTGGCTATCACTTCTGCCAGACGCATAAGTGAATTACAAGCCCTGTCAGTGGAAAAAGATTTTATATCTTTTCACAGAGATAAGGTAGTCCTCAGGACTAACAGAAAGTTTTTGCCTAAGTGGTTTCAGATTTCCATCTGAACCAATCCATCTCTTCCAGTATTTTTCACTGAGCATTCTTCCTCGGTGAGAGGTGACTGCACAGTTTAGACGTCAAAAGAGCTTTTAAGCTACTATTTGAACGCACTAAGGGTCACAGGTTCAATCCTCCAACTCTTCCTTACCTATGGCGAGGCTGGCAAAGGAAACCTGCCACTAAGAGGACAATTGCAAGGTGGATTGTCTCTTGTATCCAATTTTGTTATCAAAAACTAGGTAGAGAACCCCCTCAGGACTGAGGCTCACTCCACCAGGGTACAGTTGCATCTCTAGCGGCTCTAGAGATATTCCCATTCTGGAAATCTGTCAAGCTGCTACTTGGAAAACAGTTCACACTTTTACCAAGCATTATTCCGTGGATGTCCAGTCCAGGAGAGATGCTCGCTTTGGCACAGCTGTGCTTCAGAGCCTATTTCCTAAGTAGGTTCTGACCCTCCATGGAGGTACTGCTGTGTAATCTGCCTTTAAGTCATAATAGCAAGACTTCATGGTGTTTGAAGAAAAATTACTCGCCTTAATAATTGCTTTTTTTCTCATGGAGTCTTGCTATATTAGCGACCACGCCCCCAACCTGCCCCCTCTCAGAACTTCTACTTGGGTAGGGGTTGGCAAATTAGTGCAAGCACTGTGTCATGCTATTTTAGTTCTTCCTTCCCCTTTTATTTAGGGTTAGGAACTAGGTATTTCTGTTTTTAAGTATATATGGCCCTCCCGGACTTGAGTCTTTGGGGAAGGGGGTCTAATAGTGCTTGTTAGGGGTGAAACTAATAATATTATTATCATTGTTATTATTATTATTGCTCTTGTTGTTGTGTTTGCTGTTGTTATTCTACTAGTAGGTAGCCATTTGGCTAGTGTAGAGCTTTCCACACAGACTTGCTGCTTAGTATTAGTTCAGAAAGATCTGACAGTTTCATTTGAAACTTGCCAGATAGAGCTTTGGCATAGCGCTCTCGCGCTTTAGAACTCCAGTCTCCCTGGAGTTAACTGTTTCCTCTCCGGGGCAGTTCAAGTGCTGTGGCTAACTGCCTTAAGTCATAATATAGCAAGACTCCATGAGAAGAAAAGCAATTACTAAGGTGAGTAATTTTTTCTTTTTGTTTACACCCTCCTTCTTTTTGTTTGGGTGCTGATTTGTTACTGTTATTTGTATTAGATTCGTTTTTGGGTTTCCTGACTTGAGTCTTCCTTGGGAATCCAAAATGTTTTTCTGCCAATTGGCTAGTAGGAATTATTTACAATTTCCACATATAATTTTTAGTTAGTTGGGCTCGTAAGAATCTGACGGTTTGAGTTTGAAACACTCCAGTCAGAGACTCTAACCGAGCTTGAGCTCAGCATTCTATGCCCTGCATAGAAAGTTAACTCTTTGTTCTCCGGGGAAGTTCAAAGGTTGGGGATCACTGCAATATGTCAGAATACAGCAAGACTCCTTTAGAAGAAACACAATTACTAAGATGAGTAATTTTTTCTTATCGGTCCTGAAAGGTGATTTCACATAACGACCGCCAAATCACCTTATGGGCCTGATTAACGAAACAACAATGACAGTGTTTATGAGGTGGTGTCCCAAAAAGCCCATGTTGAAGATTTGGTGAAAAAATACCTAACAATGGCAAAGATATTACCATATGTTCAAAATGCCATTGAAATACATTATACTGCACTTACTTTGATTCTTCAGTTCGCAGTTCGGCTTTGAAAAGTGCAGATGTGTCCTGGTCCACAGAAGATGACAGCCGACGATCTCCAGTGGTAAGTATAGGGCAGGGGGTGGAGTGGTGGGTACTCAATGGGAGGGTGGGGATGGGGGGGGACGGGAAAATAACAAGGACCATTTTTTTTTCAGGATATTAAAAAAAAAAAAGACATTGGGGACTTTCTTTTTTTTCCAGGCACAGGTTTTAAAATATTTCGGGACACGGAGTGGGCTCCCCAGTGTCCCACAGTGCTGGGGGGGTAGGACATATCTAGGGACACTGGGAAGTGGGCTCCCCAGTGTCTCACTCTGGCGGGGGGTCTTCTAGTGTCGGCAGGGGGATTGAACATCCCGTGTTGGTAAACCATTAAAATGCTTATTTCAGGACACTGGGAGTGGGATCCCCAGTGTCCCACACTGATATGGGGGGGGGGGTTGGCTTCTACCGCCAACACAGGAATTCTGCATCCCAATGTCGGAAAGACATGTTTGTAATGTAAACATGCCTTGGCCCCCTTGGAGGCAGTTAAAGGATAAAAAAATCCTTGATTTAGGTAAACACCAACAGGTGTTTACTTAGATGTGGGCCAAGGAATTGGATTCTGGTAGTAATTTTTACAGACAAATGGCCAGGAAAAGTTTTTTGTTTGTTTTTTCCAGTGGCCAATTTTTTTTTTAAGTAGTGCCGCAAATTGCAACATTTTTCACGAAACAGTGCCACAGTTTGTGGCAGAACCTCTCTGTTTTGCGCATCAGTGCTGCAGTTTGAAGCAGTAGTGTCACAAATGCAACACTATCAGTAGCCAATTAAAATAAACATATTTCTGGCCACTACTTCTGAAAACTAATGCCAGAATCGTGTTCCTCAGGCCCCGATTAGGCAAACAGAACTGTTGGAGTTTACCAAGGGGCAGTATTTTTTGAATGATAATGTATTATCCACATCGCTAACTGAAAAGATGGGGGAAACATGGCACTACTTTCCCATTTGCAAAAGCAAAAAGTGCTTTCACATGGCACATCTAATTTTTCCCATAGGAGATATAGGAAACTTTAAAGTTTAATAACTTTGAACGGATTAATATTTTTTCACCAGACCTTCAAAAGGCACATCGACCACCCAGACCCCATATACCCTAACAATTTCAGACCAAAATCCAAGCTATTTTGAAGGGTGTGACAAAGGATTTGCACCTAAATGGTAAATTTCACATTTTTGACTTTCCACATCTCTGCAACCGCACATCCAACCTGAACGACACTTGCCACTTCAAGAGATCTTAGGTTCTCAACGATGCATGCAGAATTTCATGTAGATTGGACAAACGGTTGCAAAGTTATTAAAGGTCAAGGGTTTAACATAGAACTGGCTGTTGAACTCTAATATAGTAGCACTACCGTGCCACTATAATATATATACATATGTATCTGTATAAATATATATATTTATATATATATATGTGTGTGTGTGTACATGTATAAATATAATATAGATATACAACAGTATAAAAATCTAGCCTGTGGAAACTTCTGGTGCCGACATGATCGAGTGAGCTGTTGGAGCGAGGAGCCCTCTCGCAATATCCAGCTTAATCTTCCTCCAGACATTTTTCTGACGCTTACCTTTTCAAACCATTAAGAAGCCTAGCATCTCTGTTGGCAAAAGAACAACTAATTACCCGGGGAAGATGCCCCGGAATAAAATAAAAAAAAAAAAAAAAGATTCTTACTGTTAGCGGATGCAGAGGAGACAGAGATTAGGGGTGGCTCACATACGGAGCTAATGCAGAAATCTTCAACACCATTCGATGCAAAAAAAAAATAATAAAGGGGGAAAGAAAAATGGTGATCTTCTGTAGAATACTGCAATACTGCAGGCTATCACCAGTTTTCAAGTGGAGATGCGAGCTTCCATACGCGATCTCCGCTCCGACCTGGGGGCCCTGCAGTCTAGAATGGAAGAAGCAGATCAACAAATCTCTGCAAATACCTCTCGCCTAGATAGTATTGAAGGCACTTTAAAATCTTTAGCCACGGAACAGCTGTTAATGTCTCTGCACCAGGAAGATGCAGAGAACAGAGGCTGAAGAAAGAATATATGTATATATGGCCTGCTGGAGGACAAGGAGTGCCGGCATCCTATGACATATGCAGACTATTTGCTCCAGCTTGTCTTGGACCTTGAACCGGACTTTCCTCTCGACATAGAGAGAGAGCCCACTGGGCCTGAGGGGCCTAAACCAGCACGACCAGATGCTCGACCGTGCTCCTTCGTTATTCGCTTCCAAAATTACCAGGTTAAGGACCAACTTGCTCAGCAAAGCTTGGCAAAAACAAAGAATCATGCTGGGCTCTCATCATCTCATTTTCGACAATGAATATTCTCCATGCACACAGCGTTTGAGAAGAGAGTATGTGCCACTGTTCCCTCACTTAAGGGCGCACAAGTTGAGATTTAGAACTCCATACCCAGCTAAACTAGTGGTCCTTTTTCCAAATGGCCCAAAGACTTACACCACTGCTATGGAATCAACAGAGTGTCTGAAGACCAGAGGCATTCTCAAGGATTGGGGGTCAGGCTCAGAGAAATCCAGACCTCATGGTAACCAGACTTCGGACTCGAAGAAGCAGAACTAGAACTTGACATTGTTCGAAATAGTAAATAAACTGCACCAGTTTCAGAACCCTACTCTACAAACCTGAGAGGTAAATGATGCCCCTTCTTTTTACATAAGGGTTGGGGGGGGGTGAAGCTGTGGGGGGGCATGGGGGCAAGGGAAAACCCTTCCACCCTGGCATTCTTAAAAAAATAAACGACAAAGAGTTAAAGTATTTTCAGCTGGGGTACTCTAGTTCTCCAGTGGCGGGAAGCGATCTAGGCTGGAGTACTAGATTTGTGGGGGGACGACCTCCTGTTCACCCATGCCACTCTGGTGGCTCTCCCTGCCCCCCTTTAGCCCCTCACCCTGATTCCCTCCGGCATTAGTGACCGGGAACACCAAACAATCCTGGTCCAGAAGAGCTTGGGAAAATCTCCAGTACTGGCCTAATGTGGACATTCACCTTCAAGTTTGTTTATGGACTATCTAAGCGAGGGAGAAAGGAAGACAATAGACTCTAACAGGACTTATCCTCTGTTGAGGGCTATATGGGTAAAGGAAAAGGGGGGGACATCCAACAATTTTCACTTAACTCCACTTAATCTCTGGGCTGGACAAAAAAAAAACAGCTTCCTTACAAGACTCCCTCATTAACAGACTTACTAATTTTGTAAAATCTTGAATGGTATACTTGTGGATATTCTGTATCATTGCTGGAGTATACTCTGTGGGGCCTGAGCCAGAACACCGGTGGGGAGTCAGGGGAGAGAGAACCCTGCTACTACCTAACAGGCTGAAAGCCTGGCTGATGTCATTTCATAGGACAAAAGCTAGTAAAAATAATGACTCTGTGGTACAACAGACTTTGCTTATTGGAATGAACAACTCCTGTTGAGGTGGTGGTGGGGGATTGTTTTTCTTTGGGGGTCCAGATCCCTTTTCCTATGCTCTCCTGTCACCCTGGGAAGCAGGGTCGGAGTTAACCCCCCCCCGTGAATATGACCCTCTAATGAAAACGGTGACAGTTAATTAATAAAGGAGTGGAATTATCATGCATAACATCCATAGGTGTTAATATCTGGAGGCTAGAAGGATCAAGGTCTTTATCATGACCCATAGGGTCGACCGGAGGGGACGCACAGATAACTCAGTAGAGGGAGCCCTTGAATTAGGGTGTCTCTAGTTAAGACGGGATTCGTACTCAGCCCCACCAAATTCAGGGTTGATTTCTCTCATCCCAAAATTCCCTCTTGGGAACACAGCCCGGGAACTAAGATTTTGGTGGCGCATGTTGATTTGTGAGTCTTCATGCTACTAGAGGGCCTTAGAGCCGAGTACACATCAGGGAATTGGGTAACTAAATCTTACGTTACTTTGAGCAGGCGGGGGGTCTCCTCCATCGGATGTCTCTTTGACCATGCAATCACCACCCAAGGGCCAACACTACGTGGTGACACATGCCCTTTGGAGGGTATGGATGATACTCCAGTGGGTCTCTGACCCCCCCCGGGGGGGTTGAGGCCTACAGTTCTGGCCAAGAGTTCCCATATAGGGCCTCTGGCTGGGGCAACAGGAGGTGGTTTGGTTTCCACACCTCCGTTTTGGAAGTTATCATGTACATAGTTTATTTTCTGGGCAGAGTAAGTTCTGATGTTCATTGCCTAAATGGGGTGGGGGTGGGGGGGCACCGGAGGTTTGGTCCCAAGAGTTATGCCAAAGTTCAGTTTTACTAAAGGGGGAGGGAGTAAGTGGATAATTACAAGGTTAATGTGTTATTGTTTAAGAAAAAGGAAAAACACGGGTTGGATTCAAATAAAAGATACAATTTTATTATCCTTGGAACAGCAGTCACAAGAAGGTTGGAGGCAGGGGTTCTCCACTTGGCTGGTCCCGTCTCCTGGTCATGGTCCGCTGCATCGGATCCTACGGGATGTCCGGGTCAGGGGAGGGATCTACGAGGGATGCCTCTCAAGTTCGTCTCATCACTGCTGGGAAAGTGGTTCAGATTGACACAGGAGGGATCTTCCTATCAGAAAGATAACATGTTGATGCAGCCAGTGAAAATATTTTCGCAGAACATCAACGGGCTACATAACCCAATAAAATGGTCTCGATTCATGCAACATCTTAAAAACAAGAGGCAGACGTATACTTTGTCCAGGAGACGCACCTTTCAGATGTGGAACATTTGAAGTTGGGTTGGGGACAGAGATATGTAGTCTATGGATCCTCCCATTCCAGTGGGCGAAAAAAGGGTGCAGTGATACTGATTCCTGCAACTACTCCTATGGAGGTGCATAAAACTTATGCAGACGGACAGGGCTGCTTTGTCATCGTACAGGGTAAACTTTATGCACAGGAGGTTACCTTAGTGAGTGTGTACCTTCCCTCTCAATCCAGGGTCCCAGTGCTCTGAACTTTTACTATGGTAATGGATCTTCTCCAGGGACACCTAATAATGGGGGGGGGGGGAGGGACCTTAATATGACTATGTCTGCAGGTTTAGATTCCTCTAACCCTCAGATGTACCGAAAATCCGGTGCTGTTAAATATCTCAGCGGAATGCTGGATCATCTAGGAATGGTGGGTGTATGGTGGAAGATGTTTCCTTCGGCACCGGGGTATACCTTTTACTCTGATAGGTATCATTCATACTCCAGAGTCGACTATTTCCTTACAACCTGCGAACACTTTTCTTTACTACAAGGTATCACCATAGGCCCTAGAGTGTTGTTGGATCACCACCCCCTTTTATTGAAATTGGACTTTGGAAAAGTAAAAAAACAAACTCTCTGGCGTCTTAACCCAGTGCTTCTAAAGGATCACCACTACTTGGAATATATTAAACATAGGATCCCGCAGTTTCTAACAGAAAATTCCTCTCAGACTATTCCAAATTCAATAATATGGCATCCCCTAAAAGCAACACTCAAGGGGGAGACAATAGCATATACAGTAAGGAAAAAAAGGGAATTAGAAGCCAAATATAGAACAGCTCTAAAATTATCAACTACTAGGGAGGGTGACAGGGAGCTACAACATAAAATCCCTGACACTAAAGCAGCAATATAGAAAATAATGGATAGTAAAATCCAACAAATATTACTTTATTTAAAATAAACTAGTTATGAAGGGGGAGCCGGGGTACACACCTGTTAGGGCAGCATCTGAGGGCCCGCCAGCGTTAGGCCACAGTACTCAAAATTAAGAACCTAATCACTGGACAGATGTCTTACAATGACGCAGAAATTAGAAAAACCTTTGCAGTATTCTACCAGGGGTTTATACCAACAGGAGGGATTGTCCAGTTCTGAACACAGGCACCAGTTCTTAGATGGTCTGCACTTCCCACAACTGATAGAAGACCAGATAAGCTCATTGGAGGCTCCAATTAGGATGGAGTAGGTTCAGACTTGCATTAAATCACTTGCTACTCGGGGCGCTAATGAGCAGCTGATCTGACTGGTCACACTACTCCGGAGCTCCGTTTTTACTACGAAAATAAAAGTGCTACTTCAGTAAATAAATAACTTGCCCAATCGAAAAGAGTTGTCTTAATACCGGGGAGATGGATAAATACATCACCTCGGGCAAGTCGGCGCACCAAGCGGTTAAAAACGCCAAGAAAACTCCACTCCACGAGGGAAGCACAAGTGGTGGACCAGGCCCAGTCTCACTATCGGCAGTGGAGGTAGCTGTGATCAGCAGGGCGGTGTCGGAACAAATCGTGGCCGACTTTACACTGTGCTGGGAAAGCTTGGAGCATACGCTGAAGGGGCTAACACAAGAACTGAAGTAGCGTACGAGGCAGATCGTGGAGGTGGAACAAAGAATCTCGGACCTCAAGGACCAAAGCAATGAAAGCCGCTCCAAAATACAAAAGTTAGAAAAAGAGGTAGAGGAGCTTAAAGAAGCATTAGATTATCAGGAAAATTATAGCTGGAGAAATAATCTGCGCATCAGGGGCCTGCCAGAGGGAGCAGAGGGAGGGAACCTGCTCAAGTTTTGATCAGAGACTCTGCTGAAGTTGCTAGATATGGACCTGCCTAAGTCTAAGCTTAAAGTTGAGAGAGCACACAGGGCCTTGGCCCCGAGGCCTCAGAATGGGCAACCCCCTAGACAGGTGATTTTCAGTCTGCATCACTACCCAGACAGGCTGGTTCTATTGGTGGCTTTTAGAAATAAGAAGAGCTAGTATATGAAGGCCACGAGCTAACCCTACATCAACATATGTCCCAAAGAATACAGAAGAAGAGACAGCAGTTTAATACAGTGATGGATGGGATGAGAAAACGGGGGCTCAATTTCTTCATGGTATATCTGGCTACAGTCAAAGTAAAAATCGAGGGGGCTACATATTCATTTTGGGAGTCAGAGAAGCTGCAAACATTTCTGGAGGACTGGGACAGGAAGAATGGGAGAACGTGAGCGGGACCAGAGTACGAAGAGAGTGGCGAGAAGATGGAGGCTGATTTGGTGATCGACGAATTGGATCGGTGTCTGCACTTGCCTGGAGAATAAACAGCGAGGGGAAAGAAAAGTATGGAGGAGCTGGAGATTTGTTTGGATGGCCTTGTGTACCTGTTTTTGGTTGCCCTTCCCCTCAGTCCTGTGGGTGGCCAATAGAAGTAGACTTCCAGGGATTTGTAAGTGCAGGAGGAACGCTGGTGAGTTACAGTTTGGCTCTAAAGAACGACAGGGATATGATCCCCATAGGCCTCGTCTGATGTGGACTAGAGACAGAACTGGGCCTTTAAAAGAGGCAGATTACTCCATTGGGCGATCATGCTGCAAGTTTATAAAGCCTCATACGGGAAGGGGGAAGGGTTGCTGGCAGACTCACTAGTGTGGACTAGAGACAGAACTTTTTCTCCGCCAGGAGCATATGGCATCGTGGGGCGCGAGCGTCCACCTGTTTACTGTTTCCCCCCATGGCGATAAAGAGGGCTAAGTTGGGAAAGCGCAAATGCAGGGATACACATAGTGCCTGAATTAAGGGAGACATTCCTAGCAAAAGCAGGAGTCGAGGACCATGTGGGGGGATATGGAGAAGCCTTGAGGGATGGGGGAACGATCTGAGTGGGCTCTTGGAATGTGACTTTGTAAGATTTGGTGGGGGCAAAATGCCTGGCGATAGCACGAAGGGCAAATATAGCAAGAGGAGAGGAGGGAATGGGGATATATGTGGTGGCCAATTGAAGGGGGGTTGGGGGCTTGAGCAAAGGGGGTGCAGACACCGATTTGGAGGGGGGCGCGGGCAGTACAGTAATAACATAACAAAGTAGATGGGGCACTTTGAGGCAAACACAGCACGAAGATAAGCTTGGGTTAAGAAAGGCAGAGCAGGAGTAGTGTGTATAGGGGAGTGATCATATACTGAAGATTATAGTATATGCAGAGGGGGAGAGAGCTGTTGGGGTTAGGGAGGAGGAAGGGATAAAGAAGGGCTGTTTTTGAAAATGAACCAAGGGAGAGAGGGGGGCAAAGTTGGGGTTATTTTTACACAGTTTGTGATTGTTCAGTTGTTCACTTGTATTTTTACTGTTTTCAGAATGGTCTGTGTCATATGACACCTGATAGAGGTAAAAGGTTGAGCTGTGACCGGGACGTTTCAGGGATGTTCATAGAAACACAGAATTTGACGGCAGATAAGGACCGTTTGGCCCACCCAGTCTGCCCATTTCCCTACCTAATGGATAATCTGCAGATCCTAGTTAACCAGCAACCTACTTCTTTCTACCCCCACCCCCTAGAATTGCCTTATGACTGTCCCATGCATGCTTGAATTCATCCATTGTTTTTGACTCCACAACCTCCTCCAGAAGGCCATTCCATGCATCCACAACCCTCTCTGTGAAAAAATACTGGAGAAATGACTAACGGTATGCCCCAGCCTTTTGGGGGGGGGAGTTAAAATAGTCTCCTGGAACATAAAAGGTTTTACATCTCCTGCAAAAAGGGTGAAGATCTTAATGGCTCTTAAAAGACGAAGGGTCTCAGTGGCCATGTTGCAAGAGACGCACCTATCAAATAGCACAAAAAACTTGTGTGAGGTTGGGTGGGGGAGTGTCACGCTGCAGTCTATAACTCACGTAAGAGGGGGGCAGCAATCCTATTTCATAAGCACCTGCCCTTTAAAACGTCGAGGGTGGTGAGAGACACACTATAGAAGGGAGGTATGTTTTTGTAGAGGGGGAGCTTGAGGGCAAAATGATTACTTTTGGAAACTTATATGCACTGGCCGATTGGGGCTTCTGCCAGAAGGTGTTGGATGTTCTGGTTAATGAACAATTTACGAATTTGATACTGGGGGGGGATTTTAATTACGTGACGGACCCTAAAATGGATTACCTAGGGAATAGGGACAGAACGGACAGGGATATACAACAGTGGCTGCTTGGGCTAATAGAGTTAGGCCTGATTGATGGATGGAGAACAGCTAATCCGGGGGTTAAGGAATATAGATTTTTCTCCAACCCACATCATTCAAACAACATGAAGTCTTGCTATATTATAGACATTAGCAGTTTGTTCCAGCTCTAGAACTGCCCCGGAGTGAAATGGTTAAAACCATTCCAAAATAGAATTTTGGCACGAGAGCAGCTCTATCTGTGTCATTTCAAACTTGAACTGTCAGATTCTTTACTCCGCCTCAGTGAACAGTCGCTCCGGAGATTTCTCCTTCTGCTCGGTTCATTTCGGTTTAAAGTGCTTTTCTCGCTGGATTAACCGAGAATAGTTTTATTTTAACCGCGAAACCGCTCGGGTTCAAGCTCTATCTGTGGTAACCGTAGTAAATGAAGGTTTTGTCTGTGTGGAACTTGTAAGTTATCGGTTCGGTTTTGAACCGATCAGTGGGTTTAAAACTCATTTAAAACTAAAAGTTACTATTTTAGAGTGCAGTTCCCGGTTCTTATCGGTTCTAAAAACAACGGATTTATTACGTTTTTTTCCAATACCCGTGACACGGTTAGGAACCGATAAGGGTGTCTTGCCTGGCACTGCCGTTAAAAGGGCACGTTTTTGGTTAGGCTGGCATTATGTCTGAGAAACCCAAAAGAAAAACCGGGCCCACTGGGTTTCAGCACTGTGATGGTTGTGGGGAAGTCTTTGCCAAGGCTGACCCACACACCACATGTGTTTATTGTCTGGGGTTTGACCACCTCCAGTCAGACTGCCAGGTATGTAAGAATTTCCCTGCAGCCACCCTGGAAAAAAGATTGGGCAGGCTCAGGGAACGAGAGGCCAAAAAGTCCGCTGACCCGGATGGCCAGCCCGGTTCTGTGCCAACCAAACCAGAGGGAGTGCCCTCTGACCAGGGCCAGACTTCCTCGGCCAAAAGAAAAGCTGGTTCTGAGGAACCAATTCCAGTAAAGAAAACAAGAAAATCAGCAGGTCTGGAGTCCAAAATTCCTTCTCCAACTGCTGCAGAGATAGCAAAAGCCATACAAATTGTCCAGTCACTGTCTCAGGGTCTGTCCGAACCACCACTATCTGGTAAAAGGTCGGTTCGTCCGGTCCCAGTGGTTTAGGATTATGATATTGAGGAATTTTGTGAACCAGAGGAGGGGGAGGAGGATTATGAACAGTATGAATATGGCTGGGAAGGTCTGGGTGTGCCCATTGAACCGGACATCTCCCCAGACAGACCTTTAGAATCTCCCCCTATCTGTCTGAGTCCCCATCTCATTTTATGTTTTATAAAAAAGTTGCTGAAACCCTCCAGCTTCCTTTAGAAGAGGCTGTGGATGAGCAAGAGGAGTCTGATTTTGTAGAAATGATGGATATTCCAGAGTCTAGGAGATTGTCTATTCCTTTACATAAGTCTTTTAGGAAACAAACAATTAAAATTTTAAAAGCTCCTAATTATGTGCCTCCTGTAGATAAAAAGATGGACAGCAGGTATACATTGTCAGGCCCTGATACAGAATTCCTTTCTCAGCAATGCAGTCATGTTGGGGTAGTTCAGGCTGCTGCCTCTGATAAAGCTAATATTCCCTTGGCTTCACATCCTCCTGACAAGGATTCCAGAAAGATTGATGCCATGGCAAAAAATAGTATATGGCAGCCTCTGGGACTCAGGCAAGCAAATTATATGGCTTATGTAGCTAGGTATCAGAAATCTAGATGGGATACTGTTATGCAATTGGCTAAGAGGCCCATGGCCAGCTGACTAGTGAACTAGAACAGAGTGGCTGCTGATGGCATTGAAGTCCTAAGGTTCAGTTTCATGCTGCTGTGGATGTAATGATGTTTCCTCTAGGGTCATGGCCACATCTGTAGCTTTTCGAGGTTGGCCTGGCTCAGGTGTACTAGTTTGTCACAGGATACCCAGACTAAGGCTATGGATTTTCCTGTGGTGGGAAATTCTCTTTGGAGAGCAGACAGAGAATTACATGAAGAAGATGGATGAATATAGGACTACTTACAAGAGTGCCCAGGCTAAGGAGCGCAAGCCACTCCTCAAAGGCATGCCCCCAGGGTAGGGGTAGGCCTTTCACAGGCCTTTCTACCAGACTCAGGCCTCCTCTGCCTTTGCTCAGAGGGGCTTCTTCAGAGGCAGGGCAGACGAGGGGTGGGCAGACCTGCTCCCACCCCCAGCCTAAAGCTCCTGATAAACAGGCACCCTGATGGGGTGCCCAGGGCCGATTCTCCTGTACCAGTGGGGGCAGGCTGGCTTACTTCAGTCAGAATTGGGCTTCTTTAACCTCAGACAAGTGGGTTCTGAAGTAGTAAGCCAGGGTCTGGTTCTCAGCTTCAAAAGTTTCCCAAGTTGAGAAGCAGACTTTTTCTACCTGCAAGTGCTTCAGAGACCCTCGCTCTGGAAACAGAGGTCTCATCCTGTTAGCCTCAGAGCAGTAGAAGGGTCCTCCCTGCATCAGGGCAGGGTCTGTATTCAGATACTTCCTTACCCCAAAAAGACAGGAGAATGGCGGCCCATTTTAGATCTCAGATATCTGAACAAGCATCTTTTGAAACCAAAGTTCAAAATGGTAACTCTGGCAATGATTTTATCTTCCCTAAGGCCAGGGACTGGCTAGCCTCCCTGGACCTCAAGGATGCCTATTTCCATGTCCTAATCAGAAGATCCCATTGAAAGTACCTCAGATTGAACTGCCTCAGGTCATTACCAGTTCAGAGCAATGCCTTCGCCTTACCTCTGCTCCAAGGGTATTCACAGAGTGTCTAGCAGTGGCAGTGGCCCACTTAAGGAGGCAGAGGATTGCTGTTTTCCCTATCCAGACGACTGGCTCATTGTAGGCCAGTCCCCAGAACAGGTAAAATCTCACCTGCAGGTCACCCAGCAGCTTCACCTCCTGGGTTTTCTGCAAACCTACCAAAGTCGGTTCTGGAACCAGTCCAGGTACTCACCTTTATAGGGGCAGAATTGGACACAAAGCTAGCCAGAGCCTTCTTCCCCAGAAAGGATAAGGAATTTAGTGGCTCTGGCCTCTTCCTTCACTCTGCAGATCTCTCGACCAGCAAGACACTTTCTGCAGCTCCTAAGGGCACATGGCTGCATCCACAGCTGTTGTGCAGGGAGCCAGATTTCAGATGAGAGACATTCAGTTTCACTTGAGAACCTTTGGTCTCAGAGAAGAGACCCCTTCCAAGTTGGTCCCAGTGACTTCAACCTTGATCCTAGCTCTCCAGTGGTGGCAGGATCAGAGCAATTTAAGAGCGGGGTCCCTTCATTTCCCTTCTCACGACTTGACTCTCACTACAGATGCTTCCTTCTGGGTTGGGAGCCCACATGGGCGACCTTTCCACTCAGGGAGTTTGGTCCCCAGGAGTCTCTGCTCCACATCAATTTGCTGGAACTCAGAGCTGTTTTTTAGCTCTTCAAACTTTTTCTGCATCTGTCCACGACAAGGTGATACAAGTCAGAACAGACAACACCACAACAATGTGGTACATCAGAAACAGGGGGGCACTCGGTCTTCGGCCTTGTGCACCGAGGCAATGAAGTTGTGGTCTCTGGCCTATTCCCTGAACACTTTCTCATAGCAGTTCATCTTCCAGGGAAGGACAATTTCCTAGCGGATGCCCCTCAGCAGGATTTCCCTAGGCCATCACAATGGTCCCTGGATCCTCGTGCTGGGGATAGTTTTTTGCCAGGCATCCTCAGATAGATCTTTTGCAGCCCCAGACAATCACAAACTTCCTCTGTTCTGTTGCAGGCTTCCAGTGCTGGGCCTAGTTCCCTGGATGCCCTTCTTCTGGATTGGGAGGGAAGTTCCTCTATGCTTTCCCCTTTCCTCTCCCTATTCAAAGTACTAGTCAAAATCAGATCTCAGCCTTGGGTGATTCCTGATTGCCCCGATTGGGCCAGGCAGCCCTGGTACCCACCCTTCTGTCTCTGACAGTCCATCTTCCCTGTGCCTCCCAGGAATCACAATCTGTTGACTTGTGCCCAGGAAGGGTTTGGTATCCGACCTCAATCCCCAACCTCAAGGCCTGGCTCTTGAGGAGTTAGAGTTTGCTGATTTACACCTCTCTCAGGGTGTTCTTGAGATCCTAAAGGCTTCCAGAAAGCCTTCCACTAGGGCTACTTTATAGTTCTAAATGGAAAAGGTTTCCATTTGGTGTGCTGGGAAAATATTTCCCAGAATCTGCTGAATTGCCCTTTGTTAGATTACATGGTACATCTTAATTCCTTGGTCTCAGACCAGCTACCCTGAGAGTTCATTTGGCAGCTGTGTCTGCTTTTGTGTCAGCAGGAAAGTCATCCCCTTTTCCTCTCATCCTGTGTTTTCCAAGTTTTTAAGGGTTACTCATACTAATCCTCCTTTCAGGAACCGGCCCCTGCTTGGGACCTTAATGTTTGCATTGCCCAGTTAATGCAACCCCCTTTTGAACCTCTGTCTTCTGCAGAGCTTAAGTACCTAACTTGGAAAACTGATTTTCTAGTGGCTATCACTTCTGCCAGATGCAGAAGTGAATTGCAAGCCTTGTCAGTGGAGACTGACTTTATTTCTTTCCACAGGGATAAGGTAGTCCTTAGGACTAATAGGAAGTTTTTGCCTAAGGTGGTTTCAGATTTCCATCTTAATCAATCTATCTCCCTTCCAGTATTTTTCACTGATCACTCCTCTTCGGGTGAGAGGAGGTTGCACAGCCTGGATGTTAAGAGAGCTCTTAGTTATTATATAGAGCCAATACCAAAGGTCACAGGTTCGAATCCCCTCCAACTTTTCCTTACCATGGTGAAGTTGGGAAAGGCAACCTGCCACTAAGAGATCAATAGCCAGGTGGATTGTCTCTGTATCCAATTTTGTTATCAGAAAGTGGGCAGAGCCCCCGGTTTGAGGGCTCATTCTACCAGGGGTACAGCTGCGCTCTAGCTGCTGCCAGAGATATCCCTTTATTAGAGATTTGCCAGGCTGCTACTTGGAAAACGGTACACACTTTTACAAGCATTACTCCTGGATGTCCAGGCCAGGAGAGATGCTCTGGGTTTGGCACAGCTGTTCTTCAGAGCCTATTCCCTAAGTAGGTTCTGCCTCTCCTCCATGGAGGTACTGCTGTGTATTTTCTAATGTCTATAATACAGCAAGACTTCATGTTGTTTGAAGAAAAATTACTCACCTTAGTAATGTTTCTTCTAATGGAGTCTTGTTATATTATAGACCTCCCCCCCAACCTGCCCCTCTCAGAACCTCTACTTGGTGGGGTGCGGGCAACTTAGTGTGGGCACTACTTATGTCCTGTTAGCATTTTGTCCCCTTTGGGACTGTGTATGTGTACGCGTGTGTGTGTTTTATTATACTTATGTTCCATTTTCATATTATTAGAATGGTGTTAGTATTTCTGCTCCCCTGACTTGAGTCTTGGGTGTTGGGACCATCAATGGTTGTTATTATTTAGGTAGCCATTTGGCTAGTGTAGGTTACAGCTTCCACACAGACCTTAGTGAGTTTGGCTCGTAAAGATCTGACAATTCAAGTTTGAAATGACACAGATAGAGCTGCTCTTGTGCCAAAATTCTATTTTGGAATGGTTTTAACCATTTCACTCCGGGGCAGTTCTAGAGCTGGAACAAACTGCTAATGTCTATAATATAGCAAGACTCCATTAGAAGAAACAGCATTACTAAGGTGAGTAATTTTTTCTTCCTGGTCACGGCTGGACTGTGTATATATTCACAGAGATTTATACCAGTATACTAGAGCAATGGGACATAGCCCAATATTTCTATCTGACCATGCCATGGTGGAAATGGAGATTGCCCTGGATCAGAATGATATGCAGAGGGGTCGCTGGAAATTTCCCACATATATGTTGGTAAGGGAGGAGTTTCGAGATTTTGTAAAGAACACTGAAATTTTAAGAGAGACAAACAGGGCACGTGGAAAGCGAGGGCATATACTGGAAGCTGGTAAAGATTCATAAGAGGGTTATAATTGGATATACAGCTAAGCAAAAAAGAGAAAAAAGGCAGAAGCAAAGGAATTTGGAAGTCAAAATAGGTGACCTAGAGAAGGAAGTAATTAGGGGAGGAGGAGAAGAAAAACAGAGAGAGCTTAGGTTGGCAATGGAGATGCTCAATCTCAGTCTGGGTAAGGAAGTGAATACTAACATTTTCTTTGCAAAACAGAGGATGTATGAGTGGGGCAATAAAGCAGGCCCCCTTTTGGTCCGGCTTATGAAGGAGGAAAAGTAGTCATAGGATAGTGCAAATTAAAAACAGGAAGGGGAAAATTCTTAAGGAGGAAGGAGAAATCCGTAATAGAGTTAAGGAGTTTTACGAGGAGTTATACAGGGCTGAGTGTCAAGGGAAAGGTGGAGAAAGGGATGGCTTCCTTAGGGAGATGGAAATACCTAGTCTAAATGAGGTACAAAGGGAAAAGCTGGGGGAGAAAATAATGGTGATGGAAATAAAAAATGTGATCAGTCAGCTGAAAAATGGGAAGGCTGCAGGACCTGATGGGCTGTGGATGGAGTTTTACAAGTTGCTGAAAGAGGAAGTGGCGGGCTCACTGTGTAATATTTTACAAGAGAGCAGGGAAGGGGAAGGGATCCCTGGCACGTGCTGCCAGGCTTTGATCACTGTTCTTTCCAAAGCAGGAAGGAACCTGGAGGAATGCAGGTCCTTCAGACCGATCTCGCTCCTGAATCATGATTGCAAAATCATGACTAAAATCTTAGCAAACCGATTGGAAGAGGTACTCTTCCTGTTGGTCAATCCGGATCAGACTGGGTTCGTTAAAGGAAGGCACTCCTACCATAACCTAAGGAGGCTATTGAATGTCATCTGGTGAGGGGAGTGGCACCCGGGTGAGGCCAGTGTCCTTTCAATGGACGCAGAAAAAGCCTTCAATAGAACTGAGTGGGGATATATGCTGCATATTCTGCAGAGATTTGGGCTGGGGGAAGAGTTTGTAAAGATGGTAGGAGCATTCTATGCACACCCGAGGGCACAGGTTCTAGTTAATGGAATAGCAACCCCTGAGTTCAGATTATATAGGAGAACAAGACAAGGATGCCCCTGTCACCCTTGCTATTTGCGTTGGCAATAGAGCCTTTGGCAATCAAAATTAGAGATGAGCCTGATATAAAGGGTATCAGGGAAGACGGGGGAGGTACATGTCATATCTCTTTATGTGGATGATGTCCTACTGTTTTGGATAGAACCAAATTTTGTTGGTCCCTAAGGTGCTATCAGTAATAGAGCAATTCGCGTTTTTTTTCCGGATACAAAATTAATGTGCAAAAGTCCGAAATCATGTTTTTAGGAGGGAGTAACAGGAAGGAAGCTTCGGGGTTAAAAAGAGTACAACATACACTTACATACCTGGGAATTGAGGTGGGAAAGCAAGTGGGAAGCCTATATGAGGTGAATTATAGACCACTGATAAGGGAAGTTTTACAAGATTTGAGTAGGTGGAAGGAGCTGAGTATTTCCTGGATGGGACTGATCAACCTCCTTAAAATGAACGTTTTGCCCAGAATCTTGTATAAAATGCAGATGATCCCTTTCAGCCTGACAGCTCAGGATATAAAGAAATTGGAAAGTGCATTTACAACTTTTGTCTGGAGGAGCAAGCACCCCAGAATTAGTCTGAAACTGTTAAAAGCACCAGTAGCACGGGGGAGGGGGTTAAATTTCCCAGACATGATGGGGTACTTTCTGACAACACAATATAAGTACATACAAAATTGGGTACACAGACAGGAGGTTGCCGGGTGGGTCAAGCTCAAGAAGATGGGGCACCAGGGAGAATTTTAGTTACCTTGTGGAGGAGGGACCCAGGCGGTATAGAAAGCTGGATGCACCTAATCCGCTGGTGGTGGCGGGCTTGTGTGCATGGGGGAAAATTAAGAAGAGACAAGGCATTGAAGCATGTCAGACTCTGCTGGTCCCGCTGGTGAGGAACCCAGATTTCCTGCCAGGTTTGGAGGATGATGGATTTTAAACTATGGCAGGATAAGGGGGTAAAATGCATGGCGACCTTGACATCTGGGGGGAGTATATGCACATTCCAGGAGGTTAGCGAGAGGGTGAATGTGCCCACTTCACACATGTATAGATACTTCCAAGTAAGGGACTATTATGAACTGCTCAGTGGGCCTAGGGAAACAAGGAGATTGATGGAGGATGTGGAAAGAGAGATAATGGGGGCTAATAGGTGTGAGAAGGGACTAATAGGGAGGGCTGTAAGTTGGGACAGGAAAAGGTTTTTTCAGGACTCGCCCCAGAAGTGAAGGTATGGTGGGAGCGGGATATTGGGGAAGAAATCAGTGAGGCTAACTGGCAGCTAGTGTTGGAATCCCACCAGGGACTGCTAGTATGTAACAAGTACAAAGAAGCCCAATTCAAATATATTCAGAGGCTATACTATCCACCAGCTGTGGTGCACAGCTTTTGTCCGGGTGTCTCGCCATTTTGTAGCAAGTGCAAAATAAATAGGGGCACATAGCAACATTATTACTGGAGTTGCCCAATGATGACGTCCTACTGGCAAGACATATCCAAAGAAATCACTTCTATGAGAGGAAAGCCTGTTGAGATCTCCCAGAAATCATTGTTGTTGGGGGTAGAAGGAGAAGAAAATGAGGAATGGTTTCTCTACCCTAGATGAATAAGGGTGCTACTTACAGTGGCTAGAATAGGAATACAAAATGTATGGACCATGACTGCGGTACCTACGGTGGGTCAATGGAAAGAACTCACAGTAAAAGTCTTAGCAGTGGACAAGCTGACATATAGCTTAAAAGGGACGGAAGACAGATTTGAGAGAACCTGGGCAGAATATTTGGGTGCTCTGAGTATGGGGGAAAGAATGCTGCTGGAGGGCAGCGGGTTATTTAATTGAGAGAAGGGACCTCTGGGTAAGATGGGGATGAGATAGAAAGAAGGGACACAGACCAAGTTAATAGTTAATTGTTAGGGGGTAATGGGTTAGAAGGGGGGATTTTTTAAAAATAAATGAAAAAAGGACAGTAATGTGGAATGAAGTCTGAACTATAACTAAGTGTTGTGGCAAATGCATATAACTGTACCATACAGATTTTTTATAGCTGCTGGCTATGAATTGTATATGGATAACTGTCCAATAATAAACATATGAAACAAACAAAAAAAAAAAATAACTTGCTACTCAGCGATGTCTGGGAGCCCAACTGCGAATCCTGGCAGAGTGGTATTAAACATTTATTGTGGAACTAGCCCCAAGCATGTTAACTGTGTTCGGGTAGGTGACAGATGGGGATTCTTCTCCACCCTCTTGGGCTTATGCAACTTTAGCGGCACTCCCTAATTCAAACAAAGATATTACCTACCCATCTGTCTTCCACCCAATATCTATCTTAAACACAGACTATAAAATTTTCATGGCCCTATGGGCAATGAGATTGGAAAGGATCCTGCCTTTCGTTATACATCCAGGCCAGGCTGGCTTTATTAAACGAAGAAATACAATGGATAATATTCGTAGAACTCTTTATCTTGGTGGAATATATCTAAACCAGAATTCAAGTCAATATATGGTTATTGCAAAATGTTTTCCGATCATGAACATTTTTACCCAGCCCAATCTGATTTGGCCTTTGCTAGGTAGAGAAACCTGGGCCTGATGTGCGTATACCAGTTTCTGGGGGTGGATGGGGTTCTCCCGTTTGAAACCTTAAGGAGAGACTACAGACACCAGCAGGGGTAGTTCTTTAGGTATTTACAGGTGAGGAACTATATTCTACGATGACGCACCATTGCAGCTAGACATCCTTCCACTATGCCACCTGTGCTTAAAATATTTATTGATTTTTTAAAGGGAAACACCTGGGGGCATCTGATTGGGGCTTTATTTAAAATTCTGAGGGATATAAAGGGGGAATTCACAAAGTCAATAATGAAGGGGTGGAACAGAGACTTGGAATTAGAAATATCGGTGGTCTCGTGGACAAAGGCCGCCCTCCCTGCAGTGAAGGTAACCTCCTCTCTGTTGTGGAGGAAGTTCACGTGGAAATGCAGAAGTAGATATTTTTGCTCTCCGGCAGTCTTGGTTAAGTATCTCCCTGACAACTACGGCCCCTGTTGGAGGGATTGTGGCGGTAGGTTGACTGAACTGGGCCACAGTCTACGGTACTGCTCCCTGTTGTTGCCATTTTAGTGTGCCTTCCAGACCAAATTGATGGGATGTCTGGGGGAACCTATTGAACTAACAGAAGATATTGTCCTGCTGTCTGTCTATCCGGACCACTCTCCCTCCTAGTTAAGGACCCTCCTACTAATATATGTGTTGGCAGCAAAAAAAACATTGCTAGGAAATGGATGACAAAGCTCGTGCCAACTATACAAGACTGGAGAAATATAATGCGGGGTGTTTACCAAATGGAGAGCCTTTCAGCTACTTTGCAAGAACGATTCCCACTCTTGCAAACAAAATGGCAGAGATGGGTACTCCACCAGTCCGAGGTGGATCCAGAGTTTGTACCTTAAGGGGGATCACGGGGGTTGAGGATAAGGTGTATTAACACATAGGGGATAGTTATCATTGTATAAACGTGCCCGAGATGTTTTGTGAAAGGTATCTTTAATAAGCTAAACCAGTTACTTTCTATGTAAGGGGAAGGTTAAAATTGTACCCTGCTGATGCATGATGAATCTATCCTGACTTTGTACAAAACAGATTTTACATTTTTTGTATGCTGTTCTATCATACAATAAGTGTATCTACCTATCTGTCTTCATATCCTTCAATAAAAAGCAAATACCAAAAAAAATCTAGCCTGTGGTGTGTTTAAAAAAACAAACAAAAAAAAACTGACTGCTTCATCTTTTAATCTTTGTTGTAGCTTTTGTTACAAGTGTTGGGATTCTGTTATGGCAGCTGCTAGAGTGAAGAAAGTGTTGACTTAGTGAACCTGAAGAATTTACATTAATCTGGACAGTTGTAGCTACAACAAAGCAAAGAGATGCAAATTTTTATATTTGAGAGGATTTCTTAGATATGGCCGGGCATTTGTTCTATACACTCGGTGGTCAGAGCACTGAGAGGAAAACCTGGTTTGAATTCCATTAGTCACGTAATGTGTGACCTTAAGGCAACAATCCCCATACCTTCCTGTGTGTAACTTCTCTGTTTAATGTAATTCAAGTTAATCTTATTCAGATAAAAAACATTGAGCAGAGGTTATTTACAATGGTGTCCTGTTAAGACAAACCTTTTGATGACAAGCAAACATGTTACAGACATAAATAGTGACAGAGTGTACAACTTATAAGATGTTGTGAGTGTTTACATAGGCATGACAAAGTTTCAAGCACAAGGTAAGGCCTAGTGCAGAGGATATAGGGATAGACGCTCACAGATGTTGCTACCCATGTTATGCCCCTGGAATGATGGCAGCAAGGTTTATGCCCAGAGAGTACAGAAAAGAACCATTACGTGACTTTTGTACTGGAGGGCAAGGGAGGTTTACCAGGCATAGGGATTCTGTCAGGGAGTTCAAGTAGTTGGGCATCTGTGACTGAAGGCGAGGGACCAGCAGGTTGCATTTTTTTGCAGTTAGTTTCTTACACCACCAGCAATCCTTGGGATGTCCGAATACCCTCAGCCACCCCAGCTTTACACAGGGATTTACAGTCGAGCATCCTGCTGCATGGCCTGGGTGCCTACCATATACAGGTCCCTGCTAGTGGCCAGGACAGATAGATGAACTGTGAAACACCATTTGCTGCGTCCCTTGTCTCTATGTAATGGTCCCTGGGCCAGGCTTGCACTGCATGCCATATTGCCCCCCCCCCGGACAGGAGAGCTGTCCCCTGGACATTCAGTCCTCTTCCTCCCCAGCCAATCCCCAGCTACCCTGGCCCACTCCCAAACCAGGGTCACCAGTGTGGTGGTAAGAGTCAAGTGTCAGCCTGTCTAGCCTGTTGTAAAGCACATCTAGTTTGACCAATCTGGACTTGGTACCACAGAGGGAGATGTCCATGTAGTCAAAAGAACAGAGTATCATAAATTGGATTACTCTCTCTCTCTGCAATCCTGGCACAGCAAGGATTTGTTACTGAACAGGAAGTCAATCTTATGGGCCTATGCTTTTGACGAGTTTGTTGGCATTGGTGTTTCTTGCGTGGCGAGAGTCGAACCAGAAACCAAAAGATTTGCACTCACTAACCACTTATAGGGGGAGCCATCTGTGGTAGCGATGACCAGAGGGGCAGAGCCAGCATAACCCTTCAGTTGTGGGGCATACCAAAATACTATAGGTTTGGTCTTTCCCACATTTAAAGACAGATCTTTTTGTGGGGTATCTCAGTCATCAGATCATACTGTATGAACTTCACCATCGGTGAAGCAGGATCCATACGGAAGATTTTCAGCAGTACAACTGGGGCCGCCCACGCCAACATCATCTGCCGATGTCACCAACCCTATAAAGACATGAGCGGCCTTGCTCCTTCCTCAGTTCTTTCCTGCTGTTGATTCAATCGCATGGGTCTCCACGGAAGCTGTGACGCAGTTTTGTGCCTTTTTTTTCCTTCGGCATTTCTATACTTAAAGCAGCAGTGCAATGAAAAATGTTTTTCCAAAAATGCTTGCTTCGGCTACAGTTAAGAAAAATATTAGTATATCTGTTAAATGTACTTGTCTAGGTACCTCCTGCGGGGCACACCATGAGTCTTATTTTATTTTTTTTATTCAGACCCTTGCCAGAGCTACAATGCTATTTCTTTGCAAAATGTGGCACCATCTTTTTTTCTTGAGAGAAAATTCAATTAAAACATTTATAAGAACCATTACGTGACTTTTGTACTGGAGGGCAAGGGGGGTTTACCCAGCCAGGCATAGGGATTCTGTCAGGGAGTTCATGCAGGAAGGAGGGGTGGAAGAACAATTGGGAATAATCAGAACTGCCATGACTATGATAACAAGCCTTTGTGTGAAGCAAATATACAAAATGATATAAAAAAAACTATGGTTCTCGAAGTGGCAGGGAAGGTTAGGGAGAAAAAGATAGCATTCAGGAAGTACAAGGAGTCACAGAAGGAGCAGGACATAGAACTGTATCAGTTAAAGCAGAAAGAAGCAGGGAACCCAGAGGGAAGTGAAGTGTTCAGACAGTCACTATATGGTGTTATTTCAGTGTTACAGTAGCAGTGTACACTTCCTGCACAGTTCATTTCATAATGCAGTCCATCAGTGTTTAATCAGTGCATCTTCAGGTCTCTTTTGGTGTACATGCAGTGCTGATACAGTGTGTGCGAATTATGTTAATTAGCACTGTAATCACACTGCAAAAGTACTGCAATTAGCAGTGTTTTCTTTTTCAGTGTGTGCGAATTATGTTAATTAGCACTGCATCAACACCTGTAGTGCACTTCAGTGTGCAGTGTGATTTTGGTAGCACTCCTGTCAGCAGTGTTGTAGTTCTGTTTCAGTGAATTAGGCCGAATTAAAGATGGAGTCACATAAAATTCAACAAAAACAAAACAATATTCATCTGCAAGTATCTGCAACCTCAGCAGAGGAAGCTTTGTTTAAGGGTTGCTGAGTGAGAAAGTCGTCTGTGAATTCCAAAGAAGATGGAGATCTTTGGGGCTATGTCTATAGGAGGTACTAAAGTCTGTTACCCCATGTTTGACTCAAAGTCACAAGGAAGAGGGTGGACATTTAGGTAAAGGAATGACCAACAATCGTTCTGGATTGCAGAAAATGGTATGGGAGCCTCCCTGATATGCAGGTCCTCACCAGTATTTCCAGGTTTATCTTCAAAAGGAGAAGAGAGCCTCTTCGGACTGGGAGCACATGCACGTGTGGAAAAATTATTTTCGTATCAAGGGCTTGTTCGAGTGAAGTGTGTGTATGTATATGTATATGTATATATGTGTGTGTGTATATCTCCCTCTCTCTCTCTCTATATATATATATATATATATATATATCTCTATAATGGGATTATCAATCGATTGGACAAACACCATTAGGTGACTGTGCTATATCATAGTGCAACCACACACCTGCACTTTACTCCCTCCAAAACAATTTTGCCATTTTATAAGATAGATAACCCACTGTGTGGTGTGTGGAAGCGCAGTGATATACACACGGCTTGGGTGGTTGATGCACTCGGCCTGCGGCCTCATGTACAACAACACACACCAAGGTGTGTGTATATCAGAGCGTGACCGCACACCCTACAGTAGGTTATTACACACATACACACACACACACAGACAGTACTTGTTGCAAAACAAAAACACTACATTAATGCAGGCATTAGAATGCAAAGCACACAAAGCAAGAAAATGAAAAACAGGGTTTGAGCCTCACGAGTCTTGGCAAATGGACTGTGTGGTGTTCCCTGGAGTTCCCATCCTTGATGCCCATCCCATACCCCCACCAGCCCATAGTCCCCTTTCTAAAGCACAAGGTACAGCTCCAACCCAGTGCCTCCCATAGCAGCCATTCGTACCTGTAAAACAAGAACAGCAATGGACTCACAAAGGATCTGCTGCTCGTTATGAACTATTATATGACAAACAATGTAGGGTAAACAAAAAAACAATACTTATCTGATACATATGGTCAGTGTCCTCCTACTCCCAGTCAATGTCCTGTCAGACCTGTAGATATAAAAGGGAAAATGGGTTAGTATGAAAAATAAAAATACTGATCAGCTGGGTCAGTTGGGAAGGCTCTGTAGAGGTTAAAATAAAAAAAGTGGGTTTGGGGGGGGAGATACCAGACCTGTACCACACCATCAACCTGGCATTTAGAATGGACTCGGTCACTCAGGAGATGTCATGGTTGGGGAAGGGAGGGGGAGGACTCCTTGCCCATACCCCTAGAACTGATCTTTTTTGGGGGTAGGTCGTCATGTTGCTCCACACATCAACCAACACAGGGTAGGATAAAGACACCAAGGAACAGATATTCAAGGCACAATGAATGCTTCCCTGGTGGTGTAGTGGATCCTCCCTTTTCCCAATCTGCCTGTAGAATACACAGGAACACAGGTATGTGATGGCAGAAAGGACCGCAAGCCCACCTAGTCTGCCCAGTTCGGCCTAGATATCCACTAGGCCTTTTCTGTAGTCCCCTGCCAGTTGCCCTCTGTGCTTATCCCATGCCCTCGTGAACCCTTCCACCATTTCTCTCAGCAGCCCATTCCAGTTGTCCACCACCCTCTCAGTGAAGAAGTACTTCCTAATCCTTCCTCTAAGTCCCCCCCCCCAACCGATTGGGAATTTCCACCTACCATCCATTGCAATTATAGCGCACCGCTGCAGGCCAACTGTGACCATCTCTAGGCAGATATACGCAGACACAACCAGTCCCAGAACTTCCTGCAGCTAACAACAGGCAATAGAAGTTCCAATAGCCTGCAGTGCACATTTGAGCCTACACAATCTCTTATCAGATGTTTTCCACATCTGCTCTTCTCCAGAGGATAAGTCAGTCTGTGAAAGAACTTAGCTCAGGGAGTTCAGTGGGGCCAGTAAACCAAAGCTGAGAGCCTATATAAACTCTTAACATGCACTGTAGGACGATCTCCCACCGCAAAGAACTCCAGCATCTGTTGTAAATGAAGCTGTCAGTGCAGAATCCAGCAAAAGCAGTCATCATAATCCACTACACTACAGCATACAGCAGGCAAACCAAAATGTTTCCACATGCAAAGTGCACATTGGCACCAGACCCACACTTATGTGGGACCCTTGACACAAGCCAGCCAGTGGATATTGTGGTAAGGAGGGACAAAACCTTTTACATGCAGGTACATCAGGGAGAAAAGGAAGGCAAGGAGATATTGAGTGTCTGAAAAGGGTGGAGAGAGGGAGGTAAAAGATGACCGCTAAAAGCAGAAATACTGAACAAATACTTTTGTTCGGTTTTACAAAGGAAGGGCAGGAAATGGGCCAGCATTAATAAGGATGGAGAGATCACAGAAAGGACACAGCCCCTTGCAAAAGAAAGGATCCTCATGGAACTGGCAGCAATAAGGCTATGGGCCAGATAGATGCATCCCTGGACACTGAGGGAGTAAGGGAGGTGTTAGTAGGGCCTCCGACTACCCTGTTCACCCTATCTTTGTAAACTGGTGACATGCCCAGGGATTGGAGACGGGCTGATGTGGTCCCACTATACAAAAGTGTTAACAGGGAGGATGCAGGAACTACATACTGGTCAGATTGACCACAACAGTGGGAAAAGTAATGGAAATACTGCTGAAGGAAAGAATAGTGGAGCACCTGGTTGTCAGTAGTCTGTAGGGGAAGTGTGGGGGGGGAGGAGGGAACATTGTTTAACCAGGAGTAGCACACTAATCTGAAGCTTGTTTCCAGATGCAACATGGAGCACAAAGAAGTTAAGTAACTTGCTCAGAATCACACAGTATGCACTTAGACGGCTGTTGGATTCAAACCCAGGTATCTAGATCTGTAGCTCAGAGCTTTTACCCAATGTGCTATACTGCCTCCAGGACCCAAGGCAGTTTGGTTTTATGGGAGACAGGTTGTGCCCGACAAACTTAACTGAGTTTTTTGACTGGGTAACAAGGAAGGTGGATGGAGGAGGATGTGGCCTACCCAGATTTCAGCAATGCCTTTGACACTTTGCCACATAGAAGGCTGGTAAATGAGCTGTAAGGCTTAGGGGTGGAACAGAAAATAACAAGGTGGGTGGAGAACTGATTCAAAGACTGAAGCCAGAGGGTGGTGGTAAGGCAAATGGGGTGCATTCCAGGTGGCAGTTGTGTGCCCCAGGGGTTGGTGCTGGGACCCATCCTTTTTTAATATCTATAGCAACGATTAGCCCAGTTCCAATCAGGGGAGGAGAACTGTTCTTTCCAGACCGGAGCTTGTCGCTGGAAGTGGTCTGGGCAGGCATTCTGGGCTACATCGGCAGTGGGAGAAGATGGGATCACATTGGTGATCGACAAGGAAGCTCTTGCTGGCGGGGGACAGACAGTGCATACCGGGTCCACATCAGCCACAACTTTGCAAGCCGGCGACTCAGGAAGGAGCGGCCAATCAGTGAATAGGGCGCAAACCTCTGACTGTGTGACTGGGCCATAAAAGGCAAATAGTCCAGTCACAATCAGAGGAGGAGAGCTGTTCTTTGTTCCACACCACCTACCCTGGCCCCGACCTCTATTAAATGGTTGGTGAGGGCAGAGCCTTGGAGGAGGACAAGTCTAGATTGGGCGAAATGGAACACTAGGAAGCTGGATTTTTATTGATTGGGGGAAAAGGGTCCTGTACACTGTGCTGCGTGGGCAACACTGACTACTACCAGGAAGGAGCATAATGAAGCAGACTGTATAAATGACAGTGCATACCAACTACATCTGAGGGAGTAGGCAAACTGTGTGTGCATCGATCACTGCTAGGGTCTCTGAGCTGGCTAGTGTTGTGATGGGCTAATTTTGCTTGTGAACCGTCTACTGCTAGGGCTAGAAAACTGGCTACTGTCAAGAAAGAGGGAAAATTGCTGTAATCGGAGGGGGCAAACTGCTTGGGTTTTAGTGCAACACTGACTGAATTATTTCTGTTAGAGGGCCGCATTGCTCACCTAAAATGAGGGTAGACTTGGGGGTGGCCAAAGCAGGCACCTTCGGTAGAGTGATTGGGTGTACAGGGTGCGGGGGCAATAATATTAAATTGGGCAAGGAGGTTCAGAGGGTGTCCAGTGTGTTTTCAGTTGGCAGGTCTTAGGGAGGAAGTAGAGGGGATCAGAAGGCAGCTGGAAGGCGGGAGGGGTGGGGAGGAAAGGTGTGGAAAGGACCTCATGAGAGTACACGAGGCCAATATGGCATAACCAAGGGAACAGGTAGACAAGAATCATATGGTTACTCATGAGGGGTGGGGCACGAAACAAGCAATGTACGGAAATCACTTTGTAGGGAGGTGGCTGACCAGAAGGAGGGGGGACAGGAGAGAGCAGGTCGGGGGCAAGCATCACACTTACTAATCTGTTCGCCTTGCTGTATACGGGAGATGAGGTGGAGATGCTGGCGGGAGGAGGGGAGCAGGCAGACAGAGAGGGTTTGGTCAGTAAGCTGGGGGAGATGGGTCAGGAGAGCTAGATCCACAGAAGGTGGGGAGACAGCCTAGGTGGGAGGGAGGTGGGGAGGAAGGGGGAGTGCAGAGTGAAGCCAGGGTGGGAGGAGGGAGGACTAGGTTGGGCAAGCATCCAGGTTAGGGAAGTCAACCAAGCATAAGGAATACTCTAGATAGGCCAGCTTCAGGGCGGGAGAAATCAGATGAGGTGGAGAGGAGGGGGAAGATGGGGTTAGGGAGAAACACAGCAGATGGGGTGAAGGATGCAGAACTTGGAGGGGAGGAGGCAAGGAGGGAAGCAATAGAAGGGAGCCTGGGTGGGGGATCTGAGGATACCAGCCCAGAAAGAGTCCATGGAGATCTGGGTGGGGGGCAATCTGTGCCACCCAGGAGGTTGGGGACAAGGAGCAAGCTGGGAGCTACAGGTAGAAGAATGAGCATGGTAGGGCAAGCACAGGCTTGTGATCCCAGGCTGAGGGGGACAAGAGAAGTAAGCTGGGGGTTGATGACAGAAGGAAGAGCCTGGATGGAATCTAACAGGCCAGTAAAGTGGGGGTGGAGAAGGTGATCCTGCTGGTGACTCCATGACCTGGGGCATCCAGTGGGAGGGCGGGAGGAAAAGCAGCCCAGTCAAGGCTAAATGTATCCCAGGCCTAGCCGTACACAAGGCCAAATTCCAGCTATACTCGATAGCATTGGAATGCGGGTAATCCCCAGATGAATCATCTGGGAACAAATGACTTAGAGGGGAACAGTGAACTAGAAATCCAGGCAAGATTCCGAGAACTGGCCAGGGTTTACCACTCTGTAGAAGCGCAATCTCCTTCTTTGAGATTCTGCCAGTACCTAGGGTGTCCAGGGAGACCAAACATAAACTTAGAGGTGTGAACCAGTGGCTCTGGGACTGGCGCAGGGCAGAAGGGGATGGGCTGGTGAGGGACTGGGGGATACACGGGAGGACAAGGGGTTATATGCCAGGGATAGGCTACACCTCAACTTGGAGGGGAGGGAGATCTTGAAACTAAATCTTGCTAGATTCATAGTCGAGAGGTGGAGTTTAAACTTGTAAAGGGGGAGGTTAAGTAAAAGAGTGGCTCCAGGAGGGCTGCTTGAGGGTCAGGTCCAGGGCATGAAAAGAAGGCAGGTAACTGCGATCTAAATCCATCCAGAGCTGTGCAAGAAAGGGCATCTAGGGACTGCTCAGGGTCGAGATGACTGGAGAAGGGAGAGGGGTCAGGATGGAGGACAGCCCTGATCAATGCTAGGAGCATGGGCAACAAAATGCCCAAGCTCCAGGTGATGCTGGTTGAGGGATCAGTGGATGCAGCAGCAATTACTGAGACATGGGCCACTCAGAAAAATGACTGGGACCTAAATTTGGTGGGCTACAAAATATTCAGGAAGGATAGAGGAGAGGGAAGAGGAGGGGGTGTAGCGCTGATAGTCAAAAATGACACAGCGGTTAGTGGAGTGGAGGAGGCTGAAGGGGGAGGTGGAGAAGATCTGGGTAACTCTACAAAAGAGGGAAGTAAAAGATTGAAAATAGGGGTTGTGTACAGAACCCCCAACGATGGAAGAGGCCCTGGAGGACAAACTAGTTGAGAACATCAAGGGGCACTGTGACCGTGGAAAGGGAATGATGGTGATCATGGGTGACCTTAATATGCTGGGGACAGACTGGGACACTATGGCATCCTCTGTGGCCAGGGAACAGAGACTGATGGATATGTTCCAATATGCCTTCCTGGTCCAGCAGGTGGGGGAACCTACTAGGGAGGAGCAGATACTGGATTGTGTCCTAGCAGACAGTGACCAGATAAAGGGCCTGGAGGTGTGCAGCCCGCTGGCAGGTGGTGATCACACCACAGTCTGCTTTCTGCTGTTTCTTTGGGGGGGGGGGTAGGATTACCATTCTAATACAGTAGTAGTGGACTTCAGGAGAGTGGACTTCATGGGCATGGGCAGGATTCCACAGGGGAGCTTGGACAAGATTAGGCCAGACATGGATGCTGGCAGCTTGTGGGAGGCCATTAAGAAGGGGGCAGGAGACTACTAACTCCTGTACAAAGGTGAGGCGTAAACATGGTAGAGCCAACAAGCTGTGTTGGTGGACCAGGGAGGTGCAGGAGGCAGTGAGGGATAAAAAGGCTGCCTATGCATGTTTTAAGCACTCTAGTGGGGATAGGGAGAGGGATATGAGTTGATGGCTGGAAGGGTCACCACAGTGGTGAGGGGAGCCAAGGTGAGGAGGGAGCAAAACCTGGCTAGGGATATCCGAAGGGGGGAAAGGGATTCTATAGATACACAAGGAGAGGAGAAGAGAAAAGGGAGGGCACGGCTCAGCATGATTAGGACTGAGGAGGGATGGACTCAGGAGGTAGGGGAAATCAGGCAGAGGTGCTAAATGAGTACTTTGCCTTGATATTTACGGAGGGAGGCAGGGGATCCCTCCAGCCCAATGGGAAGGAAGGGGAGCCAGCAGAGTCGAGAGGTCAGATGGACTCGAGAGGACTGAAAGAAGTTGGGGTACAGGCTGGGCCAAGTCTAGAAGGGGATGGGTGGTTAAATGAGGGGGTGGGCTCGGAGGGAGGGAGAAATCACAGTGGAAAGGGAGAAGGAGGCCCTTCGGACACTAAAAACTGATAAGGCACCGGGGCCAGATTGGTTGCATCCGAGGGTTATGAAGGAATTGGCCGATGAGCTAGCAGCACCACTGGCAGCACTCTTAACACCTCTCTGCTGACAGGATGGGTGCTTCAAGACTGGAGGGTGGCTCATGTGGTGCCTATCCACTAATGGGGGTCTAGAGAGGAGATGGGGAATTATAGGCTTGTCAGCCTAACGTCTGTGGTGGCCAAAGTAATGGAGGGCATTATCAAGGATAGGCTCAGGAGGCAGCTGGAAAGGTTGGGGCAACTGGATGACAAACATTATGGTTTCATCCCGGGGAGATTGTGTTAGACCAACCCTATAGATTTTTATGACTGGGACCCTGGACCGGCATAGACCGGAGGACGTCCTATACCTGAATTTCAGTAAGGCATTTGATTCGGTACCACAAAATGGGCTGCTATTAAAGCTGGGGGTGAGAGGACAGTTGCTCAGATGGGTAGAAAATTGGCTAACAGGGCAAATACAGAGGGTAGTGGTGGGTAGTCTCCTCCTCCTCCATGAAGGTTACCAGTAGGGTCCCCCAAGGTTCGGTACTGGGGCCACTCCTGTTCAATGCTTATGTCTTCGATTTGAGGAGGGTGGTTAAGAGTAGGATGAGTCTCTTTGCGGATTACTTAAAACTGGGAGCATTGGCGGACGGAGACGAAGTGAGAGAGACAGTCCAGAGGGACTTGGATACCCTGGAGGGGTGGTCAAGGAAGTGGGGGCTGAGGTTTAATGCAGGGAAATGTTGGGTGCTGCATCCGAGGGTCAGAAACCCGGGCCATGTATACACCCGGGAGTGTCATACTGCAAGCCACAACGAGTGAGCGGGATCTAGGGGTGGTGGTAGACGTCAAAATGAACAACACTAAAAATTGCAGAAGAACTGCGGCCAAAGCAAACCGGATACTGCATAGCCAGGAGGATTACATCCAGGAAGAGGGAGGTGATCCTCCCTCTGTATAATGCCTTGGTCAGACCACATCTCGAGTACTGCATGCAGTTCTGGAGACCTCACCTCAAGGATGACGCAACACTGCTGGAGAGTGTCCAGAGGAGGGCAACCAGGATGCTTCAGAGCATGGGAGGAAGGCCCTATGAGGAAAGGCTGGAAGAGCTTGGGCTGTACTCGCTGGAGGAGAGGAGAGACGGGGGGACATGATAGGGGTCTTCAAATATGTAAAAGGAATAAACAGGGGCGGTGCCAAAGAGATGTTCAGACTAAAGAAGGTGGGAAACAGCCAGGTGACATGAGTGGAAGCTAGAGGAGGGAAATTACAGGGGAATGCAGGAGACCTTACTTCATTGAGAGGGTGGTGGAGCCCTGGAATGCACTGTCCAGGAGTCTGGTGGAGGAGGGCACAGTGGAGGGAGTGGGACAGGTTCAAGGGTAAACTGAAGAAGAGGATGACCATCTCTGGGGCTGGATGGGAAAGAAAGAACCCATTAGGAGGCTGGCTACCGAGAAGACACAACAGACCATCCGGCCTATTCTGATGGCTTTTAGTATGTTAGATATAGCGGAGGAACTGCAGGGGAAGGTGTGCCTATTTGTAGATGATACGAAGATCTGCAATAGGGTAGACACCCTGGTAGGGAAGGTGGAGGCAGTGAGGGAGGGCCTAAAGATTCTGGAGAGGTGGTCGAAAACTTGGCAGCTGAAATTTAATGCCAAAAAGTGCACAGTAATGCACATGGGTGTAATAACCCGCAAACCATTTACACACGGGGGTAAGGAAACTCAGCAGGACAGAGATCTGGGGATTATAATTTCAGATAACCTGAAGGCGGAGAACCAGTGCAGCACAGTGGTGGGCAAAGTGAATAGAATGCTATGTGCATACGGAGGGGTATAAAACAGAAAAAGGGAGGTGCTGATGCGCCTTTATAAATCCGTGGTGAGGCCTCACCTTGAGTATGGGGTTTAGTTCTGGAGGCCTCACCTATACAAGGATATAAGACAGTATTGAAAGGGTTCAGACAAGGACAACCAAGATGGTGCACGCTATGCACAGGCAGCCCTATGAGGAGAGGTGGAGGGAATCTGATCTGTACCCACTGGAGACTAGTAAGCTTATTTGCAAGGAAAATAAGTGCTAGAACTAGGGATCATAAACTAAGATCAGAAGAAGGAAGGTTTAGGGGCAATGTGAGGGGGCATTACATCATTGAAAAGGTGGTGGAGTCCAGGAACTGACTACCAGAAGAGGTAGTGTGCGCAAAAATGGTGAAAGGATTCAAGGGGACATGGGACAGACACCAGGAGCTGACCAGTGGGCAGAGTGGGGTGTCTTTGACAAAGATGATGATGGGGTGGGGGTAAGGGGCAGACTCGACTGGCCAAAATGGTCCTTTTCTGTCACCAGATTTCTATGATTCTAAGGCAGTTAAGTAATTAGGACTTACCTGTTCCATCAGAGTAGGGGAGTCCAGAGTTGGGGTGTCCTTGGTTTGGGGTATTCTGGTAGGACCTGAAAGGGAAGAACAGAGAATGTTGAAGGGACACAAAGGTTTGGACGTGGTAGAGGAGAGATTAGAGTGTTAGAATTAAACAGATACTTATCTGATTGGTATGTTTGGCCAGACCTGTAGAAATAAAGGGAAAAATAGATCAGTATGGGGAAGTTATAGTAGCAAGAGTAGAGAGATACAAAAATGGTATATAGCACAGGAGTAAAGGAAGATAAGTTTCAGAGGAAAAGACAAACTAGGCCAAAGTGAGGAAACTAGAGATGGAATAAAAAATGCAGACAGCTAAGAACAGAGAATAAAGTGGTATTTGGGACTCGGCAAAACCCCCCCTTAGCGCCCCTAGGTGACCTGCAGGTAGCCAATAAATTTAAGAAGTAGTCCAGATGGGCAGGTGAGAATGCATTTGGGCTAGTGGCCCCTATATTATTTAAAACAGGGACACTGGTGGTTCAGGAGTCTTGAGTTGTCCCAGGAGGCCAGTAGTTTGAAAGGTATAGCTCTGGTGATATAATGGGTCACTCCCTCATGGACAGTGGCATTTTTTTTTTATATTATCTTCCCCTGGAACCTAATGTGGGGGTGATGTCCTTGGGCCCAGACTGTATGTAGCAGGCAGGAGACTGTTCAGAAAACTGCTGACCAGAAATGCTGCAGCTGTTGATAGGCAGACAGTTTAGTGCTACTGAACTACAGTGACAGTAATGGCAGGCAATTTCAACTGCCAATCCAGAGGAGGGCAACTAAAATAGCGAAGGGTCTGCACCAGAAGCCATACAAAGAGAGACAAGCTGAATATGTATGCCCTTGAGGAAAAGGGCTGGGGAGACAGGACAGAAAATTTCAAGCACCTCAAGGGAATCAACAAAGTCCAAAAGAGTAGCATCTTTCAGAAAAAGAGATGTGCAAGAACAAGGGGCCAAATTTGAAGATAGAGGAGACGGCTCAGGGACAACATGAGGAAGTATTTTTTCACAGAGAGGGTGGTGAACACATGGAATGGCCTTCCTAAGGAGGTTGTGGGGTCAAAAATAGTGGGGGACTTCAAGAATACATGGGACAGACATGAACCAATTCTATTGGTGGGTAGGAGGCAGTCAGCTGTTGGATAACTAGGATCTGCAGCTTATCCACTAGGTAGGGAAATGGGCCGACTGAGTGGGCCAAGCAGTCCTTATCTGCCATCAAGGTCTATGTGTCTATAATTCAGCCCACAGAGCTCAGGCTGTAACCTGCTCCATGTGTGTGGGAATGAAGATGGGATATTTTTGGGAGGGGGAAGAGACTAGAGCAAATAGAGGTAATGGTCTGCTTCCATCCGGGGGGGGGACCACTGTCCTCAATGAATGGTTTTAATGTTACAGTACTTTGATGAACATTTAAAGTAGCTGTGGGAGTGGTGGAAGAAAAAGGGGAGTCACAAACTGCCCTCCCCCACAGGCTGAGATTGAGAGTAGGGAGACCCTGAAGGGAGAGACTCCAACAGGATTCAAGTTAATGAAAGAAGCAGGGGACAATCGAAGAAGGAAGAGGAAAAAAGGAGCATATGTCTCACATACCCACGTGAAGAGGGTAAATAGGGGAGGAACAGTCAGGGTGCTTCGAAGGAAGGAGGAGGGGGCCACTAGAGGGCATGAGTGGAAGCTGGAGGGGGGAAGATTCAGGGGAGAAAGGAGGAGGTGCTACTTCACTGAGAGGGCGGTGGAGCCATGGAATGCACTGCCTAGGGGGCTGGTGGAGGCAGAGACGGTGGAGGGGTTCAAGAGGGGCTGGGACAGGTACAGGGGAAGGGTTCTGGAAGCAAAATCCAATGCAACAAGAATATCCGGAACTGGGAGGGGAGAAGCCAGAGAAGGCGAGGGGGGCAGCAAGGTCAGCACCCAGGGTGGGGGCTGACCAATCGAGCAGACTCGAGAGACCGTTAGGCCTATTCTGCTGGCATTTTAGTGTAACCCCCCTGCAAATGGGGGTTCCCAAAAGACTTCCAGGAGCTTGCTTGAATGCTCCAAGCCTGAATGGTGTTTGGCATTTAAGCCATTTATCAGTGAGTGTTTTTAGAGCCTCTGGTACTGTCTTTAAGAGCTGTCTGCTTGCAGACATAATTAGTTTATATGGGGGACTGTGTGCTTCTCTCGAGTACCACTCGAGCTGCTGCCAATTCACTTCATTTTGCAGTCACTAGGAGTGCAAAGGGAACCTATGTGAAAGATGTAACTGTTTGCCAGAAATTATTTAGAGTAATAATGAAATTACAGTTTGTCTAACTCTTCTTTGCAGTCAGAACTGTGTCTGCTAGTTCCCCATTCTAGTTTTGAACTGCTGAACTGGACCAATCAGTGTGGGGTAAGCTAGCTCTAAAATGGTGCCTTGACTAATCAGAACTTGGACTCATAATCTGAGCCAGCCACAAGAGGATTGTATGGGCAGTGACTTGGGAGATGTAGTTTAGACTTCAGTGCCTTTTTGGACCAACAGCAGCAGTCTATTGTGAGTGACAGCCAATCCAGTCAAGAACTGGGAGGAACTCAATGGAAGTGCCCGGTTTTGTCGGGTTGGAGTTTCAGTTGAGCTTTGGCAGTGAAGAAGGAAGGAGCCCTGTGCTTTTCAGTGTGCAGTTTTAGTCAAAAACCGTGTAAGGCCCAGAGTTCCGGGTCTGCAGCTTGTGTAACAGCTTGTTAGGACTGAACCTGCCCTGTGAAAAGAATCAAAGGATCTCTGAAGAGTAGAAACCAGGCTCACCCTGTAGAAGACTGGAGGAATTGCTGAAATTGCATTCGGTCTGTCAGGAACTGAATCTGCTGTGTGTTCTCCCGGTATTGTGCAGTAATTGCATCGGATACAGATGCAGCCTGCCTGGTATAGTGCTTTTTTTTATGGATGTGTGAAGAGGTTTGTGTACCTCAAGTGAGCCCTCTGACATTGAAGGACCCTATCTTATTTGGAGGTCGTGAGTACTAATTCAGGGTCGCCCCTGTTGAATTGCCACATTAAATCCAAATGGAATTACTGTACTGCTGACTGTTTAATTCTCCTTTTCTCTGTGTGAAAGGGCCCCTACCAGCTGCCACGGTTTGGACTAGCCACTAGGGCTTGGGTACCCAGGGACAGTGACTGATAGGGATAGGCCTGTACAGAGCCATAGGTAGATTATTAGAGTGATAAGCTAATTAACCTGATTTCCCTGTCCTTGTTATTATCCCCTAAATAAATCAGAGCTGCTTGTTTCAGCAAAGTTATACTGCCTGAGGTATTTGTCTATGTTAAAGTACTGTACTGTGATTGTTGCACTGTATCTCATTTCACAGGAAGTCCCAGTGCCGGAACCAGACCTGGGGGTAAGTGTATACTGTGAAGGTAATTCTGATATATTGTGTGGGCCACTAGTGGGAAGAAAGGGGGGGTTGCAGTGTCCCAGAGGGCTGTGACCAAGTTAGTTTAACTATTGCAAACCCTGACCTCTGGGTGGAGGCACCCGCCATTGGATCCAGGCCCCTCAACCTGTTAGTGGCAAATCAGGCAGGGGTAGTAGCCCCTGGGATAGCGCCATCTAGGGGTTACATTAGTATGTTAGTATGTCTCCCTCTACCCATAAGCCACAAAGTGGCATGTGAAGAGCCCCCACGGGAAGAGGGTCTGGAGGGTGGGCAGCCAGCAGTAGGTGGCAGGAACCTTTAGCTAGGCTGCATGGTGGCAGACTGTAGGTGCTCTGAGGGCCTGGTAGAAAGGGACTGGGAGAGCAAACGCACAAGATAGGGACCACAAAGGAAAATCCACAGTGCAGCTGAAGGGCAATGCCTGAACTTGACTTAAAAGTAGCTGTGGGTGGGAGGCAAACAGGGGAAATCAGTGGGCTCCCTGTCGGGACCATGAAAGCAGCAAGCACTGGATACAATAGAGTCGCACAGCAGCTAATGTCAAAGTACCAGGGGCTAACAAAAGGATTTGAGGGAGGAAAAAAACAACATAAGGTCCAGGACAGCTCACAATTAAAAACACAGAGCACCAAAGAGAAAGAGCCCTGATGGGTTATAAATATTAAGTAAATTTATGCAATAGGAGTGGACATAAATGGAGTGTGATAAATCCATTTTATCCGAGCATGTACGTGTATACATGCAGAATCTTACATTTACACATATATTTATTATGGTCATCCTTGATTAATGTACATGGTGGACTGTGTCACACATCCCCACCCCTCACCCCCGTTGTTTGACACTGCTTACTGGTATCTTGCTTTTAGTTTTGTTTCTTCCAGGGTGACCGTCCCTCAGCCAAGCCACGTGCCATTTAGTCACTTCTCCCCATTCTTCCCACTATCATACAGGGATCATTTGTTTCTGTTTTAACTTTTTTTTTGGCTTTTCTACCAAACCTTTTTCAACTGGCTGCTCCAAGCTGTCGCACTCCTCTGCATTCTGTTGCCGTGTCCTCGCCACACCTCTCGATACAAAAACCAGAATTTTTTTTTTTTTTTACACTGCTTCCTCAAAAACTGATAAGCCTTCACTCTTACTCTTCCACTCTGGTATCTCCACCTCGCTACAACTGCCACAAGAGCTCCCCCAGCACATAGAAACTGTCAGATTTTTTTCCTTAAACTGCTTGCTGGCAAACCCCACTGCTGATGAACCCTCACTCTAGGTCACACTTCTGCTGTGGTTTCCAGACCTCGCTACAACTGCAACCATAGGCTCCTGTGAAGTCCTTCTCTGTAAACTCTAAATGGTCTCTTGTGGCCCTTATGGCCCTCCCTCTTCCCTGCTTATTTACTGAGATTTCCCTATGTCTATATACCACACATGTTTTAAGCCCCCACCACCACATTTCACTCCTGACCTCCAACACTATAATGCTGTCAGTCTGTTCCAGGTGTCTACTACCCTTTCAGTGAAGTAGTAATTCCTCACATCCATCTTACCCCCACCATTAGCTTCATCATGTTCCATGGTCCTTTTTCCTATTTGAAGGAGCCCCCCAGCACCCTGTTCATTCTTGTAAGGTACTTGTGGGTCTCCATCAAGTCCCCTCTCTTTCAGGGTTTATATGTTGAGATCCCAGTCTCCTCACATTGCTTTTGCCACAGCCCATGTACAATTTTAGTTGCCCTTTATACTGCCTACACCCTATGGCCTTTTTATGGTGCAGCCTCCAAACCTGGACACAGGACTCTTAGGCCCTGTCCACACTACCCCTCTGTAATGTTACAGAGTGCCCAAACCGTTACCGCAATGGTTTACGTTTACACCTGTAACATTACAGATGGAGTTTTTGTAACCATTGTTGAAACCACATGAGGTGGTTTCAACAACGGATATAAAACCGGTTATGCCTCGGTAACATTACTGGGCGTAGTGTGGATGCGTGGCACTCGTCTCCTAGTGCAGCACAAGCTGCATTGTGGGATCGGGTGCCACGGTAATGGTCGCCCGGCTTCCGAAGTGTGGAGCGGTGGTGCCGGTCCCAAAATGGACACCGCGGCAGTGTGGACACACTGTACCACTCCACGATTGTAACGGTTTCTATCTGTTATGGGGTCTGAGAGGTGCAGTGTGGATGGGGCCTTAGTTGGATCTCAGTAATAAGGGATTACTTGCAACACCACCACCTCCCTCCTCCTGATGAAGATACCCCTCCCTATGCAGCCCCAGCATCCTTCTAGCCCTACCCACTGCTTTGTCACGCAGCCCAGCAACTTTAAAGAGACTTACCCAGGTAAGGTAACTGAGTCGGCCCCTGCACCATATCCATCGGTGCCTTGCTGCCAGAGGACCCCAATGAAGTCAATATGTCCCCAAATTTTTAAGCCGTTAAAAAGTTCTGTCCTTCGTAAAAATATACAACCAGGTCCCAAGAACTTCCTGTTGCTTGTTGCCGCCCTGCCCACTCCCCACACTCTCTCATAGGATGATGAGATGCCAGTGAGAGTGCGGGTGCTCTTTATCATTGGCGGCAGCTTTTCTATTGATTTTAAATGGTTTAGTGACCACCTGGCAATGAAACGTGGGCATCAGACAAGTAACAAGGCCCTTGTTAGTTGAACAGTGCCCACATTTTATTGCCAGGTAGCCACTATATAGTTTAAAAATCAATAGAAATGCTGCCGCCCATTACATATAATGGAGCGCCCTCACGCTCTTACTGGCATCTCATCATCCTGCTAGTGAGCATGGGTGGAGCTTGTGCTAACAGAAAAACAGGAAGTCCTGGGACCTGGTTTTTTTATGTCAGTCTTTTGTCAACTGTTGGTAGGTCAGGTCAGTTTCTGGCAAGTCTCTTTAAGATCATAATACCTCCAAGGTCCCCCCCCGCTTAGTGATAATCAGTACCAACCCTATAAAGCAACTCCTGGTTTCCTATGCCCTATGTGCACAATTCTGCAGTTTGTCATTGAACCCCAACTGCCCCAATCTTGACCACTTTTCGAGTTTCTCCAAGAGGCATGTGCATGCTCTCTGCTCCCTTCTTAATGCCCACCCTACAAATTTTGGTACTGTCTGCAAAAAGGCATTCCCTTCTTTGCCAGTTTTTCTGTAATGTCACTTATGAAGACACTGAAGAGGATCTGCGCCAGTACTGAGCTGAGCTGCTCACTGTCCAGTCACTGTAATAAGTGCCATTAACCATCACCCTCTGACACCTTACCCCCACCCCAACTACTACTCCGTTTTCCAACCTGCATTTCTGGTCGCCCCCCTTCTGTTCAGCTACCACAACACCATCACTCTGGCATCTGCCAGGACTTGTTCCACCACAGAATGAATCCAATATGTGAAGCAGCTGCCTAGGTAGTCGGGATATGTTTACATGTTCTTCCATTCCCTAGGACATAAGCGGCAAGGGTGCACAAACACATGCACAGACATGTGTGGCACAGCACCAGTCAAGGTCTTCCCACCCATGGGCTGCTCCCACCTGCACTGCCACTTGTGGTCACTCAGTTAGCAGTACTACAGCTGAGCTGGCTGTCCTCCTTCCCCAGAAGAGAGCCTCTTGTGTAACAGTTGATCCTTCTCCCTCTCCCAGAGGAGCCCCTGACACGAGCTCATTCCTGAACTAAGGTCACCTCCGGCCAGAGTCATAGCGCTGCTGTTAAGCTGAAGGGCACACATTTAACCAGTTTCTAATTAATTTTACCACTTTGGATCCCTCCTAGGCTGATCAATCTCTTTAGCCTCGCGCCCCCCCAAAATAGTCAACCACCCTCCTCTCTGCTAGATCACCCTTCCAGGCACCAGACTATCCTCCGTGCAGCTGGACAACCCTTCTAGCCCCAGCCTTTCACATAATGAGCACAGGAGCTAGAGCACCACACAGGCTCCGGGTCAGCCGCTTACCCAGCCAGCCACCCTCCCTACATCTGGACCAGCCTCCAACTACATTCTATACAACCTCCATGTAGCTGGAGCACCACCCCAAACCTCCACTCTAAATAGACCACATATCTGAAGCTGTCCCTCCAAGCCCGTGGACCAGCAGTCCCCCACGTAACCACTCAACCTACAGCTAGATCCACCAGAAGCCCCATACCAGCCTCACCATTGAACCACCCACCCTGCACCTAGACCTCACTTCCAACCTTGAACTAGCCCCACCGCCACCACCAGCTACTCTCCCTGCTGCTGGCTTACTCTTTCATGCCCTGGACTAGCCTCCCCCAGCAGACAATCCTCCCTGCAGCTAGACCCCTGAGTTCATTCCCACCCACAGACCAGCCTCCTTCCCCTCTGCAGGTTGAGTAACCTCCCCAGAGCTGGACACCCTTTCCAAAAGTTAGACACACCCATCATCCAGAGCAGAACCTCCGTACACCTAGACCCCCCCCAGTCACCCTTCCTCAACCATGGACCCCATACTTCTCAACGTAGTATTTAAAAAAAAAAAAAAAATTATGTGACACTAACATATTGCATTTGCAGTGTCAGTGGCTCAGCAGGTAGCACACTCGCCTCCGAGGCTGAGAGATCAGAAGGCAGTGGGTTCTATTCCCATACCAGGCACTTATGTTAATATCCCAATACTGATGCTGTAGTGCAGCATGAGGGGGATGGCTGCACTCCTGAGGCACTGTCTTTCAGGTGAGATGTTAAACCGAAGGTCCCATCTGCCTGTTCTGGTGGTAGTTCAGGTGGATGTTAAAGATCCCATGGCACTTCTCGAAAAAAAGCAGGGAAATTTTCTCCAGTGCCCTGGCCATATTCCACCCCCAAATTCACTAAAAATACCACCAACAGCTGAATCTGGTTCAAGGTCAGTTGGCTTTCATCTGTATTCCTCTCCCTCCAGGTCATGCCTGAAAATAGGCAAGAATCTGTCTAGTGCACTTAGCCAGTCAACAAAAATGAAATAAAATAAACATAAAATATAAATTAATGCAGTCTTCGGCAAAAGAAGAAAAAGATACACTGATCCCCAGATTACAAAATGGATTAACACATGCAACTGTTAAAGACAAATATTAAACGTCAAAAAACAGTTCCCCCACAAACACACTCAAATATCTGCAGTAAATAATTCTTCCTTTAGGGTAACTCCAGATTTTCTCAAATTAAAAAAGTTGTAATCTTTTCTCTATGCATTCTGAATTTGCTCAGTTATACAATCTTCCTGCTGTTCATTCTCCTGCCCCCACCAACACTACTTTAAAGTAACTAAATCAGCAAAAATTCCACAAATAACAAATAATCTAGAGGCACAATGCATCCTAAACACTTTAAAGTGGTGGTGGGGGGGTTGATTGAAAATAAAATGTGTATTTCAAAGTTTAGCCAAGTTTAGCCAAGGGTTCAGAGAAGAGAAAATGTTTTCAAGACAAAACATTGAAAGTGAAACTTGCACAGCATTTCATTTTGAAGAAAAAAAAAAAACACTGATTAGGACATGATCGATAGCTGGAGGGTGTTAAGCCCTGGAGGTAAAGAATTTAAATTTTTCTCCCACCCCCACGGTACATGGTCTTGAATTGATTACATATACGTACCCCGGGGTTGGTATGAGTGTATCTTAGATGTTTCACACGGTCCTGTTCACATTTCAGACCACGCCATGGTAATAGCCAGAATACGGATGAGAGGGGAGAGGGATCGGCCATCACACTGGAGGTTCCCATCGTATATGCTTCATAATAAGGAATTTAGAGAGTTCTTGGGGAATCAGTGGCAGTTGTATAAAGAAACTAATGAGGGAAGTGAGGTCTCAAGAGGAACATATTGGGAAGCAGGGAAGGCCTTCATGAGAGGCGCTATTATAGGATATATGGCTAGGGTTAAAAAGGTTAAAAGGGAAAAAAGGATGGAACTTGAACAACAATTAAAGGATTTGGAGAAGCGTATGGCTCAGGGAGAGAAGGGTGAAATTATACAGCTCCTTATGATCACACGGGCAGCACTGAATGCGTTGGTAAGAGGGGAAGCAAAAACGTTGGAGTTTTATAGTAGACTGAGCGTATTTGAGTGGTCCAGTAAACCGGGTCCATTACTCGTACGACTTATGAAAGGGGGTAGGTGCCCTACTAGGATACTGGGGGTTAGGAATAGTATGGGGTACTGCAGAGGGAACCAGAGGAAATTTAGAGTTGTTTTTTGGGCTTTTATAGTAGATTATATCAAGCTGAAGGTACTGATAGGAGTTCCTTAGCGAAAAACATTTTAGATAAGGTGGTACTTCCTAAGCTTAATGGGACCCAGGAGGCACAATTAAATCAACCCATCATGAAGGAAGAAATTATAAAGGCCATAGGGGAAACTCCAAAGTGGAAAGGCCAGTGGCCCTGATGGGTTCCCTGTGCAATATTATAAAGCATTGGCAGGTCGGATGGCAGAGGGTCTGGTTGGAATTTGTCAGGTGGGAGAGAGGGAGGAACACGTGTGCTTGCCCCGAACATGTGGTGAGGCTATGATTTGCCTGATCCCAGAACTGGGTAAAGACGAGGCAGAGTATGTGTCGTACAGACCAATCTCACTACTAAATTGTGACTTAAAAATATTGGCAAAAGTGTTAGCTACGCGGCTGGAGGACCTGCTGCTTGTGTTGGTGCACCCAGACCAGACCAGACCAGACCAGGTTTGTTAAGGGGAGGTCTTCTTATCATAATATGCGTCGCATACTAAATGTGATATGGAGAGCGGGACGAATGCAGGGGAAAACATACGTCCTATCCATGGACGCCGAAAAAGCTTTTGATAGGGTGGACTGGGACTACCTCTTCGAGGTTATGGCCCGGTTTGGTCTGGGTGACGCATACATTCAGTGGGTTCGAGCCATGTATCGTGCACCCAGGGCCTGCATTCTGGTCAATGGGTCCTCCACGGAGTATTTTGAGCTGGGCAAAGGGACAAGGCAGGGTTGTCCTCTCTGTCCGTTATTATTTGCTCTTGCCATTGAGCCTTTGGCTGCGGCAATTAGACAATACTCAGAGGTACGGGGGGTTGAGGAGCTGGAGGGCACGGAGCATAAGGTGACCCTTTATGTGGATGATGTGCTCCTTTTTTTGAGGGAGCCCCTGAACTCAATGCCCCCCATTGGAGTTGATAAACTCTTTTGCAGTGTTTTCGGGGTATAAGATCAACGTCTCTAAATCAGAGATATTGTGCTTCCCTAAATCAGAGCAGGTAGATGAGCAATGGGGATTGAGGGTGGCTCAGAAGGGCATGCTATATCTTGGAATCCAGGTGGGAAAGACAGTTGAATCTTTATATGGGTTGAATTATTCACCACTAATTAAAAAAGTGGAGGCAGACTTGAGGCGGTGGATACAGCTACCTATTTCGTGATTGGGACGTATAAATCTCCTCAAAATTAATGTCCTCCCCAGGATATTGTACGCTATGCAGATGTTACCGATGGACTTGGTGAAGGGAGATATATATAAACTGGAGAAATCATTTTCTAGATTTATTTGGCAAGATAAAAGGCCAAGGGTGCAGCTTCAGAGGCTAAAGGCGGAGTCGACACAGGGAGGGCTCAATTTTCCTGACATCTCAAACTATCATCTCTCCATTCAGCAAAGATATGTGTCTGACTGGGTGAATTGCCCTACAGTAGCAAGTTGGGCGGATCTAGAGCAATGGGGATGTGAGGGTAGGCTATCAGCTTACTTGCATAGTAAGGACTTTAAAGCCTATCTTAATCAGTGGGGTGAAAATCCGATGGTGCGAATGGTGTTAGAGGCATGGGAAGGTCTTTGGAAAAAAAAGGGCATCAGGAGAGAAACATTCTTGCTTCCGGTGGCGGGGAATCCTTTTTTTCTGCCAGGCCTGGAGGACAGAGGCTTTCGAGAATGGGATCACAATGGGGTAAAGCATATAGGAAACTTTCGGAGGAACGGGGTACTGTATCCTCTGGGGGATATTGTTAAAGGGCTGAGAATAGGTGGACATCAATTATTTCGCTATATGCAGATTAGGGCTTTTATACAAAAAATGGGACGAAACAGGGCTCAGTCACAGGGATGGGAATCGATTGAGGCCTTGATTAATTTGGCTCAAAAGGACTCCAAGGGATTTATCCGGAAAGCCACGAGGCTGGGGAAGCAGGGGTATCTAGATTACACCATTAAAGTCAAAATGCTATGGGAGAGTGACTTAGGCCGTAGCATCACAGCAGAGAACTGGCAATTATTGTTGAGGACGGGGTGGCGGTTACTGATATGTAACAGATTCAGGGAAGTCTTCAATAAATTTTTACACAGGCTCTATTATCCACCTCTGGTTGTACTTAAGGCTCGCCCATCGGTTTCCCCTATGTGTGGTAGGTGCAGAGAGGAAAGGGGAACGTATATGCACTGCTTTTGGACATGTAAGGTGCTACAAGTGTTTTGGGGTAGGGTGCTGGGTGAGATTTCAGACATGGCGGGCTTCCCTGTAAGTCTGGACCCAATCATGGGCCTATTTGGTGTGACACAAGAGGAGGATGGGGAATGGGAAATGCTCCCAAGATGGGGTAGGGTACTCCTGATGTTAGCTAGACACTGCATACAGAATATGTGGGTGAGCTGCGAGGTGCCTACTATTCAGCAATGGCGTAATCTGTGCATTCAGACACTTGCCCTGGAAAGGTTGACCTTGGTCTTCAGAGATAGGGAGGAGACCTTCTATAGAGAATGGACTCCATTCATGTCCTCGCTTAGTGCAGTGGAGGAAAATACCCTGCGAATGGGCCTCACTTAAAGAAAAAAAGGCATGGGGTAAAACTAGAAAAGGCCTAGAGAGGGGTATGGGAACAAGAAGTAGATGATGTATGCTGGAACTACATTTTAGATAACAGTACCTTGCACATTTATTGATATACTTAAAATTAAGTTCCTATTTATACACCTATATTTCTCTGTCTTTTTAATAGATGGATCAGATGTCAATTATTAAGAGGTCAATTTACTTTAAATGTATAACTGATAGGAATAAGGGATTGTACCACTTTGTTGTATGTGTTGTTTTTGTGCGTGTGTGTCTAAGTATTGTCTGTCGCTTTCTTGTACTGTGTGTTTTTGTTGGAAATTTAATAAAAAGATTGTACAAAAAAAACCCCAACAAAAATGAAAAGGGACCTGGGGGTAATCATATCAGATGACCTAAAGGTTGGCAAGCAATGTGAGAAGGCGTTAGGGAGGGCTGGGGGGATACTGGGATGTATAGGGAGAGGCATCACCAGTAGAAAACAGGAAGTTGTTATCCCCCTGTACAGACAGTTGGCGAGACCCCATCTGGAGTACTGCGTCCAGTTCTGGAGACCCCATCTCCGCAACGACATAGACAGGATGGAGGCAGTTCAGAGGAGGGCAACTAAAATGGTGCAAGAACAAGGGGAACACAGTTTGAAGATAATGGGGGGATGGCTCAGGGGCAATGTAAGGAAGTATTTTTTTCACAGAGAGGGTGGTGGATGCATGGAGGAGGTTGTGGGGTCTAAAACTGTGGGAGAATTCAAGAATGCATGGGACAAACATAAGGCAATTTTTGTGGGGGGTAGGAAGAGATAGGCTGTTGGTTAAATAGGATCTTTTGCTTATCCTCTAGGTAGGGAAATGGGCAGACTAGGTTGGCCAAGCGGTCCTTATCTGCCGTCAAAGTCTATGTTTCTATGTCTAAGGCGGACAATCATTGACTTCTGGGTCATTGGCCCCTTCTTCGTCAGTGATGGGATTGTTATCAGAGGCTCTCTCGTCAATGCTTGATGCTTCCCCATGTCCTTTGGGTACGGGCTTTCAGGGTCCACTGGGTAGGTCATCGTTTCCTGAGCCATTGACCCCCCCTCCCCTTCAAGATAGTCATCTACTGTCATGTACTTCAATGAGATTTTGAGCAAATTCACTTCAGTTTTTGTCCGCCAGTTAGGCGCCTATAGGCCTACACCCCACCACTTTGATCTACGCCGGCTATCATCGGTACCTCGGTTGTTTGACCTGGAATTGGAATAGGTTGATGTTGAGGAGGCATACCATCCTGATCTTACTCTACCTGTGGAAGAGGAGAAAGAGGAAGAACCCCTCTTCTCAGATAGATCTACAGCTTCCTTAGTGAGTGAGAACTCTGTCAAGCATACCCATAGGTCTTCTCCAGAGGACGCTACTTTCTTCAGTATTATGAAGCAATTGTCCACAGCCATGGGCTTCCATACTGAGGAGGAGGATGCCACCAGAAAAGATCTGGTGGATTTTCCTGGAGATACCAGAGTACCCTCCCAAGGTCATTCCTCCCATTTTACCTGCTCTAGGGAATGCCACCATGGCAGCCTGGCACAGACCTGACATGGTGCCAGCCATGCCCCACAGGGTTGATAAACTTTACCATGCCCCTCAGGGTTTGTCACACTATGCTGCCGAACTTGAAACAGATTCCATGGTAATAAAGGCAGCTCATGATGGGCCTAAGATGCCCAAGCACCTTAGCTCCCTCCCCTCCCCCGACAAAGAGCCCCGCAGAATAGATCTCCGGGGCAAGAGAGTTTATGCCTGATTCACCCTTGGGCTGAGGATTGCCAACTACCTTTCTCATATTATCAAATACCAGAATACCATTTGGAAAAAAGGGCAAGACCGTGGCCCAGGCCCTTCCAGATGGCACTTAGATGCAGGAGGTTCTTAAATGCTTGCAAAACGCTGAGGATATTGGCAAGCACCTCTTGCGGGCCCTCTGTGATATCTTGGATACTATTGCAAGGGCTGCTGCCACAGGCATTTGCCTCCTTAGGCACTCCTGGCTGAGAGTCTCAGGCTTTGCTGTGGATATCCAACAGAAGGTGCTGAATGCTCGTTCAATAGCTTAGGGCTATTTGGGCCAGATGTCCAGGAAATCCCTTAATGATTTACTAGCATCTGGCAGGGCTATCAAAGCTGTCCACTTGCTCTATCGTACGCATCTCAAGAGCAGGCAGCACCCTCCCTTTTGTAAGGTGTCCGACAGGCCAGGAGCAACCTCTTGGCCGCAAGGCAAATGCAGAGCCTCTGCTGCCTTGCCCACCACCTCCAGTGCTGGAACCATGGCCAAGCACCCTAGGGGTGATGGACCAGCCCCGGTGGCTGGATCCACCTCCACTTGACTCCTTGCCAGACACCCCCCTTCCAGTCCCCGACCAAGAGGTGGTGGTCAGAGGTCGGTTCTCCCTCCATCTCAATCAGCAGAGAACCATCATATCAGATGCCTGGATACTTCAAATCTTAGAAAGGTGTCACACTCTGGAGCTCACTGAGCAACCCCAATAGATTCCTCCTCTGCCCTCTAACTACCCTCGTCACACCATTCTGTTCGGGAGGGGGTACAGTCCCTTTTGTGCAAACAGGCTGTCGAGCCAGTGCCCAGGCGCCAGAGAAACAAAGCGTTTTATTCCAGGTTCTTCCTGGTTCCCAAAAAGAACTGGGTATCTGAGGCCCATCTTAAACCTCAAGGACCGCAATCTGTATTTCCAGTACAAAAAGTTCTGGATGGTAACTTTACCAGGCCTTATGCCTCTTCTCAAGCAGGACAACTAACTGTGTTCTCTGGACAGGCATCTCGGTATCTCCACCCCACTGGAGGTTCCTCCAGCTTCTTTTCCAGGGTGAGCATTACCAATTCAAAGTGCTGCTCTTTGGCTTGTCCTGTGCATGGCGGGTCTTTAACAAGTGCTTAGCAGCAGTAGCTGCCGCTCTCAGAAGGGATGGGCTGTATGTTTTCCCTTATCTGGATGATTAGCTGCTAAAGGCCCCATCCAGGGAACAGCTCCTGCAGACTCTAGAGAGAACTCGTTACTAATTTCTCTCCCTGGGCATTACGGTCAGTTTGCCCAAGTCAGTCCTAGTCCTGTCCCAAAGGCTGCAGTACACAGGGGCGGTTCTAGACTCAGTGCAGGGAAAGGACTTCCTGCCTCACAACAGAGCAGAGTGCCTTATTGCCCAGGCTTAGGAGGTCACCCAGAGCCGTTATGTCCCTGCAAGAGTGTACTTGAGGCTGTTGAGGCTGATGGCTGCGGCCATCCCCACTGTTAAACTGGCCAGGCTCCACATGTGCATCTTCCAGTGGACTCTCTGAGTACAATGGGACCAGCGCATGGATGAATTAGATCAGTTAGATCAGTTAGTGCTGTTCTCCTCCCCAGTCTGCAAGGTGCTCTAGTGGTGGATGGACCCCCTGAGCCTGCTGCAAGGGGTTCCCTTCCAGATCTCCTTCCCCCAGCAGATCCTCAACACAGATGCCTCGGGGTTGAACTGGGGGGCTCATCTGGGTCTCTTTCAATTTCGGGGCTCTTGGTCTCAGATAGAAACTTTCCTGCACATTAACGTTCTGGAGATGCAGGCGATCATGTATGCCATGCAAGCCTTTCAGAACCATCTGCTCCCGGGTCAGCTGTTGATTCAGTCCTACAATCTCAAGTGCCATGTATTACATTAGAGGTAAGCAAGCCTTAATTTTTTGAGGAAGAGCCGAGCCAAGGGTCTGGCTTGGCTCTCAGAGCCAAATCACAAGCTGAGCCAAAGCGCAAGGCAAGTACGAATATTTGCCTCAAATTGAACTCTGACAGAATGACATGGATTGTATGATAACTATGATTTGTCTGTTACAGACACACACACACACACACACACACACACACACGCCCCCACCTCCAAATCTGCTTATACACCAACAGTACAGTAAGAAAAAGCCAGCAGCTAAATGATGCTGTATGCTCACAATGATAAAGGTCAGTGCTTTTACTATTTACTAGGAAATTCAACAAAACCAAATTTCACAATCAGCACAGTAGCAACATTAATTCTTACATATTTAAAAAACAAAATTACATACTGTTTGATTAAAATTAGTACTTTTTTAGTTCAGGCTGCTGTTGTGCTGAGTACTGCTCTGCAGTGTCCACTCCTGGGCTGAGCATCCACTCCTGACTAGTTTGTATATGGACCGCTGTCTGCTTCAACTTAGCAAATAGTGCTGAAACAAAGTTCTTAAATAATTAGCAGCAGATGGATATGAGCTACAGATTACTAATAGTATGCCTTGTAGGAGAACTTAAATGAACAAAATGTTGCCTGTTTATGCAGGAGAAATCAGAACAATTATGATTTACTTACTACAGCAGTAACATTTAAACCGAGCAAAAGGACTACTTCTAAGTTGTTGCGTGCGGTGTTGGGTCACTATGGTGCATTTCACCTCTAAAGGTTCTCCAGGCCATGCAGCCATGGCTATATTGTCTCCCTTGTTTCCATTGGAAGGAGTCCAGACACTTTCAGAAAACTAAATCAATTTAAGAATTAGAAAATATAGCTAAATAAAATTAGTAGCAGACACGTCACCACATCCGCATATCCAACACCTAATATACATTACAATTTTAAGCCCACACATCTGTGTGAACAGTGTGTTTTTTGCTGTGAAATTATTTCCCCTTAAAACATACAGAGCAGCATAATAATCCACACAACTAACATCGAACTGGCAACAACACTGCTATTATGTGTTAAGTATAACACCAGTTTTAATCCCAGAGTCAGTCCTCAGTACCAGAGTCACAAGCAGTTAGCTGGCCTGCAAAGTATTCTTTGATTTTATTAATTTTGTTTTACCTGCCTCCTCTGGATCATTGAAGATGAAAGTTTTTCTGGCATACACCACCCGAAGTCTTGTAGGCAGCTGGACGGTATGTGAGATACCCAACTCTTTCAGGCCTACTGCATCAAAGGATTTTTGGCATTGCCAAGTTGAGTAACTCAGATCTGAGAAAATGTAGAACTGGCTTACCAGCTAGCAGCAGTTGTCCATTACAGTTAGGAGTCAGTAAAACTTGGTCTCTAATATGTGATCCTGTTACTGCAAGTACCGTCCATGGAAGCTCCGTGTTAACATTTGGAGAATGGGGCCTGCATGGCCAGTCTTTGAATCTTGGGCATACCAGAGGGGTTGGAAGGCACAGATGGAGTTAATTTTGTGGTAGTGCTACCTAATACTACACTAGGACTTTACTCCAGGATATTGCCCAACAACACGCAGCTCCCATGGACGGTACTAGCAGTAACTGGGGATCACATATTAGGGTGAAAGTCCTAGTGTAGTATTAAGTAGATTTACCAAAAAAGTAACTTCATCTGGGTCTTTCAACCCCTCGATATGCCCAAGATTTAAAGGCTGGCCATACATACTCCATTCTATCTACAAACGTTTGAGTCCAGGCGAAAAATCTTATTTTCCTGCAGTATAATGACGACAGCTGTCCCTGATTGTTTGCTGTATTTGCGGCTTGTAAGGCTTATGTGGTCCATCTTGGTTTCCATTAAAGCCATTTTTGTAGTGAAACCATCTACTGTTTTATTGACAAATCCCTACGGCTCCTTAAAAGCCTTCAAAACCTGTCATCTCTCTCTCTCTTTCTCTCTCTCAGCACCGGTTCAAAGCCGCCCGGCACTCCTTCTTCTGAAAGCTTCAACAGCGTACCTCTGCTGTCACCCTGTTGTGCTCCCTGTTTCTGCGCCACCATTTCTGAACTTACAGTACTAAGACGTCTGCTGTAGGTACAGCACAAGCTGTTCTATCATTCTATATATCAGTTTAAAAGATCACTTTTTGCTACTTCTGGGGCCCAAGTTTGATTGCAGGGGTCACTGCAGGCCATGGCTGCCTCCCAACTTGAAGTCAGCTCGGCACACTGAATGAGCATGATGACTGTAAGTGAAAGTGTGAAAAATGAGGTGCAGTTTGCTTCCCTGTATGTACACGTCATCACTATGCATGCGCAACTTAATGGCAAATGTGGAAGGAAGTGACAGAAGAGGGAGGACACAGCGGGAGTGAGGTTTTATGGGCAGGCAGTTTGAGTCTGTGAGCTGCACTGTACAAAAGTGGATGATGGGGTATTTTTTTTGCATAATGCGGCTCAGCTCGCAGTCAGCTCTAAATTTTGAAGAGCAGACAAGCCATGTACATTGAGTTGCCCAGGTTTATATTACATCAGCAAGCAGGGGGCACACATTCATATCCCCTGTGCAAGGAAACTATGAAACATAGACTCTGACAGCAGATAAGGACCACTTGGCCCTCTTAGTCTGCCCATCTCCCTACCTACTGGATAAGCTGCAGATCCTAGTTAACCAACAGCCTATTTTTTCCTACTCCTGCAAGAATTGCCTTATGTCTGTCCCATGCATTCTTGAATTCCCCCACTGTTTTTGGCCCCACAGCCTCCTCAGGAAGACCGTTCCATGCGTCCACCACCCTCTCTGTGAAAAAATGCTTCCTCACATTACCCCTGAGCTGTACCCCCTCTATCTTCAAATTGTGTCCCCTTGGTCATGCACATCTCTTTTTCTGAAAGATGCTACCCTCTTGGACTTTGTTGATTCCCTTGAGGTACTTAAAAGTTTATATCATGTCCCCCTCTCCCTCCTTTCCTCAAGGGTATACATATTAAGCTCCTGTAGTCTCTTCTCTTATGGCATCTGTTGCAGACCCTGCACCATTTTAGTTACCCTCTTCTGGACTGCCTCCGTCCTGTCTATGTTCTTGTGGAGGTAGGGTCTCCAGAACTGGACGCAGTACTCCAGATGGGGTCTCACCAACTATCTGTACAGAGGGATAACAACTTCCTGTTTTCTACTGGTGATGCCTCTCCCAATACATCCCAATATCCCCCGAGCCATCCCTACTGCCTTCTCACATTGCTTGCTAACCTTTAGGTCATCTGATATGATTACCCCCAGGCCCCTTTCCATTTTTGTTGTTACTACCCCCCCCACACACACACACACAATTGTGTACTCTTCCCTTGGGTTTTTGTTTCCCAGGTGCATTACTTTGCACTTCTTTGCATTGATCCAACCTGCCATACTTCTGACCATTCCTCCAACCTTTCTTAGTCCCTTTTCATCCTTTCCACCCCACCTTGCACATCAACCCTGTTGCAGATCTTTGTGTCATCTGCAAAGAGGCATACAGTACTTTTCCTTTCAATCCGTCTGCAGTGTCGCCTATAAAGACATTAAAAAGGACCAGACCCAGTACTGAACCCTGCAGTACCCCACTAGTAACCCCCCTTTCTTCAGAGTGTACTCTGTTTACTATTACCCTCTGTGTCCTGTTGTCCAACCAATGTTTTACCCAGGCTACCACCCTGGGACCCACTCCTAGGCTGGCTAATTTGTTTATTAATCTTTTGTGTGGGACTGCGTCAGATGCCTTACTAAAGTCTAGGTAGGCCATGTCCACAGCCCCTCCCTGGTCTACTACTTTGGTCACCCAGTCAAAGAAATTGATTAGATTTGTCTGATATGACTTTCCGCTGTGAATCCATGAGAGTGTGGTACTGGGCGTTAAACCACGGTGTAATTCTTTCAGCAGTTTACGTCCCAATAGTAATAAACATTCTGGCGGACAGCCTCAGCCGGATGCAGTCCAGCATGCACGAGTGGGAGCTTCTCTCATCTATCTCAGAAGATATGTTCAGCAGATGGGGTTGTCCAGAGTTGGACTTTTTTGCGTTCACCAACTCAACACAAAACTGCCAAGTTTCTGCTCGCTCAATCCGGGCCTGGAGTTTTCTGGCGAGACGCGTTGTCCCTCTCCTAGAGCGGGAGGTTCTTTTATGCCTTCCCTCAATCTCCTCTGGTTCAGAGGATGCTAATCAAACTGCAGATGGACAGGGCCAGTATGATCCTGGTAGCTCCATTCTGGCCTCTACCGATATGGTTCCCTTTACTACAACAGTTAGCGGAGAAACCTCCAGTTCTCTCCCCCCCCTGCAGAAATCTGCTGATGTAGGCTCAGGGGACTCTGGTACATCCCAACCTCAAGTCACTCCATCGGCATACTTGGTTCCTGGTGCCATAGCCATCGCCAGATTTGGGATTTCCCATAGGGTGGTGCATGTCCTAATGGCAGCAGAAGCCCTCCACTCGAGCCACTTATGCCATGAAGTGGAAGAGGTTTGCCATCTGGCCTGCCAAACATAATGTTGACCCTTTCACTTGTTCAGTGATCCTGATAATGGACTACCTGATAGCACTGTTGGACTCGGGTCTTTAGTACTCCTCCCTCAGGATGCACCTTTCGGCTGTCTTGGCCTTCCATGAGTTGTTTGTGTCTTTCGCCCCAGGCAGAGAGGGCTTTCCGGTTTCTGAAGAAGGTTTATCTAAGTGGTTGGCAAATTGTATTGTGTTTTGCCAAAAGTATGGCAAAGAGTTTCCAGGATTGGTAAAGGCTCATTCCTCAAGAGGCATGGCTGCCTCTGTGGCCTATTTCCAAGGGGTCTCAGCCACTGATATATGTGCGGCTGCTACCTGGAGTACCGTCCATACTTTTACCAAGCACTAGAGTCTGGAAATTGCCTCAAGAGCCCGTGCAAGATCTGACAGGGCTGTGCTGCAGGGCCTCCTGTCTTAAGCTTGGGATTGGCCTTCCCCCAGACTGTCATGCTGCACCCATAATTGCTTGGGACTCATTTCTGCAGTGTGATCTGATGACTGAGATACCCCTGAAGAAGGCAGAACAGTTACGTAAGAACTTGCTGTAACAGTAGATCTTCAAGGGGATCTCAGTCATCAGGTCTGTCTTCCCTCCCACCGTCCACCTTTTTGGGGGTGGCTTTTTGTGTGTAACTGGCTATCTGGTATATCCAGCCTTTCCTATAAGCCTGAGTACCCCTCTCTCTCTCTCTCTCTCTCTCTCCTTGGTCCCCCATGGCTTGAGTTATGCACCCTTTGTCTTTCGAGGGAAGAACTGAGGAGGGAGTGCAGTGTAGATGACGTTGGCATGGGCGGCCCAAGTTGTACTGCTGAAAAACTTCCATGTGGATCCTGCTTTACTGATGGTGAAGTTCGTACGGTGTGACCTGAAGACTGAGATACCCTTGAAGATCTACTGTTATGGTAAGTTCTGACATAACTGTTCTTTTTGAGTGGAGAAGAAGGGCATGCAGGTCATGAAATCGTTTTTGAGAGTGGTCAACACAGTAGGCATGTTGGCTTCAGAAACATAGCGCACAGTATCATCTGTGTACAGTTGGTAGTTCATCCCTTTGACATGCTGACCCAGGTCTTTTACATGTAAAGATAACAGAAGGGACCAAGTACTGAACCTTGTGGTACACCTTTAATAACTTGGAGGGAGTCGGACTCACTGCTACAGTATGTATACTGGTATTCTGTTTGTGGTTTATTAGATAACTGCTGAACCAGCTGGCTGTCTCTGAGCTCATGTGCAGCTCAACTTCATTGGTCACTAATATTCTGTGATCCACTGTGTCAAAGACCTACAGTAGCTCTCTTTAGCTGTCTTTGTTTCTTTTACGTACCCTGTGCTTGTGTAACAGCTGATGCAACTGTTCATTACTTGCAGAGTGCTTTTAGCATAGTCCCAAAAATCATGCAGATCTTCCAAAAAACAATCTTCACCATTGATTCACACTACTGGGTCTGAGCCAGATTTGTTAGGACCCAGCAGGAGCCAGAACTTTTCAGAGGGCTGGTGCCATGACAGGTAGTGTACATCATGTGACTTTGTTGCTCATCCACCAAGCATTAGAAAGTCACCATATATACAACAGCATTCAGTTCTTCAGATTTTTAGTGTTTATTTTTGTGTCTATTTAGTCTGTTTTACTTTAATAATTTCAGTTTCTTTCAGCCCTACCGCATGTAAACGGTTGACAACCATGGAAGATGTTAGGGAGCCTGAAGTGGCAAACTGCTCAGCAGCGGGGCTGTGTCCAGTCCACTCTGTCCTCTGGAGAGGGGTTCTGATGACAGGTGGTCTAGTACTCCGGAGAAAGGTCAGTCTTCCCATAAGTACAAAAAGAAGCAATACTGATCCCGCATACATTCGGGGTCCAGGCACTGCAAAACCTCAGACTCTTCCTTTTCTCATAAGAAGGGGAAGAAATGGCACTGGCCAAGATCGCCCTCTGTGAGGTCTGCTGCAAGGCATTCAACTTCCAGCAGTCAGAGGTCTTCACCTCTGAAAAGTTCAGGCTGCCATTGGGTCCTAGCTCCTCTTGCTCAGATCCACTAGTGTGAATCAAAGGTGATATTCTCAGAAGATCAAAAATTATGGTGAGTACGTAATTTTAATTTCTGAGGGCAGCAGAATAAGGCCAATGGCACATTCATAAGGTAGAAAAATAAATGGGCAGACTGGATGGGCCTTGCGGTCCTTATCAGCCGTCAATTTCTATGTTTCAGAACTTTCGGTAGGCTGAAGAATTCTACCTTTTTGATTATTTTTATTAAAATAAAATGCTAGTTTCCCAGAATTCCTGGCTCTCTTCCCATCTCATTTGTTGCGATGCTCCTCCATCACACTCAGTATGTCAGCAGTCACATCACATTGTGTGTTAGCCGGCTGTAGAACAGAACCCTGCCATGGAAAGAATTTAGTCATGCTGTACAAGTGAGCCAAATCCACCACCACTATAATAATCTGTAGTAGGACCTCTGCTGCAGAATGAAGGGCTAACAGAGACAATGGGACTTTGCTACTGTGTATATAAAAGGTACTATACTGTATAAAACCATATTCCTTTCCTATTTCCTTTATAAAGGCCAGAAATATCTATTTTAGGAGTTTGATCAAGCATGGATGTTTCTTCAGTTCTATCACAAGATGTTGAAATACTTCAAGTGGATTTCTTTGGAGACCAGGAGGATATCTAACTAAAACGTTTTTTATTTACTGCTTCTCTTCCTAACTTCCTCCACCCTTGTTCACATCTGTGGAACACTACAGAAACATAGAAACAAAGAAACCTAGAATTTGACGGCAGATAAGGACCGCTTGGCCCACCTAGTCTGCCCATTTCCCTACCTAACTGATAAGCTGCAGATCCTAGTTAACCAACAGCCTACCCCCCCCCCCACCTAGAATTGCCTTATGCCTGTCTCATGCATTCTTGAATTCTACCACTGTTCCTGACTCCACAACCTCCTCAGGAAGGCTGTTCAATGCATCTACAACCCTCTCTGTGCAAAAATACTTTCTAACATTACCTCTGAGCTGTCCCCCCTCTATCTTCAAATTGTGCCCCCTTGTTCTTGCACATCTCTTCTGAAAGATATTACTCTCTTGTACTTTGCTAATTCCCTTGATATACTTGAAAGTTTCTATCATGTCCCCCCTTTCCTCAAGGGTATACATAGTAAGCTGCTTTAGTCTCTCCTCGCATGTCTTCTGGTGCAGACCCTGCACCATTTTGGTTGCCCTCCTCTGAACCACCTCAACTCTATGTCTTTGCGGAGATGGGGTCTCCAGAATTGCACGCAGTACTCCAGATGGGATCTCACCAACTGTCTGTACAGAGGGATAACAACTTCCTGTTTTCTACTGTTGATGCCTCTCCCTATGCATCCCAGTACCCCCCAGCCCTCCTTACTGCCTTCTCACATTGCTTGCCCACCTTTAGGTCATCTGATATGACTACCCACAGGTCCCTTTCCATTTTTGTTGTTGTTAGTATCTCACCCCCCGTTGTGTACTCTTCCCCTGGGGTTTGTTTCCCAGATGCATTACCTTACACTTCTTTGCATTGAATGTGAGCTGACACATATTTGACCATTCCTCCAATCTTGCCAAGTCCCTTTTCATCCTTTCCACCCCACCTTGTGTATCAACCCTGTTGCAGATCTTTGTGTCATCTGCAAAGTGACATACCTTTCCTTCCAGGTGCTTTCCAATGTCACTTACAAAGACATTAAAGAGGACCTTTCACAATACTGAACCCTGCGGTACCCCGCTAGTTACCCTCCTTTCGTCACTGTGGACTCCGTTTACTATTACCCTTTGCGTCCTGTTGTCCAACCAGTTTTTTTTATCCAGGCTACCACCTTGGGACCCACTCCAAGGTTGGCTAACTTGTATATTAATCTTTTGTGTGAGATTGTGTCAGATGCCTTTCTAAAATCTCGGTAGGCCATATCCACAGCCCCTCCCTGGTCTACTACTTTGGTCACCCAGTCAAAGAAATCTGTTAGGTTCATCTGACATATCCTTCCTGCTGTGAAGCCATACTGCCTTGGGTCCTGTGCCCCACTGGGCTCTAGGTACTCAACAATTCTTTCCTTCAGAAGTGATTCCATTATTTTCCCTACCACTGAGGTCAAACTAACTGGTCTGTAGTTTCCTGCCTCTGCCCTGCTCCCACTTTTGTGAAGTGGAATCACATTTGCCCTCCTCCAGTCCTCAGGTACCACCCCATTCTCCCATGATTTGTTAGAGAGCAGTCAGTGGTGTTACTAGTTCTGCCCTTAGTTCTTTTAGAATTCTGGGTGAATCCCATCAGGCCCCATTGCTCTGTCCACCCTCAGTTTCAAGAGTTCTTTCAAAACCCTTTCTTCTGTGAATGGACTGGTATAGACCCCCCTATTCTGAGTTTCTCTCTTGTTTGGTTTAGGTACCTCCCCCTCATCTTCCGTTGTGAATACTGAGCAGAAATATTCGTTCAGTAGCCCTCCTTTTTCACCGTCACCCTCTGCCCACATTCCTTCCCCTTTAATTAGTCTCTGTATCCCTCCCTCAGTCTTTCGTTGCTCCCTAATGTGCTTATAAAAGGTTTTATCCCCCCTCTTAACAGAGTTGGGTATCTTTTCCTCAGTTTGTGCCTTTGCTATTCTGACTGCCTTCCCTGCCTCCTTCTGCTTTAACTGATAAAGGTCTCTGTCCTGCTCCTTCTGTGTTTTCTTATATCTTCTGAATGCTATCCTTTTCTCCTTAACCTTCCCTTCCACCTCTTTTGAGAACCACAGTGTTTTTTTCCTTCGTTTTGTTTTGTTGATTTGCTTCACACAAAGGCTTGTTGTCTCTGCGATGGCTGTTCTGATTATTCCCCATTGTTCCTCCACCCCTCCTTCTTGCCCGTTTGCTAGTGCTTTTCTGAGGCGCTCTCTCATTTTCCCAAAGTCAGCCTTCCTAAACTCCAGTACTCTTGTTTTTGTATGGCTTGACTCTATGGCTGTGTTTATTGTGAACCACACTGTTTGGTGGTCACTTGTTCCCAAATGGCTACCTACTTGTAAATCTGAGATCCTTTTTCCTTCCCCATTTGAGAGTACCAGGTCTAAGATTGCTCCCTCCTGAGTGGGTTCCAACACTAGCTGTTTGAGGCATCAGGAATGACCCTGCTCTTTGATGTACCTGCAGCAAAGGTACTTCAGTTAACATCTGGCATATTCAGGTCCCCCCATCAACAATATCTCCCCTTTTTCTGCCATATTAAGGATGCCTTCTATCATTTCCTTGTCCATTTCCTCCCCCTGAGATGGGGATCTGTACACAACCCCCATGCGGATTGTGGTGCCATTTCCTATCTCCAAGGTGACGCATAGTAACTCATCAACTTTCTGTTTACTCTTTAGTTCTGTTGCTTTAATCCCTTCCTTTATATAGAGAGCTATTCCTCCTCCTCTTTTACTCACCCTGCTCCTCCTGTAGACCGTGTATCCTGGTATGTTGACATCCCAGTCATGGTTTTCTATGTACCATGTTTCAGTGACTGCCACAATATCCAGGCATATCTCTTCCATCAAGGCCACTAGTTCAGGGAGCTTGTTACACAGACTGCATTGGTACTCATCACCTTCCTTTTTTTTTTTTTTTAATGGCCTTAGCCCTTTTAGCCCCATCCCTGTCCTTACTGCCTTTTTCTGCATTTACCCCTGTCCTGCTCCCTACTGACTTCTCTACCTTGGTGTTTACCTCTCAAACTACTGTGTTTTGTGGGGTGAGGCTGGGATTTCCCTGATGCTTTTCAGTGCCTCCCCCCTTGGCTAGTTTAACTGCTTACCAATGAAGCATTTAAACTTCTCACCTAGGATCCTGTTTACCCCCCTGGACAGATGCAGACCATCGTGCCAGTATAGGCCTGCATCCCTCCAGGTGGCTCCCCAGTCCCCAATGAAGCCAAAACCCTGAGCTCTACACCAGTTTTCAACCATTCAGTGAATCCCATGGTGCGGAATACCCTAGCATCATCCTTGCAATAGACAGGCAGCACCTGCGAGAAGGTTACCATACATGCTACTTGTCTAAGGCCCCTCCCCAACTCTACAAACTCCTCTTGCACCTCTCTGATCCCAGCTTCCTGTCCCTCTGAGCCGTGGCGCCAGGCAGGCACCTTACCTCCCTATCCCCTTCCTCCCCCCCAATGATTGCGTCCCCCACCAGGAGTTGTTTCCTTCCCCTGTGGGGTCTCGTGCCACCCTCCTGTGGGTCTCCTTTGTGGAGGTTCCCAGCATCCTCCCTGATCTCCACTGCAGGTGCCTCCATAGAGGAACCACTCTTTGCCAGAACAGCATATGAATTGTGGAGAGGTACAGCTGGAGGGATGCACCTCTGTTCCACCACCCTCTCCCTCCCTGAGCCCACCTTGGTCCACCCGCTCCTCTTTCTTGGCAACCACTGAAGTAGCGGTGGTGGCCCCAGTGGTCCCTGGGTGGGGGAAGAGGTTTCACGAATCCTAGCCAGGCCAGCCTGGAGTCGGGCAACCACCTCCCTCAGACCAGAGGGGTGCCTGCAAACAGGGCAGCATCGCAGCCTCCAGAATGTCTTCTGGAACACTGCTGCCTCACAGCCATTGCACTGCACCACTCCCATCTTGACTTATTTTATGTCCCCTCTCCTGTTGCTTTGTATGCTTACTGTCTCCTCCCTCTGTGTATTTTTACACTTGCTTTCCTACTGCCTATGTGCCCTTACAACTCTCGCCCTTCCTGTTCTGGGACAGGAACTTCCTGTAGTCTTCAGTAGTCTCTTTCTTCTGTGCTTGGATTCAGACTTCCAGCAGCTTTGGGGGGATAATTATTTTTATAATAACATTTTTATTGTTTTAGACAAATACAGTGTTACCGCACTGAAAACCCTAGGAAACCAAAACGGGAGGAAAAGAAGGGTGGGGGCAAATAAGGAAGGGAAGAGGGAAGAGACAAAGGACATGTGATGACATAACTATTAGGGCTAGCAAAGCTAATTAATACAAGGTTCATGACTAGCAATCTCCTAGAACAAATTAATTATTGTAAAATAAGATAGTATAATTAACTATAGCAGCAGTGACTTCATATCTGACAGGTTGTCATTCCTACCCAAAGATGTTGACCTCATAAAGTGTATTACTGAGATGGGACCTTTTAGAGAGCTGTAATGACCCACCAAGCTCCCTCTGAGGGCTCAAGGGGGGGGGGGGATTGGGCACCTTAAAAGTGCTAGAGCCTAATCTGTGTCTTGACAAGGCCATATGCCCAGCGGAGATTTCCTATGGGGGATACAACCCACCCAACTTGTATGATATCATGGGATATATGTAGCTATATCCACCAGCAATAAGAAAGGTCAATCAGTACCCTGCTGTGGGATGTTCAAGTTCTGGAGCTTCAGAAAGTTGAAGTAAAGGGTCCAACATTGATTGAATTTGGGCATTTTGTACTTCTGCAGGTGTGAAATCCTGTCCAATTTGGCTAAAGAGGAAAGAGATACTAACACATCCATCACTGTAGGCATCAGAGGTGACCTCCATTTGCATAATAGAGCTCTCTTAGTTTGAAGCGAGATCAGTGCCAACCATCTAGTCTCATGAGGGGTCATTTGTGGGAGCTCCATTCGGATACCCAAGATGTAAAAAAGTGGACTAAAAGGGAGCTTCTTCTCTAACACTTTGCATGCAATATCATGGATGCCTTGCCACGGGGATTTCAATTGCGGTCATGACCACAGTATATGCAGAATATCCGCACCCGAGCCCTGACATCTCCAGCAAGCATCGGACTCCAGAATCTTAGCTGTATAAAGCACAGCTGGCAATTTATACCAAGAGTGGGCTATTTTGTTCTTTATTAATCTAGTCCTAGCATGCATCAGCCATTTATGGGTATCTTTCCATGACTGTTCCCAGGCTATAGAGGAGATAGGGGTCCGGAGCATCTTTTCCCACTTGAGTCTCGTCCTCTCAGAGTATTGGGGAAGGGTATCTCTTAGTTTAGCATAGATGCGCCCTGCTAGATCTTTTGGCTGTTGTATCCAGATATGTAGCTCTGAGTTGCTTGTTTGGGGCTTCGAAGGGTGCAATATATACCTGAGTGCTGCCCTGAGCTGAAGATACTTCAAAAAGTCTGCACAAGAAAGGTTCCAGATACGTGAAGGGATTGAAATGTATAGAGGGTCTTAAGAGTGGGGTCTAGCAAGTCTTTTAATACAAGAATACCCTTGTCTGCCTAGAATTTCCAATATACCCATTGTGCATCAACAGTAATATCTGGATTAAACCATAAAGGGGTATAAGACAGGGGAAGAGGAGTCTGGTTCAGTCTTTTGTGAACACCCAGCCAGTTGGACCTGGCTGCCTCGACAGATGGAGACGTGTAAGGGGACCTACCTCTGACAGAAGGGCTAACTCTGTGAGCCCTATGGGACATCAGAATGGATAAGAAATGTACTGACTCAGTAATATCAAGCTCTATACGTACCTGTTGTGGGGAAAGTGATGTTACTGGGTGCAACCCTTTAACCATTTGTGCCGAAAGGAATGCCTGCCGGTATCCTTCTCCCCATGGAAGACTTCGCCCTCCCTTGCTCCAGTGAGCTCTCAGTTGACCAAGGGTAAATCGGGGTTTGTTGCCTTCCCATAGGAAATCTCCAATAAGCCTATCGAAAGCCAGATACCATTGTTTAGGGAGGGGAATATGGATATGCATTAGCAGATAAAAAATCTTGGGTGCAGAAACCATTTTAATTGTAGCAATTTTGCCTGCCCATGTCATTTGCAGAGGTTTCCATCTATCGAACTCCGTTTTTAGAGAGCAAAGAAGGGGCTGAATGTTTGTCTGCCAGAGAATATCTAAAGAGGATGTGAGCTTAATACCCAGGTATGTGATCCCCTTAGGTGCCCACATAAGGCCTACGGTCTGAGCTATCTCTTGGGAACATTTCCCATTCAGGGGGAGTACCTCCGCCTTGGCCTGATTCAGTTTCAATCCTGAATATTGGGAAAATAAATCCAACAATTCCAATAACGAAGGAGCAGATCTTTGCAGGTCTACCAAGAGGAGAAGCAAATCATCAGCGTACTTAAGGGAAGTGTACTCTGTATTACCCACTTTGATACCATTAATACCTGGGTGACTACAGAGTGCCAGAGCTAGAGCCTTCACTGCCAACACAAAAAGAAGAGGGGACAGTGGGCAGCCTTGTCTTGTTCCCCCATTCAAGGTGAATAGGGCCAGAGAGTATGGCATTCGTATTAACTCTAGCTGAGGGAGATGTATAAATAGCTTGAATTCTTGACAGGAATTTTGGGCCAACTCCAAATGATGCCAAAGCCAAATATAAATAGTCCCACTCCATGGAGTCGAAAGCTTTTTCAAAATCCACTGCGACTGCTGCAGCAGGGGTAGGGAGATATTTTGCTATGTGCATGAGATTCATTAATGTCCTTAAATGATCAGAGCTGTGTCGCCCGCGCCCGGCGATAAAACCCGCTTGGGATAGATGTATGAAACTTGGCAGAAGGGGATTTAGCCTGGCTGCTGAGATTTTGGCATAAAGCTTACGATCAGTATTAAACAAGGATATCTGTCGATAATTGCTGGGCTTGGTGAGGTCCTTGCCTTTCTTCGGGATGAGTACAATGGTTGCCTCTCTTAGTGAGGGAGGAAGATCACCTCTGAGCTCAGTATTTTGAAATACTGCCGTTAACAGTGGAGTTAGAGTGTGTGCTAGAACCTGGTAAAAATTTGCAGTGTATCCATCGTTTCCGGGGGATTTACCCAGTTTGAGAGACTTAATTGCAGTACTAACCTCTTCTGTAGATATTGGGGACTCAAGTAACTGAGCTTGTTGATCAGTAAGTTTGGGGAGTTGGCAGGATTGGAGAAAGGGCTGTATCTCCTTGTTCAGATGGACATGAGTGGTGGTGTATAACTTCTTATAATAGGCGGCCATTATATCCTTTATTGTCCTGGGAGCTGTGGTCAGATTTCCACTTACGTCCGTAAGGCCAGCAATATATGTACTAGCTTGTCACTTACGAAGCTGATAAGCAAGTATCTTGCCGGCTTTATCTCCACCTTCCCAAAAAGAGTGTTGTAAACGTAATATGGCTATTTCAGCCTTTCTATTAAGGAGCAGATTAATCTCAAACCATAGGTTTAGAACAACTTTACCTATTCGAGAATTCGGGTTAGGGGAGGGTGTGGCCTTAAAAAGGCCTTCTGCCTCTTTCAATTTCTGTTCTAGAGATGCCAGATGTAGTTCCCGCTCCCTTCTTTTTGCTGCTGCAAATCCCATTATATTGCCACGCATGGTGGCCTTAAAGGCTTCCCATGTGTTACCAGCAGACGTATCAGCTATCGGGTTGTGGGCTAGGAAAAGGGCAGCTTCATTCTGAGCCCATGGGATAAAATCGTGGTCCCTAATTAGTATAGGATCTAACCTTCAGTGACGGGATGGGGGGGGGGTTAGTGTCCCATTGCATTAAAAGCTGCACTGGGGCGTGGTCTGAAATTACTCTAGGGAGAATGGTAGCATCTAGAGATTTAGCTGTAACTGCTGAGGATCCCAACCAAAAGTCCAATCTGCTTTAGGAGGCGTTGGGCTCCGAGTGGAAAGTATAATCCCTAGTTCTGGGGTGGAAAAGTCTCCAAATATCTGATAGCCCTTGATCCAAAATCATTTGGTGGAGAGCATTTATACATCTAATGTGTGTTTCTTTGCTTCCATCATTCCCGTCAAGAGACTGAACTAGCGAGAGGTTAAAATCTCCTCCAATAAGGAGGGGGCAGGAAGGGGGGGTAAATTCCAAAATAGCCTGTGCTATATCATGAAAAAACTGCGGCGTATCTTCATTTGAGACGTAAAGATTACAGAGAGTGATAGGTCCTGAGGGGGTATCGTAGGTTCCTAAAACCCACCTACCATCAGCACTAGATAGCGTCTTAGAGAGGGTCCAAGGTAAAGATTTATGAATTAAAATGATTACTCCGCGTTTTATAGTAGTGGCGTGGGAAGATACTTGTTGTCCAACTCAGTCCTTAATTAGACGAGTGTTGTCCTCTCCTGAAAGTTTTGTTTCCTGAAGAAACGCCACCTGGGATTTAAGATGCTTCAAATGAGTTAAAATTTTTTTCATTTTGACAGGGGAATTTAGGCCCCGCACATTCCAAGTGTGTACTAATAGGTCTATCAAACTGTCCCTCAAGCGGCTAGTTAAAGGGGTTAACTATGGGTGGGTGGGGATTGAAGATTGACGGGTGACTGTACTACATCAGCCCACTGGGGTGTGATAAAACTCAAGAGATCAAGTAGTAGAACCCTAAGGGGTATCTTCCTCGTAGTAAAAGTTAGAGCACCTAACACACCGTAAGCCTAATATGAGATCCCACACTGCGTTTCTCTATCTAAAACAACTCTGTACACAAAGAACGAAAAAAAAGAACAATAATCAAAACTTATCCTATAATGAGAATGGTGAGGGGTTTATCCAGCTGAGATCAGCTAATGGAAAACCCTCTCACTTCTGTGGGGCCTGTGGCAAAAACCACCAGTTCTAGGCCCAACCCACCAAACACTAGGGTAACTGCGAAAAACCTTTAATGTACTGTTAGACTGTAGTCAGTGTACAACTATCAACAACTATACCCCAGAGCCTAGCAGGAGTTATCCCAGAAGTTTCTACTCAGTTAGGGAGGGGGAGGAATGCGTATGTCTGGAAAATAGGTGCTTTCCACTATGTAACTGGCATCAAGCTCAAAAACGAAAGAGAGCTGTTACCAAACAGATACACGTATTTGACCAAACAATGGTGTAAAGATCAGCTTCAGCTGTCTATGCTCACAGGTTGTCTGAGCTGTAACTCAGACATTGCAGGTTCAGGTTCAGAAAAGGACCCACAACTTCCACGAGCAGAGCACCAACAAAGATGCAAATGTGTCTAAAGACAAACAGCATATTAAACATTATCATAAACTCCTATACACTTTAACTCACGAGCCAATTGGTCCACATACATGCAACAGAGTATCTCCGAGGTAAAGTGTCGAGCAAGGGGGGGGACCCTCAGTTGGCCTGGCAAGTATAGAGAGCAGCCTAGCTTGAGGTACTAGGGCCCCAATTGGGGATAACTGTTTAGTAACAGCAGCTCCATGCTACCCCCTAGTGAGCGATGACATCCTCCCCAATACCCCCAGACACAAAATTAATGTCCTCGGGTGGTTGCACCGTGGATTCAAGGCCTGGTGGTGCGGCGGTGGCCACTGGTTTCAGTTCTAAGTCCTGCAACAGGAAAGTGGCCTCAACGTCCTTGGCCCAAGAAATCTCAGTGCTCCCCAGGTCTGATCCTTTACATTCATCTGTAGACAGCTCCATATTGCTCGGTATGTCCTCCTTCTGAAACGATTCAAGTGGCTCAAATCTGTTCTTTGAAAAGTAGGGGCTGGTATACACGATCCCCTGGCCTTCCGCTCTGCTAACACTCTGTTCAGTACCAACCTCATCTCATCTGTGCCCTTGCGGGTGATCTCTCTTAGAGTGTGGGGATTGCGGAGGCCTCTTCTGAACTTTAGGGTTCCTGGGCTCCAGCCCATTCTTGAAAGACCGGGGGGGGGGCCAGGCCCCGGGGAGTCAGGCTTCTGAGGAGGGTTCCTCGGAGGTTGGTCATTACAGTGATTCAGACCATCAGCATGAGATTCTGAGGGGCCAGAGGTAGGCCAGGTCACTGAAATATAATCAAGTGCGGTCTCGGGAGTCTCAAATTGATGTGTAATTCCATTCACTGTCATTTTCAATATAGCTGGATACTGGAGAGCAAAGGGTATTTGCAATTCATGTAATCTATGGCATATCTCTGTAAAGGCTCTTCGCTTGTTTGCAAGTTCCTTTGAAAAGTCCTGAAAGATCATGATACGATGACCTCTCCATTGTAGTGCCTCAAGCTCCCTTTCTTGCACCTGTATCGCTTCTTTTTCAGCAAAATTTAATAGTCTGGCGATAATGGGCCTCGGTTTGTCTCCCACTGGTGGTTTAGGTTGCAGTGATCTGTGCGCCCTTTCTATCGTTACCCTAGTGGTCTGGGGGAGATCCAATACTTCGGGTAAAGCAGTTTGGAGAAAGTGAATGGTCTTGCCTTCCTCACCACCCTTGGGGAATCCCAGGAACCTCAAGTTGTTATGGTGGCCCCTATTCTCGAGATCGTTGAGTTTGTCTTGTAGTGCGATAATTTGTGCAGCTTGATTCCTTAGAGTGGCGCAGTGACCTTGGACCACATCGTCTTGTGCCAGTGCCTTTTGTTCTACTCGGTCCAGTCGGGCATCAATCTGTTGAATTGAGACTGCAGTTGTATTAGAAGCCAGAGTTAGAGCATCGATACTAGTAATAATGGATGTAAACATTTTTCTGACCGACAGGTCTTCAGTCTCCTTTCTTGAGTGCACCATTAGGCCTGTAGCACAAGCAGCTCAGTGGCAGACAAACAATAATCGCAACTCCCCGATGTCTGATCAGGTTCTTGGTCGGTATCAAAGCTGTTCAAGTGTTCCGATTACTAAATTTCTAGAGTACCCAGGAAGAGAGCGACTTCTAGATGGGTTTTTAATGGATCTTGGCTCTGGGGTTGTAGCAGTGAATTTTTAAGTCGCCATCTTGTCTGCAGGTTGGCCACGCCCCCAAGAGTTATTTTTTAGGTTCCTTCAAGGTTGATGAAACTAATGTGTCTCAGTGATCCTTCCCTTCCTACTGCCAAACAGGAAGTTCCTGTTGTCAGTCAAATGCAGTGGCTATAAAAGTAGAACTGGCTTAGGGTGGGAAGGAGGGCAATTAGTAAAAAAAAAAAAAAAAAAAGTAGTTCTAGACTGCTCTTTCTTGCACTGAAAGCAAAGTTGTCCTTTGTCAAAAACAGCAGAAAGCTGTAATTGGAGACACCTGCTTTTGTACTCCTAAGCCACACCCCCAATTAGATTCGCCCTCTGCTCCTGACTTAGTAAATTAGGCTGATACAGCCCCCTTCCTCAGAGAAACACACAGTGACTTTCTTTTTTTTTTTTTTACTTAAATGAGACCCCCTTCTTCTAATAAAGTATATGTTTGCTTAATCCAAACAGACACTGACTCCTGCTGAGATAGAAGCCCATTCACTATCCTTCTCTGGGATTTACCTCCACTCCACTGATTCCTCATTGCTTACCACCCATGGAGGTGTCTTCAGGGCTGCCCAGGCCCCTCTAGAGGCCACATGCAGACTGATGGTTGAGGGCGCAGTTGGAGATATGGGGCCTGCAGGTATCCCTATGTGCTCCTGCAGGATTGAGGATTTTCCAGTATTATTCTTCCCACAAAATGCTGGCCTAAAGGTGCTGATATAGCTGCATGCAGCAGTCATACATAGCGAAGCTGTGTGTCTCGCCCCTTCCCCACTGCTGCCCAGCCGCTGCCCCACCTACAGTACTCCTCGTGGTGCTAACACAGTAGGATCTGGCAGTCATGCACCCCAGTGGACGTGAGTGTCCTTTGGGATGCTGATCCCTCCCCCCAAGTGGCCTACAGCATCCAGAGATCGCTTCCAAACCTATGTCACTGATGATGTGGGTGACAACGCTGCCGCTGTGATGAGCCGGCATTTAATAGAGAATATTGATCTTTTTTTTTTAAGGCAACTGCAGTGCAAACAGTTTCAAGTGCCCAGTTTTGCTCTTGTATTTCTCTGATGGACTTTACCATTCGCTTTCTCTTTAGAATTGAGGTAGCAGTCTTGGCATGGACACTCAGTTCTGCTGTGCATGTCAGTAAAGCTCAGTAGCAATATCACTTGTGGGTCACAACATTATGGGCTGAAGTCCCAGACTAGGACTTGAGCTCATACAAACTGCTGTTACTGCATTGCAATACTGGGGTGGGATGCTGGACTAAAAGAGATGCCTTTCTTGTGTGGCTTTCAAACAAGAGTTTAAACTGTGGTCCTTTCTGCCTATTCTGGGATTTTCCATGCATAGATGCAAATATTAGATTTTATGCAGTATCCTTGTGCGTAACCCTTCTTTTGCTAACCCCTGTTCTTCCTGCACCACAAAAGAAACATTTAATTCTGTTGTCTTTAATGCCTTTGATCTCATCATCCCCTCCCCTCCCCCAGTCCATCTTTTTCCCACTTCTCTGAAAGAGCAGCTGACATGGCCTGGGTGGGCAGCTTATTCCAGTTAATTGCCTGCCTGATGAGCTAAATAAGCTACTTTTAAAAATGTTTAGGCAGTTTTAAAGGTATTAATTTTAACTTGGTTTGCCCAGCTTGTAACTTCCACAAGATAGGCACAGCAGTTCTTAAGGCTCGATTTCCCCATTTGTTTCAGGTGGAACGTAGAACCAGGAGGAGCCCTGTGTCAGAAGAATGAAGGGGGTGGATGGGAGTGCATTCTGTCAGAAAGTCTTTCGGGTTGCCAGGGCCCAAATAGTGCAGATTTTGTAGAGTGACAAACTTATCCTGAAGGTGATGTGCCACCTCACTGGCATCCAGTGCATTTCCTGCAGAACCGGCATGATACATCCAGATTGTGAGATCCTTGCAATCAGCCAGGCTGATGAGTTCTGCACAAGCTGCAAGTGATGCACCAACCCTGCAAATAGCCCTAGATAGAGAACATTGCAGTAATTCATTGTGGAGATGGCAGCTGCATGAATCAGCGTTTCCAGGTGGGCTGTCTCAAGATGGGTTTGAACTTGGATGATATTATAAAGGTGGTAAAAGCCACTGCAGACAGCAGATGACACATGATGTTCTAGAGCCAATCCACTGTCCACGATGATGCCCAGTTTTCTCACCCCACCAGCATCTCATAGTGTGTAGTGCCTTTTAAAAATGGTAACAGGGCACTATTACTATTCATTGCTGCCCCGACATGGTCTGGTTTCACCAATAACACCTCTGTCTTCGATGAGTTCAGTCTGAGCCAGTTTGAGGCCATCCAGTCTTTGGTTCAAGCCGGACATTTATCTAACACATCTACAGTGTTGACCCTATCAGGTGCACATGACAAGCAGATCTTGGTGTCACCTGCATAGCAATGAAAACCCAGACCTTAATGCTTAATGATCTCTCCCAATAGCAACATGTACAAAGCAAATAACATGGGAGCTAAAATCAACCCCTGAGGCACTCCACAGCAGAAGCAGCAGCCTCCAAGATGTTACCGTCCAACGCCACTTGCTGCACTCTGCTGGGCAAATAAGACTCGAACCATGGCATCACCATCCCAGTGAGTCCTACATAGTGCCTCAAATGGATCTACAGCGCTCCATGATCCACCATGTTAAATGCTGGGGAGAGCGATCCAGCAGTACCAAGATGGGGCACTGACTGCTGTCTCTCATGAGAAGATGATTGAACACCATGACTAGTGCTGTCTCCATACTATATTGAGGTCTAAATCCAGACTGAAATGGCTCATGGATTTTGTAACATACCAAGCTGTCCTGCTTCTGTCTTCTCAATTACGTTCCCTAAAAATTGGAGGTTTGGAAAATGCCTGTAGTTTGCCAGATCCTCAGGGTCCAACAATAACTTTTTCAGCAGGGGTTTCACCACTGCCTATTTTGGTTCAGTGGGGAAAACACCCTTCCGAAGGGAACACCTGATTATCTCAACAATTATTGGAACCAGAGCTAGCCGGCAACTTGAGAGAAGGCTGGTAGGCCCTAGGTCCAAGACTAGTCCAGACACTGCCCACTGTAGCAGTGTGCTTAAGTTCCTCACCTCCTGAATTCTGCTGGCCCATGACAGACCATCTGTGGAGATACCTGCTTTGATGGAGGACTACTTCCTTACAAAGGAAAAACTGAACTCATCGCATTTTTTTCTGTTGTATATACTCATCCCGACTGAAGACTGTCCACAGTGTTGAAGAGCTGAGCCAGTTGATTTTTCCCTTCAGCAGTCTCACATAACAGGAACCCTGTCTTTCTCAGCATTATCACCTGCCAGTATTCACCATAGGGAGCATTCAGCTTCAGTCTCCTCCTCTGACCTGGATCTCCATCAGAAATGCTCCAGCCTCCACCCACCAAATGTCGTCATCAAACCAGGGTGACCTACGCAGGACATCAAGGGGAGAACATGATAGGGTGCCAGAGCCTCAGAGGCCCTGTAAGGGCTTTGTTATAATCCTAAATGGCATTTACTGCTTCAGCACATGATAATACCATGCATGAGATGTCCAGAATCTCCAGGAGGTTATTAGATTCCAAGTTTCTAATAGAGCACTATCTGACCATCTCTTCAGGAGGGGTTTGTCAACAGGGGAGCTCCACAAAGGAACTGTACGGCATGATGATCTGACCACCTGACCGGATCAACCCTGACATTACTAATGTTGAGACCCAATGTGAAAATCGGATCTAAGGCATGGCCTTTTTGGTAAATCCCAGTGATAACCACAGCAAGTGAAGACATGAACTGAAGGAACTGTTGTCCAAACAGAGAGAGTCTTTATTGTCAACCCCAGCAATGAAATCTCCCAGCACTATCAGGCTAGTAGATGAATCCACTTGGCTGTGAAGTTCTCCAGTCCCTGCAAGAATTCACTCCCATGCCCCAGGTAATTATACATGAGAATGATTCTGCAACCTGTGCCCAGACCCCCTTTAATGGCCATGCATTCAAACAAAATGGTTTTCTCTATGGAGTGTGATGTCAGCCCCAGAGTGGCTGTATACTGTACATGTTACACAGCGATCAAGATCTCAAGGTACACATATACTGCTAATTTGACACACAGAACATAGGGCTCCATAGGGACTGAATACTGGGAACATCCTGACTTGCTAAGATTACATCATCGCATTAGATATTCCCAGCAATCTTAGGCTCCGATCGGCACGGGGCTCTGAAAATGTTTTCTGGTTTTGGCGTTGCAAAACAACTCGCCGAAAAGGCATTAAACGTTGGCTTTTAAGGTAACTGCTTCTGCCATTCAAAACCTCTCTCTGTCTGCTCTGCTTCCACGGTAGGGTTTTTAAAACTGTATACCCCATTTTATGTATGTTTTGGTAGCCTTTAATAAAGCATAGATGATGCAAACTCTAATATAAAGCATTCTCAAATGAAAAAGTCCATAAGGTCCAACAGAATTTCAAAATTTGTAGGCACAATTTATATATTTCAATGTCAGAATGGATATAAAAGTAGCTGTTTGATGAAGATAAATGAAATGGAGTCAATGAGGGAGTTGATGAAGAAAAAAATTAAACCACGGCCTTACCCTCTCTCATAGGGATTCGACAGGTGCAAATTGTGACATGATTAAGCAGGGTGAGTGCTAACCTTAGAAGGACAGTGTCCAGCATTGATCCCCTGCCTACCCTCGTCACCCACCTCTCACCTGGTACTGAGAATAATCAGGATGACCAGACGGCAGGCTTACTCTTCCACTGTGACCCTTGTCTTGCAATCAGAGCCTCCAGAATGAAAACAGGGCAGCAGATTCCAAGCACAGGCAGGGTCAGAGCAGTACAAATGCCGGCAGGGAACCCAATCTCAGTCTGAACACCCCATCGCCGCTAAGCCACCAATGCCACTCGGCCCCGCAAAGGCTGCCAACCAAAACCCTGCATGCCCCAACCCAACCTCTGCTGTGCCACAGTAGCTGCCCGACGTGGCTCAAACCTTAATTATTTCAGGCAGCAAATGGATCCAAGTCTATTATTTGGTGACCACTTTAGTGCCATTTCTAGTGGGACTGTTACCTCCTCAGGAATGTTTCCTGACTGGGGCCACTATTGGTAAAGCCTGATACTGATCTACACTTCTATCATTGATAGGATCTGTTACTGCAAGTGGCTGTTCAGTTCAGCGCCTGTCTACTTACAGGATTCAGTTAATATAACTGATTACAGCTTCTGTCCTTAAGTCCTTTCCTAGGCACCCTGTGAAATACATGTTGGTATGAGTTTTCCATCCTGCATCAGTGAGCTTACTGTTTGATTCTCTGATGATTCCCCAAGAGCTGGCAGAGTCAGGCTGCTGGCTGTCTTTAAATACTAGCTTCATAAAACAAGATCCAGAGCTTTCAGTTGCTACACTCCAGCCTTTGAAATACCATTCCAGGTGAAATTGGGAAAACCAGGTAAAGTGGCACTGCATTTTCAGGTCAAAACTGATGGTCTGTTTCTTCAGTGTCCGTGCAGTAGTGGTTCTGTGATGCTGGCACATGAAGGACTCTGTGTAGTGAAGGTTGCATTGTATTAAGTGACAACCTCATGTAATGATCTGCATTTGCCAGTTGTCATTCGGAGACAAAAATTCAGCAAAAAGAGAAAAAAATCACCAATGAAAAAAATGATCACAGTGCTGTAACCCTGAACCGTCTCAATTCCAGCAACACAATGGAACCTGCAGGAACTTGACAGGCAAAATATGTATACTGAAAATAGCTTTCAAAGGATTATCGAAAGTAGAAAATGTGCACCTGAATTCCTGTAAATCTGTAATGTGACAGTTACCTGAGCACACTTCACTTGAGCCGTAATTGCAGTTCTAGCCAGTATAGGATTTGGGGGGGTTGAGACTCTTAGTGTACTGATTTTGTACTGGTGCAGGGATCACATGCTGACTTGCGTACCTCACCAGCTCAAGCATGCTGGAACCTGCCCAGTACATTTTTGGGGGAAGAGTTGCATTGTTTATTAAATCACATTTAATGTTATACTTATGTAGGTATAGCCACGGAAACATGACTGTAATTACAAAAGGAAACATTCAGAATGCACTTTTCCAACCTGTATAGCCAAACATGCTCTGGCAGGTTCAACTAACTCTTTCGGTAAATATTCCATCTGATTATAATGTCTGATGAAAAAGGTTTTAGTTTACTTTTTTAAAATCCTCTGTTTTGTTATAAAGGTGGGTTAGCCAGTGCCCTATTTAAAAGTAAGCTTGTTGTAGCCGACAAGTTAAAACTTAACTTTCACATAATTACTAGCTGCTGTATGTTATTAATGTACACATACCAAGCAATATCACATGTACTATTTTCTTTTAATTTTGATTGACTAAGATTTTATATCGGATGTTTTTCATCTACTGATGCTCACAAGTGAAAGATGTTTAAGGGTTCTAAGATGCGGTAGGTAGGCCGGCCCGCCGGTGATGGGTAATGTTACTGTTTGTGGCACCGACAACTGGGGTTCGGGAGTGAACCTTGGATGTCAGAGGGTCAGCGGGGGGGGGAGAAGGTGGAGTGTCCAGGTGGACTACTTGCCTTCTCTGGGGAGAGAGCGGACTTGGTACCCAGCACCAGCCGACCCCTAGCGTTGGCTGGGGGGAAAATGTCAGTCCGAAACCATGCTGCTTGGCCCTGTCAGACTTACAACTCCAAATGGAAAAGATTCAGCATTTGGTGTTCTAAGAAGCATATTTCTCCAGACACTGTTGGATTGCCTACGGTTCTGGATTATATGGTCCATCTTAATGGCCTAGGCCTCAGACCAGCTACTCTCAAAGTACACTTGTCAGCTGTTTCTGCGTTTTTGTCTGTGGGGAAGTCTAACCTCACTATCTTCCCATCCTGTGTTCTGTAAATTTTTTAAAGGATTGCTTCACATCAATCCTCCTTTTAGAGACCCTGCTCCTGCCTGGGATTTGAATGTTTACATTGCTCAACATATGCAACCCCCCTTTGAGCCTATGTCTTCAGCAGAGCTTAAGTACTTGACTTGGAAAACTGTGTTCCTGGTAGCCATTACCTCTGCCAGGTGTATCAGTGAATTGCAAGCCCTGTCAGTGGAAATTGATTTTATCTCATTTTACAGGGATAAAGTGGTCCTTAGAACCAATAGAAGGTTCTTACCCAAAGTGATTTCAGACTTCCATTTAAACCAGTCTATGTCTCTCCCTGTTTTCTTCACTGATCATTCTTCCTCAGGAGAGAGGAGGCTACACAGTTTAGATGTCAAAAGAGCCCTTAGTTACTACATAGAGCGTACCAAGGGTCACAGGTTTGATTCCCTCCAGTTGTTCCTCACTTATGGAGAAGTGGGAAAGGGCAAACCAAGCCACCGAAAGATCTGTTGCCAGGTGGATTGTGTCTTGTATACAATTCTGCAATGAAAAACTGGGAAAAACTCCACCATCAGGCCTGCGGGCTCATTCCACAAGAGGTACAGCTGCTTCCCTGGCTGCTGCCAAGGATAGCCCTCTTTTAGAAATTTGTCAAGCAGCCACCTGGAAAACAGTCCATACCTTTACCAAGCATTACTCTCTGGATATCCAGGCTAGGAGTGATGCTCAGTTTGGCACAGCAGTACTTCAGAGCCTATTCCCAAAGTAGGTTCTGTCCGTCCTCCTTGGAGGTACTGCTTGGTAGTCTGCAATTGTCAGAATACAGCAAGACTTCATGTTGTTTGAAGAAAAAATTACTCACCTTAGTAATTATGTTTCTTCTAATGGAGTCTTGCTGTATTCTGACCTCCCTCCCTGCCTCTCCCCTCAGAACCTGTTTTTGGGAAGTGGGTGGGCAGGTGCAGTGTTGCACCCCAGGGGTGTTTTTTGTTTGCACCACCCTCCTTTTTTGTTTGGGTGCTGATTTATTATTATTATAGTAGATTGGTTTTTGGGTTTCCTGACTTGAGTCTTCCTTGGGAATCCAAAACTTTTTTCAGCCAGTTGGCTAGTAAGAATTTTTACAATTTCCACATAGAATTTTTAGTTTAGTTGGGCTCGTAAGAATCTGACGGTTTAGGTTTGAATCACTTCAGACAGAGACTTCAACCAAGCTCGAACTCAGCATTCTATGCGCTGCATAGAAAGTTAACTCTTTGTTCTCCGGGGCAGTTCAAAGGTTGGGAATCACTGCAATTGTCAGAATACAGCAAGACTCCATTAGAAGAAACATAATTACTAAGGTGAGTAATTTTTCCTTTGTGTCTATCCCAGTGACAGCGCTAAGGATTTTAAAACATGGGTCAAATTAGACTCACTGGTGTAAAAAATGTGGGTCAAAATAAGAAACAGCTGGGTCAAAACCTAATCACAAGTACAAATTTCACCAGTACAGAAGCTTAAATTTGTCAAGTGAAAATACTTTTCTATTGTTTACGTTTCCATCTTTCAGCTACTATTGTAGACAGGTGCACCACTCTGGACCCACTGCCATGTAGAAAGTGGGTCATTTCTGGGCAAGCTGCAACGTTTTCCCTTTTTCCCCTATCTGGTGCTGTCCATGGCCTGTCCCATGCATGCTTGAAGCCCACCACTGTTTTCGCTCCTACCACCTATGCTGGTAGACTGCTCCAGGCATCCAACACTCTTTCAGTGAAGTACTTCCTCACATCCCTCCTATACTGCCTCCCCTTCCAGCTTCATTGCATCTCCTCCTGACCTGTTGCACCTTCCCCTCTGAAATATACTCCCCTCCTAAAGCTTCTCCATTCCCATGAGGTACACATAGGTCACTATTGTGTCTCCCCCCGACCCCCGTCTTCCAGGATGTACATATTGAGATCCCTCAGTTTCTCCTCATAAGTCTTTTGATGCAGCCCTGAACCATTTTAATTGTCCTCCTGTGGACTGTGTCTACCTTGTCTATGTCCTTCCTGCGATGTGGTCTCCAGAACTGGACACAATGCTCCAGGCGGGGTAATTCCAAAAATCGATACAGTGGCAACACCACTTCTGTCCATCTACTGGGGATTTCCCTCCGTGAACCCAGTGTCCCATTGGCCCTGCCTGCTGCCTTGTCGCACTGCCCCACCACATTGAGGTCATCAGGTATGATAACTCCAATGTCTCTTTTCTGACTTGTAACCATCAGTACCCCCCCCCCCATTTTATACACCGCCCCTGGGCTTCTGTGCCCAAGATGCATGATTTTGCACTTTTTAGTATCGAAACCCCGCTGCCATACTCTTGACCACTCTTTAAGTTTTCTCAGGTCTCTACTCATTCTCTCCATTCCCTCTGGAGTATCTATCCTATTGCAGAGTCTGTTGTCGTCTGCAAAGAGGCATACTTTTCCTTCCAGCTCTTCTGCAGTGTCAGAAGAGCTGGAAGGGAAAGCATACCCCCTTTGCAGATGACATTTAAACATAAAATTTAAAACGTGGCCGGCCCAGTGGTGCTGAGGGTTAAGGCACTGGATGCCACACCTCGATCCACACCAACGACCCGGGTTTAGGAATGAGCCTGGGTTGTCAGGGGTTGGCAGGGGAGGAGAAGGATTGAGCATCTGGAGGACTGCTCTTCTTCTCTGGGGTGGGGGGTGTGCTACCATCAGTGTGCTGGTGGCTCCTGGCGGTGGCTGGAGGCATCATAGTGCACAGGTAGTCTACAGGGGTTATGCTGGGGCCGATGCCAGGAAGGGGTGCGTGCGATAATGTGCATGCCCCTGTCCTTTGGCGTCATTGCACGCCTCACACGCCAAGGGGGAAAGAAAAGGGAAAAACAGGGGCACCAGTCGTGGCGGCATGATGGCCATCTCCTTGGAGGACTCACCGGTTCTGAGGGCCTGCAGCAATATACTGGATCCTGGTCTGGTGGCTGAGTATCAGGGGGCTCCCCGCCATGCGGGTAAATGCTGCGGGGCCCGAATGTGGAGTGGAGGTCATTGGGACGGTGGCCGGAGCTTGAGAGAGGATGCCTGGACGTGGGACAGGTAAGGCAGACTGGATGCCAGGGAAAAAAGTACCAACAAAAAAAATTTTTTATAACATGCAGTCACCTGCAATCTAACTTGCAGTCACATCCGATCCAGGTTAAGATATAACAAGCCAAGTGATGCCTGGTACAGGGGACAATGAGGTGAAGTGGGCATACCTGTTCTACATCAAGTCCAGCTTTTGCCAGCTCCACCCCGATGCCCCACTGTTCAATAGATTATCATAACTGAGTTCTTAAACAATCACTGTGTTCATAGTAAGTCTGTGGGACTCTAGTGGAATACACTTCCTGTAAAACAGGCCTAACCCTCTACTAATTTATCAGTGTGAACATTCCATTTACATTGGTGTTCAATCTATAATCCTACATTTTTAGATGACTGCACCTTTTTGGAAATGGGAATCATTGTGTGTAACAATTTTTAACACATTTTGAGTCTTACTAAGCTAACTTCTAAACTGAATAATATTATTTGGGACTCAACGGTATTTAAGACTGTCTCTGACCAAAACAGTATTGCTGGACATATCAAAAGTCCTTTGAAGCGCAACTGATATCTAATTGTAACCCCCCTGCAAATGGGGGTTCCCAAAAGACTTCCAGGAGCTTGCTTGAATGCTCCAAGCCTGAATGGTGTTTGGCATTTAAGCCATTTATCAGTGAGTGTTTTTAGAGCCTCTGGTACTGTCTCTTTAAGAGCTGTCTGCTTGCAGACATAATTAGTTTGTATGGGGGACTGTGTGCTTCTCTGAGTACCACTCGAGCTGCTGCCAATTCACTTAATTTTTGCAGTCACTAGGAGTGCAAAGGAACCTATCTGAAAGATGTAACTGTTTACCAGAAATTATTTAGAGTAATAATGAAATTACAGTTTGTCTAACCTGCTTCTTTGCAGTCAGAACTGTGTCTGCTAGTTCCCCATTCTAGTTTTGAACTGCTGAACTGGACCAATCAGTGTGGGTAAGCTAGCTCTAAAATGGTGCCTTGACGAATCAGAACTTGGACTCATAATCTGAGCCAGCCACAAGAGGATTGTATGGGCAGTGACTCTGGGAGATGTAGTTTAGACTTCAGTGCCTTTTGGACCAACAGCAGCAGTCTATTGTGAGTGACAGCCAATCCAGTCAAGAACTGGGAGGAACTCAAAGGAAGTGCCGGTTTTTGTCGGTTGGAGTTCAGTTGAGCTTTGGCAGTGAAGAAGGAAGGAGCCCTGTACTTTTCAGTGTGCAGTTTTAGTCAAAAAACAGTGTAAGGCCAGAGTTCCGGTCTGCAGCTTGTTAGGACTGAATCCGTCCTGTGAAAAGAATCAAAGGATCTCTGAAGAGTAGAAACCAGGCTCACCCTGTAGAAGACTGGAAGAATTGCTGAAAATTGCACTCGGTCTGTCAGGAACTGAATCTGCTGTGTGTTCTCCCGGTATTGTGCAGTAGATGCGATCGGGATACAGATGCAGCCTGCCTGGTATAGTGCTTTCTTTTATATAAATGTGTGAAGAGGTTTGTGTACCTCAAGTGAGCCCTACTGACATTGAAGGACCCTATCTTATTTGGAGGTCGTGAGTACTAATTCAGGGTCGCCTCCTGTTGAATTGTCACATTAAATCCAAATGGAATTACTGTACTGCTGACTGTTTAATTTTCCTTTTCTCTGTGTGAAAGGGCCTACCAGCTGCCACGGTTTGGACTAGCCACTAGGGCTTGGGTACCCAGGGACAGTAACTGATGAGGATAGGCCTGTGCACAGAGCCATAGATAGATTATTAGAGTGATAAGCTAATTAACCTGATTTCCCCTGTCCTTGTTATATCCCCTAAATAAATCAGAGCTGCTTGTTTCAGCAAAGTTATACTGCCTGAGGTATTTGTCTATGTTAAAGTACTGTACTGTGATTGTTGCACTGTATCTCATTTCACAGGAGGTCCCAGTGCGGAACCAGACCTGGGGGTAAGTGTATACTGTGAAGGTAATTCTGATATATTGTGTGGGCCACTAGTGGGAAGAAAGGGGTTGCAGTGTCCCAGAGGGCTGTGACCAAGTTAGTTTAACTATTGCAAACCCTGACCTCTGGGTGGAGGCACCCGCCATTGGATCCAGGCCCCTCAACCTGTTAGTGGCAAATCAGGCAGGGGTAGTAGCCCCTGGGATAGCGCCATCTAGGGTTACATCTTGGAGGCTCACGCTGGGATTGTGTGTCCTCTAGTGGCCATATTCTGAACCACTGTTAAGAAAAAAATGGGTACCCCGACAGAAGTGGCTGTGCACCGGCTGGTGGAGTGGTGTACTGGGGAGGAGATCGACCCCCAAAATGCTATGCTTATCCTGGACATCCCACTGGGTATCAATACGGACACTGTGCAGGGAGTACTTTCCAAGGTGGAAGGTTTACAAAACCCTGTGGTGGTGGGTCGGCATGCTAATCTGCTCACCCACACTTTCCTGGCCCTAGTAGAGTTTAAGGATCCCATAGATAGCTCCAAAGTGCCACAGACCATTACCCCAGAGGGAGCCCTCACTGCTTGGAGAGTGATAACTAAGGACAGTAAAGACCGAGAATCAGCCCCCACCACTATCTGAAACTTTTGAGGAGAAATTTGCTGAATGGTTGCTGGAGAGGGGAAAACTGTGGAGGACTTGAAGAAACTATTCTTGCCACCTGGGGGTGTTCCTCCCCCAACACCCTGTCCTGCTCCAGTGCCCGTAATGGTGGCTGAACCAATGCAGACTCCTATTTCTGCACCTGCCATTAGTCACGACTCTTACCGAAGGTTGAGGATCTTCTCTGGCACCCTCCCCACCCCCCAAGGGGAGGATGACTGGGAGACCTGGATAGACTATGTTGCCCCAAGTGCTAGAATGGCAATGCTCGGAAGGCGGCGAAAGAGGGTTAGTGAGGCCTCGAGGTCCTGCCCTGGCTACCATCCGTGCTAAGACGGGCCAGTAACCCTGAAGCGACTGCACAGGCCTATCTTGAGGCCTTGGAGAATGTGTATGGGAGCCCAGATTCTGATGAGGACCTATGGTGGAGAGTAAGAAATGCACAACAGTACCAAGGGAGTTGTTGTCTGTGTATGTCTCTCGGCTGGAAAAATTGTTGCAAGAATGCCTCAGAAAGGGTAGTTTGCCAGCGATTGAACTGGACCCGAACCAGACTGGACAGAATCTTAAGTCTGCCCCTTCTCAGAACTGCTGTTGCTTCAGTTACGCCTGGCAAATCGACTGGAATCCCACCCTCCTATGATGAGTTAATGAGAGAAATTCGAGGAGTTGAGAAAAGGCGACCTCGGGAGGTACCTGCACCAACAGCTGTGGCTACGACCCGAGTGACTGAGGGTGACCCATCAAGTGAAGTTCAGGGGCAGAGGTTGACAGTCAATGAGTGCTCTGACAAGGAAAAAGATATGCCACAATGGGGCTGAACTGTTGAGAGAGATCCGAGAATTCAAAAACAGTCCCTTTATGAAGGCCACGCCTGCAAATACAGAGCCCTGACCTATATCCGACTGCATCTGCTATGGGGTGGGGTACCCACCCATGTATCTCCTGCTGATAACAGCTCCAAACTCAATTCCTTGACCATGGAAGTGGAGAAACTGATGAGATGTCTCCAAATGCTTATCACGCCGCAGACAGAGATGGCACCCAGGTTTCCAGTTAGTAATACCCCGCCCTGGCTCCCAGTGTGGCGCCTCGGCCAGCTCAAACTCCAGAAAGTATGTTTTGCTATAATTGTGGGAAAGATGGGCACATGAAAGGGAATGCCAGTCCCAAAAGACACTGACAAAGTTGCATATAGGCTACAAGGAGAGCTTGGAGAAGAAATCAGTGGTTAAGAGGTGCACGACATGATCCCAGTGAGGGCACCAAAATGCTAATTCACGTCCTTTTGTGGCAAGGTCAGTTGCCCAGGCCCCCACTACCGCCTCTCCAGACTGGTCCAGAATAGTGGGTCCCTCCATGGAGACCACTGTAAAGGTGAATGGAGTGTCTACAAGAGCTGTATTAGACAGTGGCTCCCAAGTGACAATTATGTTCCAGGATTGGTATCAAGCATTTGTCAGGCGTGCCCTTACAACCATTAGAAGGACTGCATGTATGGGGGTTAAGTGAGAAGGCCTACCCTATTCCGGGTATATCCGAATTGGCTGTCTTTCCCCACCTCCGTGGCTGGAGTGGCGAACAAGTAGAGACCCTAGCCTAGTGTGTCCCCCACTGGACTGTATGATGGTGTCCCTTTGTTGATTGGAACAAATGCTCATATGTTCGGAAGGCTGGCACAGTTGTGTTATGAAAAACAGGGTCAAAGACTAGTAGAGCTTTAAGAGTTCGGCTTTAATTAAGAAGGCCTATGAGGCACAGAGAGATGCTGAAAAAACAGAACCAGAGGAACCAGTCGGAATTGTATGGAAGAAGGATCCTGAGTCTCTGATCCTGGCCAAATGCCCAGTGTACCTTACAGGAGAGGTCCGTATCAGAAAGGATGTTAAGAATAAAATATTAATGTTGGATGCACCAGGCGATGGAAAATTGCCAGAGGGACTGCTGGTCAAGCCTAGTATTTTGCCGCTAGAGCCCATGCTTATGCCAGAAGGGTAATGGTCCAAGTTCATAATGTGTCTGAAACATTCGAGTAAACAGAGGTTGCATCCTGGCTAATGTGCATTGTGCAGACACTGCAGTGCTACCCAGCAGCAAGAGTTCAAGGAAGAATGACAGAGTAACGCCTGACTTGTTTGATTTAAGCGACTCCCGCTGCCAGCTGAATGGAAAGTGAGGATCAGTGAGAGAGCTTGCCCAGAGAGACCAGGTGTTTTCTTTAAAGGAATGGGATGTAGGATGCGTGCAAGGAGCTGAGCACAATATCCGGCTGCATGACGAAAGACCATTTCGTGAGAGGTCTCGGCGCCTGGCACCTGCTGACATAGATGATGTGAGGCGGCATCTGCAAGAGATGTTAGCTGCTGGTGTAATACAAGAATCCAGAAGCCCTTATGCTTCCCCATTGTGGTAGTGAGGAAAAGAATGGAACAGTAAGGATGTGTGTGGATTATCGCACCTTAAACGGCGGACTATCCCTGATCAGTACACAATGCCCGCATTCAGGATGCTTTGGACTGCCTAAGCGGGAGCAAGTGGTTCTCTGTGCTGGATCTCCTGAGTGGGTACTACCAGATCCCGATGGCCCCAGAGGACCGTGAGAAGACTGCCTTTATCTGTCCGCTTGGCTTCTATGAATTCATGAGGATGCCTCAAGGTTTCAGGTGCCCCAGCCACTTTTCAACGATTGATGGAGTGTGCAGTGGGGACATGAACTTACTAGAGTGCCTGGTATACCTAGATGATGTTATTGTGTTTGGCAGCTCACTGGAGGAACATGAAAGCAGATTATTTAAGGTATTGGACCGACTGGAGGACTTTGGCCTTAAACTGTCCATTGATAAGTGTCAATTCTTTCAAACATCAGTAAAGTATGTGGGACACATAGTATCCACCGAGGGAATAGAGACCGACCCAAGTAAAGTTGAGGCCTTGACCACCTGGCCACAGCCCAAAATCTAAAGAACTGCAAAGATTCCTGGGATTCTGTGGTTATTATCGTAGCTTCATCAAGGACTATTCAAGAGTGATCCAGCCTACTTAACCTTACTCAAGGGTATCCCCCAACCCACAAAAATACCAAAAGTCAGCGTCCCTCAAGACTGAAAGAGTGTATTTTCATCCAAGTAAAATATTGGGGCCGCTGGACTCCTGATGTGAGACTGCTTTTCATGAGATCATATATCAACTTACCCATGCTCCAGTGCTGGCCTATGCCGATCCAAGAAAACCTTCGTCCTGCACACTGATGCTAGCTTGCAAGGTTGGGGGCTGTGTTGTACCAAAACACGAGAATGGCCTGAGACCAGTGGCCTTTGCCAGTAGAAGCCTGACCCCATCCGAAAAGAACTATCCTGTACATAAGTTAGAGTTCCTAGCTTTGAAGTGGGCTATTGTTGACCAATTCCATGAGTACTTGTATGGGGCTAAAATACTAGTAAAACGACAATAATCCTTTGACCTATGTGCAGACCTCAGCTAAGTTGGATGCCACTGGCCATAGGTGGCTTTCTGCATTATCTACATATGACTATGCTCTCGAATACCGAGCAGGTCTGAACCACATAGATGCTGATGCTCTCTCCGGAGGCCTGTTCCCCAGAATGATTGGGTCCGATTGGCAGAACCTGACATTGGGCACTCTGCCGGAAGTTTGACAGGGAGGAACAAATGTCCACGGACGCAGTGGACTGCATGGTGGGATTGCTTAGGAGCCTCTGAGAATTGCATACCTGCTGCTTATTGCCACTTTTCTGCAATAGACATTGGTGCACTGCCTCAGCTGGACAATGACAGTATTCGGCGGGCTCAATCCCACGATCCCATGATCAAAGCAGCTTTAGAAGCCCTCTATGCAGGAAAAGATGTGTCCAATACGCTCCACTGATTTGAGAACTGCACTGTTATACAAAGAAGGTCCTAAGTTGAAACTGATCAATAAACTGTTGTACAGAGAAACAGTAGACAGAGGGGACAAGTAGACAAACAACAACTAGTGCTGCCCACTGCCTTCGAGACTCAGTACTGAGGTCCTTGCACAACCACATGGGGCACCTTGGTATAGACAGAACACTTGACTTGGTGAGATCCAGATTCTATTGGCCTAAGATGGGGGCTGATGTGGAGCAACACATTCGAACTTGTAGTCGCTGATTACAGAGAAAGCTTTGCCCCAGAGGCTGCCCCCTTGTTAACATCACCACCAGTGCACCCATGGAGCTGGTCTGTATTGATTTTCTGAGTTTGAGTCAGATCAAAGAAATATCAGTAATGTGCTGGTGGTCACTGACCATTTCACGAGATATGCCCAAGCTTTCCCCACCAAAGACCAGAAAGCATCCACTGTGGCCAAAGTACTTGTAGAAAACTTTTTGTTCACTATGGGGCTCCACAAAGAATCCATTCTGATCAAGGAGAGACTTTGAGAGTCGTCTGATCAAAGAGATGCTTTCTCTGTGGGAGTCACGAAGTCCAGAACCACTCCTTACCACCCCAGGGGACCACAGCCTGAGCGTTTCAACCGCACTTTGCTAGATATGCTAGGCACCCCTGCACCAAAGGACAAGCCTAGATGGAGCCAACAAATTAGCACCCTGGTACATGCCTGCTACTGCACCAAAAGTGATGCCACTGGATTCTCCCCTACCGCCTGATGTTTGGAAGAAGCTCGACTACCAGTAGATGTGTGTTTGGGGTCTCTCCTGATGGGGTTCAAGCTGACAACTATTTACAGTATGTGCAAAGTTAAAGGCCCAACTAACTCATGCGTACCAACTGGCTCAAACCATGGCTGCCAAAGAAATCTGGCCAACAAAGAAAGGTATGATAAAAGGTGAAAGCACAGGAACTCCAGGAGGAGATCGGGTATTGCTAAGAAATCTGGGACTGCATGGCAAGCACAAGATTGCTGACAGATGGCACCATCTCCCTCACATTGTAGTGGGCAAACTAGATGATCTGCCAGTGTACAAAGTAAGGCCTGAGAATAATTCAAAAGATGTAAAAACAATGCATAGAAATCATTTACTGCCCATTGGACAAATCCTGATTGAGTCTGAGCCCCAGAAGATGCCCCTCTGGACCAGTGACTAGAGCTGCTGCTAAGAAAGATCAAGAAAGTCTGCACCTACAGAAGCAAAGTTAAGTGTTCCCCTCCACAAGTCCCAGTTGAGCATGACTGTCAGTCCATATCAGAAGAAAGTGAGTGACTTTGAATACTATCCTTCTTACGAACTGAGTCAATTGTTTGAGGGCAATCCCTAGTCAATACTGGAGACAAAGCTGGGCCTTCTGGACTGTCTAAGCCCCAGCTTCATCCCTGGAGCCAATGCTCCCAGAAAGTGAAGTGCAAAGCATCAGATCAGATGAAATGGAATCATTGTGCATGGTTGAACTGTTTGAGCTTTCAGGGAGAAAATGATAGATTAGGGCAGACTGGTGATACACCGAACAAGAAGAGTATTTGAGTGCCCTGACAGTCCACTGCCAGTGTCGAAAGCTCTCCATACGAGCCAAATGTTGTGGACTCAGAAACTGTAACTCCTGGAGCTGAAAGTGCCCCAAGTTCTAGCCTCTCTACCCCATGGAGACTCCCTGACAAGTGAGGACAATGCTGAAAATGAGGCTCAGAGTGCAGAGACTATAACAGTTCCCCCTAGAAAGACTGGTCGAGCTGCTAAAGCCTGTGGTGCACCTCAGTTATGATTCACTTGGGGGCCTGTGGACTTGCCTCTCAATGTTGTCCATAAAGGAGTGTATGTGTCCCAGGCTCACTGCCCAAACTGAGCATCAGTGCTAACTCAAGTTACTTGTGTTGCCCTCTAAGTATGGTGCCCTTGCCCATCCAGCCCCAAGGTAACTGATAGGAAGGGCCCCCTCTCTTCAATTTCATGTACAAGAGGTAATAACTTGAGTTATGGTACAATGTGTATGTAATACTGTGTAAAGTGGACGTACTGCAATGTTTCAGAAATGTGTTCTTGGTAAAATGATATATTGACTGATGATTACATGTCTTGAGCCTAATGCAAATGTATATAGTTGCAGTTGAAACTTATAGGTACTTGCTTGGCCTGACGTCAAGCTTTCCCAAACCAGGAAGGGTGTAACCCCTGCAAATGGGGGTTCCCAAAAGACTTCAGGAGCTTGCTTGAATGCTCCAAGCCTGAATGGTGTTTGGCATTTAAGCCATTTATCAGTGAGTGTTTTTAGAGCCTCTGGTACTGTCTCTTTAAGAGCTGTCTGCTTGCAGACATAATTAGTTTGTATGGGGGGACTGTGTGCTTCTCTGAGTACCACTCGAGAGCTGCTGCCAATTCACTTAATTTTTGCAGTCACTAGGGTGCAAAGGGAACCTATCTGAAAGATGTAACTGTTTACCAGAAATTATTTAGAGTAATAATGAAATTACAGTTTGTCTAACCTGCTTTCTTTGCAGTCAGAACTGTGTCTGCTAGTTCCCCATTCTAGTTTTGAACTGCTGAACTGGACCAATCAGTGTAGGGTAAGCTAGCTCTAAAATGGTGCCTTGGGCGAATCAGAACTTGGACTCATAATCTGAGCCAGCCACAAGAGGATTGTATGGGCAGTGACTCTGGGAGATGTAGTTTAGACTTCAGTGCCTTTTGGACCAACAGCAGCAGTCTATTGTGAGTGACAGCCAATCCAGTCAAGAACTGGGAGGAACTCAAAGGAAGTGCCGGTTTTGTCGGTTGGAGTTCAGTTGAGCTTTGGCAGTGAAGAAGGAAGGAGCCCTGTACTTTTCAGTGTGCAGTTTTAGTCAAAAGCTGTGTAAGGCCCAGAGTTCGGTCTGCAGCTTGTTAGGACTGAATCCGTCCTGTGAAAAGAATCAAAGGATCTCTGAAGAGTAGAAACCAGGCTCACCCTGTAGAAGACTGGAAGAATTGCTGAAAATTGCACTCGGTCTGTCAGGAACTGAATCTGCTGTGTGTTCTCCGGGTATTGTGCAGTAATTGCGATCGGGATACAGATGCAGCCTGCCTGGTATAGTGCTTTCTTTTATATAAATGTGTGAAGAGGTTTGTGTACCTCAAGTGAGCCCTACTGACATTGAAGGACCCTATCTTATTTGGAGTCGTGAGTACTAATTCAGGGTCGCTCCCTGTTGAATTGCCATTAAATCCAAATGGAATTACTGTACTGCTGACTGTTTAATTTTCCTTTCTCTGTGTGAAAGGGCCCCTACCAGCTGCCACCAGGTTTGGACTAGCCACTGGGGCTTGGGTACCCAGGGACAGTAACTGATAGGGATAGGCCTGTACACAGAGCCATAAAATAGATTATTAGAGTGATAAGCTAATTAACCTGATTTCCCCTGTCCTTGTTATATCCCCTAAATAAATCAGAGCTGCTTGTTTCAGCAAAGTTATACTGCCTGAGGTATTTGTCTATGTTAAAAGTACTGTACTGTGATTGTTGCACTGTATCTCATTTCACAGGAGGTCCCAGTGCGGAACCAGACCTGGGGGTAAGTGTATACTGTGAAGGTAATTCTGATATATTGTGTGGGCCACTAGTGGGAAGAAAGGGGGGTTGCAGTGTCCCAGAGGGCTGTGACCAAGTTAGTTTAACTATTGCAAACCCTGACCTCTGGGTGGAGGCACCCGCCATTGGATCCAGGCCCCTCAACCTGTTAGTGGCAAATCAGGCAGGGGTAGTAGCCCCTGGGATAGCGCCATCTAGGGGTTACATAATCAACAGAACTTTGTGTAGCTTAAAGAATCATGTCTTCTCCATTGAGAAATTTCAGGCTCGGTTAAGGAAAAATTTTAAACCCGGGTCTTCCAGGTAGCAGTGTAATTTGCTTCATCCATGCAGACAAAACCTGTATATTGTTGTATGCTGTGGTTTTCAATCATTGTGTGTTTTTAGTTAACACTGGAGTCTCCAGTACTTCTCTACTGCCTACATATACCATCTCACTATATTGCAAGAGACTGGCAACCTGGAACTTTACTTGCAATCATTGTGTACCTTCTCTTTTTTTTTATACTCCTACCCTGGCACCACATTACTTTGAACCTGCTAATCTGTCCATTACTGCCCACAAAAATCATTCTCTATGGCCAGTTGCTGTCTCCAGGATTCCCAGCTTCATGCTGAAGGTCCAGTGTATCCATGCCAGGGCCTCACTACTATGTGTAGGGAGAAAGCACCGTGGGATGACCGGAAAGGTTGTCTTGGGGGGGAGGGAATCTGTGCATGGGTGGCTGAGCGGTCGTTATCTGGAGTGCTGGGCCAGGCACTTTTCCCTGTTCTGTGTCCCTCCCCCTCTGTCCACCCATGGCAGTGCACACCTTGTCGATGTCTTGAGGGCAGAGCCTACTGGTGTGTGGTTGCTCACACAGCCAAAGCTTTCTTCCACTACTAGGTGTTACTCTCCAGGAAGTGTCTACTAGCCAAGAAAGCAACCCTAAGCCTCCTACCTCCCTACACCAACACAGTGCTCTGCCTGGCTGAATCAAGAAGACAGACTAGAGCCTCTAACAGCACCACTTACAAGGTCCCCTTCTGGCAGACCACTCAAGGACAAAGATCCTTCGGATATCTGGAACCCTGTGGCTAAACTCCCTCCCAGCTGATCTACTATCGATCAATAAAATTGGTCCGTTGCAGTTGCCCCTGTGCAGACCTGAGTCACATCTTTTGGTTATGTCCACTGTTGACCCCCTTTTGGAGTCAAATACAGGAGGAATTGACAGAATGCTTGGGGGAACAAATAGAATTGACTGCTGAGATGGTTCTGCTAACGATTTTCCCCTCCCACTGCCCACCCTGGCATCGAACCTTGTTACCAATCTACCTTTTTGCAGCAAAAAGGCAATAACAAGGCACTGGATGTCCTCTATTGTCCCAACAGTTCAGGATTGGAGAGGAGTGGTTTCCAATATTTATTACTTGGGAACCCTCACTGCTAAGTTACGCAACAAAAAACCTGAACATGGGATATATTGGAGACCATGGGTGGTTTATAATTTGGGACATGATCCCAAATTTATACCATGAGATCCCAACATAACACAATCTATGAAGGGAAAGGAAATAAGACAATCTAGATATAAAACACAGGGAGCATGCCATTTAGGTATCTTTAAGTTACAGGTTTGGAAAAACCATAAAGACCTTATGTAAGGAAGGAGGTGATAGTCTAGTAATGATGAAATAAACAGACACAGTCAGACCAGAAAATGTACATTTTATTTAGAAACAATTGTACAGAGTGATTAAATGTTACTTATGTTCAGAAGAAATTGTAAAATGTAAACCTCTCTTCTACAAGTTTTTTTATGACTGTAACAGAACTGTGTATACATCCATCTAATAAAAATAAATAAAAAAGTAAAAATAAATAAACTTGGCCTGTTTAAAACCAAACTATGAGCTCATCTAACTAGTCAAATGAAATGCACCTGCTTCCCATGAATGGCCCTCACCGATGCAGTACTTCTTTTCGCCTCTTAGCACTTCGGATTCCACTTTAGTTCTTCTACTCCCTGCTGCTTAAGTCTCCTGCCCCACTTTCCCCCTCTCCAGACCCCTTCTTCCATGCACCTTCTCACCTGCATTTTCCCTCTCACATGCTCATCTCCCACTAGCTCCTCCACCCAACTCCTATTCCCTGCTCTCCCTTGCTAGTTCCACCTGCCTATTCTCTCTCAAATTCTCCTTCCATGTCCCTGCCCTCCCCTACCTACTACAGTCTTCTTTCCTTACAATGTAATCCAGACCCAGAGATTACTACAACTTCTCTCCCCCCTCCTTCTTAACCTTACCGATCCACACTACACCATATCTTCTCTTCTCATCCTGTCACCGAAACATTTTATCACCTCTGCTTAAGTAAATACTGAGTGAATGTATTGATTGTCTCCCATTGTAAAATTGTTCTGTTATGCATTTTCTGTTGTACAACTGTTTACCTGTTTTGTTTCTCAACTTCGAAGTGAAACCTTTGTAAATGAGCTTGTAGTTCAGTGGTATTAATCCGAGATTCCAATAAATAAATAAAGTGCACCACTGCATCCTCCACGGGAGGAGATCATCTACATAGATGCTTTTTTGCCCTCCCTTAGGAAACACAAGTCACCAGTGTGCCAAGTGGATGTACCATCCCTAGCTACATAGACCTGTCACCTTCTCATTTTGAATGTGTTCAGGTTTCTCGTCTCATGCCCTAATAATAATAGTAATATGAAAGATAACACAACATATTCTGTCCCCAGATTTGGTGTATGAAAGCATTCCAGGTTTGAGTAGACACTTGACCATGTAGGAGTGATAAATCTATTTCAGTGAATATTAGCTTACGGCTCAGTTGGTAGCACTGCCAGCTCTGGGCCAGAAATAGGATGGGCAAACCTTTTCTGGTTTGGGATCTTAGGAACAAAAAATAGAAAAACTTTACAGACCGAAAAAGACCAGAATCCATCCTGTCTCCTTTCCGCCCTATCCACGCCGCACCAGCCTAGTGCTGTGTGTGCACTGTTGAGCTCCTTAGTAGTAGTAGCTTGGCTCCCCTTCCCCTCATACTGTTCCCTTCATATCTTATCAGCCCTATATGTCTGTCCCACCACCTTTTGAAGCTTGCCACAATCTCCTTCATTCGGTTTCATATTAAATCTTAAATGTGAGGGGAGATGGCATTGGAGAAGGGCAGAAAATTGAAAGAGGGGCAGGTGATGTTTGTGAAAAGCAAGTTATATGCAGGGACACTGGTACTGGGGAGGGGTAGATAATAGAGACAGAGGGCGAGGATGTGAAAAGGGACAAAGGTTATGGGTTATACAAGTGAGGAGAGGGGATATGGCAATGGAAGGAGGGGGCCCAGTTAATGTATGTGTGTTTATTTATATCCCTTATCAGGTTAATGCATCAGCAGTCATTTTGGCCCCGGCCTGAATTTGTTTAATCTCAGCTGTGCCCCTTTTCAGCCCCAGGCGACCACCCAGCTTTGTCGTTCCTGTCTTTGGACCCTCCTTTTAGCTCCCTGGTTTGCCCTCTCAAGGTGGGGGTGGGGGGGTGAATGACCCCCCCCCAGGTGCACGTATGTGTAGGGGGGTATAGGAGGCTGTGCTGGGGCTAAGAGTCAACCACCCAGGCCAGGGAACTTTTCCTCTGGTTCTCTCCCACTCCAGGTTGTTGATGAAGCTTCAATGTGCATGCATGCACACAATTGTGTGGGGCCAAGGAAGGTCACCCATGGGCAGTGATACTTTAGAGACAGGCAGAGACCGTCTCTGGAGAAGCTTGATCCTTCTCCTTCATCCCTCCCCTGTTGACCCTCCGACAACTGTGGACCGTTGCTGAACTCTGGTCGCCAGCACCACAAGTCGTAGCCCTGCTGCTATGCCCAGTGGCCAGCAAAAGAGCCATTTTTATAACAGAATACTATGGAAATTTAAGGGATGAAGTACAGTATGAGTTTTCTTACGATGTAGGTGAGGAAATGAACAGGAAGAAGCCTTAAATATGCATCTTGTAGATCTTCAGCAATGGGTAGACTGTGCAGGCCACATCTTTGCTGGGACTTCAGTCAACTGCTTATATTAATAAAGGAGAGAGTAGCAGTCTCTCTCTAGATGTTTAGCATTATGTTCACAAAAGCATCCTCTGGTCAGAAAATATTCTTTGTTTAACTGATATGGAAGTAAAGGGTACTGTACTTGCTTGACTGTCATAGCAATACTTGCTTACTGTAATGTTTCCTGCAATACTCCTTGAGGGCATTGGGAGGATTTGCAGAGGATGTAATCATCAAACAGGAGTAGTTCTGTAACTTCACTGGGATCTTCTCTTGACCCTTATTTCTTTCTCTAGATGTTTTATAGTAAATTTTTATGGCGCTAGGCAGTGTCCCCTGCCTCTACAAAATGGACATAGGGTCATCCCTTTTTTACCATGACGCGGATACAACCAGCTGAGGGTTAGTTGATCCACTGTCATTTTAAATTTAGGCTTTGAAATTAATGATAGCCCTGCTTTGTATACCGGTTTCTGTGGCAGGATACTATTTTTGGCACACGGGTATTCTGCCTGGAGTACCATCCACCATGCCCCCACTTTGCAGTTTAATCCATAGCACTGCTCTTTTGGACAAGCAGAATACCTTATTTGAGTTTTTGGTATTCTACCTACCATATGAGATAATTTAATATCTACCTCTGAAATTGCATTACTGTTGAACACTGAAACAAATAAAGGTGCTTTGTTCGATTAGCACTCTTTAAAGGAGAACGGGACTGAGCGTGTTAGTCACTTTTTCCTATAGAAGCTGCTTATTTAAATACCGGTTTTCATTCTCCTGTAGTTTCATCTTTACTGACATTCTGGTAAACACAGTAGATATTTCTGATTTGCACATTGGTGGTGAGTACCGTTTAGAACTGTACAATATAGTTTTATGTCCTTTTCAGCCACCGAGTTATAAATTAGAACCCAGATGTATTGTGCCAGCAGTGGAAAAGCTGAGCAAGGACATAAACTACATCATACATTTCTGAAATGCGCCGTATCTGCAGTGTGTGAATCAGAAACCTGCACTGTGTTTACTAAAAGGCCCTTAAAGATGGAACAGGAACAGAATGTAGATCTGTATTTAAAAATCAACTTTTACAGGAAACATAGGCTTTCAGGTTAGATGCAATATTCCTTTAAAGGGAAAAGGTAATTTAGAATGTTAACCTTGGATTAGCATTCAGTTTAATATTTCAGACTTGCAAGAGGGAGTCAAGTGAGTGACTGTTCTCAGCATTGTAACCTGCACCCTGTTTTCATGATTTCTTAGTTACACAGACTGCAGGCTGTTGGCTTGTGTGATGTCCTTTTCTGTTTAGCAGTGTGTCTTAGTGTTTGGGAACAAATGAAAAAGTCTTGAATGGCTGGCTTTTGCAGATGATCATGCTGCCACACTGGTGCCAGTCAGGGTCTTGAGGACATCATGGAGGTTAGGTGCTTGACACTCGAGGAGGAAGAAGAGCTGTAGCTGCCTGGCATTCACACACCCCTGTTGGACAGCCAGGGAGCAGCACTGGTGTCAGCAGTGAAGGCAGTTCCACAGTCACCTGACCTCCCAGTTGGAGGAAGGTTGCAGCCAAGTGACCTAGGTTGTCTGAGCAGTGGACGGGTGGGGGGAATGAGGGGGCATCCTCTAAAGAAAGCTCAGCTTGCAGCGTCAGGAGGTGCTGGTAGTTTAACAAGGTTTTTAAGGTGGTAGAAAACCATACAGGTCCTTGTTCTCCAAGCGACATAACGTTCTGTACAAATGGTACTGTAGGTACTGATCCTTTTCTTTCTCTTTCCCCACCACAGCAGCAGCAAGAGCTGCTAGCCATCAAGCACCAGCAGGAGTTGCTGGAACACCAGCGGAAGCTAGAGCAGCACCGGCAGGAACAAGAGATGGAGAAGCAGCAGAGGGAGCAGAAACTACAGCAACTGAAAAACAAGGAGAAAGGAAAAGAAAGTAAGCAAGATAGTGTGCTAAATGGCAGCTACTGTGGTTGTATTGCACCACTCTTATATGGAATGTGTGTGTGTGTGTGTGTGTGTGTGTGTGTGTGTGTGTGTGTGTGTGTGAGCCCTATATGGATATCAGACAAAGTGCCCATAATTAAGTATCCTATTTCAACTCTTGCCTTCATGTAATTCACCTCCCTACAGAAGTACCAGTGGAGAAAGCTGTGTTCTGGTATTCAACTCTAAATACCAGTGTTCTGGTATTCAGTTTAGATCCTATCTCAGTGTCCTGCTGTTCCAGAGCTTTACTTGAACCAGTTCTCTGCTACTCATCTTCTATTTGCTCGATTTTACTAATGCCTTGTGCGGGGCAACTGTATCTGCTTGTTACATACCTCTCAACCTCCTGCCTCATAAATCAGGGACAAGGCTTAAAAACATCAGGGGCAAAAGACCAAAATCAGGGACACATTTTCAAAACTGGGAATATCAACACAGGCAGCTGGTAGAATTAAGGGGCTTAGTGTAAAATAGATTTTCTAAGGATGAACAAGTCTGTAACTTTAATGTTTGACCTTATTTTGTTCTTACAACTCCCACTGTTTGGGCACGGAAACACAGTTTTTAGGAGGGACAGAGTAAAATTTTGAGGCAAAATTAGGGACGTCTCTGAAAATCAGGGACATTTGAAAGGTATGGCCTATTATATTGTCTTTGTTCACTGTTATATGTACTTTGTACAAATCCCATGCCTGATTTAATGCAACATCTGTAATTACCTGTGTAATGTTTGGCTAATTGTACTGCTGGTTTCGCCTGACTTATACTTTGTATTCACTGTTGTTTCCTACCCCATTGTATGTAACCTCCTGGGTCATGCCTGAAAATAGGCAGCTTTGCTGTCTAGCGCACTTAACCGGTCAACAAAAACTAAATAAATAAATAAATGACTGCAGAAAGCAATTCCTAAATCATTCATTTTCTGCCAAACTTCAGATCTCTGCAAGATGTTTTATGAAAGCTTAATAATTTAGTCCTGGGCACTACAGTATATGTCAGTGTTTTGTAATGTGAAAAACTGTGTTTTATCAGATAGCATTTTAACATCTGGTATAATCAGACAGCTAACAACTTAGTGGAAAATTTCTTAGCCGCAAACTTCTTAGCCAATGAGGCTGTATTGCAGAGTAAAGAAGTTTGAATCCTGTTGTGTTATACTACTTTTTCAGGTGCATAAGTTTGATTTATACCTCGCTCCTGAAGGCAATCTGGAGGAGAGAAGTAAACTTGAAAGGAGTGTTTTGCTTAGCCAGTGCTGATCAGAAGTATTCATGCTGTGGACTAGGAAGGGATTGAAAGGAGTGAGCACACATTCTATAGATGTGTTGTATATTAGTCAAAAGAGTCCTGCATTACTATTTAAAAGATGAATAACTGTGTACTGCTGTGACCCTCACTGATTTATTCATATAGCTGAAATGCTTAGGCAGATTTTATCAACAGATTTACTAGAGTAAGGCCAATAAAATCAGACTTCTATTATCATCCTTGTAAGGGCCACAGATGTCCTGCATTTTGCTTGGGACTCTAAACTCAGGAGTACGGGGTTCAGTGACATATTTTTTTTTTTAAACCAGCTTTTTAAATTCACCTTCTTACAGTGTAATTTCTATAAAAAAAAATAATGTGCTTTCTCCCTAGATTGGGAACCTTCTGAGTCTGTGAGGGATCATTGAAAATTAGTAAGGGTCTGGGAGATCCCAGACCCCACCTTCTCAAAAAATAAATTATCGATCAAAAGGTCTGTAAAATATTGCATGGCACTGGCAGGCAGTTTTTGCTTGTAACATATTTTTCCTACCATACTGTGCTTCTGATGAAAACCTCCTTTCCAGCCTGTGAGCCTTCTGCCTAACTACAGAGTCACAAACCAATGCTTCCTCGGGGCTCTGGATGATCTATCTATGAACTTTCTCAGATTGCCTTCTGAGGTAGGATCCCTCCTTTCACTGCAACAGGAGAGATTGGCCTTTTTATCTGATCATGGTTCTGGGTTGGGGACTGAATCCCAAGATGGCCGAGAGAGTGGAGTGTGGACATAATCTTCCCTTTTTTTTTTATCAGTTTCAATTATTATGAAATAATAACAATTCCATATTTAGACATTCCAGACACATTCAATATACAGTACATGGAGGTCACAGCCCCCTTAATCACAGGAGAGGTGCATCTTGGATGTTATAATACCACATCGAGGGGGGAAGAAACATACAGTCAGAGAGAAAATTTATCTAAGTAGGTGCTGCAAGAACAAGCCAAGGAGCAGTGTGACTCATTCGTGAAAGTGAAGTCCTAAATATAAGTCCAACTTTTGCACGCCCTGTATAGGACTAATGTTGTCATACATTCAGCTTAAGAAAGTAAAAGCTAATATAGTAAGAAAAAGACAGCGTAATACTATACAATATAAGCAAAACAGTCCAACCATCAGTAAACTGGAAATAGTTTTTAAGGCTTCCCTGTACTAAACATTTGAGTACGCAAGTCAACAACACCCTTATTTTGTTTATGGCCCCTAATAAACTATTCATCATAGTTGGATCATCTCAAAATTAGGAGCTATAGTACTGAACTCGGCATTTTCAAACATACAAAACAATAAGATACCATCGGAATGAACTCACTAAAGGAAGAGAGAAGCATTTAAACCAGGAACATGCCTGTCAACACTAAAGATAAACTTTTATATAATTATCTTCAGCCCTATAGTGTCTCAAGACCCTGACTTACTCTCTAGGATCGGTTGTATAGGGCTCAAATATTAAAGAAAGTAATCAGAGCTATACTTACAGTAGTTCAGTTCAGTCATTCTCATCATCTTCCAATACGATATTCTCAACACCAGAAGCTGAGCTCTGATTCTGATGTCTTGACTGAAAAAGGGAGGCCTATTTACCAGTTTCCACAGGGTTGGAGAACAGCCAGACCTTTCCCTCATGTACAATCCTTAGTCTGACAGGGTAGATCATCACGTGGGGTACGGCGACTTCCCTCAACTTTTGCCAGATACCATCAAATTTCTTGCGACACGTCTGAGTCACGTAGCTAAGATCTGAAAACAGATACAGTAGACTGAATGATTGTCCTGAGTGAGGAGTCCTGCTTGCCTGGCTAACTGCAAAATTCTATCCTGGGTGCCCACTCCATCTGTGACCAACAGCAAGGTACGTGGATTATTGGTCTGCTTACTATACCCCTGCGAGGTGATGCAATAAGCTTTCTGCAGGACGAAGTGTAGGGAGTGACCTTCCGGCACTGTTTTCTCGGAAAGACAGTCCTGCAGGAACAGGATGGAGTGGTCTGCGAGAATGCGTATGTGAGGAGCTCAGGCCTGATTCTCTAGCATTTCTAACCAGGCCCTAAAATGCGCATTCTCTTTGATAAGCGTGGTTGTGGTGGCCGAGGCAGATTCCGTTTGCCTTTTAACATAACAAAATTCAGTTTGTAAGTGCCCCACTGAGGTTTCAACGGCTGTCACTCTACTCCCGAAGGAATCCATTTTTGTATTTAATTATGACACTGAGGAAATTAGTCTTTGAAGTTTTAATCCGAGAGATGAAATTGTTTCCTCATTTTTCAGCTTGGTTGCGGCTTGTGCATTTGGATCCAACCTCGAGGACTGAGAGGTCCCACTCAGTTTTCTTCCAGTTCCACCACTGCGATCCTTACGAGGATTACCCATCTTGTAGATTTTTAGCTTCCCTGTTAAGAAATGTTCAAAGTTCCTAAAATGTTTTGCTCGAAATAGTCAATTATGGACTTTAAAACTCAATTCTGACCGAGCTACTAGAAGTTGCTGCTGCTCAGCTCGGACTCCAGCACCCCGGACATCATCTTTTCCAACTGTAGGGCACCCCTTTTCCCATTTTCTGCCCACTCAAGTATGTGTATATGATGAGCAAGGCGGCAACATGCTTGACACACCATCATATGCACACAGTCACCACCTGAACGTGCCTGTACAGTCCTCACTGCATTGCCACCTGTGGTAATTTAGATAGCAGAGCAGCGGGAGGTGTTGCCTTCCTTCCCCAGAAGAGGAGAGCATCCTGCAGGATGCTTAATCCTCCCTGTACTCTCCAGCATGCCAGGACCTGGAGCATGAGCCTGGGTCACCTGCATCGCAAGCAACAGTTCTGCCTCTGTGCCAATGCACCAACTTTGTAAGGTTTTTAAATGTAATATGCACCCCACAAGCAGAAGGTTCGATCAGCTTATTTCTATCAGTCATTTGAAATTATAACAGGGCTATTTACTAGCAGAAGTTATTGTCGGTATTTAAAGAAGAATTTTGCTTCAGGTTTCATATTATTAAACTAGTTTGCTGCATATTGAAGTAACTACTGTACAGCAAAAACTGCAGATATTAAGCTAGCCTCAATTTCTAGTGAGTGTTTCAGATCTCCACAGAATGTTTTTCTTTCATCTATAAATAGCACAGCCTGCTGAGTATTTTAAAAGGCACTACATCAAAGATTGGGCAGCTTGAATTGAATCTAAGTGACATACATGTATTAGTCCCTTGCAGGGCTACTTTCATTCAGAAGGACTAATTATTGTGGTTGCAGCAAACCTCAAAAAACTCACACTGTCATTGTGGTGTTTCTAAATTCAGTAGCTGAGTGTCACATACTGTATACACCTTGTACATTTAAGTTGGTCACCATGAGTTGAGCATTTACTGAATGGGAAGAAGGTTGATTACTATTTCTTACAACCTAGATTAGGTGCACTATTCACACTTGGCAGTCTTGCACTAAGCATGCTCAGTCACCAATAATAGTCTTTCAGCTTGACACTCTACTGCCCAGTCATGTGTCCTCCACTCTGCTCTCCAGTCTTTTCTTCTGCTGGAACAAACAGGTCTCCTCCATGAGTCCTGCCTGTGAACTGCATTTCTGTAAAGTTTTCAGAATACTGTAATTTAGAGTTTGAGTTAGTATTATTGAGGAGGAACAAGGTACATGGGAGATGAGGTGGTTTCGCTGTGCGTCAGGAAGGTATCACAGTGATGGAAGATAAGGAGGCAGGTTGTGTAGACGTGCTAGAATCACTGTGGGTGCTGCTTATAGTGGAAGGGGTTGGGTGTTAGTTTAAGAGTATTCTACAGACGCCCTAACCAGACAGAAGAGGTAGACAGGGCTGTAGACAAAGAGACCAGGAAGGCAGTAGCTAGAGTGGAAGTAGTCCTTTTAGGAGACTTCAGCGCTGACATGAGCATTCTAATGACACGGCACACCAGAAATCAAGCATTGTGGAGGGACATACTAGGGAAGGGACCATTTTTTATGCAGTTCTGACCAACTGAGATGGCATTTGGAGGTTAAGAATAGAGTCGCTAAGATCTAGCTATCACAGCATACAGAATAATAGGTAAGTGTGCACAACAAGGCTATATTTGCATCAGGTGGGAGTAATTACATCATAGATCTCAAGAACGAAGCTCGAGGGATCCCTATGATGTCATCAACCCCCCCCCCCAAGATTGATGCAGATTTGTGTGCACCCTTACCTATCTTTTATTTTTTATAGAACATAATTTTTCTTGTTTTAAATTTCTGACTTTCTTTTTTTAATACCTGAGCTGTGGTGGTGAGAGGGTCGGGCCATGATGGTAAGAAGTTCAGGAAATTTGAGCTGTGGAAGGTCAGTGATGGTGAAGGAACAGTCGGTTCAAGAAATAAACTGGTAGAAAGATTCCAGGGGAGACTTCAGATTGAGTCGGTAACCGTGACTTGGGCATGGCGGTGAGTTGGCAGCAGCCATGTCTTGAGAGCCACGTTAGTGAGAATGATGTGTGACAGAGCGTAGGCATGTGTGACAAAAATGTTGTTGTAGTACACTAATGATGTAGCTACTGTATTACAACTTTTTTGACCTTTGAACTGTCCTACAACAACTTTCTGAGCTTGATTGAAATCCATCTACAATAAAGCCCTATCATGTACTGTAATGTGGTTCGGCAAAGCCCTGAACTCACAGAAGTAGTTGACCTGGACAGTGGTCCTGAACTTTAGGAGGAAGGATGGAGGATGAGCTGACTGAGAGGCTTGTGGGGGTACAGACATCTAGATGGGGCAGAGGTTAGGTGGGAGTACATCAAAGAAGAGACTCTATCCGTAACTAAAGGTTGCCTCTGACAAGTGGATAAGCGAAAAAGGAACAAAAGGTCTATGTGGTTTTTCAAGGAGGTTTTGGTAGCAGTAACAGGGAAATAAAGATGGCTTTCAAAGTGTACAAGGCTGATTAGAGGCAAGCGGGGAACTCTTTCTTGTCGAGACAAAAGAAGCAGGTAAGGCAGTGAGGAGAGGGCAAAGGCAGAGGTAGAACTAAAGATTGCAGAAGGGATGAGGGAAAATGACAGTGCCTTCTTTAATTGTGTCATGAAAAGGAGGCAAGGGTGGAAGGAGACAGGCAGAAAACTAATATTCTCACAGAAGTAGTTGACCTGGACAGTGGTCCTGAACTTTAGGAGGGAGGACACTGGAAGGATGGAGGATGAGCTAACTGAGAGGCTTGTGGGGGTACAGACATCTAGATGGGGCAGAGGGTAGATGGGAGTACATCAAAGAATTTTATAAATTATAAATTTAAAATACCATTTTTTTAAGACCACTTTTGGGCAAACATCCTTATCATTCAGAGCCCCCACTTTCTTCAACAAAATACCATCAGTAATTGTTGAGAGTAGTCTCACTCAGTGTTTCAAGAAAAGGTTAAAATATTGGCTTTTCTCAAAAACATAATGTATTTGTTTGCACTACACTTTACTGATTGTATAGTCTGCTCCTATGTTGTATGTTTGTATTTTTATACTGTGTTTTTAGATTGAACTTGTCTCCAATGAAAACGGGCAGTCTTGCTCATCTGGACTTACAAGTATAAAAAATAAAAATGAAATTAAAATATTCTGAATGAATACTTCTTTTCGGTCTTCCCAGTTGAGGAAGGGGTCCACTGTCAGAGTGCAGCGTCCAGGTAAGGCAGGAAACAAATATGAAAATGGATGGTATCACAGAGGAAAGGATGCTTCAGGGACTGAAGAGGTTGCAGGAGGTTAAGTCACTGGGACCAGACGTGTTGAACCCCAGGTCCTCCGGGAGCTGGGGCAGGCTCTGGTAGCACCCCTGGCAGACCTGTTCAGCAGCTCAGTTGGGTTGGGCATATTCCCCAGGGACTGTAGCATAGCAGATGTCATCCCTTTACACAAGAGTTGGGGACAGGGAGGACCCAGTGAATTATGGTCCAGTTAGTCTGATTTCCGTGGTCGGGGAAGCTCCTTGAGCCCATAATCAAGGAGCAGTTGGTCGGCTTCCTGGAATGCCTGGGACTCCAGGACTGCAAGCAGCATAGTTCTATGATGGGGAGGTCCTGTTACACTATGTTTCTGTATTTCTTCAATACTCTGTCGAAGGTTTTGGATAATGGCCAAGTGTTTGCAAGGCCCTTGACTCTATACCCCATAAGAGTCTGGTAAAAAATATTTGGGAACTAAGTTGTTGGGGGAGATGGTTACCAGATGGGTGGAAAATTGACTGGTTGGAGGACCCAAAGGGTGGTACTAAATAGTACATACTCTGAAGTAGTGTTCCAATTCACATAGAGATGTCTTTGAAACACGCAAGGAATTGGAAGTGCAAGTACATCACCAAGCCTCTGGGGATACATGCACACAAGGAAATCGTTGGCTCCACCATACTTTACACAGAAGAGATGGCTGCAGTCACAAACTGTACCCTTCAAAAGCAGCCATGGAGAGTACAGAGCAGCCACCCATAGCAGGATATCATGGTAGCTCTGCTCCGAGGTCAGAGGGTTTATGAGCAGTGTCCCACAGTGGTCATTCTTGGGCCTGGTGCTCTTCGATATGTTCATTTGTGACAAACAAGACAGGATGCAGCATAATATGTGGCTTTTTGCAAATGACACAAAAATATGTGGCAGGATGGATAGTGAGGAGGGTGGGAGAAAATCAAAGAGAGACCTGGGCAAATTGGAAAGGTGGTCCAAGGTTTGGCAACAGAAATTCAGTTCCAAAAAGTGCGCGGTTGTGCAGTTGGGGAGGGGTAATCTAAGAACCGAACATTGGATGGAGGGGTACAACTGGAACAGACCTCAAAAGAGAAGGATCTTGGGGTTATAATTAGTGACAACCTCAGGACTTCAGTCTAGTGTAACAAGGCATGTGGGAAAGCTAGCAGGGTGCTGGCATACCTACTATTTCAAACAACATGAAGTCTTGCTATATTATGACATGTGCAGTATAACCCCAGGTTAGAACTGCTCCGGAGGTGAAAGAGTTAACTTTCCATGCAGGGCATGGAACCTTGAGCGCGAGCTCGGTTGAACACTCTATCTGTTGTAGCTCAAACTTAAACTGTCAGATTCTTTACTCCGCCTCACTGAACAGTCGCTCCGGAGATTTCTCCTGCTGCTCGGTTCGTTTGTCGGTTAAAAAGTGTAATTCTCGGTTTATTTTACCGAAATTAACCACAATTGGTCGGTTCAAGCTCTGTCTGTGGTATTGTAAGTAATAGATAGGCTTATTTAATTTTCTTCTGTGTGAAACTTGTAAATGTCTTTTTCGGTTCGGTTTGAACCGATCAGATGGGTTTTAAATTAACTTTCTAGCCCTTTAGAGTGTGGTTCCCGGTTCTTATCGGTTCTAAAAAAAGTGATTTTATTACGGTTTTTTCCACGACCCGTGACACGGTTGGGAACCAATAAGAGAGTCTTGCTTGGCGGATTGCCACTAACGGGCAAGTTTTGGTTAGGCTGGCACTATGTCTGAGAAACCCAAAAGAAAAACCGGACCCACTGGGTTTCAGCACTGTGGCCTCTGTGGGGAAGCCTTTGCTAAGGCTGACCCTCACACCACCTGTGTATATTGTCTGGGGTTTGACCACCTCAATGCAGACTGCCAGATTTGTAAGAATTTTCCTGCTGCCACCGTGGAAAAGAGAGTTGGTAGGCTCAGGGAAAGGGAGGCCAAAAAGTCCACTGACCCGGATGGCCAGCCCGGTTCGGTTCCAACCGAACCTGAGGGAGTGCCCTCTGACCAGGGCGATACTTCCTCGGCCAAACGAAGAGCCAGCTCTGAGGAGCCGATTCCAACTAAAAGCAGGGTTTTAAATAATTAATTAGCAGTTTTTTCCTTGGGGCAATGCTAACTGTACAGAAAGTATTTATATAGGTTTTCTAGAAGTGTTATGTTTGTTAAACACAATGAGGCAAGTACTATGCATTTTCACAATGATTTAGCACTTTTATGAGCAAAACGCTAATCAATTTTTAGAGTTAAATAAAACCCTGAAAAGGGCTAGAAAGTCAGCTAGTGTGGAGCCAAAGGTTTTTTCTCCAACCGCTGAGGAAATAGCTAAAGCTATTCAAATTGTCCAGTCTCTTTCCCCGGTTCCGTCCGAACTGACACCATCAGGGAAGCGCTCGGTTCGGACGGTTCCACCAGTTCAAGATTATGATTTTGAGGATTTTTAGGAACCGGAGGAAGGGGAAAAGGGTTATGAGGAGAGTGAATGTGATTTTGAAAGTCTGGATGTGCCCATTGAACCGGACATCTCTCCAGACAGACCTTCAGGGATCCCCCAGGCTATCTGAGTCCCCTTCTCATTTTATGTTCTATAAGAAAGTTGCTGAAACTCTCCAAATCCCTGTTGAGGAAGCTGTTGATGACCAAGAAGAGCCTGATTATGTAGAAATGATGGATATTCCAGAGTCTAGGAGACTGTCTATTCCCTTGCACAAATCCTTTAGGAAACAGACAGTAAAAATTCTAAAAACTCCTCACTCTATCCTTTCTGTTGATAAAAGGATGGACAAAAGGTATACATTATCAGGCTCTGATACGGAGTTCTTCACACAGCAATGCAGCCATGTGGGGGTAGTGCAGGCTGCAGCCTGTGACAAGGCTAATATTCCTCTAGCCTCTCACCCTCCTGAAAAGGATTCCAGGAGGATGGATGCCATGGCAAAGAAACAGTACATGGCAGCATCTTTAGGATTCAGACAGGCGAATTATATGGCTTATGCAGCTAGGTACCAGAAATCCAGATGGGATACTGTGCTGGCACTAACAAAACAGGCCCCTGACCAGCTTGCCAAGGAGCTGGAGCAGGTGGCTGCGGATGGTATTGAGGCATCCAAGGTGCAATTTCATGCTGCAGTAGACTCTAATGATGTTTCATCAAGAGTCATGGCTACATCTGTGTCTCTTCGCAGAATGGCCTGGCTCAGATGTACTGCCCTGTCACAGGATACCCAGTCTAAGGCTATGGATTTTCCTGTTGCGGGCAATTCTCTGTTTGGGGAGCAGACAGAGAATTATATGAAGAAAATGGATGAGTATAAGACCACCTATAGGAGTGCACAGGCCAAAGAAAGGCAAGCCACTCCTCAAAGGCAGCATGTCAGGGGCAGGGGCAGGCCTTTTCATAGGCCTTTTTACCAAGCCCAGGCCTCCTCTTCTGCTTATGCCCAGAGGGGGTTCTTTAGAGGAAGAGGCAGAAGGGGGTCTAGTAAGCCTGCTTCTACTCCTCAACCCAAAGCCCCTGCAAAACAGTCTCCCTGATGGGGTGGCCAGGGCCGATTCTCCACTACCGGTAGGGGGCAGGCTGGCTTACTTTGTCCAGGACTGGAAGTCTTTAACATCAGACAAGTGGGTCCTGGAAGTAGTAAGCCAGGGACTGGTTCTCAGCTTCAAAAACTTTCCGAAGATGAGAACCAGGTCCTTTCCACCTGCAAATCCATCAGAGGCACTTGCCCTAGAAACAGAAGTTTCTTCCCTCCTGGCTCTCAGAGCTGTGGAAAGGGTTCCACCCCTACACCAGGGCAAAGGATTGTACTCCAGGTACTTCCTTACCCCAAAAAAGACAGGAGAATGGCGGCCCATCCTGGATCTCAGGTATCTAAACAAGCACCTTTTAAAACCAAAGTTCAAAATGGTGACTCTGGGAATTATTTTACCCTCTCTAAGGCCAGGGGACTGGTTAGCCTCCCTGGACTTCAAGGATGCCTACTTCCATGTTCTCATCAGAAGCTCCCATCGAAAGTACCTCACATTCGAACTGCCCTCAGGCCATTACCAGTTCAGAGCAATGCCCTTCGGCCTCACCTCGGCCCCGAGGGTGTTCACAAAATGCCTGGCAGTAGTAGTTGCCCACTTAAGAAGGCAAAAGATTGCCATCTTTCCTTATCTGGACGACTGGCTCATTGTAGGCCAGTCTCCAGACCAGGTCAAACTACACCTACAAGTAACTCAGCAACTTCTTACATCTTTAGGTTTCCTTCTCAATCTTCCAAAGTCAGTTCTGGAGCCTGTCCATCTTCTTACCTTCATAGGCGCAGAACTGAACACAAAAGAAGCCAGAGCCTTCCTCCCTCTGGAAAGAGCAAGGACTTTGGTCTCTCTGGCCTCTTCTTTCACCCTGCAGGTCTCTCGACCAGCAAGGCATTTTCTACAGCTCCTGGGGCACATGGCTACTTCTACAGCAGTAGTGCAGGGAGCAAGGTTTCAGATGAGGGACATTCAGTTCCATTTGAGAGCCTTTTGGTCTCAAAGGACAGATCCTCTAACCAAATTGATCCCAGTGATTCCGAACCCTGATCCAGGCCTCCAGTGGTGGCATGACCAGAGCAATTTGAGACAGGGGTTCCCTTCATTCCCCAGTCTCATTCCTTGACCCTTACTACAGATGCATCCCTCTTGGGGTGGGAGCTCACATAGGACCTTACTACCCAGGGTTGTGGTCCCTCAGGAATCTCTGCTCCACATCAATTTGTTGGAACTCAGAGCAGTTTTAGCACTCCAGGTTTTTTCCACATCTGTTCAGAACAAGGTTGTTCAGGTCAGAACAGACAATACCACTACAGTGTGGTACATCAACAAGCAAGGGGCACTCGGTCTCTGACCTTGTGCACCCGAAGCAATGAAGTTGTGGTCTCGGCTTATTCTCTGAGCGCCTTCCTTGACAGTTCACCTCCCAGGCAAGGACAATGTCCTAGTGGATGCTCTCAGCAGGATTTCCCAGGGCCATCACGAATGGGCACTGGATCCCCTAGTACTAGAGGTAGTATTTGCCAGATGGGGCACCCCTCAGATAGATCTCTTTGCAGCCCCAGACAATCACCAACTTCCCCTTTTTTGCTGCAGGCCCCCAGTGTTGGGCTCAGTCCCTCTGGATGCCTTCCTACTCAGTTGGGAAGGGAAGTTTCTCTATGCTTTTTCCCCCCCTTCCCTCTTCTTTTCAAAGTGCTAGTAAAAATCAGGTCTCAACCCTGCAGGATGATCCCGATTGCTCCAGATTGGGCCAGGCAGCCCTGGTACCCGCTCCTCTTGTCCTTAGCAGTCCACCTTCCCCTGTGTCTTCCCAGGAATCACAACCTGTTAACCTGTGCCCAGGGGAGAGTTTGGTATCCGAACCTCAAATCTCTCAATCTCAAGGCATGGCTCTTGAGGAGTTAGAGTTTGCTGACCTACACCTTTCCCAAGGCGTATTGGAAATCTTGAAGGCCTCTAGGAAGCCTTCCACCAGGGCTACTTATAGTTCAAAATGGAAAAGATTTTCCATATGGTGTGCTGGTAAGCATATTTCCCCAGAATCGGCTGACGTGCCCACGATTCTGGATTATTTAGTGCATTTGAATTCTTTGGGGCTAAGACCAGCTACCCTAAAAGTGCACTTGGCAGCTGTGTCTGTCTTTTTATCAGCAGGTAAGCCCTCTTCTTTTTCAGCTCACCCTGTGTTCTCCAAGTTTTTTAAAGGGTTGCTTCACACCAACCCTCCGTTCAGGGACCCTGCCCCTGCTTGGGATCTTAATATTTGCATTGCCCAGCTTATGCAACCCCCTTTTGAGCCATTGTCTTCAGCAGAGCTTGAGTACTTGACTTGGAAAACTGTGTTTCTGGTAGCCATCACCTCTGCCAGGTGCATAAGTGAGCTACAAGCATTGTCAGTGGAGCCTGATTTTATCTCCTTTCATAGAGATATGGTGGTCCTCAGGACTAACAGAAAGTTTTTGCCTAAGGTGGTTTCAGACTTCCCTTAATCAATCCATGTCTCTTCCTGTGTACTTTACTGACCATTCCTCCTCTGGCGAGAGAGAGATTACACAGTTTAGATGTCAAAAGAGCCCTTAGTTACTATATAGAACGTACCAAGGGTCATAGGTTTGAATCCCTCCAATTGTTCCTCACTTATGGTGAGGTTGGTAAAGGCAAACCTGACACTAAAAGATCCATTGCCAGGTGGATTGTCTCTTGTATCCAATTTGGTATGAAAAACTGGGTAAGATTCCTCCCTCAGGCCTGAGGGCTCACTCTACCAGAGGTACAGCTGCGTCCTGGCTGCTGCCAGGGACATCCCTATCCTAGAGATATGTCAAGCAGCTACCTGGAAAACAGTTCACACTTTTACTAAGCATTACTCCTGGATATCCAGGCTAGGAGTGATGCTCGATTCACAGCTGTGCTTCAGAGCCTATTTCCTAAGTAGGTTCTGTCCCTCCTCCATGGAGGTACTGCTGTGTAATCTGCATATGTCATAATATAGCAAGACTTCATGTTGTTTGAAGAAAAAACTACTCACCTTAATAATGTTGTTTCTTCTAATGGAGTCTTGCTATATTATGACCTCCCCCCCCCAGCCTGCCCCTCTCAGAACCTCTACTTTTGGGATGTGGGTGGGCAGTGCAATGTTGGCACTTCATAAATGCCCACTTTATTTTCACCCTTTCTTAGGGTGCTTAGGTGTTATGTTTTATTTTCCTTTCTTGAATCCCCTGACTTAAGTCTTTATTTTGGGATCAAGAACAAAAATGTGTTTTTGTAGTTAGTAGCCAGTGGGCTAGTGTAGGTTTACGGCTTCCACACAGAACCTTAGTGAGTTTTGCTCGTAAAGATCTGACAGTTTAAGTTTGAGCTACAACAGACAGAGTGTTCAACCAAGCTCGTGCTCAAGGTTCCATGCCCTGCATGGAAAGTTAACTCTTTCACCTCCGGAGCAGTTCTAACCTGGGGTTATACTGCATATGTCATAATATAGCAAGACTCCATTAGAAGAAACAACATTACTAAGGTGAGTAATATTTTCATAGGGCCTTCTCAAGCAGAAGGAAGGAGGTTATCCCACCCTTGTACAGATCTTGGTGAGGCCACACCTAGAGTTCGATGCGCAGTTGTGGAACCCACCTAAAAGACGACAAGGATCACCTGGAGTCGATCCAAAGAAGAGCGAATAAAATGATTTACGGCCAGTAGGGTAGGAATTATGAGGAATGACTGGCTGACCTCACTGTATTCACTGGAAGCCAGACGAGAGAGGGAAGACATGAGTGAAACCTTGAAGTTACTGAAGGGTATAAACAGGGAGGACAGCCAGCAGCTGTTAGGGATCCATCACAAGGGGCCACAAGTATAAACTGGCAGGGGGAATTTAAAAGGGACAGAGGAGGTGGTGGTGGAAAAGTGGGAACTGTATGCCAGTGGAGCTGGTCAGTGTTAAAATGGTGGCAAGCTTTAAGAGGGTCTGGGATAGATGCATGGAACTGTGAGGTTGACGGAGGAAACTGATCAAATGGGGAGGGGGGTAGTTCAAGCTGAATTTGGGAGGATTGCTCTGCTAGAGGCTAGCCAGTGCTAGATTTGTTAAGGCTTAGGTAGGAACCAAGGAAACTGGAGACCATGAGTCTTTTTCTTTCCATTAGTATTGATGTACAGTGTTTCCATGCACCAGAGACAAAAAGTCATTATTTAAAAGGTGCCTTCTTTGTTATGATCGGGGGGTGGGGGTGCTGATGAGCAGACTAGTGTAAAGACGTGTTCAGCCAAAGCTCCGTCCTGCCAGAATTAAAAGTACATAAAATTACTTATTTCACAGTTATTTTTTTGGCACGGTCTAGCAAAATCGTTAATTACACGATTATGGAGGCGTACCTAGTGCTAACTACAGGGAAATTGCAACGATTGCCAGCTAAAAGTGCTGAAAAGCAACAGCAGCCGCCTTCTCCGATGGAAAGCCTGGGCTAATCTCCCTATCTGCTGCCGAAATGTCTGCATTGGGGTGAACGGTAATGGAGCAAGTTCTTGCAGCACTAAATCCCAGGCTTGATAAGTTTGAAGCAAAGCTGCAAGAAATCACCGAACAGAATGCCTCCCATGCAACAAGACTCACAGAAGCCAAAACTCTGATCTCTGCCCTCGAGGATATCACCGGCCCCCTCCCAGACGGAATGGCTCAGCTAGAAAAGGAACTCAAGGAGTTCAAAGACCTATTCGACTATCAAGAAAATTACCATCGTCAGCTGAACTTCTGTCTTTGTGGGCTTCCAGAGGGCATGGAGGTTGCCAGTGTAGATAACTTCAAACAACATGAAGTCTTGCTGTATTCTGACATATGCAGTTAGCCCCAGCACTTGAACTGCCCCAGATAGGAAAGAGTTAACTCTATGCAGGAAGCATAGAACGTTGAGCTCGAGCTCAGTTTCAAACCTCTGTCTGCAGCACTTCAAAATGTAACCGTCAGATTCTTTACTCCGCCTAACTGTTCAGTCACTCCGGAGATTGCTCCTTCACTACGGTCGGTGCAGTTAAGAATCCGTCAGTTTATTCAACCGATTTGTTGTTTTTTCGGCTTCAGATCCCTGTCTGCAGTACAGTAAGTGGTAGTAAGTAGTGGACTGTATTGTTGAAATAAAATATTCTGTGGAAATTGTAAAACCTGTGGATCGGTCCGGTTTAGAACCCATTGTTTTAGGGGTTTCTTTTATTTCTTCAGTGTAGTGTGAGGTACTGGTTCCTATCGGTTTCAAAAAGACGTGATTTACACGGTTTTGTCCATGACCAGTAACATGGTTGGTAACCGATAGGAGTGTCTTACCTGGCAATTAAGCTGTAAAGGATAAGTTTTGTAGTCTGGCCATGTCTGAGAAACCCAAGAGAAAAACCGGGTCCACTTGGTTTCAACACTGTGGTGAGTGTGGGGATGATTTTGCTAAGGCAGACCCTCACACAATTTGGGTTTATTGTCTGGGGTTTGACCACCTTGATTCAGACTGCCAAATTTGTAAGAATTTCCCAAAGGCCACCCTAGAGAAGAGGTTGGGTAGGCTCAGGGAAAAGGAGGCCGAGAAGTCTGCTAATCTGGATGGCCAACCTGGTTCGGTTCCTACCGAACCTGAGGGAGTGCCCACTGACCTGGGCGGTACTCCCTCGGGAAAGAGGAGATCTGACCCTGAGGGGTCGGTTCCGCCGAAATGCAAAAGGAAATCTGCCAGTTCGGATCCAGAACCGCATAATCCAGTCACCAAAGAAATAGCCAGGGTGTTAAGTATTGTGGAATTGCTCCATCTGGTTCTGTCCGATCCGGCGCCTCTCGGTAGGTGGTCGGTTCCCCCGGTTCCAGAATATGTTGCGGATGAATTTTATGAACCGGAGTGGGAGGGGGAGGAAGAACAAGACGACGATTATGATGATAACGGTGATGAAGATCTGGATGAGCCCATTGAACTGGACATCTCCCCAGATAGGCCTTCCAGTGTTTCCCCTCCCAGGCTTTCTGAGTCCCCATCCCACTATTTATTCTACAAGAAAGTGGCTGATACCCTCCAGCTTCCCTTGGTTGAAGCTGTCGAGGAACAAGAGGAGCCTGATTTTGTGGAAATGATGGACATCCCAGTGTCCAAGAGATTGTCTATTCCCCTCCATAAATCCTTTGGGAAACAGACACAGAAAATTCTTCAAACTCCAAATTCTTTACCTCCTGTAGATAAAAGAATGGACAGGAGGTATATGCTTTCAGGCTCAGGTACAGAGTTCTTGTTCCACCAATGCAGCCAATTTGGGGTAGTGCAGGCTACAGCTTGTGAGAAGGCTAACATACCCTTGGCTTCACCCCCCCCCCAGATAAAGACTGTAGGAAGGTGGATACTATGGCCAAAAAACATTACTTAGCATCCTCCTTGGGACTCAGGCAGGCTAATTATAAGGCCTACACAGCCAGATACCAGAAGTCTAGATGGGATACTGTTCTGGAGCTGGCTAAACAGGTCTCCCCCCAGCTAGCCAAGGAGCTGGAGGAGATGGCTGTTGATGGGATTGAGGCATCCAAAATGCAATTCCATGCTGCTGTGGACTCGAATGATGTGGCATCACGAGTCATGGCAACATCTGTGTCTCTTAGGAGGCTTGCTTGGCTCAGATGTACTAGCCTCTCACAGGACACCCAGGCTAAGGCCATGGATTTCCCTGTGGTGGGCAATTCTCTGTTTGGGGAGCAGACAGAGAATTACATGAAGAAAATGGATGAGTATCGGACCACCTTCAGGAATGCACAGACCAAGGAAAGGCAGGCAACTCCTCAGAGGCAGTAGTCTAGGGGCAGGCGCAGGACTTTTCACAGGCCTTTCTACCAAGCGCAGGCCTCCTCTTCCTTTCCACAGGGGAAGTTCTTCAGAGGGAGAGGTAAGAGGGGGATGAGCAGGGCTGCATCCTTCTCTCAGTCCAAGGCTCCTGCCAAGCAGACACCCTGATTTGTCAGCCCAGGTCAACTCCCCAATCCCAGTAGGAGGAAGGCTGGCTTACTGCTTCCAGGCCTGGAAGTCTGTTACCTCAGACAGGTGGGTCCTGGAGGTAGAAAGTCAGGGATTGGCCCTCAGTTTTGCAAAGTTCCAAAAATTGAGAGCCAAATTCTTTCTACCCACAAACCTTTCGGAGACCATTGCTTTAGAAGCAGAGGTTTCCTCTCTGCTAACCCTCAGGGTTGTACGGAGAGTTCCTACTCAGCACAGGGGCAAAGCTCTGCATTCCAGATACTTCCTTACCCCAAAAAAGACAGGGGAGTGGTGGCCCATCCTAGACCTCAGATATCTAAACAAGCACATCTTAAAACAAAAATTTAAAATGGTGACTCTGGAAATAATTCTTCCCTCTCTAAGGAGAGGGGATTGGCTAGCTTCCCTGGACCTCAAGGATGCCTACTTTCACATCCCAATCAGGTGCTTCCACAGAAGGTACCTCAGGTTTCAGTTGGCTTCAGGCGATTATCAGTTCAGAGCAATCCCTTCGGCCTAACATCAGCTCCAAGGGTGTTCACAAAGTGCGTAGCAGTAGTAGTGACCTTACTCAGGAGACAGGGGAAATCCATATTTCCATACCTGGATGACTGGCTCATCGTGTGGCACTCTAGACCAAGTCAAGTCAGGCCTACAAGTTACTCAACAGCTGCTCACTTCTCTAGGTTTTCTTTTCAATCTGCCAAAGTTGGTTTTCGAACCTGTGCAACTCCTCACCTTCATAGGGGTAGAGCTGGATACTGTGCAGGCAAAGGCTTTTCTCCCCTTGGCAAGGGTGAAGGCCCTTATAGATCTTGCTTCTTCTTTCCGCCTTCTGGTGTCTTGACCAGCAAGGCATTTTCTTCAGCTCCTGGGGCACATGGCAGCTTCCACTGTGATGGTACAGGGAGTCAGATTTCAAATGAGAGACATTCAGTTCCACCGGAGGTCCTTTTGGTCCCAGAAAATAGATCCTTTAACCAATTCGATTCCAGTGACTCAAACTCTGGTCCAAGCTCTCCAGTGGTGGTTGAATCAGGACAATCTCAGACAAGGAGTCCTATCCATTTAGCAGCTATATGTGCATTCCTGTCAGCAGGGAAGGCTTCTTCCCTGGCATCTCACCCTGTCTTCTGTAAGTTCTTTAAGGGTTTGGTTCATACCAACCCTCTCTTTAGGGACCCTACCCCTGCTTGGGATCTTAATGTTTGCATTGCTCAGCTCATGCAACCCTGTTTCGAGCCTCTGGCTTCGCCGAACTCAAGTATTTGACCTGGAAAACTGTTCTGGTAGCTATCACTTCTGCCAAGCGTATCAGTGAATTGCAAGCCCTGTCAGTGGAGCCAGATTTTATCTCATTCCATAGAGATAAGGTGGTCCTTAGAACCAATAGGAGGTTCTTACTCAAAGTGGTCTCAGATTTTCATCTGAACCAGTCCATGTCTCTTCCTGTGTTTTTCACTGATCATTCTTCAGGAGAAAGAAGATTACATAGTTTGGATGTTAAGAGGGGACTTAGCTACTACATTGAGCGTACTAAAGCACATAGGAATGAATGTCTCCAATTGTTTCTCACTTATGGTGAAGTGGGGAAAGGTGCTGCTACTAAGAGAACTGTTGCCAGGTGGATTGTCTCTTGTATACAGTTCTGCTATGACAAGCTAGGCAGAACACCTCCCTCAGGCCTGAGGGCTCATTTGACTCGGGGTACAGCTGCTTCCCTGGCTGCTGCCAGGGATATACCTTTACTAGAGATATGCAAAGCAGTCACCTGGAAAACTGTTCATACTTTCACCAAGCATAACTCTCTGGCTATCCAGGCTAGGAGTGATGCTCGGTTTGGAACAGCAGTACTGCAGAGCCTATTCCAAAAATAGGTTCGGTACCCCCCTCCATGGCGGTACTGCTTGGTAGTCTTCATATGTCAGAATACAGTAAGACTTCATGTTTGAAGAAAAAATTATTCACCTTAGTAATTGTGTTTCTTCTGATGGAGTCGTGCTGTATTCTGACCTCTCTCCCTGCCTCCCCTCTCAGAACCTGTTTTTGGGAAGTGGGCAGGCAGGTACAGTGTTGCACTTCAGGGGTGTACTTGGCACCCCTCCTTTCTAGAAGGGGGGGTGGGTTATTGTTATGTTGTCTTTTGTAGTTATATGTTGGTTCACTACCTGGTTATTTATCTTGGGTTCTCGACTTGAGTCTTTTGGGGAACCCACTCTGTGCCTGTTGGCTTATGTTTCTTTACAATTTCCACTATAGAAGTATAGTTATTAATAGCTCGTAAGAATCTGACAGTTACACTTTGAAGTGCTGCAGACAGAGGTTTGAAACTGAGTTTGAGCTCAACGTTCTATGCTTCCTGCATAGAGTTAACTCTTTCCTCTCCAGGGCAGTTCAAGTGCTGGGGCTAACTGCATATGTCAGAATACAGCAAGACTCTATTAGCAGAAACACAGTTACTAAGATGAATGATTTTTTCTTCTGTGCCTCAATGTTGCCAGATTTGCTGGGTTTGACTCTGAAAGGTGGCAGTTACAAATTGGAGTGGGCGAACAGGGCTGTTATGCCTAAACCGGCGGCCGACCAGCCTCCCCGTCAAATAATTATGCGCTTCCACAATTGTTAAAGATCGGCAAGCTGTTCTCACTGCCTACAAGAGTGCAAAGGAGTTAGCCTATGAGGGACATTATGTATTCATATCCCAGGATTTCTCACAGTGGTTACAAAAGAAACAGAAGCCCTTTTACCCCATTATGAACAAGCTTTGGGAGCTGCAAGTGGACTATTATTTCACTTACCTTGCCCTTCAAAAAATAAAGCATGAAGGAGCTTCCTTCACATTCTGGGAAGCAGATGAGGCACTCAACCTTTGTGAAGGACTTGCAAAAGAAGCTGGTCAAATGATTTGGTGTTCACCTAACAGTTCTGCCCAGTGAGATCTGTGCTAATGTTCATTATGAACTGACTCATCCCTACTTTGCTGCCTTGGGTTCCGGAGGGTTGCCCCTATGCTCCAGTTGGATGCCGCTCACCTTGTCTCACCACAGACTGGGACTACCATATGATGTCTGCAGTATGGACTTCAGAGATTGCGGTTCATCTGACTGTTGTTCCCTAAGGCATGCTTTTGAAATTGCTGGTGCCCAACAAAAACTGGAGGTTAAACGAGCTCTGCCTGTGAACCTGTATTGTTTCTATGTACTCTGCTTCAACAATCAGCAGTCCTGTCCCCAACAAAAAGAAGCAGATGAAATTTGAAAATGAACCTGCGGACTGTGGTAGGTTCGGGGAGAGGGGCGGAGACGAATGCTGCATGTGTTGCTGGGTTTACGTGGCCTCTTCCTGGTCTCCTGCCCCAACCTCGGTGAGTGCTCCTTCTTAGGTGGACTGCTTGGGATCATGTTTGCAGTGTGCACATCTCAGCTAATGGGATGGCAGAGGCGGGTTGGCGGCGAGTTTGGTGGTCCTAGTGCTCGGTGGGGGTGTGTGAGATACGCTGGAGAGACATATCAGTCCTCTTGGGTGGGTCTCAAGGTATCATGGTAGCTGTGATCTTAATAGAATAAATGTGCCTAACCACTTGGGGGCTGGGAGTGGGGGGTACCCTGTTCGGAGTTCTACTGGTAGCAGGGCAAATCTTGCTGCAGTTATAGCGGACTTGATTTCCTCTGTCGATCTGGCTTGCATCACCAAGACCTGGGTGGGTGGCGATGCTGGTCCGATTTTAGAGGCGCTGTCTCCCCCAAGTATATGATAGTGCAGTGCCCCAGCGTAGAACGTGGGGGAGTGGCCATCTCTTTTAGATCTGAACTTGGTTACACTATGCACCCAGTGGGAAAGCCGGGATCCTAATAATGTGTGGCTGCGCGTGGGGGTCCAAGTGCAGGTTGCAGGGTTCTCCTGATCTACCGCCCCCCTGGGGCAGCGGGTGAATTCTTGCAGGAGGTAGCCGATTTCATCATTGGTGAAACGTTGGAGTCCCCCAAATGTTTAGTTCTGGGGGACTTCAATGTTTGGGCAGATGACAAATCTTCTAGGCTAGGTTATAACCTCCTCCAGATAATGTAATCTCTGGGTCTGTCGTAGGCGTTTCCTCCATGACCCACCAGGGTGGCAAGATGGTGGACCTTGTTTTCTTACTGGGGTTTAAGATTACTAACCTGAAGACTGATCGTGTCATTTGGTCCGATCATTGCATGGTGGAGTTCTCGTTAGGGGATGTGTCCCCCCGACAGCCCTCCCACTGCAGAGATGGTAAGCTACCACCCTTTGAGGGGTTTGACGATATCTGGCGGTAGCCAATCTATCTAGTGTGGGTAGTGCTTGCGTAGGGGGTATGGGTGAAGCCATCGCCACCTATAATAGGGTGATGTCGGCAGCACTTGACTCTCTTACACCGGTCCGTGTATGACCCAAATCCTCCTACTTGAGGTCCTCCTGGTTTGATGGGGAGCTCAAGGCGATGAAGATTTTGGGTTGGAGGTTAGAGCGCTGCTGGCAGAGGGCCGGGTTTGAGGTGGACAGACCAGCCCTGCGCTCCCATTAAAGTGAGTATCAGGAGGCAATCACCCATAAGCAGGCAGCGTTCCTGTCCAGGGAGATTGCTGCCAGGTAGAATTGACCAACTGTGCTCTTGCGGACTGTGGACAGGCTTTTAAACCCAGCCTGTCTACAGCCGAAAAAAGTATTTTCTGATGCTTTATGCTTAGAGTTTGCTTGCTTCTTCTCTGACAGGGTGTTCACCATCTGGCTGGGCTTACCACCAGTGAGCCATAGCATGGTCTACAGTGGTCGCCTTGGACGTCCGGAGAGCACTCCGCCTGGTTGGGGGGAGTTTAAACCAGTGGAGGCAACTGAGGTCACTTGGATTGTTCTCGGGCTGAAGCACACCTATTGTGAACTGGACCTGATGCCAACACATTTCTTAATGAGATGTGTTGACACTGTTGGCCTGGTGTTCGCCTTGATTGTCCAGTGCTCACTCTCGGAGGGGGTCTTCCCAGATGCTTGAAGGAGGCAATGGTCAGATCACTTCTGAAGAAACCATCTTTGGATCATGACGTCAAGACGAATTACCATCCAATCTCCAGCCTCCTATTCTCAGGGAAGGTTGTGGCACTTCAGCTTGAGGAACACCTTGTGGTCTTTGATTTGTATGAGCCTCTCCAGTTGTGGTTTCGTGTAAGGCATAGCATGGAAACCGCATTAGTTCGGGTGTATAATGACCTCCTCAGGGCTAGAGATCGAGGTGAGGGAACAATTCTTGTTCTCCTCGACCTCTCCTCAGGTTTTGACATGGTAGACCATTGTGTGTTGCTTGACCACCTGAGAGAATTCTGTGGACTCATCGGCAATGTCATCTGCTGGTTTGAGTCCTTTCTTACAAATAGGCAGCAACAGGTAGTGATGGGGAATTCCTCATCCTCCCCTAGCCTCCTGCCATGTGGAGTTCCTCAGGGTTCGGTCTTGTCACCAATGTTGTTTGCCATGTATATGCTGCTCCTGGGAGAGCTCATTAGGAAGTACAGTTTGGGTTTTCATTTCTATGAGGATGATACCCAGCTGTACCTTTCCTTTTCCCCTGGGACATCGAATGCAGTGGAAGTGCTAAATGCATGTCTTGCCGATATCAACAACTGGATGGCCTCCAGTTGGTTGTGACAACCCCAATAAGATGGAGGTGCTGATGGTGGAGTCGAACAGAGGGCGTGATAGGATGGCCTTAGGTGCAGAGACAAGCATGTTCCTGGGATCTGTGCCTCTGAAGGCCTCCTCTAAGGTGCGAGATCTTGATGTGACCATCGACAGTGGACTGACATGTGAACCTCAGGTGTCATCTGTTGTCCGGACCAGCTTCTACCATCTTAGGAATATCGCCATAATCAAGCCCCTAGTTCTGCCCCTGGACCTCCCCACCTTGGTTCACGCCTTTGTGACATCAAGGCTTGACTACTGTAATGCGCTCTATCTCAGAGTCTCAGGAGGTGTCCTGCGCACGCTGCAGCTAATGCAGAACTCAGCTGCCAGGTTCCTGACAGGGCAGTCGAAATACTGCCATGTCACCCCGGTGCTGCATGAACTGCACTGGTTGCTGGTCAGGTAGAGGATCCTCTTTAAGCTGGGCTTGCTCACTTTTAAGGCCCTACATAGACTGGGCCCTGGCTACCTATCTGCCGTTCTTTCACCTGCTGCCTCAGTCTGCTCCCTCTGCTCCTCCTCTAGGGGCCTCCTTGCGATTCCCAGGACGAGGTTGAAAACTGCCGGTGATAGAGCGTGTAGTGTCGCCAGTTCCGTCATGTGGAATTTGCTGCCAACATCTGTGCGGAAGGCCCCTTCGGTGGAAGTATTGAAGGCCTGCCTCAAGAGCCACCTGTTTAATCTGGCCTTCCCAGACACTGTGTATTAAATCTTATTGGGATAGCCCATGCCAGTTATTGTTTTTAGTTAGACCTTATTTAATTAACTGTATGGTCTGTTTTTACTGCTGATAATTTTATTGATAGTTGTATTGTTTGTATATGGTGCCCACAACCTCTGGGATTGGGTGCCTGGAAAAATAAAATTTGCCTTGCCTTGCCCCATTGGGGGTGGGGAGGGGAAGTGGGTCAGTTTGGGGATCCAAGGAGTTATTGGGCCTCCGTTCAGCAATCACTTTTGTGTTTATGGCCCCAAGTATGGTGGGGCCTATATACAGAGGTTTGCTGGCTGACTGCTGGTTGCAGTCTTCTGTTTCTATTTTTCTGGGTTTTTTCATGTAACTATATAGTTGCTGTTCAGATTTATATAGGGGTGGGCAGCGGGGGGGGGGTGCTGTTGTTCCCTGCTTTAGAAGATGGTTTAAGGTACACCCAGGGGAAAGGCTATTCAGGACGTCTTGGATAGGTAAAGGAGGTGGAGTTTATTGGGTCTATGCAGAGAATACCAGAGAGCTTACAGTAGTTAACTTGGGGGTTCTTTTCTCTCCAGGGGCTTTTTTAGATATCTTGGTCCCTGGATGTGCTTGGTTGGGGGCTGGTGGAACCCTCTCTGGTCACCTTCGCTAATCCTTATCATGGTTGTACTCTGGATATTTGTAATTTGCTTACAGAGTTGGTTCTGGGGGGTGATGGAGGGATGGGGAGCTTGTCTTCTGTGTGGGGATATCATTTGCATTACTCTCTGTGTAGTGCGTTCAGTTAGTATATTTTGACTTATGGGAGATGATCTTTTAAATCAGGGGTGGGGAGAGTTTTATATGTTTTGCTGTGTTGGTTATTGTGGGTTGTTCTAATGTCATATCATGTTTTCCGGTCCAGTTCTACTTATATTTGCATTGATGGATGGAAGCGTTAGACACTGTGGTTGGATGTGCTGGGGGGTTGGGGGAGATGTCCGCAGAAGATAGTTAATTTTATATGATGGGGTCAATAACTAATGATCTTACTTCAAGAGTCAGCTCTTGCAGCAGGTAACACATATAGGACTGTAGCCGTCAGTCGGCAGGACCCCACAGAAGACTTCTAGCTAGCAGTCTATGGCAGGGACTGTCCCCTGACATCAGCCCGTCTCCGACGTCACGTATGGTATAAAGAGTGGGTGGTCTGTGGCGTGCCCCAGTTCTTTTCCCGCCGTCGACTCATGGTCATAGGCTCCATGGATTGACTCTCGCTAGTCCGACCGCCTTATTAGTCATACGACTTTGTTAAACTTTTATTTTTTTCGTGAAAGTTCTGCTTTTCACTGATTTATTTCTGTATGTCATCTTCCCCATGCCTTCTTCCAAGGGGCACCCATCCAAGTGTGCCTATGGGAAACAAATCCCATCCAAGGATGGCCATTCGGCCTGTCTGCTGTGCCTGGGCCCAGACCACGACACCCAGAACTGCCCGCACTGTCAATGTATTAACCGAACGCAGATCCGACGCCAGAAGACCCTGCAGGCCTATCTCACAGAACAACGTCTGGCTGCCATGCAGCGGGATTCCTCTTCTGAAAAAGGCTCTTCCAACCACAAGAAATCTTCAGGGAAGCATAAAGAAAGAAACATAGAATTTGATGGCAGATAAGGATCGCTTGGCCCACCTAGTCTGCCCATTTCCCTACCTAATGGATAATCGGTAGATCCTAGTTAACCAACAGCCTACTTCCTCCTACCCCCCACTAGAATTGTCTTATGTCTGTCCCATGCATTCTTGAATTCCCCCACTGTTTTCGACTCCATGACCTCCTCAAGAAGGCTGTTCCATGCATCCACAACCCTCTCCGTGAAGAAATACTTCCTCACATTACCTCTAAGCCATCCCCCCTCTATCTTCAAATTGTTACCTTATCCTTGCATCTCTTTTTGGAAAGATGCTACCCTCTTGGACTTTGTTGATTCCTTGAGATACTTGAAAGTTCTATCATGTCCCCCCTTTCCTGAGGCTATACATATTAAGCTCCTTTACTCTTTCTTCATATGTCTTCTGGTGCAGACCCTGCGCCATTTTGGTTGCCCTCCTCTGGACAGCCTCCACCCTGTCTATGTCTTGGCGGAGATGGGGTCTCCAGAACTGCACACAGTGCTCCAGATGTGGTCTTACCAACTTGTTTGTACAGAAGGATAACAACTTCCTGTTTTCTACTGGTGATGCCTCTCCCTATGTATCCGAGTATCCCCCCAGCCCTTCTTACTTCCTTCTCACATTGCTTGTCCACCTTTAGGTCATCTGATATAACTACCCCTAGGTCCCTTTCCATTTTTGTTGTTGTCAGTATCTCATCCCCCATTTTGTACTCTTCCCATGGGCTTTTGTTTCCCAGGTGCACTACTCTGCACTTCTTTGCGTTGAATCTAAGCTGCCATATATTTGACCATTCCTCCAGCCTTGCCAAGTTCCTTCTCATCCTTTCCACCCCATCTTGTGTATCAACCCTGTTGCAGATCTTTGTGTCATCTACAAAGAGACATACTTTTCCTTCCAGTCCCTCTGCAGTGTCACTTATAAAGACGTTAAAAAGGACTGGACCCAGTACTGAACCCTGTGGTACCCCACTTGTAACCCCCCTTTCTTCACTGTGGACTCTGTTTACTATTACCCTCTGTGTCCTGTTGTCCAGCCAATGTTTTACCCAGGCTACCACCCTGGGACCCACTCCCAGGCTGGCTAATTTGTTTATCAATCTTTTGTGCAGGCATGTGTCAAATGCCTTGCTAAAGTCTAGGTAGGCCATGTCTACAGCCCCTGCCTGGTCTACTACTTTGGTCACCCAATCAAAGAAGTATATTAGATTCATCTGAGATGACCTTCATGCTGTGAATCCATGCTGCCTGGGGTCCTGTGCCCCACTGGCTTCTAGGTAGTCAGCAATTCTTTCTTTCAGAAGTGATTCCTTCATTTTCCCTACCATTGAGGTCAAACTGACAGATCTGTAGTTTCCTGCATCTGTCTTGCTCCCACTATTGTGAAGGGGATTCACATGTGCCCTCCTCCAGTCCTCAGGTACCACACCATCCTTCTATGATGTGGAGGAGGGAGAGCGAGGAGGAGAGGTCCCCTTAGAGATCCAGATCCTTGGGCTCCCACTCTGCCTCCAGCCACAGTTCAGATTCTGCCTCACTGGTGACCCATTCTCCCTCTCGGCTCACTGTGGTCAAGCCCCCCCCTCCGGTCCGGGCATCGGGCACTAAAGACTGCGGCTCAGGGTCTTCAGGCCCTACTCTTCAGCCACTGAAAATTAGGCCATCGGACCTTCTGTCAGGCCGTGCTACTGACACCGGTAAGGGGCATACATCAGCACCTTCCTGGTCAGCCTTGGCATCTGGTGCAGACTCCCAGGATAGGCATAATACCTCTGGGCACTCCGTCGGGAGATCTGCTTCACAATGGACAAACGGCCATCGATGAAACATACGTCGGACCAACACTGACAGCAGGCTACCGACGTCACCACCTCGGCTGCTCAGACACTGGCTCCGCCGACCCAGACACCATCATCACCAGTCCCCGGTGACGATTGGTCAGGCACCAGCCCTCTGGAGGATGATCGGCCATTGGCTCGCAAGCAGACGCCAGCTACCAGCGTCAGATCCTTGAACACTGCCCCAACATCACCTCTTGCCTGCCCACCATTGCCAGACCATGGTACTATGCCAGACACAGGAGCTGGACTGGCGTTGGGCCTAACTACGGATTCAGACCCCAAACTGAATTTGTCCCAGGTCAAGGACCTCTTTGGCTACTGGTGGTAGACCATTCATACCGACCTCCTCCCACCTAAGCCACAAACAGTGGTGACTACCATCCGGAACACTGGGGCTCCTGCTAAGGTTCCTACCCCAGATCCAGACAAGGATAATGGCACAGAGCCTCCCCCTCCTTCTGATAAAAATAAAGGGAAGGAGCCGGCCTGGTGGCGCAGAGGGTTGAGGTGCTGGACGCCACACCTCACGCCATGCTGGTGACCTGGGTTCGGGAACGAGCCCGGGGGTCAGCAGGGGAGGGAGAGAATTGAGCATCCGATGAACTGCTCTCCTCCCCTGGGGTGGGATCCGGGACCCACTCGGTGCAGTAGGGACTTCTGGTGGAAACCAGAGGTCACTCGAGAACTGAGCAACATAAGAGAGGCGGAGTGACGTTAGACATCAGCAACCAGGATCGCGCAGACATCATTGCACATCGCACTCCGGGGGACAATTACATAAGAAAATCCCCATCCTTGGGGACTGGCGATGTCACCACTGCCCCTGAAGCCAGACTCCAGATACCAGGCACTCTCCTCTCCTGGGCCGATCCTAGCTCGGCACACTAAATTTCAGATAGAGCACCCTGGATGGATTGGGGGGGGGTTCACAGCCGGGGGCCCGCCGGGCTGGTGTCAGGAAGAAGAGGTGTCTTGGATAGGAGGTAGAGCTTGGGGTAGTGGTGGCTGCTGGAGAGAGTTCCTCAGTGGACAGTGTTAAACAATATACAAAAAAACATAAATAAATAAAGGGAAGGCTCCCCACAAATGCCATTCTAGACCTTGGTCACAGAGCCTGAGTTCCTCCAGTTCTCCTGACTGTCATAGATGTTAAAAAAACAATGCCACCGGACTTGTTCCTCTTCCTCCTCCACAGACTCCTACTGGTCAACAGATACATCTTACTCAGAACCCTCGTCCATCGAGGATCTGTCTCCTTTAGATCCAAGAGACACCCCGAAATCTTTGCCTGATGATCCCTCCTTCATGGAGGTCATGAGGCACGTACAATCAAGTATGGGGTGGGAGACGGAGGAATGAGACACAGAGAGACTCTGCCTGGCTAAATAAGTACACCAGAAGGACCTTACGTCAGTGGTTATCCCACCATTAGTGGACACCTTCGGGGATGTCATGAAGGTGGCTTGGAAGCGCCCACACACATCCGCTGCAGTCCCAAAGAATGCAGACTGCCTTTAGAGGGCTCCTATAGAACAGCCTTTTCAAACAACATAAAGTCTTGCTATATTATAGACATTAGCAGTTTGATCCAGCTCTAGAACTGCCCCGGAGTGAAATGGTTAAAACCATTCCAAAATAGAATTTTGGCACGAGAGCAGCTCTATCTGTGTCATTTCAAACTTGAACTGTCAGATTCTTTACTCCGTCTCAGTGAACAGTCGCTCGAGATTTCTCCTTCTGCTAGGTTCATTCTCGGTTTTAAAAGTGTTTTCTCGGTTGGATTTAACCGAGAATAGTTTTATTTTAACATAAAACCATTCAGTTCAAGCTCTATCTGTGGTAACCGTAAGTAAATGAAGGTTTTGTCTGTGTGGAACTTGTAAGTTATCGGTTCGGTTTTGAACCGATCAGTGGGTTTAAAACTCATTTAAAAACTAAAAGTTACTATTTTAGAGTGCGGTTTCCGGTTCTTATCGGTTCTAAAAAAAACGGATTTATTACGTTTTTTTCCAATACCCGTGACACGGTTAGGAACCGATAACTGTGTCTTGCCTGGCACTGCCGTTAAAAGGGCAAGTTTTTGGTTAGGCTGGCATTATGTCTGAGAAACCCAAAAGAAAAACCGGGCCCACTGGGTTTCAACACTGTGATGTTTGTGGGGAAGTCTTTGCCAAGGCTGACCCACACACCACATGTGTTTATTGTCTGGGGTTTGACCACCTCCAGTCAGACTGCCAGGTATGTAAGAATTTCCCTGCAGCCACCCTGGAAAAAAGATTGGGCAGGCTCAGGGGACGAGAGGCCAAAAAGTCAGCTGACCCAGATGGCCAGCCCGGTTCGGTGCCAACCGAACCAGAGGGAGTGCCCTCTGTCCAGGGCCAGACTTCCTCGGGCAAAGAAAAGCTGGTTCTGAGGACCAATTCCAGTAAAGAAAACAAGAAAATCAGCAGGTCTGGGTCCAAAATTCCTTCTCCAACTGCTGCAGAGATAACAAAAAGCCATACAAATTGTCCAGTCACTGTCTCAGGGTCCGTCCGAACCACCACTATCTGGTAAAAGGTCGGTTCGTCCGGTCCCAGTGGTTCAGGATTATGATATTGAGGAATTTTATGAACCAGAGGGAGGGAGGAGGATTATGATCAGTATGAATGTGGCTGGAAGGTCTGGGTGTGCCCATTGAACGGACATCTCCCAGACAGACCTTTAGAATCTCCCCTATGCCGTCTGAGTCCCATCTCATTTTATGTTTTATAAAAAGTTGCTGAAACCCTCCAGCTTCCTTTAGAAGAGGCTGTGGATGAGCAAGAGGAGCCTGATATTGTAGAAATGATGGATATTCCAGAGTCTAGGAGATTGTCTATTCCTTTACATAAGTCTTTAGAAACAAACAATTAAAATTTTAAAAGCTCCTAATTCTGTGCCTCCTGTAGATAAAAGATAGACAGAAGGTATACATTGTCAGGCCCTGATACAGAATTCCTTTCTCAGCAATGCAGTCATGTTGGGGTAGTTCAGGCTGCTGCCTGTGATAAAGCTAATATTCCTTGGCTTCACATCCTCCTGACAAGGATTCCAGGAAGATTGATGCCATGGCAAAAAACAGTATATGGCAGCCTCTCTGGGACTCAGGCAAGCAAATGATATGGCTTATGTAGCTAGGTATCAGAAATCTAGATGGGATACTGTTATGCAGTGGCCAAAGCAGGCCCATGGCCAGCTGGCTAGTGAACTAGAACAGGTGGCTGCTGATGGCATTGAAGCCTCTAAGGTTCAGTTTCATGCTGCTGTGGATGTTAATGATGTTTCCTCTGGGTCATGGCCACATCTGTGTAGCTTTTACGTAGGTTGGCCTGGCTCAGGTGTACTGGTTTGTCACAGCATACCCAGACTAAGGCTATGGATTTTCCTGTGGTGGGAAATTCTCTGTTTGGAGTGCAGACAGAGAACTACATGAAGAAGATGGATGAATATAGGACTACTTACAAGAGTGCCCAGGCTAAGGAGCGGCAAGCCACTCCTCAAAGGCATGCCCCCAAGGGTAGGGGTAGGCCTTTTCACAGGCCTTTCTACCAGACTCAAGCCTCCTCTGCCTATGCTCAGAGGGGCTTCTTCAGAGGCAGGGGCAGACGAGGGGTGAGCAGACCTGCTCCCACCCCCAGCCTAAGCTCCTGGAAACAGGCACCCTGATGGGGTGCCCAGGGCCGGTCTCCTGTACCAGTGGGGCAGGCTGGCTTACTGCAGTCAGAATTGGGCTTCTTTAACCTCAGACAAGTGGGTTCTGGAAGTAGTAAGCCAGGGTCTGGTTCTCAGCTTCAAAAGTTTCCCAAGTTGAAGCAGACTTTTCTGCAAGTGCTTCAGAGACCCTCGCTCTGGAAACAGAGGTCTCATCCTGTTAGCTCTCAGAGCAGTGAAAGGGTTCCTCCCTGCATCAGGGCAGGGTCTGTATTCAGATACTTCCTTACTCCAAAAAGACAGGAGAGTGGTGGCCCATTTTAGATCTCAGATATCTGAACAAGCATCTTTTGAAACCAAAGTTCAAAATGGTAACTCTGGCAATGATTTTACCTTCCTAAGGCCAGGGGACTGGCTAGCCTCCCTGGACCTCAAGGATGCCTATTTCCATGTCCTAATCAGAAGATCCCATGAAAGTACCTCAGATTCGAACTGCCCTCAGGTCATTACCAGTTCAAAGCAATGCCCTTGACCTTACCTCTGCTCCAGGGGTATTCACAAAGTGTCTAGCAGTGGCAGTGGCCACTTAAGGAGGCAGAGGATTGCTGTTTTTCCTCATCTAGACGACTGGCTCATTGTAGGCCAGTCCCCAGAACAGATAAAATCTCACCTGCAGGTCACCCAGCAGCTTCTCACCTCCCTGGGTTTTCTGCTAAACCTACAAAGTCGGTTCTGGAACCAGTCCAGGTACTCACCTTTATAGGGCAGAATTGGACACAAGCTAGCCAGAGCCTTTCTTCCCCAGAAAGGGTAAGGAATTTAGTGGCTCTGCCTCTTCCTTCACTCTGCAGGTCTCTCGACCAGCAAGACACTTTCTGCAGCTCCTGGGCACATGGCTGCATCCACAGCTGTTGTGCAGGAGCCAGATTTCAGATGAGAGACATTCAGTTTCACTTGAGAACCTTTTGGTTTCAGAGAAGAGACCCCTTTCCAAGTTGGTCCCAGTGACTCGAACCTTGATCCTAGCTCTCCAGTGGTGGCAGGATCAGAGCAATTTAGGCAGGGGTCCCCTTCATTTCCCCTTCTCACGACTTGACTCTCACTACAGATGCTTCCCTTCTGGGTTGGGGAGCCCACATGGGCGACCTTTCCACTCAGGAGTTTGGTCCCCCAGGAATCTCTGCTCCACATCAATTTTCTGGAACTCAGAGCTGTCTTTTAGCTCTTCAAGCTTTTTCTGCATCTGTCCACGACAAGGTGATACAAGTCAGAACAGACAACACCACAACAATGTGGTACATCAACAAACAGGGGCACTCGGTCTTGGCCTTGTGCACCGAGGGCAATAAGTGGTCTCTGGCCTATTCCCTGAACACTTCCCTCATGCAGTTCATCTTCCAGGGAAGGACAATGTCCTAGCGGATGCCCTCAGCAGGATTTCCCAAGGCCATCACAGATGGTCCCTGGATCCTCAAGTGCTGGGGATAGTTTTTGCCAGGTGGGGCATCCCTCAGATAGATCTTTTGCAGCCCCAGACAATACAAACTTCCTCTGTTCTGTTGCAGGCCTCCAGTGCTGGGCTCAGTTCCCTGGATGCCCTTCTTTTTGGATTGGGAGGGAAGTTCCTCTATGCTTTCCCCCTTTCCTCTCCTATTCAAAGTACTAGTCAAAATCAGATCTCAGCCTTGCAGGGTGATTCTGATTGCCCCGGATTAGGCCAGGCAGCCCTGGTACCCTCCTTCTGTCTCTGACAGTCCATCTTCTCTGTGCCTCCCAGGAATCACAATCTGTTGACTTGTGCCCAGGGAAGGGTTTGGTATCGGACCTCAAATCCCTCAACCTCAAGGCCTGGCTCTTGAGGGTTAGAGTTGCTGATTTACACCTCTCTCCAGGGTGTTCTTGAGATCCTAAAGGCTTCCAGAAAGCCTTCCACTAGGGCTACTTATAGTTCTAAATGGAAAAGGTTTTCCATTTGGTGTGCTGGGAAAAATATTTCCCCAGAATCTGCTGAATTGCCCATTTTGTTAGATTACATGGTACATCTTAATTCCTTGGGTCTCAGACCAGCTACCCTGAGAGTTCATTTGGCAGCTGTGTCTGCTTTTGTGTCAGCAGGAAAGTCATCCCCTCTTTCCTCTCATCCTGTGTTTTCCAAGTTTTTTAAGGGATTACTCTATACTAATCTTCCCTTTCGGGAACCGGCCCCTGCTTGGGACCTTAATGTTTGCATTGCCCAGTTAATGCAACCCCCTTCTTGAATCTCTGTCTTCTGCAGAGCTTAAGTACCTAACTTGGAAAACTGTTTTTCTAGTGGCTATCACTTCTGCCAGACGCATAAGTGAATTGCAAGCCTTGTCAGTGGAGACTGACTTTATTTCTTTCCACAGGGATAAGGTAGTCCTTAGGACTAATAGGAAGTTTTGCCTAAGGTGGTTTCAGATTTCCATCTTAATCAATCTATCTCCCTTCCAGTATTTTCACTGATCACTCCTCTTCGGGTGAGAGGAGGTTGCACAACCTGGATGTTAAGAGAGCTCTTAGTTATTATATAGGCGTACCAAAGGTCACAGGTTCGAATCCTCCAACTTTTCCTTACCTATGGTGAAGTTGGGAAAGGCAAACTCCCTACTAAAGATCAATAGCCTGGTGGATTGTCTCTTGTATCCAATTTGTTATCAGAAAGTGGGCAGAGCCCCGGTTTGAGGCTCATTCTACAGAGGTACAGCTGTGTCTCTAGCTGCTGCCAGAGATATCCCTTTATTAGAGATTTGCCAGGTAGCTACTTGGAAAACAGTACACACTTTTACCAAGCATTACTCCTGGATGTCCAGGCCAGGAGAGATGCTCGGTTTGGCACAGCTGTTCTTCAGAGCCTATTACGCTAATAGGTTCTGCCTCTCCTCCATGGAGGTACTGCTGTATATTCTGCTAATGTCTATAATATAGCAAGACTTCATGTTGTTTGAAGAAAAAATTACTCACATTAGTAATGTTGTTTCTTCTAATGAGTCTTGCTATATTGAACCTCAACCTGCCCCTCTCAGAACCTCTACTTGGTGGGTGCGGGCAACTTAGTGTGGGCACTACTTATGTCCTGTTAGCATTTTGTCCCCTTTGGGACTTTGGGGTGTATGTGTACGCGCGTGTGTGTGTTTATTATACTTATGTTCCATTTTCATATTATTAGAATGGTGTTAGTATTTCTGGTCCCCTGACTTGAGTCTTGGGTGTTGGGACCATCAATGGTTGTTATTATTTAGGTAGCCATTTGGCTAGTGTAGGTTACAGCTTCCACACAGACCTAGTGAGTTTGGCTCGTAAAAGATCTGACAGTTCAAGTTTGAAATGACGCAGATAGAGCTGCTCTCGTGCCAAAATTCTATTTTGGAATGGTTTTAACCATTTCACTCCGGGGCAGTTCTAGAGCTGGATCAAGCTGCTAATGTCTATAATATAGCAAGACTCCATTAGAAGAAACAACATTACTAAGGTGAGTAATTTTTTCTTTTGGTGGAACATCCATTGGGTGAGTCTGTAGTGATTTTTGCCGCCCATGATAGGTCTTGGAGGCTGAAGCACCTCAGCACGCAACCCCAAGATAAAGAATCCAAACAGCTGGATTCCATGGGGCGTAAGATATACTCGTCCGCCACCTGCACTATTCGGAGCCTGAACTTAACACACATGGTTCAGTTCCAGAATGCTCTTTGGGAGCAAGGGATTGATATAGTTAAGGAGATCCCAGATTATCTGCAGAAAGCAGAACTAGTTAAGCATTTGCAGACCGGCTCAGACGTGGGCACACATGTCCTTCGGTAAGCCTGTGATTCGGCGGACATGGCAGCGAGGGCAGCAGCAACAAAAGTATCCATACGCAGACACTCCTGGCTCCAGGTCTCAGGGTTCGCACACAATGTCCAGACCAACCTCCTAGATGCACCCTTCCAGGGCTCAGTCCTCTTTGGTGATGATACGGAGAGAATTATCCCCAAGCTGCAGGACTCTGGCAAAGCTATTAGGACTGTCCGGTCTATGTACCGGCCGAAACAAAGGCCCTTTCGAAAGCCCCATTTTTGAGGTTGTGGGGGACAACAACCACAACCTCACTTTCAGGATCAACAGCCGCAGTGAGGAGGCTACAATCGTAGCGGCACCCCTAGAGTTTCTGCAGGGCCCACCTCTTGTTCTGCCAAGTCAGCCCAAGCTGCCTTCCCCCCTCCAAGAGCAGCCTGACTCCTTGTCGAACCCACTACCTCCTGTGACCCCCTGCAGGGGAGGTGGTTGGAGGCCGCTTTTCTCTTTATGCCAAGGCTTGGTGGGAGATAGCCTCCGATCAGTGGTCCTTCAGCTAATTGACAATGGACACTCAATAAAGAGTTCATTCAATTTCCTCTGGACAGGCCCCCCATCCCATTACTCACCGATGCATGCTGGGCTAATTTTAGCAGAAATTCACGCCCTCCTGCTCAAGAAAGCCATAGAGCCAGTACCCCCAGCCCAGAGGGGCACAGGCTTCTACTCGCACTTTTTCCTAGTGCCGAAAAAGACAGGATCTGCAACCCATTCTGGACCTCAGCAACTTCAACCAGTTTGTGGAGCACAAGAGGTTTCGGATGGTCATCCTCCAGGGTCTGCTCCCAATGATCAATCAAGGGGACTGGTTGGTATCATTGGACATGCAGGATGCCTATCTCCACATCATTGTGGCCAAGCCTCACAGGAGGTTCCTCAGATTCCATTTCCAGTGGAGGCATTACCAATTCAGGGCATTGCCCTTCGGCCTATACTCGGGCCCCAAGGGTGTTCACCAAGTGCCTCGCAGTGGTAGCAGTGACCCTTTGAAGGAAAGGGCATTAAGTCTTTCCCTACCTGGATGATTGTCTCTTGATGGCCCCGTCCAAAGGGCAACTGCAGCGGTCCATTCCAGACACCTGTTCTCTCTTTGGAGAACTGGGTATCACTGTCAACATCCCGAAATCCTCCCTGATCCCATCTCAGATCCTCTAGTTCATGGGGCCACAACTCAATACCACTCAAGGGAAGGCATTTTTGCCTCAGGACAGAGCTCTTTGGCTTCGTGCCTTAGCACAACACGTTTCTTCTGCGTCAACGGTCCCAGGCAGGACTCTGTTATGGCTGTTAGGCCATATTGCAGTGTCCATTATCACAGTCCCATTAGCAAGACTGCACATGAGGACAATCCAGTGGACCCTGCATGTCCAATGTGGGACTACTTGAACCAACCAGTTTCCATTATGAACCTGGTCCGTTAAAGGCACCGTTGGTGGATGAACATATGCCTCCCTAGGGGAAGAAATGCCCTTTCAAAAAGGAACTGTGGACCAGGTCTTGACGTCTGATGCCTCAGGCACAGTGTGGGGGAGCACACCTCAGCATTCACAGAACTCAAGGCTCATGGTCAGCAAACGAGGAGACTCTCCACATAATTATTCTGGAGATGAGAGCAGTTCTCTAGGTCCTGCCGGCCTTGAGTACCGTGCTGCACGCAGGACACCTTCTCGTACAGACAGACAATATGTCTGTGGTGTTCTGCTTCAACAAACAGGGAGGCACGCACTCCTACCCCCTTTGCCGGGAAGCAGTGAGGGTGTGGAATTGGGCCATATCCCACCACCTACAGATCTCAGCAGTCCATGTCCCAGGGATCCAGAATACTCTCAGCCACACTCAGTCCAGAGCACACGAATGGGCACTGCTTCAGTCTGTCATCAACATTCTCTTTGACAGATGGGGCAAGCCAGAGCTGGACCTCTTTGCCTCCCCTGTCAATACAAAACTGCCCAGTTTTTGCTTGCTAGATCCAGGGCCTGGAGTTTTCTGACAAGACATGTTGTCCCTCTCTTGGAAAAGGAGATACCTTTATGCTTTTCCTTTTCCCTTGCCGCTCCCTCAGAAGGTTCTTCTCAGGTTGCAAGTGGAGCGAGCAGCAATGATCCTCATAACCCCACGGTGGCTATGACAGATTTGGTTCCCGTTGCTGCAACAGTTGGCTGACCAACCTCCGATTCCCTTGCCATTGAGCACCCATCTGCTTTCCCAGGACGATGGGACCTTGGTTCACCCGAACCTTCGGTCCCTTCATTTCCACGCATGGCTGCTGAAGACCTAGCCAGACTGCATTTTGGGGTCTTGTATAGGATCACTAATATTCTGGTGGTTGCCAGGAAAACCTCCACCAGAGCAACTTACGCCGTGAAGTGGAAACGCTTTAGTCTCTGGGCTATGGCCTGCCATCTCGATCCCTTGGCCTGTACGGTGAACTCATTCCTTGGATACCTGTTGTCACTCTCGGACTCAGGATTGGGCTAGTCCTCCATCAGAGTGCATTTAGCAGCCATTTCTGCCTACCATCTTCCTGTTCAAGGCAGAAATGTAGCACAGATGGAGGTAACCCGTACCTTTCTTGGGGGAATCCTACACATGAAGCCTCCCATAAGGGACCCCGTCCCTCCTTGGGATTTGTTGTTTGTATAGGAAAAGCTGACCTTGCCCCCATTTGAGCCAGCCGCGGATTGTGAGCTTCGCTTTCTTTCATGGAAAGCATTATTTTTAGTTGCTGTTACTTCTGCTCGAATTTATTTTATTTATTTATTTATTTAGTTTTTGTTAACCGGGTAAGTGCACTAGCCAACAGGTGACTATTTTCAGGCACGACCTGGGAGTCACAGGAACAATACATGGTACAGTTGCAGAGACAGTGAGGCAGGGTTACAGGTCCAAGGTACACTGAAATATCACAATTTTTTTACAGGTTTTCGAATGATTTCTAAGCTTCAGGCCCTGATGTGCAAGGAGTCTTAATTAGTTTTTCACAAGAACCGGGTGGCCTTGAGAACTAATCCTAAGTTCTTACCAAAGCTGGTATCCGTGTTGACTTTAAATCGGGACATTCATCTCCCAGTGTATTACCCTGATCACTCAAACTGCGGGAAGGCTCTTCTCCATACTCTTAATGTTCATCACATTTTGCGGTTTTGTTTATCCAGAACAAAATACTTAAGGCATTCTGATCAGCTTTTCATTTCTTTTTACCCTAGGATCTAGGGGGCTCCTGTAGCCAAACTGACCGTTTCAAAATGGCTCGTCAATTGCATCTCCTTCTGTTACCAGAAATACGATAAACCCTTGCCGGGTTTGGTGAAGGGTCACTCCACGAGGGGAGTAGCAGTCTTCTTTGCTACCCTCAGAAATGTGTCTGCCACTGACATCTGTGCAGCAGCCACGTGGCACACAGTCCACACATTCATCAGACACTACAGTCTGGACATTGCCTCTTGTCGCAGAGCGGGATTTGGCCTTGCAGTTTTGCAGGCACTCCTCTCATGAGGGTACTTCCCTCTTCATTTTCTCCTTACCGCCACCTGAGACTAGTCTGGTCTCCTGTACTGCTTGGGACTCAGTCCTGTATGCGTTACCTGCTGCGAGAGCTGACTGTCGAAGTAAAATAGTACAGTTACGTAAGAAAATACCATAACGGTAGATCTTCGAGAGAAGCTCTTGCAGCAGGTATGCTTCCCACCCTCCTTCCCCCTAGAGGTTTCTCTCCTGCAATTGGCTTATATTGGCAACATTCTGATTGCTCTGTGAGGTATTGGCCTTGGTTCTGTGGTTCTGATCACCTTCCATCCTGATGCCGGAGTCTCCATTGGGAGAACTGGGGCATGCCGGGGACTACCCACCCTTTATACCATACGTGACGTCAGGGACGGGCTGATGTTGGGGGGCTGTCCCTGCTGTAGACTGCTAGGTAGACGTTTTCCCTGGGGTCCTGCTGGCTACAGCCTATATGTGTTACCTGCTGCAAGAGCTTGTCTCGAAGATCTACTGTTACAGTAAGTTCTTAGGTAACTGTACTTTACAGTTATTTCATGGAATGTATAGAGGTTTTCTTCACCGATCAAGAGAACTAGTGTACTTACTGCCTTAAAGAGACAGAATGCCTCTGTGGCATTACTACAAGAAACTCACCTCAGCGACAAAAAAACACACCAAATTAGTGCGGGGGTGGGCTGGTACATGCTATGCAGCTTCATACAATTCACATAAATGTGGTGTGGCAGTTTTAGTGCACAGGCATCTCCCCGTGCAGGTCCACCGGGTGGTTGCTGACCCCAAGGATGGTTGCTACATATTTGTTGAGGGTGAGCTAACGGGAGAACGAGTCACATTTGCAAGTATTTATGCCTCAGCTGTTTTTGACCCTTCCTTTTATCAAGCCCTACTTGATATTCTGACAAAGGAGCAATTTCCTGAGCTGATTCTGGGTTGGGACTTTAATTCTGTAATGCAGCCTGATTTAGATCATTCAGAAGGCAAAGGACACCATGGCAATGTTATGAAACAATGACAGTTGGGGGTATGTGAATTGGATTTACTTGACAGTTGGCATACTGTGAACCCTGGGGTCAAGGAATATACCTTTTATTCTAACCCCCTCAAATCATGATCCTGCCTAGACTATATATGCATGTTTCGTGTACAGTATCATCAGGTTGTGAAGGTGTGGCAGGGCCCCATACATGTCTCGGACCACTCCTTGGTAGGACTTGCCCTATCTCTGGGGGAGGAACGGGAGGGCCCACCCTCTTAGAAGTTCCCATCGTATTTGTTGATGCAGCAGGATTTTAAGGATTACCTTAAAGAACAATGGCATCTCTACAAAGAGGCGAATTACAGCACAGTAGATAACATTGGGGTATTTTGGAATGCAGGTAAGGGGTACATGCGGGGGGCTATCATTAATTACACCTTCAGATATAAGAAAGAAAAACAGGCTAAGAGGCTCTATCTTGGAAAAGCAACTCATGGTGTTGGAGAGACAAATGGCTAGGTGGGGCAGACAGGGAGGCCTTGTGAAAACAGAATGCAGTGCAGGAGGCCATTAACTTACTTCTGGTTGATGAGTCTTGCACAACTTATTTTTTTTGCTAGAATGCAGTTCTTTGAGTGGGACAACAAACCTGGTCTGTTTCTAGTCAATCTGATCAGGGGAAGGAGTGGCCTACACATATACCAATGCTTAGGAACAAACACAGGGAGCTGGTGAAGGAAAAGGGAAGGATGTGGAAAGTGTTTTGGAAATTCTGTCAAACATTATACACTGCTGAGTGTGTGGATACACAGGAAGTGGCTAACAGGTTCCTTGATAAGTTGGACTTGCCTCGGCGTACGGAGGCATAGAGCAAAAAGCTGTGTTCCAAAATTTCTCAGTAGGAGATTGGTGGAGCTATTGCTACCCTTAAAAAGGGGAAGGCCAGTGGGCCTGATGGTTTTACAGCAGAATATTACAAGGCTATGAGGGATTCCACTGGTGGATCCCCTATGGGAGCTGCTGCAGGAGGTACGGGAGGGGGGAGATCTTCCTGCCACCTGCTCCGAGGCAGTTATTTGCATTCTGCTGAAGCTGGGTGAGGACCCTGAGAGTTGTGCCTTGTGCTGTCCAATTTCCCTGCTTAATTGTGACGTAAAAATTGTTGCTACGATCCTGGTGAGCCATTTAGAGCAACTTCTCCCTGCTTTGGTGCACCTGGACCAGACTGGCTTTGTGCGTGGGTGCCTTTCATACCACAATATCTGTAAACTCCTGAATGTGGTGTGGTGGGCCTCTGAGTCTGGGGCACACTTGCGTGTTGTCCGTGGATGCCTCCCCACCCTTAGCCAGTTCTACTTTTATAGGCATAGGATTTGACTGACAACAGGAACTTCCTGTTTAGGAGCAGGAAGGGAGTGATCACAGAGGCACAAAAGACTCACCATCCTAGAAGGAAAAGAGTAGATCTCCATCACCCCCTAGCTGCTGGAGGTCTGACTGTGAGCAAGTAAGGAGACCACTGAGGAATATAGGAACTTACTGTTCCAGAACAGGAAGATCAGGAGCGTTAAGGGTATGGAAGCAGTAGGAAAGTAGGGAAAAAGAAAAAAAAAAAAACAGAGACAGGAAAGAGTAAGTTACAAAACAACAGTTAAGGGACCACAATTAAGACATGATGGGAGTGGTGCAGTGCAGTGGCTGTGGAGCAGCAGTCTTCCGGGAGATGTTCTGGAGGATGCGATGTTGTCTCATCTGCAGGCACCTCTCTGGGCTGAGGGAAGAGGTTGCTCATCTCCAGGCTGAGTCGGCCAGGATTCAGGGGAACGCCTTTCCTACCCATGGACCACCAGGGCGACCACCGCTGCCTCTGAGGTTGCCAAGAAAGAGGAGCGGTTGGACCACAGTGGGCTCAGGGAGGGTGAGGGTGGTGGAACAGAGGCACATCCCTCCAGTTGTACCTCTCCACAATTCGTATGCCATTCTGGCAGTGTGTGGTTCCTCTATGATGGCACCCACAGTGGAGACCAAGGAGGATGCTGGGAACTTCCACAAAGACGACCCACAGGAGGGTGGCAAGGGACTCCTCAGGGGAAGAAAAAAACTCCTGGTGGGGTACTCCATTATTGGTAGGGAGGGGAGAGGGAGGTAAGGTGTCTGTCTGGCGCCATGGCTTGTAGGGACAGGGAGCGAATGCTCAGGATCGCGGGAGCAGCTGCACGAGGGAGGTAGCTGGATGTCATTGTCCACCTAGGGACAAATGATCTGGCTGGGAAAGGGATCAGAGCAGTGCAGGAGGAGTTTTGGGGGGGGGGCTTAGACAAGTAGCACACAGGTAACCCTCTCAGAGGTGCTGCCTGTCTATGGCATGGGTGAGGTTGGATACTCCACACTATGGGATTCAAATCAGTGGTTAGAAAAACTGGTTCCAGAGCTCCGGGGTTTGGATCAAATTTGGGGACTGGGGGTCCACCTGGAGGATACAGGCCTATGCAGCAATGGTCTGCATCTGTAAAGGAGGGACCCAGGATCCTAGGTGACAGGCTTACGTGCTTCATTGTGGCTTTTAAACTAATAAGGGGAGGCACTGAAAGGAGAGGAAGTCTAGCCCCAAAAAAAATCAGGGTAGTTAGTGAGGTAAACGCCAGATAGAGCAGTCGTATAGGAGAAGGGCAGGTAAATGGAGAAAAGACAAAAGCAGTAAGGACAGGGATAGGGCAAAAAGGGATAAGGCCATCAAAAAATGGACGGTAATGAGTACCAGTGCTCGTAGTCTAGGTAACAAGCTCCCTGAACTGGTGGCCTTGATGGTAGAGGGATACCTGGATATCATGGCAGTCACAGAAACATGGTACACAGAGAACCATGACTGGGATGTCAACATACCAGGGTACACAATCTACAAGAGGGACAGGGAGGGTAGAAGAGGAGGAGGAGGCTCTCTGTAAGGATCAAGACTGAGGCAACAGAACAAAGGGTAAACAGGGAGGAGAGGAGGTGACTGTGGGTCACCCTGGAGACTGGAAATGGCACCACAGTCCGCACAGAGGTTGTATACAGACCCCTGTCTCGGGGGAGGAATTGGACAAGGAAACGATAGAAGGCATCCTTAGGATGGCAGAGAACCGGGAGATATTGCTGATGGGGGACTTGAATATGCCATATGTTAACTGGAGTACCTTTGCTGCAGCCACATCCAAGAGCAGGGCCATCTTGATGCATTACAGGGGACATGCCTCAGACAGCTAGTGTTGGAACCCACTCGGGAGGGAGCAATCTTAGACCTGGTACTCTCAAATGGGGACGGAGAGAGGATCTCAGATGTAGAAGTGGGTTGCCATCTGGGAACAAGTGACCACCAAACAGTGTGGTTCATGATAAACTCAGCCGTAGAGTCCAGCCATACAAAAGTGAATGTACTGGACTTCAGGAGGGCTTATTTTGTCAAAATGAGAGAGTGCCTCAGAAGTGCACTAGCAAACAGGCAAGAAGATGGGGTGGAGCAACAAGGGGGAAACATCAAAACTGCCATCACAGAGGCAACAAGCCTTTGTGTGAAGCAAATAAACAAATCAAAACAAAAGAAAAAACCACTATGGTTCTCAAAAGAAGTGACAGGGAAGGTTGGGGAGGAAAAGATAGCATTCAGGAAGCACAGGTGTTAAGAAACATAGAAGGAGCAGGACAGGGAACTGTCAGTTAAAGCAGAAGGAAGTGGGGAAGGCAGTCAGAATAGCAAAGGCCCAAACTGAGGAAAAGACAGCCAACTCGGTTAAGAAGGGGGATAAAACCTTTTATAGGTACATTAGGGAGTGAAGAAAGACTAAGGGAGGGATACTGAGGCTGAATAAAGAGGAGAGTGGGTGGGCAGAGAGGGACAGTGAAAAAGCAGGGATACTGAACGAATACTTCTGCACAGTATTCACAAAGGAAGAGGAGGGGGGGAGGTACCCTAATCCAGTCAATAGAAGCACTCTGGATAGGGGGGTTGGTATCAGGCCTTTCACAGAAGAAAGGGTTCTGAAAGAACTCTTAAAACTGAAGGTGGACAGAGCAATGGGGCCTGAAGGGATTCACCCCAGAACTCTAAAAGAACTAAGGGGAGAACTAGTAACATCACTGACTACCCTTTTTAACAAATCGTGGGAGGATGGTGTGGTACCTGAGGACTGGAGGAGGGCAGATGTGATTCCCTTTCACAAAAGTGGGAGCAAGACAGAGGAAGGAAACTACAGACCTGTCAGTTTGACCTCAGTGGTAGGGAAAATAATGGAATCACTTCTGAAGGAAAGAATTGTTGACTGCCTAGAAGCCAGTGGGGCACAGGACCCAAGGCAGCATGGTTTCACAGCAGGAAGGTATGTCAGATGAATCTAATCGATCTCTTTGACTGGGTGACCAAAGTAGTAGACCAGGGAGGAGCTGTGGACATGGCCTACCTAAACTTTAGCAAGGCATTTGACGCAGTCCTGCGCAAAAGATTAATAAACAAATTAACCAGCCTGGGTAAAACATTGGCTGGACAACAGGACACAGATGGTAATGGTAAACGGAGTCCACAGTGAAGAAAGGAGGGTTACTCGTGGGGTACCACAGGGTTCAGTACTGGGTCCAGTCCTTTTTAATGTCTTTATAAGTAACATTGCAGAGGGACTGGAAGGAAAAGTATGTCTCTTTGCAGATGGCACTAAGATCTGCAACAGGGTTGATGCACAAGGTGGGGTGGAATGGATGAGAAGGGCCTTGGCAAGGTTGAAGGAATGGTCAGATATATGACATCTTAGATTCAACGCAAAGAATTGCAGAGTAATGCACCTGGGAAACAAAAACCCAGGGGAAGAGTACACAATGGGTGGTGAGATACTGACAACAACAAAAATGGAAAGGGACCTGGGGGTAGTTATATCAGATGACCTAAAGGTGGGCAAGCAACGTGAGAAGGCAGTAAGGAGGGCTGGAGGGATACTGGGATACATAGGCATGACCAGTAGTAAACAGGAAGTTGTTATCTCTCTGTACAGACAGTTGGTGAGACCATATCTGGAGTACTGCATGCAGTTCTGGAGACCCAGTCTCCGCAAAGACATAGACAGGGTGGAGACTGTCCAGAGAAGGGCACCCAAAATGGTGCAGGGTCTGCACCAGAAGACATGTGAAGAAAGACTAAAGGAGCTTAATATGTATAGCCTCGAGGAAAGGAGGAGAGGGGGACATGATAGAAACTTTCAAGTATCTCAAAGGAATCAACAAAGTCCAAGAGGGTAGCATCTTTCCGAAAAAGAGATGTGCAAGAACAGGGGGGCACAATTTGAAGATAGAGGGGGGGACGGCTCAGAGGTAATGTGAGGAAGTATTTTTTCACGGAGAGGGTTGTAGTTGCATGGCACAGACTTCCTGAGGAGGTCGTGGAGTCAAAAACAGAGGGGAAATTCAAGAATGCATGGGACAGACATAAGGCAATTCTAGTGGGGGGTAGGAGAAAGTAGGCTGTTGGTAAACTAGGATCTACAGCTTATCTATTAGGTAGGGAAATGGACAGACTAGGTGGGCCAAGCGGTCCTTATCTGCCGTCAAATTCTATATTTCTGTATTTGATTGCATAGAATGGGAATATTTATTTGTGACTCTGAGACACTTTGGCCTGGGTTATACCTTTGTAAGGATGGTTGAGGCGCTATATAAATCTCCAGAAGCACGTATCCTGATTAATGTGACTTTAACAGATAAACTCCCACTTTTTAAAGGAACACAACAGGGGTGCCCCTTGCCTCCCTTTCATTTTGCTTTGGCTGTTGACCCCTTGGCAAGTTGTATTTGAAATACCCGTAAGATTTTCGGGGTGCAGGGGAACTCAGGCAGGATCCACAAAGTCACTTTGTACGCCGACGGTTTGTTGTTAAATATTACAGAACCCAACCGGTCTATGCCAATCCTGTTACAGGTGATCTCTGAGTTTGCTGCATTTTCTGGTTATAAATTCAGTCTAGCAAAATCGGAGCTGTTATCCCTGGGAAGGGTACAGGGGCTGGGTTTGACTGGAACATTGGAGTTGAAGGAGGTCTCAGTTTCCTTTAAATATCTGGAGATCCAAGTTAGTCGGGACCTGGGCTCCCTTTACCATTTAAACTATACCCCGCTTGTAAATACAATTGTGGGTGACCTTGGGCGCTGGAGAGCACGTCCCATTTCCTGGTTAGGGAATATCAGCCTCATTAAAATGAATATTCTCCTGAGGTTACTGTATATGATGCAAATGCTACTTTTGGATCTCACCAGGGTAGACCTGAAACATCTGGATGGAACCTTTTCTAACTTCTTATGGCAAAGTAAGCACCCCCAGGTGTGCCTGCAGTGCCTTAGGGCAGATGTCTCCAGTGGGGGACTAAACTTCCCTGATCTGAGACATTATCACATACAGTAGCTATACAGCACAGGTATATCCAGGACTGGGTAAATAGGTCACCTGAAGCTGGGTGGCTGGACCTGGAGGAGATGGGATGTCCTGGTAGGCTGTCGGCCTGATCGGCTAGAAAGGGGTGGTACACGTGTAATACCATAGGTGCACCAAACCCTCTGGTGGGATGGATCTTAGAGGCCTGGATGCTTCTCACCACAGGGGTCCTTTAGCATCAGTAACAGTATGCCGTAAGCTGGCTAGGTTGAAGTGCCTAGCCAGCATACTATTACTGATGCTAAAGGACACCTTGGAAGAAATAATATTACTACGGTGAGTAATTTTTCTTCTGGTGCCTGTGGTGGGAAACCCATTCTTCCTTCACAGTCTGGCAGATGGTAGGTTTAAGGATTGGGAGTAGTGGGGTTATCAGATGTATGGGCAACCTCTATACCCATGAGAGAATGCGTACCTTTGTGGACCTGCAAGGGGACACGGGTTTGTCGCACTCACACTTCTTTTGATATTTACAGATCAGGGCTTTTGGGAGAGGCCTGAATAGGGATCCAGTGTCAGCATCTGCCTTGGCCTAAGTAGAACAACTGGTTTATGTGGCATGGAAGGACCCTAAGGGCATTATCAAGGAAGGCGGTACGTCAGGACAGACAGTATTTTCCTGACCTTACACATAAAAGCAAAGCTCTGTGGGAAAGGAATCTTGGGATAACTATATGAGAGGAAGATTGGAAGTTATTAAACTCCAGTATGGGTATACTGATCTGTAATAAATACGAAGAATTCCAGTTTAAATTCTTATACCATTTATATTGTCCTCTCCAGATTTTCCATAAGTATCACCACACGTTCTCCCCCATATGTTAAAGATGCCATACTGACTTGGGAATAAATATCCATTATTTCTGGACGTGTCCAGTATTACAGGCTTCTTGGGGGTCGGTGTCTCACGAGTTGTCCACAGTGGTAGAGCCACCGATACCTATGACATCCATTACCATGTTATTTGGTATAGAAGATTTTGAGGTAGAGGGTTGGGGACTTCTCCCCTGCTGGATTAGGGTGCTCTTGCTGATTGCCTGTCATTGCATTCTTAACATGTGGGTCTCTTGTGCCCCTCCCACGATCCAGTGCTGGGGGGCCCTACCTGTCCAGACTTTGGCTATGGAGCATCTTTCCTTTATACTACGGGGTAAAAGAGATTGCTTTGCAAGGGTATGGGAAGCCTTTTTGAATTTCCTGTCCCCTGTTGAGACACAGATTCTGAAGGAGGATGTGACCTAGGGCGGGGGTCTGGGTCCGGGGATTGGCCTTCGACCTGTGACTCTGGGTTGGTCCTTCATTAACTATTTGCTGTAGTCTCTTTTCTAGGGTGCTCTCCCTGCTTCCCTGCACACGTCCATCTTTATATTATTTTCTTAATTTATGGCATGAATTCCCTACTTGCTAATTTCTATGTTATCTCACATAATTTCCATCTGTCGAGTCATTCTGATTTTGTACTGGACCATTGGTTACCTAGTTGTGTGTGGTGTTTCCTTGTTTGTTCTATTTTTCCCTTTCCCAAGTTTGTCAATATGTATTGTTTCTTTTATGTGAAAATCAATAAAAAGATGATACAAAAGGAAAAAAAGGTGCCTTCTTTGCAAGTTTACCTTGTCTGTCACTGCCAGGCATGATGCCTGCAGTCACCATCTGGTTATTACCCACAGTGTGGTACATTGCCAATAATGTCAGGCTGTGCAGTTGCAAGGGATTGAAATTGGTGAGCTCAAGTGGCCAAGAGGCAGCCCAGGGCCACATTACAGTCATCCATTGTGGTCTGTTCAGCTGCGCAGCTCAAGGCTCAGCTGAAACAGAAGGAACAGGACTTTAATCAAGCCTTTGACAAAGTCCACGTGCCTTTGATTGACCCACTGGGAGAAGAGTTCGAACAGCAGGTGGAAGTCCCCAGCCACCCTAGAGACCAAGCAACTATTCTTTGATTTTCTGGGGTGGTAGCAGTCTACCCTTCTGGAGTTGTCCGTATTCCACAAGTCTAAATATACAGGACGTTTGGTCAAGAACTCCTGGCTGCTGCTAGTCTACTACAAGAGGTGGCTTATGGTTGGAGAGTCACAGTCGATGTCGTGCTTTCTCAGACTACTTTCTTTGACCAAACGTTCCTCATGGTCATTTGCCCTCTGAGAGTCCAGATCACCCATAAAACACATTGATCTGCCCACAGACATTTTTGGGTGCCTTATCCAAGTAACCCTGGTCTACCAGTTGATTGAATCATCGCTCCCTTGGCGGGGGGGGGGGGGCACTTGTCTCTTAACTTGTACCTAGGTGATACTGCCACTGAAATTGCTGCCCCAAATGGTATGGATATTGCTGTGGACTCCCACCCTCCACTAGTCTTGACAGTGGTGCCGCCTATTTTTGTTCTGACTCCCTGGGGTCCAGCAGGTCAGTCGACCATAGTGGGCTTGTCAATCCCGGCAGTGCCTGAACCACATCACCCATGTGGGCAGCACAAGATGAGGACCTGGTCAGGCTTGTTCCAGAATTCAGGTCACCAGCATTACAAGGCATTTAACCCTGCTGCTGTGCTGTTAGGCCATCCTTTTCCCATGATTCTTTGATCATCTCTGTCGCTTAAGCTTAGTTGTTTTTTGACTGCACATCTCTTGATGTCAGTGTCATATTAGTAAGGACCTGGTCCAGGACATTTTAACCCCTTGTTGGTGCAGTTACTGTTTGTCTCAGATTGCAATCATTTAGCAAATCTAAGAGGATACATGCCACATTTGTTGCTGTGCTCAGTGCATTCCAGTCGATGTGAAGGTATTTAAAATCCCAAATTATAACTCAGTCCCCTTTCACTAGTTGCTGACTGAATTTCTTTAAAAAGTTCTTAAGTGAGGAGTGCGTCACAATCACATGGTCTATAGCAGAGCTTTCTAAAATGAATTGTCTCTCAAACACATTTTTTAACTTCACCCATCTGCTTTCAGTAATAATGGTAATAATGTTTTGTTTCTATAAGCTCTGTGCATTGTATATTATTTCTAAGGAAAAGTGGCACTCCTCCGCCTCTTCTGTTCTTTTTGTTATATCTAAATACACTGCACCCATATTCTCATTCCATTAGGCTTAGGTGACTCCAAAGATAGCAACGTTTTACTTCGTCATTATTTCTTCCAAACAGCTATTTAATATTTAGGATACTTGTGTTAGGTAACAGGATCTTGAAAGCTTTTATGGTCTCCTTTTTATGTTTACTATTACTTTGCTACTAGAGGCAGTACAAGATATGGCTAAACCTTTAGTGATATCTTGAGAATGTTGGTGCTGATAACTTATAATGGCACCATTTTATCCTGTTCTACCCCTACCTCCTCTTTGATCAGTTTTAATGTTTGCTCGATGCATTTGTGATTTTATATGTCAGCAGTCGTGTTCCTCTTTTTCCGAGATGTGGTCAGTCTATCAGAGTCATACAAATCCTATCATAGAATGTGTCCCAGTTTCTTGTAAAACTAAATCCCATGTTCTTTTTCAAGTTTCATAGCCAATTATTCCTTTTGTAAATGGGTGATGCCCTCCTTCTACTAGCTCTGAGTCTTGGGAATATGTCAGTGATTATAACTCTCTTCATCTTCCCCTAGCTTCCTGTACTCATCTAGACTGAAATATCTTCAGCAAGATATTTGTTGCTTCAAGGCTCAGAAGGTGGTGTCTGCTTACCCTGTTGGCTTCAAACCTTGGGTCTCATGACTGCCATGATAAAACTAGTCCCACGGGCTGCCTCCATTTGAGGCCTGTTCAGTTCTACCTTCCGTCATCTTGGTCTCTGACATCAGAGCATCATGAGACTCCCATTTGGATCCCTCCCTCCTTGGTCTATCAACCACTTGCTAGGTGGCAAGGTTTGAGAAATCTGATGAATGGATTCCTGTAGTTTTCTGCTCTGGATCGAATTCAGTGAATGCCAGCCTGTTGTAGTGGGGCACTGTTTTGGGCTAGATTCCTATCCCGGGGTGTTTGGAGTCCAGAGGAACAAGTCCTTCATATAAATGTCTTAGAGATGCACGCAGTATTTTTTTGTAGTTCTTCATTTTCAGGAAAATCTAAGGTCCAAGTAGTGAAGATTTGCTTGAAAAGTGCAGCGACGGTCACATGCATACTGTGAACAGTGAAGGGGACACAGAAAACAAAAGCATGCTCCTGGAAACCCAAAAAGTTCATTAGTGGCCCAAAATGAATCTTCTGTCTTGTCAGCCATTTATCTAGCAGAGGATCTAAACTTTCGGGCAGATTGGCTCAGCTGCCTGATTGCCTGTCCTCGGGAGTGATCTCTTTCAGTCTTCTGTGCGGTCAGTTTGGGACCCCTCAGATCGATCTCTCTGCATCTAAAGGAAAATGCTCAGGTTCCCATATTCTTCAGTCTGTTTCAATTTCTGCTCGCAGAAGTAGTGGACACCCTCTTCCAAAGTGGGACTTCAAAAGTAGCTACCTGTTTCCTCCAATTCCTTTTGATTCCAGGGGTTCTTTAAAAAATTAAACAATCAAGAGAAAGCTTCCTTCTGATAGCTCCAGAGTGGTTAAGAAGGCCACAGTTCTCGGATCTGATAATTCTCGCAATTCAGGCTCTGACTCCTTGTTGCAGGGACCTGTTCTACATCCGAACCCAGGGCTGCTTCCGCTGGGGTATCCTGGCAGCACTTTGTTAAACCCTGTGTAACAGAGTTGTTCTTCATAGCAATATGCAGTATTTAGCAGTGTGTTATTATTTTTTTTTTTGTCTCTTGGTCAGTATTTGGGTGCACTTTGTGTGTTTGTGTTGCATTAGCCTGTTTGAGAGGAGAAGGCAAGGTTTCGCTGGCAAGGTCATGGACACCCTTATCTCATCCAGAAAGCTTTTGACCTCCATAACGTATGACAGGACCTGGAACTATATGCCTCCTGAGCTAAGAGAACAGGGCTTGAAGCCTGCCAAAGCCATATGCTCATAGATTTTGGATTACTTGCAGTCAGGAGTGGACAAGTGTTTAGCCCTCAGCGCCCTCCAGGGTCAGGTCTCTGCTCTTGTGGCCATTCTGGGTACTTTGGATGGGTTTTCCCAGTTACCCATTCCAGTGTTGTTCGCTTTGAGTGGTTAGCCATTCCAGACTTTCATACCGCTCCAGTTCTCCCGTGGGACCTCAGTGTAGTTTTCCTAACTCTCTGCAAGCAGCCCTTTTAAGCAGTTATCCTCTGTTCTCAAGGATATCCTCTCTTACAAAGTTTATGTCTTGATATCTGTCTGCTCTGCCAGATACATTGGTGAGCTTGTGCTGTATCTCATTATGCATAAAGACAAGGTATTTTTATGGACAGTTCCCTCTTCCATAGATTTATACTGCTTTCCATATGAACCAGGAGGTAAGTTTTCCTTCCTATTGTCCATAGCTGGTTAATCCATAAAAATTGATTAACATAGATTTCACCTATGCAGAGCAGTCAAAACTTCTCTCAAGAGATTTATGAAATTCCATTGCTCAATAGTGTGTGATTTTTGGAGCAGCAACAACAGGATCAAAAAGCATCCAAACCACCTTGGGGAGTGGGATCAAATCCTGTGTAGCACAGGATTACGTAGTGGCAAAATTGAAGCATCTAGCGTTGATCAAAACACATTCCACCAGGCCTGTGGCAGCCTCCTGGGCTGAAAGAGCAGAAACATCTGCATCAGAACTGTGCAGGACGGCTGCGTGGTCCTTCCTCCACATTTTCATCAAACATTACAGGCTATACAAAGCTCAGCTGATGCGGTATTTGGGTGTGAAGTGCTACAACCAGTTATCAAAAGTCAATCATTTTAATTTGGGGACTTGTATGTATCAGTATTCTCCCCCTCTAAATTGTGAATCCATACCGCTTCTTGGAGCCAGCATTGTAAGTAAATTCCACTGACAATGTGGAATGACAGAGAAAGAAGAAATTTGATCAGACTAACCCTAATTTCTTTTTCTGTTGGCGTCAACGTTGTCATTGGGGCCACATCTGAGAGTTGTTTGTTATTCTCATGGATAATACATATACACACGCACACACATACTGTACTGTACATACTCAATTTTTAGTGAATTGGAGCATATTAATTATTCAGTATTCTGATTTCTTCATTGGCTTATAACAAGCTCCTGACCATTTTCTTGTTGCTCTGTAGAATCATACAGTTCCCTTTCTAGTTGGATGTTTTTAAAGTAAAAATTGTATGACTCTCCATTGTTTTCGGATGACAGTTCCGCCACAGTTTTACATCTGCTAGCTTCTCCACATTGCAGGAAACATCAATGCTAGTGCTGTCTTCTATGAGAAAGGTACTGTGAAAACCTTTTTTTCTCAGCTACGGTATCTTTTTAGAATAAGTTCCTTATGTTGGTAGTTGGGGGGGTTCTTTATGTCTGTTATACTGCGTAGCAATTTCTGTGGACTGCCTGAAATAAAGCATTGGAACACTCTAACAATTTAAGCATTCTGTGCCGCAGGGTATAGCTCTTAAAGCTATAGCTGTACCAGTGAGCCCCAGATCTTGGTGCACATTGCCTGTATTGTAAGATCTTCATCGGGGGATACCTTTTTCATCAGGTCACACCTGTGGAACTACGCTGTCAGGCGCTAGGTTCCCACGGAAGCCTTTTTCTGTAGCTGTCTATTTGGGCCGCCCATGCTGACATCATCCTCCCTGTAAAGGCATAGGCAGTCTCGCTCCCTCCTCAGTTCTTTCCCGCCGTTGACTACACCGCATGGTCTCCTTTGGAAGCCTCATCATTCAGTTGACCGCCAAAACTTTATATTTCTTTATTTTCTCCAGTTTGTATGTTTAGAATTGTTACTTCGTACACTCTCTTCCTTCACTGCCGCTGCAGAAAGAAGATTTTTTGGGAGGACGACCACAGTCTTTGTGTTTGCTGTCTGGGGCCTGCTCACAAGCCCAAAGCCTGCACCCTCTGCCAGAAGTTTAACCTTACAACTCTTCGGCGCCACAAGAAAGCCCTCAAATCTTCGTTACTCTGTATTTTAAGGTAGAAGAAGGCTCAAGACCCATTGAGTCTACCCTCCCACACCATACGAACGTATGAAATTGCCAGCAGAAACAGGCCTCACGGTCTGTCGAGTCTGCTTGAGTGTGCAGCTAGCACCTCATCTCGCAGCTGCCCCTCCTGCCCCCTTCTTCCCAGTATCCCTTCCCCTTGCCCTATCCCTATCCCAACCCCTCTTGAAACTGCTCACCGTCTTACAGGACACTATCTCGTCTGGTAAGGTGTTCCATTTGTCCACCACTATTTCAGTGAAAAAATGTCTCCTCATCTCCTTCCTGAATCTTCACCCTCTCCAGTCTCAGTCCATGCCCTCTCGTGTCCCTCCCCTTTCTCATCTGGAAAATCCCTTCTGTATTGGTCTTGCTTATCCCCTTTAGATACTTAAAGGTCTCAATCATATCCCCCTATCCCTCCTGTCCTCCAATGAATACATATTCAACTCTCCCAGCCTGTCCTCGTAGGGCTTGCTGTCTAATCCCTGGCTCATCTTTGTGGCTCTTCGCTGCATCCCCTCCAACAGTCTGATGTCCTTCTTCAGGAATGGGCACCAGTACTGCATGCAGTACTCCAGGTGGGGCCTGATCAATGACCTATACAAGGGCAGGATAACCTCCTTCCTTCTGGAGGAGATCTCTCTTGTAGTACACCCCAATATTTTGTTGTTTTTTGCTGCTGCCTTCCTGCACTGAGCAGAGTTGTTCATGCTCCCCATCATGATCACTCCTAGGTCCTTCTCCTCTGTGGAGCATCCCAACTGTACCCCATTCAAGTGATAATCCCTCCCCTAGTTCCTGGCTCCGAAGTGCAGAACCTTGCACATCTTGGCATTGAACCCCAACTGCCATGTTTCTGCCCACTCCTGCAGCTCAGTCAGGTCCTCCTGCAACCTCTTACACCCCTCCACATCATCATCCACAGCTCCCATCTTGGTATCGTATGCGACCAGACTGATCTTGCTCCGGATCCCAAGTGAGATACCTGCAATAAAAATCCCAAACAGCACCAGTCCCAGTACCGATCCCTGTGGTACCCTGCTTGTTACCACTCTCAGTGACGAGAGGTCCCCCCACCACCACCCTTTGCTGCCTTCCCTTTAGCCAGTTTGTGATCCATTTCACTGTTTTTGGTCCTGCCCCACATATTCCAGTTCCCCCCCCCAACCTGCCATGCAGCACTGAATCAAAGGCCTTGCTGAAGTCTAAATACAGGACATCCACTGCATGGCTCTTGTCTAGTTCCCATGTCACCCAGTTGTAGTACTCTATAGGGTTTGTTTGGCAGGATCTGCCCACTACAAACCCATGCTGTTGACCATCCTGGAGATTGTTTTCCTCCAAGAAGCTCCCTAGCCTGTCTTTTAGGATGGCCTCCATGAGCTTTCTCACAATTAATATGAGGCTCACTGGCCTATAGTTTCCTGATTCATCTCTTGGGCCACTTTTGTGGATGGGCACCACAAGGGCCGTTCTCCAGTCCTGTGGTACACATTCCGTGTCCAGGGAGGTATTGAACAGGTCAGCCAGTGGCCCCACCAGGACTTCTGCCAACTCCCTTAGTACCCTAGGGTGAATGCTATCAGGCCCAGGTGCTTTGTCCACCCTTAATGCTCTCAACCCATCTAGTACCCTGCTCTCTGTAATCCCTACATCTGTCGTCTCCCCCCCCCCACCCTCGCCTGGGGTATCAGCCCCCCTTCTCCTGTGCGAATACATAGCAGAAGTATTTGTTCAGTGCCTCTGCCTACTCCGCCCCTTTCTCCACCCACCTTCCATGGGAAATAATGTTAGATGCCCAGAATATGTATGTCAAGTGATTTCTTAAATTGATCAGCATTATTAGCATCCACAATATTTTGTGGCAGTTAATTCCAGAGCTTCGTAGTTCTAACAGTGAAGAAATGTTTTCTTTTATTTGTAAATGCCCTAGGCACAAGTAATTGTTTATTGTTACATGTTAGATTACCAGGTTTATTAGCATATATTATGCCACATTCTGCCATTAGTTGTTCGTCATGTAGGATCTTGTATAATAATAAAAGGTCTATTCTCTGGTATCTCATATTCAGATCAAATAAGTTAAGTTCCCTACATCTGTCATAATAGGAGAGATTTTGCAACCTAGGGATGATCTTAGTTGTCTTTCTCTGCATAGTGTCCAGGAGTTTTTTATCCTTGGTCAAAAAGGTGCCCAGACGGATGCCCCATAATCAAGATGTGGCCTTATGTAAGTTTTATATAAAGGTAGAATGCAGATTTCCTGTCTAGATGTAAACGCCCTTCTTATGGATGCCAGTATCCTGTTGGTCCTTAGTGTTGTGTGTCTACAGTGTTGTCCTGGTAGAAGGAGGTTATTACTTATGATCCCTAAATCTTTTTCTGTTTTCACATGTTCAGTGGGTTCCCATTTAGATAGTATTGCGTCTGTTGGTTTCTTGCACCAAGGTGCATTATGACACATTTTTCTTCATTGAATGTCATTTTGTTTAGAGTGACCCAATTTTCTAATAGCTTGATATCATTTGGGAAATTTTAGATTTTATGGATGGAGTCAACTTCACTACAGAGTTTCGTATCATCCGCAAATTTACTGATATGTCCTGTCATCTCATGATGTAAGTCTGAGATAAATATACCAAAAGAGCGGGTCCACGGACAGAGCCTTGGGGCACCCCGCTAGTAACCTCTTTTGGAATGGAGTGGGTGTCAGAGATCTTGACCACCTGTGTTCTGTTAGATAACCATGCCCTAATCTAGTTACTTATATTAGGTTCAATATTCATACTAGACATTTTGTCATCTAATGTCCTGTGGGATACCTTGTCGAAGGCTTTTTTGAAGTCAAGAAATATATCAACCAGGATGCCTTGGTCCAAAGATCTACTAGCTGTTTCATAAAAACTAATCAGACTCGTAGTACAAGATCTACCTATAGTGAAGCCATGTTGCTTCTGATCTTTCAAACCACTTAATTCCAGAGCCCCCTCAGTTCTTGTTTTAAGTATTCTTTCCATAGTCTTACAAATTATAGATGTTAGACTGATGGGGTGGTAATTACCTGCATTATTCTTGCTTCCTTTTTTTATTATGTATTAGGATGACTGTTGCCTGTTTCCATTCCTCAAGTATGTCACCATTAAAAAGGGTAGCATTGTACATAAGTCTAAGCAGTACGGAGATAGATGGTATCATGTTTTTCAGAAAATTATGGAGCAGCAACTAGCCAGTTTGGAAAAAGGGGGCTAAGGGGCTTCTTCCTCCCTGTCTCCAGCACGTTCTTCGGGGTTGCAGGCAGTTATGGCCTGAGACAAAGGAAGTACAAGGACAAGCGTAAGGACTGTTCCTCAGGCCACCGGTCTCGGTCCCTGGGTGCTCCCCATCAGTCCTCTGGGACTTCCTTGTCGGCTCCTCCGGGACTGACTCCTCACACTGCCCCAGCCTCGGGTTCTTCCAGGCTGGCCCAGGCAGGGGATTCTACTCCACCTTTGTTGGAGACCCAGCCTTCAACCTCCAGGTCACCGGCCTCTGCCCTGCCAGCTTCCTCGGCCTCTCTGTAGACTCCTCTGCCGCTGGGCACCGCTGTTCCCGCTCAGGGCAGTGGGTCATTGACAGCTGGCCTTTCCTTTTCCCTGTCGCACCCTGCTCCTGCAGGGCAATCGACAGTGGGATTCTCTTCAGCCCTGACTCCCTCTGCTCCCTTGGGGCCATCAACGACGAGTTTGTCACCTTGGTCATTGCTCCTGGTCGTGATGGTAATCCCTCAGCCCATCATCGACCTCAATTCCATTTCAGCTTCCCTTACCACAGTGCTGGTCGAGCAGTTCACCCCTGTAGTTGCCCTGCCGTCTGCACCCCCCTGTGGGACACCCCCCCATCCTTCATCACCAGCTTGGTCCCTTCACCTGACGCCTTCATGGGCATTGTCAGCATCTGTGCTGTGGGCTTATGGCTCAGACCAGGTCAACTTTGAAGGAGAATATTGCCCTGAACTCCTATGCCCGGAAGAGGAGGATGAGGAGGCAGAGTATGAAGGGGTCTGCACCTCAGATAGGTCCACAGTTTCCTCGGGGGCGGGGCCTCAGAGCATCAGACTTCCCAGTTCCCACCTGAGTACCCCAGTTATTACAACATCATTAAGCAGGTCCCCACTGCTATGGAGTTCCAGACTGAGGAAGAGGATGCCACCAGGAGTAGCCTAGAGGACTTTCTGTAAATCCCAGAGTCTCCTCCCAAGGTCATCCCACCCTTGCTCCCAGCTTTGGATGATGCTGCCCAGGTGGTTTGGCACAGACCTCACTTAGTGCCTGCTATGCCCAGGAAGGCAGACAAGCTTTAGCATGCCTCTCTGTGAAATCCATTTTACTCTGTCCAGCCTGAGACGGACTCTGGTCATTAAAACTTTCTATGACCACTCCATGGCACCTAAGCATCTCGGTTCCCTTCCTCCTGACAAGGAGTCCAGGAGGTTGGACTTATGGGGCAAGAGGACATTTGCTTTGGCCACCCTAGGCCTCAGGATTACAAACTACCTCTCTCACTTAGTAAAATATCAGAATATCCTCTGGAAAAAAAGAAAGGCCACGGCTTAGGCCCTTCCAGAGGGGCCACAGCGGCAGGAAATCCTCAAGACCCTTCAGGCTGCTGAAGAAGTTAGCAGGCATCTTCTCTGTGCAATTTATGATATGTCTGACACTACAGCCAGGGCAGCTGCCTCTGGCATATGCCTTAGGGAGACACTCTTTGCTCTGGGTGTCCGGGTTCTCTGCAGATTTGCAGCAGAAGGTCTTGGACGTCCTCTTTGTGGGCTCCAAGATCTTACTTCGAGAGGGCTCTTGCTGTAGGTAATTACATATAGGACTGAAGCTGGCAGGCGCCAGGACCCCACGGAAAAATTTCTAGCTAGCAATCTCTGGCGGGGGACTGCCCCCACGTCAGGTGACTGATGTCATACGACGTCAGTATAAAGGGGTGGTCCCCCATGCCTGCCTTCCAGTTCTTTCCCACCGTTAGCTTGCGAAAGTGCCTCACGGTTAAGTTCCACTGCTTCGTCAGTCAGGTCGTCGGTAGTTTTACCACCATTTTTTTCTTAGATTTCTCTCAAATTTTTGTCAGGATATGTGCAGTGTATGTCATCCCCTACTCCCTCCGAGCACAAAAATAAGTGCGACTAGTGCAGCGCCCAACTCCCGTACAAGGACGGACACTCCCAGTGCCTCTTCTGTCTGGGCCCGGATCACCCCCATGGAGAAGTGCCAGCATTGCCTGAAATTCAACGCCACCACCTGCAGATGGAGGCAGCAGTCCCTGGAGGCCCATATACTTAAGAAGAAAATAACCTCCTTGGAGAAGGAGCCGTAGAAGGTTAGTCAGGCCTCAACTTCGCCCGAGGATCACCGTAAAAAGAAGGACAAGGAGAAGCACCGGGACCGGGACTCCTCTTCCTCAGCCACCACGACTTCGGTTGGAGTCGTCGTGCTCAAGGTAACGTCCCCCCGGGAGACCGCTCCGCAACGGCCGTCTTGGAGGCTTCCAAGACGGCAATGACCCTCTGTCTGGCTCGCACTCGGGCCCTTCGGGAGCTGCTGGGTCAAAGGAGACATCCACTCCCAGCAAGGCCGCCGCTGTGTGGCCTTCTGGTGTGAGTGGCTCCAGTAAGCCAGACGTCAACTCCTCTGACACCTGCCTGGAGAAGGCCACTAAGTCGCTCGACCGTTTGGGGCAGCGCACAGTCTCCAAGCCGCCCAACAAGGCTGCCCCTCCTTCACAGCCTTCCTCTGGCTCCGGTTCCGCTAAGTCGGACGACGGCTCCTCCGGCGTCCACCTGGACCCCACTGCAAGGCGTACTGCTGGCCCTCTGGTTGCATGTCGTTGGAGCCGATACCGACCCTGATGTCCAGTCGGCCGCCTTGGCTTCGCAGAGTTCACCACTGCCCTCCAAGGCCCCAGCATCTCCTCAGCTAGACCCCGGGATATTAATCCTCCTTCCCTGGGCGATACGGAGGATGAAGGCATGCTCCCATCAGGTCTTCCTCCTGCTGGGCCAGGCGACCTGACATCGGACCCTCGGACGCTGGCACCGACGCCAGCCTTGCCAACACCAGGCGATATCCCTCTCTTGGATTCCGTCCCCACGCTGGACCTGATGCCCGCCGGGCCTCCTATTCCCAGCCTGCCTGCGGGGCCGTTTCCAGGGCCTTCCGCCCCGTCAGAGCCCCTGGTGCCCGGGTATACGCCGTCTTACCCGGGTCCACGGTATCCGATGTCACAGTACCCGGTGCCTCAGTACCCGACACCGGGCTTCCTGCCATCGGGGTATGGACATTCACCATACGGATATCCTCAGTATCTGTATCCCCCTCCTCCACCGCCCCCACAGCTGCCGGTGAACCTGAGAGAGACTCTGGCTTCCTGGTGGGCTGAGGCCAAGGATCAGCTCACCAAAGAAGTAGAGAGCCGCCTTCTGACACCGGAACCTGTTCCGGACCCCCGTCGTCGAGGGCGAGACGCCCCCCTCCTGTTACCAGAGGTGTCCTCTCTGGTCCCAAGACTGGGGGTGGTACATTGCCCGGGAGCTTCCCAAGGGGTCTGTCCCCCCGCGGGGAGGAGTCTTTCTCCTCCATCCTCCTTGGATGACTCCAGACGTTCCGACTTGATGTGAGCCACGAACTCTTGTGTTTTTTCTTTAGTGTGTGGTTACCGGTCCTTAACGGTTTTAAACAAAAAAACGTGTTTTTAACGTTTTTTTCCAATACCCGTAACATGGTTAGAAACCGATAAAGGAGTCTTGCATGGCGGTTGCCAAAAAAGGATAAGTTTGGTTAGGTTGGCCATGTGTGAGAAACCCAAGGAAAGAAAGGGCCCACTGGGTTTCAACAATGCAGTGAGTGTGGGGAGGTCTTTGCTAAGGCCGATCCCCACACCACCTGTGTTTATTGTCTGGGGTTTGACCACCTCGATACAGACTGCCAAATTTGTAAAAACTTTCCTAGTTCTACCCTGGAGAAAAGATTAGGTAGACTTAGGGAAAAGGAGGCCGAGAAGTCTGCTGACCCGGATGGCCAGCCCGGTTCGGTTCCAACCGAACCAGAAGGAGTGCTCTCTGACCAGGGCGATACTTCTTCGGGCAAGAGGAGAGCCGATCCTGAGGGATCGGTTCCTATGAAAAGGAAACGTAAAGAAGAATCAGTCGGTTCGGATCCGGTGGTTCATGTTCCGACCGCTGATGAGATTGCCTGAGCGATTTGGATTGTTGAATCGCTTCACCTGGTTCCGTCCGATCTGACTCCATTAGCTAGGGGTTCGGTTCGGTCGGCTCCTACAGTTCAGGATTATGCCCCTGAAGATTTTTATGAACCGGAATTTTAGGAGGAGGGGGATTATGAGCAAGATGATGAGTATGATGGAGCAGAAAGTCTGGATGTGCCCATTGAACCGGACATCTCTCCAGACAGACCTTCTGGTGTTTTCCCTTCTAGACTCTCTGAGTCCCCTCCCCACTATCTGTTCTACAGGAAAGTGACTGAAACTCTCCAGCTCCCTTTGGAGGAGGCTACAGAGGATCAGGAGGAGTCTGATTTTGTTGAAATGATGGACCTCCCAGAGTCCAGGAGGCTGTCTATTCCCCTACACAAATCATTTGGGAAACAGACACAAAAAATTTAAAAGTCTCCTAATTCTGTACTTCCTGTTGATAGAAGAATGGACAAGAGGTATACCTTATCAGACTCAGACATGGAGTTTTTCTATCAGCAGTGCAGCCATGTTGGGGTCGTGCAGGCCGCAGCCTGTGACAGGGCTAATGTTCCCTTGGCTTCACACCCCCCAGATAAAGACTCCAGGAGGATGGATGCCTTGGCAAAGAAACAATACATGGCATCCTCTTTGGGACTCAGGCAGGCTAATTTTCAAACACCATGAAGTCTTGCTATATTATAACAATAGCAGTCAGCCACTGCAGCTGAACTGCCCCGGAGAGGAAGGAGTTAACTCCAGAAGATCTGGAGTTCTACAGCGCGAGGGCGCTGTGCCCAAAGCTCTATCTGGCAGTTTCAAATGAAACTGTCAGATTCTTTACTCCGCTTCACTGAACAGTCGCTCCGGAGATCAGCTCCTTCAGCTCGGTTCATTCTCGGTTCAAGAGAGTAGTTTTCGGTTCATTTGAACCGGCAAAATATTATTTTTACCGCATTTCGGTTCTAAAGCTCTATCTGGTAACCGTAAGTACAAAATTCAAGTCTGTGTGGAAAATTAATTATCGGTTCGGTTTTGAACCGATAAGCTGATTTTTCTGCCTTTTAAAAACTGTACTGTGGGTTTAGAGTGCGGTTCCGGTTCTTATCGTTCTAAAAAAAAACAAAATTATTACGGTTTTCTGAAATACCCGTGAACGGTTAGGAACCGATAAGTGTCTTGCCTGGCACTGCCATCAAAAGGGCAAGTTTTTGGTTAGGCTGGCATTATGTCTGAGAAACCCAAAAGAAAAACCGGGCCCACTGGGTTTCAACACTGTGATGTCTGTGGGGACGCCTTTGCCAAGGCTGACCCACACACCACTTGTGTCTATTGTCTGGGGTCTGACCACCTCCTGTCAGACTGCCAGGTGTGTAAAATTTCCTGCAGCCACCCTGAGAAGAGATTGGGCGGCTCAGGAGCGAGAGGCAAAAAGTCCGCTGACCGGATGGCCAGCCGGTTCAGTACCCACTGGACCAGAGGAGTGCCCTCTGACCAGGCGAGACTTCCCTCGGGCAAAAGGAAGACTGGTTCAGAGGAACCAGTCCCAAGTAAAAAGACAAAGAAATCAGGAGGTTTGGAGTCCAGAATTGTGTCTCCAACTGCTGCAGAGATAGCTAAAGCCATTCAGATTGTCCAGTCACTGTCTCAGGGATCTGTAGAACCACCAACAGTTGGTAAAAGGTTGGTTCGTTCAGTCCCAGTGGTTCAGGATTTTGAAGTTGAGGATTTTTATGAACCACAGGAGGGGGAGGAGGAATTTGATCAATATATGTGTGGCTGGGAGGGTCTGGACGTGCCCATTGAACCGGGCATTCTCAGACAGACCTTTAGAATCTCCCCTATTCTGTCTGAGTCCCTTCTTTCTTTATTTTTACAAAAGGTTGCAGAAACCCTCCAGCTTCCTTTAGAGGAGGCTGTGGATGAGCAAGAGGAGCCTGATTATGTGGAAATGATGGATATTCCAGAGTCTAGGAGGTTGTCTATTCCTTTGCATAAGTCATTTAGGAAGCAAACAACAAAGATTTTAAAAATCCTCATTCTGTCCCTCCTGTAGATAAAAAATGGACAGAAGGTATACTTTGTCAGGCTCGGATACAGACTTCCTACTGAGCAGTGTAGTCATGTAGGTGTGGTACAAGCTGCAGCCTGTGACAAGGCTAATATTCCTCTGGCCTCACATCCTCCTGACAAGGATTCTAGGAAGATTGATGCCATGGCGAAGAAACAGTATATGGCAGCTTCTTTGGGACTCAGGCAGGCAAATTATATGGCTTATGTGGCTAGATATCAGAAATCTAGGTGGGACACAGTATTGCAGTTAGCCAAGCAGGCCCATGGCCAGCTGGCTAGTGAGTTGGAACAGGTGGCTGCTGATGGCATTGAAGCCTCTAAAGTTCAATTTCATACTGCTGTTGATGTTAATGATGTTTCCTCTAGGGTCATGGCCACTTCTGTAGCTTTCCTGTGAGGTTGGCATGGCTCAGATGCACTAATCTGTCCCAAGATACTCAGTCAAAGGCTATGGATTTTCCTTAGTGGGAAATTCTCTGTTTGGGGAGCAAACAGAAAACTTATATGAAAAAGATGGATGAATACAGAACTACCTACAAAAGTGCCCAGGCTAAGGAGAAGCATGCCATGCCACAAAGGCATGCTCCCAGAGGTAGGGGCAGACCTTTTCCAGGCCTTTTACCAATTTCAAGCCTCCTCTGCTGTCTCATGAGAGGGTTTCTTCAGGCAGGGGTAGATGCGCAAGTAGACCGTCTCCTCCCTCAGCCTAAGGCTGTTGCTAGCAGGCACCCTGATGGGGTGCCCAGGGCCGATTCTCCTGTACCAGTGGGGGGCAGGTTGGCCTATTTCAGCCAGAGCTGGCTGTCCCTAACTTCGGACAGATGGGTTCTGGAGGTAATAGGCCAGGGTCTGGTTCTCAGCTTCAAATATTTTCCAAAGATGAGAGCCAGGCATTTCCCACCTGCAAATCCTCCAGAAGCCCTTGCTTTGGAAGCAGAGGTTTCTTCTCTTCTGGTCTGCAAAGCAGTGGAAAGGGTTCCTCCTTGCCATCAGGGCAAGGGCTTTATTCAAGATACTTTCTTACCCAAAAAGACAGGAGAATGGCGGCCCATTCTGGATTTAAGATACTTGAACAAGCATCTGTTGAAACAAAGTTCAAAATGTTAACTCTGGCAATGATATTGCCTTCCCTAAGGCCAGGGACTGGCTAGCTTCCTGGACCTCAAGGATGCCTATTTTCATGTTCTGATCAGGCCTTCCCACCGAAAGTACCTCAGGTTCGAACTGCCCTCAGGCCACTACCAGTTCAGGGCAATGCCCTTCGACCTGCGCCAAGGGTATTCACAAAATGTCTGCTGTAGTAGTGGCTCATTTAAGAAGGCAAGGTTGCTGTGTTTCCTACCTGGACGACTGGCTCATTGTGGGTCAGTCTCCAGGTCAGGTGAAATCCCACTTGCAAGTCACCCAGCAGCTTCTCACTTCCTGGGATTCCTGCTAAACTTACCAAAGTCAGTTCTGGAACCAGTTCAGGCCCCAACTTTCATAGGCGCAGAATTGAACACAAGGTTAGCCAGGGCCTTTCTTCCCTCGGAAAGGGTGGACAGACTCATCGCCCTGGCATCCTCCTTACCCTGCGGGTCTCTCGACCAGCAAGGCATTTTGCAACTCCTCGGCACATGGCTGCTTCCACAGCTGTTGTGCAGGGAGCAAGATTCCAGATGAGGGACATTCAGTTCCATTTGAGGGCCTATTGGTCTCAGAGGAAGGACCCCTTACCAAATTGGTCCCAGTTACTCAAACCCTGATCCTGGCCTTACACTGGTGGCAGGATCAAAGCAATCTGAAACAAGGGGTTCCTTCATTCCCATTTCTCCTCCCTCACCCTCACCACGGATGCCTCCCTGTTAGGGTGGGGGGCTCACCTGGGCGACCTTACCACTCAGGGAGTGTGGTCTCCTCAGGAATCTCTGCTCCACATCAATCTTCTGGAACTCAGAGCTGTCTTTTTAGCTCTTCGGGTCTTTTCAGATTCTGTCCAGAACAAAGTGGTTCAAGTCAGGACAGACAATACCACCACAATGTGGTACATCAACAAGCAAGGGGGCACTCGGTCTTCAGCCTTGTGCACAGAAGCAATGAAGTTGTGGTCTCTGGCTTACTCCCTGAACACCTCCCTGATAGCGGTTCATCTCCCAGGGAAGGACAATGTGCTGGCGGACGCCCTCAGCAGAATTTCTCAGGGCCATCACGAATGGGCTCTGAATCCACAAGTACTGGGGTCTGTCTTTGCCAGTTGGGGCACTCCTCAGATAGATCTTTTAGCGGCCCCAGACAACCACCAACTTCCTCTTTTTTGCTGCAGGCCTCCAGTACTGGGCTCAGTCCCTCTGGATGCCTTTCTGTTGGATTGGAAGGGAAGTTCCTGTATGCCTTCCCTTCCTCTCCTTTTCAGGGTACTAGTAAAATCAGATCTCAACCTTGCAGAGTGATTCTGATTGCCCCAGATTGGGCCAGACAGCCCTGGTACCCTCTGCTCCTGTCCCTGGCAGTCCACCCTGCCCTGAGCCTGCCCAGAGTTCACGACTTACTGGCCTGTGCACAGGGAGGTGTGGTATCGGACCTCAAATCCCTCCACCTCAAGGCTTGGCTCTTGAGGAGCTAGAATTTGCTGATTTACACCTTTTCAAGGTGTCATGGATATTTTAAAGGCTTCTAGGAAGCCTTCCACTAGGGCCACTTATAATTCTAAGTGGAAGAGGTTTTCCATCTGGTGCTCTGAGAGGCAGATTATCCCAGAATCTGCTGATCTTCCCATTCTTCTGGACTATTTGGTCCATCTGAATTCCTTAGGCCTTAGACCAGCTACCCTGAAGGTTCATCTGGCAGCTGTCTCTGCTTTTTGTGTCAGCAGGAAGCCTGCCTCCTTTCTTCTCACCCTGTGTTCTCCAAGTTTTTAAAGGGTTACTTCACACTAACCTCCTTTTCGGGAACCAGCTCCGCCTGGGACCTGAATATTTGCATTGCTCAGTTAATGCAACCCCTTTGAGCCTCTGTCTTCAGCAGAACTCAAGTATTTAACTTGAAAACCGTTTTCTAGTAGCTATCACCTCTGCCAGATGCATAAGTGAGTTACAGGTCCTGTCAGTGGAAGAAGATTTTATCTCTTTCCACAGAGATAAGGTAGTCCTTAGGACTAATAGAAAGTTTTGCCTAAGGTGGTTTCTGATTTCCACCTGAATCAATCTATCTCCTCCCAGTATTTTCACTGAGCATTCTTCCTCAGGTGAGAGGAGACTGCACAGCTTGGATGTCAAAGGGCATTAAGTTACTATCTAGAGGGCACCAGAGGTCATAGGTTCGAATCCTCAACTCTTTCTTACCTATGGCGAGGTTGGCAAGGAGAAACCTGCCACTAAGAGGACAATTGCAAGGTGGATTGTCTCTTGTATCCAATTTTGTTATCAGAAACTGGGTAGAGTACCCCCTCAGGATTGAGGGCCCACTCCACCAGGGGTACAGCTGCGTCTCTAGCGGCTGCTAGAGACATTCCATTCTGGAGATTTGTCAAGCTGCTACCTGGAAGACAGTTCACACCTTTACCAAGCATTATTCCCTGGATGTCCAGTCCAGGAGAGATGCTCGGTTTGCACAGCTGTGCTTCAGAGCCTATTTCCTAAGTAGGTTCTGACCTCCTCCATGGAGGTACTGCTGTGTAATCTGCTTATTGTTATAATATAGCAAGACTTCATGGTGTTTGAAGAAAAATTACTCACCTTAGTAATTGCTTTTCTTCTCATGGAGTCTTACTATTATAACCACCTCCCTCCTGCCCCTCTCAGAACTTCTACTTGGGTAGGTGGCAAATTGGTGCAAGCACTGTGTCATGCCATTTTAGTTTTCCCCTAACCCTGTTTTCCTTTGGGTTAGGGATCTAGTTGTTCATTTAGGTTATTTTTATTGCCCCTTCTTGGACTTGAGTCTTGGGGGAAGGGGGTTCATATGTGCTTGTCAAGGGTGGTAAAACGAACCATAATACCATCAATTTTGTTATTATGGTTCTGGGTGTTCTTTGTTGTTTATATTGTTGTTATTACTACTAGTAGGTAGCCATAGGCTAGTGTAGTTTTTCCACACAGACTTTTTCCGTCCTTTGATGTTGGCTTCAAAGATCTGACAGTTTCATTTGAAACTGCCAGATAGAGTTTTGGGCACAGCGCCTTCGCGCTGTAGAACTCCAGATCTTCTGGAGTTAACTCCTTCCTCTCCGGGGCAGTTCAGCTGCAGTGGCTGACTGCTATTGTTATAATATAGCAAGACTCCATGAGAAGAAAAGCAATTACTAAGGTGAGTAATTTTTTCATATGGCCTATGCAGCCAGTTACCAGAAGTCCAGGTGGGTCACTGTACTGGCACTGGCTAAACAGGCCTCCCCCAAGCTGACCAAGGAGCTGGAGGAGGTGGCTGCTGATGGGATTGAGGCATCTAAGTTTAAATTTCATGCTGCTGTGGACTCCAGTGATGTGTCATCAAGAGTCATGGCTACATCTGTGGCTCTTTAGGAGGGCTGACTTTGCCAAAATGGGTGTGTGCCTAAGGAATGCACTAGCAAATGGGCAGGAAGGAGGGGTGGAAGAACAATGGGGAATAATAAAAACTGCCATCACAGAGGTAACAAGCCTTTGTGTGAAGCAAATAAAACAAAACGATGTAAGAAACCACTATGGTTCTCGAAGTGGCAGTGAAGGTTCAAGAGAAAAAGAAAGCATTCAGGAAGTACAAGGAATCACAGAAGGAGCAGGACAGAGAACTGTATCAGTTAAAGCAAAAGGAAGCTGGGAAGGCAGTCAGAACAGCAAAGGCCCAAACCGAGGAAAAGATAGCCAACTCAGTTAAGAAGGGGATTAAAACCTTTTATAGGTACATCAGGGAGCGAAGGAAGACCAAGGGAGGGTTAGTGAGGCTTAATAAAGGGGAGGAGGGTGGGCAGAGGGTGACTGTGAAAAGGCAGAGATACTAAACAAATATTTTTGCTCAGTATTTACAAAGGAAGAGGGGGAGGTACCTAAAACAAACAGTAGAAACACTCTGGATACAGAAGTTGATACCAGCCCATTTACAGAAGAAAGGGTTCTGAAAGAACTCCTTAAAACTGAAGGTGGACAAAGCAATGGGGCCTGATGGGATTCATCCCAGAATTCTAAAAGAACTAAGGGTAGAACTAGTGACACCACTGACTACCCTCTTTAACAAATCATGGGAGGATGGGGTGGTACCCGAGGACTGGAGGAGGGCAGATGTGATTCCCCTTCACAAAAGTGGGAGCAAGGCAGAAGCAGGAAACTACAGACCTGTTAGTTTAACCTCAGTGGTAGGGAAAATGATGAATCACTTCTGAAGGAAAGAATTGTCGAGTATCTAGAGGCCAGAGGGGCACAGGACCCAAGGCAGCATGGATTCACAGCGGGAAGGTCATGCCAGACAAATCTGATAGATTTCTTTGACTGGGTGACCAAAGTAGTAGATCAGAGAGGGCTGTGGACATGGCCTACCTAGACTTTAGCAAGGCATTTGACACAGTCCCACACAAAAGATTAATATAGTTAGCCAGCCTGGGAGTGGGTCCCAAGATGACAGCCTGGGTAAAGAATTGGCTGGAGAATAGGACACAGAGAGTAATAGTAAATGGAGTCCACTCTGAAGAAAGGGGGTTACTAGTGGGTACTGCAGGGTTCAGTATTAGATCGGTCCTCTTCAATGTCTTTTATAGCGACATTGCAGAGGGACTGGAAGGAAAAGTATGTCTCTTTGCAGATGACATAAAGATCTGCAACAGAGTTGATGCACAGGGTGGGGTGGAAAGGATGAGAAGGGACTTGGCAAGGTTAGAGGAATGGTCAAATGTATGGCAGCTTAGATTCAATGCTAAGAAGTGCAAGGTAATGCACCTGGGAAACAAAAACCCAGGGGAAGAGTACACAATGGGCGGTGAGATACTAACAACAACAAAAATGGAAAGGGACCTGGGGGTAGTCATATCAGATGACCTAAAGGTGGGCAAGCAATGTGAGAGGGCAGCAAGGAGGGCTGGGGGGATACTGGGATGCATAGGGAGAGGCATCACCAGTAGAAAACAGGAAGTTATTATCCCTCTGTACAGACAGCTGGTGAGACCCCATCTGGAGTACTGCATGCAGTTCTGGAGACCCAATCTCCGCAAGAAGACATAGACAGGATGGAAGCTGTCCAGAGGAGGGCAACTAAAATCGGCAGAGACTGCACTGGAAGACATATGAAGAGAGACTTAAGGAGCTTAATATGTATAGCCTCGAGGAAAGGAGGGAGAGGGGGACATGATAGAAATCTTCAAGTACCTCAAGGAATCAACAAAGTCCAAGAGGGTAGCATCTTTCAAAAACAGAGGTGTGTAAGAACAAGGGGGCACAATTTGAAGATGGGAAGTGCTCAGAGGTAATTTAAGGAAGTTTTTTCACAGAGAGGGTTGTGGATGCGTGGAACAGCTCCGGAGGAGGTTGTGAAGTCAAAACAGTGGTGGAATTCAAGCATGCATGGGACAGTCATAAGGCAATTCTAGGGGTGGGGGTAGAAGAAGTAGGCTGCTGGTTAACTAGGGTCTGCAGCTTTATCCATTAGGTAGAAATGGGCAGACTGGGTGGGCCAAGTGGTCCTTATCTGCCATCAAAATCTATGTTTCTTGGAGAATGGCTTGGCTCAGATGTACTAGCCTCTCACGGGACACCCAGGCTAAGGCCATGGATTTCCTTAGGAAGGTAATTCTCTGTTTGGGGAGCAGACAGAGAATTACATGAAAAGATGGAGGAATATAGGACCCCACACCGGGCACTTATAGGAGTGCACAGGCCAAGGAGAGGCAGGCAACTCCTCAAAGGCAGCAATCTAGGGGCAGGGGCAGGCCTTTTCATAGGCCTTTCTACCAAGCACAGGCCTCTTCTCCCTTTTCACAGAGGGGGTTCTTCAGAGGGAGAGGCAGAAGGGGGATGATCAGGGCTGCATCCACTCCTCAGCCTAAGGCCCCTGCCAAGCAGACACCCTGATGGGCCTGCCCAGGTCGACTCTCCTATCCCTGTAGGGGGCAGGCTGGCTTACTTTGTCCAGGACTGGGTGTATGTTACCTCAGACAAGTGGGTCCTGGAAGTAGTGCCAGGGACTGGTTCTCAGCTTCAAAAATTTTCAAGATGAGAGCCAGATCTTTTCCACCTGCAAGTCTCCAAACCCTTGCCCTAGAGGCAGAGGTTTCATCTCTTCTGGCCTTAAGAGCCATAGAGAGAGTTCCTACCCTACACGGGGCAAAGGTCTCACCCAGGTACTTCCTTACCCCAAAAAGACAGGGAGTGGTGACCCATCCTAGATTTAAGATACCTGAACAAACATCTTTTAAAACCAAGGTTCAAGATGGTGACTCTGGGAATAATTCTTCCCTCTCTAAGGCCAGGGACTGGCTAGCCTCCCTGGACCTCAAAGATGCCTACTTTCACATCCCCATCAGGTGCTCCCCCAGAAAGTACCTCAGGTTCAAGTTGCCCTCAGGCCATTATCAGTTCAAAGCAGTGCCCTTTGGTCTAACATCAGCTCCAAGGGTTTTCACAAAGTGCCTGGCAGTAGTAGTTGCCTTTTTAAGAAGGCAAAAGATTTCCATTTTTCCATATCTGGACGACTGGCTCATAGTGGGTCAGTCTCTGTACCAAGTCAAGTCAGACCTGCAAGTGACCCAGCAAGTGCTCACTTCCCTGGAATTTCTTCTTAACCTCCCCAAGTCAGTTCTCCAACTGGTGCAGCTTCTTACCGTTATAGGGGCAGAACTTGATACTGTTAAAGCAAGAGCCTTTCTTCCCCTGGAAAGGGCAAGAGTTCTTATAGAACTGGCTTCTTCCTTCAGGTGTCCTGACCAGCAAGGCACTTCCTTCAGCTCTTGGGCCACATGGCAGCTTCTACAGCAGTGGTCCAAGGGGCAAGATTCCAGATGAGGGACATTCAGTTCCATCTGAGGGCCTTTTGGTCCCAAAAGAAGGATCCTCTTACCAAACTGATTCCAGTGACTCGACACTGATCCAAGCTCTTCAATGGTGGCAGGATCAGGACAATTTAAGGCAAGGGATCCCATTTGTCACTCAGTCTCATTCTGTGGTCCTTACCACGGATGCTTCCCTCTTGGGGTGGGGACCCATCTGGGGGTTCTCACAGCCCAGGGACCGTGGTCCCCTCAGGAATCCCTTCTTCATATCAATCTCCTGGAACTCAGGGCAGTTTTTCTGGCCCTGCAAGCTTTCTCTCAGTCTGTGCAGAACAAGGTGGTTCAGGTCAGAACAGACAACACCACCACCACCATGTGGTACACAAACAAGCAGGGAGGCACTCTGTCCATGGCCTTGTGCACGGAAGCCATGAAATTGTGGTCCCTGGCTTATTCCTTGCAGACCTCTCTGATAGCAGTCCACCTTCCAGGGAAGGACAATATGCTAGCAGATGCACTGAGCAGGATCTCCCAGGGCCATCATGAATGGTCCTTGGACCCTCTGGTGTTAAAAGTGATTTTTTCAAGGTGGGGCACTCCAGAGATAGATCTCTTTGCAGCCCCAGACAATCACCAACTTCCTCTGTTTTGTTGCAGAACCCCAGTCTTGGGCTCAGTCCCTCTAGATGCTCTGATGTTGAACTGGGAAGGGAAATTTCTCTATGCCTTTCCTCCCTTTCCTCTACTATTCAAGGTTCTGGTCAAGGTAAGGTCACAACCCTGCAAAAGTGATTCTGATTGCCCCAGATTGGGCCAGGCAGCCCTGGTACCGCCTGTTACTATCCCTCGCAGTCCATCTTCCCCTGTCTCTTCCCAGGAATTACAACATGTTAACCTCCTCTCAGGGAAGGGATTTGGTACCCCAGTCTTCGGTCTCTCAATCTCAAGGCATGGCTCTTGAACAGTTAGAGTGTGCAGATTTGCATCTGTCCCACGGGGTTCTGGATATTCTCAAAGCCTCTTGAAAGCCTGCCACCAGAAAGACTTGTGACTCCAAAAGGAAAAGATTCAGCATTTGGTGTTCCAAGAAGCATATGTCTCCAGACACTGTTGAATTGCCTACAGTTCTGGATTATATGGTCCATCTTAATGGCCTAGGCCTCAGACCAGCTACTGTCAAGGCACACTTGTCAGCTGTTTCTGCTTTTCTGTCAGTGGGAAAGCCTTCCTCTCTATCATCTCACCCTGTGTTCTGTAAATTTTTCAAGGGATTGCTTCATACCAATCCTCCCTTTAGGGATCCTGCCCCTGCCTGGGACTTAAATGTTTGCATTGCTCAACTTATGCAACCCCCTTTTGAGCCTATGTCCTCAGCAGAGCTTAAGTACTTGACTTGGAAAACTGTGTTTTGGTAGCCATTACCTCTGCCAGACGTATCAGTGAATTGCAAGCCCTGTCAGTGGAACCTGATTTTATCTCCTTTCATAGAGATAAAGTGGTCCTTAGAACCAATAGGAGGTTCTTGCCCAAAGTGGTTTCAGACTTCCATTTGAATCAGTCTGTGTCTCTCCCTGTTTTCTTCACTGATCATTCTTCCTCAGGAGAGAGGAGGCTACACAATTTAGATGTTAAAAGAGCCCTTAGCTACTACATAGAGCGTACCAAGGGTCACAGGTTTGATTCCTTCCAGTTGTTCCTCACTTATGGGGAAGTGGGAAAGGTCAAACCTGCCACCAAGAGAACTATTGCCAGGTGGATTGTTTCTTGTATACAATTCTGCTATGAGAAACTGGGAAAAATTCCACCCTTAGGCCTGAGGGCTCATTCCACAAGAGGTACAGCTGCTTCCCTGGCTGCTGCCAGGGATATCCTTCTGTTAGAAATTTGTCAAGCAGCCACCTGGAAAACAGTCCATACCTTTACCAAGCATTACTCTCTGGATATCCAGGCTAGGAGTGATGCTCGGTTTGGCACAGCAGTACTTAGAGCCTATTTCCAAAGTAGGTTCTGTCCCTCCTCCATGGAGGTACTGCTTGGTAGTCTGCAGATTGTCAGAATACAGCAAGACTTCATGTTGTTTGAAGAAAAAATTACTCACCTTAGTAATTGTGTTTCTTCTAATGGAGTCTTGCTGTATTTTGACCTCCTTGCCTGCCTCCCCTCTCAGAAGCTGGTTTTGGGAAGTGGGTGGGCAGGTGCAGTGTTGCGCCCCAGGGGTTCTTCATGCACACCCTCCGTTTTATATGGGTGCTTTTGTATTATGATCTTTTATTTTTGGATAGGTTTTGGTTTTGGGTTTCCTGACTTGAGTCTTCCTTGGGAATCCAAAACTTTCTGTTGCCAGTTGGCTAGTTAAAAATGTTTACAATTTCCACATAGATAGTTAGTGAGTGTTTGCTCGTAAGAATCTGACGGTTGGGTTTCAAAGTGCTGCAGACAGAGACCTCGACAGAGACCTCAACCGAGCTCGAGCTCAACATTCTATGCACTGCATAGAAAATTAACCCTCTACTCTCCAGGGCAGTTCAAAGGCTGGAGCTAACTGCTGATTGTCAGAATACAACAAGACTCCATTAGAAGAAACACAATTACTAAGGTGAGTAATTTTTTCTTCTGTACCAGTATGGGAAGAAGGTTTTCGCTTCTTCCACTCTGGGTATTAGGGCCATGAACTATGTTGCCCGTATGGGGGATTACCAGAAGGTCATCCTTAGCGAGGTGGAAACTAAATTGGACTCCCTTCCTGAGTCGCAGACCAAACAGGAAGCGGCAGACTTGGTCCATTCTGCTCGTTCAACCAGTAGGCACATGCTATGCGCTACTTACGATACAGTGGATGCTGCTGGATGTGGCGTCATGCCTGGCTCCGAGTGTCAGGTTTGGTATCCAGGACGCACCCTTCAGGGGTTTGGTGCTGTTCGATGGTGATGTCAAGGACATTTTCACTGGCCTGCGGGAGAAGGGTACTGCTCTCAAGGAAGGTGACTCTATGTACAGAGTCCCTCAGCGCCGTTCCTGTCGCAGACGTGCATGGGCCAAGCTGAAATTCCAAGGAAAGTGGGCCAACAAACGTCGGGCCCCACCGGTTGCGAACCCCCCCCCCCCCAAAGGGCAGCGGGAGCTCCAGCCACGGCGCTGCCTCTCACCTCCTGACTCCTTTCCTTTGCCACAGCCTCTGGGCTCCCCAGAGGAACCAGTAGGAGGGAGGTTCTCCCTGCATCTGCCGGGTTGGGAGAGGATCATTTCTGACATTTGGGTGCTCCAGGTAATAGTGGAAGGACACTCAATAGAGTTTCTTCAGAAACCTCCCAGAAAACCCCCTCCAAGGTCGTCTTACTCCCCGGAACACCTTCTTCTGGTTTGGGAAGAAATCTCCTCCCTTCTTCTGAAGGTGGTGATGGAGCCTGTCCATCCCGATCTCCAGGGGATGGGTTACTATTCTCATTTCTTCCTGGTTCTGAAGAAATCGGACGATGTGAGGCCAATCCTAGACCTCAGCTCCCTGAACTTGTTCGTGGAGTACACGAGATTCAGAATGCTCTCTCTGCAGGGTCTTCTGCCCCTCCTTTGGCCAGGATAATGGCTGTGCGCTCTGGACATGCAGGATGCTTACCTGCATATCCCTATCCACCCGTCCCACTGCAAATACCTTCGGTTTTCTTTTCAGGGAGGCCACTACCAGTTCAAGGCCCTCCCATTTTGGTCTCTCCTTGGCTTCCCGAGTATTTACCAAATGCCTTTCTGTGGTAGCAGCCCACCTGCGTACGCAGGGGGTTCAGGTTTTCCCGTACCTGGACGACTGGCTCCTGGCGACCACGTCCAGGGAGGACCTCCTGTGCTTCCTTTCCCTTACCCTGCAGGTTTTCACCAGCTTGGGTATTACCATCAACCAGGCCAAGTCCCATTTGATCCTATCCCAAAGACTCCAGTTTATTGGGGCGATCCTGGATATGACTTCCGATATGGCCTTCCTGCCTTTGGACAGGGAGGCCACCCTTCAGGCTCAGGCCAGCCTGTTGTCCAGCCGCAGGCGGGTGTCACTGCCAGGTCAGTCCTTCGCCTCCTTGAGCTCATGGCGGCTGTCATTCCAATGGTGCCGCGTGCTCGGCTCCACATGAGAATGTCTCAGTGGACGTTTCGGTCTCAGTGGGATCAATTGGTGTATGACGTAGATCGGGAGATCCTGGTCTCCTCTCCAATGGTTCGGGACTTGCAGTGGTGGATGGTTCTGGAGAACCTTTGCCGGGGAGTTCCCTTCTGTCTTTCTCCCCACCCAAGCGCTGACAACAGACACCTCGGGCAGGGGTGGGAGCCCACTTGGGATCTCAGCAGACCCAGGGCTCTTGGTCCAGACTCGAGCAGACTCTCCACATAAATGTGCTCAAGCTAAGGGCCGTGCTATATGCTCTACAAGCTCTGCATCTGTATCTGCTTCCCGGTCATCTGGTTGTCCAGACCGACAACATGTGCATAGTGTGGTACATCAACAAACAGGGAGGAACTCGTTCCTACCCTCTTTGCAGGGAAGTGATGCGGGTTTGGGATTGGGCAGTCCTCCACAACCTTCACCTCACGCCGGTTCATGTTCCGGGGGTCGAGAACACTTTGATAGACCACCTCAGCCGGTCGTCCATCCAAGCTCATGAATGGGAACTGGATCAGGGGGTAGTAGACTGTCTTCCTATGCTGGGGAACCCTTCAAGTAGACCTGTTTGCCTCTTCTCTCAACACAAAACTTCCTGTCTTCTGCTTGCTCACTCCAGGGTGTGGAGTTTTTTTGAAAGACGCTCCGTCTCTGGACTAGAAGGGCAGATTCATCTATGCCTTCTTCCCGATCCCGTTGATTCCGAGGGTCTTACACAAGCTCTGTTCAGAAGGAGCTCGCATGATCCTCATCGCTCCGTTCTGGCCCAGGCAAGTTTGGTTCTCTCTTCTGCTACAGTATTCAGAGAAACCTCCACTTCCTCTTCCTCTATCGCAGCTTTTGTTGACCCAGGATCAGGGGACCCTGGTCCATCCAGTACTCAAATCCCTTCAGCTGCATGCGTGTCTCCTGCAGACATAGTTCAAACCCAGTTTGGAGTTTCGCCGCAGGTGGCAGAGATTCTAGTGGAGCCCAGAAAGCCTTCCATTCACTCCACTTACGCCATGAAATGGAAAAGGTTCTCTATTTGGGCCTCTTCCAGAAATTTCGAGCCATTCTCCTGCCCTGTCAGGATGCTCCTGGATTACATGCGTCACTTCTTCGACCTGGGTCTCAGCCATTTCTCTTTGAAGGTTCACATGGCGGCTCTTTCAGCTTACCATGTTCCTTTTTGGGACAGATCCTTTGCGCAGCTGGAAGTCACTAAGACCTCCCTTAGAGGGGTTCTTCACTTGAGACCCCCTATTCGTGCACCTGCCCCTCCTTGAGACTTGAATTTTATTCTCGAGAAGCTTACCCTGCCTCCTTTTGAGCCGGCAGCATCAGCAGACCTACAGTTCCTTTCCTGGAAGGCCCTCTTCCTGGTGTCCATTACTTCTGCTCGACGAATTTCCGAGCTTCAGGCCTTAATGTGCAAAATCCGTGCCAGTTTTCCACAAGGCATTAATGGCTCTGCCCCACCAACCCTAAGTTTCTCCCAAGGTGATAGCGGAATCTCGCTGAATCAATCCATGGAACTGCCTGCGATTTTTACGCAACATTCCAATCAAGGGGAGTACCTCTTACATACTTTGGATGTTCACCGGATTCTGAGATACTACACCAATAGGACAAAGGATCTCAGAAAGACTGATCAACTGTTTTTCTCTTTTGCTTGCAAAAGAGAGGGCAATGCTGTTTCCAAGCAATGCCTTTCGAAATGGTTGGCTCATTGTATCTCTTTCTGTTATGACAAGTATAACAAAACCTTGCCAGGTCAAGTCAGAGGCCACTCCACTAGGTGTGTCGCTGCCTCTGCTGCTTGTTTCAAGAATGTGTCGGCGGCTGACATCTGTGCAGCCGCAACTTGGACTTCCGTCCATACCTTTACAAAACATTACAGTTTGGACATTGCCTCTCACCACAGAGCTGGCTTCGGGTTGGCTGTTCTGCATGGTCTTCTTTCCTAAGACCTTCAGAGCCGGAGGATCTGTGTATGAGTAGTTTCCTCCTCCTGTCAGCTTCTCTTTGTTCCAGACTGCTTGGGACTCAGTCCTATATGTAATTACCTACTGCAAGAGCCCTCTCGAAGTAAGATAGTACAGTTACGTAAGAACTTACTGTAACAGTAGATCTTTGAGAGAGGTAATACCTTCCTGCCCTCCATCCCCCTTGGCTTTTCAGCTCCTTTTCCAGGATGGGAAATATCCGCTTCTCTCTCGTCTTGCCTTTTGGCCTTTGGTGGGAAAGAACTGGAAGGCGGGTGTGGGGGACTGCTAGCTAGAAATTTTTCCGTGGGGTCCTGGCGCATGCCCACTTCAGTCCTGTATGTAATTACCTACTGCAAGAGCCTGTCTCGAAGATCTACTGTTACGGTAAGTTCTTATGTAACTGTACTTTGTTTGGCCTTGACATTCAGGATATTATTAATAAACTGCCGGCCTTGGGGAGGGCCCTTAAGTCTGTGCACTCTCTGTACCATTCTCAGCCCAGAAGCTGCCCGAGGTCTTCCTTTCAGAAAGCCCCTCAGAAAACTGGTTCTGGCACCCGCCCACAGGGCAAGTGCAGAGCCAGAGTTTCTCTGCCCACACCTTCCACCTCCTCCAGCACCACTGCCAAGTTCTCCAGTGTTGGAGGTGCTGGGCTAGCCCCTGGCCCACTTCAGCCTGACCCCTTGCTTGACCTGAAAATGCATTTATTTAGCCTGGCGTATACGGATTTTTAAAGCACATTTTATAAACTGATTTTAGGATGTTGTTTTAACTTTATGTATTTGTTTTATTTACTGTTAAAGTGCTTTGGTTTTGGAAAGGCACTCTTAAAAATAAAGTTTTGATTGATTAATTGATTGATTGACCCCAGTCCTCATGTTCCAAGCCAGGAGGAAGCAGAAAGGGGATAGTTTTTCCCTCCATCTAGACTAGTGGAGGGCAATCACCTCGGATACATAGATACGTAGACAGTGTCGGCAGATAAGGGCCTATGGCGCACCCAGTCTGCCCATTTGAGCTTGTAAGTTCAGTTTTTGTTTTCCAAGAAGTCTGTTGCCCCTTACCCCTGACCTCCAGAATTCCTTTATGTCTATCCCATGCATTCTTAAATCCCGTGATTGTTTCAGCCCCCACCACTTCCTGTGGCAGGGTGTTCCACTTGTCCACCACCCGTTCTGTGAAGAAACTCTTCCTCACGTTTCCTCTGAATCGTCCTCCCTCCAACTTCATCCCATGCCCTCTAGTCCTGGAACATCTTTTTTGCTTAAAAATAGTGTATTCCTGCACCCTGTTCCTCCCTGTAAGATACTTGTATGTCTCTATCATATCCCCTCTCTCCCCTCCTCTCCTCCAGGGAGTACATGTTCAGTTCCTTCAACCTGTCCTCATAGGACTTGTGATGCAATCCATGCACCATCTTTGTTGCCCTCCTCTGAACCTTCTCTACCCTGTCTATGTCCTTACATAGGTAGGTCTCCAGAACTGTACACTGTACTCCAGGTGGGGCCTCACTAGTGTCTTGTATAGTGGAATTATGACCTCCCTTTTCCTGCTGGTGATGCCCCTGCCTATGCATCCCAGCATCCTATTTGCTTTACTTGCTGTCTTGTCACACTGTTTCCCTGCCTTGAGGTCATCAGAGATGATAACCCCAAGATCCCTTTCCTGCTTGGTGCATGCTATATCCTCACCCCCCAACTGATATATTGTGCCAGGGTTTTTGTGCCCCATATGCATTATCTTGCACTTCCTTGCATTGAAGTTCAACTGCCAAACCCCAACTTGCTTGGATTTTGCAACTCGTACAAAGGGGCCACAGTCTAGAGCTTCTAGAACGGCCTCCCACGGTTCCCCCAGGGCCCAGTGGTTTTCCTCAAGACCACGTTCCGATCTTAAGGGAGGAAATTAACTCTGCTGCGCAAGCAGGCCATTGAGCCTGTTCCTCACAGGCAGAAAAACAAAGTTTTCTACTCCAGGTTTTTACTAGTACCCAAATGGATGGGAGATCTTTGTCCCATCCTAGACCTAAAGGAGCTAAACCAGTACATTCAGTAGAAGCGGTTTTGCATGGTCACCCTTCAAGGCCTGCTGCCTTTGATCAAACAAGGTGTTTGGATTTGTTCTCTGGGCATTCAGGATGCATACCTGCATATCCTGGTTTATCCCCCTCACCAGAGGTACCTCAGATTCTCGCTCCTAGGTAACAATTTTCAGTTCAGAGTCTTGCTCTTTGGCTTGTCTTGTGCACCGCAGGTCTTTACTAAGTACTTAGCAGCAGTGGTGCAGCCCTTCATCACGAGGGCCTGTATGTGTTCCCGTATCTGGACAACTGCGTTTTAAAAGCCCCATCCTGGGAGCTCTTGCTAACCACCATACACAGGACCCTGCAGCTGTTCCTCTCCTTGGGTGTCATGGTGAACCTGCCCAAGTCCACTCTTTACCCGTCTCAGTGCCTGCAGTATATAGGCGCTGTTCTGGACTTTTTCCAAGGCAAGGCTTTTCTGCCCCAGGACAGAGCGGACCGTCTGATGGCGATGGCCTCCCTTGTGGCCCGAGACAGATATGTAACTGCCAGGTCCTTTCTCCAGCATCCTGGGTCTTATGGCAGCAGCCGTAGCCACGGTACCATTGGCCAGATTCCATATGCGAGTGCCCCAGTGAAACTTGCGTGTCCAGTGGGACTAGTGCTCTGATGACCCGGACCAATTGGTTCTAGTCTCCTCTCCTGTTTACAGGGTTCCGCAGTGGTGTCAGGACACTCTCAATCTGTTACAGGGGGTTTCCTTTCTCATTTCCTCTCCCGAGCAAGTCCTGACTACGGATGCCTTGGGCACTGGATGGGGTGCTCACCTGTGCCCTCTTTGGAGGCCAGGGTCCTGGTCCCTGTTGAAGGTCACTCTCCACGTAAGTGTGCTTGAGACGAGAGCTGTCCTGTACGTCATCAAGGCCTTTCAGAACTACCTGTCCCTGGGCCACCTGCAGGTGAGAGTCTGGTACTGGGCTCTGGATCACAGCTTCGAGTTGTCAGCCACCCATGTCCCAGGAGACCAAAACATCTTAGCAGACAGTCTAAGCAGGTCGCAGTCACGGAAACACGAATGAGAACTGCTGTCATCAGTGGCCGAGGATCTGTTCAAAAGGTGGGGATGCCCATAACTGAACCTTTTTGCGTCCCCACTCAATGCAAAACTGCCCAGTTTCTGCTCGCTAGATCCAGGGCCTGGAGTTTTCTGGTGAGACGTGTTGTCCCGCTCCTGGAAAGGGAGGTTCCTCTATGCCTTCGCCCCTTTCCATTGATTCTTCGGGTGCTCACCAAATTGCAAGTGGAAGGGGCCTCCCTCATATTGGTGGCACCCTTCTGGCCTCAGCAAATCTGGTTTCCCTTATTACAGCAGTTGGTGGTGGAACCTTCAGTCACTCCCTTGTTCTGCTGGGACCTAGTGACCCAGACTCAGGGGACCCTGGTCCATCCAGATCTCAAGTCCCTTCGGCTGCATGCTTGTCTCCTGTGGACATAGCTATAGCCAGTTTTGGGGTTTCTCAAAAGGTAGCTGATGTTCTGGTGGCAGCCAGGAAACCCTCCACCAGGGCCACTTACTCTGTGAAGTGAAAACGCTTCGCCATTTGGGCCTCCGCGTGCCACTTAGACCCTTTCTCCTGTCCGGTGAACCAGGTTTTGGAATAACTGTTGTCTCTGTCCGACCCCGGCCTTACATACTCCTTCATTTAGGTGCACATGTCTGCCATCTCTGCCTTCCATGTGCCAGTGGATGGGTGCCCGGTCACCCAGTTAGAGGTGACTCGTATGTTTTTGAGCGGCATCCTTCACCTTAAGCCCCTTGTTCGTAACCCCAGCTTGGGATTTGACTTTTGTGTTGGAAAAGCTGACTCTTCCTCCTTTTGAACCAGCCACTTCCTGCGAGCTACGCTGTCTGTTGTGGAAAGAGTTATTTTTAGTTGCCATTACATCTGCTCGAAGAATTTCAGAGCTACAGACTCTCGTGTGAGCAATGTTATTTAATTTTACACAAAGACAGGGTCTCTTTACGTACTATTCCTAATTTTCTTCCTAAGGAGGTGTCTGAGTTTACTTTAAATCAGTCTATCCACCTGCCTATTTATTATCTGGAGCATGCCAATCCAGGGAAAGCATTGCTCCATACTTTGGATGTGCATAGAATTCTGCTTTATTATACACACCGCACGAAGGACTGCAGAAAGTCCAAGCAGTTGTTTGTTTCTTTTGCCCCTGGGAAAGAGGGCATCCCAGTTTCAAAACAGTGTTTGCCCAAATGATTGGCCAACTGTACTACTTTTTGTTATAGGCAGTATGGTAAGGATCTTTCTGTTGCCTGTTTCAGGGAGGTGTCTGTAGCCGAGATCTGTGCTGCAGCCACCTGGAGTTCTGTACACACCTTCACCAAGCACTACAGTCTAGACATGGCATCCAGAAGAAGGGTAGACTTTGCCTTGCTTTGCTTCAGGGCTGTCTTTCTTATGCCTCTGGCCTCCTGCCACCCAGACTATCCTTGCTTTCACAACTGCTTGGGACTCGTTCCGTAGGTGTGACCTGATGAAAGAGATATCCCTGATGAAGATAGTACAGTTACTTAAGAACTTACTATAATAGTTGATCTTCGAGGGACTGTCTTTCATCAGGTCATGCTGTCCCACCCTCCATCCCTCTTGGAGCTTCTCGTCTGTTCCAGACTGGTTGGTAGTGTCCTAGCCTTATATAGGACTAGGCACTCTGCGTCTCTCCATGTCTCCCCAAAGATAGCTGGGGGGGGGGGGCAGACGTCTCTGGTGGAAAAGAACTAAGGAGGGAGTGGGGTCGCCTACACATTTATCAGTGTCAGTGGCTCAGCAGGTTGCTCACTCACCTCTGAGGCCGGAAGATCGAAAGGTTGTAGGTTCTAGTCCCATACCAGGCACTTGGGGTAGATCCCAATACTGACACTGTAATGCATCATGAGGGGGATACTGCACTCCTAAGGTGCTTTCTTTCAGATGAAGCAGTAAACCGAGATCCCATCTGCCTTTTCTGGTGGTCGTTCAGGTGAATGTCAAAAATTCCATGGCACTTCTCGAAAAGAGTTGGGGAATTTCCCCGGTATCCTGGCCAAATTTCCTCCATTCACTAAAAAAAAAAAAATACCATCCACAGCTTAATCTGGTTCAATTTCAGTTGGTTACCATCTGTATCCCCCAAAAGGTCGCTCCTGAAAAAGGGACTTCTAGTCTCAGTGGACCTACCAGGTCAACAAAATTCAATAAATAAATAAATGTATGGGGAAGATGACTTTGGAGGGCGACATCGGCATGGACGGCCCTAATAGACTGCTGCAGAAAAGGTTTTATGGGATCCTAGCGCCTGACAGGTAAGTTCCATAGGTGTGATCTGATGAAAGAAATTCCATCGAAGATCATTACTGTACAGAGCACTTCTTTTTTCACAACAATGTTCCGTCTGAAATCATTGACTGTAAATCTGTTCTGTGTTTTAAAATTTGTCTCAAACAGTGGTTGATTAACAAAACTGAAAGCACTTGCCAACAATAACAATTGTTATGTGTATATTTGTGAAGTATATATGTATCAGTACAATTTATACTGTTTATTGTTTTTGTTATTGTTTTATGTATTGTGACTGTTTTATGTACTGTGTCTGTGAAAACGAGCAGTTTTATGCTCATCAGACTTACAAGAATTAAAAATGAAATCAAGATCTACTGTTACGGTAAGTTCTTACGTAACTGTACTTTAATACCCATTGGCAAAAGAAATGATGGTAAGTCTGATGGAATTTCTTCCATCTCTGTGCTTTTAGAATATCTCATGTACCGGAAAAGGTAGCAGCATTTTCTCTTCTCCATCTTTTGTATTTTATAGTGTTAGAATGCAGTTTGTATGAAAAGAGCTATATGACACCAGGTTCCTTTTCCTCCTTACTGGGGACGATGCCAGATGCTGCTGCTCAACTACCGACTGATCTTCTCTTTAAATACAATACTAGGTACAATAATTAACTGTGCATTATGTACATTCTTAAATCACTGAAAGTGAATAGGCTGTTGGCAACCATTAGTAGTAGCTACAATTCCTAGAAAATCCATTCTGGGAATGAATTTAGTGCATTCTGTTATTCCAGTCATCATATTTTGACTCCCTGAGGGAGAATGGCATAAATGTTACTCAGCATGATTAGGGTTGCGTTCTGACAGATAAGCTTGGATGTGTGTCCAGTATTTAACTTTGGTGTAGTTACAGCCATTTGGCAGGAGGGACAGACAACATGAACCCTAAATTCCATGCATCACATAATGCAGTGTTTTATCTATTTTGTTTATTCATATTTTCCAATGACATGGAAAATCTAAAGAGGAAGGTTCATCTACCACATAATCACATTTTTTTTCCCAGCTTGTCAAAGATAATCTGTTACCAGTTTTATTTTTTTTGTGACTTTTTTATCATTGGGCTAAGCAAAATTACTGTTTGACACTGTGTTTTATTTTATTCTTGTTTGTTGAAAAGGTTTGTTGTCTCAGAGGTGTTTCAGTCTCCTTCTCACATTGAAGGAGCTAATTGCTTTTCCTCCCACAGCTCTTCCAAAGGATTAGGTGTGTATGTGGGGGTAGAGCTGGCAAACTGTCAGTAATTTCCAACAGAAAGAAGGGTTAAAAAGTCAGGTTAGTTGATATCTTGGAGGTAGAAGACTTGGTTTGCTGGTCAAGGCACCTAGCTTCACCTGAGCTCTTTCCTTCTAAGACTGCTTGAAAGGCAGAGTAGAGAAACTTACCAGAGCAAGGGAGAAGGATTAAGACTTAGTTTGGCTAAGCAGATTTACTGTGTGGTGGTGTTTTTATTTTTTACTCACAGGGATTGCTACTGTTTGTTGCTAACATTTCATTGCTTTATTTTTTCTCTGATTCAAATTGTTGTTGCTGGTATACCTTCTTCTGCATTATTACAAGGTGTGCCTACAGGTGTGTGCTAACAGATTACTGCTGTAATCTTCTGATTCAAATTGTCTTTTGCAAGGTATATCTTCTGTTACTGCTTTATTTTTCTCTGGAGCAAAGTGTTTCTTACAGGGTATATCTTCTCTGAAATTACTGTATTAAAGGTGGAGCTTACATTTTTGTGACTTTTTTATCATTGGGCTAAGCAAAATTACTGTTTGACACTGTGTTTTATTTTATTCTTGTTTGTTGAAAAGGTTTGTTGTCTCAGAGGTGTTTCAGTCTCCTTCTCACATTGAAGGAGCTAATTGCTTTTCCTCCCACAGCTCTTCCAAAGGATTAGGTGTGTATGTGGGGTGGAGCTGGCAAACTGTCAGTAATTTCCAACAGAAAGAAGGGTTAAAAAGTCAGGTTAGTTGATATCTTGGAGGTAGAAGACTTGGTTTGCTGGTCAAGGCACCTAGCTTCACCTGAGCTCTTTCCTTCTAAGACTGCTTGAAAGGCAGAGTAGAGAAACTTACCAGAGCAAGGGAGAAGGATTAAGACTTAGTTTGGCTAAGCAGATTTACTGTGTGGTGGTGTTTTTATTTTTTACTCACAGGGATTGCTACTGTTTGTTGCTAACATTTCATTGCTTTATTTTTTCTCTGATTCAAATTGTTGTTGCTGGTATACCTTCTTCTGCATTATTACAAGGTGTGCCTACAGGTGTGTGCTAACAGATTACTGCTGTAATCTTCTGATTCAAATTGTCTTTGCAAGGTATATCTTCTGTTACTGCTTTATTTTTCTCTGGAGCAAAGTGTTTCTTACAGGGTATATCTTCTGAAATTATTACAGGTGGTGCTTTACAGGTTTTACAGTTTTATCTAACATTAGGTTAAGCTTTCAGGGTTACTGCATTTGTTGTTGACTGATTGTTTCTGCTCTTACCTCCTTGTTCTTTCTGTCTGTGGTTCTTCTTTTAGGCAGGGAAGGGCCCAGCCACCCACCCCATCCCCAACCACCCCACGTACACTCCATTTATAGGGTACCACAGTTGTGACATTTCCTGTGGCAGAGCAGGAAGGGGCGGATCAGTGGGGCCTCCACAAGGTGATCTCATTTACAGGGCACTAGTAATTTAACTTGTTATGACAAGTTAAACAAAGCACAATTAAACCATTACTTGCATTTTTTTTTTTTTTTCCTTCTAATTACTCTGACTAGGTTACAAACCCAGCAACTTATTTGGAATGGATTTCATTAACTGCAGGTACTGTGGAACAATTTTCAGAAGGACATTCTTACAGGATTTAGGACACTGTCCTACATGCTGGGCCTTTGGAGATCTTAGGTCTCAGCTCCGGGCAGCATGGGCAGAGATTGCACGCCTCAAATTTCATATTGAAGAGGAAATACATTATAAAACCACCGCCATTTCCCCAGCATCCAATAGAAAAACCTCAACCGCAGAGGGTAGTTGGTCCAGGAGGTTGGCAGGTGGTTAGGAGGAGCAAATCAGGTGCCCCATCATCTCTGCTCTCCACATTACCTCCAAAACCATATAAACACTACAAACAGGTATCTGCCTCTATCTCTGAAATCAAATAAAGAGGCAGAAGACACTGCAGAACAGGACACTGCGACACAGGAGCTAGCACAACAATACTCACCCAAAACAGGAACCAAAACTAAACAAGCACAAAGGAAATCCAAAAACTTCTGATCATAGGAGACTCCATGATTCGGGAGTTGATACCCATCTCCAGCCAGGGTAATGGTCAGATGTCTCCAGGTACATCAGCATGGAGAGACACTGACCGCATTATAAAATTGTTCACAAGCAGGAGAAAACATTGATGTCCTAGTACACATAGGGACTAATGATCTCGCCAGCCGGTCAGTTGTGGAGACCAAGGAACACCTGACTAGGCTGGGTGACAAACTATCATCTATTTCGTCTGGCATCTCCTTCTCTGAGATCCTGCCAGTCTGGGAGAAGGAGCAGATGGACGGAAGGTCAGAGAAGGGGAGATAGGGAGCTAAACACGTGGCTCAAGGACTGGTGCCAGGAAAAAGGACACAGATTTGTAGGAACTGGCAACAGTTCTGGGAGCGAAAGTTCTTTAAATTTGATGGACTGCATCTGACTAAAGAGGAGTCAGTGCATTGGGGCAGAAGTTTGGCGCCTTTGCAGAATATTTAAACTAGCAAATGGGGAGAGGGTGCAGCACCCCATCGTTGAATGGGAAGAACACCCCCCCTCAGCTAGTGGTCAAACTGGAATTCAGTGTGTTTGCTGCTCATTTGCATCACCAGGTAAGAAAAAAGGTTTGTCCCCATCACGATGCACAGGGCAATGCCAAACCTCACCCAACAACTAACACACCAAAATCTGGCCAATGGAAAATCATGTACACAATGCTCACAGCCTGGGAAATAAGATCCCAGACCTGCAGGCAATAATGTCAGAGGCTAAACTGGACATAGTAGCAATTAGTGAGACGTGGTTTACCAGTAACCACACTTGGGAGACTTCAGTACCTGGCTATGTATTGTTCAGAAGAGACCGAGGTGCAAAAAGGGGGGAGGAGTGGCCCTGTATGTTAATGAAAATATCAAAGCTACAGAAATTCAGAATACACATAAGGAGCCAGAAGAACTGTGGGTCACCCTGGAAACAGGAAATGGGACAGCCATAAGAACTGGGGTTGTCTACAGGCCCCCAGACCAGAGGGAGGACATAGACACATTACTGTTAGAAGATATACAAAACATGACAGCTAAAGGAGGTTCTGATAATGGGAGACTTCAACATGCCAGATACAGATTGATCAATACCAGCAGGAACATCTGCCAGAACTAGACTCATAGTGGATTCCCTGCAGGGAGGGCCTCAAACAACTGGTACAGCAACCCACAAGAGACAGGGCTATCCTAGATCTAGTACTGACTAACAAAGAAGGGATCCAGATCTCCAGGTAGAAGGTCACCTGGGGCCAGTGACCATCACATGGTATGGTTCAATTTGGCTACTACATCTAAATCATCCCATTCCAAGGCAAAAATATGGGACTTCAGAGGAGCTGACTTTGATAAGATGGCCAACAGAGTTAAGCTAGCCCTGGCAAAAAGAAACACAGGTGAGAAGGTACAGGCAAAGTGGGCAAGCATTAAGGATACAATACTTGAAGCAACATCCCATTGTGTTAGACAGAAAAGGAAGTGCAAAAAAGAAGGAAACCACTTTGGTTCTCAAATACAGTAGCAGAAAAGGTCAGAGCCAAAAGGCTGGCCTTCAGAAAATATAAGGAACACAGCGGGATGAAGATAGGGGCATACCAAACTGCCCTAAGGGAAGCAGGTAAGGCAGTAAGGCAGGCAAAGTCCCAAACTGAGGAAACACTAGCACAAACAGTAAAAGAAGGTGACAAGACTTCTATAGATACATTAGTGAAAGGAGAAAGTCCAGAGGGGGTATTGCTAAGCTTAATGGAGAAAAGGGAGCATGTGAGGAGGAGGACCCTGTAAAGGCATCTATCCTAAATAGATACTTTGCTCAGTATTCACTGAAGAGAAGGTAGGCAGGGCCCACAGCTCAGCATCATGGACACAGGGGAGGAGTGAGCACCACTCCCTTCACAAAAGAAAGGGTCCTACAAGAGCTTGCTAAGCTCAGGGTGGATAAGGCAATGGGACCTGATGGCATACATCCCAGGGTACTTAAGGAGCAAAGGAGGAACTAGCAGAGCCATTAGCAGAATTGTTTAGTGAGTCTCTGAGCACAGGAGAGGTCCCAGAAGACTGGAGAAGGGCTCATGTGATCCCACTCCACAAGAGTGGTAGCAGGGAGGAGGCGGGAACTACAGACCGGTCAGTCTTACCTCAGTAGTGGGCAAGATTATGGAAGCACTCCTTAAGGAAAGGATAGTGCAACACCTGGAATCCATAGGGGCACAGGATCCAAGACAGCATGGGTTTACAAAGGAAGGTCCTGTCAAACTAATCTCATAGATTTCTTTGACTGGGTAACCAGAGTGGTGGACCAAGGGGAGCAGTTGATGTCGCCTACCTTGACTTCAGCAAAGCTTTTGACACTGTTCCACATAGAAGATTGATAAATAAGCTAGGTAGGCTCGGGTGGGTCAGAAGTTGGTCAACTGGGTGGCAAACTGGTTGACTGGCAGAAAACAGAGAGTGGTGGTAAATGGTATACAGTCAGAAGAGATGCAAGTCACAAGTGGGTACCTCAGGGATCAGTCCTGGGCCAGTCCTATTCAACATCTTCATTAGTGACCTAGCAGATGGACTAGAGGGTAAGGCTTGTCTGTTTGCAGATGACACCAAGATCTGCAACAGAGTAGATGATCCAGATGGGGTGGGCAGAATGAGAAGAGATCTGGATAAACTAGCAGAATGGTCAGAAGAGTGGCAACTGGGATTTAATGCAAAGAAGTGCAAAATCATGCACATAGGGAAGAGAACCCTGAAGCCACTTATAGGCTGGGAGGAGTTGCTAGCAGTCACAAAGGAAGAAAGAGACTTGGGCATCATCATCACTGATGACCTGAAATCATCCAAGCAGACCTCTAAAGCAGTAGGTAAGGCTAGGGGGTGTTAGGGTGTATTAGTAGGGTATCACAAGTCAAGAGGGAGGTAATAATCCTCTGTACAAGACATTGGTTAGGCCCCATCTGGAGTACTGCGGCAGTATTGGAGGCCACACCTTCACAAGGACATTAACCAAATTGAGGCAGTCCAGAGAAGGGCAACCAAAATGGTGCAGGGACTGCATCAGAAGACATATGAGGACAGATTAACGGAGCTCAATATGTATACCCTTGAGCAAAGGAGGGAGAGGTGATATGATCGAGACATTTAAACACCTTAAGGGCATAAACAAGGTGAAAGAGTCTAACATGTTTAAATATAAGAAAATAGCAGGACAAGAGGACACAGCATGAGATTAGAGGGAGGTCGATTATGGGGGAATGTGAGGAAATTCTTTCACAGAAAGGGTGGTAGATGCATGGAATGGCTTACCACAAGAAGTAGTGGCTATGAATACAGTGCAGGGCTTCAAACAGGCATGGGATAGGCATAAGGGAGCAATACAAATGACTATGAATAGATAGGTCACTGACATAGTAAAGGCCGATGGCACATTTATAAGGTAGAAAAAGAAATGGGCAGACTGGATGGGCCTTGCGGTCCTTATCTGCTGTCAACTTCTATGTTTCTATGTTTCTATGTTTCTATATGCTACTCAATTATGGAATGCTTCTAACCCCATGAAATCTTTCTGTATTCTGACATATGCAGTATGGTCTCACCACAGGACTGCCCCGGAGCTGAAATGGTTAATGGAACCTATGCAAATAACAGGATGCTAGGCTCAAGCTTGGTTTTCAAACCACTGTCTCTGGTAAACAACCTGCAGCCTTCAGATTCTTTACTCCGCTTGCCTAGTCAGATTCCTCGGAGAGCTCTCCTGCAACTTTCCTGAACATTATTTTATCTCAGTTTTATACAGTACTGATATTTTTTTGTGTGTTTTGAACCACCGTCTCTGGTACTCAGGTAGCCTAGTCTAGATTTAGTATTATTCTGGTAAGTTTCTCGGTTCCCCTAACCGGGTGGAAACTGAGCCTTTCATCTTATTTGAAGTAAAAAGCTCTCTTTATTTAACTTCTTTGGTACCGGCTGTTGTGTTTGTTTGTTTGTTGGGATTTTAAACCGATCTATCACTCAGTTTTTCCCTCGGTTGCTAAACCGAACGGGGAAAAAAAAAAAAGTTTAAAAGGCTGAGTACCGGGGAAGTCTTGTTTTGTACTGTGTCTCAGACTTGCAGAAAGAGGACCGGCCCTACAGGGTTTCAGCATTGCACTGAGTGTGGGGAACCATTTGCGAAGACCAGTCCACATTTGGTCTGCGTGTTCTGCCTCGGGTTTGACCACCTGAAGACAGACTGTGAAATTTGTAAAAACTTTCCACAGTCGATGATGGACAGGCGACTTAATTAGCCGACCCGGTTACAGACAAATCTCCTTCTTCTCAGACTAAGGAAACCTCTAAGGAACCGGAGGAATCACCCCCTGACAGGGATGATGGTTCACATGGTAAAAAACGAACCGTGGACACTGCCGCTGAACCGGCAACCACGTCAAAGAAGAAGGAGAAACATCTAGGGAAGGAATTGCAACTGATGAACCCAATGGTTCTGATCGCAGAGGAAATTGCCAATGCTATAAAGATAATACAGTCTCTTCAGACTGCTGTTGGTTCGGTTCCACGGTCCACTCCTCAAGTTTCCTTAGTTCAGCCCCCAGGTTCTTCCTCAGTTCCCGGTTCTTTTGAACCTTATACCGAGGACTATCGTGAGGATGACTATGATGAGGATGAGGATTTAGGGGAACCTTTGGAACTTGATGCTTTCCCTGATACCCAGCGTCCTGATTCCCCTGACAAGGGATCAGAGAATTTCACCACACATTTTGCATTCATGCAACAGGTGGCACAGGCTCTGGACCACCCCACTCAAGAAACAACAGAAGAGGAGGGACCAGACTATGTAGAGATGATGAATGTGCCACCAGCTAAGAAGCTGTTGTTTCTCATCCATAAATCCCTTAAGAAGCATGCCTTTAAGATTTTACAGACCCCTACATCCATCCCTCCAGTAGATAAAAAAAAAAATGGATAGGAAGTACTGGGTGGCCAAGTCTGGGGCTGAGTCCCTTTTTGGGCACCCCAGCCATGGGGGGCCGGGGGGTGCAGGCCGCTGCTTGTGACAAGGCTGGCATCTCATCCACCTGACAAGGACTCCAGAAAAATGGACTGTATGGCCAAGAAGTCCTGCTTGGGGTCCTCATTGGCCATTAGGCAGGCTACGTATATGGCTTATGCAGCCAGGTTTCAAAAAAGTCTTTGGAGCACAGTTATGGAAATCTCCAAAGCTTGCCCTGCCCCCTTGGCATCTGATTTAGCAGAGGCTGCCAAGAGGGGTATAGAAGCCTCCAAGTTCCAGTTTAGGATGGCAGTGGATGCCAACGACACTGCTGCTAGACTTATGGCTACTTTGGTGTCTCTACAAAGGTTCACCTGGCTCAGGACTACTAACCTTTCCCAGGACACCCAAACAAAGGCTCTGCGAGCCCACATCCCTCTTTGGGCAGCAGACTCCCCAGAAGCAGCAAAGTAGAGGTGGTAGAGCTCGGGCCCATTACAGGCCCTTCTTTCAAACCCAGACCCTCTCAGCCTACCAGCCACAGAGGGGTAATTCAGGGGCAGAAGGGGCAGAGATAGGGCTGACCCCATCCCCTAGCCAACCACACAGACTAAGCAGACTCCCTGAGGGGTCTGCCAGGGTCGCCTCTCCTCTTCCAGTAGGAGGGAGACTAGCTAATTTTTCCAGACCTGGGAATCCATCACCACAGACAAGTGAGTCCTGGAGGTGGTGGGCCAAGGTCTTGCCCTCAGCTTCAAGGTTATGCCCAGGCTGAGGACAAGAGTCTTCAGACCTGCCTCACCATTAGAAGTTCAGCTGCTGGCGGAGGATGTGGTAAAACTGTCGCAGAACAAGGCAGTAGGGTCTGTCCCCATGCCCCGAAGGAGTAAGTGACTCTATTTAAGGTACTTCCTCACAGTAAAGAAAACAGGGGTGTGGCGACCCATCTTGGATCTCAGCCACCTAAACAAGCATCTGACAAAACCAAAATTCAGAATGGTCATACTATCCTACCTACCTACCTACCCTCAGACAAGGAGACTGGCTGGCATCAATAGACCTATAGGATGCCTATTTTCACATCTCTATCAGGCAGTCCCACAGAAAGTACCTCAGATTCAGATTGCCATCAGGCCACTACCAGTTCAGTCCATGCCCTTCAGCCTTGCGTCGGCACCAAGGGTGTTTACAAAGTGCCTAGCGGTGGCTGTAGCCCACTTAAGTAGGCAGGGGGGTCACAGTCTTTCTGTATCTGGACGACTGGCTAATGGTAGGTCAGTCTCCTCAGCAGGTTTCAGAGGCCTTAACTATTGTACAGGATACCCTGCAGTCCCTGGGCTTCTTGGTAAACATCTGGAGTACTGCATGCGGTTCCGGAGACCCCATCTCCGCAAAGACATAAACAGGATGGAGGCAGTTCAGAGGAGGGCAACTAAAATGGTGCAGGATCTGCAACAGAAGTCATACAAAGAGAGACTAAAGGAGCTAAATATGTATACCTTTGAGGAAAGGGGAAGGGGGGAGAGAGACATGATAGAAACTTTCAAGTACCTCAAGGGAATCGGCGAAGTCCAAGAGGGTAGCATCTTTCAGAAAAAGATATGTGCAAGAACAAAGGGATACAATTTGAAGATGGGAGGGGGACGGCTCAGGGGCAATGTGAATCAGTATTTTTTCACAGAGAGGGTGGTGGACGCATGGAACAGCCTTCCTGAGGAGATTGTGGGGTCAGAAACAGTGGGGGAATTCAAGAATGCATGGGACAGACATAAGGCAATTCTGATGGGGGGGTAGGAAGAAGTAGGATGTTGGTTAACTAGAATCTGCAGCTTATCCAATAGGTAGGGAAATGGGCAGACTAGGTGGGCCAAGTGGTCCTTATCTGCCGTCAAGTCTGTGTTTCTAGAAGTCGGTGCTGACTCCTGTTCAGCTGTTGGAATTCACAGGGCAGAGCTGGAAACTGTAAGATGAAAGGTATTTCTTCCTCAGGGGAGGTTAGAAACACTGGTGCAGCTGGCCAGCTCTTTTCAGCTGTTTGCCCCCAGGCCAGCAAGGCAGTTCCTCCAGCTACTAGGGCACAAGGCTGCCACAATAGCAACAGTGCCAGGCTCCAAGTTCCAAACGAGGGACATTCAGTTTCATCTCAGATCTTACTAGCCACAAAAAAGGGGACCCTCTGTCCAAACTGGTGCCAGTCACGAGACCTCTGCTCCTAGCACTTCAGTAGTGGCAGGAAAGGGAAAACCTAAGAGAGGGAGTGCCCTTCTTGCAACAGTCCCCTTCAGCGGTGCTAACAACAGATGCTTCTCTCCTGGGGTGGGGGGCACACCTGAGAGAGCAGACTGTGCATGGGACCTGGCTCCCAAAGGAGTCCTTACTCCACGTAAATCTGTTGGAGCTCAGGGCAGTATGACTGGGCATTCAGTCCTTCGCTCCAGTGCTGCAAGGAAAGGTGGTCCAAATCAGAACAGACGTGACCACAATGTACTTCATAAACAAGCAAGGGGGTACAAGGTCATCACCTCTGTGCACAGAGGCCATGAGGATATGGAGGCTGGCCTGTTCTCTGGGCATCTCTCAACTTCTACCTCTCAGGAAAAGACAATGTCCTAGCAGATGCCCTGAGCAGGATCAATCAGAATCACCATGAACAGGCATTGAACAGGCAGGTCCTTCAGACCTGCCCACACTGGTGCATGCATTCGTCACTTCCAGGCTGGATTACTGTAATTCCCTGTACCTTGGGTTATCTGGAGGCATCCTCCGTAGGCTGCAGCTGGTGCAGAATGTGGCGTCGAGACTTTTGACTGGGTAAGGAGATGTGAGCATATTACCCTGTCCTCCACGGATTGCACTGGCTGCCAGTCAGGTGAAGGATTGTCTTCAAGATAGGGCTCTTTGCCTGTAAGACCCTGCATGAAGAGGTCCTGTCTATCTGCAAGATGTCCTTGTCCCTTACCATCTGGCCCGGGTACTCCATTCTGCCGAGGAATGATTATTTAAGGGGTGAAGCCTTTAAAAGGGGGTTAAAAACGTACCTGTTCCAACTAGCCTTTACTGATTGATGCTGCTATGAATAATAGATAGATGGTTTCTCTACTGACTATATTTATAATGATTTTTATATGTGTGTGATTCTCCCTTGTCAATCTTCACCATTCATTACTGCTGGGTGTAAACTGGATGTGCCCACCAGCCATGGAAGCTTTTTTTTTTTTTGAGGGAGGAGCCAGTGACGCACTGTGTGGTGCGCTTGGGACGGCTGTTAGACACCGCAGACTTCTCCTTCATCTCAGTTCTGTTTCTCCTGCCGTCGAGACCACACCTGCTGTGCAAGTGTCGTTATTTGCTACGCCATTAGGCCTTCAACTTTTTGACGCCGCTCCTTCATCCCAGTTCTCCATCCCAATGCCATTGAAACCAGTAAGACCGTTCTTTATTTCTCAACAGCACCAGGATCTTTTGCTTGTTATTGTTTAATTTCGCATCATGTCCAGTTCGTGGGCCAAACATAAATCTAAAGCGGGCCATTCCCCCATGCATTGGTGCCGCTGTGGCCAGCACTTCTCCATTACGGATTGGCATGATGTTTGCCTTCGGTGCCTGGGACCCAACCATGATATGGACCACTGGGATGCCTGTTTTTCCATGGACCGCCATTTCTTGGAAATCCGCGTGTTTAAAGTCGGCAGGGCTCCGCTGACTTTCGGAGGACGACGTCGCCCGCAGGCCTCCCAGGCCAGAACTTTAGACCCTTCTCCGGGTCCCCTCCTGGTTCTATATGGCCCGGTGAGGAGGAGGCCTCCTCCAGTTCCAGCCTTGCTGAGGAGGGGGGCTTCTTCTGCGGCACTGGAGGAGTGGTGTGATTCCTCCTGGAGTCGCGCCACTAGCACCGCCCTGGCAGTCACCTCCACGGAAGTGCAGACTCCCACGGTGTCGTGGCCTACGGTTGCTAGGCCCGGCACTGGCGGACCCTCGGTGCTGCAGAGCGGTGCTGTTCTGGATCCTGGTGCCATTTGTGGCACTGGTGATTGGTATGGCACCGCGGGCAAAGCTGGGTTCTGGAGCCGTTCGTGGTGCCGGTGACTCTGGCGGTGCCGGCAGTGGCGCTGTGTCCCATAGCGGTACCATTCACAGAACCATTGCTAGGAGCTCTCCTGGGGTCACTAGCATTGGGGTCCTTCTGGTCACCTCCTCTTCGGAGGGGGATGACTTGGAGTTGGACCCAGACTGGCGGCCTGACTCTTCGGAGTCAGAGGGCTTGGTGGGACGTGGCATCAAGCAGCCCAGCAGCCCTGTCCCTGAGTCCCCAGAGTATGTGGCCAGCAAGGATCCTTCGGCTAGGGGTGGCCTTGGATCCCTCGAGGGCAATGGCTCAGGGACTCAGGACAGTGTGTCCTCTTGTGTGGAGGCCGGGGCAGCTGCCATTTTTGGTGCTGCTACGGCCCCTCGGGAGGGGGCGGGGGCCCCAGCTTCTGTGGCCTCCCTCGGGGGGGGGGGGTCTGCGGGACCGGGGACCCCTACACTGGCCTCGAGGAAGAGGGCTGCTGCAGAGTCCGAGGGGTTGAGAGGCTGGAGCGAGGGGCAGCGGCACTCTCTCACCACCTTGTGGGAGGGGAGGAGAGGAGTTGCAGAACTGATCCCCGCCTTTCCCTTGAGGGATCAAGGGCACCCTTGGGTGGCAGCACAAAGGGTTGCCCTTCTGGACACATGCAACCCCAGATGCGTCACAGGGGAGACTCCCCTTCTATGCTTTTCCGGAGTTTGCCTTCTCAGACTTCCTCCTTGCAACCCAGTACGATCTCAGGGCCCTCAGTCATGGTGGCATCATCCCCTGGATCTCAGAGCCCTGGCAGAGGCCGGACACTTTCACTTTGGTGCCCATCACCCATCCCTCTGCAAACACCTTCCCCTTTCCCAGGCCATGTAGGTTCTACGGGGCCCTTAACATGGGAGACGTTTAGGGCTACTGCGGCGGCCTTTCCTTCCTACATTAGGGCCATGGACAAACAGGTCTTCTGCCTGTCTCTCCCCCCCCCGCCGCAGGAGTCCTCTCAACATTCGAACTTCACCTCCTCCTCATCTCCCTCTTTTGAGGAAGATGAACTTTCTGTCTACCGGTCCTCGGACGCTGATTTTACTGAATATCAGCAGTCCTTTCGAGGCTGGTTAGGGGGGCTCCGTATTTCTTTCATTCGCAGGGACAACACCGAGTGGCAGGCGCGTGCTTTCCTCGGTGAATTCAGTGCTCGCCACCTCGTGGTGCCTTCCTGGCCCATCCCCTTCCAGGAGTCATCTATCCACACCTGGCAGTCTCCAGCCCCGGCAGACTGCAGGAGACTGTACTGTGCCCCCCGGGAGTCTCTAGGTTTTCTACCTCACCCACCTTCGGGCCTGTCATCCCTAGACACTCCCTGCGGGCCATGGGATCTGGCTCATGACCGACCCCCCGGATCCGGATTCTGTACAGTTTGACCGGTGGGGATAAAGAGTTTTCTCTTAGGTTTGTGTGTTAATATGCATAAGTTCACATCAAGCACACCACGCTGCCTATAATAGGCATCTGTGGTTGATGCTAGCCGAGGTCCTAGCATCGCTGCCTGATACGGAGCAATCTAGACAGGCCATTGCCCTCTCTGCTCAAGGTCTGGAACTGGCAAGGCACCAAGCAAGGGCATCTTATGACACCAGTGAGGTGGCTTCCAGACTAGGCGGGGCAGCGATCTGCATTAGGCAGACGGCATGGCTTCGTCTATCTAGACTGTCACCCTTTGCCCGGTGTAGGAAGACTTCCTCCGCCTTCCAGTAGGGCAAGGAGGGTTCTTCAGGGGCACCCTCTGTTCCCCCCCCCGTCCACGGGAGACACACAGCTCTTCACAGCCTTAGACTTGCTTAGTCTAGTATGACTAGGGTCTCCCCCTCCTGCTTTTCACCAGTAGGAGGCTGAGGTATCTGTTCCCTCAGGGCTGTACTGGGTCCACTTCGTGGGGCTTGATACTCACCCAGCAGTAATGAATGGTGAAGATTTACAAGGGAAGATATGAAGATTATGTACCTACCGTAGTTCTTAATCTTCTCTTTCATCTTCACCATTCATTACTGATTCCCGCCCACCTTCCCCTCATGGGCCTCAATTCTTGGGCATTTTCTCCACCCTGCTCCCCTTCCCCCTCCTTGAGGCCAGTTGTTGGCTGAGTCCTCTTGGTACCTCAGAGCTCTCTTTTCCTTTTCTAAAGTCACAGAGCGTTTACCCTGGAGGATGGTGAGTAGGGTCTTCGCCCTGAACCCTCTGAGGGAACTTCTTCTGATTCTCTTATGTTTGGGTGACCCCCCGTTGGGGTTTGTTGTAACCTTCTGGCTTGCCTTCCTTAGCTGTTTTTATTCTTGCAATCCTAAGAGAATCCGAGATGGTTTCCTCCCTCTCCTTCCTCTCATAGTTGTCTTGTGGTCCTCTTCTCCTGAAGCAGGGACTACGCCAGTACTCAGTGTATTCACTGTTTTATACTTCTCCCCTGCTTCTAAGTCAGGACTCGCTCATCTTCTGAGCGGAATTGCTTCCCTCCAAAGGGGGCAATTGTTGAGCCCTTGGCTCTAGGTTGTTGTTATTTTGGATAAGAGGATGAGAAGGGAATCCTGCCTTTAACCCTTCCAAGACTGGCAATTCCTCTCTGAATTTGCCCCTAACTGGTGGCATCCTTGCTCCCTTGTCTTCAAATCCCATTGGAATTTGAAACTTCCAAGCCAGTGGTCTTCCATTTTTTCTTGGTAGGTTTTCTTCCTTCCCTCCCCTTTCTCCTGTCTCTCCTTTTCTTTTCTCTTATTCGTTTCTCCTTTTTGCCACCCAGGGATTGAGGCCCTGTAGCCCCTTAGAGTAGGATTCTTTTCTTCTGTCTCCTATTCGGCTTATGCCTTTTTCAGTTTATATCTTTTCCTTTTCCTGTCCCTCTGCTTTCTTCAATTGCTCCCTTTTCCATAACCTTTGTTTTTGACTCTCTGGCTGCACAGAACTGGGATGGAGGAGAAGTCCGATGGCACATTTATAAGGTAGAAAAAGAAATGGGCAGACTGGATGGGCCTTGCGGTCCTTATCTGCCGTCAACTTCTATGTTTCTATGTAAGTCTGCGGCACCTAACGGCCGCCTTTTCCATAGTATGTGTCTCATGGGCGGCACCATTGCGCTAGCTCCTCCCCTCCAAAAATAAAAAGGCTCTGTATGCTATGCGGCATCTGGCTTACACCCAGCAGTAATGAATGGTGAAGATACAAGAGAAGATCAAGAATTAAGGTAGGTACTTAATTTTCATTTTTTTTACTTGATTTAAATATTTGTATTTTGTATTGTTATTTTTATTGTACAGTGCCCAGAGTCCCAGGAATTGGGCGCTTCATAAATAAAATATCTATATATCTATCTATGTCTCTAAGGTGGGGCACCCCAGAGGTGGACCTCTCTGCAGGCTCAGACAATCACCAGCTGCCACAGTTCTGTTGCAGGCCTCCTGTAGTGGGCACAGTGCCAATGGACGCACTGCTGCTGGATTGGACAGGGAAGTCCCTGTAGGCCTTCCCTCTGTTTCCATTGTTACTCAGAGTGCTAAACAAGTTCAACGCAGAGCTGGCAACCATGATCCTCATTGCTCTGGACTGAGCTGGCAGCCATGGTACTCACTACTTCTGATCCTGTCTGCGAGCAGACCAATCTCTCTGCCCAGGAGGCACAATCTGTTGATGTCCTCACAGGGCAGACTCCTCTACCCCAACCTTCAGTCCCTCAGGCTCAAGGCTTGGCTCTTGAGGACTTAGAGTATGCTGGCCTGAATCTTTCGGAAAGAGTCCCCAGGAAGCCATCAACTAGAAAAACTTACTCCTCTAAGTGGAAGGTTTTCAGTTTGGAGCCAACAGCAGTGCGTAGCCCGTGACCAAGCTAGCCTTTCAGTTGTTCTGGATTACCTGGTGCACCTTCATTCCCTTGGCCTTAGGCCGTCTACCCTTAAGGTGCATCTGTCAGCTGTTTCTGCCTACCTCTCAGCAGGTAAGGGCTCTTCACTGGCATCAAACCAGGTGTTTAGAAAATTCTTCAAGGGCCTGATATATTTGCATCCCCCACACAGGGAGCACACTCCTGCGTGGGACCTCAACATTTATATTGGCCAGCTGATGCAGCCACCCTTTGAGCCCATGTCTTCACCAGAGCTCAGGTATGTGACATGGAAAGCAGTGTTCCTAGTAGCTATCACTTCAGCCAGGAGGATTAGCGAGCTTCAAGCCTTATCCACAGAGCCTAACTACATCTCATTCCAGAGGGATAAGGTAGTCCTCAGGACAAATAGGAGGTTTCTCCCCAAAGTGGTGTCTGATTTCCATTTAAATCAGTCTATCACCTTGCCAGTCTTCTTCACTGACCATTCTAGCTCAGAGGAACGTAGGCTGCATAGCTTGGATGTCAAGAGGGCTATCAGCTATTACTTGGATCATACAAAGGGTCACAGGCAGGCTAGGACCCAGCTTTTCTTAACATGTGGAGAGGTGGCTAAAGGAAAGCCTGCCTCGAAAAGAACTATTGCATGCTGGATTGTTGCCTGTATCCAATTCTGCTATAGCAAAGCGGGAAAGGAACCCCCTGTAGGTCTCTGGGCCCTCTCTAAAAGGGGTAGAGCTGCTTCCATAGCAGCTGCAAGGCATATCCCTTTGTTGGAAATCTGTAAGGCAACTACCTGGAAAACTGTTAACACATTTAACGAACACTATAGTCTGGATACCCAGGCCATGAGTGATGCCAGATTTGGCACAGCAGTACTGCAGAGCCTGTTTCCAGAATAGATTCTGTGCCCATCTCCAAAGGTACTGCTTGGGTAGTTTACATATATCAGAATACAGTAAGATTTACTGTGTTTCAAAGAAACAATTACCACAGTAATCTTGTTTCTTCCAAGGGAATCTTACTGTATTCTGAGCTCCCACCCTGCCTCCCGTACTAGAATCTGGGGGCACTGCACTACAGCTGTGATTGCTGTTAGAAACACTTGGGCTGTTTTTCTCTGGGTCATCTGTGACTTGAGTCTCAGTGATGTCCATTTTCTTTGTTAAAATGCGGAGAGATAGTTTGTAAGGTGGGTAGGAGTTTATGTTTACAGGTTAAGTAAAAAGCACAGCCACCCATGGTGCAATAGTCTACTCTCCTCCCACAGACAGCATCATGAGTGACTAGATTGTGTTAGGGGCCTTCTCAAGTCCAGGGAAGATGCAATGAAAGTTGATCAAAGAATGTAAACAAACACATTTTTGTGTAGTAACACCAGTATGGTGGGTAGTCTGTTTTTTTTGTTGTTTTTTTTTTTTATTTTTAAAATGAAAAAAGAATTAGAATCAAACTGTCAGCCACATCAGCATTCTGCACAGAATGTAGGCAGTGATATGTTTCTTGATCTGGGGATAGTTAAGTTTGAGGCCCAAGGGGGTTGACAGTGTCACTTTAACTGCTCAAGTTATTTAAGATGGCCAGCATGTGCTGTTATTAAAATTTCTTCCATTGAGGTTACCTGTTGAATGTACGTACTAGATTGATACTGTGGATGTATTAGGGTGGTGCTACCAATGTTTCTGATGTAAAAAAGTATAGCATTGTACCAAGATATTTGTTTCATGGTGGACATGGCACAAGAGCAAGATATTTTTTTTTCTAAACTTCAAAATCCTCTAGCTTTATTCAGGAATTAAAGAAAATGAAAAGGAAAAAATGGGTATATTGATATTTGTGCAAGAAAAACTTGCTGAAAACTATTTGGTGAGTATCAAATACTGCTGCTTTAAAGAATCAGATCACATGCATTATCAGAATAAGCTGACATTTATGTTTAGTGTCTTGGGAGTGTCTCCTTTTTTATTTTAAAGATAAAGCCAGTCTGTTCTGTTTATTGACACTGGAGACCAGTGTGAGACAAGGTAGACCACGTAGCTCACACATGCCTTACCAAAATTACGCTTCACAACTCATCTTTCAACCTGAGGAAATAGAGAGCTGGAAACAGAGACAAAGATGGCAGAAAAAGACCACTGTTCTATCCAGTCTGCCTATAAACCCTAACAAACACAGGATCTGTTGTCCATACAGGGTTCAAGCCCACACTATCCACCCCCGTACTTCCCACCCTACCACAATCCCCCTGAGCAACCACGAAGCCCTTCTCTCTGTCCCAGCTGTGTGTTTTTATTTTACTTGAAAGCTTGTGACTGATAGAGGCACAATGAGCCATGGCTCATTTCCAGGTGTGACCTGGGGGGGAGGGAAGGAGAATATGTATACAGATGCAAACTGATTTACAGAACCAGATTAAGCTGTTGGTGGGATTATTAGTGAATGGAGGGAAATTTGACCAGGACACCAGGGAAATTCCCCTACTCTTTTCGAGAAGTGCCTTGGGATCTTTAACGTTCACCTGAACAACCACCAGAACAGGTAGACAAACCCCGGTTTAACATCTCATCTGAAAGACGGTGTTTGAAACCATTGATAGTGTTGGTGCCCACCACATCAGCTGGCAGATTGTTTAATGGCTCCACCCCGCTTTCTCTAAAATAAAACTTTCTCTCTTCCCTATTGAATCCCCCCATCAGTTTCCACTTGTGACCTCTTGTTCTTGATCCGCTGCTCACAGTTTACTGTGTTCATTACTTTCAGGAACTTGAAGGTCTCTATCGTGTCTCCCCAGAGATGTAGTAATACTTCCTTGGGTGGGGTCTAAAACTGTGGAAGAATTCAAGAATGCATGGGACAGACATAAGGCAATTTTTGTGGGGGGTAGGAAGAAATAGGCTGTTGGTTAAATAGGATCTGCAGCTTATTCTCTAGGTAGGGAAATGGGCAGACTAGGTGGGCCAAGCGGTCCTTATCTGCCGTCAAAGTCTATGTTTCTATGTTTCCTTCCTTTTGCTGTCAGTGCCCCTTCCTGTACACCCCAGCATCATGTTTACTTCACTGTAGGCCTTGTTACACTGGTTTCATATTTTTTTTTTTTTTTTGTGTAATCTATTTTTCCGCCCCGTGTTCGCTGGTCCACCACTCCTTCGGGCTCTACCAAGTTCCCCCCAGCCCCTACTGTCCTTACCCAGCCCTCCTCTGATCCTCATATTGCAGCCGACCCCTGGGATATCCTGGCATATCCCTTCGCCGGGCAGGTCCCCCTCTACCGTGGGGGAAGGCACCGGGGAAAGAGGCGTGACCCAAGCACATACTCCTAGGGCCCAGGGATGCTGCCGAGGAACAGGAGGCCCTGGGAAGGTGCTGGAGGCCCTCAGGGAACAGAGAGCCATCATCCGGCGGCCAGCGAGCGATTTTCCTGGCTTTCTTAAGGTGTGTGACGTCCGGACGTCAAGGCAAGAGCAGACGTCTGTCACGCACCACCCAATGACCCTGACGTGTTGCTCTACCCCTGGCCTCCACCAGTGGTCGCTTGAACACCGGGTCACAGCCCCTTCCCTCCCTGAAGACAGCGAGCAGTCATGGGACGCTTAAGCTGCCTCCCCCCGGCTGGCCCTCCAGTGACCCAAGCTTGCTCCCGAACTCGGGTTGCTGGCGTCGCAAGCGGAAATCCAACCGCTGCGCCGACGGGCCGGCCATTTCATGGTTTTAAGGATTCAGTAATAATGACCCCTAGGTCTCTTTTCTCAGAGGTTGTGCACAGCTTTAAAACCCCCACTCTGCAAATTTAGTGCACCGTCCTTGGGTTCTTGTTTCCTGTGTATATCACCTTCAACTGTCTGGCCTCGAATTTCAACAGTCAAACTTTTGACAACCTCTCCAGCTTTTGCAACTCCCTCTGCATCTCCCTAACCCTCTCCTTGCTGTCTACCATACCACAGAGCTTAGTGTCATCTGCAAAAAGACACATCTTGCCCTGGATTTCTTCTCCCATGTCTCTAATGAACATATTAAAAAAGACTGAACCCAGAACCGATCTTTGTGGTGCCCCACAGATGACTTCCCTCTCTTGGGATTTGACTCCATTAACCACAACCCTCTGCTGTCTCCTTTCCAACCAACTTGTCACCCATCTAACTGTGTCTTTCACTGTACCCATATACTCTAGCTTCTTCAGCAGCTTTCTGTGAGACATCGAGTCGAAAGCCTTGCTGAAATCAGAGTAGAGTAAATCCACAGTAAGACCCTTATCCACTACCCTTGTTACCTGGTCAAATAATACTGTCCGCTTGATCTGACAAGACCTTCTTGCCATGAACCCATGCTTTTTACTATCTTGGAATCCATTGCTGTCCAGGTAGTTTACAAGATCCTCTTTGACTACTGTCTCCATCAGTTTACTCACAACAGAAGCAAGACTGGCAGGTCTGGAATAACCCACTTGCTCCTTGTTCCTCACACCCACATATGGAGTGGGACTATGTCTGCTACCCTCCAGTCTTTTGGAAGTACCCCTGCCTGAACTGAGCTATTGGACAGCTTCCCAGGGGTTTGGTTAGTTTTGTTTCCAGTTCCTTGAACACCCTCAGATGCATCCCATCTGGAGCCGAGATCTTATCTATTTTAAGGGCTGCTAGTCCTTTGCAAACCCTTTCACTGGTAACTACTTGCTGCTTCATCTCAGGGATCCCTCTTACTGCTGCCTTGATGCCACTGTATGGCAGAAGCCCTCTGTCTTCCCTTGTGAATACAGAGCAAAAGTGGTTAAGAACTGCTGCTTTCTGCCTGTCCCTATCAATTATCCTACATCCTTCTGTTAACCTAAGAATTCCTCCTCCCCCCCCACTTTCTTTTTTCCCTAATATATCTAAAGAATCATTTTTCTCCACCCCTGACCTCCTCTGCAGTATGTATCTGTTTACCTTTGCTTCTCTGACCACCCTTTTGGTTTTCCTTATTCTGATGTGGTACGCTCCCCAGTCTTTCTTCCCTTGTTTTTCCTTGTACCTGATAAATGCCTTATTTTTGGCTCTCGTTGTTTCCCTGACCTTTCCAGAGAACCATATTGATCTGTTGTACCTTTCTCATTTGATTACTGTTCTCATGCAAGACTTCATTATCTCGAGATTGGCCTCTTGGATTGCCTCCCCATCTTTCCTCCACTTTCCTGATGCTGTTCACTCTGAATAACTTGTTCCAGACCAGCTTCCTCATTGGGTTGAAGTCTGCCCTTCTGAAATCTAGGGCTTCAGCCTTTTACTTGTCTCAAGGGCCAGATCGAACCGTATAGAGTTATGGTTGCTGGCCCCTAGTGGCTCCCCTACCCTCACTCCTCCTACCACTTCTGAGTTGGTGAGCACCACATCAAGAATGATAGCCTGCCTAGTGGGTTCCTTCACTAGCTGCATCAGCAGGCAGTCCTGTAATCTATCCAGTAGGGCCTGATGTCTGGCGCTCATGGCCGCTGGAATGACCTAGTCAGTATCTGGTAGGTTTAGATCTCCCACCATTACCACCATCTCCTTTGCCACCCCTTTTCTAGTTCTGCCCCTAGCTTCTTATCTCTCTCTTCCTTCGGTCCCTGAGGTCTGTAGATCATCCCATTCATAATTTCTTGCCTGAGGATGCCATGAGCTGAACCCACAGCGATTCTCTTTCCCCATTACCTCCCCTGATGCTTCCATACTCCACTGTCTCTGTGTCCTCTTAGACATATAGGGGTATGTCTCCCCTTTACCTTTTCCTCTGTCCTGTCTAACCGTGATCTAGCCTGGGACTGTCAGGTCCCAAACTTTATTCTGTGCAGCCCAAGTTTCTATGACGGCCACTAGATCCATCTACATGTCTGCCACCATTGCCTGGAGCTCACTGATTTTATATCCCAGACTCCTGTCATTAAAGCAGACCCCTTTCCATCTTTCTCCTGATCCCCTCTTGCTGTTTCCTGTTCCTTCTCCCCAATCTCCTCAACTTTTTATTTTTATGCTGAATGTCAATTTTGTCAGTGCTTCCTCATTCGCTTCTTCCCCTAACGTAATTTGAATTTCAGCCTTACTATTACCCACCTTGCTGCTACTAGTCCCCTGTTTAGGGGAAGCCTTAACTGTGTTCTCCACCGTCTCACCCCAGGAATTCTCCAATATTCCTAACTCTTGCAGTCAGCCTTCAAGATAGAACTGCCTGGAGATACTGGCTCGCTGGTGCAGCAGTTGGATTTCTGCTTGCAGCCCTGGCGACCCAGGTCCGGGAACAGACTCGGGTCGTTGGAGGGCCGGCTGGGGGGAGAAGGATTGAGCGTCCCACAACTGCTCTGCTTCTTCGGGGGCAGGGTGAGGGACGCCATTGGTGCGTGGGGGATCCCTAGTGGAGGTCAGGGGCACCACAGCAACCGATGCCAGCAAGGTTCCAAGGGGGCGGGACGGATGTTGGCATCATTGCACGTTCCCGCCACCCTAGGTGGGAAAATCAGGCCCGCCTCCACTGCCTAAATGAAGCCTGCCCCTCGGCTGCAATCTGCTCCCCAGGCTGACTGCCGGCCTATCCTGTTGTTCGCAGCACCCTAAGGCCAAGGGGTCCGCATCTCCGCCATGGGGGGTAATCCAGGGGGTCCCAGGAGAGCGGCTCATGTGGGGATGCCACAGCCAAGGGGTCCGTGACCGGGTGGATGCCTGGCAAGTGGAGTGGGCACAAAAAGACTAAATTAAAAAAAAAAAAAAAAGAACTGCCTGGAGATAGAATGTATGCTAATGATGGAACCATCATTGGCTCGTGTTACTTTTCAAATGCTGCCCTTATCAACTGCCTGCATTCTAATGCTTCAGATTTCATTCTCCGCCTGCCAGGCCTGAAGCCTCGGAGACCTCACCTCATCAGTTGTTGTCTAAATTTCAAAAAAATTGTAAGTATTTACTTTTTTTTTTTCTTTTGCTGCCTTTATCTTCTATATTTCTGTAGTAAACCACTAGTTAGTTAAGTTTTTTATTATTTTTGCAGTCTCTCTCTCGGTTCGTTATAACTGAGGAGGAACCGGGACATTTTTAGTTAGTTTTGGAATTTTATGACCAAAACTCCATTAGTTTTAGCTTTATTTTGCTAAATTTATTATATTTTAAGTAACTACTAAATCCAGTTACAGAACCGATAACCTCGGTTCACTTTCTATCGGTTCCCGGTTCCGATCGGAACATCTGTCAGTTCCTGAACTGACCACAACCGCAAATAAACATTTACATTTTAAAAAACTTTCTTTGTAGTTCTTGTATTTTAGCAGTTTTCATAATGTCAGAAAAACCTAAGAAGACAGCCGGTGAACCTTGTTTCAAAAACTGTACTCAGTTTCGTGAAGTGTGTGCCAAGGCGGACAAACACTCCCTGTGTGTTGTCTGCCTTGGGTATGAGCATTTTGGAATGAATTGTGATATTTGTACAGCCTTTCCTGAAATGACATTGGACAAGCATCTGGAAAGACTTAAAAAGAAGCTTCCTATACCTGGGGGTCCCTCGAGCTCTGACCAGCCGAAACCCCCCACTCTTGCAGGTACAGCTGCAGAACCTGTACCAGCTACCCCTAACACTGGTACCCAGGCTCCTGGTAAGAGACCTAATGAACTGGCTGACTCTCCGGTTCCAGCAAAAAAGACCAGGAAAACTAAACACACTGAACCCCCTGCTGACTGCATTTGGGGACTTCTGCTGTGCCTGCTGCTATGCCTTCACCACAAGAAATTGCCCAGGCATTTAGGGTGATTCAGGCCCTGCAGGGGCTGCTACCTACTCCTGGACACCACACTCCAGTTCAGACCCCTCCTAAACAAGCAGTAACCTCTGCCCAGCCCCCAGTCCAGCAGCAGATGGAGTTTGAGGACTATGGGGAATTTGAGGAGGAAGAACCTTCTGAGCCAGAAGTCTCCCCTGACCAGGAGTCTGGCTCCCCTCCTAGGACAGCAGAGGATTATTTTTCTCACTTTTCCTTTGTGAGAAGTATGGTAGATGCCTTAGACATAGCCACCACTGAGGTTATTGAAGATGAAGAGGAGGCTGAGTATCTTGAAATGATGGGGTAGACACCCACTAAGAAACTCCTGCTTTCAGTAAACAAATTATTTAAAAAATATATATTAAAGATTTTGCAGACACCCAACTCTGTTCTTCCTTTGGATAAAAGGCTGGACAAAAAGTGCCAATTGAATAGGGAAGGAGTTGAATTTTTGTTCACCCACCCTGACCACCAGGTGTGGTGCAAACTGCAGCCTGTGACAGGGCAAAGGTATCCGTATCCTCTCATCCTCCTGTCAAAGATTCCATGAAAATAGACAGTATGGCCAAAAAAGGTTATCTGTCTGCCTCTCTGGCTATCAGGCAGGCCAACTACCAGGCTTATGTGGCACAGTACCAGAAATCCCTGTGGCAGTCTGCCCTGGCCATGTCAAACAAAGCTTCGGGTAGCCTCTCAGCAGATCTTGCTAAGACTGCCAGATTTGGTCGGGAAGCAGCCAAATGGCTGCAGATACTAATGACACTACTACCAGATGGATGGCGCAAACAGTTACCCAGAGGAGGTTTGCATGGTTAAGAGCCACACAACTAAATCAGGATACCCAGACCAAGGCCATGGACTTCCCTGTCGAGGGTAACTCTCTATTTGGAGACCAAACAGAGGCCTATATTTATTTATTTAGTTTTTGTTGACCGGGTAAGTGCACTAGACAAATCCTGCCTATTTTCAGGCACGACCCGGGGGAGGGGGATACAGATGAATGCCAACTGACCTTGAGCCAGATTAGGCTGTTGGTGGTATTTTTAGTGAATGAGGGAAATTTGGCCAGGACACCGGGGAAATTCCTCTACTCTTTTCGATAAGTGCCATGGGATCTTTAACATCCACCTGAACTACCATCAATCCAGGCAGGTGGGACCTCGGTTTAATGTCTCATCTGAAAGACGGCACCTCCGAAGTGCAGCACCCCTCTCATGCTGCACAACAGTGTCAGTACTGGGATATTAACCCAAGTGCTAGATGTGGGAACTGAACCCACAGCCCTCTGAGGCGAGTGTGCTACTTACTGAGCCACTGATACTGCCAAAAACTATTTATTTATTTATTTAGTTAGTTAGTTTTTGTTAACCGGGTAAGTGCACTAGCCAGCTGGTGACTATTTTCAGGCACGACCCGGGAGAGTACAAGACAATACACACTGTGGGTGTTACATAAACAATACAATTAGTGTGGCAATACGATGTTTAGACAGTAGAGCCGAAGCTATGTGGCTAAGATAACAGTGAGGGCACTGATCTAAGTAAGACAGCACTGGTCAGTACATAAATACAGCATTGTTCAGTATAGTATATAACAAGCAGAGTGGTTACAGGTTCAGAGACAGGGTTATTCAAAGATCTCCAGGCAGACATGAAGTACAAACAAGCAGGAGAGGGAAGGTAATAAGTAAGTAGGTGAGTATGGGGAGATACTAGAGGAGGAGCGATCTGAGGCCACGATGGGCTTTGAAGGACCTAACAGCGATTATGGCTTTGGCGGCTCAAGGTACCAGCAAGCAACCAGGCTCATTGTTCTGCTTCTTGGGCGTGAGCACGGCGGGCGGCCCCTGACAACAGGCTTCCCTGGAGGAGCAAGGCGCAGTCTTCGCTGTTAGCCGCTGGGCAATCGGTTCCAAAGGCGGGTCCCTTAGGCTACAGAAGTGTTCCGGCAGCACTGGGGTGCGAGGAGGAGCGATCCGAAGCCCAGAAAATGGGCTTGAGGGACCTTTCGGCGACTACGGCTTTGGCGGCTCTAGGTACCAGCAAGCGACCGGGCTCCTGGTTCTGCTTCTGGGCGTGAGCGCGGCGGGCGGCCCCTGTCAACAGGATACGTAGGAGGAGCAGGTGCAGTCTTCGCTGGTTACCGCTGGGCAAGCGGTTCCAGAGGCGGGTCCCTGAGACTATCGAGGTGGGTCCACGGCAGCTCTGGGTGCAGGGAGGAGCGCTTCTAAGCCCCGAAAGGGTTTGGAAGGACTTTTAGACGATTATGGCTTTGGCGGCTATAGGTACCAACAAGCGGCTGGGCTCCTGGTTCTGTTACTGGGCACGAGCACGGCGGGCGGTCCCAGTCAACAGGCTTCCCTGGAGGAGCAATACGCAATCTTCGCTGGATACCGCTGGGCAAGTGGTTTGAAAAGGCAGGTCCCTTAGGCTACAGAGGTGGGTCCACAGCAGCACAGGGGAGCGAGGAGGAGCGATCCTAAGCCCCAGTGGGCTTGGAGTGACCTTTCAGCACTGGGGAGCGAGGAGGAGCAATCCGAAGCCCCGATGGGCATGGAATGACCTATCGGCAGTTACGGCTTTGGCGGCACAAGGTACCAGCAAGCAGCCGGGCTCCCGGTTCTACTTCTGAAAAAGGTGGACGAATACAAGGCCACCTATAGGAGTAACTCTACCAAAAAAAGGGATTCTCCCTCCATTAGGCTGTATGGAAGGGGAGGCAGGGCAGAGCTGCCTATAGCAGGCCCTTTTACCAGGCCCAGGCTCTTCCACAACCCCAGTAGTACCCTCAGCAGACCGAGTACTTTATGGGACGGGGCAGAAGGGGATCCAGTCGTGGTTCCCAGGCTGGTCAAGCCCAGCCACAGCTGAAACAGGCTCCCTGACTTGTTTGCCAAGGCCGCCTCCCCACTACCAGTAGGGGGCAGACTGACTCACTTTTTCCAAGCTTGGAAAAACTTCACCGCGGACAAGTGGGTCCTGGAAATAGTGAGTCAGGGTTTGTCCCTAAGTTTCAAATCCTTACCACCTCTCAGAACCAAACTGTTCAAGACAGCTTCCAATGCAGAAAGGAAGCTTCTGGAAAAGGAGGTTCAAAATCTGCTGTTGTCAAAAGCAGTAGAACCTGTTCCTCCACAGCAAAAAGGGAAGGGTTTCTACTCAAGATACTGTACTTCCTCACAACAAAGAAAACTGGGGAGTGGCAGCCTATTCTAGATCTAAGATTACTGAAGAGGCATCTGACAAAATCAATGTTCAAGAAGGTGACCTTACCATTAATTCTGCCAACACTCTAGAAAGGAGCCTGGCTAGCATCTCTGGACTTTAATGATGCTTATTTTCACATCCCCATAAGAGAGTCTCATAGAAAGTAGCTCAGGTTCGGACTCCCTTCAGGTCATTAACAGTTTTCAACCCTGCCATTTGGGCTCACTTCAACTCCAAGAGTGTTCACAAAGTACCTGGCAGTGGTAGTGGCACACCTGCGAAGGCTGGGTGTCACAGTATTCCCATACCTAGATGACTGGTTGATGGTAGGAAACATTTGCAGATCACTCAGGGCCTCTTAGAGTCCTTAGGATTTGTGAAAAATCTAAAAAAGTCTGTCCTTCTACCTGCATGCAGAATTGTGTGCAATTCTGGAGACCCCATCTCCGCAAAGACATAGACAGAGTGGAGTCTGTTCAGAGGAGGGCAACCAAAATGGTGCAGGGTCTGTACCAGAAGGCATATGAGGAGAGACTAAAGCAGCTTAATATGTATACCCTTGAGGAAGGGGGACATGATAGAAACTTTCAAGTATCTCAAGGGAATTAACAAAGTACAAGAGGCTAGTATCTTTCAGAAGAAGAGATGTGCAAGAACAAGGGGGCACAATTTGAAGATAGAGGGGACGGCTCAGCGGTAATGTTATAAAGTATTTTTTCACAGAGAGGGTTGTGGATGCATGGAACAGCCTTCCTGAGGAGGTTGTGGAGTCAGGAAACGGAGAATTCAAGAATGCATGGAACAGGCATAAGGCAATCCTAGTGGGGTGTAGGAGGAAGTAAGCTGTTGATTAACTAGAATCTTCAGCTTATCCATCAGGTATGGAAATGGGCAGGCTAGGCTAGGTGGGCAAAGCGGTCCTTATCTGCTGTCAAATTCTGTGTTTCTATGTTTCTGCACAGGTACTGCTGTTCATAGAGGTAGAGTTGAATACCCTGGAGGGCAGGGCTTACCTACCTCTGGACTGGGTAAGAAAGACTATACCAATTGCAGACTCCTTTAGCTTGAACAGACCAAAAACTGCAAGGCAGTTTCTTGAATTGCTGGGCCATATGGTTGCAGCCACAGGCACAGTCTTGGGGTCCAGGTTCCAGATGAAGGCCGTGCAGTTCCACCTCAGGGCACATTGGTGCCAGAGAAGGGCCCCCTCTCAAAGCTGATTCCAGTAACAAAAATGTTACTGCAGGCCCTACAGTGGTGGAATGAAGAAGCAAACCTAACGGAAGGGGGGGGTTCCTTTCCAACAAGAGTCCGCATCAGTGGTTCTCACAACAGATGCATCACTACTGAGGTGGGGTGGCCATCTGGGGGATCACACTACTCATGGTACATGGTCAAGTGCAGAGTCACTGCAGCATATCAATCTACTGGAACTCAGAGCAGTGTTGCTGGCCCTGCAGGACTTCACCCTACTAGTACAGGGAAGGGTGGTACACAGAATAGACAATACCACCACGATGTACAACATAAACAAGCAGGGAGGAACAAGGTCAAGCCCTCTGTGCACAGAGGCCATGAAAATATGGAGCCTGGCCTACTCCTTAGGAGTTTCCCCTTTAAGCCATCCATCTGCCAGGGAAGGACAACACCCTGGCAGATGCACTGAGTCAAATCAGCCATGCCCATCATGAATGGGCCCTCAACAGACAGGTGTTGGAATTAGTTTTCAGAAGGTGGGGTACCCCAGAGATAGATCTCTTTGCATCCCACAAGAGCCACCACCTGCCACAGTACTGTTGCAGGCCACCAGCCCAGGAGAAAATCCCCCTAGATGCTCTGACCTCGGATTGGTCAGGGATGCACCTGTATGGTTTCCCTCCCTTCCCTTTGGTGTTCAGAGTTCTGATCAAGCTCAGATCCCAGCCAGCATCAATGATCTTGATAGCACCAGATTGGGCCAGGCAGCCATGGTACACTCTGCTGCTCTCCACGTCTGCAGCCAAGCTGATACACCTTCCTTGGAGGCACAACCTGTTAACCTTTAGCCAAGGGAGGATCCTGTACCCGAACCTCATATCCCTCAGACTCAAGGCATGGCTCTTGAAGAGCTAGAGTATGCAGGCTTGCATCTCTCAGAGAGTGTGCTGGATGATCTTACTTGGAGTGGGAGCTCTTGCAGCAGGCTACACCGTAAGGACTATGCCACCAGGCCCTAGGACACCACGAAAAAATTCTTGGCTAGCAGTACCCAGCAGGGACCACCCCCTTACGTCGGACCGCCTCTGACATCTGCCAGTGGTATAAAGGGGGCGGTCTCCAGCCACTCCCCAGTTCTTTTCCCACCGTCAACCCGTTCACATGGACTCCACGGATGCCTGCATGCTAACAGTCGATCACCATTTTCGAAAAGAATTATAATTGTTATATTGTTTAACCGCGAATTCGGTGTGTGTCTTCGCCGTCGTCATCTACCCAATGCCTGAAATCTAAGTGCGCGTGTGGGAAACAAATTCTGTCCTGAGATGGTCTCTCAGCCTGCCTCATTTGCGTGGGGCCAGGTCACGACACCGACTCCTGCCTGCACTGCAAGACGTTCAACCGCCACACACGCATCCTTTGTTTGAAGACACTGAAGACTTTCCTTCTTGAACAACCTTTATCTTGGGACAGCTCTTATTGGCTGTCTGTGGAACACAAGCTCCGTGTTTGGTTCCTCATCCTGCCAGGCATTTCCAAATTCCTCCTGACTGGACTATGTCACTACCATCACCCAGCTTATTTAACCTTTTTTCCCCCTAATCCAGTATTGCCTCTGATATCTGGTCTGTTATAATACTCAGTGCTGAATTTCTTCAGTTTAAAGTTGTTGTTTTTTTAACTGTACCTGTATATGTTTGAACTTGGAAGTTTAGAGGACTACACTGTATTCCTAATTCTGTGCTGAGTTTCTGTTACCACATTGGGTATTTCTGTGAAAAGTCACGTTCAGTTAATTTCTCCACCCTCCTTCCCACCCACCCACCCCCACCCCAGTTTCAGCATCTTTTATTTCTTCTCTTTGCAGACCCAGCCGGCACCTAGATCGCTGCCTGAATCCCTCCCTACAATTTGAAACTCCCATTATTTTTGACAAAGCTTCTTTGTGAATTGCAAAGCAGGATACCTCCCATCGTTTTTTGGTACTGTATCTAATCCCAGCTTGTCCATTCTCCTCAGGCATCCTCATAGCCCTTTGGGCTAACATCGCCTCAGATGGGGGTCTACACGCCTCCATGGTGAGAAGAACCTGCTGCCACGCTCCCCAAGCCCTTGCTAGCAGGTACGGCCTGGACAGTGTTCCGGGAACTCAAGGCTGCGTGGCTGTCTCTGTAAATGTTCTAAGGACAATTGCCTTTATCTTGGGACAGCTCTTATTGGCTGTCTGTGGAACACAAGCTCCATGTTTGGTTCCTCATCCTGCCAGGCATTTCCAAATTCTTTCTGACTGGACTATGCCACTACCATCGGCCAGCTTATTTAACCTTTTTTCCTCCAATCCAGTATTGCCTCTGCTATCTGGTCTGTTTTAATACTCAGTGCTGAATTTCTTCTGTTTTCTTTTTAAGTGCGGACTTTTCCATTAGCAGATTACATCTTTTAGCCACTAGAGGGCCCAGTTATAAGCACACTTACCCAATACAATACAATCCAATCCTCCTGACTGTCACATCATGTTGTCCCTCCATGCACTGCAGTTTCTGCTTCTCTTACTCACATCCCTCTTTCCACTTTTCCTTCTTCCTGGAGCTTGCTCCCCCCAGCATCCTACTTGGCACTGCCTGTCATCACTCAGGTACTCTCCATCATGAGCTTGCCCCTCCCCAGGTGTTCCACTCTGTAAATGGATGGCAATCCCTGCCTACCGCTGTACACAGGCCCAGGACACTCTCATCACTCTGGGATCTTTGCCACCAACCTAATGTAAGTTCCTGCAAAAGACGGGCATGTAGACTCATGCTCAGGGACTTACGCTGGTGCACCCTGAAGCTTGTGCTCCTCCTGCTGATGCTGTGTGGAAACATCCATCCTAACCCTGGCCCAGTCTCCTCCAGCTCTGTCTACCAGGAAAAACCCTCAGGCGCACTCTCCATAGCATCTCTTAACATCTGTAGTCTACTCCCCAAGCTGGATGCCCTACAAATCTTTACCAACAGGCACAGCCCTGATATCCTGGCAGTTGTAGAAACCTGGCTTACACCCAAAATCCCTGACCTGGCTATCGCTCTTCCAAGCTGCAATGTTTTCAGGCTGGACCGGAAGTCCAAAAGAGGTGGTGGATGAGCAATTTACCTTAAAGATTCGCTACTGGGACACCCCATCACTAATCCCCTCCCTACCACTGCTGCACATATTCTTCCTATCAGAATCGTATTAGGTGCCCATAACAAATCCTTCACAGTTGCTTCAGTGTATATCCCCCCCGAAAGAACAGGGGAGTGACCTTAATGCTGTCTTGGAATTCACCAGGTCCCAACCTCCTGACTCTGAAATGATTGTGCTTGGAGACTTTAATATAAACTGTCTCGCATCTGATGCAGGAGTCCATAAGAATGCCATCTCCTCGGCCAATCTCACCCAGATGGTTGTCTCTTCGACCAGGAAAAACTACAAGTCTGGCACCAACACCCTTCTGGGTTGGATTCTTACCAGCCACCCAACTCATACCAGAAATACCTCAGTCCTCTCTGACTCACTTAGCGACTATTCCCCTGTCATCTGTGAATGATCAAACAAATTTCGCAAGCCCCCTCCTAATATCATCACTAGTAGAGTCCTACCGCATGGGTAGTTGTCACACCTCAAAACATGCCTCAGCCTCCAAGACTGGTCCCCTATCTACAAAGCAACAGATGTAAATACTGCGCTGGATTACTTCATCAACACTTTCAATGCAGCCTATGACTCCCACGCTCCTTTTAAAAAGTGCAAAGTCAAAGCCCTTTGCAATCCCTGGCTCTCAGCCAATCTCTTATATCAACTAAAATCTAGAGATCGCCTCTGGGATCTGACCAGAACCACTGGTAAAGAAACTGACATCCAAAACTATAAACGTGCATGGAATGACTGTACCAAATCTATCTGGCAAAAGAAATCTACCTACTTCAAGAACGCTCTCATGGATACCTGGGGTAATGGGAGGGCATTTTGGAACAATATTAAAGAGGTCACTGGGAAGCAGCCAAAAACCTCCCATACCTTGCTCAACATAAATGGGTCTACTATGCTTGACCCTAAAATCATAGCAAATACCTTCAGCACTGCATTCACCAATCTCAGCAGTGCTCTTCCTTCTGACTTTTTCAAGGACTATAACTCTCCCTCTCCTCCCCCCAATGCCTTCTCTTCCTCTAGCCACCTGCCTTTTTATTTCAAAGCAGTCAAGATGCATGATGCCTGCAAATACATTACCAAAACCTTCACTAAATCCAGATCTAGCAGTGATACACTTGACCTTAAACTGCTGTCCCTCACCCTTGATGAGGTGTTACAGCCACTGACACATATTTTCAACCTCTCACTTAGGCTCAGTCAGTTCCCTGACAAGTGGAAATCCGCCACTGTTACCCCTGTCCATGAAAGTGGTGACAGGGCCACTCAGGGCCGTCTGATCTCTATATTGCCACCCCTCTCCAAGGCCCTTGAACGTATTGCAGCAGATCAGCTCACAGATTTCCTGGACAAATACAATATCCTGTGCTCGCAACAACATTGCTTCAGGAAAGGACATAGCACCCCATCTGCCTACTGGAATTCTCTGGCATTCTTCACAGCTCACTGGACAATGGTCAGTTAATTGGGTCCATCTTTATCAATCTGACTAAGGTGTTCGACACTGTCCATCACCACCTACTGCTTGTGCAACTTCTGAAAGCTGGGCTGTCTCCCGACTCCACTGCCTGGTTCAAAAGCTACTTGGAGAACCGGTCTCAAAGAGTAAAAATTGCGAATGTCCTCTGTACCAGGCCTGTTCGGTCAGGTGTCCCCCAGGGATCCATTCTGGGCCCTCTACTGTTCAGCTTGTTCCTGAACTCCCTTCCAAATTCTTGCTCCGAAACAATCATACTCTATGCAGATGATGCTGTAATTCTTGCCTCCCACAAGGATCCTAAGCCTCTACAAGATGACCTTCAGCTTGGCTTCACATCTGTTGAAAATTGGTTCTCAAATCACAGTCTGGTCCTCAATAATAAGAAAACAAAGTCTATGATGTTCAGCAGCTCTCATAACAAGCATAAGCTGTACCCCCTATCCATCAAAACAATTCATGGAGTCACCCTGGAACAGGTTCAAGCCTTTGAGTACCTTGGGATCACTCTAGACCTTCATCTAACTTACAGTGCCCACATTGACTCTGTAGCCAAAGCAGCAAATACTCGCAATGGCCTTCTCTTCTGGCATATGCAACATCTTACCCCAGAAGCTCTGACTGTCGCCGTTCAGAGCTCTGTTGTCTCCATTATTGACTATAGGCTTATCATCTATGGCTCTGCCCCTGCTACAGCTCTTAGACGCATATCCACCTCCCTCAATAAGGACTGACAACTTCTCACTGGATCCCACCACCTCACACATACGTGCAACCTCTGTGTACAAACTGGATGGCTGCAACTCACCAATCGGATAAAGCACCTAACCTGCACCATGGCAAAGAAAATAACTATGGGCCTTGCACCCCCTGGAATGTGTGCACTCCTGCACCCTAGCAATAAGCCCCGCTCAACTAGGGGGTCTGAATTACAGCTCCTGCAGGTTCCACATTGTCGTACCTCACATGGTCAAAGATCTTTTGCCTACAGGGCGCCCAGCTGGCTAAATGGTCTAAACAGTTACATCTCCACTTCTACCCTTGGTGCATTTAAATCAGGGCTCCGCCTCTCTATCATTGTCTCTAGCTCCTATGACTGCCTGCACTAGCTGACCCAATGAATATTTCCCTAACCTTATGAGTTCTCTTTCCTATTAGCACTTGGTTACCCCTTAGCATGCACTTCCCTATGTTATGTCTACGAAAATGCCTCTGGTTGCGCTCCTCCTCTATAGCTCTCTGCCCCCTTCTACTCTTCCTCTCTCTTGTCATCTATCCTCTCTGTACCTAATCCGCTATCTCCTTGTAACCTAGTCTCCAAAACTTGTTTTGTTTCTCAGATGCTTTGTAACTCTGTTTAGCTTACACTTTTGTAACCTTATCCTATGTATTGAATTTGTAATCTGACTTACATGTCTTATGTTTTGAATTGTAACCTGACGTGGAACCTTTGTAAAAGAGCCCTGGCTGAAAGGTATAGTAATCCTAGACCTAATAAATAAACAAAAACTAAATAAATAAAAAACAACAGCTGGCCACCATGCAGAAGACCCCGTCAGGCCTGGGATCCTCGTCATCTTCAGGGTCAGAGAATTCTCACAAAAAGGAGAAAAATTCCAGCTGAAAGCATCACTACCACGAGAAGGACCGCTCGGATTCCTGATCCAGGTCTCTGCATCGGAAGATAGCCAGCTCCAGTCAGAGGTCAGATTCTGGCCCCCGTCAACCCAAGCACCTCCCTGGGTTGTGGCCTTCGAAACTTCCGATTGGCCGGTGCGGATGTCAGGCGGCATTTCATTGGGGCAAGGGTCTTGCCGCCCTCCCTTAATCTTAGGCCCCCAGCACGCCTGTCAAGATCAAGGATTCCACCGAAAGCAGGCCACACCCAGTCTGCTGCCCATCTCTCGGCAAAGGCTTCCGCTACATCGTTGGATCGTCCAGCTGGGCCCAACGACAGGAAACGGCATCTAGAAACTGTATCCCACCCTGACGCCAGCTCTCCCAATCATGGGGCGTCAGACTCCGAGTGCACCACCCCAACGTCTTCCACCACTTCCACTTCAGGGTCCTCCACACCACTAGCACCTCCTAAACGGCTGTTGGAGGGGGCGCAGCCACCAGCTGAGTAGGGGCTTTACCTGATGACTGAAACGTTACCTATGGACAAGCAGATGCCAGTAGACCTGCCATCAGCTCCGACACCACCTTGGGACCAGACGCCAGAGAATGAGTCTCCGGATCATATGCCGGTCCCTGACCAGCCATCAGGTCTGCCGCATCAGGAACCGGACAACAGGTCTAAGACGCCGGGTCCATAGGCTCCTGCTATGGTCTCAGTAGCGGAAGTAAAGGACCTTTTCAGTTACTGGTGGGACACAGTCAGGAAGGACATCCTCCTTAAAGAACCACAGGCTCCCCTACTGCAACCTATCCCGGTAGAACTCCCACAGCCCCCGCGGGCACCACGGTTGCCATATCCCCCAAGGGGCAAATTGCCTGCTCCGTCTGACGACAGGTCCCAGAAAGGAGTAGTCGCCATTCCAAGTCATCTTCCAGGCATTACAGGAGAAGGCACCAGCATTCTCGCTCCAGATCTTACTCTGGGTCATCTGACTCAAGATTGTCTGCTTCTTCCAGATCCTTGGGAGAGTTTTCCTCTCCTCCCCACCACCCCGATCCTCCAGGGTCGTGCCATTCTCCCCGATGATGATTCCATCTCCTTGGCGTGATCGTCACATCCAAGTTTTAAATCAGTGGGAAACCGAGGATCTTGATCCAGAGAGAAAGAGACTGGCTCATTTCCTGGGTATGAAAGAGTCAAACTCTTAGTGGTTCCACCCTTGGTAACCCCATTTCAGGACGCTACCAGGCTGGCCTGGAGGCACCCTTTGACAGCCCCCGCTATACCCAATAAAGCGGACTGGCTGAACCGCACCCCACGAGTAAGCCGTTCCTCAGAGAACAGCCCAATGCCAACTCGGTTGTTCTGACGGCTGCCCACAGCAGAACCAAGCAGCCCTGGCACATGAGCTCCCAGCCACCGGACAAAGAATCCAAATGCCTGGATCAGTTTGGCAGGAAGGTTTACTCCTCGGCTACCTGCACCATACATTCGCTCAACTTTTTGGCGCACATGGTGCAGTACCAGAAATCCCTCTGGAGCAAAGCAATTGAGCTCACCAAAAGGCAGCATGATTCAGAGCACAAAACAGACCTCTTGGACGTACTACAGTCCAGTCCGGATGTGGGAGAATACATCCTGAGATCATCTTATGATTCGGCAGACATGGCAGCCAGGGCAGCAGCCACAGGGGTTTGTATGCGGAGATACCCTTGGCTCCGAGTCTCTGGATTTAAGCAGGACCTCCAGGATGCCATCATTGATGCCCCATTCCATGGATCTGTGCTTTTCGGTCCAGACATCGAGAAAATTATCTCAGACCTCCAGGACTCTGGTGAGGCTGTTCAGTGGGTACATCAATTGTACAGGTCTGATCAGGCCACTGGCAAGTGTCGTCACTTTCGTCGCCAGGGAGGGCAGAAGCCTAAAAGGACAGTAGCAGAGAGGCAACCTTCAATGTTAAGCTCCCTCTCATCCCGGTGGAGCACAGGGACCTAAGAACACCAAACCGTCCCAGGTCTCCCTGCCCACCCCGGGGTCCCATGCCTGACTCCTGGCCTGACCCCATGCTACCTGCCGAGTCCAGGGCAGAGGTAGTAGGAGTCGATGGGTGGACCTCAGTCACCAATGATGCGTGGGTTCTCTAGTTGATAGAGCGGGATCATGCACTGGAATTTCTTCAGATTCCACCGGACAATTCCCCAGTCCAAGTGACTTACCTCTACTCCCACGCCGAGCTCATTTGGGAGGAGGTACAGTCACTTCTAGACAAGAAGGCAATAGAACCTGTTCCAGCCCCACAGTGGGGGAAAGGGTTCTACTCCTGCTTCTTCCTGGTTCCCAAGAAGACAGGGGATCTTCACCTGATTCTGGACCTGAGCCTCTTGAACAATTACATAGAGTACAAGAGGGTCAGGATGGTCACCTTGCTGGGCATTCTTCCCATATTGCATCAAGGAGACTGGCTCTGCTCTCTGGACATGCAAGATGCCTACCTCCATATTCTGGTGCTTCCAGCCCACAGGAGGTTCCTGAGGTTTTCATTTCAGGGAAGGCACTTCCAGTTTTGGGCCTTGCCCTTTAGCCTTTCCTCGGCACCTCGCTTGTTCACAAAATGCCTAGTGGTAGTGGCAGCAGCTTTAAGGAGACAGGGACACTTTGTTTATCTCTATGTTGACGATAGGCTTCTGACTGCCGCAACAAGGGATCAGCTTCGGGCAACCTTAGAGGACACCTTCAGCCTGTTCAGCTCACTGGGAATCACCCTAAACATAGCCAAGTCATTCCTGACACCTTGTCAGAGGCTTCAATACATAGGGGCAATCCTGGACACTGAGCAAGGAAAGGCCTTCCTCTCGCCAGACAGGGCAACATGCCTTCACTCTTTGGCCCACAAAGTATCAGCTGCTCTCCCGGTCCCAGCTCGAACCATGCTCCAGCTCCTAGGCCATATGGCCACGTCCATAGTGACCGTTCCCTCAGCATGTCTCTTTATGAGAGTTCCTCAGTGGACCCTCAGAGTGTAGTGGATTAGAGAGAGTATGATCTCAACCAGCCAGTCTCAATCTCCAAGGCAGTGGTACAGACTCTTTCTTGGTGGCTCTCTCCCCAGAATCAGGAGTCTGGAGTCTCCTTTCAGAGAGACCCTACATTACAGGTTCTCACAACCAATGCCTCAGGCCTGGGTTGGGGAGCTCATTTTCAGAACCATCAAACTCAAGGTGCATGGTCTTCTCTAGAATTGACACTACACATCAATACTTTGGAGATGAGGGTGATTCTGTACGCTCTACAGTGTTTCTTCTGGATCTTTGCCCAGGCCCCCGTTGGTGCAGACAGACAACATGTCAGTCATTTACTACATCAACAAACAGGGAGGAACTCACTCCTATTCTCTTTGTTGGGAGGCTATGAGGGTGTGGTTCTGGACTGTAGATCATGGCCTGTTGCTCACCGCAGTGCATGTTCCAGGAGTCCAAAACATCTTGGCCGATGCCCTAAGCTGGTCTCGATCAAGGACTCACGAATGGGAACTCCTGCAGTCTGTAGCGGACAACCTCTTCCAAAGATGGGGCCATCCAGAGCTGGACCTCTTCGTGTCCCCATGCAACGCAAAACTGCCCAGTTTCTGCTCGCTAGATCATGGGCCTGGTGCTTTCTGGCGAGATGCATTGTCCTTCTGGTGGACAGGGAGGTTTCTGTATGCCTTCCCTCCCTTTCCTCCTCTGCAGAGAGCTTTGCTCAAACTCCAGGCGGAAGGAGTGGAGATGATTCTTGTAGCTCCACTTTGGCCTCATCAGGTATGGTTCCCTTTACTGCAGCAACTGGCCCCTCCCCTCCCGATTACTGTCGGAAGAGCAAGGCAGGTTGGTTCACTCAGACCTCCAGTCCCTACACCTGCATGCCTGGCACCTGCAGATGTAGCCATGGCACATTATGAGGTATCTCCCAGAGTGGCCGAGGTCTTGGTTGCAGCTAGAAAACCTTCCACTAGAGCTACCTACTCCATGAAGTGGAAGTGCTTTTGTTTGTGGGCCACCACTCTGGGTCTGGACCCCCTCCTGTGCCCTCTGAATGCTGTCCTTGAATATTTCCTCTCCCTGTCAGACTCAGGCCTCAGATATTCCTCTATCAAGGTACACCTTTCTGCAATTTCTGCCTATCATGTACTGGTGGATGGCAATATATTTGCCAGACGAATCTGGCCCGAACATTTTTGAGAGGAATGCTTCATCTCAAACCTCCCATCAGGGACCCCATCCCTCCTTGGGATCTTTTGTTTTTGTTAGAAAAACTCACGTTGCCTCCCTTCGAACCAGTCTCGGATTGCGAGCTACATTTCTGTCGTGGAAAGTGTTGTTTTTAGTTGCCGTTACTTCTGCTTGGAGGATTTCTGAGCTTCAGGCTCTGATGGTGAAAGAGACGTATTTACTTTTCCACAAGGACAGGGTGTCCTTGAGGACTAATCCTAAGTTCCTGCCTAAGGTGGTGTCACAGTTTACCCTTAATCAGGACATCAGCCTTTCGGTTTATTACCCGGAGCATACCAGTCGTGAGGAGGCTCTACCTCACACTCTGGATGTTCACAGAGTATTCAGATACTACATCAGTCATACTCAGACTTTGAGAAAATTTGACCAACTTTTTGTTTCCTTTGTCAAGAGAACACTGGGGGCACCTGTGGCAAAACAGACTTTGTCCAGATGGCTAGTCCATTGTATCACATTCTGTTACAAAGTACAACAAACCCTTACCAGGCTCGGTTAAGAGTCACTCCACCAGGGAAGTTTCTGCCTCCTTTGCAGCATTTCGTAACGTTTCTGTGGCAGATATCTGCGGAGCAGCCACTTCGAACTTAGTGCACACCTTTGTGAAGCACTACAGCTTGGACATTGCTTCCCATCGAAGATCTGGATTTGGATTGGTGGTGCTTCAAGGCCTATTGTCTTGAAGCTTCCTCCGCTTCTCAGTTTTCCACCTCCCAGCCCATTCGGGATCATTTGGTACTGCTTAGTACTCAGTCCTTATGGTGTAGCCTGCTGCAAGAGCTCCCACTTGAAGTAAGATAGTACAGTTATGTAAGAACTTACCGTAGCAGTAGATCTTTGAGAGGAGCTCCTGCAGCAGGTGTTACTTCCCACCCTCCTTCCCCCTGGTCCTTTTCTCCTTTCTTTACTTACCCTTGGCGTGGTTTTCCACTAACCTCGGTTCTCCATGATTTGTCAGCCAGGTCTCCAGTGGGAGAACTGGGGAGTAGCTGGGGACCGCCCCTTTATACCATTGGTGGATGTCAGAGGCGGTCCCCACTGGGTACTGCTAGCTAAGAATTTTTCTGAGGGGTCCTAGTGCCTGACGCATAGTCCTTATGGTGTAGCCATTTTGGGACAATATTAAAGAACTGAACGGGAAATCTCGTTCCCCTCCCCCGTCCCAGCTTACTATTGATGGTCCTATTACCACTGACTCCCTTAGCATAGCTAACTGCCTTAACACCTCTTTCACAGACCTTAGCTCTGTCCTTCCCAGTAATTTGTTTTGACCCAGATCCTGATTCACAGCCCTCTGTCTTTCAACTTCCCCGGTTCTACTTACGCAAAATATCTACCCATGAAGCCAAACTGTTCCTTCTGAAAGCATTAGGCAGCACCAACTCCTTGGATCCAAAAATACTATGACTGGACCTGGATGACATCCTAGTCCCACTTACGAGCTTACTAAACCGATCCCTCTGCCTGGGTCAATTTCCCAGTGTTTGGAGAACTGCTGTTGTCACACCAGTTCATAAAGGTGGGGACAGGTCCACCCCCAGCAACTATCAGCCAGTTTCCATCCTTCCCCCACTCTCCAAAGCCATAGAAAAAGTGTCTACACAGCTCACTGAGTATCTGACTAAATACACTGTTCTGTGCCCAGAACAGCATGGTTTCGGTGCAGGCCATAGCACTGGTACAGCCTTACTGGAATTCTCAAACTTTCTGCACTCCTTCCTTGACTCAGGCAACCTTGCTGGAGCAGTGTTCATTGACCTTTCAAAGGCTTTTGACACTGTCTGTCATTCCCTCCTACTTGACGCCCTCTACCATATCGGTTTCTCTACTGGTCCCCTCACCTAGTGCTCTAGCTACCTATCAGCATATTCCCAGTGCATCAAAATCAATGGGACACTCTCAGAGACCCACCCTGTCTGCTCCGGGGTCCCCCAGGGCTCCATCCTGGGCCCCCTACTTTTTAGTCTCTACCTAAACACCCTGCCCAGTGCCTGCTCTGGCAAAATTCTTCTGTACGCTGATGATGCCGTTCTTTATGCCTCTCACCGAAATGCTGCCTCCCTCCAGGACTCTCTCCAACACACCTTCAGCCAAGCAGAAAACTGGTTCAAGGAGCACAGACTTGTCATTAATCTCAAAAAGACCAAGTTGATGCTCTTCTCCCACAATCAAAACAGAGCAAGAAATAACCCCCTCCTTTTCTTCCCAAGCACTCAACACCCGCTCGAGCAAGTGCACACCTACAAATATATTGGGATTACTTTTGACACTACCTTCACTTTTCATGACCACATTAATACCCTCGCATCTGCCACCAACACCCGGATTGGCCTCCTATACCACCATAGGAACTGCCTTCCACCCGATGCTCTCTGTCTGGCCATCACATCCTCAGTACTGTCCCTAGTGGATTATGGCTTACCAATATATGGAGCCTCTGATTACATGGCACTCAGTAAGATCAGACTCACTCTGAACAAGGCCTGCAGACTACTAACCAGTGCCCCCAGGCTCACCTACACCTGTCATCTCTATTCCACTGCCAGTCTCCTTAACCTGGAAGAATGTCTCCATTACCAAACCTGCCTCCCTAGCAAAGAAAATTCTGCTCGAGCCCCCCAGTTATCTGCCTTCCTCCAGTATACCTCCCCCACAGTCTCCACCTGCAGCTCGGTCAAGGCCAATCTACTGGTACCCAGAAATACGACCTCTGATGCCCAGAGATCGTTTTTCTACAGGGCCCCTTCCTGGTTTAACACTCCCAAAATTGCCTCCTTCAAAACTGCTCTTCGGAACCACCTGTTCAACACCCGCTGCTGTTCCTTTCACTAACAGGCTACTTGCACATCACAAAGTGCAATTCGACAAAGTCCTCGGTCCTCCTCCTCCCCCTCTCCTGGTTTTCCTCATTCCCCCGCCAGATGTCTGTATTTATGTAACTTGTTTTTTTATGAAATGTGCAAAATATATGTAACAATGTCTGTATAATACTATGTAAAATCTGTGTAAATCTGTATGTTTCACCTACTGTCATTTTGTAACACTGTTATCATCTCTTTAACAAGGTACCTTTGTAAACGTGCCTCTGGCTCAAAAGTTGCAAATCCGATTGTACAAATAAATAAAAAAAAAAAGCTCCTCTTGAAGATCTACTGTTACGATAAGTTCTTACGTAACTGTACTTTCTCAGGGGTTACAGGAAACCCTCTACTAAGAAAACTTGTGCCTCAAAATGGAAAAGATTTCCAATTTGGTGTTCCAACAATGATGTGGTACCAACACAGGCAGGGATCACAGCTTTGCTGGACTACCTTACCAATTTGCATTCCTTAGGCTTGCAGCCCACTACCATAAAGGTCCATCTGGCCTCAGTATCTGCTTACATTTCAGCTGGAAAGAATGCCTTTATGGCATTAAATCCTATTATCAATAGGTTATTCAAAGGACTGGCTCATCTGCACCCTCCTCATAGGGAACCGGTGCCAGCTTGGGACTTGAATGTCTGTCTGTATAGCCAAGTTTATGGGTTCCCCTTTGAGCCTATGGCCTCAGCTCATTTGAAATATGTCACCTGGAAAAAACATTTTCCTGGTGGCAATAACCTCTGCTAGACGGATCAGTGAGACCCAGGTTCTTTGCATTGATCAAGGACTACATGTCATTCCACAGAGGCAAGGTTGTCCTGTGAACAAACAGGAAATTTCTCCCCAAGGTGTTTTCTGATTTCCATTTGAACCAGTCCATTACCCTACCAGTCTTTTTCACTGAACATTCTAGTTCAGGTGAGCATAGACTTCACAGTCTGGATGTTAAACGAGCTCTTAGCTACTACATGACAGCTACTAAGGACCACAGGCAGGACAGAAAACAGCTGTTCCTGACTTATGGGAATGTGGGAAAAGGAAATCCAGCATCTAAAAGGTTCACCTCTCGCTGAATAGTGCAGCGTATTCAGTTTTGATACTTCAGAGCTGGAAAAGAGCCTCCGGCAGTGCTGAGGACTCATTCCACAAGGGGTACAGCTGCTACTGTAGCAGCAGCCAGGGATGTCCCATTAGTGGAGATCTGAAAAGCAGCTACCTGGAGAACAGTGCACATCTTCACAAAGCACTATAGTCTGGCCACCCAGTCCAGAAGTGATGCCAGATTTGGCACAGCAGTCCTGCAGAGCCTGTTTCCAAAGTAGGTTCTGTGCCCACCTTCAAAGGTACTGCCTCATAGTCTGCAAGAGTCAGAAATATTGGAGAATTCCTGGGCTGAGAAGGAAGAATTACCATTGTAATCTTGTTTCTTCCAAGGTATTCTTCAATATTCATAACTCTCCTACCCTGCCTCCTGTACTAGAACCAGTGGCCTCTGCACTCCAAGCTGAGCAACTATGTGTGAGGGTGCCACACACTGACATATCTGTCTTTTTGAGCCTTTTGGGCATTGGTTTCCCCTTCTTCAGGTGATTTTCAGGGGGGGATTTGTGTTTTTTTTTTCCTCCAGTTGGAGGTTTATTGAATAGTTTAGTGTTGTTTAATATTATATAGATATATTTCCTCGTGGGGCCGCTTGCAGGCTTCCATGAAATATGAAGCATTAGAATTTAGGCAGTTGATAAGGGCAGCATTTGAAAAGTGACATGAGCCAATGATGGTTCCATCACTAGCATATATTCGATCTCCGGGCAGTTCTGTCTTAAACGCTGACTGCAAGAGTTAAGAATATTGGAGAACACCTTAGAAGAAACAAGATTACTGTGGTAAGTAATTTTTTCTTCTCTCCCTTGTCAGTGGTTCCCCTAGCCTCCATCTCCCTTGCAGTCATTATAACTGTCCAATGTAAGTGTCAAACTTCTGCCCCAGAGCACTGCCCCCCCCCCAATCATTGAAGGCCATGAACCTTGAAGAGCCTCTGGTAGCAGAAGACCCCCCAGACCCCCACAAGTGGCACCCCCTCTTCCTGACACCATCCCTTCAGCCACCCATTAAAATCCTCAGTCTCTTCGTTCCTTATTCTGTTGTACCCATTCCCCTTATTCCACACAAGAAGCATTGCAGAAAAGGCCAGGGAAGCCGAGTGTACCTTCATTCTGTCCCTCAGCCTCTTAAAGTTCTGCTTCACTTCCTCCACAGGCCAGTTTGCCAGATCATTGGTACTCAAGTGTACCATCACCCCTGATCCCCTCCCACCTTCTCCTCCATCCTCCCTATCCTATATGTATCCCTGATGGTTAATGCACCAGGAAGGCATCTGACCATTCCACACTCTGCCCCTCCTGTACCAACCACCCTCTCTACTCCCCGATCATTGAGTCCCAAATCACTAAAACTCTCCTTGCTAATTTCTTCGTGCCCACACCCTTGGGTGCCATCAAGTCATCCTGCCCATTTTCCCAAACAGGTGTAGAATCCCCCCCTCCCCAATGGAATCCATTACCTGAGCCTCCTCCAGGGGTGATGTGATAAGATGAAACACTTGAAAACAATACAGATATGCTGGCTCGGAGGCGCTGGTTGCTATACCTCACACCACGTGGCTACCCGGGTTCAGGAACGAGCCCGGACCACTGGGAGTCGGCAGGGGCGAGAGAGGATTGAGCGTCCCAAGAACTGCCCTTCTCTCTGGGGGAGGCTTTGTCGTTCTCCTCGTTGGCTGCCCTCTGGCGGTGCCTGGAGGGCAGTATGGGTCGGGAGGCACATACCAACATCCTTACAGCAGTGGGGAAGGGGGCCGGGAGAAAATGTGGAAAGGGAGCTGGCAGGCTCCATGATGGCCTGTTGCGTCCCTGGGGCTACCCCTGGCTTCTGGATTATGCTCTGTGGGGTGGGAAGATAGCTGGCACTCTCCTTCCTGGCCCCGCCGTAGAGAATATATGGGGGTCGTTGTGAGCGGGGCTGCACGGGCTGGAGGATGAGTCCCTCCGAGGGAGGGCCATAATCGCCTGCCAGGCTCTGAGAGTATAAAATGTTTAAAGTTCATCGCTGAATTGAGCATTTTCACTTTCTCTCGGAAAAAAAAACAGGATCTGATGTTCCACCATAATCTGCCTAGTACTTTATTAAAGAACACCAGAAAGTCTGAATTTGAGTTTTGTCTTTAGGAACTTCACAGAAAAAAAAATTAGGTTTTGTTCCCCTGAGGCCTACCCAGTGCATGTGGCATAACAGTAGCAAGCTGCTGCTGTGCTGCCACGCTTGTGTTGGTGAACAGGGATTTAGTATTCTCAGAGGTACACTAGCATTCATGGAGAGGCAATTTTCAAGAAGAGCAGGCAGTGCACAAGATCCATAAAAAAATGTGGGGAAACAGCAAATATTCAAGTTCAGTTTCTGTTTATTAAAACCACACACAAACACTTTAAAGTAGAAAGACACAAATGACTAAACTGACATCAGAATGTTGTGATGGGGTGAACAAGTATTTTTTTTGTAAATATTCCGCAACCCCATCGGTTGTCTGTTATTTGGTCAAAGAATTAGGAAAATAAACTCCCTCCCCAAGGGTTCCAGCATGCCAGTGCAGTGGGAGAGCTACCACTTGCAATGCTGGCTATCTGGCTTCGGAAGCGAGCCCAGATAAATGAACAAGGGACAGCTCTCCACCTCTGGAAGGGGGGGGGGATCTGTGGTGCATGGCATTTGGGTAACACCCAGTGGTGACTTGGTGTACATCAAGCCAGGTACCATGTACAAACGGGGAAGGCAGTGATGGACATCAGCGGTGCATGTGTGGAAACAAGCCCATGCGCTGACGTCATTGCACACCACAGAGGGAAACTGACACAAGGGAAGACCCTGTGTGGCAGCAGCAAAGTGATAGCCTCCTCTCCAGGGCCGAATAACGCGACAGCCAAAGTCCTGGGCAGAACAAAGGTAGATCTCAGTTTCTCCCTCAGGAGCCCCATCATAGGGGTTAAACTCTGGGGCCTCCGTCCTGGACAGCTGTTGGGCGATGCCGGGTGAGGGGTGCAGGGAGCTGGGATGGGGTAAATCCCTACCTGCAGCATAGAGAGAAACACAGTTAAAAAAAAAAAGAAAACTCCCTCCCCAGGTAGCTAGGGCTGTCCTGTGGCCACCTCTACTTAACCCCCTTTTTTCCTGTTATACCTAGCATTCGTTCCATAAAAAAAAAAATCCTGTCTCCTGGCACTGTCAGGAGCTGACAGCATGAGATTAGCGACATCCTAGCCACACAACCCTAGGCCCAAAGGGCTTTTTTATAACTAGTGCAAACCTTCAGTCTCTCAGTCTATAATTCAGGCTAGGAGCCAACAGTGGTAGAAATCTTGCTGGCCCAGTTGGTTCCCCCCCCCCAAACACACATACACACAACTCACTGTGTGCCTTCCCTTTTCAAATCAATCTGTTATCTGTGTGGGGCATGCATGGCCTGGAGGGAGGGGGAAGAATGGGTTAACTCATTCCTGATGCTAGGCAGGCTGACCCACTTGTTAGAAATGGCCCTCTGGGGATGGGGGGAGGGTCAGGCTAGGGAGGGAATGTCTCGAATGTTGCACTGTTGGCACCTAGCACACTGCCGGAAGACTGGCAAATTAATTTTATTTTACAGAATGCATGTTTGGGCAAACAGGAAGAGAGAGTGGAGGGTGGGAGATGGCAGTAGTGAGAAAGGGGGTGGCCACATGGCTAGTCCTGACGACCTAGTGAAAGCCAGAGAAGTTTTTTTTTATTTTGTAACTTCTTCATGCTTTCTTTCTCCCTCCAACCCTGAATAATGGAATCACTTGTGTATAGGTTCAGACCGGGGTACAGGGGATCACTTGGAAAGTGGACACAGTGGGCCACCTGAAAAATCAATAGGGGAGGGCCCAGGATGGCACACTTATATCAGTATTCCACTTCAATTTGATACTCTGGCTCTGTGTTTTCATCTTACATTTACCTACAGTGCTCCACATACTCGATTTAATTAGAAAAAATGATGATAAATGTAAAGAATTTCAGAGTTTAGAAGGTGGGCAGGTACTTACCAGAGAGGGACCAACCTGGAAATTTCCAGGTATCCTGGTGAGCCATTCTGACTGTGCTTGTGTACTCTGATATACGTACCAATTGCCCCATTATCTGGGGTATTTGGGAATTAATATTCATTACTTGCACAGCCCTAGTTGTGAGACAGAGAGAACAGCAAAGGTGCTGCAGTGAAAAAGGACTGTGACCCATTGGTATATTCAAACAACATGAAGTCTTGCTGTATTCTGACATAGTGCAGTGATTCCCAACCTTTGAACTACCCCGGAGAACAAAGAGTTAACTTTCTATGCAGGGCATAGAATGCTGAGCTTGAGCACGGTTGAAGTCTCTGTCTGGAGTGTTTCAAACTCAAACCGTCAGATTCTTTACTCCGCCTCACTGAACAGTCGCTCCGGAGATTTATCCTTCAGCTCGATTTGAAAGTCGGTTAAAGTTTCAGTTTCCGTCGTTTTTTAAACCGAAAAAGTTATCAACATAGTCGGCTCAGTCTCTGTCTGTGGTGCCGTGAGTACTAGATAGGAATTGTTCTGTTTTTCTGTGTGGAACTTGTAAAAGTGTGGCTCGGTTCGGCTGAACTGGCCATTTGATAGTGAAATCTTGTGTTTTGTGTTTCTACTTGTGTAGTTACGGCTCTTATCGGTTCAAAAAACGTGTTTTAATGCGTTTTTCCAATACCAATGTGCAGTTAGGAACCGATAAAGGGGCCTTGGCTAGTGGTTGCCATAAAAAGAGTAAGTTGGTTAGGTTGGCCATGTCTGAGAAACCCAAGAAAAAAGACGGTCCCACTGGGTTTCAACACTGCAGTGAGTGTGGGGAGCTGTTTGTTAAGGCCGATCCCTGCACCATCAGTGTTTATTGTCTGGGATTTGACCACCTCGGTTCAGACTGCCAAATATGTAAAAACTTTCCCAAATCTACCCTTGAGAAAAGATTAGGTAGACTGAGGGAAAAGGAGGCCGAGAAGTCCGCTGACCCGGATGGCCAGCCCGGTTCGTTTCCAACTGAACCAGAAGGAGTGCCCTCTGACCAGGGTGATACTTCTTCAGGCAAAAGGAGAGCTGATTCCGAGAGATCGATTCCGACAAAAAGAAAACGCAAAGACAAATTGACCTGTTCAGATCCAGAGGTTCATGTTCCGATTGGCGAAGAGATAGCCAGAGCAATTCAGATTGTGGAATTGCTCTGTCCGGTTCCTACCAATCCAGCTCCTTCTGGCAGAGGTTTGGTTCGGTTGGTTCTCCCGGTTCAAGATTATACCCTCGAAGATTTTTATGAACCGGAATTTGAAGAGGAAGGGGAATTTGAGGATGATGATGGTGAAAGTGAGGGTCTGGATGTGCCTGTGGAACCGGACATCTCCCCAGACAGACCTTCAGGTGTTTCCCCATCTAGGCTTTCTGAGTCCCCTTCTCACTTTATGTTCTACAGAAAGGTGGCTAAAACCCTCCAGCTTCCTATGGAGGAGGCTGTGGAAGATCAAGAGGAGCCTGATTATGTAGAAATGATGGACATCCCAGAGTCCAGGAGACTGTCTATTCCCCTCCACAAATCCTTTGGGAAACAGACACAAAAAATCCTAAAGTCTCCTGTGGATAGAAGAATGGACAAGAGGTATACACTTTCAGGCTCAGACACGGAGTTCTTATACCAGCAATGCAGCCATGTTGGGGTAGTGCAGGCTGCTGCCTATGACAAGGCAAATATTCCCTTGGCTTCACACCCCCTGACAAGGACTCCAGGAAGATTGATGCCATGGCAAATAAACAGTACATGGCATCTTCCTTGGGGCTCAGGCAGGCGAATTATATGGCCTATACAGCCAGGTACCAGAAGTCCAGGTGGGTTACTGTACTGGCACTGGCTAAACAGGCCTCCCCCCAGCTAGCCAAGGAGCTGGAGGAGGTGGCTGCAGATGGGATTGAGGCATCTAAGGTTCAGTTTCATGCTGCTGTGGACTCTAATGATGTGTCATCAAGAGTCATGGCTACATCTGTGGCTCTTCGGAGGATGACTTGGCTCAGATGTACTAGCCTCTCGCAGGACACCCAGGCTAAGGCCATGGATTTTCCTGTAGTGGGTAATTCTCTGTTTGGGGAGCAGACGGAGAATTACGTGGAGAAAATGGATGAGTACAGGACCACTTACAGGAGTGCTCAGGCCAAGGAGAGGCAGGCAACTCCTCAAATGCAGCAGTCTAGGGGCAGGGGCAGGCCTTTTCAAATGCCTTTTAACCAAGCACAGGCCTCTTCTTCCTTCTCTCAGAGGGGGTTCTTCAGAGGGAGAGGCAGAAGAGGGATGAGCAGGGCTGCATCCACTCCTCAGCCTAAAGCCCCTGCCAAGCAGACAGTCTGATGGGCCTGCCCGGGTCGACTCTGCTATTCCAGTAGGGGGAAGGCTGGCTTACTTTGTCCAGGACTGGATGTCTGTTACATCAGACAAGTGGGTCCTGGAAGCAGTAAGCCAGGGACTGGTTCTCAGCTTCAGAAAATTTCCAAAGATGAGAGCCAGATTTTTTCCACCTGCAAATCTCTCGGAAACCCTTGCCCTAGAAGCAGATATTTCTTCTCTTCTAGCCTTAAGAGCCATAGAGAGAGTACCTACCTACACTGAGGCAAAGGACTGTACTCCAGGTACTTCCTGACCCCCAAAAAGACGGGAGTGGCGACCCCTCGTAGACCTAAGATATCTAAACAAACATCTTTTAAAGCCAAAGTTCAAGATGGTAATTCTGGGTATAATCCTTCCCTCTCTAAGGCCAGGGGACTGGCTAGCCTCCCTGGACCTCAGAGATGCCTACTTTCACTTTCCCATCAGGTGCTCCCACAGAAAGTACCTCAGGTTCGAGTTGCCCTCAGGCCACTATCAGTTCAGAGCAATGCCCTTTGGCCTAACCTCAGCCCCAAGGGTTTTCACAAAGTGCCTGGCAGTAGTAGTTGCCTTTCTAAGAAGGCAAAAGATTTCCATTTTTCCATATCTGGACGATTGGCTAATAGTGGGTCAGTCTCCAGACCAAGTCAAGTCTCACCTGCAAGTGCCCCAACAAGTGCTCACTTCTCTAGGATTTCTTCTCAACCTTCCCAAGTCAGTTCTCGAACCAGTCCAACTTCTTACCTTTATGGGGCAGAACTGGACACACTCAGAGCAAGAGCCTTTCTTCCTCTAGAAAGAGCAACGGTTCTTATGGAACTAGCCTCTGCCTTCGGGTATCTCGACCAGCATGGCATTTCCTCCAGCTCTTGGGCCACATGGCAGCTTCAACAGCAGTGGTCCAAGGGGCAAGATTCCAGATGAGGGATATTCAGTTCCACCTTAGAGCTTTTTGGTCTCAGAGGAAGGATTCCCTTACCAAACTGATCCCAGTGACTCTGATCTTGATCCAAGCCCTCCAATGGTGGCAGGATCAGGACAATTTAAGACAAGGTGTTCCTTTTGTTACTCAGCCTTGTTCAATGGTCCTTACCATGTACGCTTCTCTTCTGGGCTGGGGAGCCATCTGGGGTCCCTCACTGCCCAGGGGCTGTGGTCCCCCCAAAAATCCCTTCTCCATATCTATCTCCTAGAGCTCAGTGCTGTTTTTCTGGCCCTAAAAACTTTCGCTCAGTCAGTACAGAACAAGGTGGTTCAGGTCAGGATGGACACCACCACCACCACGTGGTACATCAACAAGCAGGGAGGCACTCGGTCCACGGCATTGTGCACAGAAACCATGAAGTTGTGGTCCATGGCTTATTCCCTGCAAACCTCTCTGGTTGCAGTTCACCTTCCTGGGAAGGACAATGTGCTAGCAGATGCACTGAGCAGTATCTCTCAGGGCCATCACGAATGGTCCCTGGACCCTCAGGTGTTGAAAGTGATTTTTTCAAGGTGGGGCACTCCAGAGATAGATCTCTTTGCAACCCCAGACAATCACCAACTCCCTTTCTTTTGTTGCAGACGTCCAGTTTTGGGCTCAGTCCCCCTGGGCGCCCTGATTCTGAATTGGGAAAGGACGTTTTTGTATGCCTTCCCCTCCCCTTCCCATCCTGTTCAAAGTTTTAGTCAAAATAAGGTCTCAACCTTGCAAAGTGATTCCGATTGCTCCAGATTGGGCCAGACAGCCCTGGTACCCCCTGTTGCTGTCCCTAACAGTCCATCTTCCCCTGTCCCTTCCCAGGATTACAACCTGTTAACAACCTCTCAGGGGAGGATTTGGTACTCCAATCTTCGGTCTCTCAATCTCAAGGCATGGCTCTTGAAGAGTTAGAGTTTGCAGATCTGCATCTTTCCCAAGGGGTTCTGGATATCCTCAAGGCTTCTCGAAAGCTCTCCACCAGAAAGACTTATAACTCCAAATGGAAGAGATTCAGCATTTGGTGTTCTAAGAAGCATATTTCTCCAGACACTGCTGGATTTCCTATGGTTCTGGATTATATGGTCCATCTTAATGGCCTAGGCCTCAGACCAGCTACTCTAAAGGTACACCTGTCAGCTGTTTCTGTGTTTTTGTCTGTGGGGAAGTCTTCCTCGCTATCTTCTTATCCTGTGTTCTGTAAATTTTTTAAAGGATTGCTTCACACCAATTCTTCTTTTAGAGACCCTGCCCCTGCCTGGGATATGAATGTTTGCATTGCTCAACTTATGCAACCACCTTTTGAGCTTATGTCTTCAGCAGAGCTTAAGTACTTGACTTGGAAAACTGTGTTCTTGGTAGCCATTACCTCTGCCAGGCATATCAGTGAATTGCAAGCCCTGTCAGTGGAACCTGATTTTATCTCATTTCACAGGGATAAAGTGGTCCTTAGAACCAATAGAAGGTTCTTGCCCAAAGTGGTTTCAGACTTCCACTTAAACCAGTCTATGTCTCTTCCTGTTTTCTTCACTGATTAGTCTTCCTCAGGAGAGAGGAGACTACACAGTTTAGATGTTAAAAGAGCCCTTAGTTACTACATAGAGCGTACCAAGGGTCACAGGTTTGACTCCCTCCAGTTGTTCCTCACTTATGGAGAAGTGGGTAAGGGCAAACCTGCCACCAAGAGATCTGTTGCCAGGTGGATTGTGTCTTGTATACAATTCTGCTATGAAAAACTGGAAAAACTCCACCCTCAGGCCTGAGGGCTCATTCCACAAGAGGTACAGCTGCTTCCCTGGCTGCTGCCAGGGATATCCCTCTCTTAGAAATTTGTCAAGCAGCCACCTGGAAAACAGTCCATGCCTTTACCAAGCATTACTCTCTGGATATCCAGGCTAGGAGTGATGCTCGGTTTGGCACAGCAGTACTTCAGAGCCTATTCCCAAAGTAGGTTATGTCCCTCCTCCATGGAGGTACTGCTTGGTAGTCTGCAATATGTCAGAATACAGCAAGACTTCATGTTGTTTGAAGAAAAAATTACTCACCTTAGTAATTATGTTTCTTCTAAAGGAGTCTTGCTGTATTGTGACCTCCCTCCCTGCCTCCCCTCTCAGAATCTGTTTTGGGAAGTGGGTGGGCAGGTGCAGTGTTGCACCCCAGGGGTGTTTTTTGTTTACACCCTCCTCCTTTTCGTTTGGGTGCTGATTTATTACTGTCATAAATGTATTAGATTGGTTTTTGTTTTTCGGTTTCCTGACTTGAGTCTTCCTTGGGAATCCAAAACTTTTTTCCTGCCAATTGGCTAGTAGGAATTTTTACAATTTCCACATAGAATTTTTAGTTAGTTGGGCTCGTAAGAATCTTGGTTTGAGTTTGAAACACTCCAGACAGACACTTCAACCAAGCTCGAGCTCAGCATTCTATGCCCTGCATAGAAAGTTAACTCTTTGTTCTCCGGGGCAGTTCAAAGGTTGGGAATCACTGCAATATGTCAGAATACAGCAAGACTTCATTAGAAGAAACATAATTACTAAGGTGAGTAATTTTTTCTTAAGTGTGAGCAGTATCATTTTTATTGTTGGGGCATGCTACCGGTAAAAGACCCCCTGATTAACCCTTTGTTGTAAGGCCTTGTTGCTCTTGTGCTCTCCCACCTGCCTTGGTGCTCGTTGTTCTGCCCTGTATGTACATGTACGACTGCACTAAGATTGCACTTGTCTGACTATAAGTGCAATAAACGATTAAAACCATATACCTCTTTGAGTCCAGAAAAGTTCCAAGTTTTTGCCTGAGGTTTCTGGAAGAAAGATACCAGTGAAAATTAAACAACGTATATTTGAAGTTTCCAGTGCTAAATAAACACACCTGGAACTACCGCAGAGTAGCTGCATGACAGTTGTATCTACTGTATATTGACAGTTGACTTACACAAAGCTGCAGATTTGTTGCAGTGTGGCTGCCATATCAGTGGGTTGGAGGGGGCATGTTGTTACCACTGTAGACCAACTGCATCTCTCTGCATCTCACCAGTAAGGGGGCAGCTTTTTCACAGTTTCTAAATCTACTGAAAGCCTGGTCTCAGTCTGTAGCTAAGAGATGGCCTGTATGTTTCGTTTTGCAGGTGCGGTGGCAAGCACAGAAGTGAAGATGAAGTTGCAGGAGTTTGTCTTGAATAAAAAGAAAGCATTGGCACAACGGAATCTCAATCACTGTATGCCCCAAAGTGATCCCCGCTTCTGGTATGGGTAAGTGGTACTGGGCTTGTCAACATGGTCTAGCCTATGCCACCTTCATAACTTTCAGATTTTTCTGGTGTTGTACATTCAGACATTCTCCCCCTTCTACCCTGATCAAAACAAATGGAAAGGGTGTAAAAGCTTTCAGGACAACTGATTTGGTATCTTCCCAATATGACAACAAAAAAATAATTGTGTATAGGAAATGATCTCGAAACACTACACTACACGGTGCCATGCCCAATTGGAAATGCCTTTCTTTGTTTTCTGTGGTCGATAGTAAACACAATCATGTCAAAACAGGCCTGACACTCTGCCTCATGGATCATATAGTTTTTTGTTCACAGTGCACTGTTTTGCATAGATTTTGGAATTACTTTGGCAGCACCTATGTGCTTCGTCCTCTGATGACGGAGCATCCTTCGCTTAATATTGTAAATAGTACAGCACAATTGTAACGTGACTACATTATTATAGGAGTAGTTGATACACTGTAAATATTAACTACCACTGTGCACTTAAGAGATATGCAGATCTACATATTCAGTATTGAATTGCAGAGTAGTGCCTTTTCAGCTGCACCAGCGAACAGTTTAGGAACTGCTTCCTGGTTTCATACAATTTATAGGAAATACTAGGCTGCATTTCACTTAAGGGGCTTTACTGATGCCATCAACTCGAGAGATTGCATCTCAAGTGGTTTCTTAATGGCAGCAAATATCAAAGAGTCAACTATTGTCTTAATCTTTCAGTAAGGGACATGAGTTGTATTTTTTTATGTACTTTAAAACAGAAATAAAAAATAATCCAGTACTAGCTAACTGGCCTGAAAATCTTGGTGAATTACCTAGACTTTAGCAAGGCATTTGGCACAGTCCCACACAAAAGATTAATATACAAGTTAGCCAGCCTTGGAGTGGGTCCCAAGATGGTAGCCTGGGTAAAGAATTGGCTAGAGAACAGGACACAGAGGGTAAGAGTAAACGGAGTCCACTCTGAAGAAAGGGGGTTACTAGTGGGGTAACTCACGGTTCAGTATTGGACCGGTCCTCTTCAATGTCTTTATAAGTTACATTGCAGAGGGACTGGAAGGAAAAGTATGTCTCTTTGCAGACAACACAAAGATCTGCAACAGAGTTGATATATAAGGTAGGGTGGAAAGAATGAGAAGGGACTTGGCAAGGTTGGAGGACTGGACAAATGTATGACAGCTTAGATTCAATGCAAAGTAATGCACCTGGGAAACAAAAACCCAGGGGAAGAGTACAACGGAGGGTGAGATACTAACAACAACAAAAATGGAAAGGGACCTGGGGGTAGTCATATCAGATGGCCTAAAGGTGGGCAAGCAATGTGAGAGGGCAGTAAGGAGGGGTAGGGGGATACTGGGATGCATAGGGAGAGGCATCACGAGTAGAAAACAGGAAGTTGTTATCCCTCTGTACAGACAGTTGAGTGAGACCCCACCTGGAGTACTGTGTGCAGTTCTGGAGACCGAGATCTCCGCAAAGACATATACAGGATGGAGGCAATCCAGAGGAGGGCAACTAAAATGGTGCAGGATCTGCACCAGAAGACATATGAAGACAGACTTAAGGAACTTAATATGTATAGCTTCGAAGAAAGGAGGGAGAGGGGGGACATGATAGAAACTTTCAGGTACCTCAAGGGAATCAACAAAGTCCAAGAGGGTAGCATCTTTCAGAAAAAGAGGTGTGCAAGAACAAGGGGGCACACTTTGAAGATGGGGGCAGCGGTTCAGAGGTAATGTGAGGAAGTATTTTTTCATGGAGAGGGTTGTAGATGCATGGAACAGCCTTTCTGAGGAGGTTGTGAAGTCAAAAACAGTGGTGGAATTCAAGAATGCATGGGACAGTCATAAGGCAATTCTAGGGGGTGGGGGTAGGAGAAAGTATGCTGTTGGTTAACTAGGATCTGCAGCTTATCCATTAGGTAGAGAAATGGGCAGACTGGGTGGGCCAAGTGGTCCTTATCTGCCATCAGATTCTGTGTTTCTATAGGGAGGGGGAAGGGTGCAGTACTTCACCTGAGGAAAGCCAGATGTTACCACTCTGAAACAGAGGGGGGGAATGGGAGCCCATACACAGAACAGAATCACAGTAATTTCCTGCTGAGAATCCTCCCTCCCCTGCTCCCTTTCTTTGCGATCAATGAAACTGATACTACCTCTTCAGTGATGTCATTAACCACTTGCATTTTAATAACTCAGCTTAAAGGATACAAAACCCTTTGATTTATGCAACTTGAACTGGTGGCATAAAACAGGTAAAGTGATTCTATACAAAGTTAGTTTTTATAGCAAGTTTTAAATGTCACTGCTTACCTTAAGTGATTAGGTTACACTTACTTTTGCTGCATTTAAAATAACTTTTATAATGAACTGGCTGACTTACAGAAACAAAGAATTTATCATCAGAAAGGGACCGCTTGGCCCACCCAGTCTGCCCAGATGGTACCTTCCTAGTATGCCTCTGCTGAACTCCGGAAACCCTCCTTCCTCCTTGCCCATTTACTAATAATGTATTCCCTTATGTCTATACCATGTGTGCTTGAAGTCCCTTACTGTTTTTGCTTCCACCACTTCTGCTGGTAGTCTGTTGCAGGTGTCTATGACTCTTTCAGTGAAAAAGTACTTCCTCCCATCCCTCTTAAACTTCCCACCTTCCAGCTTCATTGTCTGCCCTCTGGTTCTGGTGCTCTTTCTCATTTGAAAGAGACTCCCCTACTGTACCTTGTTCACCCCTGTGATGTCCTACTTGTAGCTCTTCATAATGTGCCCTCTTGCTCTCCTCTCTTCTAGGATGTACATAGATACATAGAAATTGTCGGCAGATAAGGACCTCTTGGCCCACCTAGTCTGCCATATCAATCCCTACTTACTATGAGGCCCGATGCCCAAACTGAACTCTGGAGTACCCCCCTCTTGCCCCTGTGTCTGTCCCACTCATTCTTAAATGCCGTGACCATGTTAGCTCCATCCACCTCCTGTAGGAGGCCATTCCATACATCCACCGCCCTCTCTATGAAAAAATACTTTCTCGCATTACCCCGAGTCATTCCTCTTCGAACTTCATACTGTGCTCTCCTGTCTTGAAGCATCTCTTACTTTGGAAGATACTCCCCTTCTGTACTCTGTTTATACCAGTGAATTATTTGAATGTCTCTGTCATGTCTCCACTGTCCCTCCTTATCTCCAGGGAATACATATTTGACTCCTTTAGTCTTTCCTCATAGGTCTCCCATGCAGGCCCTGCACCATTTTAGTTTCCCTCCACCCTGCCAATGTCCTTTCTCAGGTGGGGCCTCCAGAACCGGATGCAGTACTCAAGGTGAGGTCTCACCAGTGTCCCATACAGGGTCAAAATGACCTCCCTCCTTCTATTGGTGATACCCCTCCCTATGCATCCAAGCATTCGACTAGCCTTTCCCACCATCTTGCCACACTACCTAGCCTCTTTTAGGTAATCCAAGATGATAACTCCTAGGTCTCTTTCCTGCTTCATGACTGTCATTTCTACCCTCCTAGTTCACATGTCGCTCCTGGGTCCTTGTGCCCTTTGTGCATGATCCTGCACTTTTTTTTTGCAATGAATCCCAGTTGCCGTGCTGTAGACCATTCCTCCAGTTTTTTAAGGTCCTCCCTCATCTTTTCAACCCTTTGGCGAGTCCACCCAATTGCATACCTTCGTGTCATCCACAAATAGGTATACCTTCCCGTCCACGCCCTCCACAATGTCACTAATAAAGACATTGAAGAGGACTGGCGCCAACACCGACCCCTGCAGCACCCCGCTCATCACCTTCCCCTTGCTAGAATGTTCCCCGTTAACCACCACCCTTTGACTCCTGCCAGTAAGCCAGTTTTCTACCCATTTCACTATTTTAGAACCCACCCCTAGACTGCACAGTTTGTTTATCAATCTTCTATAAGGGACAGTGTTGAAGTACTTTCTGAAGTGCAGATACTATAGGCCATGTCCACCGCCCCACCCTGGTTCACCACCTTAGTCACCCAGTCGAAAAACTCTTTATTAGGTTTGTTTGCAGAACCTCCCTCTGGTGAATCCATGTTGTCCCGGGTCCAGCAGGCAACTCTTATCAAAGTATTCAATTATCCTTTTCTTCAGCAGTGATTCCATTACCTTGCCCATTATTGAAGTCAGGCTGACCAGCCTATACTTTCCATCCCCTTTCTTATCGCCACCTTTTTGGAGTGGGACCACATCCGCTCTCTTCCAGTCACCTGGTACCTCCCCTGTCTCTAGCGATAGGTTGAACAGTGCCGCGAGGGGTGCAGCCAACTCTTTCCAGAGTTCCTTCAGCACCCTGGGTGTGCTGTGTCCGGACCCATTACCTTGTCCACCCGAAGCTTCCTACACGCACTCAGGACTCTTTCCTCTATAAAGAGGCTGGTGTCCACTTCCCTACCCTTTGTGCCCCTGTCCTGCATCTCCATCCCTGTCCCTTCCTCCATGAATACTGAGCAGAAGTACTTGTTTAGTACAGTACTTCCACTTTTCAGTGGTCTTCTTCTACATGAACCCCTCCTCCCTTTCAGCCTAATTATCCCACCCTTTGTTTTCCTTCATTCGCTAATGTATATGGAAGGGTTGTGGGATAACAGATGGACCCAGACACCAAACTTCAGGTTCAATACAGAATCTCTTTGTGATGTTTATTCAGAAGACAGGAAATAAGCTTCAGCAATAGCATATTCCTTCTTCAGTACATCAGTTTGCAGCAACAGACTATGAATGTCGTTTCTCTGCACTTACCCAGCACCTACTGACACTGATCTCTGATCTAACCACTTTTCAGTGAAAACCCTTCATCCCTATGTGGGCCCCATTTGCTTGGGTAGTGGGGGCTCAAAAAGAAAAAAAACAAAACAAGCTAAAAACAAAGAACCTCAGTGCAGAAACACTGATAAAAGGGTTACCCCAAAGGGTATTGGCAACAGATCAAGTTTCAAAGAAATACAACATCATACATACTGACATAATGCAAAGCATCATGGGATATATGCAAATCACCATGCCATTTCAGACTTGTTCAATTTACAGCAATTTACATGTATTTTTTTTTTTTTGCTTAAATCTTTTATTAAGATTTTGTGCATGTAAAAACAGTTACAAGCATTGTTAAAACACATATACTATGTACAATTAAAACTCTAACAACTATTTACAAAGGTCGACATATACCACACAAATCATTTTCTCAGGTCTATTACTATTACTCTACTGCTTTCTACCAATTCGTAAACTTGAATTTATATTTATATGCCGCTTAATATCCTTCTTCTCTTTTTGCTATTGGTCCTTCTGCTCAGGCCTTAACTCCCAGCCTGTAAGACCAATACTTCCTCCATGGTCAGTGTTGCCAGAAAGGGGCTCCATATGGATATGAAGGTCTCTGTTTTGTCTCTAATCTGATAAGTTTTCTTTTCCATTACCAAAGCCCCTATAGTCAAAGAGCGCTACTGCTCAATGGAAGGATCCATTGCCGATACCCAAGTGTTCAGATTAGCCATTTTCTATGTGGGGACCACTCCTCCCCCTCTCCCGTCTCCATGCCAAACAATAGGTCAATTGGAGTGAGAGGTATGTCTGAGCCCAGAATACCACTCGGGGTCTGTGCTATCCTTTTCCAGAATATTTGTAATCTGGGGCATGCACAGAAACAGTGGAAGTATGTACCTCTCTGTTCCTTGCATCTGTTACAAGTATCAGTTACTTCCTGCTGGTATCTGTGTAGGACCACTGGAGGGCAGTAGAGCTTATGTACAAATTTATAAGCTGACTCCTTATATTTATTTGAGAGGAGTAGGCCCATATACATTTCTAGTATAAGTCCCCAATTATAGTCAGAAATTGGAAATCCCAAATCCTTTTCCCATAGGCCCCTAGTATTGTGTTTCATATCTCGAATATTGTCTCGAATTATATGCACCATAGCCCCCACAATACCATTAGGATCCTTTCTAGCCCTGCAAATCAAGGCCTCTGCTTTTTCCAATGAGATTGCCTGTAGCCCCTGCTTCCTCATCTGTTTATAATAGTCCCTGTCCTGGAAGAACTGAAACAAGTGGTTATTTGGTACCCCTCTGGTCTCATTAAGCTCCTGAAAAGAGCATAAGTCCTTCCCCCTGAGGAGGTCTCCTATGCATTGCACCTCTCTAGTGTCCCACTCCTCAAATCCTGGGTCCTCCAATCCCGGTCGAAAGAAGGGGTTCCCACATATCAGTCGGAGTATCGTCTCAGCCTCCTGTCCTCCCAAAGCCTTCTTGCTCTGTGTGCAGCTCTCCAGTACCATCAGCACCAGAGGGTTGATCCGAGCCTGGGATACGTATGCCCTTCTCCCTCCTCTAGTTAGGTATGCTGAAATCCTACCCTGGGCCTCCATATCCTCCAGATCTATCCAACTAGCTGCATCAGGTCTGGCAACCCAGTCTTTTACAATTCTCATTTACGCAGCCAGTATTAGCTCTTCATGTCAGGGCATGACCCCCACCCTTGAGATTGCCTTTAACCTGCCAAGCTGATTCTAGCCCTTTTCCCCTGCCATAACAATTCAGAGGAGCCCCTCTCCAGCTTCTTGTTATCCCTCTTATTAAGGCCCTTTGGGAGCATCTGCAGCAGGTAGAGGATCCTTGGTAGGATATTCATTTTGATTACGTTTATTTGCCCTATCCAGGACAGTGGTAGTGCTCTCCACCTCTTCATTTCTGCTACCATGCTATTAACCAAGGGGATATAGTTCAGACAGTAAAGTTCTGGGATAGTCTTCCCAATATTAACCCCCAAGTATCTAAAGGAGGAACGAACCTCTGTTAAACACCACAACTCCTTCCCCCTTACCATCTCCTTCCCTAGGTACATTACTTCTGACTTATCTAGGTTTATCTTATATCCTGAGAAGGTGGCGAACCCATCGATAAGTTCTAATAAGGGAGGCATGGAGTGCTCTGGGTCACTTAAATACAAAATTATGTCATCCGCATAAAGTGACATTTTGTGTTGTTTGTCTCCCATGCCCCCAACTCCATTGATATGTGGATTCTGTCTAATGGCCATGGCCAATGGCTCAATTGCCAAATCAAATAGTAGTGAGGAAAGCGGACACCCCTATCTCATACCCCTGAACAGGGAGAACCACTCTGACAGCACCCCATTGGTCAGCACCACAGCCTGTGGAGGGCCGTACAAAGCCCTAATCATACCAATGAATCTTTCCCCTAGTCCGAATCTGCCCAATGCCTCAGAGGTATCCCCATTCAATTCTGTCAAAAGCCTTCTTGGCGTCCAGGGACAAAATCACTGTCATTCCTGGACGCCTAGAAGAGCAATGCACCATGTTCAAAACCTTCCTCACATTATGGTAGGAGTGCCTACCCCGTATGAAACCTGTTTGATCTGGGTGTATTAACTGTAGGAGCAACACATCCAGATGGGCAGCCAGAACCTTGGCATAAATCTTAGCATCCATATTCAACAGGGATATAGGCTGATATAAGGCACATTCCTGGGGGTTCCTTCCGGGTTTCGGTATAACACATATCGTCGCTACCACCATAGTGGACAGAAAGTGGATTTCCCTCCCTAGGTTCCCAAAATAATTCCCACAGCAAGTCCACCAATCCCTGTCCCAGTTTCTTATAGAACTCAGCTGGGAGGCCATCTGGCCCAGACTCTTTGCAGACTTCATGCGCTGTATGGCCACTCTGATTTTTTCCTTGGAGATTTCCCTGCCTAGCTCTTCCTGTTGCTTCTCAGTGATTCCCTGAATTTTAACCTTGCCCATAAATTCTTTTTCCCTATCTTTTGTACCTTCACACTCAGCCTTATATAGGGCCTGGTAAAACTTCTTAAACCTATCCCCAATAGCTTGGGGTTCCCTGATCAGGACTCCTACTTCCCCTCGTATCTCCTGAATTCTCGCACTCCCCCTTCAAACAACATGAAGTCGTAATGTATTCTGACATATTACAGTGATCCCCAACCTTTAAACTGCCCTGGAGAACAAAGAGTTAACTTTCTATGCAGGTCATAGAATGCTGAGCTCGAGCTCAGTTGGAGTCTCTGTCTAGAGTGTTGCAAACTCAAACCGTCAGATTCTTTACTCCGCCTCACTGAACGGTCGCTCTGGAGATTTCTCCTTTAGCTCGGTTCGAAAGTCGGTTAAAGTTTCAGTTTTCGTCGTTTTTTAAACCGAAAAAGTTATCCGCATAGTCAGTTCAGTCTTTGTCTGTGGTGCCATAAGTACTAGATAGGAATTGTTCTGTTTTTCTGTGTGGAACTTGTAAAAGTGCGGGTCGGTTTGGCTGAACCGGCCATTTGATTATGAGATCTTGTGTTATGTGTTTTTACTTAGTGTGTGGTTACCGGTCCTTATCGGTTCTAAAAAAAAGACGTGTTTTAGTACGTTTTTTCCCAATACCTGTGACATGGTTAAGAACCGATAAGGGAGTCTTGCCTGGCGGTTGCCATAGAAAGGGTAAATTGGTTAGGTTGGTCATGTCTGAGAAACCCAAGAAAAAAACGGTCCCACTGGGTTTCAACACTGCAGTGAGTGTGGGGAGGTCTTTGCTAAGGCCGATCTCTACACCACCTGTGTTTATTGTCTGGGGTTTGACCATCTCGATTCAGACTGCCAAATATGTAACAATTTTCCCAAATCTACCCTTGAGAAGAGATTAGGTTGACTGAGGGAAAAGGAGGCCGAGAAGTCTGCTGACCCGGATGGCCAGCCCGGTTCAGTTCCAACCGAACCAGAAGGAGTGCCCTCTGACCAGGGTGATACTTCTTCGGGCAAAAGGAGAGCAGATTCTGAGGGATCGGTTCTGACAAAAAGAAAATGCAAAGACAAATCGTCCGGTTCAGATCCAGAGGTTCATGTTCTGACCGCCAAAGAGATAGCCAGAGCGATTCAGATTGTGGAATCGCTCCGTCCGGTTCCTACCGATCCGGCACCTTCTGGCAGGGGTTCGGTTCGGTTGGTTCCCCTGGTTCAAGATTATACCCTCGAAGATTTTTATTAATCGGAGTTTGAAGAGGAAGGGGAATTTGAGGATGATGATGGTGAAAGTGAGAGTCTGGATGTGCCTGTGGAACCAGACATCTCCCCAAACAGACCTTCAGGTGTTTCCCCTCCTAGGCTTTCTGAGTCCCCTTCTCACTTTATGTTCTACAGAAAGGTGGCTGAAACCCTCCAGCTTCCTATGGAGGAGGCTGTGGAAGATCAAGAGGAGCCTGATTATGTAGAAATGATGGACATCCCAGAGTCCAGGAAACTGTCTATTCCCCTCCACAAATCCTTTGGGAGACAGACACTAAAAATCCTAAAGTCTCCTAACACTATACCTCCTGTGGATAGAAGAATGGACAAGAGGTATACACTTTCAGGCTCAGACACTGAGTTCTTATACCAGCAATGCAGCCATGTTGGGGTAGTGCAGGCTGCTGCCTGTGACAAGGCAAATATTCCCTTGGCTTCAGACCCCCCAGACAAGGACTCCAGGAAGATTGATGCCATGGCAAATAAACAGTACATGGCATCTTCCTTGGGATGCAGGCGAATTACATGGCCTATACAGCCAGGTACCAGAAGTCCAGGTGGGACACTGTACTGGCACTGTCTAAACAGGCCTACCCCCAGCTAGCCAAGGAGCTGGAGGAGGTGGCTGCAGATGGGATTGAGGCATCTAAAGTTCAGTTTCATGCTGCTGTGGACTCTAATGATGTTTCATCAAGAGTCATGGCTACATCTGTGGCTCTTCGGAGAATGGCTTGGCTCAGATGTGCTAGCCTCTCACAGGACACCCAGGCTAAGGCCATGGATTTTCCTGTAGTGGGTAATTCCCTGTTTGGGGAGCAGACGGAGAATTACATGAAGAAAATGGATGAGTACAGGACCACTTACAGGAGTGCTCAGGTCATGGTGAGGCAGGCAACTCCTCAGAGGCAGCAGGGGCAGGCATTTTCAAAGGCCTTTTTACCAAGCACAGGCCTCCTCTTCCTTTTCTCAGAGGGGGTTCTTCAGAGGGAGAGGCAGAAGGGGATGAGCGGGGCTGCATCCACTCCTCAGCCTAAAGCCCCTGCCAAGCAGACAGTCTGATGGGCCTGCCCGGGTCGACTCTCCTATTCCAGTAGGGGGAAGGCTGGCTTACTTTGTCCAGGACTGAATGTCTATTACATCAGACAGTGGGTCCTGGAAGTAGTAAGCCAGGGACTGGTTCTCAGCTTCAGAAAATTTCCAAAGATGAGAGCCAGATCTTTTCCACCTGCAAATCTCTTGGAAACCCTTGCCCTAGAGGCAGAGGTTTCTTCTCTTCTTGCCTTAAGAGCCATAGAGAGAGTACCTACCCTACACTGAGGCAAAGGACTGTACTCCAGGTACTTCCTGACCGCCAAAAAGACAGGGGAGTGGCGACCCATCGTAGACCTAAGATATCTAAACAAACATCTTTTAAAACCAAAGTTCAAGATGGTAACTCTGGGAATAATCCTTACCTCTCTAAGGCCAGGGGACTGGCTAGCCTCCCTGGACCTCAGAGATGCCTACTTTCACATTCCCATCAAGCGCTCCCACAGAAAGTACCTCAGGTTCGAGTTGCCCTCAGGCCACTATCAGTTCAGAGCAATGCCCTTTGGCCTAACCTCAGCCCCAAGGGTTTTCACAAAGTGCCTGGCAGTAGTAGTTGCCTTTCTAAGAAGGCAAAAGATTTCCATTTTTCCATATCTGGACGATTGGCTAATAGTGGGTCAGTCTCCAGGCCAAGTCAAGTCTCACCTGCAAGTGCCCCAACAAGTGCTCACTTCTCTAGAATTTCTTCTCAACCTTCCCAAGTCAGTTCTCGAACCAGTCCAACTTCTTACTTTTATAGGGGCAGAATTGGACACACTCAGAGCAAGAGCCTTTATTCCTCTAGAAAGGGCAAGGGTTCTTATGGAACTAGCCTCTTCCTTCAGCCTTCGGATTTCTCGACCAGCAAGGCATTTCCTCCAGCTCTTGGGCCACATGGCAGCTTCAACAGCAGTGGTCCAAGGGGCAAGATTCCAGATGAGGAATATTCAGTTCCACTTGAGAGCTTTTTGGTCTCAGAGGAAGGATTCCCTTACCAAACTGATCCCAGTGACTCTGACCTTGATCCAATCCCTCCAGTGGTGGCAGGATCAGGACAATTTAAGACAAGGTGTTCCTTTTGCTACTCATCCTTGTTCAGTGGTCCTTACCACGGACACTTCTCTTCTGGGCTCTGGAGCCCATCTGGGGTCCCTCACTGCCCAGGGGCTGTGGTTCCCCCCCCCCCCCAAGAATCCCTTCTCCATATCAATCTCCTAGAGCTCAGTGCAGTTTTTCTGGCCCTTAAGGCTTTCTCTCAGTCAGTACAGAACAAGGTGGTTCAGGTCAGAACAGACACCACCACCACCATGTGGTACATCAACAAGCAGGGAGGCATTCGGTCCACGGCCTTGTGCACAGAAGCCATGAAGTTGTGGTCCCTGTCTTATTCCCTGCAAACCTCTCTGGTAGCAGTTCATCTTCCAGGGAAGGACAATGTGCTAGCAGATGCACTGAGCAGGATCTCTCTGGGCCATCACAAATGGTCCCTGGACCCTCAGGTGTTGAAATTGATTGTTTCAAGGTGGGGCACTCCAGAGGTAGATCTCTTTGCAGCCCCAGACAATCACCAACTCCCTCTCTTTTGTTGCAGACCTCCAGTCTTGGTCTCAGTCCCCCTGGATGCCCTGATTCTGACTTGGGAAGGGAAATTTCTGTATGCCTCCCTTCCCCTTCCCACTCCTGTTCAAAGTTTTAGTCAAAATAAGGTCTCAACCTTGCAAAGTGATTCTGATTGCTCCAGACTGGGCCAGACAGCCCTGGTACCCCTTGTTGCTGTCCCTAGCAGTCCATCTTCCCCTGTCTCTTCCCAGGAATTACAACCTGTTAACATCCTCTCGGGAGGATTTGGTACCCCAATCTTCAGTCTCTCAATCTCAAGGCATGGCTCTTGAAGAGTTAGAGTTTGTAGATCTGCATCTTTCCCAAGGGGTTCTGGATACTCTCAAAGCTTCTCGAAAGTCCTCCACCAGAAAGACTTGTAACTCCAAATGGAAGAGATTCAGCATTTGGTGTTCTAAGAAGCATATTTCTCCAGATATTGCTGGATTGCCTACGGTTCTGGTTTATATGGTCCATCTTAATGGACTAGGCCTCAGACCAGCTACTTGAAAGGTACACTTGTCAGCTGTTTCTGCGTTTTTGTCTGTGGGGAAGTCTTCGTCACTATCTTCTCATCCTGTGTTCTGTAAATTTTTTAAAGGATTGCTTCACACCAATCCTCCTTTTAGAGACCCCCTGCCCCTGCCTGGGATTTGAATGTTTGCATTGCTCACCTTACGCAACCCCCTTTTGAGCCTATGTCTTCAGCAGAGCTTAAGTACTTGACTTGGAAAACTGTGTTCTTGGTAGCCATTACCTCTGCCAGGCGTATCAATGAATGGCAAGCCCTGTCAGTGGAACATGACTCTATCTCATTTCACAGGGATAAAGTGGTCCTTAGAACCAATAGAAGGTTCTTGCCCAAAGTGGTTTCAGACTTCCACTTAAACCAGTCTATGTCTCTTCCTGTTTTCTTCGCTGATCATTCTTCCTCAGGAGAGAGGAGGCTACACAGTTTAGATGTTAAAAGAGCACTTAGTTACTACATAGAATGTACCAAGGGTCGCAGGTTTTTTTTTTTAATTATTCTTTTTATTGTTCATATTTTAACTTATATACATATAGGTCTACAGTTGTGGTTTTATACAGTGCATCTACAACTGGTCCAATAAAACAGACAGTTCTAGGGGTTCAGATAATTTCTCAATCTAAGATCCAACATTTTCCAGTTATTTCATTGCTCTCATATAGATTACAACCTCAGTATATCCTAGTACAGAATTCCATAGGTATCATTGAATAACAAGTAGATAAGCGCTGGTCACTCTCCAGATCATCGAACTCTCCCCTCTTGTGTCTGATCCACCCCTCCAATTGTATTTCGGGCTCCAGACAGACCGGAGTATTGGGGAAGAGGGGCGAGGGTGCAGGCCCAGGCCTCACAGGGAAGGGGGGGTTAGCCATCAGAGCTGAGACTCACAGGTTCCTGCAGAGGTACAAAAACTAGGGCACAAAAGTGGGGTCTATTAACATATAGCTGCCACCGCACCCATCTTATAGAGAAAATCTCCACGCGTTCATTTATATTATATGTCATTTTTTCTGTGTTGTAAATTTGCCGGGTAATTTCCCACTAGTCTCAGATGGTTGGAGGATTTATTGTTAGCCATTGCCTAGTTATTACCTTTTTGGCTGCTGTAAGGAGCAGTGAAAGCAGGTATGTTGTGTTTGGGCCTCGATAAGGCTTGGGTAATGCAAAGAACAAGTATATCTCTGGTGTCAACTGAAATTGTGGATCGATAAGCTGCTGTAACTGTACTTCCAGCTGTTTTAAAAAGTTGGAGAGCGCTGGGCATGCCCAGAGAATGAGTCAGATTGGCCTCCCGCTCACCACACTTTCGCCTACACTCTGCAGTTTTGTTTAATGAGTAGTGCTTAGTGACCTTGGGTGACCTAAAATATCGTATCAAGACCTTCCAGGTGAATTCTCGTCATTCATATGAACTTGTAACCTTGGAGAAGTAGCTGCATGCCAGTCGCCAATCTGAGATAGTCAGTTGACAACCCGACTGGGTCACAGGTTTGACTCCCTCCAGTTGTTCCTCACTTATGGAGAAGTGGGAAAGGGCAAACCTGCCACCAAGAGATCTGTTGCCTAGTGGATTGTGCCTTGTATACAATTCTGCTATGAAAAACTGGGAAAACTCCACCCTCAATCCTGAGGGTTCATTCCACAAGAGATACAGCTGCTTCCCTGGCTGCTGCCAGAGATATCCCTCTCTTAGAAATTTGTCAAGCAGCCACCTGGGAAAAAGTCCATACCTTTACCAAGCATTACTCTCTGGATATCCAGACTAGGAGTGATGCTCGGTTTGGCACAGCAATACTTCAGAGCCTATTCCCAAAGTAGGTTCTGCCTCTCTTCCATGGAGGTACTGCTTGGTAGTCTGCAATATGTCAGAATACAGCAAGACTTCATGTTGTTTGAAGAAAAAATTACTCACCTTAGTAATTGTGTTTCTTCTAATGGAGTCTTGCTGTATTCTGACCTCCCTCCCTGCCTCCCCTCTCAGAACCTGTTTTTGGGAAGTGGGTGGGCAGGTGCAGTGTTGCACCCCAGGGGTGCTTTTTTTTTCCACACCCGCCTCCTTTTTGTTTGAGTGTTGATTTATTACTGTTATTTGTATTAGATTGGGTTTTTGGGTTTCCTGACTTGAGTCTTCCTTGGGAATCCAAAATTTTTTTCTGCCAGTTGGCTAGTAGGAATTTTACAGTTTCCACAAAGAATTTTTAGTTAGTTGGGCTCGTAAGAATCTGACGGTTTGAGTTTGAAACACTCCAGACAGAGACTCCAACCGACCTCGAGCTAAGCATTCTATGCCCTGTATAGAAAGTTAACTCTTTGTTCTCTGGGGCAGTATAAAAGTTGGGGATCACTGCAGTATGTCAGAATACAGCAAGACTACATTAGAAGAAACACAATTACTAAGGTGCGTAATTTTTTGTTCTACCCCTAATGAGGTTCACCAGCATGGGCCTTGGTTTATTGCCCCATTCGTAGAATTTATGTTTCATAAACAATATCTGATTTCTTGCTTGCTGTGCTAGCATATTATTAAGTGTCCCCCTTGCCGTTGCCAGCACCTGTAGCACCTCTTCTCCCCCCCCCAACTGCTCTACGCTCCAATACCCTAACCTTCAGGTGCAACTCCTCTTGACGTTTAAGCTGCTCCTTTTTATATCCTGCCACGTAGCCTATGATAGCCCCTCTTAAGTAGGCCTTCCCCGCATCCCAAAATACCTGTTTGGATGGCGCAGTTTCTTTATTAAACTCCACATATCTCCCCAGCTGCTCTTTCAAAAATGTCCTAAACTCCTCTTTTCCTATCAGGTGCAATGGAAATCTCCATGAGGCAGGTTTCAGCCCGTTGGCCTCAAATTCTAATGCCATAATAACCATGGCATGGTCTCAGATGTGTATAGGTCCATGCTTAATTTCTGCCATCTTGTGATACCACCCCCCTTCAATATAGATGTGATCCAGCCTGGACCATGTCTTATGAGGATTGGAGTAAAAGGTATACTTGAGCATGGGATTGGCCGTTCTCCATGCATCCAGTATGTCTAAATCCACTAAGCCTTCCCTCCACTGTTTCATGCAGCTTCCTCTCTTCCCCTACCTCCCGAGTGATCCATCTTTGGGTCCAGATTACAATTGAAGTCTCCACCCATTATCAGCCCCTGAAATTGTTCTCTTATAAGCAGATCTAGAATGGAACGATAATACGAGGGCTCAAAAACCGCAGGTGCATATACACTCCCAAATGTGACCCGTGCCCCATGCAGCATTCCCTCAACAAACACGTATCTCCCTTCGCTCTTGTCTTGCACCACTTTTATAACCTTAAAAGGAAGTTGTTTGTGTATCAATATTGCCACCCCCCCTCTTGTGTGAGGAGAAAGAAGCAGCATGGCATGTCCCTATAGAGTTCCTCACCAGCTTCTGGTGCTCTGTAGGTGTCAAGTGTGTTTCTTGTAGTAAGGCAACTTGGGCACATACCCTTCTAAGAGCTGTCAGAAGACTGGTATGTTTAGTCAGGGAGGAGAAGCCCCGAACATTCCACGAGACAATATTCACCCTCTCTTTCTGAGCCATCCCGATATTAGTACATGCATCTCCCCCACCTTTACAACAGAGTTCAAATCTGCGGCCATCATAATATACATCATTTCTTCTCTTACTTTATGTGCAGTGTGGACCTAGCAATTAAATCCAACTCTGAACACATAACATATAATATTTGAACTATGCCCCCCCCCAAACTATATACAATACAATCTCCCCATCCCCCCTCAGAAACATACATTTCCACAACAAGTATGTTCTCACCCCTGTTGATGTGCTAAAGGGTTTGATACAAAAAAGAACAATTTTGATCAAGCTCCCCGGTTGCTGTAGTCTCTTTCCACCATTCTCTCATTCCTTCAGCTCGTTTAGGTACAAACTTAATCCTGAGCCCAAGGAATTCTCCTTCCTCTGCATTCAAGATATTATCTTAATCAATCACCTGTCCTTTCAATTTAGCATCCCTCCTTCCCATAACACTTGCCTGTCCTTTCCCTCTTGCAGTCCCTCCTCTGTGTATGAGCATGCATGCCCATCTGTCCCCTCATTCACCCAGATGAGCTGCATACCTCTTTTTCTCCCCCCCCCCCCCACAAGGCTAGGCATCGCAATTCAGTCTCAACGCGCAGGCCCTCCTCGCGAGTCTGGTCTCAGCACTCCTCTTGTTTAATAGTATAAGGGTTGGAGGGTTGCGGGCCACATCTGATAAACCTCCCTCAGGGTCTTTCTCAGCCACCTCCTTAATAATTTGACCAAAATGGTTGCTCCTCAATAACCCCATCCAGATGCTGTTAGAATTTTGGCATACATATCAGCATTGATCCCCCTACTTATCCCCTTCTACCCCCCCATCAGATGCAGACGTGCAAAATCCTCTATTCCCCTTCATCTAAGTATACTGCGTACCTTTTCTATTCCACGAGGCTAGGCTGCACGAGTTATTTTCAATGCACAGGCCCCCCGTCGTGAATTGGGTCTCAACATTCCTCCGGTTCAGTGGAGCAGTGGCCACACATATTGATCGTCCCTTGAGGCCGAAATCAGCCATCGCGTGGACAGTACTTTCTCCAGGCCTCTCTCATCTCCTTCAAATCACAGTCCAGTGTTGCACATGAGTAGCTCAGGGGATGTACGAGCTTGCCAATCTCTCTTATAGGGGAACCCCCACCATTTACATCCCATGGACATCCTCAATAATGGTCAGGACAGGCACCCTACATTAGTCTCATCCAACTGCAGCAAAAGGTTTTGATTCACATTTTTAACATTTTTCTTAAATATTTACAGGAAAACTGGACATCTTCTCTCTCCAGCTAGCGTAATCTCTCCTCTTTCTGTGGCAGTCATCCTATCTTTTGCTTTAGCTCCGCTACAAACTTAGCTGCTTTATCCGCTTCCCAGAAGCTATACGTAGCTCCTTCTTGTCTGATTTTCATAGTGGCCGGGAAAATCATGTACCATTCAATTTTTGCACGCTGACAGTCAGCAATCACCTCATTAAATTCCCACCTCTCTTTCCCGACTCTTGTGGAATGATCTTGGGATATGAACAGGCGTATTCCTTCGTACTTTAGCTCAGCCATGCTTTTATATGCCTTCCACATCTCTTGTCTATCTTGGAAGTTGTGGAAGTGGAATATTATTTGCCTCGGTGAGTGTTCTTCCTGGGGTCGCGGCTGCACTGCTCAATGCGCTTGCTCCAATTTATATCGGCCTCCCTTCAGATTCAGCTCCAGTAATGCTGGCAATATCTTCCCACAGAATCCAAGCGTATTTGAGCCTTCCTTACCTTCAGGGAGGCCCCGGAGCCACAAATTGGACCTCCGGTGATAATTTTCCTGATAGTCCAGGGCCTTCCTGAGGTCTTGCACTTGTTTCTCCAGGTCCTCCATACGTCTTGGGATTGGGTGAAGCGTGTCCTCCGCTGCTGAGATACGGCCCTCCGCTTCCTCCAACCGCTCTTGCTGCTGTTCTAGTTGGGCATCTATGGTGGCCAGCCTGCAGTCAATTTTACCTTCTAGCCTTTCCAGTTGGGGGGACAAAGCATCCATCAGTTGTTCCTTCAGTTCTCGGCCTGTCGCCGCCATTTCAGCGGCCGAGATAGAGATGGGGCCCACAGTATTCGGCTGTCCCATAGCTGGTGGCTTTTTGCTATTTTTTGTACCTGCCCGTTGTGATTTACCACCCTTCGGCACCACATAATCATCCATGGTGCAGTTCTTAACTTTCGGTCTCCTTTATTATTTTCTTGAGCGAGATATTCCAGTGGATTCTTTATTTTTATTAACCCGGGGAACGGAGCTCGACAAAGACACGTCCTCACGCCATGAAGCGGTCACGTGATCCCCTACATGTGTTTTAAATAGCACAACTAACTTAATTTCTATAATAGTCACCTAGTACGTTTTACCATTATCAAAAACACCTAGTGCCATGGTATTTTCAACATTTACAGGCTTCATAAACATAAGGTATATTATGACATAGTACTTTTACATACTAAATCCAACAGCCATAAACACAACCTGTTTTACATACACTTGAAAGTCACCACAATAACCTCCCTGTATGAGGACCTGAGAGGGAAAAGGAAAATTAAAGAGGACACTATAGCATAGTCAAGAAAGGGAAGGGGGGGTGCCCATAGGTGGTCAACCTTATGGACTAGAAATTGTAAAGGATAGAACAGACTAAGAAATAGAAGAACTGTTGCAACAGATTTAAGAAAAGGTCAGTCTTCAACAGTGGCAGGAGCTCACTGTCACAATGTACCTATGGAATGTTTTGTCTCTTTCTTAATTGTTTTGTCTGTAGTCTCTTCTGTGAACACCTTTGCCCCCCTAACTGCCCTCCCTGACTCCCTTTGCTTCTACTGGTGACAATCCCTATCCTCCTCCTCCTTTTAAGTTCTTTTGTAGTTTATGAAGGCTAGTTTTTGTGCCCTTTCCACTTCCGCTACCTGCCTAGTGAACCAGATTGGCTTTCTCCTCCTCCTCCTGTTCTTGCTCATCAGCGTGATACATAGCTGGGTATTTCTGTTGATTCCTTGTCTTATTGCAGCCTACTTTTCCTCAACCCCCTTCTGTTCCCCCACCTGTACCAGGGCGCCCCTCAGGCATACCCTCATTTTCTCGAAGTCAGTTCTCATGAAGTCCAGGACCCTTGTTTTGGTGCGGCTTGACTCTGGCCCAGTTCTTAAATTAAACCTCATCAACCAGTAGACGCTGGTCCCCAGGTGGTCTAACACCTCTACGTTATTAACACTTTCCCTGCTTGTTAGCATCTGGTCCAGCACTGCACCCTCCCGAGTGGGTTCCAGTTCAAGTTGCCTGAGGCACGCCTCCTGCAGAAAGTCCAGGATGTCCCTGCGCCTTGAGGTTGCCGCTGCTGGGAGGCTCCACTCCACATCCGGAAGGTTGAAGTCCCCCACCATCAACAACTCTCATTTGCTAGCCATTTTTCATATTGTTTGCAGCAAATCTCTGTCCTCCTCTTCCCCTGTGCTAGAGGTATGTATACCACCCCCATACATTTAACTGACCCTTTCTTCTTCTCCAGTGCAATCCACAGCACCTCCGCTCCCCTTATCCCCCTTGTATTTCCGTAGCCTTTATGTAGTCCCTCACATGAACAGCTACCCTTCCCCTTCTCCTTTCCCTGTCCCTTCTAAACAGAGTAAAACCAGGAATGACCCAGTCTTCATGCTGCATGCACCAGGTTTCTGTGATGGCCACTAGATTTGTGTGTCCCCCAGCTATGGCGGCCTCTAAGTCCTCGATTTTATTGCCCAAGCTATGGGCATTCACACACATTGCCCTCAGTATGCTTTTCCCTCCCTTTGTACCACCTCTGTTCTAGTCCTGTTCCCCACTTTCAGGGGAGTGCCAGCTAGGTTTCCTTCTCCCTTGCCTGTCCTCTCTTTCTTCCTAGCCTCATGCTCCCCATTTAACAGTTTAAATACAAGACCCTGTCCATGTACCCTTTTAGCTTCTCCCTGAGGACTTTTGACCCCTTCTCATTTAGGTGCGGCCTATCCTTTGAAAAAAGTCCCTCATCCAATCACCTGGTTCCCCATCTGGGAACAAGCGACCACCAAACAGTGTGGTTCACGATAAACTCAGCCATACAGTCAAGTCATACAAAAGCAAGAGTATTGGACTTTAGGAGGGCTGACTTTGGGAAAATGAGAGAGTGCCTCAGAAAAGCACTAGCAAGCAGGCAAGGAGGGGTGGAGGAACAATGGAGAGTAATCAAAACAGCCATCACAGAGGCAACAAGCCTTTGTGTAAAGCAAATCAACAAAACACAACGAAGGAAAAAACCGCTATGGTTCTCAAAAGAGGTGGCAGGGAAGGTTAAGGAGAAAAGGATAGCATTCAGGAAATATAAGGAAACACAGAAGGAGAAGGACAGAGAACTTTATCAGTTAACAGAAAGAGCCTGGAAGGCTGTCAGAATAGCAAAGGCCCAAACCAAGGAAAGGATAGCCAGCTCTGTTAAGAAGGGGATAAGACCTTTATAGGTACATTAGGGAGCGAAGAAAGACCAAAGGAGGGATACTGAGGCTTAATAAAGGGGAGGAATGTGGTAGAGGGTGACAGTGAAAAGCAGGGATACTGAACGAATATTTCTGCTCAGTATTCACAAAGGAAGAGGAGGGGTACCTAAACCAAACAAGAGAAACACTCTGAAGACGAGGTCAATACCAGTCCATTTACAGAAGAAAGGGTTCTGAAAGAACTAAAAATTGAAGGTGGACAAAGCAATGGGGCCTGATGGGATTCACCCAAGAATTCTAAAAGAACTAAGGGTAGAACTAATGACACCACTGACTACTCTCTTTAACAAATCATGGGAGGATGGGGTGGTACCCGAGGACTGGAGGAGGATGTGATTCCTCTTCACAAAGTGGGAGTAGGACAGAGGCAGGAAACTACAGACCAGTTAGTTTGACCTCAGTGGTAGGTAAAATGATGGAATCACTTCTGAAGGAAAGAATTGTTGAGTACCTAGAGGCCAGTGGGGCACAGGACCCAAGGCAGCATGGATTCACGATGGGAAGGTCGTGTCAGACGAATCTAATAGATTTCTTTGACTGGGTGACCATAGTAGAAGACCAGGGAGGGGCTGTGGACATGGCTTACCTAGATTTTAGCAAGGCATTTGATACAGTCCCAAACAGAAGATTAATACACAAGTTAGCCAGCCTTGGAATGGGTCCCAAGGTGGTAGCCTGGATAAAAAATTGGCTAGACAACAGGACGCAAAGGGTAGTAGTAAATGGAGTCCACAGTGAAGAAAGAAGGGTTACTAGCGGGGTACCGCAGGGTTCAGTACTGGGACCGGTCCTTTTTAATGTCTTTATAAGTGACATTGCAGAGGAACTGGAAGGAAAAGTATGTCTCTTTGCAGATGACACTAAGATCTGCAACAGGGTTGATACACCAGATGGAGTGGAAAGGAAGAGAAGGGACTTGGCAAGGTTGGAGGAATGGTCAAATGTATGGCAGCTCAGATTCAATGCAAAGAAGTGCAAGGTAATGCACCTGGGACACAAAAACCCAGGGCAAGAGTACACAATGGGGGGTGAGATACTGACAACAGTAAAAATGGAAAGGGACCTGGGGGTAATTATATCAGGTGACCTAAAGGTGGGCAACCAATGTGAGAAGGCAGTAAGGAAGGCTGGGGGGATACTGGGATGCATAGGGAGAGGCATCAATAGTAGAAAACAGGAAGTTGTTATCCCTCTGTACAGACAGTTGGTGAGACCCCATCTGGAGTACTGTGCGCAGTTCTGGAGACCCCATCTCCGCAAAGACATAGACAGAGTGGAGGCTGTCCTGAGGAAGGCAACCAAAATGGTGCAGGGTCTGCACCAGAAGACATACGAAGAAAGTCTAAAGGAGCTTAATATGTATACCCTTGAGGAAAGGAGGGAGAGAGGGGACATGATAGAAACTTTCAAGTATCTCAAGGGAATCAACAAAGTCCAAGAGGGTGGCATCTTTCAGAAAAAGAGATGTGCAAGAACAAGGGGGCACAATTTGAAGATAGAGGAGGGTCGGCTCAGAGGTAATATGAGGTAGTATTTTTTTCACAGAGAGGGTTGTTGATGCATGGAACAGCCTCCCTGAGGAGGTCGTGGAGTCAAGAACAGTGGAGGAATTCAAGAATGCATGGGACAGACATAAGGCGATCCTAGTGGGGGGTAGGAGGAAGTAAGCTGTTGGTTAATTAGGATCTGCAGCTTATCTGTTAGGTAGGAAAATGGGCAGACTAGGTGGGCCAAGCGGTCCTTCAAACAACATGAAGTCTTGCTATATTATGACATATGCAGTGAGTCCCAACCTTCGAACTACTCCGGAGGTGAAAGAGTTAACTTTCCATGCCAGGCATGGAACCTTGAGCGCGAGCTCAGTTGAAAACTCTGTCTGTTGTTCTTCAAACTCAAACTGTCAGATTCTTTACTCCGCCTCACTGAACAGTCGCTCCGGAGATTTCTCCTTCTGCTCGGTTCGTTTTGTCGGTTAAAGTATTATTTTATCGGTTTTTTGACCGAAATTAAACCTCAACCGGTCGGTTCAAGCTCTGTCTGTGGTATTGTAAGTAATAGATAGGCTTACATTTATATTTATTCTGTGTGGAACTTGTAAACGCTTTTCGGTTCGGTTTGAACCGATCAGGTTATTTTCAAAATTTACTAGTCCTTATTTAGAGTGCGGTTCCCGGTTCTTATCGGTTCTAAAAAAATGGATTTCATTATGGTTTTTTCCATGACCCGTGACACGGTTGGGAACCGATAAGAGAGTCTTGCTTGGCGGATTGACATAAACGGGCAAGTTTGGTTAGGCTGGCACTGTGTCTGAGAAACCCAAAAGAAAAACCGGGCCCACTGGGTTTCAGCACTGTAGTGTTTGTGGGGAAGCCTTTGCTAAGGCTGACCCACACACCACCTGTGTGTATTGTCTGGGGTTTGACCACCTCAATGCAGACTGCCAGATTTGTAAGAATTTTCCTGCTGCCACCATAGAAAAGAGAGTTGGTAGGCTCAGGGAAGGGGCAAAAAGTCCGCTGACCGGATGATTGTGGTTCGGTTCCAACCCGAACTGGAAGGAGAATACCCTCTGACCAAGGCGATACTTCCTCAGGCAAGCGAAGAGCCAGCTCTGAGGAGCCGGTTCCAACTAAAGGACTAGAAAGTCAGCTGGTGTGGAGCCAAAGTTCTCTCCAACCGCTGAGGAAATAGCTAAAAGCAATTCAAGTGTCAGTCACTTTCCCGGTTCTTGAATTGACACCACCATCAGGGAAAGCGCGGTTCGGCCGGTTCCACGATTCAAGATTATGATTTTGAGGATTTTTATGAACCGGAAGAAGGGGAAGAGGAGTATGAGGAGAGTGAATGTGGTTTTGAAAGTCTGGATGTGCCCATTGAGCCGGACATCTCTCCAGACAGACCGTCAGGGGTTTCTCCTCCCAGGCTGTCTGAGTCCCCTTCTCATTTTATATTCTATAAAAAAGTTGCTGAAACTCTCCGGCTCCCTGTTGAGGAAGGTGTTGATGACCAGGAGGAGCCTGATTATGTAGAAATGATGGATATTCCAGAGTCTAGGAGTCTGTCTATTCCTTTACATAAATCTTTTCGGAAACAGACAGTAAAAATTCTAAAAACTCCTCACACTATACCTCCTGTTGATAAAAGGATGGACAAGAGGTATACATTATCAGGCTCTGATACGGAGTTCCTCACACAGCAATGCAGCCACGTGGGGGTAGTGCATGCTGCAGCCTGTGACAAGGCAAATATTCCTCTAGTTTCGCACCCCCCTGAAAAGGACTCTGGGAGGATTGATGCCATGGCGAAGAAACAGTACATGGGAGCATCTTTGGGACTCAGACAGGCAAATTATATGGCTTATGCTGCTAGGTACCAGAAATCCAGATGGGATACTGTGCTGGCTCTAGCAAAACAGGTCCCTGACCAGCTTGCCAGGAGCTGGAACAGGTGGCTGCGGATGGTGTTGAGGCATCCAAGGTGCAATTTCATGCTGCAGTAGACTCTAATGATGTGTCATCAAGGGTCATGGCTACATCTGTGGCACTTCGAGAATGGCTTGGCTCAGATGTACTACCCTGTCACAGGATACCCAGTCTAAGGCCATGGATTTTCCTGTTGTGGGCAATTCTCTGTTTGGGGAGCAGACAGAGAATTACATGAAGAAAATGGATGAATGTAGGACCACATATAGGAGTGCACAGGCCAAGGAAAGGCAGGCCACTCCTCAAAGGCAGCATCCCAGGGGCAGGGGCAGGCCTTTTCATAGGCCTTTTTACCAAGCTCAGGCCTCCTCTTCTGCTTATGCCCAGAGGGGGTTCTTTAGAGGGAGAGGCAGACGGGGTGCAAGCAAGCTTGCTTCCACCCCAAAGCCCCTGCCAAGCAGGCACCCTGATGGGGTAGCCAGGGCCGATTCTCCTCTACCTGTAGGGGGCAGGCTGGCTTACTTTGTCCAGGACTGGAAGTCTCTAACATCAGACAAGTGGGTCCTGGAAGTAGTAAGCCAGGGACTGGTTCTCGGCTTCAAAAAATTTCCAAAGATGAGAGCCAGGTCCTTTCCACCTGCAAATCCATCAGAGGCACTTGCCCTAGAAACAGAAGTTTCTACCCTCCTGGCTCTCAGAGCTGTGAAAGGGTTCCACCCTCACACCAGGGCAAAGGGTTGTACTCCAGGTACTTCCTTACCCCAAAAAGACAGGAGAATGACGGCCCATCCTGGATCTCAGATACCTAAACAAGCACCTTTTAAAACCAAAATTCAAAATGGTGACTCTGGGAATTATTTTACCCTCTCTAAGGCCAGGGGACTGGCTAGCGTCCCTGGACCTCAAGGATGCCTACTTCCATGTTCTTATCAGAAGCTCCCATCGAAAGTACCTCAGATTCGAACTGCCCTCAGGCCATTACCAGTTCAGAGCAATGCCCTTCGGCCTCACCTCTGCCCCGAGGGTATTCACAAAATGCCTGGCAGTAGCAGTTGCCCGCTTAAGAAGGCAAAAGATTGCCATTTTTCCTTACCTGGATGACTGGCTCATAGTAGGCCAGTCTCCAGAACAAGTCAAACTACACCTTCAGGTAACTCAGCAACTGCTCACATCTCTAGGTTTCCTTCTGAATCTTCCAAAGTCAGTTCTAGAGCCTATCCAGCTTCTCACCTTCATAGGTACAGAACTGAACACAAAAGAGGCCAGAGCCTGCCTTCCTCTGGAAAGAGCAAGGACCTTGGTCTCTCTGGCCTCCTCTTTCACCCTGCAGGTCTCTCGACCAGCAAGGCATTTTCTGCAGCTCCTGGGGCACATGGCTGCTTCTACAGCAGTTGTGCAGGGAGCAAGATTTCAGATGAGGGACATCCAGTTCCATTTGAGAGCCTTTTGGTCTCAAAGGAGAAACCCTTTGACCAAATTGATCCCAGTGACTCGAACCCTGATCCAAGCCCTTCAGTGGTGGCAGGATCAGAGCAATCTGAGACAGGGGGTCCCCTTCACCCCTCAGTCATACTCCTTAATCCTTACTACAGATGCATCCCTCTTGGGGTGGGGTGCTCACATGGGTGATCTCACTACCCAGGGATTGTGGTCCCCTCAGGAATCTCTGCTCCACATCAATCTGTTGGAAGTCAGAGCAATTTTTCTAGCACTTCAAGTTTTTTCCACCTCTGTTCAGAACAAAGTTGTACAGATCAGAACAGACAACACCACTACAATGTGGTACATCAGCAAGCAAGGAGGCACTCGGTCTGCGTCTTGTGCACCGAAGCAATGAAGTTGTGGTCTCTGGTGTATTCCCTGAACACCTCCCTTACGGCAGTTCACCTCCCAGGCAAGGACAATGTCCTGGCAGATGCTCTCAGCAGGATTTCCCAGGGCCATCACGAATGGTCACTGGATCCCCTAGTATTGGAGGTAGTATTTGCCAGATGGGGCACCCCGCAGATAGATCTTTTTGCAGCCCCAGACAATCACCAACTTCCCCTTTTTTGCTGCAGGCCCCCAGTGTTGGGCTCAGTCCCTCTGGATGCCTTCCTTCTCAGTTGGGAAGGGAAGTTTCTCTGCTTCCCTTCCCTCTTCTGTTCAAGGTGCTAGTCAAAATCAGATCTCAACCCTGCAAGATGATTCTGATTGCTCCAGATTGGGCCAGACAGCCCTGGTACCCACGCCTTATGTCCTTAGCAGTCCACCTTCCCCTGTGTCTTCCCAGGAATCACAACCTGTTAACCTGTGCTCAGGGGAGGGTTTGGTACCGCATCTCAAATGTCTAAATCTCAAGGCCTGGCTCTTGAAGAGTTAGAGTTTGCTGACCTACACCTCTCCCAAGGTGTATTGGATATATTGAAGGCTTCTAGGAAGCCATCCACCAGGGCTACTTATAATTCCAAATGGAAGAGATTTTCCATATGGTGCTCTGGCAAGCATATTTTCCCAGAATCTGCTGACTTACCCACAGTCCTGGATTATATGGTGCATTTGAATACTTTGGGGCTGAGACCAGCTACCCTAAAGTGCACCTGGCAGCCGTGTTCTGCTTTCTTATCAGCAGGTAAACCCTCTTCTTTTCGGCTCATCCTGTATTCTCCAAGTTTTCAAGGGTTGCTTCACACCAACCCTCCATTCAGGGACCCTGCCCCTGCCTGGGATCTTAATATTTGCATTGCTCAGCTTATGCATCCCCCTTTTGAGCCCTTGTCTTCAGCAGAGCTTAAGTACTTGACTTGGAAAACTGTGTTTTTGGTAGCCATCACTTCTGCCAGGCACATAAGTGAACTACAAGCATTGTCAGTGGAACCTGATTTTATCTCTTTTCATAGAGATAAGGTGGTCCTCAGGACTAACATGAAGTTCTTGCCTAAGGTGGTTTCAGACTTCCACCTTAATCAATCTATGTCTCTCCCTGTGTACTTCACTGACCATTCCTCCTCTGGCGAGAGGAGACTGCACAGTTTAGATGTCAAAAGAGCCCTTAGTTACTACATAGAACGTACCAAGGGTCACAGGTTTGACTCCCTCCAACTGTTCCTCACTTATGGTGAGGTTGGTAAAGGGAAACCTGCCACTAAAAGATCCATTGCCAGGTGGATTGTCTCTTGTATCCAATTTTGCTATGAAAAACTGGGTAAGGTTCCTCCCTCAGGCCTGAGGGCTCACTCTACCAGAGGTACAGCTGCATCTCTGGCTGCTGCCAGGGACATCCCTATCCTAGAGATATGTCAAGCAGCTACCTGGAAACAGTTCACACTTTACTAGCATTACTCCCTGGACATCCAGGCTAGGAGTGATGCTCGGTTTGGCACAGCTGTGCTTCAGAGCCTATTTCCGAAGTAGGTTCTGTCCCTCCTCCATGGAGGTACTGCTGTGTAGTCTGCATATGTCGTGATATAGCAAGACTTCATGTTGTTTGAAGAAAAAATTACTCACCTTAGTAATGTTGTTTCTTCTAATGCAGTCTTGCTATATTATGACCTCCCCCTGCCTCTCTCAGAACCTCTACTTTTGGGATGTGGGTGGGCAGCGCAGTGTTGGCATTTAGTAGATGCCCACCTTATTTTTCACCCCTCCTTTTTGGGGTGTTTGGGTGTTATGTTTTTAATTTTTTGGATCCCCTGACTTGAGTCTTTGTTTTGGGACCAAGAAAAATGTGTTCTTATATTTAGTAGCCAGTTGGCTAGTGTAGGTTTTCGGCTTCCACACTGAACCTTAATGAGTTTTGCTCATAAAGATCTGACAGTTTGAGTTTGAAGAACAACAGACAGAGTTTTCAACCGAGCTCGTGCTCAAGATTCCATGCCTGGCATGGAAAGTTAACTCTTTCACCTCCGGAGCAGTTCGAAGGTTGGGACTCGCTGCATATGTCATAATATAGCAAGACTCCATTAGAAGAAACAACATTACTAAGGTGAGTAATTTTTTCTTATCTGCCATCAAATTCTATGTTTCTATGATTCCGAGGAATCGGTTCCGACAAAAAGAAAAAGAAAAGACAAGTTGACCGGTTCGGATCCAGAATCTCATACTCCGACCACCGATGAAATGGCCAAAGCAATTAGGATGATGGAATCGCTTCGATCAGTTCCGACTGAACCGACACCTTTTGCCAGGGGCTCGGTTCGGTCGGTTCCCCTGGTTCTGGATTATACCCTGGAAGAATTTTAAGAACCGGAGTTTGAGGAGGAAGGAGAGTTAGAAGATGACTATGGTGATGGTGAAAGTCTGAATGTGCCTATTGACCCGGACATCTCCCCAGACAGACCTTCAGGTGTTTCTCCTCCTAGGCTTTCTGAGTCCCCTTTACACTACATGTTTTACAGAAAGGTGGCTGATACCCTCCAGCTTCCTGTGGAGGAGGCAGTGGAGGATCAGGAAGAGCCTGACTATGTAGAGATGATGGACATCCCAGAGTCCAGGAGACTGTCTGTTCCCCTCCACAAATCTTTTGGGAAACAGACACAAAAAATTCTGAGGTCTCCCAATTCCATACCTCCTGTGGACAGAAGAATGGACAAGAGGTATACTCTTTCAGGCTCAGATACAGAGTTCCTCTATTAGCAATGCAGCCATGTTGGGGTTGTGCAGGCTGCTGCCTGTGATAAGGCAAGCATTCCCTTGGCATCACACCCCCCAGACAAGGACTCCAGGAAGATTGATGCCATGGCAAAGAAGCAGTACATAGCATCATCCTGAGGACTCAGGCAGGCTAATTATATGGCCTATGTAGCCAGGTACCAGAAGTCCAGGTGGGACACTGTACTGGCACTGGCTAAACAGGTCCTCCCCAGCTTGCCAAGGAGCTGGAGCAGGTGGCTGCGGACGGGATTGAGGCATCGAAGTTCAGTTTCATGCTGCTGTAGACTCCAATGATGTATCATCAAGAGTCATGGCTACATCTGTGGCTCTTGGGAGAATGGCTTGGCTCAGATGTACTAGCCTCTCACAGGATACCCAGGCTAAGGCCATGGATTTTCCTATAGTGGGTAATTCTCTGTTTGGGGAGCAGACGGAGAATTACATGAAGAAAATGGATGAATACAGGACCACTTACAGGACTGCTCAGGCCAAGGAAAGGCAAGCAACTCCTCAAAGGCAGCAGTCCAGGGGCAGGGGCAGGCCTTTCCAAAGGCCTTTTTACCAAGCACAGTCTTCTTCTTTTTCACAGAGGGGGTTCTTCAGAGGGAGAGGCAGAAGGGGGATGAGTAGGCCTGCATCCACCTCTCAGCCTAAAGCCCCTGCCAAGCAGACACCCTGATGGGCCTGCCCGTGTCGATTCTTCTATCCCAGTAGGGGGCAGACTGGCTTACTTTGTCCAGGACTGGATGTCTGTTACTTCAGACAAGTGGGTCCTGGAAGTAGTAAGCCAGGGTCTGGTTCTCAGCTTCAAAAAATTTCCAAAGCTGAAACCCAGATCTTTTCCACCTGCAAATCTCTCGGAGACCCTTGCCCTAGAGGCAGAGGTTTCTTTTCTCCTAGCTCTCAGAGCTATAGAGAGAGTACCTACCCTACACTGGGGCAAAGGATTGTACTCCAGGCACTTCCTAACCCCCAAAAATACAGGAGAGTGGCGACCCATCCTGGACCTATGATACCTGCACAAACATCTTTTAAAACCAAAGTTTAAAATGATAACTCTGGGAATTATCTTTCCCTCTCTAAGGCCGGGGGACTGGCTAGCCTCCCTGGACCTCAAAGATGCCTACTGTCACATTCCCATCAGGTGCTCCCACAGAAAGTACCTCAGGTTCAAGTTGTCCTCAGGCCACTATCAGTTCAGAGCAATGCCCTTTGGCCTAACATCAACTCCAAAGGTCTTCACAAAGTGCCTGGCAGTAGTAGTTGCCTTTCTAAGAAGACAAAGATTTCCATTTTCCCATACTTGGACGACTGGCTCATAGTAGGTCAGTCTCCAGACCAAGTCAAGTCACACCTGCAAGTGACCCAGCAAGTGCTCACTTCTTTAAGATTCCTTCTCAACCTACCAAAGTCAGTTCTCGAACCAGTGCAGCTCCTCACCTTCATAGGTGCAGAACTGGATAGGATGAAAGCTAGAGCCTTCCTTCTCTTGGAAAGAGCAAGGACCCTCATGGAACTGGCCTCTTCATTCAGCCTTCAGGTGTCTCGACCAGCAAGGCATTTCCTTCAGCTGCTGGGACACATGGCAGCTTCCACAGCAGTGGTCCAGGCGCAAGATTCCAAATGCGGGACATTCAGTTCCACTTAAGAGCTTTTTGTCCCAAAGAAAGGATTCCTTTACCAAACTAATTCCAGTGACTCAAACTCTGATCCTAGCCCTGCAATGGTGGCAGGATCAGGACAATTTGAGGCAAGGGATTCCATTTGTCACTCAGTCTCATTCAGTGGTCCTCACCACTGATGCTTCCCTGCTGGGCTGGGGAGCCCATTTGGGGGAACTTACCACCCAGGGACTGTGGTCGCCTCAGGAATCTCTGCTTCACATCAGTCTCTTGGAACTCATAGCAGTGTTTCTGGCACTGCAAGCTTTTTCCAAATCTGTACAGAACAAGGTGGTTCAGGTCAGAACAGACAACACCACCACCATGTGGTACATCAACAAGCAAGGAGGCACTCGGTCTACGGCCTTGTGCACAGAAGTGATGAAGTTGTGGTCCCTGGCCTATTCCCTGCAAACCTGTCTGATAGCAGTTCACCTCCCAGGGAAGGACAATGTCCTAGCAGATGCACTGAGCAGAATATCCCGGGGCCATCACGAATGGGCCCTAGATCCTCTGGTGTTGAAAGTGATTTTCTCAAGATGGGGCACTCCAGAGATAGATCTTTTTGCAGCCCCAGACAATCACCATCTTCCTCTCTTTTGTTGCAGACCCCCAGTCTTGGGCTCAGTGCCCCTGGATACTCTGATTGTGAACTGGGAAAGGAAATTTCTGTCTTTTTTTTCCCCTTCCCTCTCCTGTTCAGAGTGTTAGTCAAGATAAGGTCACAGCCATGCAAAGTGATTCTGATTGCCCCAGACTGGGCCAGGCAGCCATGGTATCCCTTGTTGCTGTCCCTAACAGTCCATCTTCCCCTGTCTCTTCCCAGGAATTACAGCCTATTAGCATCCTCTCAGGGGAGGATTTGGTACCCGAATCTTCAGTCTCTCAATCTCAAGGCATGGCTCTTGAAGAGTTAAGAGTTTACAGATCTGCATCTTTCCAAAGGGGTTCTGAATATCCTTAAAGCTTCTCGAAAGTCTTCTACCAGAAAGACTTACAACTCCAAATGGAAAACATTCAGCATTTGGTGTTCTAAGAAGAATATTTCTCCAGACTCTGCTGAATTTCCTACAGTTCTGGATTATATGGTCCATCTTAATGGCCTAGGTCTCAGACCAGCTACTGTCTAGGTACACTTGGCAGCTGTTTCTGCTTTCCTGTCTGTAGGCAGGGAGCACGACAATGCGCTCCCCGAATTCTCGCTCCCGACAATACATTCCCTCATCATTTCGCTCCTTGAATTACCGGCTCCCGACAATACACTCCCTAACTTTAAAACTTTCAGCAGTAATTGCAGCAGTTTTAAGACTAATTTCTCCCGACAATACACTCCCTGACTTTTAAGAAGCACAGTAGTAAAACATAGCATTCAAGAGCTTTTAAAACGCAAGCATGTTACGAATTCAATATAAAATGCAAAATTGCATAGCTTTTAAGAAGCATCAGCATTTTACGAATTCACAGAGAAAAAGAAATATGCACTTTTAAAAATGAAGAAATTATTTCAGCTTTTAAAACACAAGCATTTCACAGAGCACAGTAGTAAAACATAGCATTCAAGAGCTTTTAAAACACAAGCATTTTACGAATTCAATATAAAATGCAAAATTGCACAGCTTTTAAGAAGCATCAGCATTTTACGAATTCACAACGCACTGTAGCATTTTCAGCAGTAAAACATAGCATTCTAGAGCTTTTAAAACGCAAGCATTTTACCAATTTACAGAGCACTGTAACAAAAAGAAATATCTACTGTAACAAGCTCCCAGAGCATTTCGTGATAACTTTTCAGCAGTGAACGAAGTAAAATGGTGAAGTGGTGACTTACCTTTTTGGGCATCTTTATTCATTCTAATATAAAAGCGTCAAACTTTATTAAAACTTTATTACAAATGAACTTAGTAGTCAAAGCAGTGTGCAACACCGCGGAGGAATTCCACCGTAGTACGATCCTCGCTTTTTTCAAGAATAAAATTCAGTCTATCAACACTGTCCTTGTATACTCTGCGATTCTATAGGAGGGTTACCAGCAATAAGTTGTTCTATCTCAGAATCCCTTTTTTTTTGTATTCCTCGGATACCATCTACAAACTTCCATAATGTTCGGTGAGCCATAGAGAGTATGCTCTGCCTGCCTCGATGACATGCTTCTACAACATTGTTTGTCTTTGCACGTTTGTCCCTTACACTAGCAGAGTGGTTCCACAGCTCAATACTGAATAGTGGTGGTCGACGGCCAGTGCCCCTTCTATTTCTTCTTCCCACCCAAGTGTCTTTGAAGTAATCAATGATGGGCTCAAGCTCTGGTGGAAATATATTTAGGTCTTCATCAGTTACTTCTTCAAATTGTGGCACCACTTGTTCAGGGGGGTAGAACGACAAAGCAGGCAAGTACTTGCACTTTAGTGCAAATTCAGCATCTTGGGCATATTTGGTAGCCAAACCCTCCGACTGTATTTTGCAGTAGACGCATTGTGTAAAGTGGAAGAAGCAACCAATTTGTTTAGCATTCGGGAACACATTTTGGAATGCTGCAATTGATGCCCTCTCAAAATCTGTCATAACAAACTCGGGATTTAGGTTAGGATTTATTTCCTTTTATACCTTTAGCATGCGCTCATATGTTTCCCTCTTCTCCGGAGCAATGCATAAATAGTTGGCTGCATATTTCAAACCTTTCACCGAGGATTACATACATTTGATGGAACAGTGGGGGGCAATATTAAAAGTTCCATCCGCATACCAATTTTTTGCTTTCTCTAGAAACCTTAAATTACTTTCGGTACTGAATACTAATATGCGGTCAGGTGAAGGGCCACTGTCATACAGCAGGAAATTTACAGTATCATCGCCAGAGTCTGGCTTGTAAGTTTTGTAGATTTCTGGTATTACCAGCTCAGTAAGGTCTTTAGGATTCGGTGGTGCACCATGTACCCGTACCCTCTGTATTGTTCTTTTCAAATTCCTGTCTATCAATTTTCCCTGGGCTGCCAACGAAGCATTTTGTTTTGCATGTATTAAGACTTGGGCAGTGCTGTCCTGCATTTGTGCAGCTCGCTGTTTGACTAGGTTAATTGCCTCACCCTTTTCAACTAATGCAGGGTCCGGTGCATGTGTGTGCTGACTGAAGTGATACACAAATGTGGGATCTTCATAGCTAGCTGTATGCACTCTAGCATTACATGTTTTAGGTTTCTGCACAGCCTTTTCACATTGCCAGATCGCTTTCCCTTGAAATCCGCGCTTATGATGCGTGTAAATAAAATTGCACTAATCTACAAGCTTCTTTTTCTGTCTTTCCGACGTTAGAAAATGGCAAGCCATTCTGTTAGGACACAGGAAGAAACCAGCATGCTGTTGTTTGCAGGGTTACATTTATTCAATACTAATTACATAAATGAGTACAGCTTATACAGTGATTAGTTAATTGATTGCACTGTAGCTTACACGATTAATCAATTATAGTGCTTTGGTCTGCCATCCTTCACCCATTCCTGTCACACTCAACTTAGTTGCAAAGAAATTAATTTGAGCAGACTGATTTCATTACAGTGCTACAGAAGCTGTTGATTGCGTTTGGGAGTGAGTTTGAGAGGGGGCGAGTTTAATTCGCTGCTTAAATGCCTAACTGCTGCAGAATTTCCTAGCTGTCTGATGGTCACAGTCCACATCGGCATATTATGTGATCCAGAGCAGTAACTGCATTACAGAAGCAGAGGTTTTAAGAAACAAACAACCTCACATTGTGATGCACATAAAGTAATTTTTGTTTCGGTCTGCAAGATTGGAGCGGGAGTGAATTAGAGTAGGAGCGAGTTAGTCAGGGGGCAAGTCAAACAGGAGCGAGTTGTCGGGAGCGAATATGTAGGGAGCGTATTAACGGGAGCGAATTGTCATGTACCCCTGTAGGCAAGTCTTCCTCTCTGTCATCCCATCCTGTATTCTGTAAATTTTTCAAGGGATTGCTTCACACCAATCCCCCCTTTAGGGATCCTGCTCCTGCTTGGGATCTTAATGTTTGCATTGCTCAGCTTATGCAACCCCCTTTTGAGCCTTTGTCCTCAGCAGAGCTTAAGTACTTGATTTGGGAAACTGTGTTTTTGGTAGCCATTACTTCTGCCAAACGTATCAGTGAATTGCAAGCCCTGTCAGTGGAATCTGATTTCATCTCTTTTCACAGAGATAAAGTGGTCCTTAGAACTAACAGAAAGTTCTTGCCTGAAGTGGTTTCAGATTTCCACCTCAATCAGTCTACATCTCTCCCTGTTTTCTTCACTGATCATTCTTCCTCGGGAGAGAGGAGGCTACACAGTTTGGATGTTAAAAGAGCCCTTAGCTACTACATAGAGCGTACCAAGGGTTACAGGTTTGACTCCCTCCTGTTGTTCCTCACTTATGGAGAAGTTGTGAAGGGCAAACCTGCCACTAAGAGATCTGTTGCCAGGTGGATTGTTTCTTGTATACAATTCTGCTATGAAAAACTGGGAAAAACTCCACCCTCAGGCCTGAGGGCTCATTCCACAAGAGGTACAGCTGCTTCCCTGGCTGCTGCCAGGGAAATCTCTCTCTTAGAAATTTGTCAAGCAGCGACCTGGAAAACAGTCCATACTTTTACCAAGTATTACTCTCTGGATATCTATGCTAGGAGTGATGCTCGGTTTGGCACAGCAGTACTTAAGAGCCTGTTTCCAAAGTAGGTTCTGTCCCTCCTCCATGGAGGTACTGCTTGGTAGTCTGCAGATTGTCAGAATACAGCAAGACTTCATGTTGTTTGAAGAAAAAATTACTCACCTTGGTAATTATGTTTCTTCTAGTGGAGTCTTGCTGTATTCTGACCTCTCCCCCTGCCTCCCCTCTCAGAACCTAGATTTTTGGGATGTGGGTGGGCAGGTGCAGTGTTGGCACCCTAGAGGTGCCTTCCCCTTTACACCCTTATTTTTCTTTGGGTGGAATGTTGTTCATTTGATTGTTTTTTGTTTTTGGGTTTCCTGACTTGAGTCTTGCTTTGAGAACCAAAAACATTATATTTTTGCTAGTTGGCTAGTAAAAATTTTACAGTTTCCACACAGAACACCTAGTGAGTTTTTGCTCGTAAAGATCTGACGGTTGCAGTTCGAATAACAGGCAGAGGCTTCAACCGAGCTCGAGATGAACATTCTATGCCATGCATAGAAAAGTTAACCCTATGTTATCTGGGGCAGTTGAAAGGCAGGCCCTAACTGCATTTGTCAGAATACAGCAAGACTCTACTAGAAGAAACATAATTACTAAGGTGAGTAATTTTTTTTCTTCCAGTACTGAGCCCTACGGCACCCTGCTGATCATTAGAGTGAGTGCTTTTAACAGCTACCCTCTGACTCCTATCCATTAACCTGTTTCTTACCCAATTTACCACTCTGAATCCCACCTTTAGGCTGCTCAGTTTCTTAATCAGCCTCTTGTTCGTTACAGTGTTGAAGGCCTTGCTAAAGTCCAAATAGGCCACATCCTCTGCCCTCCCCTGATCTATTTCTCTGGTCACTCAGTCAAAGAAATCAATTAGATTCATCTGGAATCACTCCCCAATGAAGCTGTGCTGCCTTTTGTCTTATAGACTATTAGATTCTAGATACTCTACTAACCTTTAATTTAACAGGGTTTCCAATAATTTTCCCACTACTGATGTGAGACCGATCAGCCTATAGTTGCTAGCCTCCTCTCTGCTGCTGCTGTTATGGAACGGAACCACATCTGTGATTCTCCAGTCCTACTTGACTTGTCCAGATGTTTTAACACTTGAACCCTGATCCAGTGGTCCAGATAATTTTTAGGACTCAGAAGTATTTACTACTACTTTCTTACACCTGGTAGTATTTTCATCCAAATGGTAGTACTGTCATCGACTGACCCATCTCGTACCCCACACACACACATCTAAACCAAATCTCAATCTCACTGGACACCTGCAGTCACTGACTAATACTGCTGTGGAATCGTACTGTGACCTTATTTTTAACATTGTCATGTTTCATCAGTCCTAACTAGCCAGTGAACAACTCCTGTCCCCACCCCTAGGGGTTCCTATATAGTGCCATGGCTGCTAGCATCTTATGGTACTACCAACTTTGTACATGTGTACCACATATCGTAAATTTGCAGGGTGGGAAAAAACTTCCTAAAATCTGAAAGTGGGAGTATTTCAGTCAAAAATGGTAGTAAAATACTCCTTTACTCCCCTTATCTATTCTCCTGCCCTGATCAGCTCAGATAATGGCGCTGACCTAATTCAATAAACTGAGACGTCTTCCCAGTTAGTCATATAGCTCTATGCACAGTGTGCCTTTTTTCACTAGATTGTGCTCCTTTCATGTTCAATAGCGCACTAATCAATGCATAATGCTTGTATTAAAGTATAATATCCAAATTAAGTGTTAATTAGTGCCCTACTGAACGTTACAGAACTGTACTGAATCTATGAGTCAGTTTTCCCAATAGAGGCTGTTTTTTAAATAGTGGTTTAAATTCTGTTATCACTGTCGCTATCTATGCTTTTTTGTTCTCTTAGTGGGTGTTTCTGCTTTACATGCTGCTGCTAAGAACCAGCTTAGAACTGTGTGATGTAGCTTATGTCCTTATTCTACTCTTCTTTTGTTGGCACAATGCATTCATGTTTTACAGTAGAACTCTTGAGGTTGTTTGGGACATAAACTACATCATGCAGTTCTAAAATGGTACTGACCACCAGAGTGTAAAGCAGAAACACCCACTGAAGTTACTAAAAGAGCAATATAGATGTAACAATAAAATAATTTTAACCAGCGCTACTGGCGCCTCAAAGAAAACTTTAAAGAGCAGCTGACGCCTTCAGGAGAACTTTAATAAAACAATATTTGGGCACTGTCCAGCTTGTGTTTCACATTTGTTCTGTTTTTCTCCTCCCCAGTATTTATTACTGAGGTCATCTGCATGAAAACAGGATATCTGCTGTGAAGAGTTTATCTATTCCTGTTGCTTTCTCTGTACCTGAGGTCATAATGCACTGCTTATGACATCACAGTTACTCCCATGGCAACAGGTTGTGATGTCACAACACCAGATTATGACTTGAAGTAAGGAGTAAGCTATAGAGGCATATGAACTCTAAGGGATAAAGATCATGTACTCATGTAAATTTCCTCAGTAAGAATCAGGAGGAGAAATCTGTAGAATATATACAGAATGCAAGCTGAATCGTGCCTAATTATTATATTCTTCAAAGTTTTCTTTGAGGCATCGGCAGCTCTTTAAAAAACATAATTAGGTACAATTCTGCTTGCATTCCATTTACATTTTATATATTTCTCCTCCCCATTATTTATTACTACGGAAATTTACATAAATATATAATCTTTGTCCCTTAGAGTTCCTTTAGAGTCCGTTTCCTTCTGCATCTTACTACCTACTTCAAGTCATAATCATCTGTTGTGAAGTAATCTATTGCCATGGGAGTAACTGTGATGCCACAAGCAGTGCTCTGTGACTTCTGGTAGGGAGAAAGCTGTAGGAATAGAAGAACTCTTCATGAGCAAATATCTTGTTTTCATGCAAATTAATTAAGTAATAAATAATGTGGAGGACGAATACAGAAATAATGGGAAATGCAAGCTGGACTGCGTCTAAATATTAGGTTTTGTTAAAGTTCTCCTTAACGTGTCGCCAGCTCTTACCTTTGGCAGTTCCCAGGAACAGGATGATTTGTCGGATGTCTTCAAGTTTAAGCTCCTCCCACCACCTGGGCAGTACATCTTTTGGCTCCATCCCGTTACATCAGATCTTTCTTTCCTGGGGAAGGGACAGGTCGCCTGCTTCACAGCGCTGCAGCGTCTGAGGTATTTACATTTTCAGTGCAATTCTTGGCGAACTTCTTTAATTCTAGTCTATTCATTGAAATGCTTGTCTCTGGCTTTCACATTCGACGTCGATTGATGATGGAAGGACAAAGGCAACCAGATTTCAGGTTTTGTTTTCAGTGCCATCAGAAAATGTTGGTCACCAACTCCCACGTTACTTGCCTGTACTGTTTGGGCAGGCAACATGACATGGCTGGTTGCGGCCTATGCCAAGAGATGCTCCCTTCATCACTAGACGACTGGAAGGTAAGGCTTGCCCTCAGTCGACCCTCAGAGCAGGATCAACCTAAGGGCAGGAAAGCCACAGAAGCTACCTGATTGGCTTTGCAGCTTGCGGCCCTTGAGGAAGAGGAGGCTGTAGCCAAAGTGAGTTCCTTGTCATCTCACCGCTGCTCTCGACTGGAGACCGGGTCGGATGGTTCTTTTCCAAAGACTTTCGAGAAATATGTCAGGTCCTCCAGACCTTCAGAGAGAGTTCTTTTTGCCAGGGCAAGAAACAAAAGTGCCACTGGTGCAGTTCATGGGATTGGGAGTGAACACATTCCTCCTGCTCCTTCGACCGCTCAACTTTGGTCAAGCTCCCTTCAGTCAAGGGACAGGTTGAGAGCTCCTCAGTGTTTCTGTCTGCCTTTTCAACCATGACTCCAGGCTGTTGAGGTGTTCCTCGAGCCTGACAACCAGTTGTTGGAGGAGCTGAATGAAGAATATATCTCCCAGACCCCGGGGGTCCCAGTCCTCACACAGGAGGAGATGGTCTGGTCATTATCCCCAACTGGGTCACTGCGGGACCAGCCCCAGAGAGCGGTCATGCCTCCGAAGCCCATACTACTGAGTGCAGCATGGCATGTGGTCTGCCATGACCATCCGGAGTACCTATATCGACATCGACCCTTGGTTGACTGTCGAGGTTGAGTCGCAGTTTGCACTCTATCTCGCTTCGACTGGTTGGCACCGCCGTTGATATTCCTCTACCTCTTCGGGTGAGGAGAGGCACCACTGCAAGATGCGTCAGTGCTACGAGGAGATTATTTGGCTGCAGCGGACCATTGTGGGGCAGGGTAAGGCTCTGCCCTCTGGACCCTTGGTTGCCTGCCAACTGCTGGTTATGCCCATGCCAGACCTGTCATGGCAGATGTTCTCAGCATCTGCTTCTCCACCACTAAGAGTGGAGCCTTCACCAGCACAGCCCTTATGGGTGCCCCTACAAAGGACTCCCGTGCTGCTGCTGGCTTGCCACGTCAGTTATAGGTGGAGATCACCCAGTCCGTGGATACCAGGGTGGTCCATAGTGGTAAATGGTCAAGGGCCATTTTTGAGGAGTCCTCAGACAGTTGTGAGGTGCACAGAATCATTCCATGCTTTCCTTCAGGACCCACACTTTTGACCTTAACTGTGTCGAAGACATGTCCACCGATTATGGACCAGTGTCATTTGGGGCTTTACTCTACCTCATTTTGCAGTCCATAAGTGTGCCCTTGGAGCCAGTTTAGAACAGTGCTAAACACCCCTTCACTGACATTTTGGAGAGGGATGAATCCCTGCGGTTACCTTTCTTGTGGCTGTCATTTTGGGACTGTCCCTGAAGCTTTGGCAGCTCCACCATCCTGCCCAGCACTCTTCACCTGCACTGTTCACAAATACACGGTTCCTACTGGGTCCCTCTTGGGGTTCTCCGACCACTCTTCGGCTGAAGGGTTGGTCTTGGACTCACCCTTCTGGAAATGCGGTGGCCAAGGGGATGTGGACAAGCCTGCAGACAAAGAGCCCAGACTGACCACTCGGCTAAAAAGGTCTATGCTGCTGCGCGTTGCTAGGTCTCTGTTGGCAAGCTACGTCATGATGATGGCCAACTTTGGACATTCACTGTTGGGAGTGCCGGATGATGTCCTTCCTCACTTGCCTGCTAACTGTTCACTAACAGTAAAGTTGGTCAGACACAAGGGTCAGTCATTGGCTAAACACTAGCTCCAGACGGCTCTGGACATGGGTGACTGCCACGCCCATGCCATGGCAGCTGCTGCATGATGCGTTTAAGGGACTGGCTGCAGATTTCCACCTTCACAGTGGATACCCAGGACAGGCTGGCCAAAGTCCCTTATCTGGACTCTGACCTCTTTGGCCTTGGGGTGGAGGGACATCTCACCAGCATTGTGATGTCCAGTGCCACTCTGTAGACTGTGGCATTACCCAGAAGGTTTCAAAGGTGCAGAAACCTATGAGAAAGACCTTCCATTGTAGGTTCTTTCAGCCACAGCAATCTCAGCAGGAACAATACCAAAACTGGCAGCTGAATCCCAAGTTCAGTGACCAAGGGCCAAAAAGAGGTGGGGGCAGGGGAAGTGGTGCCTCTCTGGCCCTAGTGGCCAGTGCCCCCTACAAAGCTACCCAGTGACAGGCCATGGGTGTCATCCTTCCACCTGTCCAGACCCTAACCCAGCTCCCACTAGGGGGTCAGCTGCGCCACTTCTGGCCACAATGGTCTGTCATTACGACAGACAAGTGGGAATTATCGATGGCAAGCACAGGGTCGCCTCTGGATTTCAAAACTCTCCTGCCTTAGCAGCTCCATGTTCCACGTGAGTCCAGGGTGTTGCAGTACAGGCCGTCTGCCCTCAGGGAGAATGTTGCTCAGCTCCTTGCCTGAGGAGTCATAGCCTGTGTCCCAGACACCATTGCATCTCAGATGTATGTGCCCAGGTACTTCATGGTCCTGAAACGTATGGGGGGGATCTGGCACCCCATACTGGAGCTGCACAGTTTAAACCAATTCATGCAGAAGTGCAAGTTCCAGATGGTAACTCTGAAGCAGATTAAAGCATTAGGTGGTTCTGCTCCCTGGACCTCCAGGATGCGTTCTTCCACATCCCAGTCCATCCGTCCCACTGGCAGGTACTTTTGGTTTCATGCAGAAGGGGTTCTTTATCATTTCCAGGTCATGCCCTTCAGCCCCGTGGCCATGCCTGGGGCCTTCACTAAGTGCATGACAGTGCTGACAGCCTTCCTGAGGTGCAAGGGCATCACATTGTATCCTTGCCTAGATAACTGGTTGATAGCCAGGCTGCCCAAGGGGTCCATCGAGTGGTCCAGAGATCTGGCCCTCTGGACCTGCTGAGACGTAGGCCTGTTGGTTAACCCGGACAAGTCTGAGATGGTCCCCTAGCAAGTGATCAAGTTCATCGGGGCTGAACTTGACTCCCTGCAGACCCGACTCAGGATGTTGCCTCCTTTGTGGAAGCAGAAAAGGCTACTGTACTGCAGGCGTGCACAGAATCAAAACAGGCTACTAGAAGATACATTGCTGGTAGCAGTGTAACTGGTCTGAGGTGTAACAGTGGTTGATTCTGTTGGTGTCTACATTAAGAGGGATACACACTTCAGGTACCCTGACTTTTTACAAAACTTTTTTGTACTACAAATTGCAATATGCTGGTAGATATCATTTGGCACTGACTGTGGTGGTGATGCTAATCTTTTGTGTCCTCTTGCGTCCTTTGCTCGATCATTTCAGGGTGGGCTCTTGCACCCTGCCTGGCATTCCCTGAGGCTGCTTGGATACATGGCATCCACAACCAGCATCGTTTGCTGGGTCCATTGGTGGGTGCACCACCTGCTGTGAGGGCTGGGCCACCAAGGGTCTCAGCACCTAGGTCACCTAGACCAGTCATTTGTTGTGACTCAGCCAGTGTGGGATGCCATCTTGTGGTGGTTGTTCCCACAATATCTGGAGGATGGAATCCCATTTGTCTGCTAGAGCTATCTGTCATGCTCATGATGGATGTGTCTCTGGTGGGGTGGGGGGCACACTTGGGAGCCCCCAGAGCCCACAGGTTCTGGTCGTCCCGGGAGTCCTGTCACCACATCAGCCTGCTGTAGCTCCATGCAGTGTGGCTGGCTCTCACAGAATTTGTTCTTCTGAGCAGGGGTCAGGTGTGCAGTTCTGGACGGACACTGCCACAAGCATGTTCTAGCTGAACACACTTTCTTCTCCTGTGTTGGTAGGCTCTCCACACCTGGCCACTCGTGCACAGCCTAGGTGCAGATTTCCTTGCGATTCATGTTGCAGGAGTTCACAGTGAGTTGGCAGATGCTCTCAGCTGAGTGGAAGAGACATCACACAAGTGGCCCCTGCATCTGGAGGTGGTGCATCACCTGTTGTCCTGGTGGGGCACCCGTGTGGTGGACCTGTTTACCTCCTAGAAGAACAGAAAGCAGAGGCTAATCTTCCCTGTGTCAGTCTTCACCATTCACCACTGGTGGGTGTATGTTGGAGCACAGCACCCTGCGGGAGCTTTTTTCCCCCTAAGGGGAGAAGCGGAACCAGTGGTATGTGGGGGCTGAGGCACTGCATGGCACTCTGTGGGTTGGCGAGTAATGGCGTTGCTCCTCTTCTGCCTCAGTTCTGCTTCTCCTGCTATTGAGAGAGCACCTCACCAGCTCAGGGGCAAATAATACTGCATCAACAGCCTAGTTTTCAGCGCGGCACCGCACCTCAGTTTCTGGAGCTGCTTTTCAATGCCATTTCAGTTATCTTCGATGCCTCTGTTCTGCCTCTTGGTACTCAGCACCGTTATTGAAGACTGGTAAGATCTTTCCATTTTCTTATTTTAAACATTGTTGAGTCTTGACTGTTTATTGTTTTAGTTTTCCGTTAGCATCATGCCAGGTTCGGGGGACAAGAAACACTCTTCTAAAGCGGGCCGGCCTCCTATGCGTTGGTCTCCTTGCAGCCGGCAAGTTTCCGTGATGGACCGGCATGATGTCTGCTTTACCTGCCTTGGACTTCAGCGTGATATGGATAACTGCGAGGCCTGCTTCTTGATGGACCGCTGCGTTCTAGAGTACCACATGTTTAAAGTCAGCAGGGCTCTGCCGACTTTCGGGGGGCATTGTTGCTCGTGAGCCTCCAAGCGCAGGTTGCTTCGCACTTCTTCCGGGTCCCCTCATGGGCCTATATGATCCAGTGAGGAGGAGGCCTCTTTCTCTTCCAGCCTTACCATGGAGGAGGCCTCTTCCGCGGTTCCGGAGGGCCAGTCTAGTTCCACCTGGTGCCGGGCCAGGAGCACCGCTCTGGCAGTCACCCCAGTGTCTGAGCCCATGGTTGCTGGGTCTGGCATGGTATGTTTCTCGGCACTGCCCGCTGATGCCATCTCGGATCCTGGAGCCATTTGTTGCTCCGGTGATCAGGACAGTGCCACGAAAGGCACTGGGCCCGCCTGCAGAGCCGAGGGTGGGAGGGCACCTGGGGTCACCAGTCTGGAAGTTATTTGGCTCTCCTCTTCTCCGGAGCTGGATGATCAAGAGGCTGTTCTGGACTGGCGACCTGACTGCTTGGAGTCAGTCAGCTCTCTGGGGTCCAGGACCCTTGCACCTTCCCAGGTGCCCCTCCTTGCAGCCCCAGTGACTGCGGTCGGTGCCGGCTCCTGCGCTGAGGGTGGCACTGGGGGCAGGATGCAGGACAGCGGTCCGGGGGCTGAGGGAGCGGTGATCCTGGTGTCGGGGGTGGGGTCGGCTGCCGTCCCTGGTGCCATCCCTTTTCCTGATTCTAGGACTGGATCCCCCTCTTCTCTGGCTCGCTTGGGGAGCCTGTGGAATGGGAGGTCCAAGGCACAGGGTGTGAGGAAGAGGTCTTCTTCGGAGTCAGGCCGGGACGAGGGGCAGCTGCGCTGCTCTGCAGTCCTTTGGGGCGCAGGGAGGAGCCGCAGCACTGAGCCCAAGTCTTCTCTCTCATTTCCTTGCTGGGTGGGGTTGGGGACCGCCCTTCTGGACACATGCAGCCTCATAGGGGTGTTTCCCCTCCAGGGCTCAGTTCTGACAGCTTTGGACTGGTTGAGTGGCCTTTGACTGACCCGACCTATGGATCCCCTTGTAGTCTGGGATTGTCTGCTAGGTTGCCTAGCCCTGGCAGAGGTGTTTCACTTGCTGTGAAAGGATTCTCCCCCTTGCCTCTGTGTCTAGACCTCCTTCTCCCAGGCCATGGTGGTCCTTCAGGTCCCTTGACCTGGGAACAGTTTAGATCTCAGGCTGTGGACAGCTCAAGGTACATTAGGGTCATGGACGAGCAGGTCTTCCACCTGTCTCCCCCTCCGCAGCCAGAGTCTGAATCTACAGGTTCTTCAGCTTCCTCCTTGTCCTTCCTCTCTGTCTCTTCTTGCTACCCCTTCAGTCACCCTCCTTTTTGGAGGGAGGTGTTTGAATGGGTGGGATCTTCACTCACCCTTCCCCCCGAACCTGGTGAGTTCTCCTCCTTGGAAGTGACTGGGGGTGGGGAACATGCGGACTCCCAACCGGTGTTGGTTTTCAGCCCAGTTTGGGGGGGTGGAGAGAGAGGGGAGGGAAGGGGTCTTCTCCGCTTCCCGATCGTGCACTTTTATCCTAGCGGGGAACTCTTAGCACAGGTTGCTAAACCTATGGCAGCTTCTGCTGGTCAACTGGCTGCCCACCTCTGGAGGGCGTTCCTGGTCTATCTAGTGCCGTGCCGATCAAGGGATAGGGGTATTCGGGTTCCTCCCCCCTCCTCTTCTTCCCCATTTTCATTCTCGTTTCTTTCTTTCTTTTCTTCCTTCTTATTCTTTCCTTCTGTCCTGGTTTTTGGCCATCCAGGGGCTGGGGCCTTATGGCCCATATCCTTCCTGGTCCTCCTTCGACTCTGTCCTCTGGCCTACCTATTCCTTTTTAAGTTTATATCCTTTCCTTTTACTGTCCCTCTGGCTCCCTTGCCCCGCCCTCATTTTTCTCTATCCTCTTTTTTCTTCTGTCTCTCCAGCGTGCAGAACTGAGGCAGAGGAGGAGCCAACGGCCGTTACTGGCCAATCTGTGATTACCACTGTGTGTCAGCCTCATGGGCAGCACCACCGGCTCCTTCCTCTTTAAAAAAAAAAAAAAGAAGCTCCCTTTGGGTGCTGCGCTCCAGCATACACCCACCAGTGATGAATGGTGAAGATACACAGGAAGATCAAGAATTATGGTAGGTACGTAATTTTCATTTTTGTGCCCCACACTGCACTCCAGGGCACTGTTGGGGGGATGCCTTCATGAGGCCCTGGACCTCAGACTTTGTGTACGCCTTCTCTCCCTTCCCCTTGATGCACAAGGTAGTTGTCAATGCCCAGAAAAGTAAGGCATGGATGATCGTGATAGCTCCAGACTGGCCAAGACAGTTCTGGTACCCGGATCTCCTCAATCTCAGCAGCAGGCCTCCATGGCGGTTGCCTGTTCATCTGAACCTGCTGGCCAGACACCAGAGGAATGTCCTGCACCTGGACCTTCAATCCCTGGCCCTATTGGCCTGGTTCCTGAGTGGCAAGAGTTCCAAGCCTTTGGTCTCTCGGACAATGTACTTCACATTGTGAAGGCCTCCCAAAAGGACTCGACTCACAAATGCTGTGCATATAAATGGAAGAGGTTCTTGATATGGTGCCAGGGCAGGGAGCTTGATCCCCTTGCCTGCCTGATGGCCAGCATCCTCAATTACCTTTGGTCCCCTCTCACTCAGGCCTGCGACTGACAACCCTGAACATGCACCTGGCAGCCATGTCTGGTTACTGGGCATGGGCTGGTAAGTCAATGGTTGCCCAGGCGAAGGTGATTAGGTGCTTTTCTAAAGGCCTTGACCACTTATTCCCTCTGGTGCACAAACCTCTGTCATCTTGGGATGTGCTGCTCCTGCTGGCTATGTTCATGGGCAGAGTTGAGAGTTGCAGCCACTCTGACTTACAAAAGAAGCTGTACACAAAGATAGTTTCAACAAAATGTTCTTTTATTTCCTTTAAGTGTCCCCAGTGTTTCGCCTTGTATGGTTTCTGCTGGGGAGCTATAATTAAGGCTTAGATATATGTTTGCAATCAAAATGTATACTTTTTCATATTTCATACATTTTTTTAATTTCTGTGAATTACAGAAATTGTTATGCATCAGACTTTTTAGACATCTTATTTCTACTTATGTAACTTCATATAATAGATAATCATTGCTAGTAGCTTTTCAGTTTAAAACCTTCCTCATTCAATGTCTGCTGGTTGATAGTATTTAAAGAGCAGCTGACATGATACCTCAAAAAAACTTTAGAAAACATAATATTAGGTACAGTTCAGCTTCCATTCCATATATATTTTATAGATTTCTCCTCCCTGTTATTTATTACTGAGGAAATTTACGTGAATACATCATCTTTATCTCTTAAAGTTCATCTCCCTCTATAGCTTACTCCCTACTTCAGATCGTAATCCTCTGTTGTGATATCATAGACTATTGCCATGGGAGTAAGTGTGATGTCACAAGCAGTGTATTATGACCTCCGGTAGGGAGAAAGTAATGGGAATAGATAAACGCTTTAGGAGCAAAGATATTGTTTTCATGAAAATGGCCTCAGTAATAAATAGTGAAGAGGAGAAATACAGAACTAATATGAAATACAAGCTGGACTGTGTCTAAATATTGTTTTGTGAAAGTTCTCCTGAAGGCGTCAGCTGCTCTTTAAATGTGCACAGAAGCTACCTACTTTTTCACTGGGCTATTCGGCCTCCCCTGTAAAATAGATATAGTTGCCTGCATGGTTTAATAGTTTATGTTACTGTACTGACTTTTGAGGTGCTTCAAGACTGTACTCTTGTAGCTTTCTCCTACTAATAGGATATACATGTGCTTAAGTTTTGAAGATGTGAAAAATTATATATTTTATGATTGTAAACATACTGTATATCTATACCTTAATTACAGGGCCCCAGAAGAAGCCATACAAGGCAAAATGTTGGGGGCGCTTATAGTAAATAAAAAAAAATTGTGTTGAAACTAAGTTTGTGTATGACTTTTTTTGTAAGCCAGAGCGGTCACAGCTCTTTGACTGTTCTCCTTATTGACTGGAAGCGACTAGCTCCACCACTTAACTTATTGAACTGTAAAATAATTTCCCTTGGGACCCACTTTTGCATTGTGTTCATGGGCCTTTGCGCCTGTGTACAGGTGTGAAATGTCACACCTGTCATGGAAGAGCACCTTATTGGCGGCAATCCCATCAGCCAGAAAAATGAGTGAGCTCCAGGCCCTCTTGGTGGAGTCTCCTTATCCGGTCCTCCACAAAAGCAGGGTTATCTCTCTGATTGCCACACAGAGTTCCTCTGGAAGGTAGTATCAGAATTTCACCTTAACCAGGTGATAAACCTTCTGGTATACTTTGCCTACCCATCTTTGGGGGCCAACAGTAGGCTCTTACTTTGGGCCTATGGAGAGCGCTCACTTACTGTAAGAAGTGCATAGCTGGAGTTTGGGGGGAGGCTCGCCAGCTGTTTGTAGCATATGCTGATAATCCATGTATGGCAGATCAGCAGCAAAGCAGACAGTTGGCAGGTGAATAACATCCTGCATCAGTCTCTGCTATAGGTAACCTCCCAAAGGACTTTGGACTCAATCCACCAGACATACTGCTACCTTCGTGGCTGCTTCCAGGGAGATCCTGATACAAAAGATCTGTAGGGCAGCCATCTGGAGTAAAGCACACACCTACCTATCCCATTACAGCATCAACATTATGTCTCATCGGGATGCTGCTATTAAGGCCTTGGTTTTCCAGTTTCTGTTCGCCAAATAGGGCTGTGCACCTTGCCCCCTCCTCATGGACAATTCCTTGGAGTCTGCCAAAGTTTGGATAGTGAACTCTATCCACACGCCCTTAGAAATATAGGTTCAAACAACATGAAGTCTTGCTATATTATGACACATGCAGTTTGTCCCAGCCTTAGAACTGCTCCGGAGGTGAAAGAGTTAAAGTCCATGCCAGGCATGGAACTTGGAGCTCAAGCTCGGTTGAAAATTCTGTCTGTTGTTCTTCAAACTTAAACTGTCAGATTCTTTACTCCGCCTCACTGAACAGTCGCTCCGGAGATTCCTCCTTCTGCACGGTTCATTTTGTCGGTTAAAGTATAAAAGTTTTCGTTTTTTTAACCGAAATTAAACCGCAACCGGTTCTATCTGTGGTATTGTAAGTACTAGATAGGTTTTACATTTATTTTTCTGTGTGGAACTTGTAAACATTTTTATCGGTTCGGTTTGAACCGATCAAGTTACTTCTATTACATTACAGTCTTTTAGAAGTGCGGTTCTCGGTTCTTACCGGTTCTAAAAAAACCGGATTTAATTACAGTTTTTTCCACGACCCGTGACATGGTTGGGAACCGATAAGGGAGTCTTGCTTGGCAGATTGCCGTAAAAGGGCAAGTTTTTGGTTAGGCTGGCACTATGTCTGAGAAACCCAAAAGAAAAACCGGGCCCACTGGGTTTCAGCACTGTGTTGTATGTGGGGAAGCCTTTGCCAAGGCTGACCCCCACACCACATGTGTTTATTGTCTGGGGTTGACCACCTCAATTCAGACTGCCAGATTTGCATGGGTTTTCCTGCAGCTACCCGGGATAAGAGAGTTGGTAGACTCAGGGAACGGGAGGCCATAAAGTCCAGACCTGGATGACCAGCCCGGTTCGGTTTCAACCGAACCGGAGGGAGTGCCCTCTGACCAGGGCGATACTTCCTCGGGCAAAAGGAGAGCCGACTCTGAGGAGTCGGTTCCAACAAAGAAATCTAGAAAATCAGCTGGTGTGGAGTCAAAACTTCCCTCTCCAGCCGCTGAAGAAATAGCTAAAGCACTCCCCGGTTCCGACCGAACTGGCATCATCAGGTAAGCGCTCGGTTCAGTCGGTTCCTCCGGTTCAGGAGTATTATTTAAGGGAATTTTATGAACCAGAGGAGGGGGAAGAGGAGTATGAGGAGAGTGAATGTGGTTTTGAAAGTCTGGATGTGCCCATTGAACTGGACATCTCTCCAGACAGACCTTCAGGAGTGTCTCCCCCTAGGTTTTCTGAGTCCCCTTCTCACTTCATGTTTTTAAAAAAAAAAAAAAAAGTGGCTGAAACCCTCCAGCTCCCTATGGAGGAAGCTGTGGATGATCAGAAGGAGCCTGATTTTGTAGAAATGATGGATATCCCAGAGTCTAGGAGACTGTCTATTCCTCTGCATAAATCTTTTTGGACAAAAGGTATGCATTATCAGGCTCTGATACGGAGTTCCTTACACAACAATGCAGCCACGTGGGGGTGGTGCAGGCTGCAGCCTGTGACAAGGCAAATGTTCCCTTAGCCTCTCACCCCCCTGACAAGGACTCCAGAAAGATAGATGCCATGACAAAGAAACAGTACATGGCAGCTTCCTTAGGACTCAGACAGGCTAATTATATGGCTTATGTTGCTAGATATCAAAAATCCAGATGGGATACTGTTTTAGCTCTAGCAAAGCAGGTTCCTGGCCAGCTGGCAGAAGAGCTGGAGCAGGTGGCCCCTGATGGTATTGAGGCATCCAAGGTGCATTCCATGCTGCAGTGGACTCTAATGATGTATCATCCAGAGTCATGGCTACATCTGTGGCTCTCCATAGAATGGCTTGGCTCAGATGTACTAGCCTGTCACAGGATACCCAGACTAAGGCCATGGATTTCTGTAGGGCAACTCTGTTTGGGGAACAAACCGAGAATTACATGAAGAAAATGGATAAATGTAGGACCACCTATAGGAGTGCACAGGCCAAGGAAAGGCAAGTCACTTTCCAAAGGCAGCCTCCCAGGGGCAGGAGTAGGCTTTTCATAGGCCTTTTACCAAGCCCAGGATTCTCTTCAGCTTTTGCACAGAAGGGGTTCTTAGAGGAGAGGCAGACGGGTGCAGGCAGGCCTGCTTCCACCCCTCAGCCTAAAGCCCCTGCCAAACAGGGACCCTGATTGGCGCCCAGGGCCGATTCTCCACTACCTGTAGGGGCAGGCTGGCTTACTTTGTCCAGGACTGGAGTCTCTAACATCAGACAAGTGGGTCCTGAAGTAGAGCCAGGGACTGGTTCTCAGCTTCAAAAATTTCCAAAGATGAGAATCAGATCCCTCCACCTGCAAATCCTTCAGAGGCTCTTGCCCTGAGGCAGAAGTCTCACCTCCTGGCTCTCAGAGCTGTGGAAAGGGTTCCACCCCACACCAAGGCAAAGGGTTGTACTCCAGGTACTTCCTTACCCCAAAAAGACAGGAGAATGGCGGCCCATCCTGATCTCAGGTATCTAAACAAACACCTTTAAAACCAAAATTCAAAATGGTGACTCTGGAATTATTTTACCTCTTTTAGGCCAGGGGACTGGCTAGTGTCCCTGGACCTCAAGGATGCCTATTTTCATGTTCTCATCAGAAGCCCCATTGAAAGTACCTCAGCTTCGAACTGCCCTCAGGTCATTACCAGTTCAGAGCAATGCCCTTCGGCCTTACATCTGCCCCAAGGGTATTCACAAAATACCTGGCAGTAGCAGTTGCCCACTTAAGAAGGCAAAAAATTGCCATCTTTCCTTACTTGGACGACTGGCTCATAGTAGGCCAGTCCACAGACCAAGTCAGGTTACACCTTCAAGTAACTCAGCAACTGCTAACTTCTCTAAGTTTCCTTCTCAGTCTTCCAAAGTCAGTCCTAGAGCCTGTCCAGCTTCTCACCTTCATAGGTGCAGAACTGAACACAAAAGAAGCCAGAGCCTTCCTTCCTCTGGAAAGGGCAAGTACCCTGATTTCTCTGGCTTCCTCCTTCACCCTGCGGGTCTCTCGACCAGCAAGGCACTTTCTGCAGCTCCTGGGACACATGGCTACTTCAATAGCAGTAGTGCGGGGAGCCAGATTTCAGATCAGGGACATCCAGTTCCATTTGAGAGCCTTTGGTCTCAAAGAAAGGACCCTCTAACAAATTAATTCCAGTGACTGAACCCTGATCCAGGCCCTTCAGTGGGGGCAGGACCAGGGCAATTTGAGACAGGGGTCCCCTCCCTCAGTCTCACTCCTTAATCCTTACTACAGATGCATCCCTATTGGGGTGGGGAGCTCACATGAACCTCACCACCCAGGGATTAGGGTCCCCTCAGGAATCTCTGCTCCACATCAATCTGTTGGAACTCAGAGCAGTTTTTCTAGCACTGTAATTTTTTCCAAATCTGTTCAGAACAAGGTTATTCAAGTCAGAACAGACAATACCACCACAGTGTGGTACATCAGCAGCAAGGGCACCGGTCACGGCCTTGTGCAATCAAGCAATGAAGTTGTGGTCTCTGGCTTACTCCCTGAACACCTCCCTTGTAGTAGTTCACGTCCCAGGCAAGGGCAATGTCCTGGCAGATGCTCTCAGTAGGATTTCCCAAGGCCATCACAAATGGACTCTGGATCCCCTAGTTCTAGAGGTGGTATTGCCAGATGGGCACACCCCAGATAGATCTTTTTGCAGCCCCAGACAATCACCAACTTCCTCTTTTTTGTTGCAGGCCCCCAGTGTTGGGCTCAGTCCCCCTGGGTGCCTTCCTTCTCAGTTGGGAAGGGAAGTTTCTCTATGCCTTTCCACCCTTCCCTCTCCTGTTCAAAGTGCTAGTTAAAATCAGGTCTCAATCCTGCAAGATGTTTCTGATTGCTCCAGACTGGGCCAGACAGCCCTGGTACCCACTCCTTATGTCCTTAGCAGTCCACCGTCCCCTGTGTCTCCCAGGAATGACAATCTGTTGTCCTGTGCTCAGGAGAGGGTTTCGGTACCCGAACCTCAAATCTCTCAATCTCAAGGCCTGGCTCTTGAAGAGTTAGAGTTTGCTGACCTACCCCTTTCCCAAGGTGTATTGGATATTCTGAAGGCTTTGTAGCCTTCCCACCAAGGCTACTTATAATTCCAAATGGAAGAGATTTTTCCATGTGGTGCTCTGGGAAGCATATTTCCCAGAATCTGCTGACTTACCCGCAGTCCTGGATTATATGGTTCATTTAAATACTTTAGGGCTGAGACCAGCTATCCTAAAGTGCACTTGGCAGCCGTGTCTCGCTTTCTTGTCAGCAGGTAAGCCTCTTCTCTTTCAGCTCATCCTGTATTCTCCCAAGTTTTCAAAGGGTTGCTCACACCAACCCCCATTTAGGATCCTTTCCTGCCTGGGATCTTAATATTTGCATTGCCCAGCTTATGCAACACCCTTTGAGCCCTTGTCCTCAGCAGAGCTCAAGTACTTGACTTGAAAACTGTGTTTTTGGTAGCCATCACTTCTGCCAGGCGCACAAGTGAGTTACAAGCATTGTCAGTGGAGCTTGATTTTATCTCCTTTCACAGAGATAAGGTAAGCCTCAGGACTAACGAAAGTTCTTGCCTCAAGGTGGTCTCAGATTTCCACCTTAATCAATCTATATCTCTCCCTGTGTACTTCACTGGCCATTCCTCTTCTGGTGAGAGGAGGTTGCACAGTTTAGATGTCAAAAGATCACTTAGCTACTACATAGATCGTACCAAAGGTCACAGGTTTAACTCCCTCCAACTGTTCCTCACTTATGGTGAGGTTGGCAAAGGAAACCTGCCACTAAAAGATCCATTGCCAGGTGGATCGTCTCTTATGTCCAATTCTGCTATGAAAACTGGGTAAAGTTCTCCCTCAGGCCTGAGGGCTCACTCCACCAGAGGTACAGCTGCGTCTCTGGCTGCTGCCAGGGACATCTCTATCCTAGAGATATGTCAAGCAGCTACCAGGAAAACGGTGGACACTTTTACTAAGCATTACTCCCTGGACATCCAGGCTAGGAGTGATGCTCGTTTTGGCACAGCTGTGCTTCAGAGCCTATTTCCTAAGTAGGTTCTGTCCCTTCTCCATGGAGGTACTGCTGTGTAGTCTGCATATGTCATAATATAGCAAGACTTCATGTTGTTTGAAGAAAAAATTATTCACCTTAGTAATGTTGTTTCTTCTAATGGAGTCTTGCTATATTATGACCTCCCCCCCTGCCCCTCTCAGAACCTTACTCTTGGGGATGTGGGTGGGCAGGGCAGCATTGGCACTTTTTAGATGCCCACCTTGTTTTTCACCCCTCCTTTTGGGGTGATCTTTGTTGTGTTGTCATTTTTTGGGTCTCCTGACTTGAGTCTTCTTTGTGGCACCAAAAAATGTGTTTATTTAATTAAGTAGCCAGTTGGCTAGTGTAGGTTTACAGCTTCCACACAGAGTCTTAGTGAGTTTTTGCTCGTAAAGATCTGACAGTTTAAGTTTGAAGAACAACAGATAGAATTTTCAACCGAGCTCGAGCTCTAAGTTCCATGCCTGGCATGGACTTTAACTCTTTCACCTCCGGAGCAGTTCTAAGGCTGGGACAAACTGCATATGTCATAATATAGCAAGACTCCATTAGAAGAAACAACATTGCTAAGGTGAGTAATTTTTTCTTACTCACCTGTAACCGTAGTTCTATGAGTAGTATACAGTTTTCATCCACACAACCCACCTGGCCTCCCCTGCAATATGGCTCCCGGATCCCTGCTTCCAGTGTGCAAAGATGTGACATCATGAGGCGGAGCTAGAGGATATACTGCCCAGGTGGTGGGTGGTGCTTAAGCTTGGAGATGTCTGAAGAATCAACCTTTTCCAGAGGAACTGCCAAAGTGTAGATGTGAACTGTATACTGCTCCAAGAACTGCAGTTGCAGGGGAGTAACCTAGATATCATTTCTAAACGATCATTTCAGTGTCTTGTCAACATCACTATTTTCATCTGTTTACCACTTTAAGCAGATAACCTTCACATGCTCTCTGCCCAGGAACTTTCAGTAGTTTGCATCAATCCAAGCACTTATCCTGCGACCCCTGAAGATCAACTGCCACATCATTTTCAGCAGCATTAAGGACTAAACGCCCAAGACTTTGCTTGGCATAAATCCTTGGTGTCATGAGTAAAAGTTTAAATTTGTCCAGTTTTGGAATTATTGTGTGTTTCCATTCAGACGCTGATCGGTTTCTAGGTAATTTTGCTGTTTTTCTCAGTTCCTTGTAACTTATTGTGATTATGATTTCTTTGTCAGTTTCAGTTTTCTTTTTAAAAAGGAAACAACTTTTTTTTTCCTTTTGCAGTTTTTTTTTCATTGGTTCCAAAGCATGAAAATCATATGCTCTTTAATACCCTATGTCACAAAAACCTGAAAACCTCACAGGCCTACCATACCAAGTTTAAAAAAAAAATGCATGGTCTGTGTAGGACAGGTCCCTAAAGGGACACTGGCAACCCTTTTTGTATTATACTGTTTCCAGTTAAAAACCCACATTTTATGATTGTTTTACCTTCTCTAAAACTCATTGAAGCTGTTGATTGTTTGATCTGCTTCCTTTCTTAGTGGAACTGAAATGCATGAAAATGATGCAATTATATCCAATCTTGTTTTGCTTATTCTCTTATTGCGTACATCCTGAACATTAGGAACTACCAAACAGTGCAGCCACTCATGATGAATTGTCTGTTCTCCTTCCACGTATCACAAGTTTTTAGAGTCTATTTTTCACTTTTAAAAGGAAAAAAATGAATCAAAATCAGACTACCAGCTCTATCAGCAATCGCAGAGTGTTTATTTATTTTATTTATCAAGTCTAGGATTACAAATACCTCTGAGCCATGGCTCTTTTACAAAGGTTCCACGTCAGAGAAATACAAATTATGGGGAACATCAAGACAGGGATTACAGCAATGTGGACATTGCAAACAGAGTACAGATTAATACAGTTCAAGGGTAGCACTGTAACAAGGCAGCCAGCGGCATTTGTCAGAGAAAATAGACAACAGATAAGAAGTGCCAGAGTTATAGGGAGAGGGAAGAGGGTGGGAGGGAGAAGGCATGTAGGAAGGGTGGCAAGAGGGTGAAAAGTGCAGCATTGGGTATACCAAGATGTGAGGTAGAATCCAGTGGGGGAACAACTAGAGCAGAAAGGGAAGTGGAGAAACAAGGTTAGTTGGGCAGTCACAGGAGCTGTTGGTAGTGAGATAGTCCCGAGCCTAGTTTTAAACATACCAATAGTTGGGGCAGAGGAGATGGTTGGGCTGAGGCCATTGAACCAGAGTAGGCTCGATAAGCAAAAGAGCGTTGTCCCTGTGAAGTGTGACAGTGGGGACTTTCAGTAGCTGTAGCGTGGATCTCCTAAGGCTCCATTTGTTAATTTGGTGTTGTAACAGAGTTGAGACCCCAGAAGGTGCAAGGCCAAGGTAGATTTTTTCACCATGGAGCAGGTGAAAAACTTGCAGGTTTGATAGTTGGAGCCAGCCGGTCTGGTGTACAGGTCACATGTGTGGGTGAGACGGTGAGCACCAGTGATGAGCCGACATGCTTTATTTAAGGTAGTGAGAGGCATCTAAGGGTTGTGGTTGTGGCGAGCCATAAATGATGAGACCATAGTCTATTACAGAGATCACAGAGCGCAGGACTGCAACCTTCAAAGCTTTCTACGTGAGGTGTGGTCTGTGTTTGTAGAGGAGACCAAGCCGTGTATTTGCAGCTCTAGCTACATTATCTACATGAAGTCCATAGGAGAGATTAGGGTCAAGATGTATCCCTAAGTATTTGAAGGACCCCACCTGATCTAGAGTGTTCCCCTGGGTGGTGGAGATAGCCAAGTGGTGTAGCTTGTGTGGGTTATGAGAGCTGCAGAAGAGCATAGATTTGGTTTTCTTGTCATTGAGGACCAGTTTATGATTAAGAAACCATGTCTCTACAGAACTGAAACCAAGTTGAAGGTTGTGTTGAAGAGTTGCAGGATCTTTGTGAGTGGAGAATACAACAGCATGATCGGCATATAGTATGATCTGCTCAGAGCAGTGGTAAGGGAGGGAGTTTAAGAAAAGGCTAAAAAGGAGGGGTCCCAGTATGGATCCCTGCAGGGTGTTAGAAAGAGCGTCTGCAATTTTTACTCTCTGTGACCGGTTTTCTAAGTAGCTTTTAAACCAGAGAGAGGAGTCAGGTGATAGCCCGGCATTCAGTAGTTGGTGTATTAATAATCCATGGTGTACTGTATCGAAGGCCTTGGAGAGGTCGACGAAAATGGCCCCTGTGAGAAGGCCATTGTCAAGGGATTTGTGCAAAGCTCCGGTGAACTCAAGAAGGGCTGTGGTGGTGCTGTGACCTTTCCGGAAGCCGTGTTGTTGTGGACAAGGTATATTGTATTTATCCAAGTGGTAGGTAAGTTGATCAGCCACGATGCGCTCAAGTGCCTTAGAGAGTGGGGGGAGTATGGAGATAGGGTGATAATTTGAGTGAATCGTCTTGTCCCCAGTTTTATGGATGGGTGTCACGGTGGCTGTTTTCCATAGGTCCGGGAATTTTCCACAGCTGAGAGAGAGGTTTAGGATTTTTGTTAATGGGTGAATTACCTCATCGAGGGTGAGCAGAAGAAGCTTAAGGTCCAGCGTGTCGCTACTAGATCTAGATTTAGAGATAGCTGCAGTAATATAGCGGCGAGCTTCATTCAGCCTTATCTTCCTGAAGTAGAAGAGGGGATGGTTAGACTGAGGGGCTGAGGTATTTGGGGAGTAGGCCCTGTTTTCGAAAAAGTCATGGGGTAGAACAGCACTAAGGTCTGAAAAAGCCATGTTAAAGATGTTTGCGATCACCTTGGGGTCAAGGGTTGAGGATCCATCAACCATTAACATGGCCGGAGAGGTTTTTGGCTGCTTCCCTGTGACATCCTTGATATTGTCCCAGAAAGCACGACCATTTCCCCATGTATTGGTGACAGCATCTTTGTAATAGGTGGATTTCATTAGCCGTATGGCTTTTGTGCAGGCATTTCGTGCTTGTTTGTAATTTTGGATGTCCAGTTGTTTGCCAGTGGCCCTGGCAACTGCCCAGAGGTGATCCCTTAGTTTCAGCTGTGAGAGAAGAGCCACGGTGACCCATGGGTTAGAGAGAGATTTTGTTTTGCGCCTTTTAGCAGGGGCAAAGAGGTCGCAGGCTTTGTTGAAAATTGAGATGAAGTGATCAAGAGCCTAGTTAACATCTGTTGCTTCATAGATGGTAGCCAGTCTTGTAGAAGCAGGTGTTGTTTGAGATGTGGAGTTTTCCATGAGGAAGGACTCTGCTAGCGATAATTTTGGGAGGGGGCTTAAGGAATTTGTTAGATCATGCACACATGACTTTGGAGTGGTCACTGAGTGAGTCTGGGAGAATGGTCGTACGAGAAATCCTTGTGGGGTGAGTGGTGAGGACCCAATCCAAGAGGGTACTGGTGCCAGTCTTGTAGTTAATCCTAGTAGGGGAGTTTACCATTTGCGTGAGGTTAGCAGCTGAGATGGAGTCTTTATAGGCACTGGCACTCAATGCTAACCAGTTTATGTTGAAATCCCCTAGTAGAATAAGTTCAGTTTCGGGAGGATGTGAGTTGATAAAGTTTAGGACGTCGTTGAATCCATGTTTAGGGTCCCTGGGTGGGATATATATGGAGACAATAGTCAGAGCTTTATGGTTGGGACCTAGGATGATTTTTATTGGCAGAATCTGGGCTGAGGCAGAAAGTGATGGAGTTGCTACAGGGTGCCAATACAGGGAGTCTTTGATATAGATTGCGCAACCACCGCCTTTTTTGGATATCCGGTCCAGCCTGTGAACATTGTAGCCCTGTATTGTTACTGCTGAGTCAGGAACTTTAGGTGTCAGCCACGTTTCCACCACTGCAAGGATGTCAGGGTTGTGTTGGCATATGAAGGCTTGGAGTGCATCCAGCTTTGGTAGTAGGCTGCAGATATTAATGGTTGCAAGGATAAGGGCTCCTGGAGTTTGTGTGTGGCCTGAGCTTCTAGGGCCACACACACAGAGTGTGAGCAATCATAACATGTGTTTTTTAATCTATGGACAATTTGAGGCCTAAGGAGGTTGACAGTGTCCTTTAAGACTGACAGCCATAATTTGTGTTTTGAAAAAGGGACCTGGCCATTTGAGGCAGAATTGTGAATCTTGTTTTAGATTTTGTCCTAAAACAGTTAAAGGAGAGAATCAAAGGCTGTTAATTTCAGTTTCTGTTTCCATGCAATGCTTCCCAGTTAAGACAAATTTAGTTAACATGGATGGATCAAGTAATGTTAAAATCTCTCCACAGGATTTAGCTTAACCCTCCACCAGTGGCAATACCAGTAAAGCCAGGAGACATGCGGAGGAGAGCAATTCATCTCTTGGTGCCACTGGGGGTAAGAAATCACCCAAGGAGAGAACAGTGCTGAAAGAGTCAGGGACCAATCTCCTTAGTGCGGAAAGTGATAGTCATCCACTCTGTGGGAGCAGACCAGTAAAAATCTGCATAGTAAACCTACTGTGGAGTATTCTGTTGGACCAGCTGGTCCCTCAGGTGGACAGCTGATCTCCTTGGAAGATTTCATGAAAATGTGGCAAATGTTTCAGATCTTGCAGCAAATCCAGGCCACTGATGTTCTTGGTTCCTTTTTCTTGAAGAAGGTAAAGGAGAGCAGGCCCGGTGGCGCTGAGGGCTGAGGCGCTGGCACCTTACCTCACGCTACGCCGGTGACCCTTGTTCGGGAACAAGCATGGGTCGGCAGGGGAGGAGAAGGATTGAGCTTCCAATGGACTGCTCTCCTTCTCCGGGGAGGGGGGATCCTGGTGGTTGACGCTTGTTCGCCCCCCCCCGGCGGAGGCTGGAGGACAGGGCGCCATACCACAAGTAGGGGAGGAGTCTGGCCAGATGTCTGGAGGGGGCGCGTGCGGATACGTGTGCACTCCCCTCTGCTGATGTCATTGCACGGTCCCGACTCCTAGGAGAACAGGAGAAAAAGAACACTGCCGTGCAGGATGGCGGAGGATGCCTCGCAGGCTCCGCCCCCCGGCTAGCCACGGCCCTGGCCAACTAAATCCGGTCCTCGGTGGGGGAGTCCGGGACCACCGCCAACCCCGCTGGGTTGGGGGGTAAGCCCTGGGGTCAGGTCAGCGTTGGCTGGTGGACACCGGGGGATGGGGCTGGGGACGCCCTCCTGAAGATACAAGCCGGCAGTAGGGAGAAAAATGATAAATAAGAAGAAGGTAAAGGAGGAGTTGAATTTGATGAATTCAGTATAGAGACAAAGGAGTTGCTCCTGAGCATACAGAAGTTGACGAGTTTGTCTCTCTTCCTCATCTTAGGGAAGACTATTCTGTTTACAACAGGTTTGTTAAGAATGTGTATGATCCATTGGCTTTGGAATGTAAAATGTTAAAACAGCCACCTCCACAAGCCAAATTTAAAACAAAGTCTGGGCTCAGCCCTTTCTAGAAGGGCATCCTTCCCTAACAGTGAAGAATTTAAACGTTGTTTTAGCCAGAATTGTTAAACTGCCATGCCTCAGCACAACCAACTGATAAAAAATGGAAAAAAAATATGCTGTTCCTAGAGACGGTACTGAGTTTTTATTTGCACATCTTTCTCCTGAAAAATTTATTCAAATAGCTGCTTGTTAAAAAAATATATATATGTAACCCCCTGCAAATGGGGGTTCCCAAAAGACTTCCAGGAGCTTGCTTGAATGCTCCAAGCCTGAATGGTGTTTGGCATTTAAGCCATTTATCAGTGAGTGTTTTTAGAACCTCTGGTACTGTCTCTTTAAGAGCTGTCTGCTTGCAGACATAATTAGTTTGTATGGGGGACTGTGTGTTTCTTTGATTGAGTACCACTCAAGCTGCTGCTAATTCACTTCATTTTGCAGTCACTAGAGTGCAAGGAACCTATCTGAAAGATGTAACTGTTTGCCAGAAATTATTTAGAGTAATAATGAAATTACAGTTTGTCTAACCTGCTTTCTTTGCAGTCAGAACTGTGTCTGCTAGTTCCCCATTCTAGTTTTGAACTGCTGAACTGGACCAATCAGTGTGGGGTAAGCTAGCTCTAAAATGGTGCCTTGGACGAATCAGAACTTGGACTCATAATCTGAGCCAGCCACAAGAGGATTGTATGGGCAGTGACTCTGGGACATGTAGTTTAGACTTCAGTGCCTTTTTGGACCAACAGCAGCAGTCTATTGTGAGTGACAGCCAATCCAGTCAAGAACTGGAGGAACTCAAAGGAAGTGCCGGTTTTGTCGGTTGGAGTTTCAGTTGAGCTTTGGCAGTGAAGAAGGAAGAGGCCCTGTGCTTTTACAGTGTGCAGTTTTAGTCAAAAAGCGTGTGGGCCAAGTTCAGGTCTGCAGCTTGTAACAGCTTGTTAGGACTGAATCCGTCCTGTGAAAAGAATCAAAGGATCTCTGAAGAGTAGAAACCAGGCTCACCCTGTAGAAGACTGGAGGAATTGCTGAAAATTGCACTCAGTCTGTCAGGAACTGAATCTGCTGTGTGTTCTCCTGGGTATTGTGCAGTAATTGCGATGGGATACAGATGCAGCCTGCCTGGTATAGTGCTTTCTTTTATATGAATGTGAAGAGGTTTGTGTACCTCAAGTGAGCCCTGCTGACATTGAAGGACCCTATCTTATTTGGAGGTCGTGAGTACTAATTCAGGGTCGCTCCCTGTTGAATTGCCACATTAAATCCAAATGGAATTACTGTACTGCTGACTGTTTAATTCTCCTTTTCTCTGTGTGAAAGGGCCCGTACCAGCTGCCACGGTTTGGACTAGCCACTAGGGCTTGGGTACCCAGGGACAGTAACTGATAGGGATAGGCCTGTGCACAGAGCCATAGGTAGATTATTAGAGTGATAAGCTAATTAACCTGATTTCCCCCTGTCCTTGTTATATCCCTAAATAAATCAGAGCTGCTTGTTTCAGCAAAGTTATACTGCCTGAGGTATTTGTCTATGTTAAAGTACTGTACTGTGATTGTTGCACTGTATCTCATTTCACAGGAGGTCCCAGTGCCGAACCAGACCTGGGGTAAGTGTATACTGTGAAGGTAATTCTGATATATTGTGTGGGCCACTAGTGGGAAGAAAGGGGTTGCAGTGTCCCAGAGGGCTGTGACCAAGTTAGTTTAACTATTGCAAACCCTGACCTCTGGGTGGAGGCACCCGCCATTGGATCCAGGCCCCTCAACCTGTTAGTGGCAAATCAGGCAGGGGTAGTAGCCCCTGGGATAGCGCCATCTAGGGGTTACATATATGTATGTCAACCTTATCAGCCCCTTCTGATATGAAATTAAACTTTATTTATATGGCGCCTTACAATAATTTAAAACAATGAACAATAAATAGTAAAGACAAATCCATAAATAAATTATACTATACTAAATCTGAGCTCCATCACAATCAATTAATTAAAATTAATCTTTGACCATAAATAGGTCTTGAGGGCCTTTTTAAACTCCTCCATGGTTGCACACTGATGAAGCGGAGGGGGTAGTAAATTCCAGAGGGTCGGAGCAACATACATAAAAGCACGAGCACCTGATGACTTTAAAGAAACCCTTGGAATCTCTAGCAACCCTCATCCGCCGAAGTCCGAGATTGCCCGGGGTGGTAGGGAACCAGAAGCTCTTTCAAGTAGTCTGGACCCTGTCCGTGTAAGGCTTTGTAGGTCAAAAGACCAACTTTAAAGGTGATCCGCCACTGAGTCGGCAGCCAGTGCAGATCGTGTAATACTGGTGATATATGACAGGTACGAGACGTACCCGTTAACAATCGGGCCGCAGCGTTCTGCGCCAGCTGCACGCGGCGGATATCAACCCCGGGAAGCCCTAGATAAATGGTGTTACAATAATCCAGGCGTGAGGTCACAAAAGCTGGACCAACGTATGAAAGTCAGCTGGCGGGACAAGGTGCTTAATCCTGGCAATGTTCCTAAGATGATAAAAGGAAAGTTTGACAACTGCTGACACCTGCAAACGCAGTGTCAGTTTGTTGTCAAAAATCACCCCCAGGTTCCGCACCCATTCAGAGGTAGGGAGCTGGATACCTCCCAGAAATAAACCTGTGGATAAACCAGCTCCCATCCCCTCTACCCTGCGATCTGGGTCCACAACTAATACCTTCGTCTTCCCCGAGTTCAACTTTAGCCAGCTTGAACTCATCCAGTCTTGGATTTCGGCGAGGCAGCTATTAATTACTGAGTTGGGTGCAAAAGACAGGTAGAGCTGAGTATCATCTGCATAGCAGTGAAACTTCAGCCCATACCTTCTTACAGTGTCTCTGAGGGGCAGCATATACACTGCGAACACCATGAGGGGACAACACCGAGCCCTGGGGTACCCCACATAACAGTGAGAGTGGGCAGGAAGAATTTAATCCAGACACTACTCCCTGAGTCCTGTCAGTGAGGAAAGATCTAAACCAACTGAGGACTGTCCCTGACAGACCACAGATAAACGCCAGGCACACCCCCTACAATCCCCAGATATACAGCAGAAATCTTATGATTTTCCCTTTGATGGACACACTGTTCCAGATTTATACAGGACAGCTTTCCTTTAAACATTCTTGGCAGCTGCTGTTGTTCCTTGGCCAGATTGAAAATGAAGGGAACCCAGTGGTATCTGAAAGAAGTGGGTATGGTGCACTTATCCACACTGCGGCAGTCTCCCTTTCCATTTAAGTTCAGTCGGAACATCTTCAAGCTAAGCTCCTCCCACCCACCTAGGTGGTATCCTCCTTGGCTCTACCCCATGAAGTCAGATCCTCCATTCTGCTGGAAGAGTCAGACCTACTGCTATGCAGCGCCTGCACACAGTGTAGGCCCAAATCTGCCTTGTCTTCAGGTGATTTTTTTCTAGTGATTTTCTTTTCGCTGTTCACGGTTTTTGCTCGGTTACAGAGCGCAATGACCCAAAAACTGGGCCCGGGTTCAAGTGGTGCACCACTTGCAACCAGAGGATGTTGTGTACTGACCTGCATGTTTCATGCATGTACTGTTAGGGGGCTTAACATGATCCGCAGGCTTGGGGCTTGTGCCAGTCCTTACAGTCCTTGTCTCTCAAGGACCATTATGCCCACCTTTTACTAGGCTGCCAGGGATGAATGGGATCCACTGAGCCAGTCCAAGAATGCCCATAGAGTTGTTTCGGTGGCAGCAGGCTCAGCGTCACAGCTTGACATGCTTGAAGAGGTAGCAGCCCAGGCTGTAGTTGTCTCCTCCTCGGCTCCCGTGTCACTCTCAGTGGATGCCAGCATCGGGGCCTTGTTCAGGAGTGCCCTCTGGGACATGTGCTAGTGCCTTCAGACCATCGGGGGGGGCCCTTCCGGAGGGGACAAAGCTAAAAAAAAATCCAAGCGGACCTATCGCAGGTCAAAGGACAGGGAATGGGCTTGCTTTTCATGCTCTCGTGATTCTGTTACTGGCTGAATGGCTGTTGTGCAGTTAGCTTTGGCAAATTCTTCTGGGGTATCAGTACAGGCTGCTAACTCCACAGTGCCCCCATCGGGCTTGTTGGCTGAGACATGCGCTGACCAGCCGATCAAGATTTTTCTCGACCCAGTTGACCTGTCGTCAGAAGAGGTCAAGAATGGGGGGCGCTGTGGAGCCTGAGCAGCGTGCAGCAGATTTTTACAGCTCCTAAACAATTAGAAGGGGTTTTGCCTAAAAACTCGAGTTGGGTGCTTCACTCGAGCTTTTCGACCCCACTAGTGAAAAGAGCGGCCCAGAAATAGCTAAGATGGGTAATCCCAGAAAAGAAAAAGCACCAGGGGGAGCTGGAAGATGCAAAGGAGCAGGGGGTCTCGGTAGAGCAGAGGAAGCTACAACATCCGAGGAGAGGCCTGAACCGGGTGAAACCATCACCACCCTGGGCTACAAACTATAGACTTTGATCAAATCCGTGTCCATTCTTAATCAAAAAGTGGACGATTTTAATGCTCGTGTTATTACTTTGGAGTCTGCAGTGGATGACCTTAAAGTTGACCTCTGTGATGTGCGCAAACAGGCCGACGCGTCTACTGGTTCGACCACACTAATGCTTAAAGAAAATTAGCATCTCAGGGCATGGCTAGAGGTACTTGAAAACCAAGCCCGAGTGGCGAATGTTAGAATTGTTGGCCTTCCTGAGGGCCTGGAAGGGGATCACCCACTTTTAAACATTAAAGAATGGTTAACTGAAAAGTTATCACCAGAAGCCCCTGATAATATCTGGGAAGTGCAAAAAGTTTACAGAATAGCCCCTCGTGGTCGCCCACAGAACACGGAGGAACCACGTACCTTGATGTTAGTGACTTCGGGCGTCGCAGCTCGAGATAAGATCCTCCGGTATGCCCGCAGGGCAGCTCCCTTGCTCCAAGATGACCACCAGATCCACATATTCCCTGATGTTAGCTACGCGACGAGACAGCGGCGTAAGAAGTTTGAGGGAGTGAGAAGAATCCTCTGGGAGTTGGGCATATCGCATACTATTATTTTCCCTGCCAAGCTCCATATTGTCCATCAAAGCAAAGTGTTTATATTCTTGGATCCAATCGAGGCTGGTAGATGGGCCGACCGGAGAGCTGCGGAGATTCGTAGAAGAGCCAGCGGATCGGATGATGAGGACGAGGGAGCCGCAAATTGAAGTTTTCCTTCCTGGGACATTGCTTTCTATTTCTTGCTTATACTAAACCGATTGTCCTTAGTATAATGGGACTCTATAAAAATCAAGATCTGTTCAGTTCATTTTTTCGGTAGAAACAGAATTACTAAACTTTTTTTTTGCAGTTCTGGACCCAATTCTGAACAGTTTGTTATTAAATAATTTTCAACTGAGGGATATTATTTTAGGGCTTTAATGTCCTGGTGTGTTTTCTACCAGGGAACTGTAAGGCAATGTTCTCCCTTTAAGGATGAGCTCTAATAGTCTGCAAGCATATGCAAAAAGGGGGTATTTTTTCTTTATTACATTAAGATATAAATATGGCACCAGTAGTCCCTTTATTAGGGGCATTGCTTACTTTTGGTTAAAATTGTTGGGCAATTAAATTATATTAGGTAAGGCCATATGGCTCATGGGCTGGTATCACAGCATATAATTAAGTCTAATTTTAATCAGGTTTTTACCTTAATAGGAACCCCCATATGTTGTAACACAATATAGTGGATGCATGTTTATACGTTGATTAAGGGGACTGTTTGCACCCCCAGTGGTGATAATGGCATTATAATGGTCTATCTGCTATATGATATATACCTGTCATGTATATGATAAAAAGTAAAAATAAAGTATAAAAAAAAAAAAGAGGTCAAGAATGGCTCGCTCTCTCAGACTCTGGTCCTTTTGGCTGTCTCCCAAGAAGGGTCAGACAAACTAGCTGACCTGGCTGTTTAGGGTAGCCACCTGTCAAGTTTTTTGCCTGGTAATCTGGTTTTGCTCAGTGCTGGTCAAATTTTTGAGCTATTTTGAGTGCTCACATACTTTTGAAACAGATTTTATCATATCATTCATTGTTTCAGCTGCATGTCCAGGTTACAAATAAGTTCTGTTGGCAATAAAGCCCTTTGTTTGTGAAGGCAGTCAACCTGGGAAATGTAAAGTATGGCCACTAAGACCCTTAGCAGTTACTTAATCTTTTCCACTCTACATTTTAAAGTGGCATAACAGCAAAGCTGGGCAAAAAGCCTGCCCCACCTTTTGTAACAGTAAAAGATCCAGCTGTCTTCTACTTTCATTTGCTGGTAAAACGTTTCATCTCTAACAGAATTTAGGCATTTTTACATGTTTTAAATTACTTTTTTCCTCATGAAAAAAAGTATGGTCACCTCTTTAGCTTTAAAATAGTATTGTGCACATGAAAAGGAAATGGAGCCAAAAAAAAATATAATGTACACATTATAGGAAACAATTTCTTTATTCTGTATCATTATATACCATATGTACTATTGTATGCTGTTTACAGCATTTCCCTTGCTCCCACCCCGGTTATATCTGTAAATGAGATTTCTTTTATCTCTGTATATTTATCTGGCAAACCAATGTCAATAAATAAACAAAAAAGTAAATAAATAACTAGAAGACTAGAAAAGTAAATTTAACAAGTACAGTATATTAACATTTTTGTTGAACTGCTGCCTTTAAGTGTTGTCTTTTACTGACCTAACAGATGGCTTTGGAGGAGGAGCAATGCATGATCAGTCATGAAAAGGGTGGGGCTAGGGGTGGAGTTTAGGATCCGGTTTTTGCCTCATCCAAAGGTGGCACCCCTACGGTTGTCTTCCCCTGGGAGATTAACCCCTCCAGGGTTCTGCAGCGGGAACCGGTCCGTGTTGAGTACAGAGCCCCTAACACCCACACGCTTGTTGTCCATTGAGGTCTAGGTCGAGGACCCAGTCCCGCTTGAGATCGTGGTCTCAGGAATCTTAGCGTTCCCACTCTCTGCCTTCAGCTAGGTAGTGGTGTCAGCACTCCTCTTCATCTTCAGAAGATGAGAGATTCTGCCGTAAGTTGTGATGGCTGTATGAGGAACTAATGTGGCAGTAATGGATCCTCAGCCATGGTCATCCTATGCATCAGACCCAGGCAGTCCCTTAGCCTTCACGGACATGGCCCATTCCATTCCTGCCCCAACTGGCTGAGCCTGCGCCAGCCTCCCCGCCAATCCTAGTGGAACCCCTGCCAAAGCAGTCCTTGTACAGGGCCCCCTCCAAGGCTGCTTGCCCTGCCATTGCTGTCCCCGGACAGCTGCCTGTTCAGATCACCCACTCGGATAAGTCCAGCTTGCTCCATGGGGAGCAGGGGTTGAAGGTGGTGTTCAAGGAGTCTTTAGACTCTGAAGGTCTTCCATGCATTCCTCTTGGACCCCAGGCTTCGATCATGAGTCAACCGAAGAGCTCACAACTGAGCATGGGCTGGTCTCCTTGGGGCCTTGCTTTGTCTTGTCTCCAAGTCCATGGAGATTCCCTTGGAGCTGGTTCAGAAGTGGGCCAGATACCCACTCACAGAGATCCTTGACAAGAATGACTCCCTGAGGTTTGCCTTCCCAGTAGCGGAAGCTATTTTGGATCCTGCCTTGGAACTTTGGCAGCATCCATCTTTGTGCCCGGCGCCCTCTGCCCTTATGGTCAACAAGTACACAGTACCCACCGGCTCTCTTCATCGGTTCTCCAATCACCCCTTGGCTGAGGGGCTAGTAGCGGACTCTCTTTTCCGCAGGATGGGCAATGTGGGGGACGTTCACAAGCCTCCCGACAACGAGTCCAAGAAGCTTGACCATGCAGCTAAAAAGGTTTATGCTGCTTCCTCCCTAGTTCTCAGTCAGGCATGCTCTGCCATCATAATGGCCAATTTTGGTCATGCCTTCATAGGAGTGCTGGACCATGTCCTTTCCCACCTCTCTGCGGACTTATAGTTTGCAGTCAAGATGGTCTAAGACCAGGAACATTCTGTTGCCAAGCACCTGCTTCAAATGGCCTTGGATATCTGTGACTCTTGTGCCCGGTCAGTGGCTGTGGCAGTCGCCATGCAGCATAGGGCTTGGTTGAGGCTTTCCACTTTTATGGCGTATACCCAGCATAAGCTGACGGACATTCCCTTCCTGGGTACTTACGTATACTGACCTGTTTTGGTTGGGGATGGATGGTCACCTCACCAGGACTTAGAAGCCCAGTACCATCTTGGATTCTGTTATGTCTTGTCAGAAGGATCTTAGGGGCCAGAAGTCGAAGAAGAAGCCCTTTTAGTTTCTGCCCTTTCTGCCCCATCAGTCCAAGCCACAGCAGCCACAGTTTGGGCAGTCCCTGGTCTGGCAACTTAAATCAAAGTCTGCCGCCTCCGGCTCCAAGAAGCCTAGAGACTGGACAGCAGCGCTCCACCAGTAGCCGACACCGGAGCCTCCACCAAGCCTGTCCAGTGACAGGTCGGGGGTGTCTCCCTCCCAACCGTCATGCCCTGCCTCAGCTTCTCGTGGGGGGGTTGACTTTGCCATTTCTGACATACCTGGTCTGTCATCACAATGAACAAATGGGTGCTAGACATGGTGGGCTGGGGTCTGCCTCTCGATTACGAGGCTCTCCTGCACTACCAAGCCCATGCCCCACAGGAGTCCGTTGTGTCTCAGGACATGCTGTCCACCCTTAGAGAGGACATTGCTCAGCTTCTCTAGAAAGGAGCCACAGCTGGTCAGGGCTTTATGTCCATGTATTTACTGGTCCCCAGACAGGAGGTTGGCGCCCCATACTGGATCTTCATGATCTAAACCAGTTCTTGAGGAGGCACAAGTTCAGGATGGTCATGCTGAATCAGATAATTCCATCTCTCATGCAGGGCTTGTGGTTCTGCTCCCTGGACTTCCAGGGTGCCTTCTTTTACATCCCAGTCTGTCTGTCCCACTGGCAGTACCTTCAGTTCCATGCAGATGGTGTGGCCTATAAGTTCCAAGTCATGCTGTTTGGACTCTCCTCGGCCCCCAGGGTTTTCACCAAGTGCATAGCAGTGGTGGCAGCAGTCCTGCAGCACCGAAGGGTCTGAGTGTATCTGTACCTGGATGACTGACTGATTGTCGGCTTGTCTCGGGAGGAAGTGGAGCAGTATAATGACCTGGTCCTCCAGACTTGCTTGGCTTTGGGTCTTCTTGTCAAAACCGGCCAAGTCGGAACTCCACCCCTTGCAGGTCATCCATTTCATCAGAGCAGAGCTCGACTCCCTCGGGCCAAGGCCCGACTCCCAGGGGACTGGGCATCGGCTCTTACTTCATTTGTTTGATCATCTCAGGTTGGGCGTTTGTGCCCTTCAGCTGCTGGGGTGTATGACATCTTGCATCAGCGTGTAACCATCATTTCTGTAACACAGTTTCAGTCCACTTGAGCATGGTCTCGATCCTTAGTTAGTGGAAGGAGGACCCTGCTGTCCTCGAAAAAGGAGTTGTCTTCTGGCTTCTGGAAAGCAGTGTTATCCTTGCTACAGATGCCTCTCCACTGGGATGGGGAGATCATCTTGACGAGAACTCAGTAAATGGAATGTGGTCCCTTTACGACAGATCACCTCCTCAATCCTTTCGAGCTGAAGCAAGTGTTCTTGTCCCTTAAAGCACATGTCAGTTAGGTTCAGAACAAGGTGGTATAAATCAGAGCAGACAATATGTTCCACATAAACATACAAGGTTCTGTATCTTTGAAATTATGCAAAGAAAGTTTGGTGAAAATATGGAACCTGGTATTGAAATGCCAATTTCAGATGTCTGCAGTACATCTAGCAGAGAAGCTGTATTTACTAGCAAATTCTTTAGGCAGATTTGGCCATTCAACTAACTAATAGTCACTGACTTAGGATGTGGTAAAGTACATTTTTCTAAAATGGAGTGCCCAAGAGGTACATCTGTTTGCTTCCTGGTGGAACAAAAATGGAATTTTTTCTGTTTAAAGTGGTACACGGATGAAAACATTGCTGTTGAATGAAGAAAATGTTGCCTACCTTGTTACTATTTTTCTTCTAATCAGCGTTTTCATCAGATTACCACTACCTTCCCTACCTCCCCTCCTTGGATACAGTTGGCATAGATCCTTCAGACATGTAGGAATGTTTATGTTCCTTATTTATACATGTTGTTCTCTTTTTCTCTTTTATTATAATATTTGGTTCAAAAGTTTTTGTTATATTTGTTAAGTATTCTTTTAGTTTTTGTTTATTTCCAGCCTTTCTTGTACTGCTGAATGATCTATCTGGCAGTTGAGAACTCTGTGACCACGGGGTCAGTACTTGGATTGGATTAAACTACTGAAAATTGTGGGGCAGAGAGCATGTGCAGGCTACCTGCTTAAGTGGTACAGTAATCAGATGAAAACAGTGATTAGACAAACTATAGTTACGAGACTGGTAATGTTTTGATTCCCGGCCCCAAAAATGCAAAATTATATTAGGTTATTAAATATGAGTGGTTAATAGCATGAGTAAAGGATTTGTATTACTTTAACTGATGTAAGCAAAAGGAAGTTACCAAGTTGTTTTTTTTTTTTTCAAACTCTCTTTCAAACACCATGAAGTCTTGCTGCTATTAGGACTAAATGCAGTTTGCCACTGCACTCGAACTGCCCCGGAGAGGATAGGGTTAACTCCAGAGCAGTCTGGAGTTCCACAGCGAGAGGGCGCTGTTCAAAGCTCTATCTGGCTAGTTTCAAATGAAACTGCCAGATTCTTTACTCCGCTTTCACTGAACAGTCGCTCCGGAGATCAGCTCCTTCAACTTCGGTTCATTCATGGTTCAGCGAGTTTACTCGTTCATTTGAACCGGCAAGTGTTTAAAAATTACGCGTTTCGGTCAGAAGCTCTATCTGGTAAACCGTAAGTACTAAAAATAAAGTCTGTAGAATACATTATCGGTTCAGTCTGAACCCGATCGGTGGCTTTTTACGATTTTGGGCTTTAGAAGTGCGGTACCGGTTCTTATCGGTTCTAAAAAACCTTAATTTTATTTGTTTTTTCCAATACCCGTGACACGGTTAGGAACCGATATAAGTGTCTTGTTTGGCCACAGCCGCTAAAGGGCAAGTTTGTTGGTTAGGCTGGCATTATGTCTGAGAAACCCAAAAGAAAAACCGGGCCCACTGGGTTTCAACACTGATGTCTGTGGGGAAGCCTTTGCTAAGGCTGATCCACACACCACTATGTCTACTGTCTGGGGCTGACCACCTCTGTCAGACTGCCAGGTGTGTAAAAATTTTCCTGCAGCCACCCTGGAGAAGAGATTGGGCCGGCTCAGGGAACGAGAGGCCAAAAAGTCCGCTGACCCGGATGGCCAGCCCAGTCCAGTACCCACTGGACCAGAGGGAGTGCCCTCTGACCAGGGCGAGACTTCCTCGGGCAAAAGAAAAGCTGGTCCAGAGGAACTAGCTCCAGCAAAAAAGACAAAGAAATCAGCAGGTCTGGATTCCAAAATTTTCTCTCCAACTGCTGCAGAAATAGCAAAAGCCATTCAGATTGTTCAGTCTTTGTCTCAGGGACTTGTCGAGCCCCCTATAATTGGGAAAAGGATGGCTCGTTCAGGTCCAGTGGTTCAGGATTATGATGTTGAGGAGTTTTATGAACCACAGGAGGGAGAGGAAGAATTTGATCAGTGTATTTGTGACTGGGAAGGTCTGGACGTGCCCATTGAACCGGGCATTTCTCCAGATAGACCCTTAGAATCTCCCCCTTTGCTGTCTGAGTCCCCTTCTCATTTTATGTTTTATAAAAAGGTGGCAGAAACCCTCCAGCTCCCTTTAGAGGAGGCTGTGGATGAACAAGAGGAGCCTGATTATGTAGAAATGATGGATATTCCAGAGTCTAGAAGGTTGTCTATTCCTTTGCATAAGTCATTTAGGAAGCAAACAACAAAGATTTTAAAAAATCCTCATTCTGTTCCTCCTGTAGATAAAAAAATGGACAGAAGGTATACTTTATCAGGCCCTGATAGACTTCCTCACTGAGCAGTGTAGTCATGTAGGTGTTGTTCAAGCTGCAGCCTGTGACAAGGCTAATATTCCCTGGCATCACATCCTCCTGATAAGGATTCCAGGAAGATTGATGCCATGGCGAAAAAAGCAATATGGCAGCTTCATTGGGACTCAGGCAGGCTAATTATATGGCTTATGTGGCTAGATATCAGAAATCTAGATGGGACACTGTATTGCAGTTAGCCAAGCAGGCCCAGGGCCAGCTGGCTAGTGAGTTGGAACAAGTGGCTGCTGATGGCATTGAAGCCTCTAAAGTTCAATTTCATACTGCCGTTGATGTTAATGATGTTTCCTCTAGGGTCATGGCCACTTCTGTAGCTCTCCGTGAGGTTGGCATGGCTTAGATGCACTAATCTGTCCTAAGATACTCAGGCAAAGGCTATAGATTTTCCTGTAGTAGGAAACTCTCTGTTTGGGGATCAAACAGAAAATTACATGAAGAAAATGGATGAATACAGAACTACCTACAAAAGTGCCCAAGCCAAGGAGAGCATGCCACTCCCACAAGGCATGCCCCCAGGGGTAGGGGCAGGCCTTACCACAGGCCCTTTTATCAAGTTCAGGCCTCTTCAGCCTTTGCACAGAGGGTTTTTTTCAGAGGCAGGGGTAGACGGGGCACAGGCAGACCATCTCCCTCTCCTCAGAATAAAGCTGCTGCCAAGCAGGCACCCTGATGGGGTGCCCAGGGCCGATTCTCCTGTACCGGTGGGGGGCAGGTTGGATTATTTCAGCCAGAACTGGTTGTCCCTAACTTCGGACAAATGGGTTCTGGAGGTGGTAAGCCAAGGTCTGGTTCTCAGTTTCAAACAGTTCCCAAAGATGAAAGCCAGACATTTTCCACCTGCAAATCCTTCAGAAGCCCTTGCTTTGGAAGCAGAGGTTTCTTCTCTGCTGGGCTGCAAAGCAGTGGAAAGAGTTCCTCCTTGCCATCAGGGCAAGGGTCTGTACTCGAGGTATTTCCTTACCCCAAAAAAGACAGGAGAGTGGCGGCCCATCTTAGATTTAAGGTTCCTGAACAAGCACCTTTTGAAACCAAAGTTCAAAATGTTAACTCTGGCAATGATTCTGCCTTCCCTAAGGCCAGGACTGGCCTAGCTTCCCTGGACCTCAAGGCGCCTATTTTCATATTTTGATCAGGCCTTCTCACGAAAGTACCTCAGGTTCGAACTACCCTCTGGCCACTACCAGTTCAGAGCAATGCCCTTCGGCCTTACCTCTGCTCCAAGGGTTTCACAAATGTTTAGCTGTAGTAGTGGCTCATTTAAGAAGGCAAGGGGTTGCTGTGTTTCCTACCTGGACGACTGGCTCATAGTGGGTCAGTCTCCAGATCAGGTAAAATCCCACTTGCAAGTCTCCCAGCAACTTCTCACTTCTCTGGGATTCCTGTTGAATTTTCCAAAGTCAGTTCTGGAACCAGTTCAGGTACTAACTTTCATGTGCAGAATTGAACACAAAGTCAGCCAGGGCATTTCTTCCCTCTGAAAGAGTGGACAGACTCATTGCCCTGGCATCCTCCTTTACCCTGCGGGTCTCTCGACCAGCAAGGCACTTTTTGCAACTCCTAGGGCACATGGCTGCTTCCACAGCTGTCGTGCAGGGAGCAAGATTTCAGATGAGAGACATCCAGTTCCACTTGAGGTCCTACTGGTCTCAAAGGAAGGACCCCCTATCCAAGTTAATCCCAGTGACCAAAACCCTGATTCTAGCCCTTCAGTGGTGGCAGGATCGAAGCAGTTTAACTCAGGGGTTCCCCTTCTTATCCGTTCTTCATTCCCTCACCCTCACCACGGATGCCTCCCTGTTAGGGTGGGGGGCACATTTGGGCGACCTTTCCACTCAGGGAGTGTGGTCCCCTCAGGAATCTCTGCTCCACATCAACCTTTTGGAACTCAGAGCTGTTCTCTTAGCTCTCCAGGTTTTTTCGACTACTGTCCAGAACAAGGTAGTCCAAGTCAGGACAGACAACACCACAACAATGTGGTACATCAACAAGCAAGGGGGCACTCGGTCATCAGCCTTGTGCACGAAGCAATGAAGTTGTGGTCTCTGGCTTACTCTCCTGAACACCTCCTGGTAGCAGTTCACCTTCCAGGAAGGACAATGTCCTGGCGGATGCCCTCAGCAGGATTTCTCAGGGCCATCACAGATGGGCTCTGAATTCTCTGGTGCTGGGGTCAGTCTTTGCCAGATGGGGCACCCTCAGATAGATCTTTTCGCAGCCCCAGACAACCACCAACTTCCCTGTTTTGTTGCAGGCCTCCAGTTCTGGGATCAGTCCCACTGGGCGCCTTTCAGTTGGATTGGAAGGGAAGTTCTTGTATGCTTTCCTCCTTCCTCTCCTCTTCAGGGTACTAGTAAAAATCAGAACTCAGCCCTGCAGAGTGATTCTGATTGCTCCAGACTGGGCCAGACAGCCCTGGTACCCTCTCCTCCTGTCCCTGACATTCACCCTCCCTCAGCTTGCCCAGGACACGACCTGTTGACCTGTGCACAGGGAGAGTGTGTATCGAACCTCAATTCCCTCCACCTCAAGGCCTGGTTCTTGAGAGCTAGAATTGCTGATTTACACCTTTCTCAAGGTGTCCTGGATATTTTAAAGGCTTCTAGGAAACCTTCCACTAGAGCCACTTACAATTCTAAGTGGAAGAGGTTTTCCATTTGGTGTTCTGAGAAGCAGATTATCCCAGAATCTGCTAATCTGCCCATTTTACTGGACTATTTGGTCCATTTAAATTCCTTAGGCCTTAGGCCAGCTACCTTAAAGGTTCATCTGGCAGCTGTCTCTGCTTTTGTGTGTCAGCGGAAGCCTGCTTCCTTTCTTCTCACCCTGTATTTTCCAAGTTTTTAAGGGTTACTTCACACTAACCCCCTTTCGGGAACCAGCTCCTGCATGGGACCTGAATGTTTGCATTGCTCAGCTAATGCAACCCCCTTTGAGCCTCTGTCTCGGCAGACCTCAAGTTTTGACTTGGAAGACTGTTTTTCTAGTGGCTATCACTTCTGCTAGGCGTATAAGTGAATTACAGGCCTTGTCAGTAGAAGAAGATTTTATTTCTTTTCACAGAGATAAGGTAGTCCTTAGGACTAACAGAAAGTTTTTACCTAAAGTGGTTTCAGATTTTCATCTCAACCAATCCATCTCTCTTCCAGTATTTTTCACTGAGCATTCCTCCTCAGGGGAGAGGAGATTGCACAGTCTGGACGTCAAAAGAGCCCTAAGCTACTATTTGGAACGCACCAAGGGTCACAGGTTCGAATCCCTCCAACTCTTCCTTACCTATGGAGAAGTTGGCAAAGGGAGACCTGCCACTAAGAGGACAATTGCAGGTGGATTGTCTCTTGTATCCAGTTCTGTTACCAAAAACTAGGTAGAGAACCTCCCTCAGGACTGAGGGCTCATTCCACCAGGGGTACAGCTGCATCTCTAGCGACTGCTAGAGATATTCCCATTTGGAAATTTGCCAAGCTGCTACCTGGAGAAACAGTCCACACCTTTACAAGCATTATTCCCTGGATGTCCAGTCCAGGAGAGATGCTTTCGGTTTGGCACAGCTGTCTTCAGAGCCTATTCCCAAGTAGGTTCTGACCCTCTTCCATGGAGGTACTGCTGTATAATCTGCATTTAGTCCTAATAGCAGCAAGACTTCATGGTGTTTGAAGAAAAAATTACTCACCTTAGTAATTGCTTTTCTTCTCATGGAGTCTTGCTGTATTAGGACAGCCTCCCTCCCTACCCGCTCAGAACTCCCACTTGAGTATGGGGTTGTCAAATTAGTGCAAGCTCTGTCATGCCATTTCAATTTCTCTCTAGCCCCCTTTTTGTTCATTTGGGTTAGGAACTAGGTGATTCTGTTTTTGTTAAGTGATAGGTGGCTCCTCTCTGGACTTGAGTCTTTTGGGGAGGGGCCTATTAGTGCTTGTCATGGGTGATTCTAACAATAACAGGTGATTTTGTTATTATTCTATGATTGTTGTTGTTTTTTGTTGTTCTACTACTGGTAGGTAGCCAATGGCTAGTGTAGAGCTTTTCCACACAGACTTGCTATATTAGTTTAGCTTCGTAAAGAACCTGGCAGTTTCATTTGAAACTAGCCAGATAGAGCTTTGAACAGCGCCCTCGCGCTATGGAACTCCAGACTGCTCTGGAGTTAACCCTATCCTCTCCGGGGCAGTTCGAGTGCAGTGGCAAACTGCATTTAGTCCTAATACAGCAAGACTCCATGAGAAGAAAAGCAATTACTAAGGTGAGTAATTTTTTCTTATGCGCCATCCTTCAGGGAACTCTCTCTCTGGCAGCCTTCACCACCTCCGAGCTCTACCTCCCATCTGAGACATCTCCTGTTCTCGAACCAGCCCAATGGACCCCCCAAGGTGGGGCCGCCCTATCTGCCCAGAGTGCTCTGTCTAGAATCTAGTGCTGGACTGGGCAATCGGCCCTAGAGAGGTGAGGTGAGTGCCCGGTATCAGGAGTGGGACAGAGGTGCCATCACCTACCCCCAAGGGCAGGTTTTTTTCTTGTATTTCTGTCCCCCCTCCCTGAACGCGGGATGTGCAAAATGTCCATAAGATGGCCACTCGATGCTCCCTTTTCCATGCTGGTTCTTACATCTGTAGTGTACCCAGTCTCCACTGGGTGTCACTAACTATGTGGGATGGAACCCTCCTCCCTCCCAGGAGAGGAGAGCAGTCCTACGGATGCTCTATCCTTTCCTCCCTGGCCGCTCTCCAGTGTCCCGGGCTCATTCCCGAACTCGGGTCGCCGGCATGGCGCAAGGTAAGGTGGGTGCCTTAACCCTCAGCGTCACCGGGCTGGCGTAGTTACCGAGTTATTTTTCTCTGTACCAGTTAGCTGAGAAACAAACTGGTTGGTGTATATTACATGATTTATCTGAGTAATAAGGTATACAATGAAACTGTAATTCCATCAAGGTGTTACTGTGACAACACAGACCATGAGAGTGACACTGGAGTGGTTGATGAATACCACAGTGACCCAACAATGAAATTACAGCCTCAGTCTGAACAGCAGCTGTGCAATGTACAGTATGTAAAACTGTGGCACAAGTCCAAACAGTAAAAGTTTAGCCAACTTCTAGAATGGGAGAAGGAAATCCAGTTTCTTGACCGTAAGAAACACATGTGACTGTCATGTAGGCTTTATTTCTTGTACCTCCTGCTATTAATGGGAGCTGGAGAATGTAGGAAAACTTTTTTGTCAGTAAGATTCATTTTATTTTGAAATATAAACTAAACAAAACATAGAGAATAAACATGACAACTTCTTCTGCAAAACCAGTGTGTTCTGCCACCGTAGAATCAGAACCTTAAGGTGGCAAGAGATACACTATTGTCTATAAAGTTACTCATCCTGTATTTTTTTATAGTGTATAGTATTATGTAAAATGTGTGCATTGTGTTTGTTTTTCACTTTCACAGTAAAACTGACTTGTGCTGTTTCTAGAGGTTCTAGAATGCTGTTCTACCACAGAAGGATACAGTCACATTCCATGACCTTTGAACTGTGGTACAACAGCATTTTGAAAATGATGAATTTCTATATAGAACAATGCTCTGCTATACACTATATATAGAATAGTATATGGTTGCCCATACACAACAAGGCTATGTTGGCATCAAGAGGATGTGATGGCGTCACCTGAGAGGTCGTGTGACAGAATCACATCCCCAAGATGGCAACAAAGCCTTGTTGTAAAGGCAACCACATACTGTTTTATATAGTATATGGTTCACCAAAATATAGGATTTTTAATTTTTGACAAGGTTCATACCTTGTGAATATTCTCCTGCTCGCTTAGTCCCGGACCGTGCTGCAGTCCCCATCCATTTCCGACACCGAAGATACCGGTGCTTCTCTGCTCCCTGTGGTTCTGCTCTTTTCTGACCTGGAGGATTAATGGCAAAATAAATTAAAAAAAAAAACCAAAAAACTGGCAAACTGATAGTTCGGCAACACAGAACCGACTATGGCAGTCCGTGTCCCAACTATCTGAGTGAATGGCACTACCGACTGCTCGTTGGGTTAACCTCCTGACATTTTAGAGCCATTTTATCAGCCTGTTTTCAGCCAGTCATGTAGCAGCTCAAGGCTGAAAAGTTGTTGTACTATCGATCTGACGTCAGAACGATAGTACAACAACTTTTTTGACCTTTGAACTGTCCTACATCACATTTGGGAAGCCACTGGTTTCCATCTAAAATAAACCCTAACCATATACTGTAAAATGCTGCTTAGTGGCATTTTGCTCTAGCAGTAAGGTACGGGGTGGGGGATGGTCATCAGTAACATAGGGGAAGAAAGAAATACAGGTCAAGATGTCTCTTCGCAGATGGTACTAAGCTCTGTTTCAGGGTGGACAGCAAGGAGGGACCTGAGAACGTTAGAGAGCTAGTCTGAGGTTTGGTAGTGGAATTTCACGGGCTGGGGGTAGCAGTAAAGCAGGAATCAGGGGTAGAAAGGTAAGTGTGAAGTCCCCATCTACACAGTGGGTAATGCTGTATGATAAGGTAAGTCAGGATAGACTAGATGGACCAGTGGTCTTCTGTCTGCCCATAGTGTCTATGTTTCTATGTCATGACATGTCTTATTAGTCTGTGTTAGGGAATCTTTTTAGTTTCCAGTTATGGTATGAGAAACAGTAAGTTAATACGTAATGCTCTTAAGCCTACATGGGTATTGTCCTTCCATGTATTGCAAGGCATGTGTAACCCCCCTGCAAATGGGGGTTCCCAAAAGACTTCCAGGAGCTTGCTTGAATGCTCCAAGCCTGAATGGTGTTTGGCATTTAAGCCATTTATCAGTGAGTGTTTTTAGAGCCTCTGGTACTGTCTCTTTAAGAGCTGTCTGCTTGCAGACATAATTAGTTTGTATGGGGGGACTGTGTGCTTCTCTGAGTACCACTCAAGCTGCTGCCAATTCACTTCATTTTTGCAGTCACTAGGAGTGCAAAGGGAACCTGTCTGAAAGATGTAACTGTTTGCCAGAAATTATTTAGAGTAATAATGAAATTACAGTTTGTCTAACCTGCTTTCTTTGCAGTCAGAACTGTGTCTGCTAGTTCCCCATTCTAGTTTTGAACTGCTGAACTGGACCAATCAGTGTGGGTAAGCTAGCTCTAAAATGGTGCCTTGGACCGAATCAGGACTTGGACTCATAATCTGAGCCAGCCACAAGAGGATTGTATGGGCAGTGACTCTGGAGATGTAGTTTAGACTTCAGTGCCTTTTGGACCAACAGCAGCAGTCTATTGTGGTGACAGCCAATCCAGTCAAGAACTGGGAGGAACTCAAAGGAAGTGCCGGTTTTGTCGGTTGGAGTTTCAGTTGAGCTTTGGCAGTGAAGAAGGAAGGAGCCCTGTGCTTTTCAGTGTGCAGTTTTAGTCAAAAAGCGTGTAAGGCCCAGAGTTCCGGTCTGCAGCTTGTGTAACAGCTTGTTAGGACTGAATCCGTCCTGTGAAAAGAATCAAAGGATCTCTGAAGAGTAGAAACCAGGCTCACCCTGTAGAAGACTGGAGGAATTGCTGAAAATTGCACTCGGTCTGTCAGGAACTGAATCTGCTGTGTGTTCTCCGGTATTGTGCAGTAGTGGGATTGGGATACAGATGCAGCCTGCCTGGTATAGTGCTTTCTTTTATATGGATGTGTGAAGAGGTTTGTGTACCTCAAGTGAGCCCTGCTGACATTGAAGGACCCTATCTTATTTGGAGGTCGTGGAGTACTAATTCAGGGTCATTCCCTGTTGAATTGCCACATTAAATTCAAATGGAATTACTGTACTGCTGACTGTTTAATTCTCCTTTTCTCTGTGTGAAAGGGCCCATGACCAACTGCCACGGTTTGGACTAGCCACTAGGGCTTGGGTACCCAGGACAGTAACTGATAGGGATAGGCCTGTGCACAGAGCCATAGGTAGATTATTAGAGTGATAAGCTAATTAACCTGATTTCCCCTGTCCTTGTTATATCCCTAAATAAATCAGAGCTGCTTGTTTCAGCAAAGTTATACTGCCTGAGGTATTTGTCTATGTTAAAGTACTGTACTGTGATTGTTCACTGTATCTCATTTCACAGGAGGTCCCAGCGCGAACCAGACCTGGGGGTAAGTGTATACTGTGAAGGTAATTCTGATATATTGTGTGGGCCACTAGTGGGAAGAAGGGGTTGCAGTGTCCCAGAGGGCTATGACCAAGTTAGTTTAACTATTGCAAACCCTGACCTCTGGGTGGAGGCACCCGCCATTGGATCCAGGCCCTCAACCTGTTAGTGGCAAATCAGGCAGGGGTAGTAGCCCTGGGACAGCGCCATCTAGGGTTACATCTTGGAGGCTCACCGCTGGGATTGTGTGTCCTCTAGTGGCCAGTTTACTTAACCACTGTTAAGAAAAAATGGGTACCCGACAGAAGTGGCTGTGCACTGGCTGGTGGAGTGGTGTACTGGGAGGAGATCGAACTTCAAAATGCTATGCTTATCCTGGACATCCCCTGGGTATCAATACGGACACTGTGCAGGGAGTACTTTCCAAGGTGGAAGGTTTACAAAACCCTGTGGTGGTGGGTCGGCATGCTAATCTGCTCACCCACACTTTCCTGGCCCTAGTAGAGTTTAAGGATCCCATAGATAGCTCCAAAGTGCCACAGACCATTACCCCAGAGGAGCCTCACTGCTTGGAGATGATAACTAAGGACAGTAAAGACCGGGGGAATCAGCCCCCACCACTATCTGGAAACTTTGAGGAGAAATTTGCTGAATGGTTGCTGGGAGAGGGAAAACTGTGGAGGACTTGAAGAAACTATTCTTGCCACCTGGGGTGTTCCTCCCCAACACCCTCTCCTGCTCCAGTGCCCGTAATGGTGGCTGAACCAATGCAGACTCCCTATTTCTGCACCTGCCATTAGTCACGACTCTTACCGAAGGTTGAGGATCTTCTCTGGCACCCTCCCACCCCCAAGGGAGGATGACTGGGAGACCTGGATAGACTTTGTTGCCCCCAAGTGCTAGAGGTGGCAGTACTCGGAAGGCGAGCGAAAGAGGGTTAGTGAGAGCCTCCGAGGTCCTGCCCTGGCTACCATCCGTGCTAAAGCGGCCAGTAACCCTGAAGCGACTGCACAGGCCTATCTTGAGGCCTTGGAGAAGTGTATGGGAGCCCAGATTCTGATGAGGACCTATGGTGGAGAGTAAGAAATGCACAACAGTACCAAGGGAGTTCTTGTCTGTGTATGCTCTCGGCTGGAAAAATTGTTGCAAGAATGCCTCAGAAAGGATAGTTTGCCAGCGATTGAACTGGACCGAACCAGACTGGACAGAATCCTTAAGTCTGCCCCTTCTCAGAACTGCTGTTGCTTCCAGTTACGCCTGGCAAATCGACTGGAATCCCACCCCTATGATGAGTTAATGAGAGAAATTTGAGGAGTTGAGAAAGGCGACCTCGGGAGGTACCTGCACCAACAGCTGTGGCTACGACCCAGTGACTGAGGTGACCCATCAAGTGGCGCTCAGGGCAGAGGTTGACAGTCAATGAGTGCTCTGACAAGGAAAAGATATGCCACAATGGGGCGAACTGTTGAGAGAGATCCGGGAATTCAAAAACAGTCCCTTTATGAAGACCACGCCTGCAAGTACGGGCCCTGACCTTTATCCGACTGCATCTGCTGTGGGGGTGGGGGTACCCACCCATGTATCTCCTGCTGATAACAGCTCCAAACTCAATTCCTTGACCATGGAAGTGGAGAAACTGGCGAGATGTCTCCAAATGCTTATCACGCCACAGACAGAGATGGCACCCAGGTTTCCAGTTAGTAATACCCCCGCCCTGGCTCCCAGTGTGGCGCCTCGGCCAGCTCAAACTCCAGAAAGTATGTTTTGCTATAATTGTGGGAAAGATGGGCACATGAAAGGGAATGCCAGTCCCCAAAAGACACTGACAAAGTTGCATATAGGCTACAAGGAGAGCTCGGAGAAGAAATCAGTGGTTAAGAGGTGCACGACATGATCCCAGTGAGGGCACCAAAATGCTAATTCACGTCCTTTGTGGCAAGGTCAGTTGCCCAGGCCCCCACTACCGCCTCTCCAGACTGGTCCAGAATAGTGGGTCCTCCATGGAGACCACTGTAAAGGTGAATGGAGTGTCTACAAGAGCTGTATTAGACAGTGGCTCCCAAGTGACAATTATGTTCCAGGATTGGTATCAGAAGCATTTGTCAGACGACCCTTACAACCATTAGAAGGACTGCATGTATGGGGGTTAAGTGAGAAGGCCTACCCTATTCGGGTATATCTGAATTTGGCTGTCTTTCCCCACCTCCGTGGCTGGAGTGGCCGAACAAGTAGAGACCCTAGCCTTAGTGTGTCCCCCCACTGGACTGTATGATGGTGTCCCTTTGTTGATTGGAACAAATGCTCATATGTTCGGAAGGCTGGCACAGTTGTGTTATGAAAACAGGGGTCAAAGACTAGTAGAGCTTTAAGAGTTCCGGCTTTAATTAAGAAGGCCTATGAGGCACAGAGAGATGCTGAAAAAACAGAACCAGAGGAACTGGTCGGAATTGTATGGAAGAAGGATCCTGAGTCTCTGATCCTGGCGCCAAATGCCCAGTGTACCTTACAGGGAGAGGTCCGTATCAGAAAGGATGTTAAGAATAAAATATTAATGTTGGATGCACCAGGCGATGGAAAATTGCCAGGAGGGACTGCTGGTCAAGCTTCAGTATTTTGCCCGCTAGAGCCCATGCTTATGCCAGAAGGGTAATGGTCCAAGTTCATAATGTGTCTGAAAGAGACATTCGAGTAAACAGAGGTTGCATCCTGGCTAATGTGCATTGTGCAGACACTGCAGTGCTACCCAGCAGCAAGAGTTCAAGGAAGAATGACAGAGTAACGCCTGACTTGTTTGATTTGGCGACTCCCCGCTGCCAGCTGAATGGAAAGTGAGGATCAGAGAAGCTTGCCCAGAGAGATCAGGTGTTTTCTTTAAAGGAATGGGATGTAGGATGCGCAAGGAGCTGAGCACACTATCCGGCTGCATGACTAAGACCATTTCGTGAGAGGTCTCACGCCTGGCACCTGCTGACATAGATGATGTGAGACGCATCTGCAAGAGATGTTAGCTGCTGGTGTAATACAAGAATCCAGAAGCCCTTATGCTTCCCCCATTGTGGTAGTGAGGAAAAGAATGGAACAGTAAGGATGTGTGTGGATTATCGCACTCAAACCGCGGACTATCCTGATCAGTACACAATGCCCGCATTCAGGATGCTTTGGACTGCCTAAACGGGAGCAAGTGGTTCTCTGTGCTGGATCTCCGAGTGGGTACTACCAGATCCCGGATGGCCCCAGAGGACCGTGAGAAGACGGCCTTTATCTGTCCGCTTGGCTTCTATGAATTCATGAGGATGCCTCAAGGATTTCAGGTGCCCCAGCCACTTTTCAACGATTGATGGAGCGTGCAGTGGGGACATGAACTTACTAGAGTGCCTGGTATACCTAGATGATGTTATTGTGTTTGGCAGCTCACTGGAGGAACATGAGAGCAGATTATTTAAGGTATTGGACCGACTGGAGGACTTTGGCCTTAAACTGTCCATTGATAAGTGTCAATTCTTTCAAACATCAGTAAAGTATGTGGGACACATAGTATCCACCGGGGAATAGAGACCACCCAAGTAAAGTTGAGGCCTTGACCACCTGGCCACAGCCCAAAATCTAAAAGAACTGCAAAGATTCCTGGGATTCTGTGGTTATTATTGGCGCTTCATCAAGGACTATTCAAGAGTGATCCGCCTTTACTTAACCTTACTCAAGGGTATCCCCAACCCACAAAAATACCAAAAGTCAGCGTCCCTCAAGACTGAAAGAGTGTATTTTCATCCGAGTGAAGTATTTGGGGCCCGCTGGACTCCTGATTGTGAGACTGCTTTTATGAGATCATATATCAACTTACCCATGCTCCAGTGCTGGCCTATGCCGATCCAAGAAAACCTTACGTCCCTGCACACTGATGCTAGCTTGCAAGGGTTGGGGGCTGTGTTGTACCAAGAGCACGAGAATGGCCTGAGACCAGTGGCCTTTGCCAGTAGAAGCCTGACCCCATCCAAAAGAACTATCCTGTACATAAGTTAGAGTTCCTAGCTTTGAAGTGGGCTATTGTTGACCAATTCCATGAGTACTTGTATGGGGCTAAAATACTAGTAAAACTGACAATAATCCTTTGACCTATGTGCAGACCTCAGCTAAGTTGGATGCCACTGGCCATAGGTGGCTTTCTGCATTATCTACATATGACTATGCTCCGAATACCGAGCAGGTCTGAACCACATAGATGCTGATGCTCTCTCCCGGAGGCCTGTTCCCAGAATGATTGGGTCCGATTGGCAGAACCTGACATTCGGGCACTCTGCCGGAAGTTTGACAGGGAGGAACAAATGTCCACGGACGCAGTGGACTGCATGGTGGATTGCTTGGGACCCTCTGAGAATTGCATACCTGCCGCTATTGCCACTTTTCTGCAATAGACATTGGTGCACTGCCTCAGCTGGACAATGACAGTATGGCGGGCTCAATCCCGCGATCCCATGATCAAAGCAGCTTTAGAAGGCCTCTATGCAGGAAAGATCGTCCAAATTCAGCTCCACTGATTTGAGAACTGCACTGTTATACAAAGAAGGTCCTAAGTTGAAACTGATCAATAAACTGTTATACAGAGAAACAGTAGACAGAGGGGGACAAGTAGACAAACAACAACTAGTGCTGCCCACTGCCTTTCGAGACTCAGTACTGAGGTCCTTGCACAACCACATGGGGCACCTTGGTATAGACAGAACACTTGACTTGGTGAGATCCAGATTCTATTGGCCTAAGATGGGGGCTGATGTGGAGCAACACATTCGAACTTGTAGTCGCTGCTTACAGAGGAAAGCTTTGCCCCAGAGGGCTGCCCCCCTTGTTAACATCACCACCAGTGCACCCATGGAGCTGGTCTGTATTGATTTTCTAAGTTTGGAGTCAGATCAAAGAAATATCAGTAATGTGCTGGTGGTCACTGACCATTTCACGAGATATGCCCAAGCTTTCCCCACCAAAGACCAGAAAGCATCCACTGTAGCCAAAGTACTTGTAGAAAACTTTTTGTTCACTATGGGGCTCCACAAAGAATCCATTCTGATCAAAGAGAGAGACTTTGAGAGTCGTCTGATCAAAGAGATGCTTTCTCTGTGGGAGTCGCAGTCAGAACCACTCCTTACCACCCCAGGGGACCCACAGCCTGAACGTTTCAACCAGACTTTGCTAGATATGCTGGGCACCCTGCACCCAAAGGACAAGCCTAGATGGAGCCAACAAATTAGCACCCTGGTACATGCTTATAACTGCACCAAAAGTGATGCCACTGGATTCTCCCCTACCGCCTGATGTTTGGAAGAGAAGCTCGACTACCAGTAGATGTGTGTTTTGGGGTCTCTCCTGATGGGGTTCAAGCTGACAACTATTTACAGTATGTGCAAAGTTAAAGGCCCAGCTAACTCATGCGTACCAACTGGCTCAAACCATGGCTGCCAAAAAGAAATCTGGCCAACAAAGAAAGGTATGATAAAAGGTGAAAGCACAGGAACTCCAGGAGGGAGATCGGGTATTGCTAAGAAATCTGGGACTGCATGGCAAGCACAAGATTGCTGACAGATGGCACCATCTCCTCACATTGTAGTGGGCAAACTAGATGATCTGCCAGTGTACAAAGTAAGGCCTGAGAATAATTCAAAAGATGTAAAACAATGCATAGAAATCATTTACTGCCCATTGGACAAATCTTAATTGAGTCTGAGCCCTAGAAGATGCCCCTCTGGACCAGTGACTAGAGCTGCTGCTAAGAAAAGATCAAGAAAGTCTGCACCTACAGAAGCAAAGTTAAAGTGTTCCCTCCACAAGTCTCAGTTGAGCATGACTGTCAGTCCATATCGGAAGAAAGTGAGAGTGACTTTGAATACTATCCTTCTTACGAACTGAGTCAATTGTTTGAGGGCAATCCCTAGTCAATACTGGAGACAAAGCTGGGCCTTCTGGACTGTCTAAGCCCCAGCTTCATCCCTGGAGCCAATGCTCCCAGAAAGTGAAGTGCAAAGCATCAGATCAGATGAAATGGAATCATTGTGCATGGTTGAACTGTTTGAGCTTTCAGGGAGGAAATGATAGATTGGGGCAGACTGGTGATACACCGAACAAGAAGAGTATTTTGAGTGCCCTGACAGTCCACTGCCAGTGTCCGAAAGCTCTCCATGCGAGCCAAATGTTGTGGACTCAGAAACTGTAACTCCTGGAGCTGAAAGTGCCCCAAGTTCTAGCCTCTCTACCCCCATCGAGACTCCCCTGACAAGTGAGGACAATGCTGAAAATGAGGTTTAGAGTGCAGAGACTATAACAGTTCCCCCTAGAAAGACTGGTCGAGCTGTAAAGCCTGTGGTGCACCTCAGTTATGATTCACTTGGGAGGCCTGTGGACTTGCCTCTCAATGTTGTCCATAAAGGAGTGTATGTGTCCCCGAGCTCATTGCCCAAACTGAGCATCAGTGCTAACTCCAAGTTACTTGTGTTGCCCTCTAAGTATGGTGCCCTCCCCATCCAGCCCCAAGGTAACTGATAGGGAAGGGCCCCCTCTCTTCAGGTTTCATGTACAAGAGGTAATAACTTGAGTTATGGTACAATGTGTATGTAATACTGTGTAAAGAGTGACGTACTGCAATGTTTCAGAAATGTGTTCTTGGTAAAATGATATATTGACTGATGATTACATGTGCGAGCCTAATGCAAATGTATATGGTTGCAGTTGAAACTTATAGTACTTGCTTGACGCGGACGCTCAAGCTTTCCCAGGCCAGGAAGGGTGTAACCCCTGCAAATGGGGGTTCCTAAAAGACTTCAAGGAGCTTGCTTGAATGCTCCAAGCCTGAATGGTGTTTGGCATTTAAGCCATTTATCAGTGAGTGTTTTAGAGCCTCTGGTACTGTCTCTTTAAGAGCTGTCTGCTTGCAGACATAATTAGTTTGTATGGGGGGACTGTGTGCTTCACTGAGTACCACTCAAGCTGCTGTAATTCACTTCATTTTTGCAGTCACTAGAGTGCAAAGGAACCTATCTGAAAGATGTAACTGTTTGCCAGAGATTATTTAGAGTAATAATGAAATTACAGTTTGTCTAACCTGCTTTCTTTGCAGTCAGAACTGTGTCTGCTAGTTCCCATTCTAGTTTTGAACTGCTGAACTGGACCAATCAGTGTGGGGTAAGCTAGCTCTAAAATGGTGCCTTTGACTTAATCAGGACTTGGACTCATAATCTGAGCCAGCCACAAGAGGATTGTATGGGCAGTGACTCTGGGAGATGTAGTTTAGACTTCAGTGCCTTTTTGGACCAACAGCAGCAGTCTATTGTGAGTGACAGCCAATCCAGTCAAGAACTGGGAGGAACTCAAAGGAAGTGCCCGGTTTTGTCGGTTGGAGTTTCAGTTGAGCTTTGGCAGTGAAGAAGGAAGGAGCCCCTGTGCTTTTTCAGTGTGCAGTTTTAGTCAAAAAACGTGTGTAAGGCCCAGAGTTCCGGTCTGCAGCTTGTGTAACAGCTTGTTAGGACTGAATCCGTCCTGTGAAAAGAATCAAAGGATCTCTGAAGAGTAGAAACCAGGCTCACCCTGTAGAAGACTGGAGGAATTGCTGAAAATTGCACTCGGTCTGTCAGGAACTGAATCTGCTGTGTGTTCTCCGGGTATTGTGCAGTAATTGCGATTGGGATACAGATGCAGCCTGCCTGGTATAGTGCTTTCTTTTATATGGATGTGTGAAGAGGTTTGTGTACCTCAAGTGAGCCCTGCTGACATTGAAGGACCCTATCTTATTTGGAGGTCGTGAGTACTAATTCAGGGTCTCCTGTTGAATTGCCACATTAAATCCAAATGGAATTACTGTACTGCTGACTGTTTAATTCTCCTTTTCTCTGTGTGAAAGGACCCGACCAGCTGCCACGGTTTGGACTAGCCACTAGGGCTTGGGTACCCAGGGACAGTAACTGATAGGGATAGGCCTGTGCACAGAGCCATAGGTAGATTATTAGAGTGATAAGCTAATTAACCTGATTTCCCTGTCCTTATATCCCCCTAAATAAATCAGAGCTGCTTGTTTCAGCAAAGTTATACTGCCTGAGGTATTTGTCTATGTTAAAGTACTGTACTGTGATTGTTGCACTGTATCTCATTTCACAGGAGGTCCCAGTGCCGGAACCAGACCTGGGGGTAAGTGTATACTGTGAAGGTAATTCTGATATATTGTGTGGGCCACTAGTGGGAAGAAAGGGGGGGGTTGCAGTGTCCCAGAGGGCTGTGACCAAGTTAGTTTAACTATTGCAAACCCTGACCTCTGGGTGGAGGCACCCGCCATTGGATCCAGGCCCCTCAACCTGTTAGTGGCAAATCAGGCAGGGGTAGTAGCCCCTGGGATAGCGCCATCTAGGGGTTACACATGTTTTATTAATAAAGTGCCCAGTCCCATAGGCTCTGAGCACAGTACATTCAAATAAAAAAAAAACAACTTTCAAAACAGTAAAATGAAACATAATAATGCAGGGCATAGACTGTTAACTAGGAAATGCCTGTTCAAACAAATAGGTTTCGAGAGAGGCCTTAATAAACAACACCCTCCTCCTATACAACAGCATGGTATTGATTCACTGACCCACACTATAATCTCCATTGCATGTGCTGAACCCAAAGAAACATTTAATATATATAGGACTGTCTGTTTTCTTACCTGTGGATGATAATGACTTAAAGGGACACTGTCCACCCCATTTGGCCTCAAAGTGTCCCTAGTTTAAAAAACACATTTTATGATTGTTCTCATGCTATAGAGACTGCTGATGTAGCTGGTTGGTTGATTCAGCCTCCTTTTTCCTTTTAAAAAGTAAAAAACTGAGTGTCAACCATACTGGTGTTACCACACCAAAACATGCTTGTTTACATTTCTTAACCAACTACAACTGCATCTTTCCTGGACTCAGAAACACCCCCAACACTATGTAGCAACTCATTGTGCAGTGGGAGTAGATGAGACTATTGTATCACGAGGGGCTGCACTGTTTGAGGGTGTTTCTAATGTTCAGAAAGTATGCAGTAAGCTTAGGTAACCATTTGGAGCAAAACAAGGTTGTGTATAACTATGCATTCCCATGCATTTCAGCTCTAATAAGCAAGGAGGCAGATTAAACAACCAACAACATCAATGAATTTTAGAGAAGGTAAGCAATCATAAAACGTGGGGTTTTACCTAGAAATAATATGATGCAAAAAAGGTTGACAGTGTCCCTTTAAGTGTTTCTAGGAAAATGTTTAGGTCAGTTTGGGGGAGAAATATATCTATCCCACTTCTTGGTCTGCAGTCTGGCGTGCAATCAGTGTTGTTCGTCCAGATTTTTCCTCCGATACCTGCAGAATCTTTTTTCCTCTTCAGATAGCTATCTCGCTGTCACTTAACTCCATCCTCGCTATGACACTCACCTTTTCTAACAATAGGGCCCCAAATCACTGTGCTATCTCTCTATTAGTCACTATTATTGCTCCGCTCTTGGTGATGCCCCTTTTAAATGGCCCACTCTCTTGGGACGGTGTCTCTTCACACCCTACTGTTTCTTCCAACATGCTTATACTATCCCACCTGCCCCTTGCCACCTTTCCTCTTTTTGTCTCAAACAGGATCACCTACCACGTTGCTTACATGCTCCATAACTCCCCTCCTCCTGTCACCTCCTTGCCCGCCCCGTTCTTTCATCGTAAGCTTTGGTACCTGCTCCTCCTATCATTAATGTTAGCAGGAGATGCTGAACTCAACCCAGGACCTGTCGATAACATTCCCCACCATGCTACAGCCTGGAAGGACTTAAAGGGGCTGCGTATTGTTCACCTGAATATTAGGAGTCTTCCCCACAACTTAACTGAACTAGAGGCCTGGGCTACCCAATATAACCCTGACATTTTGCGTCTCTCAGAAACCTGGCTAAAACCCTCCACCCCGATCACCTGTGCATGTTACCTAATTACAGAATACTCCGGCAAGATAGGTCCACATCTAAACGTGGTGGTGGTGTTGCTATCCTCTTTAAAACTCACCTATCCCTACACCAAAATGTCTCTCTCACCCTCTCTCACTGTGAAGCTATTCATGCTACCCTTCTACTAGGCTCGAAGAAACTGCACATAGTGTGTGCCTATACCCCCCCATCGATAGCATCACTGGGCTCAAGGAACTTCTATCCCAGGTGGATACAGTTGTTGGTCAAAATGAGGTCCTCATCATGGGAGGTCTTAATCTCAACTGGATTAGCAAATCAAATCAGTTCTACCACACCATGGTACATGGCCATAACCTCCACCAACTAATCACTGACCCTACTAGGGTCTTGGCTCCCCCTCGTTTAAGTACACTAATAGATTGGGCTCTTACTAACCGTCTCGACAGCATAGTCTCTGCTGGTACCCTGGCAGACACTATAAGTGATCACTCCCCAATTTACTGCATCTGTCACTCCGCTAGACTGCCATCTCCTCCTCCCAAACTCATCACCTTCCATAATCTGGCTAATCTTAATCAGGCACACTTTTTGCTTGACCTCTCAATGATTGACTGGTCTCCCATCTTTGCCTCCTCTAATGCTCAATCAGCCCTTGACTACTTCCTGACTAAGTTTGGGTGCCTACAGGACATCCATGCCCCCAGAGTCACTCTCCGCATACGGGGAACTCAAACAAAGTGGCTCACCAAAGATCTCCTTATTCAACTCAGGGCAAGGGATAAAAGTTGGTGGTGTTTCAAGGCCTCAGGGCTTCAAGCAGATTTTAACGACTGTAGAGCCCAGAGAAACTCCTGCAAAAGGAATATTCGCCTAGCAAAAAGCTCTTTCTGTAAGGACCTACTAATGAAATCTGCCGGTGACACCAGGAATTTCTGGTCCATCATAAAAACTCTCCTTGGAGCCAACAAAACATGCACTCGTAATGACATGTTGATAAACAACATACATTGCAATAATCCGATGACCATAGCAAATGCATTAAACTGCAATTTTTCTGATCTATCGAGCTACTCATCCTCCTTCCCCCCGGTCCCCCCACTTCCAGTTCCACGGACACAGAACCGGCACTCTTTCACCTACCGTTCCGGTTTCGGACCATCACCAGAAAAGAAGTTCTAAACCTGTTACTCTCCATCTCTAATAGCACAAGCCCTGGTGCTGATAAATTGGAACCCAGACTACTGAAAATCGCTGCCCCTCTCATCACCTCCCCTTTAACGAAAATCTTTTAACTTATCGATATGTCATGGCACGGTTCCCGACATCTGGAAGATAGCCAGAATTACTCCCATCTTTAAGAAGGGTGAGCCTAAAGATATATCTATTGACCTATTGCCATTCTCTCTGTGCTCAGCAAAATCCTGGAAGAATTTCTGGCAACCCAAACTACAGCCTACCTACTGAAGCATAACCTCCTCGCAGGTTCCCAGCATGGCTTCCGTAAAGGCCACAGTACTACCACTGCCATCCTAAAACTTACAAATGACATCTATGGTGCAATGGAATCTGGCTTCCTGACAGGTGCTATCTTCATTGACTTAACTAAGGCGTTTGACCTAATAAACCACACCCTTCTCCTTACCAAACTCCGCTTGTTCGGTTTCTCCGCTGAAACAGTTGCCTGTTTCAATAGCTACATAACCAACCGGATGCAGGCTGTAGTTTTTAACTCAGCTATGTCCAGTCTCTCTCCCATATGTATGGGAGTTATCCAAGGCTCCATACTTCGCCTGCTACTTCTGTATTTTTATAAATCACCTCCCATCGGCTGCACCAGACTGCTCTTCCTTGCTGTAATGCTGATGACCTTGTCATTTACCGGAGTGGTAATAATGTCATGGATATAAACCACTCCCTAACAGATGGCTTCCTAAGTATTCAATCCTGCCTACTTGAAAACAATCTTGTTCTTAATTCGGCTCTCCAGCTAGACTCAAATTGACTCGCAACTCCTTTCAAATTTTGTGTGCCAATGGTTCCCCGGTAGTTAGCACCAGCTCTTTCAAATACCTGGGTATCCTCCTGGATGAATCCCTGGATTTTGACCTCCATATCACCACCTGCAAATTGATCAACGCTAAAATCGGAGGTGCCTATCGTACAAGCTATGCCCTCACGCCATCTGCCAGGCTGGCTGTGGCTCAAGGCCTACTGCTTCTGGCCCTGGCGTATGGCTCGGTCACATACCTAGGGGCATCTAAGACCTCGCTCCATAGATAGGACACCACCTACAATAGCATCTGCCGCTATGCCTCCGGATCACCACGTTTCAAACATCATTGTCAGCTTTACGCTGACCTAAATATTGCCCCTTCTGCCCACCGCAACTAGCCCCTGGCTCCCTACTTGATGGTATAACCAGATCAGGTCTCCCCAAATCCCTTGCCTCCTTGCTACACTCCCAAACCCCCTCCTATGGTCTCCGATCAAATGACTCTGCCCCTCTCTTCATCCCTATACATAAAACCACTATGGGTGCCCGTGCTTTCTCTTATTCTGCACCTCAGTACTGGAATTCTATCCCTCAGACTATTTGCCTAGCTCCCACTCATGCCGGTTTCAAGAAACTCCACCGTGAACATCTACTGGCTTCAAATCCCTTCACATGCTTCCATCCACCTTAGCCCATTCAACCCTCCCACCTCCCACCCTGTTCTTTCCTGCACTCACCTTCTTCCCTCTCACCCCTTTTCACCCCATTCTCCCACCTTCCCCTCTCCCTCTCTTCCCTCTTCCTCTCTCTCTCTGTACTGCACCTCTCGATGGCACTTATTGTTTCTCTGCACTTTCCTGACAGCTCCTGTACAGACTTGTTGACACTAGTTTTGTGTAGTTTACTTTTTCCTATTGGCACTGTCTATATTGTTTTTACATTGTCTAATCTCTGTATATCATCCAGTTGCCAATATTGTTTGTATCACAGATGATTCCCATTTGTCTACCTCTCCCTTGTGCTGCGTCACATTGTACTTCTCATGTATTTTTCACTTGTATGCTCCCGGGTCGTGCCTGAAAATAGGCATCTCAATGTTTAGTGCATCCACCCGATTACCAAAAGCAAATAAATAGATATTTAACAATTATTATCCAGGAATGTCCTGTGGAGAGATGGACAAGGCATCCCATTTTCATGTGCCCTTGGAAAGGGTTAATATAACAGATCAAGGTGTCTGCAGCCTCTTGGTGCTGGAATGCTGGTACAGATGTTCTGCCTTGGTAACTGTAACACCTAATAGAAATATAATCTCCAACAAAAAATATAATAGTTACCTATGTGAAGGTGTCTTTTTTTTTTTTCTGTTTTTTTGCCGTTAGGGAGATTTCTGATCTTACTTTGATTATCATAGGTTTTAGTTTGCTCAGTTGGTATCACATGTGCGTTGGGGTCAGAAGTTCATGAGTTCTAGTCCAACACCAGGATTGGGCTCATACCGTAAAAACACTGGCACCTGAGTGCAGTAGCAAGAGATATGCTGTACCATCAGAGTGTGCTGCCTTTTGATGAAACATTAAACCAAGTTTCCATCCGCCTTTTCTGGTGGTTGTTCAGTTGGATCCCATGGTAAGTGCTGTGAAGAGAAGCAGACTTTCCCCGGTGTCCTGGACAGACTTCTCCCAGTCACTAAAATATCACCAGTGACTTAATCTGGTTTAGTTTCAGGTTTTTTTTTTTTATTATTATTACTTTAACCCCCGCTGACAATGGCAATATTGTCTTGACCTCCTTTCCTGGTCATCAGAAAGTAAATAAATAGATCATTGAACAAAACTATAGTTTGATGCTGGCATTTTTTATTACTAAATAAATGAGCTCAGATCACTGCAGTCATAACATAATATGAATGTTAGTATTCCAGGTTTACTGTAGTGCCACAAAAAGCTAGCAAGATGGCCATTGCAGGTCTCTAAACTGGATTAGCTGTGGCTGATACAGTACTAAATGTGGCTGGTTATTTGACGAGCAGTGCACTCGCTTCAGTGTGCCCTCTTTGGTTGGAAAGCAGTGGTTTGGCAATTGTATTGTGGCTGACCGAGGGAGTTAATATCAGGCTTTTATACTTTACTGATCTCTGTCCAGCTGTGTAACTAACAGGAACCTGAAATTTGATATTTCTGTGCGAGTGCACACATACCGCTAGGTACATATATAGTATGGTTTTCTTTAGGACTGAATAGCCAAGACAGCAAAGGCTGCAAAAGTACAACTTACACACACACATACCATTATGGATTTGTACATGTATGTCTTAATAACCTCCTCAGTGAAACTACATCTTTGAAAGTGCAGTCAGCCAGGTATATGACAGAATTGTTGAGCACTGTGGCTAAACAGAGATTCCTAGCAAGTCTGTGACTAACTGCAACACATTTCTCTACTGACCTTACAGCTCTTCTTCTGTATAGCACAGCCTGCTGCTACAGAAGTGAGAATGATGATTGTGCTCATATGAGGAAGGAAGCATGTCTTCATTGTGTTGCATGTTTAAATGGGGCAGAGGTTGCCCAGTTCATTAGTGGTAGTGTGCTGTGCTGCTTCCTTCAGGGAGACCTGGGTTTGCTTTGCGATTCTAGCTCCCAGCTGCAGTTCATTGGAGTCTGAGGAGCACTTCAGAGGCAGCTTTCTTAGAATCCAATGGATCCTGTGTTTCTGGTGCCGTATGGGTGCTTCCTATGAGTTGATTTGTGGGTAACATTGAAGTCAGCAGTGGCTGGGTAGTGTTTGCTTCTCTCCTGTTGGCCAACGCTGGGTCAGGGACGCCTGACATTGGGTGATGGGTGTGTTCAGCTATTGAGGGGAAAACATCCTTGCCACCAGTGATCACATGTTCTCACAGGTGGCTAAGTGAAACATTTTCTGGCTGGCCCCTGGCTTCCACACCCCTTCCATGCCAGAAGATGCTCCTGACTAAACTTATCCTTCATGCGGAGCTGAGCCCCACTTTGGTGGGGGGGGATTTTAGCATCGTGCAGTGGAGATATAGTGGTACTCTGGATCAGAAACCAGATGCCTTTGCTTCAGTGGGAGTCTGCTTGTGAGGTGGAGGGAGCCCAAATAAGGAACAGGAGTGAAGGTAAGGGGAGGGGTAGATACTGTAATTTAAGAAATGGGATGGAGATTTAAAGAAGAAAGGGAAAACAAAATCATTGTGTAAAAATACTGATAAATTTAATTCTTGAATTAAGAAATTTGTGCACTTTGCTAGACTGACATGATCTAAAAAGCAAGAACATGTGTTTAATGCATCAGAAGTAAAACACTATCATACCGGAACACCAAAAAATACAGGGAATAGGCGCGGGGAGAATGTTTTTTTTCACTACATGACATCTCTTGTTTACCTGCACTTTTTTTGTACTGTATTCTCTGATTGAATAATGCAGTGAGGGAATGACTGCTAAATTTCTAGTTATCCAAAAATGTCATAGTTTAAAATGTAGTTTCCAGTTTTTTAAGTGAAAATTGCTTCTATATGAATATTATATAGATCCAAAACAACCCTTTTAGCCTCTTCTTACATGAATAGATGCCCTGAATTGTATTTCAGGTTCACTCCAGGGCTAAAAGATTCAGATTTTCCAAATGTGTCACATCGAGAAGCAATGTTTTTTTTTTGTTTGTTTAATGGAGTTTGCTAGTCAACTATTTTGCTATAATTTGCCTTCATGATGACTGACAAATAGGGTGAATGTTCATGCACTGAGAAATCATGTAGGGATGGGAAAGGATTTTGCATAAATTAGTCTTGTTTCTCCTTTGTTACTACTGTTGTTTTTTTTTTGTTCTCATACAGGAAAACACAGCACAGTTCTCTGGACCAGAGCTCCCCACCTCAAAGCGGAGTCAATGCCACTTACAATCACCCAGTCCTGGGGATGTATGATCCCAAAGATGATTTCCCCCTCAGAAAAACAGGTATATTTTTTGTCTCTGTCCTCCACCCAGTTGACTGAATTAAAATGGTTCACATTGTTCCCCCTAAAAGTGTTCAGAAACTAAGACATTTTGGTATGTATTGTGTTCATAAACTCTTGGAGGTTAGATAGCTACACATGAATGGAGAGATATACTGCTCTTAATCAGAACATTGTTGAAGAGTCTTCAGTAACTGCTTCATACTGTATATTTGAAACACAGAAAGATAGAACATGTTGGCAGAATAGAAATTGCATAATACAGTAATGTACAAGCAGAAAGTTACATCTAAAATGTACCATATATGTATGGGGGAACAAATGTCATGTCTTGCTAACTGTTCGTATGTTATATATACTGTATTGACATGTTGTCTGTAACATGCACAAACATTAATAAACTATGCTAAATTTAGTGGGGGGGGGGGGAGACATTGGTCTATCCATTCTGCCCTGTTTTACTTTGTCCTGCGCTGGGACCCAATGTGTAGTCAGGACTGTTGCCCTCACCTCCCCCTCCTTGCCTCCTGCCTTACTTCTTTCCCCCGTTTAACTGTTAAGCCTTATACTCGGTCCCAGACGTGTTTGAAACCATTGGTGGTTCTTGCACCCACCACCACTGCTGGTTGGCTGTTCTATGGCTCAGCCACTTTCTTAAAAAAAAAAAAAAAAGAATTCTCACATGCTTCCTATGTCTTCACCTTGCCAGTTTACATTTATGACCCTGTGTTCTTAATTCACCAGTTCTGCTGAATATTATGCCACACTCTACCTTGTCCATTCTATTTAGGAACTTGAAGGTGTCTGTCTCATCTCTCCTCTATCTTTTGGTCTCCAGCAAGTACATGTTCAGGGCTCTTTTCTTTCCAGGTAGTCGAATGGGTCCTCTTCGACAAGTGGCTCCATTAGTTTACCTGCTATGGAGGTAAGACTAATGGGTCTGTAGTTTTCTGGTTGCTCTTGTCTCCTCCCTTATGGAGCTGGACTACATCTGCTATCCTCTAGTCTTTCAGAACCACCCCCAGCTCTAGGGAGCTGTTGACTAGTCCTGCCCAGGGGTTCAGCAAGTTCTGATAGCAGTTCTCTGAGCTCCCTTGGGTGCATCCCATCCAGCCTTGGAACCATGTCTGATGTCAGGGCTGCAAGCCCTTTTCCAACCTTTCTCCCATAAACACAACCTGCCCTATTTCTGGGAAGTCTCTTGCACATGCCTGCATGCTATTAACTTGTTCAGGGATACAGTAGTTCTGTCATATGGTACCCTGTTTTATTATTTTTTTTCCTGAGTTTCATCGCACCCTGATCCCCAACGCTTACTGACACACATTCCATCTAGCCCTAGTTCCCAGCATGCATACATACACTTAAATGAATGTCAGCTCACTCAGGTACTCGACAAACGCACACATACACACACCCCATATACACACACATGCGTTGTCTCACCTTGCTTCTAGCATACTGTACACACACATTAGCCTGCCATGTGGTCGAGAAAGACCAAGTGATCTGCAGTGTAGGATGTTGACAAGATGTGAAGAAAACCAAAGAAAAGTTCCTCTCTGTCTTGCCATAAGCAGGTGATTACTGATTAACCAGTGTTCACTCAGTGCTATTGAATGTTCTTAAACCAGAATGAAATTACTTAAATATGTCACAACTCTGCAGTTGCTCCTGGAACTGGTCCAAAACTACATTCTCCACAACCTTACCAATAAAAGTGAGGTAGGTGGTGGGTCTGTTATTTGAAAGAACTGACTGATCTATAAAAAGTTAGGGTTAAAAATCAGGACTCTACATAAGTGATGATCTTAACAGTGACTCCAGGGTTACAAGCACTCACATCAACTGTGCAGAGTAACTAATATCACTCCTGTCATGCTGACATACAAACTGACAATAAAAGAACATATTGCTGTGCTAAGAGAGAATGTGGTGAAGTTTAAAGTGCAACCGTAATGTTATGTTGATAATAGTTATACCTTTGGAAAACTACTTGTATAACAAGGTGTTAGAAATTCAGTTAGCCTGACTGGGTGGCACTGGTGGGGCATGTTGCGTTTTCATAAGGGTGACCTGGGTTCACTCTGTGAACCTGCTCACCCACCGTTACCCGTGGGAGCGCTGTGGAGTCTGCTTCCTCTCACTCCAGAAGGAAGTGTAAATATCACCTACTGCACCAGCACCTCCAGTAGGCTTGGGGGGGGGGGTCTTTGTTGTCGAGGCACAGGTCAGGAAGCATAGGGAAGACCCAGGAGCAGTTGTAAAAATTACCAAAACTTTATTTATTGTAGCAGTAACATAAAATAAAATAAACCTGTTCAGAATAACTATGTACAGAAGCAAAAATAGAATCTTTCTTGTAAAAAAAATCTTTCTTGCAGTTCAGCTTAGCTGTTTTTAAAGGTCTTTTTCAACCCCCATCCTGTGCAGGCATCCTGTTCTTTGTAAATTTCAGGAGCGCTAGAACATTGAGAACTTCCTGAGGTCCCCACAGCAACTGCAAAAGGCTCAGGCATTTGCACCCAAGTAACCTCTAGCTTTTTACAGTTATCTCAAATTATAAATATATATATATGTATACATTTCAACAGTAACACCATATTTTCTAAACAAAAGTGATCCCATTACCAGTTTCATTTCCATATATTGATTTGCACATAATCTTATATTACCAGATCTAGATATGTAAGGGAGGAAAAACAGAAAGCAAGAGAAGACGGAGAGACACTGAGAGGCAAAGGATCGCGAGACTGTTCACGTTGATCAAGTCCGAAGTCTCACAGGAAAATTTGGCTGCGTAATCAGACAGAGGAGAGAGAAAAGGAAAGAATACAGAGCCTTTCATTTACACACTTTCTCCAACAAAAGGGATAGGGTTCTATTCTACCCTGTCGCAGTCTAGACATTGTGGGTGTCTTAATGTCATCCTTCTATGCAGATTGACTGCAAGAGCAAATGTCAACATATACTGTCAGGGAAGATGGGAGAAGATATCCAACTCGGTTAAGAAGGGGGATAAAACCTTTTATAGGTACATCAGTGAGCGTAGAAAGACAAAGGGAGGGATAATGAGGCTGAATAGAATGAACGGTGGGCGGGCAGAGGGGGACAGTGAAAAAGCAGGGATACTGAACGAATATTTCTGCTCAGTATTCACAAAAGAGAAGGGGGAAGTGCCTAATCCAATTAACAGAAGCACTCTTGATAGGGGGTCGATCCCAGTCCTTTCACAGAAAAAGGGTTCTGCAAGAACTCCTAAAACTGAAGGTGGACAAAGCAATGGGGCCTGATGGAATTCATCCCAGAATTCTAAAAGAATTAAGGGGGGAACTAGTGAAACCACTGGCTACTCCTTTTAATAAATCATGGGAGGATGGTGTGGTACCTGAGGACTGGAGGAAGGTGGATGTGAGTCCCCTTCACAAAAGTGGGACCAAGACAGAGGCAGGAAACTATAGATCTGTCAGTCTGACCTCTGTGGTAGGGAAAGTGATGGAGTCACTTCTGAAGGAAAGAATAGTTGAGTACCTAGAGGCCAGTGGGGCACAGGACCCAAGGCAGCATGGGTTCACAGCGGGAGGGTCATGTCAGATGAATCTAATAGATTTCTTTGACTGGGTGACCAAAGTAGTAGACCAGGGAGGGGCTGTGGACATGGCCTACCTAGACTTTAGCAAGGCATTTGACACAGTCCCACACAAAGATTAATAGTCAAATTAACCAGCCTGGGAGTGGGTCCCAGGGTGGTAGCCTAGGTAAAACATTGGCTGCACAACAGGACACAGAAGGTAATTGTAAATGGAGTCCACTCTGAAGAAAGAGGGTTACTAGTGGGGTCACATGAGGGTTCAGTATTGGGTCCAGTCCTTTTAATGTCTATAAGTGACATTGCAGAGGACTGAAGGAAAGTATGCCTCTTTGCAGATGACACAAGATCTGCAACAGGGTTGATACACAAGGAGGTGTGGAAAGGATGAGAAGGGACTTGGCAAGGTTGGAGGAATGGTCAGACGTATGGCAGCTAGGATTCAGTGAAAAGAAGTGTAAAACAATGCACCTGGGAAACAAGAACCCAGGGAAAGAATACACAATGGGGGGGAGGTAGTAACAACAACAAAAAAGGAAAGGGACCTGGGGGTAATCATATCAGATGACCTTAAGGTTAGCAAGCAATGTGAGAAGGCAGTAGGGAGGGCTTGGGGATACTGGGATGCATAGGAGAGGCATCAGCAGCAGAAAACAGGAAGTTGTTATCCCTCTGTACAGACAGTTGGTGAGACCCCATCTGAGTACTGTGTCCAGTTCTGGAGACCCTCATCTCCGCAAGGACATAGACAGGATAGAGGCAGTCAAGAGGAGGGCACTAAAATGGTGCAGGGTCTGCAAGAGAAGCCGTATGAGGAGAGACTAAAGGAGCTTAATATGTATACCCTTGAGGAAAGAAGGAGAGGGGGACATGATAGAAACTTTAAGTACCTCAGTGGAATCAACAAAGTCCAAGAGGGTAGCATCTTTCAGAAAAGGAAATGTGCAAAAACAAGGGGACACAATTTAAAGATGGGGGATGGTGGTTCAGGGGCAATGTGAGGAAGTATTTTTTCACATAGAGGGTAGTGGATGCATGGAACAGCCTTCCTGAGGAGGTTGTGGGGTCTGAAACTGTGGGAGAATTGAAGAATGCATGGGACAGACATAAGGCAATTCTTGTGGAGGGGTAGGAAGAAATAGGCTGTTGGTTAACTAGGATCTGCAGCCTATCCTGTAGGTAGGGAAATGAGCAGACTAGATGGGCCAAGCGGTCCTTATCTGCCGTCAAAGTCTTATGTTTCTATGTAGAAGGAAACACGGGGGGGTGGAGGGAGAGTAGCTGCCCAGAAACTGTGAAAGATGACCCCATATCCCTAGTTGTGTGTCTGCCCAGCACATCCCCCTTGACATCTGAAACATAATGGGGCAGCCAAGGGTCTGGATAGGCTAGTGATGAGAGCAGAGAGTGACAAGACTGGAACAGCGGGGTCAGGAGCTGTCTAAAGCAGGAAAATTGCAAAGTTAAGAGATAACAAGTCTGAATTTAAAGGAAAAAAAAGAATCTGGTTCCAGAATAGTTGGGAGTTAAGAAAAAGTAGCATACCTTTATAAAATGCAAAATCACACATGCCCCTACAATGCAAAGCATCGTGGGCTGCATATGCAAATCACCACAGAATATTATGCTGGTTCAACTTTAAGCAGAAATGCATGGTGCCAAAAGGCCTCTCACACAGTTTGCAAAGGGTGCCAACAGAAGACACAGACACGTGTTTCGTCCTACCAGGACTCATCAGTATGCCTCATCTGTTTGACACCCCAGTAGAATGAACCAGCTACCCTAAGATGGTCTATTTAGGTTATGTTGTGTGAACCCAATTAAAACAAAAAACAATTTAAAAGACAAAGAACCTCTCTTCGCAGGCACTGAGGCAATGGTTACCCCAAAGGGCATTTGGCCGGGAAGCCAAGTTTCAAAGAAATACAAAATCACACATGCCCCTACAGTGCAAAGCATCGTGGGCTGCATATGCAAATCACCACAGAATATTATGCTGGTTCAACTTTAAGCCTTATTTACTTGTTTGTTTTTGGTAACTAGGTAAATGCACTGTACATAAAGATGCATATTTCTAGGCACAGCTTGGAAGAGTACTGTATAGTACTGTAAAAACTGTGGGAAAATGATTATACAAAACAATGGTAATATGACAATACAAGACAGTATAAAGTGATCACAGCTGGTAACACTAACAATTACAACAAAAAACAGAGCACACTAAGCATAGCAGCAACTGTAGTATACCCAAGAATATCCCATATACAACATATAAAAGACCTCACCAGCTATCCAGAACCTCATAAACTCAGCGTCCAATCCCCACTGGACAAGAGGTATGTTCAGACAATCTCTGCAAGTCCCTTTCTTCCGAACATCACAAGCACAGTGGTCCTTTGCTTACCATTCACCACGCAGGCTAAATAATCTCCCCCTTGACATAGCGAATGAGCCTAAGCTTGTGCCATGTAAGAGAAAACTCCTCCAACACCTTACCTCTTTACTTTTCCAGGATGAGGAAAACCTGTGCAGAAACGGCTATGATGGGGTGCTTCATCTACAAGGTGGTTTAGTCAGAAGCTCGCCCAAATATCAAAAACTACCTCAGTACAAATGCAGTGAAAATAAGGTGAGCAACAGGTAATGGACGTATAATAGGACACAAAAACGCTTTACTTCTTTACAAAGCATGTTTTTTCTTTCTTTCCTTTCTTTTGTTCTTGTGTCCATATACAAAATGTGCCAGGTCGTGTAAGAAGTCCATAACACATTTCACTTTCAGATCACATATGCTAAAGCCAGCCCTTCAGTCCGACTCAGCGCCACTGATACCCCAGGGCTTCCTGAGGAAGCTTTGCAGCGAAGCGCTGGGGTATCAGTGGCTGGCTAGTTGGACTGGGGTAAGGTAATTTTGTATATGTGCATCTACAAAGTGAACTGTGTATTTATATGAACTTTCTTTATACATTTGTTGCACATTTTGTTTATGGATTTTAAAGGTGCAAAAGAAAGAAATAAAAAACTTGCTTTGAAAGGAAGTCAAGCATTTTTGCGTCCTATTGTACAACCATTACCTGTTGCTCACCTTATTTTCGGTGCATTTGTACCTTACCTCTTTAAGCAGCTGTGACTGCCAGTCCTGATTTTTACCTACCCTTTGCCCTGCTCCTCTCCCACCCCTCCCAACTGCCTACTTGACTTAACCTTCATGTTTCCCATCCCAACCCCTTCTCACTTATCTTGCTCTTCTACCCCCTCTGTCCCACCTATTCACCCCATCCCCTCTTATCCCTACCCCCTTCCTTCTACCACTCCTGACAAAGTTCAACATCTGACTGTCTTATTGTGTGTTTGTTAAATATGTATTTACCTGTATGTTAATTATACTGTGTAACTCTGCACTTCTGTCGTTCCATTGCTACTTGTATTGTTTTTGCTTGTCTTAACGTGGAACCTTTGTAAACGAGCTTCAAACAACATGAAGTCTTGCTGTATTCTGACAATAGCAGTGAGTCCCAACCTTCGGACTTCCCCGGAGATGAAAGAGTTAGCTTTCCATGCCAGGCATGGAACGCTGAGCTCGAGCTCGGTTGAGACTCTGTCTGTTGCTGTTTGAACTCAAACCGTCAGATTCTTTACTCCGCCTCACTGAACAGTCGCTCCGGAGATTTCTCCCTTTGCTCGGTTCAATTTGTCGGTTAAAGTACCGCTTTTCTCGGTTTTCGACCGAATTTAAACTGTAACCTGTCGGTTCAGTCTCTGTCTGTGGTATTCGTGAGTACTAGATAGGTTATATTGTTTTCTATTCTGTGTGGAACTTGTAAACGGTTCATCGGTTCGGTTTGAACCTATCAAGTTGTTGTAAAATCTTTATCTGTACTTTTAGAGTGTGGTTACCGGTTCTTATCGGTTCTAAAAAAAACGGATTTTATTACGGTTTTTTCCACGACCCGTAACACGGTCAGGAACTGATAAGAGGGTCTTGCCTGGCGGATTGCCATTAAAAGGGTAAGTTTTGTTAGGACTGGAACAATGTCTGAGAAACCCAAAACAAAAACCGGGCCCACTGGGTTTCAACATTGCAGTGTATGTGGGGAAGTCTTTGCTAAGGCTGACCCCCACACCACCTGTGTTTATTGTCTGGGGTTTGACCACCTCAATGCAGACTGCCAGATTTGTAAAAATTTTCCTGCAGCTACCCTAGAGAAGAGAGTTGGTAGGCTCAGGGAAAGGGAGGCCAAAAAGTCCGCTGAACCGGATGGCCAGCCCGGTTCGGTTCAAACCAAACCAGAAGGAGTGCCCTCTGACCAGGGCGAGACTTCTTCGGGCAAAAGGAGAGCCGATTCCGAGGAGTCGGTTCCGGCTAAGAGAACAAGAAAGGAAAAATCAGCTGGTGTGGATCCAAAAGTTTCTTCTCCAACTGCTGAAGAAATAGCCAAAGTGATAAAAATTGTGCAGTCGCTTTCCCTGGTTCCGACTGAACCGGCACCATCAGGAAGGCGCTCGGTTTGGCCGGTTCCACCGGTTCAAGATTATGATTTAGAGGACTATTATGAACCGGAGGAGGAGGAAGAGGAGTATGAGGAAAGTGAATGTGGTTTTGAAAGTCTGGATGTGCCCATTGACCCGGACATCTCCCCAGACAGACCTTCAGGAGTGTCTCCTCCTAGGCTTTCTGAGTCCCCCTCCCATTTCATGTTTTATAAGAAAGTGGCCGAAACCCTTCAGCTTCCTATGGAAGAAGCTGTGGATGACCAGGAAGAGCCTGACTATGTGGAAATGATGAATATCCCAGAGTCTAGGAGGCTGTCTATTCCCTTACACAAATCTTTTGGGAAACAGACATTTAAGATTTTAAAGACTCCTAATACTATACCTCCTGTGGATAAAAGAATGGACAAGAGATATACCCTGTCAGGCTCAGATACGGAATTCCTTACACAACAATGCAGCCATGTTGGGGTAGTGCAGGCTGCAGCCTGTGATAAGGCAAATATTCCCTTGGCTTCATACCCCCCAGACAAGGACTCCAGGAGGATTGATGGCATGGCAAAGAAACAGTACATGGCAGCATCCTTGGGACTCAGACAGGCCAACTATATGGCCTATACTGCTAGGTATCAGAAATCCAGATGGGACACTGTCATGGCTTTAGCAAAACAGGTCCCTGGCCAGCTTGCCAAGGAGCTGGAGCAGGTGGCTGCTGATGGTATTGAGGCATCCAAGGTGCAATTCCATGCTGCAATGGACTCCAGTGTTGTTTCATCTAGAGTCATGCCTACATCTGTGGCACTTAGTAAATGGCTTGGCTCAGATGTACTAGCCTGTCTGGGATACCCAGACTAAGGCCATGGATTTTCCTGTTGTGGGTAATTCTCTGTTTGGGGAGCAAACAGAGAATTACATGAAGAAAATGGATGAATATAGGATCACCTATAGGAGTGCCCAGGCCAAGGAAAGGCAAGCCACTCCTCAGAGGCAGCATCCCAGGGGCAGGGGCAGGCCTTTTCATAGGCCTTTCTACCAAGCCCAGGCCTCCTCTTCTGCTTATGCTCAGAGGGGGTTCTTTAGAGGAAGAGGCAGAAGGAGTACAAGCAGACCTGCCCCCACCCCTCAGCCTAAAACCCCTGCCAAGCAGGCACCCTGATGGGATTGCCAGGGCTGATTCTCCACTACCTGTAGGGGGCAGGCTGGCTTACTTTGTCCAGGACTGGAAGTCTCTAACATCAGACAAATGGGTCCTGGAAGTAGTAAGCCAGGGACTGGTTCTCTGCTTCAAAAAATTTCCAAAGCTGAGAACGAGATCCTTTCCACCTGCAAATCCCTCAGAGGCACTTGCCCTAGAGGCAGAGGTCTCTTCCCTCCTGGCTCTCAGAGCTGTGGAAAGGGTTCCACCCCTGCACCAAGGCAAAGGATTGTACTCCAGGTACTTCCTTAGCCCCAAAAGACAGGAGAATGGCGGCCCATCCTGGATCTCAGATACTTAAACAAGCACCTTTTAAAGCCAAAATTCAAACTGGTGACTCTGGGAATAATTCCCTCTCTAAGGCCAGGGGACTGTGAAACTCCCTGGACCTCAAGGATACCTACTTCCATATTCTCATCAAAGCTCCACCGAAAGTACCTCAGGTTCGAGCTGCCCTCAGGCCATTACCAATTCAGAGCAATGCCCTTCGGCCTAACCTCTGCTCCAAGGGTGTTCACAAAATGCCTGGCAGTAGTAGATGCTTCTCTAAGAAGGCAAAGGATTGCCATCTTCCCATACCTAGACAACTGGCTCATAGTAGGCCAGTCCCCAGACCAGGTCAAGTTACACCTACAGATAACTCAGCAACTGCTCACCTCTCTAGGTTTCCTTCTGAATCTTTCAAAGTCAGTTTTAGAGCCTGTTCAGCTCCTCACCTTCATAGGCGCAGAGCTAGATACAGAAAAGGCCAGAGCCTTCCTTCCCCTGGACAGGGCAAGGACCCTTATCACACTGGCCTCTTCATTCACCCTTCAGATGTCTCGTCCAGCAAGGCACTTTCTGCAGCTCCTGGGTCACATGGCTGCTTCTACAGCAGTGGTGCAGGGAGCAAGATTTCAGATGAGGGATATTCAGTTCCACTTGAGAGCCTTTTGCTCTCAGAAAAAAGGACCTTCTGACCAAACTGATTCCAGTGACTCGAACACTGATCCAGGCCTTGCAGTGGTGGCAGGATCAGAACAATCTAAGACAGGGAGTTCCCTTTGTCACTCAGTCTCACTCTTTAATCCTTACTACAGATGCCTCCCTCTTGGGGTGGGGGGGTCCACTTGGGAGACCTGACCACCCAAGGGTTGTGGTCCCTTCAGGAATCTCTGCTTCACATCAGTCTGTTGTAACTCAGAGCAGTATTTCTAGCACTTCAAGCCTTTTCCAAGTCTGTTCAGAACAAAGTTATTCAGATCAGAACAGACAATACCACCACAATGTGGTATATCAACAAGCAAGGAGGCTCTCGGTCTACGGCCTTGTGCACAGAAACAGTGAAGTTGTGGTCTCTGGCTTATTCCCTGAACACCTTCCTCACAGCAGTACACCTCCCAGGAAAGGACAATGTCCTGGCAGATGCTGTCAGCAGGATATCTCAGGGCCATCACGAATGGTCACTGGATCCCCTGGTTTTGGAGGTGATATTCTCCAGATGGGGCACCCCACAGATAGATCTTTTTGCAGCCCCAGACAATCACCAACTTCCCCTTTTTTGCTGCAGGCCCCCATTGTTGGGCTCAGTCCCCCTGGATGCCTTAGTTATCAGTTGGGAAGGGAAGTTCCAGTATGCTTTTCCCCCCTTCCCTCTCCTGTTCAAAGTGCTAGTCAAAATCAGGTCTCAACCCTGCAAGGTGATCCTGATTGCTCCAGACTGGGCCAGACAACCTTGGTATCCTCTCCTATTGTCCTTAGCAGTCCACCTTCTCCTGTCTCTTCCCAGGAATTACAACCTGTTAACCTGTGCTCAGGGGAGGGTTTGGTACCCGAATCTCAGATCTCTCAATCTCAAGGCCTGGCTCTTGAAGAGTTAGAGTTTGCTGATTTACACCTCTCCCAAGGTGTTATGGACATTCTAAAGGCTTCTAGGAAGCCTTCATCCAGAACTACTTATAATTCCAAGTGGAAAAGATTTTCCATATGGTGCTCTGGGAAGCATATTTCCCCAGAGTCTGCTGATCTGCCCACAGTCCTTGACTATATGGTCCATCTGAATAGCTTGGGACTTAGACCAGCTACACTAAGGGTGCATCTGGCAGCTGTCTCTGCTTTCATTTCAGCAGGTAAGCCCTCTTCTCTTTCAGCTCACCCTGTATTCTCCAAGTTTTTCAAGGGATTGCTTCATACCAATCCGCCATTCAGGGACCCTGCCCCTGCTTGGGACCTTAACGTTTGCATTGCTCAGCTTATGCAACCCCCCTTTTAAGCCTTTGTCCTCAGCAGAGCTTAAGTACTTGACTTGGAAAACTGTGTTCCTGGTGGCCATCTCTTCTGCCAGGCGCATAAGTGAGTTACAAGCCTTGTCAGTGGAGCCTGATTTTATCTCCTTCCATAGAGATAAGGTGGTCCTCAGGACTAACAGGAAGTTTTTGCCTGAGGTGGTTTCAGATTTCCACCTTAACCAATCTGTTTCTCTTCCTGTGTACTTCACTGACCATTCCTCCTCTGGTGAGAGGAGGCTGCACAGTTTAGATGTGAAAAGAGCCCTTAGCTACTACATAGAACGTACCAAGGGTCACAGGTTTGACTCCCTCCAACTGTTCCTCACTTATGGTGAGGTTGGTAAAGGAAAACCTGCCACTGAAAGATCCATTGCCAGGTGGATTGTCTCTTGCATTCAATTTTGCTATGAAAAACTAGGTAAGGTTCCACCCTCAGGCCTGAGGGCTCACTCTACCAGAGGTACAGCTGCTTCCCTGGCTGCTGCCAGGGATATTCCTATCTTAGACATATGTCAAGCAGCTACCTGGAAAACAGTTCACACTCTTCCAAGCATTACTCCCTGGATATCCAGGCTAGGAGTGATGCTCCGGTTTAACACAGCTGTGCTTCAGAGCCTTTTTCCTAAGTAGATTCTGTCCCTCCTCCATGGAGGTACTGCTTGGTAGTCTGCTATTGTCAGAATACAGCAAGACTTCATGTTGTTTGAAGAAAAAATTACTCACCTTAGTAATGTTGTTTTTTCTAATGGAGTCTTGCTGTATTCTGACCTCCCCCCCTGCCTTCCCATCTCAGAACCTTTGTTTTTGGGATGTGGGTGGGCAGTAGCAGTGTTGGCACTCAGGAGGTGCCCCACCTTTTTTTGTTATCACCCTCCTTCTTTGGGTGAGTGGGTGTTGTGTGTTTATTTCATTTTTTGGGTTTCCTGACTTGAGTCTTTGTTTTGGGACCAAAAAATCTGTTTTTATGTTAGTAGCCAGTTGGCTAGTGTAGGTTTACAGCTCCCACACAGGACCTCAGTGAGTTTAGCTAGTAAAGATCTGACGGTTTGAGTTCAAACAGCAACAGACAGAGTCTCAACCGAGCTCGAGCTCAGCGTTCCATGCCTGGCATGGAAAGTTAACTCTTTCATCTCTGGGGCAGTTCGAAGGTTGGGACTCACTGCTATTGTCAGAATACAGCAAGACTCCATTAGAAGAAACAACATTACTAAGGTGAGTAATTTTTTTCTTCCAGCTCCAAGGTATTGTTCCAGGAAAATAAATTAATTAAATGAAACCTAAAGAACCGTGTATGGGAGCCCATATACCAACAAGGCTATTCTTTCAGTGAGTGGTTACCAGGATGACAGACGAACCTCAAGAATGAAGCTCCATAGGCCTATCTGTCATCCTAGTAACCACGATGTGAATGAGTAGCCTTGTTGTTTACTGGGGCTCCTGTACACTATTTTATATAGTGTATGGTGTAAAAAAACATGTTAAAAGTATTTTTTTCATTTTGTCTACTTTGTTTTTATTTTGTCTGAAAACTCTACTTGCCGCACTTTTCACTACAGTGTGACAGTAGTAGTGCATCTGCCAGTCAGCTGGTTGGCACCCCATTGTTTTATGACATCTGTACTGCAGCAGAATGAAAAGTCATTTTTACAAGGCATGGAGTTCCATGCTTAACAAAGCCTTACCGTACACTATAGTAAATGGGTTGGCAGCCTCGTCACATGAGGTATATAAAATGCATGGTGCAATACAGTTTCAGTTCACAAATGGTAGCAGTAGTGTAACCTTCCCTACAAAATGGTGGGAGTTACTATACAGTGTGCTTGTCCACTAAAGGATAATGTTTTAGACTTGTATACAAAATATATTTAAATGTTTGCCGGTATGCAGATGAAGCAGTAGCACTACTGCTTGTACTGCGGATGACCCAGGTTTGGAACCAAGCCCAGGTGTCCAAGAGCTAGCCAGGGGGAGGAGGATTGAGCGTCTGCAAGACTGTGCTCCTCTTCTCTTGCCGGGGCTGGGCGGAGCGACAAGAAGGAGGGCCAGCCAGGAAGGGGAGGATAAAAAGAATAGCAAAAAAAAAAAAATACTGTTTACTGTTTTAAGCCCCAGCATCAGGGAGCTATTTGTACATCATGTGCTTGTGTGCTCTTATACTTTGCCAGACTTTCTGACTGTCTGCACCCTGGATATAAGTGCGGGGCACCAGCCCTTCTAGAGGGTGTGTGTGTGTGTTGATGATGTAGGAGTAGTTTTTGGCTCCTTTCACCCCCTCAGAACTGAGGGGACATTATGCTCCAGCTGCAACCTGATGAAGGGCACCTACTGTTCAGGATGGTGGCAGGGTCCACGGTGGCACCAGATCCTTCCCCGGTGGGTCTCCAGAGGTTCGTATCCTGGCAGGAGTCTGGATATGGGATAGTGAGGGTCTCATCCTAATGGGGGATTGCCCGATGACGATCCCAACTAAATGTCCTGGGGTCCCAAAGTGTAACCTGTAGTTTCCCTGTTACTAACCAGGCACTTAAGTGGGGAATGAATTGCTGGACTTGATATTGAGGATCAGAGAAGTGCTGCTGAGACATAGAGGCCCAATGGTGTAGGGTAAGAGCTGCAGAGACCCTTCTTTCTGTGGTGCTCAGGCCCTGATGCGGTACTGTGCTTGCTAGTAGGGTATATACCTTACTCTGCTGTTAGAGAGATTGATTTCTGTGTAATCTGTGCTGCCTTGGGTGCAAGTGAGTCCTGCATTGTCCCCAGTTCCCTTTCGGCTGTGTTGAAAACGGTAGGAGTTCTAAATATGTTATGCTTCTGCAAAGTTGGATTCTGCTGCACAGTCAGGATCAGGATTTTGAAAGCTAGATATTGCCGGCAGATAAAATATGAGGGTCCGTCAAGTCAATGCATCCAGATTTGTAAATAATGATTTATCTGGGCCATTGGCAAGGGTTGCATTTGGTTCTCTGGCTGTGTAATTCCCCACTTAATCTGGACTGTGTACGGTACAGTGTAAATTAATTGTTGGTTTTGCAAGCAGTATCCTCTTTCAAGTGTGGTGACGGCTCCCCATGCTGCTGCTGTCAATATGTGTGAGGGAACCAGGAGAGTGTACATAAGGCTGAATCATTTGCTGCTAAGTTTGGTTAAGGGTCTGGAATCCTGTTACCTCTGCGAGGATCAGAACTTACAGTGCCATGCAAACATTTCTGTTTCTGGACCAAGAGTGACATGGATCCCTGGAGCCATGGGCGCAGAGCCCCAGCGACGGAGTAAGAATGAAAATGAATTATAGAAGGATGAACTGACGTTTGAAGAGGATGAATTCTCCCCGTAAGGGGCTTGGTGAAAAAATGATGAGCAGCTCAGGTGGTGCAGGGACAATTATAGGCAGCACCCAGTGGTCGCATGACTGGAAAGGAGGCAACAAGAACTATAATGCTTGCAAGGGGTGATTCCCAGCAGGTGAAACCATCTTATATTCCTAGACACAGGCATCACCTTCTAGGCAGGTGCTTAACCCCCCCCCCCCAGCACATGGCATGGTGTTGATATAGGTAGGGGACCCAATGGGGGGGGGAGGGAGTTGCCACATTAGTAAAGGATAATTAAGTACAAGAGCAAGTTAATTTCCCAACTGTTAACCAGACTTCTTTAAAAGGGGCCAAGAGTGTAGAAAACCAATTCCTAGATATCACCTTACTGCACAATCTTGACCAGTTAGTAGCAAAATCCATTAGGGGAGATAATATACTGGACCTAATACTGACAAATAGTACTGAAGACATTAAAGACATCCAAATATTACCACCTTTGGGTGACAGTGATCACAACATCATACTTCTGGATTATAACACTATCACCAAACACACCAAGGGAATTACTGTCCTTAAAGATTTCAATAAAGCACACTACACTAAAATGCAAGAATATTTAAGTGACTGGGATTGGAAAAATTAAAAAAACAGAACTTAGAAACCATATGGGATATTATTAAAATGAGAATTAATTACTACGTTAAAGAATGGGTTCCTTTAAGAACAAAGCACAAAAATAAAATGTGTACACCTCCATGATGGAATAAAACTATTAAAAGGAAAATCAAGACTAAAAAGATACTTTACAAAAAGTACCAAAAAAAATCCAACTATAGGTACCCGGTTAAACTACAAAAAATGAGTTAAAATCCTTAAAAATGTAATAAGAAAGGCTAAAGCTAGATTAGAACTAAAACTCGCAACCAAAGTTAAAGACAATCAAAAATAACTTTATAATTACATAGGTTCTTTAAAGGGAAAGCAAAAAAACTATAGGCCCCTTGAACATTGGATCATGTACTATTTCAGATGAAAAAGAAATAGCCTGCAAATTGAATGAGTACTTTGCTAGTGTATTTGAGATAAAAGAAAATTTCACAGTACTCAGAACAGAATCAAATCTCAACATTCCTAAATTTTTCCCCGAGGATGTAATTAAAGTAATATTAACGCTTAAAAACAACAGTTCCCCAGGTCCTGCTGGTATTACCGCAAAATTTTTAAAGGAACTTAAAAATGAAATTGCTGGTCCACTATCTTGTTTATTTAACGAATCAGTAAAGGCAGGGAAAACATTTACTGACTGGTAGGATGCAGTAATTACTCCTATTCATAAAGGTGCTACCTTAACGGATTCAAACAATTATCGACATATAAGCCTAACGTTGACAGTAGGTAAAATCATGGAAAAACTTCTCCAGATGCTTAAACTATAGCATATAAATAACACAGGGATGGCAGACCCCACTATGCATGGTTTTACCAAAGGCAGATCATGTTTGACAAACCTTATTTGTTTTTTTTGAACCCATAAGTGCAGCACTTGATAAAGGGCTCTTGTAGAGTATCATCTTCTTGATTTTGCCAAGGCATTCGACAAGGTTTCACATAATATTCTGCTTTCTTTATTACATAAGAGCCAGCTACATCCTAACATAATTAACTGGATTAATTCCTGACTGGATTCACGCAGACAAAAGGTTGCCATCAAAAGACACTATTCCGACTGGTTACCAGTCACCAGTGGGGTACCCCAGGGCTCTGTATTTGGCCCCACTTTATTTAACTTACTTATATCCACTCTACAAACCCCTGGAAATGCATGGCTCTGCAAATATGCAGATGACTGCAAACTGGGTGGAATAGTACAAACCCTAGCTAATGGGAGGCAGTTACAGATAAACCTTGATTTGATTTTCAATTAGACTTCCTTAAACAAAATGAAATTCAACAAAACTAAAAGTAGAGTGATGCACCTGGGGGTCAATAATCCAAAAAATGAATGTACATTAAATGGGACAGTATTAGAAACTACAACTGAGGAAAAATATCTTGGAATATGGATTAACAACAACTTAACATTCCGAAAATCACTCAAGAATAACAGTTAAAAAATGTCAAAGGATACTGGGGTGTATTCTAAAAAATATTAAATCAAGGAAAATAGAAATCTTGCTACCACTGTACAAGGACTTGATGGGTCCACATATGGAATACTGCTCACAGTTCTGTACTCTACATACCTTAAGAAGCAATAAATTGATTGAAGGTGTTCAAAAAAAAATTAACTAAAAAAAATTTACATTAGAAACTTGAGTTACAGCCAAAGGTTGAATACCCTGGGGCTGTACTCTGTAAAATACAGGCAACTAAGAAGATATCTTTGTTTAACCTATAAAGCTATCAGAGACCCAATAATGAAAGAAACCATTGGTTTAGTATCACGCAATACACAAATACTAACAAGAACTCATACACTTAAACTTAAAGGTGAAAGGTGTGCCACAAAAAGAACTGGATTCTTTACTATAGTTATCCTTTGGAATACTCTTCCACATGAGATAGTTGACAGCCCCAACATAACTATATTTAAACATAGGCTAGATCAATATAAAGGAAAACATGTTTTTTGATTTCCACCCATGGCTCTAGGGTAGCAAATTCACTAAAAGGCATTTCTGTCTGTCGAATTCGTAACTAACTATGAAGTACTAGAGAGGTATGAGAATTCCCAAAAAGTGGATGTGGGTTTTGTGATGTGTTACATAATGTTTCCACTGATTTACCTTCCCTCAGAGGGATACCCCATTTGTACTTTCCATCATGTCACTAGGGTTGCCATGAAGCTGTAGGGCCTACCACTTTAGGAGTCTCTGGCTTTCACATCCAGCTAGCCCAGGTGGCTGGGTCCCTGACTCCTATACCACAGACTAAACTGACATTCTAGGAAGGATCCATTCTCAGCCTAACTGAGAACATTCCTGTCCTGTGCCTCACCCTATTGTCTGAGGAACATCTTCAGATTCCCTTCTCTTCAAAATTCTGTGACCCTCACTCCACAACTTCTGTCGGTGGCAGGGAGTGCATCAGTGCTGGGAGACACTGTTGTTCCCCAAGAAGCTAAACATGTCATCTCGGCATTGACACACCCTAGTGACTACCATCTTCAGGCCAAAGCCAGCATTAAGGAACTCTGTTCCTACCCTCTTTCCTGCTGTGCTTACCTGTTGATGTAGCAGATCCTACCAGGGTGAGAACCCTCTGTCTGCTGTGTTGTTCACCTTGTGAACTTGAATGGAGTCCCATTCCCAGTTCAACCTGATGATTCCACCAGAATATTCTTAATGGCCAGATCTGGGTGGGGGTGGGCAGCAGAATCCAGCGTGCTTGAACACTGGTTTTCAGAAATATTTTTGCAGGTCATTGATGGTATAACTATATTGAGATCCTTTATGCGTTGTTCGTCTACAATGAAACCTTTTTCTCCTGGGGTTAGGTTTATATAAAAACTGTGCTGTTGTTCTGCAGACACCTCACATGGGATTTAGATATGATCTTACCTGTGTCAATCTTCACCATTCATCATTGGTGGGTATAAGCTGGAGTGCAGCACCCTGCGGGAGCTTTTTTCCCCTAAGGGGGTGGAACTGGTGCCATCGTCGCCACCCACAAGACAGATGCACTGTGTGCTTGTCACGGGATGGCCAGTAATGGCCGTTGGTTCCTCCTTTGCCTTGGTTCTGTTTCTCCCTCCAATGAGCCAGCACCTTGCCTGCTACAGAAGCCAGAGTATTCTGCAACCTAGTTTTTGGCACGGCACCGCACCTCAACTCGGGGTCATTTTACGACGCTGCTTTCAGTTGTACTCGATGCCTCGGTTCTGCCATTCAGCATTCAGTGCCATTTATTGAAGACCAGTAAGATCTTTCCTTGTTTTATTTTAAACAGCACTAAGTCATGCCTGATTATTGTTTTAGTTTTCCATAACATCATGCCAGGCTCGTGGGACAAAAAGTGATCTTCCAAAGTGGGCCGGCCTCCTATGCATTGATGTCCCTGTGGCTGGCAGATTTCCATGACAGACCAGCATGATGTTTGCCTCACCTGCCTTGGATCTCAGCATGATATGGATCATTGCAATACCTGCTTCTTGATGGACCACCACGTTCTTGAGTACCATGCATTTAAAGTCAGCAGGGCTCCGCCAACTTTTGAGGAGTGGCACTGCTCTCGTCAGTCCAAGCGCACAGGTCTCTTCGCCCTTCCTCCAGATACCCTCCCAGGCCTATACGTTCTGGTGAGGAGGGGGCCTCCTCCTCATCTAGCCTTGCCATGGAGGAGGCCTCTTCTGTGGTGCCGGAGGACCAATCTAGTTGCACTCAGAGCCAGGTCGGGAGCACCACCCTGCCAGTCACCTCCTTGGAGGCGCGGGCTACCCCAGTTTCAGAGCCCATGGTTGCTGGCTCCTGCACGGGACATACCTCAATGCCACCTGCTGGCACCATCTCAGATCCTGGGGCCATTCGTGGCTCCAGTGATTGAAGTGGCGCCGCAAGGGGTACTGGGTCCGGCTGCGGTGCAGTTCACGGCACCAAGGGTGGGAGAGCCCCCGGGGTCACCCATCTGAAGGTCTTTTGGATCTCCTCCTCTCCGGAGCTGGATAATCGAGAGGCCGATCCTGACTGACGACCTGACTCCTTGGACCCTTGCGCCTTCCCAGGTGTCCATTCCTGTGGCTCTGGTGACTACGGTCGACTCTGGGAGCACGATGCAGGATAGCAGTCCCGGACCTGTGAGAGTGGTGGTTCCGGTGTCGGGAGTGGGGTCAGCCGCTGCCTCCTCTCCAGATGCTGGAACTCCCTCTTCTATGGCGCTCCTTGGAGGGCCTGTGGAATTGGGGGGGACCCAAGGCACAGGGTGCGAGGAAGAGGTCTTCCTCAGAGTCGACGGGGCTGAGGTTCCGGGGTGAAGGGCTGCGGCACTTCCCTGCAGTCCTCCAGGGCTCGGGGAGGAGCCACAGCGCTGAGCCCAAGTGTTCTCCCTCATCTCCTCCGGGGCAGTCCTTGTTGGGTGGGGTTGGGGTCCGCCCTTCTGGACACATTCGGCCCTGATCCCTTATAGGGGTGCTTCCCCTACAGGGCTCAGTCCTGACCGCTTCAGGCTGGTTGAGTGTTCTTTGACTGATCCGTACTACAGATCCTCGAAGTCTGGGATTGCCAGTTAGGTCTCCCAGCCTTGGCAGAGGTGTTTCACCGAAGGTGAAATCTTTTTCCCCCTTACCTCTGCATCCAGCCCCTTCTCTCCCAGGCCATGTGGGTCCTTCAGGGCCCTTGACCTGGGAGCAATTCAGTGCTCAGGCTGCAGACTTCCCTAGGTATGTCAGGGCCGTGGACAAGCAGGTCTTTCGCCTGTCTCCCTCTCCACAGCCAGAATCTAAATATTCAGGTCCTTCAGCTTCCTCCATTGAGGAAGAGGAGGCCCTTGCCACCTGTCCTCTGTTGCTGATCAAACAGGGTATCAGCGCTTCCTTGCAAGGCTAGTTGAGGACAAGCATATCTCCTATGTGGTGAGATGCAATACAGAGCATACGATGCATGCCTTCCTAGGCGAATACAGCATGTACCACTTGGTGGTCCCCTCCTGGCCTATACTTTTCCAGGATACGTCTTACAGTGCCTGCAGCTTCCAGCCACCCTGGCTCCAGCCCCTTTGGACTGCCAGTGTCGTTCTTGCACACCCCAGGGGTCTCCAGGCACTTCGCCCCATTTCTCTGTGGGTGTAGAGTGGTTGGACATGCCTACCTGGCATAGGCACCTGGTCTGTGACCAACCCCCGGATCCAGACTCTGCGGTGTTTGACCACCTGGGGTGGAGAGTTTTCTCCTCGGCGCGGGTTATCTATTCCATTGCATCTCATCAGGCACACCACGCTGCCTATAACAGGCACCTGTGGGCAATGCTGGGCCAGGTGTTAGCATCGTTACCTGATTCGGAGGCAACCAGATAGGCCACAGCCCTCTCCGCGATAGACCTGGAGCTAGCAAGGTACCAAACAAGGGCATTTTATGACACCAATGAGGTTGCTTCACGGCTAGCAGGGACAGCGATCTGCATCAAGCGGACAGCGTGGCTTCGCCTATCAAGGCTCTCACCCCTGGCCCGGCATACGGTGACTGCCTCTGTGTTCTGGGGGACCCACCTTTTCTCCCGCAGGGCGAGGCGTGATCTTCAGAGGCGCCTTCCTTTCCCCAGGGAACGGGGGACTCTGCCTCGCCCTGACCAGTCTCAGGCCTAACTGGCCTGAAATGGGTCTACTCCTCCTGTGTTTTCCCCACGATAGGCCGAAGGACATTTGTCCCTCAAGGAAGTGCTGAACCCCCTTCGGGGGGCTTGGTACTCACCCACCAATGATGAATAGAGAAGACTGACACAGGGAAGATATGAAAATTACCTACCTACCGTAATTCTTGCTCTTCCTATGTATCTTCACCATTCATCACTGAATCCCACCCTCCTTTCCCTCAGAAGGCCCCAGTCCCTGGGCTTGCCTCCTCCCTGCTTGCCCTTCTCTCTGGGAATCTCTAAGGTTCTTTTCCTCTTCAGTCCTAGGGGCTTCCCCTCGCTCCTAAGAGGTGATGGAGGGGGCCCACTTGGGAGGAGGGCCAGTAGGGTTTCTTCTTAGAATTTGCAGGGGGACTCCTGGTGGGCCCCCCTCTCTCTCTCTGTCCTGGGGGAGGCTTCCGGGCCCGGTCCATCCAATTGGATGTGCAGGCTCCTCTGGGGTCCCCTGGGGTACAAGGAGGGAATGGGACTGGCAAGGACTTCCCCTTTTTTCCCTTCTATTCCTTCTTGCTCCCTTTAGATCTCCCTCCTCCCTCGGAGGGAAGTATTTGAATGGGCAGGATCCTCATCCCCCCCACCCTGAACTCTGTGGTTCTTCCTCTCTTCTAGAGAGGCTGGGGGAGGGGGTGCGGACTCCAACCAGGGTTGGTTGTACTGCCCGGTTGGGGGGATGGAGGGAGAGGGCAGGGACCTTCTCCACTACCTATCGAGTACTGACCCTTCAGGGAACTTAAACTCAGGTTGCTAACCCTCGATAGCTCTCTGCAGGTCACCTGGCTGCCTACCTCTCAGAGGTAATTTCCTGGTCTTCCATGTGCTCTGAGTTGATCAGGGAGTAGGGGGTAATTGGATCCCTCCTTCCCTCTTTCCTTCTCCTCACTATTTTCATCCTAATTCTTTTCTCTTCTTATCTCTTCTTCTGTCTTGGCTTTTGGCCATCCAGGGGCTGGGGCCTCTTCCTAGTCCTCCTCCTGCTCTGTCCTCCGGCTGGCGTATTCCTTTTTCAGTTTATATCCAATCCTTTTCCTGTCCCTTGAGCTCCCTTGCCCCGCCCTTGTTTTTTCTCTGTCCACTCTTTTTCCCTTCTGTCTCTGCAGTGTGCAGAACTGAGGCGGGGGGGGGGAGCCAACTGCCATTACTGGCCGTCCTGCAAGAGCCACACAGTGCGTCGGCCTCGTGGGCAGTGCTGATGGCTCCTCCCCCTTACACAAATTTTTAAAAACTCTCCAACGGGTTGCTGTGCTACGGCTTACACCAACCAGTGTTGAATGGTGAAGATACACAGGAAGATCAAGAATTACGGTAGGTACGTAATTTTCATTTCTGTGCTGTGCCATAGAAACAGCAGATATATTAAGTGAAGTGGGTTTACTTTATAGATATGAAGATTTGGAATGGGAAACCATTACATGCAACCAGGATCAAAAATGTACAGTAAAGTGGAGTTTCAAGCAATAAGCAAACAGAAAACACTGTATGCTGCACTACTTGTCTCCCAAGCAAACACTAAAAATATGATCTGCCTGCTCGTAAGAAGTAGTTTCAGTGGGTCTGTCCTAAAATCTTATTTTGGAAACGTGTTATAAAACATGAAGGCAATAAATCAAGTGTACCAGAGAATTGTCAAACAGGGTACCCTTTCCTTTATATTACATGCATTGCAGATGTTTATATGTGTATGGAAACAATTAGAGGAGGCAGGTTTACTTCAGGGGAGACCGTTTTGATTACATTTATTGTGTCAGGGTGCAATGTCCGCCTATTCTGGTGTGCATACTCATAGGCCGGTTAGAAATATAGTACCCTCTTTCATCCCTTAATTCCCAAGGAAAGCATTTTAAAATGCTTTTCTTTTCAGTTTCCTTTGTTGCATAAATGGCAAAAAGTGTGTTATCACTGCTGTCTCCCTGATTCATCTAACACTAGTAATTGATTAGGTAGTTTACAGTTTGTTTCTCAGGCAAGCCCAGTTGGCATGCAGCATCTTACTTACGTGGGGTCTTGCCATTACCAGTTGTTATAGCTGAATGAACTGAAGTACTGAGAGTAGCTTGCTCAAGGTCACAGTGAATAAATGGCCCTGATGTGAGTTGACCCTCTGTTATCTTGTTCCCAAGTCAGTGTAATAACCATTTGACCAGGCTGCTTCAATAGACATAATTGGTAACATAAAATGTATCTTGTTTGAATTCCACTGTTTTCAGTTTTATTATTGCCCTCAAAGTGAGGAAGATATGTGATCAGACAATAGAAATAAAACATTTGGAAAGTTTTGTGAAGTGATTGTAGCCTTTTGCAAATGGGTTATGATTATGAAATTGACTGGGAACAGCCGGCCCGTCGGTGCAGCGGTTGGATTTCCACTGGCGACCGGGTTTGGGAGCGGACCAGGGTTGGAGGGCTGGCCGGGGGGGGGGGGGGAGGATTGAGCATCCCAAGGAATGCTCTTCTTCTCCAGGGGGAGGGTGGGGCTTATGTCTGATGCTTGATGGACCCCTGGCGGAGGTCAGAGGTGCCGCAAGTGATTGGCATTAGGAAGTGACTTGGAGGGGTGGGCTGGACGTCATTGCACGTTCCTGCCCCCCACGTACAGCAACGAAAAATCACTCCTGTGGATGACCCTTGATGAAGCCTGCCCTGGCCTTCATCAGCCACCAGGACCGATCCTCGGACCTAATTATGGTGTGTGGTGCTGTCTAGGGGCTTCAGTGTCACACCCCCACCCTGGGGGGACATGCCAGTGGGTATCCAAGAGGGTTGTGGTCTCATGTGGAGGTCAGGGTCCATGACTAGGCAGAGGTGCCGGGTCGTCCACAGTGGGGCAAAAAGTATAATAAATAATAAAAAAAAAAGAAATTGACTGGGAACTTGCTTATTTGGTTTATGTTTAAACAAATTTGTTTTAACATTTTTTTTAAGGCAGGAAAAACCATGTATCGATTAACTGTTTATTTTTTTTATACAGTGGTGGTGAGTTTGTAAAGTGTATAGTAAAAATATTATTTTGAGTGCATGTCGTCGAGGCACAGGTCAGGAAGCATAGGAAAACCAGGAGCAGTTGTAAAATTCACAGGTAGTGTTTTATTATTATCAACAACAGTAAAGTAAATAAGCATTTGTCAATGCCGAATGTTTGCTTGCTGGCATTGGCATTGGTAGTGTAGGAGTTAGAGAGATGCATAATAGGAATGGCAGTGAAGTATTGAACTGAAGCCAACCCCACCACCACCCTGCAGAGACTGACAGGCATTGAGGTATGCCTTTGGGTTGTCAGGCATTATGACCATGCCATTTCACCGCACCTTACCCTGCAGACACCGACAAGTGTCACAGTGTGCCTTGGAGTCTTTGGGTCTTATGCTCACTCCATTCCATAAGAAATACAGTGAGATGGGTGCAGTATAGGAGAATGGGGTGAACTTTGGGACCGAAGAGTCCAAGGTACTCCTCGATGCTTGTCACTGGCTGCAGGGTGTGTGGGGGGGGGTAGAATGGCAGGAGTATTACAGGCGACAATCCCAAGTCACACCCCTGATGCCTGTTAGTCTCTACAGGGTGGAGCGTTATGGACGGAAACCCTAACATCCCAGGCGTTCGTTGGTATTTTCACTTCAAATTTTAAAGATGTCTTTTTTGTGACCCCCACCTCATGAGCAGTGGCAATATCAGTTCATTAGCGGAAAGCTGATTTTGCACAGCAGCTATGCCATTTGGCACCACTGGTGCGAAAACACATTTCAAACAGGATGTAAAAAATGACAGCTGTACTGTTCATGGAGAGGTGTAAAAAATAGCAGTTTTGAAAATCTGCATTGAAAATATAAAAAACTGGTGAAGTCACGAGCGTACGTAGAAACTGCGCAACGCACACCTGTAATGTAATTAGTTTGGGAATTTTTTTACAGAGGATTGTCAACACAGGCATTTTGGGACCTCCGCTCATGAACAGTGTCACTGTGATTTTCTTAATCTGTCCCGAACAGTGATTTCCCACAGCGACTAAGCATTTCTGCGCAGGAAGTGCAAAAATGCATTTCGGCTAGGATGTGGAAAATGACAGCTGTACTGTTCATAAGGAGGTGTGGAAAAATGCCAGTGTTGAAAATCTGGACTGAAAATATTACAAATTCATGAACTTACGAGGGTGCACGGAAACTGCGCAATGCTCGCTCGTAACAGTCATTTTATGGACTTTTGTCACCAAATTTTAACATAGCCATTTTAAGACCTCTGCTCATGAACAGTGTCAACTGTGATTTTCTTAATCTGTCCCGAACACTGATTTCGCTTTCAACTGCGCCATTGTATGCTACCTGCTCGAAAACGCATTTTGGGCTAGATGTGAAAAATGACAGCTGTACTGCTCATAAGGAGGTGTGGTAAAATGGCAATGTTGAAAATCTGGAGTAAAAATATAAAAAATTTTCGAACTTACAAGTGTGCGTAGGAACTGTGCAACGCACGCTTGTAACACAGTCATTTTTTGAAATGTTTTCACCAAATTTTCAACTTAGGATTTTGGGGGGCTTACCTCATGAACTGTGCCACTGTCTTTTCATTACTCAGTCCCGAAAGGTGGTTCCACGATGTGTCCACGAAATCACCTTTCGGGACCAAATAGCAAAATGACAGTGACTGAGTTCATGAGGTGGGGCATCAAAAACCCTATGTTGAAAATTTGGTGAAAAAATTCCCCAAAATGGCTACGATATGCACCAAAGTTGAAAAAAAAAAAAACAACATTTATGTCATTATGCAGCTTATCGGCATTTCTTCAGTTCGCGATCGGCTTTGAAGAGTGCAGATGTGTTCCTGGTCCACCGAAGATCATCACGCTGAGCTCCACAGGTAAGTATGGGGAGGTGGGTACGCAGAGGGTGGGCGCGTTTGGGGAGGGCAAGACAGTCAATGAGGGACGTTTTTTTTTCCTTCTGCAGGAAGACGACGAGACTTTTTACCATGTTGGGGTAGGCTCCAGCGTGGCAACTGGAAGTCGTGTTTTTTTGGGGGGCTGGGACAGTGGAACTGATGGGGGATTGGGCACCCCGTCACCACTGGACGTTGCCACGCTGGGTGGGCTCCCAGCGTGGCACCTGGAAAGTGTCTTTGGGGCAGCAGACAAACGCTTGCCATGCTGGGTGGGCTCCCATCGTGGCACCTGGAAGTGTGTTTGTGGGGGCAGCAGAACCGACGGGGGATTGGGCACCCCAGTCGGCCATACAGTGTACGGGGAAGGGGAGCGCATGAGCACGCTGGGGTGGGCTCCCAGCATGCACGTATGTGTTTGGGCGGGGACGAACTGTCTATGATAGTTCAAATGCAGTGCCGACGTAGGTAGTATGCAAATTGTCTGCGCCGGTGTTTTCCTTTAGAAGTGTATGCCACTGCATCTTAACGGCTGTCATAAACAGCTCAGACATTCATTGGTGCAGTGCAGCCATGCCTGCAAAAGGAAGCAGTGCATTGGGAGTGGGGGAGGCACACCTACGAAAACTCATATGGTGACACTATATTTCTTGCACATGCATGCAAGCAAACAGAAAAAGAAAAATAGTTCAGGATAACTATTTACAAAGGCAGTACAAACAGAGAAAACAAAGTCCTTCATCTGAGAGAATCTCTGATTAGAAGTTTCAGTCTCTCTAGCAGAAGTAGTGCTGCTCTTTTTATAAGTCTTTGTATGGGAACTCGTTAAGAGAACATTCTGATCTCACTTCGAGGGGTCTCTTGCAGCAGGTTACACCATAAGGACTGAAGCCGGCAGGCACCAGGATCCCATGGAAAACTTTTAGCTAGCAGTCTATAATGGGGGACTGTTCCCTGATGTCGGCTCACCCCTGATGTCCGCCTGTGGTATAAAAGGGGTGGTCCCCTAGCACCACCTCAGTTCTTTTCTCGCCATCTACCCACGCAAGTCGGACCTCCACTGACACCTTCTGCTTAAGTCGACCACCATTTTCACCATGTTTACCCGTGCTTTATTATTTTACTGATTTTCTTCTAATTCAAATACAGTCCGTGCATGTCTTCTTCTCCTTCCTTGTCTGTCGAACAGTGGTGAATGAAGTCTGCTTATGGCAAGCAGCTGCCCCACAAGGACAGCTATTCGGCGTGTTTACTCTGCGTAGGCCTGAATCACAACATTGAGGCCTGTCAGCACTGCCAAGATTTCAACCAACGCACCCGACTTTGTCGCTAAAAGACCTTGGAATCCTTCCTGCTGCAGCAAAAGCTTCTGACGATGGAGAAGGAGCTTCACCAGAGTACCTCCTCTTTCCCAGCCTCTGGGGCCTCCACTTCTTCGGCAAGGGATACAAAGAAGTCTTCAGGAAAGCACAAACACTGGGAGAAGCACAGGTAGAAACCCCGGCATGCTTCCCACTCCAGATCCCCACAGAAGTTGGGCATCAGTCATGGGTCTTCCTCCTGCGGGAAGTCGGCCCTGTCCACCCCGTCAGTCCTGTCTCCTTCTGGGCTGCCAGTGGTCAAACCATTCACTGTCTTAACAGCCTTGGGCGTTGGTTCCTTGGGGCTTCGACCTAAGCTGCTCAGCCCCTGAAGCTCAGGCCCTTTCAGAACATGGATACTCAGCCAGGTGGCTCGACCTGGTCCACGTTGGGTGGTGGGTCTTTAACCGTCGCCCTTCTGGTCAAGGCGCCTGTGAAGTCCATTCTGAAGTCAGGGATCGAGGTCAGTTCACGATGCCCAGGGCATGCAGTTACCTGTCCCGCGAGAGTGATGCCTCTGCCCTGCTCAGGAGTCGGCTCCCTGGCACGAGCTTCTCCCTTCAGGCTGACGCCGACTGCTTCCCCAGAATGGCGCCAGCGTACACCTCTTCCATTGATGCCGGCCTCACCATCCCTGACCTGATAATGCTGCAGCCGTTGTCCCCAAATCCCTCTCAGTCACCTGCTGGACCTTTCGTCACACAGCTGACGCCAGGGGGACCGACGCCTGATCTTTTGACCCCAGTCAGACCCACAGTAGGGGGTTCTTTACCTTGGGATCAGACACCGGTTAACCTGATACCAGTGGAGCCGATGCCAGAGTTACAGCAACCTGATGAACTGACACGGGGGCCGTCCAAACCTGCCCCACAGATGCCAGTTCCCGCGACCTCACCCCAATTTCCACCCACAGAACTTAACGCACTTTTTGCAGCCTAGTGGGCATACTTCAAAGACTAGGAGGCCCTGAAGGAGCCCCCAACTCCAACCCCGAGGGACCCTTCTCCCAATCCTCCTAAGGATCAGGCCTAGGAAAGCTCCAATGCCAGCTCCTAGGGAGCCTACGCCACAGCTGACATGGCGTGAAACCGGTCATTCTAGGCCTCATAAGCATAAACCTTGGTGCTTACTCTCTCCCTTACCAGATTTGGGTGAGTCAGGGGGATATTCTTCCTCCACCTCATACGATGACTCTGGGGATTCAGATATCCCATCAGAGCCTTAGGAGCCCAAGGATACCACGCGGTCTCCCCCAGACCCAACTTTTGTGTATGTGATGTGGCACATCCAGGCCCTCATGGGCTGGGTCACTGAGGAAGTGGACCCCAAGCGATGTCGGCCAGCCACTTTCTTTCGCAAGAAAGAGTCCTTGCCTCAAGTGGTCCCCCTCTCAGACTCCCTTAAGGATGTCAGTAGGGCAGTGTTGAAGGGAATGTCCTCAACCCCTGCGATGTCCAAAAAGGCAGATCGCTTGTATAATGCTCCAAGGGACGAACCCTTCTATGGGGAGCACCCGGAGGCTGATTCAATTATCAGTGTGGTCCATGACCATTCAAAATGACCCTGACGCCTCAGCACTCAGCCTCCTGATAAGGACTCTAGGCAGATAGACTATTTTGACAAAAAGGTCTACTCCTCAGCCACATTTGCCATCCGTTCCCTAAACTTCCTTGTCCACATGGTTCAGTATCAGAATGCCCTGTGGGAGAAGGCTTTTGAGGTGACACAAGCTCAGCTGGATCTCCCCGGGAAGGGTGAGCTGTTGCACCTTCTCAAGCTGGGCTCTGATGTGATGACCCACATCCTCCGAGCCTCCTATGATTCTGCTGCAGGTAGAGCCATGAGAATTTACCTACACTGCCACTCGTGGCTTAAGGTCTCCGGGTTTGCCCCAGACTTCCAGTCTTAAGATCCTGGATGCCCCCTTTGGAGGACCCGTCTTGTTTGGCGAGGATTCTCAAAATATAATCACTCGTCTCCAATAGTTGGGTAAGGCTATCTTATCTGTTCATACCCTGTATCGGTCTCAGCCTGTGTATTCCCAGTGACAGCCTTTTCATTGCAACTCCAAGTAGCTACCTAGTGGTCTGGAGCCCAGGGGTGCCGCTAAGAGAGAGAGAGGCTACTTCCCAAGTCATAGGAGGTTCAGCTCCTAGAGCTCTCAGAACATCACAGGCCGCATTGCCTGTCCCTGGCTCCTCTGTCTGACTCCTTACCCAGCCCCCATCTCCAGCATAATCCCTTGGGGAGGTGGTGGGGGGTCGCTTCTCTCTTTACAGAGAGGGTTGAGACAGAATAACCTTGGACCAGTGGGTTCTTCAGTTGGTGGAACAAGTACATACCCTAGAATTGTTGCCGATTCCTCCGGACAATCCTCCAGCTGCCTCCTATTACCCCCAGGCCCATCTCGACTTGATCCAAGATGATATACAAGTACTTATGTGAAAACAGACCATTGAACCTGTTCCGCCAGCACAACGTGGGAAGGGATTCCACTCGCATTTCTTCCTGGTTCCAAAGAAAAAAGGAGATCTGCGCCCCATTCTGGACCTCAACCGTCTGAACAAAGTAATAGAGAACAAAAGGTTCAGGATGGTCATTCTTCCCGGCCTTCTCCCCTTACTTCATCAAGGGGATTGGCTGTACTCCCTGGACATGCAGGACTCTTACCTTCACATCTTGGTTGTTCCACCCCACAGGAGGTTCCAGCACTTCCACGTCCAAGGAAGCTGCTACCAGTTTCGGGCCCTGCCCTTCGGCCTGTACTCGTCCCCATGAGTCTTCACAAAATGCCTTGCAGTAGTGGTAGCTGCCTTACGGAGGGAAGGCCATTATGTCTTCCCTTACCTAGACTTCTGACTTCTGACAGCTCCTGCCAAGGAAGAATTGCTCAGAACCATGGAGGTCACGTTTTTCCTGTTTCAGTATCTGGGGATAACACTCAGCCTTTCAAAATCATCCCCTTGACCAAGTCAAAGACTCTAGTACATAGGGGCGATCTTAGACACTGAGCAAGGCCTTCCTTCCTCCAGACAGGGCAGACCACCTTCAGTCCTAGGCTCAACTGGTTTCATCGTCTTGACAAGTCCCAGCCAGAACGATTCTGAGACTGCTGGAACATATGGCAGCAGCCATTGCGACAGTACCCCTGGCTCGCACATGAGGGTGGCCCAATGGAACCTCTGGGTTTTGTCAACCCTAAAGGAAAAAAGTAGCTCACTCTCCCCCCCAGCTGCTGGTGGTCTGACACTGAGCAAGGAAGAAGGAGGCTACTGAAGAATATTGGAAGTTACTGTCCCAGAACAGGAAGGGTGAGAGTTGTAAGGAGAGGAGAGAGTAAGCATACAGAGAAACAGGAGAGAGGACACAAAATAAGACATGATAGGAATGGCGCAGTGCAATGGCTGTGGGGCGGCAGTGTTCCGGGAGACATTCTGGAGGCTGCGATGCTGCCCTATTTGCAGGCACCTCTCTGGTCTGAGGGAGGAGGTTGCCCTCTCCAGGCTGACCTGGCTAGGATTCGTGAAACCTCCTCCCCCACCCAGGGACCACCAGGGCCAATGCCACTACCTCAGAGGTTGCCAAGAAAGAGGAGCGGCTGGACCAGGGTGGGCTCAGGGAGGGAGAGGGTGGTGGAACAGAGTTGCATCCCTCCAGCTGTACCTCTCCACAATTCATTCGCTTTTCTGGTGGATAGTGGTTCCTCTACGGAGGCACCTGCAGTGGAGACCAAGGAGGATGCTGGGAACCTTCACAAAGGAGACCTACAGGAGGGTGGTATGAGACCCCACAGGGGAAGGAAACAACTCCTGGTGGGGGACCCAATCATTAGGGGGGTAGAAATGGGGAGGAAGGGGAGAGGGAGTAAGGTGTCTGCCTGGCGCCACGGCTTGGAGGGACAGGAAGCGAATCCTCAGGATCATGGGAGCAGCTGCACGAGGGAGGAGCTGGATGTTATTGTCCACCTAGGGACAAATGACCTGGCTAGGAATGGGATCAGAACAGTGCAAGAGGAGTTTGTAGAGTTGGGGAGGGGCCTTGGACAAGTAGCGATACAGTAACCTTCCGGAGGTGCTGCCTGTCTATGGCAAGGGTGATGCTAGGGTACTCCTCACCAGGAATTCAGTGAATGGTTGAAAAACTGGTGTGGAGCTCAGGGTTTTGGCTTCATTGGGGACTGGGGAGCCACCTGGAGGGATGCAGACCTAGACTGGCGCGATGGTCTGCATCTGTCCGGGGGGGGGAACCAGGATCCTAGGTGAGAGATTTAAATGCTTCATTGGCAAGCATTTAAACTAGCCAAGGGGGAGGCACTGAAAAGAAGCAGAGAAATCCCAGCTTCCCCCCACAAACAACAGTAGTTAATGAGGTAAACACCAAGGTAGAGAAGTCATTAGGGAGCAGGCCAGAAGTAAATGTAAAAAAAGGCAAAGGCAGTAAGGACAGGAATGGGACTAAAAAGGGTAAGGTCATCAAAAAGTGGAGGGTGATGAGTACCAATGCCCATAGTCTGTGTAATAAGCTCCCTGAACTAGTGGCCTTGATGGAAGAGGGTTGCCTGGATATTGTGGCAGTCACAGAAACATGGTACACAGAGAACCTTGACTGGGATGTCAACATACCAAGATACACAATCTACAGGAGGGACAGGGAGGGTAAAAGAGGAGGAGGAGTAGCTCTTTATGTAAAGGAAGGGATCAAAGCAACAGAACTAAAGAGTAAACAGGGAGCAGATGAGACACTCTGGGTCACCTTGGAGACAGGAAATGGCACCACAGTCCGCATGGGGGTTGTATACAGACCCCCATCTCAGGGGGAGGGAATGGACAAGGAAATGATAGAAGGCTTCCTTAGAATGGCAGAAAAAGGGGAGATATTGTTGATGGGGGACCTGAATATGCCAGATGTTAACTGGAGCACCTTTGCTGCAGGCACATCCAAGAGCAGGGTCATTCTTGATGCCCTACAGGGGGCATGCCTCAGACAGCTAGTACTGGAACCCACTCGGGAGGGAGCAGTCTTAGACCTGGTACTCTCAAATGGGGACGGAGAAAGAATCTCAGATTTAGAAGTGGGTAGCCATCTGGGAACAAGCAACCACCAAACAGTGTGGTTCACGATAAACACAGCCATACAAAAGCAAGAGTATTGGACTTTAGGAGGGCTGACTTTGGGAAAATGAGAGAGTGCCTCAGAAAAGCACTAGCAAACAGGCAGGAAGGAGGGGTGGAGGAACAATGGACAAGAATCAAAACAGCCATCACAGAGGCAACAAGCCTTTGTGTAAAGCAAATCAGCAAAACACAACGGAGGAAAAAAACGCTATGGTTCTCAAAAGAGGTGGCAGGGAAGGTTAAGGAGAAGAGGATAGCATTCAGGAAATATAAGGAAACACAGAAGGAGAAGAACAGAGAACTTTATCAGTTAAAGCAGAAAGAGGCTGGGAAGGCAGTCAGAATAGCAGAGGCCCAAACCGAGGAAAGGATAGCCAACTCTGTTAAGAAGGGGGATAAGACCTTTTATAGGTACATTAGGGAGCGAAGAAAGACCAAAGGAGGGATACTGAGGCTTAATAAAGGGGAGGGAATGTTGGTAGAGGGTGACAATGAAAATGCAGGGATACTGAATGAATATTTCTGCTCAGTATTCACAAAGGAAAAGGAGGGGGAGGTACCTAAACCAAACAAGAGAAACACTCTGAAGACGAGGGTCGATACCAGTCCATTTACAGAAGAAAGGGTTCTGAAAGAACTAATAAAATTGAAGGTGGACAAAGCAATGGGGCCTGATGGGATTCACTCAAGAATTCTAAAATAACTAAGGGTAGAACTAATGACACCGCTGACTACTCTCTTTAACAAATCATGGGAGGATGGGGTGGTACCTGAGGACTGGAGGAGGGTGGATGTGATTCCTCTTCACAAAAGTGGGAGCAGGACAGAGGCAGGAAGCTACAGACCAGTTAATTTGACCTCAGTGGTAGGTAAAATGATGGAATCACTTCTGAAGGAAAGAATTGTTGAGTACCTAGAGGCCAGTGGGGCACAGGACCCAAGGCAGCATGGATTCATGATGGGAAGGTCATGTCATCGAATCTAATAGATTTCTTTGACTGGGTGACCAAAGTAGTAGACCAGGGAGGGGCTGTGAATATGGCTTACCTAGATTTTAGCAAGGCATTTGATACAGTCCCACACAAAAGATTAATACATAAGTTAGCCAGCCTTGGAATGGGTCCCAAGGTGGTAGCCTGGATAAAAAATTAGCTAGACAACAGGACGCAAAGGGTAGTAGTAAATGGAGTCCACAGTGAAGAAAGAAGGGTTACTAGCGGGGTACCGCAGGGTTCAGTACTGGGACCGGTCCTTTTTAATGTCTTTATAAGTGACATTACAGAGGAACTGGAAGGAAAAGTATGTCTCTTTGCAGATGACACAAAGATCTGCAACAGGGTTGATACACCAGATGGAGTGGAAAGGATGAGAAGCGACTTGGCAAGGTTGGAGGAATGGTCAAATGTATGGCAGCTCAGATTCAATGCAAAGAAGTGCAAGGTAATGCACCTGGGAAACAAAAACCCAGGCAAGAGTACACAATGGGGGGTGAGATACTGACAACAGTAAAAATGGAAAGGGACCTGGGAGTAACTATATCAGATGACCTAAAGGTGGGCAAGCAATGTGAGAAGGCAGTAAGGAAGGCTGGGGGGATATTGGGATGCATAGGGAGAGGCATCAATAGTAGAAAACAGGGAGTTGTTATCCCTCTGTACACATAGTTGGTGAGACCCCATCTGGAGTACTGTGTGCAGTTCTGGAGACCCCATCTCCACAAAGACATAGACAGAGTGGAGGCTGTCCAGAGGAGAGCAATCAAAATGGTGCAGGGTCTGCACCAGAAGACATACGAAGAAAGACTAAAGGAGCTTAATATGTATACCCTTGAGGAGAGGAGGAGGAGAGGAGACATGATAGAAACTTTCAAGTACCTCAAGGGAATCAGCAAAGTCCAAGAGGGTGGCATCTTTCAGAAAAAGAGATGTGCAAGAACAAGGGGGCACAATTTGAAGATAGAGGGGGACGGCTCAAAGGTAATGTGAGGAAGTATTTTTTCACAGAGAGGGTTGTGGATGCATGGAACAGCCTCCCTGAGGAGGTCGTGGAGTCAAGAACAGTGGGGGAATTCAAGAATGCATGGGACAGACATAAGGCAGTCCTAGTGGGGGGGTAGGAGGAAGTAAGCTGTTGGTTAATTAGGATCTGCAGCTTATCTGTTAGGTAGGAAAATGAGCAGACTAGGTGGGCCAAGCGGTCTTTATCTGCTGTCAAATTCTATGTTTCTGTGTTTCTAATGGGACCAACATTCAGATGACTTGGACCTCCTAGTGTCAGAATCCAACTCGGTCCGACAGACCATGATGTGGTGGCTGAACCCCTCACCCCTTCTGAGGGAGTTCCCTTCTGGTTGGAGTCACCTCGGCAAATTCTAACCACAGACACGTCAGGCCAGGGCTGGGTGCCCATCTGGCAGACTGTCAGACTCAGGGGACTTGGTCCCCATTGGAACAACATCTTCATTTTATTTTTTTGTAAATTGCAGGTTGATAGACTGAGATATAAAATCCTATTTTCAGGAATGACCTGAAGTCAAATGAAGTCACATACAAGACTTATAACAGCAAAATACATAGTATAACACAGATTAGAAAAAAAAAACAACACATTACTTTACACATGTACAAACATTCAGTTTTTTTAAAATAGTTGGGTACAGCAATAGAAAAGATACTAATTGACGAAGAAGATTTTACAGTGTCAGGGAAGGAATTCCACACTGTAGCAGTGCAATAAGCGAAAGACCTTTTGCTTGAGTTTGTGCGAACTAATGGGATCAATGATTTGGGGATGTGAGCGATACTATATGCTCTCCAAGCCTTTTGGATGCATGTACTCCCATGTCCTCTCTTGATCCAGATGGACGTGTCCGTGGTCTTTTATATAAACAAGCAAGGAGGCAAGTATTTTTAACCCCTCTGTAGAAAGGCCATGAGAGTGTGGTATTGGGCCATAGAGCATCACCCGAGCTGGACTGTTGTGCATGTTCCAGGTGTTCAAAACACCTTGGCTGACAGTCTAAGTCGTTCCCGGTCCAAGGTTCACAAATGGGACCTTCTTCCCTTAGTGGTCGAGGATCTCTTCGGCAGGTGGGGCAACCCAGAGCTGGACCTATTTGTGTCCCCATCCAAAACAAAACTGCCCAGTTTCTGCTTGAGAGATACAGGGCCTGGTGTTTTCTGGCGAGACATGTTGTTCTTCTCTTGGACTGGGAGGTTTCTATATGCCTTCCCTCCCTTTCCATTATTGCAGAGAGTTCTGCTCAAGGTGCAGTCAGAAGGGGCAGAGATGATTGTTATAGCCCCCTTCTGGCCACAGCAGATTTGGTTTCCATTTCTTCAGCAGCTCGCAGTGGAGCCTCCGATTCCCCTGTCTCTGTGCTCTGACCTGCTCTCCCAGGAGTCAAGTCAACTTTATTTAAAAACGCTGTTCCGAAAAGACCACAGTGCTGTACAAATATAAGAAAAAAACAAGCAAACAAAATATATAATTATTGACATCACTCAATTAAAATGGATCAAGAATAAAACAACAGTATATCAGAATGAAACCACAGTAAGCTGGCTATTATTAAATTCTGGATAAGCTAAGTCAAGAAGATGTTTTTTTTTTTAAGGCAGTCTTAAAACTCTCGATAGTCAGGCACTCTCTAACCTGGTGAGGTAGAGAGTACCACAGGGTAGGGGCCACAAAAGCGAGAGAGCAGACCCCAGGTTTCTTCAGTTGCACTCTGGGAACCTGAAGCAATCCCTCGCCAGTGGAATGGAGTGGGCGTAGGGGCAGATAAGATCTTGCAGGTAACGTCTACCCTGTTCATGTAGGGCTTTATAGGTCAGTCACCTGACCTTGAAGGTGATCCACCAATGTACTGGCAGCCAGTGCAGGCCGTGGAGCACAGGTGTGACATGGCAAGATCTCGGTAAGCCAGTCAACAACCTGGCTGCCACATTCTGCACTAGCTGCAAGTGGTGGACATCAACCCCCAGTAGCCCTAGGTACAGGGCATTACAGTAATCAAGGCGTGAGGTAACAGAGGCGTGGACTAATGTTGGAAGGTCACCAAGCGTGACCAGGCGCTTAATCTGGGTGATGTTCCTCAGATGGAAAAAAGAGGTCTTAACAACAGCAGACACCTGAGATTTTTTTTTATCATGTAATACTTTCTACACCTCTGGCTAGCCCCACCATCCGGAATTACCAGGGCTTACCTTATACCCAGCCAGGGAGCGGCGCCTGCGAGGAATCTGTTATCATCCTGCCGCCAGCATTTTCTCCTCCAGGTTTTCTCCCAGGGGTCCCAGGAGTAGGAGCGAATGCGCGTGGAGGCGCAGTGTGCCTTACAGTCCCAGTCAACACCCCCTTCCGCACCCCATTGGCCTAATGCCTTGGCACCCTCTGAGCCCGTACTGTCCCCAGCCTCCACGAGGAGGCAGCCATCAGCCAAGGGATGCCACCTCCCCCCCGTTGCTGACCTCCCGATGGCCCAGGCTCATTCCAAAACCCGGGTCACCGGCATGACGTGAGGTAAGGCATCCAGCGCCTTAGCCCTCGGTGCCACCGGGCCGGCTAGACACCTGAAATTTTAAAGTCAGGCCACTATCGAACACACCGCCCAGATTTCGCGCCCAATCTAAAGTCAGCAGCTGGGCACCCCTGAGCCAAAGCCCGGAAGGTTGACCTGCCGACAACCCCAAGCCATGGTGACCTAGTTCCACAACCAACACCTCAGACTTGTCCGAGTTCAACCTCAGCCAGTTAGCACTCATCCAGCCCTGAATCTTGGAGACGCTGCTGTTAAAAACTGAGACCAGTCCACTCTACTAAGGTACAGAGAACATGCAGAGTTGAGTATCATCTGCATAACAGTGAAAACTCAGCCCATACCACCTTGTAGTGTCTCCCAATGGCAGCAGATACATTGCAAACAACATGGGGGACAGCACGAAGCCCTGCGGTACCCCACAAGACCAGAGGAGAGGGGCCGAGGAATAAATCCCGACATCGCCCTCTTGAGTCCTGCCAGTGAGGAAAGATCAGAACCATCTGAGAACTGTACCAGACAGTCCACAGAGAGTCCACAGGCGCTCCAGCAGCACCCCATGGTGTACAGTGTTGAATACTGCAGAGAGAGCAAGAAGAACCAAGATGGACTGGCTCACCTATCTCTTCTATCAGGAGATCATTAAGTACCCAAACAAGGGTGCTCTCGGTACTGTGCCTCTTCTGAAACCCAGACTGGAGAGGATCTTAGACATCATGTGCTGTTAAATGGTCATCCAGTTGCGCCGCAGCCACCTTCTCAATAACTTTGCCCACAAAGGGCAGGTTAGAGACCAGTCTGTAGTTTGCTAAACAGTCCAGGTCGAGGAAGGATTTCTTCAGAAGGGGTACCACTATTGCCTCCTTCAGGGAGTCTGAAAACACCCCTGTCTCCAACGAACATGAGACTATCTCAGCACAGACCGGGTCGATGACTTCAGTGCACCCCACAAGGAGGCATGTTGGGCCTGGGTCCAAACTACAAGAGGTTGGGTGCATACTCTGGGCAAACCTGCACAATGTCCTCCATCACCAATTGGCTGAAGTTAGACCAAACAGACTGGTTGCTTGCCACCCCATGCCGATCACTGTACTGCCCATTAGAGGACACTGAACAGATCTTGGACCTGATGGTGGCAGTCTTATCAGTGAAGAAGCGAGCAAACTCATCACACTTAACTTGTGAAAATGCTCATTGCGACTGAAGACAGGTTGGATTGTACAATCTGTTGACAGTCCGGAAGAGCTGGGCCGGGTGATTCTTCGCTGCAGCACTCTCTTTTGACAGGAATTCTACCTTCTTACAAGGGATGGCTGATTGAAAATGAGCTATCAACCTAAGTCTGTCAACCAACAGGCCTGATTTCCACCACTGTCTCTCCAACCTTCAATCCCCTCGCCTTAACTCCTTCAACATCCTATCAAACCAAGGGGAATTCGGGTGGAGAGTGAGGGGGCAAACTGGGACAAGAGCTAGAGAGTCAAGGGCACCTGTCATTGCCTTATTATAGGCAAGTACCAGTTCCCTAGCTTGCTGCATACTCTCGACACACCTGATGGGTCCAGTACCGCTATAAGACCATTAGGGGTCAAACCCTTTAAAGGGTGGTACCGAACCATCTCTGTAGGAGCAGATCTGTAAGGGGGAGCCTCAAATCTGAACCATATAATGTGATGGTCCAACCAGCCGACCGATTCCACCACCAGGTCAGTGATCTCCATCTTCAGAAGGAAGACCAGATTCAGTGAATGACCATAACTGTGGGTAGCAGAGGTAACTACTTGTGTAAGGTCCAGCGAGTTAATCAGCTGGAAGAAGTCCTGCCCAAACTGCGAGAGTTCATCGTCGACCCATGCATTTAAATCTCCCAGAATCAACCATGTGGGAAATTCCAACACAAGATCAACGATGAAGTCCACGACTTCCTGTAGGAATTCCTTCCCACCCCTGAGTGGATGGTAGATGAGAAGTATCCTGCAACCTACACCTGCTCCCACAATACATTCAAAGAATCTGGTCACTCCCACTGGGGTATCTACAAGGCCCAGATCTGACTTACAACAAATGGCTAGACCCCAACCCCTACAATCCTCTCTTGGGCAGTTTATCACCGAGTACCCAGCTGGAATTGCTGACACAACACTCGGCCAGTATTCTCATCTAGCCAGGTCTCGGTAATGACCTTAAGTCCTTCCGGAGCTAAGGTCACTGCACTTTCATGCATGGCTCCTGCAGGCCTAGCAACTGTCCACTTTGGGCCCCCCCCCCCCAAGTGGCAGAGGTACTAGTGGCTGCCAGAAAGCCCTCTATTAGATCCACTTATGCTATGATGTGGAAGCAGTTATGCATATGGGCCACCACTCATCAACTGGATCCCTTTACTTGTCCGGAGAATCTTTGTTCTAGAGTATCTCCTTTCCTTATCTAACTCAGGCCTGAGTTACTAATCCATTAAAGTGCATCTTTCAGCCATCTCTGCGTATCATGCACCTATTGAAGGCAAGACCCTTGTCCAACTTGACCTATCCCGCACATTCTTGCCGGGTATTCTGCATCTAAAGCCTCCCATACGGGACCCTGTCCCTTCTTGGGATCTGTTGTTCATCTTAGAGAAAGTTAAGCTGCCTTCCTTTGAGCCCACCCCAAGTTGCAAGCTTCGTTTTCCGTCATGGGAAGTGTTATTTTTAGTTTCTGTTACTTCTGCTCGAAGGATTTCTGAGCTCCAGGCTCTGATATGTAAAGAACCTTATTTAGTTTTTCCAAGAACAGGGTGTCCTTGAGGAGCAATCTGAAGTTCCTTTCTAAGGTGGTGTCCGAGTTTAATCATCATCATCATCATCATTTTATTGATTATACTGGAAAGGTATGTGAGCATCACTGCCCATTTACACAAGTGTCCACTTACAGGAAACACATAGAAGACAATATGAACAATATTGAGGATAACAACATGTTGGCGCAAAATACAAAACTGTTTACATCACTAATATTGCAAAATACAAAACTGTTTACATAACTGACATCGAAAACAAAGGGGTAAGGGAATATAAAAAAGTGCTCGGGGAGAAGTGCCACTTATCAGGAGGAATGGTAGAAGAGATAGGAAACAGTGGGAAAGGCGGAGAGAAGAGTCAAGTCAAGGAGCAGTTCCAGGTGGAGGAGAGGGAGAGGTGAATCCCGATGTTGTGTTTAAAGGAATAGGAGGAGGGACTAAGCTTCAGTTCGAGGGAAGGGAGTTGAAGAGTTTGGGTCCCTGGTAGGAGAAAGATTTTTGGCAGTGGGTGGTGTGGCAGAAAGGGACAGTGAAGGAAGAAGAGGAGGAATGTCTCATGGCCCTGGGTTGAGAGGCTGTGGGGAATAGGGAGATAAGAATGTCTGGGTGGAGTCCTCGAAAGAGTTTGTAGAAGAAGGTTGCCATTTTGCAGTTAGTGCAAGCCTCGAGGGGAGACCCGCTGGAGACTCTGTACAGATCACAATGGTGTGTGAGTTTAGGGAGGCCAGAGGCTAAACGAATTGCATTATGGTAAGAGCTACGCACTCTAGAGACATTCTTTAATGAGAGGCGGGTGAAGTAGACAAGAGAACCATAGTCAAAGACTGGGAGAAGGAAACTCGAGATAAGGAGGGACTTGGATTCCTTATTGAGGTATTGCTTAGACCTATGGAGTATGCCGAGTCATTGGTGAGCTTTCTTGATGATGAGACTGGTGTGGGCATTGAAACTGAGGTGGCAGTCAAGGAGTAGGCCGAGGTACCTAAATTCATAGACTCTTTCAGTGGGGTTCCCAAGGTTGTAGAGAAGGGTGGGGTTGAAGTCAATGGATCTGCGTGGGCTAGAGAAAATCATTAACTTAGTTTTTTTGTAGTTGAGGTTGAGACTTTTTGAGGTGAACCAGGTGTGGAGCTAGGTGAAATCAGCTTGGAGTTTGTTGATAAGAGTGTGGGGGTCTTTGTCCTTACAGAAAAGAGCAGTGTCATCCACGTAGAGGACGAGCTCAGTGTTGGTGCGGATGTCTGGAAGTGAGTTAACAACTAGGGAGAAGAGGAGAGTGCCAAGGATGGACCCTTGAGGTAAACTGTACTTAATGGGGCAGGTGTCAGAGAGGGTTCCGCCAGTTGAGGTCCGATGAGATCTGTGAGGTAGTCGCGGAACCAGCAGGTAACATCCAGGGAGAAATGAAGGCTAGCAAGTGTGTGGAGAAGGACTTCATGGTCGACAAGATCAAAGGCTTTTGTGAAGTCTACAAAGTCAGAGCCAGAGAGAAGGCCTTCATCAGTGGCTCTATCTAAGTGGTGGGTGAACTTTATGAGGGCTGTCTCTGTATTGTGGCCAGCCCAGAAACCATGCCGTGCTTCAGAGAGGAGGTTATATTGAGTGAGGAAATCCGTAGTTTGCTTATGAACAACTTTTTTCTAGGATTTTGGACAGAGGAGCAAGGAGTGAAATGGAATGGTAATTGGAAACTAAATCTTTGGGGCCAGATTTACACAGGGGTTTTTATGATCACACATTTCCAGATATGAGGGAAGGACCTTGTGCAAAGTGAGTGGTTGAGAATATTCATTAGTGGGATGGCCAGGGAATCACAGACTAACTTTAAAACCTTGTAGTCTATATTGTCAGAGCCCTTTGAGGCCTTCAGTCATTCTTCTTGATGATTTTGACTACCTCAGAGGGGTAGAGATATTTACGAAAATACAAACATATGAGTTACCAGCAGAAACTGGCCACACGATATATTGAGTCTGCCCGATTGTGCAGCTAGCCCCTCAACTTGCACCTGTCCCACCCTCCCTTCCCCACAGCCATTCCCCCCTCACCGTGTCCTAACCACTCTTGAAGCAGCCCACCGTCCTACAGAAAACCACCTCCTCAGGTAGTGTTCCACTTGTCCACCACCCTCTCCCTGAAATAATGTCTCCTGATTTCCCTCCTGCATTTCCCCCTCCAGCCTTAGTTGGTGCCCTCTAGTATCCCTCCCCCTTCTGATCTGGAATGTCTCTCCTGTATTTACCTTGTTCATCCCCTTCAGATACTTAAGGTCTCAATCATGTCTCCCCTATCCCTCCTCTCCTCCAAGGAATACATGTTAAGCCTGTTCAGCCTTTCTTCGTAGGAATTCCCCTCCAAACCCTGGATCATCTTAGTTGCTCTGCGCTGCACCCCTTCCAACAGCCTGATGTCTTTCTTCAGGAATGGGTGCCAGTACTGCACGTAGTATTCCAGATGAGTTCTGACCAGTGACCTGTACAAGGAAAGGATCACCTCCCTACTTCTAGAGGAGATCCCCCTTGCTATACAGCCCTTTTCGATTCTATTTCTTCACCCTACAGTCCAGGGCATCCTTCCGAGGAGCTCACTCGGCTAGGGCCTCTCACTCCTTGCCTGAACCCCTGCTGCCAGTGTCCTTCCCCACCCGAAGAGCTCAGTCAGGCCCAGTCCCCTGGCAGCTGGGTATCCCCGGGGGAGGGTACACCCTCCTTTGCAGACTCAAGGGGCCTACCTGAGTGTCAGGCTGGTGCCTGGGGAGATTTCTGTTGCGCTGGGCCAGCTTTGGGATGTGGGCCGTGCCCCTGAAGCCCTCATCATCTCTGCTGGACCATGAGGAGGTATTTTGGCTTGTTGTCCCCTGCGTGCTTCCCCCCTCCCTCCGAGTGTGACGTGCAATGATGCCATGGTGTATGTCAGTCATGCCGGCATCCACTGCACTCAGCCCATCACGTTAGTCGGCCGTCCTGTAGTACCTCGATCTCCATCACTGGCCCCTGGATGCTGGACAACCCCATAACCCTCCCTCCTGGAGAGGAGAGCTGTCTGCAGACGCTTCATCCTCTCCCCCGCCGACCCCTGGCAACTCGAATCCACATCCGAATCCAGGTCACTGGTGTGGCGTCCAGTGCCTCAACCCTCAGCACCACCGGTCCGGCCCTACAGCCCAGCATCTTGTTGGCTTTGGCTGTTGCTCTTCAGCACTGAGCCAAGTTGTTCATATTCCGTTATAATCACCCCCAGGTCCTTTTCCTCCTCAGTGTTCCCCAACTGAACCCCTTCCAGCTGATAGCTCCTCCTCTGGTTCTTAGCTCTAAAGTGCAGTACCTTGCACTTCTTGGCACTGAACCCCAACTGCCATGTTTCCGGACCACTCCTGTAGTTTATTCAGGTCTCCTTGCAGTCCCCTCCACCCCTCGATGTCATCCACCACAGCTCCCATCTTGGCATCATCTGCAAACAGACTGATTTACTGTGGGTCCCAAGTGAGATATCTGCTATGAATATCCCAAACAGCACTGGTCCAAGTACCACTCCCTGTGGCACCCCGCTTGTTACCACCCCTGGCAATGAGAGTTTCCCCTCCACCACCACCCTTTACTCCCTGCCCTTGAGCCAATTAGTAATCCATTTCACCATCTTAGTACCCACCTCAGTATGTTCCAGCTTCCCTTTTAGCCTCCCATGTGGCACAGCATCGAAGGTCTTGCTGAGGTCCAGGTACAGGACATCCACTGCATGCCCCCTGTCCAGTTCCCTGGTCACCCAATCCTAGTACTCAATCAGGTTTGTCTGGCAGGACTTTCCTGAGACAAACCCATGTCGTTGCTTGTCCTGGAGACCATTATCCTCTAAAAGGTTCACCAGTCTCTCTTTAAGGATTGTCTCCATGAGCTTCCCCACAATTGATGTGAGGCTCACCAGTCTGTAGTTACCTGGATCATCCTTTGGGCCCCCTTTGTGAATGGGTACCACATGGGCCAATCTCTAGTCTTGTGGCATGCATCCTATGTTCATAGATATATTGAACAGGTCAGCCAATGCCAGGCACCCTGCCAGTTTCTTGAGTACCCTAGGTTGAATGCTATCAGGCCTCGGTGCCTTGTACACCTGCAGTGCCATCAGTCCTTCCAGTACCTTGGCCTCCATAATTTCCCCATCAGTCACCCCCTCCCCTGCCCTCTCCACCGCGCCAATGTGGTATCCGAACCCCCTCTCTACTGTGAATACAGAGCAGAAGTGATCATTTAGTGCCTGTGCCTGCTTCTCCCCCTTCTCTACCCACCCACCTCCGTCCGTCCTAATTCTCATTGTCTGGTCCCTGTTCTTCCTTCTCTCCCCAGTCCCAGTGTATCCAAAGAAATCCTTCTCCCCATCCTTAATGCCCTGTGCCAGCCTGTCTCTATTTGAAGAAGAAATTGGGGTGGGAGACTGAGGGAGGAGGGGGGTTACTGAGGATGGATGAGTAGCTAGGCTTATATTAATCAGGGTCTCCAAAGTATTGTTTAAAAAAAGATGCTAACTCGGGAGGGTTGGTGATGGTCTGGTCATTGGAGGTGAGACAAATATGATTGTTTAAAGGGCCTGGGCCGACCACGTAGTTGAGGATGTTCCATGTTTGCGTTATAAAATGGCAAGAAAAAATCTAGAAATTTCATTGGCCAAGACAGATCAGCTGACCGTACATTAATTCTCTGTATACGCACAGTCATCCTGGTCCTAAACCACGTTACACAATGAGCAGATCAGTCCTCCTACAACCAGAACTCTCTTCCATCAGTCTCCCTTCAACCAGAACTGGTCTTCCACCACAAACATGGCCGCTACCTTTACACTGTAGAAACCTTCAGCTGGGCCCTAAAATTAAAATGATCTTAAATATAAAATAAAACTAATTAAATGTTGTTTACCAGATTGTCACACTCTCCTTACACACATAAACAAATTAGAAACATTAAGTATTGTTTATAGTTTTTATTACAGCTGTTTGTTTGTTAACAGTGAAAATTCCCCCTTCTATCTTTACCTGCTCATCAGGGAAATCTCTTCTGCTTTCCCTGACAAGTGAGATAATTGAGTCTGTGGCTCTAAAACAGGCCTTTGTTGTCTTGTGTGTACAGTATGTTAGTAGAGGAACACTCTGCTAGTAGAACTGAGCAGAATTTTGAATCCCTGTGTTCCATGGTAAGCATTCCATGATAAACATTCCATTTCTTGAATGTGGGGAAACACAGAGGGAAAAAAAAACAGAATGAAGAAAGTAAGCAATAATACTATATAAACAAAGAAAAAAGGTGGTAAATGACTCACCCTGCAGTTTATCTTTTAGGACAGAGCGAGCAGTTCATGATGCTGTCAGTGAGTGTGGCAGTTTTGAACCACGCTCATGCTTGCAGCACTGGGGAACTGAGAAACCTGTTATGGCTTCCTTTTAGTTTCGTCTACAGATTGAGGAGAATGAAATAAAATAAGGGGGCTATGTGTCATATTTAGAATGAGAAAAACAGCATTTATGAATTGTTGCAGCTGGCAGGGGAATACGAAGCTTAAGTGGGCAGGGAGGTACACACTGTATAACACTACTTTAATCTAGCACCAATAGGCGGAAGGACTATTTTATGTTAAAAGCACAGGTTCACTTACATTTTTACTTATTTAAAAATATGTTTAAAAATAAAAAAACTGCTTCTAAAAATAAAGGGGCATTTTATAAGCGCAATAAGACACTCCGGGGTTGTGCATTACGGTGTGATAACCGCACTCCTAGGGACGACTGGCACTCTGCCTTCAGCCTCGTACCTAAATACGCCTCTAGGAGTGCAGTTATCACACCTGTAATGCACACCCCCTCGTGTCTTATTGCTCACTTGGATTACCAAGGGCCGAGCATTGGTTTTTCCAGGAAGAAGGAGGATTTAGTGGATCTGATGGAAGATTTGCACTTGCTATGGAGGGTTTTAAAGTTTTGAAGAAGGAGAGGGGGGATTTGTGTTTCCTTTTTAGGGACCAAGCTCAGTCCCTATCCCTCACGAGCTTGCAAATGTCGGGTGTGATCCAATCCTGACTTGATCCTTTTATCCTGATTATTTTGAGTTTGATAAAATGATCACAAAGGGTGAGGAACTTGTTGCTAAATAGCTCCAGGGTAACACTGATGTCCGAGATGGTCTCTGTGAAAGACCAGTCTTGGATGGGGCGACTTTAGAGAACTCAGTGAGTCTTTTTACTTGTATTTGTGGGAATGGAAGGGGTTTTTGAAGACCAGCTGCAGAAAATGGCACAGTGATCGCTGACTGAGTCTGGAAGCACCCCGGTGGATGTTGCATGGGAGCGGTTTGTGACAAGAATCCAGTCTATGAGGGATTGGGTCCCTGTCTTGTAGTTGCTTCTGGAGGGTTTGGTGCTGAGCTGGTGGAGGCCGAGGCCCAGGATCGCTTCCTTTGCTGGGTCACTGAGAAAGGAATGCCAATTTAGGTTGAAATCACTGAGGGTGATCCAATCCCTTCCTCATGGGAAGGAGGTCCAGATGTTAAGGAATGTTTCAGGATCATGAGGTGGTGAGTCAGGGGTATGTAGACTATGCTGATAGTAATAACTTTGTCATTCCCAAGCAGAAGATTGATTGAGAGGGTCTCAGGAGTGGTGGTAGTGAGCGGGGGGTTAAATTCCATGGCTAGGAAGTGATCAGCAACCCAGAGGAGGCAGCTCACACCACGTTTCCCAACACGGTCCTTTCTGAATAGGGTATACCCTTCCAGGGCGATTTCGTTGGAAGGAATTTTTTCGGTATGCCAGGTTTCAGTGAGGGTTGTGATGTTGAAGTTATTAGCCGACACCCATGACTCGATCGAGGATTTTTTGGCAGTAAGGCTTTAGACATTCAGGTGGACTAAGCTGAGTTCCTTGGTGTGTTTGAGGGGGGAGTGGGGGTGGTGTGTGCAGGTGGGGATGGGCCTGGGTTTGGGTGGATGGAGCTGGAAATGAGGAGTAGGAAAAGGAGGGCCCTCCAGTGTCTGTGGGACGTAAGGACAGACAAATTTGGGGAGAGGAGCCCTGGCGTACTGCTGGGAAATAAGCAGATTGTGGAATGATGGGGTAAACTGACGGAGCAGGCAGAGTATGAGGAGGGGGTTAAGGGGTGTGGAAGTGGGGTCTGACAGGAGGGAGTGAAAGGGGAGAGTGTCAAAGAGAGGGAGGTGGGGAATGGAGGTGCCAAGGGAGGGAGAGCAAGAGGGGGAAAGAGGCAGTAAGGGAGGGGTGCAGAAGGGCAGGTGAGGGTGATGAAGGAGGGTGGGTGGACGTGATTCAGGGGGATGGGAGCAAAGCTCGTGGGGGCAAGGGACAGAGGAAAAGGGTCAGAAGCCAAAAAGCAATGAGAAGAAGAAGTATAGTGGTTTCCATACCAAATATGAGTGGAGTGGGAGAAAAAGGGAATAGAGAGGGTAGGGGGAGTGAGGGAGGAAGATATAAGTAGAAGTGACAGAGTGTGTAAAGGAAATTGGGTTTGGAGGGAAGAGAGAAGATTATGTGAGGAATAAGGCAAGCTGGCAGGGAGGGAGTGATGAGAGAGGAGAAATGAAAAGGTGGAGTGGGCAAGTGGCCAGTCTCGGAGAAGGAGCAGTGGGGAGGCGTGGCAAAAGCAAATTTAATAGTGTCAGGGGTGGGAAAAAATTCAAGCTGGTGAGCGTGAGATCAGCTCAGAGAGCTGCTGCACAGGATTAAATTAGCGCCAGGTTAGAGTTTTGCCATAGCACACAAACCTCAGCTGGTCAAGCAGGATTGTTCCTTCGGGAGCGCCACAGAGAGAATGTATGGCGCCAAATTCAAATTTCGGTACAGGGCTCCATACCTGTGCAGTGGGGTAGCTGGCCGGCAGCACAGCCAGTGGAGGTAGTTCGAACCGCGAATTGTGGTTCCATTTAGGAGGAGTCGCAGCACCCAGCGGGCTGGAGAACTCCCCTAGGAGAAAGGGACAAAGAGAGAAGCTAAACACTGGCTGGAGGGGAGGGGAGACTAGATGAACAATGGGGATGATAAGCGGGAGAGGGACCAACTTAATTGGTAGGAGGGTGAAAGGCGGGGCGTAGCAAAATGTCAGGTGTGATCCAATCCTTTGAATGAATCAGGACATCCACCTTTCTGTGTATTACCCAGAGTATTCTAACTCGGGGGAGGCCGTGCTACATATTCTGGATGTCCACCGGGTGCTTTGTTATTATTTGGATTGCAGTTGAGCCCTCAGAAAAACTGATCAGTTATTTGTTTCTTTCGCCTTGAGAAAAGAAGGGGCTTCAGTTTCTAAACAATGTTTATCCAAATAGTTAATTGCATTGTGTATTGTTACTGTAAATATGACAAGCCGTTACCGGGCCCGGATAAAGGCCATTCTACCAGGGGTGTAACTGCTTCCTTCGCATCTTTCAGAAATGTGTCCATTGTTGACATCTGTGCAGTGGCCACTTGGAGTTCGGTTCACATTTTCATCCGGCATTACTGTCTGGTCATTGCCTCTAGGCATTGGGAAGGTTTTGGACTGGCTGTCCTGCAGGACCTGCTCTCTTGAGATCTTTACTCTGACCTCTACCTCTTCCCAGCTGACCGGGGTCAGTCCCCTCACTGCTTGGGACTCAGTCCTTATGGTGTAACCTGCTGCAAGAGCCCCTTGAAGTGAGATAGTACAGTTACTTAAGAACTTAACCTAACCATAGATCTTTGAGAGAAGCTTTTGCAGCAGGTGCTGCTTTCCCTCCGTCCATCCCCCGGGTGACTGCTTCTCCATTCTTTTCAGTTTCCTAGGTTTCAGAGGAACCTCAGTTCTCCATTTTCTGTGCTTGCCGAGGTCTCCAGTGGGAGAACTGAGGTGGTGCTGGGGGACCGCTCCTTTTATACCGTAGGCAGACGTTGGGGGTGGTCCCCCACTATAGGCTGCTAGCTAGAAGTTTTCCGTGGGGTTCTGGCGCCTGCTGGCTTCAGTCCTTATGGTGTTACCTGCTGCAAGAACTCTTCTCGAAGATCAACTGTTACGGTAAATTCTTATGTAACTGTACTTTTCTCAGAAAATGTATCCAAGTTCTTGTCAGTTTCTTTGCAGATGCAACATATAGAACATGGTAACCCAGAATTGACATCTTGTTGATAGCTCTGCAGAGAGTTTGCAAACAAGCCTGAGAGGAGCTCAAACTGCATCTTGGATTAACCCCCTAAATTCCAAATCACTTTTTGCAATCATAGAAACATAGAATTTGACAGCAGATAAGGACCGCTTGGCCTACCTAGTCTGCCCATTTCCCTACCTAACGGATAAGCTGCAGATCCTAGTTAACCAACAGCCTACTTCCTCCTACCCCCACTAGAATTGCCTAATGTCTGTCCCATCATTTCAACAGTATAACTATATACAGTGTCAAACAAAGGGATCCCAGTATCACTTATAGTTTCACACAGCGATTCACATATTTTTATAAACACAGATCTGCAAGAGGGAAGGAAAGACAGAAAGAGCAAGTAATGGTAGAGAGATAGCGAGAGGTGGAGAATCCCAACACCGTCAGAGTGATCAGTTCTTAGGTCTCACGAGAACATTTGGTTGCTCAACCAGATAGACAAGAGACAGAAAAAGGAGAGGATAGAACAGATCCTTGCATTTAACTCTTTCTGTGTAACAAATGGGACAGGGCCTTATTCAGCTCTGTCAAATACCCCCCTCTTTAAGAGGTAACCTGTTTAAAAAAAATAAATAAATAAAGGTTTCCAAAACTTTCTATTAATTCTCTTCTAACATTCGCTTATAACCTTTACAGTTCAGTGCATATGCAATATAGCAAACAGAGCAGTTTAAACTCACACATTTTTTTTCAGCCTTCTGAATTTTTAATTTCTGGTAAATATCTTGACAGAAAATCAGCATTGACATTCTTTCCTAGATTTGTGCATCACTTTAGATTTAAATGGCTGTAGTGCCAGGTACCACCGTGTGATTCTGGAATTTTTATCCTTCATTTGGTTAAGCTAACAGAGATGATTGTGATCTGTTGTAAGTACAAAGTTATCTCCAAACAAATAAAACTTAAGGGTCTCTATGGCCCACTTTGCTGAAAGGCATTCCTTTCCAATGGTGTAGCACCTTTTCTCTCTGTCGTGCAATTTCCTACTTGTGTATAGAATTGGATGTTCTTTCCCATCTATCTTTTGACTCAGGACTACACTTAGCCCTATCTCTGATGCATCTGTCTGTAACAAAAATTGTTTCTCAAACTCTGGGCTTCTTAAAACAGGGGCCAAACATAAAGCAGCCTTAATGGCTCGAAAAGCTTCATCGCACTCTGTGGCCCATTTCACATTATTCTGGTACTGTTTCTTCATGACTTCAGTGAGAGGAGTAACTAGCTGGGCAAAGTTGGGAACAAATCTCTAATAATAACCAGCCAGCCCTAAAAATGATCTGACATGTTTCTTTGTTTTGGGGATATGGCTGTTAGCTACAGCTTCTATCTTAGAAATCTCTGGCTTTACTTCTCCATTTCCCAAAACATAACCCAAATATCTGTTTTTTTTAATTTACTTTCTGTTTTTCCCCCATCACCCGCTGCTGTACCCAACTCCCCTGCTCATCCCACTGTCCGCCCAAGGTCTCCCCCCATAGAGCGCTGGCTTACCTCCAGGTGAGATTGCTGTGGGGGGCCCCCATACCCCCTGCCCCAAGGAATCCAGTCTTTGTCAGGGACTTATGCGACTAGCTGGGGGAGAATCCACTATCGGGACCTCGTGTCGGTGTTGCTCTGGGTAGTGTATTTTTAAATTTTTTTTAATTGTACACACCCCCACTCGAGCGCAGTGTGCCACGTGACATCACAGCTTATGCCAGCGTCTGTCGCGCTCCCGCATTGGTGAGACACCAGGGCTGCAATACCTCTTGGCCAATGCTAGAGGTCAGGCCACCCCCAGGCCAAGGAACCCCTCCATCCCCCGGAGGAGCTGAGCAGTCCGGCGGATGCTCAGACTACCTCCCCCTGGCCAGCCCTCTGGCACCCGTGTCCGCTTCCAAACCCTGGTCACCAGCATCACAAGCGGAAATCCAACTGCTGTGCCAGCCAATATCTGGTTTCTTTCATGTCTAAGGACAGGGATGGGGCAAAAATGGGTAAGACCATCAAAAAATGGAGGGTTATGAGTGCTAATGCCTATAGTCTAGGTAACAAGCTCCCTGAACTGGTGGCCTTGATGGAAGAGGGTTGCCTGGATATCGTAGCAGTCACAAAAACATGGTACACAGAGAACTATGACTTGGGATGTCAATATACCAGGGTACACAATCTACAGGAGGGGCAGGGAGGGTAGAAGAGGAGGAGGAGGAGTAGCTCTCTATGTAAGGGAAGGGGTCAAAGCAACAGAACTAAAGGGTAAACAAGGAGGAGAAGAGGCACTGTGGATCACCCTGGAAACTGGAAATGGCACCACAGTCCGCACGGGGTTGTATACAAACCCCCATCTCAGAGGGAGGAAATGGACAAGGAAATGATAGGCATCCTTAGGATGGCAGAGAAAGGGGAGATATTGCTGATGGGGGACCTGAATATGCCAGATGTTAACTGGAGCACCTTTTCTGCAGCCACATCCAAGAGTAGGGCCATTTTCGATGCCCTACGTGGCCCTGTCTCAGGCAGCTAGTGTTGGAACCCACTCGGGAGGGAGCAATCTTAGACCTGGTACTCTCAAATGGGGTTGGAGAAAGGATCTCAGATCTAGAAGTGGGTATCCATCTGGGAACAAGTGACCACCAAACAGTGTGGTTCACGATAAACTCAGCTGTAGAGTCCAGCCATGCAAAAGTGAAGGTACTAGACTTCAGGAGGGCTGATTTTGTCAAAATGGGAGAGTGCCTCAGAAAAGCACTAGCAAACAGGCAAGATGGTGGGGTGGAGCAACAATGGGGAAACATCAAAACTGCCATCACAGAGGCAACATGCCTTTGTGTGAAGCAAAGAAATCAAAATGAAAGGAAAAAACACTATGGTTCTCAAAAGACGTGGCAGGGAAGATTAGGGAGAAAAAGATAGCATTCAGAAAGTATAAGGAAACACAGAAGGAGCAGGACAAAGAACTGTACCAGTTAATGCAGAAGGAAGTGGGGAAGGCAGTCAGAATAGCAAAGGCCCAAACAGAGGAAAAGATAGCCAACTCAGTTAAGAAGGGGGATAAAACCTTTTATAGGTACATTAGGGAGTGAAGAAAGACAAAGAGCGGGATACTGAGGCTGACTAACGAGGAGGTGGGTGGGCAGAGAGGGACAGTGAAAAAGCAGGGATACTGAACGAATACTTCTGCTCAGTATTCACAAAAGAAGAGGAGGGGGAGGTACCTAATCCATTCAATAGAAGCACTCCGGATAGGGGAGTCAATACCAGTCCTTTCACAGAAGAAAAGGTTCTGAAAGAACTCCTAAAACTGAAGGTGAACAAAGCAACGGTTCCTGATGGGATTCACCCCAGAATTCTAAAAGGGAACTAAGGGGAGAACTAATAACACCACTGACTACCCTTTTTAACAAATCATGGGAGGATGGTGTCATACCTGAAGACTGGAGGAGGGCGGATGTGATTCCCCTTCACAAAAGTGGGAGCAAGACAGAGGCAGCAAACTACTGACCTGTCAGTTTGACCTCAGTGATAGGGAAAATGATGGAATCACTTCTGAAAGAAAGAATTGTTGAGTACCTAGAGGCCAGTGGGGCACAGGACCCAGGGCAGCATGGATTCACAGCGGGAAGGTCATGTCAGACGAATCTAATCGATTTCTTTGACTGGGTGACCAAAGTAGTAAACCAGGGAGGGGCTGTGGTCATGGCCTACCTAGCCTTTAGCAAGGCATTTGACACAGTCCCACACAGAAGATTAATAAACAAATTAGCCAGCCTGGGAGTGGGTCCCAGGGTGGTAGCCTGTGTAAAACATTGGCTGGACAACAGGACGCAGAGGGTAATAGTAAATGGAGTCCACAGTGAAGAAAGGGGAGTTACTAGTTGGTCAGTGCAGGGTTCAATACTGGGTCCGGTCCTTTTAAATGTCTTTATAAGTGACATTGCAGAGGGACTGAAAGGAAAAGTATGTATTTTTGCAGACGACACAAAATCTGCATTAAAGACTCGATGAAGGGGTTTGCTCATCCTCTACCTCACCTTTCCAGTACTGCATAAATTCTCCCCATAAAAATTCTTTTGGGAGCCCACAATAAACCACTAACTATACTTACTGTATACATCTCTCCGGAAGTGAAATTTCCAGAATTTGAATAACTCATGGAGGCTATCAGATGTCAGTATCTCAACTCTGAATCTATTATTCTATGGGATTTCAACATAAATTGGTTGGCACCCCTGACTGGCACATATAAGGACACTGTTGCAGCTCTACATCTTACACAACTCGTTGGCTCACCCACCAGAACAAATTTAAAAACTGGATCTAGCACACTACTTGACTGGATCCTCACAAACTGCCCAGATTGTATCTTCAATGTGACAGTCCACCCAGACTCACTGAGTGACCACTCTGTGGTAACCTGCAGCTGGACCAACAAATTCAATGCAACACCCCCCCCCCAAAATAGTCTCCAATCATAAATTGAAAAGGGGTCACATGGAGTACCTTAAGAGCAGCTGCGCAACACTGATTGGAGCCCCCTTGACACAGCGGTGGATATGGACACTGTACTTGAGTATTTCATCAAACAATTCAGTGCTGCCTGTCACTGCCATGCCCCTGTGCGGAGGACAAAAAGCCGTGGAAGACACAGCCCCTGGATCACACCGGACCTAATAGGCCGCATAAAAACAGGGACAACTGCTGGCATAGGGCACAGACCTCAGGCAAACAGTCAGACTTCCAGGAATACAGAATGACTGCACCCGGACCATCCGCTCTGCCAAAAATAAGCATTTTAGGGAAGCATTACAAACAACATGGGGAAACAGCAAGTCCTTTTGGGATAACTTAAAAGATGTGACAGGGAAAGTCAAGAGAGGGGCTCCACAAATACTCGATATCAATGGTGCACCTACTCTTGACCCCCCTGACTATTGCCAACACGTTTAACAAAGCATTTACTAACCTGAACAGTGTACGTCCAACAAATTTTTTCAAAGAAACCAACCTAAGCCTAAGCCAAAACCTAGGGCCCACGCAAGTATCACCTCCTCCCTTCTATTTCAAAACTGTCAGCTACAACCGAGCAAGAAAGTATAACCATAAGATACTTGGAAAATCCAGGAAAAGCGTTGACACGCTTGACCTCAAACTTATCTCCCTTGCACTTGATGAAGTCCTAGCTCCCATTACTAAGCTGCTGAATTTATCCCTGCAGCTGTCTCAATTCCCTCAAGCTTGGAAATCAGCCCTGGTAACACCTGTGCACAAGAGCGGTGACCGGGCATCGCATGCCAATTACAGACCTATTTCTATCCTTCCACCACTGTCAAAAGCACTGGAATGCATTGTGTGAGACCAGCTGGTTGAACACCTAAATAATTACAACATCCAGTGTCCTGAACAACATGGATTTCGGAAGGGCATAGTACCTCCACAGGTCTTCTGGAGTTCATCAGCTTCATACACAGTTCACTGGACCAGGGTAACCTTGTTGGCGCAGCATTTATTACTCTAACAAAGGCTTTTGACACGGTCAGTCACTCCCTATTAATTCAACAACTCACTTCGATAGGCCTCTCTAATCCAGCTACAAACTAGTTCAAAAGCTACCTAGCTGATCGTTACCAACAGGTAAAGATTGGAAACATCACATCTGGGCCCCTACCAGTCTGTTGTGGGGTCCCCCAGGGATCAATCCTAGGTCCCCTCATTTTCAGCATCTTTCTAAATAGTCTACCTCGATCATGTGACCAACGGATACTTCTCTATTCAGATAATGCTGTGATTTTTACTTCTCAACATGACCCTCACACCCTAGAAAATCTGCTACAACATGCTTTCAGACAAACTGAAGATTGGTTCACAGCACACAAGTTGGTTCTGAACTATAAAAAGACAACAGTAATGCTTTTTAGCAGTACAAGAAACAAACACAAAGCAGTCCCCCTTAACATTACTAACTGTGTAGGGGTTCTTCTTGAACAAGTGGAGCTATTCAAATACCTGGAGGTCACGCTTAACAGTTCCCTCTCCTATGCAGAACGCATTGAGAATGTGGCCAAAACAGTCAACATAAGAATTGGGCTCCTGCACAGGCACAAGAAATGTCTGACACCTGAAGCCCTCCAAACTGTAATCCATAGCACAATTGTCTCCGTCATCGACTATGGATTGGTTATATACAGCTCAGCCACTCCCACCACACTACGTAGGATAGCAGTAGCCCTAAACAAAGCAGCCAACTGCTCACCAATTCCGCCCCCCCCCCCGACTAACGCACACATGTGACCTTCATGAGCAAGCCGGGTGGCTACAACTTGAAAACAGGATACAATACCAAACCTGCCTCTTAGCTAAAAAAATCGGTACTCGGACTACAACCTCCTGGAGTCACAAACCTATTAAGCTTATTCACAGGCCTGGACTGCACCAGGAACTCCAACCATCAGGTTCTCACTGTCCCTCACTGCAGAACCTCCCAAGGGCAGAGGTCATATATTTGTCAGGCACCACTTTGGCTCAGTAACCTTGGTGCTGAACTTAGCGGCACGCAGAGATTGGGGCTTTTCAAGACAAAGCTAAGACAACACCTACTGAAGAACAGCTCCTGTGACTGTACTTTCTAATTACTCCACACTCCCCTCTATTTGTGACCCTGGTCTATCTCATTTTTGTGCCATCTTACCATCCCCTCACTATTTCTGACTACTAGTACTCCAAACTGTCCCTGTCTTAGCCTGCAATCCCCTGCACCTTCCCCACCCATCCCCCCAATAGTCACCCCCCTACTCTACGTTCTGGATAGCTGCTTACTGTCTTTTACCTGACAATGCCACCTTGGCTGCTTCTGTTACCTGAATTATCCTAATGTTAAAACATCTCTGTTTCCTTTTTACAGTGTATTATGTCTGTGTTTACTGACCTAGCTAGATATTCCTAAACCCACATTGTATGTATATCCACCCTTTATGATGTGGAACCTGTGTAAAAGAGCGGTCTTCTGCTCAAAGGTATTGTAATCCAAGGTTGAGATAAAAAAAAAAAAAAAATACACAAGGTGGGGTGGAAAGGATGACAAGGGACTTGGCAAGGTTGGAGGAATGGTCAAATGTATGGCAGCTTAGGTTCAACGCAAAGAAGTGCAAAGTAATGCACCTGGGAAACAAAAACCCAGGGGAAGAGTACACAATGGGGGGGTGAGATACTGACAACAACAAAAATGGAAAGGGACCTGGGGGTAGTTATATCAGGTGACCTAAAGGTGGGCAAGCAATGCGAGAAGGCAGTAAGTAGGGCTGGGGGAATACTGGGATGTACAGGGAGAGGCATCACGAGTAGAAAACAGGAAGTTGGTATCCCTCTGTACAGACAGTTGGTGAGACCACATCTGGAGTACTGCATGCTGTTCTGGAGACCCTATCTCCTCAAAGACACAGACAGGATGGAGGCTGTCCAGAGGAGGGCAACCAAAATGGTGCAGAGTTTGCACCAGAAGACATACAAAGAGAAACTAAAAGAACTTAATATGTATACCCTTGAGGAAAGGAGGGAGAGAGGGACATGATAGAAACTTTCAAGTACCTCAAGGGAATCAACAAAGTCCAAGAGGGTAGCATCTTTCGGAAAAAGAGATGTGCAAGAACAAGGGGGCACAATTTGAAGATAGAGGGGGACGGCTCAGAGGTAATGTGAGAAAGTATTTTTTCACAGAGAGGGCTGTCGCATGGAACAGCCTTCCTGATGAGGTCATGGAGCCAAAAACAGTGGAGAAATTCAAGAATGCATGGGACAGACATAAGGCAATTCTAGAGGGGGGGTAGGAGGAAGTAGGCTGCTAGTTAACTAGGATCTGCAGCTTATCCATTAGGTAGGGAAATGGGCAGACTAGGTGGCCCAAGCAGTCCTTATCTGCCATCAGATTCTATGTTTCTATGCCCAGTGCTCATTTGGTGGGATTAATTGTCAGACCTGCCTCTTTAATAGACTGGATATCTGCTCATAGGTGTTCCAGGTGGCTTTTCCAGTCTGGACTGTGCGCCACAACATCATCCAGGTACACAGCACAATAACCAATGTGAAGGGATAAAATTACATCCATGTACCGCTGAAATATATCGGGTGCACAATGTAAACCAAACAGCATGATGGTGATCTAATAGAATCCAACAGGAGTGGCACATACAGTTTTGTCCCTGGATTCTTTAGCTAGGGAGATTTGCCAGTAAGCCTTGGTGAGATTGAGGGTACTGACGTACTTGGCCTTCCCCAGTCTGTCCACCAAATCATCTATCCTGGGCATAGAATAACTGTCCAATTCTGGCACTTGATTAAGTTTCCTAACATCAAGACAGATTCGTGCACTCTGTTCTTTTTTATTTACAGTCACCATTGGTAATGACCAAGCACTTCTCGACTCTTATGTGATACCCAATTCTTTCATTTTTTTGTATTTCCTTAATCACGTCTGCTCTTAACTACTCTGGTAATCTATATGTCTTATTTGTGATAGTGCGTGCATTCCCTTTCTCTATTATATGCTCGACCTGTTATCATGGTAAAAGTACTGTTAAATGTTTTTAGCAAGTTATGAATGTCTGCGGTTTGTTTGGAGGTTAAGGAAACATTCACCTTTACAGCACCAGCAGTTACAGTTTGTTCAAATCTGTCATAAGCTATATTAATTTCTTCTTTATCAGTTTCAGGTAAAATTAGCAAAGCAGCCTTTGGTGTTTTTTTAGCCCATTTCTTAAGGAGGTTAGCGTGCTATACCTTGGTAGGATTTTTCCTATTGGGGTCTCAATTTCACAGTTAATTGTGCCAGTATGTCTAAGCACTTTATAAGTCCCTTGCCACTTCATTAACAGTTTATTTTGTGTAGTGGTTAACAGTAGCAAAACCTTTTCACCTGGCTGAAAAACGTCTTTTACTCTATAATCATGATATGCCTTCTGCTGGTTTTGAGCCTCTTCCTGATTACTATGGGCAATTTCAACATATTTTGCCAGCTTTTTTCTCAGGGCACACATATAAGATGCAATGGATTTTTTCTGAGGGGTTATGTTCCCCTGTTTCTTTTATTACATCTAGTGGTCCTCTAGGTTGTCCACCATACAGCATTTCAAATGGTGAAAAACCTGTTGATGCTTGTAGCACTTATCTTTAAGCAAAAAGCAGGTAAGGTAAGTATTGGTCCCAATCTTTCCCTTCCCGTTTTACAAACCTTTTCAACGTGCGTTTTAGGGTTTGATTAAAGCGCTCAACAAGATCATCTGTCTGAGGGTGATAAAGGGAGGTTCTTATGGCAGTGATAGCTAGTAGTTGGTACAGCTCCTTCAGTAATGCAGCACCAAAATTACTACCCTGATCAGTAATAATATCTTTTGGTATGCCCAACCTGCTGAAAAGTTTGATAAGCTCTCTGCCACTTTTGTGGCTGTGACAGTACGCATAGGAACTGCCTCTGGGTATCAAGTGGCATAGTCACATAATACCAAAGTGAATTGATTACCCTTTTTACTTCTGTCTAAGGGGCCAACCACATTCATTGCAATTCTCTGAAAAGGCACATCTATCAAGGGTAGGGACACCTTGTCTTTTTTTAGTGGCTGTCTCTACTTTCTGACACACAGCACAAGAACTGCTGTAGGTAGTAACATCTTCATGAATTCCAGGCCAGTAAAATCTGTACAGCAATCTGGCAAGGGTGCAATCTCTCCCTGAGTGATCAGCCATAGGACTGTCATGTGCTGTCTGTAACAGCTCAGTTCTATACTTTGGTGGTATAACCAATTGTTCTATCTGTTCCTGTATCTGAGGTTTAACCCAAACTCTGTACAGTAACCCATTACATTTTTTTAACATTGGTTCAACCTGTTTTTGTTTCACCCTCAGCTGATTAAAATACTGTAACCCTGGAGAGAACCATCATTAGCATGCTCTGGAACAGAATCACAAGCAGTTATAAGTTTAGTTTCAGCATTTTCATATATTAACCCCTTGTGTCCATCAGTCTTTTGTTGCCACTGTTTCTTCAGGCACCTTCTTTCTTTGCTGGACTTCCGGATCTTGGAACTATGCTCAAACCAGACCAAATCAAAATCACTGAAAGGAGAGTCCCCACCATCTGAGATTTTCTTTACGTGAGCTCTTGTCATTGGAGCTGCTGAAACATTAGGATTTACATAGAGACACAGAAGTTGATGGCAGATGAGGACCGCAAGGCCCATCCAGTCTGCCCATTTCTTTTTCTACCTTATAAATGTGCCATCGGTGTTTGCTCTGTCGGTGGCCTATTTATTCAAACTCATTTGTATTGCTCCCTTATGCCTATCCCATGCCTGTTTGAAGCCCTACACTGTATTCATATCCACCACTTCCTGAGGTGGGCCGTTCCATGCATCCACCACCCTTTCTGTGAAAAAGAACTTCCTCACATTACCCCTTAATTGGCCTCCCTCTATTTGCATGCTGTGTCCTCTTGTCCTGCTATTTTTCTTAAATTGAAACTTGTTAGACTCTTTCACCTTGTTAATGCTCTTAAGGTGTTTGAATGTTTCAGTCATATCACCTCTCTCCATCCTTTGCTCTAGGGTGTACATATTGAGCTCTGTTAATCTGTCCTCATATGTCTTCTGATGCAGTCCCTGCACCATTTTGGTTGCCCTTCTCTGGACTGCCTCAATTTGGTTAATGTCCTTGTGAAGATGTGGCCTCCAGTACTACACGCAGTACTCCATATGGGGCCTAACCAGTGTCTTGTAAAGAGGGATTATTACCTCCCTCTTACTACTTGTGATACCCCTACTAATACACCCTAACATCCCCCTAGCCTTACCTACTGCTTTAGAGGTCTGCTTGGATAATTTCAGGTCATTGGTGATGATAATGCCCAAGTCTCTTTCTTCCTTTGTGACTGCCAGCAACTCCTCTCCCAGCCTATAGGTGGCTTCAGGGTTTCTCTTTCCTATGTGCATGATCTTGCACTTCTTTGCATTAAATCCCAGTTGCCACTGTTCGGACCATTTTGCTAGTTTATCCAGATCTCTTCTCATTCTGCCCACCTCATCTGGATCATCTACTCTGTTGCAGATCTTGGTGTCATCTGCAAACAGACAAGCCTTACCCTGTAGTCCATCTGCAATGTCACTAATGAAGATATTGAAGAGGACTGGCCCCAGGAGGACTGATCCCTGAGGTACACCACTTGTGACTTACATCTCTTCTGACTGTATACCATTTACCACCACTCTCTGTTTTCTGCCCATCAACCAGTTTGCCACCCAGTTGACCAACTTCTGACCCACCCCGAGCCTACCCAGCTTATTTATCAATCTTCTGTGTGGAACAGTGTCAGAAGCTTTGCTGAAGTCAAGGTAGGCGACATCAACTGCTCCCCCTTGGTCCACCACTCTGGTTACCCAGTCAAAGGAATCTGTGAGATTAGCTTGACAGGACCTTCCTTTTGTAAACCCATGCTGTCTTGGATCCTGTGCCCCAATGGATTCCAGGTGTTGCAGTATCCTTTCCTTAAAGAGTGCCTCCATAATCTTGCCCACTACTGAGGTAAGACTGACTGGTCTGTAGTTCCCTGCCTCCTTCCTGCTACCACTCTTGTGGAGCGGGATCACGTGAGCCCTTCTCCAGTCTTCTGGGACCTCTCCTGTGCTCAAAGACTCACTAAACAGTTCTGCTAATGGCTCTGCCAGTTCCACCCTTAGCTCCTTAAGTACCCTGGCATGTATGCCATCAGGTCCCATTGCCTTGTCCACCCTGAGCTTAGCGAGCTCTTGTAGGACCCTTTCTTTTGTGAAGGGAGTAGTGCTCATCTCCTTCCCCCCCCCATGTCCATGGTGCTGAGCTGTGGGCTCTGCCCTAGCTTCTCTTCAGTAAATACTAAGCAAAAGTATCTATTTAGGATAGATGCTTTTACAAGGTCCTCTTTCTCACATGCCCCAGGTTCTCCTTTGAGCTTAGCAATACCCCCTCTGAACTTTCTCCTTTCACTAATGTATCTATAGAAAGTCTTGTCACCTTCTTTGACTGTTCATGCTAGTGTTTCCTCAGTTTGGGCCTTTGCCTGCCTTACTGCCTTCCCTGTTTCCCTTGGGGCAGTTTGGTATGCCTCCCTATTTTCATCCCGCTGTGTTCTCTTATTTTTCCTGAAGGACAGCCTTTTGGCTCTGACCTTTTCTGCTACTGTATTTGAGAACCAAAGTGGTTTCCTTCTTCTTTTGCACTTCCTTTTCTGTCTAACACAATCATAGGTATCATAGGTAATACAGAGCTTAGTAGACAAAAGTCCATTATGCTTGCCGATATCAATTATAGCCCATTATGGAATTTAGACCTAAATATTTATCCAAATGTATTTTAAAGGTGTCCATGTTTTCACATGCTACAACATCCATTGGTACATTATTCCATATTTTGCATACTGTAATTGAATACCATGTACTCCTTTTTTTAGTTTTATAATGGTCAACTGTGAGTTGAAGTGGATGTGCCCTAGTGTTATAAACTAGTTTCCTGAGCCCCAAGCCAAGCAGCTCCCATAATTGATCATCGTGCAGGGCTTTAAATAACAAACATAAATCTCCTCTCAATATACGGTATTCCAATGTATACAATCCGAGTTTCTTCAGTCTTGCTGCATAATCAATACCCTTTACTTCATCAATTTTTCTAGTGGCCCTCTTCTGAATTTTTTCTAGAGCAATAATAGAGCCCTTAGGCAGGATGTTGCTTCAGGTATTGCATCCTTAATGCTTGCCCACTTTGCCTGTACCCCCTCACCTGTGTTTCTTTTTGCCAGGGCTAGCTTAACTCTGTTGGCCATCTTATCAAAGTCGGCTCCTCTGAAGTCCCCTACTTTTGCCTTGGAATGGGATGATTTAGTTGTAGTGGCCAAATTGAACCATACCATGTGATGGTCACTGGCCCACAGGTGACCTTCTACCTGGAGATCTGTGATCCCTTCCCTGTTAGTCAGTTCTAGATCTGTGATAGCCCTGTCTTTTGTGGGTTGTTGTACCAGTTATTTGTGGCCCTCCCCCTGCAGGGAATCTACCATGTGTCTAGTTCTGGTAGATATTCCTGCTGGTATTGACCAATCTGTATCCGGCATGTTGAAGTCTCCCATTATCAGAACCTCCCCTTTAGCTGTCATGTTTTGTATATCTTCTGACAGAAATGTGTCTGTCCTCCCCCTGGTCTGGGGGCCTGTAGACAACCCCAGTTCTTATGGCTGTCTCATTTCCTGTTTCCAGGGTGACCCACAGTTCTTCTGGCTCCCTGTGTATTCTCCAAAGTATGGTTACAGGGTTTTATTTAACTCTAAAAATTGATTAGTGTTTTGCTCATGAAAGTGCTAAATCTTCGTGAAAATGCATAGCTCTTGCCTCATTGTGTTTAACAAACATAGCACTTCTAAAAAATCTATATAAATACTTTCTGTACAGTTAGTATTGTCCCAAGAAAAAAACTGCTAATCAATTATTTAAAACCCTGGGTTACTGGTAAATCACGTCTCACTAATTGCTACTATGTCCAGTTTTGCCTCTTGACATTATTGCCTGCAGGTCTGGGATCTTATTTCCCAGGCTGTGAGCATTTGTGTACATGATTTTCCATTGGCTATTCCCTCTGTGGTTAACTCAGTAAATTCTGGGAAGTTGTTTCCAATAATCCCAGATACAGGTAACTTAGGTGCTACCCCCACTTTCATTTGGTGCGACACTCCATTAATATTCTGAGTAGTGGGATAGTATCGAGTGTCCCTGTGGATGCAGATGACATCAGTACTTGGTCCTTTTGCACAGAGTTTTCCCCAGCACTTCAGCATACACTAGGGTCTGTCTGCTTACGGAATCAGTAAGTCCATTCACAGTCTTATCTCCCACCTTGTCATCAGTTAAATAGTTGGCTCAGTTTACTAAAGACAGATCTGCTCCAGTGTTATCCTCCTTACTATGGCAGTTTCTTGCAATATGGCCTGGTTTATTATAGTTATAGCAAATAAAAGTCTTTGGGTGAAGATTTGTTATCACAACCAGTATGTTTTTCAGACTTGGAGTTTAAATTGGGGGAGAAAAAGAGGGTCTTACCGGTGCTTGGCTGTTACCTCACTGCTGTGACATCTGTCTGACTGTCCTGTAGTCTTCAGCCAGAGAAGCAGCCTTTTCCCCACTTTCTGGTCGGTGTTCTTTTACCCAAAGCTGCTCGACCGTAGGCAGGATGTTGATGAACTGCTCCACTGCAAGTGTGTCAGTGGTCTGTGGGAGTATTTTGCCCTCTGGTTGGAGCCATTAATAAGGAGTTCTCTGAGTCTGGTGAAGGCTTCTCCAGGATTGTTGACTGAATTGTACTTCCAAGACCGGAATCTTTGCTGCTCCTGTATCTGCATCTCTTCTTTTCTCTGCGCCTCTAAACGTTGAATCTCATTTTCTCTCTGCTGCATCTCCTCTCTTCTTTGTTTCTCCATCTCTTTTTGTTGTATAGCCCACCATTTGAAAAAGGCATTCAGGCTTTCAGTTTCTGCCACTGCCTGTTCTTTTCTTTCCATCACTGGTACTAGCTGTACAGTCTCAGCTTGTACTTTTATTTCTGCTTTTAGTTTGGCTGCTATTCTTCTGGTAAGCACTCCTGGGCTTGCAGTTGCAGGATCCATGCCTTTCTTTTATACTTCCCTGGTACCAGGTCTAGTACCCACGCACAGATTTTCTGGCTTAAAGTTTGCATGGTGAAAATCCCACCTTTAACACCATCTGTCATTGAGGGACAGGTTAGGAAGCATAGGAAAACCAGGAGCAGTTGTTTATTATCAACAACAGTAGAATAACAAATAAAAATTGTTCAGGATAACTATTTACAAAGGCAGTATAAACAGAGAAAACAAAGTCCTTCGTCTGAGGGTATCTCTAATTCCCAGTTTCAGTGTCTCAGTCTCTGTAGCAGAAGTATTGCTGCACTTTTTATAAGTCTTTGCCTGGGAACTCGTTAAAAGGACATTGTTTCTCTGAAAATTTATCAGAGTTCTTGTCAGTTTCTTTGCAGGTGCAGTAAACAGAACATGGTGACACAGAACTGACCTCTTGTTGACAGCTCTGCAAAGAGTTTGCAAAGAAGAGAAGAGCTCAAACTGTATCTCTGGTTAGCCCCCTAAATTCCAAATAGCTCTTTGCAATCATTTTAACAGCATGACTATATACAGTTTCAAATAAAGGGATCCCAGTTTCACTTACAGTTTCACACAATGATTCACATATTTTTGTAACTGCAGATCTGCAAGGGGGAAGCAAAGACAGAAACAGGAAGTGACCATAGAGAGAGAGAGTGAAAGGTGGAGAATCACAAGACTGCCAGAGTGATCAGTGCCTAGGTCTCACGGGAACATTTGATTGTGCAACCAGACAGACAAGAGACAGAAAAAGAAGAGGATAGAACAGATCCTTGCATTTAATTCTTTTTCTGTGTAACAAATGGGAACAGGGCTTTTTTCAACCCTGTCACAGTGCAGAAGTGCTACAAATGAAGACAAGTGATTTTATCTTCGTTTGGAAGATGATGTATCTGCATTTTGAATCTCTATGGAGTGCAATACAATAAGAAATCAGTACAATATAATAGTCATGACAGTCTCACTCACCATGTATAAGTGGAATATGACATGGCTTTTTGCTGTAGATACATTTTTCTGTCATCACTTCTTACGAATAGATATGTCTAACTGTACTAGAGGCTTCATTTTGCTCTGCCACATGGGATGTCAGTGGTCCACTGATAACCCATGAATATAAAAAAATATATATCTGTAGCTAACCTAAGTTGTATCCCTTAATACACGTTAGTTTAAATATATTAATACATGAAAATGGTATTGATAGCACTTATCTACAGTATATTAACAGGACTCTGAAATTTCATAAAAAAAAATAATAAAAAAAAAAAAATCCAGCAGTTAGCCCTTTTTAAAGAAAGATCAGAAGGTCATAGGTTGTTGTCCCACACCAGAAACTTGAACCAGCACCCTATACAGACACTGTTTTGCAGTACCGGAAGCGGGGGTGCTGTGCAGTTGAGATGCCATCCTTTTAATGAGACATTAAACCAAGGTCTCTTTTGCCCATCTCTTGTGGCTGTCCACTAAAGACATGTTGCACTTTTCGTAAGAGATGGGGATTTTCCCTTATGTCCTGGTCAGTGTTCCCTTGCAAGAAAACAGATCTATTTCACTATAACTGATGACTGTTAAAATAATTATGACATTGTCAATTAATAGCACCCTACCAATTGGATTGACATTAAGGTTTATGACTTGAGTACACCCAAGTATAAATTTACATCACCCTAATAAAAGCCAGTTATGTCATCAATTTGAAGTACCCAAACTAATTAATATGTTAGAGGCAGTGTGGTCTAGTGGTTAGAGCACCAGCTTGGGAACTGGAAGATCACTGGTTCAGAACCCTGCTAGAGCCAAATGCTCACTGTGTGACTTTGGGCTAGTCAGTGAACTACTCAGTGCTCTTGTCCATCCAGCTGCAGAAATGGGTAAAGGCAGGACCTGTCAGGAAATGAGATGTTGCATCTTAGCTGTGCTATCCTGGGTAGATAAATTGTGATAAAAAAAAAAAATATAAACTGTGTCATCATCAAAATAAAACGTCTTAAACTTTTATACCACAGCTTCAGAACCATACTTTCTTAAACAGCAGTTGGCACCTTTGGGGCAGGCAACTCCTGACAAAGAGCTGCCTATCCCAGGACCTAAATTAGCCCACAATTCATTTTTTTTCAGCCGCAGATTATATAGATAGTTGACTTACTATTCCTGCTAACTTTCTGTGACTTACTATTCCGGTCATCTAACTTTCTGATAGGTAGCTTGCCCTCCACAGCCCTGGCCACAAAACTGCATTTTGATGATATGAAGTAGGGAAGGGGCTGCAGGGCTATAGCTAGCATTACAGTGGTCCCTCTTTGTAATGAACAGCTCTGGAGCCATCAGTTTTGTTCATTATAGTGAGGGTTCTCTATAACTGAAATGGCGGAAATTACTGTTTCCCTAATAGAATAGAGAGCATGCAAACCATTGCACATTACAGCAGTTTATTCACATTCATAAGGAACATTAATAAATGTAAAACTGTACAAAACAGTACAAAAGTAAAGCAGTAAAAAAGCTGAAACTGTGATTTATATACTGCTAAAACGGCTGATCAAGCACCGTAAGTACAGTAGCTGCAGCACCTGTATTTACTTATTAAAATGTATCCAAAATGGCCTGAATCTTGTGACCCCTTGTTTGCTCAGCCCGTGCCACAGAAATAATTTTTTTTTTATTTGGAGACACTGCAGTGATGTTATGTAGGGTTACCTTTCTAAGAACTGCAGACCAGTCTCCAGTGCAGCCAGTCCATTCTCCACGGTTATTTCACTTAGGTCTGGATTTTCACTTTCTCCGTCAGTCAGGAACAACAGCACAGCTGTCATCTTTTATTTCTGCAACAATTTCTTCCTCTGTGAGTGGTGCTGTTATGGGGCAACTGTCATCAACATGAAGCCAGTCATTTAGTAGCTCAATGTCAGTGTCAAGATTCAGATCTGACGCCAAGTTTAGCGTTTCTATGTCTGTTTCTTCGCTATCATCGGACTCAGACTGGTAATCAGACTCAGGGTCATTCATGTGGTGCCCTTCAAAAAGTGGACCAAGAGCATCCTTCCAGCAGTTGTGGATTTTTTGGGAAGAATCTGGTCCCATTCCTGGGCTGTCACATAAATCATATCCTTCACTGTGTAGTGCTTTAAAAATGTCACCAGCTCGGATCCTGTGTCTCGGGATATGATCTCCCACACCAGCTGCTTGTGGTACATTTTTTAGAGCTTGGCAATAACACCTTTATCCATCGGCTGCATATGGGCAGTGGTGTTTGCTGGCAGGTATAGAACACATATCTTCCCATCTCTTGAACAGAGCTCCTCAGCATCAGGGTGGGCTGGCATTGATCCAGCAGCAGCAAAGCTTTTGGCACCTTGCCTTTGCTCCTCAAGTAGTGCCATACTGATGACACAAAATTATTGTGAAACCACTTCCTAAAAATGTCCCGAGTCTTCCTTGCATTGCTTGGGTGGGCATACAGCAGGGGAAGTGTTTCTCGGTTCACATGGTGGAAGCAGCGAGGATTTTCATATTTACCTATACAGAGTGGCTTCAGCTTATGTTTCCTGGTTGCATTTGTGCAGACAAGGATAGTCACACAATCCTTAAAAATCTTGCAACCCTTGGAGGCATCCGACTTAGAACGGGCAACCAGAGTGTGGTCAGGAAGGTATTTACATAATAAGCCTGTTTCGTCCACATTGTACGGCATGTCACTTTCATAATCAGCAGCTTTGATAGTCCATGTCAACTGTGGCATAATGCTGTCACAGCAGCTGGGTCCGAGGATCTTTGTTCTCAGGATATTTTTAGTTGCTTGATCCCGTTCCTTTTCTGAAACCGCCACAACCACCCAGGACTCAGTTTAAATTGGTTATCCTCACCATACAGTGCCGAAGCAAAGGACTCCACTTTTTCCTGTAGAATGGCGTCTGACAGTGGAATCCCTGCCTCCCGCTGGCTTTCAAACCACTAGCAAACTGCTGAATCATCTTCTGTGTTGGCACCAAGCCACACTTTTTTCTGTGAAGCCCATTCTTGTCGGAACTATGAATGGCAAAGTTCTGTAACTGGTCCTCCTGCTTTTGCAAACCGGACACTGTAGACTTAGGCAGCCCATATTCGGCTGCCAGCTTGGATGTAGATTCGACATTTTTCATTCTGTTAAGGATCTCTATCATGTGCTCGAGATCGGTGGCTTTCTTTTTTTTTTTCTCTACCATGATTAGGTATACAACCAAGCTGGTGGACAGACAGACAGAAACAACCCTTACCGCACACTGAGCTAGAAGGCATAATTTAAGCACATCATTGCCAACAGCTGTCGTGAGGAGAAAGTGAGGAGCAGACAGCAGTGGACTATGGAGGAATGTAAGCACCTAATTTGATTCAATAAATGAACTGATGACATGCACAGAGTTAATCATGGACCTTCTTTCATTCATTGATTGCAGTATTATTATTGAATTGGAGCATTAATTGGAGCAGCCAGCACCTAATGTGACATGATCAGTTAATGCATTGACAGCAAATCAATACACATGCTAAAACAAATCTATAAAGACTTAAACACTTAACACGTTAACATGAAAACACATAACCTCGACCGGCAATGCAATTCAGTTGTGCTGCAGTAATTAAGCTTCTGATAATGGAGTCCATACGTCTGGGTCGTTATAGCCAGTATTCGGTATAACGAGGGACGTTATAGGAAGGGAGAACTGTATAATGCTATTGGGGGCAGCAGCAGCCTTTACATGTTACTTGAACTTATCACAGGCACTTGTATATGTATGTTAAGGGGTGGTAGTACCATGTAATACTACCTCCCCTTAATACAGTATGTACAAGTACCTGTAATAAATTCAAGTAGCATGTAAAGGTCATCTCAGCCCCCGATAGCAATTATATTGCTATCTAAAGCCCTGCAGTCCCTTCCCTACTTCACGTCACAAAAATGCAGTTTTGTGGGTGGGGATGCGGTGGTCACTAGGTGGTAAGCTGCTGATCAGGAAGTTAGATCACAAGAATAGTAAGTCAAATATCTAACCAATCCATGGCTGAAAAAATGTAATTGTGGGCTAATTTAGGTCCTGGGACAGGCAGCTCTTTGTCAGGAGTTGCCTGCCGCAACCAAAATAACATGTCAGCAGTTCTTTTAAAAAAGGTCTTTTGCAACATTTTCTTTCATACCACAGCAAAACTAAAACCCTCAACATGCTAAATAAAACCTTGTTAGAGCCAAATATTCACTTTGTGGCCTTATACAACTCACTTGACTTCCCAGTGCAAAAGTCCATCCAGCTGAGAAAATAGGTAAATAGTTGGACTTTAATGAAAATAAGATGTTGCCTCTTAGCTGGGATATCGTAAATGACCCTACTGCTACCCATCTTGCCTTCACAGTGCATTGTTTAAAACACACAAAAATGCAGGAACTGCACTGATTGAGTAAATAGTTAAAAAACAAGACCCCAAACAAAATGTTGCATCGTACCTTTCTGGGGTTTAAATTAGTTGCTCCAGTACAAAACATTGTTCAAATAAAATAAAATAAAAAAATAACTTGGCAGAACTAATTTAGTTCACTGCAGAACACTGTATCAGAAAATAAGCCCACTAAAACCTGCAGAAAAATGCTTCCAAACTAAGAGATTCCAAAGCATTTTGAAAAAAATAGCTTAAAACAGTGCCTCCATATTTGTTTCAAAGTCCATAGTCATTAAAGGAATAATGCATGACAGGGTGTGTGTCATGCTGGGATAACGTCACGCCTCGGGTGGTTGGGTATGAGGCCACAGGCTGAGTGTATCGAACACCCAAGTAACGTTATCCAGCAACACACCTCAATAAGATATTCTATTATACATAAAAATATATACTACTATTATAAAAAAAAAAGTAAAATTTTTTATTAAAAGTAGATTTGATGTCACATTTTCAGTGGATAGGGATACTATAAAAATAGTGCTCATTATTTTAGTAGTTATGGTGGAGCTGCTGTGATGCGTGACTCTTTGTAGCTTGGTCTGTCACAGCATCACAGGTTGGTTACATCCTGTGTACTTGTTTGTAGCTCTCCCCGTTTCTGTGGTCTGCTGCATGTTGGTGTTTTTCTTTTCACCAATAATAGCAGGAACTCCGCCCCAGCCAAGTCGTTCTTCAAATCGTAATCTTGATGACCATTGTGTGGCTGTTTTTCTCCCAGTACATTTGATGTGGGTTTTGTACCGGGAGAAGAAAGAGGCATCAGCAGAAAACAAAGCGACTTTTCCAGTGAGTAACTGAAGCACAGTTTGTTTTTCAACACACACTGTCAGTCTGTTGTGGGTGGGCGGGGAGAACAGAACCAGAGCGCTCATGGCTGGGCGGAGAGAGCAGAAGCTGATCAGAGTGAGGAGCGGTGAAGCCAAGTGGTTTTGTCTATGGTGGAATAAAGATGCAAAAACATGGAAATAACGACCATGTGTGGTAATTTTTTGAGCGTCCCTCTTTATGGGTTTGACGAGTGTCTGAACCTTTATTTTTTATCCTAATTGTTTGGTTCTAGTGCACCACTTCCTAGTGCGCACTCATTCCGTCCCAGGCAATAGTTTTACCATCTAGTTCTCCTTCAGAAAATGCTTTTATCACTAAACCACTTGTTGTAACAGCTTCATGAACTGATATTACCCTTTTTTAAGATGTGTCCCTGATTCTGGTCATGTGTCCCTGATTTTGTTCCTGATGTTTTTTAAGGCAGGGGCTTGAAAGGCATGGTCCACTCCCAAATTGGGTATATCAGCTGCATATCAAATAATCCTGCCTGAAGCTTAACAAGGAACAATTAGCAACCATTGTAACAATCAACACAAAGTTTGTTTCACAAACATTTTATAGGCAGAAATCTGCATTCTTACAAAAGTCCTTCATGAGCTGATGTCCTGCTGGAAAGTTATTAAAATCTGTAAAATAAAAAATACAAAATCTTAAATGCAATCCATTTATTGGTTAACCAGATCTACTATTTTATTTTATTTATTGTCTCGGATTACAACCTTTGAGCTAAAAGTTCATTTACAAAGGTTCCACATCAGAGTGAGAACAAAACAACAAGTAGAGCAATTACAGTGAATGGTACAGTAACGTGGATATTTTCAATGTAGGAACAGAAATATGGCAACAGAAAAAACATAGCAGAATCAGATGACAATAGGACAAGAAACAAGACTGCAAATTATGGTACCCAACAGAGCATTACAAGACAATTCTGGCAGAGGAGTGAAATGGGGATCAATATACAAGAGGGATAGCAGGGGGCAGTAGAGAGAAGGAACTTGTGGGGGGGATGCTGGGGAGTCAGGATGGAGGAGGGGGAGATGGGAGGGTGATGAATAATGGTACAAGCCTAGTTTGAGGAGCAGGTTGAAGGGGTGCAGAGAGGGGGTGAGGTGGAAAAAGGGAGAGGAGGTAGGTCAAGATTAGTAGTAGGGATATGGCAGGAGAGTAGCAAGTGGGGCATTGGACGGAGTTTAGATACGGGGAGAGGGAGGGAGTGAAAGGGAGAGATGTAGGAGGGGGAGAGGTAATGTGAGTAACAGCATATTAGGAGCTAAGCTGCTTGGAGGGGCAGGTAAGGAAGAGGGAGGTAATTAGGAAAAAAGAAAAGAAAACAAGCATTTGTCAATGTTGAATGTTGGTTGCTTGTCACCGGGGAGTGTGTTGCAGGTGGCAGGATCTGCCAATATGAGAAGCCGCAGAGCGGCTCGTGTTGAAGCGCTGGGGGGGCTCATCAGAGGAGCAAGCACTGGGGATGAAAAGCCACGCCGATCATGTTCTAACTGGGGGGTTCAGAGGAGTGAGCACTGGGGAATTAGTTGTGGGTGGCAGGAGCAGCCAATAGAAAAGTTGTGCTATGCCTCATGTTGAAACGGGGGGGGGGGGTGTCAGAGGAGCAAGCACCAGGGAATGTGTTGCGGGCAGCAGGAGCCACCAGTATGAAAAGCCACACCACGGCTCATGTTGAAACAGGGAGAGGTTTGAGCAGTGAGCACAGAGGAATGCGTAGCGGGCAGCAGGAGCCGCCAATATGAAAAGCTGCACCACGGCTCATGTTGACCACCTGGAACAGGGCAGCAGGCTGCAGGAACCAGTAAACTGTTATTTTTACACCTGGAGGTGCAGGAAGAAGTCTGGGCCTCGGCCCCCATCTAAATATGAGGCCGAGACAATGGGAGGTCAGCGGCCACAGAGCACAACTGGGCCAGCTGGCCTGAATCCCACCAGGCAACTGCAAGATGCCAGCGGGGGTGTTGGGGCCATAGCCCTCACAAAGTAAGCCCATTTGGGGGTCTTGCATAGAATTTACCCACGCTCAAAAATATCAGTTAGCCAATCAGAATCACTGATTCTTTGACACCATTATATAACCAGCCCTTTAACTCCACTCCAGAACCTGACTCCACTCCCTAACCTGCTCTTTCCTTTAACTCCACTCCCCCAGCTGCTCTGTCATTTGGCCCCAGTTCCTAACATATTCAGCACTGTAACTCAACTCCCAAACCTGGCCCCACTGTTCTTTAATTTAACTCCATTCTTACACCTGCTCTGTACTTTGGCCCTACTCCCTAACCTATTCTTGTTTTATAACGCTGCTTCCAAAGCCCCTCTACCCATTGCCCCATTCCCTAACCTTCCCTGTTATTCCACTCCTAAACCTTCTCTGTGCCTTGGTCTCTCTCTCCCTAACCTTCCATGCCGATTTGTTCGTTACTATAAATTTTCATATTGCTTTGTCCACATCCCCTACCATCACCTACTTTTGCCCCGCTCCCTAACCTCCCCAGGTGCAGCACGTTCTAATAATTGGCGAGGGGTTACAAACCAGGCAACCGAACAGCCCCAGCTAGTAGCAAGATAGTGAACACAAGTACGCTGCATGAGTTAAGCAGTTACTGTTGAAGTGAATTTAAAGGCCAAGTCGCCTGCCCACCCTTAAATTCTCACCCCATATCAAGTGTTGACACCAACAGAAGCTGCGGTTTGATTCATGGCGTTCCTCTTGGTAAGCATGCCACAATGTGTAAATGAAACCAACCCGTTTTGGGCCCCAAGAAGACCCTGAAAATGGCAAATGAGACCTTTGTGTGCTTGAAAAATGTTTGGAAAGGCTCAAAAAGAAGTTGCTTCCACCTAAGGGTCCCTCTGGCTCAGACCAGCTGACACCCTCAGTGGCTGTGGGTGAAACCACAGAAACCACTACTTCTACCTCTGATATGGGTGCAAAGGTCATTTCAAAAAGGCCTTCTGAACTGGCTAGCTCTCCGGTTCCACTGGAAAAAAACCAAAAAGATTAAACACACAGCACCCCCTGCTGATCAGCCTTTGGGGACTTCTGGTGTGACTGGAAATATGCCCTGCCACTGGAGATTGTACAAGCTTTTAAGGTCTTGCAGGCCTTTCAGGGGATGCTGCCTCCTGGACAGCAGTCAACAGTTCAGACCTCTCCAAGAGTGTTCACAAAGTGCCTAGCAGTGTTTGTGGCATGCCTGTGATGGCAAGATGCCACAGTTTTCCCCTACCTGGACAACTGGTTGGTGATGGGAAAATCACCACAACAGGTAGAGGAACATCTGCATCTCACCCAAGGACTTCTGGAGTCGCTGGGTTTTCTGGTGAATCTCAAAAAGTCAGTCCTTCTCCCTGCACAAGTGCTGCAGTTCATAGGAGCAGAATTAAATACCCAGGAAGGCGGGGCTTATCTACCTCTGGACAGGGTAAAAAAGTATTCTGCAGATGGCAGGCTCCTTCAGCCTGAGCAAACCAAAAACTGCAAGACAGTTTCTACAGTTGCTGGGCCACGTGGCAGCTGCCACTGGCACAGTCCTGGGCTCAGGTTCCAGATGAGAGACATCCAAGTCCACCTAAGGGCACATTGGTATCAGAGAAAAGATTCTCTCTCAAAACTAGTTCCAGTAACAAAAACGTTATTTCTGGCCCTTCAGTGGTGGAAAGAGGAAGCCAACCTCAGGGAAGGGGTTCCTTTTCAGAAAGAGTCTCCATCAGTGATTCTCACAACAGATGCATCGCTACTAGGGTGGGGTGCCCACCTAGGGGATCACACTACTCACGGCACTTGGTCCAGTGCAGAGTCACTCCAGTTTATAAACCTGTTGGAGCTCAGAGCAGTGTTCCTGGCACTGCAAGCCTTCGTACAACTGGTTCAAGGAAGGGTGGTACAGGTCAGAACAGACAATACAGCCACGATGTACTACATAAACAAACAGGGAGGAACAAGGTTGGATCCTCTCTGCACAGAAGCTATGGGAATTTGGACTCTGACTGACTCCTTAGGCATTTCCCTTTAGGCCATTCATCTGCCAGGCAAGGACAATACCCTAGCAGATGCTCTGATTAGTATCAACCAGGCCCATCACAAATGGACCTTGAACAGACATGTAGTGGAAGTGATTTTCAGAAGGTGGCGTGCCCCAGAGATAGATCTCTTTGCATCCCACAAAAGTCACCACCTGCCACAGTATTGTTGCAGACCCCCAGCCCAGGGAACAACACCTTTGGATGCTCTGGTTCTGGACTGGTCAGGGAAGTACCTGTATGCATTCCCTCTGGTGTACAGAGTGCTACTGAAGCTCAGATCCCAGCCAGCTTACATAGAACATAGAAACATAGACTTTGATGGCAGATAAGGACCGCTAGGCCCATCTAGTCTGCCCATTTCCCTACCTACAGGATAAGCCGCAGATCCTAGTTAACCAACAGCCTATTTCTTCCTACCCCCCCACAAGAATTGCCTTTATGTCTGTCCCATGCATTCTTGAATTCCCCACAGTTTTAGACCCACAACCTCCTCAGGAAGGCTGTCCATGCATCCACTACCTCTGTGAAATAATACTTCCCTCACATTGCCCCTGAACCCTCCTTCTATCTTTAAATTGTGTCCCCTTGTTCTTGCAAGTCTCTTTTCTGAAAGATGCTACCCTCTTGGACTTTGTTGATTCCACTGAGGTACTTAAAAGTTTCTATCATGTCCCCCCTCTCCTTCTTTCCTCAAGGGTAATATTAAGCTCCTTTAGTCTCTCCTCATACGACTTCTCTTGCAGACCCTGCACCATTTAGTTGCCCTCCTCTGGACTGCCTCTATCCTGTCTATGTCCTTGCGGAGATGGGGTCTCCAGAACTGGACACAGTACTCCAGATGGGGTCTCACCAACTGTCTGTACAGAGGGATAACAACTTCCTGTTTTCTGCTGATGATGCCTCTCCCTATACATCCCAGTATACCCCCAGCCCTCCCTACTGCCTTCTCACATTGCTTGCTAACCTTAAGGTCATCTGATATGATTCAGTGATATTGATAGCTCCAGATTGGGCCAGGCAGCCATGGTACTCTCTGCTGCTCTCCATGTCTTTAGCTGAGCCAGTACACCTCCCTTGGAGGCACAACCTGCTAACCTCCAGTCAGGGGCGACTCCTGTACCCGAACCTCAAGTCCCTCAGACTCAAAGCATGGCTCTTGAGGACCTAGAATATGCAGGCCTGCATCTCTCTGAAAGTGTTCTGGATATTTTAAGGGGTTACAGGAAGCCTTCCACTAAGAAAACTTACGCCTCTAAATGAAAAAGGTTTATCTGGTGCTCCACCAGGGATATGGTGCCAGCTCAGGCAGGGGTTCCAGCTATGCTGGACTACCTTACTTATTTGCATTTACTGGGTCTATAGCCCACTACTTTAAAAGTTCATTTAGCTACTGTGTCTGCTTACACTTCAGCTGGGAAGAATGCCTCATGCCATCAAACCTTATCTTCAAAAAGTTCTTTAAGGGTCTTGGCTTCTTTAAGAGTCTTGGCTCACAGAAACACTAGGGATCAGCAAGAGCAGGAGTGCAGTTCTGGGACATGCTTTGTTTTTTTTTTTTCTTCTTTTTTTTATTTATTTTGATATTGGAATTGTTTGTGTTGTGAGGGGATAAGTTGGTGGGGATTTAAATCAGTACTGCGAGTTACAACTGTTACTGAGTGAAATTCTGGGCTGTGATATTTAATCTGTGCTGTTTGAATTTTTGGAGCTGTTACTGGTGAGATTAACTCAGGTGTGAAGCAGACAGGAAACTGCAGTTTGGCCTTGTACCTTTGTGTGGGGATTGAGCGGTCTCGGTGGGGAAAGGGTCAGGGCTAATTGACTTGCACAAGAGTTGGGGTAGGGCCCATACCCCTCCCCAGAGTACTTTATATTTATAGGGAAGAAGCTACCCTACCATTGGTGGACAGAACTGCCAGGTGCAGCCCATTTCATTCCCTGGCCAGAAGTATGAAAGTCATATGGCGTGGAAACTCATAGCTTTTAAACAGGGAATATCTCACCCTTGGGCCTAAACCAAAAGCTTTACACAGGCAAGAGGAGAGTATGGTTGGGGGGGGCTGCATTGGAGGGGCAGATGGAGCAGGGTGAGGGCAAGATCTCAATGCTTCAAGGGCTGGGGCATCTTTGGGAGGGTGGTAAGGTGTACTGGTTGTGGGTCAGCCATGATACTGAATATAGCCTGGAAAATGGGGGAATGTATGGTATGTAGGCAGATTGCACAGCTAGGGGAGGAGGTGGGATGACTGAGATGGGCACTAAGCTGGGAAAGGGAGAGGAGTAGATGGGGGGACATGAGGGGTCCCACTGAGGGAGCTATAGCAGCAAGTGGGGGGACAAGGCACAGTCAGAAGGGGAGCTACAGGGGAACAAGGAACAAACTTAGCCACAGGAAGGGGAAGATGGGATGGGGATTGGAGGAAAGTTGGGGAGCACGAATACAAGGGAAGGGAAAAGCACCAGAGGAAGTGCAGGAATCCCAGATAAGGGCAGCAATGGGCATAAAAGAAACCTGGGGAAATGGCAGGTGATACAGTATAAAGGTACAAAGCCTGCACAGAGGGCAAGGGAGGAGGGATCAAGGGGAGGACTGTCGAACAGAGGGGTACAGGCAGTAGGCTTAGAACAGAAGAATAGATTTGTACCACTAGAGGCACTAAATGGGGGGAGGGAGGTCAGGAAAATGGAACTGAAGAGCACACAGGGGAAGAAGGAGAGGCAAGCATGAAGGAAGGCACTGAACAGTTGGAAAAGGGGGAGGTCCTATCAGGTAAGACCAACAGACAAGCCCAGAAGTGGGAGGGCAACGTGTTGGGGTTCAGAGGAGCAAAAGCTGGATGGGGAGGAAGGGAGGGAAGGGAAAATCAGCCAGGACATGGGCAGGGACAGATAAACAAGGAGGGGGAAAAGTTGGAAAATGGAGGGGCAGAGGTAGGCAGCCTGACAGAGTCTGGGGGGAGTGCAAAGCTGGGGGGTGGTTGCAGAGCAAAGAAGCTGGGGTGGCACAAAGGAAGGATAGTGCTTCAGGAAGCGAAATGGACAAAGGGGGTATTGATAAGGTAGGAAATAGGATGCAGGGGGTTGGGAAAGGATGGCAGGGAGATGTGATCAGAAGGAGATGGAGAGCAGGGTCCTGCTGCTTGGGGACTCTTTAATAAAAGGGATTAGGTGGGGAGGAAGGGGAGAAGAAAGCTGTGCAGTGTGGGTGGAGTGTCTGCTGGGCCTGACAGCAGCGAAGGTCATTCATTATATCCCCTCAAGGGGGAAGCAGCAGAATGAGAAAATGCACCTGCTGTTCCACCCGGGAACGAATGATCTAGCAGGAAGTAGCCTGATGGAGATGCCGGCTAGATTCAGAACTCTGGCTAGATACTGTAGCAGTCTGGGGTTTAAATCAAGTAGTGTTCTCGGAGGTGTTACCAGTACTGAGGGCAAGTACTGATAGGAAGGAGAGGATTAGGGAGTTCAAGTGAGTGGCTGGTGGGGTGGGGTGAACAAATGGGATATGGCTTGGTAGGGCACTGGGGATCTACATGGGATGATGAGAGCTTGTTTGCACTGGACAGACTGCACCTGAATAGGAAGGGGATAGCAGTACTGAAATGCAAGCTGGGAGAATACATAGCAAATACCTACGTTTCAAACTAGGTTGGGGTAGGGTGGGGACAAATCTGCTCCACAAGGAGGAAAACTTGGGGGGCTACCAGGCCCCCCCCCCCCGGATAGCACTACATGGCTGGTCAAAAGGGTGACGGGTGCAAGGGGAAACAAAGGGTGAGACTGGTGGAAGGGATTGTCAGCAAACGCCAGGAGTTTAGGAAATAGGATGGTGGACCTGGAGGCCATCATGAGGGACGAGAGATTAGATTTAGTCGCAATAAGTGAGACCTGGTGGACAGAGCATCACACCTGGGAAACAACCATTGCAGGTTATAGAATGTTCAGAAGGGACAGGGAAGGCAAAGTGGGGGAGGGGTTGCCTTTTACATCAGGGAAGACATCAGTGTTACTGATGGGCAGGAGGAGGAAGGGGGAGACTGAGCTGCTGTGGGTAACACTAGGTAGGAAGACGAGGGAATTTCTGCAGCTGGGGGTGGTATACAGGCCACCTGCGCAAAGAGATGAAGATGATAGACTGCTAATTCAGGCAGTCACAAGGCTGGCATGAAAAGGTGAACTGCTGCTGGTGGGTGATCTGAACCCTCTAAATGTTGACTGGGAAATCCAAGATGCAGCGTTGGCAAGGAGCAGGGAGGTATTAGCCGAGCTGCAGGGAGTATTCCTTCAACAGCTGGTCAGGGAACCAACAAGGGGAAGCAACTTGCTGAATTTGGTCCTGACTAATGGGGAGAGTGTGGAGGAGGTGGGGGTGGGAGAAGCCTTGGGCACCAGTGACCATAGCGTGGTACAGTTCAGGGTCAGGGTAGGGAGGGACAAGTAAGACTAACACGACAGTTATGGACTTCAGACACACTGATTTTAATAAGATGAGAAAGATGGTGAAAAAATGGAGGGTATGGAGAAGATAGGGGCAGTGGAGGAACTCTGGGACTCCTATCAGAGGAGGCGTTCAGGAAGCAGCAGAAATGTGCATAAAAAGGTCAGGAAAAGCAAGAGGGGGAGGAGGCTGCTCTGGTTCACTAGGGAAGTGGGCTTTCAGAAAATTTAAGATGACACTTAGAGAGGAGGATAGGGAGGAGTATAGGGAGAAAAGGAGTCTGGCAGGGAGGGAGATTAGAAGGGCAAAAGTAGCCATTAAGGAGAAAATAGCCAAAAGGGCCTGGAGGGGAGGATAAAACATTTTTTAGATATGTGAGAGAGAGGAAAAGGGCAGGGAATTGCTAGACTGGGGAGGCACACCTCTCAACTGCTATGAATTTCACATAACGCTATGATTTTCACACTCAAATTTACCCTTGCTCCACATAGGTTTACTGATGTTCTTCATAATGTTAGAGCTATTTCTGGACACACAAACTATCAAATCATTGAACTAAGTTGATAGAAACATTTCTTATCACCAGCTATATGGGGCCCACTATCTGTAGACATATTACTGATTAAAATAAGAAAGTGCTTGGGGCCAGGGAGCCCGAAGCTAACTGGAAGCAACTTGTACAAGCTCCTGTAAAACTTAACTTGAAACTATAAAAATCGGCAGTTTTGCATTGTTTTTTCCTCTGATCGAGGTCTCCAACAGAAAGAGGAACATAATCTTGAGCAAGATGGGCAATCCCAAGCGAGATAAAACTTCGGGAGGTCCCGAAAAAAACAAGGGTCCTAACGTTGTTCAAACTACACGATCCGTCGCAGTTGAGGCCTTCTCTCCCACTGATAGAGGATCTGAAGAAATGCTGGATTCATTGGGAATTAAGCTACAAAAGTTGATCCTTTCAGTCACGGATCTTTCCCAGAAGGTGGACAGCTTTAATGGCAGAGTACTTATCCTAGAAACAGCGGTGGATTCATTGAAAGGGGACTTTCAAAGTCCATTAGACAAGTGGCCTCCATTGGTGCTACCTCCTTATGACCACCGGCACAGCATTGAGAACACGCTTGGAGTCACTAGAAAACCAGATCCGATCGGCTAACATACGTTTTCTGGGATTAACCAGAATGCTCGGAGGGGGATCACCCTATCCTATTTGTAAAAGAATGGTTAACTGAAAAGCTTGTCCGGGAAGGATCGGACCCTATTGTGGAAATCCAGAAGGTTTACAGAATAACCCCAAGAGGAAGACAACATGGAGAGGCACCACGTACCTTACTGGTGGTAACAGCGGGAGCAGGAGTTGGAACCGAATTTTGCTGCTGGCGAGAAGAGCAGGGCCCCTGATGCGCAGCTGACAGACAGGTATACATTTTCCTGATGTCAGATTATAGCACCGCAACGAGAAGAAATTTGACAGTGTTGCCAGACTTTAGAGAAGCGAGTCCGTGATACTATCATCTTTCCGGCACGCCTGAGGATCTCGTGATGAGAATAAAATCTATATATTCTCGGACCCAGTAGACGACGGCAAATGGGCAGCTAGAGTGGCACCCAAGAGAGACTGTACTGAGGAGACTGATCTTGAGGAGATTGGCGAGGGATCCTGAACAGGTCGTTCAATGCTTTGGCGATGGTGTCCTGGGTATGAGAATTGCCCAATGTTAAGTAACTGTATATCATTCTGCAAATCTCTGAACTAGAGGACTCTGCCGTTTGATGGTTTTAAAAAATGGGTAGTTTAATTATTTTGTTTTACTTTATATTAAACGTTTGCTTCTAGGTTTACTTGCAGAGATTAACATTTAGGGGAATTTCATGGCAATGCAAGGTCCCACTGGGACAAGCTAATTTTGTGTTCAAGGGATATTGCTGGACAATTACAATTTTAGGAGCGTGCCATGAAACTCTTGGACTTGAAAACACAGCAACTTATTGGGACACTTATTTTTTTCTTTAGTAATATCATACTGATTCTCCCCAATGTGGTATATCTATACAGTGGATGCACCTATATCTATAATTAAGGGACCTAGTGTCCTAGTTGTTATTTCTCATGTGGACTGTTCACTGTATGTACTTCCATGAGTCTATGTGTATGGAAATTATTATAAAAATAAAGTATAAAAAAAAAAAATAAGAAAGTGCTACACATTCTGGCCCTTTGCTATGATTTTTGAAGGCCAGTGCTATGATTTTTAATGCTGAGAGGTTGAGAGGTATGGAGGGGAGGAGGGATAAACTTGGAGCAGGACTATGAAAAGGCAGAGGCACTAAATGAGTATTTTAGCTTGGTGTTCACGGAGGAGGTGGAAGGCAGGGGCCTGATGCTAGCGCCTAAGAGGAAGGAGAGCAAATAGGTGGATCAGAATCCATTTGCTGTGGATAGGGTCAGGGCTGAGCTGGATAGACTAAGGGTGGACAAGGCAATGGGGCCTGATGGGTTGCACCCCAGAGTGATCAAGGAATTGAGGGAGGACCTGGCTGCACCCTTGACAGGGCTCTTCAACCTGTCCCTGGATACGGGAAGGGTGCCAGAGAACTGGAGGAGGCTGATGTAGTGCCGTTGCACAAGGGAGGTAGCAGGGAGCTGAAGGAGAACTACCGCTCAGTCAGCCTCACGTCTGTGATGGGGAAAGTAATGGAGGCATTAATCAAGGAGAGGGTTGTGAATTGCCTGGAAGAGTGTGGCTTGCAGGACAGCAGACAGCATGGCTTCACCAAGGGGAAATCATGCCAGACCAGCCTAATTGAGTTCTTTGATTGGAAGACTCAGGTAATCAACCATGGAGGGGAAGTGGACGTGGCCTATCTGGACTTCCGCAAGGCCTTTGACACCGTCCCTCATTGGAGGTTGGTGAGCAAGATAGAAAGCATGGAGGTGGGAGGGAAAATAGCAAGCTGGGTGGAGGCCTGGCTAGTAGGGAGAACTCAGAGGATAGTGCTTAACGGGGTGCACTCCGAGATGGCAAGGGTGAAGAGTGGAGTGCCATAGGGGTCAGTTTTGGGTCCGCTCCTCTTCAACATCTACATCAGTGATATTGCAGAGGGTTTGAGAGGGAGTGTGTGCCTATTTATCAATGATACACAATTCTGCAATAGTGTAGACACCCCAGAGGGGGTGGAAGACATGAGGAAGGACCTCAAGATGCTCAAGGAGTGGGCCAGGAAATGGCAGCTGAGGTTTAATGCCAAGAAGTCTACTGTGATGCACCTAGGGAGGAAAAACACGAAAGCAGGATACATGCTGGGGGCAGGAAATCAAAGAATCAGAACAGGAAAGGGATCTAGGGATCATAGTCTCCTCAAACCTTAAGGCAGGTTTCCAATGTAGTAGGGTGGTGGGAAGGGCCAATGGAATGCTGGCATGCATAGGCAGGGGCATTACTAGCAGAAGGACGGAGGTTATAATGCATCTCTACAAAGCCATGGTGAGGCTGCAGTTAGAGTATGGGTTCAGTTCTGGAGATCACACCTCTGCAAGGATATAGATGCATTGGAGAGGGTTCAGAGAAGGGCAGCGAAGATGGTACAGGGTATGCAGGGGAAGACATGTAATAGCAGAGGTGTAAGGCGCTGAATCAGTACACACTGGAAACGAGGGAAAGGGGGGACATGATTGAAACCTTTAAATATGTAAAAGGGCTCAATAAAGTAGGTGAAGGGGGTCAGCTGAGGAGGAAGGACAGAGCCAGAACTAGAGGGTACAGCCTCAGATTGCAAGGAAATAGGCTTTGGGGGTAATGTAAGGGGGCTCTTCTTCACAGAGAGGGTGGTGGAGCCCTGGAACAGACTGCCAGATGGTGTAGTGGGGGCTGAGATGGGGGAGGAATTTAAGAGGGCATGGGACAGGCATATGGGACTGAGTATTGGGGGAGGATGCGGGCAGGTGGGGAGGGGGCTATGTGAAAGGGTAGAGCTGGGCAGACTAGATGAACTGGAAGGGTCCTTTTCTGCTGTCAAATTTCTGTGATTCTATGATTCTGTGAAGGGTCTAGCTCACTTGCACCCCCCTCATAGTGAACCAGTGCCAGCCTGGGATCTAAATGTGTGTTTTGCCAAGCTCATGGGTCCCCCTTTTGAACCCATGTCTTCAGCTCCCTTGAAATATGTCACATGGAAAATGGTTGGTTTTCCTATTGGCAATCACTTCCGCTAGAAGGATCAGTGAGCTCCAAGCTCTCTGCACTGAGCAGGACTACATTTCTTTCTATAGGGACAAAGTGGTCCCACGAACAAACAGAAAATTTCTTCCAAAGGTGGTTTTGGACTTTTAGTTGAACCGGTCCATTACTTTACCTATATTCTTTACTGAACATTTAAGCTCTGGGGAATGTAGACTGTACAGTCTTGATGTCAAGAGAACTCTTAGCTACTACATGACAATCACCAAGGTCCATAGGCGGAACAGGAAACAACTTTTGTAGGAGCGTGGATATGTTATTCATCCACACTCTTTGGCATGTCCCCTTCTGCTTTAAATCTCACCGGAAGCCTTCAAGCTGGCTCCTTCCACCCACCCGAGTGGTATATACCTCTGCTCCACCCCATGACGACAAATCTTCCTTTCCGCTGGATAATTCAGGTTGCCTCCCTCGTGTGCACGCATTTCGTAGGCCCTGGCTTTCAAACCTTTGGTTTTACCGAGAATTTGCATTGTTTGCGTTAGCGATCACAAGTTTGTTGCTTCAATAATGGAAGACAAGTCTTCCCCTGGATATCACCGGTGCCCTTGCGGCCAGAAGATGTTGCTCACTGATCCCCACATTGCATGCATCTATTGCCTCGGTGTTGACCATGACACCTCTTCATGCAATATGTGTTTGGCTTTTCATCCCAACGTCGATGACTGTCTCACGCCTGAAGCTGGGGAGGCCAGAAAAGAGGAACCTTACAGTGAAATCCAAGGAGACTCGGGTGGTTTCCGCAGCTGCGGGATCCGCTGAGCAATTGGAATGCATGCAGGCATTTGAGGAGGAAGCGGCTCATGCTGCGGTTTTCTCTCTGAGCATTTTTTTTCCACTCAACCTGGGCTCCACCTTCTCAGGCTCCTTCTGGGAGTTTTGCCAGTCTCTCCCTACCAAGGGAGAGGCGCCTGCGGGCTCGCACTCCTCTCGATCCCATAAGCAGGAGAAGGACCTGGCATTGTCTTCGTCTCGACAGAGACATTCTTGGGAGCAGGAGAGATCTCGGTCCTGAGGCATGCGGTCTTGACTTCGGTCAAGGAGTAAATAGCCACTGGCTTTTTGGCTTTGCCGTCTGGTCAGTCTACCGAATTATCTGTCGACGAGGTTGAGATTGTGATCGATCTGATATCGCCGACTCCAGTCGACGATTCCCTAATCTGATCTTTCCATATGAGGAGACCCAGTCTGCTGGGACTCCAATCAAAGATGTCCCTGATTCCGGGAAGTCACTGGCCCCGCCAGTGTCTTCTGAGTGACCGAGTCGGCCTGCCCGATCTCGATCGAGGTCTCGGACCCCCTTGACTGACAGGCCGAATAAGAGCCACAAGTGCTCTAAAAAGAGGCGACGCAATCAGTCATCCTCGTCTTCCTCAGATGAGGAGAGGCTCCGGCGGAAACTCCATCTTTACTATGAGGACCTCATGTGGCACAGCTGATTTTGACCGTGCACAAGCCCACTTCAGCTTCTACACCAGCCATCACTTGCCTTTCGCCTCCTGGCTGAAGCTGACTCCTTCGGAACTGATCAAATCGGTTCCATATCCCCCAGAGCCTGCAAGATTTCATGCTTGGCCCAAAATGGCCTCTCCACCGATAGTGGTGGAACCACCTCCCAAACAGCCTGTGGGAGGGGCTCCTTCCAAGAAAGACAGACCTGACACCGGGCTTCCCCGGCGTTTGTCAGTCACAGTCACCCTGGACTGCCCTCGATGGGTCGAGAGTGACCTGGGCGGTAGGCCCCTATACCCAGATTCTTCCAATTCAGATGTCACTGGCTGCATTCACATCCAGGCGATGATGAATCGACTGTTGGCTTAGAGACGGAGGAAGGTCCCTCATCTCTGAATCTACAGGGATGCCCCTGGAGCCAATCCAGAAAAAGGTGGAGTGCCTTCTTACTGACATCCTTAAGAGAGGGGATACCCCGACGGAGGGCTTTCCTGTGGCTGAGGCCATTGTTGGCCCAGCCCTAGAACTGTCGCAGCATCCTGCCTTTTTGTCCAACACAGTCTGCCCGCAAGTATGCGGTGCCCATGGGGTCCCTCACGGGGTTTACAGAGCACCCTTCAGCCAAGAACCTGGTGACCGCCTCTGTATTCAGGCGTACTGTCAGTTCTGCCAACACTGACCAACCTCCTGATGAAGAGTCCAAGCTCTTGGACCATTCAACCAGGAAGGTCTATGCGGCTTCCTCCATGGGCCTTCGTCAGGCAAGTTCATCCATCATCATGGCACACTTCTCTCATGCCCTTCTGGGGTCGCTAGATGAAGTCCTCCCACATCTCCCCGCGGACATGCACACCACGGTCAAGCAGGTCAGGGATCAGGGCCGAGCTGTTGCCAAACAACAGCTTCAGACGGCCCTGGACATTGGGGATTCTTGTGCCTGCTCGATGGCTGCTGCAGTTGCCTCTCGCCGCAGGGCTTGATTGAGGCTCTCCTCCTTTCCGGTGGATACCCAGCTTAAACTAGCTGACGTGCCCTTCCTCGGGACTGACTTCTTCAGCCCTGGAGTGGTTGGTCACCTTCAGCGCATTAAGCAGTCCAGTGCCACCCTGGACACTACTACTGCTGAGAGTTCTTCAGGCAAGAACCAGCAGAAGAAAAAGAAGAAGCCTTTTCAGCACTCTTCCCCTGCGGCTCAGTAGTCCTCCTTTCAAGGTGGACAGCAGCACCAGCATCAGCAGCAGGCTCAAGCTTGACTCCCTCGGCCCAAGCCTGGACCCCAACAGGCCCATAAAGGAGTCCGAGGATCAGGTCCTGGAGCCTCCTCCTCCTCCAAGCCTGCTCAGTGACAGGGCGGGGGCTACCATCCCCTCTCCCATCACCTCTGCTCTGGGTCCTCCTGTGGGGGGCCGGCTCCGCCACTTCCTTTCCACCTGGTCCATTGTTACTTTGGACAGGTAGGTTCTAGAAGTGGTCGGTCAGGGACTGCCTCTGGAATTCGAGCTGTACCCTCCCAGCCGAGCCCGTGCCCCTCAGGAGGAAAGAGTATCCATTCAGACCCAGTCAGCTCTTTGAGATGACATTGCTCAGCTCCTCCTCAAGGAGGCAGTAGCTCCAGTGACTGATCCTCCAGCAGACCCAGGTTTTGCCTCCAGGTAATTCCTGGTGCCCAAGTGGACGGGGGACTGGCGCCCCATTCTAGATCTGCACAGCCTGAATCAATATCTCAGATCACGCACCTTTCGAATGGTCACTCTGTCCCATATTATACCATCCTTGGAGCGAAACATGGTTCTATTCACTGGATCTGCAGGACACGTTCTTTCACGTCCCAATCCGTCCGTCCAGTCAGCGGTTCCTCCGCTTCAGGGTCAAAGGGACCCTGTACGAGTTCCGAGCCATGCCGTTTGGCCTGTCATCGGCCCCACAGATCTTCACCAAATGCATTGTAGTGATGGCGGCTCATCTCTGGCATTGGAGGGGTCAGGATTTACCCCTACCTCGACGACTGGCTCCTAGCAGGTTCCACCCAACAGGAGGTGGAGAGATCCAGGGACCTGGCCCTCCAGACCTGTTCTCAACTCGGCCTCCTGATCAACGAGGCCAAGTCGGAACTTGTGTCTTCTCAGGTGATGGCTTCATCGGGGCAGAGCTCGACTTTTGTCAAGCCAGAGCTCGGCTTCCGGCGGACAGGGCGGAGGTTCTTTCCTCCTTTGCCCAATCATTTCTGGTTGGGCACTTGCGCTCTGCCTGGGACTTTCTGCACCTTCTGGATTACATGGCAGCGTGCACCTCAGTGGGCCGTTGGGCCCAATTGCACATGCACCCCGTCCAGTGGGAGCTGGTCACCCAGTGGACTCAGCACCACGGTCATTTCGACCAGCTGATCACTGTAACCCAGAAGATGTTGGACGCTCTCCAATGGTGGACCGCCCCAGACCAGTTGCAGGAAGGGATCCGGTTTGTCCATCCTGAGCCGACTAACGTTCTCATGACTGATGTTTCTCTCATGGGCTGGGGAGCCCACATGGGGGACAAAAGGGCCCACGGGCTCTGGACCCCCAAGGAGTCTCGATGCCACATCAACCTGTTGAAGCTCAGAGCAGTCAGACTGGCACTGTCAGCTTTCGCCCCTCAGCTCTGGGGTCAAGTGGTTCAAGTCCAGATGGACAATACCATGACCATGTACTACATCAACAAACAGGGTGGTACACACTCCTGTCTGCTGTGCAAGGAGGCACTCCGCATCTGGACCCTCATGAGTCGATTGGAGGCAGATCTCCCAGCCATTCATGTGGCATGAGCCTCAAACAATCTGCCATATGCGCTCAACCATTTAGGCCAGACATCCCACGAGTGGTCTCTCCATCCAGAGGTAGCTTACATCCTGTTCTCCCACTGGGGCAAACCGATGGTGGACCTGTTTGCCTCAAGGGAAAACACCAAGCTGAGGCTGTTTCATGCCTGCCCCCCTCAGCCAGGTTCGCTGCAGGGGGATGCCTTCTCAAGGCCGTGGACCCCAGGCCTCCTTTATGCCTTCCTCCCATTTCCCTTGATCCACAAGGTGCTCCTCAAGGTGAGGAGGGACAAGGCAAAGGTGATCCTGGTAGCCCCAGACTGGCTACGCCAGTTCTGATATCCAGATCTGCTCAGCCTCTGCTGCAGGCCCCCGGAGCGGCTTTGCACACGCCCGGATCTGATATCACTCCATCAGGGGAAGGTGTTCCATCCAGACCTTCAATCCCTGCACCACACAGCCTGGTACCTGAGCAGCTAGAGTTGCAGGCTTTGGGTCTTTCCGAGGACGTCTACACCATGTTGGAGCATCCAGAAAGGAATCGACCAGGAAATGTTATGCCTTCAAATGGAAAAGGTTTTCCAGTTGGTGTCAGGGCAAGGGCCTGGACCCTTTGTCTTGTTCACTGGCTAAGATTCTTGACTACCTTTGGTCTCTCTCTAAAGGGGGTCTATGGTCATCGACCCTTGGGGTGCACCTGGCAGCCATCTCTGCTTACCAGGCGTGGGCCGGTCAGCTGATGGTGGCGCAGGATACAGTGGTCGGGCACTTTTCCAAAGGCCTAGATCACATATCCCCTCCGGTGCATGAACCTCCACCTCCATGGGATCTGCTGCTGGTACTGGCAAAGCTCATGGGCAAGCCATTCAAACCAATGCACAAGTGTGAGCTGTCACAGTTGTCATAGAAGACGGCCTTCCTGGTGGCTATCACATCTGCCAGAAGGACAGGGGAGCTCCAGATGCTTTTGGTGGACTCCCCTTATTTGGTCTTCCACAGGTACAAGGTTGTCCTATGCCCCCACCCGAAATTCCTTCCGAAGGTAGTGTCAGATTTTCACCTGAACCAGGTGCTGACTTTGCTGGTATACTAACCAATTACACCTTGGAGGCCAAATACAGGCTCCATTCCCTGGACCTGAGACGTGCTCTCTCCTATTACAAGGAGAGGACAGCGGAAATCCGGGGTGAGGTTCGCCAGCTGCTTGTCACCTACGCTGAAGCCGCTTCTGGCAGACTTGCAGCAAAGTGGACTATTGCAAGATGGATTACTGTGTTATGAGTTGGCGGGCAAGGATCCTCCCAGAGGGATAAGAGCTCATTCTACCCGGCATACTGCTGCATCGGTGGCTGCTTCCAGGGACATCCCTATCCAGGAAATCTGTTGGGCTGCTACCTGGAAGTCAGCAAACACTGTCATCACCCACTACCACATCGACCTTGAGTCACGCTGGGATGCTGGTTTTGGGGCCTCAGTTCTCCAATGTCTGTTCCCTAAGTAGGGGGTATGCACCTTGCCTCCCTTCTCCCAGAGAATTGCTAGGAGTCTGCCAAAGAGTGTGGATGAACAACATTTCCACTCTCCTAGAAGAACAGGTTACTCACCCTGTAACAGTAGTTCTAGGAGTGGTATATGTTGTTCATCTACACGGACCAACCCAACCTCCCTGGCCTCAGACACACACAACCTGGTTTCCAGTGGGCTAAGATCTGGTGTTATGGGGCGGAACCGAGGTATATACAACCCGGGTGGGTGGGAGGAGCCACCCTGAAGACTTCCGGTGAGATTTAAAGCGGATGGGGACATGCCAAAGAGTGTGGATGAACAACATATACCACTCCTAGAACTACTATCACAGGTGAGTAACTTGTTTTTCCTGACTTATGAGGATGTGGGAAAAGGAAATCCAACATCTAAGAGGTCCATCTCTTGCTGGATAGTCCATTGCATTTAGTTTTGCTATTCAAAAGCTGGGAAGGAGCCCCCAGCAGGGCTGGGAGCCCATTCCACAAGGGGTACAACTGCTACTATAGTAGCTTCCATGGATGTTCCTTTGGTGGACATCTGTAAAGCAGTTACCTGGAGAACAGTGCACACCTTCACTAAGCATTGCAGCCTGGACACACAGGGTAGGGGTGATGCCAGGTTTGGCACAGCTGTCCTGCAGGGTCTATTTCCAAAGTAGGTTCTGTGCCGTCCTCCAAAGGTGCTGCTTCTTAATCTGCATAAGAGTTCGGAATATTGGAGTATTCCTGGGGTGAGAAGAAAAAATTACTTGCCATAGTAATCTTGTTTCTTCAAGGGGATACTCCAATACTCAAAACTCTCCCACCCTGCCTCCCCTGTTAGAACCAGTGGCTTGTATACCAGAGGTATGAGTGCCGCACTCTGGCATTTCTGTTGAAACTGTGTTTTCAGTGGTTTTTCCCTCTTCAGGTGATTCTGACATTCAGGGGTGGTTTTTGTGGATTTTTCCTTCCTGTTGGAATTCTTTGGACGTTTAATTATTATTATTATTATTAGAGTGTTAAATAGTTATTTTCCTCGTGGGCCCTGTCTTTTCAGGTGTCCATGAAATATGAGGGTTAGAATGTAGGCAGTTAATAGGTGGCAGCATTTGAAAAGTGGTGCTCCATCATTAGCATAACATTCCATCTCTGGGCAGATGTGGCTTAAAGGCATACTGCATAAGAGTTATGAATATTGGAGTATTTCCTGGAAGAAACAAGATTACTGTGGTAAGTAATTTTTTCTTGCTCGTCACCGGGGAGTGTGTTGCGGGTGGCTGGAGTTGGCAATATGAGAAGCCGCGCCATGGCTCATGTTGAAACCGGTGGTGGTGGTGGTGGGTTTGAGGAGTGAGCACTGGGGAATGCATAGCGGGCGGCAGGAGCCGTCAATATGAAAAGCCTCACCACAGCTCATATTGACCACTGGGGACAGGGAAGCGGGCCGCAGGTGCCGCGTAATTCCAGGCATGCGTATTAGTGTCAACTGTAATGCACATGGCTGGAGTTACTTATGCCAATCAAAGGACCGAAGTCCTCTCTGATTGGAGCGGCTGTGATCCTTTGAAGTGCATGACCATTAAGCCCACCCAGCAGAGAGTTATGTCAGGACCGCACTGAGTGGTCATTGGGGTAGACTGACAAGCCCATTGTGAGCTCCTGGATCTTCGCTTGTCAATCTTCACCATTCATTACTGTTGGGTGACAGCCAGAGGCGCGCACCCGCCACAGGAGTTTTTAGAGGAGTCAGCGTTGACTGCGCCACACCCTGGAGTGATGCTCTGCGTAGAGTGTGAGGGGCGGCCGTTAGGCGCCACAGACTCCTCCTCCATCCCAGTTCTGTTTCTCCGCCCGTCGAGGCTGCACCTGCTCGTGAGTTTTCGATAGTTTACTGCGTCATAGGCGCTTGAAATTTATTTGACGCTCCCTTCATCAGTATTTTCTCGGCGTAAATCGACTGGTTAAGATCTTTCCATTATTATTTTTTCTTTCGACGACGCCGAGCCTTTTCTGTATTTTTGCTTGTTTATTTAGCATCATGTCTGGTTCGTGGGCAAAGAGTAAGTCTAAGGCGGGCCATGCCTCTATGCGTCGGTGCCCTTGTGCCGGCAGTTTTCCGTCACGGACCGTCATGATGTTTGTCTCCGGTGCCTGGGACCCTACCATGATATGGACCATTGCGACGCCTGCTTCTCCATGGACTACCGTGTTTTAGAACTCCGCGTGTTACGAGTCGGGCGAGCTCCGCCAACTTTCGGAGGATGACGTTGCCCTAGGGCTTCCCAGGCCAGATCTCTCGACCTTTCCTCCGGGTCCCCTCCCGGGTCTATACGGCCTGGCGAGGAGGAAACCTCCTCCACTTCCAGCATTGCCGAGGAGGAGGTTTCTTCTTCGGCCAGAGGAACGGCGTGATCCCACCTGGGGTCGCGCTGTTGGCGCCGTCCCGGCAGTCACCACCTCGGAGATGCAGGCTCCCCCGGTGTTGCGGCCCCTGGCTGTGGGTCCCGGTGCTGGTGGGCCCTCATTACAGTCTTTCCTCGCCGTGGAGTCTTCCGCTTCTCATGGCGCCGGCGACTCGGTTGGGGCCGTAGGTGGCGCCGTTCTGGGCCTCGGCATTGTTTGCGGTGCCGGGGACTCTGAGTGGCGCCATCGGTGATGATCTGAGATCCGCGGTGCCGTGGGTTCGGGCGGCATCGGTGGCGGTGTCGCCGGTCTCGGTGCGTCTGCAGCGGTGCCGGGGATTGGGTGGCGCCGTCGGCAGTGCCGCTCTGGGCCTCGGCACCATTCGCGGTGGCGGGGACATGCATGGCTCCGTTCGCGGTGCCGCACCAGATCTTGGTGCCGTGGCGGGTTTCGGGTACTCGGGCGGCACCGTTCACGGTGCAGCCAGGAACGGGCACCGCCAGAGGACAGATGACTCGGCGGACGTGTTGCTCGTCGCGGCCTACGGCGGTACCAGGCCTGGTGCCACCTCGGGGCAGGTTCCTGCTGTGGTTGGTTTGCAGTCTTCCCTTGTCGACCCCTCCTCGAAGGGGCACGACTCAGGTGAGGACACAGACCAGCAGCTAGAGTTCTCTGGCTCTGAACCTCCTGTAGGCCGCAGGGCTAGACTGTCCAGTATCCCTCTCCTGGACTCCCCGGAGCTGGTCAGCCCGGATGGCTCCACGGCTAGGGGTGGCCTGGAGTCATCTGTGGTGGACCCTTCGGGAGTTCGAGAAGGGATTCCCTCTTCTGGTAGGTCCCAGGCAGCCACCGTTTCTGGTGCTGCTCGGGTCCTTCAGTAGAGGGAGGAGGACCCTGCTTCAGTAGGCGCCCTTCGGGGCCTTGCTCAGCAGGGACCTCCACCGCTAGTTTCGAGGAAGAGGGATGCTTTGGAGTCCGAAGGGTTGAGAGGTAGGGGTCGAGAGCAGCGACGAGCCCCCACTGCCCTGCTGGATGCAGGGAGGAGTCGTAGCGCTGATCCTCCCCTCTCTCTAAAGGTCTGTAAAGCGCCATCTAGTGGCGGTTCTGAGGGTTGCCCTTCTGGACTCATGCAATCCCAGACGCGCCACAGGGGAGATTCCCCTTCAGGGCTCTTTCCAGAGTTGCCTCCTTTCCTTTCTTCTGCGCAACCCGGCATGATCACAGGGTCCACAGTTTTGGCGGCATTGCTGCCTGGACCTCAGAACTCTGGCAGAGGCCAGGCACGTGCTTTTAGGTGCCGTTCGCCGATCCCTCTGCAACCACCCCCCTCTCTCCCAGGCCATGTGGGGTCCACTGGGCCATTAACTTGGGAGACGTTCAGAGCTATTGTGGCGGCCTTCCCGTCCTATGTTAGGGCCATGGATGAACAGGTTTTTCACCTTCTCCCCACGCAGAAGTCTTAGGACATTGAGCTCTACTTCCTCCTCGTCTTCCTCAATTGAGGAAGAGGAACTTCCTGTCCTCCTTTCCTCTGACGCTGACTTCACTGACTATCAGCGTTTCCTTTCGAGGATGGTCTCGGAGCTTCGTATTTCCTACGTTTGTAGAGACAATACTGAGCGGCAGACGCATGCTTTCCTCAGTGAATTCAGCGCCCGCCATTCGGTGGTGCCTTCCTGGCTGATTCCCTTCCAGGAAGCGTCTATCCGCACCTGGCAGTCTCCAGCCACTCCTTCTCCAGCCCCAGGAGACAGTATTGTGCCCCCCACAAGTCTCTAGGTTCTCTACCTCACCCACCTTCGGGTTTGACATCCCTAGATACTCCTTCTGGGCTTCGCCGCCCAGTGCACGACAGGCCTCCGGACTTGGATTCTGCTGAGTTCGACCGGTGGGGACGAAGAGTTTTCTCTTCTGGTCGTGCATTGCTGTGCATTCCCTCCCATCAGGCTCACCACGCTGCTTACAACAGGCATCTGTGGTCGATGCTGGCTCAGACCTTAGCTTTGCTACCTGACTCAGAGCAGTCTAGACAAGCCATTGCCCTCTCTGCACAGGGTCTGGAGCTTGCAAGGCAGCAAGCGAGGGCATCCTATGACGCCAACGAGGTGGCATCCAGACTAGTAGGGACAGTGATCTGCATCAGGCGGATGGCATGGCTTCGTCTCTTCCAACTGTCACCCATGGCCCGACGTAGGGTGACTGGCTCTGCCTTCCAGGGGACCCGCCTATTTTCCCATAGGGCGAGGAGACGTCTTCAGGGGCAACCCCCTTCCCACAGCCCCTTGGGGGCATCTTCTTCTCCTCACCCACCTTAGACTTTTGTCTGTTGGTCAGGGTCTCCCCCTCTCTACTTGTCACCAGTAGGAGGCTGAGGAGTCTGTCCCCTCAGGGGTTTTCTCTCTCCCTCCCTCCGCCTTTTTCTAGGGGGAGGGGGCTTGGTACTCACCCAACAGTAATGAATGGTGAAGATTGACAAGGGAAGATATGAAAATTACGTACCTACCATAATTCTTGATCTTCTCTTGTATCTTCACTATTCATTACTGAATCCTTCCCACCATCCCCTCAAGGGCCTCCTTCTTCAGCGTCTCCCCTTCCCTGCTCGTCCCTCCCTTTTCTCCCTGGGCCGTTAAGCCCAAAAAAAAAAAATTTTTTACATGCTCTCTTTCCGATCCTCTGAACGGATCGTTCCCTCTGAGAATAGGAGGAACGAGCTTCATTTATCTATCCTGAGGGAACTCTTTCTGACTGCCCTTAATGGGCATCTCTTGGTTCTCCCCAGCCATTTCTTCTCAATTCACAGTTTAAAGAGACGATCCCTTTCGGGATTCGACTTCTCTTTTCCAGACCACTTGTGGCAAGTCTTAATCCTATTATGTCAGCCTCTACAGGTGTAGTGCTATCCGGCACTCCAGTTTCCTTAAAGAGTGTTCCCTGCCTTGCCTCTAGGGAATCCGATTGAGTTCCCGTTTTCTCTCTTTGGCATGGGGTGCCCCTTGCGGGCACCCCCCCTCACTTTCACTTAATGCTGTGTTATCACTTAACAAAATGCTGGTGGGCTTCCTCCCTCCTAGCTGGCAGCTCTCGTTTGGAATAGAGTTTTTCCTTCTTAATGATTAAAGAGCTCCCGGCTGGAGTCTGGGAAAAACTGGGTAGGCGGGAGGTTAGGGAACCTGCCTTTGGTGTCCATTCTGAGCGAGAAGTTCAGTTGACCTTCTCTTTCAATTCCAAAATGGGAATCTTGCACCCTTGTTTGTGGTTCCGAGCTTATAACCCTTAACTAATTGCCAACGGCAGTCTTCCTCCCTTCCTAGTCTTCTCTCTTTTTATCCTTCTTCTTTCTCCTCCCTGTCTGTTCCTCCCTTAGAGCCGCCCCAGAAGTGAGGCCCTTCGGTCCCTTATGGTAGGCAGTTCTTCTTTTCCCTTCTATCCTCTATCAGCTTATTCCTTTTTCAGTTTATATCCTTTCCTTTTTCTATCCCTCGGCTCTCTTGCCTCACTCTTTCTTCTGACCCTTTTTTCGTCTCTCCGGCAAACAGAACTGGGATGGAGGAGGAGTCTGCGGTGCCTAACGGCCGCCCCTCGCACTCTACGCAGAGCATCACTCCAGGGGATGGCGCCATCGACTCCTCTAAAAAATAAAAACTCCCGTGGCGGGTGCATGCCTCCGGCTGTCACCCAACAGTAATGAATGGTGAAGATACAAGAGAAGATCAAGAATTACGGTAGGTACGTAATTTTCATTTTTGTGTGCTGCAGTCGGGTCAGCAGCGGCCTCCCCCCGCAAATCCCATACTACAACAGTATGTTGGCTTGTGCATACGCAGAACCAACGTAAGGGGGGGGTAGGGTGGAGGAATTATGAATAAGTACTAGGGAAAGGGCAGGGCAAAAGTGCAAATCGGAGGTAGTGGATTTCCCTATTCAGGTTCCAGGGAGGAGGGTGCAAGGAGGAGGGAATGAGAAAGCAAAAAAAAAGGGGAAGGTTAGTCTGAGCAGTTGAATCTCCTTTGGTCATACAGGTGCCGCTTAAGTTCTCTTTTGAATGGTCCGAGTTTGGAGTTATTCAGGATGTTGTCTGGGAGCGTGTTGAGCCATACTGGGGCCTTATAGGAGAAGGTCCTTTGGGTTAGAGAAGTGCGGCGAAATGAGATGTGCAGTGGGTTTCTTGCTTTGCCTCTGGTCTGACGAGAATTATGGGCAAGTTTGAGTAATTTCTGGATGGTTATCGGGGTCAGACCTAGTAGGGCTTTTTTCCCCAAGGAGGCAGACTTGGTACTATATTCTTCCTTGAAGGTTTAGCCACTTTGTTTGGGCATAGAGATCGCATGTATGTGTGAGGGCACCTGTGCTCAGCACCAGTCTGCAGGCCTTGTTTAACGTTGTTTTTACTCATTTCAGCACGGTGGTTGTGGCTGTTCTATACACAAGGCCATCGTCTACAATGGAAAGAATGGAGCTGTTTACTGCTAGGAGAGGATTTCGTCAGTCAAGTAGGAGCGGTGCCTGTAGAGCAGTCCTATCCTGGTGTTGACTGTTTTTACAATTTGGTCAATGTGCTGGGTGTAGGAGAGGGGGCTGTCAAGAGTGACATCCAGGTATTTAAAGCTATTAACTTGTTCCAATGGCTCATTCCTACTGTTGTTGTTTGTCAGATAGCTGGATTTTTTCTTGCCGTGGTGGTTGTAGAACAGTATGGTTTTGGTTTTTTTGTAGTTTAGGAGAAATTTATTCTGGGTGGACCACTGCTCTACTCTTGAGAAACTCTCTTGCAATTCATTTGTTAAGGCTGTTAGGTGGGGGCCATTTTCAAAGATGACAGCATCATATGCAAAAAAGAGAAGCTTGGCTGAGCAGATCTCAGGGAGGGAGTTGAGAAAGAGGCTGAACAATAGAGGTCCAAGGATGGTTCCCTGGGGTACCCCTAATGATACCCTCCTTTCATCAGTTGGTATGTTTTATACTTTTACCTTTTGTGTTCTTTGGGCTAGGTAGCTCTGGAACCATGCAGCTGCCTCAGTGGATATACCTAGGGCAAATAATGTTTTTAGGAGGACACTGTGGTTGACTGTGTCAAAGGCCTTTGTGAAGTTAGTATATGTTGACCCCATAAGATTCCCTTTGTCCAGGGCCTCATGTATGTATTCGGTAAATTCTAAGAGGGCAGTTGTGGTGCTGTGCAATTTATGAAACCCATGCTGTTGTGGGCACTGGATATTGTATTTTTTTTTCTGGTAGTCTAACAACTGATCTTAGACTATCCGCTCAAGTGCCTTAGATATGGGAGGGGTAAGATGGAGATCGGTCAGTAGTTATTATATAAAACAAAAGATATAGATATCTACGTCAGCGACATAACAGGGGAACTTCTGGGGAAGGTCTGTCTTTTCACAGATGACGCACAACTCAGGAACAGGGTGGACACCCGGGGGAGGGGGGGGTATCGAGGCAATGAAGAATGATCTAAGATTACTTGAAGAATGGTCAGAAATATGGCAGCTAAAATTCAATGCGAGGAAATGCACAGTGATGCACTTGGGGAGGAGGAATCCAGATACCACATACACACGGGGGATAATGGCTGCAACCAGGCAGGAGAAGGGTTTAGGAGTTATAATCACTGATGACCTTAGGTGGGGACCCAGTACAGCAAGGCAGTGGGCAAAGCTAACAGGTTGTTGGCATGCACAGGGAGAGAGATAACCAGCAGAAGGAGGGAGATGCTTATGCCACTCTACAGTTCTGTGGTTAGGCCACACCTGAAGTACGAGGTACAGTTCTGGAGTCCCCATCTACAAAAAGACATAGATGGCATGGAAGGACCACTAAAATCATGCATGGGCTAAGTGGGAAGACATATGAGGAGAGGTTGAAGGAGCTGGATTTGTATCCTCTGGAGACAAGAAGGGAGAGAGGAGACATGATCGAAACATTCAAGAATGTGAAGGGGCTCAGTAAAGTGGAGGAGACCTTATTTTTAGGGACGGTAGATCCAAGAAATAAGAGGCATGGATTGAGAGTGGAGGGGGGAAGGTTTAGGGAAAACATTAGGAAGTAGTACTTCACAGAGAGAGGGGCTGAGCCCTGGAATGGACTGCCGGAGGAGGTGGTGCTGAGGGCCAGTACAGTGGAGGGTTTCAAGAAGGCCTGGGACAAACTCAAAGGGAGGAGGGGCGGAATCTTGGAGGGGGGGACAAGTAGAGTAGGGGAATGGGCAGACTCGATGAGCCAGGAGGGTCCTTTTCTGCCGACACATGTCTGTGAATCTATGATAGCAAAGTGCTATACACTTGCAAAATAATTGAATCACGTGGGTCAAAGGAGCCAGAAGGAACACTTGACCTGTGCTTTGTGGTTTATTAGAATGTTTGATCCACTAGAAACATAGGCTTTGATGGCAGATAAGTACCACTTGGCCCACCCAGTCGGCCTATTTTCCTACCTATTGGATAAGCTGCAGGTCCTAGTTAACCAACAGCTTACTTCCTCTTACCCCCACCAGAATTGCCTTATTTCTAACCCCCAGGAATTCTCCGATATTCATAACTCTTGCAGTCTACTCTTTAAGTAGAACTGCCCGGAGATTGAATGTGTGCTAATGATGGAGCCATCATTGGCTCATGCTAATTTTCAAATTCTGCCCTTATCAACTGCCAATGTTCTAACACTTCAGATTTCATTCTCAGCCTGACAAGTACAGAAGCCTTGGAGTGCTCTCCTCAGCAGTCGTTCCTGTCTTGCTGAATTGAAAAAACCAGAGTATCTTTATCAAATTTTTTCATTTGCTGTCTTTGTCTCTTGTTAAATTGTCGACCGCTAGTTAGTTTAGTGTTTTTTTTTTTTTTGTATTATTTTCTCGTTTTCCCCTTGTTCGGGATAACGGGGTAGAAACCGAGCTTTAGTGTCAGGTCCACAGTTTTTTGAATGTTAAACTCAGTTAGTTAATTATTTAGTTTTAATAGTTTATTGTAAAATTTATTGCTAAGTTTGTAAAAAGTAACCGATAACCTCTGTTCCCAAGGTATCGGTTCTTATCGGAACTTTTATTGGTTCCGGAACCGACCGAAAACAGTTAAAATTTTAAAAACCTTTTTGCGGTTCCTATTTTTATAATGGTTTTTATTATGTCAGATAGACCGAAGAAGAAAATCTGTGAACCTGGTTTCAACGATTTTACCCAGTGTGGGGAAGTCTTTGCCAAGGCAGACAAACATTCCTTATGTGTTGTCTGCCTTGTCCAGGATCATTTTTCTGCAGAATCTGACATTTGTAAAACCTTTCCTCCTAAAACAGTGGAAAAACGTTTGAAAAGGTTGCAGAAGAAATTACAAAAGGGTTCCTTGGTCTCTGACCAGCAGACACCCTCTAAACAAGCAGATGAAACCAAAGATACTGTTCAGACCACCCCTGATAAGGGTGCCCAGGGCAAAAGACCCGCAGAACCGCTGATTCCCTGGTTCCTTTGAAGAAATCAAAAAAGACCAAATGTATTGAACCCCCTGCCAGTCTGCCTAAGGGGTACTTCAACTGAGTCTGTAGTAATGCCTTCACCTGAGGAAATTGCTCATGCCTTTAAGGTTATTCAAGCATTGCAGGGGTTGGCACTGGTTCCTGTCCCCCCTATTCAGGGACAAACCCTTTCCAAGCAAGCCACCCTTTTTACATAGCCCTCAACCCATGAATGTTTAGAGGCTAAGGAGGAGGAAGGTGTTGAACTAGACGTCTCCTCTGATAAGGAGTGTGGTTCCCCTCCTAGAACATCAAAAGATTTCTCATCTCATTTTTCTTTTGTCAGAATAATGGTAGATACTTTAAACCTCACTACCAGTGAGGCTGTGGAAGATGAAGATGAGGCTGAGTACCTTGAAATGATGGGACTCGCACCTACTAAAAAGCTGCTGCTCCCTATATATAACATTTTCAAAAAAGATACTTTTAAAATCTTGCAAACTCCTCATTCTAGCTCCCCTGTAGATAAAAGGTTGGAGAAGAAATATCAGCTTGACAGGGAGGGTGCTGAATTTTTATTCACCCATCCTGATAATCAGGGAGTGGTATAAATAGCAGCCTTTGAAATTGCAAAATTGAATTTAGCCTCCCATCCTCCTGAAAAGGAGTCTAGAAAGATGCATAGTATGGCTAAAAAAGGATATCTGTCTTCCTCCTTGGCTATTAGGCCAGCTATCAGGCATATGCAGCACAGTATCAGAAGACACTGTGTCAGTCCTGTTTTAGATCTGTCCAAAAAAGCCTAGCCTGACCTCTCAGAGGATTTGGCTGAGACTGCCAGGTGTGGGTTGGAGGCTGCGAAGTACCAGTTCCAGATGGCAGCTGACTCAAATGACACTGCTGCCAGATGGATGGCAAATTATGTGTGTTTCAGGAGGTTTGCATGGCTCAGGGCCACAAACCTCACTCAGGACACCCAAGCAAAAGCTATGGATTTCCCCATAGAAAATAATTTGCTTTTTGGTGACAAGACAGAGGCTTATGTGAAAAAGGTGGATGAATACAAAGTCACCTATAAGAGCAACTCATCTAATGAAAGGCCATCTCCTTCCATCAGGCCTTATGGAAGGGGAGTCAGGGGTAGCTCTCCCTGCAACAGGCCTTTTTACCAGACTCAGGCTGTTCCACAATGCCAGCGGTACCCTCAACAAACAAGATGCTTCAGGGGCAGGGGCAGAAATTGATCCAGGTGAGGTTCCCAGGCTGGCCAGGCTCAGCCCCAAGCCAAACAGACTCCCTGACTCCATTGTTGAAGTCGCCTCCCCAATACCAGTAGGGGGCAGACCGGCTCATTATTTTTTAGGTTTGGAAGAACATCGCCACAAACAAGTGGGTCCTGGAAGTAGTGAGTCAGGGTTTGTCCCTAAGCTTCAAATCCTTCCCAAACCTAAGAGGCAGAGTATTCAAGTCAGCTTCCATAACAGAAAGGAAGCTATTGGAAAAGGAGGTTCAAAACTTGCTTCTGTCAGAAGCAGAGGAACCTGTTCCTCCACAGCAAAAAGGGAAAGGGCTTTTACTCAAGGTATTTTCTCACAACAAAGAAAAATATGGAGTGGCGGCCTATCCTAGATCTCAGACTGTTAAACAAGCATCTGACAAGGCCAAAGTTCAAAATGGTAACATTGGCAGTGATTCTGCAAACTCTCCAGAAAGGAGACTGGCTGGCATCCTTGGACCTGAAAGATGCCTATTCCCACATCCCCATAAGGGTGTCTCACAGAAAATACCGCTGGTTCAGACTCGCTTCAGGTCACTACCAGTTCTCAGCACTGCCATTCAGCCTCACTCCGGCCCCAAGAGTGTTCACAAAGTGCTTGGCAGTAGTGGTGGCACACCTGCGAAGGTTGGGTGTCACAGCATTCCCATATCTAGATGACTGATTGGTGGTAGGGAACTCACCACAACAGATAAGGGAACACTTGCAGCTCTCTCAGGGCCTCTTGGAGTCCCTAGGTTTCCTGATCATTCTCAAAATGTCTGTCCTGCTTGCACAGGTACTGCAGTTAATAGGAGCAGAATTGAATACCCTGGAGGGCAGGGCTTACCTGTCTCCTGACAGGGTAAGAAGCATAGTTCAGACGGTAGGCTCCTTCAGCCTGAACAGACCAAAAACTGCAAGTCAGTTTCTTCAGTTACTGGGCCACATGTCTGCAGCCACAGGCGCACAGTCTTGGGGTCAAGGTTCCAGAATGGAGACATTCAGTTCCACCTCAGGGCACACTGGTGCCAAAGAAGGGACCCTGTCTCAGAGTAGATTCCAGTAACAAAAACATTATTTAAAGCCTTCCAGTGGTGGAAAGAGGAAGTCAACCGAAGGGAAGGGGTTCCTTTTCAGCAAGAGCCCCCATCAGTGATTCTCACAACAGATCTATCACTGCTAGGGTGGGGGGCTCTTCTGGGGGATTAACCACCCACGGTATGTGGTCAAGTGCAGTCACTTCAGCACATGAGTCTTTTGGAGCTCAGAGCAGTACTGCTGCCTTAATGGCTTTCACTCCACTGGTGCAAGGAAAGGCGGTACAGGTCAGAATGGACAGTACCACCACAATGTACTACATCAACAAACAGGGAGGGACAAGGTCAAGCCCTCTATGCACAGAGGCCATGAAAATATGGATCTTGGCTTACTCCTTGGGAGTTTCCCTTCAGGCCATCCATCTGCTACGGAAGGACAACACTCAGAATCAACCAGGCCCATCACGAATGGGCTCTCAACAGATAGGTGTTGGAAGCAGTTTTCAGAATGTAGGGTACCCCAGAGATAGATCTCTTTGCATCACATGAGAACCACCACCTGCAAAAGTACTGTTGCAGGCCACCAGCCATGGGGACAGTCCCTCTGGATGCTCTGGCCTTGGGTTGGTCAGGCATGCACCTGTATACCTTCACTCCGTGTCCCTTGGGTGCTCAGGGTTTTGGTCAGCCTCGGATTCCAACCAGCATCAATGATCTTGATAGCACCAGATTGGCCCAGGCAGCCATAGTCAGGGCCCCGATTTTTCTGCTACACATCAGAGCAAAGTTCTGCGTCAGGGTTCTCATTTGCCGCAGAACTTCTGCGGCAATTCTGCGGCACATTTTAACCCTTAATTTTTTTCCTTTTTTTGTTTTTTTTGCCAAATCTGACACAATTCACGCTCGTAACACAGTCATTTTATGGGCGTTTGTCACCAAATTTTCAACATAGCCAGTTTAAGACCTTTATTAATCTGTCCGGAACATTGATTTCGCACACTGGCTAAGCCATAAATGCGCTACATATGACAACACATTCGGTGAGATGTGAAAAATGACAGTTGTACTGTTCATAAGGAGGTGTGGTAAAATGGCAATACTGAAAATTTGGGTGAAAATAATAAAAATGTTGAAGTTTAGAAGCGTGCGTAAGAACTATAGCACGCTCATAAAACAGTCGTTTTGGGGAATATTTTCACCAAATTTTCAACATATAGGTTTTTAGGTGCCTACCTCATGAACTGTGACACTGTCATTTTCGTTAATCATTCCGGAAAGGTGGTTCCGCCAGTGACTGCGGAAACACCTTTCGAACCCATTAACAAAATAACAGTGTCATGTTCATGAGGTGGGGTCCTAAAACCTCATGTTGAAAATTTGGAAAAAATTCCCAGAAATGGCTGAGATATGCACCAAAGTTGAAAAATCCATTTATGCCATTATACAGCTTACCGGCATTTCTTCAGTTCGCAGTGCGGCTTTGAAGGGTGCAGGCGTGTTCCCGGTCCAAAGAAGATCATCGCTGGGCTCGGAGTAAGTATGGGTTGAGGTGGGGTGAGGTGGATGTGTGGGGAGGTGGAGTGCATGAAGGTGGAGTGCGGGTTGGGGAGGGGCAAAGAATCAGCGATGGAAGGTTTTTTGTTTCAGGTTTTGTTTTGTTTGTTGGATTCCCACACAAGGAGGACTTTTGCCACGCTGGGGTGGGCTCCCAGCGTGGCACCAGGCAGCTGGGGGTCGAGTGAAGCCGACGGGGATAAGCACCCCATCGGCAAGGAGGAGCTTTTGCCACGCTGGGTGAGCTCCCAGCGTGCATAGAGACATTTGGGGAGGACCAGTGAAACCGACGGGGATTGGGCACCCCGTCCGCAAATTAAGCTTTGCCACGCTGGGGTGGGCTCCCAGCGTGGCACCAAGTACAGCAGGGGAGGGACAGTGAAGCCGATGGGGATTGGGCACCCCGTTGGCAAGTAAGCTTTGCCACGCTGGGGTGGGCTCCCAGCGTGGCACCGGGCAGCTTGGGGGAGGGACAGTGAAACCCGGCGGGGATTGGGCACCCGTCTGCAAATTAAGCTTTGCCCACGCTGGGGTGGGCTCCCAGCGTGGCATACTAGCATTGCGAGGAGCATGTTCGGGGCAGCAGCGCGAATTCAGAGGCGACAGCAAATTCCACGGATATTTCGCTGTTTGCCGCACTCGCCGGAATCACGGAAAACTCGGGGCCCTGGCCTTAGTACTCTCTGCTGCTCTCCGTGTCTGAGGCACAACCTTTTAACCTCCAATCAAAGGAGGATCCTGTATCCGAATCTCAGATCCCTCAGACTCAAGGCATGGCTCTTGAGGATTTAGTGTATGTAAGCTTGCATCTTTCAGACAGAGTTTTAAATGTTTTGAGGGGTTACAGAAAGCGATCTACTTAGAAGACATATGCTTCAAAATGGAAAAGGTTTACTATTTGGTGTTCCAGCAGTGATGTGGTACAAGCAAAGGCAGGGATCCCAATCTTACTGGACCATCTTATTCATTTACATTCTCTGGGCTTGCAGCCCACTATTTTGAAGGTCCACCTAGCTTCAGTGTCTGCCTACATTTCAGATGGGAAGGGTGCCTCCTTGGCATCAAATCCTGTATTAAAGAGATTTTTCAAAGGTCTGGCCCATCTGCAGCCCCTCATAGGGAACCAGTGCCAGCTTGGGACTTGAATGTTTGTATAGCCAAGCTCTTGGTCCCCATTTGAGCCTATGGCATCAGCTCATTTGAAATATGTCACATGGAAAACAGTTTTCCTGGTGGTAATAACTTCTGCAAGAAGGATCAGTTAACTTCAAGCTGTGTGCATTGATCAGGACTATATTTCATTCCACAGAGACAAGGTAGTTCTGCGAACAAACAAGACATTTCTTCCCAAGGTGGTTTCTTATTTCCATCTAAACCAGTCCATTACTCTACCAGTCTTTTTCACTGGACACTCTAGTTCAGGGAAACGCAGACGTCCACAGTCTGGATGTCAAACGAGCACTTAGCTACTACATGACTGCTACTAAGGACCACAGACAGGACAGAAAACTGCTGTTCCTGAGCTATAGGGATGTGGGAAAAGGAAATCCAGCATCTAACAGCTCAGTTTCTTGCTGGATAGTTCAGTGCATTCAGTTTTGCTACTCTTAAGCTGAAAAGGGGCCTCCAGCAGGGCTGAGGGCTCATCCTTCAAGGGGAACAGCTGCTACCATAGCAGCTGCCAGGGATGTCCCATTAGTGGAGATTTGTAAAGTAGCTACCTGGAGAACAGTACACACCTTTACAGAGCATTGCAGTCTGGACACACAGTCCAGAAGTGATGCCAGGTTTGGCATAGCAGTCCTGCAAAGTCTATTCCCAAAGTAGGTTCTGTGCCCACCTCCAGAGATACTGCTTTGTAGTCTACAAGAGTTATGAATATTGGAGAATTCCTGGGGTTAGAAGAAAAAAATACTTACCATAGTAATCTTGTTTCTTCTAAGGTATTCTCCAGTATTCAGAACTCACCCACCCTGCCTCCCCCTCTAGAACCAATAGCCTCTGCAATCTAAGCTGAGTAACCATGTGTGAGGGTGCCACATACTGGCATATCTGTTTTTGAGCCCTGTGGGGCATTGGGTTCCCCTTCTTCAGGTAATTCTGGGATTATAGGGGGTGATCTTCCTGAACATACAGTCTCCACCACTCATTCACACTAATGGGACTATGCCGGAGGTGCTAGGACCCAGTGGGAGACAAAAATCTTCAGGAGGGCCAGTGCCTAGGTAGGGCTGCAAGGAAGCTGTGTGCGAGGTTTGCTCGCGCTATATAGGCTACCTCTGCGTCAACCCTCCAGCTGCCTCGGTTCCTTTTTTCCCCACCGTCGAGAGCGCTTCAGTGACGACGTCGCTTGCCCACCGGGAGTCAAAATCTACGCATCTATACGACAGCAGCTGTAGTTGTTCAGTATTTGCTAGTTTTTTCTTTTGTTTAATTCAGTGTAATAAAAAAAAAAAGTATTAAGTAATTTCATCAACGAAGAAGTCTTCAGCCTGATTTCGACAGAGTCGACCATGATCAGGGCAGGTGATGGTAGGGAGACTTCACATGAAAGCTGTGTTTTCAGCAGGGCTGGCTCTGGTCCGCCGCCCTCTATGGAGGGGGGGTCCTAACTACAGGCAGTCCGGTGCTTGGTGGGGAGGGGCTGTCCTCCCGAAAGCACTAAAAGAAGCAGTCCCATTCTCGATCTTCGTCGAGGGCTCAGCACCGCTCAGCCTCGAGTTTTTCCTCGACCTCCTGGTCGAAGAAGAAGTGGTACTGCTTGAGGTCACCCTCTGGTAAGTCTACACGTCGATCGGCATCCTCAACTCCAGAGTCCCTCCCTGCCTCTTGGGGGGTCTTCTGGTGAGCAATTTCTTCATTGGTCCGCTCTTATGGAACAGTGGGTTCAGCAGTTGTCCCTCCTGCCTGAGCCTGCGGTTCCGTCTTCAGGGCCTTCGGGCCTAACGGTTTTAAACCTGTGGACAGGGTGGTTGGGACTTCCTAGTCGCGCGGCACCTTCTCTGGTGCTGTCGATGCCACGCTCTGGTGCTTTTCCCCCTCATATGGCTGTGGCGCAGGGGCCAGCACAGGTGCCTTTCTCTCCTGCTGATTTTCTCAGATCTTCCTCCCCGGGTAGGGTGTTGGGAGCCTCTAGTCCAGCGGCACCAGGTGTGCACCGGCTCCACTGGTGCCGGCGCCACCTGCACTTTGTGCGCCGCGCCCTGTGCCAGGGCTGTATAGGGTCCCAGGGTTCTTAACCCTGATTCGTGGAGCTCCTCCTCTTTTTGCTCCCTTTCCTATATACTGTGTCCCTTCAGGGTTAGTAGGAGATGACAATGAGCCTGATCCTGATCTTCAGTTAGGAGACGACTTTGATGATGATTACTCTCTTGGGGTGACAAATAAACCCTCTCTTCCAGCAGAGCCTCTAGTCGAGGACCTTTCCTTTAAGTCTCTGCTTAAGAACATGAATACCTCTCTCTCCACCCCCAGACTTCAGAGATTGATCCTGGGAAATTGCTGCAGTATCTGCACATTCTGGATATTCCTGTGGAATTGACTCCTCTGGTGCAACCCTCTTTTGAGACACCCTCACAAATGGTGTGGGATAATCCGGCGCTTATCCCTTCCATGGCCAAATCCATAGATAGGAAGTACACCAAAAGGATCATCCTATTCTGGCCTTGCAAGCCTTTGCTGATGCCATAGTTGTCCTGGCAGGGAATGACAAAGTTGTCCTTCCTCAAGAATCTACGACATGTCTGGTAAATAAGGAATCTTGTAAGACTGGCACTTTGGGGAAACGAGTTTTTCCTACCTTCACCCTGGGCATGCGCATTGCTAGCTACCAGGGTTATTTCTTTCAATATGAGTCTACCCTCTGGCATTTGCTCAAAGCCACTGTGGAAGCTCTTCCAGAGTCGGACGTTAGCACAGAGCTTCTCCAGACCTTTACAAGAGGCATTGAATCCAGCAATCAGCAACTTAAAGCTGCTAATGGATGCCTTTGACACTGCTTCCAGGGCAGCAGCAGCTGGTATATGCACCCGACACCACTCGTGGTTACGGACATCAGGATTCACAAGTGATGCCCAACAGAGAGTTATGAGTTTACCATTTGACGGAATGTATCTGTTTGGACCTCAAGTCGAGCAGGCACTACAGGCCACATAGAAAGCTAGAACAGCTATGAAAACGGCCAGGCTGCCCTCTGCTGCCCCTCAATGTGGTGGGAACTGGTGGTAGTTTCATAATCATCAGTGCTTTCGTGCCAAAGGCAGAGGGGGCTTCAACAGAAATCAAGCCCCTCCCCAAGCTACAAAGAAAATGTAGAAGAAGGCACAAGGCCCAAAGCGCTAGTGCCACTCTCGAGATTCGGCCCAAGTCCACCTGAGCTGTCCGAGGGGGACTCTTCTTCGGCAGTAGGAGGGCGTCTGATTCAGTTTTACAACCAGTGGAAGTCAGTCACTTCAGACAAATGGGTGCTCAGGATAATCCACAAGGGTTACACTCTAAATCTTTCAGAAACCCCTCCAGATCATCCACCCAAATGACAGCCCAAGCTGTCAGTCTCTCAGTCAGATCTTCTTGCTTCCGAGATTCAAGGTCTTCTGAACAACAGGGCAGTAGAAGTAGTTCTGTTAGATCAATGAAACACAGGTTTCTACTCCAATTACTTCCTAGTTCCAAAGAAAACAGGCGGCATGCACCCTATTCTCGATCTAAGGAAGTTAAATTGCTTTACAAGGAGAAATTCAAAATGATATCACTCAGCACTCTTTTACCTCTGATTCATCAAAACGATTGGCTGGCCTCACTGGATATGCAGGATGCCTACCAACATGTCCCCATACACCCAAACCACCACAAGCATCTCAGATTTGTGATGTTGGGTCAGCACTACCAATTCAGAATTCTGCCCTTTGGGCTGTCCTCTGCACCTTGAGTCTTTACAAAGTGCTTTGCAGTTCTCGCAGTGCATCTCAGGAAACTCGGAATTCAAGTGTTCCCATATCTGGACGACTGGCTTCTAGCAAGTCCCTCGAGAGAAGAAACACAGGAAGCCATGGCTACAGCCTCCATGTTTCTCATGTCCATGGGAGTTCTGTTGAATCTAGGAAAATCGCAACTATAACCCTCCCAACAGCTGCTCTTCATAGGAGCCCTTCTGGATACCCCAGTGCAAAAGGCTTTCTTCCAGAAGACAGGAGGAACGACATCCTTCAGATAGCCCATTTCATTAGAGGGAATGACTCAGTCCCAGCCCTCTCGATGCAGCGGATGCTGGGTCTCATTGCATCCTCAGTGGATGCTCAACACTCAGTGGTCTTCAACCACACACACCCAGTCCTTTCACATCACGGTAACGGAACCTTTAAAATGGTTACTCACCTGGTGGACTCAAGAGGACAATCTTCTGAACGGGTTCCCCTTTGCCCCACTGAAATCTCAGATCTCCATCACCACGGATGCATCTCTACTTAGATGGGGAGCCCACTGTCAGGATCTCCACACCCAAGGTCAGTGGAATCAGGACGAGTCTCAACTCCACATAAATATCCTAGAAATGAGAGCTGTCCTGTACACAGTCTGTGCCCTAAAGGACATTCTCTGTCACAAGATCATTCTCCTTCAAACGGACAACAAAGCAGTGATGTACTACATCAACAAGCAGGGTGGAGCACACTCTTACAGGGGGTAAGAGTGTGCTCCACCCTGCTTGTTGATGTCATGAAGGGAAGTCATGAGAGTGTGGGAGTAGTGCCTGGAACACAAAGCCCTGATCCAAGCAGTTTACTTTCCAGGGATGCAGGATGATCTAGGAGATCGTCTCAGCAAAATGGAAACGAATCCTCATGAGTGGTCTCTCAACACAAGCGTCATGCAATCGCTCTTTGAAGAGTGGGGAACTCTGGACCCGGACCTTTTTGCATCCCCACCCAATGCAAAACTGCCTCTATTCTATAGACCTTTCAAAACAGGTGGAGCCCCCACTTCAGGCAATTCTTTTCCGAGAAAGGGGACCCCAGGAGATGATGGGCTTTTCAGGAACATTGGCAGTCTTAGAGGGTTGGCAGAGAGGAACCTGTAGGGGACACACCAAAAGACAGCTGTGGAGATTTACATGGTGGGCATACGACCCCCAGTTTGCCCTGGCAGCCCATGATAAGTGGTTTTGGAGACAAGTCCAAAAGGGTCTCCACTCCCCTTATCAGATAATGAGTGGTCAAACTATTTTATCGTTCGAGGCAGTCCAACAAAAATTCTGACTCAGTTTAGCAGATAGACTAAGATATTATCAGCTGAGGGACTATTTAAGTAAACATACAGGCTGGGGGTGGGGGCGAGAGTTGCCTTTTCAGAGAATATGGAGCTGAGACAGAGCTGAGCATGCTATAACCATGCTCTGCTGGGTCTGTCTCTGATCTGGGATTCTCTTCCAAATATCTAAAAACTAGATGGGAACAAGACCTCTCCATTGCACTCACTTACATACAATGGTATATTATGTGGAAGAACAAGTGGACCACCTTGGCCTCTCCAATATGGTGGGAATTTGGTTGGAAGCTGAGGACCAGATTTGTCCTGGTTCCGGTACAAGTAGCTCACCAAAACACAGCGGTCCAGCCAACTTATTGGAGACGCTGTGGGGAGGACCATGCCTCTCAGGCGCATATTTTTTGATCTTGCCTTACCATAGCACAATTTTGGGCCGAAGTGCAGCACCATCTCCTCCAAATATTTTCAGTGCAAGCTCTCTTGGGCTCAGAACACTTAGTGCTGGGAGTAACCCCAAGAGAAATAAAAGGTGAGGAGACAAAATACCTGTGGTTAGTCTTCATCATAGCTGCATTAAAGGCCATCACGAAACTGTGGATGTAGGAGGAGCCGCCCCCAATTAAAGATTGACAAATGGTAAGAAATATTCACCAAATGGAAAGACTAACATTTAACATTCGACAACAGTCTTACTTGTATCAAAATAGGTGGACAAGGTGGCTCCTATATGAGTTATCCCTAGACACAGAAGAGACAGGTTTGATGTAGATAGGGGAAGGGGGAGAGAGAGCCCACAGAGAAATGAGAAGCAGGGCAGGGGATTTACAGATGGTGAGCCCTAGCCAGATGCCCAGTCGGATGAAAACTTTGTAGTTGTACCCGGACCTCTCAAGCACTTAAGGTATCCCAAAATAAGAACTCAAAATGACGGCTGTAATTATGTACCAATGTTAGTTTTCAGTTATTGATTTCTGTAATGAGTATGTTACTGTCATCATAAGATGACTAAGCCACATGTTAAGGGGCTTAAATAGCCAGAAATTCTGTGTGGTCTGCTCTAAACAGCTATTATTCAAAAGTATTTGAATGGTCATAATTAACTGTACAAATAATATATTATTTGTATCTTGAAATGTGTTAAAACATGCTAAAACCTAAATAAAAGAAGCATTAAAAAAAACCTGCCTCTATTCTGCTCCAGAAATCCTGAACCTGGCGCTTTCTGTCAGTATGCATTCAGACTGTGGTGGACTAGACACTTTCTGTACACATTTCCTTCTCTTCCCTTAGTTCAGAGGGTGCTGCTCAAGCTGGAGGCACAAGGGGGCAGAATGATCCTCATCGCCCCATCCTGGCCTCGTCAGATCTGGTTTCTGTTGATCAGCAGATCAGCTTCCACTTCAAATGGACCTGTTGACCCAGGGCCCTGTGGTCCTTCCCAACCTGAGATCCCTTCACCTCCACGTTTGGCTCCTGATGAGATAGAAGTGGGTAGATTTAATGTCTCATGGAGGGTCTCAGACATTCTCCTAGCAGCACACAAGCCATCTACTAGGAAAACTTACATGGCAGTATGGAAATGGTTCTGCATCTGGTGTGCCAAGTCCTCCCTGGATCCCTTTTTCTGCCCACCTAATAGAGTCCTGGAGTATCTTCTGGACCTGTCAAACACAGGACTCCAGTAATCAACCGTGAAGATTCACCTCTGTGCGAGCTCAGCGTATCACGAGCCTGTACACTCTATATCTCTGGCTCAGTTGCCTTTGGTTAAGAGGTTCCTTAAAGGTATACTTCACACTAGGCCACCAGTCAGAAGACCGGTAGCTGCCTGGGAGATTAACCTTGTGCTAGATTTGCTCACCCATAAATCTTTTGAACCCCTAACAACTTGTGAGCCAAAGTTCCTGACCTGGAAGACCGCTTTCCTATTACCTCTGCTCGCAGAGTGTCAGAAATACATGCATCGGTCACAGGACACCCCCCCCCCGGTATACTGTATTTCACAAAGACAAGGCGGTTCTTCGAATTTTTCCTAAGCTTCTCCTCAAAGTAGTCTCGGAATTCCACCTGAACCAGCCCTTGGTTCTCCGAACCTACTTTGCAAACATCCAGAATGAGGGGGAGCGTACCCTACATTCTCTGGATGTTAAAATGGTTTGGCGGTTCTACTTATACAGAACCAAAGAGATCCGCAAATCTGAACAACTATTTGTCTCTTTCCGCTTTGCCCAGCCTGTTGCTATCAGATGTATTTCGGCGTGGCTAGTGGCATGTCTTCACCAATGCTACTCCATGGCACAGATTAAACTGGAAGGCAGAGTATATGCTCATTCTGCCAGGGCAGTCGCAGCATCTCTGGCAGAAATATGGAACGTGCCCATTGCAGACATCTGAAGTGCAGCTACTTGGTGCTCTGTGCACACTTTTGTGAAGCACTGCACTTTGGATATCCATGCCAGACAGCATCAGTCCTTTAGCAGGACAATCCTTAATGGACTTCTGCCCTAAGTAAGCTCTTCTCTCCTGCTGCCCTTCTCAGGGGATTATTTCAGCTCCTTACTCTCCCATTACTGTGAATGAGTGGTGGAGACGTTATATCCAGGAAGATATAAAAATTACGTACCTACCATAATTCTAGATCTTCTTGGATGAAGTCTCCACCAATCATTCACATGCCCACCCACCATCCCCCCGAGCTCACTTATCTGTTTTTTGTCTTCACTTCCTCAGTGGTTGGAATGTGAAGACTCTGTTGTACTGACCCTTCTTATATGGGTCATTTGGACTATCTTATGTCCGACATAGGGTAGTTTCACTAGGTTAGTTTACGCTGTACTTCCTCAGTAAAAAAGGTGCTGAGGCGGTTGGAGGGTCAACGCCGAGGTAGCCTGTACGGCGCGAGCCAGGCTCGTGGCGTCGCTTTCTCATGGCCCTACTTAGACGCTGGCCCTGCTGAAGATTTTTGGCTCCCGCTGGGTCCTAGCGCCTTCGGCATAGCCCCATTAGTGTGAATGAGTGGTGGAGACTTTGTCCAAGAAGATCGAGAATTACGGTAGGTACATAACTTTCATTTTTCTTCCCCCCAGTTGGGGGTTTGGGTAGGTTAATTTATTGTTATTATTATTATTATTATGATTATTAGATAGCTGTGGTTATTGGCGTGGCCTGTCCTTGCAGGCTCTCTATGAAATCTGAAGCATTAGAACACTGGCAGTTGATAAGGGCAGCATTTTAAAATTATAATGAGCCAGTGATGGTTCCACCATTAGCATACATTCTGTCTCTTGGCAGTTCTACTTAAAAGGCAGACTGCAAGAGTTCTGAATATTGGAGAATACCCTGGAAGAAACAAGATTACTATGGTAAGTAATTCTTTCGTCTGTCCCATGCATTCTTGAATTCCCCTACTGTTTTTGACTCCACGACCTCCTCAGGAACGCCGTTCCATGTGTCCACCACCCTCTCCATGAAAAAACACTTCCTCACATTGCTCCTGAGCCATCCCCCCATTATCTTTAGATTGTGCCCCTTTGATCTTCCTGGACATAAAGTCTCCACCACTCATTCACACTAATGGGTTCTGCGCCAGAGGCACCAGGACCCAGCGGGAGCAACCTTTTTTGCTAGAGGGTCGGCGCCAGAGATGGAGCCGCGAGGAGTGGCACCGCGAGCCTCAGCTCATGCGGTAATGACTTTCTCGGCATCGACCCTCCAGCCGCCTCAGTTCCTTTTTTCCCGCCGTCGAGGGCACTTCAGTGAAGATGCCGCTCGCCCACCAGGAGTCAAACTTCAAACTAGCAGCTTAGTTTTTCAGTTTTATTGTTTTGTAGTAATATCTTGAATAAGTATTGCTTAGTTTATTTATTCTTATTTAAAGAAGAAGTCTCAGCCTACATTGACGGAGTCGACCATGAGCGGGTCAGGTGATGGTAGGAAGACTTCGTATGAAAACTGTTCAGTCAGCTGGGCTGGGTCCGGTCCGCCGCCTTCTCCAGAGAGGGGGGTCTGACAACGGACAGTCCAATGCCCGAGGGGGTGGGCGGTCCCCTCGAAAGCATAAAAGTAAACAGTCGCACTTTTGGCACCGTTCGGCCTCAAGCTCTTCTTCGACCCACAGGTCAAGAAAGAGAAGGCATCACTCGAGGTTGCCCTCTGATATGTCTGCGCGTAGATGGTCAGTTATTGGGGCTAGTTGTTGGTCTTCTCCTTCGGAGTCGCCGGTTTCTGTTTCTGATAGCCGACGTCTTCGACATTGGAGCCCTACCCCGCCCTCTGGTAGGTCTTCAGATGAGCAGTTTCATCAGTGGGCTGCTCTTATGGAGCAATGGGCTCAGAGGTTGGTCCAGCTGCCTGGCCTGGTCATTCAGGGGCCTTTGGGCTTTTTAGGAGATCAGGTAGGGTGGTTGAGCCTCCCTAGTTGCGCGGCGCCGTCTTCGGTGCCATCGACTCCGCGCATAGGTGTTTCCCCCCCTCACATGGCTGCGGCGCAGGGGGCCACACCAATGCCTCTATCTCCTGGTATTCATCCTTCTTTCTCCTCAAATCCTGTTTTTCGGGGTCTTGGAATGTTTTCGATGCCCTCGGTGTCGATTGCATGCTTGGCGGTGTCTTCAGCGCCGATGCATCTGTCGGCACCGTGCGCTTCGTCGGCACCATGTGGCCTCTCGGCGCCATCTTCGGTGCCGTCCGGCTCCTCTGCACCGTGCGTGTTTTTGGTGCCATGCTCTTTTTCGGTGCCGAGACCTGTTAGGACGTCATCCAGCCTTCAGGACTCCTCCTCTTTTAATCCTTTTCCTTCCTCATTTCCTTCTGATTTTCACTCCTTTCCTGTTCACACAGTCCCTCCTGGACTGTCAGGAGATGACGTTGAGCCTGACCCAGACCTTAGGCTGGGTGATCATGTGGAAGGAACAGGATCTATTCCTGCTGCTGAGCCTGTGGTACAGGACCTGTCTTTTAAGTCTCTGCTGAAAAACTTGAATTCCCCCTCTTTCTCTCCAAACTACAGATATCGATCCTGGGAAACTGTTAAGACTCCAGTACCTCCATGTTCCGGAGATCCCTATGGATTTGACTCGGTACAGCCCTCCCTTGAGATGCTGTCTCAAATGGTATGGAATAATCCTGCTCTCATTCCTTCAGTGGCTAGGTCCATATATATGAAATATGCTGCTCCCAAGGATCGAACCATTGTGGCATCCCAAGCCTTTGCAGATCCTATTGTAGTCTTGGCAGAGAATGATAAGGTCGTCCTTCCCCCTGACTACTACAGCTCGACCTATTAACAAAGAATCTCGTAAGATAGACACTTTGGGTAAGAGAGTCTTTGCTGCTTCCACCCTAGGTATGCGTATTGCCAGCTACCAAGGCTATTTCTCTCAATATGAGTATATCCTTTGGCATTCGCTCAAACAAATGGTTGAAGCTCTACCGGAGTCGGATACTAATTCAGATCTTCTTCAAACCATAACCAGGGGTATTGAGTCCAACAACCAGCAGGTTAAAGCAGCTATGGACGCCTTCAGTACTGCCTCCCGAGCGGCAGTGGCGGGCATTTGTACCCGCTATCATTCCTGGCTGTGCACTTCAGGTTTCACGAATGATGCACAGCAACAGGTAATTGCGTTGCCTTTTGATGGTGTATACCTCTTCAGTCCTCAAGTAGAACAGGCTCTAGAGGCTGCACAAAAGACTAGGTCAGCCATTAAATTGGCTCGACCTCCTCCTGTCCCCTCTCGAGGGGGTGTTAATAAACGCCAGTTTCATAACCGTCAGTCCTTTCAAGGCAAAGGCAATGAAAGTTTTAATAAAAACCAAGCCCCCCCAGCCAAAAAAGAAAATGCAACAGAAGGCGCAAGGCCCCAAAGCGCCTAGTGCCGCCTTCTGATTTATTGGCCCAAGTCCCACCTCAGCTGCCCGAGGTAGACTCTTCCTCAGCGGTGGGAGGTCATCTGACTCACTTCTACAATCAATGGAAGTCCATAACCTTGGACAAATGGGTCTTCCAGATAATCCGCGAGGGGTATTCCCTCAATCTTTCGGAGACCCCTCCGGATCGTTCCACCAGACGACAGCCCAGGCTGTCAGCTCTTCAGTCAGATCTTCTCGCCTCTGCGATAACAGGGCCTTCTGAGCAACAGGGCAGTGGAAGTAGTTCTGCTGGATCAATGGAACACAGGGTTCTACTTCCATTACTTTCTGGTTCCAAAGAAAACCGGGGCCAGGCCATGTCCATTTTGGACCTCAGAAAGCTAAACAAATTCCTTCCCAAAGACAAATTCAAAATGATATCACTAGGAACCCTGTTACCTTTGGTCCATCAGCACGACTGGTTTGCCTCCCTGGACATGCAGGATGCTTACCAACACATTCCGATTCACCCAAAGCATCACAAATGCCTAAGGTTCATGGCTTTGGGACAGCATTATCAGTTCAGAGTCCTGCCCTTTGGGCTATCCTCGGTGCCACAAGTTTTTACAAAGTGTTGTGCAATTCTCTCAGCGCATCTCAGAAAAATCGGAATACAGGTGTTCCCATATGTGGACGATTGGCTTCTAGCAAGTCCTTCCAGTTAGGGGACTCTAGACGCCGTAGCCACGGCTTCACACTTTCTCACGTCTATGGGAGTCCTGCTAAACCTCAAAAAATCGCAGCTGCAGCTCTCCCAGAGGCTCCTTTTCATAGGAACTCTTCTGGACACCTCCTGTGCGAAAGCATTTCTTCCAGAGGACAGGAGGAGCGATATCCTTCAGATGGCCCTATACATCAGAGAGAACAGCTCGGTTTCAGCTCTCTCGATGCAACGGATGCTAGGTCTCATGGCATCATTGGTGTTCACTGTGCCCCTAGCACGCCTTCACATGAGAACCTCTCAATGGATGCTCAGTACTCGGTGGTCCCCAACCACTCACTCTCAGTCCTTTCTCATCAAGGTGACAGAACCTCAGAAGAGATCACTCACCTGGTGGTCGCAAGAAAACAATCTTCTGGAAGGGTACCCCTTTGCTCCTCTGGATCATGAGATTTCCATTACCACAGATGCGTCCCTGATGGGGTGGGGAGCTCACTGTCAGGCTCTCCACACTCAAGGTACGTGTACTCAGGACAAGTCCCAGCTTCACATAAATGTCTTGGAAATGAGAGCCGTCCTTTATGCAGTCCGGGCTTTGAAGGACATTCTCTGTCACAAGAACATTCTCCTTCATACGGACAACAAAGCAGTGATGCATTACATCAACAAGCAGGGCGGTGCTCACTCCTACCCCTTATGTAGGGAAGCTATGAGGGTGTGGGAATGGTGCTTGGAGCACAAGGCTCTAATTCATGTGGTCTCTCTGCCGGGGGTACAGAACAAACTGGCAGACCGTCTCAGCAGAACAGAGACAGATCCTCACGATTGGTCTCTCGACTCAGCCATAGCTCAGTCACTATTCGCAGACTGGGGAACTCCAGACCTGGAACTTTTTGCATCCCCACTCAACACAAAACTGCCTCTCTTCTGCTCCAGAAATCCAGGGCCTGGCATTTTCTGTCGGGATGCTTTCAGGCTGCGGTGGACAAAACTCTTTCTATACGCCTTTCCGCCTCTTCCTCTAATTCAGAGAGTACTTCTCAAATTCGAGTCCCAAGGGGACAAAATGATCCTCATTGCTCTCTTCTGGCCTCAACAGATATGGTTGCCACTACTCAACAGTATGCTGGAAGCTCCTTCGAAACCGCTTTCCCTTCAGACGAACCTTCTGACTCAGGGGCCTGTGGTCCATCCCAACCTGAGGTCGCTTCACCTTCACGCTTGGCTGCTGAAGAGATAGAAGTGAACAGGTTCAATGTCTCTTGCAGGGTTTCGGATATTCTTCTTTACTCTTGCGCAAGCCAATAGGAACATAACAGCCAAATGGAGCGTTTTCACTCTGGTGTGCAAAATCCTCTTTGAATCCTTTTTCCTGCCCACCAGATAAAGTTTTAGAGTACCTTTTAGACCTCTCAAATTCAGGTCTGCAATACTCTACAGTTAAGGTTCACCTTTATGCCATTTCAGCTTATCATGAGCCAGTACTTTCCTTGTCACTGGCTCAGTTACCTGTGGTTAAGAGGTTTCTTAAGGGAATTCTGCATACCAGACCTCCTATAAGACGTCCAGTGGTAGCCTGGGACATAAATCTTGTACTAGACCTGCTCACTCGAAAACCTTTTGAGCCTCTAATTACCTGTGAGTTAAAATTTCTCACTTGGAAAACGGCCTTCCTAGTGGCCATTACCTCAGCCTGCAGGGTCTCTGAGATACATGCCTTGGTCACAGACCCTCCGTATACTGTGTTTCATAAAAACAAAGTAGTTCCATTTCTTACACATCTCTAAGTTTCTCCCTAAGGTTGTTTCAGAATTCCATCTAAATCAACCTTTGGTCCTTCCTTCTTACTTTGCGAACTTCCAAAATGGAGGAGAGCGTTCTCTTCATTCCTTGGACGTCAAAAGAGCTTTGTGTTTCTATCTAGATAGAACAAAAGACTTTCGCAAAGCTCAACAACTGTTTGTTTCCTTCAGCGAGACCCGGCTGGGTCAACCTGTCGCTATCAAATGTATTTCAGCATGGCTGGTGGCATGCATTCACCACTGTTATTACATGGCACAGGTTAAGCTGGAGGGCAGAGTGTACTCTCGCTCTACTAGAGCGATTGCGGCATCCCTAGTGGAAATCCGCAACGTGCCCATTGCAGATATTTGCAATGCAGCTACGTGGAGCTCAGTGCATACTTTCATCAAACACTGTGCCCTGGATGTCCATGCCAGATGACATCTTTCTTTTGGCAGAACCATCCTTAATGGACTCCAGTCCTAAAACTGTGAGCTCTTGGTCTCTCCTGCTGCCCTTTCAGGGGATTATTAGCTCGGTACTCTCCCATTAGTGTGAATGAGTGGTAGAGACTTTATGTCCAGGAAGATATGGAAATTACGTACCTACCGTAATTCTTGATCTTCTTGGATGAGTCTCCACCACTCATTCACACGCCCACCCTCCATCCCCCGAGCTCTCTTCTGTTGTTGGTCTTCACTCCCTCAGTCTTTAGGATGCGAAGACTTCTTTGTTGACCCTTCTTATACGGGTCATCCGGACTATCTCATGTCCAGTTTTTGGTTAGGCTATCCTTCTAGGTTAGTTACGCTGCACCTCCTCGGAAAAAAAGCTACTGAGGTGGTTTGATGGTCGACGCCGAGATAGTCATTACCGCATGAGCTGAGGCTTGCGGTGCTGCTCCTCACGGCTCCATCTCTGGCACCGACCCTCTAGCAAAAAAGTTTGCTCCTGCTGGGTCCTGGTGCCACTGGCGCAAATCCCATTAGTGTGAATGAGTGGTGGAGACTCGTCCAAGAAGATCAAGAATTACGGTAGGTACGTAATTTCCATTTCTTACACATCCCTTTTTCTGAAATATGCTAACCTCTTGGACTTTGTTGATTTCCTTGAGACTCTTGAAAGTTTCTTATCATTCTTATCATGTACCACCCTCTCCCTCCTTTACCCGATGGTATACATATTAAGCTCCTTTAGTGTCTCTTCGTATGGCTTCTGGTGCAGACCCTGCACCATTTTAGTTGCTCTCCTCTGGACTACTTCCATCCTATGTCCTTACGGAGATGGGGTCTCCAGAACTGCATGCAGTACTCCAGATGGGGTCTCACCAATTGTCTGTACAGACAGATAACAACCTCCTGTTTTCTACTGGTGATGCCTCTCCCTATGCATCCCAGTATCCCCCCAGCCCTCCGTACTACCTTCACATATTGCTTGCCTACCTTTAGGTCATGTGATATGACAACCCCCAGGTCCTTTTCCATTTTTGTTGTTGTTAGTAACCCCCCCTTCCCCCACTGTGTACTCTTCCCCTGGGTTTTTTCCCCCCAGGTGCATTACTTTGCTCTTCTTTGCATTGAATCTAAGCTGCCATACTTTTGACCATTCCTCCAACCTTGCCAAGTTCCTTCTCATCCTTTCCACCCCCCTTTTGTATCAACCCTGTTGCAGATCTTTGTGTCATCTGCAAAGAGGCATACTTTTCCTTCCAGTTCCTCTGCAATGTCACATATTTATTTTTTTAGCTTTTGTTGACCAGGTAAGTACACTAGACAAGTTATATGCCTATTTTCAGGTGCGACCCGGGAGAGTACAATGAGATACAGATACAGTGAGATACAGATTCATACAGAGAAGAATATAACACAAGTTCGGCAGTATACAGAGTCAAAATAGAACCATGTGAACATAACCAGAAGACAGTAAGCACAGTTAAGATATGTACAGGATATATCTACATAGAGACACCAAGGCTAAGAACAGTACAATTTTACAAGGTATACACGGTTCTGAGCAACAAACAGAGCCACAGTCTGAGTATCTCCTGAAACAGAGAAAAAATACATTATATGCACCTCATAAAAATATTAAAGAGGACCGGTCCTGAGCTGGCCCTTGGTATGGCCCAGTAGTGCTACTATTTACGACACCAACCACCTGGAGGTTCGGTAGCGAGGCTGGACCGTTGGAGGGTTGTGCCAGGGAGAGGGATTAAGCACCCTACGGGCTGCTCTTCCTCTCTGGGAAGGGGTGTGCTGCATGCCTCTCCACTATACTGCCACCACCTGGGTGACCACGGGTGGTGACGGTGCGGTAGAGGAAGCAGGCAGTAGGGGAGGGGCTGACATCAGCTAGGGACCTGAGCGGAGGCACGTCTCAGCGCACCCCTGTCTTATTGGTCCCCCTAGAGTGCTGATGCCGGGGGGGGGGGATAGGACCAGAACAAGGATAAGCACCCCACAGTTGCGCCTGTAGACAGGCCTCAGTGTCGGTGATCAAGGAGGAGCCGGGGGAAGCAGCTCAGGTGCACGCTCTCACCAACGTATGCAGGGGAAGGGGCACTCCTCCTTCCTAACTGGGGGGGGTTACCCCGGGGGGCATTAGTGAATTAAGGAGAGCGGGGTACTCCTCTGGGCTTTCGGCTCCGGCCGTCCCTTTGCAAGGACGCATGTGAGACCCCAAAGAAAGGGGCAGCTGTGGTGCAAGGGGGGAGTGTAAAGAATAAGTAAACAAAAAAAAGAGGACCAGTCCCAGTACTGAACTCTGTGAATTTTCTTTAGAATCCTTAGGGCTAGAATTAAATTTTTTTAGTTGAAGTTTGGAGTTAGGTAAGCTTGTTGTCCTGTCGACATGGTCTTACTAATTTACAGTAATTTCTATAAATATTTATTTATTTAGTTTTTGTTGACCAGGTAAGTTCATTAGACAAATAAAATGCCTATTTTCAGGCACAACCCAGGGGAGTACAAGAGCAGGGTTAACAATAAATGCAATGAGATGGGAAAACCAAGTAGAATGTACAAGAAAAGCATACAAAGAATCCACAAAACTGCTGCCAAATTGGATAAACACTGATAGTGGTACAGATAACTGATACAGGCATATAGCAATAGCCATGAACAGGCAAAAAGCAAACTGAACCAACAATAAGTGGAGCTAAATTAAAAAATGAGTAGACTCTGGAATGGTGACAAGTGCTGGGAATCAGCAAAACAGTAAGGAACAGTAGGTACTGGCAGAAACATCCAAAATAACCAAATAACCAAGGTGGGCAAAGAGCCAAAAGAACAAACAAAAGTGAGAGGAACAAAAACATCCATGGAGGATTAAGCACAGGAAAAGGTGTCAAATTTAGTATTTGGAAATGGTTCAGGTGCAGGAGTACAGATAACTTCAGAATAATATATGGGGTGGTGTGCATGAAGAATGTAATTCACACCAGAGGTGTGTGATGCTACATAAATTCCAAGAGCGAAGCTTTGGAGTTTTAGTCAAGCATCACACACCGAGGGTGTGAATTAAATTAGAGTAATCACAGCACTCCATATTTTATTTTATATAATTACTGGCCATCAGTTTTTTCTTTGCCCCCCCCGCCCAATGCTACTTGTGCTGTTTTTTTAGATTTATTATCTGATACTAAGACTGAGAGGGGGTTAGGAGAGAGATCAATTGGTGCTGGTCTTATAGGGTGCCAGAAATACTGGTATATTTCCTTTTTTATTTTTATTTTTTTTTTAATGCTTAAAAAATTTGTAATTGGTGTCGGATGTTGCAGGCTGTCATGGAAACGGTAGTTCGTTGTCCGTGGCTACTGTGAGGACTCCTGTAATCAGGCAGTGGAAGTTTAGCTGTGATCCAACGTGAGAATGCAGAGGAACACTGTCCTACCACTTTGTACAGGTTACTTTGATATTTTTTTTGTGACACTGAACACTGTCCATGACAGAATCGCAGTCACTCCTTTGCAGTGAAACCAGGGTGATCCAGAAAGTGTTGCGCTCTGCACGAAGGCAGGCAGTCTTGAATGTAGCAGAGATTAATTGATCTTCCTGGACATAAAGACTCTACCACTCATTCACACTAGTGGGACTACGCCAGAGGCACTAGGACCAAGCGGGAGCCAAAAATCTTGAGGGCCAGCGCCAAGGTAGGACCACGCATGCGTGGCACCGTGAGACTGGCTCACGCCACATAGGCTATCTCGGCGTCGACCTCCAACCACCTCAGTTCCTTTTTTCCTGCCATCAAGTGCACTTTAGTGACCACATTGCTCACCCACCGGGAGTCAGATCTTCACGTCTATATGACAGCAGCATAGTCGTTCAGTATTTGATTCATTTTAGTAAATTTATTATTTAATTGTAGGAAAAAATGTTTATCCTTTTTTCAATGAGGAACAGAAGAAGTCTTATTCAGCCCACTTTGATGAGTCGACCATGAATGGGGCTGGTGACGGTAGGGTGACTTCGCTTGAAAACTGTTTTAGCAGCAGGGCTGGGCCTGGTCCACTGCCCTCTTTGGAGGGGGGGTCTGACCACAGGCAGTCCGATGCTTATGAGGAAGGGCAGTCCTCTCCAAAGCACAAAAAGAAGTGGGCCTATTCCCGATTGAGGACAGGGACCCGGCACCGCTCAGCTTCAAGCTCTTCTTCGTCCCGCCTGTCAGAGAAGAAGTGGTACCGCTCGAGGTTGCCTTCTGGTGCGTGTGCATGGAGATCGTCGGTAGCATGGGACAGGAGGCCGACCCTGGCTCTGTCAGGGTTGTCTGCGATCTTGGTTCCCGGCGGCCGTTATCCTCGACTCTGGACTCCTTCCCCGCCCCTAGGGGGGGTCCTCCACTGAGCAGTTTCATCACTCGGCTGCTCTTTTGGAGCAGTGGGTCCGGCAGTTGTCCCAGCTTCCCAAACCTGCAGAGCCAGCCCTGGGTCCTTTGGGTCTGGGTCCTGTGGCCCCACGAATGGGGTGGTTGGGTCAACCTAGTCATGCGACAACTTCTTTGGTGCCGTCGACGCCGCATTCGTGCTTTTTCCCCCTCATATGGCTGCGGTGCAGGGGCCAGCACAGGTACTGCCTTCTCCTTCTCCTACTCTTTCTTGTATTTTCAGGTCTCCAGCCTTGGGTGCCCCAGTGTTGGGGTTGGGGTCTCTATGTGCTCGTGTGGTGCAAGTTGCGGTGCCACCCTGAGCTATGACCTTCGCAGCACTGCTCCTGGTGCCATGCGCGGCGCTGCCTCAGGTGTCAGGATTTTCGACTTTGATTCAGGAAGCGCATCCTCCTGCTCTTTTTACTCCCTTTCCTTTCTATACTATCCCTTCTGGGCTAGTAGGAGATAATAGTGAGTTGGATCCTGATGTACGATTAGGGGACGATATGGATGAGGATTCATCCTTTGGAGTGGAAAGTAAGCCCTTTGCTTCAGCAGAGCTCTTGGTCAAGGACCTGTCTTTTAGGTCTCTTTTGAAGAATATGATTTCCACCCTTTCTCTCCAGACTTCTGAGGTGGATCCTGGGAAGCTGTTGTGCCTTCAGTATCTGCATGTCCCTGAAATCCCTGTGGAATTGACACCTCCAGTGCAGCCCTCTTTCGAGACTCTTTCACAGACGGTGTGGGATAGTTCAGCACTCATTCCTTCTGTGGCTAAGTCCATTTACAGGAAATACTCTCCCCCTAAGGATAGGCCAATCCTTGCCTCTCAAGCCTTTGTGGACACCATAGTGGTCTTGGCAGAGAATGACAAAGCTGTTCTTCCTCAGGAGTCTACGGCTCGTCAAGTAAATAAACAATCCTGTAAGATCGACACTCCGGGGCAGCAAGTGTTTGCTGCTGCTACCCTAGGTATTCGTATTATTAGCTACCAGGGCTATTTCTCTCAATATGAGTATACCCTCTGGCATTCACTCAAAGCCACTGCGAAGGCTCTTCCAGAGTCGGACATTAGTTCAGAGCTTCTCCAGACCATTACTAGAGGCACCGAGTCCAACAATCAGCAACTTAAGGCTATCATGGATGCCTTTGACACTGCTTCTAGAGCAAGCGGCCGGGATATGTACCTGGCATCACTCATGGCTAAGGACTTAGGGGTTCACAAATGATGCTCAACAGACAGTCATGAACTTTCCATTTGATAGAGTTTATCTGTTTGGCCCACAGGTGGAGCAGGCACTGGAGGCCACTCAGAAAACTAGGACTGCTATAAGATGGCCAGACAGGATGCTGCTGCCCCTCAGTGGGGCGGAAACTGCCAGTAGTTTCATAACCGTTAGTCCTTTCGTGGTAAAGGCTGAGGGGGCTTTAACAAGAGCCAATCTCCTCAGCCGCAAAAGAAAATGCAGCAGAAGGCACGGGGCCCAAAGGCACCTAGTGCCACCCTTTGAAGACCCGGCCCATGCCCCACCTCAGCTGCCTGAGGGGGACTCTTCTTTGGCAGTAGAGGGGAATCATACTCAGTTTTACAACCAGTGGAAGTCAGTCACAACAGACAAATAGATCCTCTGGATAATTTTGCAAGGGTTATTCTCTAAATGTTTCGGATAACCCTCCAGATCATCCACCTAAACGACAGCCCAGACTATCTTATCACTCAGTCTGACATCCTTACTTCCGAGATTCAGGGCCTTCTGAACAACAGGGCAGTAGAAGTGGTTCCACAAGCAGAAAGGGACACAGGTTTCTGCTCCCACTACCTCCTAGTTCCAAAGAAAACAGGTGGTATATGCCCTATTCTAGATCTAAGGAAGTTAAACAATTATCTCTTCAAAGAGAAATTCAAGCTGATATCGTTCGGTACACTCCTACCTCTGATTCATCAAAGTGATTGGCTGGCCTCTGTGGACATCCAAGATGCCTACCAATATGTCCTGGTGTACCCATGCCACCACAAGTAGCTATGCTTTGTGGCACTGGGCCAGCACTACCAATTCAGAGTCCTGCCCTTGAGTCTTTGTAAAGTGCTTTGCAGTACTCGCAGTGCATCTCGGGAAACTCGGGGTTGCAGTGTTCCCGTACCTGAACGATTGACTCCTTGTGAGTTCCTCCAGACAAGGGAAGCAGGAAGCAGTGGCCACAACTTCCAAGTTCCTCACACCCATGGGAGTTCTGCTGAATCTGGAAAAATTGCAGCTTCAGCCCTCTCAACAACTTTTCTCCATAGGAGCTCTCCTGGACACCTCCAGAGCAGGAGCCATTCCAGAAGACAGGAGAAACGATATTCTCCATATGGCTCACTTCACCAAAGAGAACATCTCAGTTCGAGCTCTCTCGATGCAGTGGATGCTGGGTCCCATGGCGTCGTCTGTGTTCACGGTACCCCTGGTTCATTTGCACATGAGAACCACACAGTGGATGCTCAGTACTTAGTGGTCTCCGACCACACACCCGCAGTCCTTTCACATCAAGGTGACGTAACCCCTAATGAGGTCACTCACCTGGTGGACCCAGGAGGACAACCTTCACCAAGGTTTTCCCTTTGTCCCACTGGAGGCACAGATCACCATCACCACAGATGGCATCTCTGATTGGTTGGGGAGCTCACTGTTGGGATCTCCACACCCAGGGCTTGTGGAGTCAGGATGAGTCTGAGCTAAACATAAATGTTCTGGAAATGAGAGCTGTCCTGTACACTGTCCGAGTCCGGAAGGATATCCTCTGTCACAAAGTAATTCTCCTTCAGATGGTCAACAAGGCAGTGATGTATTACATCAACAAACAGGATGAAGCACACTCTTACCCTCTGTGCAGAGAAGCCATGAGAGTGTGGGAATGGTGCCTCAAGCACAAAGGCCTGATCCAGGTGGTCTACCTGCCAGGAATCCAGTACGATCTGGCAGATCGCCTCAGTAGAACAGAGGTGGATTCACACCAGTGGTCTCTCAACTCAAACGTCATACAATTGCTCTTTGAAGAGTGGGGCACTCTGGACCTGGACCTTTTTGTGTCCCCACTCAACACAAAACTGCCTCTATTCTGCTCCAGAAATCTAGAACCTGGCATTTCTGTCAGGATGTATTTACACTGCAGTGGACAAGATGCTTTCTGTATGCATTTCCTCCTCTTGCCTTAATTCAGAGGGTGCTGCTCAAGCTGGAGGCACAGGGGGAGCATGATTCTCATCGCCCCATACTGGCCTTGTCAGATTTGGTTTCCATTAATCAATAGATTATCGGAGATTCCACCAAGACAACTACCACTTCAAATGGACCTCCTGACCCAGGGCCCATTGGTCCATCCCAACCTGATGTCCCTTCTTCTCCATGCCTGGCTCCTGAGGAGGTAGAAGTAGGTAGAGTCAATGTCTCCCTTAGAATCTCAGCCATTCTCCCAGCAGCGTGCAAGCCGTCTACTTGGAAAACCTACACGGGAAAGTGGAAATGGTTCTCCATCTGGTGCACAAAGTCCTCCCTGGACCCCTTTTCTTGCTCACTAAACTAGGTGTTGGAGTACCTGCTAGACCTGTCAAATGCAGGCCTACAATACTCAGTGGTGAAAGTGCACCTCTGTGCGATTTCGGTTCACCACAGATCTATCCACAGTATGTCAGTGGCTCAGCTGCTCTTGGTCAAGAGGTTCCTTAAAGGTATCCTCCACACTAGGCCACCAGTCAGGAGACTGGTAGCCACTTGGGATATCAACCTTGTACTAGGCAAACTCACCCGTAAACAATTGGAGCCTCTAGCAGCCTGCGAGTTGAAGTTCCTGACCTGGAAGACTGCTTTCCTTGTAGACATTACTTCTGCTTGCAGGGTGTCTGAAATACATGCCCTGGTCACAGACCCACTGTATACAGTATTTCACAAGGACAAGAAGGTTCTTAGAACTCACCCAGATTTCTTCCAAAAGTAGTCTCGGAATTCCACCTGAACCAGCCCTTGGTCCTTCCGACCTACTTTGCGAAATTTCAGAATGAAGGGGAACGTACCTTACATTCTCTGGATGTGAAGAGGGTTTTGCAGTTCTACATTGACAGAACAAAGGAGATTTGCAAATCCAAGCAACTCTTTGTCTCATTCAGCATGGCCCGGCTGGGTTAGCCTGTTGCCATCAGGTGCATTTCGGCATGGCTGGTAGCATGTCTCCACCATTGCTATTTGATGGTGCAGGTCAAGCTGGAAGGCAGGGTGTATACCCACTCTACCAGAGCAGTCGTGGCATCTCTGGCAGAAATTTGTAACATTCCCATTGCAGACATCTGCAGTGCAGCCACGTGGAGCTCTGTGTACACCTTTGTGAATCACTGCGCCTAGGATGTCCATGCCAGACAGCATTCATCCTTTGGCAGGACAATCCTTAATGGACTTCTGTCCTGAGTGAGCTCCTTTCTCTCCTGCCGCCCTTCTCTGGGGGTTATTTTGGCTTAGTACTCTCCCAATAGTGTGAATGAGTGGTGGAGACTTTATGTCCAGGAAGATATGTAAATTATGTATCTGCCGTAATTCTTGATCTTCTTGGACAAAGTCTCCACCTCTCATTCACATGCCCACCCACCATACCCCGAGCTCACTTATCTTGTTTTTGGTCTTTACTTCCTTGTTGGCTGGGCTGTGAAGACACTGTTGAATTGACCCTTCTTACACGGGTCATATGGACTATCTATGTCAGACAAAAGTTAGTTTTACTAGGTTTGTTTACGCTGCACCTCCGCAGTAAAAAAGGTACTGAGGCAGTTGGAGGGTCCACGCCGAGATAGTCTATTCGGTGCGTGCCAGTCTCGCGACGCTGCACATTTGCGGTCCTACTTCAGCACCAGCCCTCCTGAAGATTTTTGGCTCCCACTCAGTCCTAGCGCCTCTGGTGTAGTCCCACTAGTGTGAATGAGTGGTAGAGACTTCATTCAAGAAGATCAGAAATTACAGTAGGCACATAATTTACATTTTTCACTTTTCAGCCTTTTTAAAAAAAAGTGTAATGTGGGCATAATTTGAAAATAAAGTTAACACATTTAATAGATATAAGCTGATTTCACTTTTAAAACTGAAAGTGAAGTGCTGTGTCAAACTGAGTGCCGCACTCGAGACAGTGTGAGAAAGCGGGTCTTGAGACAAGAGCAGCTTCATTCTGAGATGACTCGTGTTTGCCATAATAACCTAACTGTTATTATGGTAGATAATAACTGGTGAACAATGCTGAAAAAAATTAATGACCAGTTATTATACTTTGATATGAAATTATATACTCAGTACACTTTTTAACAAGAGTATTTGTGCATGTGACTATCTGTAGAACTTATCCTTATAGAGTTGATCCTGTAGCAGATCTAGTTCAATTGTTTTGTGATCCTTTGCCAAAAATGGGAAACGCTGCAATTCCCTAAAAGCTGTTGTCAAGTATGTGTAAGATATTTGTGGTATTCCGCTGAGAATTGCAACCTGTTTTTCTGTTTTATCCTTCTATGATTAGTGATCTGGACCTCCTGCAGCCTTTGTCTGTGCCTCATCCCATTCAGAAAGTTTTAGTGATCCACTGCCTGACCCCAGATCACTGCTCAACCCTGTGGTGTACTACATTCAAGGTGGGGCCACGCCTGTCAGCTTTTTCCTCCTCCATACATTGAACTGTTGGCAGTGGGTGGGAGGAGGCATTTAAGGAAGTTGCCAATGATTTGGATGGAGCTCTTGGAAGTATGGTGGGGTATCATTCCTTTATTCCACAAAGTCTCCCCCAACCCTCCCGTGAATGCAGTACATGTGCTGTCAAGCCTTGACAGCATGTGTGCATCCTTCTCTCCACTGTGTTCTTCCTAGCAACACTGCCCTCCTTTCCTTACCTAGCTAGCAATATCACATTGACAAATCTGTCCTATCCATCCACCCCAGAAGTGGCGCGCCTCATCCTGCCAGCCAGCTGTGGTATTCTGGGCTTGGATGCAAACGTGTGTTGTTAGTATAACAAACAACTCCCAGTGCCACTATAATGTCAGACTGCCCCCTAGTCACATTTTATTTTTGCTTTCACATCCACTTAGCATCTCACTCGTTTGTGTCACCTATGCCCTGTCTCCTACAGAGGCACTCCACTGGCCTCCAGGAACTTCCTTCATATACATATAGCCATCAGTAAGAAATTGTGCCCCCAGCTTGGTGCCCTTTACAGGAATACATCCTGCCTTCCTATCCCAGTCTGGTGTGAGAGTGTTCATAAGATAATCTTATTGCAGTTTGACCATGCGGGTGTGGTCTATAGAGGTGTGTCCAAATCTACCATTGCCAGATTGGACCCTCTCTTTCACTCCTTTTACCATTTTACTACAGACTCTCCTCTTCTCACTTATCACTGTTCCCTTTACCAACTTCTCTCGCTCTCTTCTCTAGCTTCTCTGTGCCTTTCTCATGGTGCTTCCTTCCTAAATTCTAGTTATCACCCTTCCCTCCTATCTCTCAAACTGTCTCCCTCTGTTCCCTCCTCCTACACCCTGCACTCTTGCAAAACTGGTTGTTCACTATCCTCCATTGCTGTATATCTCTTGGCCAGTTCTACTTTTTGATATTCCTGCCTTTACTCTGGAACCTCTCCCCATCCTCTCTTCCTCTCACCCACTCGTACCTCTCTCTTTCAAACCACTCCTGTGGTCTAATTTTGCTCCTTATTGCTCCTGCCCTCAATTTGATGCTTCCTGACGTTGTAGGCCTCTGCTTAGGTTTTCTCTTAGTGCAAATCTAATGTGTTTTGCTTGCTTCTTTGATAAATCTAGCCTTATTTATTGTGCTCATCTGTCTGATTTTTACTATGTACTGTGTTTCCCCTTCATAGGGACATAACATGACGTTATATTGCTATGCCAGTGTATAGCATTTACTGCAGTTATGCTTGCTTCTAATTGTCACCTTAACCTGATGGTATTGTACCAGTTCTTACTTCTTGTTCCCCCTTCCCAGGTCACGCCTTGAAATGAGCCTTGGCTCAGTGCACTTTCTCATCACAATTTTCTAATAAATAAACGTAATAAAACCCCTCAGGTGTCCCAGAGTCAGACGCTTCTGATTTATCCCACAGTGGGTTGTCCTCTGCCATCACCTCAGAAAAGCAGGCTTTTTAGGTTAATGTTGGTGGGGAGTGGGGGTGCCTGAAGTGTCAGTTGGCCTGGGGGAGAGTGGTGTCAGCTTTTATTCAATATGGTTCTCAAGCACCTCCTCTGATTTGTTCTGTTCTCCACCTTATAGGTAGTACCCATATAATGGCATGTGGTTACCCACGCCATCAATACCATGTCACCAGCCTCCATAGGAGGCAGAGATGCAGCAGATTGACACACTCCCCCTTCAGTCTTAAAGTGCTTCCTCCACAGAATGCCCAAGACTCTGCAAGTCCAGTGGAGGAAGTCCATCTTGAGTCTCAAACCCAGATCTCCCATGTGGTACTATGACATGGTAGCACTGGGCCTAGTTTAACTTCTTATGTTAATTTGTAACATAATACTCCTTTTAGAAACATTAGTATGGTAGAGTGTACGTGTTTCTGTCACTGCTGCCTCCTCTTTTAGTTTTCAGAGCCTCAGTGTTTTTTGGACTCCTTTAGAAATGAGCCTTGTTGTTCTCATAAGGGCTTTTCTGGTAAAATAATTTTAATAAATATATACATATAAATAAATAAGTACACCACATTATTATTTTAGTCACAGCACATTTTCCCACCTACACAAAAAAAGGAAAGATGTAGACCCTCAGTACAGCATAAGTAAGGAATACGCCACACTGGCCTGTTGAGCACAGCTGTAGAACTACTGCTGGTGATGGCAGCAGCTCGAGCTTGGGAACGAGCCTGGTCATCAGTGGCTGGCTGAGGGGAAGATGATCGATTGTCTGCCTTGAGTAGGGAGGGAAATCATTCTTGCTGCAACGCTGCCATGTGGGTGACAGTACAATAAGGCATTGAGAGGAAGGGAGATGATGCTTGCCTGGGACCTGTGCTGTGTGCATTTTGGGTACATGCACATTAGTCCCTCTAGTGTTCTGGCATCTTCTGGGGGGAGAAAATGTAAAGCAGTCTGTTGTCAGCATCCTTGGTACCCCACTCAAGGGTCTACACTCCCACTTCTTACCCCGCCCAAGGATCAGCTGAGGCTCTGTTGATGATGGCAAGCTAAGGTATGTGGGGGCTCGGGAGATTCAGGGAAGCCAGTGCTGGAGACAGAGGGGGCATTACATACAAACTGCAACAAAAAAAAAACAAGGAATAAGCCACAACAGACTGTAGTTTAAAAGTTATTGATATATGTCCCAGGGGCATAAAGACACAAAGCTGAAGGCCATGTGGCTTTATGGCACTGAGAAGTACATCAGAAATTTTTTAAACCACAGCCTGGAGTTATTCTGCTTATTAAAGTGCATTTTGGGATTGTAGTTTAATAGAATGTACTGAAACAAGGTTGCTGGGTGCAATCAAAGAAGTAATTTTATTTCTAAGGAATAGAATGCATTAAATAGTCTCCTTTAACAGAACTATGACATTTTCTGATTGTTAAGTGCTGTTGATTGTAAACTAAACACAACTGTGTGAGCTCAGCTGTTTGCAAAAGGCTTCAGTTCAATCAATCAATCAATCAAAATCTTTATTTATTCAGGCGAACATCATTGAGCATAGCTCATTTACAAGATGGACCTGATTGGTCAGAAACAACATAAAGGTATAATTTCACATATATACAAATACAAATTGAGTAAAGAACAAAGACTTAATAAATGAACAGGTACAATAATATACACATATATACAAGGCGGTTAACCAATGATTTTGGGCACCAAAGCAAAAGGAAAAAAAAGACAGATTTGACTAACTAAAGGTAGGGTATTGGGATTTTGGAGATAATCTGGTAAGATGTAAGTGGATGAGTGCTTAAACAAGTAAAGGTGGGGAATATAAAAGGGCAGGGGGTAAGGGTATGAAGGGACTAGGCCTTGTGGAAGCAATTGCATATCTCTGGGAAGAGACTTATATACAGCTTTTAAAGGATGCTATAGGAATGAAGGTGTTCAACTTCAGGGTCTTCTGCAGAGAATTCCAGATAAGTGCTAGAAAGTAGTTGATTGCAGCCCTCCCATGCCGGTACTGGCATTTGGTACCTTCAAAGTGATGAGGCTATTGCTTTAGGGCATATGGCCTGGGTGTAACCAGAGTAAAGCAATCTGAGATGTAGGATGGTAGTTTGTTTGTCAGAGCTTTGTAGATCCATAAAGCAGCATTTTTGTTCCTTCTGTGATGTAGGGATGTCCAGCCAACTGCAGTATAGAGAGAACAGTGGTGGGTGCTGAAAGGAAGGTCTGTGATGAATCTTAGAGCTCTATGGTACAAGGTATCCAGTTTATTTAAGTAGGACAGAGAGCAGTGGCCATATAGGAAGTCTGCATAGTCGATGAGGGATAGAAATGAGGCCTGGATTTGTTTCTGTTTAGACTGTCTGGTTAGATAATGTTTGATCCTGAAGAATAGGCCGAGTCTCTGTCTGAGTTTTTTCAGGAGCTCGTCAATGTGCTGAGTGTAATCAAGCCTGTTATCAATCCAAACCCCCAGATATTTGAATTTATCAACATATTCAAGGCTTTCTCCAAGGATGGTAGATAGCTGGGGAAGAATGTTTGGTGAGAGAGTGGTAGAATATATATTGGTGGAGAAGAACATAGCTTTAATCTTTTTGGCATTTAATAGGAGTTTCTTTTCAAGTAATTTGTGTTGCAGCAGGGAGAACTCAGATTGTAATAGTTCACAGGCCTTTGTTGGTGATGGATTGCTGACATATAGGACAGTATCATCTGCAAAAAGGTGAACATTGGCTTTAGTGAGGCTGGAATCAATGTTGTTGATGTAGATGGCAAAGAGGATAGGGCCCAGGATGGAACCTTGAGGTACTCCTCTTAGGAGTGGTTTTGAGGAAGATAGGTCGCCTTCACTTTTTACCTGCTGTATTCTACCAGTGAGGTAACATCTGAACCACTTAAGAGAGGTGGGTCAAGGCCTAAGGAATGCAGTGAGGAGATTAGTAGATCATGATCCACAGTATCGAAGGCTTTACTTAAGTCCAGAAATACAGCACAGATATTATTTTTTTTGTCTAATTCAGTCTGCCAGTCATTTGTAACTTTTGCTAGGCAGAAATGGTGCTATGCATGGTTCTAAACCCAGATTGAGCAGGATTAAGGAGGTTATTAGCATCGAGGTAGTCACTTAGTTGGATGCTCACCAGTTTTTCTAGCATTTTGGACAGCACTGGTAAGATGGATATAGGCCTATAATTGTTGAGATCCGTGGGGTCCCCTGCTTTAAGGAGGGGAAACACTTGTGCTGTTTTCCACAATGAAGGAATAGAACCAATGGATAAGGACAAGTTGAAAAGGTGAGTTAGGGGGCTGCAATGGCAAGCAGTGTAATTTTAGAAAGTAGGGGTCCAGGAGTCTGCTCCTCGCTTTTAGTGGTATTCAGATGGAGCAATAGGTCTTCTACTTGTTTTAATAATATTGGCTTGAAAGAGAATGTAGAAGCAGCCTTCTGTCCTCAGTAGACTGGAAATTAAGTTGTGAACCATTAGATTTGCTGGAGTGGAGTTCTAGCTAGGTCGCTATAGTGAAGTGATTATTGAAAGCATCTAAAATCTTCATGCTTGTCAGTGATAACCACTTATTGAGGTGCACTTGGGATGGTAAAGAAGTGCTAGAATCTTGCCCTAGGATCCCCTTGATAGTGCCCCAGAATCTGGCTGGGTTAAGGTAGGAGGCATCCAGCTCTGCTGTATAGAAGGCAGCCTTGGCATCTCTCACTTTTTGTGCAGCTATTTCTGGCTTTTCTGAATTGTAACCAGTCGTTTGATCCTTGGTCTTTCTTGCCCTTTCCAGAGCTTATTTCTAGCAAGCAATGCAGATTTAAGGTCAGCGGAAACCAGCGACAAGATTTGAGTTTGTTCTGACACTGGTAACTGGTGCATATGTATTGAGGGCACCTATGATTATATCATTTAAAACCTGCAGCGCTGTTTCCACAGAAGCTGTAAGGTAGAATTCTTGCCAGCGTATAGAGTGACACAGATCTTGGAGATATTCTACGATATTAAGGTTCTTTTTAGACCTTCTTGGGAGGAATTTTGCAGGGTTAGATGGCTTGATTGATGATCTTATGCCAGCTATGAGACAGTGATCACTTATGTCACTGAATAGCACTCCAGCGTGTGAATACAGATGGGGCTTATTTACCAACATAATGTCAAGTAGGGTGCTATTACTTTTGTTTTTTGGGTTAATCCTTGGTTCGTTTATTAATTGAGTGAAACCATATGTGTCACAGAAAGATACTAGGGGTGCAGGTGCATTTGATAGCCAGTTTAAGTTCAAGTCGCCTAGAATAATGGTATCCTCAGGGCCCAAATTAATTATATTTCCCAAATGGGTAAGGAGAGTTTAAGGCCGGCAGAGGGGGGCCTATAGCAGCCAACCAGTTGAAAAGTTGTCATATTGGGAAGAGATATTTTAAGGGATAAGCATTCGAATTCTTTAGGCTGAGATGAAATATTAAGGCAAGATGCAGAGATATTTGATTTAACATAAATGTTACAGTGAGAGAGAGTGTGTGTGCGCACAGCCAGGGTAGGGGGCTATGGACTGAGGTATTGATTAAAGACCGAAAACTCAGTGCGTAAGCTGTAGTTTCTGTGCAAAGGGATTCAATGAACAGAGAGGTATACTGATGTTTCTAAAATGGAGTTTAAGAAAATGAGAAATCTGAGAAACGTTATTGGTCTAAACACATCACCTGACCATGCCCCAGGAAATGCATGGTTCATAAGCAACATAACCTAATGTACCTATCAAAAAGTAAAACCTTTTTTTCCATTATATAAGCACAGTAACCCATGACAGTGCATAGGTTTCTTTAGTATTAATTCACTTCCTGTGTATATTCACTTGATATTTTTTTACCAGACTTACATATTCTACCTGGTAAAAGCCTAACTACACAGAAATAAAATCTTTTTCAATTAAAATAAAACCCTTTTCCATTTTCCAAGCATAGTGACTCACTCCAGGACATGGGTTTCTAGAGTATTAATACACTTCCCAGATGCATTGACAGACACTGGGCTTTTGCCTTTGTGCCTTTCAGTTCGCCTGAGGCATACATTAATTGTCTAGAAACCAATGCCCTGCTGTAGATTGTTTATGGTAATTAAATTCACAAATACCAGGATAACTTTGGATTGAATTTAGGAGATCTGATGTCTAACCATGCATCAGTAGTGTTTTAAACTATACCCAGGTACTGACTTTAAATCAATAAGGTTTCTAGATTCTCTCTTGCTGTTTTATAAAGAAAATGTATGTCGTCTCCACAAGTTTACATCTCATTACTTTGAAAAAAAATCCACAAAGGGCAGGTATTAGAAATTATTTGACGTTAATTACTAAAATTACATTAAAATGCTTTGGGGTCTGAGAGATCAGGAAATGACCAGCAGTACAAAAAGCACATCATCCCAGCTTTATGGTAAGTCTAAACATCATATACTGTGTATTTTTCTGTTCAAAACACTATTTTATTACTAATGAATGCTACCAGCAGAAACAAAGCAACATATATTTTAAGTTGCCAGTGACCTTCAAAATGCACAAAGAGCTGATGCTCATCTGTATTTAGTTTTTCTTACCAAACCTCTGCTGCGTTCTACCTGAAAGAAGGGTACAATTTTTCCTGCCAACTGCTATGTCATTTCATGTTGTTTGGTTTACAGCTGTTACAGTAGCACAAAAGGGGGTCTAGTTTGTTATAGTCTGAACTGCTTAAAAATTTTGCAGTACTCTGTAGCAGTGAATTGTATTTCTTAGAACTCTGCAGCAGTGAGTTATATTCGGATATGTATTCCATTGTTTGATGCAAATTAAAACACAGCATTTACCGCCAAACAAATGAGATGTCTTTCTGTGGGTCCTGGTTATTTGAACACAATAAAAGGGTTGATTTTTTTTGTAAGCTTCATTATGAAAGTTAGCTATAGCCCCAAGTGGAGGGGCTTAGGGTTGTAATTTGTAGCAAGTCTTTGTCAGACTCTGTATTAAATGCAGTATCACTCAAGTTGAAGAGGGACTCTTTGTTTTCCGCCCACGTGCACTTCCTGTCATTGACACTGCCCGATCACCAGGCCCCTCACTGTGCACTCATTGTTCCACACACCCACGCCAACGTCAGAATGAATATTCTTGCTGCTGGGACTGAGCTGCTGACCTATCAAGGGGTTCTTCGTGAAAGTGCACTTAGCTGCAGGGAGCTAAGAGGAGACCTTTCAAAATAGGAAAGATGTAGAGGCATAAAGATGAACAGTCACCACTTTTGTGTTCGGTGGTAGCCTTTTGAAATCTATTTTGTTATATCTTGCTGAAGCTTTACATCCCATTACAGTGGCCATGTTCTGTGTCTTATAACTAAAATACTGTACCCACTTGGTAATCTGTTGCATATATTCTTTCAGGGCATGTTTTAATACTTTTACATCCCACCTTCTTTCTCCATCCAGCCAGGGTTCCAGACCACCATTTCTTGTTCATGGTGAGACCTCACCTGGCTTTTACCACCAGTGAGAAATCTAGAAGTAATATCTATATTGCACAAGCACAAAAACATGACAAAATAGAACCAAACAACAGAACATGTTACAGTACAAAACAAAACTAGATACAGAGCTTGGAATGGTTATGCTTAAATATTAAAAACTACAGGACCCCCTGCAACCAATAAGTAAATAAATCCCTCTTCAGAAATTGTAATTGTTACACAATGAAACCCACATGGTGAACTCGACACAGAGATACAAGCAGGCAAGACTATGGGATCTGGGCTGGCTACCTATGCCCCCAAGCCACTCCGGACATAAATCGACTGTAGTTTATTTAGAATCACCAAAGCTTCCAGGCTGAGACCCAAATGGGTTTTTGATCTATAAATGCTTGCATACCCATACAAAATCATGGTGTTTTCTCCAAAGAAAGTAACCCATACTAAAATCTGCACCATACTTTACTTGGTAGTGACCTGTGTAAGAAGGCATTATTTGTTTAAACTATATCCTATATGTATATGAGAGTTATATAGCGACTTGAAACAGGAAAAATGACATATAGACAAGTAGATTAATAGATGTGTAACCCCCCTCCCCCACCTGCTTACTAGGATGGTCTGAGCCCAGGCACTGTAAGGGACTTATGTTCCATGGGCAGATGACACTGGGTTGAAGATGGTGAAAGTTAATGGCTTGATTGATGCATGGTACCTACACTGGAAGTGGCTCCTTAGGCAGGCCTAGAGGTGCTGCCTCTCTGGAAGTTGCACACTTGGCACAGTAGTTATTGGTGTTAGCGGTCCCACATGAAATGTGGGGTCTCTTGCACAAGCTCAGCAGCCACAATTTTTTTTATAGGTGGACACCCTTTCTAATGCATGGAGACTATCTTTTAGACTTTCTTAATAGTTGCCCATTTGCCTTCAAATCTTAAGTGCATCTCCTAGCACTATCAAGTCTCTGCTCTCCAGCATTAATCTAAGTCAAGCAGGGCACACAGACTTCAAGTTGCAATGAAACAAAAACTGGTTCATTCACGGTTTGCGTACACAGACCTTATATGTGATCACTTGTCAGGTGTTAAGTACAGTCTACACATGATGGTATTTCAGGGTATCCTCTCTCCTGAGAAAATCATGACTTCTAATAATGGCATATCCTGGTATCAGCCACAGTCTAGGAATTGCCACTCCTGTTAGGGACTGCAGACTGCTGTGGTAGTGACGAAACCAGAAATCCATGGTGGGCTTCAAAAAAGAAACACCCTGATGATGCACCCAGATTTAATCTTTCAGTTTATCACTATTAGTTACAGCTGTGTTCAATTACTGTTTACAGAAGCCACAGAACTCTCCTGCCTGGCACTGAATATTGCACTCTGCATATTTTTTTTACCAACCCGTAGATGAATTTATGAGGGTAAGCCTTTTCCTAAACTTCAAAGGACCATTAAGTGGTACCAAAGGTATCTTGCCACTCTGTGACTTCTTCCTAGGTTATTGTCTCTCTCTCTCTCCTAAGGTAGTTACCCCCGAACATGGTCTTTACCCTGGAAGCTTTCCAGGCACTCACTTTAGCTAGCTGTGTCAACCTCAACTGGTTCATTAATATCCAGCATCTGGACCCCCTGTACATGGGAACAGCTATTATACTTTAATATTCACTGTGAAATTGTAGCCGCTGACCTTTTTATGTCTCTAAAATCAAGATGGGATGCATGGTAGAAACCATCAGGATGAACCCCTTGAGGGAAAATCTCCCAACACCTTCAGCAGCATCTTTGTGTGAAGTTACATTATGGTTCTCCAGGGACTGGTCCTGATGGGAAATATGTGCCACATCCCAGACTTAGGACCTATTGTGCCACTGTATAAGCCTGGCAAGTCCCAACGACTGGTCACATTCAAAGCTGTGGGAAGAGTCGAATCATGAAGGGCTATGTGAGATTGTGTCCTACTTGGTCTGGGACTTGACTCTATACTCTCCCAATCTGCAGTCAGTTTCAGGCTCACAGATACAGTACATATACCCAGTAGCTTGGTCTTTGCAGCCAGTTTTCTGGCAGGGCCCTTGTTGACTTTTCTTTACTTTATTTTAATTTAATAAAGGTACAGTACATCATAGAAGTAACTCTCCTCTCTTATATATACAAACTTTTCTAACCCTTTCTTTTCTGAAGGCAGTTACATCTAAATCACTAAAAATAAATCTAAGGACTCATTCATGGGCAGTAACTACATAGCATTCCAAAGATATATAAAGTCTATCTTTGTATTGTACTGCAAACCTAGCCACATCATATTGGACCTGCAGTTGTTGAGCATTAAAGGGACACATTCATGTACAGTGGCAAACAAAGTTTGAAAGCCCATGAAAAGTTCTTTTACTTGAGGTATTGGGCATACCTGTAGCTGGAAACAGTCCAGAGATATAGATGACGGAGTCTGTGCTACTACTACATTAGAGCCATTATTGGAACCTTGTGATGTCAGTGACAATCAAGCAATGCCTAACTGCATTGAGTTAAGCACTGCTTGATCATCACTGACATCACAAGGTTCTAAGAATGACTCTAATGTAGTATTTATTTTGCACAGACTCAGTCATCTACTATATATTTCTGGACTGCTTCCAGCTACAGGTATGCCCAATACCTCAATTAAAAGAACAGTTCATGGGCTTTCAAACTATGTCTGACACTGTACATAAATGTGTCCCTTTAAGTTGCATACACAACCAGTTACTAACAATAAACATATTCTAACTACATTTATTAGAAAAGCCTTGTCAAACTTGTGCATCATCTCCGTGAGGGGCATGATGCCCCAGGACTTAGAATTTTTTTCAAAGAGGCCTTCTATCACTGTGCTAGTCTCAAGCTTTCCAGCTTTCCAACAGTAGATTTTTAGTTTCCGCTGAAGAGAGTGGTCACCCTGAATGGTGATCCCAGCTAATTTGACAGCCAAGTACTAAAGATTTTTGTTGTTTTATGAGTTTTTCGGGGTTTTTTTTAGTTAAGATGTATTTGCTGTCTCTTCCTGTGTTTTATCAGAAAAAGAGTGATGATATGCATTTTTTCATGGTTTCCGGATGGTTCTGTGAACCGTGACCTGAACCGTAGAAGATGCTCTGTTCACAATGACTATGATGGAGTTTGCGGTTTGAAGTCACATCCTAGCCATTCCATTTTGATGATTCTGTCTGTATAGTTGGTTTTAGACTTTTTTTTTTTTTAAGACTTTTGCTTTTACCCCCATCTTCTCCCACCCCGTCTCTCTGGCATGCGCACCATGCGTCAAGATACCCTCCCTTCGTGTTGCCCCCTCTGTTGACACCAGACCTCCACCCAGTGGCGGCAGGACTACGGGAGAGCGACCACCTCTCCCAGGAGAGGAGAGCTGCTGTTGGGCTGCTCAATCCTGCTCACCCCTCCATGCCTGCACCCCGATGACCCGAGGTCGTTCCAGAACCCGGGTCGCCGGTGTAACGCAAGGTAAGGAGCCCAGTGCCTCAGCCCTCTGCGTTACCGGGCTGGCTTTTAGACTGTTTTTCAACTCACAGTGACTGTGGTTGACAATAAACTGCCTGTTTTTTTTTTTTTGGTTGTTTTTTTTTTAAAGCATTTTCACATTGCTTATGACAAGTGTGGTAAAATGAACTAAAAATAGTTATCTTACAGTGGCTGTGGTCAACATAAAAGCACACGCTTACAACAACTGAGATTGGTGATTTCACTGTGGCACCATTTTTTTTGGTCTCCAAAGTCGGAATCATAACAAACTGCAAAAAACTTAACTGGGTCCACAGGTTTCAGAAAGTGCCAAATATATGGTGACGATATGAAGAACAGCATACAGTGTTACAGTTGTTTGGAGAGAATCGCTGTTGGCTAAGCAATGATGTATGCAAAGGGTTTTGTCTGCTTCCAAGGAATATGTATTTGTTCTTTCTCTTGCAATGTGCAATTGTATGTTCACTTCTGTGGATAGTTTTATATTCTTGTATGTATTTGTTTTGATAGTTCTGCATTCTAGTTCATGCTTGTTCCATGATTTCATTATCATTTGTTAGCCAACCCTGGCTGCTATCTCTATCAAGAATTCTTCTTGTGTTATTGTGTCCTGATATACTCTCCCCTTGCTAAGAAACTTTCAGATAAAAAGGACTCCAAGAAAAGGCAAGCAGAGGCGTCTTCTTGCACTAATCTAAAGAAGGCAAGAAAAGAAACACTTGTGGGTTGTGAAAAGAAAAATTAAATGAAGAACTCATCCAGCCTACTGGTGATACTACATGCTCTCCATAAAGAAACTCAAAGAACTGTGCCTGTTCTTCCAGACCTTGAAAGAATAGGCGTCAAAAATAGTTCCCTTAGCCGGCCCGGTGGCACTGAGGGTTGAGGCACTGGACGTCACACCTCGTGCCACACCGGCAACCCGGGTTCAGGAACGAGCCTGGGTTGCTGGGGGTTGGCAGGGGAGGGAGAGGATTGAGCGTCCGGAGAACAGCTGTCCTCTCCTTTCCTGGGAGGGACGGGGTCCCTAGTCGGTGCTCGGCTGCCCTCTGGCAGAGGCCGGAGATGCAGCAAGCGCTGACGATGTAGAGAAGGGGCAGGGAGTGGCAGACGTCAGTTCCATGCCTTGACGTCAGGGCGCTAGCCACTCCCCAAGAAACAGGGGAAAATGCCCTTCAACTCTGGCGGAGATGGAGCACCGGAGCTTGCCCTCGATCTGCGGCCGCCCACCTGGCACCCTTCTGGCCGACACTACTGACTTCTTGGGGTGTTGGGGCCCACCTTGTCCCCACCCGGGGGTGGGGTAATCCGAGGCTACATGGGCGACAGAGGACTGTCCGGGTAGGACGGACCGCAGAGGGATGACTCCTTGGTGCTCATGAGGAGACCAGAGCTGAGGGGAGAAGAGGAGGAATAAATATTGAAAAAAATTAAAAAATGGTTCCCTTAGTTCCTCCTGTGTCACAGAGAAAGAATGCTACTTTGATGAGGTTGAGGAGGAATATGTGTTTTTTTTCTTTAATTGTTTACTTCAAGACAACACACAAAGACATTACAGAATAATGTTTGTAGGCTAATATATCTGAGTACCTGATACAAGATACTATAGCAGGTACAACACCTAGTAAGATTCTCATACTGGAATTCTGAAAACTTTCCTAAGACATTTTCATAGTATTGACATTAAAAATAAAAGAGGTAATGGAAAAAGGGGAGATAGACCAGTTAATTAGTCAGAGATACTTTATGGTCATGTGACAATTGGAGTGACATCCTCCAACCCCGATCAAGGGACAAAGGCACCATCAACCTGGGCCATATAGCAAATCCATCTCTGCCACCTGAGGGTAAAGAGTGGCAACTTATCTGTCATACCAGCCATTAACCTTTCCAGCTGATATATTGATAACACTATTTGTCTCCAATCCAAGACTGTTGGTATCACTGGTTTTATCCATTTTCTAGTTATCGCATTTTTGGCTACCAATATCAATACAGGGAGCAAGGTTTTATACCAGAAAGGGGAGTGATGGGGCATTATAGTCAGGAGGACCATTTCATCTGTCAGCTCAACTACTTCTCCCATGCAGTCTCTATGCTCATCTTGTAGGGAACACTAGAACTGAGTCAATAGGGGACAGGACCAAAACACATGCCCCAGGTCGGCTAAATGACTGTGACATCCCCGCCAACAAGCTAATGTTGTGCAGGAAGGTAGTTGGTTAATAAGGTCAATGAACGAAAATATCTACTTCTGCACTTCCACAAAAATTCCAGCCATATGACCGTGTTTGTAATTTTAACTGCCGGTAGTGCAGTTTGTATCCATGTGTCAAATGAGGCTGATGGGCCCAAATCTCTGTTCCAGCTCTCTAGCACTAAAGAAGTGGAGTCCCCCCATATTATCTCTTAAAATCTTATAAATTTGGCCTATTAAATGTGTTCCAGTGTTCCCATCAATATGATTCATTATCAGGTTAAGGAGAGAGGGCTCGGTGTTGGAAGTCTGGTATTTATGTCTTTCTGTTGTCGAATATATCCTCAGACCTGTATATATCTATATTTATCCCTCATCGATAAAAGCATAACTTTGATGAAGGGATTCAAAGGGGATCACACCTTCAAAGTTCAGGAATTAATAAACTGGCGCCAGTGTTTAAATGTTAAGTTCATACGGTTTGGTAGAAATTGGTCGTCTGCTGAAAGTAATCTTGTATAATAATATATATCTGCTAATTTTTGGTGGTTTCTCAGTCTGTACCACACTTTTAAAATGTATGATGTGATGTGGGTGAAGTGTCGGAGAGGGGGAGAAGTTTTGTTTGTAACGAAAAGTATTGTAGTGATATCGTGTAAGTCATTAAGCATGAACTCAGTGTCCTTCCACAGAGCCTTGTATTGGGGGGGACATCCAAAGTAAAATTGTCTGAAAATGTGCTGTTTTGACATACAATTCCAAGTTTGGCAATCTCACACTGCCATGGGCCAGAGACAGTTGGAGCACTGACATTTGTATCGGTGGTCGCGGGCCTCCCCCATGTGAAATTAGACAACATTTTATTCCAGGAAGTGTAATAAAAACGTGCCGGTGGGTCTGGAAGAGTCTGAAACAAATAAAGTAATCTTGGCAACACATTCATACGTATAGTTTCTATTTTTTGTAAGAAAGAAAGCATTAATTTATTCCAGTTATTTAAATGTTGTTGTATCCGTAGGGCTTGTTGTTCCATAGAGCTTTTTGCTCCTTGTTACCGCCTCCCACCTGCTTCTGCAACATGGAGACATAGCAGTTTCTAATTTTCTCCCTCCTGTTCCCAGGGTCCCAGAACATGGTTGTGCATTCCTGTGGAGGCGAGCATGCACCCCGTGGCTCCGATGACTGCCCCTTCCCTCTGCCCGGCTTAGCGCTGAGGCTCCCACTGGGCTTGGTGCTACCACCAGTCCTTCACTCTGTGGCAGCCAAGAGCCCGGGAGACTCCAGATCCCTCCCCGGGAGAGCAGAGCTGCCTATCGGCAGCTCAGTCCAGCTCTGCGCCCACCCAACCTCCCCAGCCGAGTCCTGGACACCGGGGGCGCGAGGTGTGGCCAGCCAGCCCAATCAGTGCCACCGGCCGTGGCTAAGTCTTCTTGTATAACCTGTGTGAGAAGTTCATAAGTAACTAATTCCAAGTTGTTTAAGTCTTTTGGTATAAAGATTCCCAAGTATTTAATTTTTATTTTATTCCATTTTAACGGAAATGTCTGTTTGAGGGAGGCAGGTGGAATAAAGTTCAGGGTTAAGACTTCCAGCTTAGTTAACTTTAATTTAAAGCCAGATAACCTCTCAAATTAATCTAAAATGGTCCAGACCACTGGAGTGGAACTCTTAGGTGATGATAGCGTGAACAAGATGTCATCGTCGAACAGTCCTATCTAATATTCAATCTGTCCCAGCGGTATACCTCAACCCCCCCTTTACGGACCGCAGCCACCAGGGGCTCCATGTACAAGGAGAATAAGAGTGGAGAAAGGGGACATCCCTGTCGTGTTCCTTGATGCAGTGGTATAGGTGATGATATGAAGCTGTTCACCCTAACCTAGGGTCTAAATAAATAGTACGCAACCAGGTTATAAATGTTTCCGGGAAATAAAAGGTGGAAAGGATGTCCCACAAAAAATCCCAGTACACCGTGTCGAACGCCTTCTCAGCGTCCAGACTAAGGAAGACCGCTAAGAATTTTCTGGTATTTACATATTCTGGAGGAATATATTATTTCTAATGTCACAGGTAAGGAAATAGGTTCACTTCCACATCCACTGAAGGACCACTTACCATATTCTACCTTCTTTAGGGCCATGGCAGCTTTGATGAATCTACCCACTGTGGAAACCGATTCAGACATTGGGGAGTCAGATTTCCTTAGCACGCTAGGACTTTTACCAAAATAAAAATCATTATTCCCATTCATGGCACTTTAAAAAGCTGAGTAAAAAGATTCTATAATTGCTGTGTCATCAACAGTAATGTATAAGAAAATAAAGATATACAGTAATTAGGAATGGTTCTGAATATTTTTTACCAACACCCTAACCCCGAGAGCAATACATGCTGCTGAATGCAGAAAAGCCACACACAACCTTTTCTACTGCATCACCTCACAAGGATTCCAGAAAAATTGACATATTTGGTAAGAAGTTGTACTTGTCTGCCACTCTCATCATAATGGAGGCAGCATTCCTGTGTTACACACCACATAACCAGTAAGCACCCTGGAAAGCAATGCTACCCTTTTGTGACAATCTGTCCTTTGATGAGAGACCTCCAGACCAGGGGGAGGACATAGACATGTTACTGTTAGAAGATATACAAAACATGACAGCTAAAGGTGAGGTTCTGATAATGGGAGACTTCAACATGCCAGATACAGATTGGTCAATACCAGCAGGGACATCTGCCAGAACTAGACACATGGTGGATTCCCTGCAAGGGGGAGGGCCTCAAACAACTGGTACACCAACCCACAAAAGGCAAGGCTATCCTAGCTTTAGTACTGACTAACAGAGAAAGGATCACAGATCTCCAGGTAGAAGATCACCTGGTTGCCAGTGACCATCACATGGTATTGTTCAATTTGGCCACTAGAACACAATCATCCCATTCCAAGGCAAAAATATGGGACTTCAGAGGATCTGACTTTGATAAGATGGCCAACAGAGTTAAGTTAGCCCTGGCAAAAAGAAATACAGGTGAGGGGGTAGAGGCAAAGTGGGCAAGCATTAAAGATGCAGTACTTGAAGCAACATCCCATTGTGTTAGTGAGAAAAGGAAGTGCAAAAGAAGAAGGAAACCACTTTGGTTCCCAACCACAGTGGCAGAAAAGGTCAGAGCCAAAAGGCTGGCCTTCAGGAAATAAAAGAGGACGCAGCAGGATGAAGATAGGGAGGCATACCAAACTGCCCTAAGGGAAGTAGGGGAGATAGTAAGGCAGGCAAAGGCCCAAACCAAGGAAACACTAGCACGAACAGTAAAAGAAGATGACAAGACTTTCTATACATACATTAGTGAAAGGAGGAAGTCCAGAGGGGGTATTGCTAAGATCAAAGGGGATAAGGGTGTGTTAGAAGAGGAGGACCATGTAAAAGCATCTATCCTAAATAGATACTTCTGCTCAGTATTTACTGAAGAGAAGGTAGGGCAGGGCCCACAGCTCAGCACCATGGACACGGGGGGAGGGAGGTGTGCACTAGTCCCTTCACAAAAGAAAGGGTCCTACAAGAGCTCGCTAAGTTCAGGGTGGACAAGGCAATGGGACCTGATGGCATACTTGCCAGGGTACTTAGAGCTAAGGGTGGAACTGGCAGAGCCATTAGCAGAACTGTTTAGTGAGTCTCTCAGCACAGGAGAGGTCCCAGAAGACTGGAGAAGGGCTCATGTGATCCCACTCCACAAGAGTGGTAGCAGGGAGGAGGCAGGGAACTACAGACCAGTCAGTCTTACCTCAGTAGTGGGCAAGATTATGGAGACACTCCTTAAGGAAAGGATAGTGCAACACCTGGAATCCATAGGAGCATAGGATCCAAGACAGAATGGGTTTACAAAAGGAAGGTCCTGTCAAACTAATCTCATAGATTTCTTGGACTGGGTAACCAGAGTGGTGGACCAAGAGGGAGCAGTTGACGTTGCCTACCTTGACTTCAGCAAAGCTTTCGATACTGTTCCCCATAGAAGATTGATTAATAAGCTGGGTAGGCTCGGGGTGGGTCAGATGTTGGTCAACTGGGTGGCAAACTGGTTGACGGGCAGAAAGAGTGTGGTGGTAAATGGTATACAGTCAGAAGAGATGCAAGTCACAAGTGGGGTACCTCAGGGATCAGTCCTGGGGCCAGTCCTCTTCAATATCTTCATTAGTGACATTCCAGATGGACTGGAGGGTAAGGTTTGTTTGTTTGCAGATGACACCATGATCTGCAACAGAGTAGATGATCCAGATGGGATGGGCAGAATGAGAAGAGATCTGGATAAACTAGCAAAATGGTCGGAAGAGTGGCTACTGGAGTTTAACACAAAGAAGTGCAAGATCATTCACATAAGAAAGAGAAACCCTGATGCCACCTATAGGCTGGGAGGGGAGTTGCTGGCAGTCACAAATGAAGAAAGAGACTTGGGCATCATCATCACCGATGACCTGAAATCATCCAAGCAGACAACTAAAGCAGTAGGTAAGACTAGAGGGATGTTGGGGTGCATTAGTAGGGGTATCACAAGTCGGAAGAGGGAGGTAATAATCCCTCTTTACAAGACACTGGTTAGGCCCCATCTGCGGAGTACTGCGTGCAGTACTGGAGGCCACACCTTCACAAAGACATTAACCAAATTGAGGCAGTCCAGAGAAAGGCAACCAAAATGGTGCAGGGACTGCATCAGAAAACATATGAGGACAGATTAACTGAGCTCAATATGTATAACCTAGAGCAAAGGAGGGAGAGAGGTGATATGATTGAAACATTCAAACACTTTAAGGGCATTAACAAGGTGAAAGTGTCTAACATGTTTCAATATAAGAAAGATAGCAGGACAAGAGGACAGAGCATGAGATTAGAGGGAGGCCGATTAAGGGGTAATGTGAGGTAGTTCTTTTTCATGGAAAGGGTGGTGGATGCATGGAACTGCCTAGCTCAGTAAGTGGTGGATATGAATACAGTGCAGGGCTTCAGACAGGCATTGGATATGCATAAGGGAGCAATACAGATGAGTATGAATAGATAGGCCATTGACAAAGCAAAGGCCAGTGGCACATTCATAAGGTAGAAAAAGAAATGGGCACACTGGATGGGCTTTGCAGTCCTTATCTACCATCGACTTCTGTGTTTCTGTGTTAGGTCTGAGTTGCTACAACATTAAAAAACAGATCTGGGTACAGCCAAACACCAATTGCAAATGGCTGTGGATACTAACGATACAGAACTTAATGCAGTATTTATCATAAGTTATGCATTGTTAAGAACCACAGATTTATTTGTGGATCTACCAAATAAAGTGTCTGACTTCCCCTTCAGAAGTATATGACTCTCTCTAGATAAGACAGAGCTGCATGAATAAGGTTGATAAAAACAAAACTGTTTTAAAAAAAAAAAAAAAAAAAAATCAGTGAGGTGATTTCTGTCAACAGGCATAGAGTTGTCAGGCACTCAAATTTGACTTAACTGTAGAAGAAAACTGTCCCAGCAATGCTTCATTTCTCAGTTGAATTTATTCCAGATCTTGTCTCCAAAGAAATTAATAGCTGATATTCAAAATTCAAACCATAGCTGGCCCCAGTGGTACAGAGGGCTGAGGCGCTGGACACCTTACCTCGCGTCACGCCATCGACCCAGGTTCGGAAACAACCTCAGGTCATCAGGGAGCTGGCATGGAGGGGGGAGGGGAGCAGGATTGAACAGCCAAAAGGCATCTCTCCTCTCCTCTCCTGGGGAGGTTATTCACTCCCCCCCAGTAGTTCTGCTCCCATCAGGTGGAGGTCCGATGGGTGGCCTAGGTGGAAGGGGGAGGTGACGATTGCCGGGATGGGGTGGAAGGGGCAGAGCCAGTACCCAGAGTGCATGTGCGCCTCCACACGCACGCACTGCTGTGATTGCCAGGGTCCCGGGTCGGGGAGAAAATGGGCCAAAAATACCAAATAATTGTATATTGGAAAAAATAAAATAATTCAAACTATATTGTGGAGATGAAGTGGCCATCCCCAGCTAGTTAACCTGTGTATGATTACGTCCCAGGAAAACAATGGCACACTGGAGGCAGCCTAAAAATCCAGTTGGTGGCAAGCGGTATAACATACGTTCACCCATATTTATTTCTTATTCATTTCATGACAACAATTCACGTACACAAATCTCTGCTGCCCTGATGGTTGAAACCAACATGCCTAGGCACTTGAAGGAGAACTACAGTCAAAATTTGCAAAAGCATATGTTGTGCAGAGTGTTTTGATTACCCAGTGTGTGTTTTTCTTTGTTTGCTGTTTTATTTTGTTTTTTCTTAAATTTTTCCTACTTGTTTTACGGCTGCTGGGGATCTCCATATTTGATTTTTTTATTGTTTTTTCTTTTTCCTACAGTGCCTCCTGTCCCATGTGGCAGTGATTCATCCAAGACCATTAATCACTGAGTGATAGTTGCTGCAGCGGCATCTTGCTGTTAGGAGTCTGATATAATAATAATAATACTTTATTTGTATAGCGCAATTCTTAAAACCAAAGCGCTTTACATATCAAAGAACAGTACCAGCATAAAATAATTAAAATCCAACAACAGTAAAACAGTAGAACTCACTGTGCCATTACAAAAGGCGAGATTGAAAAGGTGGATCTTCAGAGCAGTGGGCTGTTTAGCTTGAAGGTGGGCTTCAAGCTGAATAACTATTTTTTCCAGTCTTTGTTTTCTAGATATGTGTCAGGGTCTAGCTACCAGGAGGAAATGTGTTGTACAGTATTTAAAGAGCCGCCGAAGCCTCAAGAAGAACTTTGAAGAACGTAATATTTGAACACAAAGCAACTTATATTTCTTATTAGCTCTGTATTTCTTATCTCCATTATTTATTACTGAGGTCAGATGCATGAAAACAGAACAGTTGTTTCCTGAGGGTCCATTAGCACCTATTGCTTCTTCCCAACCTGATAACATAATACTATGCTTGTGACATCAGTTATTCCCATAGCAACAGTCTGTGGTGTCACAACAGAGCATTATGATGTCAAGTAGGGAGTAAGTTACAAAGGCAGATGAGCTCTATGGGATACAGATCCTGTTTTTGTGGGAATTTCTTCAGTAATAAATAATGAAGAGGAGAAATCTAAAGACGATATATGAAATACAAGCTGAATTGTGTCCAGCTATAATGGTTTCCAAAGTTTTTTTAGAGGTGTCCGCTGATTTTTAAAAGTTTTTCGTTTAACCAAACTACACACAGCCATAAAAAAGCACACACATTATCTCAGGTCATCAGTGCTATAATTAGTGAAGTCTCTAGCTGTTCCTTACAGAATAGCCCATTCAGTTATCCTTGGTGGTTATCAGACTGTGAATGTAGCCTTTATTAGTGCTCACTGAATAAGGAGGGGCACTTAAAATCACAGCTGTATTGCTGTAAACTTGACACTAAACCAGCTCTTGCTGAATTAATGGTCATGGATACATCACTGTCACAGGGAACAGGAGGCATTGTAGGAAAAAGGAAAAACAAAAGATTCAAACATGGAAATCCCCAGGGGTGATAAAACTAGAAGAAATGTTTAAAAAAAAAAAAAAACTAACGGCAAACAAAGGAAAGGACACATTAGGACTACACCCACACATCAAAACATTCTGCACAACATATGTTTTTGTAAATGTTGGTTGTTGCTCCCTTTAAAGAAGGAAAGCTTCAAGATAGTGACATTGCAGCCTTACAGCAAGAGACTGGTTTTCTCACTGAATCAGAAGGATGCTAATTTCCTCATTCCAGTAAGAGCAAGCCACAGTAAATACTCATGTTTCAGAGTAGATATGGGTCAATATCAATACAAGGCAATGCTTTTTAGACTAACCTCTTCTCTAAGAGTGTTCAAAGTGGGTGACCATAGTAGCAGCAGCACTTTCAAGAAATGGAGTGACAGTCTCTCCATACCTAATGTAAAACCAAAAACAAGGTGCTGCATCAGCATGTGGTCTGAAAGCAATATTAAATGCATGCTAAAAAATAGAAAGGGTGGGATATTCAAAAGGGTTGCGCCATGCGCCAACAGATATTCTTCAATGCAACACTGGGCAAGTGTTAAGCTGCACACCTACGACGGGTAATGTGTGCCCATGCATGGCGGCACATCCCAATATTCAGCCTGGGATGTGCAGCGCAGATGCTGGCATACACCACCTGCGCTCAGCTGGGGCGCAGAGTTGTGCCTGCAAACCAGGAACAAGTCCTGGCCACCCACAGGTGAGCCGCCATATTGTAGGGCGCAGCACGGCAGCCGCCAGCTGTGGGTGGCCATCTGCCCACCCAGAACACAATCCACATGCTCCCTGCCAAGGGAGCATTGTGCCACCCCCTTGCCCGTTCATGGGCATAGGTATAGTACATCCCTGGTGGTCCAGTGGACCGCTGGCCATCGCCTGATTGCAGGCATCCGTATTATACATCCCTGGTGTTCCAGTGGAATGGTCCCCATTGCCCGATCACAGGCATCTGTAAATAAAATTCCTGGTGGTCCAGTGGACCGCTGTCCATCACCTGATCGTGGGATTAGGTGAAATATATCCCTGGTGGTCCATTGGAACCCCACCCACCCACTGAGGCGCCAGCCACCCAGCACAACCCCCAGTCAGTGGCGGACGGCAGCACCCTGCCCGCATGCCGCCAGCCGACTGACAGCTTCAAACAACATGAAGTCTTGCTGTATTCTGACTAATGCAGTTAGCCCCAGCCTTTAAACTGCCCCGGAGAACAAAGGGTTAAACTTTCTATGCAGAGCATAGAATGCTGAGCTCGAGCTCGGTTGATATCTCTCTCTGTTTCCCTTTGAAATCTAACCGTCAGATTCTTTACTCCGCCTCACTGAACAGTCGCTCCAGAGATTTTTCCTCCAGCTCGGTTCGAAAGTCGGTTGAAGTGTCAGTTTACTGTCAGTTTTTAACCAAAATTTATTTCCGCATAGTCGGTTCAGTCTCTGTCTGTGGTACCGTGAGTACTAGATAGGTTTTGTACTTGTTTTCTGTGTGGAACTTGTAAAAGTGTGGATCGGTTTGGCTGAACCAATCATTTCTTGATTTTGTATCTTTCTTTAGTGTGGGGTTACCGGTCCTTATTGGTTCTAAAAAAAACGTGTTTGGTACATTTTTTCCAACCCCAGTGACACGGTTAGGAACCGATAAGGGAGTCTTGCCTAGCGGTTGCCAAAAAAAGGGTAAGTTGGTTAGGTTGGCCATGTCTGAGAAACCCAAGAAAAAAAACGGGCCCACTGCGTTTCAACACTGCAGTGAGTGTGGGGAGGTCTTTGCCAAGGCCGATCCCCACACCACCTGTGTTTATTGTCTGGGGGTTTGAACACCTTGATTCAGACTGCCAAATTTGTAAAAACTTTCCCAACTCATCCCTTCTCTTCCCTTGAAAAGAGATTAGGTAGATTGAGGGAAAAGGATGCCGAGAAGTCCGCTGACCCAGATGGCCAGCCCAGTTCGGTTCCGACCGAACCAGAAGGAGTGCCATCTGACCAGGGCGATACTTCTTTGGGCAAAAGGAGAGCCGATCCTGAAGGTTTGATTCTGACAAAAAGAAAACGCAGAGAGAAATCGTCCGGTTCGGATCCAGAAGCACATGTTCCGACCGCGGTGGAAATAGCCAGAGGGATTCGAATTATAGAATCACTTCGCCCGGTTCCGACTGATCTGGCGCCTTTTGGCAGGGGCTCGGTTCAGTCGGTTCCCCCGGTTCACAATTATACCCCTGAAGAATTTTATAAACCGGAGTTTGAGGAGGAGGGGGAGTTTGAAGATGATGATGGTGATGGTGAAAGTCTTGATGTGCCTGTAGAACCGGACATCTCCCCCGACAGACCTTCAGGTGTATCCCCTCCTAGGCTTTCTGAGTCCCCTTCCCACTTTATGTTCTACAGAAAGGTGGCTGAGACCCTTCAGCTTCCCATGGAGGAGGCAATGGAGGATCAAGAGGAGCCTGATTTTATGGAAATGATGGACATCCCAGAGTCCAGGAGACTGTCTGTTCCCCTCCACAAATCTTTTGGGAAGCAGACACAAAAAATCCTGAAGTCTCCTAATTCTATACCTCCTGTTCATAGAAGAATGGACAAGAGGTATACACTTTCAGGCTCAGATACAGAGTTTTTATATCAGCAATGCAGCCATGTTGGGGTTGTGCAGGCTGCTGCCTGTGATAAGGAAAACATTGCCTTGGCTTCACACCCCCCCAGACAAAGGCTGCAGGAAAATTGATGCCATGGCAAAAAAAAAAAATGGTAGATGGCGTCTTCCTTGGGACTCAGGCAGGCGAATTATATGGCCTATACAGCCAGGTACCAGAAGTCCAAGTGGGACAGTGTACTGGCACTGGCTAAACAGGCCTCTCCCCAGCTAGCCAAGGAGCTGGAGGAGGTGGCTGCAGATGGGATTGAGGCATCAAAAGTTCAGTTTCATGCTGCTGTGGGCTTCAGTGATGTGTCATCAAGAGTCATGGCTACATCTGTGGCTCTTCGGAGAATGGCTTGGCTCAGATGTACTAGCCTCTCGCAGGATACCCAGGCTAAGGCCATGGATTTTCCTGTAGTGGGTAATTCTCTGTTTGGGGAGCAGACAGAGAATTACATGAAGAAAATGGATGAGTACAGGACCACTTACAGGAGTGCTCAGACCAAAAGAGGCAGGCAACTCCTCAAAGGCAGCAGTCTAGGGGCAGGGGCAGGCCTTTTCATAGACCTTTTTACCAAGCATAGGCCTCTTCTCCCTTTTCACAGAGGGGGTTCTTCAGAGGGAGAGGCAGAAGGGGGATGAGCAGGGCTGCATCCAGTCCTCAGCCTAAGGCCCCTACCAAGCAGACACCCTGATGGGCCAGCCCGGGTCGACTCTCCTATTCCAGTAGGGGTCAGGCTGGCTTAATTCGTCCAGGACTGGATGTCTGTTACATCAGACAAGTGGGTCCTGGAAGTAGTAAGCCAGGGACTGGTTCTCAGCTTCAAAAAATTTCCGAAGGTGAGAGCCAGATCTTTTCCACCTGCAGGTCTCTCAGAAACCCTTGCCCCAGAGGCAGAGGTTTCATCTCTGCTGGCTTTAAGAGCCATAGAGAGAGTACCTACCCTACACTGGGGCAAAGGTCTGTACTCCAGGTACTTCCTAACCCCAAAAAAGACAGGGGAGTGGCGGCCCATCCTAGACCTAAGACATCTAAACAAACATCTTTTAAAACCAAAGTTCAAGATGATAACTGGGAATAATCCTTCCCTCTCTAAGGCCAGGGGACTGGCTAGCCTCCCTGGACCTCAAAGATGCCTATTTTCACATTCCCATCAAATGCTCCCACCCACAGAAAGTACCTCAGGTTCGAGTTGCCCTCAGGCCACTATCAGTTCAGAGCAATGCCCTTTGGCTTAACTTCAGCCCCAAGGGTCTTCACAAAGTGCCTGGCAGTAGTAGTTGCCTTTCTAAGGAGGCAAAAGATTTCCATTTTTCCATATCTGGACGATTGGTTAATAGTGGGCCAGTCTCCAGACCAAGTCAAGTCAGACCTGCAAGTGGCCCAGCAAGTGCTCACTTCTCTAGGATTTCTTCTCAACCTTCCCAAGTCAGTTCTCGAGCCAGTCCAGCTTCTTACCTTTATAGGAGCAGAGCTGGATACGGTCAAAGCAAGAGCCTTTCTTCCCCTGGAAAGGGCAAGGGTTCTTATAGAACTAGCCTCATCCTTCAGCCTTCGGGTATCTCGACCAGCAAGGCATTTCCTCCAGCTCTTGGGCCACATGGCAGTTTCTACGGCAGTGGTCCAAGGGGCAAGGTTCCAGATGAGGGACATTCAGTTCCATCTGAGGGCTTTTTGGTCTCAGGAGAAGGATTCCCTTACCAAACTGATCCCAGGGACTCTGTCCTTGATCCAAGCCCTTCAATGGTGGCAGGATCAGGACAATTTAAGGCAAGGGGTCCCATTTGCCACTCAGTCTCATTCAGTGGTCCTTACCATGGATGCTTCCCTTCTGGGCTGGGGTGCCCATCTGGGGGCCCTCACTGCTCAGGGACTGTAGTCCCCTCAGGAATCTCTTCTCCATATCAGTCTCCTAGAACTCAGGGCAGTTTTTCTGGCCCTGCAAACTTTCTCTCAGTCAGTACAGAACAAGGTGGCTCAGGTCAGAACAGACACCACCACCACCATGTGGTACATCAACAATCAAGGAGGCACTCTGTCTACGGCCTTGTGCACAGAAGCTATGAAGTTGTGGTCCCTGGCTTATTCCCTGCAAACCTCTCTGACAGCAGTTCACCTTCCAGGGAAGAACAATGTGCTAGCAGATGCACTGAGCAGGATCTCACAGGGCCATCACGAATGGTTCCTGGACCCTCTGGTGTTGAAGGTGATTTTTTCAAGGTGGGGCAGTCCAGATATAGATCTTTTTGCAGCCCCAGACAATCACCAGCTTCCTCTCTTTTGTTGCAGACCCCCAGTCTTGGGCTCAGTCCCCTTGGATGCTCTGATTCTGAACTGGGAAGGGAAATTTATGTATGCCTTCCCTCCCTTCCCTCTACTGTTCAAAGTTTTAGTCAAGATAAGGTCACAACCTTGCAAAGTGATTCTAATTGCTCCAGACTGGGCCAGACAGCCCTGGTACCCCCTGTTGCTGTCCCTAGAAGTCCATCTTCCCCTGTCTCTTCCCAGGAATTACAACCTGTTAACCTCCTCTCAGGGGAGGATTTGGTACCCCAATCTTCAGTATCTCAATCTCAAGGCATGGCTCTTGAAGAGTTAGAGTTTGCAGATTTGCATCTGTCTCAGGGGGTCCTGGATATTCTCGAAGCTTCTTGAAAGCCCTCCACCAGAAAGACTTATAACTCCAAATGGAAGAGATTCAGAATTTGGTGTTCCAAGAAACATATTTTTCCAGATACTGCTGAATTGCCTGCAGTTCTGGATTATATGGTCCATCTTAATGGCCTGGGCCTCAGACCAGTTACTCTCAAGGTACACTTGTCAGCTGTTTCTGCTTTTCTTTCAGTGAGGAAGTCTTCCTCGCTATCCCCTCATCCTGTACTCTGTAAATTTTTTAAAGGATTGCTTCATACCAGTCCTCCCTTTAGAGACCCTGCCCCTGCCTGGGATTTAAATGTTTGCATTGCTCAACTTATGCAACCCCCTTTTGAACCTATGTCCTCAGCAGAGCTTAAGTACTTGACTTGGAAAACTGTGTTTTTGGTAGCCATTACCTCTGCCAGACGTATCAATGAATTGCAAGCTCTGTTAGTGGAACCTGATTGTATCTTCTTTCACAGGGATAAAGTGGTCCTCAGAACCAATAGAAGGTTCTTGCCCAGAGTGGTTTCAGATGTCCACTTGAATCAGTCTATGTCTCTTCCTGTTTTCTTCACTGATCATTCTTCCTCAGGAGAGAGGAGGCTACACAGTTTAGATGTTAAAAGAGCCCTTAGCTACTACATAGAGTGTACCAAGGGTCACAGGTTTGAGTCCCTCCAGTTGTTCCTCAGTTATGGAGAAGTGGGAAAGGGCAAACCTGCCACCAAGAGAGCTATTGCCAGGTGGATTGTGTCTTGTATACAATTCTGCTATGAGAAACTGGGAAAAATTCCACCCTCAGACCTGAGGGCTCACTCTACAAGAGGTACAGCTGCTTCCTTGGCTTCTGCCAGGGATATTCCTCTCTTAGAAATTTGTCAAGCAGCCACCTGGAAAACAGTCCATACCTTTACCAAGCATTACTCTCTGGATATCCAGGCTAGGAGTGATGCTTGGTTTGGCACAGCAGTACTTCAGAGCCTTTTCCCAAAGTAGGTTCTGTCCCTCCTCCATGGAGGTACTGCTTGGTAGTCTGCATTAGTCAGAATACAGCAAGACTTCTTGTTATTTGAAGAAAAAATTACTCACCTTAGTAATTATGTTTCTTCTATTGGAGTCTTGCTGTATTCTGACCCCCCCTGCCTCCCCTCTCAGAAGCTGTTTTTTGGGAAGTGGGTGGGCAGGCGCAGTGTTCCACCTCAGGGGTGCTCCTTTATACCCTCTGCTTTTTTGTTTGGGTGTTTATTTTGTTGTTATTCTTATTTGAATTGGTTTTGTGTTTCCTGACTTGAGTCTTCCTTTGGGAATCCAAAATATTTTGTTGCCAGTTGGCTAGTAAGAATTTTACATTTTCCACATAGGATAGCTAGTGAGTTTTTGCTCGTAAGAATCTGACGGTTAGGTTTCAAAGGGAAACAGACAGAGACATCAACCGAGCTCGAGCTCAACATTCTATACTCTGCATAGAAAGTTTAATCCTTTGTTCTCTGTGGCAGTTTAAAGGCTGGGGCTAACTGCATTAGTTAGAATACAGCAAGACTCCAATAGAAGAAACATAATTACTAAGGTGAATAATTTTTTCATACAGTAGGGTCTATGCGCCTATTGGTCCCACTCATTGAGCCAATGGGCGTCTGGCTTTGCTCTACTACTACATGCCCGATATGTGAATGAACACATTCATTCACATATCAGGTTGTGTAGTACAGTATGGTCTCAGCCTCATTGGCCCACTGAGTGGACCAATAAGTGTACAGACCTACTGCAGCTGTCACGTCAGCGGGCGGCTGGGCGGCATGTGGACAGAGTGTTGCTGCCTGCTACTGACTGGGAGGGGGTGCAGGGTGGTGGGGGCATCAGTGGGTGGGTGGGTATGGGGGTACCACTGGACCACCAGGGATTTTATTAACAGATGCCTGCGATCCGGTGATGGGGAGTGGTCCACTGGACCACCAGGAATGTTTTAAACATATGCCCATGATCGGGCATATGGGAGTGGGGTCCACCAAGGGACTGCAGGGTGTCGGTCCCCGACGGCTGCAGCCTGGCAAGGTGCCGGGCGCAAGTCACCAGGGATCGGCGCACTGCATGAAAATGGGGCCATAATGTTGTGCAAATGGCCCCATTTGCGCCTTACATGCATAATGGCCTAATTTCCATGCCCAGTGCTGAATATCACAGTTGATGTGTCTCCCCCTGCTCCCCTTCTGCCACTTGCACTGGCACTGGCACAGTGTGTGCACCATCAGTGCCATATTCAGCAGTGCTGAGCCACGGTGCAGCACCGTTGAATATCGCCTGGTCCATGCCCTGGTGCAGCCCATTTGCGCTGTGCCCAGGCTTGCGCCCCTGCCTGGCGCAGTCTGAATATCCCACCCATAATATTTCCTATTTTCAGCGTGCATTTAATATTACCATTTTGTTTTGCTATCCATACCGCCATATCACTTAGTAATATGTGGAAGCACCAGGGAATATGCACTATCATCACTGAAGCAGACCGTGCTCCTCATGGAAAAGTTGGGGGTTCATCTTGAACTGAAAAAAATTAAACATGTTTCAAGACTGGGCCTTTCTTCCACAAGGGAGGGTCCAGACTCTGACATAGTATGCATCTTCCTTCCACTTTAGTACAAGGAGGACTGCTCAAGTTTTTGCAGACTGGTTAGGGCTCATGTCAGCCACAACCTCTGTGGTACCATGGGTGAGGCAGTACAAAAGAGGAGTTCAGTGGTGCCTGAAAGAATACTGGTATTAATTCCAAGATTTGCTGACTACCCTGATTCTAGTACAGAAAAGGGTCCCACACATCCTCTGGTGATCATAGCAGGTGCAGTACCTAAGAAAAGGATCTCCTTTTTTAACTAGCACTGCACAGTTTAATTATTGCAACAGATGCCTCCCTACTAGGATGGGGAGGACATATTTCACACCACGCAGTAAAAGCAGTATGGAGACCAGCAGAAAGACATGAGCATATCAGTCTGCTGCATCTTAGAGCAGTTTTGCTCTCCCTAAAGTCCATTTTAGCACTGGCCAGTGACCAGGTTTTCCAGGTACAGACAGACAATACAACAATAATGTATTGTATTAACAAGCATGGTGGTGCTAGATCCTCAGAACTGTGTAAGGAAGCACTACAGATTTGGGATGGTTTGTACTTTGAGTACATATCTATCCAGTCTGTGTGGCAGGAAAGGACAATCGTGGCAGACTCATTAAACATTATGGGTCTTTTCACAGATGAGTAATTCCTGAAAAAAACTGTGCTATGGACAGTTTTCAGGAAATGAGGTGTTCCAGAGATGGATCTTTCTGCTCATGGAAAAACAAACTAGCCCTGTTTGCTGCAGAGATCTGTGTCTGGGAATATTCCCAGAAGATAGTCTCACAATGCACTGGGGAGACAGGCTCCTTTATCCTTTCCCATTTTTTCTTTTAATAGAGAAAGTTATTTTGAAAGTGAGAATGGAATGGATAACCATGATTTTGGTAGCACCAGCTAGTCATGACTGGTAGTATAGCGTAGCGGTTACAGTAACGAGCTGTGAATGAGCTTGGTACATCCAGCAGACCTTGATTTGATTCCCACAACCTCCATGTGCATACTGTATAACTCTCAGCAAGTCACTTAACCACCACAGTGCTCCTGGGTCACCCCTGAAAACAAGCACTTGTGCCTAGTGAGTCTTACCTTGTTACCAAAAAGAATATTATTAAAAATGTTGTTATGGCATTCACTGTTACTACAGATGTCAAAAAGGAATCAGCCTCTGCCTCTGTGTCTTGACCTTCTGATAATCTCGAAAGATCAAGTGAACCATTCTGAACTTTGAGTCCCTTCGCCTGAATACATGGTTCCTAAATCTCTCTGCCCAGGTTTTACAGGTCCTTAAGGTGGCCAAAAAGCCATCCACAAGGAAAACTTTCAGTTCAGAATGGAAAATATTTTCAGTCTTGTGCAGGGAAAACCGTTGTGAATGCAGAGACTTATTAATTCTGGACAGTCTGTTACATTTAAAGTCCCTGGGCCTAAAGGTGCATTCATCAGCATTTTTTACTTTCAGGTCTAAGGCCTCAACAGGACCTTTGTTTGCACATGCAGTGTTTGAGGTTCTTCAAAGGCCTGTCACACATGAAATATTATTATTAGGTGATTTTAATGCAGATTGGTTGCATCCTTTAAAATCAAAGAAAATAAAAACATTTACCCTTGCATTAGGCCTGATTCAGCTGTTATCAGAACCCACCCATATAAATATTAATAGGCCTGATGAATCATCCCTAATTGATCTGATTCTAACAGATTGTCCCCATCATTACAGTGCCTATGGAGTCTCTTCTTTTTTAGTGATCACAATGTTGTGTTTGTATAAAGGGGCAGAATAGGATTGGGGTGGGTCTAGAATGTTAAGGTTTAGACAGTGCCCACTGGGCGGCACTCCACCTCACCCCCCCCCCCAACTTCTCCCCTGTTGCATATTGCCTCTGTTAATACCAGCATGTGCTCAGCTGTATCAATGTAATTGCAACCAAATTGTATCAATGTAATTGCAACTAAATTGTATAAATGTATGAACCCACTCTGTGCATCTCTAAGGATGTGACTTTTATGCTGTAACCTAAATTTTATGCTGTAACCTAAATTTGTTTCGTCTGTCCTCTATGTGACGAGGTACCTTTGGAAATGAGCCTCTGGCTCAAAGGTTGTAAACTGATGTACAAATAAATAAAATAAATAAATAAATTTAAATATTTTGATTATTTTGACTTTATTGCTGAGCTTGAAAAGCTAAATTGGGACCACCTTGAATTAATTCCTGATATGGATCTGGCCTGAGAATATTTTTTAGGGTAAGTGTTACAATTTGTAATAAACATATGCCGATTAAATCAGGAAAAGCAAAAATGAATTCAGCAGTATGGTCTACATCTAAATTAAAGAGAATGAAATGGGTTAAAAATAAGGCATGGGAGAAAGCATGACATTCAGGGAAAAGAGACGATTGGCAAGCTTTTAGAAAAGCTATAAATGCTTATGTAGTTGGGGTAAGGTATACCAAAAAAATAAAGTTAAAACTTCAGAATCTATTGGGGATCCCCAAAAATACTGGGATATAATTAAGGATTTAAAAGGTCACTCAAAAACCATTACCAACATTCAAATTTCAAATGAGGAATCCTTTGATAAAAACTATTCACTACCTGGCAAATTTAACACATTTTTTGTAGAATCAGGAAACTTTTTTTGAGAGTTCTAAACATCTTTGGAATCCTTGGGACTCTATCAAAGAGAAAATTCCACACATCTCCTTCAGAGAGATTGAACAACATGAGGTATTGGAAAACCTCTTGAATTTGAAAGTAAGTGGGATTTGTGACCCAGATGGTTTAACATCTACCATGTTAAGATGTTCTGCTATACAAACAGCTGTTCCTTTGTCTTACTTAATTAATTGGTCTGTACTGTCGGGTTATTTCCCTAAGGGTTGGACGCCGGCCAGGGTTACCACGATTTTTAAAGGTGGTGATCCTGGCTACCTAACCAACTATGGACCAGTTTCGCTGTTGCCTCTTGTTAGTGAGATACTGGAGAAACTCTTGGTTAGACAACTAAAAGATTACCTGGACAATCATAACTTGTTGGATCAATATCAGTCTGATTTTCGCAAAAAGCATAGGACTGTGGTTGCCATGTCGAGGGTCTTGGATGACATCAGCTCAGCTTGTGATGCTCAGTGTTTCACTGGTGCTATTCTGGTCAGTCTCTCCAAGGCCTTTGACACGGTTGAGCATCAGCTACTATTGCAAAGACTGTGATGTTTGTAGTTTGGCTATAAATTGGTTTTGTTCGTATCTGACAGACAGATGTCAGAACACGGCTGTAAATGGTGCTGAGTCTGCCTCACTTCCTGTTGAGAGAGGTGCGCCCCAGGGCTCTGTCCTGGGGCCACTCCTCTTTTTGATATATTTAAAAGATTTAGAACATAGTGTGGGGAATTCTCTCTACCATATTTACGCCAAGACTCCATAATATACTCCTCTAAATCTTTAATTTGTGATTTCCAAAATGCCCTCCAGGACAGTTTCAGTAGTCTGCAGACTTTTTTCACAAATTCCAAATTAAGACTCAATACCTCTAAAACTAAATGTAAGATTTTTGGAACAGCTTCGAAAGTGAAAGAGGTTAGGGAAATAGTGATTCTGGATAACACTGGAACTGTCCTGGGGTGTGTGGATACCGACAAATATTTGGGCTTCTGGTTGAAGCAATTGGGCTCTGGAAATGAACATTTAGATGACTTGATAGTCCAAGTTAGCAAGAGAGTGGGACTTCTTTATAGAAATCAATATTGCCTTGATTCTGATACTTTAAAACTAATTGTTCAAGTTCAGATTTTGCCATTGATAGATTTTGGTGACATCTTGTATGATAATGCAACTTCTGAAAGGCTGCATAGGCTGGATGTTCTAATCAATCATTCAGCGAGACTAATCCTTAAGGGAAGGGAACATTATTTAACAAGGAGTAGTACACTAAGCTGAAGCTTGTTTCCAGATGCATCCTAGAAGCACAAGGAAGTTAAGTGCCTTGGTCAGGATCACACAGCATGCACCTAAGTGGCTGTGGATTCAAACCCAGGTCTCCAGATCTGCATCTCAGAGCCTTGTCCCACTGCGCTATACTGCCTCCTTAAGTGCCCAAACTATGTTCATCACTGTGAAATGTTCCACCAAGTTAGGTTGGTTATCTTTGTCTAGCAGTAAAGAATTTCACAAATGTATTTTTGCCTATAAATGTGGCCTAGCTTTGGTCCTTATACCTTAGTGATAGATTAAATTTTTAGGAATATTGATTCTTCTTTGAGAAACTTTTATTTAAAGGAAATGCTGGTCCCAAACACCAAAACCAAACGTTCTATGTACTGTTTTAGTCAATTTGTCGGAATATTTTTCCATCAGAGTTTAGGAAACAACATGTTAAACCTCCATCTGTTCCTGCATTGAAAAAGCATATACTTTCTTTACAGAAGCCCTGTAGCTGTTTTATCTAATTTTATTGTATTGTACATGTATAATTTAATTGCATGTTTTTATTATATAGTTTTGTATATACTGTACGTTATACTTACTGTATTGCTTGGTAAGGTCACCCTGGTGAATGAGTTTATGCTCAATGGTCCTAACCTTAAATAAACAAACATATACTTTATTCCAAAATATTTGGCTGAGTATTCTATACGGTGCCTCCAAATATTAAGTATTCTTATTCGTTATTTGGGTTCTGTTTAAAAAATAAAAATCCCCTACCCTCCGCCCTAGTCAAGATTCTTTAAACTATCCCAACCCCCTGTACCCCATCCTCAGTTGGAATACTCATCCCACCTTTCTTCCCCAGCACCCACATTTTAATAGTTTATTTTGTAACAAACTCTGATGGGCAGCCATCTTCTTCTGAATGAAAGCACTCATGAGCTTACTTGCATGGTAAAATCAACTGATTATGAGATTCAGTCTTTCAGAAGAAGAAGAAGGCCAGCCATGGAGGGCAGACTGTGTTGATTGCATTCTCCCCTCTGGTATGAAATTGAGCTTGGATGCCACTGCTGGTAGCTTGTTACACATGGGGTATGGGGTATGGGGTATGGGGTGTGGGAGAACCATCTTTATTACTGAAGTTACTGAAATGCAAAGGCTGAAAGTCGATGGCCAGGCGTGGAGGTGGGTGGGTTGTGCCATTTGCCCATTGGAGGGTGTTTTTTTTTTTTTGTTACAAAATAAATGAAACATCAAAATGTGGGTGCTAGGGGTAGGATGTAGGTGGGTGTTCCAGCTGAGGATGTGGGGACAGGAGGCTGGGATAGTTTAAAGAATCTGGGCTAGAGAGGAGGGTGGGGAGCCATTTTTTTTTTCCTTTAGGGATGAATACTGTCACAGTTTGTTGCTGTATCCGGATCTGGATAATGAATAGTGAGTACATTATTTGTGGTATTCAGTAAATAATATTCGTTACTTGCACAACCCTACTCTCCCATATGTGTTCCAGCGTTAAGAAGCCTGTACCAGTTTAGTATCGGAACCTGATCCTCACTCAGTTGATGACCTGTCCTTATAAGCCTATAGCCATCACTGAGGTAAAACACCGCACCTGGAAAACATAATTCTTGGTGGCTGTTACAGTATAGTTTCTGCGATGGGGAGGTCACTTTGGGTCTTCTGGTTCATAGTTCAGTGCGATAGCAACTTTACCATGCTGCCTTTAAAGAGGACGTCGGATGTCAGGGCTGTGAGTTAACAGTATGAAAAAATATCATAGCTCTGACAGTAGAATTTGTGTTAAAAAATCCTGAAGTATTAGTGCTTTGTTTCTAAAATACAGTATGTAATTACGTGTCTTTTCACGTCTGCACACATTACTTAACTGCTTTTCTCTTAAGAGCCACAGTGGAATGATGCAGGGCATTTTGCTGTCAAGATGAAAGCAGTCATAAATTAGCACTGTGCACTTCCACACTTCCGATGCTGGTTTGGTGTTAATGAAGCTGGAAAGTTCTGTTTTTTAAATGTTTGATATTTACTGCTAAGGCAATTATAGTCGCTAGCATAATGCTGTTTCTAGTGTGACAGCCTCTGGTGGTATGTGGATGTTGAACCTGCACATAATTGTGCTGCAAAGCAGGCCTAGATCTGCATCTCACTAAATCTCTCCCTTCAGATAACTTAGCTTAAAACTGGACATGATGTTTTGACTCATCCTAAGGGAGTGTTAACCTCAGACACTAACACATGGGATATTTTGTTCAGAACTGAGAACTGCCATGAGAAGTTTGTTTGAGAAACCATACTACAGTTTAATTTTTGGGTTGCAACATGTCTCTGTCCCTATCTGGTTTCCAGGGTATATTTTCTGTGTTAAGAACAACTATTATCTCTAGCTGCTGTGATTTGAAACAGTATTGGACATTAGCAGGGAATGATGTATGGGATCATATGGATCTGTGGAAGAGTACCACTAAAAGAATTCCCTAGTCAACTTTATCAGATTCCATGGCAGGCATGCAGCACTTCGAGAATTTTGGAATGAGCAGTCTTATTTGGATTGCAATCCCAACACATATGTCTTTATCATTAATACAGTATATGGGTAGTCACTTTTTTCCATAGGCCAAGAGTGACACCCAAAGCTCCTATTATTGTTCATAAGTTAGTTTTCCATATTCTATTGATCTTATGTCAAATTGATAGTGTTATGAAAAAGAAAGTCTGTCAAGTGCAAGACCAGCTTTCACTCTTAACTGCCAACTGTACTGATAGCCATTAAGCATTGTGTTCCAGACAGCCATGGCAAACGGGAACAAAGTATTTCATAGTGCAGAAATTAATTTATTGCAGCTCAAGAAAGCATTGAGATGAAAAACTTACTACTCATGTGGCTATCATCTTTTCTCTGTCCTCCCTTTGGAATGTCATGCAAAAAACTCTCAGGCTGTCCTCCTTCCCGGGGCCTCACTCTTTCAGGAGGCTGCTCGCTGTCAAACTTAGAGCCCTGTGTGTATGCCGCAAATAACCACCTCCTCCATCTCCTGTGGCTCCCCAAACTCTTGGCACTACATGTATTCCCTTAGCACGTCTCTTCTTCTTTCCACCTTGGGATTATTCTGTCAACTCCCTCCTGTTTGTTTAACTACATCTATTTCCACCCCTCACCGACCCTTTCTCTTGTTTTTTTCCCCACCCATAAACCTTCGGTTGTTGTTCCCTCACTTACTCTACCTGGTATCCCTCCTCTTATTGTAACGTTGTGACCTTTGTCTGAATAATCCCACCTCTTGAGGGAATCATGTATATATACAGTCAGTTATCAACCCAGATAGTGTTCACCATATGTACTCCCCAGCCCAGAGCTTATTTGTTTCTCTGTAACTGTCTTTTATTTGCTCATTGTGTGTACACTGCTTATCTGGTAATTTTGCTGTAGTTGTATATGTCCTACTTGTCCAGGACCATCTTGCAAATTAGCTTGCTCAAGGATGATTTTGCCTGGTTAAATAAAGTTTGATTGATTGATGTATTATAAGAAAAACAGATTGTTTTTGATGTATTATAAGAAAAACAGATTGTTTACTATCACAAGTGTAACCCCTAGATGGCGCTATCCCAGGGGCTACTACCCCTGCCTGATTTGCCACTAACAGGTTGAGGGGCCTGGATCCAATGGCGGGTGCCTCCACCCAGAGGTCAGGGTTTGCAATAGTTAAACTAACTTGGTCACAGCCCTCTGGGACACTGCAACCCCCCTTTCTTCCCACTAGTGGCCCACACAATATATCAGAATTACCTTCACAGTATACACTTACCCCCAGGTCTGGTTCCGCACTGAGACCTCCTGTGAAATGAGATACAGTGCAACAATCACAGTACAGTACTTTAACATAGACAAATACCTCAGGCAGTATAACTTTGCTGAAACAAGCAGCTCTGATTTATTTAGGGGATATAACAAGGACAGGGGAAATCAGGTTAATTAGCTTATCACTCTAATAATCTACCTATGGCTCTGTGCACAGGCCTATCCCTATCAGTTACTGTCCCTGGGTACCCAAGCCCTAGTGGCTAGTCCAAACCGTGGCAGCTGGTAGGGGCCCTTTCACACAGAGAAAGGAGAATTAAACAGTCAGCAGTACAGTAATTCCATTTGGATTTAATGTGGCAATTCAACAGGGAGCGACCCTGAATTAGTACTCACGACCTCCAAATAAGATAGGGTCCTTCAATGTCAGCAGGGCTCACTTGAGGTACACAAACCTCTTCACACATCCATATAAAAGAAAGCACTATACCAGGCAGGCTGCATCTGTATCCCGATCGCAATTACTGCACAATACCCGGGAGAACACACAGCAGATTCAGTTCCTGATAGACAGAGTGCAATTTTCAGCAATTTCTCCAGTCTTCTACAGGGTGAGCGTGGTTTCTACTCTCCAGAGATCCTCTGATTCTTTTCACAGGACGGATTCAGTCCTAACAAGCTGTTACACAAGCTGCAGACCGGAACTCTGGGCCTTACACACGTTTTTTGACTAAACTGCACACTGAAAAAGCACAGGGCTCCTTCCTTCTTCACTGCCAAAGCTCAACTGAACTCCAACCGACAAAACCGGGCACTTCCTTTGAGTTCCTCCCAGTTCTTGACTGGATTGGCTGTCACTCACAATAGACTGCTGCTGTTGGTCCAAAAAGGCACTGAAGTCTAAACTACATCTCCCAGAGTCACTGCCCATACAATCCTCTTGTGGCTGGCTCAGATTATGAGTCCAAGTTCTGATTCGTCAAGGCACCATTTTAGAGCTAGCTTACCCCACACTGATTGGTCCAGTTCAGCAGTTCAAAACTAGAATGGGGAACTAGCAGACACAGTTCTGACTGCAAAGAAAGCAGGTTAGACAAACTGTAATTTCATTATTACTCTAAATAATTTCTGGCAAACAGTTACATCTTTCAGATAGGTTCCTTTGCACTCCTAGTGACTGCAAAAATTAAGTGAATTGGCAGCAGCTCGAGTGGTACTCAGAGAAGCACACAGTCCCCCATACAAACTAATTATGTCTGCAAGCAGACAGCTCTTAAAGAGACAGTACCAGAGGCTCTAAAACACTCACTGATAAATGGCTTAAATGCCAAACACCATTCAGGCTTGGAGCATTCAAGCAAGCTCCTGGAAGTCTTTTGGGAACCCCCATTTGCAGGGGGGTTACACCCTTCCTGGCCTGGGAAAGCTTGACGTCCGCGTCAAGCAAGTACCCCCATAAGTTTCAACTGCAACCATATACATTTGCATTAGGCTCGCACATGTAATCATCAGTCAATATATCATTTTACCAAGAACACATTTCTGAAACATTGCAGTACGTCACTCTTTACACAGTATTACATACACATTGTACCATAACTCAAGTTATTACCTCTTGTACATGAAACCTGAAGAGAGGGGGCCCTTCCCTATCAGTTACCTTGGGGCTGGATGGGGCAAGGGCACCATACTTAGAGGGCAACACAAGTAACTTGGAGTTAGCACTGATGCTCAGTTTGGGCAATGAGCTCGGGGACACATACACTCCTTTGTGGACAACATTGAGAGGCAAGTCCACAGGCCTCCCAAGTGAATCATAACTGAGGTGCACCACAGGCTTTACAGCTCGACCAGTCTTTCTAGGGGGAACTGTTATAGTCTCTGAGCCTCATTTTCAGCATTGTCCTCACTTGTCAGGGAGTCTCCATGGGGTAGAGAGGCTAGAACTTGGGGCACTTTCAGCTCCAGGAGTTACAGTTTCTGAGTCCACAACATTTGGCTCTGACGGAGAGCTTTCGGACACTGGCAGTGGACTGTCAGGGCACTCAAAATACTCTTCTTGTTGGGTGTATCACCAGTCTGCCCCAATCTATCATTTTCCTCCCTGAAAGCTCAAACAGTTCAACCATGCACAATGATTCCATTTCATCTGATCTGATACTTTGCACTTCACTTTCTGGGAGCATTGGCTCCAGGGATGAAGCTGGGGCTTAGACAGTCCAGAAGGCCCAGCTTTGTCTCCAGTATTGACTGGGGATTGCCCGAAACAATTGACTCAGTTCGTAAGAAGGATAGTATTCAAAGTCACTCACTTTCTTCCGATATGGACTGACAGTCATGCTCAACTGGGACTTGTGGAGGGGAACACTTTAACTTTGCTTCTGTAGGTGCAGACTTTCTTGATCTTTTCTTAGCAGCAGCTCTAGTCACTGGTCCAGAGGGGCATCTTCTAGGGCTCAGACTCAATTAAGATTTGTCCAATGGGCAGTAAATGATTTCTATGCATTGTTTTTACATCTTTGAATTATTCTCAGGCCTTACTTTGTACACTGGCAGATCATCTAGTTTGCCCACTACAATGTGAGGAGATGGTGCCATCTGTCAGCAATCTTGTGCTTGCCATGCAGTCCCAGATTTCTTAGCAATACCCGATCTCCCTCCTGGAGTTCCTGTGCTTTCACCTTTTATCATACCTTTCTTTGTTGGCCAGATTTCTTTTGGCAGCCATGGTTTGAGCCAGTTGAGTACGCATGAGTTAGCTGGGCCTTTAACTTTTGCACATACTGTAAATAGTTGTCAGCTTGAACCCCATCAGGAGAGACCCCAAAACACACATCTACTGGTAGTCGAGCTTCTCTTCCAAACATCAGGCGGTAGGGGGAGAATCCAGTGGCATCACTTTTGGTGCAGTTATAAGCATGTACCAGGGTGCTAATTTGTTGGCTCCATCTAGGCTTGTCCTTTGGGTGCTGGGTGCCTAGCATATCTAGCAAAGTGCGGTTGAAACGTTCAGGCTGTGGATCCCTGGGGTGGTAAGGAGTGGTTCTGGACTTTCGCCTCCCACAGAGAAAGCATCTCTTTGATCAGACGACTCTCAAAGTCTCTCCCTTGATCAGAATGGATTCTTTGTGGAGCCCCATAGTGAACAAAAAGTTTTCTACAAGTACTTTGGCCACAGTGGATGCTTTCTGGTCTTTGGTGGGGAAAGCTTGGGCATATCTCGTGAAATGGTCAGTGACCACCAGCACATTACTGATATTTCTTTGATCTGACTCCAAACTCAGAAAATCAATACAGACCAGCTCCATGGGTGCACTGGTGGTGATGTTAACAAGGGGCAGCCCTCTGGGGCAAAGCTTTCCTCTGTAGCAGCGACTACAAGTTCGAATGTGTTGCTCCACATCAGCCCCATCTTAGGCCAATAGAATCTGGATCTCACCAAGTCAAGTGTTCTGTCTATACCAAGGTGCCCCATGTGGTTGTGCAAGGACCTCAGTACTGAGTCTCGAAAGGCAGTGGGCAGCACTAGTTGTTGTTTGTCTACTTGTCCCCCTCTGTCTACTGTTTCTCTGTATAACAGTTTATTGATCAGTTTCAACCTAGGACCTTCTTTGTATAACAGTGCAGTTCTCAAATCAGTGGAGCGTAATTTGGACACATCTTTTCCTGCATAGAGGGCTTCTAAAGCTGCTTTGATCATGGGATCGCGGGATTGAGCCCGCCGAATACTGTCATTGTCCAGCTGAGGCAGTGCACCAATGTCTATTGCAGAAAAGTGGCAATAAGCAGCAGGTATGCAATTCTCAGAGGGTCCCAAGCAATCACCATGCAGTCCACTGCGTCCGTGGACATTTGTTCCTCCCTGTCAAACTTCCGGCAGAGTGCCCGAATGTCAGGTTCTGCCAATCGGACCCAGTCATTCTGGGGAACAGGCCTCCGGGAGAGAGCATCAGCATCTATGTGGTTCAGACCTGCTCGGTATTCGAGAGCATAGTCATATGTAGATAATGCAGAAAGCCACCTATGGCCAGTGGCATCCAACTTAGCTGAGGTCTGCACATAGGTCAAAGGATTATTGTCAGTTTTACTAGTATTTTAGCCCCATACAAGTACTCATGGAATTGGTCAACAATAGCCCACTTCAAAGCTAGGAACTCTAACTTATGTACAGGATAGTTCTTTTCGGATGGGGTCAGGCTTCTACTGGCAAAGGCCACTGGTCTCAGGCCATTCTCGTGCTCTTGGTACAACACAGCCCCAACCCTTGCAAGCTAGCATCAGTGTGCGGGACGTAAGGTTTTCTTGGATCGGCATAGGCCAGCACTGGAGCATGGGTAAGTTGATATATGATCTCATGAAAAGCAGTCTCACAATCAGGAGTCCAGCGGGCCCCAAATACTTCACTCGGACGAAAATACTCTCTTTCAGTCTTGAGGGACGCTGACTTTTAGTATTTTTGTGGGTTGGGGATACCCTTGAGTAAGGTTAATAAAGGCGGATCACTCTTGAATAGTCCTTGATGAAGCGCCGATAATAACCACAGAATCCCAGGAATCTTTGCAGTTCTTTAGATTTTTGGGCTGTGGCCAGGTGGTCAAGGCCTCAACTTTACTTGGGTCGGTCTCTATTCCCTCGGTGGATACTATGTGTCCCACATACTTTACTGATGTTTGAAAGAATTGACACTTATCAATGGACAGTTTAAGGCCAAAGTCCTCCAGACGGTCCAATACCTTAAATAATCTGCTCTCATGTTCCTCCAGTGAGCTGCCAAACACAATAACATCATCTAGGTATACCAGGCACTCTAGTAAGTTCATGTCCCCCACTGCACGCTCCATCAATCGTTGAAAAGTGGCTGGGGCACCTGAAATCCCTTGAGGCATCCTCATGAATTCACTTAAAACAGCGGACAGATAAAGGCCGTCTTCTCACGGTCCTCTGGGGCCATGGGGATCTGGTAGTACCCACTCGCGGAGATCCAGCACAGAACCACTTGCTCCCGTTTAGGCAGTCCAAAGCATCCTGAATCGCGGGGCATTGTGTACTGATCAGGGATAGTCCGCCGGTTTAAGGTGCGATAATCCACACATCCTTACTGTTCCATTCTTTTCCTCACTACCACAATGGGGAAGCATAAGGGCTTCTGGATTCTTGTATTACACCAGCAGCTAACATCTCTTGCAGATGCCATCTCACATCATCTATGTCAGCAGGTGCCAGGCGTGAGACCTCTCACGAAATGGTCTTTAGTCATGCAGCCGGATATTGTGCTCAGCTCCTTGCACGCATCCTACATCCCATTCCTTTAAAGAAAACACCTGGTCTCTCTGGGCAAGCTTCTCACTGATCCTCACTTTCCATTCAGCTGGCAGCGGGGAGTCGCGAAATCAAACAAGTCAGGTGTTACTCTGTCATTCTTCCTTGAACTCTTGCTGCTGGGTAGCACTGCAGTGTCTGCACAATGCATTAGCCAGGATGCAACCTCTGTTTACTCGAATGTCTCTTTCAGACACATTATGAACTTGGACCATTACCCTTCTGGCATAAGCATGGGCTCTAGCGGGCAAAATACTAGGCTTGACCAGCAGTCCCTCTGGCAATTTTCCATCGCCTGGTGCATCCAACATTAATATTTTATTCTTAACATCCTTTCTGATACGGACCTCTCCCTGTAAGGTACACTGGGCATTTGGCGCCAGGATCAGAGACTCAGGATCCTTCTTCCATACAATTCCGACCGGTTCCTCTGGTTCTGTTTTTTCAGCATCTCTCTGTGCCTCATAGGCCTTCTTAATTAAAGCTGGAACTCTTAAAGCTCTACTAGTCTTTGACCCCTGTTTTTCATAACACAACTGTGCCAGCCTTCCGAACATATGAGCATTTGTTCCAATCAACAAAGGGACACCATCATACAGTCCAGTGGGGGACACACTAAGGCTAGGGTCTCTACTTGTTGACACTCCAGCCACGGAGGTGGGGAAAGACAGAAATTCGGATATACCGGAATAGGGTAGGCCTTCTCACTTAACCCCATACATGCAGTCCTTCTAATGGTTGTAAGGGTACGTCTGACAAATGCTTCTGATACAATCCTGGAACATAATTGTCACTTGGGAGCCACTGTCTAATACAGCTCTTGTAGACACTCCATTCACCTTTACAGTGGTCTCCATGGAGGACCCACTATTCTGGACCAGTCTGGAGGCGATAGTGGGGGCCTGGGCAACTGACCCTGCCACAAAAGGACGTGAGTTAGCATTTTGGTGCCCTCACTGGGATCATTTCGTTACACCTCTTAACCACTGATTTGTTCTCCAAGCTCTCCTTGTAGCCTATATGCAACTTTGTCAGTGTCTTTTGGGGACCGGCATTCCCTTTTCATGTGCCCATCTTTCCCACAATTATAGCAAAACATACTTTCTGGAGTTTGAGCTGGCGGGCGCCACACTGGGAGCCAGAGGGGTGTATTACTAACTGGAAACCTTGGTGCCATCTCTGTCTGCGGCGTGATAAGCATTTGGAGACATCTCGTCAGTTTCTCCACTTCCATGGTCAAGGAATCGAGTTCGAGCTGTTATCAGCAGGAGATACATGGGTGGGTACCCCACCCCATAGCAGATGCAGTCAGATATAGGTCAGGGCCCGTACTTGCAGGCGTGGCCTTCATAAAGGAACTGTTTTTGAATTCCCGGATCTCTCTCAACAGTTCGCCCCATTGTGACATATCTTTTTCCTTGTCAGAGCACTCATTGACTGTCAACCTCTGCCCCTGAACTTCACTTGATGGGTCACCTCAGTCACTCGGATCAGTAGCCATAGCTGTTGGTGCAGGTACCTCCGAGGTCGCCTTTTCTCAACTCCTCGAATTTCTCTCATTAACTCATCATAGGAGGGTGGGGATTCCAGTCGATTTGCCTGGCGTAACTGAAGCAACAGCAGTTCTGAGAAGGGGCAGACTTAAGGATTCTGCCAGTCTGGTTCGGTCCAGTTCATTAGCTGGCAAACTACCCTTTCTGAGGCATTCTTGCAACAATTTTCCAGCAGAGACATACACAGACAACAACTCCCTTGGTACTGTTGTGCATTTCTTACTCTCCACCATAGGTCCTCATCAGAATCTGGGCTCCCATACACATTCTCCAAGGCCTCAAGATAGGCCTGTGCAGTCGCTTCAGGGTTACTGGCCCGTTTGCTGACGGATGGTAGCCAGGGCAGGACCTCGGAGCTCTCACTAACCCTCTTTGGCACCTCTCGCCTTCGAGCATTGCCATTCTAGCACTTGGGGGGCAACATAGTCTATCCAGGTCTCCCAGTCATCCTCCCTTGGGGTGGGGAGGGTGCCAGAGAAGATCCTCAACCGGTAAGAGTCGTGACTAATGGCAGGTGCAGAAATAGGAGTCTGCATTGGTTCAGCCACCATTACGGGCACTGGAGCAGGAGAGGGTGTTGGGGAGGAACACCCCAGGTGGCAAGAATAGTTTCTTCAAGTCCTCCACAGTTTTCCCTCTCCCAGCCATTCAGCAAATTTCTCCTCAAAAGTTTCAGATAGTGGTGGGGGCTGATTCCCCGGGTCTTTACTGTCCTTAGTTATCACTCTCCAAGCAGTGAGGGCTCCCTCTGGGGTAATGGTCTGTGGCACTTTGGAGCTATCTATGGGATCCTTAAACTCTACTAGGGCCAGGAAAGTGTGGGTGAGCAGATTAGCATGCCGACCCACCACCACAGGGTTTTGTAAACCTTCCACCTTGGAAAGTACTCCCTGCACAGTGTCCGTATTGATACCCAGGGGGATGTCCAGGATAAGCATAGCATTTTGGGGGTCGATCTCCTCCCCAGTACACCACTCCACCAGCGTGCACAGCCACTTCTGTCGGGGTACCCATTTTTTTCTTAACAGTGGTTCGTAAATATGGCCACTAGAGGACACACAATCCCAGCGGTGAGCCTCCAAGATGTAACCCCTAGATGGCGCTATCCCAGGGGCTACTACCCCTGCCTGATTTGCCACTAACAGGTTGAGGGGCCTGGATCCAATAGCGGGTGCCTCCACCCAGAGGTCAGGGTTTGCAATAGTTAAACTAACTTGGTCACAGCCCTCTGGGACACTGCAACCCCCCTTTCTTCCCACTAGTGGCCCACACAATATATCAGAATTACCTTCACAGTATACACTTACCCCCAGGTCTGGTTCCGGCACTGAGACCTCCTGTGAAATGAGATACAGTGCAACAATCACAGTACAGTACTTTAACATAGACAAATACCTCAGGCAGTATAACTTTGCTGAAACAAGCAGCTCTGATTTATTTAGGGGGGATATAACAAGGACAGGGGGAAATCAGGTTAATTAGCTTATCACTCTAATAATCTACCTATGGCTCTGTGCACAGGCCTATCCCTATCAGTTACTGTCCCTGGGTACCCAAGCCCTAGTGGCTAGTCCAAACCGTGGCAGCTGGTAGGGGCCCTTTCACACAGAGAAAAGGAGAATTAAACAGTCAGCAGTACAGTAATTCCATTTGGATTTAATGTGGCAATTCAACAGGAGCGACCCTGAATTAGTACTCACGACCTCCAAATAAGATAGGGTCCTTCAATGTCAGCAGGGCTCACTTGAGGTACACAAACCTCTTCACACATCCATATAAAAGAAAGCACTATACCAGGCAGGCTGCATCTGTATCCCGATCGCAATTACTGCACAATACCCGGGAGAACACACAGCAGATTCAGTTCCTGATAGACAGAGTGCAATTTTCAGCAATTTCTCCAGTCTTCTACAGGGTGAGCCTGGTTTCTACTCTCCAGAGATCCTCTGATTCTTTTCACAGGACGGATTCAGTCCTAACAAGCTGTTACACAAGCTGCAGACCGGAACTCTGGGCCTTACACACGTTTTTTGACTAAACTGCACACTGAAAAAGCACAGGGCTCCTTCCTTCTTCACTGCCAAAGCTCAACTGAACTCCAACCCGACAAAACCGGGCACTTCCTTTGAGTTCCTCCCAGTTCTTGACTGGATTGGCTGTCACTCACAATAGACTGCTGCTGTTGGTCCAAAAGGCACTGAAGTCTAAATACATCTCCCAGAGTCACTGCCCATACAATCCTCTTGTGGCTGGCTCAGATTATGAGTCCAAGTTCTGATTCGTCCAAGGCACCATTTTAGAGCTAGCTTACCCCACACTAATTGGTCCAGTTCAGCAGTTCAAAACTAGAATGGGAACTAGCAGACACAGTTCTGACTGCAAAGAAAGCAGGTTAGACAAACTGTAATTTCATTATTACTCTAAATAATTTCTGGCAAACAGTTACATCTTTCAGATAGGTTCCCTTTGCACTCCTAGTGACTGCAAAAATTAAGTGAATTGGCAGCAGCTCGAGTGGTACTCAGAGAAGCACACAGTCCCCCCATACAAACTAATTATGTCTGCAAGCAGACAGCTCTTAAAGAGACAGTACCAGAGGCTCTAAAAACACTCACTGATAAATGGCTTAAATGCCAAACACCATTCAGGCTTGGAGCATTCAAGCAAGCTCCTGGAAGTCTTTTGGGAACCCCCATTTGCAGGGGGGTTACACAAGGTTGAGTAATTCCATCTTGGGATTCAAGTGAAATGAGGGAACTACTGGAGCTTGGCTTTCTAGGTTCTGACGTCACTACAGTCTCTTAATGGAATTACAGCTGTGTTAATGATGGTAAGCCATCTGTTATTCAATTAGTTTTTATTGTAAGGGCTATTAGCCCTGGAAGGGAAGACATTTTTACCTGATGGTAAAAGATTTGATGTGGTGACAGTACTCAACCTGGAAGCGGAAAGTGCTGTTCATTTTTGTACTTCATTCAAAAATATGACCTCCCTCATTGTACTCTTACAAGTTGCCAGTCTGACAGAAAGGTGACTCTTCTTGCTCACTCATGATGTCACCATCAGTGAGGTCACATTGTTGAGAAGGTGCGAAGCAAAATAGTACTAGCTATGTCGGCTTCTAGATATAGTACAGTTCCTACACATTACATTTTGTACTGTAAAACAGAAAATTTTACAATTAGCAAAAGAGTAAACTGCTTTGGATATTAAAAGTAACAACAGGCTGCTTTAAAAGTCAGTAGTATTTTCAGGGGGAGTGTACAAACTTGTTATTATGAAACTTTTCTGAGTGGGGTATTTGATGTATAATATTAGCAGATATAATCTCACTTGGTGTCCACTTTATATTTACATTATGACATCTGAAAACATGTCACATACTGTATTCTTCAATCCATACAGCTTTTCATTAGGTCAGATTACAGAATTTTTGATTTTTGGAAATGTTGCTATCTTATCCAAGGTGTGATCTCAGTGGAGGTACTGTAGTATCTGGGGTTTAACCATAACACTCGGTACAACAGATCTGAAATGTGTGCTCTCAGATTTATAACATCTTATTTAAGGTAGTAATGTAAAAGTAAACTGAGATGCGGCTATTGTTATCTGAACTAGTTTTGCAAGGACTTTGCTATACATTGCCAAAGAGCCTACAGAAATTGTTTACAATGTGCTCTGCGTTGCCCCATTTCACTTGCTTTTAGGGCCTTTGAAGTCTATACAGAAAAACATTGGCTGTCTGCTGCTGAATTTAGGTGGCTAAATTATGCCCCTTTACCATTCACTTAAACTGTATATCAGATAGCTGTTAAGACTACAGTCACTGTCCTTGAACATTTTAAATTGGACATAAAATGGTATCTTTTATATCATTGTCTTTCCTTAGTAATTAGTGCTGAGGGATAGACAATTTAACATTTTGGTGGCTTGCTGAGTATCCAGTTGTTGCAACAAAAATATGGGACAGTTCCAGGGCCATTTGCTGATGCTTTCTCTTGTGCATGAGAGATCCCATCACTCCTCATTGTGCAGGCATGACTGAGTTATGGTGGAGCATCACACAGGAAAGACAGATAAATTTTCTGCACAGGTTCTAGACAGCCCATGTATCGTCTGAAATGAGATAACGTAAAGCAATCCAAAGTAGGTGGCACAGCTATTTTCTTTGTCACTCCCCTGGTGGCTCCAGCTTGATCATAGTTTCTTGTAATCTTTCATACTGGTTTATACACATTCTAAAATAGCTGAAAGCTGGATGCAATGTTTACTGTGTGCTCCTCAGAGAGTCACAGAATTATGGGAAAAAAACTTACTTTCTTTGATGTTTGCTGGCTATATTTGATCATGGATTATGCAGAGGGAAGCTCCACTGATCTGAAGCAATCGAAAAAAAGAGTACAAGGAGAGAAGGAAAGAGAAAAGAAAAGATTTACGCTATTCATCTTTTGAGTTGCAGAATTCTGATAAGCAGAAGAGGTGACCAACAGACGAATTCCTGTTTATTACCATGTTGGGCAGCACCATGGGTCTGGACACAGCTGACAAATTAAAGGGCCCTTCTCAGTAAAATACAGTCAAGACATTACACTTCTCCTTTGCCATATCACCATACTCTATTAAAGCCCACATTTTTGTAAACTAGCACTTACAGAAACCAAGTGAGGACTCCTGCTAACCCCCTACAGCTTCGAGCTGCTCTGGTTGGTATCCATGGATGTAGAGGCTACTGAGACAAATTCTACTGACTCTGGACCCGATATGGTTGGCATTGCTACAGAACCCAAAGACAAAGCAGTACATCTACTTCAGATTCGAAGCTTTGACAATGTTTTTAGCTCTTACCAATCTTTGATGAGATTGAGGCAAAACAAACTGCTAAACTGGATGAAATTGTGGTCTAATGTTGTAGTTTGGAATGCTGAATATTTGTAGTTGACATATCACTCAGTACAGCAATATCAGAAAATACTGAATTAAAACAAAAACTCGAAGCTACAGATGCTGTAATTGCTATGCTTCTTAGAGTCAATATGGCTCAGAACCTCAAGTTGGAGAACATAGCAAACAGTTTTAGAAAACATAACCTGTGATTTGTAGGTCTTTCCGTAGAGGAAAGTAGTATAAAAAACAAAGTAGGACTTAGAAAAAAGACTTTTTGCCAAATTGTTTGATTACATCAGGGCCAGTCTGTCTCCATTGGTGAAGGTGTTTCGAGGTTCTGGTGCACAGAGCACAACCTCAAGCTTCGCTATCCATTTTCATAAATCCGTGTATTGCCCCAGTCTCTTTCACACTAGAATCGAACAGAGAATATGTATTAAAGCAACCTGAATGAAAGGTGCATATATCTTTAAAGATTTAAAGCTACCAACTGTCTTGCATTTCCCAGGACAGTCCCTATTTTAGGCAGCATGTCCTGGTGTCCCCACAGGTTTTCCAAAATGTCACTTTTGTCCTGGTTTTTGCTTGCTTGTCCTATTTTTGTCCCCTTTTCTTTTTTTGCTGACTGCTGATCCACGAATAACATTTATTTCAGCACCACCGTGGCGCTGCTCGAGCTGGAGAGAGCAGTTTGCAACGTTCTGCCCCTGCGCTGACAGGCCATGAACGTGAAAATGCTTGGGTAGTCAGATGGCAAGCAGGTCAGTGGGAGCACCGTAAAGCATATTCCTTCCTGTTAGATAAGACTGGGTAGTAGTGTGAGCAAGCGCGTGCAGCCGTCTGCCTGCCAGCAGCTGAGAGGGAGTCCAGAGAAAGACTGGCAGCAGTGAACAAGGTGCCTGAACCTGATCAGTTGTAGGGGAGTGTGTGACAAGAATCCGGTGTGGTGGTGGGAGTCAGTGAAGGGAAGTTTGCTCAGCAAAGGAGATGAGTGTGAGAGAGTTGGGATGGGACTGTCAGGAGGAGCAATGTACACAGCTTGAATGTCTGTACACAATTTAAAGCAAGTTTGCTTCTGAATAACTTTCTGTATGTCATAATTCAGAACTTGTTGCAGCAGAATATTGTATTGTTTTAATCCGGATGTTTGCTACTGGTGTTACTGTGGGGCAGCGTGGCCAGAGCAAGCAGCAAAATGTAACGGAGTGTGTGCAGTGCTGTCTGCAGCGGCACCCGAGGGAGTGAGTGACAGGGGCCGGGGTGCTGTCAGGATGGACCCTGTCCCAGTTTTAGGCTTCCGAAAGTTGATAGCTTATGTACTGTATACCCAGATGTCCTTGCCCTTTTACAAACCAGAAGGAGAAGAGTTCTCTTATTTAGCAAGATAGACATGAACTCAAAGTGAAGGTCTGATTTGCTTTATCCATGCTAGGCACAAGTGATCTTAATCAACACTAGAAGAATATTTTTAGACATGTCTCAATTGGCAACTTTGTTAAACTACAGCAAGCTTAGTCAAATTCTATGTTTCTAAGCTGCAGTCGGTAAAGCAGAGGAAGCCAAGTCCAAGTTAGAGTCTAAGGATTCAAATTTGGCACAGAGCCCAAACAGCACTAACATATGGGTTCCCCAGGACCACTTCTGCCTGAACAGCCCAAAACAGACTTTAGAACAGCTATACAGTACACGTCACTTTATCGGGCTGCACTTTAGTGGGACGTTCAGATTAATAGGATGAATGCTTAGAAACTAATTTTTGAACAATCTTTTTCAATGGGCTAGTTTTTTGCTTAATAGAGATGCTAACGTTCTGCATAGCTGAGATGATTCTCTCAGATAGCCCATACACAAGTGCCATTAAGTGCTCATAAGCGCCTACTTACTGTTCCCTGGCCAGGTACGAGAAGTGCTAGTTGACAGCTATTGGCTGTTCGCCTACACATTGATGCTTCTGAGCAAATAGCTCATAGACACCCCCAACTCACAGCATGGTGTCAAGATGAAACAGACTGTCCCTTCCCAATCATGTTAAAGTGATTGAGGCGCATAGGAGCAAAGCCTCATTATCCGCAGTTATTTCCCATTTCAGCATCTCCAAAAATTAAGCCAGCAGGATAAGCCAAAATCGTGAACATATTCAAGATCAAAGACCAAGACAGCAGCTATGCTGAGCTGACCGTCACTAGTTGGGAGAATGATTGCACATTCGAGGATTTTTAAGTGTTTTAAAGTTTATATTTATTTAACAATCTGTTTGTTAGGTAGTGATATAGTTAGGTGGGGTAACGATAATGAAGGAATTGAAGTGAGGTAACGCTAGGAGGCAGGTTTTTTATTTTTAAGGTGGAGGGTGTCCCAGTGCACTACAGTCATTTAAAAATTCATCTGTTTGCTTACTTGCCTTTGCGGTGCCTTGGCTACTGACATCTGTGTGGACTGTTCAGAAGAACTGTGATAGGAGCCTTGTGTAGGCCTGGAGCAGATCGGATCCCCGAAAGCTTTGACATAGGGCGATGGAATGACTCCTTGGATGATCCTCGAACCTGGCTATTCCTGTTGACCGGTGATTGAGTTGCCTGGAGAACTGATTGCTTAGCGATAATTCTGCCTGGATTTGTTCTGCTTGGGGTTTTCGAAGATCCGGTGAGAAATCTGCATGTGGTATGGAACGGACCCCCTAGAAGACCTGGTGTGGGGGTATCTGAATGGCTCCTTGTGAGAATTCTGCTGTTTTCTTTCCAGCAGGCAGGTAGCAGACCGATCAGTTGAATTTATCGCAGTACAGTTTTTTTCTGGGATTTGTGGATTACTGAACGGCAGTTGTGGTTCCCTTTCAGATGGGGTGAGCCGCTGGTGAAAATTGGTGCGGACTACGAGTGCTGTTAACGTCGGTAGACTGGAGGTACTTTAGCCATGGCTCATTTGTGTTAACTGACTACAGGAGCTGAAATCTAAATGGAGACCTGCCTTTTTGGTCATGTGCCCCAGCCTGTCAAACAGTCCTGAACATTTGCCAGTGTTTAGACCCGAACTACTTAGGTATTGTATAGCCATCTTTGGCAGTGTGAGGGCCAAAGAAAGGGCTAAAAAAATGTTGTTTTCAGTTTTCTGGAGACTGTGAAAGAGACATTTTGGAGTTCAGGACTTAAAACAGACTAATTTTGCCAGAGTTGACTGAAGGAAGCGAAAGCCCTTTGGTCATCTCAGAGCTAACTGACAATCTGGGTAGTAAAGATTCCTATATATATGATATATGTTGTTGTTTGTTTGTTTTTTATTGAAAAGAAATCAGAATTACAATTCTTTGAGTCAAAGACTCCTTTGCAAAGGCTCCACATCAGAAAGATACATAAACATAACGTAAACCGGCTAAAAAAATTATACATAGATAATACAGAACAGGGAATATATACAATTGGCAGGTTACAGCGTTAGTGGTCATTAAGAGTAGACCCCTGGTCATAGTTATTTACATATGGCAGGTTCCAGTTTCATGGGGTCTTAAATAGACCCTGAGTCAAAATATATACACAGTGAGAGAGGAGTAATGGGGAAATGAATCAAGATACATCAGAAAATGGTTCTCCTTTCCTGTGAGTTTACTCAGTGGGTAGACTTAACAGTAAAGAAATGTGTTTCCTAAGGCTTAAGCAATGCAACCTATAGAGAGATTAAGAGAGAAGATGGAATATTATGTGCAGTCACAGGCTGTGGAGGCAAGGAGGAGGGTCTTGAGGCCGGTTTTGAATCGGCCAAGACGGGGTTCCATGGAGATGGAGGATGGTAGGCTGTTTAACCAGGGGCGATAGTGGAAGGATCTTTGACTAAGGGAGGTCCTACAGTGGGGGACCAGGAGGGTGGTATTGGGGGAAGTCTGGGGGCTTTTCTGTGGGAAACTGTTTGGAAGAGGTGGTGTAAACCTTGAGGTACTTGAAGTTACTGGTTTACAATTGGTGCACCGTGGACTTCCCTTTATCAGACTGCCTGAAATATTTAAATTGTTGGTTTAAAGGGGTGAGGGAGTTAAAGTTTTTCATTGGAGTGAATAGTGTGTGTGTTGATGTGTGGTTGTCTTGGTGTGTGTGTATTGTGAGTGTGGGAGTAAATGGTAGGAAATATTTATACTTATAAGTTTAAATTGATTTAAGTTTTGGTTTTGTTTTATTACGTAGTGAATAGTCAGAATGTGTCATTTTTATGGGCTGCCAAGATGCAGCTATTCCACATCCCAACTGTGCAAGCTCCGACCTTTTGAATCACCTTTCCTACCTGCAGAGGTTTATATTAAGTGCAGGGCCTTGGGGATTGCATGTAATCGAAGATTGAAGCAGAGAGAGATGTACAAGGTCAAGGGTCAATGCAGGGGTGTGTGGGAAGGGCAGCTGAGGGGGTAGCTGTCCGAGTAGTGAGGTCCAGGAGGCACCCTGGGGTAAAATGCGTACAGGAGAGGGGTCCTCCCTGCCTTGTGCCCATACCCAAGGGCTCAATTAAAGTGAGTGGGCAGATGGTCAGTGGTCCAGCAGTTCCCGCTCATCTGACCCGGGCTGTGCTTTGCAGTGCCAGGTCGATGAGGAATAAGACTGCTATAATGGCAAACTTGATTTCCTCAGTAGACCTGGCTTGCATCACGGAGACCTGGCTGGGTGATAATGCTGGTCCTATATTGGAGGCAGCAGTTCTGGCTGGGTGCTCTGATACACAGCCCAAGGAAGGATCGCAGAGATGGGGGAGTGTGTTTTAAATCCAACATAGGTCTCACGGTGCTCCCAGTGGGTCCTACCAGGTCCTTGGAGTGTGTGTCCATGCACACGGGGGTCCTGGCGCAGGCTTCAGGATTCTCCTTATTTATCGCCCGCCTGGTGGGGAGAGGGAATTCCTGCAGGAGGTCGGGGACTTTGTTGCCAGCCTGATGTTGGAGTCCCCCAGATGGTTGATTCTGGGGGACTTCAGCGCCTGAGTCGACACGAACTCTCGTTGTTTGGATGCGACCTCCTCCAAGGTATGGAAGCATTGGGCCTGTTGCAGGTCATTACCTCAGCGACCCACTCACACGGGCACACTTTGGACCTGGTGTTCACACTGGGGCTTGAGATCTTAGATCTCAGGATTGATCCGGTGGTCTGGTTGGATCATAGCACTGTGAGAGGTTCATGTGTCGTTCTCTCCCGAGAATCCCTCCTCTGTGGAGATGGTCTGGTACTGCCCTTTATGGTGATTGTCCCCGATGGGACTACAAGCGACACTGGACCTACTGAGTGTGGAAACTGCATGTGCGGAGGGGGTGGTGGCAGCCTCTAGTAACGCTGTCACCACTGCCTTCGATGCTATTGTGCCTGTCTGTGTGCGCCCATTATCTACTCACCAGAGACCCCCTTGGTTTGATGGGGAGTTCAGAGAGTTAAAGATTAGGACCAGCTCAACTCTTCTGTATGGTAAACAGTTTGTTGCACCCGGCCTGTCTCCGTCCGGGAGGAGCTACTTCAAACAATAGGTGTGACGAGTTCCCTCTATTCTTTGCCGACAGTGTCCTCTGTCAGATCCGATATCTCCTCCAGGGTCGCTCAATTGGCTTGTGGGGTCAAGCTGATGGTGGGGGGAAGCATCCCTCTTGGGAGGAGTGAGTTTGACCCAGTTGAAGTGGATGAGGTAAGTGAGATAATCTCAAAGCTACAACCTACCTATTGTGATCTTGGCCCAGATCCAACCCGACTTTAGGTTGGGTGTGTTGACCTGATTGGACCTGTGATTACTGAGATCGTTCAGTGTTCCATGAGGTGCGGGATATTCCCAGTTGCCTTAAAAGAGGCCCTGGTGAGACCCCTTTTGAAGAAGCCCTCATTGGACCCATACTGTCTCACTAAGTACAGACCGGTCTCAAACCTCCCGTGTTTAGGGAAGGTTTTGGAAAAGGTGGTGGCCATTCAGCTTGAGACCCATCTTACTTCTTCTGTCATTTTCTAGCCGTTTCAGTCTAGGTTTAGACCTGGGCATAGCATGGAGACTGCCCTGATAAGGGTGTCTAATGATCGCCGTACATTGAGGGATAGAGGAGAACGATCGATCTCCTTAATCTCTCTACAGCGGTTGACACCGTAGGTCATGAAGTGTTGTTGGTTTGCCTGCAGAACTGGTGTGGACTGACCGGCAGTGTCATCAGCTGGTTTAAGTCCTACCTCACAGAGTGCAGAGGGTTGTGATGGGGTTATCCTCATCTGACCCAATGCCCCCTGTATTGTGGAAATTGGCAGGGGTCGGTCCTCTCACCTCTGTTGTTCATGGTGTACATACTGCATTTTGGAGATGTCATCAAGCTGTATTGCTTGGGTTTTCATTGCTATGCTGATGATACCCAGTTATACCTGTCCTGTGCGCCTGAAAACCAGATGGCAGTCTCTGTGTTTAACACCTGCCTGGCCGAGATCAAGGACTGGATAAGTCGAAACTGGTTACCACTATATCCAGATAAGATGGAGGTATTGGTGGTGGAGCCGGGACATCGGCACAGTGGAGGGGTACAGGGTAGTGACGTGGGTTTGAGACTGGGTGGCCTATTTTTGATCCCCTCCACTCGGGTTAGGGATCTAGGCATTGATCTTCCCTTGTCATTCAAACAACATGAAGTCTTGCTATATTATGACATATGCAGTTTGACCCAGCCTTCGAACTGCTCCGGAGGTGAAAGAGTTAACTTTCCATGCCAGGCATGGAATCTTGAGCGCGAGCTCGGTTGAGAACTCTGTCTGTTGTTCTTCAAACTCAAACTGTCAGATTCTTTACTCCGCCTCACTGAACAGTCGCTCGGAATTTCTCCTGCTGCTCGGTTCATTTTCTCGGTTAAAAGTGTAATTTCTCAGTTTTTAAACCGCATTTTATCTATATTTAACTGCAACGGTCGGTTCAAGCTCTGTCTGTGGTATCGTAAGTAATAGATAGGTTTTACATTATTTCTGTGTGGAACTTGTAAAGCGATATTATCGGTTCGGGTTTGAACCGATCAGGTTGTTGTTAAACTTTATTAAATTGCATTTAGAGTGCGGTTCCCAGTTCTTATCGGTTCTAAAAAAAACGGATTTCATTACGTTTTTTTCCACGACCCGTGACACGGTTGGGAACCGATAAGGGTGTCTTGCTTGGCGGATTGCTGAACGGGCAAGTTTTGGTTAGGCTGGCACTATGTCCGAGAAACCCAAAAGAAAACTGGGCCCACTGGTTTCAGCACTGTGGTGTCTGTGGGGAAGCCTTTGCCAAGGCTGACCCACACACCACATGTGTTTATTGTCTGGGTTTGACCACCTCAATGCAGACTGCCAGATTTGTAAGAATTTCCCTGCAGCTACCCTGGATAAGAGAGTTGGTAGGCTCAGGAGCGAGAGCCAAAAAGTCGCTGACCGGATGGTGAGACCGGTTCGGTGCCAACCGACCGAGGGAGTGCCCTCTGACCAGGCCAGACTTCCTCGGCAACGGAGGGCTGACTCGGAGGAGTCAGTCCCAGCAAAAGGACTAGAAAATCAGCAGATGTGGAGCCAAAATTTCCTTCTCCAACAGCTGCAGAGATAGCCAAAGCGATCAAAATTGTCCAGTCGCTTTCCCCGGTTCCGACCGAACCGGCACCATCAGGTAAGCGGTCAGTTCGGTCGGTGCCACCGGTTCAAGAATATGATATAGAGGAATTTTGTGAACCAGAGGAGGGGGAGGAAGATTATGAAGAGAGTGAATGTGATTTTGAAAGTCTGGATGTGCCCATTGAACCGGACATCTCCCCAGACAGACCTTCAGGAGTGTCTCCCCCTAGGCTTTCTGAGTTCCCTTCTCATTTTATGTTTTATAAGAAAGTGGCTGAAACCCTCCAGCTCCCTTTGGAAGAAGCTGTGGATGAACAGGAGGAGCCCGACTATGTAGAAATGATGGATATCCCAGAGTCTAGGAGATTGTCTGTTCCTTTACATAAATCTTTTAGGAAACAGACAATAAAAATTTTAAAAGTTCCTCACACTATACCTCCTGTGGATAAAAAAATGGACAAGAGGTACACATTGTCAGGCCCTGATACAGAGTTCCTTTCACAACAATGCAGCCATGTTGGGGTAGTGCAGGCTGCAGCCTGTGATAAGGCAAATATTCCCTTGGCTTCACACCCCACCCCCCCCCGACAAGGACTCCAGGAGGATCGATGCCATGGCAAAGAAACAGTACATGGCAGCATCCTTGGGACTCAGACAGGCAAATTATATGGCCTATGTGGCAAGATACCAGAAATCCAGATGGGATACTGTTATGGCCCTGGCGAGAACAGGTCCCTGGCCAGCTTGCCAGGGGAGCTGGAGCAGGTGGCTGCTGATGGCATTGAGGCATCCAAGGTGCAATTCCATGCTGCAGTGGACTCTAATGATGTATCTTCAAGAGTCATGGCTATATCTGTGGCTTTTCGCAGAATGGCTTGGCTTAGGTGTACTAGCCTATCACAGGATACCCAGGCTAAGGCCATGGATTTTCCTGTTGTGGGTAACACTCTCTGTTTGGGGAGCAGACAGAGAATTACATGAAGAAAATGGATGAGTATAGGACCACTTATAAGTGCACAGGCCAAGGAAGGCAGGCCACTCCTCAGGGGCAGCTTTCAGGGACAGGGGCAGGCCTTTTACGAACCTTTTTACCAACTGGGCCTCCTCTTCAGCCCCTGTGCCCAGAGAGGTTCTTCAGAGGGAGAGGCAGGCAGAGTGCGAGCAGGCCTGCTCCCACCCCTCAGCCTAAAGCCCCTGCCAAACAGGCACCCTGGCCAGGAGGGCCAGGGCCGATTCTCCATTTCTGTAGGGGCAGGCTGGCTATGCGTCCGGACTGGGAGTCTTTAACATCAGACAAGTGGGTCCTGGAAGTAGTAAACCAGGGACTGAATTCTCAGCTTCAAAAATTTCCAAAGATGAGAACCAGATCCTTTCCACCTGCAAATCCATCAGAGGCTCTCACTCTGGAAACAGAGTCTCTACCCTCCTGGCTCCCAGAGCTGTAGAAAGGGTACCTCCCCTACACCAGGAGCAGGACTGTACTCCAGGTACTTCCTTACCCCAAAAAGACAGGAGAATGGCGGCCCATCCTGGATCTCAGATACCTAAACAAGCACCTTTTAAAACCAAAATTCAAAATGGTGACTCTGGGAATCATTTACCCTCTCTAAGGCCAGGGGACTGGCTGCGTCCCTGGACCTCAAGGATGCCTACTTCCATGTTCTCACGGAAGCTCCCACGAAAGTACCTCAGATTCGAACTGCCCTCAGGCCATTACCAGTTCAGAGCAATTGCCTTCAGCCTCACCTCTGCCCCAAGGGTATTCACAAAATGCCTGGCAGTAGCAGTTACTCATTTAAGAAGGCAAAAGATTGCCATCTTTCCTTACCTGGACGACTGGCTCATAGTGGGCCAGTCTCCAGACCAAGTCAAATTACACCTTCAGGTTACCCAGCAGCTGCTTACATCTCTAGGTTTCCTTCTCAATCTCCCAAAGTCAGTTCTAGAGCCTGTTCAGCTACTCACCTTCATAGGCGCCAGAACTGGACACCAAAGCAGGCCAGAGCTTTCCTCCCTCTAGAAAGAGCAAAGACCTTGGTGGCTCTGGCCTCCTCCTTCACTCTGCAGGTCTCTCGACCAGCAAGGCATTTCTGCAGCTCCTAGGGCACATGGCTGCCTCCACAGCAGTAGTGCAGGAGCAAGATTTCAGATGAGGGACATTCAGTTCCATTTGAGAGCCTTCTGGTCTCAAGGAGAGATCCTCTAACCAAATTGATCCCAGTAACTCGAGACCCCTGATCCAGGCCCTACAGTGGTGGCAGGATCAGAGCAATCTGGGCAAGGGTTCCTTTCATCCCTCAATCTCACTCCTTGACCCTTACTACAGATCGTCCCTCTTGGGGTGGGGGAGCTCACATGGGCAGCCTCACCACCCAGGGATTGTGGTCCCCTCAGAGTCTCTGCTCCACATCAACCTGTTGGAACTCAGAGCAGTTTTCTAGCACTTCAGGTTTTTCTGCATCTGTTCAGAACAAAGTGGTACAGGTCAGAACAGAAAACACCACTACAATGTGGTACATCCAACAACAGAGGGCACTTCGGTCTTGACCTTGTGCACGAGGCAATGAAGTTGTGGTCTCTGGCTTATTCCCTGAACACCTCCCTCATGGCAATTCACCTCCCAGGCAAGGACAATGTCCTGGCAGATGCTCTCAGCAGGATTTCCCAGGGCCATCACGAATGGGCTCTGGATCCCCTAGTACTGGAGGTAGTATTTACCAGGTGGGGCACCCCTGAGATAGATATTTTTGCAGCCCCAGACAATCACCAACTTCCGCTATTTTGCTGCAGGCCACCAGTGTTGGGCTCAGTCCCTCTGGATGCCTTCCTTCTCAACTGGGAAGGGAAGTTTCTCTATGCCTCCCCCCCCCCTTCCCTCTCTTGTTCAAGGTGCTAGTCAAAATCAGATCTCAACCTTGCAAGATGATTCTGATTGCTCCAGATTGGGCCAGACAGCCCTGGTATCCACTCCTTCTGTCCTTAGCAGTCCACCTTTCCCTGTGTCTTCCCAGGAATCACAATCTGTTAACCTGTGCCCAGGGGAGAGTTTGGTACCCGAATCTCAAATCCCTCAACCTCAAGGCCTGGCTCTTGAAGAGTTAGAGTTTGCTGACCTACACCTTTCTCAAGGTGTACTCGATATCTTGAAAGCTTCTAGGAAGCCTTCCACCAGGGCTACTTATAATTCTAAATGGAAAAGGTTTTCCATATGGTGCTCTGGAAAGCATATTTCCCCAGAATCTGCTGATTTGCCCACAGTCCTGGACTATATGGTCCACTTAAATACTTTGGGGCTGAGGCCAGCTACCCTGAAAGTGCACTTGGCAGCTGTCTCTGCTTTTATATCAGCAGGAAAGCCCTCTTCTCTTTCTGCTCACCCTGTATTCTCCAAGTTTTTCAAGGGTTTGCTTCACACCAACCCTCCATTCAGGGACCCTGCTCCGCCTGGGATCTTAATGTTTGCATTGCTCAGCTTATGCAACCCCCCTTTGAGCCTTTGTCTTCAGCTGAGCTTAAGTACTTGACTTGGAAAACTGTGTTTCTGGTAGCCATCACTTCTGCCAGACACATAAGTGAGTTACAAGCTTTGTCAGTGGAGTCTGATTTTATCTCCTTTCACAGAGATAAGGTGGTCCTCAGGACTAACAGGAAGTTCTTGCCTAAGGTGGTTTCAGATTTCCACCTTAATCAATCTATATCTCTTCCAGTTTACTTCACTGACCATTCCTCCTCTGGCGAGAGGAGGCTGCACAGCTTAGATGTGAAGAGAGCCCTTAGTTACTACATAGAGCGTACCAAGGGTCACAGGTTTGACTCCCTCCAACTATTCCTCACTTATGGTGAGGTTGGTAAAGGGAAACCTGCCACTAAAAGATCCATTGCCAGGTGGATTGTCTCTTGTATCCAATTTTGTTATCTAAAACTGGGTAAGGTTCCCCCTTCAGGCCTGAGGGCTCACTCTACCAGTGGTACAGCTGCGTCCCTGGCTGCAGCCAGGGACATCCCTATCATAGAGATATGTCAAGCAGCTGACTGGAAAACCGTTCACACTTTCACCAAGCATTACTCTCTGGACATCCAGGCTAGGAGTGATGCTCGGTTTGGCACAGCTGTGCTTCAGAGCCCATTTCCTCAGTAGGTTCTGTCCCTCCTCCATGAAGGTACTGCTGTGTATTCTGCATATGTCATAATATAGCAAGACTTCATGTTGTTTGAAGAAAAAATTACTCACCTTAATAATGTTGTTTCTTCTAATGGAGTATTGCTATATTATGACCCCCCCCCCCACCTGCCCCTCTCAGAACCTCTGCTTTTGGGATGTGGGTGGGCAGTGCAGTGTTGGCACTTAGTAGATGCCCACCTTGTTTTCACCCCTTTTTTGGGGTGTTTGGGTGTTAATGTTTTTATTTTTGGATCCCTGACTTGAGTCTTTGTTTTGGGACCAAAAATGGTTAATATTTTAGTAGCCAGTTGGCTAGTGTAGGTTTACAGCTTCCACACAGAATCTTAGTGAGTTTTGCTCGTAAAGATCTGACAGTTTGAGTTTGAAGAACAACAGACAGAGTTCTCAACCGAGCTTAGCTCAAGATTCCATGCCTGGCATGGAAGTTAAATCTTTCCCCTCTGGAGCAGTTCGAAGGCTGGGTCAAACTGCATATGTCATAATATAGCAAGACTCCATTAGAAGAAACAACATTACTAAGATGAGTAATTTTTTCATCTTCACCATTCATTACTGCTTGGGTGTAAGCTGAAAGTGTGCATCCGCCACAGGAGTTTTTTTTTTTCTTTTCTAGAGGAGTTGGTGCTGATGGCACCGCCCCCAAGAGTGACACATCGCGTGATGCGCTAGGGGCGGCCGTTAGGTGCGGCAGACTCCTCTACATCCCAGTTCTGTTTCTCCCGCTGTTGAGGCTGCACAGAGTATCGGAAAAGTTTACTGCGCCACTAGGCCATTTTTGTCGAAGTTCGACACCGCGTTATCTCCTGCATCCTGGTTCGTTTCCCGGCATCATCTATCCGGTAAGACTGTTTCATTTATTATTTTCGGCGATGCCAGGGCTTTTCTGTTTTACAAGTTACTTTCATCATGTCTGGTTTGGGAGCTAAACGCAAGTCGAAAGCGGGTCATGCCCCTATGCGTCGGTGCTCCTATAGCCAGCATTTTTCCATTTCATACCAGCAAGGTGACTGCCTTCGGTGCCTGGGACCCAACCATGATATGGGTAGATGAGATGCCTGTTTCTTGATGGACCGCTGTGTTCTCAAAGTCCGCACGTTCAAAATTGGCAAAGCCCTGCCGACTTTTGGAGGATGGCGTCGCTCTCGGGCCTCCCAGGTCAGATCTTTAGACCCTTCCTCCAGGTCCCCTCCCAGGTCTATACGGTCTGGAGAGGAGGAGGAGGCCTCCTCATCTTCAGGTGTTGCCGAGGAGGAGACCTCTTATGCGGTGTTGGGGGAATGTCGTGGTCCCTCCCGGGGCTGCGGTGGAGACACCGCCTTAGCAGTCACCTCTTCAGAGGTGCAGGCTTCCCCAGTGTCGTGGCCCGTGGTTGCTGGGCCCGGCATGGGCGGACCCTCGACGCTGCTTTCTGGCTCCGGTTCGGATCCCGGTGCTGCTTGCGGCGCTGGTGATCGAGGCTTGGCACTGTTTTGGCTCTCTGTGCCATTGGCAGTGCCGCGAACCTGGTCGACTCCGTTGGCGACACCATGTTGGACCCCGGTGCCGAGGACGGTGCCAGGGACTCTGCTGGAGCTGCGGACGAGTCGAGGCTGGATTCCGGTGTTGTCGGTGCGACGTTGATGCCGGATGGCACCGTGGGTGGTACCATTTCTCAGGGGACTCCTAGGGTGGCCAGTGTTGAGGTCCTTCTGGTTGGTTCTTCCTCAGAAGCAGACGACTCAGACGCGAACCCGTCCTGGCTCCCCGATTCCTCGGGATCAGAGTCTTGTGTGAGACACGGTGCCAGGTGGCCCAGCGCACCCATTCCTCAATCTTCCTCTGAGGACTACCAGGCTGGGGGTGGCCTGGGGTCCCTGGGGAGACTGGCATGGAGATTGGGGGGGGTCCAGTTCTCTCAGAGGGAGCTGTGGCAGCTGCCGTCCCCGGTGCTGCTGCGCCTTCTCAGGGAGGATTTGGGGCCCTGTCTTCGGGGGGGCTCCCCTCAGAGAACCCCGGATTGACAAGCTCTGTCACTGGCGTCGAGGAGGAGGGCATCCTCAGAGTCTGAGGGGTTATGGGGCCGGAGTGAGACACACCGAGTTCTGCCTGCTACCCCGGGGTGCAGGTAGAATCATAATTGTTACCCTGCCTCTCTCTTTAGGCTTGAGGGACCCCTCAGTTGCGTTGCTGTGGGCTGCCCTTCTGGATCCTTGGAGCCCCAGGTACGTCACAGGGGAGGACCCCCTTCGAGGCTCTTCCAAGGTTTGCATCCCCAGGGTTCCGTTCTGCGACCTGGTTTGTTATCCGGGACCCCGCGAGCTCGGGCTCCGTTTCCTGGATTCCGGAGCCTTAGCAGAGGTCAGTTACCTACTTGTAGGTGCCCCTCTCCGATTCCTCTGCAGCCACCCCACCCCCCGGGCCATGTCGGTCCTACCGGTCCGTTCTCCTGGGAGACGTTCAGAGGCACTGCAGCAGCCTTCCCCTCCATATGTTAGATATGTGCCTCAGGGCAAGCTGCCTTTTCCTACTGGCTTCCTCTCCTATGAAACAACCTCCCTCCCAGCCTTCACCTGGCCCCTCCCTATCAGCCTTCAAACAGCTCCTTAGGCTTCTCCCTGCACAGCTGTACACCCAAGCCCTCCTTATACGGTCCTAGCGCTACCCTAAATAGCCTCACCAGGTAATAAAAATAAACTCCTCATGCCAGCCCTTACTGCTAAATCCCCCCGCTCCCCCCCGCCACCGGCACCCTCTCCCCGAAACTTCGATTTTTCGATAAATCCACTACTGTAAATATGTAAATACACGCACCTGAAATTTAAGGTTATAGATGGTCTAGAAATGAAATGAAGTAATTCTTTTTTTCAACCCTGCTGTTCATTCTAAAGTGTAACATCTCCACCAAACTCCATGTAAATGTACCATAATGCATCACCCGTCTGTTACTTGATAATCGCTGTATTTGTAATTCTCTGTCTACCACCTTGTACTACATGTACCCAGGTCGCACCTGGAAACGAGCCTCGACTTAGCGTGCTTTTCCCAGTCACCAATTTTAAATAAATAAAATATGCATGAGCAGGTGTTTCGCCTATCCCCAGTGCCGCAGGAGTCCTCTGGACATTCGAGTTCTCCATCCTCCTCGTCTCCCTCCTCGGAAGGAGAGGAACCCCATGCTCACCTCTCTTCCAGCGCTGATTTCACGGAATATCAGCACTTCCTTTCGAGGATGGTTTGGGACCTCCGTATATCCTATGTTAGGCGAGACAATACTGAGCGGGAGATGCGTGAATTCCTCAGTGAATTCAGTGCCCAACATCTGGTGGTGCCATCCTGGCCTATTCCTTTCCAGGAGGCGTCTGTCCATTCCTGGCAGTCTCCAGCCGACCCTATCCCAGCAGACTGCAGGAGGAGGTATTGTGCCCCATCCAAGTCCCTAGGTTCTCTTCCCAACCCGCATTTGTGATTGGTGTCCCTAGAGACTCCTTCCGGGTGCCGCCGCCTGGCGCACGACCGACCACCGGACTCAGATTCCCTACAATTTGACCATTTGGGCCGAAGAGTTTTCTCTTCCTCTCTTGTGATGTTGTGTAGCGCATCACATCAGGCACACCATACTGCCTTCAACAGGCATCTATGGTCAATGCTATCTCAGCTTCTAGCATCAATGCCTGACACGGAGCAATCTAGACAGGACATTGCCCTCTCTGCTAAAGGCCTGGAGCTGGCAAGGCACCAGGCAAGGGCATCTTACGACGCCAGTGAGGTGGCTTCCAGGCTTGCAGGGACAGCGATCTGCATCAGGCGGACGGCATGGCCTCGTCTATCAAGATTGTCACCCCTGGCCCTGGCGTAGGGTGATTCACTCCGCCTTCCAAGGGACCCGTCTTTTTTCCACCAGGGCTAGGACACTTCTGTAGGGGCTTCCTCTGTCTCCTTGTCTCTGGGGGACACCTCCTAGCTCTCCTCGGCCTTAGGCTTTGTGTCTAATTAGCCCAGGGTCTCTCCCGTCTGTTTTCCACCAGCAGGAGGCTGAGGGTTTTGTTCCCTTAGGGTTTCTCTTGTCCCCCCCGAGGCAGCACTCCCAAGCAGTAATGAATGGTGAAGACTGACAAGGGAAGATGAAAATTATGTACCTACGTGATTCTTGATCTTCTCTTGTATCTTCACCATTCATTACTGCTCTCCTACCCACCTTACCCTCAAGGGCCTCTACTTAGGCGTCTCCCTCTCTGCACGTTCCTCCCTCATTTTCTTTGTGCCTTTAAACCAAAAAAAAAATCTTGATTTTCCATTCTTCTCTGGAGCGGATCCAATTTCGAGGGGAAAAAAGGGAACGAGTAGAATTTACCTCTATCTTGAGGGAACGCTTTCTGATTGCCCCTAGGGGTGACCTCTTGGCTCATTCTTAGCCACGTTGTTCAAGTCACAGTTAAAGAGACCGTCCCTTAAATGGCTCGGTTCCCTCTTTCTAGGTCCCTTATGGCATTCTCAATTTCCTATTGTGTCAGCTTCCACTGATTTAACACTGTCCTGACACTGCAGTTACCTTGAGCTGGTGATCTTTTGCTTTGCCTTCAGGGAGTCCGATTGAGTTCCCACTCTGTCCTTTACGTAAACGGGTGCCATCTGTAGGGCTTCAAATACCCCCTTCCCACACACATTAGCACTTAAGGGGCTAGTGGGCTTCCTTCCCCTCCCTAGCTGGATGCTCTCCTTTCGGATCAGAATTTCTGCCTTGGCAGTCTGTGAGCTGTCACCTAGAGTTTAAGGGGTTGGGGATAGTGGGAGGTATAGAGAATCTGCCTTTGAGTCCAAGCTGTGCATGCGGTTCGGTTGAACCTTCTTTTCAGTTGTATCAAGTGGGATCTTTGCTCCCTTGTTTTTGGTTCCCGAGCTTATAAGCCTTTAAACCAATCTCTCAGTTGGGAGAGTTCTCCCCTCCCAACATCCCTCTTTCTTTTTTCCTCTCTTCTTCTTCCTTCTTCTTTATCTGTTCCTCCCTTGGACTCTCCCCAGCAGAGAGGCCTTGCGGTCCCTTAGGGTAGGCAATCCTTTTTCTGTCCTCTACCGGCTTATTTCTTTTTCAGTTTATATCTTTTCCTTTTTCTATCCCTCAGCTCTCTTGCTTCGTTCTCTTTTTCTTGTACTTGTTTCACCTCTCCGGCTAACAGAACTGAGATGTAGAGGAGTCTGCGACGCCTAATGGCCGCCCCCCCCAATCACGCGATGCATCACCCTCAGGGGTGGCGCTTACTCCTCTGGGGAAAAAAAAACTCCCATGGCGGGTGCCCGCCTCCGGCTTACACCCAAGCAGTAATGAATGGTGAAGATACAAGAGAAGATCAAGAATTACGGTAGGTATGTAATTTTCATTTCTTCAGGATGACACTTGATGCTCAGGTGTTGGCCATCATCAAAAGTGCTTTCTGTCATCTGAGAAACATTGCCTGGATCTGATCCTTGATACCTCCTGATGACCTAACCACCCTAATACAATACATGCCTTTGTCACATCAAGGTTTGACTACTGCAGTGCCATATACCTGGGGCTTTTAGGAGGCAATCTCCACTGTCTGCAGCTGGTGCAGAACACAGCAGCCAGGCTATTGATGGGTGTGTCTAGATTCGAGCATATTATGCTGGTTCTCTGTGGGCTGCACTGGCTGCTAAGATGGAGGATTGACTTCAAGGTTGGGCTGCTGACCTGTAAAGTTCTGCACAGTCGGGGACCTGACTACCTACAAGATCTCCTGGTTCCTCACTGCCCAGCTTGCACCCTTCGCTCCTCTGAGGTTGGCCTCCTGACGATTCCCAGGACAAGGTTGCAGCTGTCAGGAGATGGGGCTTTTTACATAGCTGTACCTGTCCTGTTGAATTCATTGCCAGTCCATCTTAGAGGGACCCCCTCAGTGGAAACCTTTAAGAGGGGGCTCAAGACACTCCTGTTTGAACAAGCATGTAGCTTGATATAATTTGAGACTTTAAGGCTATTCACTGTCATTGATTTTAGAAATATTAGAATTTATAGTTGATATGTTTATGCTCTGAAATATGTTTTTCGATTTATTTGATATGTTTTGATGCATTATATGTTAACGGTATGGATGTTGTACAGTGCTCCGAGCCCCCAGGAAGGGGCTTTAAAAGTTTTGATTGATTGATTCTAACTGAATGGAGATTGCATGCAAACCCTCAGTAAAAAAGCTAGGGCAAGGGAAAAGATAGTAAGGTAGAAGACGTTCTGCTGCTATGATTCCAGAAGACACTTTTGAAGGGAGCAAGATTCTCTGGGCCAGTGCTCAAACAGAGAGCCCAGGAGCCCTGAACGTAACAATGGCATGCCTGTTTCAAACCCACCAATGGCTGGCTGGTTGTCTAAATGAAATTGCAGCACCAGATTGTTTTTAAGAAGGAGCATGACGAGAAACAAGACACTGTCTCAGCTGCTGCAGAATCCTGGGTCTGAGATGTTCTGCGTACACTTGTTACCAGTTATCTGCCTGCAGACATTTTCAGTGCTGACCAAAGGGGTCTGTTCTACAGAGGTCACCCGGATCATGGGCATGACCCTGAGACCTGCATGTGTGATCTCCTGACACTCAAAGAACTTGCTCACAGACCCCATCCCTCCTTCCTTAATGACGAGGAGTTTCAAGCCTTTCTTGCACTGGTTCACAATGAGCCTGCCGAGGGGGGCTGTCAGTTGAGGAAGTTCTCACAGCAGCAGAAAGAAACTGGAATAAAACTGAAGATGATGAGATTGAGGAATCACGTCAGATTCACACAGCGGAGGCACTGTCATGTCTTTCCACAGTGATACAGTGTGGTGTCATCAGCGAGCACAGGTCAGCATTTGGGAGAAGCTGTTTGGGATTGAATCTCTGGTGAAGGTAGCTGCCATACATGAGCTGAAGCAGAAACGGATCTCTGACTACTACACACAGAGGAATTTGGCACAAAGCACTTCAAATGTACTGTATTCATTTAGCGTAACTCTGTCTTGATTTATGCATGTACATGCATATAATTAAACCCAGAAAAGTGAACCGTAAAAAAGCATAAATCACAGCATGTTTCTGAATGTTTTATTTACTTGGAATAGTGAACTCTATTTTGATGAGACACCTGCTTTATTGGTACAAACCACTGTCCACTGAGCCGTCCTGATTAAATGGATTCTACTGTATTCCAAGATGAGTAAAAACTGAAAAAAGTTTAAAGATTTAAAGACATGATTGAATGATTCTTGTAGTTTAGCTATCAGCGGCATTAAGCTGCCTTTCATTCTTAATGTCTTTAGTTGTGTTGAAGACTATTTTTCAGTGTTTAAAAAATTGGCCTATATACTTCTCTTCAAGCTAATTGGCATTTTAGGCCAAAATAAAATTTTCTTCTGTTTTTAATGATATGCTGGATAATTTAGATTAAACCTGAGTAGCTCATATGACTTTGGGAGGTATGGGAAGGGCCAAACTGTTAGCAAGGAATGGCAAGTATTTAAATAGATGCAGCATGCATAATTTAACGTTATCTACTGTAGAACTCAAAATTTCCACACAAATTATGTTTCGCGATCAGAGCTCAACTAGCTCTTTAGCGGCAAATTATATTTGTGGTTTTACAGTAGTGTGCTATGTGGCTCTCTGTACATATGCCAGTCCAACAATTACTTAATAGCAAGTCAGTTTCATTCAGCAGGTGATTGTCTTTCAGATGTCAGTTGCCATGCAACCCGAGTAATGCTAATCGCCTGATAATCACAATCACTTTGCTGAATGAATCTGTTCCAATTCTCAAGTTCATTATTCTTTCCATTTAATCTCCCATCGGATTGCACTTTGTCTGCCAGTGTTAGCAAAGCATACCTGTTATCATGCCCCTCGTTTCGTGGGTCTAGCGAAAGACTCTGAAGAGAGATTTTGCTACTGTAGATCCAGAGAAGCTCAGCAAGACAGCCTCCGTATCTTTATTGGTGGCTAAATCGGTGGCTAAGCCGGACGACTAACCGTACTGCCTCAGCTTCAACAGGAGGACTTGCATCCGCCGCCTGAAGATTTTGAAAGCATACCTCCTTGAACAAGTAGTAGCCGCCATACAGAAGACTCACTCGGGGCCCGGCCAGTGGTGCTGGAGGTTGATGTGCTGGTTGCTACACCTCATGCCATGCCAGCAACCCGGGTTCGGCAGGGGGGGGAGAGAGGATCGGGTGTCCAGAGGACTGCTTTCCTCTCTCAGGTGGAGGGAGACTAGTCGTCCCGCTCGTTGACTGCCCTCTGGCGGTGGCTGGAGGACAGTACGGGTCAGGAAGCTTGATCCGATGTCCTCATGTCAGAAAGGGGGGTGGGCAAAAATGGAGGAAAATGAGCCTGGCAGGCTCAGTGATGGTCCGCCACTCCCGGGGCCATCCCTGGATTCTGGATTGGGTCTCTGGGGGGGCTGGCAACCTCCTCCTGGCCCCACTGCCGGGGGCAATCCCCGGGGGAACTACTGGGGACAACAAGTACAGAAGCAGCAGGACTGGAGAGAGAGAGAGTCCCTCCATCAGGAGGGCCGAAGCCACCTGCCAGGGCTCTGGAGGATAAAGAGATAAAAGGAAAAAAAAAAGATGACCCACTCAGGGCACAGCTCATCTTCCTCCTCCACCAAAGATTCCTTCCCTAGAGAGAAGAAACTGAGCGAGAAGCACCATCGGGACAAGGACAGGTCCAGGTCAGAATCCCATCCCAGGTCTTCACACAAGGCTTCCAAAAGTTCTGCCTCCGGTGCAAAGTCAGACTCAGCCCTTCTGGTTTCCCTAGCTCTCCCAGGGTTACCATTGAGGAAGCCTCCCTCCTCCACTCAGACATCCGGCGGGCGAGGCTTCTGAGCTGCGGCCTTCCCAGGTCCCCGTGTCCCTGGCTATCCGGCCCCACAAGCTTGCGCTAGGGTCTCAGCCAGCAGGATCGGCCCATTCTTCATCGGGTGGCAGGTGGGAGCCTGCCATTTGCAAGGCCGTGACCTCTTTGTTGTTGGACAGGACAACAGAGTCAGATGACTCCCAGAGACGTCAGGAACACGACTGCTATAAGAAGCCATGCTCGCCTTCCAAACTGTCGTCAGCCGGGGTTCCGGACCGACATCCGGCCTCAGCGCCCTCTGACTCCACTATAGAGCCGGATCAGATGTCACCCTGTAAGCCACCGTCTGATCCGCAGGGCTCTGACAAGGGTCCGACTACAGATCTGATGTCGGGGGACCTGACACTTGCCTCTGAGGACACCATGGACCAGGCGTCACTCCTTCCACCTCTACCTCCCCCTTGGGAGCCCGATGACCAGATGCCAGGACACCCAATGCCAGGGAATGGCGTCCCACCAGAACTGAAGTCGGATACAGCAGCACTGTTGGACCTGACGCCGGGGTGACCAAATTGCAGAGTCTCATGCCAGGCCCTCCAGGCGCCCCTACCCCGAAACCAAAACCCTAGCTGGGCCCTGCAGTCCCTTTGGCTGAGATCAGGGTTCTTTTCAACAGCTGGTGGAACACCATCAAGGGGGATCTTTTGCCTAGACCACCAGAGCTGAACCCCACCCCCTCAGGGACCCCTGTGTCAGCTCCGCCTAAGCAACTGACTCCACCATGCAGATCGCCTTCACCACCCCAGACGCCAGCCCACCCGACTCCAGGGGACATTGGGCAAGGATCCTCTGAACGATGGCGGCATGGTCACCACCCATCATCCAGATCTTCCTCTAGATGGCAGAGTAGCTCTTGGAGCGCCGGTATACTTCTTCAGAGGAATCCACTGGTGGCTCCTCCTCCTGTGATTCATCAGAAGACTATTTGTCTCTTCCATCCCCGGACCCATGGAGGGATTCCCCAAGGTCTCCTCCGAAGATCCCTCCTTCCTAGATTTGATGAGACATTCATTTCTTTAATCAGTGGGAGACGGAAGAGTTAGGCGCTGAGAGACGCCGCCTGGCGAAATTCTTAGGGGCCACTGACCCAAAACCTTTAGTTATCCCACCATTGGTGGAGCCCTTCCAGGATGTTACGAAAGTAACCTGGAAACACCCTTCCACGATCTCGGCAGTTCCTAAGAAAGCTGACTGCTTATATAGGACCCCTAGGGTGGAACCACATTTGATCGAGCAACCCAAAGTGGATTCAATGATCCTTACAGCCGCTAATGAGAGGACTCAACGGCCAAAGCATATGAGCTCCCAACCACTAGATAAGGAGTCCAAGAAACTGGACCATCTTTGCTGGAAGCTGCACGATTCGGCCATTTGTACAATCCGGTCATTAAATTTTCTGGTACACATGGTGATGCATCAGAAATCTCTCTGGAATAAGGCTGTGGACCTAGCACGGTCACAACCTGACTCCGCTAATAAGACAGAGCTCTTAGCAGTTCTCCAGTCCGGTGCTGATGTTAGTAAGTGCGTCCTCAGGTGCTCAAATGACTTGGCAGACATTGTTACTACAGCAGCTGCCACGGAGATATGCCTACGGCGCTACTCCTGGTTGAGGGTCTCAGGCTTTCGCCAGGGTTTGCAGGACGCCGTCCTGGACTCACCTTTCCAAGGACTAGTTTTTTTCAGCCAGGAAGCTGAAAAGGTGATCACTGGCTTGCAGGACTCAGGAAAAGCAGTTTTTGAGGTCCACAAAATGTCTTAAGTCTGAGCCAACCCCATCCAGGCGTCTTTCCTTTCGCAGGCATCAAGGCCAGCAGGGTAGACGACAACGGCAAAGGGGGGTTACAGGAGAAAAGGCACCCCCCTGTCTTCAGGGGTACAGGGACCTAAGAATGCCAAAAACGTCAGGTCCCTTGCCCACTCCAACAACCTCTGCATGACTCCCTGCCTGCGCCCCTCCTCCAGCAGAGCTACAGGGGGAGGCAGTAGAAGGGCGATACTCCCTTTACCTCAGAGGTTGGTCCAGTATCACTGCCTGCAGATCAGTGGGTTCTCCAGATTATAGAAAGGGGTTATGCACTGGAGTTCACTCCAGTTCTTCCAGGCAACCCACCAGTCCCCACCCATTGCTCCCCATCCCATGCAAGCCTCATCTGGGCAGAAATCCAAGCCCTCCTGAGCAAAAAGGTGAATCTTATCTGTGTCAGTCTTTACCATTCATCACCTTTGGGTTCTTGGCTGGAGGTCATGACCCCACGGGAGCTTTTATTTATTTTTTTTGATGGGCAGAGTCAGCGCACCATCGAGCGCCCATCCTCGAGGCGGCGCGTGCGTGGCGCTCACGGGTTGGCCATTAGGTGTTGTCTCCGCCCGGCCAGTTCTTGTCTCCCGCCGTCAAGGTCACCTCATGGGATGCTTGCAGCGAAGAGTTTGAGGCCTACCTTCTACGCACTTGAGTTTTCCGTGTCGATTCCAATCGACTCCGTGCCGCAGTCCGTTGGCTCTCTATCTCCTACCAGTTCTGTTAGCCTACTCGATGTTGCCCGGTAAGATTGTTCCATTATTTAATTTTGTTTTTTTGCAACGTCGAGTCTAGGTCGGAGGGCAAGAAGACTTCCAAGAAGGGATGTCCCCCCATATGACGGTGCCCTTGCGGCTGTAAGTACTCCATCACCGACCAGCACAACCGTTGCCTTGCATGTCTTGACCCACTTCATGACATGGATTCGTGCGAAGCCTGTTTCTCCATGGACTGCTGGGTCATTGAGCAATGCGCGTGAAAAGTGGGGTGAGCTCTGCCGACTTTTGGGGGTCGGGCACGCGCTCATCGGGTCAAGCCACATTCTCTCGGCCTTTCCTCTGGGTCCCTTCCCGGTTCTGTATGGGCTGAGGAGGAGGCGGCCTCTGTCTCTTCTAGCCTAGCCGTGGCAGTGGCCCCTCCCGCGGAGCAGGAGGCCCGGTCTTTTCCCCCTCCTGGGGGACGGACAGGAGGCTCCGCTTTGGCGAAAGCTCCCTCAGTGTCACACCTGTGGCTTGGAAGGCCTGGGTCGGCACCATCCTCAACGCTGTCTGTCAGTGCTGTCTTGAGCCTCGGCACTGTTTGCATTGATGGCGCTGTCGTCTGCGCCAGTCCATCGCTCAGCGCCGTTTCTGCTGTCAGCACCATTCGCGGCATCGATGCAGCTGTTGGCACCATGGGAGGCTCTATGGTGCCATCCCTAACTGTTTCTCGCCCTGGTGCCGGTCACGGTGCCATGGTTGAGCACAGCGTCGTGTCCAGTTCTGGAGCCATTCACAGCTCCGGGCATGGGCGCGGTGCTGTGGGGGTTTCGGAGCTTGGCGCCATTTGTGGTGCCAAGAGCGGTGTCGGGGCCATTGTTGGCACCATCTCTGTCCTTTGGGCCATTCGCAGCGCCATGGGAGTCTATGGCCTCGGCGCTGTTCACGGCGCCGAGAGTGCGGTCAGAGCCGTCGTCCGCACCGTCTCTGTCCTTGGCGCCGCTTGCAGCGCTGGGGGTTGGAACAGCGCAGTGACAGGCCCCGGCTCCGAGACTGCTGCCCTTGTTGGGGCCATGTCCTCTTCTGGCACCGTTCACGGTGCAGAGGGGAGCACAGGCGTCGACCCGGGTGCAGTCTCTGGCTCTGTTGCCCTGTTCAGTAGGGATGGCAGCAGGCATCCGTGCACTGTCTGGCACAGGACTTCGATCTCCACCTCTTTGGAGGAGGAGTCGGACTCTGGGTCGGACACGCAGTCTGGCTCCTTGGAGTTGGCTGCTGGCATGGACACCCTGGTACTGTCCTCGACAGGCCGGAGTCAGCCCCCCTCTGAGGAGTGGACAGTGACTAGCAGGGTCAAGGGTTCTGACCAGCAGGCGGTGGTGCAGGCCACCATTGCCCTGCAGCCTGGCCTTGGAGGGTTTTCTGACCCCCCCCTGTGGTGGTACCCCCTCAGGTGATGTGCATGGATTGCCCAACTTTGGGACCGATCGGAGCACCCACAGGTGGGGAGGGTGCTGCTGCCTGGATAGCCCCTTCAGGGGCCGACCAGGGCTGTCAGCTGCCTAGGCTGGCTCTTTCGAGGAGGAGGGCACTCTCGGATTCTGAGGGTTCGAGGGGCATGGGGTCTGTGCGGTGGCCTTTTTCTAGAGACTACCTGGGCTCTGGGAGAAGCCGCAGTGCGGATCTCTGCACTTCCCTTTCGGATTCCTTGAGGGGACCCCATTCTTTGGAGGTAGGGGACCATCCTTTTGGATCTACATGGCCCCGGTCACCTCACAGGGGGGATTCTTCGAGGTGCAGCCTAGACAGTTCCAGTGTGGTTATTCAGCTGTCGGCTGTGGAGTCTTCCAGAGCTCCTTCCTTCCCTAGGGCTCCTGGTGCGCTCCCTAGCCCAGGTAGAGGTCAGTCGATTCCAGTTGTCGGCTCTGCCCCTATTCCTCTGCCACCTTTTCCTGCGCTCCCAGGCATTCTTGGTCCTAGTGGGCCTCTCTCCTGGGAGCAGTTCAGAATCCAGGCTGCTTAGTTTTCCTCTTACATTAGGGCTATGGACAGACAGGTTTTTCAACCTCCCCCTGAGCAGCCAGCTTCTGAACCTTCGAGGTCCTCTGACTCTTCGTCCCACTCTTGTGGGGGAGAGAAACCGTCTGTCCACATCTCTCCAGCTGCAGATCTCGCTGAGTATCAGCGATTCCTCGTGAGGATGTTGGAGGACCTACACATCACCCCTCCCACTCAACACAATCCAGAGCACACGGCGCATGCCTTTTTAGGCGACTTCAGTGAGGACACCCTCATGGTACCCCCCGGCCTGTTCCCTTTCTGGAAGCGTCATTGCGTTTTTGGCAGAGACCCTTTTTCGGAGTCCGTGCCACCAGGGATCTCTGCCGGGGGTATTGTGCCCCCCCCCTCCCAGAGTCTCCAGGGTCCATGCCTCATCCTTAGTCAGGATTCATGCAACTGGACACTCCAGATGGGCTTTGCGCCCTTCACCGCGACCGGCCACCAGATCAAGACTCCTCGGACTTTGACTTCTGGGGGAGAAGGACGTTCTACTCGGCACGGTTGCTGCTCTCTATCGCAGCACATCAGGCCCACTACGCAACCTGTGACCAGTTCTGTGGTCTAGGCTGGGTCAGTTCCTAGCCTCCGTGCCTGACATGGAGCAAACCAGAGAAGCCATTGCACTCTCTGCATGTGGCCTGGAGCTAGCAGGGCACCAAGCAAGGGCATCGTATGATGCCAGTGAGGTAGCTATCAGGGTCGTAGCGACAGTGATCTGCACTAGATGGACGGCATGGCTGCGTCTTTCCCGGTTGTCACCCTTGGCCCGACGTAGGGTGATTAACTCCGCCCACCAGGGAACCTATCTCTTCTCCCATAGAGTGAGGCAGCATCTGTCAGGGCAGCGGGGTCCCCGTCTCACTCTTCCCACTCTCAGGCCTCTCCAGTCCCGTGAAGGTTCTCCCTTTTAGTGTGTCACCCACTGAGAGCTAAGGGACTCAGCCCCTTAGGGTTAAACCCCCCGGGGGCTCAGCACTCACCCAAAGGTGATGAATGGTAAAGATTAACAGATAAGATATGGAAATTATGTACCTACCATAATTCTGATTTTTCTGTGTATCTTCATTCATCACAATCCCACCCTCCATCCCCCCTGGGGCCTCAGTCTCTGGGTCTCCCTCCCTCCCTCCCTTGCCCCCCTCCTTTCTGTGAGTCAGGAGCGGGGTAAACTAGGGCACATAGGGGGATAGTTTTCTTTAGGGGTAGAGTGATCAGGAGTGGGGGCACTCCTTCTTCAGTGCTTCAGCTCCGCCCCTGTGGGGTGGGGGTTGGCAGTTGCCCCCTTTTCTTCCCTTCTCCCCATCAGTCCTTGATTTTCTTTGATTTTCTTGTCCGGTGGACATAACCTCAATTTATTTAAGAAACTAGGTTTCTTGCACCAAAATCTCCTTTGGGGGGGGGGGATATCCCTGTTTTCCTGTCTTCCTGTCTTTTCTTCCAGAATAGCCAATTCTGCTTATAGGAGTCTTGCCAGTATTTCTGTACCTGCAGTTCTGTCAGTTAGCCTCTTAGCTACTCCTTGTCAGTTCCTATATAAACTACAGACAGGTCAAGGTAACAGGGTATATTTCTCCTGTCTCCCCCCCTAAAATTTTTCCTTACTTCTAAAACCTTAACCCTCCCTCCTGTCTCCTTTCTACTTCCAGAGATTGGGGCCCCTACCCAATTCCCCTTAGTCTTCGAACTTCTTCTGTCCTCTCAGTCATTTATTTCTCCTTTTAGTTTTATATCTTTTCCTTTGTCTGTCCCTTGGACTTCCTTGTCCCACCCTTCCAACCCTTTTACTAACCTTTACGGCGACTCAGAACTGGTGGGAGGGTGGAGTCGACAACACCTAACAGCCAACCCTTGAGCACCACGCAGTGCGTCGGCCTCGAGGGCGGTGCCGATGGTGCATCAACTCTGCCCTTCCAAAAAAAAAAAAAATAAATCCCGCTGGGCCATGACCTCCGGCCAAGAACCCAAAGGTGATGAATGGCGAAGATACACAGAAAGATCAGAATTACGGTAGGTACATAATTTCCATTTCAGGCAGTCCCACCAAGTCAAACAGGAAGGGGGTATTACTCCCACTTCTTCCTAATCCCAAAAAAGACAGGGTACCTTCATCCCATCCTGGATCTCAGTCAACTGAACAGTTTCATCGCATGCAAAAGGTTCAGGATGTTGACACTGCCGGGATTGCTGCCCATGCTTCACCAAGGGGACTGGCTCTGCTCCCTCGACATGCAGGATGCCTACATGCACATCAAAATCCTGCCATCCCACAGGAAATACCTTCACTTTACCTTCCAGGGAGAGCACCTGTCTTTCCTCTGCACCTCGGGTGTTCAAGTGCCTGGCAGTATTGACAGCAGCTCTCAAGAGGCAGGGACATTACATCTACCCCTACCTTGATGACTGGCTCCTGACAGCTCCCACAAGGGAACAGCTGCATGTCACATTGGAAAACACCTTCCAACTGTTCCAAGACCTGGGGGTCACCTTGAATCTTCCCAAGTCATCCCTGTGGCCCAGTCAGAGATTATAGTATATAGGGGCTGTCTTGGACACCATCCTGGGGAGAGCCTTTCTCCCCTCAGACAGGGCAGATGAACTACGAGCGCTGGCTAGGAGGGTCATTTCTACAAATCAGACTCCAGCCAGAACAGTCTTACAACTGCTAGACCATATGGCAGCCGCCACTGTGACAGTACCCTTAGCTCATCTACACGAGGTTCTCCATTGGAACTTTAGGGTACAACGGGATCAGCATTTGGATGATCTCGAGCAGCCAGTCCGGATCTCCAAGGCAGTGCATCAAACTTTTTGGAGAGGTAGCTCACCCACTTCCGGCTAGAGTCTCGGGCTCCCTTTCAAAGTCCCAGTCCTCAGCTTATCTTGACAATGGATGCTTCAGGACTAGGGTAGGGCACACATTTCAAAGACCATCAGATAAGAGGGGCATGGACTCCTTTGGAATGCAACCTCCACATCAATGTGCTGGAGATGAGAGATGTTCTGTACTCCTTATAGGGGTTCCAGGAGTACAAAACACCCTAGCCAACAGCCTAAGCTGCTCTCAGTCTCAGACTCACAAATGGGAGCTACTACAGGACATAGTAGACACCCCCTTCGAAAAATGGGGACTTCCAGAACTGGACCTCTTTGCCTCCCAACTCAATGCCAAACTGCCCAATTTCTGCTCACTAGATCCAGGGCCTGGTGTTTTTTGGTGAGACGTGTTGTCCCTCTCTTGGACAGAGAGGTTCCTTTACGTCTTCCCTCCCTTCCCGATGCTTCAGAGCGTGCTGCTCAAACTAAACAGAACAAGCTAGCATGATTCTCATAGAGCCATTTTGGCCTTGACAGATTTGGTTCCCGTTGCTCTAGCAATTAGCAATGGAGCCTCCAATTCCTCTACCTCTGTCTACTCACATGCTGTCCCAGGAGTGAGGTACCTTGGTACACCCGAATCTCAGGTCTCTGCACCTGCATGCATGGCTCCTGCAGACTTAGTCAGGGATGGGTATGGGGTGTCCACAAGGGTAGCGGAGGTCCTAGTGGCTGTGAGGAAACCCTCAACCAGGGCCACATACGCCATGAAATGGAAGCGTTTCTGCCTATGGGCTTCATCCCATCACTTGGATCCGTTCACCTGTCTGGTGAATTCAGTCCTGGAGTATCTTCTTTCCCTGTCTGATGCGAGACTTAGCTATTCATCCATAAAGGTACTCCTTTCTGCACTGTCAGCCTATCATGTAGCAGTGGATGGCGGGACCCTGGCACAAATGGACGTGCCCTGCACTTTTCTGCATGGTATTATGCACATTAAGCCACCCAAGCGGGACCCTGTCCCCCATGGAACCTTCTATTCTTGTTAGAAAAACTTACATTGCCTCCTTTTGAACTAGCCACAAGTGGCGAGCTACTCTTCCTGTCTTGGAAAGCGTTGTTTTTAGTTGCTATTACTTCAGCCCGGAGGATTTCCAAGCTTCATGCTCTGATGTGTAAAGAGCCTTATTTGATTTTCCACAGGGACAGAATTTCCCTGCGTGCTCATCCTAAGTTTCTTCCCAAGTTGGTGTCCGAGTTCACGCTTAACCAGGACATTCATCTCCCAGATTATTACCCAGAGTACTCAAATAAAGGGGAAGCCTTGTTGCAAACTCTGGATGTTCACAGAGTTCTTCGTTTTTACGTAGACTGTACTAGGTCTTCTAGGAAGACAGACCAGTTGTTTGTGTCTTTCACCCAGAGAAAGTTCGGGGTGCCAGTGACTAAGCAGACGTTGTCCAAATGGTTGGTCAGTTGCCGTTTTCTGCTATCAAAAGTACCACAAACCTTTACCGGGACCAGTTAGAGGTCATTCCACTAGAGGTGTTGCCACTTCCTTTACATCCCTACAAAATGTCTCGGCAGCCGATCTCTGTGCAGCTGCCACTTGGAGTTCTGTTCATACCTTCATTAAACACTACAGTTTGGGACATTGCTTCCAGAAGGAGGGCAGGCTTTGGCTTTGCTGTCCTCCAGGGACTGCTCTCTAATGAGTGCTGGTTGTTTTGTCTGTAACCATCGCTCGTCTGACCTGGATTATATCCCTGTACTGCTTGGGACTCAGTCCTAATGGTTATTTCCTGCTGCAAGAGCTCTATCTCAAAGTGAGATAGTACAGTTACGTAAGAACTTACCTTAACAGTAAATCTTCGAGAAGAGCTCTTGCAGCAGGTATGTTTCACTCTCACCTTCCCCCGTGGTTACATAATTTTTCCTCTTTCTGGGGGATGTTAGAACCTCCTCGGTTTCCCATCCTTTATGCTAGCCGGGTCTCTGGCGGGTGAACTGAGGTGGTGCCAGGGGACCACCCCTTTATACCATTGATGAAGGGGGGGGGTGGTCCCCCGCTTGGACTGCTAGCTAGAATTTTTCCGTGGGGTCCTAGTGCCTGGTGGCATAGTCCTAATGGTTATTACCTGCTGCAAGAGCTCTTCTCGAAGATCTACTGTTATGGTAAGTTCTTACATAACTACTTTTGTCATATTGTTAATGACATGGTTAATAAGGGATGTAACATGCTCTTCATCCCCTCTTCAGTGCAGAGGCAAGGACTTTTCTGTGGATTTTGTCATCACTACTTGTTGTTAGGCCACTTCTTTCTCTCTTAGCTTTTGCATATTCACTCAGGACATGTCTTGTGAGGGTCCATCTGACAAGGGCTGTCTTCTTTCTGTCAGTCCCACAATCTCACTGCTACCCTTTGAGTCTTTGATTGCAGTTTTCTTTGTTCCCATGTCACTCCAAATTCCATTGAAAGAACCAGGAGTCTGACGCACAGCAGATTCCCCAGATTCAAAGGCACTGTACTTCTTCAGGGAGATTTAGCATTTCAAGAATGTAGAGTGGTATCCACCTGGCATAGTTGGGCTTGTTTGTAGCAAAGCAGTATGGCACGCTGTGTATGTAGGTGAAGTTTCCATTCACCTTCTCGCTCTGCACGGACATTTAGTAGTAGTATCTGCATAACTTCAAGGCATAAAATAAGCAGCTTCGCATCGCAGTTTGTGACCCAAGATCGGGAAAAAGCGAGTCAACTTTTGGAATAATTAGCAGTCATTGCTAATCATTCTGAATTGGCCCTGGGTCCTTTAAAATGCCCTTTTTTGCATTTTGGGCCATGTTTCTTTCCAATGTTTTTTCTGTCCTCCTCCCCTACGCCCCTCCTGATTGGCCAGCGACCCCCAAGTCTCTGCGTGGGAGAAACATGTCCTCTTGCAGCATGACCCCAGGAGAAGAGCAGGCAGGTCCAAAAGCTCTATCTGGAGCAAAACGTAAGGTATGTACCAGTTTCCTTTTTTTTTTTTTAATTAATATTATTTTTTTGCTCGATGGCAGTGTTCGGTAATAATTTTTTGTATTTGTCTTGCAGGGAGGAGTCTCACTGAGGCAGGGTTGCTGAGGAGGCTGAGACGGCGCGAGAGGGGACCGGGACCAGAGCCATGCAAAGCATTGTGGCAGGATTAGCAGGCGTGACGCGGATACCCGGCCGAGCAGCTTACTCTCGGAGGAGCAGCACGCAGAGCTGAGCAGACAATCAGAGGAGTCTATACAAAAAAAAAAATACCTGTACAACTTTTCAGTTTTTGTCCGGGGAGCCTGGAGGAGTGAACTGAATGGGAGGGCATGCAGCAGGGCAGTGGCATGACTTGGGGGGGGCGCAGTCAGGGCAATGCGGGCACTGAGTCGTGGGCAAAAATTAATGGAGAGACATCAGGGAGAGGAAACAAGTAAATGTGAACTAACTATTGCTTGGCAGAGTGAGCAGGTGTAAACAGTCTTTTTGTGCCCAGCCCAATCGAATGCCAGTGTCTGATCTGATGGGGGAAAATATGAAACTTAACTGTGCTCTTGCAGACTTTGGTAACGGAAAACAAATATTGTACCCTGTTTTTTCCAGAGAGTTCTGAGGACTGATGTATTGTGTCTGCCCTGCTTTTGGCAGAGGTGAAGGGGCAACTTAGTGGTTAAACAGTCATGCCCAGCTTTAAAATGCACCCATCCCTTATTGTAGCAATCATGGGTGATAAGCAAATAAACTGTATTGACTTGCAAGTAGCAGAACATTTTTGGGACCAGAACAAGAAGAATTGTGCCCTGATATACTCCAGAGACTTTTGTGATGGGGAGGAAACAAAAGAAAAACTTCTGTGACATTTAAGTAAAATGTACCCTGCTTTTGGCAAACATGAAGGGGACAATGAGTAGTCATCTGCCCGCCCTGCCTGCTTTTTTTTTTTGTGCCCAGCAGCCCGTTTTTGAAGCAGTGATGATTAAGAATTGTGCCCGGTTTTTTTTGTTACCGTACTAGAAATAGTTTGCTGATCTTGGTAATGACTGATTATTATTTGGAAATGTAAGCATAAGGAAAACAGATGATATGTACCTATGTGATTCTCTCCTGTACTAAATGGAAAAATAAAGTACATATAAAAAAAAAAAAAAAAAAAAAAAAGAATTATGCCATGGTTTTTCCAGAGTTCTCAGGGGAGCCTGAAACAAAGCAGTACAAAAATGTATCTGTGCCTGCCCTGCTTTGGCAGACATGATAAGGGGACAAAAAAAAAATACACTTGCTCTGTTGCATGGGGGAAGTTGTACTCTTGTGTGCTGCCCTGCCCATCGGATCTGAGGGGACATTACAAATTAAGACACTAGCCCTGCTGCCTGCTAAGAGCTTTGCTGCAGCAGTGAACTTTGGGGAAGTGTTCAGTTCACAGCTCTGAAACTTTAAGTGTGTGCCCTGCCTATGGCAGAGATTGGGGACAAGTAAGACTATGCCCTGCTGCCAGCTTTCCTGCAGCAGTGAACTAAGGGGAAGTGCTCTGTTCACAGCTGGCTCTGAAACAGTTTAAGTATGTGCTGTGCCTATGGCAGAGACTGGGGACAAGCAAGACTGTGCCCTGTTGCCAGCTTTCCTGCAGCAGTGAACTTTTGGGGAAGCCAAGTGTTCTGTTCATAGCTCTGAAACTTTAAGTGTGTACCGTGCCTATGGCAGAAATGAGGGACAAGTTAAACATAAATAATGCCTTGCTGCCAGCTTTCTTGTAGCAGTGAACTTTGAGGAAGTGTTCTGTTCACAGCTCTGAAACTTTAAGTGTGTGCCCTGCCTATTGCAGAGGTGGGGACATTTTGGGGGATGGGGGGCTCGGGGGTCACAGCAGATCTGCAGCTGCCATCATCTTTTCTTTTTTTTTTAACTGAGTTAGCCAGATTACAGTCACTTGATGTGTTAATTCACAGCTTGACAGACTCTTGTTTTGCCAACTTCAAACTTTTTAATTGCAATCTGACATGGTTGGAGTTAAATTAGCAACTGCAGAGGGATGGCGCCAAAAATATGATCCAGAAAAAAATTGGCTACAGATTAGCAGTGAGGGAGACTGTGCAGTGCGTGTCAGTTGCAAATTGTGCTGTGAGTACAGAGATGAGCTACGTGGGTTGAGGAACTTCAGTGAGGCATTAATTGCAGGGAACACAGGCCCCCAGCTAAAAGTTGACACATCCGGAAACATCTTCTGACAGAGCAGCACAAGAAAACTGTTAACATTTTGAAATTTGTAGAACAAGGTCACCACTTGGTATATATCGCCATACCACAATTAATAAGTTTAAAATGGGGTGGGGGGTGTGTGTTAGGGTTTGGACCGAGACTTAAAACTTATTTAATTTATTTGCAGGAGAGCTTTCAGTAATGCAGAGGAACAGCATAGAACGATTCTAGGCAGGCTTATAGAGAGCCTGTATATGATGGCCAAAGAGGACATCCCTATTAAAAGGTTTGAAGCGATAGCAGAACAAGAGAAGCGCCATGGAGTTCATTTGGGCAATAAATACATTAACGCTGTTAGTGGGAAAGAACTCACAATTTGTACTGGCGAGCACCTAGAAGAAAAACTGCTGGCAACTGTCAAAAATGCTAATTATTTTCAGTGCTTATGGACAGTAGTACTGACAGTGGTGTAATTGAAAAGGAACTGGTTTATGTAATTTATGTAAATTCCATCAACGGTCAAGTGAAGACTAAGTTTTTATGAAATATAGCTGTATCAGATGGCACAAATCAAGGACTGAAAAATCTCTTTTTAGACATTTTTACAGGGTCTGGCCTTAATATAAAAAACATGGTTGGGTTTGGGGCTGATGGGGGCATCTGTCAACATAGGTGTAAGAAGGGGTCTTGCTGTTCTTTTAAGGGAAGACATACAGTGGTTAGTTGGTGTTCACTGTTTCTCACACAGATTAGAACTGGCCATAAAAGACACTTTGGATAACACCTGTTTCAGCAAGGTTTCAAACTTTCTGACCCAACTGTTTTATCTCCATCAGAAAAGTCCTAAGAGATTCTGAGAGTTACAGTCCCTGGCCCAGGCCATGGAGACGTCAGTTGAAAAGCCCAAGAAGGCCCATGGCACACGTTGGGTGCAGCATAAACTTCTCGCTACCCATGCTGTTACCAAATCACTCCCTGTAATTTGTGCCCATTTAGAATCTATGGCCACAGACCCAACTCATGACCAGGCCAAAGCCAAGGGAGTGTTGCAAATTATGACTAAATTCCAAATGGTGGCACACCTTTTGTATTTTGGACAGCTGCTTCAGCCACTTGCCAGGTTCTCACTAGCACTTCAAAAAGAAGTAGCTGAAATGCCAGGGCACTGTTAAAACTTTGAGAAACCCTCTTGCCCATGTTAAGCAGAGTTGCTTTGGCTTCTCAGAAGGAACTAGAAGGGAAAGGATCAGATCTTTTACAGTACAGTAGCTTCTTGCTGTTTTTACATTGTTTGGATTTTACTTGGTAGAAGGTTATTTCTTTTCTTTCTTACTACTTCTAAGGGTCTAGCAGGGTGTTGTTTTGGGGCTGTTGGAATTTTGAAAACTGTTTTGGTGGCTATAAGTGGGCTCATTTGTTTGATGTTTCACTGTGTAGCAGGCTGCATTTGTAGATGCCTATTTCTTCTGATTTAAAACCTATTTGGTGTGATTTAATGGGGGCTGTTTCTTTGAATCAGAGACCTATCTCTTCTAATTTCAAGCCTATTTTGATGTGTTGTTGGTGAAGCTGTTTGAATTGGTGACCTGTTTCTTTTGGTAGCAAACTTATTTTGGGGGCTTTGAGTAGAATTGTGATTCATTTTTGCTGGCTTCACTAGCTGCAAAGGTTAGTGCATAGTAGGGCAAGGGTGCTAATGGTCTGACCAGGGGCCTCAGCTACCTGATTGTTTCTGGAAGACTTGGGTTGGTCTCACCCCCCCCAAACCCCTCACCCCACCCGCTCCTGGTCCATGATGTCCTTTATACCAGGGGTTCTGACATCACTTTCTCAAACAGGCAAAGGATATGCACCTGTAATAGCAGAAGCAGACATCCAGGAATGGAACAGCAGCGAGTGAAGAGGTGACTGCTGTCTCAGTGGAAGGGAAGTAACTGCAAATCTAGGAGCTTTCATTGTTACTTCTTTGCATTATTGCATTGTGGAAAGGAGGAGTAGGAGTTTGAAGAAGGTTGTGCAATAGCTACTTAAAGTCTTTTTTTGAGTGTGGATAGGAAGGTTAGGAATATAAAAAGCAGGTTGCTCAATCTATCTAATGTACAACAAAGGAGGTAAGGGACATTAAGAAAAGAATGTTTTGTACTGATAGAGGGGAAGAGGGGAGACTTGGGGAGTGCTGGCATCCTGTATCTGAAGGGCGGGGGTCACTGGTGGCAATGACAGCAATGGTAGGGGTAGGCTGCAACAACTGTGGTGCACCAATCTTTCTAAATATTGCCTGGAGTGTGGAGGATGTTTAGTGTGCAACCACATAGAGAAACTTAGAAAGGAGATTGAGGGTCTGCAAGGGAACTAAGACAGGCAAGGCAGACTGGGGTGGCTTAGCCCAGTACTGAGGGAGGAAGAATGGGAGATGAGGGAGGCCGATTTAAGCCAACAGTGGGTGAGGAGAGGGTCAGAAGAAGGAAGCAGGGACAAGGGCTTCAGGCCATGAAGAAATCCATTTCCGGGGAAACCAGGTTGGGGAGACAAAAGACAAATGGAAGGAGGATAGGGACTCTGAGGGAGGGCAAAGAAGTAGCAAAAGTCATGGAGTGGAAAGGAGAGAACAGGTTACTATGAAGAGAGAGAGGGAGCGAGCATTTGTGAAGGGTCTTCAGAAAATAGTTTTGCACTGCTAGAGAGGAAGAAGGTGGAAGAGGGAAATTAGAGCAGTAATTGATAAATGCCTGGACCAAACCGGAGTGGGGGGGAAGTTCTGCTGGGAGAACTGCAGCAGGGCCAAAAGGGGGAAATAATGTGCAGGAGGAAGAAGAGGAGCTGGAAAGGAGAGAGGGAGGGAGATGAATGAGCAAGCAGGGAGTAAGAGTGGTGGAATTTTAGTGCTGGGGACTCCAATACTAAGAGGAGTCAGGTGGGGTAGCAAGGGGAGAGCATAGTCGTATTTGGGTGGAGGCCATGCCAGGAATGACAGCGAAAGGGTGGACAATCTGTTCTGGAAATATGCTAGAAGGGGTAGGGACAAGCCTCATTTAATTATACATCTTGGGATGAACGACCTGGCTGACAAGACAGTAGATATAGTCCAGAGGAGGTTTAAGGAACTAGGACAATTATGTGAGGGGCAGGAAGATCAGTAGCTTTTTCGAGATACTCCAGTGCCCAAGGCAAGCACAACAAGAAAGCTGAGAATAGAGGAATTTAACGGATGGCTAAGAACTGCAAGCTGTGCTAAAGGGTATGGGCTGTTGGGGGGGTGGGGAGGAACTTGGGAGGACAGTAGTCTGTATGCCAGGACAGACTACACTTGAGTGAGGAGGAAGAAAGTGTTGAAACAGAGGATGGAGGAGTACATAGAGGAAGTAGGGAATTTAAACTAGGAGCGGGGGTGGCAATTGGGCAAGAGACATGCAGAGACCACAGGTTGGGAAACCATATGTTTACCCCCATAACAGCCACAAAGGACAAATGGCAAGTACTATTGGTGATGCTAGTAGCGAGGCAGGATGGGGGGAAGGGTAGGTGGTTTCCAATGCTAGAGCCTTGGGAGAAAACTGCAGAGTTACAGGTGCTCATGGCAGAGGGGGAGGTGGACATTGCATCCGTCACAGAAACATAGGCCACCCAATACAATGACTGGGACCTGTCTGTACCAGGCTACAGGTTATTTCGTAGGGACAGAGTGATTGGGAAAGGAGGAGGTGTGGCACTATATGTGAAGGAAGGACTGAAGTGTGTAAGGGAGGAAGGAGAGGAGGGTAGTACGGAGTCACTTTGGATGAAAATCCAGGATTCCAAGAATAGGATTCTTAGAATGGGAGTGGTGTACAGGCCGCCATCTCAGACGGAGGAGTTAGACAGAGAACTAGCGGGACAGATCAGGAGGACCTGCGAGAAGGGTAGAGTAGTGATTGTGGGGACTTCAACATGCCAGGAGTGGACTGGAGTACCCTAACAACCACGAACAGAAGGGAGCAGGTACTGCTGGATGCCTTCCAGGACAGCTTCCTGCTGCAAATGGTCAGTGAACCAACCAGGTTAGGGAATACCCTTGACCTTGTGCTGGCAAATGGGGACTTTGTGAGAGAACTTACAGTGGAGGAACCGCTGTCGGGGAGTGACCAACACTCAGTATGGCTCATATTAGATATGGGCAAGGAAGGAGTGGAATCGGGCACGAGAGTGCTGGACTTCAGGAGGGCCGACTTTGGGAGGATGGGGGAAGTGGTAAAAGGGTACCTGGCCAGAATTCAATTTAGTGTGGACACTAAACAGAGGTGGGAGCTCATAAAGCTGTGGATAGTGGAGGCAACCAAAACCTGCTGCAAGGCCCAGAGCAAGAAGCCTAGGGCTAAGAAACCGAGCTGGTTGAGCAAGGAGATCATGGAAAAGGTAAGGAGGAAAAGAGCTGCCTTTAGGAAGCAAGAAAACAGGAGAGGGGAGGACAGGGAGGAGTACTTGACAGAATCAAAGGAGGTGACAAGGGCGCTAAGGGGAGCCAAAGCATCTATGGAACTCAGGCTGGCACAAGGCATTAAGAAGGGGGAGAAAGACTTCTTTAGGTACATTAGGGAGAAAAGGAGCTGTAAGGACCACATAGTAAGGATTAGGAAGGAGGGGGGTAGGGCGGAAGCAGGGTGCGGTAAGGCAGAAGCTCAAAATGAGTACTTTGCGCTCAGTATGTACTAAAGAGAAGAGGGGGTGACACCCAAGAGGGGAGAAATGGCAGAAACGGGGGGGGGGGGTGACAGATGGGGAAATCATGGAAGGCAGAATTTGAGAGGGTTTGAAGGCACTGAGGGTGGATAAGGTGCCAGGCCCAGATGACATCCACCCCAGGATACTGGAGGAGCTGGCAGAGGTCCTTGGCAGACCTATTTAATGCCTCACTACATTCGGAGTGTGTACCTCAGGACTGGAGGATGGCTCATGTGGTGCCCCTCCACAGGAGTGGCCCCAGGGATGAACGGGGAAACTACAGACCAGTGAGCCTCACATCCATTGTGGGTAAGCTAATGGAAACTATCCTGAAGGAGAGGCTGGTGGCCCTCCTAGAGGCCAAAGAACTACAGGACAGCAGACAACATGGCTTCATACGGGGCAGATCCTGCCAAACCAACCTGGTGGAGTTCTATGACTGGGTAACTAGACAACTGGACAGGAGCCATGCAGTGGATGTCCTGTATCTGGACTTCAGTAAGGCATTTGACTCGCTGTGCCACATGGAAGGCTGGGAAGTAGTTAGTAGGCACAGGGGCAGGTGCAAAGCTGGTGAGATGGGTAGGGAACTGGCTTCAGGAAGGCAACAGGGGTGGTGGTGGTGGGGAGCTCATGCCAGGGTAGTGACTAGCAGTGTTCCACAGGGCTCGTGTTGAGCCAGTGTTGTTTGGGATATTCACTGCAGACATATCATTGGACATCAAGAGCAAGATCAGTCTTTTGCTGATGATACCAAGGAGCAGTGGTGGACGACCTAGGGATGGCAGGGTTGCAGGATGATCTGGCAAAGCTTGAAACCTTGTCAGACACCTGGCAACTGGGGTTTAATGCCAAAAAGTGCAAGGTGCTGCATTTTGGGATGAAGAACCCAAGGAGGAGTTTTTAATTTTTATTTAGTTTTTTGTTGACCGGGTAAGCGCACTAGACAAATTCTACCTATTTTCAGGCACTACCCAGGGAGGGGGATACAGATGAATGCCAAGTGACTTTGAACCAGAATAAACTGTTGGTGGTATTTTAGTGAATGGGGGGAAATTTGGCCAGGGCACCGGGGAAATTCCCCTACTCTTTTCGAGAAGTGCCATGGGATCTTTAACATCCACCTGAACTACCACCAGAACAGGCATATGGGACCTCGGTTTAACGTCTCATCCGAAAGACGGAGTTACCAACTGGGGGGAGTGCAGCTAGCCCAGACAGGAGGAGGAGAAGGATCTGGGGGTGCTCATTACAGGGTCAATGAACAACTCGGCACAATGTAGGAAGGCAGTGGCAAAGGCCACCAAAATGCTGGGTTGTATTGCAAGGGTATATCCTCGAGGAGGGAGGAAGTGATTCTGCCACTGTACAGGTCATTAGTTGGGCCGCACCTGGAGTACTGTGCAGTACTGGTGCCCGTATCTGAAGAGGGACATTAAAGTTACTGGAGGGCGTGCAGCGCAGGGCGACAAAGATGATCAAGGGGCTGGGGGACTTATCATACGAGAGGAGGCTGAGGGAGTTGAACATGTACTCACTGGAGGAGAGGAGGGACAGGGTGGGCATGATTGAAACCTTTAAGTACATGAAAGGAATAAACAAGACGGATACAGAGGGGCTGTTCAAAGTAAGGGAGGAGAGGGACACCAGGGGCCATGGTATGAGACTGGAGGGAGGAAGGTTCAGGAGGGAGATGAGGAGACACTTTTTTACAGAGAGGGTGGTGGCTGGGTGGAATGTGTTACCTGCAGAAGTGGTATCCAGTAGAACAGTGGACTGTTTCAAAAGGGGATGGGACAGGACAAGGGGGAGGGTCAATGAAGGGGAAGGGTGGAAGGAAGGGGCAGCTGCAGAATAAGGGGTGCTAGCTGCACATTCGAGCAGACTTGATAGACCTCTAGGCCTTTATTTGCTGGCATATTTCGTATGTTCGTATGTCCCATAGGTAGCAATGAACTTGATATTCTCTTAAAAAAATGGGTCTGATGTTCTTTCAGGAGGATGTGCTCAAGTCACATACAAGGGTGTGAAATTAACACATTTTAGTGGCTAGGCTGTTAAAACTTTTAAACAGCAAACTAAAATACATTACAAACATTGAGAACTGTTGCGAACAAACGTTCGGTTTGACTGATGAAAGTAATATCCATAATCGTGCAAAAGTGTTAGCTACCAGACTTTGGCCAGCAGTTGCCAATAGAAAGGAACTGGAGCTGTATGGTAACAGTGACATTACTGCAGTAGCTGACCACTTTTCAGCACGTTTTCAGCCTGAGTGTGACAGCACTCTGCCACTTGCAGAATGGCAAGAGTTTTAAGATTTTTGCTCAAACAGATTTCATCAGTCTTTCTGCCTTTGCTATCTGGTCAAAGCTGGCATGAGATTTCCAGAATTCTTATCCAAATCTGTTGAAGCTTATCAATTTGTTGAGAGTATTTCCTGTGTCTAGTGCAGTTGTAGAAAGGTGTTTTTCAACTGTGAACAGGGTAAAAACTGACTGGAGAGCAAGTCTGCCAGAGCAAACTGTAGAAACATTGATTCGCATTAAAAAGCAGCAACCCCCTCCCAATCTGAATTCAACCCAGACAGGCTGTAGACATATTTTTTAGTGCTAAACCAAGACACCCTGGTGATTTGGCAGCTGAGCATGGTGGACCACCCCCTGGTCCCTCCCCTGCAAAAAAACAGGGCTGAATTACTGGCTACAAGCCTGGTGGAGAAGAGTAGCAAATAGATCGCACCCAGTCCTTGTTGATAACTGTGTGGTCAGTCACGGCCCCAGCCAGTTACTGTGTGATCAGTCATGGTCCCAGGTGGAGTTTTTATGCTGGGGCAGGGGTTCATTATGTTTAATTTGTCATGACTCACAATCATGCTCACAAATTCACGGTCTGCTTTGGCAGACATCTAATCTCTTCTCTTAAAGTATATGTGATGCTGCACAGTTGCTGTATTTCTCTGGAAATGGCTAAATAAAACAGTCTCAGAAACTTGTGTAAAATGTGTATTTTATCAATATAGAGCAAGATAAGTACATTTTATGGGGTGTTGAGCAAAATATAAATTTTTGGTAATTGCTAATCAACTTTGGCCAACTGTTAATCATTTTTTACTTTGATTAGCGAAGGCCGCTAATCAAGTCTCCAACACTAATTTATGCATTGAACTTGGAGAAAATGATCCCAAAACTTGAATGTAGGAGACTGGGCATACCCCCATGTCTGAAAGTCCTCCAGTAGTGGTAGTATATGCTGAGTTAGAGCCTCATCAAGCTCTTTAATAACATGTTGTAAGGACTCAATGTCTTCAGACTCAGACATCTTTTGAGTGTCAACCAACATTTGCCAGACAAATGCTGGAACTATACGAGTACCTCCTCCTTGCTCACACCATTTAACAAATGAATAAAGTTTCAGAGCACTTAGGGCCTCAAATGCTAGAGTCGGGCCACGTCGAGCACAGTTGAATTGCTTACCAGCAAGCATTTGATTAGCAGTACAAGCTGCATACACATCAGAATCAACAAGAAGGTCTAGCAATCCTGCATCTTCCAAAAATTTCCTAATACATGCAGTAAAACAACACAAGGTGTGAAAACCATCCAGGCACGTCACATTGGTATTGAGTTCATTTGGGAGAGTCCATTTTACTTGCTGAGCAACAGCATACAGCAGCTGATCCATGGTCTGAACGGCATGCTGCTGGCCTAGAGCTACTGACATTTCCTTACATTTCAGCATTTTAGAATAGACTGTGGCCATGTCAGCTAGTTTCACATCCACAATAGGTGCATATGCAACTGCTGTGTAGGTGCTCTTCTTTGTGGCAAGCTTGTGGTTGAAACCAGTCCAAAATGGAATCACCTGAGTGAGAACAATATCAGCGTCATTTGGTATTGGTAGGACAACACCAGGTAGTAGTCTTAAAGACACCTGGAGAGATCTCGAACAGCTTTCACTTGTAGGTGACAGGAGTTTATTTTCTCCAGTACTTTTTAATGGCAGGTTGGTTCTGGATGTGTTCTAGGTTTTAATTTTTTTATTTTTATTGAGCTGTTTGGTCCCCATCATCACCCCCCTGCCTTACTGGACGACGGGGATACATGAGCGGGGCTCAGTCTCTCTGGTCCCCACGCTGTCATATTCCCCGACCTTCCTGGCAATCCCCACAGGTTCCTCCTCTTGGCAGGGCGAAGGGTGTCATCTCCCCTTCCCCGGAGACCAACATCTAGACTCTGGGGGGCCTGTGGGCGCTGCAGGGCTGCCGTGGAGCTGGCAATCTTCAATTTCTCCCAGCCCTTGCTGCGGGTGCCCGCATTAATATGTGGAGGTGCCAATACGCAGGGACTGCAGCACCCTTCCTATCGTAGTTGCGCCCAACTGCACTACCTCCTAGCCTCCAATCGGGGGCAGCCTTGCAGCGGGAATGTCTGAGTCCCTACGTGGGAGGGGAGAGTTGCCAGATGGCTGCTCAGTCCATCTCCTAGCCTCTCCCTCTTCTGCCAACCCCTGATGACCTGGGCTTGTTTCCAAACCCGGATTGCCGGCATGGCGCGAGGTGTGGTGTCCAGCGCCTCAACCCTCAGTGCTACCGGGCTCATGTTCTAGGTTTTTAAAATGCTGCACATTGCATAAGAGACTCTTGATTGCCCAGGGAGAGTAAGTGACTTTTCTTTTTCACACTTCAGTGATAATTCTTGTGATGCTACACTTTCTGCAGTCTGTTCTTGAAATACCACTCTAGCCATTGAATGGAAGGTATTCTTTCCATTAGTGGTCTCTGTGTTGATGTCTATATCATCTTCTCTATCATGGATAAGATTTCCACCTGCATGAAGTGGTACAATTCCATTTGGAATGTACACACCTCCTTGGAGTCTTTCTACTTCAGTTTTTGCAGCACTAGTCATGAATTTTCCCAGCTCATCATTATTGATGCATAATCCATGATGGTGTAGTATGTCAGTTAAATTGCGAGACCCAAACTCATGGTATAGCTGTGCAGCAAGGCTTATGTGCAGTGCTGTGATGATTTTGGAACTGTTAAATACTATGCACTTTGCAATTGAGAGGCACCTTCTTTGAATGTCTTCTGAAAGATGATACTCATTGCTGGCTGAATTACATGCCTCTTTACCTGTCACCCATAGGACAAACTCCTGCACCAGCTGGGGCACAAAAGTAGTTGACCTCTGTAAACTACAATCACTTGGTTTTGGATAATATTCTGAGGGTTTCATTTTGGCTATTTCAGACCGAAGGATTGAAGCGGCATTATACAAAACCATTTGTTCATTTGAAAGCTGTTCATCAGGCTCACTCACCGAAAGAACATCCACAAATCATTTAGATGACTTAAGTTCCTGCCTCAGATTACTAGCAGCTTAGATAGCATCAGCTAATGTTCATTGTGCTGCATAGAACAATGGTAGACTTGCCTTGTCCATGCTGTGCATAGAATGAAATTGCAGAATCAGTGTTTTTCTAATCTTGCGTGTAATTTGCTACTGGAATAGCTTTCAGTTTCTAAATCTGAGGAAAGTAGGGCTTTATATCGTTGTAGCAGCTTGGACAGGAGAAGGGCCTTCTTGTTGTACATAAGATCATTGTCTGTCTCTTCAGTTAGCTGATAAAATACAATGTCATGAGGTGACTGTATTGTTGCAGTGGAACTAGATGGTTTTGCTTTCAGATTTGTTTTACTTAAGTAGGAAGAAAGGCATGTTGAGGGATAAACTGCATCCTTATCAATCAGGTCTTCCTCAGATATTCTGCGCAACATGTCATCATCTCCTCTCTGAAGTGCTGCCTTCCTTAGATTGGTTGCTTTCTCAGATGTTTTTATTTTATAAAGTTTCTTGTCTTTTTTGTGTACTTTTCTCAAACAAACAATGCAACAGAACCAATCACTGGAGGACGTGCTTGCTCTGGTGGCTATACTAGGATTACTAGGAAGATATGGACATAAGGGGGCACTTGGCCCATTGAGAATGTGTCCCCACACAAGTGGGCTAATTAAACCAGCAGTTGTTTAGGGTAATACGGCCTGTCTAAGATATTCTTGAAGTTATTAAAGCAGGTGATATCTACAACATATTGTGGAAGTCTGTTCCATGCCTTGATGGATCTAATGGTGTAAAAACTATCCCTCTTGGCAGTAGAGGTTCTAGGGATTTCTAGTTTTTTGTTGTGTGATCTTGGAGTACTTCTAGATGTACTGTATTTTAACTCACAGTCAGCTATAAGTTCTTGGGACTGCAGTAATTTAAAAAGGAACAATAAGTTTCCCCTTGTCTCCTGGCTTCAAGAGAGTGGAGACCAGTTTCTAGCAATTTATCTTGATAGCTTTTTTTTTTTAGCCTGGTTATAATCTTGGTGAGTGACTTCTGTACTCACTCCACTATTTTAATGTATTTAACCAGTGAAGGTGACCACACCTGGGACCCATAGTTTAATATCGGGCATATATAACTTTTATAGATTGGTATGATGAGCTGTTCCGATTTACACATAAATGAGCGATTGATTCTAGTAATCATGTTCTTAACAGATCTAGCTACTGTCAGGCAGTGGTCAGAAGGTGATAAACTATTATTCATTAGTATTCCCAAGTCTTTTTCTTTACTGGAGCTCTTGATTATTGTACGATATAAGATATGAGAACAGTTTGAGTTGTTCTTCCCAAAATGCAGCACAACACATTTGCTAGCGTTCAAAGTCATACCATTTTGGGTAGCCTAGTTTTCAATTTTACAGAGGTCACAATTTAAAGATAGATGTTTGCTGAGCGTATCGACCTCTCCCCCTAGTTTGGTGTTGTCCACAAATTTGCTGATCATGTTGTTTGTCCAAACCCATATCACTAATATATATAATAAAGAATATGGGCCCCAATACCAAGCCCTGAGGGATGCCACTACTCACAATACCATCACTGGACATAATGTTGTTGATACGAACGTATTGTACTCTATTTACAAGCCAATTATTAATCCATCGGATTAAATCTTTGTTAATACCTAGATTTAATAATTTAGTTATCATGTTATGATGGGGTACTTTATCAAATACCTCTGAAAAGTCTAGTAGGATAACGTCTGTTGGGGTTCCTTGTCGAGGCACTTACTTATTTGGTTGTAGAAAACTACAAGATTAGTAGAACATGACCTTCCCTTTGTGAACCCTTGTTGATTTTTATCTCCATGGCCCAAACTCTCTAAATAAAGTTTGAGCCTAGTTTTGATCAAATGTTCCATAAGCTTGTTACAGTGGGAGGTTAGGCTTATAGGCCTATGATTTTCTGCTTTCCCTCTTTTACCCTTTTTGTAGATCGGAACAACTATTGCACGTTTCCGGTCTTCAGCTACAACACCCTCCTTTAGAGACTGGTTGAAGATTATGGAAAGAGGATTCGCCAGTACTGAAGCTATATTTTTCAAAAGTATTGAATTAATATTATCAGGTCCTGGACATGATGAACCATTTTTTTGGGTGAGCACCATATGAACCTCCTGGGGGGGAAATGAGGCCTCAACTACTTGATCGAATTCAAACACATTAGTGTCCTAATGTTTGGGGGAAAATATTTATTTATTGGAATCTCGGATAATACCTTTGAGCTAAAAGCTCATTTACAAAGGTTCCACGTCGTAAGGCAATAGACAAGGTACGTAGACATTACAAAACATATAGGGGTATATACAGCAGGCAAGTACATTATGGTACATACAGATACAGATTCATGCAAGTACAGTTAAAATACATCAGGTAGGAGAGGTCAGCTTTATTGCAACAGTACTAGGAGCATACCTAAGGTGGACACACAATTTATAGTGGTAGCTGAGCTTTAGAGCATGCAGGTAGAGTTGTGGAGGGTCAGAAGTGGTGGTGACCAAAGGAGGGGAGGACAGAATAAATGGGAGCAGGGGAGGGTGGGGGCAGAGACAAAGGGGTGACAGAATAAGGGGTTGAGTAGTCAGAGGGTTGGGATTGGATAGAGTCAACCCAGGGTTACATAAGTAGGTGATAGGGCAGGGCTGGGTAATGTGGGGGCAGAGAGGGATAAGGGAAAGGGTTTTAAAGTGGGGGTGGGTGAGAGGGAAACTGGGGATTAATATTTGTGAAGAGAAAGCAGGAAGGTGGGGATAAAGAGGGGATGTGGGGGTAAGTGCTCAGTGGGGTCACACCAGGCAGGGGAGGAAGTGGGGGGGATGGGTGCTATGCAGGACAGATAAGCTGTTGCAGTTACTAAGAGTGGCCAAGTACTGCAGCAGCTTGGCCTTAAATGGGCATACTTTTGTTTCCTCAATCAGCTCAGAGTTAAGGGAATTTAGCCAGCAGAGGGCCCTGTATTTGAAGGACCGTTGCCCTAGTGAAGTCCGGCAGAATGGGATAATGAAGGCAGCGTTACTCGACCCCCTAGTTAGTCTGGAGGAAATGGAGTTTCTTAACAGTTGCCTTACTCCAAGAGGAGCAAAACCAAGGGTGGATTTTTTAGCTAATAGACAGACTTGGTACTGAATTCTGCTATTCAAGTTTAACCAACCAATGCTTGAGTATACTTCACAAGTTTGAGTTAAACAGTCCACACCAAGGACTAGTCTGCAGGCTTTGTTTAAGACAATCTTGATTCGCCTAAGTGCTGTATCGGTACCGGCACCGTATACTACCAGTCCATAATCTGTGATAGAGAGCACGGAGCTGTTAACTGCAAGCTTGATGGCACTTTCGGTGAGGCACTGCCTATGCCAGTAGAGCTGACCTAGTCTGGCACTAGTTGCCTTGGCAACATGGTCTGTGTGCTGGCTGTAGGAGAAAGAGCTGTCAAGGTAGACACCAAGGTACTTAAAGGTGGTGACCATTTCGAGTGTATCAAACTTGTTATTGTAGATATTGTGGTGATGTGACTTTTGACGATTTTGATGGGAGGCAATCAACATTCTTTTAGTCTTAGTGTAGTTGAGCAAGAGCTTAGACTGAAGGAACCATTTTTCCACAGCAGTAAAGTTGTCTTGCATGCCTTTTTCCAGTTTTTCCAGAGTAGAGTTACACGTGTAGGGAACAGCATCATCTGCATATAGAAGGATCTTATTCTGGCAGACTTTGGGGAGTTCATTTAGAAACAGGCTGAACAGCAGGGGACCCAAAATGGAACCTTGGGTCACCCCTGTGTTGACATGCCGATGGTTGGATAGAACGTCAGAAATCTTGACCTGCTGGGTCCTGTTAGAGAGGTAACTCTGGAACTAGCCTAGAGAGACAGAGAATATACCAGTGTTAGAGAGTTGTGTGAGAAGCAAGTCGTGGTTGACCGTGTGGAAGGCCTTGGTTAGGTCGATGAAAGTGGCCCCCACCAAGAGCCCTCGGTCAAGTGCTTCATGGATATGACCAGTAAACTCAACCAATGCTGTTGAAGTACTGTGTGCCTTCGAAGCCATACTGTTCCTGGCATTGAAGGTTGTACTTAACAGGTGCATTACCTAACTGATTGTATACTATCCTCTCTAGTGCCTGGGGGCAGAATTGAGATTGGCCTGTAGTTGGCCAGGCAGGTTCTGTCCCCCGCTTAGAAACCGGGTGACCACTGCAGCTTTCCAGCATAGAGGAAAATGCCAGTGGTTAGTGAGAGATTTAGCATCCAGGTTAGAGGGGAGAGTAACACATCCAGGGTGAGAGCCACAATCTTTAGGTCAAGCGAGTCCCCACTGGATCTAGTGTTCCCGAGAACTTTTTCCAAGTATTTTTTTGCCTCAGTTGCAGAGATTACCTTCAAGTAGAAGGGAGGTACTGTGTGTGTTGCATAGAAACATAGAATTTGACAGCAGGTAAGGACTGCTTGGCCCACCCAGTCTGCCCATTTCCTTACCTGATGGATAAGCTGCAGATTCTAGTCAGTCAACAGCTTACTTCCTCCTGCCCCCCACTAGAATTGCCTTATGCCTGTCCCATGCATTCTTGAATTCTCTCACTGTTCCTCACTCCACAACCTCCTCGGGAAGGCTGTTCCATGCACCCACAACTCTCTCTGTGAAAAAATACTTTCTAACATTACCTCTGAGCCGTCCCCCCTCTATCTTCAAATTGTGCCTCCTTGTTCTTGCACATCTCTTCTTCTGAAAGATACTACTCTCTTGTACCTTGTTAATTCCCTTGAGAAACTTGAAAGTTTCTATCATGTCCCCCCTCTCCCTCCTTTCCTCAAGAGTATACATATTAAGCTGCCTTAATCTCTCCTCGTATTTCTTCTGGTGCAGACCTTGCACCATTTTGGTTGCCCTCCTCTGAACAGCCTCCACTCTGTCTATGTCTTTGCGGAGATGGGGTCTCCAGAATTGCACGCAGTACTCCAGATGGGGTCTCACTAACTGTCTGTAGAAAGGATAACAACTTCCTGTTTTCTACTGTTGATGCCTCTCCTATGCATCCCAGTATCCCCCAGCCCTCCTTACTGCCTTCTCACATTGTTTGCCCACCTTTAGGTCATCTGATATAATTACTCCTAGGTCTCTTTCGATTTTTGTTGTTGTTATTAACTCACCCCCATTGCGTACTCATCCCTGGGTTTTGTTTCCAGATGCATTACCTTGCACTTCTTTGAATTGAATCTAAGCTGCCATGATTTGACCATTCCTCCAACCTAGCAAGTCCCTTTTCATTTTTTCCACCCCATCTTGTGTATCAACTCTTGTTGCAGATCTTTGTGTCATCTACAAAGAGGCATACCTTTCCTTCCAGGTGCTCTCCAATGTCACTTATAAAGATATTAAAGAGGACCAGTCCCAGTACTGAACCCTGCGGTACCCCGCTAGTTACCCTCCTTTCTTCACTGTGGACTCCATTTACTATTACCCTTTGCGTCCTGTTGTCCAGCTAGTTTTTTATCTAGGATATCACCTTGGGACCCACTCCAAGGCTGGCTAACTTGTATATTAATCTTTTGTGTGAGACTGTGTCGAATGCCTTGCTAAAATCTAAGTAGGCCATATCCACAGCCCCTCCCTGGTCTACTACTTTGGTCACCCAGTCAAAGAAATCTATTAGGTTCGTCTGACATGACCCTCCTGCTGTAAAACCATGCTGCCTTGGGTCCTGTGCCCCACTGGCCTCTAGGTACTCAACAGTTCTTTCCTTCAGAAGTGATTCCATCATTTTCCCTACCACTGAAGTCAAACTAACTGGTCTGTAGTTTCCTGCCTCTGCTCTGCTCCCACTTTTGTGAAGTGGCATCACATTTGCCCTGCTCCAGTCCTCAGGTACCACTCCATCCTGCTATGATTTGTTAAAGAGAGTAGTCAGTGGTGTTACTAGTTCTACCCTTAGTTATTTTAGTATTCTTGGGTGAATCCCATCAGGCCCCATTGCTTTGTCCACCCTCAGTTTCAAGAGTTCTTTCAAAATCCTTTCTTCTGTGAATGGACTGGTATCGACCCCCCTATTCAGAGTTTCTCCCTTGTTTGGTTTAGGCACCTCCCCCTGCTCATCTGTTGTGAATACTGAGCAGAAATATTTGTTCAGTATCCCTGCTTTTTCACTGTCACCCTCTGCCCACATTCCCTCCCCTTTATTAAGTCTCTGTATCCCTCCCTTCGTCTTTCTTCGCTCCCTAATGTACCTATAAAAGGTTTTATCCCCCTTCTTAACAGAGTTGGCTATCTTTTCCTCAGTCTGTGCCTTTGCTATTCTGACTGCCTTCCCTGCCTCCTTCTGATTTAACTGATAAAGTTCTCTGTCCTGCTTCTTCTGTGTTTCCTTATATTTCCTGAATGCTGTCCTTTTCTCCTTCTGTTGGAGGGATGTCGGTACAACTAATGGCGGAGCTAGGCACAGGTCAGAGACAGTCTGGAGGAAGGACCCCACTAAGGTCTGTGAAGGCCTCGTTGAAGTCATCTGCGATAGTTTTGGGATCATGGGTAATCGCACCCTCAAAGTTTTTTTGCGATGGTGGTGATTTACTTGCTCTGCCTGTTAGGGTTTTTATATTATCCCAGAATCTGCGGCTGTCGTGCCAAGAGTTGTCCAGTTCACTTTTAAAGTGAGATCTTTTTGAAAGGCGGATGGCTTGAGTGCACTTATTATGTACAGCTTTGTATTTCTGTATGTCAGAGGGGGACCCAGTGCTCTTAGCACTATGCCACAGGTTATCCCTGACCCCTGTGAGCTCAAGGAGCTGTGGTGTGATCCATGACTTGCTGGTTCCTTTGATTTTCCTCATTTTTAGAGGGGCAGAGATGTTGCAGACCATGTTAAACTTGTCAATAAAGCACTCAAGAGCAGCGTTCACGTCGGCAGCAGCATAGACCTCCTCCCAGTCTAGCTGGTGGAGGTAGGATTTTAGTGAGGCAAGATGTCCAGCTTTTCTAATTCTGGAGCTTATTGTTTTTTTTTTTTTGGGGGGGGGAGTTCAGGGTCTTGTTTGTCCAGGAGCATAACACTGGTGAGTGGTCACTGATGGAGTCGGCTAGCACAGTGGTTCTAGTTATTCTTTGTGGCCAGTTAGTTAGTACCCAGTCTATGAGAATACTTGAACTGGTGCAGTAGTTTACAAGAGTGGGGGATTGAACGAGTTGGACCATGTCTATGCCTGCTATTGCATCCTGGTAAGGTGCAGCATCTGGGGATAACCAATTTATATTAAAGTCCCCTAACATTATGATTTCAGATTGATGGCGATTACTAGATAAATAATCAAGTGCTAGTTTGAAACCAGCCTCTTGATCTTTAGGGGGTATGTACACCGAGATTATAGTTAAACACTTTCTCTGGGATACAAGTTGAACCTGGACGGAGAGAATTTGTGATCTTCCACCCTGGGGTGGGATGGGGAGTGCCCTGCACTGAACTGAGTCATTAACAAAAATGACACATCCTCCCCCTCGTTTCCCTTGCCTCTCCACCCTGAAAGTTGTGTAGCCCTCAAGCTGGATAACAGAGTCAGGGGTTTTAGCAGTGAAACAGGTCTCCATGACTGAGATGACATCTGGTTTATGTTGGGCCGTCCATACCTGGAGAGCATCAAATTTTGCTAGCGGCTGCATATGTTAAAAGATGCAGTAGTTATTGCACTAGCCTTGCGGTCTGTTCGTGGTATTGAGGCACTAGTACTAGGTCCAGGGTTTGGGTGAACGTTCCCCAAGAGTAGGAGTAGCCAGGCAATTCTAAGAGCTTGTAGCTTTAAATGTCTCATTAGATAGGACTTGCTTTGGGGGTTGGTTATTTTATTCTTCACTTTTGTGGTGACTATCAGCATATTCAGCTGAGCCGGCAGGATAGCGGATGTATGTTTAACTGCGTCCCCTGTTCTTGTGGGATGGCAGAGGGGTGGCATAGTGGGTTTGCCAGAGGTGGTCTCAGAGCACCTTGGAGTTGGGGCCGGAAGCTGGTTTGCATTCCACATCATTTTGGAGAAGGGTAAATCAAGTGTATGATCCTGCCCATTGCTTAGGAAGGCTTTGTTTGGTTGTTTGTCTTGGACACTATCAAGGGCAGTGGTGCAGGAGTTTGGTGGGCAGCGGAAGTTGATCAGAGCAGATAATACTACCCTAGTAAAGAGGGTGGGGGGGGGTCTGCTTAGAGAATGTTGGGCAGCAGTAGGTGTGAAGTGTTGGAAACGTGTAAGGATTACTGCCTTTTGAGGGAGTTAACTGGGTGGCAGACACAATTGGGCTTGTTTTCAGTCCTATAGGAGTATTCGGGCAGGATGAGTCTTTCCTGGGGTCCAAAATTGGCTCCACTGTCAGAAGGAGGATGCAGCCAATGAGGAGAAGGGGGGCTGCGGAAGCCATCTTTTGGATTTATTACAATAGCTCATGAAAAAGTACTATCTAGAGCTGTAAAACCACAGCCAGGGAAACAGAGAGCAGGGCTTTAAGGAGACAGTGTCTTATAGTGAAGATGCCTTTAAGAGGAGGGCAGGATCAAAAAAGGGGGTGGGGAGACAGAAAGCTTTAAGCTCAGAGCATTAGTACTGGGAGCCAGTGGGGCAGGATGGGGTGGTGGGGGGAGGAGTTTAAGTGTATTTAAGGGTGGCCTGTGGGGGGGGCGGTGGATGAAAAATTTGGCAGCCGGAGCAGCAGCCAGCAAGGCTGGGGCTGTGTATAGGCCGTATCTGATGCTTGATTCCAGGGAGCTGGTGGCAGCAGGCTCCTTGGCGCTGAGAGAGGCACAGAGTGGTGTCCAGGCGTGCAGGAGGTGAACTGCGGGTTTGGCAAGTAGCCCAGTGGGCTACAAGGATGCCTGTTGGAAAAGGGACAGAACAGGGATTTATAGCCCTCCAAAGGGAGTGGGAATGAAACTAAGATTAGCACAGAGACAAAGAGCTACAATTTACTAAAAGAGGGACAAATAATTGGTGAAGAAGCAGACAGATAGGCACCAACTCTGTAACTGAGATTTGTAAAACAGTGGCGAGGGGGGCAACTAAGGGAGAAATTAAAATGGTAGCTGCACTGGATTAAAATGCAACAGTTCAGTATGCTATGTAGACTTTCAGCTAACAAATCTTAAACTCTGAATTCTGTACATTAATAAACAGACACAGCAACTGAGGTGACAGGTTAAATACAATACAAAAAAAAAAGACTGGGTAGAAGCACGAGGAAAAATCAGTAGAGGGGAAGCTGTAAGGACAGCTTGGCGCACTGAAACTGAGGACTGCACTTGCAGGGATACAGGAACCCTGTAAGTGTAAATATAGAATAGAAGTATGCATTAAATTTGTCTGCTACCAGTTTATCATTATCTGTTATGTTATTGTTATCAGTTATTGGGCCCACAGCCTTAATTGAATTCCTGCAGTTAGAATTTATATACGAATACAGAAGTTTACAATCTTTGGAGTGTGCAGTCTTAAACTCAATGCCTGCTTTAGTCTGCCTTATTCATTTTTTTAGCTCCCTTTGTGCTTGAAGGTAAACCAATTTATTAGTATCTGTTTTATTATGTTTAAACCTGGCATAGGCCTTGTGTTTAATCCTAATTTGTTTTTTGACTTTAGTGGTTAGCCAGTTAGGCACTTTTCCTTTATTATTATATTTTTCCCTAGTCAGGACATAATAATTTTCTATTTTCAGTAATATTTCCTCAAAGGTAACCCAAGTATTATTGGCTGTTTTATTTAACAATATATTGTCCCAGTTAAGTTCAGAGAGACACTGTTGTGTATTAGCATAATCTGCCTTATAATTTTTGACTTTTGTGTTGCAGAGAATATTTTGTAGCCCCATAGTAAACTGACATATGATTATATTGTGGTCACTATTACTTAATAGGCCTATAGTGTGAATATTTGAGAGATTATTTTCCATGTTTTTTTTTGTTTGTTGTTGATTCTTTTTCCCTCTGGTCACGGCCTGAGGAGGCATCTCTCAGGCATCCTGCCTGTTCCTGCCCGCCTGAGGTCCCCCTGAACCTGTGCCTCCTCTCTCCCCCACTCCTCCCACAGCCAGCACCCTCAGCTTAACCCCTCCCGGGTGGTGGCCGCCTCCTCCTAGGCCTCACACATAGACTCCGGCTGAGGGGTGGGCCCTGAGCGGAGGACCTGGAAAGCCAGGCAGGGTGGATCCGGCGGTGGGCATGGAGGTCAGGTGCCGTCGCCTACCCCTCGGAGCTGGGTTTTTCCTTGTTCTTGGTGCCCCTCCCCCTGCATGGTGTACCCATGACACTCTGGCGCAAGGCAACCCTGCCAGCGTCATCCACGCTGCATGATGTGCAGCTGACACGCTGCAGTGCCCCCGATCTCCACAGGGAGCTGCCGGCACGCCGAGTTGTCCCCTACCCACCCCTTGGGGGAGGAGAGCAGCCCACTGGGCGCTCAATCCTCACCCCGTCCCTGCCGACCCTCGGTGCCCTAGCTCACTCCCGAACTTGGGTTGCCGGCATGGCGTGAGGTATGGCATCCAGCACCTCAACTCTCAGCGCCACCGGGCCAGCCTCATTTTCCACGTTAGTTAGGATTAAATCCAGAATGTTGTTACCCGTTGTTGGTTCAGCTGCAAGCTGGTCTAAACCATTTATAACACAAATTTCAGCAAAAAGTTTTTCTGCATCATTTTTGCCAGAGTAATCAGTCCAATTGAGACCTGGGAGGTTGAAGTCACCCAATATAGTTACATCCCCATCATTAGATATAGATGTTATTTCATCCATTAAGGCTGTATTGTATTGCCTAGTAGCTGATGGAGGTCGATAACAATTACCAATCAATACCAAAGACTATCCTGAAAAAATTAACTTGACCCAGATGGTTTCTAGTGAAATTTCTGCCATAAGTGAGGGCTGGGCTATGTATGATGAAGTAGAATTGTATATGTATAAACATACTCCCCCTTCTAATTGATCTTTCCTGTCCTGTCCTGTTGGTAAAGCTTATACCCAGAAACGTCCCTCATCCATTCAGATATGGGGTCCCACCAGGTTTCTGTAGTAGCAGCGGTATAAATATCATTCTGGACCATAATTGCTTCTAATTCTAGTTCTTTATCCTTGTTTAAACTTCTAGCATTAGCAGTTAAAATCCTGTAGCTTGATGTCTGCCTAAAATGGAAAGACGAGTCAGATGTGAGGTCGGTATTCAGATAATTTGAGGTTACACCTTCCCCCACCATTACTAGTTTAAATGATTTTGTGATGTAACTTTCACTTCTCCTCCCCAGTAAGTTACTACCACGTTTGCTAAGATGTAACCCATCCCAAGAAAAAAGATGTGGTCTTTCAAGGAAGTCCTCCCAGTGTGTAATGCATCCAAACCCCTTTTTTAAACACCAGCGACATAACCAGTGATTTATATATTTTATTTTGGATATCATTGTTTCAGTAGCTCTGGATACTGGTAAGATCTCTGAGGCACAGATCTCACAATTTTTGGAAATCAGTATTTTACCAAGAATAGCAAAGTCCCTTTTGATATCTCCCAGCCTTTATGCATTGATATTGTTGGTCCCTGCATGAATTATTACTAGTGGATTATTACCACTGTTGCTTGGAATAGTATTAAGCATCAATGTTATGTCTGAAATTACAACACCCCTATAGCTGCTGCAGGTCCTGTTGCCCTTATCAGGATTATGCACAGTCCTATCTATGTGCTTGATTATTGAGTCTCCCAGTACATATGTTTGACGGGTTGGATGTGGATCGGTATGAATACTTTCTATGTTAGGTGGGGTGGTCTCATTAAGTCCATTTGTGTCCACATCAAGCTCTTGTGTTTCAGTTGGGCCCTCAGAAACAATGTGGGTTTCATTAGAAGGTGGGCAATTTGGAATTCCTTCTGGCTGGGCAGTATCAGGTGGCTCAATATCCATATCTGTCTTAATAACATTTTGTTGCCCCTGTTCAGTGGAAGAGGAGTGACATGTCTTGTGTGGATTATCTGCAGAAGGAGTATGTGGAACTATTGTAGCAATATTTGTTTCATTATCAGGGATTGACTGTAAGACAGAAAAAAAAATTCTAAGAGGGAGACTGAAGTCCATTGCTCTTCTTCCTCTTTTAGAGGTATTCCCTTTAACTATGATCCACTCATCATTTCCTGTATCTGATAATTCAAAGTTTTCTCTCCTCTTTTGACCACCATTACCAGCAGCTGATTTAAGAATATCAGCCGTTGCTTGGGACTCAGCACCAAAGGAACGATAATCAGCCTGGACAGTAGGTGCACCAGAGGTCGAGGGGGCCTGTGGATTATGAATGGTTTTAATAATCCTTTGAATTTCACTTTGATTTGTTATAACAGCCTCAAATTTGGTCCGAAAATTACTGACTTCTTGCTCTAGAGTATTAATGTACAAACATTTATTACATATGGGCCCTGCAGGCTTCAGTCTGTTCGTCATCTAGAAGTGGATGAGTTACATTTATGAGCCCATTCGCCTACTAGTGTTCTAATTCTTTCAGCCATGATGAATAGGGTGCAATGCTCAATTACTTGTACGGAGGCCTACACCCAAATAGGAACATGTTAACAGGAATTGGTAGTACCAGCACTAGCTTCAGTTGGATAGTAATCAGTTGGACTGTACCTACAATAAATGTAGCCAAAGAATTAAACTCTTTTAACCATGGGCAGTATAACGTTATAGTTCCTATGCAAAGTTATAAACTCCTGTGATACAAAGCAATCACTGTATAGTGTATGAGAGAGTGCTGTTGTGTATAAAAATCAATGACTAGAATCAGGCTGTTGTGTGTTAGTAGTGACGGCAAACTCCTGTTGTGCTTCACTAAAGACATCACCACTAACGCACAACAACATTGAATCAGTGCTCGCGCTGAAGTCTCCTCAGGCATGCCGACCATTGCCAGAGCTGTCGCCTAGTAAGCAGACCTCCGAGTGGATGCCCTGAAAACAGCAACAGATAAGACCATTTTACATGTCTCTCTCCCTAGGATACTTGTTTATTTAAAGAAAAAAAAAAAAGCATTCTCGATAATCGTGATGCCACTGTATGTGAGTGCCTTCTCATACACTATAAAAGATTGTGTATGAGCAGGCATACACAGACAAGTGTTGCTGAATTAGGTTTCCTTGCGATTAGAGACCTTCGGCCAGCCTGAGGTCTACTATCACCAAGGGAAAACCCTCTCTAGATGCAAGCATACCCTTGTTGTGTATGCCTGCTCATACACAATCCTCTGTATCTTACCTATTCGGGTATGTGTCCTATATCCCCTATGTCCCCTACAGAAACATGCAAATGTGCTGCGCGTGGTTTTGCATGCGGCGAACGCTTGCTCTGCTCGCATGTAGCGGAGCTTTAAACTCCCCGTGAGCCAGAATTGAGCGGGTCATGTGGCACCTGCACTCTTGCAAATGGCACAATAAAGTGTATAAAACAACAAAAACGCCAGCCCGCTGGTCCAGCGGTAGCGCTACCTCTTGTGACGCCAGTGACCCAGGTTCGGTAGCGAGCCTGGGTTGCTGGAGGGCCAGCTGGGGGGAGAAGGATCAGGCACCCGCAGGGCTGCTCTCCTTCTCTGGGGAGTGGGGGCTACAGACTTCGCTGCTATACCGCCACCTGGGTGACCACAGGTGGTGGTGCAGTTGAGGTAGCAATAGACAATGGGAGGGGCTGACGGCTGAGGACCTGAGAGAAGGCACGTCTCACTGGCCCTCCCCAAGCACAGATATTGGCTGGGGCAGGGACCGAGAACACAGGAAAAAGAAAACATGGCCACACCAGAAGACAGGCCTCGGCACAAGTGACTGGGGGAGCCTGAGGAGCAGCTCAGAGTGTCCGCTTCCCTGAGGTCCAGAGGCATTGGGGGTATTCCCTCTGCCCCACATGGGGGCTCGAAATACTGGTGTGGAAGCACAAGATTGGAGCAGGTGTCCTCGGGTCCCACCAGTGCAGCCTGAGTGGTGCATTGAGGACCCCAGTGGAAGGAGCAGCCGTGGGAGCAGAAGGGGGCATAAAGAATAAGTAAAAAAAAAAAAAGATGTTACTACTGCACCTACTGGGTAGCTGGAGCCCCAGTTCTGAGTGCACACTCAGAAAATGTTAGTTTCAAACAACTTGAAGTCTTGCTGTATTCTGACAAGTGCAGTTAGCCCCAGCCTTTAAACTGCCCTGGAGAACAATGGGTTAGCATTTCTATGCAGTGCATAGAATAATAATAATAATAATTTTATTTATAAAGCGCCTTTCAATGTATCAAGGCGCTGAACATATTAAAACCAAAACATCAAATGTCAGTTAATAAAACATATAAATAAAATCATTTCATGGCAACATCAAATATTAAAATTAAAAAATGAAATATTCCATAGAATCATATCACAATGTTTCAGTTCAAATTACCTAATCCTCCAAGAAGGCCATTTGCCACAGGTACATTTTTAAATTCTTCTTAAATACCTCCACGAAGGTGCACTCCTTTAACCGGCGTGGTAGAGAATTCCAAAGAGTGGGTGCAGCATAAAAAAAAATTTTGCTGCCGGAGGATTTTAAACTCACTCTTGGAATCTCTAACAACCCCTCGTCCAACCCGGCGGACGTCGGCCCGAGCAGTAGGCACTGCCCAAGTTCTTTCAGATATGGGTCGGACCCTGATCGTGAAGGGCTTTAAAAGTCAATAAAATGACTTTAAAGGTGATCTGCCACCGTGTAGGAAGCCAGAGAAGTTCACGCAGCACCGGCGTAATATGACAGGACCTCCTTGTCCCAGTCAAAACCCGGGCTGCAGCGCTCTGCACCAGCTGTAGGCGATGGATTTCAACCCCAGAAAGCCCAAAGTAAAGGGCATTGCAGTAGTCCAAGCGCGAAGACACCAAGGCATGGACCAACATTGGCAAAGAGTCAGACGGAACAATGTGCCTCACCCTGGCAGTATTCCTAAGATGATAAAAGGAAGTCTTGACAACGGCCGACACTTGAGATTGTAGGGTTAGCCTGTCGTCTAGGACAATCCCAAGGCTACGCACCCGTTCAGAGGTCGGAAGTGACACGCCGCCAAGAAAGATTCCAGAGGGCGAGCCATCATGCGACCTCTATATCTGACCGCCCGGGTCCACCACCAAAACCTCTGTCTTCTTTGAGTTTAACTTTAACCAACTAGAATCCATCCAACCTTGGATTTCTTCCAGACAGTTACTAAACACCGAGAGAGCTCCATCCTGGTTGGGTGCAAAATAGCTGGGTATCATCTGCATAGCAGTGAAACCTCAGCCCATACCGTCTTATAATGTCTCTGAGGGGCGCATGCACTCTTTGCACAAGATAGGTGACAGCACAGAACCCCGAGGCATTCATTAATAACAAAGAGTTGGGGCCGGAGGAATAGACCCTCCGACACAACTCTTTGTTATCTCCCAGTGAGGAATGAAGTGAACCATTGTAGAACAGTTCCCGACATTCCACAAATTAGCCTCAGGCATGCTAACAACACCAGGTAATCCACAGTGTCAAAAGCTGATGGGAGATCAAGGAGAACCAGAGCAGAGCGTCTCTTCTGATCCCTCGCCCTCAGAAGATCATTAAGCACCCGAACCAGCACAGTCTCGGTGATGTGTCTTTTACGAAAACCAGATTGGAAGGATTCGTAGACATTATGGATGGTTAAATGGTCTTCCAATTGGGCTGCCACTACCTTCTCAATAACCTTCCCGATAAAGGGAAAAGAGATAGGTCTGTAGTTTGAGAAATAGTCTGAGTCCAAGGTAGCTTTCTTCAAGAGAGGTGTCACCACCGCCTCTTTCAGGGAGTTAGGAAACTCACCTGACTCTAAGGAGCACCAGACTATTTGCACCAGGACTGGACCGATGATCTCAGAACAACCCAAAACTAGGGAAGTCGGTACAGGATCCAAACCACAGCTTGTGGGACGCACACTATGGATGATCCTCATAATATCCATGAACTCAGGTCAGCAAAAGGAACTCCAAGAGAACTGAGGTATCATGAACTCACACTGTTCTACGACATCAACCTTAGAGATTACCGGACACAAGTCCGTCCTGATGTCGGCCACTTTAGTTGCAAAGTAATGAGCGAGCTCCTCGCACTCTAACTGCAAAGAAGCTTTTCGAACTTGCAGACAGGCTGGGTTGCACAGTCTGTCTACAGTCCGAAACAGCTGAGCCTGTGGATTCCGAGCAACTGCAATCTCCCTGGACAGGAATTCTGCCTTCTTATGGGTGATTGCAGATTGATAGATAGAATAATGTTCCATCAATCTAAGGCGGTCGGCATCAAGGGTGGACCTGCGCCAACAATGCTCTAACCTAAGAATGCTGAGCTCGAGCTCGGTTGATGTCTCCGTCTGTTTCCCTTTGAAAGCTAACCGTCAGATTCTTTACTCTGCCTCACTGAACAGTTGCTCTGGAGATTTCTCCTGCAGCTCGGTTCGAAAGTCAGTTGAAGTGTCGTTTTTTTGTTGGTTTCTAACCGAAAAAGTTTCCCGCATAGTCGGTTCAGTCTCTGTCTGTGGTACCGTGAGTACTAGATAGGTTTTGTACTGTGTTTTCTGTGTAGAACTTGTAAAAAGTTTGGATCGGTTCAGCTGAACTGATCATTTGCTAAATTCTTGTGTAACTTTAGTGTGTGGTTACCGGTCCTTATCGGTTCTAAAAAAAACGTGTTTTGAAACGTTTTTTTCCAAGACCCGTGACACGGTTAGGAACTGATAAGGGAATCTTGCCTGGCGGTTGCCGAAAAAAGGGTAAGTTTGGTTAGGTTGGCCATGTCTGAAAACCCAAGAAAAAAACTGGGCCCACTGGGTTTCAACACTGCAGTGAGTGTGGGGAGGTCTTTGCTAAGGCCGATCCCCACACCACCTGTGTTTATTGTCTGGGGTTTGAATACCTCGATTCAGACTGCCAAATTTGCAAAAATTTTCCCAAATCTACCCTTGAAAAGAGATTAGGTAGACTGAGGGAAAAGGAGGCCGAGAAGTCCGCTGACCCGGATGGCCAGCCCGGTTTGGTTCCGACCGAACCAGAAGGAGTGCCCTCTGAACAGGGTGAGACTTCTTCAGGTAAAAGGAGAGCCGATCCCGAGGGGTGGCAAAAGGAACCCCTTGTCTTAAATTGTCCTGATCCTGCCACTATTGGAGGGCTGAAGGAAGAGGCTAGCCCCAAGGGTTTTCACAAAGTGCCTAGTAGTAGTAGTTGCCTTTCTAAGAAGGCAAACATTTTTCCATATCTGGACTATTGGCTAATAGTGGGCCAGTCTCCAGACCAAGTCAAGTCTCACCTGCAAGTGACCCAGCAAGTGCTCACTTCTCTAGGATTTCTTCTCAACCTTCCCAAGTCAGTTCTTACCTTTATAGGGGCAGAACGGGACACAGTCTGAGCAAGAGCCTTTCTTCCCCTGGAAAGGGCAAGGGTTCTTATAGAACTAGCCTCTTCCTTCAGCCTTCGGGTATCTCGACCAACAAGGCATTTTCTCCAGCTCTTGGGCCACATGGCAGCTTCAACCGCAGTGGTCCAAGGGGCAAGATTCCAGATGAGGGATATTCAGTTCCATCTGAGAGCTTTTTGGTCTCAGAGGAAGGATTCCCTTACCAAACTGATCCCAGTGACTCTGACCTTGATCCAAGCCCTCCAATAGTGGCAGGATCAGGACAATTTAAGACAAGGGGTTCCTTTTGCCACTTAGCCTTGTTCAGTGGTCTTTACCATGGATGCCTCTCTTCTGGGCTGGGGAGCCCATCTGGGGGCCCTTGCTGCCCAGCGTTCCCCCAAGAATCTCTTCTCCATATCAACCTCCTGTATTCTGTAAATTTTTTAAAGGATTGCTTCACACCAATCCTTCTTTTAGAGACCCTGCCCCTGCCTGGGATTTGAATGTTTGCATTGCTCAACTTATGCAACCTCCTTTTGAGCCTATGTCCTCAGCAGAGCTTAAGTACTTGACTTGGAAAGCTGTGTTCTTGGTAGCCATTACCTCTGCCAGGCGTATCAATGAACTGGAAGCCCTATCAGTGGAACCTGACTTTATCTCCTTTCACAGGGATAAAATGGTCCTTAGAACCAATAGATGGTTCTTGCCCAAAGTGGTTTCAGACTTCCATTTAAATCAGTCTGTGTCTGTTCCTGTTTTCTTCACTGATCATTCTTCCTCAGGAGAGAGGAGGCTACTCAGTTTAGATGTTAAAAGAGCCCTTAGTTACTACATAGAGCGTACCAAGGGGCACAGGTTTGACTCCCTCCAGTTGTTCCTCACTTACGGAGAAGTTGGAAATGGCAAGCCTGCCTCCAAGAGATCTATTGCCAAGTGGATTGTTTCTTGTATACAATTCTGCTATGGAAAACTGGGAAAAATTCCACCCTCAGGCCTGAGGGCTTATTCCACAAGAGGTACAGCTGCTTCCCTGGCTGCTGCCAGGGATATCCCTCTCTTAGAAATTTGTCAAGCAGCCACCTGGAAAACAGTCCATACCTTTACCAAGCATTACTCTCTGGATATCCAGGCTAGGAGTGATGCTCGGTTTGGCACAGCAGTACTTCAGAGCCTATCCCCAAAGGAGGTTCTGTCCCTCCTCCATGGAGGTACTGCTTGGTAGTCTGCACTTGTCAGAATACAGCAAGACTTCAAGTTGTTTGAAGAAAAAATTACTCACCTTAGTAATTATGTTTCTTCTATTGGAGTCTTGCTGTATTCTGACCTCCCTCCCTGCCTCCCCTCTCAGAACCTGGTTTTGGGAAGTGGGTGGGCAGGTGCAGTGTTGTACCTCAGGGGTGCTCTTTTTACACCCTCTTCCTTGTGTGGGTGTTTATTATATTCTTCTTTGGTTTGAGTTTTGAGTTTTGGATTTCCTGACTTGAGTCTTTTTTGGTAGTCCAAAACTTTCTGTTGCCAGTTGGCTTTTAAAATTTTTTTTTTTTTTTTTTTACAATTTCCACATAGAATACTATTAGAGTGTTGCTCGTAAGAATCTGACGGTTAGCTTTCAGAGGGAAACAGAGACATCAACCGAGCTCGAGCTCAGCATTCTGTGCTCTGCATAGAAATGTTAACCCTTTGTTCTCCGGGGCAGTTTAAAGGCTGGGGCTAACTGCACTTGTCAGAATACAGCAAGACTCCAATAGAAGAAACATAATTATTAAGGTGAGCAATTTTTTTCTTTGGGGCTACCAGTGCTCAAACACTGTCTCGCTAAACCAGGAAGTGTGGTGGTTCAATACAGCAGAACTACACTTCCCAGTGCTCACTGCAATAAAGGACAACCCAGCAGCACTAGGATGGTCACACATTATGTGGACAGAGCACAATACGCAATATAGAAGCAGGTGAACATGATGCTGTCTGATCGGATTCAGAGTCTGTTTTCTTTCCTGGGTTGAATACAACTCTCACGTGTGACAAATTCAACTTGCTTGTGTATTTCTGAAAGCTACCCCTGTAATAGGGTGTTGGTGGCACATCATCTAAACTAGAAAACTCATCCAGTAGCCGCCAGTGCAATTCATCTCTCCTAGCTTCTGCTGCCAGCATCACATAATTCTGTCCAGCACTGGTAGCTTTTGACAGTTTTGCATTCTTTTGATTTTCTTGACAAATAACACATTTTTTAAAGTTTGTAGAGAGCCTTTTTCTTTTTGATGTCAGCTTTAATAGGTTTGTATCCTCCATGTCTTGATATACTATAACTTCCCTGTAGAGGTAAAATTCCAAAAGTATATTGTTAGCATTACCACCACCACCACTACTACCATTTTTCATTTTGTACAAGTGTACGGATGTGTGCTAAATTAGATATAAATTAGATCTATATGTTGGCTTCAGAATTGCCATTTTTGTTTAGTAAGCCCTTTGATTGAAGGCCAATATTAAGCTGTCTGTTGTCATCTCTAACACTATTACTGACCTGCGCATGAATGTCTCTGAATTAAAAAGCTAGTTTCTAGAAAATTTCAAAGGCTAGTACTGCATGCATAGGCTATTAAAAATTAAAACCTTATACCAGGCAGACTAGATGCTACATTGTATGTGCAAACGCTTACAAATGGAGAAGCATTACATTAGGAATTCACATACTGTACATTTATATCTACCCACTACAAACTATGGGCACGCAGTCTACTGCTACTGGTGCACAATCTTCAGTGTAAAACTGATCTGGTCAGCAAATTTTAATTGAAAATATAGAAAACCATTATAACCACTTGTGATATACTTTAACAATTAAAAAGATGCAATGTGAAAACATTTCATGTTAGTATATTGCAAAATGTTGATATTCGCCATTTTTGCCATATGCTAAAAAAGACTTGACCATGCAAAACCAATAAAAATCTTTTAATACATTGTCATTTGGTAGCGTTGACCAATAAACACCACATTAAGGTGTTGAAATTAACTTAAACAGTAAAAACTGGTGTCAGTCATGTTGCAGTGTTTTCGGAACTGTGCAAAAAATTACACTTTCTCATTTTGGTACCATTGTTTAACCTCGCCTACAGAGTTACGGCACCACTTGACAGCTCCACATCATACTTCATCTAAACGTACATAAAATAAGCCTTCAAATGATGTATGATGTTGGTGCGTGTAGGGTAGGTACATTAAATGACAATAATATGGCCCTTTCTGGCGAATTGCCACTCACCTATTCAAGTTCCACATTCTGGAGAAAGAATCATTAGCTTTTCACTTTTCTTGGCTTCCTCTTTTTAATTTCTTCAGTCTATCCAGTATTCTTTTCCTGCCCCAACACTTTTGTTTACTTAGCCGTCCCTTTGTTTTCTTTTTCCATAATTCATACTTTTCTCCCCCAGGCACCAGAGCTAACCCATCAGGTTGGCAACTTCCAAGCCCCATCCACAGCCACTGCTTGTGCTTAACCCCAAAAGGACTGCAAATTGCCCTCTTCCCTAGCAAGCAGTTTCCTCTGCCGGATCTAAAACAGATGAAACCCACCCCGTTTATCTCAGCCCCATCACCTTCATAAATAGCCTTGAGAGTGCCATTGAGCGGCCTTGTAGTTTTAAATTTGTCATTTTCTCACCCCAGGTATTCTTCTATATTCCTAACTCTATGCAGTCTGCACTTTAAGTAGAACTGCCCGGAGAGAATGCTATGCAAATGACAGAATCTGTCATTGGCTTGTGCCACTATTCAAGCTGCTGCCCTTATCGGCTGCCACGTTCCATTAACGTACCCAGTTTGTTTCTTGGCCTGACAAGTCAAGACGCCTCAGAGACTTTCCTTCTTGGTCGTTCCTGAAATGTTTTTCCTTCGCTGCGTATGAGTATTATTCAGATTTTCTTACTGCTGCCTTTATTTCTGTTTTATAGTTTTATTTAACCATAGTTTAGTTAGTATTTGATTTTCTCAGTTCCTCACAGTTTGGGATAACCGCTGAGGAACCAAGTTTTTAGTTAGATAAATTCTCTTTAGACCAGAGTTTTTCATTTTATTCTGGTTCAATATACTTTATTTTAACTCTTGAATTTTCTAAATTTATTATTTTTTTTTTAACTGCTAACCTGGTTCTTTTTGCCCTGGTTCCAGTTGGAACCTTCGTCGGTTCCTGAACTGACCACAAAAATAAAAGCATAATCTGCTTTGCGGTTGCCGGGTTTTTTTGCCATTTGAAAATGACAGAAAAACCTAAAAAGAAGACTGGGCCCCCGGGGTTTAAGAATTCTCTTACATGTGGTGATGTGTTTACTAAGGCAGACAAACATGATTTGTGTGTTGTCTGTTTGGGCCATGAACATTTCTCAGCAGACTGTGAAATCTGCAAGTCCTTTCCTCAAAAAACATAGATAAACACCTTGAAAGGCTTCAGAGGAAAATAAATAAGGGTGCCTCAGGCTCTGACCACTCCACACCCTCTAAGCATGTGGGTGAAACCGCTCAAGATAAAGGACCCCTGATAAGGGTGAATCCTGAACTGGAAGAAGGAGTGGTGAACCGGCTGACTCCCCTGTTCCAGCTAAGAAAATTAAGAAAACAAAACATGTCGAACCCCAGGCTGATAAACCAAGTGGTGCTTTGACTGTTCCTATTAGCCTGCCATCTGCTGAGGAGATTGCTCAGGCCTTTTAAATTATCCAAGCCTTGCAAGGATTTATGCCCTCTCCAGCTCCACAGGGACCGATTCACACCCTGGTTACACCTGCCTTATCCACTGTTCCATCCCAGGAGTGGATGGAATATGAGGAAGTTGTGTACTTGGAGGAAGAGGAAGGTGAACCAATTGAGCCTGAAGTCTCCAGAGCAAGCATTTGAGTCTCCTTCTAGGCCTGAGGATTTTTCCTCACATTTTTCCTTTGTGAGGAAAATGGTTGAGGCTCTAGACCTTACCACTACTTAGGTGATAGAAGATAAGGAGGAGGCAGAATATATGGAGATGATGGAGTTAACTTCTACCAAAAGGTTACTGCTTCCCAATAATAAATTCTTTAAGAAAGCTCTTTTACAGATCCTTCAGATCCTTAACTTGTTTCCACCTCTTGATAAGAAGGCAGACAAGAAATATCAGTTGGATAGACAGGGGACATAATTCCTCTACACACACCCTAATCACCAGGGTGTGGTTCAACAGACCACCTGTGACAAGGCGAGAGTGCCTTTTGTTTCCCACCCTCCTGAAAAGGACTCAAGAAAAATAGACAGTATGGCTAAGAAAGGCTATCTGGCAGCCTCCCTGGGGGGTTAGGCAAGACCTGCCTAGCATAATCTGCACAGTACCAGAAATCCCTGTGGCACTCAGTGTTGGCCATGTCTGTGAAGGCCCCTTCTAGTTTGGCTGATGACCTGGTGGAAACTGCTAGGTTTGGTCTGGAGGCAGCCAAATACCAGTTTTAGATGGCAGCAGATGCCAGTGATATTACTGCCAGGTGGATGGCACTCTCTGTAGTCCTTACGAGATTTGCATGGCTCAGCACCACAAACCTTACACAGGATAAGGCTATGGATTTCCCAGTGGAAAATAATTCACTGTTTGGGGAACACACAGAGGCCTATATGAAAAAGGTGGAATAGTACAAAGCCACCTACAAAAGCAGTTCTGCTAAGGAGAAGCCTTCATCCTCTTACAGGCCTTATGGAAGGGATGGCAGAGGTAGGGGATCGTATAGCAGGCCTTTTTACCAGGCTTAAGCTATTCCCCAATATCAGCAGTACCCTCAGCAGACTGGGTACTTAAGGGGCAGAGGTAGAAAGAGGGTCCAGGAGGGGCTCCCAGACAGCCCAGGTCCAGCCCCAGACAAAGCAGAACCCCTGACTCAATAGCAAAGACTGCCTCCCCAATCCCAGTAGGGGGCAGGCTGGCTCACTACTTCCAGGCTTGGGGATCCATCACCACACACAAGTGGGTCCTGGAGGTAGTGAGTCAGGGTCTGTCCCTGAGCTTCAAATCCTTCCCACCTTTAAGAACAAGAATGTTCAAACCACCCCCTTTCTGGAAAGAAAACTCCTGGAGAAGGAGGCGCAAAGCTGTGTGTACCGAGAAGGACTACCTTTCCTTCCACAGGGATAAGGTAATGCTGAGAAAAAACAGAAAATTCCTCCCTAAAGTGGTTTCTGACTTCCATTTGAATCAGTCAATTACCCTACCAGTTTTTTTTTCACCAATCATACTAGCTCAGGTGAACGTAGAATACATAGCCTGGATATAAAAAGGGCATTGAGCTATTACATTACTCATACCAAGGATCACAGACAGGACAGACAACAGCTGTTCCTCACTTATGGGGATATTGGTAAAGGGAACCCAGCATCAAAGAGGTTCATTTCACACTGGATAGTCCAGTGCATTCAGTTTTGGTTTTTTATCGTGATATTATTCTCTCTCTTACCTTCTTCGGAGTGGGCGGTGAGTCGTCCGACCACCGGCACCCACACCCCTGGGCCTGGTCTGGTCAGCGACACACTCTCCTACACGCAGGCTGGCACGCAGAGTCGTCCCTCTCCTCCCGGGACTTGATCCTGATACTGGGGTGCACCCTCAGGTCTGGTGCGGGCGACGCCATCAGCCACCACGACTGCCCCACAGTTTTCCACCTGGATTTTTCTCCTTCAGAGTTGGATTTGCAATGGCGTCATGTGTACAACGTGCTGATGCCTGCCGCGCTCCAGCCTTTCACTATGCGTGCTACTAGTAGTACCCCTGGCTTCTGCCAGTTGCCACTGCAGAGTGACACAAACACTTAACCCCACCCCAGAGGGAGGAGAGCTGTCACGGGACGCTCCATCCTCCCTCTCCTCTGCCGACCCCCGACGGCCCGAGTCTGTTCCCGAACCCGGGTCACCAGTGTGCCACGAGGTGTGGCATCCAGCGCCTCAACCCTCAGCGTCACCGGGCTGGCTCATCTCATTCAGTTTTGTTACTCAAAAGCAGGAAGGGAGCCCCTAGTAGGATTTTTTTTTTTTATTCTCATATTTATTCCTCCTCTTCGCCCCTGAGCTCCGGTCTCTTTGGGAGACACCAAGGAGTCATCCCTCTGCAGTCTGCCCTGCCTGGACAGTCCTCGGTCGCCCATGTAGCCTTGGTTTACCCCCCTCTGGGCGGGGATGAGGTGGGCCCCTAACACCCCGAGCAGGCAGTAGCGTCGGTCGGGATGGTGCCAGGCAGGTGGCCACAGATTGAGGGCAAGCTCCGGTGCTCCGCCGGAGCTGAAGGGTGTTTTTCCCTTTTTCTTGGGGAGTGGCTGGCGCCCTGACGTCAAGGCATGTTACTGACATCCGCCACTCCTCCTGCTCCTTCTCTGCATTGTCAGTGCTTGCTGCATCTCCGGCCTCCGCCAGAGGGCAACTGAGCACCAACTCGGGACCCATTTCCTTCCCCTGCCGACCCCCAGCAATCCAGGCTCATTCCTGAACCCGGGTCGCCGGCATGGCGTGAGGTGTGGCGTCCAGCACCTCAACCCTCAGCACCACCAGGTCGGCCCAGCCCCTAGTAGGATTGAGGGCCCATTCCACCAGAGATATAGCTGCCTCCTTTAGCAGCTTCAAGGGATGTTCCCCTGGTTGAAATTGATAAAGCAGCTACCTGGAGGACGGTACATATTTTTACAAAGCACTGTAGCCTGGACACCCAGTCCAGAAGTGAAGCCAGATTTGGCACAGCAGCCCTGCAGAGTCTGTTTCCCAAATAGGCTCTGTGCCCACCTCCAAAAGTACTGCTTCGTAGTCTGCATAGAATTAGGAAAATTAGGGGTGACAAAAAATTACTTACCACAGTAATCATATTTCTTACAGGGTATTCTTCTATATTCATAACTCTCCCACCCTGCCTCCCCTTCCAGAACCAGTGGCTTCTGCACTCCTACCTGTTCATGGCAAGGCAAGGCAATTTTATTTATAAGGCGCCCAATCCCAGAGGCTCTGGGTGCCGAACATAAATAAGAACATACAGCAATAAATTAAAACATAATAAAAACGCATAAAAACCAAAACAAATTAAAATTCAGCATCATAAAAGTTTTCAAAAGTCAATCTTTAAAGGACTGGCCAAAGCTAAAGATGGCGTCAACAGTCAAAGGCCAGGCTGAAGAGGTGGGCCTTTAGCCTCCCCTTAAACACTTCAATCGAGGGGGCCTCCTGGACTGCAGGTGGAAGCGAGTTCCACAGGGTCGGCCCAGAGACGCTAAAAGCACGATCTCCTGAGGTCTTGAGCTGAACCCTGGGAACGTCCAGGAGACCCCTCGAGGAGGAGCGGAGGGATGAAGTAGAGGTCACCGGGTGTCAGGAGCTCAGACAGGTAACCAGGACCCAGCCCATCCATACATGGAGGCCCAAACACAGACATAACCAGTCTTCAACCCTGTTGGGTACAGTCTTTCCCCTTGTTCAGGTGATTCTGTCATTGGGATGTTTGTTAATCTTTGCATGTAGTTAGGTGTTTCTGTTATTGTAGTGTTGATGATATAGATATTTCATTTATTTATTTATTTTCCAGGTAAGTGCACTGATCCAATGGACCATTTTAAAGTTACTTTCCTTGTAGGATCTCTAGAAATCTGATACATTAATGGAACATAGCAGCTGATAAGGAAAGCAGTTTGAATAGTGGCACGAGCCAATGATAGATTCTATTATTTGCATAACATTCTCTCTGGGCAGTTTTACTTAAGGGACAGACTGCATAGAGTTATGAATATAGAAGAATACCCTGGAAGAAATAAGATTACTATGGTAAGTAATTTTTTCATCTCGTGCAACACTGTACATGATCATCTGCCTCTTCCTTCCTCAAAAGTACTGTAAGATCTTCTCTTAGACATTACTCTGCCTCCCTCATCAAACAAGAAAAACCTACCCTGCATGTGTTAGCCATGAAACTTACTCCAGCCAGAGCCCCATGGATTCGCTGTGTGTTTTTATGTTTGCTTGCACATGCGCAAGAAACATTATGTGACAGCTTAGGAGAGAAGTGGGTTAGGGAGGTGCGGCAGTGTAGCAGCCAGGAGAGGCACAGCATTTTGAGGCTTGACCATGGTTCACCAATGGAGGCACAGTGTGCTGATGACACTAGCTACCAGAAGCGACACCAAGTTGAAACATTTTCGCCGCTGCAATCACAGGCCGCCTCGTCATTTGCAGCATCAGCGATTGCTGCAATGAGGGCGACCTGTCATTGCTGGGCGGGCGTTGCTGCTGTGTGTTTGTGAACATGGCGGCGGTTGCCGCTGTTCACTGAACACTACTGGCCTCAGTGCTGAGGGTGCCCAATCCCCTCGGCAGCATGTGCCCCAAGGTCTGCATCTGCCAGCAGGGGGCCACTCCCGTCGGCATGATGCATGATAGCCCGTTTTCGTGTGTGCTGGCCAGGGGGTGCCCCAATCCCCATCGGCATGATGGCACCCCCCGTTTTTGTGTACCCGGCAGAGGCCCTACGTTGGCATAATGCCCCACCCCTGGTTTGTTTAGGTGCTGGACGGGTGCCCAACTCTGTCGGCCATGGTGCCCCCCCAAGAGACTCCCCTGGCATGCTGGGAGCCCACCCCAGCGTGAAATGCCTGCAAATAAAAAAAGTCCACCGTTGTCTGTTTTTTTTCTTTGTGTACCTGTAAAGCAGAAAACGGTCCCTTGTGGTCCCGGGCCCCTCCCACAACCTGCACCCACCCTCTGCGCACCCTGCCTCCACCCCCCACCCCATACTTACCTCCGGAGTCTGGCGCGACGATCTTTGGTGGACCGGAACACGCCTGCATTCTTCAAAGCTGACTGCAAACTGAGGAAATGCCGGTAAGCTGTATAATGGGATAGATAGGGTTTTTTCAACTTTGGTGCATATCTCGGGCATTTCATGGAATTTTGGCACCAAATTTTCAACATGGGGTTTTTGGGACCCCTCCTCATGAATTCTGTCACTGTCATGGCGTTAATCAGGCCCGAAGGGTGATTTCGTGGTCACTGCGCGGAATCACCTTTCGGGACTGATTAACAAAATGACAGTGCCAGTGTTCGTGAGGTGGACTGTCAAAAAGCCTATGTTGCAAATTTGGTGAAAAAATCCCGAAAAATGACTGTTTTACGAGTGTGCGTTGCGCAGTTCCTACATGCGCTCGTAAGTTTGCGCATTTTTAACATTTGCACTCCAGATTTTCAACATTGTCATTTTATCACACCTACTTATGAGCAATACAGCTGTCATTTTTCACATCTCACCCAAAATGTTTTTCCGCGCATGTAGCGCACAGAGGTGCAGTCGGTGTGCGAAACTATTGTTTGGGACAGATTAAGAAAATCCCAGTGACTCTGTTCATGAGCACAGGTCTTAAAATGTCTATGTTGAAAGTTTGGTGAGAAAAGTTCATAAAATGAGTGTGTTAAGAGCGTGCATTGTGCAGTTTCTACGCACGCTCATACCTTCGCACACTTGCAATATTCTCACTCCAGATTGTCAACATTGCCATTTTTCCACACCTCCTTATGAACAGTACAGCTGTCATTTTTCACATCCTCGCGGAAATGTGTTTTCACTCTTCCAGCAAAGAATGGCTCGGTCGCTGTGGTAAATCACTGTTTGGGACGCATTACAAAAATCACAGTGACATTGTTCATTAGTAGAGGTCCTAAAATGCCTATGTTGAAAATTTTTTGATGAAAGTCCATAAAATGACTATGTTACGAGCGTGCGTTGCGCAGTTTCCACGCACGCGTACAACTTCGAACATTTGTAATATTTTCACTCGAGATGTTCAACATTTTTCCACACCTCCTTATGAATAGCACAGCTGTCATTTTTCACATCCTGGTCGAAATGTGTTTTTGCAGTTCCAGCGTAGAAAATCATGGTTGCTATGGTAAATCAGTGTTCAGGACACAGTTACAAAATCACAGTGACTCTGTTCATGACCACAGCTCCTTAAATGCCTATGTTGAAAATCTGGTGATGAAACTCCATAAAATGACTGTGTTATGCACATGCGTTGTGCGGTTTCCACATATGCTCGGAAGTGCAAGCATTTTTAATATTCCCACTACACATTTTCAACATTGCCATCTCTTCATACCTCCCTATGGATGTTACAGCTGTCATTCTTCACATCCTGCCCGATCTGTGTTTTCATACATGTGGTGCAGAATGCTACTTGCAACCAGAAAAGGGTGCCATTATAAAAAATAGGATGACTCAAGGGGGCTCTTAGAACTGGGTGGTGAGGGTTTGAGGGACTGAGATGGTTAGAAAGTTGCATGTTACAGGCAGAGTAGTGGGCAGAAAGGAGTGGGGCAGTCTCTGTCTAACTTATTGTGGCAGTTTGTGTGTAATTTCTGTGTGCAGTCCCAAATTCTGCAGCAGACCTTGATTTCTGTGGCAATCGTGTGTCGCAGAACCACAGAAAACCAGGGGCCTTGAGTATGGATAAGTAACCCCTTCATTCTGAGATTCGACCAGTTGAACTCACAAGTGTGCTGAAGACTCAGTGGCACTGTATGCGTTATACAAATATAAACACATTCCCTTCTCTCTAGTTCTCTTTTTTTGTTTAACACATTTACATAATTGTCTGATGAATTATTAATTGTGCTTTAGTGCTGTCTGTTTCAAAGAAAAATCCACACAAAGGGTGTTTGTTTAAAAGATAAGAGCCCGCCTGTTGGCTGAGAGTGTTCTTTTATTGTGATCAATTGTATTTGAGGTAATGTTGTTCATAAACTCTTGTCCTGAAATAGGTGATCTATATAGCACTTTCACCACTGGATAGATCTCGTTTGTAATTTAAACGTCAAAGATCTTTAATTGTGTCCACACTGTAAACAGTGGATTTGCATTCATTTCCCAGTCAGCTTGTATGGAAATTCTGTTTAGAGTAGCTTTGCTCTTCATGATTACAATTCAAATATTGTTAAACATTAAAACATAATATTTAAAAAATTTCTGGCACTCTACTCTGCTTTTTTGCATTATCATTTTCCTTTTCAGTTCCTCTTGGACTTGTGTGTTTTTAAAACTATTCTGTTAATGAGATTTAAGAACTGTTTATGCAAGTTTCTGTCGTTTCATCATTTATTTAACTAGGATGACCCAAATGAGATGCAGCCTCTTTTCAGTTGCATTCTCTTTCTGTCCATCTCATAGATGGGTATACTGAAAGGAATAGGGGTTTATGGGATATGCTTAAGCTCACACAGTGAGTAGTACAATAAGGTGGCCCTGGATGGATCTAAAAAGTTCTGCTCTCTGACTACTAGGCTACACTTCCTGTTCATCATGTTGGGTCTATAATACATGAATGTGTTTTTCAATTTTACATAATCGTTTAATAGCTAATTATCCCTCCCTTTACCTGTGTTCAAGGAATGTCCCAGTTCACAGATTTGCTGGTTGTAGACACTGCATACCTTTGTGGAGTATTAAGATCCAATCTGAAGATGAAGATGCCATTTGAAGTGAGGTTGTCACATTTGGGAAATGTTGGGACGGAAAAGAAAGAAAAGAAAAGCAATGTTTAGTCCGAAAGCTCAGTGTGAAGATGACTGCATTTCTGTTTCCCCTGTTCCCCTGTTCTTCATTACTGGGACCATTATATGGAAACAGGGTCATTGTCCCCTAGAATTTACGCTTCCTACTTAGTCTTTCCCTGGAATCATAGTCTTCTGTGATATAATCATTTCCACAACAACAAAGTGTGATGTCACATACTGAGGATTATGACTTCAGAAAGGGCTTAAGTGGCAGGAATAGATGAACTCTAAGGGATAAAGATGTTGTTTTGTTGCAAATTACCTAAACTGAAGAAATCCAGAACAGAAGTAGTTTTCTCAAACTGATACCTCACTTTAAAGTTTTCGACAAACATGAATGAATTTCATTGCCATACCTCACCTTCATTCCTTTCATAGGGGAAAGAAAATGCAAAGTATGGTTTCACCAGTAAAAGAGAGATACAAAGGATAATTACTTTTGCTTATCCAATGCATATTTATATTTTAAAATGCGAAAAAAAGTTGACATAGAAAGACAGACTGTGCAAACTACTTGGTAGTATGCAGGACATACCCGGTAGTTCAGCCATTCACATATCCAAGATTATGACTGCATCTTAGCTTATTATATTTGCAGTAAGAGCTACTTAATTAGTAATTGCTCTTTGATTTAAACCAACCAATCCTAATGGAATTTCAGTCAGGTGAATAATTTTCAAGTAAGTTTACCCAACCAGTATGCCAGTTTAGTCACATAAAGGGGTGCCAGGCATTTCATATTTGCCAGCACAGGGTTTATTTTCCCTATTCTCTAAATTCTAAAAAGGCAGTTAAAAATAAAGACATTGAGCTTTGATGCAAATTGAACTGGTGCTTTCTTTCCATTTACCTATTAATGCCTTAGCAAACATTCATTCACATATTAGGACTGTGTAGCACAGTATGGTCTGCCCATTGGTTATGCTGTGAACCAGTGGCGTACAGCCATGCTGTCTGCGCTGTCAGTCGTGAGCGGCTTGCGGTGTGCTGCTAACTGGGGGAGGGTGGCAGGACTAAATGGGAGGTTTGAGGGAGGTACCGGACCACCAGCGTTATTTTACTCACTGTAAGCCCGGATCGGGCTGTGGGATCGTGTCCACTGGACCACCAGGGATTTTAATTAATTGAATGCCCGCGATCGGCCATTGGGGCGTTGACCGCCAGGGCAAGGGCATCGGTCCCAGCCCGGCTGCAGTCTGTCAGGGCATAGTGCAAGTTGCTGGAAGTCGGTAGCATCAGCATGCAAATGGGGCCATAATGACATGCAAATGGCCCCGTTTGTGCCTTGCATGCATTATGGCCCCATTTGCATATTCACCACTGAATATCGCGGTTGCTGCACCTAGCGCAATGGCACTTGCACTGGCGCATCCCCCTGCTCCTCTCTGGCCACTTGCGCTGGTACAGTGCCACTGCACCATGCGCAATGCGGGGGCCACAGTGCCATATTCAGTGGTGCTGAGCCATGGCGTAGCACCATTGAATATCACCCTGTCAACGCCCTGGTGCATCCCAGTTGCGCTGCGCCCAGGCTTGCGCCACAGCCTGTCGCAGTCTGAATATCCCACCCCTGCTGTTCTCTTTCCCATACATGCAAACTTTTCTACCAGCCAGGTTAGATCATGGCCTCAGTGTCTGGGTGAGGCAGGGGATAGGGATACTCCTACATTTCTATAAGAAGGGTACTCTGTTAACATTTGAAGAAATAATGACTAAGTTTGATCTCCACCCGCAGGATAGGTGCCGATATATGCAAGCAATCAATTACATAAGATCCCTCCCATCACTCTTAGTAGAGAGGGAGGACCCCACCACCCCATATTAGAGATGTACAGTCTGGCCCTGAGGGAAACAGCCCCTCTACAACATATGATTTCCTATATCTCTAAAGCCCTAATCATTCTTACAGTCCATTTGAAAAATCAAAGTAAAACACACATGGGAAAGAGACTTGGGCATTGAAATAGATAACAGGGTGTGGGAAACTCACTTAAAGTTACTGCATGGGGGATGATGTCGCACACTTGGCAGGAATTCTCCTGGAAGGTGACCATGAGATGCTTCCGGCCCCCAGCAGTAGAGGTAAAATATAACCCCACTAGGGGAGCTTCCTGTTGGGGGTGTGGCATCACTCCAACAGTGCTGGCTCACAAAATGTGGGATTGTCCGATACTCAAACCCTTTTTAGAGGATCTTCAGAATCTATGACTGGGCTCTTGGGGGAACCAGTACATCTTGCATTGGACTTCTTCCTCTTTACAAACCTAGAAAGAGAAATTAGGGAGGTCTTAACTAGGAAAATGATCCACACATGCCTACTTGCTGCCAAAAAAGCGTGACACACTGGTGGCTTACGCAGATATCCCCTTAGGTCCAAGAATGGCAAGATATAATGATTCAGATATACAGGATGGAGAGGCTGACTGCGCTGATACACCACCACCTGGAACTATTTGAAACACAGTGGCAGAGAGGGGTAGTATACATTATGCTGGTTAGACCAGACTTTTACCTTAGACCTATCATACACAATTGTAACACCTAGGAGTAGAAATGAAACTGAGAGGGGCGGGAGCTGCTGGTGGGATGAGTGCTATCCCTCCCACAACCTAGAGTTTTTTTCCCCTTCCCCTGTCCACATACATGGGGAGGTAAAAAAAAAAGGTTGTTTCCTCAGTAGAATAATCATAATGGAATTCCCTGAAGGTGAAGCCTTGAATAGTTATGTCAATTGTCATCCTATCACATTTGTATCATTATGAGTTTGAATTACCACCCTGTCTAATTAACTTATGTATGTGTCATTCTGATTGTAAATTACCTGTTGAATACTTGGTATAGATGAACTGTTTGTATTCTCCTTTTTTATTTTTATTTGTGGGAAAAAAAATTCTTAGAGTTTAAAAAAAAAAAAGAAAGAAAGACCTCTTATGGTGGCAGGATCCTCAAAACCTGTCCCGGGGGCTACCTTTCAGGACACCCTCTCCCTCCTGAACCCTCACCACAGACGCCTTGGGTCTGGGTTGAGGGGCCCACCTAGGGGATCATCAGACACAGGGGTCATGGTCCCAACTGGAAACATCTCTCCATGTAAACATCCTGGAGATGAGGGCAGTCCTTTACGCCCTCCAGGCCTTTCAGCCCCTCCTGTCTGTGGGAACACTGCTAGTACAGACAGACAACATGTCAGTAATCTGGTACATCAGCAAGCAGGGAGGCAGCCGGTCGTACCCCTTTACAAGGAGGTGATGTGGGTGTGGTACTGGGCAGTCTAGCACGACCTGTTTCTCTTGGCTGTACACGTCCCAGGCGTCTTCAACGTCCTGGCGGACAACCTCAGCCGAACAATGGCACTAGCTCACGAGTGGGAACTCCATCAGGATGTAGCAGAACTTCTGTCCCATCGTTGGGGATGACCAGAGATAGATCTCTTCGCCTCCCCATCCAACGCCAAACTACCCAGGTTTTGCTCGCTCATTCGAGGGGCTGGTGTTAAATGGCAAGATGCGTTGTCTCTCTGCTGGACAGGGAAGTACTTGTATGCTTTCCCTCCCTTTCCCATTCTACAGTGTGTCCTACTGAAACTTCAGACAGAGGGCAATCAGATGCTTCTGATAGCTCCCCTCTGGCCCAGGCAGATTTGGTTTCCACTCCTGCAACAGCTGGCTGTGGAAACCACAGTACCCCTCCCGCTTCAGCACGATCTGTTGACACAGGAACAGGGCAGACTAGTGCACCCAGGACTCTGGTCCCTTCATCTTCATGCGTGGCTCTTTCAGACATAATTGTGTTGCGTTTTGGAGTCTTCCAGAGGGTCGTTCAAGTCTTGGGGGAAGCTAGAAAGCCTTCCACTAGGTCTACCTATACTATGTAATGGAAGTGCTTTTCCATTTGGGTGGTTCGAAGGGTTGGGACCCCTTTTCCTGCTCAGTGCCCCAGGTTATGGAGTACCTTTTTCCACCTGTCTGACTGATCTAAGCTATCCCTCTCGCAAAGTCCATCTGTCTGCTATTTTGGCATATCATACTTTGGTGGATGGGAAAACTGTTGCTCAACTAGAGATCTCTAAAACATTTTTGAAAGGGATCCTCCACTTAAAGCCCCCCTAGCCACAACCCTACCCCACCTTGGGAACTGAATTTTTTATTTTAAAAAAGCTTACATTGCTGTTCTGGATGGGGCTCCAGTAAGCTGTGACATGCGCTACCTGTCTTGGAAAGCACTCTTTTTAGTTGCTGTCACTTCTGCTCAAAGGATTTCTGAGCTTCAGGCCCTGATGTGTAAGGAGCCTTATTTGATTTTTCACAGGGTCCTGTGAACCTATCCTGAGTTTCGTTTTCTGAGTTCACCTTGAACCAGACTGTTGAGCTGCCACTGTACTACCCTATTCATTCGAACAGGGATGAAGCTCTTCTGCATACATTGGATGTACATAGGATTTTGCATTACTATGTCCACAGGATCAAAGATGTCCACAAAGCAGATCAGTTGTTTGTCTCCTTTGCCCCCAGAACCGTGTGGTCGGCAGTTTCTAAGCAGTGTTTGTCCAAATGGTTGGCTAATTGCACCCGTTTCTGTTACCAGAAGTACAAGAAACCTTTTCCGGGGAGGTCAGAGGTCACTCCACTGTGGGGATGGCTACTTCCGCAGCCTTCCTAAAACACGTTTTGGCAGCCGAGATTTGCATAACTGCAATCTGGAGTTCAGTCCACACCTTCACGAAGCATTACAGTTTGGATATTGCATCTAGGCGTAGGGCTGGATTTGGCCTAGCTGTTCTGCAAGGTCTGCTGTCTTAGACCTACTCTGGTCAGTCAGTTATCCTTCCTCCTCCCTTGTTTCAGTGGGTCCCACTGTTAGTGACTGCTTGGGATTCGGTCCTATATGTTATGACCTACTGCAGTAACCCTCTTGAAGTAAGATAGTACAGTTATGTAAAACTTACTTTAACAGTAGATCTTTGAGAAGTTCCTGCCATAGGTCACATTTTCTCTCCCTCCTTCCCCCATCTTTCTGTATTTTTTTTACAGGCTGTTCTGGATGGGGCTCCAGGATTTACATCCTTTCTCCTGTGATACCCTTTTGGGTCTCCGGCGGGAGAACTGGAAGGCGGGCGTGGGGACCTCCCACTATATATGGTCATACTGACGTCAGTCGGGTGGGTGTTCCCCCACCAGACATTGCTAGCAAAGGTTTGCCGTGTGGTCCTGATGCCAGGGGTCGAAATCCTATATGACCTACTGCAGGATCCTCTCTCAAAGATCTACTGTTACGATAAGTTCTTACGTAACTGTACTTTTGAGGAGGGGAAACAGTTCCAACAATAATCTTAATAAGAGTGCATGTGAAGCACAAATCGGGGTGCACACCTAGAAAAACTACTACTGAAAAACTCATTTCCCATCATATCTCCAGACCAGAATCCTCATTTCTTGCCATTTTTGGGCCAAGTGAATGTTTCACTATCTCCACACCCAGCTTTAAAGGCCTCAAACTGGGGCCTTAAAAGTACATTTATTTGCTATGATAAGAAATAATTTACAGTCTGGTCCATGGAGGCGAGGGATGGAGCGTCGCTCTGGAATGTTGATGACCTGGGTATATACCCTGAGCCAGTGAGTGCGGTATTCAGAGCCTCCTTCTGATGCTTCCTTCATGGAGAATTGGTGATGCAGCCCCTTGTGATGCTGTATTGGAGGCCCTCTTGACAGCATGGATGACCATGAGCCGCTGAGGGTCATTGCCTTAGGACGCCACACTGTAATGAACTAAGGTGTGATAGGTGGTACCCCAAAAACAGTGATAAACTGATGGCCAAATGCATGCTAGATGACATGCCCTACCTGGCAGACCCTCCCATGCCACCAGGCCCCCAGGAGCAATCAGACCTACTATCCCCACATTAGCAGACTGCATGAAAACGCTTCTCTCCTGAGTGCAGCAGGAGGCCGTCCCCCCTAGGATAAATCAGAATCTCTAATCAATAGAAGAGTTCATCTCCAACTCTCCCAACACTCCCTAAACCTACTTCCATTATCTGTCTTCAGACCTTCAAATCCTTATTGGACCGCTTTATCCAGGAGAAATGTATTTGCTATTCATAACCTGTTTTTATCCCTCCTGTTACATTACAGCCCTTCATGGCTCTTCTTGGGATGCCTGTTAGTGCATCAGTGCTTGTATAGCACTTGTATCTTTGTACCTATTTGATTGCAGACCTTAATGTATTTATTTTGTATGAAGTAGACCTGCTATATAGAATCTTCCTATATATTTCTCCACAGCTCTGTATCTTCTGTAGTTCTACTTAGGACCTCATCTGGTTGCATTGTGTGATGCTATGCTCTTTGTACCAATGTATGTACTGAAATGTTTTTCTGTCAGTGTCCATCCACGACCACCTTGAAAATGAACTTACTTGCTGGCCCGGTGGCGCTGAGGTTGAGAGCTGGATGCCTTGCACCACTACACGCGACCTGGAGACCAGGGGAGCGACCACGCGGTTGTTGGGGCCGCCACGGGGGTAAGATTGAGCAAGCTGGCAGGCTGCTTCCTCTCCCAGGGGTGGTGGGGTGGGTTGTCACCCTCTGTAGTTCCACCCACTGGGTGGAGATCTGTGGCTGTGAGGTGGGAGGGGTGTGGGTGGGGCGAAGGGGCTATGTTGGCACCACAGCTTGCGCATGCCTCCACAGGCATGCATGGCTGTATGTCAAGGCCTCTGGGAAAGGGAGGAAAAATACCTACAAAAATACTATAAAATGTATATAAAAAAAAAAAAGAACATGAGCTTGCTCAATGGGTGCTGTTCCTGGTAAAATAAAAATAATTGATTGATTGGTGTGTGTGTGTGTGTGTGTGTGTGTGTGTGTGTGTGTGTGAAGGGGGGAGCATTGGTGGCAGGGCCAACAGTGTAGGATGAGTCTGGTAGTATGCCTTTTAGGGTGCCCAAAGGAGTGGGTTCTGCTTATAGGTTCCAGGCTGTGGAAGCAAAAAGGAAAAACTAGCTTGTTGCTAAGCTAAAGACAAATGATAAGTACTATTGGTGATGCTAGGAAAGGAGGGCAGGATGTGGGGAGGGTGGAAGGTGGTTACCCTTAATGCTAGGAGCCTTGGGGAGGAAAACTGCAGAGTTACAGTTGCTCATGGCAGAGGGAGAGGTGGACATTGCAGCCATCACAGAAAGCGGGCCACCCAATACAATGACTGGGACCTGTCTGTACCAGGGTACAGGTTATTTCGTAGGGACAGGGTGATTGGGAAAGGAGGGGGTGTGGCACTATATGTGAAGGAAGGACTGAAGTGTGTAAGGGAGTAAGGGGAGGAGGGTAGTACAGAGTCACTTTGGATGCAAATCCAGGATTCCAAGAATAGGATTCTTAGAATGGGAGTGGTGTGCAGGCCACCATCTAAGACGAGGAGTTAGACAGGGAACTAGCAGAACAGTTCAGGAGGACCTGCGAGGAGGGTAGTGTGGTGATTGTGGGGGACTTCAACATGCCAGGAGTGGACTGGAGTACCCCAACAACCACGAACAGAAGGGAGCAGGTACTGCTGGATGCCTTCCAGGACAGCTTCCTGCTGCAAATGGTCAGTGAACCAACCAGGTTAGGAAATACCCTTGACCTTGTGCTGGCAAATGGGGACTTTGTGAGAGAACTTACAGTGGAGGACCTGCTGTGAGGGAGTGACCACCACTCAGTATGGCTCACATTACATATGGGCAAGGAAGGAGTGGAATCGGGCACAGGAGTGCTGGACTTCAGGAGGGACGACTTTGGGAGGACGGGGGAAGTGGTAAAAGGGTACCTGGCCAGAATTCAATCTAGTATGAACACTAACCAGAGGTGGGAGCTTATAAAGCTGGGGATAGTGGAGGCAACCAAAACCTGCTGCAAGGCCCAGAGCAAGAAAGCTAGGGCTAAGAAACCAAGCTGGTTGAGCAAGGAGGTCATGGAAAGGTAAGGAGAAAAGAGCTGCCTTTAGGAAGTACAAGAAAACAGGGAGGGGAGGACAGGGAGGAGTACTTGACAGAATCAAGGAGGTGACAAGGCAGTAGGTGAGCCAAAGTTATCTACTAGAACTCAGGCTGGCACAAGGCATTAAGAAGGAGAGAAAGACTTTTAGGTACATCAGGAGAAAAGGAGCTGTAAGGAACACATAGTAAGGATTAGGAAGGAGGGGGTTGGGTGAAACAGGGAGGGAGATAAGGCAGAAGCACTGGAATGAGTACTTCTGCTCAGTATTTACTAAAAGAAGGGGGGTGACACCCAAGGGGAGGGGTGACAGATGGGGAAATCATGGAGGGCAGAGTTCGGGAGGTTTGGAGGCACTGAGGGTGGACAAGGCACCAGGCCCAGATGGCATCCACCCCAGGGTACTGAAGGAGCTGGCAGAGGTCCTTACAGGATCTTTGGCAGACCTATTTAATGCCTCACTACATTCGGGGTGTGTACCTCAGGACTGGAGGATGGCTCATGTGGTGCCCCTCCACAAGAGTGGCCCCAAGGATGAACCGGGAAACTACAGACCAGTGAGCCTCACATCCATCGTGGGTAAGCTAATGGAGACTATCCTGAAGGAGAGGCTGGTGGCCCTCCTAGAGGCCAAAGGACTACAAGACAGAAGACAGCATGGCTTCATACAGGGCAGATCCTGCCAAACCAACCTGGTGGAGTTCTATGACTGGGTAACTAGGCAACTGGACAGGGGCCATGCAGTGGATGTCCTGTATCTGGACTTCAGTAAGGCACTTGACTCGATGCCGCATGGAAGGCTGGGAAGGAAGTTAGTAGGCACAGGGGCGGGTGCAAAGCTGGTGAGATGGGTAGGAAACTGGTTTCTGGGAAGGCAACAGAGGGTGGTGGTGGTGGGTGGGGAGCTCTCACACCCAAGGGTAGTGATGAGCGGTGTTCCATAGGGCTCGGTGTTGGGACCAGTGTTGTTTGGGATATTTATTGCAGACATATCATGGGACATCAAGAGCAAGATCAGTCTGTTTGCAGATGATACCAAGGTAGGAGCGGTGGTGGATGACCTAGGGGTGGCAGGGGTTGCAGGATGATCTGGCAAAGCTTGAAACCTGGTCAGACACCTGGCAACTGGGGTTTAATGCCAAAAAGTGCAAGGTGCTGCATTTTGGGATGAAGAACCCAAGGAGGAGTTACCAGCTGGGGGAGTGCAGCTAGCCCAGACAGAGGAGGAGAAGGATCTGGGGGTGCTCATTACAGGGTCAATGAACAGCTCAGCACAATGTAGGAAGGCAGCTGCAAAGGCCAACAAAATGCTGGGTTGTATTGCAAGGGGTATATCCTCGAGGAGGGAGGAGGTGATTCTGCCACTGTATAGGTCATTAGTTAGACCGCACCTGGAGTACTGCATGCAGTACTGGCCCGTATCTGAAGAGGGACATTAAGTTACTGGAGGGGGTGCAGCGCAGGGCGACAAAGATGATCAAGGGGCTGGGGGACTTGCATACGAGAGGAGGTTGAGGGAGTTGAACATGTACTCACTGGAGGACAAGAGGGACATGATTGAAACCTTTAAATACATGAAAGGAATAAACAAGACAGGTACAGAGGGGCTGTTCAAAGTAAGGGAGGGGAGGGACAGGTTCAGGAGGGAGATGAGGAGACACTTTTTTACAGAGAGGGTGGTGGCTGGGTGGAATGCGTTACCTGCAGAAGTGGTATCCAGTAGAACAGTGGACTGCTTCAAAAGGGGATGGGACAGGACAAGGGGGAGGGTTAATGAAGGGGAAGGGTGGAAGGGAGGGGCAGCTGCAGAATAAGGGGCGCTAGCTGCACATTCGAGAGACTTGATAGACCTCTAGGCCTTTATTCGTTGGCAAATTTCGTATGTTCGTATGCTGCTGCTGAACATCCCAGTCTGTTCCCTCAGTTGCCCCGAACAGGTTACTGAGGTACTTCACCTCTTATATGGCACTCAATCCCGACAGACATTTTTGGATCTTGAGTTTATTTTTCACACAGACACCGTTAAAAACAGAACCGCATATTCAGGCAAATATCTTCTGTGTCAGCTACTCACATCCAGTGCATCTGTCCAGAACCTGGCTCCACTGTCTGCCTTGTCCTCCTTATTGGATTTGGTCTCATGGCTGAAATGAGTGAGTCAGTCAGGCCTTGGTACTTTGGGGCAGCAGTGAACCCAATCCTGAATGGTTTCTGGAGTGGGCAGCTGGGCATCACAGGACTGAGAAAGGACCAGCCTGATTAAGACTTCAACAGAAAAACAATAAATTGTAACTTAAAAGAAAAAGTGTGTTTGGTTTAATGTATTGGGCTCCAAAACTGACCTCTGTTTTATAATTTTTCTGTATTCTACCTCCAGGACCCTTCAGTGAGAAGGGTATACTTTTGTGTTTTTAAGAGAGCCATGTTTAGCCAAGCATAGTGCTTTGCTGATTAAAAAAAGGCAAATGTGACAATGAACACCGGTTTATGCTTTTCTTCATGCAAAGCATATTCTCTCTTCATAGCATTGTGTTCAGGTTTTTGCTTAAATCCAGTGTGGTGGAGTAAAAGTTACGTTTAATATAAACAAACATGCATCCTTATGTTGACCCTAGATTTAGCGTAGCCACCTGACAACTCCCCAGAAGCAAACAGATCAGTGTTTCTATTCCTTGGACTGTAGCACTGAAGCATTTTCTGATTTCTGTTTTATGCAGCATCTGAACCCAACCTGAAAGTGCGCTCCCGACTCAAACAAAAGGTTGCAGAGAGGAGGAGTAGCCCTCTATTACGGAGGAAAGATGGTCCTGTGGTAACTGCACTTAAAAAACGCCCATTGGATGTCACCGGTGAGTAAGAGGAGGATGTTTGTTGTAAGCCGCTTATACTTTTTTCGTTATTATAAAATGGGTAAGCGAATCCAGGACCTGTCAGATACGATCACATGGCCATTTGTTACTCCAGCACAACAGCACAGATAAAAAATACTTAACTTTCTAAAACTCAGTACTCGCAGTTTTTAAAATTAAAATCCGTGGAACCAGTTTATGATCTTAGTAAGGCACTTCAGGTTGTGCGTTAGTGTGGGATAACAGCACTTCTCATGGGAGGGGGTGTAAGGCACTCGGCATTGCCTCTTGCCTCTCATCCTGAGGTGTGGCCATTATTGGTATAAGGGGTCAGGACTATAACTCAAGGGTGACAAAGCCGTGAGTGAGTGAAAAAATGTATTTTGAATCACACCATCCATATTAAATTTATAAAACATTAGTTTACTAGTTATAGTTTTAAAACATACTGTTTGAAGATTAAACTGTTTCTCTTTGATTTCAGCTGCTGGCTTCAGTGCTGCACTAGGCAATTATGAAGTTATAAGCACTGTAAAAGTTGCTTTCTGATAGGTTCAGTATTCCATTGTGTTGAAACTAACCTTCAAGATATCAAGTATGACAACACAAACAACCAGAGTATGATATCTTGAGGTTAGCTAGAAAGATATAACTTGTTACGTTGCCATTTTTATCTCCACTGTTGTAAGAATTTTGATGTATGAAACTTGTGAGACCCTAATGTGAACCAAATAAAAAAAAAAAATTTTTGCTGTTAGGTACTTAAGTAAAAAAATATGCATTTTCCACCTAAATATGTCACTTCCATTATTGACTCTGAGGATGCCATCACTTGACTGACAGCCAAACCAGGCCACTCAGCCACTACATCGCTTAGCTACATCCTGTCAATGAGTGTCTCAGTTCTGAAATAAATTGCATACTGCTTCCTGTCGTAATTTGCCTTGCAGCTTCACCGAATAAATTCAATAAAAAACTCATAACCAGTAATCTTTTTTAACTTTGAACACTTTCTTTTTTAACACATTAAAACTACATTAAGCCACAATAAGCTACATTTTTCCAGCTCCAAAATAAACAGGCAGCCTTTCCCCACTAACCACATAGATCTGTCACCTGCCAATCTCTCTGCTCCCAGGGCCGTGCTTCTCAGCACGAGCGGCTACTGCAGCCTATAAACAACTAAGCCGTGTACTTCCATACCCTCAATTCCTCATAGGGAACCCAATAAAATATTAAAAATTAAGAGCAATACTATATTGTGACTGAGAGATCGAACTGTTTTTTAGTGCCACTACAGAAAATTGGAAAGTGTGATCAATAAAGTGTTATTTTTATATAAATGTGATACTTTTATTACTGATTGCAGTGCTTAGCTGTTTTATCGGCAGAAAAGGTATGATTGAGACTGTGTGAATAAGGAAGCCACAGAGGAATGCACAATGGCAATTTCAACTCAACGTCCAAAAGGCATCACAGCAGTAGATCCATAGCAGAACCCCTGCCACTGCTACTCCAACCCACTGTGTTGCTTCTGCTCTGACACACTGTACTCCCCTGACACCATTTCACTGTATTTCATTCTGTGCATAGGGGGGAACAATTATTTATTTATTTATGGCATTTTGGTAACCGGGTGGACCCGCTGGGACCAGAGATCCCTTTTTCAGGGGCGACCCGGAGTTAATTACATACAGTAGATACAGGTACATAAGTCATAAAGAAGACAGAACAAATGCAGATAACACAGTGATGCACAATTATGTACAGCTATACAGGAGCATTTGGTTATATCTTGCACCTTCTCCGTCTACAGCAGTGGTTCCAACGATGAAACATAAATCCACAGCAAGTAACTTGGATTTGTTTTAAACACATGACAGGACAGAGCACTGGAGCTGTGGATGTGGGTTTGGGGGTGGGGACAAGTAGACACACCACACAGACTCTAAAGCATAGTACACAATAAAAATAAATATAAAGTGTCACACTTTCAAAACTGTATTGAATTTTTTTTTTTTTTAGGATTATTTTTACCTCTTCCTCTGCGGGCTGGCAGGTAGTCTGGCACCCGCACCCCCGGACCCGTGTCTGGTCAGTGACTCGCTGTGCTCCACACAGGCTGGCACGCACAGTGCCCCCCACCAAACGGGTACCCAGATCCAATACCTGGGGGTGCACCTCTCTAGGTTCCGGGGGTGCGGTGCATGGCCATCAACCACCATGACTGTCCCATGATTTTCCAGCTGGTTTTCTCCCTGGAGCTGGACGTACAATGACATCAGCACACTTACGTGGTAATGTCCACCGCACTCCAACCCTCTGCTGTGCACCTCATCTGTAGTGCCCCTGACTTCCGTCAGGTGCCGCTGCAGAGTGACGCGACCCCCTATGCCCACCCCAGAGAGAGGAGAGCTGTTGTGGGATGTTCCATCCTCCCCCTTCCTCCCACTCCCCCTCCCCCGCCAACCCCCGATGACCCGAGTCTGTTCCCGAACCTGGGTCGCTGGCGTAGCACGAGGTGTGGCGTCCAGCGCCTCAACCCTCGGCGCCACCGGGCTGGCATACGTTCAAAACTTGATAAATAAAAATTGGGTACACATAAACTCTGTGACTATACAGTGGCTCTGCCAAAAACATTTTTTTTTTTAATTTGTGAGGGGATGGGATTTCTATAGCTCACTTGTGAATTATACTCCTCCCCATCACTCATGAAAAGAATTTGTTTATTTTCATTCAGGACTTTTCATATCCCATATATATATATATATATATATATATATATATTTATTGTGTGTGTGTGTGTATATATATATATATTTTTTTTTTATAGAATTGGCAGAGAGTTTTCTGCATCCTGATTGGTCAGGACCCGTGTCCGCATAGGACTGGATCCACAAAGGTAGCACTTTTTTGGGCAAGCTAGACGCAGGGCACCCACATATCCATGTCTGCTAGAAACCTTTGAAAAAAAAATTTGGACAGCCATGTTACTAAAGACCCATTCATTGCCCTAACACCATAAGTACACTTTTATAAGTTTTCTAACAAACCATCCATTGTTATTTTTCTAACAAACCATCCATATCAAATACCAAATAAAAATAAACATTCTTTAAAAAAATAAGTAAGCCCAGACTGACATGGCTGTTTTCACACTTTCTTCCTTTGCAGGGCTGTAATCCTCAGCCTTAGTTGCTGCTGCTTCCTACACCTGTTGTCTCTTGGCTGCCCACCCACCTCTTGGCCGCCACCCACCCACTCATATCTTGGCGGCACTGCTACCCACCCACCTACGCTTCTCTTGGCTGCCCACTCGCATCTTGGCAGCCTGGCCACCCCCCCCCTGCCTATTCTTCTCTTGCCTTCCCTCACCATCTTACATACTCCGGTCTGACCAATGTTAAATATTATTCCTTTTTCTTTTTTCATTTTAAACAGCACCATGCTTTAAATGCAACCACTGGTGTTTCTAGCACCAAAGCCGTAATTTGACCTCCAGATGCCCTGCTAGCTCCCGATCCACTGAAACTGCCGAAACAAAGATCATTTCAATATACAAGGTGCATTTGTAGCGCTGTGAGAGGGGAGACTGTCGGAAGAAGTGTTCTTGAGAGCTGAACAACATTCCGGTGCATTATTAGTGCTAGGAGGGGGGAGACTGTCAGAAAAAGTATTCTCAAGAGCTGAACTGTGTTATTATGGTGCAGGTAACATTCAGCCAACTTTGTTTTCTTTCTTTCTTGCAGGGTTCAATATTCAAGGTGCATTTATAGTGATAAGAGTGGGGAGACTGTTAAACAAACTGGGAGGGGGAGACTGTTGAATGTGGATCAGTGCTTCAGTTTAGAGTACACAGCACCCTCTGCTGGTGCAGTTCTCCACAGCACTTGAACACCACCCTTCAAACACTAGGAACAACTCTGGCAAAAGAAAAAAACATACAAAACTTAAAAACATATATTTATATATATATATATATATATTTAATACTACGCTTATGGGTCTCATATGACCTGCAAAATAGGTTTCACACCGCACCACGCCGGTGACCCTGGTTCAGGAGCAGACTCGGGTCGTCGGTGGGTCGGCTGGGGGGAGATAGGCTGGAGCGTCCAACGACAGCTCGCCTTCTCCAGGGAGGGATCTGGCCGATGCCCGACACTTGCATGACCCCTAGTGGAGGCTCGCAGAACTGCAAGCTCCATTTGGGGATGGGATGCGGCCATTAAGCAACATGGACCTTGGCGCTCACATCATGATGTCGGAAGTCACTTGCTGCTCGGGAAGGGAGAATAACTCAAAAAACAAGCCTGCTTCAGCTGGGAAGATGGGAGGACCGAGGCCGTGCCCACGATTTGCCTGTGCCTGTCCAGCAGACCTCAGACCGACAAAATGTAAGTTCTAGGGACGTGGATATGTTGTTCAATCCACACTTCTTGGCAGGTTCCTTGCCACTTTAAATGTTGCCGGAAGGTCTTCAAGCTGGTTCCTCCCACTCACCTGGGTGGTAGAACCCTCGGCTCTACCCCATGACACCAGATCTTCCTTACCGCGTGGAAGCTCAGGTTCCCTCCTTAGCTCTGCAATTTAGGCCTGGATCCACACTCTTCGGTTAACCCGAAACTAATTCTAAAGTTTACAAGACCCTGGTCTTCGTCTTCCATCACGGCTGCGATGGACAAATCGACTCCCGGCCTTCGTCGGTGCCCCTTTGGGCAGAAGATGTCCCGGACCAATCCACACTCCACGTGCATCTACTGCCTGGGGCTTGGCCACGATTCGCTGGCTTGCGAATTGTGCAGCTCTTTCTCGGCTTCGGTCTTGGAGGACCGCGCTGCTTGACTTCTTCTTGGGCGCCCTGAAAAACAGTATCCACCGGTCAAGTCGAAGGAGGCCCGTTGGGCGGTGTCCACGGCAGCGGGCTCTGCGGAACAGTTGGAGCAGATGATCACCCTCGAGGAGGAGGCGGCCCAGGCCACTTCTTTTTCCTCCTCGGCCGCGGCATTTATCCCGCTGTCCTTGAGCTCTTCCAATATAGCTTCCTTTAAGGAGCTTTGTCAATCCCTCTCCACCAAGGGAGAAGGTCCATTGGGACATTCCAGTCGGTCCAAGAAGAAGGACTCAAAAGGTAAGTCCCACCATCGATGTTCATGGGAGCGGGAGAGATCCCCTTCACCGGACCGTCGGCTTACGACTTCGGTCGAGGTTGCGGCTAAGGCCGCTGGCTTCACGGTTCTCCATCAGGTCAGCAGGCCAAGATAGTCAGCCGATGCGGGTCGAGATTTTTCTCGACTGCAGACGGTTTGTCACTGGTGATGCCGACAACCTATCATTCACCGCTTCGGTGATTACCGAGGACTTGCCTGTGCCTCCTGTGCCGGAGTCCCCGGTTAAGGTCCCTGTACCGAAGGAAGGGCGGGTTTCCCCCGTTCCCCCTCTGACCCACCCTCGGAATCTCCAAAGGTCTTGGTCTTGGTCCTCTTCCAGGTCTAGCTTGTCCCGCTGACGTCGGCGTTCTCGGTCTCGGCACCATGGAAAGCGGCGCTGTCGCACATCCTCTTCGTCCTCTTCGGAGGATAGGCTCCGGCGCAAGTTGCATCAGCGCTACAAGGACTTGATGTGGCAGCAGCTCTTACTGACCGATAAGCCGACTCCATCTCCTTCTCCGGCCATTAAGTGGCTGTCACCGGAGTGACCGAAACAACCCCTCGTAGTAGTCGAGGAACCGGCGCCAGTTGTTCGGCCGAAACCGGCTGCTCCTCCCATTGTGGTGGAACCTCTGCCTCCACAACCTAAGATTGGGGCCCTGACCAAGGATTCTCGGTCGGGTCAGGGCTTGCCCCATAGGTTGTCGGTCACCCTCACTCCCGATCGACCTCGGCAGGTGGAGGGTGGCTCAGGCACTCAGCAGATTCCTCGGAGTCTGATGACGATTCCTCCCTGTTCTCCAGGCCGGTTGACGTCAAATCTGCAGGGGGGTCAGTCGGTGAATGAGAGCCCATCCTCGTTTTTGGGAATGCTTCGACTCATCTCAGAGTCTACTTGGATGCAGCTTGAACCAGTTCAGAAATGGGCCAAGTATCCCCTTACGGAGATACTGGACCGAGGGGATTCCCCTACGGGGGCCTTTCTGGTGGCCGAAGCCATTGTTAGCCCGGCCCTGGAGTTGTGGCAACGGCCAGCATCTTGTCCCACACCTTCAGCCAGGATGGCTCAAAAGTATGCAGTCCCTACCAGTTCACTCTTCGGTTTCTCGGAGCACCCCTCTGCAAAAGGGTTAGTGACCGATAGCGTTTTCCAGCGTTCCGGGAACGCTCGGGATGTGGACAAACCGCCTGATAAGGAATCCAAAAAGTTGGATTACTCAGGGCGGAAGGTATACACTGCTTCCTCCCTAGGCCTTCATCAGGCTAGCTCGGCCGTTCTGATGGCACACTTTTCACACGCCCTTTTAGGCTCCCTGGATGAGGTGATTCCTCATATCCCGGCTGACCTTCAGACAGCGGTCAAGCAGATGCGGGATCAGGGAAGGGTAGCAGCTAAACAGCAGCTCCCAACTTCATTGGACATCGCTGATTTGTGTGCCCGGTCAGTAGCAGCTGCAGTGGCCATGCGCCCGCAGAACTTGGCTGTGGATCTCCACCTTCACGGTTGACACCCAGCACAAGCTGGCAGACGTTCCCTTCCTGGGTACCGACTTGTTCAGGCCCAGGGTGGAGGGTCATCTCCAACGGATCGAGAAGGCCAGTGCCACCTTGGACTTGGTCACGTCTGCCCATAAGGACAAAGGCCACCAGCAGCGGTATAAGCCCTTTCATCCTTCAGCCCCTGCGGCACGTCCGGCCCAGCAACACCAGCATCAAGGCCAGCAGGCTCACGCTTGGTGCCCCAAAGCCAAGCCTGCTGCTTCCTCCAGCAGGAAGCCTGGAGGAAAAGGCCCAGGCGGCTCCTCGGCCGGCCCTTCCTCCAAGCCTGCCCAGTGATGGGTTGAGGGGTGTTGCCCCCAACCTCGTCACTCCTCCACAGGTTTCCCCCATGGGGGGACGGCTCGGCCACGTCCTTTCCGCCTGGTCCGCTATCACCACGGATCACTGGGTGTTGGAAGTGGCAGACAGGGGTCTGCCTCTGGAATTAGAGCAGTTTCTCCCCCATCGAGCCGTTTGCCCCACAGGGGGCTACGGGTTCCTCAGCCTCTCTTTTGGTTCTTCGAGCCGACATTGCCTTGCTTCTCTAGAAGGAGGTGATCAGCGAGGTGGCGGATCCTCCTCCAGACCCAGGGTTTGTGTCCAGGTACTTCCTGGTCCCAAAATGGACGGGGTGCTGGTGCCCCATTCTTGACCTACACGACCTGAACAAGTTCCTAAGGTCTTGCACCTTCAGGATGGTCACTCTGGTTCAGATCATTCCATCCTTGGAGCCAGGCATGTGGTTCTGTTCCCTGGACCTTCAGGACGCGTTTTTTCGCGTCCCAATCCATCCGTCTCATCAGCAGTTCCTCCGCCTCAGAGCAGAGGGATCCCTTTATGAGTTCCGGTCCATGCCCTTCGGCCTCTCTCCAGCTCCCAGGGTCTTCACCAAATGCATGGCAGTGGTGACAGCATTCCTGCGGTGCCGAGGGGTTCAGGTGTACCCTTACCTGGTTGACTGGCTGATTGCAGCTCCCTCCACATTTGAGGTGGAGCGGTCCAGGGATCTGGCCCTCCAGGTCTGCTCTCAGATTGGCCTCCTCATCAATGAGGCCAAGTCGGAACTCGTGCTATCACAGGTGATTCAGTTCATCGAGGCAGAGCTCGACTCTCTTCGAGCCAGAGCCCGGCTCCTGGCAAACAAGGCAGAGGTCCTTTCCTCCTTTGCCCAATCATTTCTGGTTGGGCAATTGTGCCCTGCCCGGGACTTCCTGTGCCTTCTGGGCCTCATGGCGGCCTGCAGCAGCGTGGTCCATTGGGCCCGCTGGCATATGCGTCCCCTGCAGTGGGGGCTAGCCTGCCAGTGGTCACAGTGCTTCGGTCCTCTGGACCAGTCAGTGACGGTGACCCAGGAGATTTGGAACGCCTACAGTGGTGGCTCATTCCAGCTCATCTGCAGGAGGGTATCCCATTTGTCCACCCCGAGCCGACTGACGCCTCTCTGATCGGTTAGGGTGCCCATCTGGGGGAGCTCAGAGCCCATGGCCTCTGGTCCCTTCAGGAGTCTCGATGCCACATCAACCTGCTGGAGCTTCAAGCAGTCCGACTAGCCCTCACCGCCTTCGCTCCATTTGTACGGGGTCAAGAGGTCCAGGTCCAGATGGACAACACCACGACCATGTACTTCCTCAACCGACAGGGTGGGACGCACTCCTTGCCCCTGTGCAAGAAGGTTCTCCGCACTTGGTCTCTCGTGATCAGCCTGGAGGTGGCTCTCCTAGCCATCCATGTGGCAGGAGCCTCCAACAGTCTGGCCAATGCCCTCAGCTGGATAGGCGCTGCATCTCACGAGTGGTTTTTCCTGCCGGAGGTAGTACTAGATCTGTTCTCCCATTGGGGCACCCCTCAGGTGGACCTGTTTGCCTCCAGGGAGAATGCGAAGCTGAGGCTGTTTCATGCCCGCCCTCCTCAGCAGGGCTCGCTGCAGGGGGATGCCTTCTCGAGGCTGTGGACCCCGGGCCTCTTCTACGCCTTCCTCCATTTCCCTTGATCCACAAGGTGCTTCTCAAGGCGAAGAGGGACAAGGCGCAGGTGCTGCTAGCCCCAGACTGGCCCCTCCAGTACTGGTACCCAGATCTCCTCAGCCTCAGCTCCAGGCTCCCGAGGTGGCTTCCAGCCCGCCCGGACCTGCTCTCAGTCTACAAGGGGAAGGTTCTCCACCCGGACTTTCAATCCCTGCACCTGATGGCCTCATTCCTGAGCATCTAGGGTTCCAGGTATTGGGTCTTTCCGATGAGGTCCTCAATATAGTTGAGGCATCCCGTAAGGAGTCGACCAGAAAATGCTGTGCCTTCAAATGGAAGAGATTCTCCATTTGTTGTCAGTACAAAGGGTTAGACCCGTCTTCTTGTTCCTTGGCTAGCATTCTGGACTACCCGTGGTCCCTTTCTCAGCTAGGGCTTCGGTCGACAACCCTTAAGGTGCACCTGGCAGCCATCTCTGCTTACCGGGCATGGGCCGGCAAGCAGTCGGTGGCGCAGGAGAAGGTGGTCGAGTGCTTTTTCAAAGGCCTCGATCACATATCCTCTCCAGTGTGAGAACCTCCACCTCCGTGGGATCTACTGCTGGTATTGGCTAAGCTCATGGGCAAGCCATTTGAACCAATGCACAGGTGTGACATGTCTCACCTGTTGTGGAAGACCACCTTCCTGGTGCCTATCACGTCAGCCAGAAGCATCAGTGAGTTCCAGATGCTTTTGGCAGAGTCTCCTTACCTGGTCTTCCACAGGGACAAAGTTGTCCTGTGCCCCAACCCAAAGTTCCTCCCAAAGGTCATGTCAGATTTTCACCTTAACCAGGTGATTAATCTTCTGGTATATTTTACCACACCTTGGAGGCCGAGCACAGGCTCCCTACTGTGGACCTGAGGCAAGCGCTCGCTAATTACAAGGAGCGCACAGCTGGAGTTCGGGAGAGGTTCACCAGCTGTTTGTCACCTACGCTGAAGCTGCACCTGGCAGACCGGCAGCCAAGCAGACGATTGCCAGGTGAATTGTATCCTGCATTGATCTCTGCTATAGGTTGGCGGGTAGGAAGCCTCCCATAGGGCTTAGGGCTCATTCCACCCACCATACCGCTGCTGCTGTGGCTGCTTCTAGGGGAGTCCCTAATCAGGAAATCTGCAATGCTGCTACCTGGCAGTCAGCACACACCTTCATTTTCCACAGGATTGCCAGAACAGCTGCACAGGGGAGGGAGCTGGATGTCATTGTCCACCTAGGGACAAATGACCTGGCTAAGAAAGGGATTAGAGCAGTGCAGGAAGAGTTTGTGGAATTGTGGCGGGGCCTTAGACAAGTAGCACACACGGTAACCTTCTCAGAGGTGCTGCCCATCTATGGCGTAGGAGAGGCTAGGGTGTTCTGCACCATGGGATTCAATCAGTGGTTGAAAAACTGGTGCAGAGCTCAGGATTTGGCTTCAGTGGGGGACTGGGGTCCACCTGGAGTGATGCAGCCTATACTGGCATGATGGGCTGCATCTGTCCAGGAGGGGAACCAGGATCCTAGTGATAGGTTTAAATGCTTCATTGGCAAGCATTTAAACTAGCCGAGGGGAGACACTGGAAAGGAGCAGGGAAATCCTAGCTCCTCCCAAAAAATCACGGTAGTAAGTGCGGTAAACACCAACATAGAGGTGTCGATAGGGAGAAGGGCAGGGGTAAATGGAGAAAGTGACAAAGACAAGGAGGAAAGGGATGGGTCAAAAAGGATTAAGGCCATCAGGAAATGGAGGGTAATGAGTACCAGTGCCCGTAGTCTGGACAACAAGCTCCCTGATCTGGTGGCCTTGATGGAAGAGGGATGCCTGGATATCGTAGCAGTCACAGAAGCATGGTACACAGAGAACCATGACTGGGATGTTAACATACCAGGGTACATAACCTACAGGGGAGAAGAGGGGAAGGAGTAGCTCTCTATGTAAAGGAAGGGATAAAAGCAACTGAATAAAAGAGCAAACGGAGGAGAGGAGGCACTGTGGATCGCCTTGGAGACTGAAAAGAGCACCACAGTCCACACAGGGGTTGTGTACAGCCCCCCCATGTCGGGGAGGGAATGGACAAGGATATGATGGAAGGCATTCTTAGGATGGCAGAGAAAGGGGAGATACTGTTGATGGGAGACCTGAATATGCCAGATGTTAACTGGAGCACATTTTCTGCAGCCACATCCAAGAGCAGGGCCATTCTCGATGCCCTACAGGTGGCAGGCCTCTGACAGCTAGTTTCGGAACCCACTCGTGAGGGAGCAGTCTTAGACCTCATACTCTCAAATGGGGGCAATGAGAAGATCTCGGATCTAGAAGTGGGTTGCCATCTGGGAACAAGTGACCATCAAACAGTGTGGGTCACATTAAACTCAGCTACAGAGTCAAGCCATACAAAAGTGAGGGTACTGGACTTCAGGAGGGCTGACTTTGGCAAGATGGGAGAGTGCCTCAGAAAAGCACTAGCAAACAGGCTAGAAGGAGGGGTGGAGCAACAATGGGGAATCATCAAAACTGCCATCACAGAGGCAACAAGCCTGTGTGTGAAGCAAATAAATCAAAACGAAAGAAAAAGCCACTATGGTTCTCAAAAGAGGTGGCTGGGAAAGTCAGGGAGAAAAAGATAGCATTCATGAAGTATAAGGAAACACAGAAGGAGCAGGACAGAGAGCTGTACCAGTTAAGGCAGAAGAAAGCAAGGAGGGAACTCAGAATAGCAAAGGTCCAAACTGAGGAAAAGATAGCCAACTTGGTTAAGGGGAATAAAACCTTTTATAGGTACATCAGAGAGTGTAGAAAAACAAAGGGAGGGATAGTGAGGCTGAATAGAATGAACGGTGGGTGGGCAGAGGGGGACTGTGAAAAAGCAGGGATACTGAATGAATATTTCTGCTCAGTATTCACAAAAGAGGAGGGGGAAGTGCCTAATCCAATTAACAGAAGCACTCTTGATAGGGGTGTCGATCCCAGTCCTTTCACAGAAGAAAGGGTTCTGCAAGAACTCCTAAAACTGAAGGTGGACAAAGCAATTGGGCCTGATGGAATTCACCCCAGAATTCTAAAAGAATTAAGGGGGGAACTAGTGAAACCACTGACCACTCTTTTTAACAAATCATGGGAAGATGGTGTGGTACCCAAGGACTGGAGGAAGGCAGATGTAATTCCCCTTCACAAAAATGGGACCAAGACAGAGGCAGGAAACTACAGACCTGTCAGTTTTACCTCTGTGGTAGGGAAAGTGATGGAGTCACTTCTGAAGGAAAGAATTGTTGAGTACCTAGAGGCCAGTGGGGCACAGGATCCAAGGCAGCATGGCTTCACGGTGGGAAGGTCATGTCAGGCGAATCTAATAGATTTCTTTGACTGGGTGACCAAAGTAGTAGACCAGGTAGGGGCTGTGGACATGGCCTACCTAGACTTTAGCAAGGCATTTGACACAGTCCCACACAAAAGATTAATAGTCAAATTAACCAGCCTGGGAGTGGGTCCCAGGGTGGTAGCTTGGGTAAAACATTGGCTGCACAACAGGACACAGAAGGTAATTGTAAATGGAGTCCACTCTGAAGAAAGAGGGGTTACTAGTGGGGTAGCGCAGGGTTCAGCACTGGGTCCAGTCCTTTTTAATGTCTTTATAAGTGACATTGCAGAGGGACTGGAAGGAAAAGTATGCCTCTTTGACACAAAGATCTGCAACAGGGTTGATACACAAGGAGGTGTGGAAAGGATGAGAAGGGACTTGGCAAGGTTGGAGGAATGGTCAGAAGTACAGCAGCTAGGATTCAATGCAAAGAAGTGCAAAATAATACACCTGGGAAACAAGAACCCAGTGGAAGATTACACAATGGGGGGAGGTAGTAACAACAACAAAAAAGGAAAGGGACCTGGGGGTAAACATACCAGATGACCTTAAGGTTATCAAGCAATGTGAGAAGGCAGTAGGGAGGGCTGGGGGTATACTGGGACGCATAGGGAGAGGCATCACCAGCAGAAAACAGGAAGTTGTTATCCCTCTGTTCAGACAGTTGGTGAGACCCCATCTGGAGTACTGTGTCCAGTTCTGGAGACCCCATCTCCGTAAGGACATAGACAGGATAGAGGCATTCCAGAGGAGGGCAACTAAAATGGTGCAGGGTCTGCATGAGAAGCCATACGAGGAGCGACTAAAGGAGCTTAATATGTGTACCCTTGAGGAAAGAAGGGAGAGGGGGGACATGATAGAAACCTTTAAGTACCTGTGGAATCAACAAAGTGCAAGAGGGTAGCATCTTTCAGAAAAAATGACGGCAAGAACAAGAGGATACAATTTAAAGATAGAGGGGGGTTCAGGGCAATGTGGAGGAAGTATTTTTCAATGAGAGGGTAGTGAATGCATGGAACAGCCTTCCTGAGGAGGTTGTGGGGTCTAAAACTGTGGGAGAATTCAAGAATGCATGGGACAGACATAAAGGCAGTTCTTGTGGGGGGTAGGAAGAAATAGGCTGTTGGTTAACTAGGATCTGCAGCCTATTCTGTAGGTAGGGAAATGGGCAGACTAGGTGGGCCAAGCGGTTCTTATCTGCCGTCAAAGTCAAAATGTTTCTATGTTCCATTACCACATCGACCTTGAGTCATGCCGAGATGCTGGTTTTGGGCCTTCAGTTCTCCAATCTTTATTTCCTTAGTGGGAGTGTGCGCCTTGCCTCCCTCCGTCCGGAGAACTGCTAGGAGTCTGCCAGAAAGTATCGATAGACCATCATATCCATGTCCATGGAAAAACAGGTTACTTACCTGTGTAACCCCCCTGCAAATGGGGGTTCCCAAAAGACTTCCAGGAGCTTGCTTGAATGCTCCAAGCCTGAATGGTGTTTGGCATTTAAGCCATTTATCAGTGAGTGTTTTAGAACCTCTGGTACTGTCTCTTTAAGAGCTGTCTGCTTGCAGACATAATTAGTTTATGTGGGGGACTGTGTTTTTTTGATTGAGTACCACCAAGCTGCTGCCAATTCACTTCATTTTGCAGTCACTAGGAGTGCAAAGGAACCTATCTGAAAGATGTAACTGTTTGCCGAAATTATTTAGTAATAATGAAATTACAGTTTGTCTAACCTGCTTTCTTTAGTCAGAACTGTGTCTGCTAGTTCCCATTCTAGTTTTGAACTGCTGAACTGGACCAATCAGTGTGGGGTGCTAACTCCTAAAATGGTGCCTTGGACGAACTGTAACTTGACTCATAATCTGAGCCAGCCACAAGAGGATTGTATGGGCAGTGACTCTGGAGATGTAGTTTAGACTCTGCCTTTTTGACCAACAGCAGCAGTCTATTGTGAGTGACAGCCAATCCAGTCAAGAACTGGTAGGAACTCAAAGGAAGTGCCCGGTTTTGTCGGTTGGAGGTTCAGTTGAGCTTTGGCAGTGAAGAAGGAAGGAGCCCTGTGCTTTTCAGTGTGCAGTTTTAGTCAAAACATGTGTAAGGCCCAGAGTTCCGCCGTCTGCAGCTTGTGTAACAGCTGTTAGGACTTGAATCGGGTCCTTGCAAAAGAATCTAAAGGATCTCTGAAGAGAGAACCAGGCTCACCCCTGTAGAAGACTGGAGAAATTGCTGAAAATTGCACTCAGTCTGTCAGGAACTGAATCTGCTGTGTGTTCTCCCGGTATTGTGCAGTAATTGGCGATCGATACAGATGCAGCCTGCCTGGAAGTGCTCTTTATATGGATGTGTGAAGAGGTTTGTGTACCTCAAGTGAGCCCTGCTGACATTGAAGGACCCTATCTTATTTGGAGGTCGTGAGTAATAATTCAGGGTCGCTCCCTGTTGAATTGCCACATTAAATCCAAATGGAATTACTGTACTGCTGACTGTTTAATTCTCCTTTTCTCTGTGTGAAAGGGCCCCTACCAGCTGCCACGGTTTGGACTAGCCACTAGGGCTTGGGTACCCAGGGACAGTAACTGATAGGGGATAGGCCTGTGCACAGAGCCATAGGTAGATTATTAGAGTGATAAGCTAATTAACCTGATTTCCCCCTGTCCTTGTTATATCCCCCTAAATAAATCAGAGCTGCTTGTTTCAGCAAAGTTATACTGCCTGAGGTATTTGTCTATGTTAAAGTACTATACTGTGATTGTTGCACTGTATCTCATTTCACAGGAGGTCCCAGTGCCGGAACCAGACCTGGGGTAAGTGTATGCTGTGAAGGTAATTCTGATATATTGTGTGGGCCACTAGTAGGAAGAAAGGGGTTGCAGTGTCCCAGAGGGCTGTGACCAAGTTGGTTTAACTATTGCAAACCCTGACCTCTGGGTGGAGGCACCCGCCATTGGATCCAGGCCCCTCAACCTGTTAGTGTGCAAATCAGGCAGGGGTAGTAGCCCCTGGGATAGTGCCATCTAGGGTTACATCTTGGAGGCTCACCGCTGGGATTGTGTGTCCTCTAGTGGCCATATTTAAACCACTGTTAAGAAAAAATGGGTACCCGACAGAAGTGGCTGTGCACCGGCTGGTGGAGTGGTGTACTGGGAGGAGATCGACCTCAAAATGCTATGCTTATCCTGGACATACCCCTGGGTATCAATACGGACACTGTGCAGGGAGTACTTTCCAAGGTGGAAGGTTTACAAAACCCTGTGGTGGTGGGTCGGCATGCTAATCTGCTCACCCACACTTTCCTGGCCCTAGTAGAGTTTGGATCCCATAGATAGCTCCAAAGTGCCACAGACCATTACCCCAGAGGGAGCCCTCACTGCTTGGAGAGTGATAACTAAGGACAGTAAGACCGGGGGAATCAGCCCCACCACTATCTGAAACTTTTGAGGAGAAATTCTGCTGAATGGTTGCTGGGAGAGGGAAAACTGTGGAGGACTTGAAGAAACTATTCTGCCACCTGGGGTGTTCTCCCAACACCCTCTCCTGCTCCAGTGCCCGTATGGTGGCTGAACCAATGCAGACTCCCTATTTCTGCACCTGCCATTAGTCACGACTCTTACGAAGGTTGAGGATCTTCTCTGGCACCCCCACCCCAAGGGGAGGATGACTGGGAGACCTGATAGACCATGTTGCCCCCGCGCTAGAATGGCAATGCTCGGAAGGCGAAAAGCTTAAAGAGGGTTAGTGAGAGCCTCCGAGGTCCCGCCCTGGCTACCATCCATGCTAAACGGGCCAGTAACCCTGAAGCACTGCACAGGCCTATCTTGAGGCCTTGGAGAATGTGTATGGGAGCCCAGATTCTGATGAGGACCTATGGTGGAGAGTAAGAAATGCACAACAGTACCAAGGGAGTTGTTGTCTGTGTATGTCTCTGCTGGAAAAATTGTTGCAAGAATGCTCAGAAAGGGTAGTTTGCCAGCGATTGAACTGGACCGAACCAGACTGGACAGAATCCTAAGGTCTGCCCCTTCTCAGAACTGCTGTTGCTTCAGTTACGCCTGGCAAATCGACTGGAATCCACCCTCCTATGATGAGTTAATGAGAGAAATCGAGGAGTTGAGAAAGGCGACTCGGGAGGTACCTGCACCAACAGCTGTGGCTACGACCGAGATGACTGAGGGTGACCCATCAAGTGAAGTTCAGGGCAGAGGTTGACAGTCAATGAGTGCTCTGACAAGGAAAAGATATGCCACAATGGGGCGAACTGTTGAGAGAGATCCGGAATTCAAAAACAGTCCCTTTATGAAGGCCACGCCTGCAAGTACGGGCCCTGACCTATATCCGACTGCATCTGTAGTGGGGTGGGGGTACCCACCCATGTATCTCCTGCTGATAACAGCTCCAAACTCAATTCCCTTGACCATGGAAGTGGAGAACTGACGAGATGTCTCCAAATGCTTATCACGCCGCGAGACAGAGATGGCACCCAGGTTTCCAGTTAGTAATACCCCGCCTGGCTCCCATGTGCGCCTCGGCCAGCTCAAACTCCAGAAAGTATGTTTTGCTATAATTGTGGGAAAGATGGGCACATGAAAGGAATGCCAGTCCGCAAAAGACACTGACAAAGTTGCATATAGGCTACAAGGAGAGCTTCGGAGAAGAAATCAGTGGTTAAGAGGTGCACGACATGATCCCAGTGAGGGCACCAAAATGCTAATTCACGCCCTTGTGGCAAGGTCAGTTGCCCAGGCCCCCACAACCGCCTCCAGACTGGTCCAGAATAGTGGGTCCCTCCATGGAGACCACTGTAAAGGTGAATGGAGTGTCTACAAGAGCTGTATAGACAGTGGCTCCCAAGTGACAATTATGTTCCAGGATTGGTATCAGAAGCATTTGTCAGACGTACTCCTTACAACCATTAGAAGGACTGCATGTATGGGGGTTAAGTGAGAAGGCCTACCCTATTCTGGGTATATCCGAATTTGGCTGTCTTTCCCACCGTGGCTGGAGTGGCGAACAAAGTAGAGACCCTAGCCTTAGTGTGTCCCCCACTGGACTGTATGATGGTGTCCTTTGTTGATTGGAACAAATGCTCATATGTTCGGAAGGCTGGCACAGTTGTGTTATGAAAACAGGGTCAAAGACTAGTAGAGCTTTAAGAGTTCGGCTTTAATTAAGAAGGCCTATGAGGCACAGAGAGATGCTGAAAAACAGAACCAGAGGAACCGGTCGGAATTGTATGGAAGAAGGATCCTGAGTCTCTGATCCTGGTGCCAAATGCCCAGTGTACCTTACAGGGAGAGGTCCGATTATGAAAGGATGTTAAGAATAAAATATTAATGTTGGATGCACCAGGCGATGGAAAATTGCCAGAGGGACTGCTGGTCAATTCCTAGTATTTTGTCTGCTAGAGCCCATGCTTATGCCAGAAGGGTAATGGTCCAAGTTCATAATGTGTCTGAAAGAGACATTCGAGTAAACAGAGGTTGCATCCTGGCTAATGTGCATGTGCAGACACTGCAGTGCTACCCAGCAGCAAGAGTTCAAGGAAGAATGACAGAGTAACGCCTGACTTGTTTGATTTCGCGACTCCCCTGCCAGCTGAATGGAAAGTGAGGATCAGTGAGAAGCTTGCCCAGAGACCAGGTGTTTTCTTTAAGGAATGGGATGTAGGATGCGTGCAGGAGCTGAGCACAATATCCGGCTGCATGAAAGGACCATTTCGTGAGAGGTCTCGACGCCTGGCACCTGCTGACATAGATGATGTGGGACGGCATCTGCAAGAGATGTTAGCTGCTGGTGTAATACAAGAATCCAGAAGCCCTTATGCTTCCCCATTGTGGTAGTGAGAAAAGAATGGAACAGTAAGGATGTGTGTGGATTATCGCACCTTAAACGGCGGACTATCCCTGATCAGTACACAATGCCCGCATTCAGGATGCTTTGGACTGCCTAAACGGAGCAAGTGGTTCTCTGTGCTGGATCTCCATCATGGGTACTACCGATCCCGATGGCCCCAGAGGACCCGTGAGAAGACGGACCTTTATCTGTCCGCTTGGCTTCTGTGAATTCATGAGGATGCCTCCAAGGATTTCAGGTGCCCCAGCCACTTTTCAACGATTGATGGAGCGTGCAGTGGGGACATGAACTTACTAGAGTGCCTGGTATACCTAGATGATGTTATTGTGTTTGGCAGCTCACTGGAGGAACATGAGAGCAGATTATTTAAGGTATTGGACCGACTGGAGGACTTTGGCCTTAAACTGTCCATTGATAAGTGTCAATTCTTTTCAAACATCAGTAAAGTATGTGGGACACATAGTATCCACCGAGGGAATAGAGACCGCACCTAGGGAAAGTTGAGGCCTTGACCATCTGGCCACAGCCCAAAATCTAAAAGAACTGCAAAGATTCCTGGGATTCTGTGGTTATTATCGGCGCTTCATCAAGGACTATTCAAGAGTGATCCGCCTTTACTTAACCTTACTCAAGGGTATCCCCAACCCACAAAAATACCAAAGTCAGCGTCCCTCAAGACTGAAAGAGTGTATTTTCATCCGAAAGTGAAGTATTTTGGGGCCCTGGACTCCTGATTGTGAGACTGCTTTTCATGAGATCATATATCAACTTACCCATGCTCCAGTGCTGGCCTATGCCGATCCAAGAAAACCTTACGTCCTGCACACTGATGCTAGCTTGCAAGGGTTGGGGGCTGTTGTACCAAGAGCACGAGAATGGCCTGAGACCAGTGGCCTTTGCCAGTAGAAGCCTGACCCCATCCGAAAAGAACTATCCTGTACATAAGTTGGAGTTCCTAGCTTTGAAGTGGGCTATTGTTGACCAATTCCATGAGTACTTGTATGGGGCTAAAATACTAGTAAAACTGACAATAATCCTTTGACCTATGTGCAGACCTCAGCTAAGTTGGATGCCACTGGCCATAGGTGGCTTTCTGCATTATCTACATATGACTATGCTCTCGAATACCGGCAGGTCTGAACCACATAGATGCTGATGCTCTCTCCGGAGGCCTGTTCCCAGAATGATTGGGTCGATTGGCAGAACCTGACATTGGGCACTCTGCGGAAGTTTGACAGGGAGGAACAAATGTCCACGGACGCAGTGGACTGCATGGTGGATTGCTTGGGAGCCTCTGAGAATTGCATACCTGCTGCTTATTGCCACTTTTCTGCAATAGACATTGGTGCACTGCCTCAGCTGGACAATGACAGTATTCGGCGGGCTCAATCCCGCGATCCCATGATCAAAGCAGCTTTAGAAGCCCTCTATGCAGGAAAAGATGTGTCCAAATTACGCTCCACTGATTGGAGAACTGCACTGTTATACAAAGAAGGTCCTAAGTTGAAACTGATCAATAAACTGTTATACAGAGAAACAGTAGACAGAGGGGGACAAGTAGACAAACAACAACTAGTGCTGCCCACTGCCTTTCGAGACTCAGTACTGAGGTCCTTGCACAACCACATGGGGCACCTTGGTATAGACAGAACACTTGACTTGGTGAGATCCAGATTCTATTGGCCTAAGATGGGGCTGATGTGGAGCAACACATTCGAACTTGTAGTCGCTGCTTACAGAGGAAAGCTTTGCCCCAGAGGGCTGCCCCTTGTTAACATCACCACCAGTGCACCCATGGAGCTGGTCTGTATTGATTTTCTGAGTTTGGAGTCAGATCAAAGAAATATCAGTAATGTGCTGGTGGTCACTGACCATTTCACGAGATATGCCCAAGCTTTCCCACCAAAGACCAGAAAGCCACCACTGTGGCCAAAGTACTTGTAGAAAACTTTTTGTTCACTATGGGGCTCCACAAAGAATCCATTCTGATCAAGGGAGAGACTTTGAGAGTCGTCTGATCAAAGAGATGCTTTCTCTGTGGGGAGTGCAGTCCAGAACCACTCCTTACCACCCCAGGGGACCCCAGCCTGAACGTTTCAACGCACTTTGCTAGATATGCTAGGCACCCTGCACCCAAAGGACAAGCCTAGATGGAGCCAACAAATTAGCACCCTGGCACATGCTTATAACTGCACCAAAAGTGATGCCACTGGATTCTCCCCTACACGCCTGATGTTTGGAAGAAGCTCGACTACCAGTAGATGTGTGTTTGGGGTCTCTCTGATGGGGTTCAAGCTGACAACTATTTACAGTATGTGCAAAGTTAAAGGCCCAGCTAACTCATGCGTACCAACTGGCTCAAACCATGGCTGCCAAAAGAAATCTGGCCAACAAAGAAAGGTATGATAAAAAGGTGAAAGCACAGGAACTCCAGGAGGGAGATCGGGTATTGCTAAGAAATCTGGGACTGCATGGCAAGCACAAGATTGCTGACAGATGGCACCATCTCCCTCACATTGTAGTGGGCAAACTAGATGATCTGCCAGTGTACAAAGTAAGGCCTGAGAATAATTCAAAAGATGTAAAAACAATGCATAGAAATCATTTACTGCCCATTGGACAAATCTTAATTGAGTCTGAGCCCTAGAAGATGCCCCTCTGGACCAGTGACTAGAGCTGCTGCTAAGAAAAGATCAAGAAAGTCTGCACCTACAGAAGCAAAGTTAAAGTGTTCCTCCACAAGTCCCAGTTGAGCATGACTGTCAGTCCATATCGGAAGAAAGTGAGAGTGACTTTGAATACTATCCTTCTTACGAACTGAGTCAGTTGTTTGGGGCAATCCCTAGTCAATACTGGAGATGAAGCTGGGCCTTCTGGACTGTCTAAGCCCCCAGCTTCATCCCTGGAGCCAATGCTCCCAGAAAGTGAAGTGCAAAGCATCAGATCAGATGAAATGGAATCATTGTGCATGGTTGAACTGTTTGAGCTTTCAGGGAGGAAAATGATAGATTGGGGCAGACTGGTGATACACCAACAAGAAGAGTATTTTGAGTGCCCTGACAGTCCACTGCCAGTGTCCAAAGCTCTCCATGCGAGCCAAATGTTGTGGACTCAGAAACTGTAACCCTGGAGCTGAAAGTGCCCCAAGTTCTAGCCTCTCTACCCCATGGAGACTCCCCTGACAAGTGAGGACAATGCTGAAAATGAGGCTCAGAGTGCAGAGACTATAACAGTTCCCCTAGAAAGACTGGTCGAGCTGTAAAGCCTGTGGTGCACCTCAGTTATGATTCACTTGGGAGGCCTGTGGATTTGCCTCTCAATGTTGTCCATAAAGGGTGTATGTGTACCCAGCTCATTGCCCAAACTGAGCATCAGTGCTAACTCCAAGTTACTTGTGTTGCCCTCTAAGTATGGTGCCCTTGCCCCATCCAGCCCCAAGGTAACTGATAGGAAGGCCCTCTCTTCAGGTTTCATGTACAAGAGGTAATAACTTTAGTTATGGTACAATGTGTATGTAATACTGTGTAAAGAGTGTCGTACTGCAATGTTTCAGAAATGTGTTCTTGGTAAAATGATATATTGACTGATGATTACATGTGTTCTAATGCAAATATATGGTTGCAGTTGAAACTATGGTACTTGCTGCGCGGACGTCAAGCTTTCCCAAGCCAGGAAGGGTGTAACCCCTGCAAATGGGGTTCCCAAAAGACTTCAGGAGCTTGCTTGAATGCTCCAAGCCTGAATGGTGTTTTGGCATTTAAGCCATTTATCAGTGAGTGTTTTAGAACCTCTGGTACTGTCTCTTTAAGAGCTGTCTGCTTGCAGACATAATTAGTTGTATGGGGACTGTGTGTTTCTTTGATTGAGTACCACTCAAGCTGCTGCCAATTCACTTCATTTTGCAGTCACTAGGAGTGCAAAGGGAACCTATCTGAAAGATGTAACTGTTTGCCAGAAATTATTTAGAGTAATAATGAAATTACAGTTTGTCTAACCTGCTTTCTTTGCAGTCAGAACTGTGTCTGCTAGTTCCCCATTCTAGTTTTGAACTGCTGAACTGGACCAATCAGTGTGGGGTAAGCTAGCTCTAAAATGGTGCCTTGGACGAATCAGAACTTGGACTCATAATCTGAGCCAGCCACAAGAGGATTGTATGGGCAGTGACTCTGGGAGATGTAGTTTAGACTTCAGTGCCTTTTTGGACCAACAGCAGCAGTCTATTGTGAGTGACAGCCAATCCAGTCAAGAACTGGTAGGAACTCAAAGGAAGTGCCCGGTTTTGTCGGTTGGAGGTTCAGTTGAGCTTTGGCAGTGAAGAAGGAAGGAGCCTGTGCTTTTTCAGTGTGCAGTTTTAGTCAAAAAGCGTGTAAGGCCCAGAGTTCCGGTCTGCAGCTTGTGTAACAGCTTGTTAGGACTGAATCGGTCCTGTGAAAAGAATCAAAGGATCTCTGAAGAGTAGAAACCAGGCTCACCCTGTAGAAGACTGGAGAAATTGCTGAAAATTGCACTCAGTCTGTCAGGAACTGAATCTGCTGTGTGTTCTCCCGGTATTGTGCAGTAATTGCGATCGGGATACAGATGCAGCCTGCCTGGTATAGTGCTTTCTTTATATGGATGTGTGAAGAGGTTTGTGTACCTCAAGTGAGCCCTGCTGACATTGAAGGACCCTATCTTATTTGGAGGTCGTGAGTACTAATTCAGGTTCGCTCCCTGTTGAATTGCCACATTAAATCCAAATGGAATTACTGTACTGCTGACTGTTTAATTCTCCTTTTCTCTGTGTGAAAGGGCCCCTACCAGCTGCCACAGTTTGGACTAGCCACTAGGGCTTGGGTACCCAGGGACAGTAACTGATAGGGATAGGCCTGTGCACAGAGCCATAAATGAGATTATTAGAGTGATAAGCTAATTAACCTGATTTCCCTGTCCTTGTTATATCCCTAAATAAATCAGAGCTGCTTGTTTCAGCAAAGTTATACTGCCTGAGGTATTTGTCTATGTTAAAGTACTATACTGTGATTGTTGCACTGTATCTCATTTCACAGGAGGTCCCAGTCCCGAACCAGACCTGGGGTAAGTGTATACTGTGAAGGTAATTCTGATATATTGTGTGGGCCACTAGTAGGAAGAAGGGGGTTGCAGTGTCCCAGAGGGCTGTGACCAAGTTAGTTTAACTATTGCAAACCCTGACCTCTGGGTGGAGGCACCCGCCATTGGATCCAGGCCCCTCAACCTGTTAGTGGCAAATCAGGCAGGGGTAGTAGCCCCTGGGATAGTGCCATCTAGGGGTTACACCTGTAACAGTAGTTCTAGGAGTGGTATATGATGTTTATCCACACGGACCTACCCGACCTCCCTGGCTTTGGCACACACATCTTGTTCCAGCGGGCAAGATCTGGAGTCATGGGGTGGAGCTGAGGGAATTACTACCCGGGTGGGTGGGAGGAACCAGCTTGAAGATGTTCTGGTGAAGTCTTAAAGGGAAATGCACTGCCAGAAAGTGTGGATGAACATCATATACCACTCCTAGAACTACTTTCACATGTGAGTAACCTGTTTTTATCCCCTAATCATGCCACACCATAGAACCATAGGATTTGACTGCAGATGAAGATTGCAATTTAGTCTACCTATTTCTCCCTACCTATTCTATTACCGGAGACCGGGCCCGATCTACAGCTCTTTATTCCTCCATTCATTCCTTTCTACTATGATTTTCTTGTACCACCGTTTTTGTCCCTACCACCGCCGATGGAAGACTGTTCCAGGAATCCACAACTCTTTCTGTGAAGAAGTACTTCCACACAACTCTCCTGAATCTACCTCCCCCTCCCAGCTTCATAGCATGTCCCCTTGTTATTGAGCACATTTTCTTCTGAAAAATACTTCCCTCCTGTACCTCATTTACCTTCTACTCCACACTCCACTGCCTGTGCTCTGCTCGACGCAGCTTGCTGTGCTTTAAAACCGAATCGTATTGTGGTTAAAAAATGGATTGTCAAGCCAATCCCATTTTCCAAGCACGATGAGAACCTTCAGGGTGTTATTGGATACCTGCACTTTCAGGACTGTAAGGTCCTCCAACTCTGGCATCGGGCCTGACTATGCCTTGGGTATCATCCAACACCACTCACCCTGTCAGGTCTTATCGCCTACATGTTAAAGAGGTCTAACTCTGTGCAGGAACCAGCTGCACCTCCACCAGTCACTTCAGTAGATGCTAATAATTGTCAAATACAAATGTTTATGAATTCACCAAGTCTGACTGCGCGTGCATATGTGTGTGTGTCTGTATGAGATTGGGGATATACAGTATAATGCACTTACTCAAAATATACAATTTCTCTTCAAGTGTGAGGGGGCAGGACCATAACTCATGAGTGACAGAGCCACAAGTGAGTTATGAAAGTCCTGTCCACTCACAAGTGATGATATGTTGCCTGTTTTGAGTCAGGCTATTATACATTTGTTGTATACAACAGTAGTTTACAAGTTATAGCTTTTAAATCTGCAGTTTGTCTGCAAAGTGTGCTGTTTTTCTTTGATTTTTATCAGTTGGCTTTAGTGCTGCACTAGGCATTGTGATGTTATCAGCACTGTGAAAGCTGGTCTCTCTTTGTTCAGTATTCCACTGTGATGACAGTAACAACATACACTGTAGAATAGTGTATGGGTAACCATACAGAACAAGGCTATGTTTCCATCAAGAGCTTTAGATGACATCATAGGAACCTCGAGAACAAAGTTTGAGAGGTCACTGATGCCATCTGAAACCTGAGATGGAAAAAACATGCCTTGCTGTGTATGGTTACCTGTACACTGTTTTTTTATTTAGTATATGGTTTTCCATCCAAAGCATTTATAAACAAGACTGCTGTGCAGAGTGCTACAATGCTAACGCAACCCCCACCAAAAAAACTGTCTGTTCCCATGAACACGTTACCACGTAATTAGCAGAGAGAAGTTAAACAAACAAAAAAAAATGATCTGATCTGCTTGAGTCTCAAAAATTGGCAAGTGAAAGTGTATTACAGAGAGCGCTTCAACACTGATGGCCCCTCCCCACACACAGATTGCCTGTGCGAAGTGCTGCTGGCCCATTCTGCAAAGATGCGCTCGAGGTGTTACAAAAAATTCTACATCTTACTACCCCTCGTTGTATTTACAGGCAGAAGGCGAGTTGGGAGGTACTTTTACTCTAACACTGTGCACCTGAACATGCTCTGCCTTGTGATCCTCTTGGGGTTTCAATGCGCCAGAGTAATGTGGGCAGTTCAAAGGTCACAAAAAGTTTTTGTAGTATCATTGTGACATCAGAACGATAAAAAAACTTTTTGTGATATTTGAGCTATACTACAGCAACATTTAGAAAGGTCCTGAAAACCATCCGCAATCAAGGGCAACCATATACCATAATATTTTTTGATAGGCTGCTGTTAATGATGTCACAAGCTAAGAATAAATTATTTATTTTCACTACCGTTGTTTGACCTTGGGTAACCTCATGAGTGGCATAAGCCATGAGTGATGTGCCCAAGTTCAAACATCTTTCAAGTGAAAATAAAGCATTTATTCCATAGGTTTCTTGTTGCGTATTTCATTTATGCAATGGACAGGGACCTTGTATTTATGTTTTTTTGTTTGTTTAACTAGAGTTGGCTGCTTTTTTTTTTTTATTCAGAAGTTTTATGGCTTTCCTTGGTGAAGTAGTTCTCTTCTGCTTCTGAGGAGCGCCTTTGCTGTGCTCATTGTAATGAACCTGGCATTGATGGGCAAAGTTTGTGCTGATTGGAGGAGCAACCTGCTCAGAAAATTTTAAAATAAACTTGTGGCTCAGTTCAGCAACCGAGTGAGTTGGTCAGGGCCAGGGAGATGTTACTAGCTTCTCTTCATCGACAGTATTAATTTAGGTACTTTTGTGTGAATAGGGTAGATGTGCACCAGAGGCACTTTTAGTCTGCCTCCTTCCCACTGTTGTATGGTGTTCCAAGAACCCTCCCAGGTGGCCATATGTTCGCCTAGTCTGTTTTTGAAACATTCTGTGTTTGGAGCATCAGTAACATGCAGAGGTAATTGATTCCAGTATTTCACCACTCTTTGCATAAAAAACACACCTCTTTTATTTGTCCGGAATGGTGCACCTATAAACTGTTTAGTATGATTTCTTGTATTATGCGTTATTTTTTTGTGAAATACCTTATTCGAATATCAGATCACCTCTTACCGTCTTCTTTCTAGACTGTGTAGACCAACACAGCCTAACCTAAATTTATCTTTTTTTTTCCCCCAACCCATGAATGATTTTGATGATTTTTTTGTGTACTTTTTCTATTTGCCAAATTTCACCCTTTTGGTAGGTGACCAAAACTAGGATCAGTAATCCAGATGTGGCCTAGTGAGTGATCTGTACAAGGGTATGATAATGTTACTATGACTTATAAAGTTCTTCTTAATGCAACCCAAAATGTTTTTAGCTTTTGTCACTGCCTTGGGGATATTTGATATAAAAGTCATATCGTATTTGTATAATTACACCCAATCCTCTTTCTTCTGATACTGCATTTAGTTCCACACACCCTAAATTATATCTTGCACAGCCATTGTTATTTCTTATATGGAGTACTACACATTTATTGGGATTGCATTTCATGTTCCAAGTCTTTGCCCACTGATCTAAGGTGTCCAGGTCTGATTGAATAATATTAATGTCCGTACTGGTCATTGCTGGGCCACGGATTTTAGTGTCATCTGCAAATTTTGGTTTTTACAAAACCCTTATTCGTGATACAAATACTTAATATGTATACATTAAATAGGATAGGTTCCGAGACCAAAGCCGCGGCACTCCACTAGTGACTAACCTCCCCAGATACATCTCCTCTCACTTTTATTTTCTATTTCCTATCTGTGAGCCAGTCAGCTACCCATTCCACTACTCTCTGATCTATGTTTAGATGATTTCATATTTGTATTAGTTTGTAATTTGGCACTTTGTCAAAAGCCTTACTAAGATCCATAAAAATCACATCATTTGGTATATTTGATCAAGTAGTTTGCTGATTGGCTCATAGAATGAGATGAGGTTAGTGACACTAGAACGACCCTTAGTAAAGTCATGTTATATGTCCTCTGTCACCCCAGTGGTACTAATGCTGTCCACTGTATAATCCTTCAGGATCTTTTCCACAATTTTACCAATAACCGAGGTCAGACTGACTGATCTGTAACTGGAAATTAGCTAAGTTTATGTATTATTTGTTTTTTAAATTAGTGCAAGCAGGAGTGATGTGTAAAAGCGGCTGGCAGTTTAGTGAGGAGATCTGTGAGATTGTGCAGGTGGCTGGAGCTTGCTTACCAGAAAAGAAAGTGACGGTATTTAACGCCCCCCCCCCAAAAAAAAAGGATTCATTTTTTTATGTCTGACATTATTTGCAGGACCATGGTAAAAAGGCAGTGTCAGGCTGATGAAAGAGAGGTGAGGCGGGCAGGTGGGTGGGGAGGAGGAGGAAACAAGCAGTGTGCAGAGATGACAGAAATGGTGGTGGTTCAGATGGAACCATTCAGTTTATTTTTTACAAAAGGTAGCTGCATTTAATGTTTAATTATGACTCTGGAATTAAATGTGGTGATGCAAGTGGGTGAGCAGGCAGTCAGGCAGGCTTGGGGATGGGATGAGGAAAGAGGACGCGTGCTGTTTCAGTTAAAAAAAAAAAAAAAGGTTTGTTTCACAGTGGGTTGGAGCTGGGTTTTGAGATGGATACTGGGGAAATAAACTTAGTGACAGAGAGCTTTTAGGTGTGATCAGATTGTACTTTGGTAACTGAAAGCATGAAAGCAGACTACACTGTCGAAGAATTGCCCGCAAGGGGAGTGTAAACACGTCATGATGATGTACTGTCCATAGACAAATCATGACGTGTCTACTATGTACATAAATCCTGAAGACATAGTTACTATGTACATAAATGAAGTTTATGTACACAGCAGCTGTAATATCAGGATTTATGCAGTGAATATTGTGTCCACACCCATTGCATCAATATAGATAGATATTATACAGTGTGGTCGATGCATGTCAGGAAACATAAGCATACCAGAAGTTATAAAATTTGCAGGTAGCATTTTATTATGATCAGTAACAATAAAATAAAATTTGTACAGGATAGCTGTTCTTGTAGGCAGTACAAGCAAAATCCTTCCTCTGAGTCTGTCTAAAATCTCAATCTCTCTGTGTCCTCCTAAACAAAACATTACTCTCTTTAGTGGTGCTAAGGCTCTCGTTGTACTTATCTAAGATTATTATTATGGATTGGAATTGTTTATAATACTATGCTTGCCAAAAGAATAGAGTTTTTTTTTTTTTAAAGCATTGCTCCCTTTTTATAACCTGTCTTTTTCTGGAAGTTAAAACTTCTGCATTTTGTTCTTGTAAGTTTCATTGCCTGTTTTTCACACTATGTAATAAGATTTTGTCGATTTCTTTACTGAGGCCAGCCTGAAAGATACATCCAGTTACAAGTGCAACAAAAGAGAATTTTCTGTCCCAGAGATGGTTTCCTGCTGATGGTTCTGTTAACAAGCTTGTGGAAATCCAAACTACATCTTGAGGTCAAAGAGCACCTTTCATAATGGTCCAAAACATTAAGCTTGTTGTCATTATATGCAGTACTAGACCTGAAAGGGTGTTTGCATTTGTTATTTTTGGCCAAGGTTTACTCTGCCTTTCATATTTTGCATTTGTTTTTAGCTGTGCTTCTCTTGCCTTTGCTGTTCAGCTGCTAGGCTGCTGGCTCCTGCTGGTATCACTATTTGTCAGAGGAGTGACTCACACTGTGCAGTTGCAGCAGTTTTGCAAGGGAAAACTACCAGTACTAGGGGTACATACCGGGCTGGATATTCAAACTGCACCATTCATAGGCGCAAGCCCTTGAGCTGCGCAAAATAGTTGCGCAGGGGTGTGTCCTGGGCGATATTCAAAGGAGTTGTGCTATTGAGCAACTCCTTTGAATATCACCCCCCAGCCACAGCCACTGTGCATGGCGCAGTGGAACTTGCACCACCACAAGTTGACAGAGTGGAGCATTTAACTTGCGGTGGCGCAAGTACCATTGCGCCATACGCAAAATCACGATATTCAAAAGGTGACATGCAAATGGGGCTGTAATTCATGCAAGGTGCAGGGGGGGCCATTTGCATGTGATTATGTCCCCATTTGCATGCCATTAGCATGTAGGTGCGCCGATCCCCGAGGACTTGCGCCTGGCGCCCTGCCAGGCAGCAGCCGTCGGGGACCGGCGCCCTGCAGCCCGATTGCGGGCATAGTGTCCCCACCAGCCCGATCGCGGGCATCAGTAGCTCCCCATTACATATCCGTGGTGGTCCAGTGGACCAAAATGCCCGATCAGCCAGACGGTATGTGTGATAATTCCACCCCCTCGTACATATCCCTGGTGGTCAGTGGACGAAATGCCCGATCGTCAGGCGGTATGTGTGATAATTCCACCCCCTCCGTACACATCCCTGGTGGTCCAGTGGACGAAATGCCCGATCGCAGGCGGTATGTGTGATAAAAACCACCCCGAACATAGCCCTGCTGTGGTGTCCCACCACCCGCCCCGCGATGGCAGCATCCACCGCCCGCGCCCGCCAACTGACTGCGGTAGGGCTGCCGCCCATGGTGCAGAGCAAGAGCCAATGGGCGTGCGCCCAACCGTCTATGACAGTCCAGATTTGTGAATGAACGCTCTTGCTCTGCACCAATGGGCGTGCAGCCCTACCGGGCAGTCAGGCGGGCGGCGAGGCGGGTGGGATGCTGCCGGCTGCTGGGGGCGGGCGGGGTGGTGGGGACACTAGCCACCAGGGCTATGTTCGGGGTTTATCACATACCGCCTGCGATCGGAATTTCGTCCACTGACCACCAGGGATGTGACGGGAGGGGTGGAATTATAACACATACCGCCCGGACAGCATTTCGTCCACTGGACCACCAGCGATGTGTACGGGAGGGGGTGGAATTATAATAAATACCGCCGATCGGGCATGATCGGGCATTGGTCCACTGGACCACCAGGGCTGTGTACGGAGGGGAGCACATTGATGCCCGCAATCGGGCTGGTGGGGAGGGAGTACACTATGCCTGCGATCGGGGCTGGGGGGCACAGGGACTGGGTTGGGGGCCAGCTACAGGTGGCAGCTGCTGTGTGCCCTGCAATACAGCAGCTCACCTGTGGTGGCCTCAGCTCAGCCTTTTTTTGGCTCAAAGTCCTGCAGGCGCGAGGTTGGGGTTGCGCCTGCACAACTCTGCACAGCCCGGCTGAATATCGGGCTGTGCAGTTGATGCATGGTTCCTCCCCTTCCAATTCAGCATGCATTCATTTGCATTGCGCTGTTGCTCAGCATGTTTTCTGTGGTGCAACTGCCTCCTGCTGAATATTGCAGAATGGAGCAAGTTTGGACTTGCGGAGGCGCAACCCTATTGCACATGGCGCAACCCTTTTGAATATCTGGCCCACTGTGTTCTTCCTTCCCCAAGACACTCTGTTAGCAGTGCATTATGCCAAAATCCAAATGCCTTGTCTCGGTATGTTTTTCTGTAAAACTGACTGACTTCTGCCTCTGTAACAAAGCATGGAGAATGAGAGAAAGTCAAGTTGCTGTCAGCACCTTTCCCAGTCCTTTTGACTTTCATGCATAAATTACCCCTTCTTGCATTGATTCTGGAATTGTATTTCATTACTGTCCTCTGCAGTTAGTTTTTGCATTCTGAGCTGCTAAAAACTGCAGGGTGTACCAGAGCTTCTGTAGCAAGCCTGGTGTTGCTGTGGACCCAGAGCTGTACTGCTGACATCACTATATGGCAGAGGAGTGACTCTCACTGCAGTACAGTGAAGTTACAGCAGTTTTGCCAGGAAAAACTACATTACTAGGTGTACATATTGTGGTCCCTCTTCACCAAGATACCCTGGTAGCAGTGCATTATGCCAGAATCCAAATGCGTTGTCAGTATGTTTTTTTTTTGTTTGTAAAACTGACTTTTTTCTGCCTCTGTAACAAAGCTTGCGGAGTGAAAGAAGACAGAATTGCTGTCAGCCGAGACAGCTGTCAGTTTGTGCATCGGTGTAGTTAGTGTCTATACCGTGATCATTTGAAAGCAGTAATGCCTCCTTACCCATGCTATACTGGTTGGTGCCTTCCATGTCTTTCTGTAGTAAAGCGCCTGGCAGTCACTCCAATCAAAAATCCCTTACTGCTTCTCTCTCCCATGCCTCCTCGACATCAGCATGGCATCGCAGAATGCTGAAGACTAATTTGAGTACCATATAATACTGCCGGTCTGCGCATGCGTAGAATCCCGGTTTCACTTTTCAAACAGGAATTTCACTGGAAATAGCCCTCAGTTTTTAAAATCCACCTCTACAGTGCATATAGCACATCTAAACACATTGTATAGTATGGTACCAAAATTAGTCTTCAGCATTCTGCCGTGCCATACTGATGTTGGGGAGGCGCGGGATGGAGGAGCAGTAAGGGATTTTCGATGGGGGTGGCTCTCAGGTGCTTTACTACAGAAAAACATGGAAGGCACCAGTATAGGATATGTAAGGAGGTATTACTGCTTTCAAATGATCATGGTATAGGCACTAATCACACCAATGCATAAACTGACAGCTGTCTTGGCTGACAGAAATTCGATCTTTTCTCACTCCCCATGCTTTGTTACAGAGGCAGAAGTCAGTTTTACAAAAAAACATACTGACAAGGCATTTGGATTTTGGCATAATGCATTGTTAACAGGTTGTCTTGCTGAAGAGGGACCACAGTATGTACATGTAGCAATGTAGTTTCCTCTTGCAAAACTGCTGCAACTTTATTGTACTGCAGTGTGAGTCACTCCTCTGCCATATAGTGATGTCAGCAGTACAGCTCTGGGTCCGCAGCAACATCAGGCTTTCTATAGAAGCTCTGGTACACCCTGCGGTTTTTAGCAGCTCAGAATGCAAAAACTAACTGCAGAGGACAGTAATGAAATACAATTCCAAAATCAATGCAATAAGGGGTAATTTATGCATGAAAGTCAAAAGGACTGGGAAAGGTACTGACAGCAACTCTTATCTTCTCTCAATCCCCATGCTTTGTTACAAAGGCAGAAGTAAGTCGATTTTACAAAATAACATCCTGACAAGGCATTTGAATTTTGTCATAATGCATTGCTAACAGGGTGTTTTGTTGAAGAGGGACCACAGTATGTACACCTAGTAATGTAGTTTTCCCTTGCAAAACTGTTGCAATTTCACTGTACTGCACAGTGTGAATCACTTCTCTGCCATATAGTGATCTTGGCAGTACAGCCCTGCGTCCACAGTAACACCAGGCTTGCTATAGAAGCCCTGGTACACACTGCAGTTTTTAGCAGTTTAGAATGCAACAACTAACTGCAGGGGACAATAATAAATATAATTCCAGAATCAGTGTAAGAAGGGGTAATTTATGCATGAAAGTCAAAAAGACTGGGAAAGGTGCTCTTTAACCCCCAGTGTTATAGACTGCCACCTTTTCAAGAAACCCAAATAGCTTTCTGCAATCATTTCAAACAACACAGCTACATACATCTGTAAACTAGGGGATTCCAGTTTCACATAAAGATCCACTTATATTGTCTAACCACAGAGAAATAAGAAGAGAAAGAAAGAAAAGAAAAAACAAGGGAAGGAAGGGAGATAACAGGGAGAAATTGTGGGACCATCGGAGTGGCCAGTTCCTAGGTACCACAAGGAAATTTGATTGCACAATCAGACAGACAAGAGGTAGAAGATGACATAATCGTTCTTACTTTTAACTCTCTCTGCATAACAAATGGGAGAGGGTCTTATCCCAGCCTTGTTACATACCTCCCTCTTTAAGAGGGGACCTTTTTTTTTTAAAAAAAAAAAAACAGGTTTCCAAAACCTTCTCTTATTATTCTTTTAGTATTACCTTATCACATTTACTGTTCTTTGCATATGCAGTATCCCCTTTTTCATCACCCCATTACAGCAAATACTTCAGTTATACATGTACTTTTTTTTAACCTTTACCTTGACAGAAAATCAGCATTGACATTCTCTTTTCCGAATTTGTGCATCACTTTGAATTTAAATGGCTGTAGTGCCAGGTACCACCTTGTGATTCTGGTATATTTATCCTTCATTTGATTAAGCCAACAGAGGGGACTGTGATCTGTTGTAAGTACAAAGTTGGCTTCTAGCAAATAAAACTTAAGGGACTCCATTGCTCATTCCACAGCAAGACATTATTTTTCAATAGTGGAGTACTTTTTCTCTCTGTTGTGCAATTTCCTACTGATATACAGAATGGGATGTTCCTTCACATCTCTAGTCTGACTCAGAACTGCATCTAAGCCTACCTCTGATGCATCTGTCTGTAACAGAAATTGTTTCTCAAAGTCTGGACTTCTTAAAACAGGGGCTGAACATAATGCAGGCTTGATGGCCCGAAAAGCTTCATCACACTCTGTGGACCATTTCACATTATTCGGGTACCATTTTTTCATGAGTTCAGACATCCAGCCATCACTGTTCCTGTCTCTGCATCTCCTCTCTGTTGCTCCTGCCGCTGCATCTTTTCTTTTCTCTGCTTCTCTGTCTCTGTCTCTGTTTGTTGTATAGCCCACCATTTGAAGAAGGCATACATGCTTTCAGGTTCTTTCCCTGCCTGTTCTTCCTCCGCTACTGGTGCCAACTGTACAGTTTCAGTTTGGACTTTTGTTTCTGCTTCTAGGTTGGCTACCATTCTTCTGGTAATCACTACTGGGTTTGCTGTTGCAGGATCCATACATTTCTTCTATGCTTCCCTGGTACCAGGTCTAGTACCTACATACAAAACTCCTGACATAGAGTATGCACAGCATAAATCCCACTGTGTCTGACACCAGCTGTGGCCAAGTCAGGAAGTATAAGCATGCCATGTACCATGAGAAGTTATAAAATTCACAAGCAGCATTTCATTATGATCAATAACAATAAAATAGAAAAAATCAAAGTTGTACAGGATAGCTCTTCATACAGGCAGTTCAAACCAAAATCCTTCCTCCGAGTCTCTTTCTAAAATCATTCTCTCTCTATTCCCCTAAACAAAACATTGTTCCCTTTAAGATGTCTCTTCCTGGTAGTTTAAGCTTCTGCATCAAGTTCTTGTAAGTTTCACTTCTTGTCTTTCACAAAATGTAACGACATGATCAGTTTCTTTCCTGAGGCCAGCCTGAAGAGTATATACAGTCTCAACAGGTGCAGCAAAATAGAACATTCTGTCCCAGAGATGGTTTCCTGTTGACAGTTCTGTTAACAAGCTTGTTGAGGTCAAAAATACATCTCAAGGTTAACCCCCTATGTCACAGACTCTGTGACCTTTTCAAGAAACCCAGATCATTTTCTGCAGTCATTTCAAACACAACTATATACATTTGCAGACCAAGGGATCCCAGTTTCATATAGAGATTCACATATATTCTTTAACCACAGATAATCAAGGGGAGAAAGAAAGAAAGAACAGAAACTGTGTAATCAACAGAGTGGCCAGTTTCTAGGAACCACTAGAAAATTTGACTATGCAGTCAGACAGACAAGAGACAGAATAGACTGGCCCGCTGGTGCAGTGGTAGTGCTACTGCCTGTGGTGCTGATGACCTGTGTTCAGAAGCGTGCACAGTGCATCAAAGGGTTGGCCGGGGGGGGGGGAGGTTGGATGAGTGTCCCAGGGACAGCTCAGCTCCTCTTATTATGTTTTCACGGCGTTCTAGTAACTTCCAGTTGAAGCTGGGTGTCCAGCAGCCTGGACACAGGGCACAAAACAGCGGAGTCATCAGTGGATGTCTGTGGGACTGGTGCGGGAGCGTGCTCATCTCGCACTGTCGGCGTTGCACGTCCTCGGCTACTGGGGGAAACCAAAGCAGAAAACCCCTGATGGTGAGCACTGTGAAGCCCCTGGACCACATCCCGAATGATGCCCCAGGCATACGACTCAACTGGGACCTCTGGTGGATTCTGTCTCTCCCCATCCCCCCCCGGGGGAGCCCTGCTGTAGGGGGCAAGCTATGGGCCACCCAGTCCTGGTGGCCTTGGGGGGGGATGCTGGGAGATTGTGTCCAGGAGCTGAAGAGGGAGGTACATCTCGTGTCTATCATCCAGGAGCTAAAAGGAAGTCAACAAAAAAAAGGCAGAATAGGAGAGGACAAAATAAATTCTTGCTTTTAACACTCTCTCTGTATAAAAAATGAGATAGGGTCTTATCCCAACCCGGTCACATATAGGCACAGTAGTGTCTATATAGGTGTTACGTTGGAGTTTCTTTAAAAAAGGCAATTTTCAAATGTTTGCAACTCGGCTGGCTTAGATCTTAGGATTGTAAGATTTGGCATACATCATCTCAGTCCTAGTGTCTACTAATGTGGCAAGTTTTATATACATCTGTGTGTCCATTTTGGATTTATAGTGTATTTAATTTATGTATTTTTGCCCTTTTTTTGTTCATGATTTCTCCCCCTCTCCCGGCCGGCGCTTTCCTCTTGCCATTCACCCTGCCCCCCTCCCGTTTTACCCCCACAGCTTGGCCTCCGTGGCAGGGTGGCGGGATGCGAGGTGCGAGAGGTGGCGGGGTGCGAGAGTTTTGTTCAAGGTGGGGTTTCTCACCTATAAGACCCTACATGGACAGGGCCCTGGTTACCTTTCTGATCTACTGGTACCGTCCACCTCTGTCCGGGATCTTCGCTCCTCTGGTGGTGGCCTCCTCACAGTTCCGAGAGCTAGGTTGAAATCAGCAGGGGATCGCTCCTTTGGAGTTGCTGCTCCAGCTCTCTGGAACTCGTTGCCGCTTGAAGTGAGAGAGGCCCCCACTGTAGAGGCTTTTAAGAGTAGTCTAAAGACCTTTTTATTTGTGCAGGCTTTTGGGGTCTAAGTTATATGTTTTGTGATTTTAATTTGAATGTATACAGTATGATAAACTGTAAAGGTTTTGTACGGCGCCCAGAGCCTTCGGGATTGGGCATCTTTTTAAATAAAGTTGACTTTGACTTTGACTTTGACTTGACCCTTCAAGACTGGATCCAGTGTTCTGGAGGTGTCTTCTCGGGGCAGCGCCTGTGGAGGATGGCCATCATGCCGTTTGGCTAGAACCAGATTTTCCCACTTTTCTTGCGGAGGGGAGTGTGCAATGCTGACAGTGGCCGAGCTGCGCATGTGTCCACATGCAGCACGCCTGTCGGTTCCTTCCCTCTGTGCCCCAGTGTACAGGTCCAGCGTGCCAACACTCAGCCACTGCTAGGTGTCAGGCAAGCACCGGTTTCTGTATCCCACTCTCCCTGGGAGAGGAGCGCCGTCCTCTGGATGCTCGATCCTCTCCCACCCTGGCCGACCCCCGATGATCCACTTACACCGTGAACACGGGTCACCGGTGTGGCAGGAGGTAAGGCATGATGCCTCAGCCTTCCACGCCACTGGGCTAGCTTTTTTACCTGTTTTTTAGCCAAACTTTTTGTCCAAGGATAGACATAAAACTATAGTCAGTTAAGTTATGAAACACAGAGGTTTGTTAGATGTCATGGAGGAATAGCTCGTTTTTGTGATTTGATGAAAAAAAATTTTAATTCTTTTTGTAGTTATTAATGATAAATGTTCGCAGATGCTCAGTTCACCAAAAAAGAAGCAAAAAAAAAAATTTACAAAGACGCTTTTTGAAACTTGTAGGTTTAAGTGTTTTGAAGTTTAGGTCCTTTTGGTGATTTGTTGAAAAAAATTGTAATTAATTTTGAAGTTAATAGTGATTTATTTTTCACACATGCTCAGTTCACAATAAAAAGCTAAATACTGTAAAAAATGTTAATTAATTTTGAAGTTATTAATGATTTATTGTTTGCACATGCTTAGTTTACAAAAAAAAAGCTGAACACCTTATTTCATCAAATCGAAGCTGCCGTTGATAAAAGCCACCTTCAAAAACAAGCTGCAGGTCAAAACAAATGCTTGTAATAAAAGCGTTAAAAGACAAGCCGCAGCTTCTAACCAGGGTTGAAGTCATGTCAGGTTAAACACGGTGGGTGGGTCTCTGTGATTTTTATCCTCTGTAAATAGGGTCATTATTGTAGGTTTTTTTTTAAACTGGTTATCTTAATTGATGTTTCTTTTACACTGTGTACACACTAGACTTTTTAAAATGTTTTAAGTGGTTTAAAACGTTTTAAAAAGAGGAAACACGGTTTGCGTTCGCACCTAACACGGTTTGAAACCGTGTTTAAAAACCCATGCTGAAACCCTACAAGGGACCTAGGCTTAAAACCGGTTTTAAACACGGTTTCAAACCAAGCACGGTTTACCCTGCAGTGTGGACGGGAGATCGATCCGTGTTTCCACTGATCCCTGCTGCAGACCGTGCTAACTTACATTGTTACAGGGCTGCAATGTGGATGTGAAGGCAGAAGCCCAACTGTACTTAAACACGGTCACAAAGCCTGAAGCAACAAGTGTGAACAGACCTCTGTGATGAATTTAAAACCGTTTTAAAAAATGGTTGTAAACCCAGACTGCCAGTGTGTATGTAGCCTTACTTATTTTAACGTGAAGCAGACCAATAACAATAAACCTGGTCAAATTTAGGATGTGTAATATTTTATATTTAGCACTTAAAAAATTGATTTTGCAAAGCAACCTGCCCTGAAAGACAAGCTAACTTTGAATACAAGCCTCAGGTAAAAAATACTATTTAATAAACGCAAAGCAATATTTAGATCCTTTTTTGCTATAAAAGTGTTTATTCTCCTCGGCCTAGGTATACCCTCTCCCTTCGGATCTGTCCCTCCCCCCCCATGGGCAATCACCTTCCCAGGACTCCCCTGTCAGCCATGTTCCCCCACATATTGTCTCCCATGGGAGGGCCATCCTCCCCCAGGAGACTGTCATCCGATTGCTACCGACAGGGGTCCTTGCTGTGGCGTGGGTGAGGGGTGACGCAGAGAGCATCATGTACAGCTGTCCCATTGCCTTCTGCTTTGTTCTCCCTTCCCGGTAGGTGGGGTTTGCATATCGGTGCATGTGTGTGGAGGCACGCACGTGTCTCAGAGTCTTGTAGTCCCTCCCTTCATGCCACTGCAGACCCACATTACCACCAGGCCTCGACCTGGCGGCAGTCTTGCAGCAAAGAAAGGAAAGAAATGTCTATGAGTGGGGAGGAGCCTGAACCAGTCAGATGCAAGACTTTTAAATATTACAAAATTGGTCACAATAAGGCCCACTCACTCATAAATTGTTCATCAAAGTTCAAATCTTTATTCAATTAATACAGCACCTGGCACTACATCATATACACAGTACAAAAGCAAACGTTTCGGAGTGTATTTAAAAGTCTTGCAGCAAAGCCAGTAAGCCCTCCCTCCCTGGGAGAGGAGAGGAGAGCTGTCCATTGGATACTCGATCATCTCCCTTCGGCCAACCTCCAGCAATCCAAGACAGCTTCTGGTCTAGGGTCGCCGGAGTGGCAGGCAGTAGCTGTACTGCCGCACCATTGGGATGGCCTGTATTTAGATATCCTGAATAATATTTTGCACAGGGATGCAAAGTGTTCGAACAGGAATCACTCACAAATGTTTCTGGAAATCTATCTGCTGCACACATAGTTTGAACATCTACACAATGGTTTTCAAAATAGTCATGCTGCTGTATGGTTTTCAGAATCTTCGTGTGGCACAAGGGTTTTCAGATCTGTGTGTCGAGCGATGGTTTACAGAATCTTCATGCTGCATTGTTTTTTTTAAATCTACCTGCTGCACAATAAATTTCACAAAACAGAAATCCTACTTGAAGGTTTTGAAAATATACTAGCTGTGTGACTTTTTTTTTTAAATATGCTGTACAGTGGTTTTCAAATCTAACTGCTGAGTGAGTGTTTAAGTTGAAGGTGACTAAAAACTTGTAAGGTGAGAGAACTTATGAAATACTTAAATGAAATGTTAAGGGTGATATTTAATTGTTTGTGAGGGAGAGGCAGAGCGAGACACACAATGACCCCCATATTATGAAGGTTAGCACAGCGTTAACAAGCATGTCACCAAATTAACCAGACTCCGTGCATTTGGTCGGGGCGGGGACCATATCCAAAGGATACCTGTCACTGCCCATAGTGGATGGTATTGATTCACAATCTACACTGTGCCCTTGCAAATGAGGGTGCCGTCTTGTATACAGGATGCAATGGTATTTTAAAAGGCTTTTGTAAGTGGTAAAAAGCAACAGAGGCAGCCCTCATTAATGCTAATAAAACCCTGCTTTATCATTGCACACAGTAATGAGTGACCCCCCCCCAGCACTGGTGCTGGCGACCCCCGCTTCCACCTGCCACATCCCTGTTAGTGCAGAGCTATATTGCAGATCCCAGTCCTGGCAGTCTAGTGGTTTCCCCAATGCAGTTGCTGTCAGTGTTGTGCAGTATTAAAGATCTGAACCCTGGTAGTGTGATGGACACTCCTCCCTCACCCAGTCCCTGACAGTATTGTGGAACTGCAGTAATACCCTTGCCTGGCAGTCTAGGGAACCCCCCCTCCCTTAATTGAACACTGTCAGTACTGTAGAACTGTATTTAAGCTCTTCCCTTGCAGTGTGCTAAACCCACTTTCCTCACCCCTTCCCTGTTGGTAATTTGGAACTGTACAAAAGCCTTTTCTTGGCAGTCTAGTGGACTCCCCTCCCTCACCCAATCTGATATTGTGGAATTGTACTGAAACCTGTTTCTGGCAGTTATGTGTTTTCCCTGATGGATCTCTGTCAAAGCCCTCCTGGCTCACCCACCATCCACTGTTGGCTTCTTACTGACCTACCTGTCCATAGATCAACCGCCATTTGGTCCTCCGATAACAACTGGAACACCTCAGAAGGCCACCATCTGACTGATAAGGAGTGAATGCATGCATTCTGTAGAAGGAACTGTTTATACAGTATGTGTACACTCATTGCCCATCAGTCAGATAGCAGTTGGCCGACGTGAAATGGGAGTGTATCCAGTCAGTGTTTGTGAAACTGATGGCAGCTCACATATGGGTGAGTTAGGGACTGACAAGGGATGGAGCTGGTAGTTGCTTAGTGGGTGGGCACCACAAGTTTTCTAATTACAGATCTATAATGAGTAGGATGTGTATTAAACACCAGACCAGTATGGCATGACTCCAGACCTGTAACGTGGTCTAGGGTCACAAGGGTAGGGGATGGGGTGGGGATTAGGATTGCTATTTATAAATTTTGAATATGCTGGTCCTTTATGAGGTACCACTCCATTGATGTATGGCCCCATACTTCTTGCTTGCTTGGTCTTGGGTAAAAAGTGAGTGTGAGTGGGTGTTGGTGGGAGTTAGGCTTGACTACCCTAATAGCACACTTCCAAACTTCATGGGCATTGGGTTGAAAACCATAATTTCACATTCCCAGTCTTTGAAGGTTTGGATTTTATGTGGTAGCAACCATAATCTACATTAATGTACTTATATTCTAGTGGAGCGGTAGTGCCACTATAGTTGGGGTTGAGCTGGTTTATGTTAAACCCCAGATTTTGCACTTTAATAGCTTTGCAACTGTCCAGCGGTTGCATGACATTTTGTATGTGCGGTCGGGGGTTCTTGACATGCCAAGTTTAGTTCGGTCTCATGTGGATTCTGAGATTCAGGTGGCAAAAAAAGGGTGGTGGGGGGGTTGCTCTGTTTTTTTTTTTGTCATCATCTAGCACCCAGATGGTTTGGAATGCTCTTGAAACTACCAGGGTAGAAAGTGCTTGGGCCACTTTTGCTGGTTTGATGAATATGCTTTGTATGTTTTTTTTTTGGCTAGCTGCTTGGCACAAAAAAAAAAGAAGAATTCGGTCCATACTAAAAAAAAAAAATATTTTTCATACGGGGTAATCCTTTTTCATGAGAAAAATGTTTTTTATATGGTTGCCATCTTGTTTTGATTTTTTCCCCAAAAATCTTTTTTTGAAAACTCATAAAAAATTAGATCCTGAAGAGACACCAACACATGTAGCTTGCTAATCAGGACCCTGTTAGATGGATTCTGTAGTTACTTTTTGGAGAAATGACCCAGAAATGTGTTCTGTATACATCTGTAAATCTCTTTTCATGACTCGATTTTGTTTTTTCATATGGCCATATGAAAAAGGATCACTTCATGTGAAAAAAGAATTTGGACTTCATTTTTTTTTTCACATTCTTTTTTCATGTGACTGCACCCTCTTTCATATAAATGAAAGAACTTTACAAAACAGGATCCCTTCATAAGAAAAGAGTCCCCCAAAAAAAATATGGTTCAAATTATTTTTCATATGAATGCATCCTTTTTAGCATGAACAAAAAAAATCATGAAAAAGTATCCCTTCCTATGAAAAAAAGAATGAGACAAAAAACGAAGTCCTAATTTTTTTTCGTATGAAGGGTGTGAGGCTTGGTTATGAGGTCTGTGTCAATTCCGGGCATAGTGCCAGTAACCAGCCAATTGCTTTGTTTATTTCTCTTTTAAATTTGTTTACATGGGTGTACTAGAAAGGCGGGGTGAGAATGGAAGGTGGGTTGAACATTAGCCAGTTCAACTGGTTTGCACCAGGGAACCAAAAGTTCGAGTTTGGCTCAAAAATGTCCACGAGTCTGTGAGAATCGAGCACTTGCAGTTTGACTTGTTTGATTCTTCAGTAGAACTGAACTTGCAGCTCTAGTTATTATTCACTGATAAAAGCCTTCCATGGTTTGATCTTACCTACTGGATTTACTGGATAAAATTAGGACAAAAGAAGGCACAAGGCCCATCTGGATTGTCCTCCCATAACAATGGGATATTTAAACAGATTATTGAGTGAGTAACCATGAATCAAGCCTAGTTTTAAAGGAATCAAAATTATCTGCCTCTACAATAGTAGGAGGCAGGGAGTTTCAGGATTTTGCTGCCCTTATATTGAAAAAATTGTCATATTTTTTGTTGTTAGCCCACTCAATTTTTAATTGCTTGGTGTATAATCTTCCCACAATTCTCTTGTTAGCAAATGATAGCCCACATATGTTAAACAGCATAGGATTATGGACTATCTTATACATAAGAAGCAATATTAATATACCTTTTAGACCTGTTGATTCATTTTGCAGTACCCGACTAGTGCATATGAAAAAATTACTCACCATAGTAATCTTGTTTCTTCAAAGGGATCACTTATTATGATTAAACTTAATGCAGTCAGCCTCCTGTGTTTAACTGCCTGGAGAAATGGAATTTTATGCAAATTATGGAATTCTCAGTTGGCTCCTGCCACTTTCAAACTGCTGCCCTAGCAACTGCTGCACTCTGTAAGTGCTTCAGATTCTTACGGAACCTAACTGGGTAAAAGACCCACTAGCTAAAATTTAACAACATTAAAATAACATTTTTGCCCTTTCAGGTTAAAACATCCTTAACCAACAAACCTAAGAAACTTTAAGACCACCTGGACCCCAGCTGGTTAAACAAAGTGAATCTGTACCTTAACCAATATGTGAGAAAAGAAAAAACCCTAATGCAGGGATGCAGAGCAACTTCTATAGGTTCTAGTAGGGGAGGTAGGGAGGGTCTTTAATCATAATGAGTGATCCCTTTGAAGAAACAAGATTACTGTGGTGAGTAATTTTTCCTTCTAACCCCAGGAATCACTCATTATGATTAAACTTAATGCAGACTACCAAGCAGTACCTTTGGAGGTTGGGCAGAGAACCTATTTTGGAAACAGCCTCTGCAGTACTGCTGTGCTAAACCTAGCATCGCCTCTGGATTGTAAGTCCAGGCTGTAATGCTTTGTGAAGGTGTCTACTGTTTTCCATGTAGCTGCTTTACAGATTTCCAGTAGTGGAATTTCTCTTGAAGCTGCCACTGAAGCAGCTGTGCCCCTGGTGGAGTGTGCTCTCAGACCCAGAGATACCCGTTTACTCACTTTACTATAACAAAACTGTATACATGCCACTATCCAGCGAGCAGTTGTACGTTTTGTTGCAGCTCTGCCCTTACCAACTTCACCATATGTGAGAAAGAGCTGTGATTGACTTGTCCTGTGAGACTTGGTTCTGTCAATGTAGTGGCTAAGTGCCCTTTGACATCAAGGAATGTAGTCTCCTTTCTGGAAAACTGGAGTTGTCTGTAAAGAAAACAGGTAGAGTGATAGACTGATTCAAGTGAAAATCAGATACCACCGTGGGAAGGAATTTTCTATTAGTCCTAAGGACCACCTTGTCCCTGTGGAATGAGATGTAGTCCACATCTGTGCACAGGGCTTGTAATTCACTGATCCTTCTGACTGAAGTAATGGCAACCAGGAAAACAGTTTTCCAAGTGACGTACTTCAAATCTTCGGTTGCCATAGGTTTAAATGGTGCATCCATGAGTTTAGCAAATCAAACATTTAGATTCCAGGCCGGAACCGGTTCCCTTAGGGGAGGGTCCAGAAGATTAAGGCCTTTAAAATATTTTCTAAATACTGGATGAGAGGCCATAGACCTCTCCTTACCAACTGACAGGTAAGCAGAGACTGAAGCTAAGTGGACCTTGAGGGTGGAAGGCTTCAGACCTAAGGAATGTAAATGTGTAAGGTAATCTAGAAGAATAGCCAAATCAGCCCTGGAAGGGCTCACACCATTACCTTTACACCATATAGTAAATTTTTTCCACTTAGACGAATATGTCTTCTTAGTAGAAGGCTTCCCCGGAACCCCTAAGCACTGTCAGCACCTGTTCTGATAGGTTAAGGTTAGCAAATTCTAAGTCCTCAAGAGCCACGCCTTGAGCCTCAGTGATTTGAGATTGGGGTACAGGATCCTGCCCTGAGAGGAGGTTAACAGGATGTGCCTCCTGGGCAGGTGGATTGGGGAACCCACTGACAGAGACAGTAGAAGTGAGTATCAGTGCTGTCTCGCCCAATCCGGAGCCACCAGTATCATTTTTGCTGGTTGGGACCTCAATTTCAGTAGGGTCCTGAATATCAGAGGAAAGGGAGGGGAATGCGTACAGAAACTTCCCTGTCCAATCCAGGGCCATGGCATCCAGGGGAATTGTGCCCCTTAGAGGAGGCCTGAAACAGTACATTGGATGCTGGTGGTTTTCTGTGGAGGCAAAGAGATCCACCTCTGGAATGCCCCATTTCCTGAAAATTGTACTGAGTACCTGAATATTCAGGCACCACTGTGGTGGTCTTGACTTATCCTGCTTAGAGAGTCTGCCAGCACATTGTCTTTCCCTGGGAGGTGTATGGCTGACAGGGATACTCCCATGGAGTATGCCAGGGACCACAGTCTCATTGCTTCTGTGCCCAGCAGATCTGACCTGGTACCTCCTTGCTTGTTGATGTAATACATGGTTGTGATGTTGTCTGTTCTGACTTGCACCACCTTGTTTTGTAGGTAAGGAGCAAATGTTTTTAGAGCCAGGTAAACAGCCCTGAGCTCCAAGAGATTTATGTGCAACAGAGACTCTTGGGGAAGGGACCATGTGCCCCCCAACCTAGAAGAGAGGCATATGTTGTGAGGATTGCTGAGGGTTGTTCCCTTATAAAAGGTACATCCACCCTGAGGTTGTGCTCTTCCAGCCACCATTGTAAGGCCTGGACTAAGCTTTTTGTGACTGGAACCAGTTTGGACATAGGATCCGTCCTTTGAGACCAATACTGTCTGAGATGGAACTGAATATCTCTCATTTGAAATCTGGAGCCCATTACCACTGCAGTGGCAGATGCCATGTGGCCCAGTAGCCTGAGAAATTCTCTGGCTGATTTGGGTCTCCCGGACACAAAGGATTTTGCAATCTGCAGAATGCTTGCCACCCTGTCTTGTGGCAGGAGGGCTCTGCCCTGTCTGGTGTTTAGTTCTGCTCCAATAAACTCCAGCACCTGAAGTGGTACCTGCTGAGATTTCTCTTCATTTATCAGAAATCCCAGGGACTCTAGTGTAGATTTTGTTAGTGCCAGTGACTGTACTGCATGCTGCAGAGACTGTCCTACTACTAACCAGTCGTCCAGGTAGGGAAGACTGTTACACTTTGTTTTCTCAAAAACTCTACCACCACTGATAGGCACTTTGTAAAAACCCTTGGTGCCGAAGTCAGTCCAAAAGGGAGAGCTGCAAACTGATAATGACCTGAAGCCAGCCCGAATCTCAAGAATTTTCTGTGAGATGGTCTGATGGGAATGTGGAAATAAACATCCCTTAGATCTAGGGAGGCTAGCCAGTCTCCCTTTTGCAATGAGGGAATGATTATTGCAAGAGTGACCATTTTGAACCTTGGTTTCAACATGTGCTTGTTCAGAAGTCTTAGATCCAAAATAGGTCGCCAATCCCCATTTTTCTTCCTTATGAGGAAGTGCCTGGAATAAAAACCTTTGCCCCTGCTTATTAGAGGCACTACCTCTACTGCTTTGATTGCCAGCAGATGCTTTACCTCTGCTTCAACAGAATCTCTGTCTGCAGCTGTTGTTAGACAAGGTTCTTGTTCTCAGCTGAAATTATTTGAAACTGAGTGCCAGATGCGGCTCACTACCTCCGCGCCCACTTGTCTGTGGTGATGGAATGGACGTGAAGGTAATGAGCCGGTCTGCCACCTACTGGTGTCCTGTAATAGGGGATGCGACCTGCACTAGCCCGTCAGGGATTCTGTGCGGGCTGTGACTGAACCTGTGGTGCAGGATCCGCTCTTCTCATGGCTGTCCTGCCCCTTCCTCTAAAATAACCTCTGGCCTGTTGCTGAGGCTGAGAGGCCTGAGCCTGAAAGAAGGGTTTGGGGGGAAAAAAAAACCCTACCTCCCCTACTCGGGGGTCTATAAGAAGTGGAGGGTCTATCCTTGGAATTGCTCCGATAGGTGGATTTATATTCCTCCACCTTCTTCATGTATGCCTCTGTTTTATCCCCAAACAAGGAGTTGTTCTCCAGGGGGAAATCCATTGCTTTGGCCTGGGTGTCTAAAGTCAGGTTGGTGGCTCTAAGCCACGCAAACCTCTTGAGTGAAACAGACAAAGCTATTAATCTGGATGCAGTATCATTGGCATCCACTGCCATATGAAATTGGTACTTGGTAGCATCAAGTGCAGCCCTTGATGTATATCTGCAAGTCTACAGCCACTTCACCTGGGACCTTATCAGCTAAAGCTAGAACAGTATTCCATAGAGCTTTGTGGTACTGCACTGAATATGCCATGTAATTGGCCTGCCTAACTAATAAAGAGGCAGCCATGTACCCTTTCTTTCCTATAGCACCCATTTTTCTTGAATCTTTGTCCGGTGGATGGGTAGCCAAGGGGATCCTGGCCTTGTCACAGGCAGCAGCTTGTACTACTCCCTCAGGATCAGGATGAGTAAACAGAAAACCAGCTGTAGTTCTGTCCAGCTGATATTTCTTGTCGGCTTTCTTATCCACACCAGGGATAGAGGTTGGAGTTTTAAAAATCTGCACTGCAGCCTTTTTTAAGGACTTATGCATGGGCAGAAGCAGACGTTTTGTGGGTGTTACCCTCATCATCTCCAGAAAGTCTGCTTCCTCTATATCCTCTTCTGTTTCCTGAAGAGGAACGTTCAGGGTTTCCACCATGCTCTTAACAAAAGCATAGTGGGAGGAGTATTCCTCAGGACTCCTAGGAGGGGACCCAAATTCTTGCTCAGAGGAGACCTCTGGATCTATAGGTTCCCCTTCAAAAACATCCTCCTCCTTCTCCTCCTCCTCACCATACACTTCCAGCACTTCTTGTCTTGCTGGGGTTGTAGGAGGAACCGGGGCAGCTGGCGTAGAAACCGGGATTGCACCCTGTAGGGCTTGTAACACTTGTAGTGCCTTAGCAGTGTCCTCAGCCGAGGGCATAATATGCTTGTTTGCTGGGAGCTCCTTAGCCTTCTCGGCCGGAGGCGCAGCAACAAGTTTTTCTTTACACTTTTTCTTTGATGGAACAGGTTCAGAGCCTGTTTCCCCAAACCTTTTTGTTTTACCTTGTTCAGATTTATCTGAACTCCTGTCAGGATCCTTGGCTTTACCTCCATGCTTTTTGTGGGAAGAGGAAGAAGCAGAATTATCCACACTAGAAGCAGAAGCCATCTCTTCTAAAATGTTAGACCTTTTCTTTAATGTTTTAGGACAAAAGGTCTTACAAATATCACAGTTGGCAAATATATGACTTGTACCTAAACAAGAAATACACAGAGACTCACAACATTTAAAACCTGTGGGTCCTGTGCTTTTTTTAGGTTTATCTAAATGGACCTCTGACATTGATAGACAAAAAGATTAGTTTACAAAAAAAAACGTTATTTAAAGTACCTCGGAACCGGAGGTTCTTTAAAATAATTGCCGCTAACGGTTCCTGGAACCAATCGCTATTCGGTTCCTGAGGAAAAAGAGAACCGACAAAATACAGTAATTTAAACAAAAATAAAGCAGTTCAAGGAACCGATCGCTAAATATATATGTAACCCCCCTGCAAATGGGGGTTCCCAAAAGACTTCCAGGAGCTTGCTTGAATGCTCCAAGCCTGAATGGTGTTTGGCATTTAAGCCATTTATCAGTGAGTGTTTTTAGAACCTCTGGTACTGTCTCTTTAAGAGCTGTCTGCTTGCAGACATAATTAGTTTGTATGGGGACTGTGTGTTTCTTTGATTGAGTACCACTCAAGCTGCTGCCAATTCACTTCATTTTGCAGTCACTAGGAGTGCAAAGGGAACCTATCTGAAAGATGTAACTGTTTGCCAGAAATTATTTAGAGTAATAATGAAATTACTGTTTGTCTAACCTGCTTTCTTTGCAGTCAGAACTGTGTCTGCTAGTTCCCCATTCTAGTTTTGAACTGCTGAACTGGACCAATCAGTGTGGGTAGCTAGCTCTAAAATGGTGCCTTGGACGAATCAGAACTTGGACTCATAATCTGAGCCAGCCACAAGAGGATTGTATGGGCAGTGACTCTGGGAGATGTAGTTTAGACTTCAGTGCCTTTTTGGACCAACAGCAGCAGTCTATTGTGAGTGACAGCCAATCCAGTCAAGAACTGGGAGGAACTAAAAGGAAGTGCCGGTTTTGTCGGTTGGAGTTTCAGTTGAGCTTTGGCAGTGAAGAAGGAAGGGGCCCTGTGCTTTTTCAGTGTGCAGTTTAGAACAGCGTGTGAAGGCCCAGAGTTCGGTCTGCAGCTTGTGTAACAGCTTGTTAGGACTGAATCGTCCTGTGAAAAGAATCAAAGGATCTCTGAAGAGTAGAAACCAGGCTCACCCTGTAGAAGACTGGAGGAATTGCTGAAAATTGCACTCGGTCTGTCAGAACTGAATCTGCTGTGTGTTCCGGGTATTGTGCAGTAATTACGATGGATACAGATGCAGCCTGCCTGGTATAGTGCTTTCTTTATATGGATGTGTGAAGAGGTTTGTGTACCTCAAGTGAGCCCTGCTGACATTGAAGGACCCTATCTTATTTGGAGGTCGTGAGTACTAATTCAGGGTCGCCCTGTTGAATTGCCACATTAAATCCAAATGGAATTACTGTACTGCTGACTGTTTAATTCTCCTTTTCTCTGTGTGAAAGGGCCTGACCAGCTGCCACGGTTTGGACTAGCCACTAGGGCTTGGGTACCCAGGGACAGTAACTGATAGGGATAGGCCTGTGCACAGAGCCATAGGTAGATTATTAGAGTGATAAGCTAATTAACCTGATTTCCCCTGTCCTTGTTATATCCCCTAAATAAATCAGAGCTGCTTGTTTCAGCAAAGTTATACTGCCTGAGAGTGTTGTCTATGTTAAGTACTGTACTGTGATTGTTGCACTGTATCTCATTTCACAGGAGGTCCCAGTGCCGGAACCAGACCTGGGGTAAGTGTATACTGTGAAGGTAATTCTGATATATTGTGTGGGCCACTAGTGGGAAGAAAGGGGGTTGCAGTGTCCCAGAGGGCTGTGACCAAGTTAGTTTAACTATTGCAAACCCTGACCTCTGGGTGGAGGCACCCGCCATTGGATCCAGGCCCCTCAACCTGTTAGTGGCAAATCAGGCAGGGGTAGTAGCCCCTGGGATAGCGCCATCTAGGGGTTACATATAAAAATAAAGAAAACTGATGTAAAAACCTCCCAAATAGACGCAGACCCCTCGGGTTCCAAGGAACCGTGATGGAACCGCGAATAGAGACAAAAAACTACTACAATACTAATAAACTATACTAAACAATGTTTCTAAGGCAGCAATTTTAAATTTAAACTAAAATGAGTACTTATCTATAGATAAACTTTATTCTAAAGACAATTTCATTGATTTCATTGACAACACAAAGCATTTTAAGACCGAAGTCCATAAGCTCGTAACTTGAAACCTACGAATAGCCTTTAATTCCTTTACCGATACAATATTGATCCAACTTTAATTTAAATTCAGATATAGTTCAAGGAGAGCTCTCCGGGATGTCCTTACTAGGCAGGCGGAGTAAAGAATCTGAAACACTTAGAGTGCAACAGTTGCTAGGGCAGCAGTTTGAAAGTGGCATGAGCCAATTGAGAATTCTATAATTTGCATAAAATTCCATTTTTCCGAGCAGTTCAACACAGGAGGCTGACTGCATTAAGTTTAATCATAATGAGTGATTCCTGGGGTTAGAATGTTTTATTTGTGAAATTTACAGCTTCCATGTTGTGTCTGTTTTGTAATTTAGTAAGATAATTGTGTGTTCTCTGTCCTGTGTAAATGGAGTTGTATAATTCTTACCTTGCAATGTATATCAAAGTCTTGTTGACTGTATTCATAAATAATAACTGAGGATGTAATTCAAAATAAGTTTTTGCTCAGTGGCTATTTCATTTTTAGGGCTGCGGTGGAGCCTACAGCCACTTTGCAAGAGCTCTTTAGCTCTGAAAATGGCCAATCACAGAACCCCTTCCATTGGACTTTTGGAAGTATCCTTCCGAAAGCCCAATGGAGCTTAAACCCCTCCACCACGATCGGTCTACGGAATAACAGCCGCACTATTTTGGCTGTTACTTCTGCATTCCAGTGAGTTAACTGTCAGTTAAAACTAGCAATGTCAGTGGTTCAGTAGGTAGCACACTCGCCTCTGAGGCCGGGAGATCAGAAGGCTGTGGGTTCAGTTCCCACATCTGGCACTTGGGTTAATATCCCAGTACTGACACTGTAGTGCAGCATGAGAGGGGTGCTGCACTTCTGAGGTGCCGTCTTTCGGATGAGAAGTTAAACTGAGGTCCCACCTGCTTGGATTGGTGGTAGTTCAGGTGGATGTTAACGATCCCATGGCACTTATCGAAAAGAGTAGGGGAATTTCCCCCCGTGTCCTGGCCAAATTTCCCTCATTCACTAAAAATACCACCAACAGCTTAATCTGGTTCAAGGTCAGTTGGCATTCATCTGTAGGGTTGTGCCTGAAAATAGGTAGAATTTGTCTAGTGTACTTACCCGGTCAACAAAAACAAATAAATAAAATAAACTGTGCATCGCGTGCACAAATGCGCATGCACAGTTGTGCAAGAGTCGCCATGTTGCGAATGGCAAAATGCCATTCAGTATTTTCTGAGCCCCCAACAAGTCATGTCCACATCTCATTTGGCACACTGGGAGCCCACCCCAGTGTGCAGAAGTGTTCTTTGTAAATTAGAAAACGGTCCCTCGTCGCTGTTTATTTTTCCCTGGTGCCCCTACCCAAGTCCTGCCCAACATCGGGGTGCCCAGTTCCCATGTCAGCATTCATGTGGCACACTGGGAGCCCGCCCCAGTGTGCCAAAATGTTTGTTTTTTTTTTCCGTTTTGTTGTAAATTAGAAAATGGTCCCTCGTTGTCGTTTTTTTTTCCCCTATGGAAAACGGTCCTTCGTCGTCACTGCTGTTAGTTTGTGTTTTTTCTTGCAGCCCATTTCTGCCTAATTTCTATTTATTTCACCCCCTTCCTTCTTTTCTTTGGTGAGGGGAGGGGAGTGCTTCTGCCACACACTTTCTTTGGCCACAAGGAGGCAGTGTGATCTAGCAGTGAGAGTACCTGTTTGGGAGATGGGAGATCACACGTTCCTACCCACAAAAGCCTGTGTGACCCTGACCAAGTCACGTAATGTCCTAGTGCTCCAGTTCATCCAGCTGTAGAAATGAGCAGAAGCTGCACCCAACTGAAAACAAGATGTTGCATCGCAGATGGGCTATCATAGGTAAATCACTTGAAACAAGGGTGAGGGGTAAGCAACTGGCATCAGTACCATCCATGGCACACTAGGGATGCTTCAGTACAACACAATTCAATTCTCCACCCCCAGTCCAAGAACAGAATGCATTAACTCTGTAAGATACTCAGACTTCCAATCCAGAGCCAAGACATCTAATGTCGGACATAAGCCTGGCTGTCAAATTTGACATGTAGTGATCAGCTTGTTGAAGGATAATATCCCAAGATTATGATGCTTTCATTCTTTTAAAAACTGCATTACATGCAGCTGCGTAACTTGAATATAACTAAACCATTTCTGGCTACTATACGTCACTTTAGAAGTACTGGAACTACTACAATTCAGTGCTCAAAATCTGCAAATGTTGCTGCCAACATGGGTTGGTTTCATTCTGTAGAAAGTTTGATACACAGCACCATCTAGAGGCAATGAAGGTAATGCACAGAAAGATGGTACCAAGAATGAGTACTTGTTTAAAACCACAAAATGAGAAAGCAGGATCTGTGGTTACTGGTTCCCTTTTTTTTAATTTTTGCACTAGTGTCATTCCACCCACTGCAGTTCCTTCTCTCTCTCTCTTATACTGTACATTGTCATCCTGTCTTCAGAAAATATCAGGCAAGCCAGAGGGATGACGACAGGGAAATTTACCTTTGGAAACTGAGGGAGGCAGGCAAGGTAGTGAGGAATGCAGCAGCACAGGCAAAGGAAAGGATTGCAGAGGGCATGGAGTGGGGGGACAATACATTCTTTACCTACTAAATGGTGGATTTTGAGACTAAGGAATGGGTCAGAATAGGAGTGAGGGAGACAGAGAAAAGGCAGGAACACTGAACAAATAGTTTTGCTTAGTATTCACAGTGGGGAGGAGGGAGGGTATTAGTAGAGGAAACATACACTCAGAAGAGAGGCAGACAGGAAGATAGACACTATACTATTTTACACAATTTTTAGAAGAGGGGGTTTTAAAAGGGTTATAGGCTCTAAAGGTTTAAAAGACCTTGGGCCCAATGGATTGCACCCGAGGGTGGTAAGGAAACTAGGGGAGGACTTGGTGGCCCTGCTGACGGATTTGTTCAACAGCTCTTTGGAATTAAGAGTGCTCTCAGAGGACTGGAGAAGGGTGGATGTTGTCTCCCTACACAGGAATGGCAGCACAGAAGAGTCGGGGAATTACAGGCCACTGACCCTAACCTCGTTGTTGGGCAAAGTGATGGAGGAGCCTGTTTAAATAGAGATTAGTAGAATTCCTGGAAAATAATCAGGGGTAGAATTTAAGAAAACAAAGTGGTATTCTTGGCGGATTACCAAGATCCTGATTTTGGTATTCCGCCCCGAAATTTGGTATTCTGCCCAATTGCCACTGATTTACATATTTTTAATTATAGGTTATGTACAGTGTTTTCCAGAAAATGCAACAGAAATAAAGATATCTGTCAAGGAATTACTGGTGTACTCTCATTTTTCATAATTTGTTCAGCCCTTGCCAATTTCTGTTTTTCTATAACAAGGAAATTCAAGTCTTGATATGTATTATTCTCTCCCTTCATTACGTTTCATCACTGGCCCATAAGATGACAGCTTCCTCACATCAGCACAGTGTGCCTCTGTTAGTTCACTGATCAAAAGATAACATCACATTCATTGGTCATTATTACCTACCCCTAAAAACGGTGTAAGGTGCAGACCCCTAGTACATATATGTTGAAATGGTTATACTTAAATAAATTTTTACAGCAGGAACAGTGGCTGTGGTGGGACTCAAACAGGGAGGGCTGAAGCACAGGGTAGGTCAGTTGATAATCTCAATGTCCCACAGTCAGACAGTGGCTGTGGTGGGACTCAAACCTGTTATCTCCTGATTCCCAAAGTGCAACTAACCACTAGATAACATGGCTTTCCCTTAGACCCATCCGACGGGTCGAGAAAAATCTCGACTGCGTCGACAGGTGTCTCGGCCAGCTGACCTGACGGGGACACTGTGAAGCCAGCGGCCTTAGCCGCAACCTCGACTGAAGTTGAGTGTCGACTCTCTGGGGAAGAGGACCTCTTCTGCTTCCACGAACGTCGACGGTGGGACTTACCCTTAGAGTCCTTTTTCTTGGACCGAGAGGAATGTCCCGATGGCCCCGCTCCCTTAGTAGAGAGGGACTGACAAAGCTCCTTGAAAGAAGCCGAGTAGGAGGAGCCAAAGGAGAGCGGGATAAATACCGCTACTGAGGAAGAAGAAGATGCGGCCTGGGCGCCCTCCTCCTCGGGTGATCATTTTGCTCAGTTGCTCAATAGGCGCCACAGCGGACACTGCCCAACGGGCCTCCCTCGACTTTACCGGAGGAATACGTCTCTCGGGGCGCCCAAGTTGAAGTCAAGAACGTTGACCGAGAAGGACTTGCACACTTCGCAGGCCTGTGGATCGTGATCGAGCCCAAGGCAGTAAACGCACGTGGAGTGTGGATCGGTCCGAGACATCGTCTGCCCACAGGGGCACCGCCGAAATCCGGGAGTCGATTTGTCCATCGCAGCCGCGAAGGAAGAAAAAGACCGAAGTCTAGTAAATTTAAGTATGAGTTTCGGTTTAACCGAAGAGTTTGGATCCAGGCCTAAAACGCAGAGCGCAAAGGAGGGAACCTGAACTTCCAAGCGGTAAGGGAGATCTGGCGTCATGGGGTGGAGCCGAGAGTTTTACCACCCGGTTGGGTGGGAGGAGCCAGCTTGAAGACCTTCTGGCAAGATTTAAAGCGGCAAGGAACCTGCCAGTAAGTGTGGATGAACAACATATACCAATCCTAGAACTCCTGTTACAGGTGAGTAACCTGTATTTGTTTGCAACTGCAAAATGATACACCAAAGGACTACATGAATTATTAGGCCAAAATAACTAGCATTAGCACTTTGTGACATAAATGAGAGAACATTATAAAAGGACAGCAATTTAAACAAAAAGAAAGAGAACCTAGCACCTGGTGGTTATACTGAACCAAAGCAGTTTGCATTGTTTCCTTTTTCTTGGTGCCTGAATAAAGGAAATTGCATGAGTCCCAGAAGTCAGAACAGAGTCTGGAGCAAAGCAAATCTAAGCATGGGAAGTCAGGAACTAAGAGAAGGAGCTGCATGGAGCTACAGATTTTATGTCCCCTTGGCCACTCTTCTCTCTCTACAATGTGAGACTGGAGAAGGGGAAAAATAATATTGTACCTGGCTATTATGGTGGTGGGGGGGGGGACTACACAATTGAAGAAAAAGTCCACTTGTACAGAGTCTGACATCAGTCAATCAACATTTAACCAGGTGGAACACCATTGAGGCAACTCATTTACAAGGTGTACCTGGGGAAGGTACAAAGCAAATACAGCAATATGTAAAGTAATATGTACACAAGGCAGTCTGAAGCAAAGTGTAAGGAAACAGGTTATACATACGACAGTGTGATATACATTGGGATTATATAATCAGTCCAAAAACAAATGTGCACTGTGAAGAGGCAACCATTTATAATACAAAACATATTAAAACAAATATTATACACTTGTACAAAATATACAGCTCATTCAAGTTCGAGGGGGATCATAGAAAAGTGGGAAATTAAGATGAAGGAGAAGACAGCCAGGTACAAGAGAAGAATGGTATTAGCACAGACAGTTGCAAGTCCCCTTGAATGACCACACAAAAAGATTTTTAAAGAAGGTCAACTTCACAGGAAGCATGAGTTCCAGCGTTTTTTGCACATTGTTCCAATATAGCCGCTCTGCCAAAACGCATTCTAACCTTGGAATAAAAAGCGAGGTATACGAGAGACTTCTTAGGAGGTAGTTCCCTGCAGAGCAGACAGGAAGGTAGTCAGAGCTATATTGTGGGACTCAGGAGCATATTAGAGATGGCTCTGTAGGTCCAGATGACTGCATTTTTGTGACGTTTAAAACTAAGAGAATTCCATCCTATCATGGTATAAAGTGTGCATTGGTGGGTGGAGTACGATGCACCAGTTATGAATCTAATTGTCCGATGGTAAGGAGTGTCGAGTTTGGCTAGTGCTGTACTTGGACCTTGCCCATGCAAGAAGTCAGCATAGTCCAACAGGGGCATGAAGGTGGTTTGCACTAAATGAGTTTTAGCGTACTGCGCGAGTAAATGTTTGATCTGGTAGAATAGACTAAGCCTCTGTTTTAGTTTTTTTGACAGCTGCTCAGTATGTTCCATGAATGACAGCCTGTCATCAACCCATACGCCCAGGTATTTAAATTTCAATACAAATTCCAGTGGCTCACCTAGGAGTGTCAGAACTTGAGGAGTCATACCTACGATGCTATGTTTGGATGCATTAACTGAGGGGGCACAAAGCATAGCCTTAGTTTTTTTTTTGCATTTAACAGAAGTTTAAATGCAAGAGGTTTTCCTGCAAGTGGTTGAATTTAATCTGGAGATCTTTGTAAGCCTGGTGTAGGCCTGTCTATATACAGCACTGTATCGTCTGCAAATAGGTGAATGCTTGCTGACTTAATACCAGTGTTTATAATGTTAATATAGATGGCAAACAATAATGGGCCTAGGATGGATCCTTGAGGCACACTCCTTTGAAGGGTTTTCAACGTGGAGAGATTGCCCTCCGCTTTGACCTGTTGGTACCACTTGTTAAGGTAATTGGTGAACCATTTTATTGTCAGATTGTCTACTCCAATGTTATGTCGGGTGGCCAGAAGCAGGTTATGATCCACTGTATCAGAGGCTTTGCTAAGATCAAAAAGCAAAGAACATACATCATTTTTTAGCATCCAGTGCTTTCTGCAAATCATTAGTGACCTTAGCAAGTGCAGAGATTGTGCTACGATGTGGTCTAAACCCAGATTGGACCGGGTTTAGTAATTTAAAGTGCTCTAGATGTTGCCTGAGTTGTGAATTTGCTACCTTTTCCAGTAATTTGGACAAGATGGGAGTAAGGATATTGGACGGTAATTTAAGTCACCGGAGTCTCCGGATTTAAACAGTGGGATGACTTGAGCTGTTTTTCCATATTGCAGGGAGTGTGCTTTGAGCAAGAGACTTATTAAAAAGGTGGGTGATGGGGCAGACAGAACATAATATCCTAGCTTTAGGTAGTAGGGTTCAATAAGGTATGCCCCCATGCTTTTCCTGGTATCTAGGGCCAATAGAAGGTCCTCGGCATGTTTCACGGAAACGGGGCAAAGGAGAAGATTGCTTCAAGAGTCGGTGAGCTTGAGTTAAGATATTCTGGGTTCAGGCTACACATCTGGGCCGGGAGGTTATTGGCTGGCAATAAGTCAAACGCTAAACCTGCTGTGGCAAAGTGATTATTGAGGAGTTCTAGAATCGAGTGTTTGCCAGTAGTGGTACTGCCACCAATGGAGATTTTTGGAGAGAGTGAATTGGCCGGGGAGTAACCTTCAAGGTCCTTTAGTGTTTTCCAAAATTTTGTTGCGTCATTGGATGAGAATTCGAGTTCTGACTGGGAATACTTTGCTTTTTCAGTTCTCATTAGAGTGGTACACCAGTTTCTAGCAACTCTGAAGGCTGTCCAGTCAGCTGTTTGTTTGGTTTTTCTTGCCTTTTCCATAGGGTATCCCTATGCAACAAGGCAGCTTTTAAGCCACCTGTAAACCATGTGCAAGTTTTCCTCTTTGTTCGAATATTAACTAATGGAGCATGTTTATCTATGGTCCTGAGAACAATGCTTTGGAAAACCTTGTATGCATCGTCCACAGTTGGAGCCAGACAGAAATCCTGCCAGTTTGCGTTTTGTAGATCAGCGCGGAAAGCGTTAGGATCGAAGTTCCTCCGGCATCTCTTTAAGATATACAGTGCCTTCAGAAAGTATTCGCCCCCTTGGATTTTGTCACATTTTGTGATGTTGCAAACTCAAATTAAAATACATTTATATGGGATTTTTTTGTCACGTATCTACACAAATTACTCTATAATGTCAAAGTGGAATGAAACTTCTGGAACTTTTTGTACATGTAATTTAAAATAAAAACCTGAAATGTCTTGATTTGATAAGTATTCACCCCCTTTGCTATGACACTCCAAATTGAGCTCAGGTGCATCCAATTTCCTTGTGAGATCACTCTAAAACTTGAATGGAGTCAACCTGTGGTCAGTTCAAATGGTTGACATGATTTCAGAGGAAATACACCTGTCTCTATAAGGTCCCACTGTTGACAGTGGATGTCAAAGCAGAAACTCTACCATGAAGACCAAGGAGCTGTCCGTAGAACTCCATGATAGAATTGTGAGGAGGCATAGCTCTGGGGAGGGGTATAAAAACATTTCTAGGGTGTTGAAAGTTCCCAGGAGCACAGTCAAGTCCTTCATTAGGAAATGGAAAGATTACGGAACCACCCAGACTCTTCCTAGAGCAGGCTGTCCTCCCAAACTGAGCAACCGGGCAAGAAGGACCTTGGTCAGGGAAGTGACCAAGAACCCAATGACCACCCTGACAGAACTACAGAGTTCCGTGGCTGAGATGGGAGAACCTGTCCAGAGGACAACAATCTCAGCAGCACTTCACAGATGTAGCCTCTATGGGAGAGTGGCTAGACGGAAGCCACTCCTGAGAAAAGGCCAAATAATAGCATGCCTGGAGTTTGCAAGAAGGCACGTGGCAGACTCTGAGACCATGTGGCAAAAGAGTCTCTGGTCTGATGAAACAAAAATTGAACCATTTGGCCTGAATGCAAAGCGCTATGCCTGGCGCAAACCGAACACAGCTCATCACCCATGTAACACCATCCCTTCCATGAAACATGGTGGTGGCAGCATCATGTTATGGGGATGCTTTTCAGTGGCAGGGACTGGGGCACTTGTCAGGATAGAGGGAACAATGAATGGGGCCAAATACAGACACATCCTTGAGGAGAACCTGCATCGGTCTGCAGTAGACCTTGGACTGGGGCGAAGATTTACGTTCCAGCAGGACAACAACCCCAAGCATACAGCCAAAGCAACACTGGAGTGGCTTCAGAACAAGAAGGTGAATGTCCTTGAGTGGCCCAGCAAAAGCCCAGACTTTAATCCCATTGACAATCTGTGGAAAGACTTAAAGATTGCCATTCACCGACGCTCCCCATCCAACTTGACAGAGCTTGAGCAAATCTGCAAGGAAGAATGGGCAAAAATCCCCAAATCCAGATGTGCAAAGCTGATACAGACATACCCAAGAAGACCCAAAGCTGTAATTGCTGCCAAAGGCGCTTCTACAAAGTATTGACTTTGGGGGGGGGGTGAATACTTAAGTAAACAAGATATTTCAGTTTTTAATGTTTCATAAATTTTTGTTACACAATATAAATATTTTGGCCCCTTTAAATTGTTGAGTATGCTGTGTGTATCAAGGGGGAAAAAATCATTTCAGTGCATTAAAAATTCTGGTAGTAACACAACAAAATGTGACAAAATCCAAGGAGGGGTGAATACTTTCTGAAGGCACCGTACCTGGAAGATGATACTGCTTTTGGGACAGACTTCACACAGGCAATAGCACAGTGATCACTGAGATCATTGAAGGGTATGCTTGAGTGAGTAAACAGCTGAGGTTTTTTGTTAAACTTCTTTATTGATCAGATATTCCAGGTCCAGTCTAGCATTACATGTAGGTGTAATTTCATGAAAATTGCACTATAGCTCTTTATAGATGTCTACCCTTGGCTCTCTTGCCCTCCTCTGTGCAGTTCATTTAGAAAAGACTGTTATTCCAGATGAAGTTTAATTTCTGTAATAGTAGCATGCAGTCCACTAGATTTACCACCTCTATCTTTGTTACATATTTTATGAAAGACATCTATTTTCCCCCTGGAAAAAGTCTCTAACAGATGCACTGCTCACCTAATTTTGTGTCATCCTTCACCCCTATACTGTAGGTCCAGTCTCTTCATGCAAGGGACATCGCAGAGTATGGAGTAAAAGATTTTTGTCCTACCTTTGAGAAGTCCTCCATACCCCCATTGGTGTTGTTTACCATACCTCCAGGGTCCCCACCTTTGCTGCATTTCGATCTGCGCCTCTTCTGGTGTTTTTTCAAGGCATCACCAGCCTGGAATGAAATGCATGAGGGAAAAGGTCTTAATAAAGTGTAGTATCACCTATCGGTGCTCTATTCTGTTTGACCAGAAGCCCACGTTGTCCTATGCCTGTACTGTGACTCGGTCTGGACTGAGATCTGTTACTACACAGTTCTCTGCTTAACTAATATTCTATCATGGTAAATATTACAACAAAATAAAATTATTATTTGTTTTTTTATTACATATACATTCTGTGTGTGTGTGTCTGAGTTATTTCCATCTTACAGGACAATAATGATACTTTTCTGAGAACTGGTTGCTCATGTTGTTGTGATTTTACTGATCCCCTTCAAATGCCATATACCTCTTCCACTTGTCCCGTGTTTCCATAAAATTGTCAGTGGTGAGACGGAGGGTAGCAGTCATCTGCTCCATTTGATAAATCTGGGTGACCCTACGCTTTCACTTACCCAACTCAGGCACCCGAGGATCCAGCCAGTGGGCCGTTAGTGTTTTCAGGGCAGCCATAACTATATAGTGGAATACCCCCCTGTCCTCCCCCGCCTGAGCCCCGGTATAGGATGGCCTAGCATGTAATGGGTGAAGACCTCTGGCATGTGGACCCCCCCAGATCTGAGACAGCTCTTTCCTTATTTGTTCCCAGAAGCCTTGTATCTTGGGGCAAGACCAGAACACATGATAGTCTGTTCGCCTCTGCCCACAGTGCCTCCAACACAAGTCAGTATTTGTAGTTCCAAAATGCTTGGTTGTTGCTGGTACGTAAAAATATCTTAGAAGTATTTTCCACCTAAACTCCCTCCAATTCTGTGAGGCAGAGATCCTCCGATCTGAGATTTGTATTCCAGAGTCTGCCTGCCACCTAGCCTGTACATTCTTTATTGTCACCCCTTAACCTGTATCAAAAGCTTGTAGATTTGGTATATGTACCCTCCCCTGTCAATTAACCTAGTGTTCCAGTGGAGAAAATCTTCCCAACCTGTCCTTTCCCTAGTTATTCTGTGACCGCCCCCTGACCCAAACAAATAGCTCCTTACTTGCAGAAATCTGTAGAAGTCAGCTCTTTCTAGACGATATGCTTGTTGAATTGTGTGATATGCCACACAATGGTTCCCCTCGACCAACTGTTTGTACCGAGTCAGAGTATTCCTGTTCCACACTCTAAATCCCTTGTCTAGGCAACCCAGTAGGAACTCCAGGTCTTCTATTATCAAAGTCAGGGGTCCTATAGTTTCCTTATCAGTAGTATGGGGAGAGAATTTGTTAACCATGGATTATGGATCTGTTTCTTTAGCCCGGTATCAATTTTAGCCTTGAGCATTGCATGTAGGGATATTGGTAGATCAGTGTGTTTTCTAGATCATACCACCTTGAGTCCCTGCTCTGTTTTGCCCAGGTGATCCAGGTGAGGTTTATTAATTAAAATTAGGTCAATTAATTTGCCATTATCAGGGTTTTTAATGTTAGGACGGGTCACTTCCGATATGATTTGAGAAAACCCAAAGGTATCATAGAGTTCATTTAGGGGTTTGGATGCTGCAGATAGCCAGTCCATATTGAGGTCACCCACAATGATGACCTCTGAGGATAAGGAGTCTAACGCATCACTTAGGTGTTTCAGTACTTAGAGCCCTGCAGAAGGAGGTCTGTAACATCCGATGATATAGAGGGGGCCCGATTGAGTGAGCTGTGCCTTTATGGTAATACATTCGAACTCCTTGGCCATTGTGGAGGAGTCTACTGTGAAGGAAGCATACTTGTCACGGATGTAGATGGCTACTTTCCCTCCCCTTGTCAAGCTATCCTATCTAAAGACATTGTATGAGGGAATATTAATTTCATAGTACTGGGTGGAGGGCTTCAACCATGTTTCTGATGCAACCAACACATCAGGGCTGGTGTGGTTAATCCATGTCTGGATGACATCAAATTTACTGACCAATTTGAGAAGGAGCTGAGATAGGTAGAGGGGGACGAGGGTTAAGTTCAACATTACCTGCGCAAATTAGCAGGAATGGAAGAAGTTTTTTAAGGGAATTTAGGAGTAGCCTAATCAGGCAGATTCTACCTGTCCTGTGAAGACTGGGCTCAGTGGATGGGAGTGGTGTTACTCAAGTAGCCAGAGGGCCCAAGTATACATATAGGAGAGCCCTAACAGTAAGAATAGGTAGGTGTGCAGGAGTAAGAAGCGGCATAAGTTGATTATTACAACTCGTATAAGAAAATGACCCTGTACTACCCGGTACGTACAGTAGAGTGACCTGCGCTAAAGAAGGCTTTTGGATAATCTTGGGGTATAATGGGCATGGTGGGTGTTACCTTTACTGCTGCCCATTCTCATGTAGCCAGGCATCAGGGTACTGATCAAAAGTGCATTAGAGTGAACATACGAAACACACTAGGAAAGGGAGTAAGGACTGCATTTTGAGTCCTATGGTAGAGAAAAGGCTAGTGCATTGGCTAGGTCAATGAACACTGTGTGCAACGATCACTACAGCTTCTCCTTACATAAATGGAATGAGTACAAGTTCGATATATGTCTCTTTAAGAGAGAATACAAGGCATATTTGTTGATAGGCTGGAGCTCCAATGAGGGTTCAGCATCATCTAGGAAGGGGGAGGAAGAGTATTTAAAGAGTGCTGGGGGCGGGGGAGCGTGGGTGGGAGAAATATTTGATTTAAAACATTTCCCTGTACCCAAAAACCAGGTCTGTAGAAGCCCAAGGCAGGGAGACAAGAATCAGTTTATCGGAGAGAAAGTCATAACCTCATCCACCAGTCCCAGGCTAGGTTCATGCTGCTTCAGCCAATGCGCACCCCAAGATACCTTCCTGGTCCATGGCAGGCGGCACACCTGAAAAGGAGCTTCGGGTGGCAGGTCTAGCAGGAGGGTGCAGCCGGGGCAGCTTGGAGGGCCACAGCTGCGCAGGTGTTCAGGGTGCCCGGTCGGGGCTCCTAAAAATGTAGAGAGGAAGGGCAGAATTAATAATCGGTGCAGACAAAAACTAACACACAATTGGATCGGGGGAGTATCACAATTAAGCTAAAGAGCAGTTAAGCAGGGGTTGGGGGCAAGCAGCCAGCAGCACAACGGGGGAGTCGATTAGTTGGCACCATGTGGCTCCACACCCAAAGTTGCTGAGACTGCCAAGGATTCAGGGAAAAGAAGAAAAAAATTAACACTAGGGAAGGTTAGCAGCCTGGGGTTGAGCGGCCGCAATAGAAGGGATTAGAGAGGAGAGACACAGAGCAATCTAAATGTAAACAAGCACTTGCTGAAATACAGTGCAATTAAGGCAAATCATCCCATAAAAACATTTGCCCACAGCAAAGCCTGGTTACAAATATACTTAAAACAAAAATTTGAGTTAAAACATGTCCCTCTACCCAAAAAACAGATCCTTAGAAGCCCAAGTCAGGGAGACAAGAATCAGCCTATCAGAGAGAAAGCCATAACCTCATCCACGAATCACAGGCTAGGTTCATGCTGCTTCAGCCAGTGTGCACCCCAAGATGCCTTCCCAGTCTATGGCAAGTGGCTCACCAGAAAAGGAACTTCGGGCGGCTGGTCGAGCAGGAGGGAGCGGCCGGGGCAGCTTGGAGGGCCGTGGCTTAACAGGTCTTCAGTGTGCCTGGTCAGGGGCTCCTGAAAAGGAGCTTCGGGCGGCGGGTCTAGCAAGAGGGAGCAGCCAGGGCAGCTTGGAGGGCCGTGGCCACACAGGTCTTCAGGATGCCCGGTCAGGAGCTCCTGAAAAGTAGCTGTGGGTGGCAGGTCTAGCAGGAGGGAGTGGCTGAGACAGCTTGGAGAGCTGCGTCCGCACAAGTCTTCTGGGTGTCCGGTCAGGGGCTCCTGAAAAGTAGCTTCGGGTAGCAGGTCTAGCAGGAGGGAGTGGCTGGGACAGCTTGGAGAGCTGTGACCGCACAAGTCTTCAGGGTGCCTGGTCAGGGGCTCCTGAAAAGGAGCTTCGGGCGGTGGGTCTCGCAGGAGGGAGCGGACAGGGCAGCTTGGAGGGCCACGGCCACACAGGTTTTCAGGGTGCCCAGTCAGGGCCTAGTGAAAAGGAGATTCGGGTGGCGGGTCTAGCAGTAGGGGAGCAGCTGGGGCAGCTTGGAGGGCCGCAGTCGCACAGGTCTTCAGGTTGCCCTGTCATAATGGTACTGATCACACAATCATACACACACACACAGTCTCCAGTTGCCTGAAACAGCTCAGTGCAACATTTCAAAGGATGACTCCAACTGCCCTAATTATGCAGACTGGGAGCATAACGTAGCAGTCATTTCAGAACAGTGATTTCAAACAACATGAAGTCTTGCTATATTATGACATATGCAGTGAGTCCCAACCTTCAAACTGCTCTGGAGGTGAAAGAGTTAACTTTCCATGCCAGGCATGGAACGCTGAGCTCGAGCTCGGTTGAAACTCTGTCTGTTGTTCTTCAAACTCAAACCGTCAGATTCTTTACTCGGCCTCACTGAACAGTCGCTACAGAGATTTCTCCTTCTGCTCGGTTCATTTTGTCGGTTAAAGTATTGTTTTTCTCGGTTTTCGACCGAATTTAAACCGCAACCGGTCGGTTCAAGCTCTGTCTGTGGTATTTGTGAGTACTAGATAGGTTTACATTATTTCTATTCTGTGTGGAACTTGTAAACGGTTTATCGGTTTGGTTTGAACTGATCAGGTTGTTTAAAGTATCTTAATCTGTGATTTAGAGTGTGGTTACGGTTCTTATCGATTCTAAAAAAAAACAGATTTTATTACGTTTTTTTCCACAACCCGTGACATGGTTGGGAACCGATAAGAGGGTCTTGCCTGGCGGATTGCCATAAACGGGTAAGTTTGGTTAGGACTGGCACTATGTCTGAGAAACCCAAAAGAAAAACCGGGCCCACTGGGTTTCAACACTGCAGTGTGTGGAGAGTTTTGCCAAGGCTGACCCCACACCACCTGTGTTTATTGTCTGGGGTTTGACCACCCTCAATGCAGACTGCCAGATTTGTAAAAATTTTCCTGCAGCTACCCTGGAAAAGAGAGTTGGTAGGCTCAGGAAAGGAGGCCAGAAGTCCGCTGAACTGGATGACCAGCCGGTTCGGTTCAACCAGACAGAGGAGTGCCCTCTGACCAGGGCTGAACTTCCTCAGGCAAAGGAGAACCGACTCTGAGGAGTCGGTTCCAGCAAAAAGGACTAGGAAATCAGCTTGTGTGGAGCCAAAACTTTCCTCTCCAACCGCTGAGGAAATAGCCAAAGCGATTAAAATTGTCCGGTCGCTTTCCCCGGTTCCGACCGAACCGGCACCTTCAGGGAAGCGCCCGGTTTGGCCGGTTCCAGATTATGATTTAGAAGAATATTATGAATCGGAGGAGGGGGAAGAGGAGTATGAGGAGAGTGAATGTGGATTTGAAAGTCTGGATGTGCCCATTGAACCGGACATCTCCCCAGACAGACCTTCAGGAGTGTCTCCTCCTAGGCTTTCTGAGTCCCCTTCTCATTTTATGTTTTATAAAAAAGTGGCTGAAACCCTCCAGCTCCCTATGGAGGAAGCTGTGGATGATCAGGAGGAGCCTGACTCTGTGGAAATGATGGATATCCCAGAGTCTAGGAGACTGTCTATTCCCTTGCATAAATCTTTTGAGAAACAGACATTTAAAATTCTAAAAACTCCTCACACTATACCTCCTGTGGATAAGAGATTGGACAAGAGGTACACATTGTCAGGCTCTGATACAGAGTTCCTTTCACAACAATGCAGCCATGTTGGGGTAGTGCAGGCTGCAGCCTGTAACAAGGCAAATATTCCCTTGGCTTCACACACCCCGGACAAGGACTCCAGGAGGATTGATGCCATGGCAAAGAAACAGTACATGGCAGCATCCTTGGGACTCAGACAGGCAAATTATATGGCTTTTGTTGCTAGATATCAGAAATCCAGATGGGACACTGTTATGGCCCTAGCAAAACAGGTCCCTGGCCAGCTTGCCAAGGAGCTGGAGCAGGTGGCTGCTGATGGTATTGAGGCATCAAAGGTGCAATTCCATGCTGCAGTGGACTCTAATGATGTGTCATCAAGAGTCATGGCTACATCTGTGACACTTCGCAGAATGGCTTGGCTCAGATGTACTAGCCTGTCACAGGATACCCAGACTAAAGCCATGGATTTTCCTGTTGTGGGTAATTCTCTGTTTGGGGAGCAGACAGAGAATTACATGAAGAAAATGGATGAGTATAAGACCACCTATAGGAGTGCACAGGCCAAGGAAAGGCAGGCCACTCCTCAAAGGCAGCTTCCCAGGGGCAGGGGCAGGCCTTTTCATAGGCCTTTTTACCAAGCCCAGGCCTCCTCTTCTGCTTATGCCCAGAGGGGGTTCTTTAGAGGGAGAGTCAGACGGGGTCAAGCAGGCCTGCTTCCACCCCTCAGCCCAAAGCCCCTGCCAAGCAGGCACCCTGATGGGGTTGCCAGGGCCGATTCTCACCTACCTGTAGGGGGCAGGCTGGCTTACTTTGTCCAGGACTGGCAGTCTCTGACATCAGACAAGTGGGTCCTGCAAGTAATAAGCCAGGGACTGGTTCTCAGCTTCAAAAAGTTTCCAAGGATGAGAACCAGATTATTTCCACCTGCAAATCCACCAGAGGCACTTGCCCTAGAGGCAGAGGTCTCTTCCCTCCTGGCTCTCAGAGCTGTGGAAAGGGTTCCACCCCTACACCAGGGCAAAGGATTGTACTCCAGGTACTTCCTTACCCCAAAAAAGAGAGGAGAATGGCGGCCCATCCTGGATCTCAGATACCTAAACAAGCACCTTTTAAAACCAAAATTCAAAATGGTGACTCTGGGAATTATTCTACCCTCTCTAAGGCCAGGGGACTGGCTAGCGTCCCTGGACCTCAAGGATGCCTACTTCCATGTTCTCATCAGAAGCTCCCATCGAAAGTACCTCAGGTTCGAGCTGCCCTCAGGCCATTACCAGTTCAGAGCAATGCCCTTTGGCCTCACCTCTGCTCCAAGGGTATTCACAAAAATGCCTGGCAGTAGCAGTTGCTTCCCTAAGTAGGCAAAAAATTGCCATCTTCCCTTACCTGGACGATTGGCTTATAGTAGGCCAGTCCCCAGACCAGGTCAGGTTACACCTGCAGATAACTCAGCAACTGCTCACCTCTCTAGGTTTCCTTCGGAATCTTTCAAAGTCAGTTCTAGACCCTGTACAGCTCCTCACCTTCATAGGCACAGAGCTAAACACAGAGAAAGCCAGAGCCTTCCTTCCTTTGGACAGGGCAAGGACCCTGGTCTCTCTGGCCTCCTATTCACCCTGCAGGTCTCTCGACCAGCAAGGCATTTTGTACAGCTCCTAGGGCACATGGCTGCCTCTACAGCAGTAGTGCAGGGAGCAAGATTTCAGATGAGGGACATCCAGTTCCATTTGAGAGCCTTTTGGTCTCAAAGGAAAGACCCTCTAACCAAATTGATCCCAGTTACTCGAACCCTGATCCAGGCCTTACAGTGGTGGCAGGATCAGAGCAACCTGAGACAAGGGGTTCCCTTTGTCACTCAGTCTCACTCCTTAATCCTTACTACAGATGCATCCCTCTTGGGGTGGGGAGCTCACATGGGCGACCTCACTACCCAGGGATTGTGGTCCCCTCAGGAATCTCTGCTCCACATCAATCTGTTGGAACTCAGAGCAGTTTTTCTAGCACTTCAAGCTTTTTCCAAATCTGTTCAGAACAAAGTTGTACAGGTCAGAACAGACAACACCACCACAATGTGGTACATCAACAAGCAAGGGGGCACTCGGTCTACGGCCTTGTGCACTGAAGCAATGAAGTTGTGGTCTCTGGCTTACTCCCTGAACACCTCCCTTACAGCAGTTCACCTCCCAGGCAAAGACAATGTCCTGACAGATGCTCTCAGCAGGATTTCCCAGGGCCATCACAAATGGTCACTGGACCCCCTGGTTTTGGAGGTGATCTTTGCCAGATGGGGCACCCAGCAGATAGATCTTTTTGCAGCCCCAGACAATCACCAACTTCCCCTTTTTTGCTGCAGGCCCCCAGTGTTGGGCTCAGTCCCTCTGGATGCCTTAATCCTCAATTGGGAAGGGAAGTTTCTATATGCTTTTCCTCCCTTCCCTCTCCTGTTCAAAGTGCTAGTCAAAATCTCCTGTTCAAAGTGCTAGTCAAAATCAGGTGTCAAACCTGCATAGTGATCCTGATTGCTCCACATTGGGCCAGACAGCCCTGGTATCCACTCCTACTGTCCTTAGCAGTCCATCTTCCCCTGTGTCTTCCCAGGAAGCACAACCTGTTAACCTGTGCTCAGGGGAGGGTTTGGTACCCGAACCTCAAATCTCTCAATCTCAAGGCCTGGCTCTTGAAGAGTTAGAGTTTGCTGATCTACACCTCTCCCAATGTGTAATGGATATCCTGAAGGCTTCTAGGAAACCTTCCACCAGGGCTACTTATAATTCCAAATGGAAAAGGTTTTCCATATGGTGTTCTGGAAAGCATATTTCCCCAGAATCTGCTGACTTACCCACAGTCCTTGATTATATGATCCACTTAAATACCTTGGGCTGAGACCAGCTACCCTAAAAGTGCATTTGGCAGCTGTGTCTGCTTTTATTTCAGCAGGTAAGCCCTCTTCTCTTTCAGCTCATCCTGTATTCTCCAAGTTTTTTAAGGGATTGCTTCATACCAACCCTCCATTCAGGGACCCTGCCCCTGCCTGGGATCTTAATGTTTGCATTGCTCAGCTTATGCAACCCCCCTTTGAGCCTTTGTCTTCAGCAGAACTTAAGTACTTGACTTGGAAGACTATGTTTCTGGTAGCCATCACTTCTGCCAGATGCATAAGTGAATTGCAAGCTTTGTCAGTGGAGCCTGATTTTATCTCCTTTCATAGAGATAAGGTGGTCCTCAGGACTAATAGGAAGTTTTTGCCTAAGGTGGTTTCAGATTTCCACCTTAATCAATCCATATCTCTTCCAGTGTACTTCACTGACCATTCCTCCTCTGGCGAGAGGAGGCTACACAGCTTAGATGTGAAGAGAGCCCTTAGTTACTATATAGAGCGTACCAAGGGTCACAGGTTTGACTCCCTCCAACTGTTCCTGACTTATGGTGAGGTTGGTAAAGGGAAACCTGTCACTAAAAGATCCATTGCCAGGTGGATTGTCTCTTGTATCCAGTTTTGCTATGAAAAACTGGGTAAGGTTCCCCCCTCAGGCCTGAGGGCTCACTCTACCAGAGGTACAGCTGCTTCCCCTGGCTGCTGCCAGGGACATCCCTATTTTAGAGATATGTCAAGCAGCTACCTGGAAAACAGTTCATGCTTTTACCAAGCATTACTCCCTGGACATCCAGGCTAGGAGTGATGCTCGGTTTTGCACAGCTGTGCTTCAGAGCCTATTTCCTAAGTAGGTTCTGTCCCTCCTCCATGGAGGTACTGCTTTGTAGTCTGCATATGTCATAATATAGCAAGACTTCATGTTGTTTGAAGAAAAAATTACTCACCTTAGTAATGTTGTTTCTTCTAATGGAGTCTTGCTATATTATGACCTCTGCCTGCCCCTCTCAGAACCTCTGTTTTTGGGATGTGGGTGGGCAGTGCAGTGTTGGCACTCAGTAGGTGCCCACCTTGTTGTTTTCACTTCTCCTTTCTTGGGGTGCGTGGTGTTGTGTTTTTCATTTTTTGGGTCTCCTGACTTGAGTCTTTGTTTTGGGACCAAAAAATGTGTTCTTATGTTTAGTAGCCAGTTGGCTAGTGTAGGTTTACAGCTTCCACACAGGACCTCAGTGAGTTTAGCTCGTAAAGATCTGACAGTTTGAGTTTGAAGAACAACAGACAGAGTTTCAACCGAGCTCGAGCTCAGCGTTCCATGCCTGGCATGGAAAGTTAACTCTTTCACCTCCCGGAGCAGTTCGAAGGTTGGGACTCACTGCATATGTCATAATATAGCAAGACTCCATTAGAAGAAACAACATTACTAAGGTGAGTAATTTTTTCTTGGCTCAGAAATATTCACTGGGGCAGTTGGGAGAATATTCAAAAACAAGAAGGGAGCTTACAGTAATAACTATGAACTGAGCAGTTCAGGAAAAAAGGGTTAAATACATTTGTGCTCATGCTGTGGGGTTCTTCGGAAGTGTCTCACGTAAATTTCAGTTGTAAACTGCAGGACTGGGAAGCGTCACGTGTCGCATCATCTTTGTGCTCAGGCTGGAGTCCTCGAAAGCTCTTGATGATGTTCTGCCTTCTGCTGCCGAAGTAGTACAGCTCCCCTACTGGCTTCAAGTGACAACTGCATTTAAAATGTCTTGGAAAAATTTGGTAATCCACATGGATTACTAGAGGGGCAATTTTGGTATTCCGGTCAGAAAATTGTTATCCCAACCCCCGCCCCCGGGAACACCATTAAATTTGAGCCCTGCTAATGGATAACAGGACAGCGAACAGTAGGGGTTCATGAGGGGGAAGTTGTGCTAGATTAATGTAACAGAATTTTTGACAAGGTGATAAGGGAGTGGACAAGGTGGCGAGCTGTTGATCTGACCTACTTGGACTTTAGTAAGGCCTTCAACACAGTGCCACATGGGAGCTGCTACAGAAGTTAAGGAAAGGCCGAAGGACCTTAACATGTACTCCTTAGAGAACAGGAGAGAGGGGTGTGGGCACATTATTGAGACCTTTAAACGCTTCCAGGGGAAAAACGGGGTGGAACGTGGGGAGCTTTTAGGTTGAGCACAAACGTGGCTACAAGAGGGAACATGATGGAGTTGGGGGGGGGGGCGGTGTTCAAGAGTGAGGTGAGAAAGCATTTCTTCACTGAAAGGATGGTGGATAGATGGAACAGGTTGCCTAGAGAGAGAGAGTGAAAGAATTCAAGCATGAATGGGACAGGCATATGGGTATCATTAAAAGGAAGAATCCCCTGGAGTGGGGGAGCTGGGACCCCATAGGGCCTCTTGCTACCACATAGAGTAAGTAGGTGGGTAAGGTTAGTGCATACTGGACGAACCTTAGAGTCCTTTTCTGCTGACAAAATCTGTGTTCCTCTGTTTTTATCCATATTCTGTCTGAGATGGGATGAGAGTGGTTCCCTTAAAAAGCTATTTCATGGATAGAATTTGATTGATTTGGTATTAATTTTGATGATGGGGTAAATCTAACTGGAACAGCGTCCCTTTTACTGTAGTGACCTGTGAGATGAGACAACAACAGTAAGGAACATAACGATAAAAAACAAAAGTGCATTGCAGATGAGTTATACAGAGCACCTGTCCCAGGCTCAAGGTGCTTAATGAATAAATACAAAATCTTGTTGCCAAAACTCAAATGTCTACCCCCAGCAGACTTTAATTTTGACAATGGAGCCTGTAAAACTCCTGGGTGACCGAGCACAAAAGCCTGCTATCACTAAGGGCCTCCTGGTGGGTTGCCAGTAATGCCAGCATGTAGAGGATACCCAGTCCTTGTAGGACCTTATAAACCAGCATTAGGATTTTAAACGTGCCATTTAGGTGGAAGCCAAAGCAGGCCACTTAGAGCTGGGAAGATATGTTCAAACTTCGGAGTAGATGTCAGAAGCCTGGCTGCTGTGTTCTACTACACCGTTTGAAGGTAGTGTATCTGAGCTGCTGGAAGGCCATATTAGAGCCTTACAGTATTCAGTTTGCTAGGTGATGAAAGCCTGCACAAGCATGCACAGTTTGTTGTGATAGGTATGCAGCCTAGCAATCTCTTTTTTTTTTTTTTGAAAATAAGCACTCGATAATTGAGAAATCGGGTCACCTGGCTGTCCAGAATAACAGGCAGGTTACAAATGACATCCTTAATCTCCAGTTGAAACACATTAACTGTAGGTACTGTAATTGAAAGTACACCTTTGCAGATAATACAGTTGCCTGTACCAACCAATAGTAGCTGAGTCCTGCTAGGATTTAGTCTGTCAGCTGACCGCCATTCTAACTCTGATTTCCAAATGATCATTTTTTGATCACAGTCATTAAATTGTTCTGCTTGTTGGCCGGCCTGGTGGCTTTGAGGGCTGAGGTGCTGGATGTCTTACCTTGCACTGCGCTGGCGACCCATGTTCAGGAACGAGCACGAGCCGCCAGGGCTTGGCAGGGTTGGAGAAGGATTGAGCGTCCGTGGGACTGCTCTCCTTCTCCGGGGAGGGGGATATCAGTGGTCGGCATTCTACTGCCCCTCGGTGGAGACTGGGGGGCACTGCTCTGATGCTGCAGACAAGGGAGCGGAGATGGGGCGGACGCTTGGGAGGCGCACATGCGGATGAATGCGCGCGCCCTCCATTGGCGTCAGTGCACGCTTCTCCCCGCAGCGGAAACCAAGCAGGAAAAATCCCCTCAGCAGTGTGAAGGCTACCTGACGGCGCCGCCTCGGACGCGCCCAAGTTAGCTCCCTTCTGGGCCCACCCTCCAGATCTCCGCAGTGGTGGGGTAAGTACCCGCTGCGATGCGGCCTGGGAAGGCTGAGGCGGGGAGGTCCGAGCTCTGGCCATGTCTGGGGTAGCAGCCGTGAAGGCTGACTGGTTGTGGGAAGGGGGGAACCAAAGGTACAGCCCCCCCCAGCCGAGGAAATAAATGATATAAGAAAAAAAATTGTTCTGCTTGTTTACAAACAAAAAATACAGCTTAGTATCATTTGCATGCATATCAGTAAAAACCCAGTCTGTACTTTTAGATCACTTCTCCTAGCAACATCATATATACCACAAACAACAATAGGGACAGTATCGAACCCTGACAGGTGCCTAAATAAACAGCCAGAGCAGATTAAATCTCACAAGCAGGAAGTTGTGGGCGATGAGCACCACAGGTAAGGAGCTGTCTGTGTCAGCGGGCTTAGCAAAAGAGAACCAGCTTTTAGAAACAGATTGGAACATATGGAGACTCTTCTTGGAGAACAGAATGTGAGGGTAAACAGTTTACCAGAACAGTTTAAAGTTGCAGACCCAATCCCTACAGTACTCACCTGGCTCAAAGGGGCTCTAGCCCTGGATCCTAATGTGGTGATTCTGGACATTGAAAAATGTTAACGTATTACCCCAAGATGGATAATGGACCCTGCCATTCCCCACACATTACTACACAAATTTGGTTTGGTACTTCAGCAGGATGTCATCCTTGAAGGTGCTTGTACCGTTGAAGACTTTAATGTGGACAGAAACAAAATTCAAATGTTCCCTGAACTTAAATGGTATATGGTTAGGGCTTATTGTGCACGGAATTCAGTCACCTCAAAAATGTTGTTTTGCACATTCTAAAGTTGTTGTGCATGTTGTATCATCATGGCACCTGGTCCTGGCTCATGCTGACTGCCGTCAACATGCCCGCTTTCATTTTCTTTTTGGCACTTCACAATCTGGTGCCCGCTTGCTTTCCCTACCTTCCACTCTCCAGTACCCTTACACCACAGATCCGATCAGCTAAAAAAGAAAACTAGGACTTATTTGAATACTTTCTGATGCCGCTAGTGTCCAGCCCACTCAAGGTAGTGTGTGCTGTTCTGTCCGGTAACCATGACAGCACACAGTACTCCCACTTGCAAGGGCTTCATATCTCTTTCTCCCCCCTCTTCTTATCCAGACTTTTAGAAACAATATCAGCAAAACATAGGCTGAACTACAATAAGAAACATAGAAACATAGAATCTGATGGCAGATAAGGACCGCTTGGCCCACGTATTCTGCCCATTTCCCTGCCTAACGGATAAGCTGCAGATCCTAGTTAACCAACAGCCTACTTCCTCCTACCCCCCACTAGAATTGCCTTATGTCTGTCCCATGCATTCTTGAATTCCCCGTTTTTGACTTTACGACCTCCTCAGGAAGGCTGTTCCATGGATCTACAACCCTCTCTGTGAAGAAATACTTCCTCACATTACCTCTGAGCCGTCCCCCCTCTATCTTCAAATTGTGCCCTCTTGTTCTTGCACATCTCTTTTTCTGAAAGATGCTGCCCTCTTGGACTTTGTTGATTCACTTGAGGTATTTGAAAGTTTCTATCATGTCCCCCCTCTCCCTCCTTTCCTCGAGGCTATACATCTTAAGCTCCTTTAGTCTTTCTTCATGTGTCTTTTGGTGGAGACCGTGCACCATTTTGGTTGCCCTCCTCTGAACAGCCTCCACCCTGTCTATGTCTTTGTGGAGATGGGGTCTCCAGAACTGAACACAGTACTTCAGATGTGGTCTTACCAACTGTCTGTACAGAGGGCCAACAACTTCCTGTTTTCTACTGGTGATGCCTCTCCCTATGCATCCCAGTATCCCCCCAGCCCTCCTTATTGCCTTCTCACATTGCTGGCCCACCTTTAGGTCATCTGATATGACTACCCCCAGGTCCCTTTCCATTTTTGTTGTTGTCAGTATCTCACTCCCCATTGTGTACTCTTCCCCTGGGTTTTTGTTTCTCAGGTGCATTACTTTACACTTCTTTGCGTTGAATCTAAACTGCCATACATTTGACCATTCCTCCAACCTTGCCAAGTCCCTTTTCGTCCTTTCCACCCACCTTGCGTATCAATCCTGTTGCAGATCTTTGTGTCATCTGCAAAGAGACATACTTTTTCTTCCAGTCCCTCTGCAATGTCACTTATAAAGATATTAAAAAGGACCAGCCCCAGTACTGAACCCTGCGGTACACCACTAGTAACCCCCCTTTCTTCACTGTGGACTCCATTTACTATTCCCCTCTGTGTCCTGTTGTCCAGCCAGTGTTTTACCCAGGCTACCAGCCTGAGACCCACTCCCAGGATGGCTGATTTGTTTATTAATCTTTTGTGCAGGACTGTGGTAATGTAAGGAAATATTTTTTCACAGAGAGGGTTGTGGATGCATTGAACGGCCTTCCGGAGGAGGTTGTGGAGTCAAAAACAGTGGTTGAATTCAAGCATGCATGGGACAGCCATAAGGCAATTCTAGGGGTTGGGGGTAGAAAGAAGTAGGTTGCTGGTTAACTAGGATCTGCAGCTTATCCATTAGGTAGGGAAATGGGCAGAGTGGGTGGGCCAAGCGGTCCTTATCTGCCGTCAAATTCTATGTTTCTATGTTTCTAAATGCCTTGCTAAAGTCTAGGTAGACCATGTCCACGGCCCCTCCCTGGTCTACTACTTTGTTCACCCAGTCAAAGACATCAATTAGATTTGTCTTACATGACCTTCCTGCGGCGAATCCATGCTGCCTTGGGTCCTGTGCCCCACTGGCCTCTAGGTTCTCAACAGTTCCTTACTTCAGAAGTGATTCTTTCATTTTCCCTACCACTGAGGTCAAACTGACAGGTCTATAGTTTCCTGCCTCTGTCTTGCTTCCACTTTTGTGAAGGGGAATCACATCCGCCCTCCTCCAGTACTCAGGTACCACACCATCCTCCCATGATTTATTAAAAAGGATAGTCAGTGGTGTTACTAGTTCTTCCCTTAGTTCTTTTACAATTCTGGGATGAATCTCATCAAGCCTCATTGCTTTATCCACTTTCAATTTTTATTTATTTAGTTTTTGTTAACCGGGTTAGGGTGCGCTAGCAAAAGCTGACTATTTTCAGGCACAACCCGGAAGAATACATACATAAAATGAGATGAGATTATACAATACATAGTATATAGTACAGGTACATAGTATATAGTACAGGTAGGTTAGAATACAGATCAAGTCAGACAGTACTTGAGATAGTACATATAGCTATGCAGAGATGACAAAAGTGACATAAGTACATGCAAATAACAACTGAAACTGGGCTAAGTGACAGCTATAAAGACATTTTATAGCAAAGCTTGTTTAGAAGTGCAGCAATGTCTTGGGTGAAATTGGGTGGTTAGCTGTGAGGCATTAAGTGGGATCAAAGCAGGTACAGGGGTCCCGGGATAGGTGGCGATATAGTTCTTTTTTGAAGATTGGGTGGGAGTTAGCCTGCCTCGGGGCAGGAGGGAGGCAGTTCCAGGTGGCTAGGGCGGTGCAGTGAAATGCTCCAGAGCCTTTTGAAGTAAGACACCTGGGTATGGTAAGTAGAAATTTGTTTGCCGAGCGTAGTCCGTGGGCAGGTGTCTGTGGTACAGGTAGAGCTGCAAGGGAGGGGGGGGTTTGGTTACGGATTACAGAGTCTGTGAGGGTCCCTAGGGAGTATAGTCGGTAGACAGTTGGGGAGAGCCAGCCTAGGTCGCTATACAGTGTGCAGTGGTGCTTGAGGCGATGGGAAGAGGAGGCATATCGACATATGTTGTTATATGCGACATCCCATTTATGGAGAGCAGTCTTATGGGCATTAGCAAAAATGTTAGAGTTCTTTCAGAACCCTTTCTTCTGTGAAAGGACCAATATCAACCCCCCTATCCAGAGTGCTTCTATTGATTGGATTAGGTATCTCCCCCTGCTCTTCCATTGTGAATACTGAGCAGAACTATTTGTTCAGTATCCCTGCTTTTTTACTGTCACTCTCTGCCCAACCACCTTCCTCTTTATTCAGCCTCAGTATCCCTGCCTTAGTCTTTCTTTGCTCCCCAATGTACCTATAAAAGGTTTTCAAACAACATGAAGTCTTGCAGTATTCTGACTATTGCAGTTAGGTCCTGCCTTTCAACTGCCCTGGAGAACAAAGAGTTAACTTTCCATGGCCAGCATGGAATGTTCAGCGAGAGCTCGGTTGAAGCCCCTGTCTGCTGTTGTTTAAACTCCAACCGTCAGATTCTTTACTCCGCCTCACTGAACAGTCGCTCTGGAGATTTCTCCTTTGCTTGGTTCAAAACAGTCGGTTAAAGTGTCGTTTTTAGCTCAGTTTCTACCGAATTTCTGCTACCGAATCTGTCGGTTTAAGTCTCTGTCTGTGGTACCGTGAGTACTAGATAGGTTTTACATTTAGTTTCTGTGTGGAACTTGTAAATTTTGGATCAGTTCGGCTGAACCGATCAGTTTAGTTTAAAAAAAGTTTGTGAATTTACTTAGAGTGTGGTAACCGGTCCGTATCGGTTCTAAAAAGGATTTTATTACGTTTTTCCAAAGACCCATAACACGGTCAGGAACCGGATAGGGAGTTTTGCCTGGCAGATTGCCGAAAAAAAGGGTAGTTTTGATAAGGATTGCCATGTCTGAGGAAACTCCAAGAAAAAACGGGCCCACTGGGTTTCAGCACTGCAGTGTGTGTAGGGAGCCTTTGCTAGGCTGATCCCACACCACCTGTGTTTATTGTCTGGGGTTTGACCACCTCGATTCAGACTGCCAAATTTGTAAGAATTTTCCCAACGCTACCCTGGATAAGAGAGTAGGTAGACTAAGGGAAAGGGAGGCCGAGAAGTCCACTGACCGGGATGGCCAGCCTGGTTCGGTTCTGACCGAACCAGAAGGAGTACCCTCTGACTAAGGCGATACTTCTTCTGGCAAAAGGAGAGCCAATTCTGAGGAGTCGGTTCCAGTTAAAAGGAAGAGAAAAGATAAATCGTCCGGTTCAGATCCAGAAATTCATACTCCGACTGCTGATGAGATAGCCAAAGCGATAAGAATAGTGCAATTGCTAACTTCGCTTCCGGCCGAACCGGCACCATCTGGCAGGGGATCGGTTTGGTCGGTTCCCCCGGTTCCGGATTACACTTCAGAAGAATTTTATGAACCGGAGGAGAAGGATGGAGAGTATGAGGATGATGATGGTGATTATGAAAGTCTGGATGTGCCCATTGAGCCGGACATCTCCCCAGACAGACCTTCAGGTGTTTCTCCTCCTAAGCTTTCTGAGTCCCCTTCCCACTTTATGTTTTACAAAAAAGTGGCTGAAACCCTCCAGCTTCCAATGTAAGAAGCAGTAGAGGATTAGGAGGAGCCTGATTTTGTTGAAATGATGGACATCCCAGAGTCCAGGAGACTGTCTATTCCCCTCCATAAATCTTTTGGGAAACAGATAAATAAAATTCTTAAGACTTCTAACTCCTTACCTCCTTTGGACAGACGAATGGACAAGAGGTACACCCTTTCAGGCTTGGACACGGAGTTCCTTTCTCAGCAATGCAGCCATGTTGGGATAGTGCTGGCTGTTGCCTGTGATAAGACAAATATCCCCTTGGCATCACACCCCCCAGAGAAGGACTCCAGGAGGATTGATGCCATGGCAAAAAAGCAGTACATGGCAGCATCTTTGGGACTCAGGCAGGCTAACTATATGCCCTACACAGCTAGATACCAGAAGTCTAGATGGAACACTGTGCTGGCTGTGGCTAAACAGGTGCCTGACCAGCTTGCCAAGGAGCTGGAGCAGGTGGCTGCAGATGGGATTGAGGCATCCAAGGTGCAATTTCATGCTGCTGTGGACTCCAGTGATGTTTCATCAAGAGTCGTGGCTACATCTGTGGCCTTCGGAGGATGGCTTGGCTCTGATGTACTAGCCTATCACAGGATACCCAGGCTAAGGCCATGGATTTCCCTGTTATTGGTAATTCTCTGTTTGGGGAGCAGACAGAGAGCTACATGAAAAAGATGGACGAGTACAGGACCACCTACAGGAGTGCTCAGGCCAAAGAAAGGCAAGCCACTCCTCAAAGGCAGCAGTCCAGGGGCAGGCCTTTTCAAATACCTTTTTACCAAGCCCAGGCCTCCTCTTTTTCTTATGCTCAGAGGGAGAGGCAGACGGGGAATGAGCAGGCCTGCTTCCACCCCTCAGCCTAAAGCCCCTGCCAAGCAGACAACCTGATGGGTCTGCCCGGGACGATTCTCCAGTACCTGTAGGGGGCAGGCTGGCTTACTTTGTCCAGGACTGGAAGTCTTTGACATCAGATAAGTGGGTCCTGGAAGTAGTAAGCCAGGGACTGGTTCTCAGCTTCAAAACATTTCCCAAGATGAGAACCAGATCCTTTCCACCTGCAAATCCATCAGAGACCCTTGCCCTAGAGGCAGAGGTTTCTTCCCTCCTGGCTCTCAGAGCCATAGAGAGGGTTCCTACCCTACACAAGGGCAAAGGATTGTACTCCAGGTACTTCCTAACCCCCAAAAAGACAGGAGAATGGCAGCCCATCCTGGACCTAAGATATCTGAACAAGCACCTTTTAAAACCAAAGTTCAAAATGGTGACTCTGGGAATAATTCTGCTCTCTCTAAGGCCAGGGGACTGGCTAGCCTCCCTGGACCTCAAAGATGCCTATTTTTACATTCCCATTAGGTGCTCCCACAGAAAGTACCTCAGGTTCGAGTTGCCCTCAGGCCACTATCAGTTCAGAGCAATGCCCTTTGGTCTAACATCAGCCCCAAGGGTGTTCACAAAGTGCCTGGCAGTAGTGGTTGCTTTCCTAAGGAGAAAAATGATGTCCATCTTTCCATACTTGGACGACTGGCTCATAGTGGGTCAGTCTCCAGACCAAGTCAAGTCACATCTGCAAATAACTCAGCAAGTGTTCACTTCCTTAGGATTCCTCCTCAACCTTCCAAAGTCAGTTCTCGAGCCAGTACAGGTCCTCACCTTCATAGGGGCAAAGCTGGATACAATAAGGGCATGAGCCTTCCTTCCCCTGGACAGGGCAAGGACCCTTATGGAACTGGCCTCTTAATTCACCCTTCTGGTGTCTCGACCAGCAAGGCATTTCCTGCAGCTTCTGGGCCACATGGCAGCCTCTACAGCAGTGGTCCAGGGAGCAAGATTTCAGATGAGGGACATTCAGTTCCACTTAAGAGCCTTCTGGTCTCAAAGAAAGGATTCCCTTACCAAACTAGTCCCAGTGACTCGAACCCTGATCCAGGCTTTGCAATGGTGGCAGGATCAGGACAATTTGAGACAAGGAGTTCCATTTGTCACTCAGTCTCCTTCAGTGATACTCACCACAGATGCCTCCCTGCTGGGCTGGGGTGCCCACCTGGGGGATCTTACCACCCAAGGGCTGTGGTCACCTCAAGAATCTCTGCTTCACATCAGTCTCTTGGAACTCAGAGCGGTGTTTCTGGCACTGCAATTCTTTTCCAAATCTGTACAGAACAAGGTGGTCCAGATCAGAACAGACAATACCACCACAATGTGGTACATCAGCAAGCAAGGAGGCACTAGGTCTTCGGCCTTGTGCACAGAAGCAATGAAGTTGTGGTCCCTGGCCTATTCCCTGCAAACCTCTCTGATAGCAGTTCACCTCCCAGGAAGGGCAATGTCCTGGCAGATGTTCTCAGCAGGATATCCCAGGGCCATCACGAATGGACCCTAGATCCCCTGGTTTTGAAAGTGATTTTCTCGAGATGGGGCACTCCACAGATAGATCTTTTTGCAGCCCCAGACAATCACCAACGTCCTCTCTTGTGTTGCAGACCCCCAGTCTTGGGCTCAGTCCCCTTGGATGCTCTGATCCTGAATTGGGAATGGAAATTTCTGCATACTTCCCCCCCCTTCCCTCTCCTGTTCAAGGTGTTAGTCAAGATAAGGTCACAACCATGCAGAGTGATTCTGATTGCTCCAGACTGGGCCAGACAGCCCTGTTACCCCCCTGTTGCTGTCCTTAGCAGTCCACCTTCTCCTGTGTCTTCCCAGGAATTACAACCTGTTGACATCCTCTCAGGGGAGGATTTGGTATCCGAACCTCAAGTCTCTCAATCTCAAGGCATGGCTCTTGAAGAGTTAGAGTTTGCTGATCTGCAGCTTTCTCAAGGGGTTCTGGATATCCTTAAGGCTTCTTGAAAGCCTTCCACCAGAAAGACTTACAACTCCAAATGGAAAAGGTCCACTATTTGGTGCTCTAATAAGGATATTTCTCCAGAATCTTCTGGGTTGCCTACAATTCTGGACTATATGGTCCATCTTAATGGCTTAGGACTTAGGCCAGTTACACTTAAAGTGCATTTGGCAGCTGTTTCTGCCTTCTTGTCAGTGGGCAAGCCCTCCCCTCTGTCAGCCCATCCTGTGTTTTGTAAGTTCTTCAAGGGATTGCTGCACACCAATCCCCCCTTTAGGGACCCTGCTCCGGCTTGGGACCTTAATGTATGCATTGCTCAGCTTATGCAACCACCCTTTGAGCCTTTGTCCTCTGCAGAGCTTAAATACTTGACTTGGAAAACTGTGTTTTTGGTAGCCATTACCTCTGCCAGGCGTATCAGTGAATTGCAAGCCCTGTCAGTGGAGCCTGATTTCATCTCTTTCCATAGAGATAAAGTGGTCCTAAGAACTAACAGGAAGTTTTTGCCTAAGGTGGTTTCAGATTTCCACCTTAACCAGTCTATGTCTCTCCCTGTTTTCTTCACTGACCATTCCTCCTCTGGAGAGAGGAGGCTGCACAGCTTGGATGTTAAAAGGGCCCTCAGCTACTACATAGAGTGCACCAAGAGTCACAGGTTTGAGTCCCTCCAGCTGTTCCTCTCATATGGAAAGGTCGGTAAGGGCAAACCTGCCACTAAGAGATCTGTCGCCAGGTGGATTGTCACTTGTATACAATTCTGCTATGAAAAACTGGGTAGAACTCCACCCTCAGGCCTGAGGGCTCACTCTACTAGAGGTACAGCTGCTTCTCTGGCTGTTGCCAGGGATATTCCTATCTTAGAAATTTGTCAAGCAGCCACCTGGAAAACATTCCATATATTCAACAAGCATTACTCTCTGGATATCCAGGCTAGGAGTGATGCTCGGTTTAGCGCAGCAGTACTTCAGAGCCTATTCCCAAAGTAGGTTCTGTCTCTCTTCCATGGAGGTACTGCTTGGTAGTCTGCAATAGTCAGAATACAGCAAGATTTAATGTTGTTTGAAGAAAAATTACTCACCTTAGTAATGTTTCTTCTAATGGAGTCTTGCTGTATTCTGACCCCCGCCTCCTCTTAGAACCTGGTTTTTGGGATGTGGGTGGCAGGAGCAGTGTTATACCCTAGGGTGCCCCTTTACCCTCCTTTACTTTGGTGTGTGTTGTGTTTTGTTTTTTGGGTTTCCTGACTTGAGTCTTTGCTTTGAAACCAAAAAACCCTTTTTATAAATTTAGTTGCCAGTTGGCTAGTGTGAGTTTTACAGTTTCCACACAGAACTTCTAGTGAGTATTGCTCGTAAAGATCTGACGGTTGGAGTTTAAACAACAGCAGACAGGGGCTTCAACTGAGCTCGCGCTGAACATTCCATGCTGGCCATGGAAAGTTAACTGTTTGTTCTCCGGGGTAGTTGAAAGGCAGGACCTAACTGCAATAGTCAGAATACAGCAAGACTCCAATAGAAGAAACAACATTACTAAGGTGAGTAATTTTTTCTTATCCCCCGTCTTAACTGAGTTGGTTATCTTTCCTCGGTTTGGGTCTTTGCTATTCTGACTGCCTTCCCCGCTTCCTTCTGCTTTAACTGGTACACATTCTCGGTCCTGTTCTTTCTGTTTCCTTATACTTCCTGAATGCTATCTTTTTCTCCCTAACCTTCCCCGCCGCTTCTTTTGAGAACCATAGTGTTTTTTTTCTTTTGTTTTGATTTGTTTATTTGTGTCACACAAAGGCTTGTTGCCTCTGTGATGGCGGTTTTGATGTTTCCCCATTGTTGTTCCACCCCACCTTCTTGCCTGTTTGCAAGTGTTTTTCAGAGGCAGGCGGCTCCAATTTTGACAAAATCAGCCCTCCTGAAGTCCAGTACCTTCACTTTTGTATGGCCTGACTCTACAGCTAAATTTATTGTGAACCACACTGTTTGGTGGTCGTTTGTTCCCAGATGGCTACCCACTTCAGGATCGGAGATCCTCACTCCGTCCCCATTTGAGAGTAACAGGTCTAAGATTGCTCCCTCCTGAGTGAGTTCCAAAACTAGCTGTCTGAGTCATGCCCCCTGTAGGGCATCGAGAATGGCCCTGCTCTTGGATGTGGCTGCAGCAAAGGTACTCCAGTTAACATCTGGCATATTCAGGTCCCCCATCAGCAATATCTCCCCTTTTTCTGCCATCCTAAGGATACCTTCTATCATTTCCTTGTCCATTTCCTCCCCCTGAGACGGGGGTCTGTATACAACCCCTGTGCGGATTGTAGTACCATTTCTAGTCTCCAGGGTAACCCACAGTGCCTCTCCTCCCTAAGGTAATAAAGGCACATTAATGCCTACTTGATTTCTATTAAAATATATATATACATATGACCGTCTTACAACAGTGCCACTTAAAGGCAAAAAAACTACTGTAGTACTTTTTACTAAAACTACATACTATAAAAAATAAAATATGGGCGACGATACACAACTCGCCTTGTGTTTCTGTCTTGAGGTCCATACACAGTTATCTCCATCTCTCAGTGGAAACACAGGCTCATGTGTGGTCGCCCATGCATTATTCTTTATATAGCATGAGCCAGAGGCAGAAAAGTTTCAGTGGGGGCAAACACAAAGTCAGGGGGTTCAATGTACTTTTCAGTTCAGTGTTTTTAGCAAAATTCTGTGTGCAATATGGAGGGCATACTTACGTGTACAGGAATCCCAAGGACTTGGACAAATTAATATTGAAAATACAAAAAGACTTGACTGGTTCGAGGGAAGAAGGATCCAGTAAGGACTCAAGGGGACTGTCTTCTTTCTGCTTGAACTATGGTATGAGTACGGTTTCAGTGGAGCAAGGCGGCATGATTGATTGTTTAAGACTATGGAACTTTAATATCTGATCTGCAGTAAGCCACACTAGATATGTACTCTTTGCAGCAACATTTATTGTGCCTGAATAATGTGAATGTTTATCATATTGTCAAGGCCCTCAGTTCTCTGTGGCACAGTAGACCTAAGTTCTGTGGCAGGAAGTCACAGCTTCTGCAGCATCATTAGGCCTACTTCTGTGGCAGTGGGAAAAGTCGTGTGACAAATAAAGTGACAATCCCGGTTTGTTCCCAAACCTAGTCATCGGCGTCTCAAGTGGTAGTGCTGCACTGCACTGGAAGGCCAGTCTTCAAAATAGTGGAGATATTTCAAGACCCATTTTTCTTGCACACAGAATGTAGGCCTATTAGGCTTTGACACACGTCAACTCCTTGTGAGGGAAAGCTCCCTGTTCCGTCACAAGGTGTCGCCAGTGCAGTTAACACTGCGCAGTACCTTCCCAGATTAGGAGTGGTGACCAGTGTTGGGTAAGTTACTTTTTCTATTACTTTCTATTACGTTTTGGAAACTTGTTCCAGGAAGTTCTGTGCAGTCACTAGCAAGGATGGAGAAGTACTAGAAAAAGTAATACACCTTACAATTATAGTTACTTATTTCTTTTTATACAAAAACAATACAAAAATAATAAATAACTATAACAGATTACATTTTTTGAAAGTAATAGGTTAATTACTAAAGGAATAATGCCTGACAGGATGGGTGTTATGCTGGGATAACATCCCTCCTCGGGTGGTTGGGCCTGAGGCCACTGGCCAAGGGTGACCAACACCCGAGAAGGGATGTTATCCCAGCATAACACCCACCCTGGAGTGCATTATTCCTATTATACAATGGCTTGTTGTTGTATATAAAATAAAAAATAATTTTAAAGAATGTTTTTATTAGTGTGGAAAAATATTTTTGTTTCTTAAGAGGAGATGCAAAAAAGAGAGTAGGCTTCACAATGATGAGACTAGACCTGCGAACAGCAGAGATGTTATGCCAGGATAACATCCCTGCTGTGATGGCCAACTGACCAATCAAAGCCCAGGATTCTTTCTCGCGATTGTATAATTCCAAATAAATGTAATCAGTTACAGTTACGTATTTCTTTTGTATAAAAAGACATAAGTAATTGTTACTGTGAGGTGTTATTACTTTTTCCAGTACTTTTCCATCCTTTCTAGTGATTGCAAAGAGCTTTCTGGAACAAGCTTCCAAAAGTAATGGAAAAGGTAACTTACCCAACACTGGTGGTGGCACGCAACACTGCAGGCCCCATCTTTATGCTGCCCAGCTGGCTCCTCAAGCTCTTCACTGAACTTAAGTCGCTGGCACAGGAACATAGCCCACTAGCTGCTGGGCCAACGGCCATCCCTACACACATTTTCTTCATATTTCATTTTTTCTTACATTTTGAACCCAAATGTTCAACATAGCCTTTTTATGGACCCCCCTTTTGAACATGTCAGGCATCATTTATAAAATACTGACCGAAACATAGTTTTGTGCCACAAGTGTGAAAACATGTTTTGGGTAGGATTTGAAAAATGTCAGTCATGTTCATAAGGTAGTGTGAAAAATTGGCTATATTGTAAATGTGGGGTCAAAAATGTTGAAAATTACCAAAGTTATTTATTTATTTGTATTTATTTAATAACATTCGGAATTACAACCCTGGTTCACTTATGAGTGAACCTTGAACATTTTCAATATACCTTTTTAAATAACTTCTTTATTTTTTAAGATTTTGACCCCCAAATTTAATGTAGTCTTTTTATGACCCACCTCATGAACCCGGTAAGTGAAATTTTTCAAATCTCACCCAAAAGATGATTTCGCAGAATGACTGAGAAATCTCCTTTTGGTCTAGATTTGAAAAATGTCACCTACCTTGTTCATAAGGTGGGGTCACAAAAAGGCCATGTTGGAAATCTGGTAGATAAATATTGAATATGAATAGACACTGAAATATTTCAAAGTTCACTCATTACGTGGTAATTTTATCTTATTTTTCCATCAGATTTTCAACATAGTCTGTTTATGACCCCACCTCATGAACCCAGTAGGTGAAAATGTTCAAATCCGCTTGAAAAGTGGAGTCTCAGAGCGCCTGTGAAATCATCTTTCAGAACTGATTTGAAAAGTTTCACCAACCTTGTTCATGAGGTGGGGTCCAAAAAAAGACCATGTTAAAAATTTGATAAAAAAATATAAAAAAAAGGCCAAGTTAAGCAGTGTCCCAGATGCATTGGAAATACATTGACTGCACTTACTGTACCTTGTTTCCTCAGTTTGCAGTCTCAGTTCCAGGAGGAAGATGTGTTTTCATCACAAACTGGATCTGTGGCATTGGACAGGTTTTGGGTGAGTGAGGTGTGTGTGTTGGGGGGCTCAGGTCAGACTGCTAAAGACATTGATAGATTTTTTTATTTTCAGGCATAGGGACCGTTTTCTTCATTAAAGGTGACACGCAAAGAAACATTGCAACCTGCTCCTGTTCCCACATACCTTGCAATGCTGCTGCGGGAGTCTGGGTCTGCAGCGATCTTAATTTTTAATCCACTGTGTGTTTTGCTACAAACTGCTGAAACCTTCAGCCGAACATGGAAGTGCCACATGGTTCCCAATTGAGCGGGCGCAAAGAGTCATGGGTATTACACCCATTTAGTGACGTCGCTACCACCACTGCTCTTATTATAGTAGCAGTGGTGGTACTTTATTATGTTTAATTTATGGCTTCTAAGGAGGTCTTCATACCTGTAATGTTACTTACAGCAATACCTGGACTTTCCTAACCAGCCTTGAGAGAGCCGTTGAGTGTCCTTGTTTTAAATTTATGCCATTAACCAGTCCAACAGTGCACAGTGATCCTCTGCTTCTTCTTCAATCCGAAGCATTGAGACTCCTTGAGACATTACTCTGCTCTGCATAAAACAAACAAAAAAACCCCACCCTGCATATCTTACTCACAAAAGTCACTTCATCCAGTGCCACATTGATTCACTCCATTTTTTTATATTGGCACCCTTTTTTGGTCCAGCACTGTAGGACAATCCACTGCTGCTTCCTGTTAGTACTGTTGGGCCCAAATGAAGGCTTTGTGCCCCATAATGGCTTGTGTGGGCCCCAGAAAGCACTACTGGGATGAGGAACAAGCATTCTGGCCCACTAGCAGTGATAGGAAAAGGCAGTGGATCACCATGCAGGCTTCCACATATAGATGGCAGTATAAAAATAGGGTGACTCGGGCTTTCATTGCTGAATAGGAAGAGTGTATGGGACTGAGATGGTTGGGAGTGAATTTAAGTTATTATAATGCTACAAGCAGGCAGAGTAATTAGGAGAAGGAAACATAGAAACATAGACTTTGACGGCAAATAAGGACCGCTTGGCCCACCTAGTCAAAGAGTCGGAGCAATCTCTGTCTAACTTACTGGGGCAGTTTCTGTGTAATTTCTGTGGTCAAGCCCAAATTCTGTGACTGGCCTTGATTTCTGCGGCAACTGCTGCATGCCACAGAACCATAGAAAACTGAGGGCCTTGCCTATTATGTGTTGCACACTTTTTTGTTTTCCAGATGACGCTGGTGAAATTTGTTGGAGACGCCTTGTTCTTAGGCTCGTCCCCTAAGACTCTCATTACACATGACTGTGTTATATTTTATTTATTTATTTATTTCATTTTTGTTGACCGAGTAAATGCACTAGACAAGTCCTGCCTGTTTTCAGGCACGACCCGGGGGAGGGGGATACAGATGAATGGCAACTGATCTTGAACCAGATTAAGTTGTTGGTGGTATTTTTAGTGAATGAGGGAAATTTGGCCAGGACACCGGGGAAATTCCCCTACTCTTTTCGATAAGTGCCATGGGATCTTTAACATCCACCTGAACTACCACTAGTCCAGGCAGATGGGACCTTGGTTTAACGTCTCATCCGAAAGACAGCACCTCAGAAGTGCAGCACCCCTCTCATGCTACACTACAGCATCACTACTGGGATATTAACCCAAGTGCCAGATGTGGGAACTGAACCCACAGCCCTCTGGTTTCCCGGCGTCAGAGGCGAGTGTGCTGCCTACTGAGCCACTGACACTGACATGTACTGTTTGATATATATTTTTCAATATTTTTCCTCTAGGTTGTCAACACCTCTTAACTCAGGAACTCTGTACAATTTGTGGGAAAGGAAGTTGGGTGAGATGGGAGTCGCTGGTAGATGGGGGGGTCATTCTCTATAGTTTTTTTTTTCCAGTTAAACACAGATATTAGATTTCTGTTTGCTGAACAGTTTATTATATAGACATCTTCATGCTTCTGCAGTTTAGTGACAGTCATGCCGTGTTACTCTTTGTTATTAATTTTCTGGCACAGTAGTGCCACGTGGGTAGGCTCACGTGGCCTCGGTAGGCACAATATGTAAATTCCCATCTTTGTCTAGTTCTAGAATTCCAAAGCAAGCCCTAGCCCATTGGCTGCAATAGTTCAAGTAGTGTTTATTAAATTTGGGTTTATCCCCCCAAGGCTGTGACATAAGAAATGTAAAGTACAGTTACATAAGAACTTACCATAACAGTAGATCTTCAAGATCAGCTCTTGCAGCAGATTACACCATTAGAACTGAAGCCGGCAGGCAGCAGGACTCCATGGAAAACTTCTAGCTAGCTACATCCAACAGGGGACTGCCCCCGACATTTCCTGCATCATAAAAGGGGCGATCCCCCAGTGTCCCTCAGTTCTCCCATCAGAGACTCTGGCATAGTGTTGTAATTCTGATGGGAGACTGAGGATCCACTTCCAAAGGAAAACCAATAGATAGTAAGCAATATATCTGACCTCATGAGGGGAAGGTGGGTAGGGAAAGTACCTGCTGCAAGAGCTGTTCTCGAAGGTCTACTGTTATGGTAAGTTCTTATATATCTGTACTATCTTACTTCAAGATACAGCTCATGCAGCAGGTTACACCATTAGGACTAAGTCCCAGGCAGTGTGCATTAGCCCCTAGAAAATGGGAGGAGGACAGAAGAAGGGTGAAAGAAAACCCCTCATGAAAGGGGCCCCTGCTGAACAGCAAGGCCAAAGCCCACTCTGCACCTGGAGGCTATTTCCAGACTGTAGTGCCTAATAAATGTGTACACAGTACTCCAAGTAGCTACTGCACAGATGTCTGAGGCCGAAACATTTCTGAGTGAGGCAAAGGAGGTTGCCAATCCTCTGGTGGAATGGCCCTTTACCAGTCCTGGTAAGGGCTTGTTCTGTTTCTGATTTAACAAAAAACAATGCAGTTTACCAACCACTTTGAGAGTGTCGGTTTTGACACCAGTGTCCCTAACATCCTGGGGGCAAACAAAACAAACAACTGATCTGACTTTCGGTGCAATCCAGTTCTAGTCGGGTAATATCTGAGTATCATGTGCACATCCAATATGTGCAGGAGAGCCTCTCCTTTATTAGAATACTCCGGGTAATGAAACAGGCAAGGGAATCTCTTGGTTGAGAGTAAGCTCTGACACTACCTTAAGTAAAAGCTTAGATTTGGTCCTTAAGAACATTCTGTCATTATGGAAAATTAAATATGGTTATTTACACATATGTGCCTGGAGCTCTGAAATTCTTCTGGTTGAAGTAATTGCACCTAAAAATAGCGCATTCCAAGAGACAAAGCGTAGTTCACAATCCGTGGCTGGTTCAAAGGATGGTAGTGTGAGTTGTTCCAAAATAAAAAGAAGATCCCAAGGGGGATCGGGTCCCTAATGGCAGATTTTAAGTGTAAGATGCCACACAGAAAAATACGTGACAGGTCCAGTTGGGCCAGGGGATTTATCCCCGAAAGGTGCATGGTAAGCAGACAGTGCTGAAAGGTGCACCTTTATTGAGGAATAGCTTAACCCTGTGTCTGATAAGGAAAGAAGGTACTCTGTGTCACAAACGCACAACACAGGTCAAGCCCTCTGCTCCCACAGTGCCATCCTCAGAGTACAATAGTGTGAACAGGTAACAGACAGGGTAACCCTCCTGTCTGCTTTGGGTCAGAATCACCTTTAACCTCGAGCTCTGGAGGGATTCAAACTGTGAACCTTATGCTAGCATACCCAATGTACAAGCTCAGATATGTATGCTCTTCAGGGCTGCAGTACAATCTTTCGCCAGGGGCACCCAACCAGTTATCCAAAATGAACCCTTAAAACTCTATAAGAGACCTTAGGTATATTCTTACCTTATTATATAAGCTCAGTACACAATCAAGCTTTTTAACAGCTGTCAGACTTAACCACCTATACATCACATGCAAAAAGCAACTGAGAAGATGCCCAGGCAGTATTTGAAAAAAATGGTTGTTTACTAAAAAATATGATAAAAAGGTAAAATTAAACACAGAACAATATATTATACAGTGTACAATTATGTAAAATAAACAGGAAGTTACAGACAAAACACTCCTACCGCAAAGACTTAATTTCTTTCTAAGTATTACCTTTGTGAGTGTGTTTAAGTTGGAGAGAACTTTGTCTCAGAGCCCAAGATGATATGACACTTTTTGCCCAGATGAATGTTCATGTGAAACTCCATCTCTCCACCCCCTTTTGGTGTGTCAGCTAGCACCTCCTTTTAGAATTAATTCTAACATAATTTCTATCAGGAGGTATTTTTAATTAATGGTAACATCAGAAAAAAAAAAATTTCCTAAATATGACATCCTTTAATCAAACATTTCTCTTTGAACTTAATCCTACCATTTGTCACTACTGTATTTCTCGGCTGCATGTCAAGATTTTAGAGGAACCTGCTAAATTACTCTTCATCCTGTTACGTCATAAACTTTATGTTTGGTTTCAACTTCAAAAGCCTGGGCAGGTCATAAAAAGGTAATAAAATGCCCTCTGGAAGGAAGGCAGTTAATTAGTTTTTTTCCCCTGGTCAGTTTAATGATATCCTGTAGTTCCAGCTACTGACCTTTAAAGTTACAGGCCAAATCTGCTAACTTGTGTGAGGCAATTTCATACACAGACCATTTATTTATAATACAATATCATACAATAATCATAAGCAAGGGGGCAGAGCGTCACACTCTAGTACCGATTTCACTGGGCAAGTTAGAGGGTCCAGGCCATGTGCCAGGGACCAAAGGCAGAACCTGTGCCATTTCATGGCATATGTGGCTTTAGTAGAGGGTTTTCTTACAGCTGCTAGGACATTGGCCACTCTGTCAGAGACATCATGGCGAGAGATCGCTAAGTCCTCAGGAGCCAGGAGTGCAGGTGTAGAGATCGCAAGTCTGGGTGAACCATAGACCCGTTGTCTTGCGACAGTAAATGTGAGATGAGGGAAAGAGGAAATGGAGACTCACTCGCTAGTTGATGGAGTAAGGGGAACCATATCTGTCTGGACCAATAAGGGACCACTAGAATCATGTCTGCTCCTTCGTTCTGCAATTTGAGCAGGACTCTCTGGATCAATGGAAAGGGAGGGAAGGCGTAAAGGAATCTGCCTGTCGAGGAAGGGCACAACGTGTCTCACCAGAAAACACCAGGCCCTGGATCTAGCGAGCAAAAATTGGCAGTTGTGCATTGTATGGGGAAGCAAATAGATCTAGTTCTGGCGTTCCCCATTTTGCAAACAGGGTGTCTGCAATATGTTGTAGGAGCTCCCATTCACGTGCATCGGATCTGGATCTGCTGAGTAGGTCCGCTAGCGTGTTCTGCAACCCTGGGACATGGACTGCAGACAGGGTAATATGGTGGTCTGTTGCCCAATACCATACCCTCATTGCTTCTCAGCAGAGCTGGTATGAATGAGTGCCACCTTGTTTATTGATACAGAACACTACTGACATATTGTCCGTTTGAATCAGTAGGTGCCCTGGGGAAAGTACTGGTCTTGGTGCTTGCAGGGCGTAAAGAACTGTCCTCATCTCCAGGATGTTTATGTGGAGGGAACCCTCTGTTCCAGACCATAGACCCTGGGCCCTTTTGTTGCCCAGATGAGCTCTCCAGCCTGATCCTGACACGTCCGTGGTCAGAGTCATTGCTGGTGTGGGTGACTGGAATGGGACTCCCACCGCAAGGTGTTCCTTAACTAGCCACCACTGCATCACTTGGTGAATAGAGTTGGGGACTGAGACCATTTGGTCGAGATCATCCTGGTGTTGGTCCCACTGGACTCAGTGTCCATTGAATGGTTCGCATGTGAAGGCGAGACAGTGTAGCTGTGGCTATTGCTGCTGCCATGTGGCCCTGAATGCGTAACATGGTCCGTGCTAAGACCTGTCTCTGTCCTGGGATATGTCTTGTTAGGTTCCTTAGGCGTTTTGCTCTGTCATTCTCCAGGAAGGCCCTTCCTTTCGTGGTGTCCATCACTGCCCCGATGAACTGTAGCCTTTGGCAGAGTATGAGGGTCGACCTTGTCAGGTAAATAGTGACACCTAGGTCTTTGAGTGTTGAAAAGGTATCCTTTAGTGCCTGAAGCAAGCCTTCCTTGGATGATGTGATCAGCAGCCAATCATCCAGATAAGGAAAGACGTAATGGCCCCTTCTCCTTAGGGCCATGGCTACTACTGCTAGGCATTTGGTGAAGACCCATGGAGCTGATGACAGCCTGAAGAGTAGTGCCCGGAATTGGAAATGCCAACCCTGGAACTCGATTCACAGGAATCTTCTGTGGTGTTTTGCGATCAGGATATGGAGATATGCTTCCTGCATGTCCAGTAATGCGAACCAAGCTCCCTAGCGTACCATCGGGATCAGGCTTGGTAAGGTGACCATCCTGAAGCGTTTGTATGCCACAAAGGTGTTCAGATTGCTGAGTTCTAGTATTGGGCGTAAATCCTCTGTCTTTCTGAGTACTAAAAAGAAGTGGGAATAGTACCCCTTTCCCCCTTTAGATCCATGGGACTGGCTCTATGGCCTCTTTTGCTGGGAGAGCCTGCATCTTTTCCTGGATCAGCATTGCATGCTGTTTTGAATATCGGGAGAGAAGCGGTGGTCTGGACGGTGGTTGCCCGGTGAATTCTATAGAGTGCCCTCTTTGAAAGAACAGAAGGATCCATTGGTCGGACATAATGTGCTGCCAACCTGGTATGAGTTTGGAGAAATGGCCCCCGACCGTTTCTTCCCCCGGGGCTGGAGGGAGAGGAGGGTCTGTCAGAGTCAGGCAGTGGAGGGGGAGGAGAGGTTTGCCTTAGGAGATTTTGTGTTCCTTGCACCTGCTCCTCCTGCAGCTTGAGAGGGGCCCTTATGGCCAAAGCCTCCTCTCTGCTGTTGTACGAATCGAGGCTGTTATCCCTGTTTTCCTCTGATATGGTTCTGCTGCCTCTGAAATGGCTTCAGCTTTGGTCTGTGCATGGCTTGTATGGTCCGAGCTGCCTTTCTGGCATCTTGTAGTTTTGTTATTATCTTTTCGGATTCCTCTCCAGAAAGAACCAAGCCTTTGAAAGGGACGCCTAATATGCCCTTCTGGACGTCTGGCGTAAAGCCTGATACCCTCAACCAGGAGTGCTGTCTTAGGCACATGCCTGATGCTGCACTTATTGTGGCTGAATCCGCCGAATTGTATGCCGCTCTGAGCACCTGTGTGCCCACATCAGATCCTGTCAGATCCTGGAGAAGCTTTGTAAGGTTCTTCTTTTTGGTCTCCATCTGGAAGATTCCTGACCAAATCTTGGCCTTGTTCCCACAGGGCATTTTGGAAATTGCACATGCCCCCATAATGCAAAGCACCATGGACTACATATTGAAATCACCACAGAATATTATGGGGAGGCACTGGGGGTGTCAAACAGATGAGGAGCATACTGATGAGTCCTGGTAGGAAGGCGAAAACTTGTCTGTGTCTCTGTTGCTAGCTTTGCAAACTGTGTGAGAGGCCTTTTGGCACCATGCATTTTTGCTTAAAGGTGAACCAGCATAATCTGTGGTGATTTGCATATGCAGTACATGATGCTTTGCATTATGGGGGCATGTGTGATTTTGTATTTCTTTGAAACTTGGCTTCCCGGCCAATGCCTAGTGGGGTAATCATTGCCTCAGTGCTTATGCACATAGGTTCTTTGTCTTTTAACTTGTTTTTTGTTTTAATTGGGTTCACCACAACATAACCCAGATAGACCATCTCAGGGTAGCTAGTTCATTACACTGGGGTGTCAAACAGATGAGACATACTGATGAGTCCTGGTAGGACGAAACACGTGTCTATGTCCTCTTTTGGCACCCTTTGCAAACTGTGTGAGAGACCTTTTGGCACCATGCATTTTTGCTTAAAGTTGAACCAGCATAGTATTCTGTGGTGATTTGCATATGCCATCCATGATGCTTTGCATTATAGGGGCATGTGTGATTTTGTATTTCTTTGAAAACTTGGCTTCCCAGCCAATGCCCTTTGGGGTAACCATTGCTTCAGTGCTTCTGTGCAGAGGTTCTTCGTCTTTTAACTTGTTTTTTGTTTTAATTGGGTTCACCACAACATAACCCAGATAGACCATCTTAGGGTAACTGTTTCATTCCACTGGGGTGTCAAACAGATGAGGCATACTGATGAGTCCTGGTAGGACGAAACAAGTGTCTGTCTTCTGTTGGCACTCTTTGCAAACTGTGTGAGAGGCCTTTTGGCACCATGCATTTTTGCTTAAAGTTGAACCATCGTAATATTCTGTGGTGATTTGCATTATGGGGGCATGTGTGATTTTGTATTTCTTTGAAATTTGGCTTCCCGGCCAATGCCCTTTGGGGTAACCATTACCTCAGTGCTTGTGCACAGAGGTTCTTTGTATTTTGAAATTGGACCATGTGTGTCAAGGAGTTTAATGAGCGGATGGAACATGTTGCTGATGCATACGTTTTCCACCCCATGGAGTCGAGCTGTTTGGACTCCTGGTCCGGGGGCTGGGTGCTCAGATGTTGTGGCCTCTGTGATCTATCATTTGTGGCCGTGATCACCACAGAATCTGCCACTGGTTGCTCTCCCAAATAAGGGTCCTCCAAGGGAGCCCGGTATAGGCGATCCACCTTTTTAGGGACTGCCAAGGAAGTGAAGGGGTGCTTCCAAGCAGCTTTGGTCTCAACCTGGAAGGTATCTGCTAACGGCGGGACCACCACTGGTTTGGGATCCTTTTGTCTTGGATAATTGGCAAAGTGTCGCCTCTCAGGATCTAAGTCTTCGCATCCCACCCCATGTTATCTTAGATATGCCTCATTACTGTATATCCATACACATTGGGGATCTAGGCAAATCCCTTGAATCTGGTGAAGGGATGCTGAAGGGAGAGCCTGATCTGGAGGATACATAAGAGGAGGAGTGAGACTCGTCCAAGGATGAGGAATCTGACCTCCTGTGGTGCTCTTTGAACCTGTGCACGCTTGGTGAGCGGGAAGGGTTTGTGATGGAGACCTCAGCTGCTTCTTTTCTTTATGCCTCCTTGACCTGTGCATGCTTGGTGAGTGGGAATGGGTCTGTGGCAGAGGCTGCTTTTTCTTCCTTAGACGAGCCGCTAGGTTTTAGACTTTCTTCTCCAGGGGGGTGGTCTGGTTGGACTTTTATCTTTTGGAGGAGGTTGGTCCTCCACCGGCGGTTTATTAGGAACAACATCCTTCCTGATGGTTTCCCACCAATAAGAAAACAATTCCTTTTACCTCTGAAATGTTGAGGAACAACGTCTGTCCTGGCATCTGCCTCTGCAGTGGGGTTGTCTGACCGTTTCCTGAGTCTGACAGTCTGTGGCCTGATGCATCCATTTTCTGGTCCTTGGGTGGCGTCGGGTTGTGTGGGACGTTGCTTTGTCCCTGTCTCCCGACATGTGGTCATCACTTAGATGTTCGACCCCTGCGTCGGTACCTTCCTCATCCGAACGTCAGGATGTGCCGACGCCCAGTATTGACGAGGTGACGTCCCTTTTCTGGGAGTGGACCTCAGTTGGAGGTTGTTGGTCCTTGGGACGTTTTGTGGGCATCTGGTCTGATGTCCACCTAGGGTCTGAGGTCTGCTTAAGGGACGCAAGTTCTGAGGTCCATTTAGTGGACGTCCCCGAGGTACCTGTGGGGAGTTGGGAGGCCAACCTCCATTGGTCGGTATCCCGACGCTGGTCCAGGGAATCGGGGCCTGTAGCAGAGGCCGACTTGGAGGGCGCCTTGACTGAGTGATCTGTAGAAGCAGATCGACCTGTGGAGCCCGAAGGCTGGCTGTGAGTGTGGTCTTTAGGCTGGACTTTGAGAGGCTGTAGGGTGGATGCAGCACCAGAGCCACCTGACATCTGGACTTTGGTCGGCGGAGGTAGGATCTTTGTCAGAGGTGGAGATCTGTTGGAGCGGGTTGAATCCGAGCTCCCCCTGGAGTCGGATGTCCATATGGATGGGGAGTGCTCTTTCTCCCTTCCCCTCTGTTTTTCCTTATGTTTCCCTGACTTATGAGAGGACGCTTCCTTGGATGAGGTACTGTGTTGCACTGCTGCTAATTTCTTTTCTAAGAGAAAAGTCTCTAAAACTTTTTTGGCAGCGGATCCCCATACGACTGTTAAAAGTTTTGGCAAATGGGACAGGACTTAGTGTCATGTTTCGGACCTAGGCACCTGACACAGGCTGTATGCTTGTCCATAAATGGGATTTGTTTGCCACGAGCATACTTTGAGGAGTGCCTTTCAATGGATGACGTCGGGGAAGACGACATACAGAAAGGAAATGAAGTAGAACTTTTTCGAATAAAACAAATAAAAAGGAATACTTCAGTAATGGCATCATTCAATAGCTGAAGGCATCCATGAAGCCGATGCTTACGAGTCGACGGCGGGAAAAGAACTGAGCGTCTCTGGGGGACTGCCCCTTTTATGATGCTGGGAACATTGGGGGCGGTCCCCCGCTGGATGTAGCTAGCTAGAAGTTTTCTGTGGGGTCCTACTGCCTCCCGGCTTCAGTCCTAATGGTGTAACCTTTTGCAAGAGCTGTATCTTGAAGTAAGATCGATCAGTTCTACTGTAACTATTCTTGTATGCTTATTTTATTTTCATCTATTTATTTAGGGTTGTAACCATTGAGCATGGTTTATTTACAATGGTGAACCATAGGAAGCATGTAACAAACATACAAGTTACAGTAAACATTCATAAATATAGTATACACCGCTTATAACGGACATGTTGGGGATGCTTGGTATTGTCCGTTATAGGTGGGTGTCTGAAATATCTTAATACTATATACCGAGTATGCACCATGTATGCTTGAGCACCAGCTAGAAAACGCAGCTGGTTATATTACATTGCACACTGTTACAGTTTTTAAAAAAGAACAAGTACTGTACTTAGCAAAAAAAAACAAAAAACTTTAGTACATAATGTTTCTTACCGACATTGTGGTTGGATTGGGGGGCTCCTTAGGAACTAAGTTAGGAGCCATGATGTCTAAGCAACAGACTCTGCAACTGTCAGTGAACTGTTGAATAATAGGGGAATTACAGGGGAAATACGGTATCAGGGGATGCAGTCAATGCTGGCTGATCGGGGAAGCAAAAAAAGATCCAACAAGTCATTTCAGTCTTGCAGATAATGAGCACTGCCAATAAGAGCATGTTCTCAGGACTAGCCAACTCAGCTGGCCCAGTGGTGCTGAGGATTGAGGCGCTGGATGCCACACCGCGCGTCACGATGGTTCAGGTATGGACTCGGGCCGCTGGGAGCCGGCAAGGGAGGGAAGGGTTTGAGCATCTGGGGGACTGCTTTCCCTTCCCTGGGGAGAGATCCAGGTCTCGCTCTGCTCCCTAGCGGCCCCTGATGGAAATCGGGTGCTGAGCAGGGATGCAGTGCTGCTACAAGGGGCAGGAGCGAGGCAGGCATCGGTACGCAGGTGCCATGATGTTATTGTACATCCGCGCTCCTGAAGGGAAATGAAAAGGAAAAATCCTCGTAGGACTGGGGAGGTGATGAGGGCCCCAGGCATCTGGCCTCACGTCCCCAATGCTGGATCATTACTCCAACGGTCCCAGGCACCACCCACACAGGATGGACCCTCTTAATTTCAGAAAGAGCCACCAGTTAGGTGAGGTGGGCCTCCAGGGGGCTGGAAAGTCCTGGTGGGGGGGGGGGGGAGTAGAAGGTCCAGATCGAGTGGGCATTTCTGAGAGATGCCCCGGTCCAGCGGAGCAAAAATCGAGTTCAGGGGAAAAAACAAACAGAAAAAAACCAAGCCAACTCAACTTCCAGTGCCTGTGGTGTATTTTTAATTTTTCTGGCCCGGTCCTCAAGACCCCTACAGAGAGCTCAGCCCTTCCCTGCCACCATCCACAGTCTTACCCCACCCCCCAGCGATCACATCCAGACTAAGCCCTAGCTACACCCCAGGGTGGAGCCCGGAGTGAGCCCCCCCCCTCCAGCAGACACTGAGATCAGCAGAATGGCGGCAGAGAAGGGCGTCGTGGCTGGGGACTGGATTTTTCAGTCCTGCAGGAGAGTTTGTGGTGGATTATCGGCCTCCAGTCTCCCTCGTGGCATGATTCTGTATGCTTTCTGAAAGCAGAAGACCTCCGGATGTCCTTCAGCAAGTAGTTTTTCTGATAGCCATTCTTTAATAAACATCTTGGGATGGTCTCCCTCAGCACCCTCCAGTAAGCCCAATACTCGAATATTTGCTGCTCTAGTTTGGTTCTCTAGGGTTTTGAGATGTGCTCGAAAATGTTGAGCCTCTTTAATCGCCGATGCAGAAGCACCCGTTGATGTTGCCACCTGTTTTTTTTAACTTCGAGCATTTTGACTTTCAGGCAGTCTATTGTGGTTTCCACTATGGTGACCCTGCTTGTAAAAATGCCCATCTTCTGATTTAAATCAGAGATCATTGATATTAATCGCTGCATCTTGATGCCTAGGGATTGCATCGTTTCAACCCCCGAGTCCAGACCTGAAGTACCTTCGGCAGGTCCAGTAGAAGTCATAGACGAACTCACAGTATCTTGTTTGCCTTTGAGTTGATTGGAACCTCCTCTGTCTCGATGTGGATTATCCATTTGTAGTCTTGATGTTATCTCTCCTATGGGCCTCTTTGAGTCTTTTGTGTAGAAATAAGTAGTTTTAAAGTATATTCTATGGAAATCTGTCGGAGCTCCTACAAAGCGTGTCTTATCAGTTCGGGCTCCACAGCACCCCCTGGTGTATTTTTTAAGTGTAAGTTGGTGTGCGGCAGACTTATGTTGGTTATTTTTTGCAGTGTGTGCAGACTAGAGTCATCAAAGTAAACAATATTGTGGCTATCATTGTAGACAAATATACATACCCGCTAGAAATCCATGCTGTCCGATTGACAGTGGCTATGTTGGAGTGAGGTAAGTAGGCTTAAAGCAATGGCATGGAAGATGGTTCATATAATGCGGGACAGAATCGGCCATCTTTTCTCCGTGAACTCCACTCACAGAGGAAGTAAGTGCCCTCAGAAAACCAATATATGTTAACCTGCTGCGCCCCACATCTGTTAAAGTAACATTATCACCTAATTAGCAAAGCCTTCCCCACTCAGCCTACTCAAGCAAATGTATGCTTAGGAGGTAAGAAATGTGCATAATATAAACAGTGGCTGGACTGTGAAACCCAACCATCCCAGGTAAAAACAAGAATTAATTAGTTGCTAAACAGTCAAATATGTCTATGAGACATTCTCGTCTTCTGATGCTGGCTCACCCCATGCTGATTAGTGTGCTTTAATCTTCTTCACTTAACTTTCACGCTTTTCCAGAATCATCGAAACACAGAAGCATTGTCATTGATGGCAGAATAAGACCAAAGGGCCATATAGTCTGCCCAGAATTCCCTATCTGCTCCTGATCCTATTGTTGATCTGGGGTTGAGCAACCATCAAACCCTTCAATCTGTCCCGGCCATGCTTAAAAACGTTATGGTCTTGGAGCCCACCACCTCTGCTGACAAACTGTTTCACAACTCCACCACCCTTTCCATAAAATAGAACTTCCGTACATCCCTCTTAAACCTTCCCCCTACCAGTTTCCCCTCGTGACATCGGGATCATGACTCTACTCCTGCTAACTAGTTCCCTGCTGTTCACCTTTTTTTTTAGGTCTCTAATATAACCTTCCCCCCACCCTGCATGGTCTCTAGTGAGTACATGTTCAGGGCCTTCAGGCGATCTTCGTGAGCTCTGCTCTAACGACCCTGGATCATTTTGGTCACCTTGCATTGCACCATCCCCAGCCTGTCCTCATCCTTCCTTAGGTCAGGAATCCAGGACTCCAGAACTGAGCACAGTATTCCAGATTCGGTCTCACCAGTGACTTGTATAGAGGTAGTAGTACCTCCTTTTTCCTGCTGTCAATACCCTCTCCGATACATCCTTGCATCCCATTAGCCTTACTATAGACCTTGTTACACCGGTTTAATTTTTTGAGGGCGTCACTAAACATGACTCTCAGGTTTGTTTCCTCTGCCGTAGTAGTGCTCAGTTTAACCACTCCCATCCAGTACTCCGTGCTGCTTTTTTCACCCATAGGTGCATAACATTGCATTTTTTGGCATTGTATTTCAACTACAAACCTTACACCACCTCTCTAGCCTTTGTAGATCCCTCTGCATCTCCGTGATTCTTTTGTCGCCATCTGTCCTATCATAGAGCTTTGTGTCATCTGTGAAGAGACACATCTTGCCCCAGATACCCTCTTCAGTGTTGCTGATGAACATATTGAAGAGGACGGACCCTGTACAGATCCCTGCCCCCCCTCTTCTGATTTGACCCCATTTGCTACAATTCTCTGCTGTCTCTCTTTCAACCAGTTTCTTGTCCATCTAGCTACATCCCTAGCCACACCCAGGTCCTCCAGCTTCTTCAGAAGTCTTCTGTGTGGCATCTCATCGAAAGCCTTACTGAAATCGAAGTAGGAATAAATCCACAGTGTGGCCCTTATCTGCTACCTTTTGTTACCCAGTCAAAGAACAGTATCAGGATGATCTGACAAGACCTCCCTGCCACAAACCCATGCTGGTTACTGTCTTGTAGACAATTGCTCTTTAGGTTGTCCACAAGGTCTTCTTTGATCAGTGACTCCATCAGTTTACACACTGCAGATGTAAGGCTGATAGGTCTGTAATTCCCTGGTTGCTCCTTGTCTGCCCCAAACCTTGTGTAGCAGGACTAAAACCGCTAACCTGCAGTCTTTTGGAACTACTCCTGTCTGAATTAAACTATTGAATTGCCTTACTGGGGTTCAGCCAGTTCTGTAACCAATCCCATGAGCACCTTTGGGTGCATCCCATCAGCGCTTGGAGATTTATTTACATTTAGAGTTTCAAGCCCCTTATGGACCCTTTCTCTGGTAAATACTGGTAGCCTCATTTCAGGAATGCACCTGACAGCCGTATTGATGCCACTTTCAGGCAGAGGCCCGCTGTCTTCCCTTGTGAAGACAGAACAGAAGAACTCGTTAAGGATAGCTGTTTTTTGTTCATCTTCCTCTTGTACCCCCCATTTTGTAGCCTAACTGCCCCTCCCTGTTTCCTTCTTTCTTCTTTAATAGATCTGAAGAATGTTTTCCCTCACCCTTGATCCCCTCCGCAATATTCAGCAGTTTGCCTTTTTGCTTTCTGACCATCGTCTTTGCTTCCCTGGTTTTTATTTAATGCTCTCCCCATTCCTTCCCTCTTCTTTTCCTTGTACCCGGAGAAAGACTTTTTCTTGGACCTCACTGCTTCTCTGACCCTTTCTGAGAACCGTATTGGTTTCTTATATATGTTTCGTTTCATAACGGTTCTCGTGCATGACTTTGTTGCCTCGAGAATGACCTCCTTCTAACCCCAGGTATTCTTCTATATTCCTAACTCTCTGCAGTCAGTCTCCTAAACAGAGCTGCCCGGAGAAAATGAAACTATATGCAAATGATAGAACTATCATTGGCTCGTGACACATATTCAAACTGCTGCCCTTATCAGCTGCAACGTTCCATCAATGTATCAAATTTCTTTCTCCGCCTGACAAGTCAAGACGCCCAGGAGACTTTCCATATCAGTCGTTCCTTGTGGTTCTTCACTGACTATAAGTAGTTTCTTATATTATTATTCTTACTGCTCAAGAAGGCGGATAAAAAGTACCAACTGGACAGACAATGGGCTGAATTCCTTTTATCTCACCCTGATCATCAGGTAATAGTCCAGCAAGCAGCCTGTGAGAAGGTGAGGGTTTCTTTAGCTTCTCACCCACCTGAGAAGGACTCTCGCAAAATAGACAGCATGGCAAAGAAAGGTTATTTAGCTGCTTCGCTAGGAGTAAAACAGATTATCTACCAGACTTACTCAGCACAGTACAAATCACTGTGGCAGTCCGCGTTGGCTGTGGCAGAGAAGGCTCCTTCACCTCTGTCTGATGATTTGGCTGAAACAGCCACGTTCGGACTTGAAGGAGCCAAGTACCAATTTCAAATGGTAGCAGATGCAAACGATAGTGCTGCTAGATGGATGACCCTTACCATAGCCCTTAGAAGGCTGTCATGGCTTAGGGCTACTAATTTAACACAGGATACCCAGGCTAAGGCCATGGATTTCCCTGTAGAGGATCGCTCATTATTTGGTCAACAGACTGAAGCATACTTGAAGAAGGTGGATGAATGTAAGGCCACCTATAAGAGTAATTCTTCAAAAGAGGGGCCTTCTTCCTCCTATAGGCCATATGGAAGGGAAGGCAGAGGAAGGGCAGTTTATAGTAGGCCTTTTTACCAGGCACAGGCTGTCCCCAGTATCAACTATACCCACAGCAGACTGGTATTTCAGGGCTAGAGGAAGAAGGTGCTCTAGGAGAGGTTCCCAAACTACCCGAGCTCAGCCTCAGGCAAAACATAACCCCTGACTTAATGATCAAGGCCACCTTCCCTCTACCAGTAATCGCTGACATCCGAGTGCAGTATTGGGGGGTGCTGTACCTCTGGGGTGTGCCGTCCTTTGGATCAGACCTTAAACCGAAGTCCCTTCTGCCCATCCTGGTGTTGTCCTGGTGGGTGTCCAGGTGGAAGTAAAAGAACCCAGGGCACTCTTCGCAAAGAGCAGAGAACATTCCCAGTGTCCTGGCCAACATTCCCCTTCCCATAAACAGTTTCATGCAATTATCCAGGCTGTGTGTGGATGATGATGTGCGATATGGCCACCACCACACATTCAGTCATTTCACTACCAGTCTAGCATTGCTTGTAAAGCACTTTGGGATACTGTCTATGAAAAGTGCTTTCCTGTACTAGTTGTTAAATGTACTATTTCTGATGTTCTGTATTTTTTCATCATGATGTGGAACCTCTGTAAACGAGCCTCTGGCTCAAAGGTATTTCCGAAAACTAATAAATAAATACTTGTGGCTTCCCATCCTCCTGAGAAGGACTCCAGGAGAATCGATTACATGGCTAAGAAAGCATGCTTAGGCTCATCTCTGAGTGTCAGACAGGCTTCTTACATGGCATATGTAGCAAGATACCAGAAGAAGCTATGGGAGTCAGTATCCTTGCTGGCTGCAAGGGCTCCAGCTGATCTGGCTGCAGACTTAGTGGAGATGGCTAGGAATAGAATAGAGACTTCAAAGTAACAATTCCACTTGGCTGTGGATGCCAGTGGTACGGCATCCAGAGTTATGGCCACTTCTGTATCCTTGAGAAGATTTTCTTGGCTCAGAGTCACTAATCTTTCTCAGAATACCCAGACCAAGGCTCTGGAGTTTCCTCTGGCACAGAATTCCCTTTTTCAGGATCAAACAGAGGCCTATATGAGGAAAATTGATGAGTATAGAACTTCCTATAGGAGTGCTGCAGCTAAGGAGAAGGCTGCCACTCCTCAGAAACAACAAGGTAGGGGAGGCAGGGGCCGCCCTATCAGAGACCTTTCTATCAGGTCCAGGCCTTCCCTGCTTACTAGCAGCAGCATGGGTACTTTGGGGGAAGGGACAGGAGAGGTGCCAGTCATTCCGGCCCTTCTCCCCAGCCCAGGATACCAGCTAAGCAGACTCCCTGAAACGTCGTTGGTCGCCTCCCCAGTTCCAGTAGGAAGCAGGCTGGCCTACTACCTGCAGAACTGGCAGTCCGTAACCACGGATAAGTGGGTTCTGGAGGTAGTGGGCCAGAGCCTTGTTCTGAGCTTCAAAGTTTTTCCCAGGCTGATAGGGCTGTTCAAGCCTGCCAACCAAGCAGAAACGATCCTTCTGGAAGCAGAGATAGCAACTCTTCTTCAGACAGGGCAGTGGAACCTGTCCCTCCTTCCCAAATGGGAAAAGGGTTGTACTCAAGATAGTTCCTAACCTTGAAGAAAAATGGGGACTGGCGGACCATTCTAAAGTTAAGATTTCAGAACAAGCATCTAGCAAAACCAAAGTTCAAGATGGTCACTCTGTCTATGATCTTACCCACTCTCAGGCAAGGGCCATTATCAGTTCAGGACCCCTATCCTTTGGCCTGACCTCAGCTCCCAGGGTGTTCACAAAGTGTCTGGCAGTGGTTGTGGCACACTTAAGGTGGCTGGGGGTCTCAGTGTTCCCTTACCTGAATGACTGGTTAGTCATAGGGCAGTCTCAGCAGTAGATAGCAAAGGCTTTAGGCCTCACTCAGAATACCCTGTTCTCACTGGGACTCTTAGTAAATATCAGAAAGTCAGTCTTGTAATCAGTCCAGTGCCTGGAGTTCATAGGGGCAGAACTGGACACAGTGAGGGGTAGGGCAATGCTTCCACCAGACAGAGTAGACAGTCTGGTCCAGCTAGCAGATTCCTTCAAGCTCCACTCACCAAGGCCAGCCAAGCATTTCCTACAGCTATTAGGGCATATGACTGCTTCAACAGCTATAGTTCCAGAAGCAAGGTTCCAGATGAGGGACATTCAGTTCCATCTGAGGTTGTTCTGGTCCCAGAGAAGAGACGCATTGTTGTCAAAGCTGGTACCAGTAACTTCCACACTGCTACAAGCCTGAAAGTGGTGGCAGGACAGAGAAAACCTCAGCGTGGGTGTCCCATTCCTGCAGCAAAATCCCACAGAGGTACTTACCACAGTTGCATCCCTCTAGGGTTGGGGTGCCCACCTAGGGGAGCATACAGCACATGGCACAGGGTCCCCTCAAGAGTCCCTTTTGCATATAAATCTTTTGGAACTCATAGCAGTGTTACTGGCTCTCCAGTCATTCTCTGCCATGATTCAGGGGAAGGTGCTGCTGATCAGGACAGACAATGCTACCACAATGTATTACATCAACAAGCAGGGGGGAACAAGGTCCACTCTACTTTGCATGGAGGCCATGAAGATTTGGAGTCTGGCTTACTCCCTCGATGTATCCCTGTCAGCAGTCCACCTCCCAGGGAAGGACAGTGTTCTGTCGGATGCTTCCAGCAGAATCAATCAGAACCACCACAAATGGTCGTTGAACAGACATGTTCTACAGACTGCCTTCAGGAGGTGGGGTACCCCAGAGATAGACCTCTTTGCAGCCCCAGACAATCATCAGTTGCCTCTGTTCTGTTGCAGACCTCCAGCACTGGGCACAGTACCCTTGGATGCACTCCTTCTAGTCTGGTCAGGGAAATTCCTGTATGCCTTCCCTCCATTCCCCTTGCTGCTCAGGGTGCTAAACAAACTCAGTTGTCAACCTGCAGCAGTGATTCTGATAGCTCCGAACTGGGCCAGACAACCCTGGTACTCGATGTTACTAGCCCTGTTGTCAACCAGCCCAATTTGCCTCCCCAGGAGGCACAACCTGCTGACCTCCGCCCAGGGGAGGATTATGTACCCCAGCCTGGTGTCCCTCAGACTGAAGGTTTGGTTCTTGAGGACTTAGCGTATGCTAGCTTACAACTCTCGGAGGGAGTTCTGGGCATTCTGAGGGTTTCCAGAAAACCATCTACCAGGAAAACCTATACCTCCAAATGGAAATGGTTCACCATATGATGTTCTCATACAGATGTTGACCCACAAAGTGCGGGCATTCCAGTCCTGCTGGACTATTTGGCCCACATACACTCCTTGGGCCTTTGGCCCTCTACCCTGAGGGTGCATTTGGCAGCAGTTTCTACGTACTTGTCAGCGGGGAATGGCCCTTCCCTAGCTTCTAACCCTATATTCAAAACTTTTTTCAAGGGCTTGCTGCATATGCATCCCCCTCATAGGAAACCACCCCTTCTTGGGACCTGAACATCTGCATAGCACAGCTGATGCAACCCCCACCCCCCCCTTTTGAGCCCATGTTCTCAGCAGGCCTGAAGTATGCAACATGGAAAACTGTGTTTCTGGTGGCCATCGCCTGAGCAAGACAGATCAGTGAGCTACAGGCCTTGTCAGTGGAACCAAATTATATCTCATGCCACAATGACAAAGTGGTTCTCCGAACAAACAGGAAATTCCTCCCCAAGGTGGTTTCTGATTTCCACCTTAACCACTCTGTAAGCTTGCCTGTTTTCTTCACTGAACATTCTAGTTCAGGGGAACGAAGGCTGCATAGCCTAGATGTAAAAAGGGCTATCAGCTATTACCTGGATCATACAAGGGACCACAGGGATGGAAGCAATCAGTTGTTTCTTAGCTGTGGAGAAGTGGGTAAGGGTAAGCCTGCCACGAAGAGAACCACTGCGAGATGGATAGTGTCATGCATCCAGTTGTGTTATGGAAAACTGGGAAAAGAATCCCCTGTGGGCCTGAGGGCTCACCCCACCAGGGTTACAGCTGCTACTATAGCAGCTGCAAGGGATATTCCCTTGTTGGAGATTTGTAAAGCAGCTACCTGGAAAACTGTACACACATTTACCAGGCATTACAGTCCGGACGTGCAAACCAGAAGTGATGCTAGGTTTGGTATGGCAGTATTACAGAGCCTATTTCCTAAGTAGGTTCTCTGCCCACCTCCAATGGAACTGCTTGGTAGTCTGCATATGTCAGAATACATTAGGACTTCTTGTAGTTTGAAGAAAAAATTACCACAGTAATGTTTCTTCTAAAGGAGCCCTAATGTATTCTGACCTCCCACCCTGCCTCCTCTACCAGAACCTGGAGTCTCTGCGCTCCAGCTGTTGCATGTTGTTGTTTATCCTTTAAGTTGGTTATCTGTTAGGCATCTGTGACTTGATTCTTTATTCCCTCACTAGGGCTGGTGGGGTATTCTAGGGATTAATGGATATCTTCCTTTTGATTTTCAATCAGATCGTTTAGAGTCTTTCTTTTTAGTTGCTCGTAAGAATCTGACGGTTGCGTAGAATGTACCAGAGGACAGTGGTTTGAAACCGAGTGCATGTCTACTTAGAATGTAGGCTTTAACCCTTTCATCTCCGGGGCAGTTCAACAGGAAGATCTTACTGCATTTGTCAGAATACATTAAGACTCCTTTAGAAAAAATAACATTACTGTGGTAAGTAATTTTTTCTTCCATGCCCTCCCTGACATATAGGTCTGTGCCCCCACCCCCATTTTGCCTTTCCCTCTATCCTGCCTAAACATTGTATAACCTGGGACTGAGAAGTCCTAGTCATTATTCTCTGTGGCCCAAGTTTCTGTGATGGCTACGAGGTCCGCCTCAGCATCTGCCATGAATGTCTGGAGCTCACTGATTTTGTAATCCTAACTCCTGGCATTAAGGCAAATCCCACTGCTAACTAGCTCTGGATCCTCTTTTGCTATTGTGTGATCCTATATCTGCATTCCTCCCCATTCTCCTTATGTTCTTATTTTTCATCTTTCTTGCAGACCCTGAGAGCCTTCCCCGTTTGCCTGTTCAACTACTCCTTTTTGAACCTCAACATTATGTTTACCCACCTTACTGCTACCATTTAAAGAAAGCTAAAATGTGTGTAGGCTAAAAGCATTCACTGTATTTATAAATTAATTTTAAATGTTGATTATTGTATACCATTAATAAAATTGAAAATGCAATACAAATGTATCAAATAAACTGACTGTAAACACTGTATTCATTTTATCAATTTTTAACATACAGCTGTAATAAACAAAATCGGGGACTTGTTAAGCACTGTATTCCTCAGCTTGATCAAATTCATATTAGATCAGATTCTAAGAAAAATAACTGAAAATTGCAATCTGAATGTTATAGATTTTGCTAGTCTTTGACAGAATCCACAAAGGCTTCCTCTTGGAACATCTTACTAGAGCATGGAATCCCATCAAAGAGACCTAACATCAACCTAAATCTGTACAAATGCTGCTTTAAGACAAAGACTAGACATACCAAATGATTTGAGATAACATCAGGGGTTTACATAACCTGTGCTCTGTTCCCTGTTCTCTTTTCCATCTTTGTTGATTGGGTCCAAAGAAAGACCGCTCAACTGGCTGACAAACCAAGATTGGGCATCTGGACTTTGCAGGTGACATAGCCTTATTGTCAGAAACAGGGGACCTTGAAGAACTACCAAATAACACTTAATAAGCTAGTAACATTTACACTGCGTAAAAGACCGGTTGTGAATAAGGAGATAAAAGTCTTCAAGAAGCCCTGTTCGTTAAAGTTAGCTCTTCATTTGTCCGTTAAGTATGATAACACCTAATGAGCTGGAAAATGAACTTAATGCAAGGATCAGCAAGTGCAGTAGTTAGCCAACATCTGGTGCAGACTGATGTCAGCACAAATATCAAGCCCAGCAGCTCAACAAGTAGAAAGGTCTGAGATCTTCCATAAATTACAGTAATAGCTACAGTAGACAAGTGTTGCACTGGAGGCCAGAAGGTTACAAATGAAGAGAAGGACAACCGCAACTTGCAGGATCAAAAATGACACAGGGACCTTTAAAGTGAAATTTTAAGTCTGGTGGAGAACGGGCTGGTCACTTCTGCCACCTCATTTGAGGAAATCAAATCTGACTCAAAATGAAAATCTCTAGCTCTAAAGTTATCTAGTGGATATCTTTTCAAGATGCACCATTGAAGCAAAGAAAGAAAAAAAAGAAAATTCAGTGGATCGAAGGTCTTTTTTCACTTTTATTTTCATGTGCCTGTCTGTATTTTAAATGACCGTTTTTGTGCAACCCATTAATGCACACTCCTAATAGCTTTCTGCTTGGAGACTGTTTAAGTGGTCCAGGTATCATGGGGTCAGAGGTCAGCACCTTATTTATTCCGCACTAAAAAGATAATTTAATTTCTAAATTTAACATTGAAAAAACTATATTGTGAAAGCTTACACATAGTATGATTCAGTAACTGGCAATGATGAGGGCTAGATTTTGTGCTGCTGCTTTAAAACAATCAAAGTGGATGTAAACCTTATGTCCAGATTGAAGAGTAGGGATGAGGGTTGAAAACACCATCACCCCTTGTATGACTTTGATAACCTAGAAGATACTCATGCATGATGCACAGAATAATATGAAAGCATTTTTTTTTTTCGGCATCAGAGGGTCAGTATATTTTTGTCATAGCTTTAACATGATTTCTGCAGAGTTGATTTTTTTTGTGAAAAATTACCATACCTCATACTTTTGTTTCATCGATGCTACTTTGTTTAATCTTCTTTTTAAAAAAAAGTTTCAAAGGGTTTATGGAGATTTGGCTTCAAGCTGTTCTTTCTTTGTTTATAGTTTTCTAATTTACATTAATCCTTCAGATAAGAATTATAACACTCAAGAGCACTAGCTCAGGAGATGCAAGCCAGTGAAAAGAATTTCTTTAAAAACGTGAATTTCTTGAAATGATAGGCTGTACTGCTAATTACCAAGACTTTAGCCAGGCTTGATTTGGTAGTTATCTGACTTTGCAGCTGAAAAAGCACTTGTGCTTATATGAAACCCCAAAAAGATAAGCTGAAAAGCATAAAATCATAGCCCCTTAGGACCTACAGCAGATGAAACAGCAGAGTATTATTTTAATTGCACAAACAATGCAGTAATACACTGATTAAGAGGGACTACTTAAGGATGTAAATTATGATTCTGGACATCTGCCAGCTCATAATTCTAGAACATATCTTCAAAAAAGGCCTTGGCTTTAAAGTGTTTTTTTTTTTTAATCATCCTTTCTTTGCTGTCCAAGCATTTTCCTCTCATGCTAAAACTCCTGAACAGGAAGCCGAAGGCCATGGCAATGCACATCTCTAGGATTCCCTAGTGTAAATAACATAAAAAAAGCCTTTTTGGGCAGCTAATGTTATCATTTTTGGACTAGCATCATTTTTTTCATCTACTGTATGTACAGTAGTTTGCAACCTAGCTGTTCATTCCATTTTTTTTTTATTTGTACTCAGGCTCCCCAAGGCACTTAAGTATCGGTCCCTCCACTCAGTTCTCAACGGGGGCAGAAGGTAGGAGAGGACCAAGTCTGTCATCCGTCAATAAGGACCCATGCTATTTTAACCTGGATGTATCCCCATCACCACCTCATTGGAAGCACTGGCATACTATCTCTCTGTGTGCTGTGAGTGCATATTGGCATGATTGTAAAACTGCTCTTAGTGATGTCTTTTTGGCCACCAGGGACAATAATATGGCAACTTTTCTATACCACGAACCCCAGAGGAGAGGAATATCCTCTTTATGGAGCTCCAGTCTCTGGCTTTGAGTGTGGGAGGCAAACACTTGTCTCCCATGTAGCGAGCAACAGCGCTGTTGCTTCAGCTAATGTTTCAGCAGTTTTCTTGCTTTTTAAATTTGAGTGGCAATTTTAGTACCTGTAGAAGGTAAGGGATTAAAGGCACTGAATACTGCATTCCTCTCCATCCATAGCTGAGGTACTGTAGAGGTGTCCACGTACTGGCTTTACCTGCCTTGATAGGTCATCTGTGTACCACCCTTAGGGGAACCTCATCTTCTGGGGTCAGAGGTGGTCATTCAGTCCCAGTGCCACACTGGGTTTGGCGGTTTGAGGATGTAGACTTTCTCCACCAGAATGCGAGTTGAAACTAATTCTGCTTACTATATATAGTCACTTGTAATTGTTTTTAAATCTATTGATGTTTCTATTTGTCTATCGTAACGCTGTCCTGCATAATTTCATATTATTTTCTTGTAAAACCTTTGTTACCCCTTGGGTCCAGGGCCATACCTGAAAATTTGCTGTTGGCTCAGTGTGTCTACCCAGTTAAAAAAAAGAATAAGTAAATAAAATACTAGTATGTTGAATTAGTGAAAAACTAGTGCCTTGTTTTTCACATTTGTGTATACTGTAGTTGTCCTGAATACCTGCTGAAAGGCATCATCTCATTTTCAGTGGCATCCTGTTTTCACCATGGGAAGGCCTGAAGTGGGGGTGCGGGATGGGTAAAATGATTCCTCATGTAGTGAGTCGGTAACTGTTTGGGAGTGGGGATTTGAACCTGGAACTCCTGCTTCCCAGACCCACACTGTTACCTTTAGACCACACTGCCACAGACCACCTTCCCCATCCTGAATATTTAGATTTGCATTGGAAGATTAATTTTGGCAGTGATCTACATTAACTACAGTATTTTATAGCAATATCACATGCATCTAAGTTTTTTTTTTACTAACTTAGTGAGAATTGGGGTACATTTTACTGTTGGGGGACTGTAGATTAAGTCACTTGTTCCAAATCTTTAGTTTATTTTATGCATATGATGCAAGTACTCTTTATTTGGAAAATTGTTTTGGGCACCCAGTAGAGATTTTGGTCTTAATGGACTATAATCATAATAATGTATTGATTTTTTAATAGATTTTATAGAGTAATCAGTACTTAGATGAAACTGAGAAAAGGAACATTTGTTCTCTATTATCTTGCATTGAAGATTCCTGTTTGCTATTGAAATCCACAGTGAAGAATTACTCATGTACCTCTTTATAGCCAAGGACAGAATTTCACATATCCGCCTAATGCAGTATGTCATAGTCATAAACATATATATGTTTTTTTCATAAACATGTATATTTTAACATGAAGGAATCTGAAGTGACTGGGCTTTATGTAGGATATAGGGTACACAAAGGTCTCTAAAATAAGTTTCTACACCTAACATAGCAAACCCAGAGATATATTTAATTCTATGTAGGACTCGTTAGCATGGTATAGTTGTTGTATTAACCCAATCCAGGGAACTAAGCCAGACAATAATGACTAACATTTGGACCATGCTGTGCATAATGGACTAAATTGTTTATAAACAACCAAGTGCAAAAGATCTGTGGGAAATACTATGCAAAAATCTTATTAGCAACATAGCCACACATCACATAAGCACAGCACTGCATGCATCCTGATGAAGTGCATCATGGACAATATATGCAAATTACAGTGGCAGAATTTCAACTGGCTTAGCTTTGGTGTAGAATGTGTAGCAAGGCCTAGCAAATAGACTGGAAAGTCTACATTGAGTCCAGGGGCCTGGGCTCAGCTCTCAATTAGGTCAAATTATTTATTTCTTATTAACATGCCTGTTTCAAGTGCTAAACACTAACTAAAACTGCACCAAACGTTCTTTAGCTTATCAGTTGTTCCCAGCTACAGGATATTTTAGTCGGTCTTTTCCATAGAGCAGTACCATTTGGTCTTAGGGTTGGAGGTAAAAGGACCGTGCAAGAACAAAACATTTGGGCTGTTTGTGCCTGCACAGTACAGCCGTATGGGATGCACCACATGTCGAAGTAGATAGGTGGCACCAACAGCACAACTGCCTCAGTTCCTTTTTTCCCCCACCACTGTAGTGAGCACACAACCTTTCTGATTTTGTCAGTGTAGGAATAAAATTGCCCACACCAACATGCATTGGTTATACGCCTAGGTGCATACTGTGTGATCCTGAAAAGTCACTGAACTTCCTTGTGCTCCCAGGTCGTATCTGGAAACAAGCTTCAGCTTAGTGTGCTACTCCTGGCTAAACAAATGTTCCCTTTCCCTTATAATTTTAATGTCTCAATGGAGACCACATCATATCCAACTGCGGTGCCTGAATTGGCCACTCAAGTCAAACACATAGAGATAGTCAATGCTGTTAGGGTTTACAGGCTTCCTCCTTTTCTAGAAAAAGGTTGGCACTGCCAAAGCTCCATTCATAAAGTTGTTCGGCCCCAGATCAATCAATTCTAATCTCAGAGACTATTTTATTCTCTGGTTTAGCACATCCTCCATCCCTTTCTCAGGAACTGGTGATTAAGACTCTTTCCCTGGCACTGCTTCCTTCGGCACCGACATTCTTCAAACAGTAGCAACCACTTGTGCCAGACCCCCTTTCTGGGATATCTGGTGCTAGACTCTGAAGTTTATTTATTTTTAATTCTTCAGAAAATACCGTTGAGCCAGAGGCTCGTTTACAGAGGTTCCATGTCAAGTACAGTTTGTACAAAAAACTAAACTAAATGACACAAAGATAAAATTTAGAGCATTAGAGTGGTAGAGAGAGAAGGGGTAGAGATAGCAAGATGGGGAGGTAGGAAGAAGCGAGGAGGGTGAAAGGTAGTGCAAGATCTGCTATAGAGCAGCTGTGTTGTCCGAGGGTAGGCATTTTCTTTTTTTAGCATGAAGGAATCTGAAGTGACTGGGCTTTATGTAGGATATAGGTTGCACAAAGGTCTCTAAAATAAGTTTCTATGCCTAACACTGAGTATGCCCCCCCTTCGACTCTGTTGTGTAAGCACATTGATCACCTTTTTCACCATCAGAGACTTCTGAGGCTTCACTCTCTAAAGTTCTGTCACTGCAGTCTGCATCTGCATTATTTATGGCATCTAAATCGATGCAATCCATGGTGCCTTCTACATTGATTCCAGCTAATAATGCCCTCTGCACTAATGGTAACTATGGTACCATCTATTATGATGCCAAACAACATGGCAGTACTGCCAGCTCTGTCCTCAACGAACAGGCCAGGGTTTTCATGGGCATTTACATTAGCTACATCAACACCATTTTCCACTATAGTGCAACATGTGTCCTATTTGTGAGCTTTGCCAATATTGTCATGGTTGGGGCTACCCACTCTGCACACTAAATGCTTCCTGCCTTTCAGTTCAGGGGGATCAGCTGTTCTTCGCCCTTCAACATTCCTTTGGCCCCAAGGCCAAAGATACTACTTTACTAGACAGCCATTTCAGTCATCTACCACTGTACCCCTGCTTGAACAGCTGTCAGCACAGGGCAGACAACCTCCAGACATACCCTCAGTCCCCTGTTTATCTAGCTTATCTCCACAAACCCCTGTGTCTTCTGTCTGAGTGACAACTTGCCATGTGGTTTACTTCAGTGAAGCAGTGGTTTAGGGAAACAGAACCAACCTAAAACACTCCGGACTGGCCTCAGTCAGTGTTAGAAACATAGAAAATGATGGCAGAAGAAGACCAAAGATCCATCTAGTTTGCCCAAGGATTTCCAAGACTTTCTATTGGGCTTGGGACGTAGCCCCCTTTGTGGTGTTTGTCCTTCCCCACTCAGTTGTTTCCCTTGCTCTGACCCACACATGCTTGGACACTGCCAGTGACTTAGCTCCCTCTACCTCGGCAGGCAGGCTATTCCATGGTTGCACCACACTTTCAGAGAAGTAGTGTTTCCTTAGATCCCTCTTGAAGCTCCTGCCCCGCAACTTCCATTACTTGTCATTGTCCTCACTGAATGATGCGGACCCTTCTGCCTATATACTTCCCTCCTTCATGGAGGACTTAGTATATCAGAAATTTCTCACAGAGGCTCAACAGACACTGAATTGGCCAATACTTAAAATACCAAACCCCAGTAGTACTAGCTTACCCCTTCCTAAACCTTCTTGCCCTCAGGAGTTTCTCGAACCGCTCTCTCTGATGGCACTGACAGAGGGAGTGTGAGTGTTATAAGGTTGTTCTTTTTCTCTGTCTAAAGTGCCTCAAGCATATCAATATCACTGCAAGAGCTATTAATGCCAGAATCGGGAACCTCTACCCCCACAGGCATTGTCTAACCCATGAAGCTTTAAACCTGGCAATCACCAGCTCAGTTGTCCCCCCTCATAGACTATGGGCTGGCCATATACAGTTCTGCTACCAACAAGGTGGTCCAACGGCTCTCAGTTGCTTTAAACAAAGCCTGCCGCCTACTCTCAAATGCACCAAGACTCACACACACCTGTGAACGTTTTGCTCGGGCTGGCTGGCTTCAACTGAATGACAGAATAAGGTATCAAACCTGCCTTCTAGTCAAAAAAAGTCACATTAAATCTTCTTCCAACAGGGGTGCAGAACCTGCTACCACTGCCTATGAATACCAGACAAACCAGACGCTCTGCAACTCAAATTTTCCAAGTGACTAGATGTCGACTCATCATGGCATTGTGCTGCAGTATTCTGATACTGCACCCTCTCTGCAAATGTGCACTGCCCCTGACATCTCTGGCTCTTAACGATTGGCTCTTTTAAACACAGACTGCACCAGCACCTCTTGGATACGAGAAGCTGCATGTGCCCCCGCTAAGGCTCAGCACACAGCAACACTCTGCCTCTAGCACTTATCTTTACCTCTGTCATGGCAGGATAGTCAAACAGCATCACTTTGCCCGCCTTCTTACCCCCCCCCCCGGCTCTGCCCCTTGTCCTCTCCATACCCTCCTTCCTCCCTGTCTTATGTGCTCTGCTCACGTAGCTCTCCCACTCCCATTGTATCCTTCTCTATCCTTGTCTGCTTATCTTCTTGACATGGGTATATATTGTGCAATGCCTTAGCATAGCTAGTGCTTTATGTTTGAATTTCTGTAACCTCCATGAATATTTTTCTCAGTATTTGTATATTTGTGCACAGTATTGTACCTTGTTGTCTTATGTATCTGACATGGAACTTTTCAATGAGCATCCACTCACAGGTGTTATCCAAGAACCCAATAAATAAAATCTTCAGTAAGTACAGTACCTGGTTTGCAGCTCCACACTAGTGCACCCCTACCAGCCATTCCATGGCAGTTTGTCCTTTAGGATCTACAAAGGAAACTTTCATCCAGATCCTTCTTTGCTTTCCCCCTTCTATAGAGTACAAGTGACTGGATGCCTTTGGGAGCAAAATAGAAACATAAAATTTGACGGACCACCTGGCCCTCCCAGTCTGCCAATTTTTCACTACTTACAGTATTACCACAGACCCTACTTGATCTACAGCTTGTTCTCCCACCTCCCTTCCCTCCCCTAAGATTTTCTTATGCCTGCCCCATACATTCTTGAACCCCACCACTGTTTTTGCCCCCACCACATCTGCTGGAATACTGTTCCAGAAATCCACCACTCTTTCTGTGAAGAAGTACTTCCTCCCATCTCTCCTGAATCTACCCACCTCCAGCTTCATCGCATGTCCCATTGTTCTTGAGCACCTTTTTGTCTGAAAAAATACTTCCCTTCTAAAAGTGAATATATGTGGGCTCAACAGCAGCTTTCAGAGTTGACTTGCACCAAGCTCATTTTCCACTTTCTCAGTCTCAGCCCTGACTATCACAAAACAGTAGATAAAGGAATACCTGCCAAAATGTAGGACACTATTTGGTTGTCTATTCATAATAGATTAAACATCAAGGGAAACCTAAAACATAAAAGCCTAGCAGAAAGATTGTGTCTTTGCCTGGGAGTGCAGGCCAGGAGGAAACAATATCCCATCTGTTTTTTACCAATTCAGTTGTGTCATCATGATTATGTGTTGTGTCATATACTTCTCAGTTTGTAACGTCCTGGGTCACGTCTGAAAATAGGCAACTATCTGCCTAGTGCACCCTACCCGGTAAACAAAAAATAATTAACTAATAAATTCGTCTTGCTATGAATTGCACCTCTGGGAGTAGTTGCACACTTATCGGCATGAGATCATAACCCCGCATACAATAACAGCACGGCACACAATGCTGCAAGCAAAAGAACATAAAGCAAAACAAAATGCCACCAACACAATGTCACTCTGTGGAGCAACGGTACAGTTTTTTTTGTTTTATGGGCTGTGTCCTCCGCACTCCACCTTACGTGGGGTTTCAGCATCACACCCCGGACTTAACATAATCAACTCCGAGGGGATGGGACTTCTGGACTGGGAGAAACCGAAGAGGGAAAAGTTAATTAAAAAAAAAAAAAACATTTTTCAAGACCAGGAGATGGGGTAACCAAACCTTGGTCCCCAGCTCTCCCAACCCACCATGGGAGTGGCTTGACCAGGCAGTGCACCTACAGCTGCTTTATCTCCTCCTAATCAGCCCATACAGCAACAGGGGTAGCAGTAATTCTCTACTGCTATTATACCCCTGTCACTGTAATTGTTTTCGCCATTTCTACAGTGTGGTTTATTCCGCGCTGTTCTTTCGGCGACATACTGACCTGGTACCACACTTGTCCTATTTCTTTGCCAACAAGTCAGGATACAGCTGCTCTCAATGACCTAGCTGTCAATGGGGCAGGTACCACGAGTCATCTGGTTTGCTCTGGCTATGAACTGTCTGAGTTAGTGGTAAGATCTGCTGCTACTGCAGTCTGGCTATGCCTATGCCATGTGCCTACATTTGGTTAGACTCTGCTATTCATTTTATCATTTTTTTTTTTGTAATTATATTTTTTATTATTACATTTTGCATATGCAATAATTTACAATACAATCAACTGCAAGGCATCATCTGTTATAGACAGTTTACAGATACATCCAATGTACATCAGGAATTAAAGCCAATACAGCAATGCATAAGGAGGTAGGGGGAAAGACGAGAGTAGATATTACATATTAGTTAGCAGAATAGTTACAGCAATCCATGGCTTGGGGTACTAAACCAAAATGTGTCATATTTACATAAAATAAACTCAGCATCCAGTGTTGATATGTCCCCAGGTCCAGAATGAATACCTTAAAATGATAAGTGCCTACCAAAAACTGCTGTCACATCCTTATTATTTATAATTCTCCAGCAACAAAAACAGAGGGGGAGAGTAGGGCATCTAAATGCCTATTCCATAACAATACCTAATTTGTTTTAAAACTAATAGTTCTACCTAGGTAGGTGTCTCTGGTTGGGTGAAATCAATTAGCACTGAGATTTAAGTCTTTTGACTAGAAGTAAGGGCAAAACAAACGAACATTGTACTTAAGTTCATGCTGGGTATAACATCCTCATCAGGTCTCCTCATCCAAATCCTCGAGTCGTTGTCCTTCCGAAGCTTGAAACTCCCTGGCATGGCTTCCACTTCTTTCCCAGCTTCTGCAGGTTCACTGAATTGAAATGTGCAACTGCTGTAATGGATCCGAGGCCTGGCGGGCATCAACATAGAGTGGGATGCTCCCAGGGCTTTGAGTCGGGCCCTTACTGAATCAAATTTTTTCTGTCTCGTATGGGTAGCAAACGATAGATCAGGAAATAAATGCATTGTAGTCCCCTCAAAGGAAAGTCCATCTGCCAATCTTGCCACCTGTAGAATCATATCCCGGATCGTTGAACTGGCTGTAATCAAAAGTATCACTCATGGTGAATCTCTGAGTGGCCCAGCTGCTCGTGGTGTAATCCGAACAGCCTTCCAAAGATAGTCCTCCAACATGTCAGAAGGTAGTTTTAGTTCCTCCGGGAGCCAAGATTTAAGGAAACCGATGAGTTCTGCCCCTTCAGTCCTCTCAGGCAGTCCCATGATGCGAATATGGGAGGCCCTATTGGAATTTTCCAGTGCTTTGAGCCTATAGTGCAGCTGGGAGTTCTCTTGAACTGGTTTAGAAGTTGTAGTTAGAGCCTGTGATGACGCTTTCTCTGCTGATGTGGCGATATTGGTTGCCGATTCGATTTTGGCATCCTGTTCGACAAATCTCCGGAGTATCAACTCTACTTTAGTATCGATGGCTTGCATGGCTAGTTGGAGTGCTTTCCATGGGGGTTCTGGTCCCGCAGACGTTGAGGCTGTTACGGCCTGTTCTGGTACAGTGGGTACAGTTTTTGCTCCGCTTCCAGATATCTTCTGGTTTCTCCCCATAGTTTAGGTTTGGTATCATTAGATTCAGTATAGTTTCATCTGTCCAAGTCTCTAGCTTTAGTTTGCTTTCTTTAGCTTGTTGGTAAGTTTTTTAGGCTTTATTTCTTCAGATATGATGAGCTGTTCGCAGGCACGTCTTGACGGAAAGCTGCTCAACAGCGCCCCCCATTTTATAATATTTATATAATATTTTATATTTATAATTGCTTCTGACTCAACTTCTTCACCACCTCAATTTCTGATGTTCGCTTTTCCACTTTATATCCCCTTATCCATTTCCTTGGCTTGCCATGTACCTATTATAGCACTGGTTTGGATTACATTGAGCAGTGTGGATTTTTGCTCCTGTGGGACATGGCGTGCCTCCCGTCCTCCCTCTTGGACTCTTTACTCACCTTTTCTACCTCTCTTTCCTCTGCAACTATTTTTTTTTTTTTTTTACTAATTCCTTCTCCCTTCTGCCCCTCCTTGGCCTGCTTTTACCTATAGCACTGGCTGGGTTTACATCAAGCAGTGCTGAACCTGCTCTGAAGGGTCTTAGCTTGCCTACCTCTCCTTCACTCCTTCCCCTTTCTCCTATTCTGTCTTTCTCTCTCTTAGTTCTTGACCTTGCTCACCTTTCCTAACTCTCTTTTCTTCCACAACCTTTCTATTATTACCAATTCCCCCACCCTCTGTGCTCCTTCTTGGCCTGCTTTTACCTAGCACTTGCTGGGTTTACATAGATCAGTGCTGAATCCACTCTGGAGGGTACCAGCTTGCCTACACCTTCCTCACCTCTTTGTCCTCTCTCTCCTATGCTACTTTGTTCCCAACTACTTCTGTATCCTGTAATTGTGTCATCGCTAGGTTTTCTGCTCTAGTGTGTTATGGTTCACCTTCCTGTATTTTAGGTGCAGTGACCAGTGTTTATGCTTTCTATTTGCCCCCCACCAACATATCTACCCTGTTCACTGTTTATCCCACTGCGAGGTATGCATCCCTGAGGGTTCAAGAGGTGTAGGGGCACTGTACTCCCTCTTTCTCCCTATCCCCTCTGGCTGTCAACTGTCTACACATACTACCCTAGAGATAATCCAACCAACTGTATTCAGTGATAATGTGTTATGTGTGTCATTTATGCTCAGGTTTTATGTTGTATGGGTAGGTTTAGTTTATTTTGTTTAGTGTATTTGTATTTTCAGTTATTTATTTATATCAGTTACTTGTCTATTTAGTGATTTATTTATTTAAACTCAATTTAATTTATTCACTCTTATTTTATTTATGTGTGTTGTGTGTAAATTCCATTTATGTACAGTACTTAGTCTTTATTTGGATGTCAGGTGCCGCTTAACATTACCACAATATGCTTGGATAATTTTAATTGTTTATGGTTACATGTTCAAGCTTAATTCTATGTATATGTACTTTTATTATACAAATGTATCCTCCTCTTACCTTCCACCAGGATGCATCTGGAAACGATCTGTATAGCTCAGAATGTCTCTCCTGGTGAAACCTTTTCAAATAAATAAATTCAGCTTGCAAAAAAAACAAAACACTTGACTCTTCCTTTAGAAGACACATTTTGTTGGTGTTCTTCTGCTTCTACTCCTTAGACTAGAACAGTGTCCAGATGTTTTAGAGTATCTCTCAGGGTCTGTAGGCCTCCTCCAGCAGTAGCTCAGCTTACCACACCAGTTACTTGCTGATCTGCTTTTGCCCTACGTTAGAGTATATCTTACTGCACCAACCTTCTTCCGCCTTGATTGTGTCTTAGGGGATTCTGTTTGGGAGTACTGCTTGTCACTCAGAGTGTGTTTCTTTATGCAGAAGATTGATTCTAGAAAGATAGGAAAGTAACTTACTATAACTCTTTATCTTCTAGAGTGCAGTATATAGTATCTTGTCCATAGTGCAACACTCACCTACTGTCTCCCGGAAGGAATTGTCTACCTTGGGAGGCCCCTTTACATATCACACAGGACAGCAGATCTGTTGCACGTGTTCTTCTGTTGGCAGGGTGCACCACAGTTCATTTTTGATTGGTGACTCCGTGCATCTTATCGTGCTCTTTCTCACTCAAGGCAAGTGTCTCCTTCAGTGGCCACTGTTTCTGCCCCAGATTTTCTTGAATTGGACTGTGGGTTACTTAAGAACGTAAGAGTTTTGACAGCAGAAGGTCTTACGGTCTATTGTGTCTACCCAATGTGGAGGCTATGTATCCTGAGTTGCATGCTGCTCGTGACTCCTCCTCGGTACTCTTACCTTGCATTTAACCCCCCTTAAAGCAGTCCACAGATTCCATGCTTACCATCTGTTCTGGTAACCTGTTCCATCTTTTCACCACCCACTCTATGAAGTACCTTCTGGCCTCCTTTTTAGAATCTGCCTCTCACCAGGTTACCTTCATTTCCCATGTGCGTTTGTTGGACCTTGACAGGCCCCCCATGGGCAGCTATGCCGCACGTTGCTAATTGGGTAACCTCGTTCATATTTTCCCCCTTTCTTTCTCCTACCCTTTCCGATACTCTACCTTGAAGGTCTCCCAAGGGCAGCTATGCCATATGTTGCTAATTGGGAATCTCCTCCCGCTGTTCAATTTCAGTTGTGTAGGTTACTCAAATGTATTATTTATCTATATTCTGTATTACATTGCAATCTTATGTTTTGTGTTAACTGTCAAGTTTTTGTTATGTCTCTGTTGTTTTACATCCTGACGTGGAACCTTTGTAAAGGAGTGTATACTCAAAGGTTGTATCCGAATTACCAAATAAATACATAAATAAAATAAATAAATAAAGCTCATTGGGGGTCTACTTTGTTGATGCCCTTTAGGTATTAAGTTCTGTATCAGTACTCCAGGTGGGGCACACCATGAATCTGTACAGAGGCAACAGGACCACCTTTCTTCGCTAGTGAACCCTCTAATAATGCAACCCAACACCCTATTTGCCCCCAGTGCTGCTTTATTGCATTGCTTAGATCATTAGTACACAGACTTTGTCATAATGAGCCTCCCCTGAGCAATGGAAAAGATCTTGAGCCTCCCCCAAATATTGAAATAGTCTTGGACCTTCCCATAGAAAAATAACATACTTTCCACAGTGCATCAGGAATGAAGTGAAGCTTCTTTGAGTAACTGGGTCTCATTTTATTCGGCTTATTGTAACCCCCCCAGCCACCTATTTACTCCACTATTTTGAATCTTGAAGCATTGTTACCTCTTGTTGCAGTACTTTCATGGATCAGACTGGGTTCTCTGTTTCCCGCTATCTGGAATAACCTCTCACCCACCTCTGCCCGCCCCCACCTCTGTTTAAGCAATTTCTTAGGGATCCTTTTGCTCCCAATACCTCTCTGCTTAGCCCTTGTATTTGGGCTCTTCTGCCACCAGACTAATTTGTCAATTTTTACCTCTCATTATTTGTTCATTGTGCCTATTTGTGTGCAGTATTCATTCTGTATTGCTTTACTGTTTTGCAGTTGTCTTTTGAATTGTATTCACGCTCTACTGTACTTCCCTGGGTACAACTGTAATGAACCTTGGCCCAGTGTGCCTTTCTGGTCACTGATTTGTAAATAAATACATACAGTCACCTACTGTTATACTCTTTCAGTTTGCTTTATTTCCTCACACAAATATCTAAAACTCAAAATTTAAATACAGTACTTTTTCAGACTTGCTTGAGCCTCCCCTGCAACAGGTTGGGGCCTCACCATTTGAAAAAACCCTGTTTTAGATGAATTCAGGATGCTAGTAATTACAATCCCCAGGTCTTTCTCCCTGGGTTAATGTTAATGTTTTTATTTACGTTTCTTAAAGTCTGAGTGTGTGTTACTCTATTTTTGAATTCATATGGGAGTTATCCACTGCTTTCATGTTTGGCATTTTGTTATAACTATCCTGTAAAGTTATTATTTCATTATCTGGATTGCAAGCTGAGGGGACAGAATCTGCTACTCTGCTTTCTGTCCAAGGCAACACAGATGTGCTAGGAGAATATATATATATGTGTAATTATAGTGTTCACTCAGCATTTGGTCAGTGATCCTTCTCCATCTGACTGTTCAGGTATTCCATTGTATTGCAACATCCCTTATGTTTTTGTTTTTTTACATATCCATTGTTAAATACATGAAAGGAATAAACAAGACAGGTACAGAGGGGCTGTTCAAAGTAAGGAAGGGGAGTGACACCAGGGGCCATGATATGAGACTGCAGGGAGGAAGGTTCAGGAGGGAAATGATGAGACACTTTTTTACAGAGAGCGTGGTGGCTGGGTGGAATGCGTTACCTGCAGAAGTGGTATCCAGTAGAACAGTGGACTGGTTCAAAAGGGGATGGGACAGGACAAGGGGGAGGGTTAATGAGGGGGAAGGGTGGAAGGGAGGGGCAACTGCAGAATAAGGAGTGCTAGCTGCACATTCAAGCAGACTTGATAGACCTCTAGGCCTTTATCTGCTGGCAAATTTCATATGTTCATATGTTTGTATTTAGTTTTTATCCATAAGTATTTCTTTATCCTGGCTACACAGTAAAAAATGAAACTGAGGTGGTTCAGGCTGTTAGTGCCACCTGTCTATCAGCACATGATTTGTTCCAAACTGCTGTAGTACATTGGCACTGCCAGCCAAAAGGTTTTTCTCCCATGGTGTACTACAGCCTCTGACCCTAAGACCAAAAGAGTGTTGCCCTCTGGAGAAGGCACTTTAGACGATCAAGTGTTACTGCAAATGACTTTTTCTTTTCTGCAGTGTGAGAAAGAAAGTGATGGTGGGAAGCCAAGGCTAGCCAAGTGGGCCTGATAGCTGAGCTGTTAGAACACTGTGACCGTGTTCGGGGGGGCCAGAGTTCAGTGCCCAGTTAGGTCACGTTATTTTTCTCTATATATAATTTGTGTTCCTAATGCTAAGCTCTGGCTAAAATTGTACTAACAGTGCCTTATCATGTTAATATGAACTTTACAGCTGCTGAAAAATGTAACATAGGGATCAGGAAGAATGCAACTTGCAACTGTGTATTGAGTTTTACTAAGTCAGTTGCGATCTAGTATACTCTTTGATACTGGTTTGTTGAGGTATACAAATAATCTCAGTATTGTAGTTTTCTTGGTCCCTAATTATGACCAGTTCTGAGAGTTGTACATTGATCTTTGAATGGATAATAGCCATAGTCTTTCAACAGAGGCAAAACACAAAGATTAGATTTACAGACTAGAGATGCTTAGCAAGTACAATGGGGGGGGGGGGTTGGAGGGCCAAAATGCATCTCTACATCCACCGATCTATAGTTTTTCATGTCGGGGATAAAGTATTTTATATGCTTGGGTATAAAGGATGCAGGCGACATGTTAAAGAAGGATGCACGGGCTCCACATTGGGCGAAAATGATTGACCGCAAGGCTTTCTTCTGCTGGCATAATTTTTATGTTCTGGTGTTTTTGGTGCTAAAAATAGTCACCCAAGAAGGGGGACTTGACTTGTATGCAAAGTTGACCTTTATATGGGGTTTAAAATGGATAGCCATTTTTGCAACTGCGTAACCTGATTTTGTGTCCCACTCTGTCCCCCCCAAAAAAACAACCAAACGTTCTAGTCACATTTTGGTCAAGACAGATTTTTGCATCCAATAGGGGCAGCAAAATTATGCCTGTGATTTTGCTAAAATTGACCGAGTGAATGGGTGTTGAAGTGTAATGTTCAACTGTGGTACAAACCTGTTGCAAACTTGTATATGTGATACAGTGCCCTTCCCCCAATGTTGTATCCATGATTCATACATTTCCTCAGTGTGTTGTCTTGATAATAACTACAGTACCTTATTATTTTGCCTTGCATTTGCCATGAAACGGTATCTTGGAGAAAATATTTCTATTGGAGGTTTTTCTTTTCTCTGATATTACTACATCCCCTTCTTGCCTTTCTAGATTCTGCCTGTAACAGCGCTCCTGGTTCTGGTCCCAGCTTTCCAAATAACAGCTCCAGCAATGTCAGTTCAGAGAACGGAATCACAGGATCAGTAAGCAGTTTACCAGCTGAGGTACCAATCAGATAGAGAAATTCAGTTCAGCACACAGCATAAAGCTTTTAAGATGATATGTTTGCCAGGTGTCAGTAAGAAGCATATAGCATTCTGAACTCCGTTTGTATTGTAATTTGAAAATTATTCTTATTGGAAACACGAGTTTATACAAATGAATGAATATCAAGTACAGAATGTCCTCTTATTTCTTTAGGACCATGATGTTTAAAGAACACCAGTCATCCTGTAAATTAAAGGGGAACATTTATGAATAGTGACCATTATACTGTAGTTGGAAATAAGGATGAGTGAAGTCAGTCATTAGCAAATTAGGTTTGGCTTTGATTCATCTAACCCCCCCCAAGTGGGTTTGGTTCAACTTTCATCTAAATACTTCACGTCCTTGGTATGGGTATCTTCTAGTGGGCAACAAGTTGAAGTTAAAAAAATAATGGGCAAAGTCTTTTCTTGCTGCTGATTGTCTGTATGAGACAACAGAGACCAGGAAATAACTAGTCCTAGTCTCCTTTGCCTCATATCATTCTAAAAACTAATGGGCCAGTAGAATGTTGAAAAGATTAACACCACCAGGATTTTTGTTTCTCACTTACTGAGTGAGAGACACACACCCCCACACCAGACTTCAACTGTCAGATTAAGAAATTCAGCCTGTCACCACATAACAGTGTGATAGGTTAAAAACATGAAATTACTCAAGCTGGCTTTCTTCTTTTTTTATGAATGCCACACAGTACAAGAAGTGCATTGAGCTAAAGCAGTCATGCTGCTTATCACAGTGACCGTGCCCGACAGAACTGATCCTCCGCTTTCACTGCAAGTGTAATCTTTCCCAATACCATCACACCAACCAGAATCAAAATCCCACACAATTAAGTGAAAAAAAAAAAAATTCAAACCATAACACAATTTACACCGTAGAAGGGTTGGGGGGTGATTATTTCAGCAAAGTAAATGTGAGCCTGCCACCATACAAAACTTACCATTCTATCCGGCCGTAGCTGTTCACAAGCACCGTTAAACACAACGGTATTCATTTTTATGTGAGTCACCGAAAAATTGCCGAGAAGTGTCCAGTCTCATTTGAATTAATGGACACAGTGGAGCTTGAGTACCTCTTGACAACCACTGCCATCGGTGATCAACAGGTAAACTGTAACAAAAAGCGGCTGTTTTTTTTTTAAACTACAGTCTCCAGATTAACAAAACAAAAGTCCCCAACTAAAAAAAAAAAACGTAGTTCTAATATTGGAGGAGGAACTATTTTGTTACAAAACTTGCTGTAAACTAACTTTTTATTAACAATTTTTATTAAGCTTATTTTTATTTTTTACAGTGCCCATTTTCTAAACGCAATAATACCCTTCAGGGTGGGCGGTATTGGGCTATTCGACCTTCTAGGGATATAAGGCCCTCCACCTGCAGCATCAGGCCTCATTACACCCCTGGGCAGTCCAGTATATCCCAGTACTGCCCACTCTATCTGGTATTATTGCTTACATGTGGCACCCTTCTTAGTTCCAGTCACATTTCACCCTACCACCCCCCAAATTCTCCCAGGCTGGTTTTTTTTTTTATATATATAGTAAATAAAATGCTGTCTCCTCCTGGATTGGCACAATGTCTGGAACTGGCTTTTTGGTTTGTTTGTTTTACAGAAATAGTTGGAGGACTGGTGGAGTGGATGGAGGGTGGGAAGTAACTGGGGTGAGGAGAGGTGTTCATTGTACTACCTGTGGCCACCTAAAAATGGATGTAGTTGTTCTTTAATCAGTTTGCTGGGTTACATGTGATAATGGCGAAAGCCTAAAGGCGATCACCGTTATCAAGAAGTCAAGAGTGCCGAAAACATTTTTCTGCACTCTGACACCCCGGCACACAGCAAAACGGCACCGGGGACTTACTATTTTAATGTTTTATACTGGGGGCTGCACCCCCCCCCACTTAAGAATTCTCAACTCCAGGGGGGTGCATGTCAAGGGGGAGGGTGATGAAAACATTAAAAAAAAAAAAATTTAGGCCAGGCGCAAAAAAAAGCACCAGCACCCAGACCCAAACCCAGTATCCTACCGACCAATGCTGCCAACCCACTTACCATGCCACGGGGTCGGCTCGGCAACCCACCATGGCACCTCCCCTCGCATTCCCTCCCGCCCCTCGCTGTGTGTGCATTCGCCTTCCCCCGCGCGTACGTATAGCAATATCCTGTCGCTATATTCGCCGACCCCCCCCCCCACGGTAGCCCTCGAGACATGCACTGGGGATAGGGTCACTGTTATTGTCGGTGCCCATTCCCCAGCACTGTAGTCTCGTACTACCATTTGCTGAAGAGACCCAAAGTGACCCAAACTGTTGGCAACCCCAAATCGAAGGTGAAAGTGCCAAATTTCGGCATTTTCCACAAATGTAAATTTATCAAAGGCTGTCCTTTAGTTTGATGGCCCATGAAAACTTATTTTAATGAGTTAGTGGGCTTATCTTTAGCTCTCAGTAGTCCAGAGATATTGGAGACTGGTTCTACCTGTATTGATAATACATTACCACCATGTTTTGAACATTGTGATGTCACCAAGGGTGGAACTATGCCGATCCAACATAGTATAGTAGTCAAAATAATTTTTCAGCAGGAAGGAAAACTTTTTAAAAATGACGTTTAGATACAATTTAGCTTATAGTTCTTAATTCATCTGTTCTCGTTCTTTTTAACTAAGGGTGTTTGCATGAAAATAGGATCTTTGTCCCCTGGTCCTATTGCTTTAACCTCCTCTATTTGTGACATCATAATCATTTCCACAGAAACACATTGTGATGTCATAGACTGAGGATTGTGACTTCACCCGAGGTAAAAACAGGAGGAACAGATAACTTCTGGGGAACGATAATACTAATTTCATGCAGATGTCCAAAGTGATTTATTTTTTGGTTATTTTATCTTTACCAGATAAGTACACAAGACAAGGAACTGAATATTTTAGGTAGAACCTAGGAGATTAGAAAGGCAAAAATTAACTTCAAAACGTAAGTAACAGGCTGAAATTACAAAATACAATAAAGAATGAGGGGAGATAAATACAGAAAATAATAAAGTATGAGCTGAATTATGTCTGTTGTATTTTAATAAGTTTTCCTAAACACTAGAAAATCACTTTAAGCACAGCTTCACCATCAGTGACATCACAAGGTTCTAAAACTGCTGGTAATGTAGTACCAGTATAGAGAAGACTTAATTATTCATATTTCTGGGTTGCTACCAACTACATGTACACTCAATGCCTCATTTAAACCGCTTTTTATGGGCTTTCAAAACTATGCCGTCCCCTGTCCATGAGTCTTCCCTTTATAGCAACAAAAAAGAGCCTTACCTCCCAGTAAGCCAGCTTGATGTAGTGCCATCATTTTCAATGTTATCTTTAGCAGAAGGGATCATGTTTTGGCTCTGAGTAGTCAACAGTCAGATCCCTTCCACTACCCTCTTCTGTACCCCATGATGAGACTTTTGATACTGCTTTTTACTTAGAATAAGAGGAGGACGTCACTCAACTAATAAGACCCTTGCTAGTTGAGCAGTGGCTCCTGTTTTAAACAAAATGCAGTCAGAGATGCAAAAAAAAAAGTTAGTAAAAAATAGCCCCCCATTCAGTTCTGTGAAGAGCACTGCAGCGCTCTCCAAACTTAAACATCTGAGCATGGGGGTGTGGCATATGATAGGTTGGTCGTAGAGAACAGGCTGCCAACTTCAGGGAACAAAAACAAAGTCTCGTCCTTTACTTTGGAGATAACACTGGAAAGTATGGCACTACATCGAGCACCTTGTGTGTTGATCAGGCGTCTTTTTCATTGTGAGTATGATGGTGCCATTTAATACAAACATACGAAGAAGCCAGCAGTATGTGACATTTTCTCCAGATGTAATTGCCATTCTCTGAAAATGGATGCAAAATAAAGTTTCCATTGAGCACATCTTGAAGGCAAGAAGTCACTGTGAACCCAGCTTTAGAAGCCTACTGTAAAAGTAGCAGGATTACTTCCTTTGCTCTGCCAGTCGCCCCTACCCCCCATTTGATGCACCGTAACATTCTGCTGGCCCTCGACAGTGGACGCACACTGTTTTTCACACTTCAGGCCTCATGTCTATTATGACCCCTCGGTATCCTTTTCCTCCTCCATTGCAGCAGGAAGAGCCCCACACAGTGCTTAGGTCCTACGTCTGTTTTTCCTTCCCAAGGGTAACACCTAGCATTTGGCTCCATTGTAGCTGAGACTCCCAGAGTCTGAAAGAAAAAAAAGGTTGCTGAGGACTACACGAACGGCGCCGCTATTAAACCAGAAGACACCAGAAGTAAAAAGATAAGCGGCTGCCCATACAAAACCACATCAAATTCCACTCCAATGCTAGCAGACGATAAAAAAGCATTTATTGAACAGACAATAGGGTAGTACTCCCTCAGTGAACGCCGACGTTTTACGTCACCCTGATGCTTTCTCAAGACGTCATACTGAATGCAAGGACACTGTTAAATACACATACAAAGTCGCATGATGCCAAAACAAATTAAAAACAGTTTGTGAAAAAAATCCATATATACAGTGTACAAAAAACTAATATATACATATATATATATATATATCCACTACATACAGCCACCACTAAAATGAACAGACATCTTAAATTACTTTCTTTTCTCGGCCTGGAACCTGGAGCTGCTTTTTTATCATTCGCTAGCACTGGAGTGGAGCAGCCGCTTATCTTTTTGCTTTTGGTGACTCTCAGAGTCTGACTAATCACTCCGCTAAGGGTGAGCGAATGTTGAAATTGTATCTTCAGTTCGGCTTTGATTAAGGCCCCCCCCCCTCCGTTTTTGGTTTCGCTTTGACACTTTGGTCACTTTAGATCCTTGATATTGGAGTTTAGAAGGCTACATGTAGAGGCAAGTGGCACCCCTCACCCTCCCCAGTCAGTTTTAACCTCTTCCATGCACCCATGATCTTACAGTCAGATAGTTAAAAAAGCAAAACAGTCAGCACCTGTTAAACCTCAAATTTTGCACATTAATATCTTTGGCTCTCCTTGACGAAATGAACTGAAATTTTGTGTGTGTTGTCTAGGAGGCAAGGTCATGATGTGTGTACATTTTTGTGATGGCAGCTAGTGCAATTTCTGAGATCCGTATGTGTCATTTTTTTGGGGAAAAACTAACTTTTTTCCCATACTTTGAAGGTGTGGGATAAAATGCACACAACAAACCAGAAGTCAGGTGCATAAAAACGCAAATGTGTGTTATTTTATTCAAATCAGAAAATAAAAAAATAAAAATAATAAACATACAGAAAGCAAAAGGTTATACAATGTCCAGTATCCAGCAAACTTTCTAATTTCGAAAATTCCTGAGGCTTAGCTTCAGCCTTTGCAAATAGAACAGTGTGGAAACAAGCACACACTTCTGAGGTCCTCCTCACTTGGTAGTCAGTATTCATCCGATTCCCCTATCTGTCTTTGTTACTCCAAGTGGTGGGTTTCTATACCTTTCATGGATGACATCCCTGTCAGGTGCTCCACCCTTTTTTGCTAAAACCAGCATAAACCTCTTATTCTCAGGAGTTCCCCATCAAACAGTAAAGACGTACATGTTCATACGTGTTAATTTTTCTAGCCTAGACTCAACTCCTCTTTTCTTGGTTAAGGGGGTTTTATGTTTCCATTTTGTTTCATCTCAAAATATATTTTTAATAAGATAGTAAGTCCATGAGGGTTCCACTAGGTTTGCAAGGGGAACTGGAGAACAAGAGTATACTCCTCTTCTCCCTTCTCCTGCCAGCCCTTGGAACTCAACATACCTTTTTCTTTCCACTAAAATCGTTAAGTATGACACCCTAAAATAGACAAGCATAGAGCGAATGTATTTCATTTTCATTCCCAGCACGAGCGGCTGTCCCACAGAAACAGAGTGAAAGGAAATTGGGGGGGCCCAGACACCCCACACATGGGCATCCACCCCAGACAGGGCTAACCCTGTCACGTATATTTAACAATCTTACTTTGAGAAACAGCTCTTGCAGCAGGTTACACCATTAGGATTGAAGCCGGCAGGCGCCAGGACCCTACAGAAATTTTCCAGCTAGCAGTCTTCAGCAGGGACCGCCTCCGACGTCGGGCGTAGTATATAAGGAGGCGGTCCCCCAATAATCCTCAGTTCTTTTCCCGCCATCGACTCGCCAGCATCAGCCTCTCGGTCTCCCTTCTAGTGTACGACGACTACAGAACTACAGATATTTTCGTCCTTTTTTGGCTCTGCTCAACTGATGTCCTCTCCAATTCCATCTCTAGAGGGTCACCATTCGAAGTGCGCCTGCGGCAAACAGATCCCCTTCAAGGATCTCCATTCATTCTACGTGCGCTGCCTAGGCCCAGACCACGACACCAAGGCATGCTCCTTTTGCCAGGGTTTTAACAGCCGCACCAGGATCCGCCATCAGAAGGCACTTCAAGCATTTCTTTTAGAAGAAAAGCTGAAAAGCATGGACCAGGAACCTTCCTCCCGGGGAGAATCTTCAAGCAAATCCCATAAACACCGGGACGAGCACCGGGTAAAAGACAAGGTCCAGGTCTTCTACATGGGCCTCGGACTCCTGAAGCTCCGGCTCTAAATCGGACCACTCTCCCTCCAGGGCTCGGTCGCAACCTCCCCCGGTCCAGGTCAGGTCCTCCAGCGGTTCTTCATCGCTGCAGCTTCTGAAGACTTAGAGGCCCTCGGCTTCTTCAACACCTTCCAAGGCCTCTTCGAAGTCGGGTGAGCACCACAAATCTTCTTCCTCCCATCGCCGGGATACCGACTCCAGGTCAGTCTCCCAACCACCCTGAGGTCCTGATCTGGCGCCCAGGAAAACTAAGGACCTGACGTCCCTCAAATGGGCGTCGGCCAAGCACCCTCGGCGCTCACAGGAGCTGACGACACCGGCTAGACACCCGTCACCGGCCAGACGCTCGCCAGGTCCGAAGACGCCGCCAGGGACTGACGCCAGCTACCCCGAGCAGAAGACCGCATCTCGCCGCCGGGCGGACACCGGGTCGGGGGACTGTACAGAGGAGGATGCCACACAGCCCAAGACCAGGCGGGCGACATCGAGGATACCGGCTCCCATGGGAACCCTCCCCGGAGTGGGAGACCCCCGGGGACCCGACGCCTGACCCTGGCGACAGGCCACCGGTGCCAGGTCCGTCATCTGGTATGAACCTTGCGGAGGTAAAGGAGCTCTTTACCTTTTGGTGGGACACCATCAAGAAGGATGTGGACCCCGCATGTCCTCCTTCTACTACTACTACTACTACTCCTCTTCCTCCTACTCCTTCACCGCCTATGCCCCCTCCTCCACCTAAGGGGCCAGTAGGACGACCTCCATCCCCCAAGGAGCAAACTCCACCTCCTAGGGGTAGATCTACCGATAGGAGAAGGCCTCCCTCCAGATCCCACTTAGGGTCACCCAGCCCCAAAAGACCCAGACGACGCCGGTACACTCCTTCGGGGGAGGATTCTAGGTCGGATACGTCAGAGTATTCCAGATCACCTTCTCCTCTCAGCATTCCCTCTCCTGACCCATATGACCTACCCAGGTCTCCTCCGGATGATCCCTCTTTCGCTGAGATCATGAGACTCATCCAGGAAAACATGGGGTGGGATGCTGAGGAGTTTGACCGTAAGCGACAACGCCTTGCCCACTACCTTCGGCAAAAAGACCCGAAGCCTATGGTAGTGCCACCCTTGGTGGATACCTTTGCGGACGTCACCAAGGCTGCATGGAAATGTGCGCATTCCACTCCCATGGTGCCGAAGAAGGCTGACCGCCTATACAAGACCCCTAGGGAGGACCAGTATTTGGTGAACCACCCTCTGGCTGATTCCCTGGTCATCAGTGCTTCACTTGACTGGTCTCAGAGACCACAGCATATGAGCAGTCAGCTACCGGACCAGGAATCCAAGAATTGGATGCCCTGGGGAGGCGCACGTACGTGGCTGCTACTTGCGTCATCAGGTCACTGAACTATCTTACCCATATGGTTCAGTTCCAGAACGCCCTGTGGGAACAGGGCCAGGACCTGGTTGAAAAGTTTCCCGATGGTGACCAGAAAGCGGAGCTCTTAAACCTCCTCCGCACTGGGTCAGATGCAGGGACCCAAGTGCTCAGAGCCACATATGATTCTGCGGACTCTTCGGCCAGAGCTGCAGCCTCAGGCATTTGTTTCTGGAGACACTCTTGCCTCCGTGTCTCCGGATTTACCCCGGACGTTCAGAAAAACATTCTAGACGTCCCATATAACGGTGAGGTGCTGTTTGGTGAAATCTCCGAGAGGGTTATCACCAAACTCCAAGACGCAGGGAAGGCAGTCCGACCTGTACAAGCCATGTACAGATCTAGGCCTAGTTCCTTTCGTAGGAACCAGAGCCGCTGTGCCGCTACAAAGGCAACAGCACTCGCTCCGCCAGCAGCAGAGGGCACTTTCTCACGCAAGGCCCAGGCCAAGTCGTCCCCAGGCAGAGGCCAACAATTCTCAAAGTCGGCCCAGCCTGCAGGGACAAACGCTGCCACAGCATGACTCCTTCCCGGCCCCTGCCCCTCCTCAGGATCAACGGACAAAGAAAGTCGGGAGTCGCATCGCACGCCACCTTTCAGGGTGGCAAGCGATCACCACCGACAGGTGGGTTCTACAGTTGGTCAAAAATGGCCATTACATAGAGTTTGTAGACAGCCCACCTACAAGACCTCCCCTGCTTTCCCGTTATTCGGGTCAGCATGCCCTGCTCATACAGCAGGAAGTGTTCGCACTTCTGGAAAAGGAAGCCTTAGAGGACTAGGGTACTATTCTCACTTCTTCCTGGTTCCAAAGAAGACAGGGGACCTCTGTCCAATACTGGACCTCAGCGATCTCAATCTTTCGGTCGCCTACAAGCGCTTCCACATGGTGACCCTCCCGGGCCTGATTCCCATGCTGAAACAAGGTGCATTTCTTGCGTCTCTGGACATGTAGGACGCCTATTTTCATATTCCTATCGCTCAGGCGCACAGGAGGTTCCTGCGCTTCGAGTTTCATGGCTGCCATTATCAGTTCCGAGCTCTTTCCTTCGGGCTGTCATCGGCACCTCGGGTATTCACGAAGTGCATGGCGGTCATAGCCGCGTATCTGAGGAGACAGGGCCACTACATGTTCCCCTACCTGGACTATTGGCTTCTCATGGCGCCCTCCCGGGAGGCCTTGATGTTTGCCATTCACTGTACCCAGTCTCTGTTCGAGACTCTGGGAATTCTCATCAGTTACGAGAAGTCACGCCTGGTTCCGTCCCAGACGCTGCAGTTCATCAGAGCAGTTCTGGACACCATCAGAGGGAAAGCTTTCTTTCCCACGGACAGAGCGGAACACATCAGATCCCTCATCATCTCAGTGTAACAGTCAGATTCTTTACTCTGCCTAACTGTGAAGTTGCTCCAGAGAGTTCTCTTTTGCTTCGGTTCGGTAAAGTTTGAATCGGTCGGTTTGTTCAACCGATTTTCTTGTTTTTTCAGTATCAGATCTCTGTCTTCGGTACAGGGTAGTGTAAGTACATAGACAGTGAATTTTTCTGAATTTTCTCGTGGAAATTATTTTTTCTTTGGTTTTCTATCGGTCGGTCCGGTTGGGAACCGAAACAATCTCTTATTTCTGTTTTTCTGGGATTTTAGTAATAGTGTCTGGTTCTTATCGGTTTCAGAAAACCAAGATTATCTTTGTTTTTTTTCACAGCCCGTGACATGGTTGATAACCAGTAAGGGTGTATTACCTGGCTTAAAAGCTGTTAAGGGTAATTTGTAGGTTAAGGCTATGTCTGAGAAACCCAAAAGGAAAAACGGTCCCACTGGGTTTCAGCACTGTACTGAGTGTGGGGTGGCTTTTGCTAAAGCTGATCCCCACCTCATTTGTGTTTATTGTCTGGGGTTTGACCACCTCAAATCAGACTGCCAAATATGTAAAAACTTTCCCAAAGCCACTTTAGATAAGAGATTAAGTAGGCTGAAGGAAAGGGAGGCCGAGAATTCCGCTGAACCAGATGGCCAGCCCGGTTCGGTTCCGCCCGAACCTGAGGCAGTGCCTGCTGACACGGGCGATACACCCTTGGGCAAAAGAGATCCGACTCTGAGGGGTCGGTTCTGTCAAAAGGAAAAAGGAAGTCTGCCGGTTCGTATCCTGAACCGCACGTTCCAACCGCCACTGAAATTGCCAAAGCGATCAGCATTGTGCAGTCGCTTCGTCCAGTTCCTTCCAAACTGATCCCTCCGACTAAGTGGTCAGTTCAGTTGGACCCAACTCCATCGGATTATGATCTGGAATTGTTTTATGATGTGGAGTGGGAGGGAGACGAGAAGGAAGAGGAAGGATTTCGAGGATACTGAATTTGGAGGCCTAGATGAGCCTATAGAGCGTGACATCTCCCCAGACAGGCCTTCCAATGTCTCCCCTCCCAGGCTTTGAGATAATGGACGCCCCAGAGTCCAAAAGGCTGTCTATCCCTCCTCACAAATCTTTGGGGAAACCGACAAGGAAAATTTTGCAAATGCCTAACTCTTTACCACCTGTGGATAAGAAAATGGACAGAAGATGCACTCTGTCAGGCTCAGGTATGGAATTTTTGTACAACCATTGCAGCCATGTTGGGGTAGTGCAGGCTGCAGCCTGTGACAGGGCTAACATTCCTTTGGCTTCACATCCCCCAGATAAAGATTCTAGGAAGGTGGATGCCATGGCAAAAAAACAGTACTTGGCATCTTCCTTGGGACTCAGGCAGGCAACCTACATGGCCTATACAGCTAGGTACCAGAAGTCCAGGTGGGACACAGTAATGGAACTAGCAGAGAAGGCCTCCCCCCAGCTAGCCAAAGAGCTGGAGGAGGTGAGGTGGCTGCTAATGGAATAGAGGCATCAAAAGTGCAATTTCATGCTGCTGTCGACTCTAATGATGTGACATCTAGAGTCATGGCTACATCTGTGTCTCTCAGGAGATTTGTTTGGTTCAGATGTACTAGCCTGTCTCCGGATACCCAGGCTAAGGCCATGGATTTCCCTGTGGTTGGTAATTCTCTGTTTGGGGAGCAGACAGAGGCTTACATGAAGAAAATGGATGAATACAGGACCACCTACAGGAGTGCACAGGCCAAAAAGAGGCAAGCCACTCCTCAGAGGCAGCAGTCTAGGGGCAGGCCTTTTCACAGGCCTTTTTATTAAGCCCAGGCCTCCTCTTCCTTTCCACAGAGGGGGTTCTTCCGAGGGAGAGATAGGAGGGGGGATGAGCAGGGCTGCATCCTCTTCCCAGTCCAAGGCTCCTGCCAAACAGACACCCTGATGTGTCAGTTCGGATCGCCTCCCCTATACCAGTAGGGGGCAGGCTAGCTTACTATTTTCAGGCCTGAAAGTCTGTTACTTAAGATAAGTGGGTCCTGGAGGTAGTAAGCCAGGGCCTGGCTCTCAGTTTAAAGAGATTTCCAAAAATGAGAGGGTTTTTTTTCCTCCTGCACCAGCATCAGAGACCATTGCCTTAGAGGCAGAGGTTTCTTCCCTGTTCGCTCTCAAAGCTGTGGAACAAGTTTCTCCACAACATAGGGGCAAAGGGCTGTACTACAGGTACTTCCTTACCCCAAAAAAGATAGGGGAGTGGTGACCCATCCTAGACTTAAGATACCTATACAAACATATCACAAAACCAAAGTTCAAAATGGTGACTCTGGGAGTAATCCTCCCCCTCTGAGGCCAGGGGATTGGCTAGCATCCCTGGACCTCAAGGATGCCTATTTCCACATTCCTATCAGGTGCTCCCACAGAAAGTACCTCAGGTTCGAGTTGCCCTTAGGCCATTACCAATTCAGAGCCATGCCCTTCGGCCTCACTTCAGCTACAAGGTTATTTACAAAGTGTCTTGCAGTAGTAGTGGCCTTCCTCAGAAGGCAGAGTATCTCAATCTTCCCTTATCTGGATGACTGGCTCATTGTAGGCCAGTACTCAGATCAAGTCAAGTCAGCTCTGGAAGTTTTTCAGAATCTGCTCAGTTCCCTAGGATTCATCCTCAATCTTCCCAAGTCAGTTCTCGAGTCTGTACAACTCCTCACTTGTATAGGAGTAGAGTTAGATACAGTCCAGGCAAGGGCCTTCCTGCCACAGACAAGGGTAACCGCCCTTACAGATCTCACCTCCTCTTTTCAGCCTCTGGTTTCTTGACCAGCCAGGCACTTTCTCCAACTCCTAGGCCACATGGCAGCTTCAACTGCTGTGGTACAAGGGGACAGGCTTCAGATGAGGGATATTCAATTCCACTTATGGTCATTTTGGTCTCAGAAGAAAGATTCTCTCACCAAACTGATTCCAGTGACTCGGACTTTGGTCCAGGCTCTCCAGTGGTGGCTGGATCAGGACAATCTCAGACAGGGTGTCCCATTTCTCAGTCAAGCCCCCTCAGTGGTTTTAACCACAGATGTCTCTCCTGGGTTGAGGAGCCCATCTGGGGACTCTCACTGCACAGGGAATTTGGTCACAGCAAGAGTTTCTCCTTCACATCAGTCTCCTGGAACTCAGAGCTGTGTTCCTAGTCCTCCAGGCTTTCTCGGAGTCAGTCAAAAGCAAAGTGGTGCAAGTCAGGACAGACAACACCACCACAATGTGGTACATAAACAAGTAGGGAGGCACTCAGTCTACGGCCGTGTGCACAGAAGCCATGAAACTGTGGTCTCTAGCTTACTCTCTCTCCAAGCTTCCCTGACAGCAGTTCATCTTCTAGGGAAGGACAGTGTGCTGGCAGATGCTTTGAGCAGAATATTTCGGGGCCATCACGAATGGACCCTGAACCCTCATATCATGAAGTCATCTTCACCAGATGGGGCACTCCAGAGATGGATCTCTTTGCAGCCCCAGACAATTATCGGCTTCCTCTGTTTTGCTGCAGACCTCCAGTCCTAGGGACTGTTCCTCTGGATGCTCTCCTGTTAGATTGGACAGGCAGGTTTCTTTATGCCTTTCCTCTACTATTCAGAGCCCTGATCAAGATCACGGCTCAACCCTGCTGTCATTCCAGTGGCCCCAGACAGGGCCAGACAACCCTGGTATCCTCTCTTGTTGTGTCTAGCAGCGTCACTCCCCCGTCTCTATCCAGGAGACACAATTTGTTGACCTCTTCTCAAGGGAGGATTTGGTATCCCAATCTCCAGTCTCTCCATCTCAAAGCCTGGCTCTTGAAGAGTTAGAATATGCAGGCCTGCATCTTTTTCAGGGGGTCATGGATATTTTGAAGGTCTCTAGGAAATCTTCTAACAGGAAAACTTATAATTCCAAATGGAAAAGGTTCACCATTTGGTGTTCTCAGAGAGGTATATAGCCGGAGGCTGCAGGTATTGCCACGGCCGTGGATTATTTGGTTTATCTTAATAGCCTAGGCCTTAGGCCTGCGACCCTTAAAGTTCATTTAGCAGCTTTGTCTGCTTTTCTTTCTGCAGGGAAGGGATCTTCCTTGGCATCTCATCCTGTTTTCAGTAAGTTCTTCAAAGGCTTGGTCCACATTACCACTACTTTTAGAGAGTCTACTCCAGCTAGGGATCTGAATGTCTGCATTGCACAGCTTATGCAGCCACCCTTTGAGCCCTTAGCTTCTGCCGAGCTTAAGTACTTGACTTGGAAAACTGTTCCTGTTAGCTGTTACTTCTGCCAGGAGGATCAGTGAATTATAGGCCTTGTCAGTAGAACCTGACTTCATTTCCTTTCATAGGGACAAGATGGTCCTAGGGACAAATAGAAAATGTCTACCTGAAGTGGCATCAGATTTTCATCTGAACCAATCTCTGTCTTTACCTGTGTTTTTCACTGACCATTCTTCCTCAGGGAGGAGAAGATTGCACAGTCTGGATGTGAAAAGGGCTTTTAGCTCTTACATAGAGCATACTAAGGCACATAGGAAGGATTGTCTTCAGCGATTTCTCACTTACAGAGAAGTGGGAGAAGGTAGACCTGCCACTAAAAGGACTATTGCCAGGTGGATTGTCTCTTGTATCCAATTCTGCTATTCCAAATTGGGCAAAGAACGTTCTTCAGACCTGAGGGCCCACTCAGCTAGAGGTACAGCTGCCTTACTTGCAGCTGCTAGGGATATCCCCTTGGTAGAAATATGTAAAGCAGCCACCTGGAAAACAGTCCATACATTCACCAAGCATTACTTCCTGGACATACAGTCTAGGCATGATGCTCGGTTTGGTACAACCGTGTTGCAGAGCCTATTCCCAAAGTAAGGTTCTGTGTCCCCTCCTCCTGGGGGAACTGCTTGGTAGTCTGCATATAGTCAGAATACAGCAAGACTTCATGTTGTTTCTTCTAATGGAGTCTTGCTGTATTCTGACCTCCCTCCCTGCCTCCCCTCTCAGAACCTAGTTTTCAAACAACATGAAGTCTTGCTGTATTCTGACTATTGCAGTTAGGTCCTGCCTTTCAACTGCCCTGGAGAACAAAGAGTTAACTTTCCATGGCCAGCATGGAATGTTCAGCGTGAGCTCGGTTGAAGCCCCTGTCTGCTGTTGTTTAAACTCCAACCATCAGATTCTTTATCTCACCATTGAACAGTCAGCCCGGAGATTTCTCCTTGCTCTGGTTTAAAAAGCTGCTAAAGTGTCGTTTTTCACTCGGTTTCTACCGAATCTGTCGGTTTAAGTCTCTGTCTGTGGTACTGTGAGTACTAGATAGGTTTTACATTTAGTTTCTGTGTGGAACTTGTAAATTTGGGATCGGTTCAGTTTGAACCGATCAGATTGGTCTTAAAATGTTTTTAATTTATTAGTGTGTGGTAACCGGTCCGTATCGGTTCTGAAAAAAATGGATTTTATTAACACGGTCAGGAACCGATAGGGGTGTCTTGCCTGGCAGATTGCCGAAAAAAGGGTAAGTTTTGGATAGGATTGGCCATGTCTGAGAAACCCAAGAAAAAAAATGGTCCCACTGGGTTTCAACACTGCAGTGTGTGTGGGGAAGCCTTTGCTAAGGCTGATCCCCACACCACCTGTGTTTATTGTCTGAGGTTTGACCACCTCGATTCAGACTACCAAATTTGTAAAAGTTTTCCCAAAGCTATCCTGGATAAGAGAGTAGGTAGACTGAGGGAAAGGGAGGCCGAGAAGTCCGCTGACCTGGATTGCCAGCCTGGTTTGGTTCCGACCGAACCAGAAGGAGTGCCCTCTGACCAGGGCGAAACTTCTTCGGGCAAAAGGAGAGACGATTCTGAGGAGTCGGTTCCGGTTAAAAGAAAGAGAAGAGAAAAATCATCCGGTTCGATCCACAAATTCTTTTCTCCGACCGCTGATGAAATAGCTAAAGCAATAAGGATAGTTCATTCACTACTGTTTCCAGCCGAACCGCACCATCTGTCAGGGGCTCTGTTCGGTCGTCTCCGGTTCCGGATTATACTTAGAAGAATTTTATGAACCGGAGGAAGAGGAGGGAGATAGGAGGATAATGATGATGATGGTAATTATGAAAGTCTGATGCCTATTGGACCTTGACATCTCCTCAGACAGACCTTCAGGTGTTTTCTCCTAGGCTTTCTTGAGTCCCCTTCCCACTTTATGTTTTACAAGAAAGTGGCTGAAACCCTCCAGCTTCCAATGGAAGAATCAGTAGAGGATCAGGAGGAGCCTGATTTTGTTGAAATGATGGACATCCCAGAGTCCAGGAGACTGTCTATTCCCCTCCATAAATCTTTTGGGAAACAGACATTTAAAATTCTAAAGACTCCTAACTCCATACCTCCTGTGGACAGATGAATGGACGAGAGGTAAACTCTTTCAGGCTCAGACACGGAGTTCCTTTCTCAGCAATGCAACCATGTTGGGATAGTGCAGGCTGCTGCCTGTGATAAGGCAAATATTCCCTTGGCATCACACCCCCAGATAAGGACTCCAGGAGGATTGATGCCATGGCAAAGAAGCAGTACATGGCAGCATCTTTGGGACTCAGGGAGGCTGACTATATGCCCTACACCGCTAGATACCAGAAGTCCAGGTGGGACACTGTGCTGGCTCTGGCTAAACAGGCCCCTGACCAGCTTGCCAAGGAGCTGGAGCGGGTGGCTGCGGATGGGATTGAGGCATCCAAGGTGCAGTTTCATGCTGCTGTGGACTCCAGTGATGTTTCATCTAGAGTCATGGCTACATCTGTGGCCCTTCGGAGGATGGCTTGGCTCAGATGTACTAGCCAATCACAGGATACCCAGGCTAAGGCCATGGATTTCCCTGTCATTGGTAATTCTCTGTTTGGGGAGCAGACAGAATTACATGAAAAAGATGGACGAGTACAGGACCACCTACAGGAGTGCTCAGGCCAAAGAAAGGCAAGCCACTCCTCAGAGGCAGCACTCCAGGGGCAGGGGCAGGCCTTTCAAATGCCTTTTACCAAGCCCAGGCCTCCTCTTCTGCTTATGTTCACAGGGGTTCTTCAGAGAGAGGCAGACAGGAATGAGCAGGCCTGCTTCTACCCTCAGCGCCTAAAGCCCCTGCCAAGCAGACATCCTGATGGGTCTGCCCGGCCGATTCTCCAACACCTGTAGGGGTAGGCTGGCTTACTTTGTCCAGGACTAGAAGTCTCTGACATCAGACAAGTGGGTCCTGGAAGTAGTAAGCCAGAGACTGGTTCTCAGCTTCAAAAATTTCCCAAGATGAGAACCAGATCCTTTCCACCTGCAAATCCATCAGAGACCCTTGCCCTGGAGGCAGAGGTTTCTTCCCTCCTGGCTCTCAGAGCCATAGAAAGGGTTCCTACCCCACACAAGGGCAAAGGATTGTACTCCAGGTACTTCCTAACCCCAAGAAAACAGGAGAATGGCGGCCCATCCTGGATCTAAGATACCTGAACAAGCACCTTCAAAACCAAAGTTCTTCAATGTGACTCTGGGAATGATTCTGCCCTCTCTAAGCCCAGGGACTGGCTAGCCTCCTGGACCCTCAAAGATGCCTACTTTCACATTCCCATCAGGTGCTCCCACAGAAAGTACCTAAGGTTGAGTTGCCCTCAGGCCACTATCAATTCAGAGCAATGCCCTTTGGTCTAACATCAGCCCCAAGGGTGTTCACAAAGTGCCTGGCAGTAGTGGTTGCTTTCCTAAGGAGAAAAAAGATCTCCATCTTTCCATACTTGGACGACTGGCTCATAGTAGGTCAGTCTCCAGACCAAGTCAAGTCACATCTGCAAATAACTCAGCAAGTGCTCACTTCCTTAGGATTCCTCCTCAACCTTCCAAAGTCAGTTCTCGAGCCAGTACAGCTCCCCACCTTCATATGGGCAGAGCTGGATACAATAAGGGCAAGAGCCTTCCTTCCCCTGGACAGGGCAAGGACCCTTATGGAACTGGCCTCTTCATTCACCCTTCAGGTGTCTCGACCAGCAAGGCATTTCCTGCAGCTCCTGGGCCACATGGCAGCCTCTACAGCAGTGGTCCAGGGAGCACGATTTCAGATGAGGGACATTCAGTTCCACTTAAGAGCCTTCTGGTCCCAAAGAAAGGATTCCCTTACCAAACTGGTCCCAGTGACTCAAACCCTGATCCAGGCTTTGCAGTGGTGGCAGGATCAGGACAATTTGAGACAAGGAGTTCCTTTTGTCACTCAGTCTCATTCAGTGATACTCACCACAGATGCCTCCCTGCTGGGCTGGGGAGCCCACCTGGGGGATCTTACCACCCAAGGGCTGTGGTCACCTCAAGAATCTCTGATTCACATCAGTCTCTTTGAACTCAGAGCAGTGTTTCTGGCACTGCAAGCCTTTTTCCAAATCTGTACAGAACAAGGTGGTCCAGATCAGAACAGACAATACCACCACAATGTGGTACATCAACAAGCAAGGATGCACTCGGTCTACAGCCTTGTGCACAGAAGCAATGAAGTTGTGGTCCCTGGCCTATTTCCTGCAAACCTCTCTGATAGCAGTTTACCTCCCAGGAAAGGACAATGTCCTAGCAGATGTTCTCAGCAGGATATCCCAGGGCCATCACGAATGGACCTTGGATCCCCTAGTTTTGAAAGTGATTTTCTCGAGATGGGGCACTCCACAGTTAGGTCTTTTTGCAGCCCCAGACAATCACCAAATTCCTCTCTTTTGTTGCAGACCCCCAGTCTTGGGCTCAGTCCCCCTGGACGCTCTGATTCTGAATTGGGAAGGAAATTTCTGTATGCCCGCCGCCGTCCAAAGTGTTAGTCAAGATCAGGTCTCAACCATGCAAAGTGATTCTGATTGTTCCAGACTGGGCCAGATAGCCCTGGTACCCACTGTTGCTGTCCTTAGTAGTCCACCTTCCCCTGTCTCTTCCCAGGAATTACAACCTGTTGACATCCTCTCAGGGGAAGATTTGGTATCCGAACCTCAAATCTCTCAATCTCAAGGCATGGCTCTTGAAGAGTTGGAGTTTGCTGATCTGCACCTTTCTCAAGGGGTTCTGGATATCCTTAAGGCTTCTCGAAAGCCTTCCACCAGAAAGACTTGCAACTCCAAATGGAAAAGGTTCACTATTTGGTGCTCTAATAAGCATATTTCTCCAGAATCTGCTGGGTTGCCTACAGTCCTGGACTATATGGTTCATCTTAATGGCTTAGGACTTAGGCCAGCTACACTTAAAGTGCATCTGGCAGCTGTTTCTGCCTTCTTGTCAGTAGGCAAGCCCTCTCCTCTGTCAGCCAGTCCTGTGTTTGGTAAGTTCTTCAAGGGATTGCTGCACACCAGTCCCCCCTTTAGGGACCCTGCTCCTGCTTGGGACCTTAATGTTTGCAATGCTCAGCTTATGCAACCACCCTTTGAGCCTTTGTCCTCTGCAGAGCTTAAGTACTTGACTTGGAAAACTGTGTTTTTGGTAGCCATTACCTCTGCCAGGCATATCAGTGAATTGCAAGCCCTGTCAGTGGAGCCTGATTTCATCTCTTTCCATAGAGATAAAGTGGTCCTAAGAACTAACAGGAGGTTTTTGCCTAAGGTGGTTTCAGATTTCCACCTTAATCAGTCTGTGTCTCTCCCTGTTTTCTTCACTGACCATTCCTCCTCTGGAGAGAGGAGGCTGCACAGCTTGGATGTTAAAAGGGCCCTCAGCTACTACATAGAGCACACCAGTGGTCACAGGTTTGAGTCCCTCCAGTTGTTCCTCACATATGGAGAGGTCGGTAAGGGCAAACCTGCTACTAAGAAATCTATTGCCAGGTGGATTGTCTCTTGTATATAATTCTGCTATTGAAAAGCTGGGTAGAACTCCCTACCTCAGGCCTGAGGGCTCACTCTACTAGAGGTTAGCTGCTTCCCTGGCTGCTGCCAGGGATATTCCTATCTTAGAAATTTGTCAAGCAGCCACCTGGAAAATAGTCCATACATTCACCAGGCATTACTCTCTGGATATCCAGGCTAGGAGTGATGCTCGGTTTGTACAGACAGTACTTCAGAGCCTATTCCCCAAAGTAGGTTCTGTCCTCCTTCATGGAGCTACTGTCGGTAATTGGTATTAAGTCAGAATACAAGCAAGACTTTATGTTGTTTGAAGAAAAATTACTCACCTTAGTAATGTTGTTTCTTCTAATGGAGTCTTGCTGTATTCTGACCTCCCCTGCCTCCCTCTCAGAACCTGGTTTTTGGGATGTGGGTGGCAGAGCAGTGTTGGCACCCTAGAGGTGCCCCTTTCTTCACCCTCCTTTACTTTGGGTGTGGGTTGTGTTTTGTTTTTTGCTCTCTGACTTGAGTCTTTGCTTTGAAATCAAAAACCTATTTTTAATAAATTTAGTTGCCAGTTGGCTTGTGTGAGTTTTAAGTTTCCACACAGAACTTCTAGTGAGTATTGCTCAGAAGATCTGACAGTTGGAGTTTAAACAACAGCAGTCAGGGGCTTCAATCAGTTTCACATTGAACGCTCCATGCTGGCTATGGAACCGTTAATTCTTTTTGTTCTCCGGGGTAGTTGAAAGGCAGGACCTAACTGCAATAGTCAGAATACAGCAAGACTCCATTAGAAGAAACAACATTACTAAGGTGAGTAATTTTTTCTTTTGGGATGTCGGTTGGCAGGTGCAGTGTTGCACCTCAGGGGTGTACCTTGCACCTCCCTTGTTGTTGTTATATATTTAAGTCATATCTACTCTGTTTCTTCTTTGGTTCTCGACTTGAGTCTTTTGGACCCAAGCTTTGTGGCCTTTTTGGGCCTAAAATTAAAACAATTTCCATATGCCTAGTTAGTTCGTTTTTGCTCGTAAGAATCTGATGGTTACACTGAGATGTACCAGAGACAGAGGTTTGAAAACCGAGTTCAAGCTCAACGTTCTATGCCCTGGCATATAATTTTAACCCCCTTACTCTCCGAAGCAGTTCAGGTGCTGAGGCTAACTGCATATAGTCAGAATACAGCAAGACTCCATTAGAAGAAACAACATTACTATGGTGAGTAATTCTTTCTTCTTTCACTATGCAGTGTGACAGTGTAAGGAAGGGCTAGCAGTACCATTTTGTACAGTACAATAGGTTACAACACAGTTTGGTGGTGCACAGTGGTTTTTGCTACCACCAAGTGCAGTTAAATTGTGACTGCATGTGGGGCCCCCTGATTTTTCTTGTACATCAAGCTTAATGTTCCTTGCAGTGTTCTGGATTTCTTGGGCGGTGATAAACCTTTCCTTTTCAGTTTGGATATTGAAACAGCAATCTATTTTCAAAACGGTAAGTGAACCTGGAAACAAAGCAGGTTTTGTTTAGGTAGAATGTTGTGGAAGAATTGCCTGAACACTCCAGGCTGGATAGATACTGGTAAGCCATCACAGCACTGTCTAATAAGCTTGGGGTGTTCAGAACAAGTTTGATGGTGCTGATTTCAGTGCAGATTACGCGTAAACACTGTACTATAGTATGGTTCTGCATGACTGGAATTGGCTTAAAAGAGGCCACAGGCTGCATGAATATCAAGAGTAAATTGCCCTGTCTTGTAGGGGAGCTATGGATGTGACCTGTACTGTAAATACAGAGTGCCAGGGATTTCAGTGTCATCACTGCCTTTACTTTTAGAATGTCAAGGCACTACATTTGGGATCACTCAGATGAAATAGTATGTGGGATATCCATAATAAGATGTTATTTTCTAGCTTATAGCTGAATGTCTTATCAGTACAATTGGTGACTTTTAGTATGTTTTGTAAATGAACATGCAGCTGCCGTTAGTTCAGGAAAAGAAAGAAGAACCTCTACTTATTGTCATCTGCTGCTTCTGTCAGTTCAGAGATGCACCTGTGGGAGCACAGCCATAAATGTATCTCCATGTCCTTCCATTGCTGCCTTTTACTTTCCTCACAGTATTTATCCTTCCTTGCTCATTTCCTGGTGTTCTTCAGGAGTTGCTTGAAGGTTATATACCTTTTATTGGACCGACATATATCTTGTATGAAGATGGTATAGTACACAAGCTTTGGGACCTGGTGTTCTTCACTGAGTTTTTTCAGTGTGCTCAGATTTCATTGTCTTCTCATTACCACTAAGAGGATGGTTGACAAGTTTGTTCATCACTGTGACGTGTCTAACCCACATTGTTGTCCCCACGCCCATGATGGTTGGTATTGTTGTTCTTATTGTGCCAGAACTTTCTCATCATGAGCCTTGCTGGCTGTATGAGGTACAAGTCCTGATAGTAATTAACCTCAGGGACAGAGCTTCTTCTTTTCTACAGATTTCATACAAGATCTTTAACAATTTCTCCAGATCTGGAATCTTGTGTGATGGCTTTAATTTTTGTAACAGATCTCTAAATGTATGTGAAGGGGGCACTTTCTGTTAACAACTATTTTATGCTATCTCTTTCTTTTTATTTTTAGCCCAGTTTGGCTCACAGGTTAGTGACTCGAGATGGCTCTGTGACCCAACTGCCCCTGTATACTTCACCTTCCCTGCCAAACATCACTTTAGGACTGCCAGCAACTGGACCCTCCAGCGTAAGTGCTAAACCCTTCATATTAGTCCCCATGCACACTGTGCCAGAGATTCATATCGTATCATGTATACAATGCAATTTATTTTCTGTAGTGTCTTACAGTATCACAAAATGCTTCACAGGTTTAGCAAATGTTAAATGTAGCAGGCTGTCATGAGTGGTATATCAATGAAAGGTTAAATGAGAGGAGTAGTGGGCATGTTGTTATATTGTGACCTGGGTGTTTTTATTTTTACTCACAGGGATTGCTACTGTTTGTTGCTAACATTTCATTGTTTTATTTTTCTCTGTAGCAAAGTGTTTCTTTCAGCGATGTCTTCTCTGAAATTATTACAGGTGGTGTTTTACAGGTTTTACAGTTTTATCTAACATTAGGATAAGATTTCAGGGTTACTGCATTTGTTGTTGACTGATTGTTTCTGCTCTACCTCCTTGTTCTTTCGTCCGTGGTTATTCTTTTCGGCAGGGGAAGGGCCCAGCCACCCCCCATCCCCAACCACCCCCACACTACACTTTTATAGGGTACCACAGTTGTGACATTTCCTGTGGCAGAGCAGAAGGGGTGGATCAGTGGCCTCCACGGGTGCGCCATTTACAGGGGCACTAGTAATTTAGCTTGTTATAACAAGTTAAACAAAGCATAATCAAACCATTACTTGCATTTTTTTTCCTTTTTTTTTCCTTTCTAATTACTCTGACTAGGTTATAAACCCAGCAGCTTATCTGGAATGGATATCATTAACTGCAGGTACTGTGGAACAATTTTCAGAAGGACAGTCTTACAGGATTTAGGACACTGTCCTACATGCTGGGCCTTTGGAGATCTTCGGCTCAGCTCCGGGCAGCATGGGCAGAGATTGCACGCCTCAAATTTCATATTCAAGAGGAAATACATTATAAGAACCACCCGCACTTCCCAGCATCCAACAGAAAAACCTCGATCGAGAGGGTAGTTGGTCCAGGAGGTTGGCAGGTGGTTAGGAGGGCAAATCGGTGCCCCATCACCTCTGCTCTCCAACATATTACCTCCAAAACCATATAAACACTATAAACAGGTATCTGCCTCTATCTCTGAAATCAAACAGAGGCAGAAGACACTGCAGAGCAGGACACTGCAGCACAGGAGCTAGCACAACAAAACTCACCCAAATCAGGAACCAAAACAAAGAAAGCAAAAAGGAACCAAAAACTTGATCATAGGAGACTCCATTATTCGGGAGTTGATACCCATCTCCAGCCAGGGTAATGGTCAGATGTCTCCCAGGTACATCAGCATGGAGAGACACTGACCGCATTACAAAATTGTTCACAAAGCAGGAGAAAACATTGATGTCCTAGTATACATAGGGACTATCGATCTCGCCAGCCGGGTCAGTTGTGGAGACCAAGGAACACCTGACCAGGCTGGTGACAAACTATCATCTATTTCGTCTGCATCTCCTTCTCTGAGATCCTGCCAGTCTGGGAGAGGGAGCAGATGGACGGAAGGTCAGAGAAGGGAGATAGGAGCTAAACACGTGGCTCAAGGGCTGGTGCCAGGAAAGGGACACAGATTTGTAGGAACTGGCAACAGTTCTGGGAGCGAAAGTTCTTTAAATTTGATGGACTGCATCTGACTAAGGAGGGAGTCAGTGCATTGGGGCAGAAGTTTGACGTCTTTGCAGAATATTTAAACTAGCAAATGGGGAGAGGGGTGCAGCACCCCATACGTTGAATGGGAAGAACATCCCTCCTCCCTCAGCTAGTGGTCAAACAGGGATTCAGCATGTTTGCAGTTCATTTGCATCACCAGGTAAGAAAAAAGGTTTGTCTCCCCATACGACGCACAGGGGTAATGCCAGACCTCGCCCAACAACTAACACACCAAAATCTGGCCAATGGAAAATCATGTACACAAATGCTCACAGCCTGGGAAATAAGATCCCAGACCTGCAGGCAATAATGTCAGAGGCTAAACTGGACATAGTAGCAATTAGTGAGACGTGGTTTACCAGTAACCACACTTGGGAGACTTCAGTACCTGGCTATGAATTGTTCAGAAGAGACCAGGTGCAAAAAGGGGGAGGAGGCCCTGTATGTCAATGAAAATATCAAAGCTACAGAAATTCAGAATACACATAAGGAGCCAGAAGAACTGTGGGTCACCCTGGAAACAGGAAATGGGACAGCCATAAGAACTGGTGTTGTCTACAGGCCCCAGACCAGGGGGAGGACATAGACACATTACTGTTAGAAGATATACAAAACATGACAGCTAAAGGGGAGGTTCTGATAATGGGATACTCAACATGCCGGATACAGATTGGTCAATACCAGCAGGAACATCTGCCAGAACTAGACACATAGTGGATTCCCTGCAGAGGGAGGGCCTCAAACAATTGGTACAGCAACCCACAAGAGACAGGGCTATCCCAGATCTAGTACTGACTAACAAGGAAGGGATCACAGATCTCCAGGTAGAAGGTCACCTGGGGGCCAGTGACCATCACATGGTATGGTTCAATTTGGCTACTACATCTAAATCATCCCATTCCAAGGCAAAAATATGGGACTTCAGAGGAGCTGACTTTGATAAGATGGCCAACAGAGTTAAGCTAGCCCTGGCAAAAAGAAACACAGATGAGGGGGTACAGGAAAGTGGGCAAGCATTAAGGATGCAATACTTGAAGCAACATCCCATTGTGTTAGACAGAAAAGGAAGTGCAAAAGAAGAAGGAAACCACTTTGGTTCTCAAATACAGTAGCAGAAAAGGTCAGAGCCAAAAGGCTGGCCTTCAGGAAATGTAAGGGAACACAGCGGGATGAAGATAGGGAGGCATACCAAACTGCCCTAAGGGAAGCAGGGAAGGCAGTAAGGCAGGAAAAGTCCCAAACTGAGGAAACACTAGCACGAACAGTAAAAGAAGGTGACAAGACTTTCTATAGATACATTAGCATACCTCTCAACCTTTTGTCTCCCAGATGTGGAACATTGCCTCTCAAAATGTGGAACAAATGAGCAAAATGTGGAACACTTAATCAAATCTTTACCTAGGAGGCTCAGAACACTGTTAAAATGTTTGCACTTATGTTCAGAAAGTCTGTTATTAATTGAATAATATGTTTTTTGCATCATTTACTATAGATTTTTGCTTTAAAATGTTAATACTGAATGTGGAACAAGTCCTCACAATGTGGAACAGGGAGCTTTTGTGAAGTAAAATGAGGAACATTCCTCATAATGTGGTACAGTTGAGAGGTATGTACATTAGTGAAAGGAGAAAGTCCAGAGGGGGTATTGCTAAGCTTAATGGAGAAAAGGGAGCATGTGAGGAGGAGGACCCTGTAAAGGCATCTATCCTAAATAGATACTTTGCTCAGTATTTACTAGAAGAGAAGGTAGGTAGGGCCTACAGCTCAGCATCATGGACACGGGGAGGAGGTGAGCACTACTCCCTTCACAAAAGAAAGGGTCCACAAGAGCTTGCTAAGCTCAGGGTGGATAAGGCAATGGGACCTGATGGCATACATCCCAGGGTACTTAAGGAGCTAAAGGTGGAACTAGCAGAGCCATTAGCAGAACTGTTTAGTGTGTCTGAGCACAGGAGAGATCCCAGAAGACTGGAGAAGGGCTCATGTGATCCCGCCCACAAGAGTGGTAGCAGGGAGGAGGCGGAAACTACAGACCAGTCAGTCTTACCTCAGTAGTGGGCAAGATTATGGAGGCACTCCTTAAGGAAAGGATAGTGCAACACCTGGAATCCATAGGGCACAGGATCCAAGACAGCATGGGTTTCATAAAGGAAGGTCCTGTCAAACTAATCTCATAGATTTCTTTGACTGGGTAACCAGAGTGGTCGCACCAAGGGGGAGCAGTTGATGTTGCCTACCTTGACTTCAGCAAAGCTTTTGGCACTGTTCTACATAGAAGATTGATAAATAAGCTGGGTAGGCTCGGGGTGGGTCAGAAGTTGGTCAGCTGGGTGGCAAACTGGTTGACGGGCAGAAAACAGAGAGTGGTGGTAAATGGTATACAGTCAGAAGAGATGCAAATCACAAGTGGGGTACCTCAGGGATCAGTCCTGGGACCAGTCCTCTTCAACATCTTCATTAGTGACCTTGCAGATGGACTAGAGGGTAAGGCTTGTCTGTTTGCAGATGACACCAAGAGCTGCAACAGAGCAGATGATCCAGATAGGGTGGGCAGAATGAGAAGAGATCTGATAAACTGACAAAATGGTCAGAAGAGGGCAACTGATTTAATGCAAAGAAGTGCTAAATCATGCACATAGGGAAGAGAAACCCTGAAGCCACCTCATAGGCTGGGAGGGAGTTGCTAGCAGTCACAAAGGAAGAAAGAGACTTGGGTATCATCATCACTGATGACCTGAAATCATCCAAGCAGACCTCTAAAGCAGTAGGTAAGGCTAGGGGGGTGTTAGGGTGTATTAGTAGGGGTATCACGAGTCGTAAGAGGGAGGTAATAATCCCTCTTTACAAGACACTGGTTAGGCCCCATCTGGAGTACTGCATGCAGTATTGGAGGCCACACTTTCACAAGGACATTAACCAAATTGAGGCAGTCCAGAGAAGGGCAACTAAATGGTGCAGGGACTGCATCAGAAGACATATGAGGACAGATTAACAGAGCTCAATATGTATACCCTTGAGGAAAGGAGGGAGAGGTGATATGATCGAGGCATTCAGCACCTTAAGGGCATTAACAAGGTGAAAGAGTCTAACATGTTTAAATATAAGAAAATAGCAGGACAAGAGGACACAGCATGAGATTAGAGGGGCCGATTAAGGGAATGTGAGGAAATTTTTCACAGAAAGGGTGGTGGATGCATGGAATGGCTTACCACAAGAAGTGTTGGCTATGAATACAGTGCAGGGCTTCAAACAGGCATGGATAGGCATAAGGGAGCAATACAAATGACTATGAATAGATAGGCCACTGACAGAGCAAAGGCCGATGGCACATTTATAAGGTAGAAAAACAAATGGGCAGACTGGATGGGCCTTGTGGTCCTTATCTGCCGTCAGCTTCTATGTTTCTATATTATGTAACTCTGGAAGCTGGCGATTATTTGGCTGTCTAGGGAATGTGCTGCCAGGGGCAGTTTTGTCCATGTTAGGGATGGTCACTGCCACGATCCTTTGCAAAGTGAACACTGGCAGAGGGCTAGAGAGCTTACACAGAAACATAGAAACATAGAAGTTGACAGCAGATAAGGACCGCAAGGCCATCCAGTCTGCCCAGTTTTTCTACCTTATGAATGTGCCATAGGCCTTTACTCTGTCAATGGCCTGTTTATTCATACTCATCTGTATTGCTCCCTTTTGCCTATCACATGCCTGTTTGAAGCCCTGCACTGTATTCATATCCACCACTTCCTGAGATAGGCTGTTCAATGCATCCACCACGCTTTCTGTAAAAAAAAAAAACCTTCCTCATATTACCCCTTAATCGGCCTCCCTCTAATCTCATGCTGTGTCCTCTTGTCTTGCTATTTTTATTATATTGAAACATGTTAGACTCTTTCACCTCGTTAATGCCCTTAAGATGTTTTAATGTTTAGATCATATCACCTCTCTCCTTCCTTTGCTCTGGGGTATACGTATTGAGCCTCGTTAATCTGTCCTGTTTTCTGATGCAGTCCCTGCACCATTTTGGTTGCTCTTCTCTGGACTGCCTCCATTTTGTTAATGTTCTTGTGGAGGTGTGGCCTCCAGTACTGCACGCAGTACTCCAGATGGGGCCTAACCAATGTCTTGTAAAGAGGGATTATTACCTCCCTCTTATAACTTGTGATACCCCTAGTAATACACTCCAACATCCCTCTAGCCTTACCTACTGCTTTAGAGGTCCGCTTGGATGATTTCAGGTCATCTGTAGAGCTAGTCAGCTACCGCCCTTTGAGGTATGTGTCTCCTTATGGTATACTGGCGGTGTTGGACCTATCGAGTTTATCAGGTGCAAGCGGGAGTCCTGAGGACTTGGTCCTGGCCTATAATAGGGCCATGGCAGATGCCCTGGACTCTATCACTCCTGTCTGTGTTCATCCTCTCTCTCTTCGCCCTCAGTCCCTTTGGTTTGATGGGAGCTTGAGGGAGTTGAGACAGAGTTGGATCAAGGCTAGGCGCTGGTGGAAATCCTCCTGGATGCTGACCACCTTAGATTGATGGAGCATTATCAGCTCTATCAATCAGCAATCACCTGTAAGAAGGCAGAGTTCTAGGACATGGATATGTTGTTCAATCCACACTTATTGGCAGGTTCCTTGCCGCTTTAAATCTTGCCGGAAGGTCTTCAAGCTGGCTCCTCCCACCCACCCAGGTGGTAAAACTCGGCTCCGCCCCATGACGTAGATCTTCCTTACGCTTGGAGCTCAGGTTCCTCCTTAGCGCCTGTGTTTTAGACTGGATCCTAACTCTTCGTTCGGTCTAAAATTAGTTTTGAAGTTTTCTAAACTTCGGTCTTCATCTTCCCTCGCAGCTGCGATGGACAAATCTATTCCCGGCTTTTGGAGGTGCCCTTGCGGGCAGAAAATGTCCAGGATGGATCCGCACTCCACGTGCGTCTACTGCCTAGGCCTAGATCATGACCCGCAGGCCTGCAAGTTGTGCTGCTCTTTCTCGGCCAACGTCCTGGACGATCACGCTGCCCGATTGAAGCTCGGCGCTCCGAGAAACGCTTCCCACTGTAAAATCAAAAGAGGCTCGTTACGGTGTCCACGGCGGGTTGCCTGCTGAGCAGCTTGAGCAGATGATCGCCTCGAGGAGGAGGCGACCTTGCCGTATCTTTCTCCTCCTCGCCACGGCATTTATCCCACTCTCTGAGTTCCTCAGATACGGCTTCGCTCAAGGAGCTTTGTCTCCCTTTCCACGAAGAGAGAGGCCATCGAGACATTCTTCTCGGCCCAAGAAGGAGGATCAAGGTAAGTCCCACCGTCCGCGCCGGAGCAGGAGAGGTCCCTTCCCCGACAGCCAACCGTCGATTGGTCGAGGTTGCGGCTGTGGCCGCTGGTTTATCGGTGCCTCTGGCCAGGCCAGCCTGCCGAGACTCCCATCAACGAAGTTTGTGATTTTTTCTCGATCCGTTAGATCGGCTGTGGACTGGAGAAGCCAACAACCTCCTTCACCGGTCCTCCCGTGGATACTGAGGATCTGCCTGTGCCTTCTGGGCCGAGTCCCGGTTAAAGTGCCTGAGCCGAGGGAAGAGCGGGTGTCCCCGGCCCCTTTCCATACCCACCCTCGGTCCCCCCGAGGGTCTCGGTCTCGGACCTCTTCTCGGTCTAGCCGTTCCCGCCAACATTGGTGGTCTCGGTCTTGATACCGAGGTAAGCGGCGACACCGTTCCTCCTTGTCCTCTTCCTCGGATGAGGGGAGGCTTCGGCGTAAATTACGTCGGCGCTATGAGGAGCTTATGTGGCAGCAGTTGCTGTTGTCCGGGGCTAAACTGACTCTGGTCCAGACCCCGGCCATCAAGTGGCTGTCGCCCGAACGACCGAAGCAACCGTTTGCCCCAGTCGAGCTGCCCGTTTCAGGGCCGGTTGCTCGGCCAAAACCAGCTGCTCCACCGATTGTAGTGGAACCTCTGCCTCCACAACCAAAGTCTGGGGCACCGACCAAGGATTCTCGGTCGGGTCACGGCCTGCCCCACAGGTTGTCGGTCACCCTCACTCCCGACCGTCCTCGGCAGGTAGAGGGTGGCTCAGGGCTGAGGCAGCTCTTTGCAGACTCTTCGGAATGCGATGACGACTCCTCCCTATTCTCCAGGCAAGTCGACCTGGAGTTCTCCGGGGGCCAGTCATTGGACGATAGCCCATCATCCTTCTTGGGTCTGCTTCGACTCATCTCGGAGTCCACTGGGATGCAGCTCGAGCCCGTGTCCAAATGGGCCAAGTATCCCCTGACGGAGATACTGGACCGAGGGGATTCCCCCACGGAGGCCTTTCCGGTGGCTGAGGCCATTGTTGGCCTAGCCTTGGAGCTTTGCAGCGCCTGCTTCCTGTCCTGCGCCTCGGTCAGGATGGCCAGGAAGTATGTGGTCCCTACCGGCTCTCTGCTTGGTTTTTCGGAGCACCCCTCTGCGGAGGGGTTAGTCACCGACAGCGTTTTCCGGCATTCTGGTAACGCTCGGGATGTGGATAAGCCCCCCGACAAAGAGTCCAAAAAGCTGGACTTTGCCGGGTGCAAGGTGTACGCTGCGTCCTCCCTCGGCCTCCGACAGGCCAGCTCTGCCGTGCTGATGGCACACTTCTCCCACGCACTCTTGGGCTCCCTGGATGAGGTTGTTCCTCATCTCCCGACTGACCTGCAGACCACGGTCCGCCAGGTGCGGGACCAGGGTAGGGCGGTGGCGAAGCAGCAGCTTCAGACTGCTCTGGACATAGGTGATTCCTCTGCCAGGTCAGTAGTGGCCACGGTGGCCATGCGCCGCAGGGTGTGGCTGAGGATATCCACCTTCACGGCAGATACCCAGCACAAGTTGGCGGATGTCCCCTTCTTGGGGACTGACCTCTTCGGCCCTGGACTGGAGGGACACCTCCAGCGGATCGAGAAGTCCAATGCCACCCTGGACTCTGTCATCTCCGCCCAGAGGGACAAAGGCCGTCGTCAGCAGCAGAAGTCCTTTCATCCTTCGGCCCCTGCATCTCGACCGTCCCAGCAGCAACAGGGCCAGCAGGCTCGCCTGGGTGTCCCAAACCCAAGCCGGCTTCCTCCAACAGGAAGCAAGGAAGTAAAGGCCCAGAGATCCCTCTGCCGGTTCTTCCTCCAAGGCTGCCCAGTGATCGGGTTGAGGCTGCCCCAGCCTCGCCACCCCCTGGGTTCCCCTGGGGACGGCCCGCCACTCCTTTCCGCCTGGTCCGCTATCACCAGGGACCACTGAGTGTTGGAGGTGGTAGGAAAAGGCCTGCCTCTGAGTTCGAGGAGGCTCCACCCTTCGAGCTGTCGCCTCGGGGGCCACGGGTCCATGCCTCGCTGTTGGCCCGCTGAGCCGATATTGTCCTGCTCCTCGAAAAGAGGTGATGAGGAAGGTGGCGAATCCTCCTCCAGTCCCGGGGTTTGTGTCCAGGTACTTCCTGGTCCCAAACCGGACGGGGGGGCTGGCGCCCCATTCTCGACCTGCACGACCTGAACAAGTTCCTAAGGTCTCGGACCTTCAGGATGGTCACTCTGGCTCAGATAATCCCATCCTTGGAACGAGGCATGTGGTTCTGTTCCCTGGACCTCCAGGATGCGTTCTTTCACGTCCCAATCCATCTGTCCCATCAGAGATTCCTCCACTTCAGAGCGGAGGGATCCCTTTATGAGTTCTGGGCCATGCCCTTCGGCCTCTCTCTAGCTCCCAGGGTCTTCACCAAATGCATGGCAGTGGTGACAGCGTTCCTGCGGCACCGAAGGGTCCGGGTGTACCCCTTCCTGGATGACTGGCTGATTGCAGCCCCTCCAGAGCGGAGGTGGAGCGGTCCAGAGATCTGGCCTCCAGGTTTGCTCTCAGGTTGGCCTCCTCATCAACGAGGCCAAGTCGGAACTCGTGCCAAAGCAGGTGATACTATTCATCGGGCAGAGCTCGACTCTCGACCAGAGCACGGGCTCCTGGCGGACAGGGCCGAGGTTCTTTCCTCCTTTGCCCAATCATTTCTGGTTGGGCAATTCGCGCCTGCCCGGACTTCCTGCGCCTCCTGGCAGCCTGCACCAGCGTGGTCCGTTGGACCCATTGGTACATGTGTCCCCTTCCATGGGGACTGGCCAGCCAGTGGTCACAACACTGCGATCCGTTGGACCAGCCCACGACAGTGACCCAGAAGATGTTGAACGCTCTCCAATGGTGGATCGTTCCAGCACATCTGCAGGAGGGCATCCTGTTTGTCCGCCCCGAGCTGACGGTCTCTCTATCGACCGATGCATCTCTGATGGGTTGGGGTGCCCATCTGGGGGAACACCGAGCGCACGGCCTCTGGTCCCCTCGGGAGTCCCGATGCCATATCAACCTGCTGGAGCTTTGAGCGGTCCATCTAGCTCTCACCGCCTTCGCTCCGTTTCTACGGGGTCAAGTGGTTCAGGTCCAGACGGACAATACCACGACCATGTACTATCTGAACTGCCAGGGCGAGACGCGCTCCATGCTGTTATGCAAGGAAGCTCTCCGCATATGGTCCCTCTTGCGCAGCCTGGAGGCGGATCACCTAGCCATTCACGTGGCAGGAGCCTCCAAGACCCTGGCCGATGCCCTAAGCTGGATAGGGGCTGTGTCTCATGAGTGGTCTCTCCTGCCGGAGGTAGTACAAGACCTGTTCTCCCACTGGGGCACACCTCAGGTGGACCTGTTTGCTTCCAGGGAGAATGCGAAGCTGAGTCTGTTCCATGCCCACCCCCCTCAGCAGGGCTCGCTGCAGGGGGATGCCTTCTTGAGGCTGTGGACCCCGGGCCTCTTCTATGCCTTTCCCCATTTCCCTTGATCCACAAGGTGCTTCTCAAGGTGAGGAGGGACAAGACGCAGGTGATTCTGGTAGCCCCAGACTGGCCCCGCCAGTTCTGGTATCCAGATCTCCTCAGCCTCAGCTCCAGGCTCCCGAGGCGGCTTCCAGCCCGCCCGGACCTGATCTCAGTCAACCAGGGAAGGTATTCCATCCGGACCTTCAATCCCTGCACCTGTCGGCCTGGTTCCTGAGCGGCTAGAGTTCCAGGCCTTGGGTCTTTCCCGACGAGGTCCTCAACGTCATGAGGCGTCCCCGTAAGGAGTCGACCAGAATTGCTACGCTCAAATGGAAGAGATTCTCCATTTGGTGTCAGGGAAGGGCTTGGACCCTTCCACATGTCCTTGGCAAGCATTCTGGACTACATGTGGTCCCTTTCTCAGAAAGGGCCGGTCGACGACCCTTAAGGTGCACCTGGCAGCCATCTCTGCTTACTGGGCGTGGGCGGGAAGCAGTCGGTGGTGCAGGAGAAGGTGGTTGGGCGCTTTTTCAAAGGCCTTGACCACATTTCCCGTCCGGTGCGTCCGGTGCGAGAACCTCCACCTCCGTGGGATCTACTGTTGGCCAAGCTCATGGGCAAGCCATTCGAACCAATGCACAGGTGCGATATTTCACACCTGTCGTGGAAGACCGCCTTCTTGGTGGCTATCACATCAGCCAGAAGGATGGGAGAGCTCCAGGCACTTTCCATCAAGTCTCCTTATCTGGTCTTCCACAGGGACAAGGTTGTCCTACGCCCCCACCTGAAATTCCTTCTGAAGGCAGTGTCGGAGTTTCACCTTAACCAGTTGTTGACTCTTCCGGTGTTGTACCCCAGTCACACCTCGGAGGCCGAATATAGGCTCCATACTTTGGACCCTAGACGCGCTCACTTATTATAAGGAGCGGACTGCTGAAGTTCGGGAGAGGTTCGCCAGCTGTTTGTCACCTACGCTGAAGCCGCACCTGGCAGACCTGTAGCCAAGCGGACAATAAGCAGGTGGGTCACCTCCTGCATAGAGCTCTGCTATAGGTTGGCGGGCATGGAGCCTCCCAGAGGGATAAGAGCTCATTCTACCCGCCATACCACTGTATCGGTAGCTGCTTCCAGGGATGTCCCTATCCAGGATATCTGCAGGGCTGCTACCTGGAAGTCGGCACATACCTTTATTACCCACTACCACATCGACCTTGAGTCACGCCGGGATGCTGGTTTTGGGGCCTCGGTTCTCCAGTCTCTTTTTCCCAAGTAAGTGTCGGGGGTGTGCGCCTTGCCTCCCTCCTCCCGGAGAACTGCTAGGAGTCTGTCAATAAGTGTGGATTGAACAACATATCCATGTCCTAAATACAGGTTACTTACCGTAACAGGAGTTCTAGGAATGGTATACGTTGTTCATCCACACGACCCACCCGACCTCCCCGGCTTCGACACACAACCTGGCTTCCAGTGGGCTAGATCTGGCCGAGAGTTTTACCACCCGGGTGGGTGGGAGGAGCCAGCTTGAAGACCTTCCGGCAAGATTTAAAGCGGCAAGGAACCTGCCAATAAGTGTGGATGAACAACATACACCATTCCTAGAACTCCTGTTACAGGTGAGTAACCTGTATTTCCTGTCCGGGGAGATTGCTGAAGCTCAGAATCGATCAGCTCAGCTCTTTTGGACCATAGACAGGCTGTGCAACCCAACCTGTCTACAGGTCCGAGGAGCATTTTCACAATCTAAGTGTGATGAGTTTGCTCAATTCTTTGCTGATAAGGTGGCCAACATCAGGGTGGAAATCCAACTAGCTCACTCTATGGGGGTTGACGGTGGTCCAAGGCATAAATTAGTGTCGGAGACTTGATTAGCAGCCTTCGCTGATCAGAGTAAAAAATAATTAGCAATTGACCAAAGTTAATTAACAATTACCAAAAATTGATAGTTTTGCTCAAAACCCCATAAAATGAACTTATTCTTGCTCTATATTGATAAAATACATATTTACACAAGTTTCTGAGACTGATACCTGTTTTATTTAACCATTTCCAGGATACAGCAATTCTTGTGCAGCAGCATACATTTTAAGAGCCGAGATAAGATGGTCTGCCAAAGCAGACTATGAATTCATGAACGTGAGTGTGATTGTGAGTCCATGACAAATTAAAACCCCTGCCCCAGCAAGGTAGGGACTGTGATTGACCACACAGTTACCAGGCCTTTGCCTGCCTTACTGCCTTTCCTGCTTCCCTTAGGGAAGTTTGGTATGCCTCCCTATCTTCGTCCCAGTGTGTTCCCTTATATTTCCTGAAGGCCAGCCTTTTGGCTGTAACCTTTTCTGCTACTGTTTTTGAGAACCAAAGTGGTTTCCTTCTTCTTTTGCTCTAGCCTTTCTCCCTAACACATTGGGGTGTTGCTTCAAGTATTGCATCCTTATTACTTGCCCACTTTGCCTTAACCTCCTCACCTATATTTCTTCTTGCCAGGGCTAGCTTAACTCTGTTGACCATCTTATCAAATTCCGCTCCTTTGAAGTCCCATATTTTGCAACCAGCTGGCACTCTGTACATGTCCAAGGTCACGTTCGAGCTGTACATGGCACCAGGGGACACCAGGGGTAGGGAGGATTAAGATACATCAGAAGGAACATAATTGTCCTGGGAACTTTGAGATCCTGTGCTTGTTATGCCACTCCTACACTAGATGTGGACATCAACAGAAACCAGAGTGTCTCCCATTCCAAGACCCCGTTATTGGGAGAAAGCCACAGGGACGCTGGAGTGTAGGCACTAGGTGATGTGGTTTGGAGGTGACCTTAAAAGTAAGCCTTCTGACTGGAAAGATAGAAATCTATATGAGAAGAAAAATGGGTTAACAAAATAGTGTGGTTGGGCTAGGAGTTGAAGGCAGACGAGCAAACAGATGAGTTTTTAAGATGGGAGGCAAGAGAGTCAATAAAGTGAAGGGGGGAGAGAGAGAGAGAGAGAGAGAGGAAGGCTTCAGCAGTGAAAAAAGCTTTGTCACCACAATGGATATGATCTTCCTGGACTTAAAGTCTTCACTGTTTATTCCTACTTCTGGGTTCAAGCCGAAGGTGCTAGGACCCTGCGGGAGCAAAAAATCTTCAGGAGGACCAGTGCCGTGGTAGGACCGCCCATATGTGGCACCGGGAGATTAGCTCGCACCTGTATAGGCTACCTCAGTGTCGACCTTCAGCTGCCTCAGTTCCATTTTTCCCGCCTTCTAGTGCACTTCAGTGATGATGTCACTCGCCCGCCGGGAGTCAAAACTTCACTCCTGTATGACAGCAGCATTAATCGTTCAGTTCGTTTTAGTATTATCATTCTTTGTTATTTTAAAAAAGAAAGAAAGAATAAGCTCTTTTTTCTCTCAGCCCTAGTCATTGACTTAGTCAACCATAGAGAGTTTTGGTGACAGTAAGGATGCTGTGGTAGTGGGGCTGTGTCCAATCCACCGCCCTCTCCAGAGTTGGGGGGTGATCTGACCAGGGTCTGTTGGGTGGAAGGACAGTCCTCCTGTAAACACAAAAAGCAGCCCTGTTCCAGATCCAGGTCAGGGGCCTGGCACCACTTGGCCAGGAGTTCTTCCTTTTCCTGGCGGAAGAAGAAGCAGTACCACTCGAGGTTGCCTTCTGGTATGTCTGCTAGGGAGTCTTCAATAGTCAAGAGCGTTAGGCCCACTCCGACCCCTCCTGGTTCCCCGGTGACCTCCACTGTTTACAGCCTCAACTCTTGGCAACAGAGCCCCTCTCTTTCCTCTTGCCAGGTTTCTGGTGGGCAATTTCACCACTGGGTCGCTCTTACGGAGCAGTGGGTATAGCGTCTGTCTCGTCTGCCCTTTCCAGCAGACCCAGTTTCAGAGCCCTTGGGTCTTGCAGCCGCTGGGCCGTGGCAGGGGCAGGATGTGCGTTTAGTGCCAGCAACGGAAACTCTTCCATCACCGGCACCTGCGCCGCTGGTTCCATGTGCCTCCCTCCCTTACTCTGTTTCCATGCAGGGGCCGGCACAGGTATCACTCCCTTCCCCCTCTTTTTCCAGGTCTATCAGACTTTCCGGGGCACTATTTCCAAGATCATTTGTGCCGTGTGTGGTGTTGGGGTCTTCGGTGCTGCATGTGGCACTGGAGAATTTGGTGCCACATGTGGCATTGGGGTCTTTGGTGCAGGGCTTGATGTCGGTCCAGGTGTCACCTGTCTATGGGATGCGGCCTTGCAGGAACAACTCCTGATTTCTCTGAGGCAGATGTGGAACAGAACGAGTCCAATCCTGACTTTATTATTTCTGAATACTGCGATGATTACTCATTCTACAGCTTGGATGAGAAGCCCTCGCTCCCAGCTGAACCCCTGGTTGAAGGCGTTACCTTCCAGTCTCTTCTTAAGAACATGGAAGCAAACCCTGGCTCTGCAGACTTCTTCTGTAGACCCAGGAAGGCTTTATGCCTCGAGTTCCTTGATATTCCTAACGTTCCAAAGAGCCTTGCCTCCTGTCCCCTCCCTTGAGACTTTGTTACAAGCAGTGGAAGATGCCTGGCCTTACTCCTTCTGTGGCCAAATCCATCGACAGGAAGTAAGTCCCTCCCAAGGAGAGACTCTTCTTAGCATCACAGCCCATCGTAGATGTTTTGGTTGTCCTCATTGAGAATGACAAGGCTGTTCTCCCTCAGGAGACATTAGCACGCCCATCAATAAGGAATCTTGTAAATTGATACTTTGGGAAACTGGCATTCACAGCCACAACCCTGGGAATGCGTATCACAGTTATCAGGTACATTTTCCCCAATATGAATACGTCCTTTGAACTCTCTCAGATCTATAGTAGAGAATCTCCTGAATCCAGCTGCAAAGGGAGCTTCTGCAAACAGTTATCGGGGCATAGAATCCAATATCCATCAGCTCAAAACTTCTATGGATGCCTACGACAGTGCCTCTAGGGTAGCCACTGGAATCTGTATCAAACGGCACTCCTGGCTTAGGAACATCAGGATTCTCTTCTGGTGCTCAACAACAGGTCATGAGTATCCCTTTTGATGGTACTTATCTGTTTGGCCCTGAGGTACAGCAAGAACTAGAGGCTGCCAGAAACCAGGACTGCTATTATAACATCCAGGCCAGCTCCTTCAGCTCCTCAAAGAGGCAGGAACCATCAGCCTTTTCAGAACTGGCAGTCCTTTCGAGGAAGAGGCAGAGGACCCTCAGGCAGTCACCAGCCTCCTCAGTTGTAAAAGAAAACACAGCAGAGAAGGCGGGAGGGCCAAGGGCCCAGTGCCACCCTCTGAACGTTGGCCCAGGTCTCACCTCAGCTGCCTGAGGTGGACCTCTCCTCAGTGGTGGGTGGTCGTCTGACTCAGTTCTACAGCCAATGGCAGTCTATCACAACAGACAGATGGGTCCTCAGGATTATCTGGGAAGGGTGCTGTCTCAACCTTTCAGAGATTTCCGCAGATTGTCTGCCCAAGTGGCAGCTTATTCTCTCCATCTAGGGTTGCCACCTGAAAGGTTTTTTACCTGGTGATCAGGTTTTCAGGGTCCCTATCAGGTAATCCGGTTTTGTTCTGTGCTGGTCAGGTTTTTGAGCCTTTTTGAGTGCTCACATACTTTTGAAACAAATTCATTCATTGTTTCAGCTATATGTCCAGGTTACAAACAAGTTCTGTTGTCAATGTAGCCTTTTGTTTGTGAATGCAGTCACCCTGGGAGGTGCAAAGTATGGCCATTAACACCATTAGCACCTACTTAACCTAATCTTTCCACTGCATCTTAAAGTGGCATAGCAGCACAGCTGCCCCCACTTTGTGTAACAGTAACAGAGCCAGTTGTCCTCCACTTTCATTTGCTGGTAAACAGTTTCATCTCTAACATAATTTTGGCATTTTTAAATGTTTTAAATTATTTTTTTCCTCAAGAAAAATGTATGGTCACTTCTTTGGCTTTGAAATTGTACTGTGGACAAGAACAGGAAATTAAGCCAGAAACATATGTAAAGTGTGTATACTGTTGTATGCTATTCACAGTATTTCCCTTGTCTCCCCCCAGATCATATCTGTAAATGAGATTTCTTTTCTCTCTGTATGTTTATCTGGTAAACCAATGTCAATAAACAAATACATAAGTAAATAAATAACTTGGAAGAACCTAGGAAAGTAACTTTAACAGGCACAGTACAGTATCTTAACATTTTATTTAACTGCTGCTTTAAGTGTTGTTTTTATTGCTATAACAAATGGACCTCTAGGAGAAAAAATGCATGATGAGTCATGAAAGGGGTGGGACTAGGGCGGGGCTTAGGATCTGGTTTTGCCTCATTCAAAGGTGGCAACCCTAACTCCATCGCACAGTCAGACCTTCACACTTCAGAGATTCAGGGCCTCCTTCAAAACAGGGCAGTGTAGTAGTTCCCTGGGAGGAACAAAGGAACACAGGATTCTACTCCATTACTTTCTGGTTCCAAAGAAGACAGGTGGCATACGCCCCATTCTCGATATCAGAAGCTGAACAAGTTTTGTTCAAGGAGAAGTTCAAGATGGTCTCCTTGTGGACACTCCTACCACTTTTCCAACAGCATGACTGGTTGGCATCCCTAGACATGCAGGACACCTACCAGCATGTTCTGGTGCACTCAGGTTATCATATGTACCTCTGTTTTGTGGCCTTCAGACAACATTACCAAATCAGAGTCCTGCCCTTTGGGCTCTCCTCAACACCTCGAGTCTTTACAAAGTGTTTTGCAGATCTTCCCTTGTCAATCGTCATCATTAATTACTGCATTATTGCTGGGTGTAGCCGGAGGCACACACCCACTATGGGAGTCTTTTTTTTTTTTTTTTTGAGGGAGGAGTCACCACCAACAGTGCCACTCACGTGTCCAGCATGCTGCGTGGAGCGCAAGGGTTGGCCGTTAGGCACCGCAGACTCCTCCTCCATCCCAGTTCTGTTTCTCCCGCCGTCGAGGTAGCACCTGCTGCGCAAGTCACAGTTTTTTCCCCTGCACATTGGGTCTAAACCGCCAACTCGATCTCCATCCTGTTCTCATTGAAGTTCACTCAGCGCTGATTATTAGGATCCGGTAAGATCTTTCCATATATTTTTTATTAAACGGTGCAGCCTTTTCTTAGTTTTAGTTATTGTTTCACATCATGTCAGGTCCAGGGGCTAGTAAAAATCCAAAGCAGGCAGTGCCCCCATGCCTCGGTGCCCCTGTGTTCGGCATTTTTCCGTTTTGGACTGGCATGATGTCTGCATGCAATGCCTGGGGCCTAATCATGATATGGACCATGGCGACGCCTGCTTCTTCATGGACCACCGTGTTCTCGAAGTTCACGCGCTTAAAGTCGTCAGGGCTCTGCTGACTTTCACAGGACAGCATTGCTCGCGGGTCGCCAAGGTCAGAACACTTGACCCCTCCTCTGGGTCCCCTCCCACGTCTGTACGGCCTGGCGAGGAGTAGGGGGCCTCTGATTCTAGCCTTGCCAAGGAGGAGGCCTCTTCTGCACTGCCAGAGGAGCGATGCGGTTCCCTGGCAGTCACCTTCCTGATCCCGGCGCTGTTTGGGGCGGTGCCATATCCTGCAGCGCCGCTGCCAAGGGCCCTCCTGGGGTCACCAATATGGAGGTCTGCCTGATCTATTCCTCTGCGGAGGAAGATGACTCACAGGCTGACCTGGACTGGCAACCTGATTCCTCGGAGTCGGAGAGCCCTTTGGGATGCAGCACCAGGCACTGGTGGACCCTTGGTGCTGCCTTCCAGCGCCCTCCCGGGCGGTGCCTTATCCCGCTGTGCCACAGCTAAGTGCTCTCCTGGGGTCGCCAGTATGGAGAACTGCCTGATCTCTTCCTCTTCAGAGAAAGATGACTCGCAGGCCGACCCGACTGGCACCCTGACTCCTCAGAGTTGGAGAGCCCTTTGGGATGCAGCACCAGGCAGCCCAGCATTTCCCTCCCAGAGTCCCCGGAGTCTGTAATTCCATCGGTTGCCACTGCCAAGGCTGGCCGTGGAGGGGTCCATTTGGGACAGCAACCTGTGAGCTCAGGGTGTAGTGTGCTCTTCTGGGGTGGGCGTGACAGCTTCCATTTCTGATGCTGCCATGACCCCCTGGGTGGGGACCGGGGCCCCTTTTCTGTGACCTCCCTCTGGGGGCCTGTGGAATTGGGGGACCCGATCTCACTGGGAATGAGGAAGAGGGCATCTCTGGAGTCCGAAGGTTTGAGGGGCCGGGGCGAGGTGCGGGTACCTCTCTCCACTACCCTGTGGGGAGGAGTCGGAGTGCTGAACCCCGCCTTTCCCACGAGGTCTTGGAGATGCCCTTTGTTGGCAGCGCAGAGGGTTGCCCTTCTGGACCCATGCAACCCCTGTCGCACCATGGGTGATTCTGCCTCACGGCTCATCCGGGGTTTGTCTTCTCAGCTACAGTCTTCACTACCCAGAATAACCTCAGTTCCTGGGTCTCGGAGCCCTGGCAGAGGTCAGATGCTATCTGTTAAGTACCCATCTCCCATTCCTCTGCAGACACCTCCCCCTCTCCCTGGCCATGTGGATCTCATGGGTCCCTTAACCTGGGAGATGTTCACAGACATTGCAGCAGTCTTTCCCACTTATGTGAGAGCCATGGATGAGCAGGTCTTTTGCCTGTCTCCCCCGCCTCAGGAGGACCCTGAGCATTCAAGCTTTTTTTCCTCCTCGTCTCCCCCCCCTCTGAGGGAGAGGAACACTCCGTCTACCTGTCCTTCGACGTTGATTTCACTGAATATCAGCGGTTCCTTTCGAGGCTGGTCCAGGAGCGCTGCATCTCTCATGTAGCGAGAAGCAGTAACGAGTGGGAGACTTGCACATTCCTGAGTGAATTCAGCGCTCACCACCTTGTGGTGCCCTCCTGGCCTATCCCTTTCCAGGAAGTGTCTATCCGCACCTGGAAGTCTCCAGCCACCTCCTCCCCAGCCCCAGAGGACTGCAGGAGACAGTATTGCACCTCCACCCCCCAGGAGTCTCTGGGTTCTCTGCCTCACCCGCCTTCGGGGCTGATATCCCTAGACACAACTTCCGGGCTTCAGCACCTGGCGCACGACCAACCCCTGGATCCGGATTCCGCAGAGTTCGACCCGTGGGGAAGAAGAGTTTTCTCTTCAGCTTGGGTGTTACTGTGTATAGGATCTTATCAGGTTCTCTACGCTGCCTATAACCAGCACCCGTGGTAGATGCTGGCACAAGTCCTGGCATCTTTGCCTGATACGGAACAATCTAGGCAGGCCACTGCCCTCTCTGCACAGGGTCTGGAGCTTGCAAGGCACCAAGCAAGGCGTCATACGATGCTAGTGAAGTAGTGTCGAGACTTGCGGGACAGCGATCTGCATTAGTTGGACGTGTGGCTTCATCTATCCAGATTGTCACCCATTGCCCGCGAGAGTGATCTCTCTGCCTTCCAGGGACCCGCCTTTTTTCCCACAGGGCAAGGAGGACCTTACGGGGTGTCTCACGTCTCCCCAGCCACAGGGGACATCTCCTTGTCCTGAACAACCTTAGATCTTACTGGTCTAGCAGGTCTTTAGGGTTTCCCCCTCTTGCACCTCTCCTGCAGGAGGCTGAGGTATCTGTTTCTTCAGGGCTGTGCCTGGTCCCCTCCGGGGGGACTTGGTACTCACCCAGCAGTAATGAATGGTGAAAACTGACAAGAGGAGATATGAAAATTACGTACGCACCTACCATAATTCTTAATCTTCTTGTGCATCTTCAGCATTCATTACTGATTCCTTCCACCTTCCCTCGTGAGCCTCAGTTCTTGGCGTCGCCTCCACCCTGTCTTCCCCTCCTAGAGGCCAATTTGGGGCTGAGTCCCCTGGTACCTCATAGCTCTCAGTTTCCTTCTCTAAAATGTCACAGCGTTCGACCTGGAGGACAGTGAGTAGGGTCTTCGCCCTAACCTCTGAGGAAACTCCTGGTATTCTCTTCACAATGCACTAGGGCATCCCCCTCTGGCTTGGGTAACCTCTGGCTTGGGTTACCCCTTAGCTGTTAAACTGCTTGATGCATTCCTAGGAGACTTCATGGGATTTGCCCTCCTGCTTCCTCTTATTCTTCTTCTCCTGTGGCTCAATTGTCCTGTGGTCCTCTTCTGCTGAAGGTGGGGGGACTGCCTGTACACTATGGGGAAACTCTACCTGGGTTATTCCCATTTATTGCTTCTTACAAGTCTGGACTCGCTTCTGTTCTGGCGGGACTGCTCTCTCCCTTCCAGGGACGGTGTGTGAGGCCTAGACTCTGTCATGCTTGACACAGGAATGGATAAAGGATGAGAAGAGAGTGGCCTCCACCATGGCTGCACGGCCAGCTAAATCCCCTTCAGACCTTGGTCCTTTAATCCCTACAGTGATGGGATCCTTGCTTCCTTGTCTTAATTCTGCAGGGTTTTTGAATCTATTTCAAGCCAGTGGTCTTCCAAATTAATGTGGTGGATAGCCCTCCTCATCCTCTTTTCCTCCTTTTGCCATCTCTCTCTCTCTCTCTCTTTTCTTCTCCTTCTTTCTGTCCTTTGCCTTTTCTTCTCTCGAGACCGCTGAAGATTGGAGCCCCATGGCCACTTATGGTAGGTTGTCTTCTCTCTGTCCCCTATTCAACTTATGCCTTGTTCAGTTTATATCCTTTCCTTTTTCTATCCCTCGGCTGTCTTTCCTCTCTCTTTTTCTAAACCTGTTTTCATCCTCTCTGGCTAAAAAGGACTGGGATGGAGGAGGATGAGTCTGCGGCACTTGACGGCCAACTGTCGCACTCCACACTGGACGTCGGACTCATGGGTGGTGCTGTTGACACCGACTCCTTCCTTCCCCCCAAAAAAAGACTTCGGTAGCGGTTGGCGCCTCTGGCTACACCCAGCAGTAATGAATGGTGTAGATACAAGAGAAGATCAAGAATTACAGTAGGTACATAATTTTCATTTCTCGCTATGCACCTCTGAAAGCTTGGCGTTCAAGACTTTCCATACCTAGACAATTGGCTACTGGGAAGCCTGTCAAGGCAGGAGACACAGGAGGCAGTCTCCACATCATCTCAGTTCCTCACCTCCATGGGGGTTCTGCTGAACCTTGAAAAATCACAGCTTCAAACCTCTCAGCAGCTGCTCTTCATAGGGGCCCTCCTAGACACTTCGAGGCCGAGGGCATTTCTTCCGGAGGACAGGAGGAATGACATTCTCCAGATGGCTTGCTACATCTGGGAGAACACTTCAGTATGAACTCATTCGATGCAGCGAATGTTAAACGTAATGGCCTTGTCTGTATTTACAGTATCTCTAGCTCAGCTACACATAAGAGCCACCCAGTGGATGCTCAGCACGGAGTGGTCACTAATTGCACATCCACAGTTTTACCCCATCAAGGTGACAGGACCTCTGAGGAGATCACTTGCATGGTGGATTAAGGAGGACAACCTTCCTCAAGGTCTGCCCTTTGCTCCACTGGAGTCTCTAGATTACCATACCACAGATGCATCTCTGCTCGGCTGGGGGCTCACTGCAAGATTTCCACACTCAAGGAGTGTGGACCCAGGAAGAGTCTCATCTATACATCAGTGTTCTAGAGATGGCGGCTATCCTGTACACTGTTCGAGCCCTAGAAGAAGTCATCTGTCACAGAATAGTAATTCTTCAGACAGACAACAAGGCTGTGATATACTACATCAACAATCAGGGTGGAGTGCACTTCTACCCCTTGTGCAGGTAAACCATGAGGGTATGGGAATGGTGCATCAAACACAGTGCTCTGATTCAGGCAGTCTCTCTGCCAGGAACTCAAAATAATCTGGCGGACCACATCAGCAGGACAGAGGCGGACCCTCACGAATGGTCGCATGTACCAGACATCATGCAGTCGCTCTTCGACAAGTGGGGCAGTCCGGACGTGGACCTTTTTGTGTCCCCACTCAATGCAAAACTGACTTTATTCTGCTCCAGAAATCCAGAAGCTGGCGTTTTCTGTCAGGATGCATTCAGACTGTGGGGGACAAGATGCTGTCTGTACCCATTTCCTCCTCTACAATTCAGAGGGTGCTGCACAGATTATTAGTGCAGGGGAGCAAGATAATTCTAATGGAACTATACTGGCCTTGACAGATCTGACTTCCATTGATCATCAAGTTGTCAAAGGGCACACCGAGACAGCTGCCTCTACGAACGGACCTCCTAACACAGGGACCCCTGGTTCATCCCAGTCTGCACTCCCTTCATCTCCATGCCTGACTTCTGAGGAGATAAAAGTGGGCAGGTTCAAAGTTTCTCAGAGAATCTCACAGATTCTCTTGGCAGCACATAAGCCCTCCACCAGGAAGACTTACACCACTAAGTGGAAACGTTTCTTGCTAAAGTGTTGGAGTATCATTTAGACCTTTCGGATGCAAGACTGCAATATTCAACGGTAAAAGTACACCTCTGTGTTTTCTGCCTATCATGAGCCAGTTCAGAATATGTCTCTGGCTCAGCTGCCTTTGTTCAAAAGATTCCTCAGAGGCATTCTGCACACATTGCCCCCGGTTAGGAAGCTGGTTGCCACCTGGGATATTAATCTTATGCTGGATATGCTCACTCGTAAACCCTTTGAGCCTCTTGCCATGTGTGATTTGAAGTTTCTGACCTGGAAGACCGCCTTTCTGGTGGCTATCACTTCTGCTCGCAGGGTTTCTGAAATACATTCCTTGATCACGGACCCTCCATATACCGTTTTTCACAAAGACAAGGTGGTCATCCATACTCACCCTAAATTCCTACCCAAAGTGGTTTCAAATTTCCACCTCATCCAGCCATTGGTTATCTCCACTTATTTCTCTAACTTCCAAAATGAAGGGGATTTACGATTCTACATCTATGGGACTGGGGACATCCGCCAAGCGAAGCAACTCTTTGTGTCTTTCAGTATGGCCCAGCTGGGTCAGCCGGTATCCATCAGATGTATCTCTGCTTGGATATTGGCATGCCTTCGCCATTGCTGCTCTCTGGCGTAGGTCAAGTTAGTAGGCCAGGTATGCACTCACTCAACTACAGCGGTTGCTGTGTCCCTGGGAGATATACACTCTGTTCCCATTGCTGATATTTGCAAAGCACCTACTTGGAGCTCAGTGCAAACCTTTTTGAAGTACTACGCTCTGGATGTCGATTCCAGACAGCATGCTTCCTTTGGCAGGATAGTCCTTAATGGAATTCTGTCCTGAGTGAGCTTTGTCTCCTGTCGCCCTGCTTGGGGGATTGGTTTAGCTTGGTACTCTTAACCCAGAAGTATGAGTGAATGATGAAAACTTTAAGTCCAGGAAGATATGAAAATTATGTACCTACCATCATTCTTGATCATCTTGGACAAGCCTTCACCATTAATTCATACACCTACCCACCATCCCCTGGGCTCAGTCATTCTGTTCCTGTTCTTCACTCCCTCATTTGGTTGGGCTGTGAAGACATTGTTTTAAATTGACATAGAAACACAGAATATGGCGGCAGATAAGGACCGCTTGGCCAACCTAGTCTGCCCATTTCCCTACCTAACAGATAAGCTGCAGATCCTAGTTAACCAACAGCCTACTTCCTCCTACCCCCCACTAGAATTGCCTTATGTCTGTCCCATGCATTCTTGAATTCCCCCACTGTTTTTGACTCTATGACCTCCTCAGGAAGGCTGTTCCATGTATCTACAACCCTCTCTGTGAAGAAATACTTCCTCATGTGATCTCTGAGCCAACCCCCCTTTATCTTCAAATTGTGCCCCCTTGTTCTTGCACATCTCGTTTTTGAAAGATGCTACCCTCTTGGACTTTGTTGATTCCCTTGAGGTATTTGAAAGTTTCTGTCATGTCCCCTCTCCTCTTCCCTCGAGGCTCTACATCTTAAGCTCCTTTAGTCTTTCTTCATATGTCTTCTGGTGCAGACCCTGCACCATTTTGGTTGCTCTCCTCTGGACAGCCTTAACCCTGTCTATGTCTTTGTGGAGATGGTGTCTCCAGAACTGTACACAGTACTCCAGATCTTGTACAGTTCAATCAGGCTATCTCATGCCCTTGTTACGTTAAGTGTTTTCTAGTTTAATTGCGCTGCACCTCCTCAGTAAAAAGGTACTGAGGCAGTTGGAGGGTAGATGCCGAGGTAGCCTATACAGGCTTGAGCTAATCTCGCGGTGCAACACATGTGCGGTTGCACCACGGCACTGGCCCTCCTGAAGATTTTTGGCTCCCACAGGATCCTAGCACCTCCACTTGAACCCAGAAGTATGAATAAACGATGAAGACTTGTCCAAGAAGATCAAGAATTATGGTAGGTACGTAAGTTTCATTTGTGGGAAGGAACAGAGAGGAGAGCTGTTGCAGAAGGGTGAAGGAACGAAGCAGAGATAGGTCTAAGAATCAGGAGTGGAACTATTAATCCCAGGTGCCATTAGCCAAGATTTTTGAGGAATATCTAGCAGTGCCTTCACACCCAAAGCAAGCTGCTGTTTTATACTGGTGTAATGAACTCTTCTCATTTTGCATATTTAAAAGATAAGTGCCTTCATAACCCAGTGACTTTGGCAGAGCACATTGCACTTCCGTGTGGATAACCCAAGATCTTACTTCGAGAAGGCTCTTGCAGTAGGTATTCACATATAGGATTGACCTTCCATTTGTCAGGACCCCGCAGAAAAATCTCTAGCTAGCAGTCTCTGGCGGGGGACCACCGCCACGTCAAGTAACCGGCGTCATATGATGCCAGTATAAAGGGGTGGTCCCCACACCTCCTTCAGTTCTTTCCCACCGTCGGCTTGTGAAAGTTCCTCATGAGGTAGAACAGCGCTTATCAGTCATTCGTCGGTCAATAAGTTTTCAAACCTTTTGACCTATTTTCTATATTTTCGAGTTTATTTCACAATTCACTGTGTATGTTGTCCCTGGACGCCCTCGAATCGCATAAGAATAAGTGCGTTCGTGTGGTTCTAACTTTCAGACAAGAACAGCCACTCCTTGTAGCCTCTTCTGTCTGGGCCAGACCACCATGAAGAAGTGCCAGCACTGCCAGAAATTTAACTCCACTACCCGCAAAAGAAGGCAGTAGTCCCTGGAAGCCCATATCCTGAAGAAGAAAATGGCCTCCATGGAAAAAGAGCTAAGAAACTCAGGCAGGCGTCCACTTCCCCTGAAGGTCACAATAAAATGTGACAAGGGAGAAGCACCGGGAAGCGGGACTTAAGGTAACATCCCCTCTCTAGAGGGGATCGCGCCTCGGCCGTCTTGGTGGTTACCAAGGAGGCGTCGCCCCTCCGGTCTGGCTTGCACTCGGGCCCTTCGAGAGCCTCTGATGCAAAGGAAGCCTCCACTCCCTTGAAGGCCGCTTCTTCCACGCGGTCTTCAGGTCAGAGCGTCTTTTGCCCGGACACAGCTGCTAAGCTGCTTACCCCTTCGGGGGAGCGCCCAGCCAAAACTACGCCCGACAAGGTCGCATCTCCTGCACGGCCTTCCTCAGGCAGGGATTCTGATAAGTCAGACGCCGGCTCCTCCGACGCCCGCCCGGATTCGGCTGATAAGTCGGACACCGGTCCCACCGATGCCCACCAGGCTAAGAAGCCTGCGCCCGGACCCATGGAACAGTCTGACGCCCCAGGCTCCCCGCAGCATCCTAAGTTGCCCTCTGAGGTCCCCACTTCTCCTCAACTGACCCCTGGGATTATAATCCTCCTTCCCCTGCCATCACTGAGGATACTGGGATGCTGCCATCAGGGAACCCTCCTCCTGGACCAGATCCTCTGACGCTGGATCCTCAGACGCCGTTCCCGATGCCTGCCTACCCGATGCCATCCGGCGTCCCCTTACCTGGTGATAGGCCTATCCTTCCATTAGGTCCTTCAGACCCTATCAAAGGTATACCCACACCGGGCTCGATGCCCGCGGGGGCTAGCGTTACCACCGCCTGGCCCACCAGCGAAAGCCTTGTCCAGGTCCCTCTGCTCCATCAGAGCCCTGGCACCCAGGTACCCAATGCTGCACTATCCGGTGCCACAATACCAGGCTCCGCAAATATCTAGCACCCCAGTACCCAACGCCACAATATCCAGTGCCACAGTACCTGACACTGGGCTACCCACCATTGGGTTACGGATACTCCTTCTACGGATATCCTCAGTATCCATATCCCCCTCCTCCTCCTCCACCTTCACCGCCCACTCCCCTGCCGCCGGCGGATCTGAAGGAGATCTTGGCCTCCTGGTGGGCTGAAGCCAAGGCTCAGCCCACTCGAGACGTCGAGAGTCGTCTACCGACGCCGGACCCTATACAGGATCCCCTACGTCAGAGACTGGAGACTCCCTCCTTCCTTCCCGACACCACAGGAGAACCCTCTGGCTCCCGAGGAGGGGAGGATACGCGCCCTAAGGAACTTTCCAGAGGGCCGTCCCTCCCCCTCGCAGGGAGGTGTCTTCCTCCTCTTCATCAGATACTTCTGACTCGGACTCAGAGTTGGGCCGCTCTGACCTCAAAGACGAGCCACAAGCTCAGGAATGCCTTAGGCCGAGGACTCCTCCGAAGTCTGCTCCGGAGGACCCTCCTTTCTGGAGTTATTGAGAAAAATCCAGGAGGTACATCAGTAGCAATCAGTGGAGCCAGACCCACAACGTAAGAAACTCGCTGCTCATCTGGATCTGCCCGAGACTGCTCCTATGCTGATTCCACCCTGGATAGAGCCTCTCATCGGATCTTGTTTCCACAATTTGGAAACAACCTTGACATAGCCCCCTTCCGAGGGAGGCGGACAGGCTATATTAGGCTACGAGGTGTAGACTTCTTAGCCTCCACCCTAAGGCGGGGACTCTGCATCATCAGCGCCGCTCACGACGCTCGCAAATCCCAAACACCTCCACTTGTCTCCTGATAAGGAACCTGGCTTCTGAACCAATACGGAAGAATATCTATTCCTCTTCCACCATTGGCATTATGGCATTATGGCCCTTAATTATGTGGCACATATGGGGATTTTCAGAAGACCATCCTGCCAGGTGGAATCTAATTGGACTCTTCCTGAGTCAATGACTAAGCAGGAAGTGGCAGATCTCATCCGTCTCTGCTCGTTTGGCCAGTTGGCACATGCTTCATTGCCACTTACAGGCGCGGTGGACACAGCTGGAAGGGAGCTGGCCTTTGCCGTGAGGCCTCACGGCATCACGCCTGGCTCCGCATGTCAGGTTGGTCCCTGAAGTGCAATCCGCTATTCAGGATGCTCCTTTCAGGGGTTCGGTACTGTTCAGGAGTGATGTCAAGGACATCATTGTCACAAACCCACTCAGCAGGTCAGCCCTCTGCTCCCAAAGTGTCAACCTCCCAGCGCACTCTTGTGAACAGTTAACAGAACAAGGTAACCCTCTTGTCTGTTTTGTGAGTTCAATCAACCTTTGGTCTCAAGTCTTGGAGAGGATTCAAACTGTGAACTCTTGCTAGTATACCCAGTGCACAGGCTCAGATAATTCTGTCTTCAGGGGCAGATATCTTTGCCTACGGGCATCTAACCAGGTGTACAGAAATGAGCAGCTAAAACTGTAATAAAAGACCTCAGATTAAATACTTCTCTTTTCACTTTGGTATCACCATTCACACCTATGCCTAGTGTCAGCTATAACCATATATACTTTTCTTGCAAATGAAAGAAATTCAAAGACAGACCAAGTATACTCTAAAAGAGTTTTACTAAAATAGATAAAATATGTAAAACTCAAAATACAGAACTATTATATCACAAGACATACAAATCTATTAAAAGAACAAGGTTTAAACATTGCAATTCTACTCACTGCATTTCTTAGATTTCTCTCTCTCTCAATACCTGCTTTAAGTGCTCCAAAGATGTTTTTTGTCAGAGTCTAGATAGAAGTGTCTCTGAAGGAAAACAGAATGATGTTTAAAGCTGGTTTTCCCCACCTATTTTGCATGATGTCACCTAGCTCCCACCTGTCAGAATATATAAAAAAATATCTGATGTCTTTTCAAAGTATTAAATTTTGCAACCCAGCATAACTCATGTTCTTCAAATGACTATCTTTGATCTGAGGGCAGCATTCTCTCTCTCACACAGACACTGAAGCATTTATGATTTTGCACCAGTGTACTAAACCTGGTTTCCCCTTTGAAAGCGTCATAAAAGGGATGCTGATTTCCTTTTGCAGCTAAAGCTATAATTAACTTAGAAAAGTCTGTAATTAGCTTCTGGCCTGCCATGTAACACCTTTATCTAAAACCTGTGTGTGTGTGTGATCTCACATGCTGTTTCAGCATTTATCATGGAGACAGTCCATAACCCATTTTATTTTACAAAAATGATACAGTGATCAGAACCAGCTGTCCGCCGCCATTCCTCCCACCTAGACTGAATTTGGGGGCTCTACCCCCTGCATGGGATGAGCTTCCCAAATCAGTTCACTCCTTATAGACCCTAGACAGCCCATCTGAGTTCTGATTTTTTGCTCCAGCCGTATGTAGACTTGTCATATCATATCCTTGCAAAGCAAGACTCCATCTTAACAATCTACCATTCTTCTTCCCCATCTGGTCCAGCCAAACCAGGGGTTGTGGTCAGTCTGCACCACAAAATGCTCCCATGCAGTTATGGCTCCAACTTCTTTAGGGCCCACACTATGGCAAGACATTCTTTTTCCACCATGGAGTATGCTTGCTCCCTGGGAAGTAACTTCCTACTCGGGTACACTACTGGGTGATCTGTCCCTTGGCTGGATGTCTGACTCAGTACTGCCCCAATACCCACATCTGAGGCGTCAGTCTGAACTATAAAGGTTTTGCTATAGGCAGGACTTGTCAAAACAGGAGCACTGCACAGTGCCTCCTTTAGTTTGGAAAAGGCTTCCTCACAGGCTGGGCCCCTGGTAATTTTCTTGGGCATCCTTTTCTTTGTCAGGTCAGATAGGGGAGCAGCCAGGGCAATGTAATTGAGTACAAATTTTCTGTAGTACCCTGCTTTCCCTAGAAAACTCCTGACCTGCTTCTGTGTTTCTGGTCTGGGCCACGCCTGGATCACCTCTATCGTTATTTGGTTAGGACGGAGCTGTCCCCGACCTACCACATGCCCGAGTATGCCTTCCCATGGCCACCTGGCACTTCTCGGCTTTGACAGTGAGCCCGGCCCTCTGTATCCTGCCTAGCACTTCCTTAAGGTGGGATAGGTGTTCCTACCAGCTGGTACTAAAGATGGTAATATCATCCAGGTATGCCGCGGCTACTCCTCAGCACCATTTAACACCTGGTTCACCAACCTTTGGAAAGTTGCCGGGGCATTCTTCATTCCAAAAGGCATTACTTTAAACTCAAATAAGCCTATCGGATGATGAAGTCCGACCTCTCCCTAGCTCTGTCTGTCAGCTGTACCTGCCAATACCCCTTGGTCAGGTCAATAGTCATAAGGTAGGTCACCCCCCCCCCCGGGGCATCGGGTGGGCGTCTGACTTCGTGACTGCATTCAGTCCACGATAGTCCACACAGAAATGAGTAGAGCCATCTGGCTTAGGCACAAGGACTATGGGTGAGGCCCAGGGCCTGTGGGATCTCTGGATCACCCCTAAATCCAGCATCTACTCCACTTCCCTCCTAATGTCCTTTTGGACAGCCTCTGACACCCAATATGTTGTCCGCCATATGGGTATCTGTGTCCCTGTCTCCACATCGTGAGTCTCTAAGGGGTTAGTCCAGGCTTGGCACTAAACAACGAGGCAGAGTCTGCTAAAACCTCCCTTACTTTCTGGATCTGGTCCAGCGCTAGCTGGGGAGACAGTTTTACTGCCTCCACAGAGGACTCCCACTTACTCTCTTCCAGCAAATCCAGAAGGGGGTCTCCTTCGTCCGTCCCCTCTCCATGACTACACACTGCAAACACCATGTCAGCACTATTTGCATATGTCTTCATCTTGTTGACATGGTACATCCTTTCGGTCTGTCTTTGGTCAGGTAACTCCACAATGTAGTTCACATCATTTGCCTTCCTAACCACTTTGTACGATCCTGCCCATTGAGCTTGCAGCTTGTCTTTCCGGACCGGAATAAGGACCATGATTTCCTGACCCACCATGTTCGAGCGAGCTCTGGCTCTGCGGTAGTACCACACTTTTTGTTTCTGTTGGGCAGCCTCCAGGTTGCTATGGGCTGTCCCCATAAGCTCCTTCAGCTTTTCCCTAAACCTTAGGACGTAATCCACAATGGGAGATCTTACTTCGAGAGGGCTCTTGCAGTAGGTAATTACATATAGGACTGCAGGCGGCAGGACCCCACGGAAAAATTTCTAGCTAGCAGTCCCTGGCGGGGACCGCCTCACGTCAGGTGACCAGTGTCAGGAGGCGTCGGTATAAAGGCGGTCCCGGATGCCGCTCTTCCAGTTCTTTCCGCCGTTAGCTCTTTAGCGTCTCATGAAAAATTGCGTTGCCGTCAGCCCTTCCTTCGTCGGTTTTCACGAAAATCTTTATTTTTCGACTAAGTCGCTAGTACTAGCATCGGTGTATGCCGCCCCTACACCCTCCGAGCACAAGAATAAGTGCGATTCGTGTGGCGCCTACCACGCACAAGGACAGCCATTCCCTGTGCCTGTTCTGCCTAGGCCCCGATCACCCGGTCGAGAGGTGCCAGCACTGCCTCAGTTTCAACGCGGCTACCCAGAAAAGGTGGCAGCAATCCCTGGAAGCCCATATTCTAAAGAAGAAAATGAGTTCTATGGAGAAGAAGCTTAAAAAACTAAGGCAGGCATCCACTTCCCCCGAAGGCCATCGGAAGAAGAAGAAGGAGAAGGAGAGGCACCGTGACAAGGGCTCCTCCACTCGCCTCCTCGGGAGTCGCTGGGATGCAGGTAACATCCCTCTGGGGATCGCTGACGGCCGCCTCGGAGGTTTCCGAGGGGGCATCGGCCCGCCTGTCTGGCTCGCGCTTGGGCCTTGCGGGTGCCTCCTGGCAGTTGGAGGCCTCCGCCCCTGGTTCAGCCGCAGGCTCGCGGTCTACTACTGTGGGCGACTCCGGTAAGCCGGGTGTCGGCTCCTCTGACGTCCGCCCGGAGAGGGCCGGTAAGACGTCCGACCCTCCAGGGCGACGCGTGGCCTCCATCCCACCGGACCAGGCCGATCACTCTACTCGTCCTTCCTCCAGTGATGGCTCTCATAAGTCAGACGTCGGCTCCTCCGGCGCCCACCAAGAGCTCGCCACTAAGCCTCACTTCGGCTCGTCCAACGTCCGGCCAGCGAAGGAACAGATGACAGACCCCCATTCCGCTGTACCGGTTCTCACAGCCTTTTGCTGCCATCTGGGGAACCGAGAGTCTCCCAACCCGACCCCGGGGACTTTTCCCCTCCTTCCCCGGGCAAAGCTGGGGATCTTTTACCTCAGTCAGTCCTTCCTCTACCTGGAGCTCTGGACCTGACGTCAGCTCCCCGGACGCCGGCTCCGACGTTGGCCCCTCCGACGTCGGTACCTCCAGCGCCAGGACCTCTGCCGTCGGCCCTGACGTCGGCCTTACCGACTCCGGGAGACACTCCACTCCCATCGGACCCTCCGGGCTCTCCACTATGGACCCGCCCGTGAGGCCTCCGGCTCCCATGTATCCTCTGTCCTATTCAACTCCGGTGTACCCGGGACCACAGTATCCAGCGCCACAGTACCCAACGCTGGGCTTCCCGACTCCGCAGTACTCGACGCCACAATACCTGATGCCAGGCTACCCACAACCGGGTTTTGGATACGCTCCATACAGTTATAATCCGTATCCTTATCCCCCACCTCCTCCTCCTCCACCGCCCTTGCGGCCGCCGGTGGACCTGCAGGAGACTCTGGCCTCCTGATGGGCCGAGGCCAAGACTCAGCTCACCAAAGAGGTCGGGAGATGCCTTCCAGCGACGGTGCTGTCCCAGGTTCCCGTACGTCCGAGGCGGCACACTCCTTCACCACCTCCGGACTCCAGGGTTCTTCCGTCTGGATCCAGAGAGGGGCAGGACATGCTTCCCCGGGGACTTCCCAAGGGGCCCGTTCCTCCCCCAGGGTCGGGAAAGGGAGTCTTTCTCTTCTTCATCCTCCTACTCATCGGACTCTTCCGACAGTTGCTCCGAGAGAGAGACGACGAGCCTCGCTCTCCGTCAAAGCCCAGGCCAAGGACTCCTCCGGAGTCTCCTCCGGAGGATCCTTCTTTTACGGAGTTGCTTAGGAAAATCCAGGAGATTCATCAGTGGCACTCCCTGGAACCAGATCCTCAGCGTCTGAAACTCGCTGAACATCTGGATCTGCCCGTGACAGCTACTACCTTGGTGCCACCCTGGATAGAGCCTCACGCTGACCTTGTTACCACAACATGGAAGCAGCCGTCGTCCTTAGCCCCACTTCCTAGGAAGTCAAACCGGCTATATGAGGCTCCCGAGGGTGTTGATTTCCTGGATTCTCACCCTCGCGCCAACTCGGTCGTGATTAGCGCCGCTCACGGCTGCTCGGCGAGCCCTAAACATCTTAGCTCGTCACCCTGATAAGGAATCACGCCTTCTGACCAGTATGGGAGAAAGATTTACACTCCTCCCACGGGGATCAGGGCCCTGAACTATGTCGGCCATATGGGGACTCACCAGAAGGCCATCCTGACTCAGGCGTGATGCTAACTGACTCTTGCCTGACTCCCAAGTCAAGCAGGAGTTGGCTGATCTTGTCCGCTGTGCCTCGCTCGCCAGTCGACACATGCTACATGCGACATGCCATGCGCAGGACACTGCATGGAGCTCAGCTTTCACTGTCTCACGCGCCAGCGTTGCTCCATGTGTCAGGTTTGGTCCTGCACCTGCTATCCAGGAAGCACCCTTCTGGGGGCTGCGTTGGGTGATGTCATGGCATCATCACTGATTTGCAAGAGAAGGGGATGGCTCTGAAGTCAGCTGATTCCATGTACCGTCCCCATCAGCAGCAGCACCGTCCTCATGCAGACGGAATCGGCCAAAGGCGAAACCCCAGGGAAGGCGGGCCTACAAACGCCGGGCCCACAACTACCTGATTTCTTTCCTCCCACCGCTCACGGACTCTCGGAGGAACCGGGTAGAGGGAGGTTTTCCTCCACCTTCCGGGATGGGAGAGGATAACCACAGATTCTTGGGTGCTCCAGCTCATAGCAGAAGGACACTCCATAGAGTTTCTTCAGAAACCACCCCACCCACCCCTCTCTGAAGTCTGTATATCACGGAACATTCTTCTCTGGTCCAGGAGGAAATCTCGGCTCTTCTGCTGAAGCAAGCGATAGAGCCTGTCCTCTCATCTGCAAGGGACGGGTTACTATTCCTATTTCTTCCTGGTCCCAAAGAAGACAGCAGATCTCAGACCAATTTTGATCTCAGTTCCTGAATCTCACGTAGAATACAAAAAGGTTAGGATGTTCTCTTGCAGAGCCTTCTGCCCTCCTCTGGCCGGGTCAATGTCTCTGTGTTCTGGATATGCAGGATGCTTATCTGCACATTCCCATTCGCCCATCTCTTCGCAAATACCTTTGTTTTGCGTTCAAGATGCTCCTGTTTGGTCTATCCTCAGCCCCGCCCGAGTATTTACCAAATGCCTGGCAGTGGTGGCGGCCCACCTGCGTGCCAAGGGAGTGCAGGTTTTCCCGTACCTGGACGACTGGCTCCTGGCGGCCTTGTCCAGGGAGGAACTCCTGTGTTTCCTCTCCCTTACCCAGCAGGTTTTTGCCTGCCTGGGTATTACCATCAACCGTTCCAAGTCTCATCTGGTCCCATCCCAGAGGCTACAGTTTATTGGGGCGATCCTCGATACGACCATGGGCAAGGCCTTTCTGCCTCCGGACAGGACGTCCACCCTTCAGACCCAAATAAGTCTGTTGTCCGACCGCAGGATGGTCTCTGTGAGGTCGGTCCTTCACCTTCTCGGGCTCATGGCGGCTGCTATCCCACTGTACCTCAAGGCCGTGACTCCACATGAGGATCTCTCAGTGGACCGTGACGCTGTCAATGGGATCAGCTAGTGGATCACCCAGATCACTCATTTCTGATCTCCTCGCGGCTGATGCGAGACTTGTAATGGTGGTGGTCTAAGAGAACCTGTTTCGGGAGTTCCTTTCTTTCATCCTCCCAGACTCTAAACCACAGATGCCTCAGGCAAAGGTTGGGGAGCCCATCTAGGTCCTCATCGGACCCAGGGCTCCTGGTCCAGCTAGAACAAGCTTCCACATCAATGTGCTCGAAGTCGAGCAGTGTTGCAGCCCAAGCCCTTCACCATACATCCTTCCTGCCACCTAACCGGGTCAGACGGACAACATGTGCAGGTGTGGTACATCAACAAGCAGGAGGGACTCGGTCCTACCTCTATGCAGGAGGCAATGAGGGTTTGGGATTGGGCAACACAACACGACCTTCACCTCATGGAAATTCACGTTCCAGGAGTCGACAACACCTTAGCAGACAAATTAAGTCGCTCTTCTGCTCTGACTCACGAGTGGGAACTGGACCAAGGGGTCCTAGACAATATCTTCCAACTTTGGGGAACACCACAGGTTGACCTGTTCGCATCCCCCACACACAAAACTTCCCACTTTCTGCTCGCTCGTTCCAGAGCAAGGCGCTTTTTGAAGCGATGCTCTGTCTCTAGACTGGAAGGACAGATTCGTCTATGCCTTTCCCCCAATTCCACTTATCCCATGAGTCTTGCAGAAACTAGCTTCAGAAGGAGCGAGAATGATTCTGATCGCCTCTTTCTGGCCCCAGGCAAATCTGGTTCTCTCTTCTACAACAATATTCAGAGGATCCTCCTCTATCTCAAGGTTTGTTGACCCAGGATCAGGGACCCTGGTCCATTCAGGCCTCAATCCTTCAACTGCATGCATGCCTCCTGCAGACCTAGCCCAATCCTGCTTTGGGAGCCGCCTCCCAAAGTGGCAGAGATTTTAGTGGAGGCCAGAAAACCCTCCACCAGATCCACTTATGCCATGAAGTGGAAAAGATTCACTATTTGGTCCGCTTCCAAGAACGTGGAACCTTTCTCCTGTTCAGCGGGGCTTCTGCTGGAGTATCTAAGTCATCTGTTTGACCTGGGTCTCAGCCATTCCTCTCTGAAGGTACACATGTCGGCCATTTCAGCCTATCATGTTCCCTTTGCAAACAAGGCTTTTGCTCAACTGGAGGTCTCCAAGACCTTTCTCAGAGGGGTCCTCCATCTGAGACCCCCCCATCCGTACTCCTGCTCCCCCTTGGGACTTGAATTTTTCTCCTTTAGAAACTTACTCCCTCCCTTTGAACCTGCAGCTTCTATGGACTTGAAGTCTTTTCTGGAAGACTCTGTTCTTGGTGGCCATTACTCGTTTCTGGAGAATCTCGAGCCCAGGCCCCAATGTAAAACTTGACTTGATTTTCATACAGAACGCAGTCCGCCTTCGCATGAATCCTAAGTTTCTCCCTAAAGTAGTAGCCGAGTCTACTTAAATCAGTCCATAGAGTTACTCGCCTTTTTTTTACTTAGTACTTAATCAAGGGAGTATTTGCTCCATACGATGGATGTTCAACGATTCTGAGATTCTACACCAATAGGACGCATGATCTCAGAAACACTGTTCAGTTGTTCGCCTTTTGTTTACAGAAGGGAAGGCAATGCTGTTTCCAAGCAATGCCTGTCTAAGTGGCTAGTTCATTGCATCACTTTCTGTTATGACAATACAACAAGACCTCCGGGTCAAGTCAGAGCCACTCCACTAGAGGAGTAGCTGCCTCGATGGCTTGTTTCAAGAATGTGTCTGTGGCAGACATTTGCGCTAAGCCGCCACCTGACTCATCCATACCTTTACTAAACACTACAGTTTGATGTTGCCTCTCGCCAGAGCAGGCTTCAGGTTGGCTATTTTGCAAGGTCTCCTATCTTGAGACTTGCACAACCAGAACTACCTTTTGGAGTAGCTTTCCTCCTCCCGGTGCGCCTCTTTGTTCCAGACTACTTGGGATTCAGTCCTACAGTCGTGGCCAAAGATACTAGCGCCCTTGCAGTTTTTTCTAATAATGCACCATTCCTTCCATAAAATTGTTGAAATTAAAAAATATTTTGGTATCCACATATGTGGCTTTCTTTGGTTTGTAGGAATAAAACACAAAAGCAGAAACATTTACTAAGTCTTAGCTTATTCCACACAGAAACTTTAAAGGTCCGGACAAAATTATTGGCACTTTATAAGTAGTTAGAAATAATTAGATTTCAAGCAGGTGATTCTTCACTTTGAATTGAACTCACACTTGTGGTGAGTTGCAAGGTGCCTGTAATATAAAAATCACCATTCAACCAGTTTGAATAGAGAAAAGGACTCATTCTCCTGTTTTGTGTCACTGTGTGTACTGCAATGAGCATGGAGAAAAGAAAGACGGCCAGAGAATTGTCTGAGGAGGTGAGACAGAAGATTGTAGCCAAGCTTGACAATCTCAAGGCTACAAATCAATTCCAGAGACCTTGATGTTCCTGTTTCACACTGCATTTAATGTTATCAGGATGTTTAAGGCCCATGGCACTGTAGCCAACCTCCTGGACGTGGCCGTAAGAGAAAACCTGATCGAAGACTGCAGCGCAGGATCGCTCAAGTGGTGAGAAAGCACTCATCAACTGCCAAACAGATTCAAGCTGACCTTCGACACAAGGTACGACAGTTTCAACTTGAACTATCCGCCAACTCAATGAAAGGAGGTTATATGGTAGGAGGCCCAGGAGGACCCTCCTGCTGAGAGAGAGAGAGAGAAGAAAGCCCGACTGGGTTTGCCAAAACACACCTGGACAAGCCAAAATCCTTCTGGGAGAATGTCTTGTGACAGATGAGACCAAATTAGAGCTTTTTGTAAAGCCATCATCTCTATGTTTACAGAAAGCAAAATGAAGCTTCAAAGAAAAGAACACCTTCCTACAGTCAAAACATGGAGGAGGTTCAGTGATGTTTGGGGTTGTTGTGCTGCCTCTGGCACTGGGTGCCTTGAACGGTGTATGGCATCATGAAATCTGAGATTACCAGGCTATTTTGAGCGCAATGTTGAACCCAGTGTCAGAAAGCTGGGTCTCCGTCAAGGTCATGGGTCTTCCAGCAGGACATTGACCCCAAACACATTTCAAAAGCACCCAGGAATGGTTCAAGACAAGATGCTGGACGGTTCTGAAGTGAGCAGCAATGAGTCCAGATCTCAACCTATTGAAAACCTGTGGAGAGATCTGAAAACAGCAGCTGGGAGAAGGCACCTTCAAATCTGGAGGCTGGAGCAGTTTGCACACCTAAGAGTGGGCCAAACTGCCAGTAGAGAGGTGCAGAAGCTCATCGATGGCTATAGGAAGGTGGTTGATTGCAGTTATTTGGACCAAAGGTTGTTCTACCAAATATTAAGTCTAGGTGTCAATTTTGTCACGCGCCTTTTTTCATTTTTGTTATTTAAAAGGATATATTAAATTCCTGCACAAAACAAAGGTTCTGTAATATTAACAGAGTAATAAAGAATTGTGGAGACCAAATACTGTACTGTTGTTAATTTCAACTTATGTTTAGAGGAAACTCGTGAGTTATTTGAAAAGTGCAAGGGTACCAATATTTTTAACACGATCAGAGCATTATTACTCACTGCAAGAGCCTCAAGAAAGTAAGATACTACAGTTACATAAGAACTTACTGTGAATAGTAGATCTTCAAGAGAGGCTCTTGTAGGTACACCTTCCCGCCTCCATCCCTCAGGCTTTTTCAGCTCCTTTTCCATTGAGGGAATATCCGCTTTCCTCGTCCAGCCTCTTTGGCCTGTGGCGGAAAGAACTGGAATGTGGCGCCTGGGACTGCCTTATGCCGACGTCTCCCTGACGCCGGTCCTAACGTGGGCGGTCCTCGCCAGGGACACAGCTAGCTAGAAATTTTTCCTGTGGGTCCTGCCGCCAATGGAGTCAGTCCTATATGTAATTACCTACTGCAAAAAGCCTTCCTCAAGATCTACTTTACGTAAGTTCTTACGTAACTGTACTTTCCTGGGTTGTGTGCTTGCCTTCCCAGTCCTCAAGTCTAGGGGCCTACATACCCGGTGTCCATATAAGAGTTCGAAGGGGGAAAATCTTGTCGACTCTTGGGGAACCTCCCTGTATGCAAACAACAGGTGGGGAAGGTATTTCTCCCAGTCCCTCCCATGCAGTTCAGCAAATGCCCGGAGCATTGAATTTAGGGTACCATTGAATCTTTTCACAAGCCCACTGGCTTGTGGGTGATATGGTGTTGTGCATCTCGCACCACCCCACACTTCTCCCATAAACATTTCATCAGGGTCCGGCATGAAGGAACCCCTCGATCGGTGATTACCTCCTGCAAAACCCAACACGGGGAGAAAATCCCAAGTAAGGCATCTGCCACTTTGTCCGTCTCTGTGAGGATAGGGCGACTGCCTCTGGGCACCGGTGGCATAATCCACCACAGTCAGGATGAATCTTCCTGAGGAGCTGGGGTGTCTTAGCAGGCCCCACAATATCCATTCTCACCCTCTGAAATGGCTTTTCCACTATGGGCAATGGAATCAGGGTGGCTTTGGGTTTTTTTGCCTGCCTTCCCAGTTTCTTGGCACCGTGACAAGACCTGTACACTCCTTCACCTGCTGGGTGAAGTTAGCCAGTAGAAATTCTGGGCCAACTGCTGCATAGTGCGTATGATTCCAGATGACCAGACAAGGGAATATCATGTGCAATCTTGAGCAACTGCTCACGATACTCCCCTGTGGAACGTATAAGCTGCCGCTAGCATCCTCACTCTGTCTGTACCTGCCTGAGTATACATATGTCCATTTTCCCAATAAACCTTATGTCTGCCGTCACCTCCCTGTGTGCCATCTGAGTCTGCCTAATCCCTCAGCTTCTCTAAACTAGGTTCACTTCTCTGAGCAGCTGCAAACCCCTCACACATTCCCAAGGCATGGGACAGGTCCCCTTCAGTCGCTAAACTAGAGTCCCTAGCACTAGCGTCAGGGCACTCCGGATCACTGTCAGTCCCAACCTTCTGACAATGGGTTACCCTCCCTCTTCGGAGTAACCCTCTGTAGCTGTGTAGTTACTTGCTGCTGGGGAAATTTCTACCCTTTCATTAATCTCCATCTCAGGAGACACAGGCTGGGGAACCAGCCTCCAGTGGTTTCATAATGACTTCGTGTGGGTTCAGGGAATTCACAATTTTCCCTTGCCGCTTGGCTACGGGTAACTGCACATGCTATCCCCTGTTTTAGATTGTTGCCTAGAATCACATCCATCTAAGGTTTTGGCCACAGCTACCTGTTGAACAGTTCCCCTGTTTCACCCTCAGTCAGAGAGAACACTAGCAGGGGTAATGTTTTCTCTTCACCAGTGAACCCTTGGACTAGTGATGTATTTATTGGGTATAAGCTGACCAGGCCGTACCAGATCCCTTTACCAATGTCAGGATGCCCTGTGTCCTTTGGTTCTTGCCTGTACCACCATTCACCATGACTGGGTGCATGTTCCCACATGTTCACTGGCATGCTTCCAGGGACACACAAACAACCCACTTCTTTTCCTAGCACCCGGTTGTATATATTATTGTTTGCCTTTTTGGGACGCTGTCTGGCAATATGCCCAGTTTCTTTACACAATCAATATTCATTTCTTCTCTCAGAGAAATCTTTTCTGAAAACCTGGGGCTAACTGGTTTTGTGGAGTGCATTGAGGTTTTTTGCTGCCCTGAAAGTGCTTTTCCTTTCTGCGCTGCCTTGCCTGCCCCATTCACTCTCAGAGCAGGTCTGCTTCTGGCATAGCGGTCCAAGAGTTCTGCAGCCTCTTACACTGTTTGGGATTTCAGTCCTCTAGCTATGTTTTTTAGCTCTGCTGGTCATGCCCAATAAAACTGTTCTAATAAAATGACATTTTCACCTTTATCAACAGAGTTTGCCTCAATTCTTCCTGACCAACGCTTTAAAACTGACTTTGTTTTCGCATAGCCCTCGTAGCTCATATCAGCTTCTCCTGAACTTACGGAATTCAGCTCTGTATGATCTCAGCAGTTAATTCAAACTTTTAACAGCAGCCTTTTAGTTTGCTGTAATTATTACTGTCCTCATTGTCCATTTGACCCAATGCATCCTAGCTTTCCTGTAAGTAGTGGGATAACTGGAAGCTCCAGGACTTCTAGGAATTTTTAGCCTGAATACAAATTCTTTTCAAAATAATTTAAAAAGGCATCCATATCCTCCCACTCTTTAAATTTGGCTATTAATTTGGAATTCAATTTGTAACCCAGTCCTGCAGTCCCAGTTAAACTCAAGCCACTTACCTGCTTTGGTGCCGCTGTCAGAGTCGTGAGCTTCTCCAGTTCGTGTTGCTTCTGGCGCCCTCTCTCTTCTCCTCTGTAGTCGCTGACGCCACGCCTCCTCATGGTCTGCGCTCTCTGTTCTCGCCTGCCTCGTTGTTCCCACTCTCTTCTCCTGGAACTCCAGCTCCATCCCTGCGCAACTTAGTTTGCAGCCTGAGTACCTCTGATTTCAGGATCCTGGTGACCTTCCTGCTGCTGTGGGTCCTTCACTGACAGTGGCCCTGATGCCCTCCTCATCGGATCTGGACACTGCACTGGACTCTAGCCCTGCCACACTCAAGGTTTGGTCCTTGCAGTCACGGGTCCGTGACTCACTACTCTGGGTATCTGCTACCATCAGGCATCTGTGAGGTTCTCCTTTTGCTGTCACCGTGAACGGGACTCCTCTGTCCTCCACAACAGCTTTAAGTAATCTGCAGTGTGCCTGCTGTAGTCGGAAGTCATCTTCTTCCCTGACTACTGCTACTCTGACTTGCACTTTAGAAAAAAAGTAAACTGGGTAAGAACTTGACTGTATGCCAAGTGGTATAGGTCTGTTTCTTTTTAAATAAAATCTGGCTTTTCTTTCTTTGCAAGTGAGCGATGGTCTCAAGTTGACACAGAACAATACAAGCTTGTAATATTAAAATTATGGCACCGCTGCTAACCAATCTGTCACAAACCCACTCTGCAGGTCAGCCCTCTACTCCAAAGTGCCAACCTCTGAGCGAGTCTTGTGAACAGTTAACAGAACAAGGTAACCTCTTGTCTGTTTTGTGAGTTCAGTCAACCTTGTCTCAAGTCTGAGGGATTCAAACTGTGAACCCCTTGCTAGTATTACCCAATGCACAGGCTCAGATAATTTGGTCTTTGTGGGACCAGATATCTTGCTCTACGGGCTACCCAACTAGGTGTACAGAAATGAACCCTTTACAACTGTAATAAAGATCTCAGATTAAAATGTTTTCTTTCAGTTTGAGTATCACCATTCAAGCTTAAGCCTGTGTCAGCTATAACCATATATACTTTTCTTTGCAAATGAAAGAAATTCAAAGACAGACCAAGTATGCTCTAAAAAGAGTTTTACTAAAATAGATAAAATATGTAAAACACAAAATACAGAACTATTATGCCACAAGACATACAAATCATTAAAGAACAAGGTTTTAAACAGTGCAATTCTTACTACCGCATTTAGATTTGTCTTCTCTCAAATACCTGCTTAAGTGCTCCAGATGTTTCTTTGTCATGAGTCTAGATAGACATGTCTCTGAAGGAAACCAGAATAATGTTTAAAAGCTGGTTTTCCCATTCATTTTGTAGGAGGTCACCCAGCTCCTCCCGTCAGAATATATAAAAATTATATTTATATAAAAGCAGGATGTCTTTCCAAGTATTAAATTCCGCAACCCTGGCATAACTCGTGTTCTTCAAATGACTCTTTTGATCTGTAAGGGTATCCTCTCTCACACAGACACCAAAGCATTTTATCATTTCGCACCAGTGTACTAAACCTGGTTTCCTTCAAACGCCATAAAAGGGATGTTGATTTCCTTTTAGCAGCTGAAGCTGTACTTAATTTAGAAAAGTCTGTACTTAGCTTCTGCCTGCCATGTAACACCTTGTATCTAAAACCTGTGTGTGTAATTCACATGTTGTTTCAGCATTTCTCATGGGAGATGGCCCATAACCCATTTTTATTTTACAAAATGATACATTGATCAGAGCCAGCTGTCCAAGCATCACAATCATTACTGAACTGCAGGAGAAGGGCATTGCACTAAAGTCTGTTAACTCTATGTTCAGGCCCCTTCAAGGGCAGTGGCATCCTTTTGTAGACAAACCAACAAAGACAAAAACACAGGGCAAACGGGCTAACAAACATCGGATTTCCAGCAGCCAAGACTTCCCACAGCAAAAAGCCACGGGAGCCTCGGGTTGCTGCGCCTGCCCCACACCGCCTGACTTACTGCCTCTCCCACTGCCTCTGGAGGTTCCAGAGGAACCAGTAGGGGGAGATTCTCTCCCATCTGCCAGGTTGGAGAGGATAACGCCAGGATGCTTTGGTGCTCCAGTCTGATATCAGCAGGACACTAATAGAGTTTCTGCAGAGCCACCCTGAAGACCACCCCCAAGTCATCTTACTCCCCACAACATTCTTCCTCTGGTCCTAAAGGAAATCATCTCGCTTCTTGAAGTCGGCGTTGAACCAGTTCCCACTGCCTTTGGGGAACAGTTACTATTCCCATTTCTTCCTAGTTCCAAAGAAGATTGGAGATCTGAGGCCTATCGAGACCTCAGCTCCTTGAACATGTTTGTGGCATACAAACGCTTCAGAATGCTCTCTTGCAGAACTCTTCACCTCTTCTTCGGAAGGGACAACAGCTAGGTGCTCTGGATATGCAGGATGCCTCACCACATATCCCCATATGCCCTTCCCAATCAAATTCCTTTGTTTTGCTTTCTGGGGACCACTACCAGTTCAAGGCCCTCCCATTTGGTCTTTTCCTCAGTCCCTCGAGTGTTTACCAAATGCCTTCCTGTGATAGTGGTCCACCTTGTACTCAGGGAGTTCAGGTATTTCGTATTTAGACAACTGGTCTCTTGCGGTCCCATCCAGGGAGGAACTCCTGCACTCCTTTCCGTTACCCTGCAGGTTTTCACCAACCTGTATCACTATCAACCAGGCCAAGTCCCATTTGGTCCCTTGCAACACCTCCAATTTATAGGGGCGGTTCCTGGACACAACCACTGGCAAAGCTCTTTGCCTCTGGACAGGTAGACACCTTTCAAACTCAAGCCCATCTTCTGTCTGGGTGGAGCCAGGTCAGTCCATCGCCTCCTTGGCACAGTGGCTGCCATTCCGACAGTCCCACTTGCTCGCTCCATATGAGGATCTCTCAGTGGACGCCTGGTCGCAATGGGATCAGACCATGGACAATCTAGACCAAGAGGTACTAGTTTCCAATCCCGTGATCAGGGACTTGCAATGGTGGATGGTCCAGGAGAACCTATGCCGGGGAGTTCACTTCTGCATCGAACACCCCTCCCAGAAGTTGACGACAGATGCTTCAGGAGAAGGCTGGGGTGCCCATCTTGGATTTCACAGGACTCAGGTCAGCTGGTCCAAGTTCGAACAAAATCTGTACATAAATGTGTTTGGACTGAGGGCAGCCCTCTTCAGGCTCTACACTCCTTCATCCTCCCTGGGCATCTCCTCATACAATCAGACAACATGTGCGTAGCCTGGTATCTCAGCAAGCAGGGAGGAACAATTTTCACCCTCTGTGCTGGGAAGCGATGAGAGTCTGGTATTGGGCAACCCAGCATCACCTCACTTGACTGTGGTTCATGCTCTGGGAGGAAAACACACTGGCAGACCAACTAATTTGGTTCTCAGCCAGGTCCCACGAATGGGAGTTAGATCAACAAGTTGTAAACGACACAAGGCTCCTGCAACAGACACTTTGAGTGGTCAGTTCGATCGCCTCCCTACCAGTAGGGGGGCAGGCTAGCTTACTATTTTCAGGCCTGAAAGTCTGTTACTTAAGATAAGTGGGTCCTGGAGGTAGTAAGCCTGGCTCTGTGTTTAAAGAGATCAAAACTGAGGGTTTTTTTCTCCTGCACCATCTGAGAGACCATTGCCTTAGAGGCAGAGGTTTCTTCCTGTTCGGCTCAAAGCCGTAACAAGTTTCTGCAACATAGGGGCATGTACTACAGGTACTTCCTTTACCCTAAAAGATAGGGAGTGGTGATCATCCTAGACTTAAGATACTATACAAACATATCACAAACCAAAGTTCAAAATGGTGACCTGGGATAACTTCCTGAGGCCAGGGATTGCAGATCCCGGACCTCAAGGATACTATTTCACATTCCTATCAGTGCTCCCAGAAAGTACCTCAGGTTCCGAGTTGCCCTTAGGCCATTGCAATTCAAATGTCCATGCGGCCTCACTTCAGCTACAAGGTTATTTATAAAGTGTCTTGGTAGTAGTGGCCTTCCTAGAAGGCAGAGACCAATCTTCCTTATCTGGATGACTGTTGTAGGCTGGATCAGACTGGTTAAGTCAGCCTGGAAGTTTTTCGGAATCTGCTCAGTTCCCTAGATCATCCTAATCTCTCCTATGTCAGTTCTCTGTTGGACAACTCTCACTGTATAGGGAGTAGAGTTGATACAGTCCAGGCAGGCTTCCTGCCACAGACAAGGGTAACTGCCTACAGATCTCACCTCCTTTTTGAGCCTCGTGTTCTTGACCAGCTTGGGGTTTCTCCAACTCCTAGGCCACATGGCAGCCTAACTGCTGTGGTACAAGGGACAGGCTTCAGATGAGGGATATTCAATTCCATTATGGTCATTTGGTCTCAGAAGAAAGATCTTCACCAAACTGATTCCAGTGACTCGGACTTTGGTCCAGGCTTCCAGTGTGGCTGATCAGGACAATCTCAGACAGGGTGTCCCATTTTGAGCTGGGCCTCAGTGGTTTTTTAACTATAGATGTTCTCTCCTGGGTTGAGGAGCCTGGGACTTCCTACAGGAATTTGGTCAGTAAGAGTTTCTCCTTCACATCAGTTCTGGACCCAGAGCTGTGTCTGGTCCTCCCGGCTTTCTCGAGCTGTCAAGCAAAGTGGTGCAAGTCAGGACAGATAACACCACCACAATGTGGTATATAAATAAGTAGGGAGGCACCCACGGTCAGTAGAGAAGTCAGGAAACTGTGGTTCTAGCTTACTTTCTCCAAGCTTCCCTGACAGCAGTTCATCTTCTAGGGAAGGACAGTGTGCTGGCAGATGCTTTGAGCAGAATATTTCGGCCATCACGAATGGACCCTGAACCTCATATCCAGAGTCATCTTACCTGATGGGCACCCAGAGATGGATCTCTTTGCCCCCAGACATTGTCGGCTCCTCTGTTTGGTGCAGACCTCCAGTCCTAGGGACTGTTCTCTGGATGCCTCCGTTGATTGGCAGGGTGGTTTTATGCCTCCCATTATTCAGAGCCCTGATCAAGATCACGGCTCAACCCTGTTGTCTCCAGTGGCCCTAGACAGGCCACAACCCTGGTCTCTTGTTGTGTCTAGTAGCCCTCTGCCTCTATCCAGAGACACAATTTGTTGATTTCTTCTGTGAGGATGGTATCCCACCTCAGTCTCCATCTCAAAGCCTGGTTTGAAGAGTTGTATGCAGGCCTGCATCTTTTTCAGGGGTCATGGATATTTTGGTTATTCTAGAAATCTTCTAACAGAAAATTTATAATTCCAAATGAAAGGTTCTCATTTGGTGTTCTCAGAGGTGTATACCTGATGTTGTATGGTATTGTTACTGTTGATTATTGGTTTATCTTATTAGCCTAGCCTAGGTCCTACTTCTAAAGTTCATTTAGCAGCTTGTCTGGTTTTCTTTCTGCAGGAAGGATCTCCTTGGCATTCATCCTGTTTTTAGTAAGTTCTTCAAAGGCTTGGTCCATACCACTATTTTAGAGAGTCTATTCCAGCTAGATCTAATGTCTGTATGTACAGCTTATGTAGCCACCCTTTGAGCCCTTAGCTTCTGTGCTTATACTTGACTGGAAAACTGTCTTGTTAGTTGTTTTCTAAGTGGATGAGTGAATTATAGGCCTTGTCAGTAATTTTGACTTACTCTTTCATAGGGACAAGATGGTCCTAGGGACAAATAGAGCTGTCTATTTGTGGTGGTACTGATTTCATCTGTCCAATTTGTCTTTCCTGTGTTTTCACTGACCATTCTTCCTGTGGGAGGAGAAGATGTACAGTCTGATGTGAAAAGGGTTTTAGTTTTAAGAGGATGCCAAGGTCCATAGGAAGATTGTCTCAGCATTTACTTATAGAGAAGTGAGGTAGACCTGCTACTAAAGGACTATTGCTAGTGGATTGTCTCTTGCATCCACTCTGCTATTCCAAATTGAAAGAATGTTTCAGACCTGAGGGCCCATCACAGAGGTATAGCTGCCTACTTGCAGCTGTTAGGATATCCCTTGGTAGATGTATGGCAGTCACCTGGAAATAGTCTATATTGGCTAAGCATTACTTCCTGACATACAGTTCGGGCATGATGCTCGTTTGTACAACTGCAGCAGAGCCTATTCCTAAGGTTCTGTGTCCTCCTCCTGGGGAACTGCTTGGTAGTCTGACATAGTTAGAATACAAGACTTCGTGTTGTTTTCCAATGGAGTTGCTGATTTGACCCCTCCGCTCCCTCCTGAGAACCTAGTTTCAAACAACATGAAGTCTTGTTGCATTCTTGACTATTGCAGTAGGTCCTGCCTTTCAACTGCCCTGGAGAACAAAAGATAACTTTCCATGGCTGCATGGAATGTTCAGCGTGAGTCGGTTGAAGCCCCTGTCTGTTGTTGTTTAAACTCAACTATCGATTCTTTACCCTACATTGAACAGTCGCCCGGAGATTTCGTTGGTTTAAAAAGCTGTTAGTGTCGTTACTCGTTTCTCCGAATCTGTCGGTTAAGTTCTGTCTGTGTACTGTGAGTACTAGATAGGCTTTATCTAGTTTCCAGTGGAACTTGTATTTGGGATCGGTCAGTTTGAACCGATCAGATTGTTCTTGTGTTTTAATTTATTAGTGGTGGAACTGGCCGATCGGTTCTGGTATGGATTTTATTAATACGGTCAGAACCGGGGTGTCTTGCCTGCAGATTGCCGAAAAGGGTAAGTTTTGATAGATGGCTGTCTGAGAAACCCAAAAAAATGGTCCGATTTGTTTCAATGATTGGGTTGTGTAATTTACAAGGCTGACCCCACCACCTGTGTTTATTGTCTGGGGTTTCCACTGATCAGACTACCAAATTTGTAAAAGCTTCCAAAGCTATCCTGATAAGAGAGAGGTAATTGAGGGAAGTGATGCCGAAGTCCGGACCTGATTACCTTGGTTCTCATCAACTAGGGAGTGCCTGACCAGGGCGTAATCTCTTCGGGCAAAAAGGAGAGAGATTGAGGAGTCGGTCTTAAGAAGAAAGAGAGAGAAAATCATCCGGTTCGATCTAAATTCTTCCTGACCGCTGATGAAATAGCCAGCTATAAGATAGTTCATTCGTTACTGAGGCCAGTCGGCCGCACCATCGTCTGCTTGTTGGTCGGTTCCCCCCGGGTTGGATTATACTTAGAAGAATTTTTTTTGAACCGGGGGAAGAGGAGGGAGAGTAGGAGGATAATGATGATGATGGTAGATTATGGAAGTCTGATGTGTCTATTGGACCCGGACATCTCCCCAGACAGACCTCAGGTGTTTTTCTCCTAGGCTTTCTGAGTCCCCTTCCCACTTTTATGTTTTACAAGAAAGTGGCTGAAACCCTCCAGCTTCCAATTGGAAGAATCAGTAGAGGATCATGAGGAGCCTGATTTTGTTGAAATGATGGACATCCCAGAGTCTGAGAGACTGTCTATTCCTCCATAAATTTTGGGAAACAGACATTTAAAAATTTAAAGACTCCTAACTCCATACCTCCTATGGTTAGATGAATGGACGAGAGTAAACTCTTTCAGGCCTGTGACACGGAGTTCCTTTGTGAGCAATGCAACCATGTTTGGATAGTGCAGGCTGCTGCCTGTGATAAGGTAAATATCCCTTTGCATTGCACCCCAGATAAGGACTCCAGGAGGATTGATGCCATGGCAAAGAAGCTTGTACATGGCAGCATCTTTGGGACTCAGGAGGCTGACTATATGCCCTACTTAATCATAGATACCTGAAGTCCAGGTGGGACACTGTGCTGGCTCATTAAACAGGTCCTCTGACCAGCTTGCCAAGGAGCTGGAGCGGGTGGCTGCGACGGGATTGAGGCATCCAAGGTGCAGTTTCATGGCTGCTGTGGACTCCAGTGATGTTTCATCTAGAGTCATATGCGGTTCAGGGTCTGTTCGGAGGATGGTTTATTTAGATGTACTAGCCAATCACAGGACACCGAGGCTAAGGCCATGGATTTCCTGTCATTGGTAACCTTTCTGTTTGGGAGCAGACAGGAATTACATGAAAAGATGGACAGGTACAGGACCACCTACAGGAGTGCTCAGGCCAAAGAAAGTCAAGCCACTCCTCAGAGGCAGCACTCCAGGGGCAGGGGCAGGCCCTTTCAAATGCCTTTTTACCAAGCCCAGGCCTCCTCTTCTGCTTATGTTCACAGGGGGTTCTTCAGAGGGAGAGGCAGACAGGGAATGAGCAGGCCTGCTTCTACCCCTCAGCCTAAAGCCCCTGCCAAGCAGACATCCTGATGGGTCTGCCCGGGCCGATTCTCCAACACCTGTAGGGGTAGCTGGCTTACTTTGTCCAGGACTAGAAGTCTCTGACATCAGACAAGTGGGTCCTGGAAGTAGTAAGCTGGAGACTGGTTCTCAGCTTCAAAAATTTCCCAAGATGAGAACCAGATCCTTTCCACCTGCAAATCCATCAGAGACCCTTGCCCTGGAGGCAGAGGTTTCTTCCTCCTGGCTCTCAGAGCCATAGAAAGGGTTCCTACCCACACAAGGGCAGCAGATTGTACCCAGGTACTTCCTAACCCCAAGAAAACAGGAGAATGGCGGCCCATCCTGGATCTAAGATACCTGAACAAGCACCTTTCAAAACCAAAGTTCTTCAAAATGGTGACTCTGGGAATGATTCTGCCCTCTCTAAGCCCAGGGGACTGGCTAGCCTCCCTGGACCTCAAAGATGCCTACTTTCACATTCCCATCAGGTGCTCCCACAGAAAGTACCTAAGGTTCGAGTTGCCCTCAGGCCACTATCAATTCAGAGCAATGCCCTTTGGTCTAACATCAGCCCCAAGGGTGTCTACAAAGTGCCTGGCAGTAGTGGTTGCTTTCCTAAGGAGAAAAAGATCTCCATCTTTCCATACTTGGACGACTGGCTCATAGTAGGTCAGTCTCAGACCAAGTCAAGTCACATCTGCAAATAACTCAGCAAGTGCTCACTTCCTTAGGATTCCTCCTCAACCTTCCAAAGTCAGTTCTCGAGCCAGTACAGCTCCCCACCTTCATATGGGCAGAGCTGGATACAATAAGGGCAAGAGCCTTCCTTCCCTGGACAGGGCAAGGACCCTATGGAACTGGCCTCATTCTTCCCCTTCAGGTGTCTCGACCAGCAAGGCATTTCCTGCAGCTCCTGGGCCACATGGCAGCCTCTACAGCAGTGGTCCAGGAGCACGATTTCAGATGAGGGACATTCAGTTCCACTTAAGAGCCTTTCTGGTCCCAAAGAAAGGATTCCCTACCAAACTGGTCCAGTGACTCAAACCCTGATCCAGGCTTTGCAGTGGTGGCAGGATCAGGACAATTTGAGACAAGGAGTTCCTTTGTCACTCAGTCTCATTCAGTGATACTCACCACAGATGCCTCCCTGCTGGGCTGGGGAGCCCACCTGGGGATCTTACCACCCAAGGCTGTGGTCACCTCAAGAATCTCTGATTCACATCAGTCTCTTTGAACTCAGAGCAGTGTTTCTGCACTGCAAGCCTTTTTCCAAATCTGTACAGAACAAGGTGGTCCAGATCAGAACAGACAATACCACCACAATGTGGTACATCAACAAGGATGCACTCGGTTCACAGCCTTGTGCACAGAAGCAATGAAGTTGTGGTCCCTGGCCTATTTCCTGCAAACCTCTGATAGCAGTTTACTCCCAGGAAAGGACAATGTCCTAGCAGATGTTCTCAGCAGGATATCCCAGGGCCATCACTAATGGACCTTGATCCCTAGTTTTGAAAGTGATTTTCTTCAGATGGGGCACTCCACAGTTAGGTCTTTTTGCAGCCCCAGACAATCACCATCCTCTCTTTGTTGCAGACCCCAGTCTTGGGCTCAGTCCCTGGACGCTCTGATTCTGAATTGGGAAGGAAATTTCAGTGCTCCCGCCTGGCCCAAAGTGTTAGTCAAGATCAGGTCTCAACCATGCAAAGTGATTCTGATTGTTCCAGACTGGGCCAGATAGCCTTGGTACCCACTGTTGCTGTCCTTAGTAGTCCACCTTCCCCTGTCTCTTCCCAGGAATTACAACCTGTTGACATCCTCTCAGGGAAGATTTGGTATCCGAACCTCAAATCTCTCAATCTCAAGGCATGGCTCTTGAAGAGTTGGAGTTTGCTGATCTGCACCTTTCTCAAGGGGTTCTGGATATCCTTAAGGCTTCTCGAAAGCCTTCCACCAGAAAGACTTGCAACTCCAAATGGAAAAGGTTCACTATTTGGTGCTCTAATAAGCATATTTCTCCAGAATCTGCTGGGTTGCCTACAGTCCTGGACTATATGGTTCATCTTAATGGCTTAGGACTTAGGCCAGCTACACTTAAAGTGCATCTGGCAGCTGTTTCTGCCTTCTTGTCAGTAGGCAAGCCCTCTCCTCTGTCAGCCAGTCCTGTGTTTGGTAAGTTCTTCAAGGGATTGCTGCACACCAGTCCCCCCTTTAGGGACCCTGCTCCTGCTTGGGACCTTAATGTTTGCATTGCTCAGCTTATGCAACCACCCTTTGAGCCTTTGTCCTCTGCAGAGCTTAAGTACTTGACTTGGAAAACTGTGTTTTTGGTAGCCATTACCTCTGCCAGGCATATCAGTGAATTGCAAGCCCTGTCAGTGGAGCCTGATTTCATCTCTTTCCATAGAGATAAAGTGGTCCTAAGAACTAACAGGAGGTTTTTGCCTAAGGTGGTTTCAGATTTCCACCTTAATCAGTCTGTGTCTCTCCCTGTTTTCTTCACTGACCATTCCTCCTCTGGAGAGAGGAGGCTGCACAGCTTGGATGTTAAAAGGGCCCTCAGCTACTACATAGAGCACACCAGTGGTCACAGGTTTGAGTCCCTCCAGTTGTTCCTCACATATGGAGAGGTCGGTAAGGGCAAACCTGCTACTAAGAAATCTATTGCCAGGTGGATTGTCTCTTGTATATAATTCTGCTATGAAAAGCTGGGTAGAACCCCACCCTCAGGCCTGAGGGCTCACTCTACTAGAGGTTCAGCTGCTTCCCTGGCTGCTGCCAGGGATATTCCTATCTTAGAAATTTGTCAAGCAGCCACCTGGAAAATAGTCCATACATTCACCAGGCATTACTCTCTGGATATCCAGGCTAGGAGTGATGCTCGGTTTGGCACAGCAGTACTTCAGAGCCTATTCCCAAAGTAGGTTCTGTCCTCCTTCATGGAGCTACTGTCGGTAATTGGTATTAAGTCAGAATACAAGCAAGACTTTATGTTGTTTGAAGAAAAAATTACTCACCTTAGTAATGTTGTTTCTTCTAATGGAGTCTTGCTGTATTCTGACCTCCCCCCTTGCCTCCCCTCTCAGAACCTGGTTTTTGGGATGTGGGTGGGCAGGAGCAGTGTTGGCACCCTAGAGGTGCCCCTTTCTTCACCCTCCTTTACTTTGGGTGTGGGTTGTGTTTTGTTTTTTTGGGTTTCCTGACTTGAGTCTTTGCTTTGAAATCAAAAAACCTATTTTTAATAAATTTAGTTGCCAGTTGGCTTGTGTGAGTTTTACAGTTTCCACACAGAACTTCTAGTGAGTATTGCTCGTAAAGATCTGACAGTTGGAGTTTAAACAACAGCAGTCAGGGGCTTCAACCGAGCTCGCACTGAACGTTCCATGCTGGCCATGGAACCGTTAATTCTTTGTTCTCCGGGGTAGTTGAAAGGCAGGACCTAACTGCAATAGTCAGAATACAGCAAGACTCCATTAGAAGAAACAACATTACTAAGGTGAGTAATTTTTTTCTTTTGGGATGTCGGTTGGCAGGTGCAGTGTTGCACCTCAGGGGTGTACCTTGCACCCCTCCCTTGTTGTTGTTATATATTTAAGTCATATCTACTCTGTTTCTTCTTTGGTTCTCGACTTGAGTCTTTTGGACCCAAGCTTTGTGGCCTTTTTGGGCCTAAAATTAAAACAATTTCCATATGCCTAGTTAGTTCGTTTTTGCTCGTAAGAATCTGATGGTTACACTGAGATGTACCAGAGACAGAGGTTTGAAAACCGAGTTCAAGCTCAACGTTCTATGCCCTGGCATAATTTTAACCCTTACCTCCAAGCAGTTCAGGTGCTGAGGCTAACTGTACATATAGTCAGAATACAGCAAGACTCCATTAGAAGAAACAACATTACTATGGTGAGTAATTCTTTCTTCTTTCACTATGCAGTGTGACAGTGTAAGGAAGGGCTAGCAGTACCATTTTGTACAGTACATTAGAGTTTACAACACAGTTTGGTGGTGCACAGTGGTTTTGCACCACCAAGTGCAGTTAAATTGTGACTGCATGTGGGGCCCCCTGATTTTTCTTGTACATCAAGCTTAATGTTCCTTGCAGTGTTCTGGATTTCTTGGGCGGTGATAAACCTTTCCTTTTCAGTTTGGATATTGAAACAGCAATCTATTTTCAAAACGGTAAGTGAACCTGGAAACAAAGCAGGTTTTGTTTAGGTAGAATGTTAGAAGAATTGCTGAACACTCCAGGCTGGATAGATACTGGTAAGCCATCACAGCACTGTCTAATAAGCTTGGGGTGTTCAGAACAAGTTTGATGGTGCTGATTTCAGTGCAGATTACGTAAACACTGTACTATAGTATGGTTCTGCATGACTGAATTGGCTTAAAAGAGGCCACAGGCTGCATGAATATCAAGAGTAAATTGCCCTGTCTTGTAGGGGAGCTATGGATGTGACCTGTACTGTAAATACAGAGTGCCAGGGATTTCAGTGTCATCACTGCCTTTACTTTTAGAATGTCAAGGCACTACATTTGGGATCACTCAGATGAAATAGTATGTGGATATCCATAATAAGATGTTATTTTCTAGCTTATAGCTGAATGTCTTATCAGTACAATTGGTGACTTTAGTATGTTTTGTAAATGAACATGCAGCTGCCGTAGTTCAGGAAAAGAAAGAAGAACCTCTACTTATTGTCATCTGTTGCTTCTGTCAGTCAGAGATGCACCTGGGAGCACAGCCATAAATGTATCTCCATGTCCTTCCATTGCTGCCTTTTACTTTCCTCACAGTATTTATCCTTCCTTGCTCATTTCCTGGTGTTCTTCAGGAGTTGCTTGAAGGTTATATACCTTTTATTGGACCGACATATATCTTGTATGAAGATGGTATAGTACACAAGCTTTGGGACCTGGTGTTCTTCACTGAGTTTTTTCGTAGTGTGCTCAGATTTCATTGTCTTCTCATTACCACTAAGAGGATGGTTGACAAGTTTGTTCATCACTGTGACGTGTCTAACCCACATTGTTGTCCCCACGCCCATGATGGTTGGTATTGTTGTTCTTATTGTGCCAGAACTTTCTCATCATGAGCCTTGCTGGCTGTATGAGGTACAAGTCCTGATAGTAATTAACCTCAGGGACAGAGCTTCTTCTTTTCTACAGATTTCATACAAGATCTTTAACAATTTCTCCAGATCTGGAATCTTGTGTGATGGCTTTTATTTTTTGTAACAGATCTCTAAATGTATGTGAAGGGGGCACTTTCTGTTAACAACTATTTTATGCTATCTCTTTCTTTTTATTTTTAGCCCAGTTTGGCTCACAGGTTAGTGACTCGAGATGGCTCTGTGACCCAACTGCCCCTGTATACTTCACCTTCCCTGCCAAACATCACTTTAGGACTGCCAGCAACTGGACCCTCCAGCGTAAGTGCTAAACCCTTCATATTAGTCCCCATGCACACTGTGCCAGAGATTCATATCGTATCATGTATACAATGCAATTTATTTTCTGTAGTGTCTTACAGTATCACAAAATGCTTCACAGGTTTAGCAAAATGTTAAATGTAGCAGGCTGTCATGAGTGGTATATCAATGAAAGGTTAAATGAGAGGAGTATGGGCATGTTGTTATATTGGTGACCTGGGTGTTTTTATTTTTTACTCACAGGGATTGCTACTGTTTGTTGCTAACATTTCATTGTTTTATTTTTCTCTGTAGCAAAGTGTTTCTTTCAGCGTATGTCTTCTCTGAAATTATTACAGGTGGTGTTTTACAGGTTTTACAGTTTTATCTAACATTAGGATAAGATTTCAGGGTTACTGCATTTGTTGTTGACTGATTGTTTCTGCTCTTACCTCCTTGTTCTTTCGTCCGTGGTTATTCTTTTTGCAGGAAGGCCAGCCACCCCCCTATCCCCAACCACCCCACACTACACTCCTTTATAGGGTACCACAGTTGTGACATTTCCTGTGGCAGAGCAGGAAGGGGTGGATCAGTGGGGCCTCCACGGGGTGCGCTCATTTACAGGGGCACTAGTAATTTAGCTTGTTATAACAAGTTAAACAAAGCATAATCAAACCATTACTTGCATTTTTTTTCCTTTTTTTTTTCCTTCTAATTACTCTGACTAGGTTATAAACCCAGCAGCTTATCTGGAATGGATATCATTAACTGCAGGTACTGTGGAACAATTTTCAGAAGGACAGTCTTACAGGATTTAGGACACTGTCCTACATGCTGGGCCTTTGGAGATCTTCGGGCTCAGCTCCGGGCAGCATGGGCAGAGATTGCACGCCTCAAATTTCATATTCAAAGAGGAAATACATTATAAGAACCACCCAATTTCCCAGCATCCAACAGAAAAACCTGACCGAGAGGGTAGTTGGTCCAGGAGGTTGGCAGGTGGTTAGGAGGGGCAAATCGGTGCCCCATCACCTCTGCTCTCCAACATATTACCTCCAAAACCATATAAACACTATAAACAGGTATCTGCCTCTATCTCTGAAATCAAACAGAGGCAGAAGACACTGCAGAGCAGGACACTGCAGCACAGGAGCTAGCACAACAAAACTCACCCAAATCAGGAACCAAAACAAAGAAAGCAAAAAGAAACCAAAAACTTGATCATAGGAGACTCCATTATTCGGGAGTTGATACCCATCTCCAGCCAGGGTAATGGTCAGATGTCTCCCAGGTACATCAGCATGGAGAGACACTGACCGCATTACAAAATTGTTCGCATAAAGCAGGAGAAAACATTGATGTCCTAGTATACATAGGGACTATCGATCTCACAGCCGGGTCAGTTGGGAGACCAAGGAACACCTGACCAGGCTGGGTGACAAACTATCATCTATTTCGTCCGCATCTCCTTCTCTGAGATCCTGCCAGTCTGGGAGAGGAGCAGATGGACGAAGGTCAGAGAAGGGAGATAGGGAGCTAAACACGTGGCTCAAGGGCTGGTGCCAGGAAAGGGACACAGATTTGTAGGAACTGGCAACAGTTCTGGGAGCGAAAGTTCTTTAAATTTGATGGACTGCATCTGACTAAGGAGGGAGTCAGTGCATTGGGGCAGAAGTTTGGACGCCTTTGCAGAATATTTAAACTAGCAAATGGGGAGAGGGGTGCAGCACCCCATACACGTTGAATGGAAGAACATCCCTCCTCCCTCAGCTAGTGGTCAAACAGGGATTCAGCATGTTTGCAGTTCATTTGCATCACCAGGTAAGAAAAAGGTTTGTCTCCATACGACGACAGGGGTAATGCCAGACCTCGCCCAACAACTAACACACCAAAATCTGGCCAATGGAAAATCATGTACATAATAAATGCTCACAGCCTGGAAATAAGATCCCAGACCTGCAGGCAATAATGTCAGAGGCTAAACTGGACATAGTAGCAATTAGTGAGACGTGGTTTACCAGTAACCACACTTGGGAGACTTCAGTACCTGGCTATGAATTGTTCAAGAAGAGACGAGGTGCAAAAAAGGGGGAGGAGGGCCCTGTATGTCAATGAAAATATCAAAGCTACAGAAATTCAGAATACACATAAGGAGCCAGAAGAACTGTGGGTCACCCTGAAACAGGAAATGGGACAGCCATAAGAACTGGTGTTGTCTACAGGCCCCAGACCAGGGGAGGACATAGAACATTACTGTTAGAAGATATACAAAACATGACAGCTAAAGGGGAGGTTCTGATAATGGGATACTTCAACATGCCGGATACAGATTGGTCAATACCAGCAGGAACATCTGCCAGAACTAGACACATAGTGGATTCCTGCAGGAGGGCCTCAAACAATTGGTACAGCAACCCACAAGAGACAGGGCTATCCCAGATCTAGTACTGACTAACAAGGAAGGGATCACAGATCTCCAGGTAGAAGGTCACCTAGCCAGTGACCATCACATGGTATGGTTCAATTTGGCTACTACATCTAAATCATCCCATTCCAAGGCAAAAATATGGGACTTCAGAGGAGCTGACTTTGATAAGATGGCCAACAGAGTTAAGCTAGCCCTGGCAAAAAGAAACACAGATGAGGGGGTACAGGCAAAGTGGGCAAGCATTAAGGATGCAATACTTGAAGCAACATCCCATTGTGTTAGACAGAAAAGAAGTGCAAAAGAAGAAGGAAACCACTTTGGTTCTCAAATACAGTAGCAGAAAAGGTCAGAGCCAAAAGGCTGGCCTTCAGGAAATGTAAGGGAACACAGCGGGATGAAGATAGGGAGGCATACCAAACTGCCCTAGGGAAGCAGGGAAGGCAAGGCAGGAAAAGTCCCAAACTGAGGAAACACTAGCACGAACAGTAAAAGAAGGTGACAAGACTTTCTATAGATACATTAGCATACCTCTCAACCTTTTGTCTCCCAGATGTGGAACATTGCCTCTCAAAATGTGGAACAAATGAGCAAAATGTGGAACACTTAATCAAATCTTTACCTAGGAGGCTCAGAACACTGTTAAAATGTTTGCACTTATGTTCAGAAAGTCTGTTATTAATTGAATAATATGTTTTTTGCATCATTTACTATAGATTTTTGCTTTAAAATGTTAATACTGAATGTGGAACAAGTCCTCACAATGTGGAACAGGGAGCTTTTGTGAAGTAAAATGAGGAACATTCCTCATAATGTGGTACAGTTGAGAGGTATGTACATTAGTGAAAGGAGAAAGTCCAGAGGGGGTATTGCTAAGCTTAATGGAGAAAAGGGAGCATGTGAGGAGGAGGACCCTGTAAAGGCATCTATCCTAAATAGATACTTTTGCTCAGTATTTACTGAAGAGAAGGTAGGGTAGGGCCTACAGCTCAGCATCATGGACACGGGGAGGGAGGTGAGCACTACTCCCTTCACAAAAGAAAGGGTCCACAAGAGCTGCTAAGCTCAGGGTGGATAAGGCAATGGGACCTGATGGCATACATCCCAGGGTACTTAAGGAGCTAAAGGTGGAACTAGCAGAGCCATTAGCAGAACTGTTTAGTGTGTCTCTGAGCACAGGAGAGATCCCAGAAGACTGGAGAAGGGTTATGTGATCCCGCCCACAAGAGTGGTAGCAGGGAGGAGGCGGAAACTACAGACCAGTCAGTCTTACCTCAGTAGTGGGCAAGATTATGGAGGCACTCCTTAAGGAAAGGATAGTGCAACACCTGGAATCCATAGGGGCACAGGATCCAAGACAGCATGGGTTTCATAAAGGAAGGTCCTGTCAAACTAATCTCATAGATTTCTTTGACTGGGTAACCAGAGTGGTCGCATCAAGGGAGCAGTTGATGTTGCCTACCTTGACTTCAGCAAAGCTTTGGCACTGTTCTACATAGAAGATTGATAAATAAGCTGGGTAGGCTCGGGTGGGTCAGAAGTTGGTCAGCTGGGTGGCAAACTGGTTGACGGCAGAAAACAGAGAGTGGTGGTAAATGGTATACAGTCAGAAGAGATGCAAATCACAAGTGGGGTACCTCAGGGATCAGTCCTGGGACCAGTCCTCTTCAACATCTTCATTAGTGACCTTGCAGATGGACTAGAGGGTAAGGCTTGTCTGTTTGCAGATGACACCAAGAGCTGCAACAGAGCAGATGATCCAGATAGGGTGGGCAGAATGAGAAGAGATCTGGATAAACTGACAAAATGGTCAGAAGAGTGGCAACTGGGATTTAATGCAAAGAAGTGCGAAATCATGCACATAGGGAAGAGAAACCCTGAAGCCACCTATAGGCTGGGAGGGAGTTGCTAGCAGTCACAAAGGAAGAAAGAGACTTGGGTATCATCATCACTGATGACCTGAAATCATCCAAGCAGACCTCTAAAGCAGTAGGTAAGGCTAGGGGGTGTTAGGTGTATTAGTAGGGTATCACAGTCGTAAGAGGGAGGTAATAATCCTCTTACAAGACACTGGTTAGGCCCCATCTGGAGTACTGCATGCAGTATTGGAGGCTGCACCTTCACAAGGACATTAACTAAATTGAGGCAGTCCAGAAGGCAACTAAATGGTGCAGAGGACTGCATCAGAAGACATATGAGGACAGATTAACAGAGCTCAATATGTATACCCTTGAGGAAAGGAGGGAGAGGTGATATGATCGAGGCATTCAAGCACCTTAAGGGCATTAACAAGGTGAAAGAGTCTAACATGTTTAAATATAAGAAAATAGCAGGACAAGAGGACACAGCATGAGATTAGAGGGGCCGATTAGGGAATGTGAGGAAATTCTTTTCACAGAAAGGGTGGTGGATGCATGGAATGGCTTACCACAAGAAGTGTTGGCTATGAATACAGTGCAGGGCTTCAAACAGGCATGGGATAGGCATAAGGGAGCAATACAAATGACTATGAATAGATAGGCCACTGACAGAGCAAAGGCCGATGGCACATTTATAAGGTAGAAAAACAAATGGGCAGACTGGATGGGCCTTGCGGTCCTTATCTGCCGTCAGCTTCTATGTTTCTATATTATGTAACTCTGGAAGCTGGCGATTATTTGGCTGTCTAGGGAATGTGCTGCCAGGGGCAGTTTTGTCCATGTTAGGGATGGTCACTGCCACGATCCTTTGCAAAGTGAACACTGGCAGAGGGCTAGAGAGCTTACACAGAAACATAGAAACATAGAAGTTGACAGCAGATAAGGACCGCAAGGCCATCCAGTCTGCCCAGTTTTTCTACCTTATGAATGTGCCATAGGCCTTTACTCTGTCAATGGCCTGTTTATTCATACTCATCTGTATTGCTCCCTTTTGCCTATCACATGCCTGTTTGAAGCCCTGCACTGTATTCATATCCACCACTTCCTGAGATAGGCTGTTCAATGCATCCACCACGCTTTCTGTAAAAAAAACCTTCCTCATATTACCCCTTAATCGGCCTCCCTCTAATCTCATGCTGTGTCCTCTTGTCTTGCTATTTTTATTATATTGAAACATGTTAGACTCTTTCACCTCGTTAATGCCCTTAAGATGTTTTAATGTTTAGATCATATCACCTCTCTCCTTCCTTTGCTCTGGGGTATACGTATTGAGCCTCGTTAATCTGTCCTGTTTTCTGATGCAGTCCCTGCACCATTTTGGTTGCTCTTCTCTGGACTGCCTCCATTTGTTAATGTTCTTGTGGAGTGTGGCCTCAGTACTGCCTGCCATGGTACTCAGATGGGGCCTAACCAATGTCTTGTAAGAGAGTTATTACCTCCCTCTTATAACTTGTGATACCCTCAGTAATACACTCCAACATCCCTCTAGCCTTACCTACTGCTTTAGAGGTCCGCTTGGATGATTTCAGGTCATCTGTAGAGCTAGTCAGCTACAGCCCTTTGAGGTATGTGTCTCCCTTATGGTATACTGGCGGTGTTGGACCTATCGAGTTTATCAGGTGCAAGCGGGAGTCCTGAGGACTTGGTCCTGGCCTATAATAGGGCCATGGCAGATGCCCTGGACTCTATCACTCCTGTCTGTGTTCATCCTCTCTCTCTTCGCCCTCAGTCCCTTTGGTTTGATGGGAGCTTGAGGGAGTTGAGACAGAGTTGGACGAAGGCTAGAGCGTCGCTGGTGGAAATCCTCCCTGGATGCTGACCACCTTAGATTGATGGAGCATTATCAGCTCTATCAATCAGCAATCACCTGTAAGAAGGCAGAGTTCTAGGGACATGGATATGTTGTTCAATCCACACTTATTGGCAGGTTCCTTGCCGCTTTAAATCTTGCCGGAAGGTCTTCAAGCTGGCTCCTCCCACCCACCCAGGTGGTAAAACTCGGCTCCGCCCATGAGCCAGATCTTCCTTACGCTTGGAGCTCAGGTTCCTCCTTAGCGCTCTGTGTTTTAGACTGGATCCTAACTCTTCGTTCGGTCTAAATTAGTTTTGAAGTTTTCTAAACTTCGGTCTTCATCTTCCCTCGCGGCTGCGATGGACAAATCTATTCCCGGCTTTCGGAGGTGCCCTTGCGGTCAGAAAATGTCCAGGATGGATCCGCACTCCACGTGCGTCTACTGCCTAGGCCTAGATCATGACCCGCAGGCCTGCAAGTTGTGCTGCTCTTTCTCGGCCAACGTCCTGGACGATCACGCTCGCCCGATTGAAGCTCGGCGCCCCGAGAAACGTTTCCCACCGGTAAAATCAAAAGAGGCTCGTTAGGCGGTGTCCACGGCGGGTTGCCTGCTGAGCAGCTTGAGCAGATGATCGCCTCGAGGAGGAGGCGACCCTGGCCGCATCTTTCTCCTCCTCGCCACGGCATTTATCCCACTCTCTCTGAGTTCCTCAGTACACGGCTTGCTCAAGGAGCTTTGTCACCCCTTTCCACGAAGAGAGGGGCCATCGAGACATTCTTCTCGGCCCAAGAAGGAGGAGTCGAAGTAAGTCCCACCGTCATGCCCGGAGCAGGAGAGGTCCCTTCCCCGACAGCCAACCGTCGATTGGTCGAGGTTGCGGCTGTGGCCGCTGGTTTATCGGTGCCTCTGGCCAGGCCAGCCTGCCGAGACTCCCATCAACGAAGTCGAGATTTTTCTCGATCCGTTAGACGGGCTGTGGACTGGAGAAGCCAACAACCCTCCTTCACCGGTCCTCCCGGTGGATACTGAGGATCTGCCTGTGCCTTCTGGGCCGCAGTCCCCGGTTAAAGTGCCTGAGCCGAGGGAAGAGCGGGTGTCCCCGGCCCCTTTCCATACCCACCCTCGGTCCCCCCGAGGGTCTCGGTCTCGGACCTCTTCTCGGTCTAGCCGTTCCCGCCAACATTGGTGGTCTCGGTCTTGATACCGAGGTAAGCGGCGACACCGTTCCTCCTTGTCCTCTTCCTCGGATGAGGGAGGCTTCAGAAATTACGTCGGCGCTATGAGGAGCTTATGTGGCAGCAGTTGCTGTTGTCGGGGCTAAACTGACTCTGGTCCAGACCCGGCCATCAAGTAGCTGTCGCCCGAGCGACCGAAGCAACCGTTTGCCCCAGTCGAGCTGCCCGTTTCAGGGCGGTTGCTCGGCCAAAACCAGCTGCTCCACGATTGTAGTGGAACCTCTGCCTCCACAACCAAAGTCTGGGGCACCGACCAAGGATTCTCGGTCGGGTCACGGCCTGCCCCACAGGTTGTCGGTCACCCTCACTCCCGACCGTCCTCGGCAGGTAGAGGGTGGCTCAGGGCTGAGGCAGCTCTTTGCAGACTCTTCGGAATCCGATGACGACTCCTCCCTATTCTCCAGGCAAGTCGACCTGGAGTTCCCCGGGGGCCAGTCATTGGACGATAGCCCATCATCCTTCTTGGGTCTGCTTCGACTCATCTCGGAGTCCACTGGGATGCAGCTCGAGCCCGTGTCCAATGGGCCGTATCCCTGACGGAGATACTGGACCGAGGATTCCCCACGGAGGCCTTTCCGTGGCTGAGGCCATTGTTGGCCTAGCCTTGGAGCTTTGCAGCGGCCTGCTTCCTGTCCTGCGCCTCGGTCAGGATGGCCAGGAAGTATGTGTCCCTACCGCCTCTGCTTGGTTTTGAGCACCCTCTGCGGAGGGGTTAGTCACCGACAGCGCTTTCCCGCATTCTGGTAACGCTGGATGTGGATAAGCCCCGACAAAGAGTCCAAAAGCTGGACTTTGCGGGTGCAAGGTGTGCGCTGCGTCCTCCCTCGGCCTCCGACAGGCCAGCTCTGCCGTGCTGATGGCACACTTCTCCCACGCACTCTTGGGCTCCCTGGATGAGGTTGTTCCTCATCTCCCGACTGACCTGCAGACCACGGTCCGCCAGGTGCGGGACCAGGGTAGGGCGGTGGCGAAGCAGCAGCTTCAGACTGCTCTGGACATAGGTGATTCCTCTGCCAGGTCAGTAGTGGCCACGGTGGCCATGCGCCGCAGGGTGTGGCTGAGGATATCCACCTTCACGGCAGATACCCAGCACAAGTTGGCGGATGTCCCCTTCTTGGGGACTGACCTCTTCGGCCCTGGACTGGAGGGACACCTCCAGCGGATCGAGAAGTCCAATGCCACCCTGGACTCTGTCATCTCCGCCCAGAGGGACAAAGGCCGTCGTCAGCAGCAGAAGTCCTTTCATCCTTCGGCCCCTGCATCTCGACCGTCCCAGCAGCAACAGGGCCAGCAGGCTCGCGCTTGGTGTCCCAAACCCAAGCCGGCGGCTTCCTCCAACAGGAAGCAAGGAAGTAAAGGCCCAGGAGATCCCTCTGCCGGTTCTTCCTCCAAGGCTGCCCAGTGACGGGTTGAGGGGTGCCGCCCCCAGCCTCGTCACTCCCCCCTGGGTTCCCCTCGTGGGGGGACGGCTCCGCCACTTCCTTTCCGCCTGGTCCGCTATCACCAGGGACCACTGAGTGTTGGAGGTGGTAGGAAAAGGCCTGCCTCTGGAGTTCGAGGAGGCTCCACCCTTTCGAGCTGTCGCCCCTCGGGGGGCCACGGGGTCCGCAGCCTCGCTGTTGGCCCGCTGAGCCGATATTGTCCTGCTCCTCGAAAAAGAGGTGATGAGGAAGGTGGCGAATCCTCCTCCAGTCCCGGGGTTTGTGTCCAGGTACTTCCTGGTCCCAAAACGGACGGGGGGGCTGGCGCCCCATTCTCGACCTGCACGACCTGAACAAGTTCCTAAGGTCTCGGACCTTCAGGATGGTCACTCTGGCTCAGATAATCCCATCCTTGGAACGAGGCATGTGGTTCTGTTCCCTGGACCTCCAGGATGCGTTCTTTCACGCCCAATCCATCTGTCCCATCAGAGATTCCTCCACTTCAGAGCGGAGGGATCCCTTTATGAGTTCTGGGCCATGCCCTTCGGCCTCTCTCTAGCTCCCAGGGTCTTCACCAAATGCATGGCAGTGGTGACAGCAGTTCCTGCGGCACCGAAGGGTCCGGGTGTACCCCTTCCTGGATGACTGGCTGATTGCAGCCCCCTCCAGAGCGGAGGTGGAGCGGTCCAGAGATCTGGCCCTCCAGGTTTGCTCTCAGGTTGGCCTCCTCATCAACGAGGCCAAGTCGGAACTCGTGCCAAAGCAGGTGATACTATTCATCGGGGCAGAGCTCGACTCTCAACGAGCCAGAGCACGGCTCCTGGCGGACAGGGCCGAGGTTCTTTCCTCCTTTGCCCAATCATTTCTGGTTGGGCAATTGCGCCCTGCCCGGGACTTCCTGCGCCTCCTGGCAGCCTGCACCAGCGTGGTCCGTTGGACCCATTGGTACATGTGTCCCCTTCCATGGGGACTGGCCAGCCAGTGGTCACAACACTGCGATCCGTTGGACCAGCCCACGACAGTGACCCAGAAGATGTTGAACGCTCTCCAATGGTGGATCGTTCCAGCACATCTGCAGGAGGGCATCCTGTTTGTCCGCCCGGCCTGGCGGTCTCTCTATCGACGATGCATCTCCTGATGGGTTGGGTGCCCATCTGGGGAACACCGAGCGCACGAGCCTCTGGTCCCTCGGGTCCCGATGCCATATCAACCTGCTGGAGCTTTGAGCGGTCCATCTAGCTCTCACCGCCTTCGCTCCGTTTCTACGGGGTCAAGTGGTTCAGGTCCAGACGGACAATACCACGACCATGTACTATCTGAACTGCCAGGGCGGGACGTGCTCCATGCTGTTATGCAAGGAAGCTCTCCGCATATGGTCCCTCTTGCGCAGCCTGGAGGCGGATCACCTAGCCATTCACGTGGCAGGAGCCTCCAAGACCCTGGCCGATGCCCTAAGCTGGATAGGGGCTGGTCTCATGAGTGGTCTCTCCTGCCGGAGGTAGTACAAGACCTGTTCTCCCACTGGGGCACACCTCAGGTGGACCTGTTTGCTTCCAGGGAGAATGCGAAGCTGAGTCTGTTCCATGCCCACCCCCCTCAGCAGGGCTCGCTGCAGGGGGATGCCTTCTTGAGGCTGTGGACCCCGGGCCTCTTCTATGCTTTTCCCCCATTTCCCTTGATCCACAAGGTGCTTCTCAAGGTGAGGAGGGACAAGACGCAGGTGATTCTGGTAGCCCCAGACTGGCCCCGCCAGTTCTGGTATCCAGATCTCCTCAGCCTCAGCTCCAGGCTCCCGAGGCGGCTTCCAGCCCGCCCGGACATGATCTCAGTCAACCAGGGGAAGGTATTCCATCCGGACCTTCAATCCCTGCACCTGTCGGCCTGGTTCCTGAGCGGCTAGAGTTCCAGGCCTTGGGTCTTTCCGACGAGGTCCTCAACGTCGTTGAGGCGTCCCGTAAGGAGTCGACCAGGAAATGCTACGCCTTCAAATGGAAGAGATTCTCCATTTGGTGTCAGGGGAAGGGCTTGGACCCTTCCACATGTCCCTTGGCAAGCATTCTGGACTACATGTGGTCCCTTTCTCAGAAAGGGCTTCGGTCGACGACCCTTAAGGTGCACCTGGCAGCCATCTCTGCTTACTGGGCGTGGGCCGGGAAGCAGTCGGTGGTGCAGGAGAAGGTGGTTGGGCGCTTTTTCAAAGGCCTTGACCATTTCCGGGTCTGCAAGTAGAACCTCCACCTCCGTGGGATCTACTGTTGGCCAAGCTCATGGGCAAGCCATTCGAACCAATGCACAGGTGCGATATTTCACACCTGTCGTGGAAGACCGCCTTCTTGGTGGTATCACATCAGCCAGAAGGATGGGAGAGCTCCAGGCACTTTCCATCAAGTCTCCTTATCTGGTCTTCCACAGGGACAAGGTTGTCCCTCGCCCCACCTGAAATTCCTTCTGAAGGCAGTGTCGGAGTTTCACCTTAACCAGTTGTTGACTCTTCCGGTGTTGTACCCCAGTCACACCTCGGAGGCCGAATATAGGCTCCATACTTTGGACCCTAGACGAGCGCTCACTTATTATAAGGAGCGGACTGCTGAAGTTCGGAGAGAGGTTCGCCAGCTGTTTGTCACCTACGCTGAAGCCGCACCTGGCAGACCTGTAGCCAAGCGGACAATAAGCAGGTGGGTCACCTCCTGCATAGAGCTCTGCTATAGGTTGGCGGGCATGGAGCCTCCCAGAGGGATAAGAGCTCATTCTACCCGCCATACCACTGTATCGGTAGCTGCTTCCAGGGATGTCCCTATCCAGGATATCTGCAGGGCTGCTACCTGGAAGTCGGTACATACCTTTATTACCCACTACCACATCGACCTTGAGTCACGCCGGGATGCTGGTTTTGGGGCCTCTGTTCTCCAGTCTTTTTCCCAAGTAAGTGTCGGGGGTGTGCGCCTTGCCTCCCTCCTCCCGGAGAACTGCTAGGAGTCTGTCAATAAGTGTGGATTGAACAACATATCCATGTCCCTAGAAATACAGGTTACTTACTGTAACAGGAGTTCTAGGAATGGTACGCTTGTTCATCCACACGACCCACCCGACCCCCGCCTGGGACACAACCTGGCTTCCAGTGGGCTAGATCTGGTCAGAGTTTTCCACCCGGTGGGTGGGAGGAGCCAGCTTGAAGACCTTCCGCAAGATTTAAAGCGGCAAGGAACCTGCCAATAAGTGTGGATGAACAACATACACCATTCCTAGAACTCCTGTTACAGGTGAGTAACCTGTATTTCCTGTCGAGGAGATTGCTGAAGCTCAGAGTCGATCAGCTCAGCTCTTTGGACCATAGACAGGCTGTGCAACCCAACCTGTCTACAGGTCCGAGGAGCATTTTCACAATCTAAGTGTGATGAGTTTGCTCAATTCTTTGCTGATAAGGTGGCCAACATCAGGGTGGAAATCCAACTAGCTCACTCTATGGGGGTTGACGGTGGTCCAAGGCATAAATTAGTGTCGGAGACTTGATTAGCAGCCTTCGCTGATCAGAGTAAAAAATAATTAGCAATTGACCAAAGTTAATTAACAATTACCAAAAATTGATAGTTTTGCTCAAAACCCCATAAAATGAACTTATTCTTGCTCTATATTGATAAAATACATATTTACACAAGTTTCTGAGACTGATACCTGTTTTATTTAACCATTTCCAGGATACAGCAATTCTTGTGCAGCAGCATACATTTTAAGAGCGAGATAAGATGGTCTGCCAAAGCAGACTATGAATTCATGAAACGTGAGTGTGATTGTGAGTCCATGACAAATTAAAACCCTGCCCCAGCAAGGTAGGGACTGTGATTGACCACACAGTTACCAGGCCTTTGCCTGCCTTACTGCCTTTCCTGCTTCCCTTAGGAAGTTTGGTATGCCTCCCTATCTTCGTCCCAGTGTGTTCCCTTATATTTCCTGAAGCCAGCCTTTGGCTGTAACCTTTTCTGCTACTGTTTTTGAGAACCAAAGTGGTTTCTTCTTCTTTGCTCTAGCCTTTCTCCCTAACACATTGGGGTGTTGCTTCCAAGTATTGCATCCTTATTACTTGCCACTTTGCCTTAACCTCCTCACCTATATTTCTTCTTGCCAGGGCTAGCTTAACTCTGTTGACCATCTTATCAAATTCCGCTCCTTTGAAGTCCCATATTTTTGCAACCAGCTGGCACTCTGTACATGTCCAAGGTCACGTTCGAGCTGTACATGGCACCAGGGGACACCAGGGGAGTAGGGAGGATTAAGATACATCAGAAGGAACATAATTGTCCTGGGAACTTTGAGATCCTGTGCTTGTTATGCCACTCCTACACTAGATGTGGACATCAACAGGGAAACCAGAGTGTCTCCCCCCCCCCCCCATTCCAAGACCCCGTTATTGGGAGAAAGCCACAGGGACGCTGGAGTGTAGGCACTAGGTGATGTGGTTTGGAGGTGACCTTAAAAGTAAGCCTTCTGACTGGAAAGATAGAAATCTATATGAGAAGAAAAATGGGTTAACAAAATAGTGTGGTTGGGCTAGGAGTTGAAGGCAGGCGAGCAAACAGATGAGTTTTAAGATGGGAGGCAAGAGAGTCAATAAAGTGAAGGGGAGAGAGAGAGAGAGGAAGGCTTCAGCAGTGAAAAAGCTTTGTCACCACAATGGATATGATCTTCCTGGACTTAAAGTCTTCACTGTTTATTCCTACTTCTGGGTTCAAGCCAGAAGGTGCTAGGACCCTCTTGAGACAAAAATCTTCAGGAGGACCAGTGCCGTGGTAGGACCGTATATGTGGCACCGGGAGATTAGCTCGCACCTGTATAGGCTACCTCAGTGTCGACCTTCAGCTGCCTCAGTTCCATTTTCCCTTCTTCTAGTGCACTTCCAGTGATGATGTCCTTTCGCCACAGAGTCAAAACTTCACTCCTGTATGACAGCAGCATTAATCGTTCAGTTCGTTTTAGTATTATCATTCTTTGTTATTTTAAAAAAGAAAGAAAGAATAAGCTCTTTTTTCTCTCAGCCCTAGTCATTGACTTAGTCAACCATAGAGAGTTTTGGTGACAGTAAGGATGCTGTGGTAGTGGGGCTGTGTCCAATCCACCGCCCTCTCCAGAGTTGGGGGGTGATCTGACCAGGGTCTGTTGGGTGGAAGGACAGTCCTCCTGTAAACACAAAAAGCAGCCCTGTTCCAGATCCAGGTCAGGGGCCTGGCACCACTTGGCCAGGAGTTCTTCCTTTTCCTGGCGGAAGAAGAAGCAGTACCGCTCGAGGTTGCCTTCTGGTATGTCTGCTAGGGAGTCTTCAATAGTCAAGGCGTTAGGCCCTCCGACCCCTCCTGGTTCCCCGGTGACCTCCACTGTTTACAGCCTCAACTCTTGGCAACAGAGCCCCTCTCTTTCCTCTTGCCAGGTTTCTGGTGGGCAATTTCACCACTGGGTCGCTCTTACGGGCAGTGGGTATAGCGTCTGTCTCGTCTGCCCTTTCCAGCAGACCCAGTTTCAGAGCCCTTGGGTCTTGCAGCCGCTGGGCCGTGGCAGGGGCAGGATGTGCGTTTAGTGCCAGCAACGGAAACTCTTCCATCACCGGCACCTGCGCCGCTGGTTCCATGTGCCTCCCTCCCTTACTCTGTTTCCATGCAGGGGCCGGCACAGGTATCACTCCCTTCCCCCTCTTTTTCCAGGTCTATCAGACTTTCCGGGGCACTATTTCCAAGATCATTTGTGCCGTGTGTGGTGTTGGGGTCTTCGGTGCTGCATGTGGCACTAGAAATTTGGTGCCACATGTGGCATTGGGGTCTTTGGTGCAGGGCTTGATGTCGGTCCAGGTGTCACCTGTCTATGGGATGCGGCCTTGCAGGAACAACTCCTGATTTCTCTGAGGCAGATGTGGAACAGAACGAGTCCAATCCTGACTTTATTATTTCTGAATACTGCGATGATTACTCATTCTACAGCTTGGATGAGAAGCCCTCGCTCCCAGCTGAACCCCTGGTTGAAGACGTTACCTTCCAGTCTCTTCTTAAGAACATGGAAGCAACCCTGGCTCTGCAGACTTCTTCTGTAGACCCAGGAAGGCTTTTGTGCCTCGAGTTCCTTGATATTCCTAACGTTCCAAAGAGCCTTGCGTCTCCTGTCCCCTCCCCCTTGAGACTTTGTTGCAAGCAGTGTGGAAGATGCCTGGCCTTACTCCTTCTGTGGCCAAATCCATCGACAGGAAGTAAGTCCCTCCCAAGGAGAGACTCTTCTTAGCATCACAGCCCATCGTAGATGTTTTGGTTGTCCTCATTGAGAATGACAAGGCTGTTCTCCCTCAGGAGACATTAGCACGTCCTATCAATAAGGAATCTTGTAAAATTGATACTTTGGGGAAACTGGCATTCACAGCCACAACCCTGGGAATGCGTATCACCAGTTATCAGGTACATTTTCCCCAATATGAATACGTCCTTTGGAACTCTCTCAGATCTATAGTAGAGAATCTCCTGGAATCCAGCTGCAAAAGGGAGCTTCTGCAAACAGTTATCGGGGGCATAGAATCCAATATCCATCAGCTCAAAACTTCTATGGATGCCTACGACAGTGCCTCTAGGGTAGCCACCGCTGGAATCTGTATCAAACGGCACTCCTGGCTTAGAACATCAGGATTCTCTTCTGGTGCTCAACAACAGGTCATGAGTATCCCTTTTGATGGTACTTATCTGTTTGGCCCTGAGGTACAGCAAGAACTAGAGGCTGCTCAGAAAACCAGGACTGCTATTATAACATCCAGGCCAGCTCCTTCAGCTCCTCAAAGAGGCAGGAACCATCAGCCTTTTCGCAACTGGCAGTCCTTTCGAGGAAGAGGCAGAGGACCCTCAGGCAGTCACCAGCCTCCTCAGTTGTAAAAGAAAACACAGCAGAAGGCGCGAGGGCCAAAAGGGCCCAGTGCCACCCTCTGAAACGTTGGCCCAGGTCTCACCTCAGCTGCCTGAGGTGGACCTCTCCTCAGTGGTGGGTGGTCGTCTGACTCAGTTCTACAGCCAATGGCAGTCTATCACAACAGACAGATGGGTCCTCAGGATTATCTGGGAAGGGTGCTGTCTCAACCTTTCAGAGATTTCCATGATTGTCTGCCCAAGTGGCAGCTTATTCTCCATCTAAGGGTTGCCACCTGAAAGGTTTTTACCTGGTGATCAGGTTTTCAGGGTCCCTATCAGGTAATCGGTTTTGTTCTGTGCTGGTCAGGTTTTTGAGCCTTTTTGAGTGCTCACATACTTTTGAAACAAATTCATTCATTGTTTCAGCTATATGTCCAGGTTACAAACAAGTTCTGTTGTCAATGTAGCCTTTTGTTTGTGAATGCAGTCACCCTGGGAGGTGCAAAGTATGGCCATTAACACCATTAGCACCTACTTAACCTAATCTTTCCACTGCATCTTAAAGTGGCATAGCAGCACAGCTGCCCCCACTTTGTGTAACAGTAACAGAGCCAGTTGTCCTCCACTTTCATTTGCTGGTAAACAGTTTCATCTCTAACATAATTTTGGCATTTTAAATGTTTTAAATTATTTTTCCTCAAGAAAAATGTATGGTCACTTCTTTGGCTTTGAAATTGTACTGTGGACAAGAACAGGAAATTAAGCCAGAAACATATGTAAAGTGTGTATACTGTTGTATGCTATTCACAGTATTTCCTTGTCTCCCCCCAGATCATATCTGTAAATGAGATTTCTTTTCTCTCTGTATGTTTATCTGGTAAACCAATGTCAATAAACAAATACATAAGTAAATAAATAACTTGGAAGAACCTAGGAAAGTAACTTTAACAGGCACAGTACAGTATCTTAACATTTTTATTTAACTGCTGCTTTAAGTGTTGTTTTTTATTGCTATAACAAATGGACCTCTAGGAGAAAAAATGCATGATGAGTCATGAAAAGGGGTGGGACTAGGGGCGGGGCTTAGGATCTGGTTTTTGCCTCATTCAAAGGTGGCAACCCTAACTCCATCGCACAGTCAGACCTTCACACTTCAGAGATTCAGGGCCTCCTTCAAAACAGGGCAGTGTAGTAGTTCCCTGGGAGGAACAAGGAACACAGGATTCTACTCCCATTACTTTCTGGTTCCAAAGAAGACAGGTGGCATACGCCCCATTCTCGATATCAGAAAGCTGAACAAGTTTTTGTTCAAGGAGAAGTTCAAGATGGTCTCCTTGTGGACACTCCTACCACTTTTCCAACAGCATGACTGGTTGGCATCCCTAGACATGCAGGACACCTACCAGCATGTTCTGGTGCACTCAGGTTATCATATGTACCTCTGTTTTGTGGCCTTCAGACAACATTACCAAATCAGAGTCCTGCCCTTTGGGCTCTCCTCAACACCTCGAGTCTTTACAAAGTGTTTTGCAGATCTTCCCTTGTCAATCGTCATCATTAATTGCTGCATTATTGCTGGGTGCCGGAGGCACACCCACTATGGGAAGTCTTTTTTTTTTTTTTTTTTTTTTGAGGAGGTCACCACCAACAGTGCCACTCACGTGTCCAGCATGCTGCGTGGAGGCGCAAGGGTTGGCCGTTAGGCACACATGAACTCCTCCTCCATCCCAGATTCTGTTTCTCCATACGTCGAGGGTAGCACCTGTTGCGCAAGTCACAGTTTTTTCCCCTGCACATTGGGTCTAAACCGCCAACTCGATCTCCATCCTGTTCTCATTGAAGTTCACTCAGCGCTGATTATTAGGATCCGGTAAGATCTTTCCATATATTTTTTATTAAACGGTGCAGCCTTTTCTTAGTTTTAGTTATTGTTTCACATCATGTCAGGTCCAGGGGCTAGTAAAAAATCCAAAGCAGGCAGTGCCCCCATGCCTCGGTGCCCCTGTGTTCGGCATTTTTCCGTTTTGGACTGGCATGATGTCTGCATGCAATGCCTGGGGCCTAATCATGATATGGACCATGGCGACGCCTGCTTCTTCATGGACCACCGTGTTCTCGAAGTTCACGCGCTTAAAGTCGTCAGGGCTCTGCTGACTTTCACAGGACAGCATTGCTCGCGGGTCGCCAAGGTCAGAACACTTGACCCCTCCTCTGGGTCCCCTCCCACGTCTGTACGGCCTGGCGAGGAGTAGGGGGCCTCTGATTCTAGCCTTGCCAAGGAGGAGGCCTCTTCTGCACTGCCAGAGGAGCGATGCGGTTCCCTGGCAGTCACCTTCCTGATCCCGGCGCTGTTTGGGGCGGTGCCATATCCTGCAGCGCCGCTGCCAAGGAAGCCCTCCTGGGGTCACTCAATATGGAGGTCTGCTCTGATCTATTCCTCTGTTGAGGAAGATGACTCTCACAGGCTGACCTGGACTGGCAACCTGATTCTCGGAGTCGGAGAGCCTTTGGGATGCAGCACCAGGCACTGGTGGACCCTTGGTGCTGCCTTCCAGCGCCTTCCCGGGCGGTGCCTTATCCCGCTGTGCCACAGCTAAGTGCTCTCCTGGGGTCGCCAGTATGGAGAACTGCCTGATCTCTTCCTCTTCAGAGAAAGATGACTCGCAGGCCGACCCGGACTGGCACCCTGACTCCTCAGAGTTGGAGAGCCCTTTGGGATGCAGCACCAGGCAGCCCAGCATTTCCCTCCCAGAGTCCCCGGAGTCTGTAATTCCAGCGGTTGCCACTGCCAAGGCTGGCCGTGGAGGGGTCCATTTGGGACAGCAACCTGTGAGCTCAGGGTGTAGTGTGCTCTTCTGGGGTGGGCGTGACAGCTTCCATTTCTGATGCTGCCATGACCCCCTGGGTGGGGACCGGGGCCCCTTTTCTGTGACCTCCCTCTGGGGGCCTGTGGAATTGGGGGACCCGATCTCACTGGGAATGAGGAAGAGGGCATCTCTGGAGTCCGAAGGTTTGAGGGGCCGGGGCGAGGTGCGGGTACCTCTCTCCACTACCCTGTGGGGAGGAGTCGGAGTGCTGAACCCCGCCTTTCCCACGAGGTCTTGGAGATGCCCTTTGTTGGCAGCGCAGAGGGTTGCCCTTCTGGACCCATGCAACCCCTGTCGCACCATGGGTGATTCTGCCTCACGGCTCATCCGGGGTTTGTCTTCTCAGCTACAGTCTTCACTACCCAGAATAACCTCAGTTCCTGGGTCTGGAGCCCTGGCAGAGGTCAGATGCTATCTGTTAAGTACCCATCTCCCATTCCTCTGCAGACACCTCCCTCTCCTGGCCATGTGGATCTCATGGGTCCCTTAACCTGGGAGATGTTCACAGACATTGCAGCAGTCTTTCCCACTTATGTGAGAGCCATGGATGAGCAGGTCTTTTGCCTGTCTCCCCCGCCTCAGGAGGACCCTGAGCATTCAAGCTTTTTTTCCTCCTCTTCTCCCCCCCCTCTGAGGGAGAGGAACACTCCGTCTACCTGTCCTTCGACGTTGATTTCACTGAATATCAGCGGTTCCTTTCGAGGCTGGTCCAGGAGCGCTGCATCTCTCATGTAGCGAGAAGCAGTAACGAGTGGGAGACTTGCACATTCCTGAGTGAATTCAGCGCTCACCACCTTGTGGTGCCCTCCTGGCCTATCCCTTTCCAGGAAGTGTCTATCCGCACCTGGAAGTCTCCAGCCACCTCCTCCCCAGCCCCAGAGGACTGCAGGAGACAGTATTGCACCTCCACCCCCAGGAGTCTCTGGGTTCTCTGCCTCACCCGCCTTCGGGGCTGATATCCCTAGACACAACTTCCGGGCTTCAGCACCTGGCGCACGACCAACCCCTGGATCCGGATTCCGCAGAGTTCGACCCGTGGGGAAGAAGAGTTTTCTCTTCAGCTTGGGTGTTACTGTGTATAGGATCTTATCAGGTTCTCTACGCTGCCTATAACCAGCACCCGTGGTAGATGCTGGCACAAGTCCTGGCATCTTTGCCTGATACGGAACAATCTAGGCAGGCCACTGCCCTCTCTGCACAGGGTCTGGAGCTTGCAAGGCACCAAGCAAGGGCGTCATACGATGCTAGTGAAGTAGTGTCCAGACTTGCGGGGACAGCGATCTGCATTAGTTGGACCGTATGGCTTCATCTATCCAGATTGTCACCCATTGCCCGGCGTAGAGTGATCTCCTCTGCCTTCCAGGGACCCGCCTTTTTTCCCACAGGGCAAGGAGGACCTTACGGGGTGTCTCACGTCTCCCCAGCCACAGGGGACATCTCCTTGTCCTGAACAACCTTAGATCTTACTGGTCTAGCAGGTCTTTAGGGTTTCCCCCTCTTGCACCTCTCCTGCAGGAGGCTGAGGTATCTGTTTCTTCAGGGCTGTGCCTGGTCCCCTCCGGGGGGACTTGGTACTCACCCAGCAGTAATGAATGGTGAAAACTGACAAGAGGAGATATGAAAATTACGTACGCACCTACCATAATTCTTAATCTTCTTGTGCATCTTCAGCATTCATTACTGATTCCCTTCCACCTTCCCCTCGTGAGCCTCAGTTCTTGGGCGTCGCCTCCACCCTGCTCGCCTTCCCCCTCCTAGAGGCCAATTTGGGGCTGAGTCCCCCTGGTACCTCATAGCTCTCAGTTTCCTTCTCTAAAAATGTCACAGCGCGTTCGACCTGGAGGACAGTGAGTAGGGTCTTCGCCCTAACCTCTGAGGAAACTCCCTGGTATTCTCTTCACAATGCACTAGGGCATCCCCCTCTGGCTTGGGTAACCTCTGGCTTAGGTTACCCCTTAGCTGTTAAACTGCTTCGATGCATTCCTAGGAGACTTCATGGGATTTGCCCTCCTGCTTCCTCTTATTCTTCTTCTCCTGTGGCTCAATTGTCCTGTGGTCCTCTTCTGCTGAAGGTGGGGGGACTGCCTGTACACTATGGGGAAACTCTACCTGGGTTATTCCCATTTATTGCTTCTTACAAGTCTGGACTCGCTTCTGTTCTGAGCGGGACTGCTCCTCTCCCTTCCAGGGGACGGTGTGTGAGGCCTAGACTCTGTCATGCTTGACACAGGAATGGATAAAGGATGAGAAGAGAGAGTGGCCTCCACCATGGCTGCACGGCCAGCTAAATCCCCTTCAGACCTTGGTCCTTTAATCCCTACAGTGATGGGATCCTTGCTTCCTTGTCTTAATTCTGCAGGGTTTTTGAATCTATTTCAAGCCAGTGGTCTTCCAAATTAATGTGGTGGATAGCCCTCCTCATCCTCTTTTTCCTCCTTTTTGCCATCTCTCTCTCTCTCTCTCTTTTTTCTTCTCCTTCTTTCTGTCCTTTGCCTTTTCTTCTCTCGAGACCGCACAAGGATTGGAGCCCCATGGCCACTTATGGTAGGGTTGTCTTCTCTCTGTCCCCTATTCAACTTATGCCTTGTTCAGTTTATATCCTTTCCTTTTTCTATCCCTCGGCTGTCTTTCCTCTCTCTTTTTCTAAACCTGTTTTCATCCTCTCTGGCTAAAAAGGACTGGGATGGAGGAGGATGAGTCTGCGGCACTTGACGGCCAACTGTCGCACTCCACACTGGACGTCGGACTCATGGGTGGTGCTGTTGACACCGACTCCTTCCTTCCCCCCAAAAAAAGACTTCGGTAGCGGTTGGTGCCTCTGGCTACACCCAGCAGTAATGAATGGTGTAGATACAAGAGAAGATCAAGAATTACAGTAGGTACATAATTTTCATTTCTCGCTATGCACCTCTGAAAGCTTGGCGTTCAAGACTTTCCATACCTAGACAATTGGCTACTGGGAAGCCTGTCAAGGCAGGAGACACAGGAGGCAGTCTCCACATCATCTCAGTTCCTCACCTCCATGGGGGTTCTGCTGAACCTTGAAAAATCACAGCTTCAAACCTCTCAGCAGCTGCTCTTCATAGGGGCCCTCCTAGACACTTCGAGGCCGAGGGCATTTCTTCCGGAGGACAGGAGGAATGACATTCTCCAGATGGCTTGCTACATCTGGGAGAACACTTCAGTATGAACTCATTCGATGCAGCGAATGTTAAACGTAATGGCCTTGTCTGTATTTACAGTATCTCTAGCTCAGCTACACATAAGAGCCACCCAGTGGATGCTCAGCACGGAGTGGTCACTAATTGCACATCCACAGTTTTACCCCATCAAGGTGACAGGACCTCTGAGGAGATCACTTGCATGGTGGATTAAGGAGGACAACCTTCCTCAAGGTCTGCCCTTTGCTCCACTGGAGTCTCTAGATTACCATCACCACAGATGCATCTCTGCTCGGCTGGGGGGCTCACTGCCAAGATTTCCACACTCAAGGAGTGTGGACCCAGGAAGAGTCTCATCTATACATCAGTGTTCTAGAGATGGCGGCTATCCTGTACACTGTTCGAGCCCTAGAAGAAGTCATCTGTCACAGAATAGTAATTCTTCAGACAGACAACAAGGCTGTGATATACTACATCAACAATCAGGGTGGAGTGCACTTCTACCCCTTGTGCAGGTAAACCATGAGGGTATGGGAATGGTGCATCAAACACAGTGCTCTGATTCAGGCAGTCTCTCTGCCAGGAACTCAAAATAATCTGGCGGACCACATCAGCAGGACAGGCGGACCCCACGAATGGTCGCATGTACCAGACATCATGCAGTCGCTCTTCACAAGTGGAGCAGTCCGGACGTGGACCTTTTGTGTCCCCACTCAATGCAAACTGACTTTATTCTGCTCCAGAAATCCAGAAGCTGGCGTTTTCTGTCAGGATGCATTCAGACTGTGGGGACAAGATGCTGTCTGTACCCATTTCCTCCTCTACAATTCAGAGGGTGCTGCACAGATTATTAGTGCAGGGGAGCAAGATAATTCTAATGGAACTATACTGGCCTTGACAGATCTGACTTCCATTGATCATCAAGTTGTCAAAGGGCACACCGAGACAGCTGCCTCTCTGAAGCGGACCTCCTAACACAGGGACCCTGGTTCATCCCAGTCTGCACTCCCTTCATCTCCATGCCTGACTTCTGAGGAGATAAAAGTGGGCAGGTTCAAAAGTTTCTCAGAGAATCTCACAGATTCTCTTGGCAACATAAGCCCTCCACCAGGAAGACTTACACCACTAAGTGGAAACGTTTCTTGCTAAAGTGTTGGAGTATCATTTAGACCTTTCGGATGCAAGACTGCAATATTCAACGGTAAAAGTACACCTCTGTGTGCTTTCTGCCTATCATGAGCCAGTTCAGAATATGTCTCTGGCTCAGCTGCCTTTGTTCAAAAGATTCCTCAGAGGCATTCTGCACACATTGCCCCCGGTTAGGAAGCTGGTTGCCACCTGGGATATTAATCTTATGCTGGATATGCTCACTCGTAAACCCTTTGAGCCTCTTGCCATGTGTGATTTGAAGTTTCTGACCTGGAAGACCGCCTTTCTGGTGGCTATCACTTCTGCTGCATGGGTTTCTGAAATACATTCCTTGATCACGGACCCTCCATATACCGTTTTCACAAAGACAAGGTGGTCATCCATACTCACCCTAAATTCCTACCCAAAGTGGTTTCAAATTTCCACCTCATCCAGCCATTGGTTATCTCCACTTATTTCTCTAACTTCCAAAATGAAGGGATTTCGATTCTACATCTATGGGACTGGGGACATCCATGCGTGACTAACTCTTTGTGATCTTTCAGTATGGCCCAGCTGGGTCAGCGGTATCCATCAGATGTATCTCTGCTTGGATATTGGCATGCCTTCGCCATTGCTGCTCTCTGGCGTGGGTCAAGTTAGTAGGCCAGGTATGCACTCACTCAACTTCGGCGGTTGCTGTGTCCTGGGAGATATACACTCTGTTCCCATTGCTGATATTTGCAAAGCACCTACTTGGAGCTCAGTGCAAACCTTTTTGAAGTACTACGCTCTGGATGTCGATTCCAGACAGCATGCTTCCTTTGGCAGGATAGTCCTTAATGGAATTCTGTCCTGAGTGAGCTTTGTCTCCTGTCGCCCTGCTTGGGGGATTGGTTTAGCTTGGTACTCTTAACCCAGAAGTATGAGTGAATGATGAAAACTTTAAGTCCAGGAAGATATGAAAATTATGTACCTACCATCATTCTTGATCATCTTGGACAAGCCTTCACCATTAATTCATACACCTACCCACCATCCCCTGGGCTCAGTCATTCTGTTCCTGTTCTTCACTCCCTCATTTGGTTGGGCTGTGAAGACATTGTTTTAAATTGACATAGAAACACAGAATATGGCGGCAGATAAGGACCGCTTGGCCAACCTAGTCTGCCCATTTCCCTACCTAACAGATAAGCTGCAGATCCTAGTTAACCAACAGCCTACTTCCTCCTACCCCCCACTAGAATTGCCTTATGTCTGTCCCATGCATTCTTGAATTCCCCCACTGTTTTTGACTCTATGACCTCCTCAGGAAGGCTGTTCCATGTATCTACAACCCTCTCTGTGAAGAAATACTTCCTCATGTGATCTCTGAGCCAACCCCCCTTTATCTTCAAATTGTGCCCCCTTGTTCTTGCACATCTCGTTTTTTGAAAGATGCTACCCTCTTGGACTTTGTTGATTCCCTTGAGGTATTTGAAAGTTTCTGTCATGTCCCCCCTCTCCCTCCTTTCCTCGAGGCTCTACATCTTAAGCTCCTTTAGTCTTTCTTCATATGTCTTCTGGTGCAGACCCTGCACCATTTTGGTTGCTCTCCTCTGGACAGCCTTAACCCTGTCTATGTCTTTGTGGAGATGGTGTCTCCAGAACTGTACACAGTACTCAGATCTTGTACAGTTCAATCAGGCTATCTCATGCCTTGATTCGTTAAGTGTTTTCTAGTTTAATTGAGCTGCACCTCCTCAGTAAAAAGGTACTGAGGCAGTTGGAGGGTAGATGCCGAGGTAGCCTATACAGGCTTGAGCTAATCTGCGGTTGCAACACATGTGCGGTTGCACCACGGCACTGGCCCTCCTGAAGATTTTTGGCTCCCACAGGATCCTAGCACCTCCACTTGAACCCAGAAGTATGAATAAACGATGAAGACTTGTCCAAGAAGATCAAGAATTATGGTAGGTACGTAAGTTTCATTTGTGGGAAGGAACAGAGAGGAGAGCTGTTGCAGAAGGGTGAAGGAACGAAGCAGAGATAGGTCTAAGAATCAGGAGTGGAACTATTAATCCCAGGTGCCATTAGCCAAGATTTTTGAGGAATATCTAGCAGTGCCTTCACACCCAAAGCAAGCTGCTGTTTTATACTGGTGTAATGAACTCTTCTCATTTTGCATATTTAAAAGATAAGTGCCTTCATAACCCAGTGACTTTGTCAGAGCACATTGCACTTCCGTGTGGATAACCCAAGATCTTACTTGAGAAGGCTCTTGCAGTAGGTATTCACATATAGGATTGACCTTCCATTTGTCAGGACCCCGCAGAAAAATCTCTAGCTAGCAGTCTCTGGCGGGGGACCACCGCCACGTCAAGTAACCGGCGTCATATGATGCCAGTATAAAGGGGTGGTCCCCCACACCTGCCTTCCAGTTCTTTCCCACCGTCGGCTTGTGAAAGTTCCTCGCGGTAGAACAGCGCTTATCAGTCATTCGTCGGTCAATAAGTTTTCAAACCTTTTGACCTATTTTCTATATTTTTCGAGTTTATTTCACAATTCACTGTGTATGTTGTCCCTGACGCCCTCCGAATCGCATAAGAATAAGTGCGACTCGTGTGGTTCCCAACTTTCAGACAAGAACAGCCACTCCTTGTGCCTCTTCTGTCTGGGCCCAGACCACCCCATGAAGAAGTGCCAGCACTGCCAGAAATTTAACTCCACTACCCGCAAAAGAAGGCAGCAGTCCCTGGAAGCCCATATCCTGAAGAAGAAAATGGCCTCCATGGAAAAAGAGCTAAAGAAACTCAGGCAGGCGTCCACTTCCCCTGAAGGTCACAATAAAAAATGTGACAAGGAGAAGCACCGGGAGCGGGACTTAAGGTAACATCCCCTCTGGGGGATCGCGCCTCGACGGCCGTCTTGGTGGTTACCAAGGAGGCGTCGCCCCTCCGGTCTGGCTTGCACTCGGGCCCTTCGAGAGCCTCTGATGCAAAGGAAGCCTCCACTCCCTTGAAGGCCGCTTCTTCCACGCGGTCTTCAGGTCAAGCGTCTTTGCCCGGACACAGCTGCTAAGCTGCTTGCCTCCCGGGCGCCCAGCCAAACTCGCCCGACAAGGTCGCATCTCCTGCAGCCTTCCTCAGGCAGGATTCTGATAAGTCAGGCGCGGCTCCTCCGACGCCCGCCCGGATTCGGCTGATAAGTCGGACACCGGTCCCACCGATGCCCACCAGGCTAAGAAGCCTGCGCCGGACCCCATGGAACAGTCTGACGCCCCAGGCTCCCCGCAGCATCCTAAGTTGCCCTCTGAGGTCCCCACTTCTCCTCAACTGACCCCTGGGATTATAATCCTCCTTCCCCTGCCATCACTGAGGATACTGGGATGCTGCCATCAGGGAACCCTCCTCCTGGACCAGATCCTCTGGCGCTGGATCCTCAGGCGCGTTCCCGATGCCTGCCTACCCGATGCCATCCGGCGTCCCCTTACCTGGTGATAGGCCTATCCTTCCATTAGGTCCTTCAGACCCTATCAAAGGTATACCCACACCGGGCTCGATGCCCGCGGGGGCCAGCGTTACCACCGCCTGGCCCACCAGCAGAGCCTTTGCCAGGTCCCTCTGCTCCATCAGAGCCCCTGGCACCCAGGTACCCAATGCTGCACTATCCGGTGCCACAATACCAGGCTCCGCAATATCTAGCACCCCAGTACCCAACGCCACAATATCCAGTGCCACAGTACCTGACACTGGGCTACCCACCATTGGGTTACGGATACTCCTTCTACGGATATCCTCGGTATCCATATCCCCTCCTCCTCCTCCACCTTCGCCCACTCCCCGCCGCGCGGCGGTCTGAGAGAGATCTTGGCCTCCTGGTGGGCTGAAGCCAAGGCTCAGCCCACTCGGGGCGTCGAGAGTCGTCTACCGGCGCGGACCCTATACAGGATCCCCCGTCAGAGACTGGAGACTCCTCCTTCCTTCCCGACACCACAGGAGAACCCTCTGGCTCCCGAGGAGGGAGGATCTCGTCTAAGGAACTTTCAGGGGCAGTCCCTCCCCCCCGAGGGAGGTGTCTTCCTCCTCTTCATCAGATACTTCTGACTCGGACTCAGAGTTGGGCGCTCTGACCTCAAAGACGAGCCACAAGCTCAGGAATGCCTTAGGCCGAGGACTCCTCCGAAGTCTGCTCCGGAGGACCCTCCTTTCTGGAGTTATTGAGAAAAATCCAGGAGGTACATCAGTAGCAATCAGTGGAGCCAGACCCACAACGTAAGAAACTCGCTGCTCATCTGGATCTGCCCGAGACTGCTCCTATGCTGATTCCACCCTGGATAGAGCCTCATGCGGATCTTGTTTCCACAATTTGGAAACAACCTTCGGCATTAGCCCCCCTTCCGAGGAAGGCGGACAGGCTATATTAGGCTACCGAGGGTGTAGACTTCCTTAGCCTCCACCCTAAGGCGGACTCTGTCATCATCAGCGCCGCTCACGGCCGTTCAGCAAATCCCAAACACCTCCACTTGTCTCCGCCTGATAAGGAATCCTGGCTTCTGAACCAATACGGGAAGAATATCTATTCCTCTTCCACCATTGGCATTATGGCATTATGGCCCTTAATTATGTGGCACATATGGGGATTTTCAGAAGACCATCCTTAGCCAGGTGGAATCTAAATTGGACTCCCTTCCTGAGTCAATGACTAAGCAGGAAGTGGCAGATCTCATCCGTTCTGCTCGTTTGGCCAGTTGGCACATGCTTCATGCCACTTACAGCGCAGTGGACACAGCTGGAAGGAGCTTGGCCTTTGCCGTAGGCCTACGGCATCACGCCTAGCTCCGCATGTCAGGTTTGGTCCCTGAAGTGCAATCCGCTATTCAGGATGCTCCTTTCAGGGGTTCGGTACTGTTCGAGAGTGATGTCAAGGACATCATTGTCACAAACCCACTCAGCAGGTCAGCCCTCTGCTCCCAAAGTGTCAACCTCCGAGCGCACTCTTGTGAACAGTTAACAGAACAAGGTAACCCTCTTGTCTGTTTTGTGAGTTCAATCAACCTTTGGTCTCAAGTCTTGGAGGGATTCAAACTGTGAACCTCTTGCTAGCATACCCAGTGCACAGGCTCAGATAATTCTGTCTTCAGGGGGCCAGATATCTTTGCCTACGGGCATCTAACCAGGTGTACAGAAATGAACGCCTAAAAACTGTAATAAAAGACCTCAGATTAAATACTTCTCTTTTCACTTTGGTATCACCATTCACACCTATGCCTAGTGTCAGCTATAACCATATATACTTTTCTTGCAAATGAAAGAAATTCAAAGACAGACCAAGTATACTCTAAAAAGAGTTTTACTAAAATAGATAAAATATGTAAAACTCAAAATACAGAACTATTATATCACAAGACATACAAATCTATTAAAAGAACAAGGTTTTAAACAGTGCAATTCTTACTACCGTACTTAGATTTCTCTCTCTCTCTCAATACCTGCTTTAAGTGCTCCAAAGATGTTTTTTTGTCAGAGTCTAGATAGAAGTGTCTCTGAAGGAAAACAGAATGATGTTTAAAAGCTGGTTTTCCCCACCTATTTTGCATGATGTCACCTAGCTCCCACCTGTCAGAATATATAAAAAAATATATCTGATGTCTTTTCAAAGTATTAAATTTTGCAACCCAGCATAACTCATGTTCTTCAAATGACTATCTTTGATCTGAGGGCAGTATCCTCTCTCACACAGACACTGAAGCATTTATGATTTCGCACCAGTGTACTAAACCTGGTTTCCCCTTTGAAACGTCATAAAAGGGATGCTGATTTCCTTTTTAGCAGCTAAAGCTATAATTAACTTAGAAAAGTCTGTAATTAGCTTCTGGCCTGCCATGTAACACCTTGTATCTAAAACCTGTGTATGTGTGTGTGATCTCACATGCTGTTTCAGCATTTATCATGGGAGACAGTCCATAACCCATTTTTATTTTACAAAAAATGATACAGTGATCAGAACCAGCTGTCCAAGCGTCGCATTCCTCCCCACCTAGACTGAATTTGGGGGCTCTACCCCCTGCATGGGATGAGCTTCCCAAATCAGTTCACTCCTTATAGACCCTAGACAGCCCATCTGAGTTCTGATTTTTTGCTCCAGCCGTATGTAGACTTGTCATATCATATCCTTGCAAAGCAAGACTCCATCTTAACAATCTACCATTCTTCTTCCCCATCTGGTCAGCCAAACCAGGGGGTTGTGGTCAGTCTGCACCACAAAATGCTGCCCATGCAGTTATGGCTCCAACTTCTTTAGGGCCCACACTATGGCAAGACATTCTTTTTCCACCATGGAGTATGCTTGCTCCCTGGGAAGTAACTTCCTACTCGGGTACACTACTGGGTGATCTGTCCCTTGGCTGGATGTCTGACTCAGTACTGCCCCAATACCCACATCTGAGGCGTCAGTCTGAACTATAAAGGTTTTGCTATAGGCAGGACTTGTCAAAACAGGAGCACTGCACAGTGCCTCCTTTAGTTGGAAAAGGCTTCCTCACAGGCTGGGCCCCTGGTAATTTTCTTGGGCATCCTTTTCTTTGTCAGGTCAGATAGGGGAGCAGCCAGGGCAATGTAATTGAGTACAAATTTTCTGTAGTACCCTGCTTTCCCTAGAAAACTCCTGACCTGCTTCTGTGTTTCTGGTCTGGGCCACGCCTGGATCACCTCTATCGTTATTTGGTTAGGACGGAGCTGTCCCCGACCTACCACATGCCCGAGGTATGCCACTTCTCCCATGGCCACCTGGCACTTCTCGGCTTTGACAGTGAGCCCGGCCCTCTGTATCCTGCCTAGCACTTCCTTAAGGTGGGATAGGTGTTCCTACCAGCTGGTACTAAAGATGGCAATATCATCCAGGTATGCCGCGGCTACTCCTCAGCACCATTTAACACCTGGTTCACCAACCTTTGGAAAGTTGCCGGGGCATTCTTCATTCCAAAAGGCATTACTTTAAACTCAAATAAGCCTATCGGAGTGATGAAGTCCGACCTCTCCCTAGCTCTGTCTGTCAGCTGTACCTGCCAATACCCCTTGGTCAGGTCAATAGTCATAAGGTAGGTCACCCCCCCCCCCGGGGCATCGGGTGGGCGTCTGACTTCGTGACTGCATTCAGTCCACGATAGTCCACACAGAAATGAGTAGAGCCATCTGGCTTAGGCACAAGGACTATGGGTGAGGCCCAGGGCCTGTGGGATCTCTGGATCACCCCTAAATCCAGCATCTACTCCACTTCCCTCCTAATGTCCTTTGGACAGCCTCTGACACCAATATGTTGTCCGCCATATGGGTATCTGTGTCCCTGTCTCCACATCGTGAGTCTCTAAGGGTTAGTCCAGGCTTGGCACTAACACGAGGCAGAGTCTGCTAAAACCTCCCTTACTTTCTGGATCTGGTCCAGGCTAGCTGGGAGACAGTTTTACTGCCTCCACAGAGGACTCCCTTACTCTCTTCCAGCAAATCCAGAAGGGGTCTCCTTACGTCCGTCCCCTCTCCATGACTACACACTGCAAACACCATGTCAGCACTATTTGCATATGTCTTCATCTTGTTGACATGGTACATCCTTTCGGTCTGTCTTTGGTCAGGTAACTCCACAATGTAGTTCACATCATTTGCCTTCCTAACCACTTTGTACGATCCTGCCCATTGAGCTTGCAGCTTGTCTTTCCGGACCGGAATAAGGACCATGATTTCCTGACCCACCATGTTCGAGCGAGCTCTGGCTCTACGGTAGTACCACACTTTTTGTTTCTGTTGGGCAGCCTCCAGGTTGCTATGGGCTGTCCCCATAAGCTCCTTCAGCTTTTCCCTAAACCTTAGGACGTAATCCACAATGGGAGATCTTACTTCGAGAGGGCTCTTGCAGTAGGTAATTACATATAGGACTGCAGGCGGCAGGACCCCACGGAAAAATTTCTAGCTAGCAGTCCCTGGCGAGGGACCGCCTCCACGTCAGGTGACCAGTGTCAGGAGACGTCGGTATAAAGGCGGTCCCGGATGCCGCTCTCCAGTTCTTTCCGCCGTTAGCTCGTTTCGCGTCTCATGAAAAATTGGCTTCATCAGCCCTTCCTTCATCGGTTTTTCACCGAAAATCTTTATTTTTCGACTAACGTCAGTACTAGCATCGCATGTCTGCCCCTACACCCTCCGAGCACAAGAATAAGTGCGATTCGTGCGGCGCCCAACTACCGCACAAGGACAGCCATTCCCTGTGCCTGTTCTGCCTAGGCCCCGATCACCCGGTCGAGAGGTGCCAGCACTGCCTCAGTTTCAACGCGGCTACCCAGAAAAGGTGGCAGCAATCCCTGGAAGCCCATATTCTAAAGAAGAAATGAGTTCTATGGAGAAGAAGCTTTAAAAACTATAGGCATCCACTTCCGAAGGCCATCGAAGAAGAAGAAGGAAAGGGAGAGGCACCGTACTGCGGGTTCTCCACCGCCTCCTCGGGAGTCGCTGGGATGCAGGTAACATCCCCTCTGGGGACTCTGCTGACGGCCGCCTCGGAGGTTTCCGGGGCATGACGCCCGCCTGTCTGGCTCAAGGCTAGGCCTTGCGGGTGCCTCCTGGCAGCTGGAGGCCTCCGCCCCTGGTTCAGTCAGCAGGCTCGTGGTCACTACTGTGGGCGACTCCGTGAAGCCGGGTGTCGGCTCCTCTGATCCGCCCGGAGAGGGCCGGTAAGACGTCCGACCTCCAGGGCGACGCTGCGCTTCCATCCCACCGGACCAGGCCGATCACTCTACTGCCCTTCCTCCAGTGATGGCTCAAAGTCAGACGCCGGCTCCTCCGCGCCCACCAAGAGCTCGCCACTAAGCCTCACTTCGCTCGTCCAACGTCCGCCAGCGAAGGAACAGATGACGACCCCCACGTCCGCTGACCTGTTCTCACAGCTCTTGCTGCCATCTGGGGAACCAGAGTCTCCCAACCCGACCCCGGGACTTTTTCCTCCTTCCCCGGGCAAAGCTGGGATCTTTACCTCAGTCAGTCCTTCCTCTACCTGGAGCTCTGACCTGACGTCAGCTCCCTGGACGCTCGCCCGACGCTGGTTTCCTCGACGCCGGTACCTCCAGCCAGGACCTCTGCTGCCGGCCCTGACGTCAGCCTTACTCACCGGGAGACACTCCACTCCCATCGACCTCCGGCTCTCCACTATGGACCCGCCCGTGAGGCCTCCGGCCCCATGTATCCTCTGTCCTATTCAACTCCGTGTACCTGGACCACAGTATCCAGCGCCACAGTACCCAACGCTGGGCTTCCCGACCCGCAGTACTTGACGCCACAATACCTGATGCCAGGCTACCCACAACCGGGTTTTGGATACGCTCCATACAGTTATAATCCGTATCCTTATCCCCCACCTCCTCCTCCTCCACCGCCCTTGCGGCCGCCGGTGGACCTGCAGGAGACTCTGGCTTCCTGATGGGCCGAGGCCAAGACTCAGCTCACCAAAGAGGTCGGGAGATGCCTTCCAGCGACGGTGCTGTCCCAGGTTCCCTGCATCCGAGGCGGCACCTCACCTCACCTCCGGACTCCAGGGTTCTTCCGCCTGGATCCAGAGAGGGCAGGACATGCTTCCCTGGACTTCCCAGGCCGTTCCTCCCCCAGGGTCGGGAAGGGAGTCTTTCTCTTCATCCTCCCACCATCGGACTCTTCCGACAGTTGCTCTGAGAGAGAGAGACGACGAGCCTCGCTTCCGCCAAAGCCCAGGCTAAGCGACTCCTCCGGGTCTCCTCCGGAGATCCTTCTTTTACGGAGTTGCTTAGAAAATCCAGGAGATTCATCAGTGGCACTCCTGAACTGGATCCTCAGCGCCTGAAACTCGGCTGAACATCTGGATCTGCCCGTGACAGCTACTTCCTTGGTGCCACCTCTGGATAGAGCCCTCACGCTTGACCTTAATAACATGGCAGTTCGTCGTCCTTAGCCCATTCCTAGAAGTCAAACGCTATATGAGGGTCTGTTGTTGATTTCTGACCTTCGCCAAGTCGAATCAGATTGTGCTGCTGCTCGGGCAGCCCTAAACACTAGCACTTTGATAAGGAATCACTTTGACTAGTGTGGGAGGAGATTACACCTCCCACACGGGGATCAGGGCCCTGAACCATGCCGCCTGATATGGGGGACTACCAGAAGGCTATCCTGACTCAGGCGGATGCTAACTGACTTTGCCTGACTCCCAAGTCAAGCAGGAGTTGGCTGATCTTGTCCGCTGTGCTCGCTCGCCAGTCGATACATGCTACATGCGACAACTGCCATGCAGTGGACACTCTGGAGCCTTCACGCTATTCTGAGCCGCGTCATGCTTGCTCCATGTGTCAGGTTTGGTCCGTGCACCTGCTATCCAGGAAGCACCTTTCTGGGGGTCTGCTGGGTGATGTCAGACATCATCACTGATTTGCAAGAGAAGGGGATGGCTCTGAAGTCAGCTGATCCATGTACCGTCCCAGCAGCAGCACCTCCTTTCTCGAGACGGAATCGCCAAAGGCTGAAACCCCAGGAAGGCGGGTTACAAAACGCCGGGCCTCACACTACTTGATTTCTTTCCTCCCACCGCTCACGGACTCTCCGGAGGAACTGGGTAGGAGGGAGGTTTTCCTCCACCTCGGGATGGGAGAGGATAACCACAGATTCTTGGGTGCTCCAGCTCATAGCAGAAGGACGTCCATAGAGTTTCTTTCAGAAACCACCACCACCCCCTCTCTGAAGTCGCTAGATCACGGAATATCTTCTCTGGTCCAGGAGGAAATCTCGGCTCTTCTGCTGAAGCAAGCGATGAGCCTGTCTCTCTCATCTGCAAGGGACGGGTTACTATTCCCATTTCTTCCTGGTCCCAAAGAAGACAGCAGATCTCAGACCAATTTTGGATCTCAGTTCCCTGAATCTCTACGTAGAATACAAAAGGTTCAGGATGCTCTCTTTGCAGAGCCTTCTGCCCCTCCTCTGGCCGGGTCAATGTCTCTGTGTTCTGGATATGCAGGATGCTTATCTGCACATTCCCATTCGCCCATCTCTTCGCAAATACCTTTGTTTTGCGTTCAAGATGCTCCTGTTTGGTCTATCCTCAGCCCCCCCGAGTATTTACCAAATGCCTGGCAGTGGTGGCGGCCCACCTGCGTGCCAAGGGAGTGCAGGTTTTCCTGCACCTGGACGACTGGCTCCTGGCGGCTCTTGTCCAGGGAGGAACCTCTGTTCTCTCTCCTTACCCAGCAGGTTTTTGCCTGCCTGGGTATTACCATCAACCGCTCCAAGTCTCATCTGGTCCCATCCCAGAGGCTACAGTTTATTGGGGGCGATCTCGACACGCACTCATGGGCAAGGCCTTTCTCTTCCGGACAGGACGCCCACCCTTCAGACCCAAATAAGTCTGTTGTCCGACCGCAGGATGGTGTCTGTGAGGTCGGTCCTTCACCTCGGCTCATGGCGGCTGTATCCCACTGTACCTCAAGGCCGTGACTCCACATGAGGATCTCTCTCAGTGGACCGTGACGCTGTCACTGGACTCAGCTAGTGGATCACCCAGATCACTCATTTCTGATCTCCTCGGCTGATGCGAGACTTGTAATGGTGGGGTGGTCTAAGAGAACCTGTTTCGGGAGTTCCTTTCTTTCATCCCCTCCCAGACTCTAACCACAGATGCCTCAGGCAAAGGTTGGGAGCCCATCTAGGTCCTCATCGGACCCAGGGCTCCTGGTCCAAGCGTAGAACAAGCTTCCACATCAGTGCTCTCAGTAGGGCAGTGTTGTACGCCTCCAAGCCTTCACCTATACATCCTTCCTGCCACCTAACCGGTCCAGACGGACAACATGTGCATGGTGTGGTACATCAACAAGCAGGAGGGACTCGGTCCTACCTCTATGCAGGGAGGCAATGAGGGTTTGGGATTGGGCAACACAAACGACTTCACCTCATGGAAATTCACTGCCCAGGAGTCGACAACACCTTATAGACAAATTAAGTCGCTTTCTTCGTCTGACTCACGAGGGAACTGAATTCAAGGGTCCAGACAATATCTTTCAACTTTGGGAACACCAGGTTGACCCTGTTCGCATCCCCCTGCACACAAAACTTCCCACTTTCTGCTCGCCTGCCCAGAGCAAGGCGCTTTTTGAGCTGTTGTGTCTTAGACTGGAAGGACAGATCTGTTTATGCTTTCCTTTCCCCCAATTCCACTTATCCCATGAGTCTTGTAGAAACTAGGCTTCATGGAGCTTAGAATGATCTCTGATCGGCCCTTCTGGGCCCAGGCAAATCCGTCTTCTTCAACAATATTCAGAGGATCCTCCTCATCTCAAGGTTTGTTGACCCAGGATCTGGGACCCTTTCCGTTCTTGGCCTCAAACCTTCAACGTGCATGGCTCCTGCCTGCAGACTCTAGCCCAATCCTGCTTTTGGAGGCCGCCTCCTAAAGTGGCAGAGATTTTAGTGGAGGCCAGAAAACCCTGCCCCAGATCCATACTTATGCCATGAAGTGGAAAAGATTCATTTTTGGTCCGCTTCAAGAACGTGGAACCTTTCTCCTGTTCAGCGGGCTTCTGCTGGAGTATCTGGGTCATCTGTTTGACCTGGGTCTCAGCTTATTCCTCTCTGAAGGTGCACATGTCGGCCATTTCAGCTTCTATCATGTTTCCTTTGCAAACAAGGCTTTTGCTCAACTGGAGGTCTCTAAGACCTTTTCAGAGGGGTCCTCCATCTGAGACCCCCATCCGTGCTCCTCGCCTCCTGGGACTTGAATTTGTCTCCTAGAAACTTCCCTCCCTTTGAACCTGCAGCTTCTATGGACTTGAAGTCTTTTCTGGAAGACTCTGTTCTTGGTGGCCATATTTGTTTCCTGGAGAATCTCCGAGCCCAGGGCCTCAATGTAAAACTCCGCATTTGATTTTCATCACAGAACGAGCCGCCTTCTCTATGAATCCTAAGTTTCTCCCTAAAGTAGTAGCCGAGTCTACCCTTGAATCAGTCCATAGAGTTACTCCCTTTTTTTATGCAGTACCTAATCAAGGGAGTATTTGCTCCATACGATGGATGTTCACCGGATTCTGAGATTCTGCACCAATAGGGACGGATGATCTCAGAAACACTGTTCTGTTGTCTGCCTTTTGTTCACAGGAAGGAAGGCAATGCTGTTTCCAAGCAATGCCTGTCTAAGTGGCTAGTTCATTGCATCACTTTCTGTTATACTATGGGCAACAAGACCTCCCTGGTCAAGTCAGAGACCACTCCACTAGAGGAGGAGTAGCTGGGCGGCTTGTTTAAGAATGTGTCTGTGGTAGACATTTGCGCTATGTCGCCACCTGACTTCCTTTCATACCTTTACTAAACACTACAGTTTGATGTTGCCTCCTCGCCAAGAGAGCAGGCTTCAGGTTGGCTATTTTGCAAGGTCTCCTATCTGAGACTTGCACAACCAGAACTACCTTTGAGTAGTTTTCTCCTGCCTGTGCCTTTTGTTCCAGTACTTTGGATTCAGTCCTACAGTCGTGGGCTAAAGATACTGGTGCCTTTGGCAGTTTTTTCAATAATGCACCCATTCCTTCCATAAATTGTTAAATTAAAATATTTTGTATCCACATATGGCTTCTTTGGTTTGCAGTGAATAAAACACAAAAAGCAGAAACATTTACTAAGTCTTAGCTTATTCCACACAGAAACTTTAAAGGCCGGACAAAATTTATTGGCACCTTTATAAGTAAGTTAGAAATAATTAGATTTCAAGCAGTGATTCTCCTTCACTTTGGAATTGAACTCACTCTGTGGTGAGTTGCAGGTGCCCGGTAATATAAAATCACCTTATCCAACCAGTTTGAATAGAGAAAAGGACTCATTCTGTTTTGTGTCACTGTGTACTGCAATGAGCATGGAGAAAAGAAAGACGGCCAGAGAATTGTCTGAGGAGGTGAGACAGAGATTGTAGCCAAGCTTGACAATCTCAAGGCTACAAATCAATCTCCAGAGACCTTGATGTTCCTGTTTCAATTGCATTTAATGTTATCAGGATGTTTAATGCCCATGGCACTGTAGCCAACCTCCCTGGACGTGGCCAGCAGAGAAAAACCTGATCAAGACTGCAGCGCAGGATCGTCTCAATGGTGGAGAAAGCACTGACCTATTGCTAAACAGATTCATGCTGGACCCTCGGACACAAGGGTACTACAGTTTCAACTCTGACTATCCGCTGCAACCCAATGAAAGGAGGTTATATGGTAGGAGGCCCAGGAGGACCCCACTGCTGAGAGAGAGAGACATATGAAAGCTCGACTGGGGTTTGCGCAAACACACCTGAACAAGCCAAAATCCTTCTGGGAGAAATGTCTTGTGGACAGATGAGACCAAATTAGAGCTTTTTGCAAAGCACATCATCTCTATGTTTACAGAAAGCAAATGAAGCCTTCAAAGTAGTAAGACACTCTTCCTACAGTCAAACATGGAGGAGGTTCAGTGATGTTTTGGGGTTACAAAGTGCTCTCTGGCACTGGGTGCCTTTGAACGTGTATGCATCATGAAATCTGGGATTACCAGGCCATTTTGGAGCGCAATGTTGAACCCAGTGTCAGAAAGCTGGGTCTCCGCCGGTCATGGTCTTCCAGCAGGACATTGACCCCAAACACACTTCAAAAAGCACCCAGGAATGGTTCTAAGACAAGATGCTGGACGGTTCTGAAGTGGTTAGCAATGAGTCCAGATCTAAATCCCATTGAAAACCTGTGGAGAGATCTGAAAACAGCAGTTGGGAGAAGGCACCCTTCAAATCTGAGAGTTGGAGCAGTTTTACACGAAGAGTGGGCCAAACTGCCAGTAGAGAGTTTAGGAAGTTCATCGATGGCTATAGGAAGCTGTTGATTGCAGTTATTTTGACTCAAAGGCTGTTCTACCAAATATTAAGTCTAGGTGTCAATTTGTCAATGCCATTTCTTTCATTTTGTTATTTAAAAAGATATATTAAATTCTGCACTAAAAACAAAGGTTCTGTAATATTAACAGAGAGTACAAAAATTGTGAGACCAAATACTGTACTGTTGTTAATTTCAACTTATGTTTAGAGGAAATCGTGAGTTATTTGAAAAGTGCAAGGGTACCAATATTTTAACACGATCAGAGCATTATTATACTGCAAGAGCCTCGAGAAAGTAAGATACTACAGTTACATAAGAACTTACTCAGAACAGTAGATCTTCAAGAGAGGCTCTGTGGTACACTCTTCCCGCCTCCATCCCCAGGCTTTTTCAGCTCCTTTTCCATTGAGGGAATATCCGCTTCTCTCCCGTCCAGCCTCTTTTTTGGCCTGTATGGAAAGAACTGAATGCGGATGGCCTGGGACCGCTTTATACCGCACGCCTCCTGACGCCCGGTCACCCAATGGGGGCCGGTCCTCACAGGGACAGCTAGCTAGAAATTTTTTCCGGGGTCCTGCCGCCCGCCGGAGTCCAGTCCTATATGTAATTACCTACTGCAAAAAGCCTCTCTCAAGATCTACTTTACGGTAAGTTCTTACGTAACTGTACTTTCCCTGGGTTGTGTGCTTGCCTTCCCAGTCCTCAAGTCTAGGGGCCTACATACCCGGTGTCCATATAAGAGTTCGAAGGGGGAAAATCTTGTCGACTCTTGGGGAACCTCCCTGTATGCAAACAACAGGTGGGGAAGGTATTTCTCCCAGTCCCTCCCATGCTGTTCAGCAAATGCCCGGAGCATTGAATTTAGGGTACCATTGAATCTTTTCACAAGCCCACTGGCTTGTGGGTGATATGGTGTTGTGCATCTCTGCACCACCCCACACTTCTCCCATAAACATTTCATCAGGTCCGACATGAAGGAACCCCCTCGATCGGTGATTACCTCCTGCGAAAACCCAACACGGGAGAAAATCCCAAGTAAGGCATCTGCCACTTTGTCCGTCCCTCTGAGAGATAGGCGACTGCCTCTGGGCACGGGTGGCATAATCCACCACAGTCAGGATGAATCTCTTCTGAGGAGCTGGGGGTATTTAGTAGCCCCACAATATCCATTCCCACCCTCTGAAATGGCTCTTCCACTATGGGCAATGGAATCAGGGTGGCTTGGGTTTTCTTGCCTGCCTTCCCAGTTTCTTGGCACCGGTGACAAGACCTGCAATACTCCGTCACCTGCTGGGTGAAGTTAGGCCAGTAGAAATTCTGGGCCAACTGCTGCATAGTGCGCGCGATTCCCAGATGACCAGACAAGGGAATATCATGTGCAATCTTGAGCAACTGCTCACGATACCCCTGTGGAACGACAAGCTGCCGGCTAGCATCCCTCACTCTGTCTGTACTGCCTGAGTATACATATGTCCATTTTCCCAATAAACCTTATGTCTGCCGTCACCTCCCTGTGTGCCATCTGAGTCTGCCTAATCCCTCAGCTTCTCTAAACTAGGTTCACTTCTCTGAGCAGCTGCAAACCCCTCACACATTCCCAAGGCATGGGACAGGTCCCCTTCAGTCGCTAAACTAGAGTCCCTAGCACTAGCGTCAGGGCACTCCGGATCACTGTCAGTCCCAACCTTCTGACAATGGGTTACCCCTCCCTCTTCGGAGTAACCCTCTGTAGCTGTGTAGTTACTTGCTGCTGGGGAAATTTCTACCCCCTTTTCGTTAATCTCCATCTCAGGAGACACAGGCTGGGGAACCAGCCTCTCAGTGGTTTCCACAATGACTTCTGTGGGGTTCAGGGAACTACAATTTTCCCTTGCCGCTTGGCTACGGGTAACTGCACATACCATCCCCTGTTTTAGATTGTTGCCCAGAATCACATCCACTGCTAAGGTTTTGGCTACAGCTACCTGTTGAACAGTTCCCCCTGTTTCACCCCAGTCAGAGAGAACACTAGCAAGGGGTAATGTTTTCTCTTCACCAGTGAACCCTTGGACAGTGATGTATTTATTGGGTATAAGCTGACCAGGCTGTACCAGATCCCCTTTTACCAATGTCAGGGATGCCCCTGTGTCCTTTAAGCCTTGCGTCTGTACACCATTCACCATGACTGGGTGCATGTGTTCCCACATGTTCACTGGCATGCTTCCAGGGACACACAAACAACCCACTTCTTTCCTAGCACCCGGTTGTATATTATTGCTTGCCTTTTTTGGGACGCTGTCTGGCAATATGCCCAGTTTCTTTACACAACCAACATTCATTTCTTCTCTCAGAGAAATCTTTTCTCTGAAACCTGGGGCTAACTGGTTTTGGTGGAGGCATTGAGGGTTTTTGCTGCCCTGAAAGTGTGCTTTTCCCTTTCTGCGCTGCCTTGCCTGCCCCATTCACTCTCAGAGCAGGTCTGCTCCTGGCATAGCGGTCCAAGAGTTCTGCAGCCTCTTACACTGTTTGGGATTTCAGTCCTCTAGCCAGGTTTTTAGCTCTGCTGGTCATGCCCAATAAAACTGTTCTAATAAAATGACATTTTCAATTTTATCAACAGAGTTTGCCTCAATTCTTCCTACCAACGCTTTAAAACTGACTTTGTTTCTGCAGTTAGCCTCGTAGCTCATATCAGGCTTCTCCTGAACTTCACGGAATTCAGCTCTGTATGATTCAGCAGTTAATTCAAACTTTTTAACAGTGCAGCTTTAGTTTGCTGTAATTATTACTGTCCTCATTGTCCATTTGACCCAATGCATCCCGAGCTTTCCCGGTAAGTAGTGGGGATAACTGGAAGCTCCAGGACTCTCTAGGAATTTTTAGCCTGAATACAAACTTTTTCAAAATAATTTAAAAAGGCATCCATATCCTCCCACTCTTTAAATTTGGCTATTAATTTGGAATTCAATTTGTAACCCAGTCCTGCAGTCCCAGTTAAACTCAAGCCACTTACCTGCTCTGGTGCCGCTGTCAGAGTCGTAGCTTCTCCAGTTCGTGTTGCTTCTGGCGCTCCTCTCTCTCTTCTCCTCTGCAGCTCGCTGGCGCTCACGCTCCTCATGGTCTGCGTCTCTCTGTTCTCGCTCTGCCTCTCGTTGTTCCCACTCTCTCTTCTCCTGGAACTCCAGCTCCATCCTGCGCAACTTAGTTTGCAGCCTGAGTACCTCTGGATTCAGGATCCTGGTGACCTTCCCCTGCTGCTGTGGCCCTTCACTGACAGTGGCCCTGTTGCCCTCCTCATCGGATCTGGACACTGCACTGGACTCTAGCCCTGCCACACTCAAGGTTTGGTCCTTTGCAGTCACGGTCCGTGACTCACTACTCTGGGTATCTGCTACCATCAGGGCATCTGTGAGGTTCTCCTTTTTGGCTGTCACCGTGAACGGGACTCCTCTGTCCCCGCACAACAGCTTTAAGTAATCTGCAGTGTGCCTGCTGTAGTCGGAAGCCATCTTCTTCCCTGACTACTGCTACTCTGACTTGCACTTTAGAAAAAAAAGTAAAACGGGTAAGAACTTGACTGTATGCCAAGTGGTATAGGTCTGTTTCCTTTTTAAAATAAAACTCTGCCTTTTTCTTTCTTTGCAAGTGAGCGTATGGTCTCAAGCTGACACAGAACAATACAAGCTTGTAATACTAAAATTATGGCACCGCTGCCAACCAATCTGTCACAAACCCACTCTGCAGGTCAGCCCTCTACTCCCAAAGTGCCAACCTCTGAGCGCAGTCTTGTGAACAGTTAACAGAACAAGGTAACCCTCTTGTCTGTTTTGTGAGTTCAGTCAACCTTTGGTCTCAAGTCTTGAAGGGATTCAAACTGTGAACCTCTTGCTAGCATACCCAATGCACAGGCTCAGATAATTTGGTCTTTGTGGACCAGATATCTTTGCCTACGGGCACCTAACCAGGTGTACAGAAATGAACCCTTTACAACTGTAATAAAAGATCTCAGATTAAAATGCTTCTCTTTTCAGTTTGGTATCACCATTCAAGCTTAAGCCTGGTGTCAGCTATAACCATATATACTTTTCTTGCAAATGAAAGAAATTCAAAGACAGACCAAGTATGCTCTAAAAAGAGTTTTACTAAAATAGATAAAAATATGTAAAACACAAAATACAGAACTATTATGCCACAAGACATACAAATCTATTAAAAGAACAAGGTTTTAAACAGTGCAATTCTTACTACCGTACTTAGATTTGTCTCTCTCTCTAAATACCTGCTTAAAGTGCTCCAAAGATGTTTCTTTGTCAGAGTCTAGATAGACATGTCTCTGAAGGAAACCAGAATAATGTTTAAAAGCTGGTTTTCCCCACCTATTTTGTAGGAGGTCACCCAGCTCCTCCCTGTCAGAATATATAAAAAATTATATTTATATAAAAGCAGGATGTCTTTTCCAAGTATTAAATTCTGCAACCCTGGCATAACTCGTGTTCTTCAAATGACTCTCTTTGATCTGTGGGCAGTATCCTCTCTCACACAGACACCAAAGCATTTATCATTTCGCACCAGTGTACTAAACCTGGTTTCCCCTGCGAAACGTCATAAAAGGGATGCTGATTTCCCTTTTAGCAGCTGAAGCTATAATTAACTTAGAAAAGTCTGTAATTAGCTTCTGGCCTGCCATGTAACACCTTGTATCTAAAACCTGTGTGTGTAATCTCACATGCTGTTTCAGCATTTCTCATGGGAGATGGCCCATAACCCATTTTTATTTTACAAAAAATGATACATTGATCAGAGCCAGCTGTCCAAGCATCACAATCATTACTGAACTGCAGGAGAAGGGCATTGCACTAAAGTCTGTTAACTCTATGTACAGGCCCCTTCAAGGGCAGTGGCATCCTTTTTGTAGACAAAACCAACAAAGACAAAAAACACAGGGCAGACGGGCCAACAAACATCGGACCTCTCCAGCAGCCAAGACTTCCCACAGCAAAAAAGCCACGGGAGCCTCGGCTGCTGCGCTGCCCCACACCGCCTGACTTACTGCCTCTCCCACTGCCTCTGGAGGTTCCAGAGGAACCAGTAGGGGGGAGATTCTCCTCCCATCTGCCAGGTTGGGAGAGGATAACGTCAGATGCTTTGGTGCTCCAGTTGATATCAGCAGGACACTCAATAGAGTTTCTGCAGAAGCCACCCTGAAGACCACCCCCCCAAGTCATCTTACTCCCCACAACATCTTCCTCTGGTCCTAAAGGAAATCATCTCGCTTCTCTTGAAGTCGGCGATAGAACCAGTTCCCACTCGTCTTTGGGGAACAGGTTACTATTCCCATTTCTTCCTAGTTCCAAAGAAGATTGGAGATCTGAGGCCTATCGTAGACCTCAGCTCCTTGAACATGTTTGTCAAGTACAAACGCTTCAGAATGCTCTCCTTGCAGAACCTTCTACCTCTTCTTCGGAAGGGACAACAGCTATGTGCTCTGGATATGCAGGATGCCTACCTACATATCCCCATATGCCCTTCCCACCGCAAATTCCTTTGTTTTTGCTTTCAGGGGGACCACTACCAGTTCAAGGCCCTCCCATTTGGTCTTTCCTCAGCCCCCGAGTGTTTACCAAATGCCTTCCTGTGATAGTGGTCCACCTTCGTACCCAGGGAGTTCAGGTATTTCCGTACCTAGACAACTGGCTCCTGGCGGCCCCATCCAGGGAGGAACTCCTGCACTCCCTTTCCGTTACCCTGCAGGTTTTCACCAACCTGGGTATCACCATCAACCAGGCCAAGTCCCATTTGGTCCCTTGCCAACACCTCCAATTTATAGGGGCGATTCTGGACACAACCACTGGCAAAGCCTTTTGCCTCTGGACAGGGTAGACACCTTTCAAACTCAAGCCCATCTTCTGTCTGGGTGGAGCCAGGTCAGTCCATCGCCTCCTTGGGCTAATAGCGGCTGCCATTCCGACAGTCCCACTTGCTCGGCTCCATATGAGGATCTCTCAGTGGACGCTTCGGTCGCAATGGGATCAGACCATGGACAATCTAGACCAAGAGGTACTAGTTTCCAATCCCCGTGATCAGGGACTTGCAATGGTGGATGGTCCAGGAGAACCTATGCCGGGGAGTTCACTTCTGCATCGAACACCCCTCCCAGAAGTTGACGACAGATGCTTCAGGAGAAGGCTGGGGTGCCCATCTTGGATTTCACAGGACTCAGGTCAGCTGGTCCAAGTTCGAACAAAATCTGTACATAAATGTGTTTGGACTGAGGGCAGCCCTTCAGGCTCTACACTCCTTCATCCTCCCTGGGCATCTCCCTCATACAATCAGACAACATGTGCGTAGCCTGGTATCTCAGCAAGCAGGGAGGAACAATTTTCTACCCTCTGTGCTGGGAAGCGATGAGAGTCTGGTATTGGGCAACCCAGCATCACCTTCACTTGACTGTGGTTCACGTTCTGGGAGTGGAAAACACACTGGCAGACCAACTAATTTGGTTCTCAGCCAGGTCCCACGAATGGGAGTTAGATCAACAAGTTGTAAACGACATCTTTCAGCGATGGGGGACACCTCAGATAGACCTCTTCGCCTCTCCCCAAAATGCAGAACTTCCCGCCTTCTGCTCGCTCACTCCAGGGCGAGACATTTTTTGGCGGGACATTCTGTCTCTCACTTGGGGGGACAGATTCGTTTATGCCTTTCCTTCCATTCCTTTAATTCGGAGGGTCCTGAACAAACTCAGATCAGAGGGAGCTTGAATGATTCTCATGGCTCCCTTCTGGCCCAGGCAAGTTTGGTTCTCTTTTCTGCAACAGTTTTCAGAGGAACCTTGTCTTCCTCTGTCGCAACAGTTGTTGACCCAGGATCAGGGGACCCTTGTTCATCCAGGTCTCAGATCCCTTCATTTACATGCGTCGCTCCTGCAGATGTAGCAAATGCCCGCTTCGGAGCCTTCCACCAGGTCCACCTGTGGAATAATGGAAACTATTTTCTATTTGGGCTAATTCGAAAGACTTTGAACCTTTCTCATGCCCAGCCAATAAAGTCTTGGACTACATACGTCACCTCTTTGATCTTGGTCTCAGCCATTCCTTGTTAAAGGTCCACATGGCCACTATTTCAGCCTACCATATTCCCTTTGGAGACAGGACTTTTGCTCGGTCGGAAGTCTCCAAGACCTTCCTCAGAGGGATCTAAATTTGAGACCCCCCATCCACATTCCTGCCCCTCCTTGGGACTTGAATTTAATTCTGGAGTTGCTTACCCTGCTTCCCTTCTAGCCGGCAGCTACAGCTGATTTAAAGTTCCTTTATTGGAAGACACTCTTCCTAGTGGCCATTACTTCCGCTCGGCGCATTTCTGAGCTTCAGGCCTTGATGTGCAAAATTCATTACTTGATTTTTCACAAGGAACGTGTGGCTTTACACACCAACCCTAAGTTTCTCCCTAAGGTGGTGGCTGAGTCAACACTGAATCAATCCATTGAGCTATCCGCTTTCTTTACGCAACACTCCAATCAAGGGGAATACCTCTTGCATACTTTGGATGATCACAGAATGCTGAGATACTACACCTCTTGGACTAAGGATCTCAGGAAAACTGATCAGCTTTTTGTCTTTCTTGCTTACAAAATGGAAGGCATTGCTGTCTCTAAACAATGCCTATCGAAATGGTTGGCTCATTGTATCACTTTCTGTTACGACAAGTACAACAAGACCCTGCCGGGTCAGGTCAGAGGTCACTCCACCAGAGGAGTAGCTGCCTCTGCAGCTTGTTTCAAGAATGTGTCAGCGGCAGACATCTGTGCAGCTGCAAGTTGGACTTCTGTCCATACCTTCATGAAATACTACAGTTTGGACATTGCCTCTTGCCATAGAGCAGGCTTTGGGTTGGCTGTTTTACAAGGTCTCCTTTCATAAGACCCGTTCATATATGAATGGGATCATTCACATATCTTGAATGTGTAGTACGGTATGGGCTGCACGCCCATTGGCGCCGCTGTGGACCAATAGGCGTACAACCGGCGATATCGGTCGGCGGGCGGCAGGTGGGTGGTGCTGCCACCCGTCGACTGACCGTGGGCTGGGGCTCAGTGGGCGGGTGGGGAGGGGGTTACCCCTGGACCACCAGGGATATTGGACACATATTTTTTTTTTTTTTTTTTTTTACAAATGCCCGCGATCGGGCAGATAGCGGTCCACTGGACCACCAGGAATATTAGAAGCACTTCTTCTATTCTTTACAAATGCCCGTGATCGGGCAGATAGTGGTCCACTGGACCACCAGGGATATTGGAAGCACTCTTCTATTCTTTACAAATGCCTGCGATCGGGCAGATAGCGGTCCACTGGACCACCAGGGGTATTGGAAGCACTTCTTCTATTCTTTACAAATGCCCGCGATCGGGCAGATAGCGGTCCACTGGACCACCAGGGACATTGGAAGTACTTCTTCTATTCTTTACAAATGCCCGCGATCGGGCAGATAGCGGTTCACTAGACCACCAGGGATATTGGACGGATTTATTCTTTTATTACAAATGCCCGTGATCAGGCAGACAGCGGCCCACTGGACCACCAGGGATATTGGACAGATTTATTTATTTATTTATTTATTTTTACAAATACCCTCGATTGGGCATGGGGGGGGGGTGCCGCCAGGTGCTGCTGGAGCTCGGGTGGCCACCCACAGGTGGCAGCTGTTGTGTTGCGCCCTGCAATGTGGCAGCTCACGTGTGGGTGGCCATCAGCTGTTCCTTTTTTTGGGGATCAACTTTGTGCTGGCACAGGTAAGGGTTCTGCATGCATGGCTCTGCACATCCTGGGCTGAATATCGGGCTGTACGGTATGCATAGGCCGCCCCCCACCTGCGCCAGACATTATCGATGCGCCCCATTATCGGAACTTATGCTGCGCACTTTTCCCTTTTGAATATCGCGCCGGGGCACATCAGTGGGTTGTTGCGCCATGCGCAACCCATTTGAATATCTGGGCCTCTCTGTTTTTTTTTTCAGTAGGGTATGGATGTGCAGAAGCGGAGAGCTTTGTATAAGACAGTGCTCCCAATAATTGATTTGCTATAATTAGTGAAACCTAAAAGCTGTGTTGATTGCAGAAAGGAGGGGGGGGAATGGATGAGAGTAACTTTTTATCCATAAGAACAGAAGCCCATATCAGAAATTCAATACTCGATTCAGCACAACCAACACCTTACTGAAAAGAACAAATAAAAAACAATCCCAAAATAGCCTCTCATGGCTGTGGAGTCTGGTTTCACGGGTTATGTTTGAGGTGCACTACCAGTGCAGTGCTTCGGAAACCAGCTTTTAATACACTCATCCCAATCAGTCGTACATCACAGAAATTTATCTGCAGGCCCTCACCTTTCTGCAATAACAAGTTCTTATTATATGTCTCCTGCCAGAGGTGTGAAGCAAATAACAGAAAAACATCCCAAAGCTTTGAAGTGTAACTATTGATTTATAATTTTATGAGGTGACGAGACAGAACTGTACATTGAGCCTTGATTTGGCTAAGAGAGGAGCTGAACATTTTCTAATGAAAGGCAGTAGGGGAGTGGATATAGTTCACTATCCACTCTCTGGCTGTTCCACTGAACATCTTTATTAAGCTAAGCTCCTCCCACCACCTGGACAGGATATCTCTCCTGGTTCCTCCCTGTGATGTCAGATATTTCTTTCTGCTGGAAGAACAGATCACTTCCTTCACGACTCCCACTTAGGTTTTCATGCGCCATGGACTAACTTTACTTTGAGTTTTCAACTTCTACAATCAGTACCATGCTTGTTAATTTAGTATGTAACATGAATTTAGTTTAATATAGAGCCTTTTCGTAAATACTGCATCTGAAATCACTAAATTGGACAAACACAGGTGGAACAGCTATTAATGATGCACAGGAAGGATACGAGATTAAGAGAGGTTAAGGGAAGCTAAAAGACATTCTGAACAGTGGGAATGAGTGAGAGAGAAAGACAGAACACATGCTTGGGAGGAGAACATGTTACGAAAAGAAAGTTTAACCTACTCAAAGTAATACAGTTAGCAGGTTGCAGTGGTGGGATTCAAACCTTGATCTCTTGTTTAAATAAAAAAGGATCAGATAGCTATCAATGCAGTTTCCAGTTTTTGTTAGCATTTTTTGTGCAGAACATCTAAAGTCTATAGTAAAATCCAGTCTGTAAACGATGCGTTCACTTCGGCTGTGGTTAGTGTTGATGTGAAAATTAGATTGGTTGACATGCATAGATTGTTGTTTGCCTGATGAAGTATATTTGACTTCTGCACAAAGCAGCTGTGAAAGCTCTCTGCAGTGGGCAGTTTGCAGTTCATTGGCATTTCTTTGCAAGGAACTCAACCAGCTTTGACAAGTTTGAAAATCTATAAGAAAAAAGAGAAATGCTTTCATGTGTTGCTTAATGCTGACTAGGTGACCATTAAAACTAAACCATATAGTCTCTTATGTCAGGCAGCATACATCCACCTGGCATGCTTGCAGTCGGGTTTGTGCTGTGAGTTCAGGGCATCAGGAGCTGGCTGGCCATGGAATGCTGTGCATTCACACAGATGCTCACCTCCTCTGAGGAGGGAAGGATGCACCTCTCACTGACTGACTACCGGTACTGCCTGGTGGTCTGGGGCTTAGGGTTGTTGGTGGGTGCATACGGAGGATTCTGCCCAGGGTGTCTGCATGTCTGGTGAGATGCGCTGACTCATCTACCTGGCGGTACTATTGGAGGAGAGAGAAATGCAGAAAAAATTAATGAGTCTTTGGGGGGGGCCAATGAAGCCCATTTCCTCCCCACTTTCTAAGGGGCTGCCCCACCTGCTTTTCTATCTCCTCTGTGGATGATATGTTCCTTGGTCGGTGCTACAAGATGCCATTCAGGCCCACTGCAGGGAACACCATTTGTGATAGAGGCAGACAATAGTTAGCAGTTACCGAGACAGGCAGGAGGATATGTGCCACAGAAGGAGGTCTTCCCCTGACCACTGTTGAATTAGGAGGAAAAACTGAATAATGTAGGATCAGACTTGCTGAGTGTTACAAGGAGGTGAAACGTGCTGCTGCTGTTACCAGATAGATAGTTATGCCTTTCTGTCTGTTCCCTTTTCCTAGGCTGCCTCGGGACAGCAGGAAGCCGAGCGTCTTGCTCTTCCAGCTCTACAGCAGCGCATCTCCTTATTCCCCAGCAGCCATCTCACCCCTTACCTGAGCACCGGCAATCTGGAGAGGGATGGAGGAACAACACATAACCAACTCCTGCAGCACATGGTCTTATTAGAGCAGTCACCGCAGCAGAGTCCTCTGGTGACAGGTGAGTATCAGAAAGGTAGAGTTCCAAGTTACAACCATGTGTTCAGGGTGATAGACTGTGCAGTCTCATTGGGTTCCTGTCTGTTTGATCTGTATGTAAAGAAATCTGCACTTTCAGTGGAGCCAAAATAAAAACTAACAATATATATACTGTACCTGTTGAAATGACTCTGTCAACCTTCACAAATCAATTTTCATCCTTTTAAAGTAATGTGGTGGTTTGATAGTATCTTAAACACAGCATTTCTGCTGTCAAATTCTATGTTTCTATATGGGACAGACATAAGGCAATTCTAGTGGGGGGTAGGAGGAAGTAGGCTGTTGGTTAACTAGGATCTGCAGCTTATCCATTAGGTAGGGAAATGGGCAGACTAGGTGGGACAAGCAGTCCTTATCTGCCGTCAAATTCTATGTTTCTATTTAAATCTGTGTTAAAGACCTCTGGAAGAAGTCCAGTTTTAAACAAAAATGTTTAATTTGTTACATGGGGTGGGGTGGGTCAGAGCAGCATTTGCTGACTGGACTTGGCGGTACCTGCCCCACTAGACAAGAGTTCCAGGGTGGGAGTCCGAAGCTGGCAGCAACAGAGGTTAGCCGGGGTTGGGGGGGAATTAAACCAAATAGATTAAAAAAATAAATAACATTGGGCGCCGTCTTGGTGTGGTAAACCCAAATGATAGGTGCCCCATTCACTTATCAGTAATATGCTGTAGTGCTATCGTGCTGATAGAGCAGGGATCTACTCCTGTGTAAAACTTCGTAAATCCACACTATTCTGCTATTATTGTTTACCAGAGAAAAACTATTTTACAATTTTGAGTTTCTTTCCTGGGTTTTGCAGCACATGTTTGACTGTTTATTCTTAAAGACAGTGTTTTGCAATGAATTGCTTTCTCAAGGCCAGTGGTCCTTATGTAAGTGCCATATTTTTAGGCAGAGTGAGTGGATCCACACACAGAGACAAAGAACAAAATTTGTGTACTGAATCGTAGCAATACCAAATCATTGTCTCATGTGGACATACCTCTCAACCTCTTACCTCGTAAATCAAGGACAAGGTTTAAAAAAATCAGGGACGGAGACCCAACATCAGGGACACATCTTAAAAATTGGTAATACTCACTCAGAAAGCTGTTAGGAATAAGGGAATTAGTGTAAGAAGCATTTTCTGATGAAGAACTAGTCTGTAACTTTAATGTTTAACATTATTTTATGCTTACAATCCCCATTGTTCAGTCACAAAAACAGAAATTTTACCAGGGACAGAGGAAAATTTTGAGGTAAAATCAGGGACGTCCCTGAAAATCAGGAACAGTTGAGAGGTATGCATGTGGATGTAATACAGCTCAGAACAGCCATGTATAAACCAGAGACTTACAAGTGATCAACTGCTGAGAGGAAATTTACACCAGAGTTGTTCTGAGTGAAATCTGTGTGAGTGGAAAGAATCCTGTTACATAATTCCCTAATAGTTGTGTAAGAATTGATTTTATAAGTACCACTGGCCTTGAGAAAGCCATTTGTGGTGAAATGTTGGCAGATGCAGTGGCCATCTTTGATATGAATAAATTTGAAATACAAACAGGAATAGTGTTGTAATTACTTTGTAGTAAGGGTGAGTGCTTTGCTGATCCAAATGTATGTTGCAAACGCATCACTATACCAATTTTCTGTTTAATTTCCTTTCATTTCTGAGCTGGGATATCTGATTTTAAGATTTTTAAAAGTTCTTGTTCACCTGGAATTGCTGCCCAGCAAGAAAAAAATTAAACATCTACTTGGTATGGTGCAGTGCTATGTTAACCATCAGAAACATGTGTTAGGACCATCATACTATATCCATAGTATAAATCCAGTATTTATAGTCAAACGTTACCACAACAGAAGACATTTTAAATATTGCAAGTGATGGCCATCTTTAATGACTGAGTTGCGGAAGCTGGCCTGGATCTGGTGGCCATAACAAAGTCATGGTACATGGACAACCACAGCTGGGAAGTAGACATCCCAAGTTACACCATGTTCCAGAAGGAGAGGTCAGGGAGGAAAGACATAGGGGTTGTTTTATATGTGAAGGAGGTTATAAGGGCCACTGAGATACTGCGGCAATGGGGAAACAGTGAAGGGCTGGAGGTAGTGTGGTTCAGCCTAGAGACGTGGTCGGGAGGCGTTATTCACATGGGGGTGGTGTACAGGCCTCTGCCACAGGGAGAGGATTTAGACAGAACCCTGGGGGAAGCCTTTTACAAAATGGTCAGCAAAAGGAAAAGTTTGATCGGGGGGACTTTAATCTGCCAGATGTTGATTGGGGCATTCTAACCCCAGTAATGCTCAGGATATTCATAATTTTGTGCAGTAAGCCTGGAGGGTTGGAGATGGAACACATGCAAATGAATGAAATTCTTTGCACGTGAGCATCTTTCAAATACTGCCTCTACCTACTGTAGTTTTCTAACCTACTCAGATTTTTCTCTCCGCCTGAAAGTCTGGTCGCTCTGAGTTTTCTGCTGTCCTCTTTCACGTGAAGAAAGTTCAAAATCGTCAAAACCATAAGTATTTTCAATTTCTTTTACTGCCTCTACTTATTGATAGTTTAAAATCTTGTTTCAAACAACATGAAGTCTTGCTATATTATGACATATGCAGTATAACCCCAGGTTAGAACTGCTCCGGAGGTGAAAGAGTTAACTTTCCATGCAGGGCATGGAATCTTGAGCGCAAGCTCGGTTGAACACTCTGTCTGTTGTAGCTCAAACTTAAACTGTCAGATTCTTTACTCTGCCTCACTGAACAGTCGCCTCCGGAGATTCCTCCTGCTGCTCGTTCGCTTGTCGGTTTTAAAGTGTAATTCTCGGTTTATTTTACCGAAATTTAACCGCAGTCATCAGTTCAAGCTCTGTCTGTGGTATTGTAAGTAATAGATAGGCTTTTGTTTATTTTCTTCTGTGTGGAACTTGTAAACGTCTTTTCATTTCGGTTTGAACCGATCAGATTGGTTTAAAATTACTTTCTAGTCCTTTAGAGTGCGGTTCCCGGTTCTTATCGGTTCTAAAAAAACTGGATTTTATTACGGTTTTTTCCACGACCCGTGACACGGTTGGGAACCGATAAGAGAGTCTTGCTTGGCGGATTGCCATTAACGGGCAAGTTTTGGTTAGGCTGGCACTATGTCTGAGAAACCCAAAAGAAAAACCGGACCCACTGGGTTTCAGCACTGTGGCCTCTGTGGGGAAGCCTTTGCTAAGGCTGACCTACACACCACCTGTGTATATTGTCTGGGGTTTGACCACCTCAATGCAGACTGCCAGATTTGTAAAATTTTCCTGCTGCCACCGTGGAAAGAGAGTTGGTAGGCTCAGGAAAGGGAGGCCAAAAGTCCGCTGACCGGATGGCCAGCCAGTTGGTTCAACCCGAACCTGAGGGTACCCTCTGACCAGGCGATACTTCCTCAGGCAAGCGAAGAAACCAGCTCTGAGGGCGGTTCCAACTAAAGGACTAGTAAGTCAGCTAGTTTGGGGCCAAAAGTTCTTTCTCAACCGCTGAGGAAATAGCCAAAGCTATTCAAATTGTCCAGTCTCTTTCCCAGTTCCGTCGAACCGACACCATTAGGGAAGCGCTGATTGGATGGCCTCAATTCAATTATGATTTTGAGGATTTTTATGAACCAGAGGAAGGGGAGGAGGGGTATGAGGAGAGTGAGTGTGATTTTGAAGGTCTGGATGTGCCCATTGAACCGGACATCTCTCCAGACAGACAGAGACCAGACGAGGAGTGTCCCCTCCCAGGCTATCTGAGTCCCCCTCTCATTTTTTGTTTTACAAGAAAGTTGCTGAGACTCTGCAACTCCCTGTTGAGGAAGCTGTTGATCAAGAAGAGCCTGATTTTGTGGAAATGATGGATATTCCAGAGTCTAGGAGACTGTCTATTCCCTTGCACAAATCTTTTAGGAAACAGACAGTAAAATTCTAAAACTCCTCATTCTATCCTCCTGTGGATAAAAGGATGGACAAGAGGTATGCTTTATCAGGCTCTGATCACGGAGTTCCTCTCCCAGCAGTGCAGCCATGTGGGGGTAGTGCAGGCTGCAGCCTGTGACAAGGCTAATATTCCTGTAGCCTCTCACCCTCCTGAAAAGGATTCCAGGAGGATGGATGCCATGGCAAAGAAACAGTACATGGCAGCATCTTTGGGACTCAGACAGGCAAATTATGGGCTTATGCAGCTAGGTACCAGAAATCCAGGTGGGATACTGTCCTGGCCCCAGCAAAACAGGCCCCTGAACAGCTTGCCAGGGAGCTGGAGCAGGTGGCTGCGGATGGTATTGAGGCATCAAGGTGCAATTTCATGCTGCAGTAGACTCTAATGATGTTTCATCAAGAGTCATGGCTACATCTGTGTCTCTTAGCAGAATGGCCTGGCTCAGATGTACTGCCCTGTCACAGGATACTCAGTCTAAGGCTATGGATTTTCCTGTTGTGGGCAATTCTCTGTTTGGGGAGCAGACAAAGAATTATATGAAGAAAATGGATGAGTGTAGGACCACCTATAGGACTGCACAGGCCAAAGAAAGGCAAGTCACTCCTCAAAGGCAGCATGTCGGGGCAGGGGCAGGCCTTTTCATATGCCTTTTTACCAAGCCCAGGCCTCCTCTTCTGCTTATGCCCAGAGGGGGTTCTTTAGAGGAAGGGGCAGAAGGGGTTCTAGTAAGCCTGCTTCTACCCCTCAACCCAAAGCCCCTGCAAAACAGGCTCCCTGATGGGGTGGCCAGGGCCGATTCTTCACTACCGGTAGGGGGCAGGCTGGCTTACTTTGTCCAGGACTGGAAGTCTTTAACATCAGACAAGTGGGTCCTGGAAGTAGTAAGCCAGGGACTGGTTCTCAGCTTCAAAAAATTTCCGAAGATGAGCCAGGTCTTTTCCACCTGCAAACCCATCAGAGGCACTTGCCCTGGAAGCAGAAGTTTCTTCCCTCCTGGCTCTCAGAGCCGTGGAAAGGGTTCCACCCATACACCAGGGCAAAGGGTTGTACTCCAGGTACTTCCTTACCCCAGAAAAGACAGGAGAATGGCAGCCCATCCTGGATCTCAGGTATCTAAACAAGCACCTTTTAAAACCAAAGTTCAGAATGGTGGCCCTGGGGATTATTTTACCCTCTCTAAGGCCAGGGGACTGGCTAGCCTCCCTGGACCTCGGGGATGCCTACTTCCATGTTCTCATCAGAAGCTCCCATCGAAAGTACCTCAGATTCGAACTGCCCTCAGGCCATTACCAGTTCAGAGCAATGCCCCTTCGGCCTCACCTCGGCCCCGAGGGTGTTCACAAAATGCCTGGCAGTAGCAGTTGCTCATTTAAGAAGGCAAAAGATTGCCATCTTTCCTTATCTGGACGACTGGCTCATTGTAGGCCAGTCTGCAGAATAGGTCAAACTACACTTACAAGTAACCCAGCAACTGCTTACATCTCTAGGTTTCCTTCTCAATCTTCCAAAGTCAGTTCTGGAGCCTGTCCAGCTTCTCACCTTCATAGGCGCAGAACTAAACACAAAAGAAGCCAGAGCCTTCCTTCCTCTGGAAAGAGCAAGGACCCTGGTGTCTCTGGCCTCTTCTTTCACCCTGCAGGTCTCTCGACCAGCAAGGCATTTTCTACAGCTCCTGGGGCACATGGCTGCTTCTACAGCAGTAGTGCAGGGAGCGAGATTTCAGATGAGGGACATACAGTTCCATTTGAGAGCCTTTTGGTCTCAAAGGACAGATCCTCTAACCAAATTGATTCCAGTGACTCGAACCCTGATCCAGGCCCTTCAGTGGTGGCAGGATCAGAACAATCTGAGACAGGGGTTCCTTCACTCCCCAGTCTCATTCCTTGACTCTTACTACAGATGCATCCCTCTTGGGGTGGGGAGCTCACATGGGCGACCTTTCCACCAGGGGCTGTGGTCCCCTCAGGAATCTCTGCTCCACATCAATTTGCTGGAACTCAGAGCAGTTTTTCTAGCACTCCAGGTTTTTTCCACATCTGTTCAGAACAAGGTTGTTCAGGTCAGAACAGACAATACCACTACAATGTGGTACATCAACAAGCAAGGGGGCACTCGGTCTACGGCCTTGTGCACTGAAGCAATGAAGTTGTGGTCTCTGGCTTATTCTCTGAACGCCTCCCTTACGGCAGTTCACCTCCCAGGCAAGGACAGTGTCCTAGCGGATGCTCTCAGCAGGATTTCCCAGGGCCATCACGAATGGGTACACTTTGTCAGGTCCTGATACAGAATTTCTTTCACAGCAATGCAGCCATGTTGGGGTAGTTCAGGCTGCAGCCTGTGATAAAGCTAATATTGCCCTGGCTTCACATCCTCCTGACAAGGACTCCAGGAAGATTGATGCCATGGCTAAAAAACAATACATGGCAGTGTCTTTGGGACTCAGACAAGCAAACTATATGGCTTATGTTGCGAGATACCAGAAATCTAGATGGGATACTGTCATGGCTTTAGCCAAACAGGCCCCTGGCCAGCTTGCCAAGGAGCTGGAGCAGGTGGCTGCTGATGGTATTGAGGCATCTAAGGTGCAATTTCATGCTGCAGATTCTAATGATGTATCCTCTAGAGTCATGGCTACATCTGTGGCTTTTCGTAGATTGGCTTGGCTCAGGTGTACTACTTTGTCACAGGATACCCAGTCTAAGGCTATGGATTTTCCTGTGGTGGGAAATTCTCTGTTTGGGAGCAGACAGAGATTATATGAAAAAATAGATGAATATAGAACCACTTATAGGAGTGCAAAGCCAAGGAGCAGCAAGCCACTCCTCAGGGCAGCCCGCCAGAGGTAGAGGCAGAGCCTTTTCACAGGCCTTTTTAAAGACCAGGCCTCCTCTTCAGCTTATGTTCAGAGGGGTTCTTCAGAGGAGAAGGCAGATGGGGTACAAGCAGGCCTGCTCCACCCCTCAGCCTAAAGCCCCTGCCAAACAGGCACCCTGATGGGATGCCCAGGGCAGTTCTCCATTACCTGTAGGGGCAGGCTGGCTTACTAGTCCAGGACTAGGAGTCTTTAACATCAGACAAGTGGGTCCTGGAAGTAGTAAGCCAGGGTCTGGTTCTCAGCTTCAAAAAATTTCCAAAGATGAGAATCAGATCTTTTCCACCTGCAAACCCTCTAGAGACTCTTGCCTTGGAAACAGAAGTCTCAACCCTCCTGGCTCTCAGAGCTGTAGAAAGGGTTTCTCCCCTACACCAGGGCAAGGGTCTGTACTCCAGGTACTTCCTTACCCCAAAAAAGACAGGAGAGTGGCGGCCCATCCTGGACCTAAGATATCTGAACAAGCACCTTTTAAAACCAAAATTCAAAATGGTGACTCTGGGAATGATTTTACCCTCCCTAAGGCCAGGGACTGGCTAGCTTCCCTGGACCTCAAGGATGCCTACTTCCATGTTCTTATCAGAAGCTCCCACCGAAAGTACCTCAGATTCGAACTGCCCTCAGGCCATTATCAATTCAGAGCAATGCCCTTCGGCCTTACCTCTGCCCCAAGGGTATTCACAAAATGTCTGGCAGTAGCAGTCGCTCATTTAAGAAGGCAAAAGATTGCCATCTTTCCCTACCTGGACGACTGACTCGTGGGTCAGTCTCCAGACCAGGTCAAATCACACCTGCAAGTTACCCAGCAGCTGCTTACCTCTCTGGGCTTTCTTCTCAATCTGCCAAAGTCAGTTCTGGAACCTGTCCAGGTACTCACCTTTATAGGTGCAGAACTGGACACAAAAGCAGGCAAGAGCCTTCCTTCCTAGAAAGGGTAAGGACCCTGGTAGGCCCTGGCCGTCCTTCACTCTGCAGGTCTCGGCCAGCAAGGCATTTCCTGCAGCTCCTAGGACACATGGCTGCTTCCACAGCTGTAGTGCAAGGAGCAAGATTTCAGATGAGGGACATTCAGTTCCATTTGAGAGCCTTCTGGTCTCAAAGAAGAGATTCCCTATCCAAGTTAATCCCAGTGACTCGAACCCTGATCCAGGCCCTTCAGTGGTGGGAGGATCAGAGCAATCTGAGACAAGGGGTGCCCTTCATCCCTCTGTCTCACTCCTTGACCCTTACTACAGATGTGTCCCTCTTGGGATGGGGGGCTCACATGGGCAACCTCTCCACCCAGGGGTTGTGGTCCCCTCAGGAATCTCTGCTCCACATCAATCTGTTGGAACTCAGAGCTGTTTTTCTAGCACTTCAGGTTTTTTCTACATCTGTTCAGAACAAGGTGGTACAGGTCAGAACAGACAAGACCAATACAATGTGGTACATCAACAAACAAGGGGGCACTCGGTCTTCGGCCTTGTGCACCGAGGCGATGAAGTTGTGGTCTCTGGCTTATTCCCTGAACACTTCCCTCATAGCAGTTCACCTCCCAGGCAAGGACAATGTCCTGGCAGATGCTCTCAGCAGGATTTCCCTGGGCCATCACAAATGGTCACTGGATCCCCTAGTACTGGGGATAGTTTTTGCCAGATGGGGCACACCTCAGATAGATCTTTTTGCAGCCCCAGACAATCATCAACTTCCACTTTTTTGTTGCAGGCCCCCAGTGTTGGGCTCAGTCCCCCTGGATGCCTTTCTCCTCGATTGGGAAGGGAAGTTTCTCTATGCTTTCCCCCTTCCCTCTCCTGTTCAAGGTGCTAGTCAAAATCAGATCTCAGCCCTGCAAGATGATCCTGATTGCTCCAGACTGGGCCAGGCAGCCCTGGTACCCTCCTTCTGTCCTTAGCAGTCCATCTTCCCTGTGTCTCCTCAGGAACCACAATCTGTTAACCTGGCCAGGGGAGAGTCTGGTATCGAATCTCAAATCCCTCAACCTCAAGGCCTGGCTCTTGAGGAGTTAGAGTTGCTGATCTACAACTTTCTCAGGGTGTTCTCGAAATCTTGAAAGCTTCTAGGAAGCCTTCCACCAGGGCTACCTATAACTCCAAGTGGAAAAGGTTTTCCATATGGTGTTCTGGGAAGCATATTTCCCCAGAATCTGCTGATTTGCCCACTGTTTTGGACTATATGGTCCATCTTAATTCTTTGGGACTGAGACCAGCTACCCTGAAAGTGCATTTGGCAGCAAGGGTGTAGACAGGCATACTCACTGTACACATTTGTGTACAGTTTTGTTGAGTGCCTGTCACAAACCCAAAGCCACTGTGTTAATATTCTCATTCTAATCTGTAGTATTTGGGTTAGTGTAGGCCACTGAGGAGGGTCCGATACATGTATAACCTCTTTAGAGAGTAGAGGAATCATCTGACAACAATCTTACTTGTTTGGAAGGGGGTGCCATTTGGAAGGGATGTGTACATTTTTTAATTGGGGGGGGGTGTAACTGTTGGAGATTGTGTACAAAATGGAAATTTCTGGCTACACTCCTGTTTGGCAGCTGTCTCTGCTTTTATTTCAGCAGGGAAGCCCTTTTCTCTTTCTGCTCACCCTGTATTTTCCAAGTTTTTTAAGGGATTGCTTCATACCAATCCACCATTCAGAGACCCTGCCCCTGCCTGGGATCTTAATGTTTGCATTGCTCAGCTGATGCAACCCCCCTTTGAACCTCTGTCTTCGGCAGAGCTTAAGTATTTGACTTGGAAAACTGTATTTCTAGTAGCCATCACTTCTGCCAGGTGCATAAGTGAGTTACAGGCTTATCAGTGGAGACTGACTTTATTTCCTTTCACAGGGATAAGGTAGTCCTTAGGACTAACAGGAAGTTTTGCCTAAGGTGGTTTCAGATTTCCACCTTAACCAATCTATTTCACTTCCAGTGTTCTTCACTGACCATTCCTCCTCTGGAGAGGAGGCTGCACAACCTAGATGTTAGAGGGCCCTAAGTTACTACATAGAGCATACCAAGGGTCACAGGTTTGACTCCCTCCAACTATTTCTCACTTATGGTGAGGTTGGGAAAGGAAACCTGCCACTAAGAGATCCATTGCCAGGTGGATTGTCTCTTGTATCCAATTTTGCTATCAAAAACTGGGTAAGGTTCCCCCTTCAGGCCTGAGGGCTCACTCTACCAGAGGTACAGCTGCGTCTCTAGCTATTGCCAGAGACATCCCTATCTTAGAGATATGTCAAGCAGCTACTTGGAAAACAGTACACACTTTCACCAAGCATTACTCCCTGGATATCCAGGCCAGGAGGGACGCTCGGTTTGGCACAACCGTGCTTCAGAGCCTATTCCCTAAGTAGGTTCTGTCCCTCCTCCATGGAGGTACTGCTGTGTAGTCTGCATTAATCATAATATAGCAAGACTTCATGTTGTTTGAAGAAAAATTACTCACCTTAGTAATGTTGTTTCTTCTAATGGAGTCGTATATATTATGACCTCCCCAAGCCTGCCCCTCTCAGAACTTCTACTTTGGGTATGAGGTGGGCAGTCCACTGTTAGCACTTATTGATGCCCCCTTTTATGTTTTTCACCCCTTCTTTTTGGGGTGTTTGGGTGTTGTGTTTTATTTTATCTTATTTTTCTGGTCCCTGACTTGAGTCTTGGTGTTGGGACCAGAAAAATGTGTTAATATTTTAGTAGCCAGTTGGCTAGTGTACTTTACAGCTTCCACACAGAGCCTTAGTGAGTTTTGCTTGTAAAGATCTGACAGTTTCGGTTTGAAATATCCCTGACAGAGCTTCTCTAACCAAGCTCGCACTCTAAGTTCCATGCCCTGCATGGAAGTTGACTCTTTCACCTCCGGAGCAGTTCTAATGGTGGGACAAACTGCATTAGTCATAACATAGCAAGACTCCATTAGAAGAAACAACATTACTAAGGTGAGTAATTTTTTCTTTTCAGCTCACCCTGTGTTCTCCAAGTTTTTTAAAGAGTTGCTTCACAGCAGCCCCCCGTTCAGGGACCCTGACCCTGCTTGGGATCTTAATATTTGCATCGCTCAGCTTATGCAGCCCCCTTTTGAGCCATTGTCTTCAGCAGAGCTTAAGTACTTGACTTGGAAAACTGTGTTTCTGGTAGCCATCACCTCTGCCAGGCGCATAAGTGAGCTACAAGCATTGTCAGTGGAGCCTGATTTTTATCTCCTTTCATAGGGATAAGGTGGTCCTCAGGACTAACAGGAAGTTTTTGCCTAAGGTGGTTTCAGACTTCACCTTAATCAATCCATGTCTCTTCCTGTGTACTTCACTGACCATTCCTCCTCTGGTGAGAGGAGATTGCACAGTTTAGATGTCAAAAGAGCCCTTAGTTACTATATAGAACGTACCAAGGGTCACAGGTTCAATCCTCAATTGTTCCTCACTTATGGTGAGGTTGGTAAAGAAACCTGCCACTAAAGATCCATTGCCTGGTGGATTGTCTCTTGTATCCAATTCTGCTATGAAAAACTGGTAGGTTCCTCCTCAGGCCTGAGGGCTCACTCTACCAGAGGTACAGCTGTGTCTCTGGCTGCTGCCAGGGACATCTTATCCTAGAGATATGTCAAGCAGCTACCTGGAAAACAGTTCACACTTTTACTAAGCATTACTCCTGGATATCCAGGCTGGAGTGATGCTCGATTCGACACAGCTGTGCTTCAGAGCCTATTTCCCAAGTAGGTTCTGTCCCTCCTCCATGGAGGTACTGCTGTGTAGTCTGCATATGTCATAATATAGCAAGACTTCATGTTGATTGAAGAAAAAATTACTCACCTTAGTAATGTTGTTTCTTCTAATGGAGTCTTGCTATATTATGACCTCCCCCCCAGCCTGCCCTTCTCAGAACCTCTATTTTTGGGATGTGGGTGGGCAGTGCAATGTTGGCACTTCATTGATGCCCACTTTATTTTCACCCTTTCTAGGGTGTTTAGGTGTTGCTTATTTTTTCTTTCTTGAATCCCCGACTTGAGTCTTTGTTTTGGGATCAAGATCAAAAATGTGTTTTTGTAGTTAGTAGCCAGTGGCTAGTGTAGGTTTATGGCTTCCACACAGAACCTTAGTGAGTTTTTGCTCGTAAAGATCTGACAGTTTAAGTTTGAGCTACAACAGACAGAGTGTTCAACCGAACTTACGCTCAAGATTCCATGCCCTGCATGGAAAGTTAACTATTTCACCTCCGGAGCAGTTCTAACCTGGGGTTATACTGCATATGTCATAATATAGCAAGACTCCATTAAAAGAAACAACATTACTAAGGTGAGTAGTTTTTTCTTATTGCCTAAGTTAGTTATTTTTCTCGGTTCCTTGCAGTTCGGGATAACCGTGAGGGATCGGAGTTAGTTTAGGTTTATTTTCGGTTCTCTAATTAAAGAACCTGTTATTTTTGCTTTAAATTTGGTCCTTTTTAAAAGTTTTCATAACCGCTTTTCTTCGGTTACAGAACCGCTGAACCAGTTCATTTGGGCTTCTCCTGGTTCGGTTCCTCCGGTTCCAGAACCTACAGCAAAAGCGAATTTCTTAAAAAAAAAGCTTTTTGCCTTCTTAGCAGTTGGTGTTACTTTGTATTACCATGTCAGAGAAACCCAAAAAGAGAACCGGGGAACCTGGTTTCAAAAATTGTTTAAAATGTGGAGATGTTTTTGCCAAGGCAGACAAGCACACCTTATGTGTAGCTTGTCTGGGATTTGAACATTTGGACCAGGAGTGTGAAGTTTGCAAAACTTTTCCTGAGAAAACTTTAGAAAAATGCCTTGAAAGGCTAAATAAGAAATTTCCTAGGGGTCCCTCTGGCTCTGACCAGCTGACACCCCAGTCTACTGTGGCTGAACCCACAACTTTGCTTATCCCTGCCCCTGATACGGGCGATAAAGGGGCAAAAAGAGGGAAAGAACCGGATGACTCCCCGGTTCCCTCAAACAAGCTGAAAAAGACTAAGCATGCAGAATCTTCCCCTGCTAAACCAGGGACTTCTGCGCAGATGCCGGCTATGCCTTCGGCTCAAGAGATAGTCTGGGCTTTTAAAATTATACAGGCACTGCAGAACATTGTTCAACAGCAGCCTGCTCCTATTCAGGGTTCCCAGGCCAGCAGTGGTAATTTTCCTCCTTTTCAGGAAGAGCAATATTTTGAGGAGGGGGATGAACTCTCTCAGGACGATGTCCCAATTCCCCCAGAGGTATCTCCTGAACAAGATTTTGGTTCTCCCCCCCAGGATATCGGAGGATTATTCCGCCCATTTCTCATTTGTACGGAAAATGGCAGATGCTCTGGACATTGCTACTACAGAGCAGATACAGGATGAGGAGGAGATTGAATATTTAAATATGATGGGGTTAACACCCTCAAAAGCTCTCCTTTTGCCAGTGTACACATTTTTTAAGAAAGACACCCTGAAACTTTTACAGACCCCCTAACTCTGTTCCTCCTATTGATAGGAGAATAGATAAGAAGTATCAGTTGGACAGGACGGGAGCTGATTTTCTTTTTTCCCATCCTGACCATCAAGGGGTCATACAGCAAGCAGCCTGTGATAAGGCCAGAGTCCCCCTGTCGTCCCACCCTCTGGACAAGGACTCCAGAAAAATAGACAGCATGGCCAAAAAAGGCTATTTATCAGCTTCCTTGGCCATGAGACAGGCTACTTTCCAAGCTTATGCTGCCCAGTATCAAAAATCCCTGTGGCAGTCGGTACTGGACATGTCCATCAAAGCCCCCTCACCCCTGTCCGAAGACCTGGCTGAAACTGCCAGGTTTAGGTTGGAGGCGGCGAAGTACCAATTCCAGATGGCTGCTGATTCTAATGACACTGCAGCCAGATGGATGGCTAACACTGTGGCACAGAGAAGGTTTGCTTGGATCAGGGCCACTAACCTTACTCAGGACACTCAATCCAAGGCTCTGGATTTTCCCCTAGAGGGAAACTCTGTCTTTGGGGAATCCACGGTTGCATACATGAAAAAAGTGGATGAATACAAGGCAACCTATAGAAGCAACTCTGCTAAAGAGCTTGCTTCACAGTTCACTAGACCCTATGGGGGGTAGGGGAAGGTCTTTTACAACCAGACCTTTCTTCCAGCCAGTAGCCGTGACCCAGTACCAGCAGTATCCACAACAGGAATACTCTAGGGGGAAGGGGTAGAAGGGTTTTCCAGGAGGGGTTCTCAAACCCAACCTCAACCCCAACCAAAGCAAAACCCTTGAGGATCATGCCACCTCCTCCCTCCCTGTCGGAGGCAGACTATCCCACTTCCTCCAGGCTTGGCTAAGCATTACCACAGACAAGTGGGTGCTGGAGGTAGTGGGTCAGGGGCTGTCTTTGGACTTCAGATCTTTTCCTCCTCAGAAAACCAGGGTTTACTGTTCACCTCTTCTAGCAGAACGGACATTGCTAGAAGCAGAGGTCCAAAAGTTGCTACATCTCAGAGCAGTGGAATTAGTCCCTACCACCCTGAGAGGAAGAGGTTTTTACTCCAGGTACTTCCTAACAACAAAGAAAAGTGCAGAGCAGCGGCCAATACTGGATCTCAGAGCTTTGAACAAGCATCTGAAAAAAACAAAGTTCAAAATGGTCACTTTGGCTCGAATATTGCTAACAATCCAAAAAGGGGACTGTCTGGCATCACTGGACTTGAAAGACTCATATTTCCACATCCCCATAAAGGAATCTTTCAGAAAATACCTCAGATTCAGGCTCTCTTCAGGCCACTATCAGTTTTCAACTCTTCCTTTCGGTCTCTCCCCAGCACCAAGGGTGTTCACAGAGTGCCTAGTTGCTCTAGTGGCATATCTAAGAAGACGAGTGACTGTTTTCCCTTATCTAGACGACTGGCTGGTAGTGGGAAACTCACCAGACCAGGTAAGGAACTCTCTAAAAATCACCCAGGTCCTCTTAGAGTCCCTGGGTTTCATCATAAACCAGAAAAAATCAGTCCTAACCCCTGCTCAAATTCTGCAGTTTATAGGGGCAGAATTCAACACATTTCAAGGCAGAGCCTTTTTACCTTTAGACAGGGTGTAAAGTCTGCAGTCAATAGCAAATTCCTTTGTCCTGAACAGCTCAAAAAATGCACGACAGTTTCTGCAACTACTGGGTCATATGGCTGCATCCACAGGCACAGTCCAGGGATCCAGATTCCATATGCGAGCCATCCAGTTTCACCTCAGGGCTCACTGGAGTCAGAAAAAGACCCTTTTCAAAGCTTATACCAGTGACAGGCCCATTATTAAGGGCCCTCTTGTGGTGGAAACAGGAATCAATTTAAGAAAGGAGTGCCTTTCCAGAAAGAAAGCCCCTCTTTGGTACTCACAACAGATGCATCCCTATTGGGCTAGGGTGCCCACCTAGGAAAGCACATGACGCAAGGAATCTGGTCAGCAGCAGAGTCCCTTCAGCACATAAACTTACTGGAGCTAAGAGCAGTGTTACTAGCCCTAAAGACTATTTCTTCACTGGTCATGGGCAGAGTGGTTCAGATCAGAACAGACAATACCACCACAATGTATTACATAAACAAACAGGGAGGCCCTGGGTCAGGCCTCCTCTGCACAGAGTCCCTGAAGATTTGGACACTGGCTTACTCTCTGAGGGTCTCTTTACAGGCAGTTCTCTTGCCAGGAAAGGACAATACTTTGGCAGATGCAATAAGTCGCATCAACCAGGCCCATCACGAATGGACTCTGAACAAGCAGGTGATACAAGTCATTTTCAGAAGGTGGGGTACTGCAGAGATAGACGCATCCCACCAGAATCACCAACTCCCGCAATATTGCTGCAGACCACCAGCACAGGGCACAGTTCCTCTGGACACCCTGGTTCTGGACTGGACAGGCAGGCACCTGTATGCTTTTCTCCCTTTCCCCCTGGTCTTCAGGGTATTACTGAAGCTAAAGTCCCTCTCAGCATCGTTGATCTTGATAGCTCCGGATTGGCCCAGGCAGCCATGGTACTCTCTTCTGCTCTCCATGTCTGTCAGCAAACTGATACAGTTGCCCCTTAGACACAATCTCCTGACTTCCAATCAGGAAACATTGTTGTACCCCAGTCTCAAGTCTCTTCATCTCAAGGCATGGCTCTTGAAGAATTAAGAGTATGCAGTTTTAAATCTTTCAGAAGCTGTCCTAAATATTTTGAAAGGTTATAGAAAACCCTCTACACAGAAATCTTATTCTTCCAAATGGAAGAGATTCTCTTTCTGGTGTTCTAGTATGAACCTTATACCACGAAACGCTGGAGTTTCAGTAGTCCTGGACTATCTCACTCATTTGCATTCACTAGGCTTGCAACCCAGTTCACTTAAGGTTCATTTAGCAGCGGTATCTGCCTACCTTTCTGCGGGCACCAAGGTATCAGTGGCATCTGATAAACTTTTCAAAAGATTTTTTAAAGGACTAATGCATTTACACCCACCTCACAGGGCACCAGTGCCTGCTTGAGATTTGAATATGTGTATAGCCAAGCTCATGGGCCCTCCATTTGAACCCATGGCTACTGCCCACTTGAAATAACTTATTTGGAAAACAGTCTTCCTAGTGGCTGTTAGTTCTGCAAGGAGAATTAGCGAGCTTCAGGCTCTCTGCATTGACCAGCATATCTCTCATTTCACAGAGATAAGGTAGTCCTCAGAACTAACAGACAGTTTCTCCCTAAAGTGGTTTCAGATTTTCATCTGAACCAGTCAATCATTCTACCTGTCTTTTTCACAGACCACACTAGTTCTGGTGAAAGAAGATTGCACAGTCTGGATGTGAAAAGGGCTCTCGGCTACTACATGACAGCCACCAAAGATCTTAGGAAAAATGGAAAACAACTTTTCCTTACATATGGGGATGTAAGAAAGGGTAAACCCGCCACAAAAAGATCCATTTCTCAATGGATAGTCCAGTGTATTCAGTTCTGCTACACTAAGGCAGGTAAAGAGCCCCAACAGGATTGAGGGCGCATTCAACAAGAAGAACAGCTGCTACCCTTGCAGCTGCCAGGGAGGTTCCCTTGGTGGACATTTGCAAAGCAGCTACCTGGAAAACAGTACACACCTTTACAAAACACTATAACCTGGATATTTTATCTGGGGTGTGCTGCTAGGTTTGGCACAGCAGTCCTGCAGAGCCTGTTTCCAAAATAAAGTTCTGTGCCCTCCTCCAGTGGTACTGCTTTGTAGTCTGCACAAAGTTATGAATATCCTGAGCATTTCTGGGCTTAGAAGAAAAAATTACTTACCATAGTAATCTTATTTCTTCCCAGTGCTGCTCAGGAATTCATAACTTCCTCCCTTCCTCCCCTTGCAGAACTTCAGCCTCTGCACTCCGCATGCTGGTGCCATTAAGCCATATTATATGTTGCATTTTACTGTTTTAATCATTTTAAACTGGAATTTTCAGTGTTCTCTTTTACAGTTTTATTGATGTAGTTTTTATTAGAGTCAACCTCCCTTTGGGGGTGTATGTTAAATTTATGCTTTGATTAAGGTAAACCCCTCTCTTATAGATTTTAATTACATTAGTTTCCTAATGCCTGACTTCCAGGCTTCTCACAAATCTGAGTAGGTTAGAACACTATAGTTGGTAGAGGCAGTATTTGAAAGATGCTCACGTGCAAAGAATTCCATTTATTTGCATGTGTTCCATCTCTCCAGGCAGTCCAACTCTCCAGGCTTACTGCACAAAGTTATGAATTCCTGAGCATCACTGGGAAGAAATAAGATTACTAGGGTAAGTAATGTTTTCTTCTCGCTACAGCTACGTCAAGAGGCAGATCCATTCTTGACCCTATACAAGGGGCATTTCTCAGGCAGCTGGTTTTGGAACCCACTAGGGATGGGGCAGTGCTGGACCTAGTACTTACAAACAGAGACAGTGTTGCTGACATCACAGTGGGTAGTCCTCTGGCTAAAAGTCATCGCCATACTATGTGGTTTGGCATGCAGATAGGACAGGAAAGAAAAACAACACTAAGACAAGGGTGCTGGACTTCAAGAGGGCAGATTTTAAAGAAATGGGAAGCTACCTCAGAGAATTCCTCGGGGGAGGGAGGCAGAAGGGGAGTGGAGGTTCACTGGAGAAGAATTAAAGGAGGGTATAGCTCCGGCAACAGCATGCTGTTTGAAGAAAGTGAGCAAGGGAAAGAGGAGTAAATGGTCACTGTGGTTGTCTAAGGAGGTGGCAGAGGCAGTGAAGGAGAAGAAAATACAGCATTTAGAAAGTGCAAGGAGACCCAGAAGTATGAAGACAGGAAGTTGTATCTAGCAAAACAAAGGGAGGCAGGAGGGAGGGTGAGGGCAACTATAGCACTTAGGAGAGGATAGCTAAGGAGGTTAAAAAAGGGGACAAGACCTTCTGGTATGTGGGGGAAAAGAGGAAGACAGAGGGAGGGATAGTGAGAATCAGGAGGCCGGGGGGACTGCGCAGAAGAAGAGAAAGTGAAAGTAGTAAATGATTACTTCTGTTCAGTCTTCCCAGTAGAAGGTGGAGGGGGGAGGAGTAGACACAAGTCCATTCTTGGTGGAAAGGGTCTAGAAGAGATTGGAAGGCTTAAAGAAGAATAATGTGATATGGCCGGATGGGAGTTGGCCAAGTGTCCTAAAGGAACTGAGCATGGTGCTGGCCGCCCCTCTGGCAACACATTTTAGAACCTCAGAGGAGATGGAGGAAGTCCCAGAGGACTGAAAAAGGACTGATGTGGTCCCTCTGCACAAAAGCGCAGTAGAGGGGATGCTAGCAACTACACATCAGTCAGTCTCACATCAGTGGTGGGGACGTTAATGGAGAGACTACTGAAGGAGAGGCTCATGGAGCAGCTGGAGGCAAAAGGGCTGCAGGACCATTGGCAGCATGGTTTCACGGGGGTGGGGGTCTTGTCAAACTAATCTCATAGATTTGTTTGACTGGGTTACAAGGGAGTTGGATCAAGGGAGAGCAGTGGACGTGGCCTATCTGGACTTATGTAAGGCTTTTGACAGTGCTGTCCAGGAATCTAGGTAAGAAGCTAAGCAGCCTTGGGGTTGGGGAGAAAGTGACAAGCTGGATAGGAGGCAAAAGGTGGTGGTAAACAGTAACCACTCAGGCAATAGAAGAGTGACTAGTGGGTGCCGCAGGGTTCGGTGCTGGGATCAGTCCTCTTCAGTGTCTTCATAATAAACATTGTGGAGGAGGTGGAGGGTAAGGTGTGCCTCTTTGCAGATGTTACAAATCTCTGAAACAGGCTTGGCACTCACAAAGGGGTGGAGAAGATACAGAGGGATCTGAAGAAATTAGAGGAACGGTCTAAGGGTGACAGGTTTCAGTGCCAAAAAGTGGGTTACACAAGGTTATGCATTTAGGGCTACAGTTCAGTGTGTTGTCGGTGCACCACTGTGTCACCCGGCAGCAGTTTATTGTGTATGGAATTCTGTTTTCTTAGGGAGCAGTATATGAATATGTGCACAAGTGAACCCCTCCCCCTTTAACTTTTTTTCCCCCAATCAAGCTTTTTATGCTGCTGGGACTATCTGTCCAGTCTGCTGTTGCCTTGGCAACATCCCAGCCCTGACTATCACTATCCACGCAAGATCTAGCCTGCAGGGGTCCATGCAGTGCAGGGCCGGGTGCAAGCAGCAACCATTAAAATGACTTGGTGGCTTTTCTGTTTTCACCCCTAGTGACCCTTGACCCAAAGGCTGGGCGCATAGCACACTACTTGCATCTTGTGCACACTAAGGATCCCTCAGTGGGAAAACTGCTGCAGTTCCCTGACCTGTCAGCAGGGGCCTCTGGTGTACTGAAGGGCAGCACCTTCCCCCTAGCTGGAACTTGCTGCCTATAAGGAAGCACTTTTCCCAACTGGCTGCCTTACAGCCTCTCACAGGAGTATACAGTGGGCACCACAAGCCTTCTACCGGTTTCACATTACAGCGTCATCAGGGAGGCCCACTGTGTGTTTCTGTGAGAGGTCTTGACACGTTTGTCTGGTATGGTCTAATAAACCATGTATGGTCATATTTTTTATTTTGTTTTTTTTGTTCCCCCCAGGTGGGTAGTGCTGGAGTTTTTTCCTTTGTAAAAAAAAAAGTGAGTGCCTAACTCGCTCACGTTGGTCGAGCACAAAGCCACAGTGCTCATTAGCATAGGCAGTGCAGCACATGCCCTCAGCAGGAGAGGGAAATGACACCTTACAAATGCTGCATTTGTTTTGTATTTTAATAACAAATGAACGCTCAGAAAACCCGGGGGCAACTAATAATGATCAAAAGAGGGCTGCAGACTAATCAAAGTGCTCCATTACCCTGTGTACGAGATACCCTTTTTAGAGTGTCTCACACACAGCTGCCCTGAAAAGGGAAGGTTTAAACTATTTTTGATTGTGAGAAAAAAATAAACCACTCCCTCAACCTACAGTATGTTAACTGTGGAGTTACTCGTTGCAGTGTAGGAGTGGGTGACATAACAGCTTAATTTCACTACAGTAGATACTGCAGTGAAAGTTAGGCAATCGCTGCTAGTGGAGAAGAATGTGGCTTTTATTTCCTGTCCCTTTTAGGTGAATTGGGTATTTTCCTTTAGTAGGATTATTTCTTTATAAATTATTCCTTTATAAGGGTCTATCACTGAAAATACAGATAGTTGACTTCCGGTGAAATCACCACACCGAATGGCTGACTAGGGGAAGAGCTCTGATACATCCCGCCAAGAAAAAGACCCCAGATTGAAATATAGAGACTTTAAAAATATACTGCAACAACAAGAAATGTCTGGAGGTAAAGCTACAGCAAAATCGCGACCTGGGAGACACAAGGAAAGGGCAGATGAAGATGGATCCGGGAGATGGCCCGCCAAGCAAGCGTGTCACCAGCTAACATCATGGCGATTTAGACCCTGACACGGATAAAGAAACTGGCGGCTCACCAGATCCAGGTACTAAACAGCTTTTAAGTGAAATACAGGCGTTCGGGCGGGAAATCAAGTTCTCTACCCTGCAGTTCCGACTGACAGAAGTGGAGGAAAGGCTGGAGCGCTATGAAATGGCTTTGGGGGAGATTGCAGAGGAAACTGCGCGCCTGCACCAGGCGTTCGACTACCTGATAGATCAGCAGGAAATGTTTCAAGAAAAATTGATCGATCTAGAGGCTCGCTCCAGGAGGGACAATCTCTGCATTTACGGCTTACCAGAGGGCTCTGAAACGGGCAAGATGGAAGAATATCTGTCAGACCTATTTCGAGATGTACTAGATCTTCCCACAACATTTCAGTTTAAAATCGAGCGGGCACATAGAGCTCTGACAAAGAAACCTACGGATTCATCTGCTCGACCACGCTCGATTGTTCTCAAAATGTCCAGCTACAGAGATAAGGTACTGCTTCTACGTACGGCATGGGCTAAAAGAAAAGTAACCTACAACACAGCTAGGCTGTTCTTTGATAATGATTACCGGCCCGAAATCATGAAAAAAAAAGCCGCTTATATCCCGATTCTGAGAATCTTAAAAGAGAAAGGGATTCGTTTTCAAACCCCATATCCAGCTAAATTGAGGGTGTGTTGGGACTCGGGGATTAAAGTGTATGCAACGCCGGACGAGATTCAGGCGGAACTAAAAAAACTGGGATGGAGTTGCCAATCGAGCGGTCCAGTGCCACAGGAAAAGCGCCCCCCCCCAAGTCGCAATGGCAAAGCAATACGAATAAACGTGGAGGCGCAAATAGAGGATTTTGTTCGCTTCAGGAAATTAAGAAATTCGTGGCGAGATCACTGAGTGAACCTGAAGAAGCAGACCTGAGCTCAAACACATGACAAAGTACTCGGAGGAATGAAGTGTTTTTTTCTGCTCGCATCTCCCACTCTGGAAAAACTGTAAAGTATAAATGGTCACTGATTTCTTGTTTGGAGGAACTTTTGGTTGCAGACCAGGATGAACAGTTTTGGACAGCCCTCTCCCTTGACTTTATTAGTCTGAGCCTTGCAGGGACATGCCTTGAATTACAGGACGGATAAGGTCCTCTGCTGTTAATTTTCCTTTAAATTAAATTGAGGACTCCCAGAATCTCCTTGGGCACAAATCCTTTGAGAAGGCTACAGGCGGGATGTAAAGGGGTGTTGTTGAGGAGTTCTTCTTCCTCCCTCTCCATCACCCACCTAGCCTTTTTCCTTTTCCCCCTCTCCCTTTTTTCCCTTTTCCTTTTTTTTCTCCTTTCCTGCTCCTCCATAGCCAGACCACGGTTTACAGAGGAGGGTAGCCATGCGGTTTTAACGGACCACTCCTCTCATATGGGTGATGTTACTGTTATTCGACCTCGGTAGGGGTCGGGGGGACCTGACCAAGTATACGGTCACAATTCCTCCCCCAGGTCCTGGGATCTTTTCTAGGCCCACGGAATCCTGGCTAAGAGGGATAGTTTCTATACCCTCTTTTTTTGGAAGTACGAATGTAAATAAGTTAGAAAAGTTTAACTGTGTTATGTTTAAATGTGTTGTCCTGTCTAGAAGAGTGCACATTGTAGTTTTAAGTTGCCATTTAAAAAGAGCCAGACTGGATGGGATTGGTCACAACATGGTGGTGGCTCAGATTTTCTCGCCATGGTCGCAGAGGAAAATATTTAAGAGAGGGACACTCAGGCTGAGAGGAGGGTTGGTCTCTACAGCTCCCCGACCTCAGAGATCAGTCCTGAATATTGAACATATTTTGGATGGCTAAGCAACCTGTAATTAGAATATGTTCGCATAATGTTAATGGTCTGAACAATCACCTGAAACGTTATAGGGTGATTAGCTCTCTGAAAAAGCTGAAGCCCACTTTTCTTCTCCTTCAGGAGACCCACCTGAATAAGCAGGAACACCAAAAACTTTCTAGATTTGGGTTCTCCACAATAGTGGGCTCGGTTTTCAAGGGGGGAAAGAGAAGGGGAATAGCGGTTCTTATCCCTAGGTATGTACCCTTTCAGTTGATCAATCCTACACAGATCCAGAGGGAAGGTTAGCGCTGGTAGTAGGCCATTTAGAGGGACAAGCCATCACACTGGCATCAATATACATCCTTCCAGGGGAGGGACCTGAGCCAAGGAAATTGCTATTCCAGAAGATCATGGAAAAACACAAAGGGGTCTTGATAATGGGAGGCGACCATAATCTAATTACGTCACCCCTGGATACGTCCAGTATGAACCCCCCCAAAAAATCCCCAGCAATGAGGACAATGCAGGCCTGGATGTCCGAGGCACAGTGGGTGGACGTCTGGAGACACCTCAATCCAACCAAAAGGGAATACACATATTTCTCAGCCCCCCATAAGGTGTACACCAGGACTGACTACATACATGTTGCAAAAGAACATTCATATAGGATACAGACATGCACCCAGACACCAACGGTACTGTCTGATCACTCCGTTCTGACCCTTACTGTGGCGTGGGGAAAAGCGAGGAATAATACCTTATGGAAGTTCAATAATTTTCTCTTGAACCTAAAAGATTTTAAAGAAATGGTTCAACACAAAATTAAGCAGATAGTAACAGAAAATGAGAAGCAGGGGAAGGGGAGGGCACTACTCTGGGATACCCTGAAGGCAGTTCTTAGTGGCGAAATAATAAAATATGCTGCTTTTTATAAGAAGAGACAACAAGAGCATCTAGATAGACTTCATAGACAACTCAAGACCTTACAGGCCCAGCATGCAGTGGGGGAACAAGGGAGCTTTTCCCCTCCTGCAGGCCACCAGAGACCAGATCCAAGGGATTCTAGACATTCGCACTGAACAGGCCCTACAAAGTATACGCCAGAAATATTATGAGGGAGGACCCAGATCTGCCCGGTTATTAGCTCACAGACTTAGGCAGCCTAAGACCCGGTCAAACATCACGCAGATTAGAGATCCAGTTTCCAGGAAAATGGTTACCCTCCCTGGAGAAGTAGAACGGGCTTTTCAAGCCTTCTACAGTGCTCTATATAGAACAGAGGGAGGTGAAGGCGCTCGGGAGACAGAGGCCTTCCTGGCAAACCTAAAACTCCCCAGAATAACTGATGAACACAAACAGATATTAGAAAGACCGATTTCCTCAACAGAACTGGCGAGGGCCATTTCCGCTCTTAAAACATTATAAGAGTCCAGGACCAGATGGGTATACAGGGGATTTTTACAAGTTTTTTAAAAAGGAATTATCCCCAACTCTGCTGGAGGCCTGCAGGGGGGTTCAGCTAGGGGAGGCAGTTCCTGACACCTGGAGATATGCCTACATTACTAGTATACCAAAACCGGACAAGGACATAACATCGTGTTCCTCGTACAGACCCATCTCCATCCTCAATATAGACTACAAAATTTTTGCTTCTTTAATAGCCAAAAGGTTTGAAATTTTCTACCAGAGGTAATAGATCTTGATCAGACTGGATTCGTTCCAGGACGTCAAGCGCGGGATAACATTAAAGAACCCTGTTATTAATACAGCGCATTAAAAGAGGTTCCCATTTCTTTGCTTTCCTTAGGCCTAGAGAAGGCGTTTGACAGCGTCGAATGGCCTTTTCATGGTCCTGGGAAGATTTGGAGCTCCTGATTCGGTAATTAATGTAATAAAATCAATGTACGAGGACCCCAGAGCCTTCATTATTATTAATGGATCCTTCTCACGCCCTATTGCACTGTCTCGTGGAACAAGGCAGGGTTGCCCCTTGTCCCCCTGCTGTTTGCCATGTATCTGGAACCTCTAGCTAGCGTTGAGACAGGAGGTGGGGATATCTGGGGTGGAGATACCCTCTGGCACCCACAAGCTGGCGTTATCACGAGATGATCTATTGATATATGACCAAACCCGAGGCCTCCTCCCTTCTCTGGGAGAAGCTGGTTAGAGTTTGGAGAGCTTGCAGGATATAAGCTAATTTATAAACCGGAGGCCTTGGCCTTAAATTTTATTCCCCCCAACAGATCTCAAGGAAAGGTTCCTCTATAAATGGGACCTAAAGAGTATCAAATATCTGGGGGTAAAGATTGGCAGGGACTATGAGGATCTGTTTTCCTTGAATTATTTGCCCTTTCTGCTTAAAACGAGGACAGAACTGGAAAAATGGAGTATTCTTCCTTTGGCTTTACACCAGAGGGTGGAATCTATCAGAATGGTGGTCCTTCCTCGTTTCCTCTATTTAGCCCAGACCCTTCCAATACAGTTAACAGAACCCTTTTTTAGATCATTGCAAAGGAATATATCGGCCTATATATGGGGAAAACAGAAACCTAGGGTTAAGATTTCAGTCTTGCAACTTCCCAGACAGCAGGGGGGCATATCTTTTCCCAACTTCAGGTTATACCACTTAGTTTCCCAAATTAGAATACCACTCTACTGGTTAGACAACAATTATTCAGCCAGATGGAAATCAGTTGAGAACTAGGAGAGGGAAGTTTGGGATGTTCTTCAGACTTTGGTCTCTTTTTCCCCAAAGTCAAAAGATTGAACAAGTTGCAAACCCACTCACACGTTCCACTTTGAGGTCCTGGTTTAGATTGAAGTCACTTCCCGAGTTTAGGGCCTGGAGGTATGCTCTATTTTCCTTGCCCTACCTGGCCTCTTTTGCCCCGGCTAGGCTGGACAAGGGCTATTCTAAATGGCAGAAGAAAGGTCTACACTTGATATATCATTTTATGCCACAAGGGGTAATATTGTCACTTTCGGAGTTGGTGCAAAAGTACGGCATTCAGTACTCTGATAGATTCAGATACTTTCAATTTAGGGACTATATTCATTCGCTCGGAAAGATGAGATGGAGGGAGGGTCCCCTCCCTGAGCTCTTGACCACTTTAATTCATGGGATAGATGGAAGACCCATTCCAGCCCATATTATTTCAATTTTATATAAGGGCTTGCAGTCTCTGATATCCTTGTCGTCATGCTCTCTGAACAAGACTAGGACAGTGTGGGAGAGAGAGATAGGGATTGGAATCCCCTCCACAGCTTGGGAACATTTTTATAAATCAATGTATATGGGCATCAGTTCGGGCCGCTGTAAGGAGTTTGCTTGGAAGGTAGGGGTGAGGTACTTTAGAGCCCCGGTGGTGACACAGAAATATAGTAAACAAAGTGATGCAAGTTGCTGGAGGCAGTGTGGACTCTCCCCCTCCACTCTAGGACACATCTTCTGGTCATGTCGAATCCTGCAGCCTTTTTTGATCTGATTTCATGAAGTCCTCCAACAAATAATCTCTCCAGATATTGAATTAGACCCTCTTTTTTTCTTGTTTGGGGATAACACCCAGTTTAATTGGGACACCCCAACCAGGAAGTTTGTTAATATTGCACTTTTAACTGCCAAAAAAAACATTACTAGAAATTGGATGTCCCCACTGCCCCCAACGTTAGACCAGTGGCACCAAATAATGATAGAGGTGTATAAGATGGAGAAAATGACAGCTACATTAAACAAATCTCTGCACAAATTTGAGAATGTTTGGAAAAAGTGGATAATATATATAACACCATTATGTAATGAGTTTATCCCATGACCTATCAGTAAGTCAATGTGTCTCTCTTCCTAGGGTTGTTGTAAGGACCCTAGGCATTTCACCTTTTTCATTTTGATGTTTTACCAGGGCAACGGGTAAATCACCATGGATTGTAAGATATGAATGCACTCAATGTACTATTGTATGTATAATTTAAGTTCTGTTTAAGTTTCTGTAAATATTATATGTCTGTGCTGTCCTTTTTATGTCCTTCATTGATAAAGTAAAGAATGAGAGTTAAAAAAAAAAAAAGATAGTTGCAGAATATTGCTGTGGAGCCAAATGATTAATTTAACAGACCTTTGCTTTTACTGTTTTAACATGTCTTCTCCTGTTCTCAAATATTTAATTAGTGCTCCCTAGATTTACAGACTACAGACAGATGTGAACACAGTAAAATGATTAATTTAAAGCAGAAGTATGTGTTTGGACTCAAAATATTTCTGCATACAATTTTAATTTTTTTGTTAGCAAAACTTGTTCTGACATCCTAAAATTCATAATCAGTATCTTTTTAATTTCCTTAGATATTTAAAAAAACAGCATCTATAACTTTTTGTAATTAGAAACCTAGAAACAGACTTTGTCAGCAGAAAAGGACCATTAGGCCCATCAAGTCTGCCCCTTGTCCCTGCCTATTCTGAAGCCACGGACCCTAGCTGGTCATAGGTGTCACTCCCTCCTCCATTGTTCTACCTAATATGCCCCTGTGCCTATCCGATGCATGAAGCTTCCCACAGTCTTTGCCCCCACTGCCTCCTCTGGCAGGCTGTTCCAGTCATCCCCAACCCTAAATGTGAAGAAATGTTTCCGCACATCTCTCCTAAACTTTTTCCCTCTTAGCTTCATTGCATGTCCCCTTGTTCTAGTGCCACCTTTTCTCTGAAATGTACCCTCTACCTGCACCTTGTCCACTCCTGTGAGGTACTTGTAGGTTACAGTCATCTCCCCTCTCATTTTCCTCTCTTCCAAGGAGTACATGGTGAGTTCCTGCAGCCTTTCGTTGTATAGCTTCTCATACAACCCCCTCACCATTTTGGTTGTCTTCCTCTGTATCTCTTCCACCCTTTGAATGTCCTTGCAGAGGTGCGACCTCCAGAACTGGACATAGTACTCCATGTGGTGCCTCACCATTGAGCGATACAATGGCAGCACCACCTCTCCTCTTGCTTGAAATCCCTCAGTGCTCCCCATCATCCTGCTAGCCTTTCCCACTGCTTTGTCACACTGCCCAACTACATTGGGGTCTCCTGCCTCTCTTTTCTGAAATAAAAGAAAACATTAAAACTTGCTTCATTGGGCATTTTGGCAGATGCACCAGCATTTTTTCAGGCGGGAGAGACTTGTTGATCCAGCATGGGGAATCCTAAAAAAGATAAAGCCCAGCAGGAGGGAATTGAAAATAAACGTACTCCTGAACCCCCTGCCATGGGGTTTGCTCGGGGCCACCTTGTTTCTGAGGCTACAGACGACGGAGAATAAACTCTACAGAGCATTGGACTAACAATAAATCACCTCATATCCACGGTGGCTGGCCTGGCAGAGAAATTTGACACTTTAACATCCAGAGTCACTATTCTTGAAACTGACATACGTTTTGTAAGAACGGAATCCATTGAGATGCGTAAGTGCTCCAAGGCAGTCCTGGGCGCTACGCTAGTTTGGTGAAAGAAAATACACATTTTGGGTTTCATCTTGAGACCTTAGAAAATCAAGCTCAGGTGGCTAACTTGTGTGTTGTAGGCATGCCAGAGAGAAGCGAGGGTGATCATCTGGGTCTGTTTCTGTGTGAGTGGCTAGTGCAGCAATTGGGCAACCCTTCACAGACTGCAATGTCATGGTACAAAAGGCCTATTGTGTGGCTTGGAGGGATGGCCTGGACAGTTCTGAGGCTGCCTGGGCCATTGTTTTGATACTGGATGGAGCAGGAACAAGGGATTTCATTTTGGCACTTGCCCGACCAGAAAAAAGAACTTTGCTTCAGTTTCCTTTTTCCAGTCTCCTGCTCTTAATGCCACTCCAGAGCCTCAGACCATAAATACCATCCCCGGAGGCTAAACCCTTCAGGCTGCGGCCAGTAAATATGGGCCCCTGAAGAGAAGGCCTACCGGCTCCCCCCACAGAAAACCCTAAGAATCCCCGGGGGACACACAATCCACCAATCTGCACCCCACCGAGTTCCCTTCTGATCACAGGCTAGCACACGTAATAATCCCCAGTTCAGTACTACAGCCCAAGAGGTAAAATGCCACTTTCCCATTCCTCGGAGCAACAGAACAACAATAATCTACAGGCTGAATATGGGCCCGATCAGAGGGGCATTGGAGACTCAGCCGCCCACTCCCGCAGAAGTCCTGATTACCTAACAACAGTAGTTGAGACTACTCCCTCCAGTCCAAGCCCCCTGCTACTGTCCTTCCTGGACACCCAACACAGCCCAAAATCTGTCATTCGTCCCTCCCGGGGCAAAAAAGGAGCAAATACCTGGGACCCAAAGTAGTAAACATGGTCACTGAATGTGCTGTCACCACACCACCTGTTCCACAACGAACGGTCAAAGCGGTAAACTCCATACTCCTCTCAGCTGCATTAGAATATTCCCCCAGTCGCTGGATGTGCTCTCACAATGCCAGCAATTATTCGCCACCGAAAGATTTAAGCGTCAGTTTCCAGCTCGACTCAGCCCAGGCTTCCCGACTCACATAGCCTGTACTCTCACCACGCAGTCTATTCCACAGTGAGCGGTCAGAGCGGGGAACTCCACACAGTCACACTCAGATATTCCCCCAGTCCTAAATGTGCTCTCACCACACCAGCACTTGTTCACGAGTGAGTGGTTAAGGCGGTAATTCTCCTAGCTCAGTTCAGCGGTAATTTCCCAGCTCAATTCAGCCCAGATCTTAGAAACATAGAATTTGATGGCAGATAAGGACCGCTTGGCCCACCCAGTCTGCCCATTTCCCTACCTACTGGATAAGTTGCAGATCCTAGTTAACCAGCAGCCACCTTCTTCCTACCCCCACCCTCTAGAATTGCCCTATGACTGTCCCATGCATGCTTGAATTCCAACACTGTTTTTGACTCCACAACCTCCTCCGAAGGCCGTTCCATGCATCCACAACCTCTCTGTGAAAAATACTTCCTAAATTACCTCTGAGCGCCCCCATCTTCAAATTGTGCCCCTTGTTCTTGCACATCTCTTTTTTGAAAGATGCTACCTCTTGGACTTTGTTGATTCCTTGAGGTACTTGAAAGTTTCTATCATGTCCCCCTCTCTCTCCTTTCCTCAAGGCTATATATTAAGCTCCTTAAGTCTCTCTTCATATGTCTTCCGTGCAGACCCTGCACCATTTTAGTGCCCTCCTCTGGACAGCTTCCATCCTGTCTATGTCTTCTTGAGATTGGGTCTCCAGAACTGCACGCAGTACTCCAGATGGGGTCTCACCAGCTGTCTGTACAGAGGGATAATAACTTCCTGTTTTCACTGGTGATGCCTCCCTTTGCATCCCAGTATCCCCCAGCCCTCCTTGCTGCCCTCTCACATTGCTTGCCCACCTTTAGGTCATCTGATATGACTACCCCAGGTCTCTTTCCATTTTTGTTGTGTTAGTATCTCACCCCATTGTGTACTCTTCCCTGGGTTTTGTTTCCCAGGTGCATTACTGCACTTCTTTGCATTGAATCTAAGCTGCCATACATTTGACCATTCCTCTAACCTTGCCAAGCCCTTCTCATCCTTTCCACCCCACCTTGTGCATCAACTCTGTTGCAGATCTTTGTGTCATCTGCAAAGAGACATACTTTCCTTCCAGTCCCTCTGCAATGTAAACTTATAAAGACATTGAAGAGGACTAGTCCTCTCTGAACTCTGGTACCCACTAGTAACCCCTTTCTTCAGAGTGGACTCCATTTACTATTACTGTCTGTGTCCTATTCTCCAGCCAATTCTTTACCCAGGCTGTCATCTTGGGACTCACTCCCTGGCTGGCTAACTTGTATATTAATCTTTTGTGTGGGACTGTGTCAAATGCCTTGCTAAAGTCTAGGTAGACCATGTCCACAGCCCCTCCTGATCTACTACTTTGGTCACCCAGTCAAGAAATCTATCAGATTCTGTCTGGCATGACCTTCCGCTGTGAATCCATGCTGCCTTGGGTCCTGTGCCCTCTGGCCTCTAGATACCGACAGTTCTTTCCTTCAGAAGTGATTCCATCATTTTCTCTATCACTGAGGTTAAACTAACAAGGTCTGTAGTTTCCTGCTTCTGCCTTGCTCCACTTTTGTGAAGGGAATCACATCTGCCCTCCTCCAGTCCTCGGGCACCACCCATCCTCCATGATTTGTTAAAGAGGGTAGTCAGTGGTGTCACTAGTTCTACCCTTAGTTCTTTTAGAATTCTGGGATGAATCTCATCAGGCCCCATTGCTTTGTCCACCTTCAGTTTTAAGAGTTCTTTCATAACCCTTTCTTCTGTAAATGGGCTGATATCAACTTCTGTATCCAGAGTGCCAGCTCACATAGCCTACCTGACACCGGAATAGCAACTCCAAGCAGCGACTCCACGGATCTCCACTAATTTAGGGTCTAACATACTAAAATGCCAGCCGAATAGACCTAACGGTCTTTCGTGTCAGCTCGTTTGGTCAGCCCCCACCCTGGGAGCTGACCTTGCTGCCCCCCTCGCCTTCTCTGGCTTCTCCCTTCCCAGTTCTGGATATTCTCGCTGCACTGGATTTTGCTTCCAGAACCCTTCCCCTGTACCTGTCCCACTCCTTGTTGAACCCCTCCACCATCTCTGCCTCCACCAGCCCCCTGGGCATCGCATTCCATGGCTCCACTACCCTCTCAGTGAAGTAGCACCTCCTCCTTTCTCCCCTGAATCTTCCTCCCTCCAGCTTCCACCCATGCCCTCTAGTGCCCCTCCTCCTTCCTGCGAAACACCCTGACTGCTCCTCCCCATTTACCCCCTTCATGTACCTGAAGACCTCTATCATGTCCCCCGGTCCCTTCTCTCTTCCAATGTGTACATATTTAGCACTTTGAGCCTCTTCCCATAGGTCCTGTCCCCCAAGCCCCAAATCATTTTGGTTGCCCTCCTCTGGACTCTCTCCAGGAGTTTAATGTCCCTCTTTAAGTGTGGCCTCCAAAACTGCCTGCAGTACTCGAGGTGTGGCCTCACCAAGCAGTTATACAGAGGGAGTATCACTTCCCTCCTTCTGGAGGTGATCCCCCTAGCGATGCATCCCAGCATCCCGTTGGCCTTGGCTGCTGCCCTCCTACAAGCCTCTGAGTTGTTCATCTTGACATCCACCACCACCCCCTGGTCCTTCTCAGCCATCGAGACTTGTAGCATTCATCCGCCCCCGCCCCCGGGTGTACACTTGGCCCGAGTTTGTTGTCTGTTACAGCTATACTGAAGGCAGCTGTAGGATAGATGGTTAAATGATCAAAACTTTGTATAGCAAGGGAGTAAAAACAGCTGAAAACTGGGATGTCTGTTTTGACTGTTTCAGCTTTACTAACAAACGGCAATTGTGGCATAAATGGTTGAGCAGCTGGAACTCCCATATGGCGAGGGAGGACAAGCCAAAAAATCTAACTACTGACCTGAAAAATTTGCTTAAGAACACTAGATTATCTCACTAAAAGGCCCTAACTAAACTAAAACAACTAACTAAAAGCAAACTAAAATAAAAACAAAAACGAATACAGAAAAATACAAATTAAATAACTAAACTCAGACCTCAGGCAGCTCACATATACATCTTGGTTGTGGTACAGAGTGATTCTGTAAGTGAACTGATTCCCAAGACTATAGAGCACCCTGGGGAGTTATTAAGGGTTTTGTAAATTTTAGGTAGCAGGTATAAACTCTAACAGGGTATGGTACAGTTAGATTAGTACAACTTTCAACAGAAATAATGCCAAACTCTAAACTCTGTTGTAGGAAGAAATCAAAGTCACCCTCGAATTGTGTATTCAAATCAATTTTTAGGCCGACATAATAATCGTTATTTGACAATTGTCTGACTGCTTCATTGCAGTACATGTCTCTATCAAGAATATCAATTTCTCTCCCCTTGTCTGCCGATTTGATAATCAGTGCCACATTACTTCGCAATTCCTCCATTGCTGTCTTTTCCTGAGATGAAATATTGGAATAATAATGACATGGGAAAGGGGTCCCATCCACCAATTCTTTCATTAGTGCTAGTTCGAAAGTCAGTACTGCCGCATTATAAGGTGGAACAAATGTAGAGGCTTTCCTGAGTAAAGGTGTCAGTGGAATTGTATCATCATTTTTTTTAACTGTCTTTATACTCCTCTTTCCAGCTCCTGGACTCTCTCCAGTGGGTTGCTTGGCATGACCATCTCCCGCCTACGTGAAGTCCTCCAGACCTACCTCTGACTTCACCCACTCCACCGCAACCTGACCATTCAACCTCTCGGCTCTGAGTCTCCTGAGGTGGGACCACCGACTCCTTCTGGAGCCCTATCTAGAATCTGATCGAGCGACCAGGCATGGAGGAGAACCGGAGGCAGACTGGAGGGGCCCAGCATTGGGCGTGGGGGCCGCCCACTGAACCCACCTTCACCTACCGGGTACAAGGGCCAGTTTCCTTGTTCCGTCCCCTGGCACAGATGTGCAGTGGCATCAGCATGCAGAGGGAGCGCATTTGCCTCCTCCCGCAAACATCAGTCCCCATTGGCTGTCCCCACCTAAGGTGTGCCTCCTAGCCTCTACCAGGAGCCACTACCAGGTGGGGAATCCCCGGAACCCAACCCAGGAGAAGAGAGCAGTCCTTCAGATGCACAATACTCTCCTCTCCCTGCCGACCTGAGTCTGCTCCCGAACCTGGGTTGCCGGCATGGTGCGAGTTGTGGCATCCAGTGCTGTGTTTATTCTCTGGGGTTTGACCACCTCAATGTAGACTGCCAAATTTGTAAAAGTTTTCCCAAAGCTACCCTGGATAAGAGAGTAGGTAGACTGAGGGAAAGGGAAACCGAGAAGTCCGCTGACCCCGATGGCCAGCCTGGTTCATAGAAACATAGAATTTGACGGCAGATAAGGACCGCTTGGCCCACCCAGTCTGCCCATTTCCCTACCTAATGGATAAGCTGCAGATCCTAGTTAACCAGCAGCCTACTTCTTTCTGCCCCAACCCCCTAAAATTGCCTTATGACTGTCCCATGCATGCTTGAATTCCACAACTGTTTTTGACTCCACAGCCTCCTCAGGAAGGCCGTTCCATGCATCCACAACCCTCTCTGTGAAAAAATACTTCCTTAAATTACCTCTGAGCCGACCCTCCTCTATCTTCAAATTGTGCCCCCTTGTTCTTGCACACCTCTTGTTTTGAAAGATGCTACCCTCTTGGACTTTGTTGATTCCCTTGAGGTACTTAAAAGTTTCTATCATGTCCCCCCTCTCCCTCCTTTCCTCTGAGGCTATACATGTCGCTCCTTAAGTCTCTCTTCCTTATGTCTTCCCGGTGCAGACCCTCTATTTTAGTTGCCCTCCTTTGGACAGCTTCTATCCTGTCTATGTCTTTACTGGAGATTGGGTCTCCAGAACTGCACAATACTCAGATGGGGTCTGACCAGCTGTCTGTACAGAGGATAATAACTTCCTGTTTTCTACTGGTGATGCCTCCCCTATGCATCCCAGTATCCCCCAGCCCTCCTTGCTGCCCTCTCCATTGCTTGCCCACCTTTGGGTCATCTGATATGACTACCCCCAGGTCCCTTTCCATTTTGTTGTTGTTAGTATCTCACCCCCATTGTGTACTTTTCCCTGGGTTTTGTTTCCCAGGTGCATTACCTGCACTTCTTAGCATTGAATCTAAGCTGCCATACATTTGACCATTCCTCTAACCTTGCAAGTCCCTTCTCATCCTTTCCACCCACCTTGTGCATCAGCTCTGTTGCAGATCTTTGTGTCATCTGCAAAGATATACTTTTCCTTCAGTCCCTCTGCAATGTCGCTTCTAAAGACATTGAAGAGGACTGGTCTTAATACTGAACCTTGCGGTACCCCACTAGTAACCCCCCTTTCTTCAAAGTGGACTCCATTTACTATTACGTTCAGTTTCAACCGAACCAGAAGGAGTACCCTCTGACCAGGGCGAAACTTCTTTGGGCAAAAGGAGAACCGATTCTGAGGAGTCGATTCCGGTTAAAAGAAAAAGAAGGGATAAATCATCCGGTTTGGATCTACAAGTTCTTTCTCTGACCGCTGATGAGATAGCCAAAGTGATAAGGATAGTTCAGTCGCTAACCTCGGTTCCGGCCGAACCGGCACCATCGGTTAGGGACTCGGTTCGGTCGGTTCCCCCGGTTCCGGATTACACTTTAGAAGAATTTTATGAATCAGAGGAGGAGGAGGAGGGAGAGTATGAAGATAATGATGATGATGGTGATTATGAAAGTCTGGATGTGCCTATCGACCCGGACATCTCCCAAGACAGACCTTCAGGTGTTTCTCCTCCTAGGCTTTCTGAGTCCCCTTCCCACTTTATGTTTTACAAAAGGTGGCTGAAACCCTCCAGCTTCCTGTGGAAGAAGCAGTAGAGGATCAGGAGGACCTGATTTTGTGAAATGATGGACATCTCAGAGTCAGGAGACTGTCTATTCCCTCCATAAATCTTTTGAAACAGACATTTAAAATTTTAAAACTCCTAATTCCATACCTCCTGTGGACAGAAGAATGGACAAGAGGTATACTCTTTCGAGGCTCAGACAGGAGTTCCTTTCCCAGCAATGCAGCCATGTTGGAGTAGTGCAGGCTACTGCCTGTGATAAGGCAAATATTCCCTTGGCTTCACACACCCCAGACAAGGACTCCAGGAGGATTGACGCCATGGCAAAGAAACAGTACATGGCAGCATCTTTGGGACTCAGGCAGGCTAATTATATGGTCTACACAGCTAGATACCAGAAGTCCAGGTGGGACACTGTGATGGCTTTAGCTAAACAGGCCCCTGACCAGCTTGCCAAGGAGCAGGAGCGGGTGGCTGTGGATGGGATTGAGGCATCCGAGGTGCAATTTCATGCTGCTGTGGACTCCAATGATGTTTCATCTAGAGTCATGGCTACATCTGTGGCCCTTCGCAGGATGGCTTGGCTCAGGTGTACTAGCCTGTCACAGGATACCCAGGCTAAGGCCATGGATTTTCCTGTCATTGGTAATTCTCTGTTTGGGGAGCAGACAGATAATTACATGAAAAAGATGGATGAGTACAGGACCACACAGGGTGCTCAGGCCAAAGAAACAAGCTACTCCTCAGAGGCAGCATTCAGGGGCAGGGGCAGGCCTTTTCATAGGCCTTTACTAGCCCAGGCCTCCTCTTCTGCTTTTGCTCAGAGGGGTTCTTTAGAGGAGAGGCAGACGGGGTATGAGCAGGCCTGCTCACCCTCAGCCTAAAGCCCCTGCCAAGCAGACACCTGATGGGTCTGCGGCCGATTCTCCACTACCTGTAGGGGGCAGGCTGGCTTACTTTGTCCAGGACTGGAAGTCTTTAACATCAGACAAGTGGGTCCTGGAAGTAGTAAGCCAGGGACTGGTTCTCAGCTTCAAAAATTTCCCAAGATGAGAACCAGATCCTTTCCACCTGCAAATCCTTCAGAGGCCCTTGCCCTAGAGGCAGAGGTTTCTTCCTCTTGGCTCTCAGAGCCATAGAAAGGGTTCCTACCTCACACGGGCAAAGATTGTACTCCAGGTACTTCCTAACCCCCAAAAGACAGGAGAATGGCGGCCCATCCTGGATCTGAGATATCTAAACAAGCACCTTTTAAAGCCAAAATTCAAAATGGTGACTCTGGGAATAATTCTGCCTCTCTAAGGCCAGGGACTGGCTAGCCTCCTGGACCTCAAAGATGCCTATTTTCACATTCCCATCAGGTGCTCCCACAGAAAGTACCTCAGGTTCGAGTTGCCCTCAGGCCACTATCAATTCAGAGCAATGCCCTTTGGTCTAACATCAGCCCCAAGGGTGTTCACAAAGTGCCTGGCAGTAGTGGTTGCTTTCCTAAGGAGAAAAAAGATCTCCATCTTTCCATACCTGGACGACTGGCTCATAGTGGGTCAGTCTCCAGACCAAGTCAAGTCACATCTGCAGATAACTCAGCAACTGCTCACTTCCTTAGGGTTCCTCCTAAACCTTCCAAAGTCAGTTCTAGAGCCAGTACAGCTCCTCACCTTTATAGGGGCAGAGCTGGATACAATAAGAGCAAAGCCTTCCTTCCTGGACAGGGCAAGGACACTAATAGAACTGGCCTCTTCTTTCACCCTTCAGGTGTCTCGACCAGCAAGGCACTTTCTGCAGCTCCTGGGCCACATGGCAGCCTCTACAGCAGTGGTCCAGGGGCAAGATTTCAGATGAGGGACATTCAGTTCCACTTGAGAACCTTCTGGTCCCAGAGAAAGGATTCCCTGACCAAACTAGTCCCAGTGACTCGAACCCTGATCCAGGCTTTGCAATGGTGGCAGGATCAGGACAATTTAAACAAGGTCTGTTGTCACTCAGTCTCATTCTTTTCGTCACAGATGCCTCCCTCTTGGGCTGGGGAGCCCACTTGGGGATCTTACCACCCAAGGGCTGTGGTCACCTCAAGAATCTCTGCTTCACATCAATCTCTTGGAACTCAGAGCAGTGTTTCTGGCACTGCAAGTTTTTTCCAAATCTGTTCAGAACAAGGTAGTCCAGATCAGAACAGACAATACCACCACAATGTGGTACATCAACAAGCAAGGGGGCACTCGGTCTACGGCCTTGTGCACAGAAGCAATGAAGTTGTGGTCTCTGGCCTATTCCCTGCAAACTTCTCTCAGAGCAGTTCACCTGCCAGGGAAGGACAATATCCTGGCAGATGCTCTCAGCAGGATATCTCAGGGCCACCACGAATGGTCCCTGGATCCCCTAGTTTTGAAGGTGATTTTCTCAAGATGGGGCACTCCACAGATAGATCTTTTTGCAGCCCCAGACAATCACCAACTTCCTCTCTTTTGCTGCAGACCCCCAGTGTTGGGCTCAGTCCCCCTGGATGCTCTGGTTCTCAATTGGGAAGGAAGTTCCTGTATGCTTCCCCTTCCCTCTCTGTTCAAGGTACTAGTCAAGATCAGGTCTCAACCCTGCAAAGTGATTCTGATTGCTCCAGACTGGGCCAGACAGCCCTGGTACCCACTGTGTGCTTGTGTCCTTAGCAGTCCACCTTCCCTGTCTCTTCCAGGAATTACAACCTGTTGACATCCTCTCAGGGAGGGTTTGGTATCCGAATCTCAAATCTCTCATCTCAAGGCCTGGCTCTTGAAGAGTTAGAGTTTGCTGATCTGCACCTCTCTCAAGGTGTTCTGGATATTCTAAAGGCTTTCAAAGCCTTCCACCAGAAAGACTTACAACTCAAATGGAAAAGGTTCACTATTTGGTGCTCTGATAAGCATATTTCTCCAGAATCGCTGGGTTGCCTACAGTCCTGGACTATATGGTTCATCTCAATGGCTTGGGACTCAGACCAGCTACACTCAAAGTACATTTGGCAGCTGTTTCTGCTTTTTTGTCAGTAGGCAAGCCCTCTTCTCTTTCAGCCCATCCTGTATTTTGCAAATTCTTCAAGGGATTGTTGCACACCAATCCCCCTTCAGGGACCCTGCTCCTGCTTGGGACCTTAATGTTTGCATTGCTCAGCTTATGCAACCCCCCTTTGAGCCTTTGTCCTCTGCAGAGCTTAAGTACTTGACTTGGAAAACTGTGTTTTTGGTAGCCATTACCTCTGCCAGGCGCATCAGTGAATTGCAAGCCCTGTCAGTGGAGCCTGATTTCATCTCTTTCCATAGAGATAAAGTGGTCCTAAGAACTAACAGGAAGTTTTTACTGAAGGTGGTTTCAGATTTCCACCTTAATCAGTCTGTGTCTCTTCCTGTTTTCTTCACTGACCATTCCTCCTCTGGAGAGGGAGGCTGCACAGCCTGGATGTAAAAGGGCCCTTAGCTACTACATAGGCGCACCAAGGGTCACAGGTTTGACTCCTCCAATTGTTCCTCACTTATGGGGAGGTCGGTAAGGAAAACCTGCCACTAAAGATCTATTGCCAGGTGGATTGTCTCTTGTATACAATTCTGCTATGAAAAATTGGTAGAATCCCACCTCAGGCCTGAGGGCTCACTCTACTAGAGGTACAGCTGCTTCCTGGCTGCTGCCAGGGATATTCCTATCTTAGAGATTTGTCAAGCAGCCACCTGGAAAACAGTCCATACTTTCACCAAGCATTACTCTCTGGATATCCAGGCTAGGAGTGATGCTCGGTTTGCATCAGCAGTACTTCAAGCCTATTCCCAAAGTAGGTTCTGTCCCTCCTCCATGGAGGTACTGTTTATAGTCTGCAATAGTCAGAATACAGCAAGACTTCATGTTGTTTGAAGAAAAAATTACTCACCTTAGTAATGTTGTTTCTTCTAATGGAGTCTTGCTGTATTCTGACCTCCCCCGCCTCCCCTCTCAGAACCTGGTTTTTGGGATGTGGGTGGGCAGGAGCAGTGTTGGCACCTAGAGGTGCCCTTTTCTCACCCTCCTTTATTTTGGGTGTGTGTTTTGTTTTTTGGGTTTCCTGACTTGAGTCTTTGCTTTGAACCAAAAAACCTTTTTATCAAATTTAGTTGCCAGTTGGCTAGTGTGAGTTTACAGTTTCCACACAGAACTCCCAGTGAGTATAGCTCGTAAAGATCTGACGGTTGGGGTTCAAACAACAGCAGACAGAGGCTTCAACCGAGCTCGAGCTCAGCGTTCCATGCCTTGCATGGAAAGTTAACTCTTTGTTCTCCGGAGCAGTTCAAGGGTTGGAGATCACTGCAGTAGTCAGAATACAGCAAGACTCCATTAGAAGAAAAAACATTACTAAGGTGAGTAATTTTTTCATATGTCCCGACAATAACTTTTGCCAATTCTCCGCAGAGATTTCCCTCCCCAGATCTCTACTCCACTGTTGTTTTACCTTCTAAGTATAGTCCGGTCATCCCTGTTTCCTAATCTTTGCAGCTTTCCCAATAAACCCCTTGGGGTCCATTTGTGCTCCCAATATCACTAGTTCTACCGAATCCCACCCCTGTCCCCCTGGCTTCTCTCTCTCTCTCTCTCTATTCTACCCATGAACGCTTTCACCTGGAGGTATCGAAACACCTGCTGCCCCTGTAAGCTCAGTTTCTTTTTAATGTCCTCTAACGGAAGCAGCATCCCCCTTCCAATCATACTACCCACACATTTTATCCTCTTCTCCCATTCCCTAAATCCTCATCCTCTAACCCCGGTAAACTTAGTTCTAAACTACCGGCATAAGTATAATTTCCCCTTTAATTATCCCTCTCTCCTTCTTTAACATCTCCCAAGCATCCAAAGGTCATTCCCCCCAGCGGATTCGGCTCCCCTGGCTTCTATATGCCTTTGGTCCCTTACTGTGCAGGTAGGCCGATAACCGCCCCATGCATCCCTCCTGCTCCAGCATCACCCAACTTGCTACTTCTGGCCTGAATACCCAATCCGCAATATACCTCTGCTGGATGGACAAATAGTAATTTAGCAGGTATGGGAAATTGAGACCTCCCTTAGCCACCTCCGCCTTAAGTCTTTGGAGCCGCATTCTTGGCCTTTTCCTTCTCCATATAAACTGAGCAAATACCTTTTCCAATTTATCTACGTCCCTCCGTGTGATTCGCATAGGTAGCATCTGCATAGGGTACATTATTCTAGGCAGGACATTCATTTTTAATACGTTTATCCGCCCCAACCAAGATATTGGCGACTGCATCCACCTTCTGAGGCCCGATTCTATTGTTTTAATCAGGGGAGCATAGTTCAAGTCATATAAAGAACCTATTGTTCTTCCCACATTGATACCAAGGTACTTAATACTTGCCGATTTACATTGTATACCCCATCGTTAGTCATCTATTTCCTGTTTGGGGAAGCATAACATTTCTGATTTGTTCAAATTTATTTTATAGCCGGAGAACTCCAGAAAGCTCTCCACTAGTTGCAGAAGTGACATCATGGATACCTCCGGCTCCCTCAGGAACACCAACATATCGTCTGCATATAATGCGACTTTGTGTTCAGTGTTGTCCGTCCCTCTCACCCACCGAACCCCTTGACACTGCCTAATCGCTGCCGCCAATGGTTCCAACACTAAGGCAAATAATAGTGGCGAGAGTGGGCAGCCCTGCCTTGTTCCCCTTTCCAATTTAAAGGGGGCCATAGGGGTTCCATTAACTGTAACACTGGCCCGTGGGGAGCGGTACATTGCTCTGACCCACCGTACATATGGGTCACCCAGACCAAAACGGTCTAACACCTCAAAGAGGTATTCCCACTCTACCCTGTCAAAAGCCTTTTTAGCATCCATTGATATGACATATGTTTTCCCCACATCCTGACCCGCCTTCCAGACCACATTAAGTAATCTACGTACATTATGATACGAGAACCTTCCCTTAATAAACCCGGTCTGGTCTGGGTGAACCAGCGATGGCAGGTATTCCTCCAACCTCAGAGCTAACACTTTGGCCAGAATCTTAAGATCTCAATTCAGTAAGGCAATTGGCCTATACGAGGCACAATCCAGGGGATCCCTGCCCCCTTTTGGAACCAGACATATCGCAGCATCGTAACATGTTTCTGGGAGATACGGTACCTCCTGCCCCTCTTCCACCTTGAAAACCTCACTTAGCGTCTCTGCCATCGGGTTCGCTTAGTGCCTTATAAAATTTTATAGGAAACTGGCCCGTCCACTGCGCTTTCCCCACCTGGAGCCTTCCAATCGCTTTTAGTATTTCTCCCTTTGTCAAGGTTTGGCCCAAACATTTTCTTTGCTCCTCCGTGAGACTAGGTAGATTAATCTTATCCAGAAAACCCTGCATACTCTATTTCTCCCCGGCCCCCTCCGCCTATACAGGTGAGCATAAAATTCGCGAAAGCGCTCTCTCATCTGTTTCTCCCCTCGCTGCACCCTACCCTTCTTATCCTTGATCCCTGTTAATTTAACTGGGCATCTCCCTCCCTTCATTAATCTTACCAACAGTGGGCCCAGTTTATTGGCCCATTCAAACACCTGTCTCTTACAATAGAACCAAGAGGTTCGAGCCTTCCCCCTTACCAGGGAATTTAATGCCTCTCTTGTAACCATCAACAAACGCTCCACTTGCCCCCTCTCTCCCCCAGGAACCCGCTTTTCCAACTCCTTTAACTGCCTCTCCAGCCCTTGCCTTTTGTCCCGTCTCTCCTTCTTAATTCTGGCCATGTATGCTATTATAAAGCCTCTAATAAAAGCTTTTCCAGCATCCCAATAAACTGCCCCATCCACCTCTGTGCCCCCATTAGTCTCCCTGTATAATTCCCACTGCGTTTTCAGGTATTCCCGAAAATACTTATATTGGAGCATATACATAGGGAACTTCCACTGCAGCCTTATATCTCTTTCCTCCTGCATATGGAATCTGCCCACCACCATAGCATTATCCGATATGTGAATGGGGCTATGCGAGACGTCTATAACCCTTCCATGCCAAGCCCTAGGTATCAGGATATAATCTAACCTTGTTGTCCATGTTCTATGCGGGTTGGAATAAACTGTGTATTCCTGAGCCCCCGGATATGCCATCCGCCAACTATCTACTAGGTCCAACTCTGACATCCCAACCCTCCATTGAACCACTGCCTCCGGTGTTCGCCCTTACCCTCTGAGTGATCCAATATGGGATCTAAAGTACTGTTGAGGTCACCTCCCAGAATTAAACTTGGGAATTGCTCTCTGGTAATCGGGTCCACTAACCTCAGGAAGAACTGCGGATCAAACTGGGCCAGGGCATACACATTCCTCAATGTAATTAACTCCCCATAACGCTTCCCTATCAAAAATATATATCTACCCTTCCTACTATCCTTTACAATTCGATGGACCTCTAGTGGCAGGTTCTTATTCACGAGGATGGCCACCCCTCTCATACGGGATGAGTAAGAGGATGCAAAGCATCTACCCACCCAACCTCGCGCCAGCTTTGCGTGTTCCGCATCCGTCAGGTGCGTTTCTTGCAATAACGCAGTCTGCGCCCCCTTTTTTAGCAGCACAGCCAGCAGCATGGTGCGTTTAATCGGGTTTGCAATCCCCTTCACGTTCTAAGACACTACCACCATTTCCTGCTTATTAGTCATCTAATTATGTCATATGTTCCTCATGTCCATCCATTACTTTCCCCATGTTCTCTCTCCATTCCCCCACTCCCTTTGTCCCATCATTGTCTTCCCATCCACAGGCCCCTGTTAACCTTCGTTTTGTATGAAGTGCATCTGTCAACAAATAGTATAAAAAAAAGTTAAACAGTTCAACTATATACACAATAACAAGAACAGCATTCCCTCTGTAAGGTCTTTTCTGACACCTTCTTTTCCCTCCCTTTTGCCCTCCCTCTGTTCCCATCTTTAGTTTCCCTTTAACACACTCCGTTCTATACTAGGTTTCTTCCCCCCTCTTTGACACTAATTGCAAAATCCGCATAAGTGTCCACCATAAACCCATAGACATGTGCCCCCGCCTGCTTTTCCTGAGAGCAACTCCCATCTTTATCAAACCTGTTTCTATTCAGTCGAGTACAGGAACTGTCATCTTGCAATGGAGAGTGGCCGAAAAACACGAAGAGGTCGTCCAAGAGCAGACTGGCAAGCAGGCATCACCCCACCTTCAGAATCCTTTCCTCCCAGTATTCGCCAAACATCCCCCAAGGCCAGCAGGAAGACCCCCAATTCGCATTCATATTCATTCCATAATCATCATAGTTCATCCACCTCCTTCTTCCCATTCCCATCTATTTGCAGTACCATCCAGACAGTGTGGCATTGTCAATCCCTTCGAATTCCTTTCCACCCATACATTCACCAGACACCTTCGAGGCCCTCGGAGGATCTCCTCCCAAATTCATGTTCTCTCTCGTATTCATCGTGGTCTGCCCTTCTCCCCTTATACCCATTCCCAACTATTGCAGCACCCCACAAACAGAGTGGCACCTTCAGTCTCTTCAGCGTTGTTTGACTGCTTCCCCAATGTGGCTGTGAATATTTCACTGGCACAGATCTGACACATTCTCTCCTGCGCCATCAAATCTCCCTCTCTTATCCCCCCCCCGGCCCTCACAGTACTTGCTATCATGTCCTCAAAGTTCTGATTATCCATTTTACATATTCCTCTCAGTGCAACCTACCCCACGAGGCCCGGCCGCTGGTCAGTGCTCTGTGCCATTTCCCCTTCCCCCATCCTCTGCCAGACATAGCCTCCCGGTTCACTCGTTCGCTGCCCCAGTCGCCATCTCTCCCACATTACTAAAAGGAAGAAGAAGTGGAGAACAAGCAAAACACATTTCCCCTGCCCCCCCATGCATCCTTATGTCTCAGTAACATCATCATAATTTCCCTGAATTGTCCAGCACTGTGTGTCTTTTTCATAATCCCAAGTAACTCACTGGTCCCAGCTTCACCCATTCATCTTCTTCTGTAGCTATGCGATGAATTGCTCAGCCTTACACGGTTCCCAAAAAGAGTAGGTCGCTCCTTCGTGCTTTATTTTCAGTACCGCTGAGTACACCATAAAGTTCTCGATTTTAAGATTCCGTAGCTGGGCCATCAGTCCATTGACGGCCTTCTTCTGTGTAACAGCCTCTAGCCAGTGAGCTTGGGAAATATATAGGCGTTACCCTGGTATTCCAACGTTCCTGCTTCTCGATATGCTCTGAGGTTGCCTCTATCTTGATATGAATGGGCGGATAATAACTTGTAGGTGGGGCATCCCCTGGAACTGGGCATTACAGCTGATCGCCCTTTCAACTTAAATTTCCGATTTTTGGCTGCAGCCCCAGCAACTCTGGCAAAGTCTTTGCACAAAAACTCAGCACATCGCCCTTTTCTACTCCTTCTGGTAACCCTCTGAGCCTTAAATTTAACGTTCCGTAGTAATTTTCCTGATAGTCCATCGCATCTTTCAACTCTTCCAGCTCCTTTTGTAAGTGCATTACTTGGCTCGGCACTTCCCCTGTATCATCTTCCAGCCGTGATATTCTCTCCTCAGCTTCTGCAATCCTGTTCATATGAGCTGCTTGCTGCTCTAATATTTCTTGCAGCTTAAGATCTGTCTTGCCCTCAAGCTTAAGTAATCTGGGTTCTAAGGCCGCTATCACTTGGCCCGTCACCTCGAGGCCCAGAGCTCCAGTTTCAGCTGCTGACAACGAGATTACCCCCATGCTTTCACCCGCAGCAAAGGCCGCAGGGGTCGCCGCTTTCTTGCCAGCCTTTCCAGTTTGCCTCTGGCTTTTCCCACCTCCTGCCACCAAATATTTCTCCATTCTACCTTCCAACACGTGCTGCACCTGCAAAATTTTCCGTACCAGGTCGATTGTTTAATTAATTTTACTTTTAATTGCCCGTCGAGACAGAACGGTGTAAAGGCACGTCTATTCTCTCAGCCACTCATTAGCGCCCCCCTGCCGACCTTTTTATGATCTAGGAAACACACCTTTCGAATGACTAACACAAAAAGCTAAGCTGGGGAGGGCAGTATAAAGTTTATGCCTTCTTCCACCCTGGAGGTCGTCGTGGGGGGCCGGCCATCCTGGTCCCTGCTTCCACACCATTAGAAGTAACCCAGTCCTGTATGGACAACCAAGGTCGATTTGTTATTTAACAGGGGACACTATACTCTCAGGAGGTAATGTTGTTGAGTGTTTATCTCCTACCCATGTCGAAACCTTCGGCTGTCCAACATTTGATGGCACGGATTATGAATCTCCTTCGGGGGCAACTAATTTTGAAGGGGATTTAAACATAACTATGTCTCCTCACTTAGACAGCTCCAATCCCCACCAAAGGCGCCGATCAGGCACAGATAAATACCTCAAAAACACAATGGACCATCTGGGTATAATAGATGTTTGGCGCCGCCTATTTCCTTCGAACCCGGGTTTTACTTTTTTCTCGAATAGACACCACACTTATTCCAGACTAGATTATTTTTTGGTAACCTGTGAACACCTTTGTCTGATCCAGGATATCACTATAAACCTTGTGGTTCTCTCGGACCATCACCCTCTCATCCTTAGATTGGATTTGGGAAGGAAGAAAAAACAAACACTGTTGCACTTTAATTCAATTTTACTAAAAGACAAGCAGTGTGTGGAAAACATCAAGAAACGCATCCCCCCCCCTTTTTTTTTCTTCAAAATGCCTCTCCAGAGATTTCAGAGGCCTTGGTTTGGGATGCCTTTAAGGCTACGGGGGCACTGTAAAGTATGCCTCCAGGAGACGGCAGGAGTTAGAATCTAAATGCACATCCTTTATGGAACATTTAAGAACCTACCAGCTATTATATACAGAAGAGGACCGAGCTGTCCAACAAAAGATTCGAGAGACTAAGGCAGAAATCCAAAAACTAATGGATACCAAGATTCAACAGTCCCTTCTCTACCTAAAACAGACCAGATATGAGGTAAGATCTTGGGGCGCTCACAGACTGGCCCACCACCTTCGGGGACAAAAGGGCTCCTTAGCTGTCTCAAAGATCAAAGACCCAATCTCTGGGAAGCTATCACACAGGGAGGCGGATATTACCCACTGCTTTGTTAATTTCTACCAACACCTATATCACGGGGATGACCCATCTACCCCTGAGGAGAGACTGTCTTTCTTGAAAAACCTCCCCTTCCCCCTGTCTTACTGCAGCCCAAAGGGGCTTACTAGAATCCCCTATTACATCTGACAAAATCTTTAAGTGCATTAAATCTCTTGTCCCACTGCTGTCCGGGACCCAGCGGGTTCCCGGCCGAGTGGTACAAGATGTTTAAGAATGAGATCTCCCCCAAGTTGCTTTCTACATTTAGAGAGGTGGCAGAGGGTTTCCCTCCCCCTTCTGGGCCTACGCCACTCTGGCTACCCTATTAAAACAAAACAATGACCCCACTAACCCCTCCTCTTATCGCCCGATTTCAATCCTTAACACAGATTATAAACTTTTCACGGCTATTTGGGCATCTCGATTGGAGAGGATTCTGCCCTGTCTAGTCCATAAAGACCAATCCGGCTTTTTCCAGAATAGAAACACCTCAGACAGTATCCGTAGGACTTTAATACTCACTGAATACATCCAGGACCAGCAGATCCCTGTGGTGGTTTTTAACCTGGACGCGGAGAAGGCCTTCGACAGGGTGTCCTGGCTATTCTTATGGGATGCCCTGTTGAAGTTCCATTTTCCAGAATTCCTAAAATGGCTGAGGAACCTTTATGCTGCTCCTAGGGCAAATGTGAGGGTCAATGGAGAAACATAGAAACATAGAATTTGACTGCAGATAAGGACCGCTTGGCCCACCCAGTCTGCCCATTTCCCTACCTGATGGATAAGCTGCAGATCCTAGTTAACCAGCAGCCTACTTCTTCCTACCCCCACCCCCTAGAATTGCCTTATGACTTTCCCATACATGCTTGAATTCCACCACTGTTTTTGACTCCACAACCTCCTCCTGAAGGCCGCTCCATACATCCACAACCCTCTCTGTGAAAAAATACTTCCTTAAATTACCTCTGAGCCCCCATCTTCAAATTGTGCCCCTTGTTCTTGCACACCCCTTTTTTTGAAAGATGCTACCTCTTGGACTTTGTTGATTCCCTTGAGGTACTTGAAAGTTTCTATCATGTCCTCCTTTCCTCGAGGCTATACATATTAAGCTCTTTAAGTCTCTCTTCATATGTCTTCGGTGCAGACCCTGCACCATTTAGTTGCCCTCCTCTGGACAGCTTCCATCCTGTCTATGTCTTTAGATTGGGTCTCCAGAACTACCGCAGTACTCAGATGGGGTCTCACCAGCTGTCTGTACAGAGGGATAATAACTTCCTGTTTTCTACTGGTGATGCCTCTCCTATGCATCCCAGTATCCCCCAGCCTCCTTGCTGCCCTCTCACATTGCTTGCCCACCTTTAGGTCATCTGATATGACTACCCCAGGTCCCTTTCCATTTTGTTGTTGTTAGTATCTCACCCCCCATTGTGTACTCTTCCCCTGGGTTTTTGTTTCCCAGGTGCATTACCTTGCACTTCTTAGCATTGAATCTAAGCTGCCATACATTTGACCATTCCTCTAACCTTGTCAAGTCCCTTCTCATCCTTTCCACCCCACCTTGTTGCAGATCTTGGTGTCATCTGCAAAGAGACATACTTTTCCTTCTAGTCCCTCTGCAATGTCACTTATAAAGACATTGAAGAGGACCGGTCCTAATACTGAACCCTGCGATACCCCACTAGTAACCCCCCTTTTTTCAGAGTGGAATCCATTTACTATTACTCTGTGTCCTATTCTCCAGCCAATTCTTTACCCAGGCTGTCATCTTGGGACCCACTCCCAGGCTGGCTAACTTGTATATTAATCTTTTGTGTGGGACCGTGTCAAAATGCCTTGCTAAAGTCTAGGTAGGCCATGTCCACAGCCCTTCCCTGATCAACTACTTTGGTCACCCAGTCAAAGAAATCTATCAAATTTGTCTGGCATGACCTTCCCGCTGTGAATCCATGCTGCCTTGGGTCCTGTGCCCCTCTGGCCTCTAGATACTCGACAATTCTTTCCTTCAGAAGTGATTCCATCATTTTCCCTACCACTGAGGTTAAACTAACAGGTCTGTAGTTTCCTGCTTCTGCCTTGCTCCCACTTTTGTGAAGGGGAATCACATCTGCCCTCCTCCAGTCCTCGGGTACTACCCCATCCTCCCATGATTTGTTAAAGAGGGTAGTCAGTGGTGTCACTAGTTCTACCCTTAGTTCTTTTAGAATTCTGGGATGAATCCCATCAGGCCACATTGCTTTGTCCACCTTCAGTTTTAAGAGTTCTTTCAGAACCCTTTCTTCTGTAAATGGGCTGGTATCAACTTCTGTATCCAGAGTGTTTCTACTGTTTGTTTTAGGTACCTCCCCCTCTTCTTTTGTAAATACTGAGCAAAAATATTTGTGTAGTATCTCTGCCTTTTCACAGTTTATTAAGCCTCACTATCCCTCCCTTGGTCTTCCTTCGCTCCCTGATGTACCTATAAAAGGTTTTATCCCCCTTCTTAACTGAGTTGGCTATCTTTTCCTCGGTTTGGGCCTTTGCTGTTCTGACTGCCTTCCCAGCTTCCTTTTGCTTTAACTGATATAGTTCTCTGTCCTGCTCCTTCTGTGATTCCTTGTACTTTCTGAATGCTTTCTTTTTCTCTTGAACCTTCACTGCCACTTCCTTTGAGAACCATAGTGGAGGGGTATTTTCCCCCTTTATCTTATCTTGGGGCACACAGCAGGGTTGCCCCCTCTCCTCTTTTATTTGCCCTTTATATGGAGCCGTTGAGAATGGCCCTTAGAGCGTCCCCCAAAATAGAAGGCATCCCACTAGGCCAACAGCAATATAAAGTTAGTATGTTTGCTGAAGATATCCTCCTAACCCTTCTCTCTCCAGACACATCCATTCCAGCAGTCTGGCAAATCCTCAAGAAATATGAAGCTATAGCAGGTTTTGAACTAAACATTACAAAATCAGAAGCCCTCCTTTTTAGTTTTTCTCCAACGAACACTCTTCGTCGCCTCTTCCTCTTGAAATGGAGATCCACGAAGATAAAATACCTAGGTATCCATATCCCATTGAATTTGGGGGTAATGGAGCTGGTTAATTTTGAGCCACTTACCATTGCTATACAAAAAGACCTAGGGAGATGGTCATCTCTTCCTCTGTCATTTTTTTCAGTGGATTGAAACTATCTGCATGAATGTACTGCCTCGGCTCTCATACCTTTTTCAAAGTATCCCTTACTTCCTTTCACCCTTTTATTTTAAATCTTGGGATAAAATGCTTTCCAAATTTATATGGAGTAAACAAAGTGCTAGAATCCATCTTTCCATTCTCAAATTATCTGCGGTGCAAGGGGGAGATAATTTACCTAATCTTAAACTTTTGCCCAGGCGTCTTTTTTTCATACCCTTATCCTTTGGTTGACCGATAGTTATTAGGCACCCTGGAAATCACTGGAGTTCACTTTAAATGATACGTATGAAATTTCTGCTCTTCTCTTTTCTTCTGTAATAACATTCCTTCTCTGAGACACTTCACGCAGATAACAGCCTGTACCCTCCAAATATGATACAAGCTATGGAATATGCCAGAACTTAGACCAATTTGCGATTATTATAAAATAATCTCCAAAGATTATTTGCAGCCCTCCCACATGGACCTGTTTTTTTTCCCAATGGCGCAAATTAGATTTATCACATTTGTTCCAGTTTTTGGATGAGGGGGGTCCAGTTTTTGGATGAGAGGGGGATGTTACACTTTGTTAAGCTCAAAGCCCAGTGTGGACTCCAAAACCCAGATTTTTATAGATAACCTCGAAGTGCGGAATTATATACTTCACCATCGGACACAATCTGCTAAACTCCCTACCCCACACCCACCTTTGCTAAAAGTTCTCATTGATTCCATTAGGGGGAACCAATGTGGCCACCTCATAGGGAATATATGTAAGTCGCTGAGAGACTTGATGGAAGATTCAACAAAGTCAGTACTAAATAAATGGAATGAAGATCTGGCTTCGGAGATACAATTTCCTGACTGGGTCGCCACGGCACTACCAGCAATCAGGGTGACTTCCTCCCTTTTTTGCTGGGACTTCTGGAAAATTTAAACCAGGTATTTCCGAGCCCCGGTGATCCTAACCAAATTTCTTCCGTCCATATACAGTCACTGCTGGAGAAAATGTGGGTGTTGTCTAGCAGATCTGGGCCATATTCTATAGCTTTGCCCCCTTTTAATGCCCTTTTGGTGTGGCCTTCAGTTGGAGCTCTCAAACTGTTTAGGGGAACCAGTAGAATTAATGAGGGAAATTATATTGCTCTCTGTGTATCCAGACCAATGGACCAAAACACTGTTGCCAATATATCTTACTGCGGGCAAAAAGGCCATAACTAGAAAATGGATGTCCCAACAAATCCCTACCATTCAGGACTGGAGATCCATCATGCAAGAAGTCTACCAAAGGGAGAGCTTCACAGCAGCAATTCAGGATTGCACACAGAAATTCAGACTTAGGTGGCAGGGATGGGTACTTCTCTACTCAGAGATAGATCCAGATTTTGTTCCTAGAATGTATAATAAGGAATTTTTGGCCGGCCTAAGGTCAGTTGTTCTGGGACAAGTATTTAAAGCTGCTGGGATCTCTGGCTATTAGAAACTAAAATAAGTGAATATTTGTACTCTGTGATTTTATTGTATATTGCATTATGTCTAAATGATGCATGTGTATATGAAGATATTTCCACTCGTTCCCTTTTTCCCTCTGCTGGAGAAGCAAAGGGGGAGTGGTATTACACTTTTTTCCCCCTGCCCATCTTTCTCACCACAGTCTGCTCTCTGCTAGTGTCCTCCATCCCGGCTCTCTGTAAGAGTGAGTGTGCATGTGTGTGCGTGCGGCTGTACTCGCCGGTTTCCTGTGTTTGTATAGCTCGGAAGATGAGAAAGCGAGCGAGAAAGCTCGGACCGACTAGGAGCTGTGTGAGCTGCCACCTCAACATGGTGTAATCCCCTCTCCTTACAGAGGGCGAACGACTCTCCACCAAAAAGTCTGGTGGACATAGACCTTTCCTGTCTTCGGATGAGTTCTGTAGGAGGACACAAACTACAACCCCATGTTTTGGTCTGTGCGAAGAAGTGCAGTTTAAAAGAAATTGGAGAAGGGTGAGATGGTAGCTGCCCGCAGACTCTGCCTTTCTGTATGGACTGTTTCTTTTGTTCTCAAATGCTGTCTGGTTTGTTATGTTTCTACTTAATTTTGTTACTGTACAGGGTGGGTGCAAGGGAAGAGTAGTGAGGAAACAACAATGCCGGCATTTTCAAATGCCAACATTCTAAAGCTTAGTAATTTTTGCCTTTTCACTACCATCTTTTTTTTTTTTTACCCATGCATGGAACATAGTTCATGCATGGTGAGGTAGGTCTCTGATTGGTTGGTTTAGCCTACCCATTTTATAATGCTGTTTAAACAGCAAAAAAAAAATTTTAAAATATTTTTATTTGTTTAAACATAACCCATTTTATAAGTGCAATAACCCACTCCAGGGTGTGCCGTCATTGGGGATTAACGCACACCCGGGTGTTGTGAGGAGACACTGCCTGCAGCCTCATGCCTCACAACACACCTGGGTGTGCGTTAATCCCTAATAATGGCATGCCCTGTTGTGGGTTATTGCTTACTTAAATTAAACCAGTTCAAAATCCCAGGATGAGAGAGGCTGTTTCCACTGTTGTAAACCCTTATGATCAAAAGGGAAATGGACTTAGACAAGAGGTGACAGAAAAGGTTCCCACGGTACACTGGCACTTTTTTTTTTTACAAGTGCCAGGAAACATCCTTCTAACAGATCTATGTGAGATTATAAACCCTGTGTTAACTATGGGAATCTGATGTCAAAAATTATCAGGAAACTAAAACTTTGGAAAAGCGCAAGAGTGATACCTGGTGGCCTAAAGTGGAAGGGCCAGCCTTTATTCACAGACTGGGGAGTGGTCTTCTATATAAACTCTCCAGCACAGACACTCAGAGCCATTTTGCTGGGACCCTCTCCTGACCACAGAGAACACCTGTCAGCACAGAGACTGCCTAAGAACCAAAGGCTGCTACAGAAAGACTGAACTATTTTGCAAGCCAGCGATTCTCTGGACTTTGAAATCTTCATACCTCGGGTAGATTAGCTAACGGTCTTAGTGCATTTCATTGTACATTTTTTCCATTTTCTTTTCCTGTATACTGTAACCCAAATTAATATTCTCCTTTTAGTTATACTTGTATTTATTTGTATTTAAGTAAAACTTTCATTTTCCTAAAGAAGTTCTGCCTGCGTAAGAGTTATTATATTGTATGTATGACTGTAACAGGTTTATTACTAATTTGTGAAAACTGTTATTGCCAGAGGGGCAACCGTAAGCAACCAAATTGAGAAAAGGGTCTGTAAGGGATCTGAAAGGATAGGGAAAATACCAGAGTCTACAAAGATTTTGAACCAGGCTGTTGCATGTCCTGTAGGGAGAAGGCCAAATCAGGTTTTTACGCTGCTACCCCGAAGAGAGTGTGATACCGTGGTCTTCCTCCTGTGTGTAATAGCCAAAGAAGGGTTCATATTTGGCCACAAGACTTGAGAGTGGTATTGTGTGCTTATCCAGAGCTAAAAGGATGCCCTGGATCCTTGTGGCAGAGGTGCAGTCGTGACCTCAGCAAGCATTCTAAAAGCACGAGGAGGGTAGCCCTGTCCCCCCCCCCGGTCACGGATTGCACTTGGAGTGGGCACTGTGAGCTCAGTGGACCTGACCCCCCCCAGGAGTGGGTTCATGATATCCCTCTCGAACTTCTCCAGTTTTTTTAGCCTTGAGCTTTGTGTCTTGTTCCTCCAGAACATTTTTAAGCTCAAACTCAAAAGCATCAAAATCCAGATGATCCTTGAACTATGTAATATTTTGATATTCCTGGACTAAAAGTCTTCACCATTCATTCACACTAATGGGACTATGCCGGAGGCGCAAGGACCCAGAGGGAGACAAAATCTTTAGGAGGGTCGGCGTTGAGGTAGGACCACACATGCACGGCACCACAAGGCTGGCTCACGCCGGTATGGGCTATCTTGGCGTCAACCCTCCAGCCACCTCAGTTTCCTTTTGTCTTGCTGTCGAGTGCTCTTCAGTGACGTCGCTTGCCTGCTGGGAGTCAAGCTTCTTGTCTATATGACAGCAGCTTTTAGTCATTCAGTTTATTCGTATTAATGCTTTTCTTGTTTATTGTTTAAAAAAAAAAAGAAGGAAGATTTCTCTCCGCCCTGCCTATCGACACAGTCGGCTTTGGACGGTCTCGGTAATGGTAGGGATTCTTTTCCAGAAGGCTGCTCCAACAGCTGGGCTGTGTCCAGTCCGCCGCCCTCTCCGGAGGGAAGGGGTTCAACCATGGGCTGTCCGGTGTTCGGAAGGGAGGACAGTCCTCCAGCAGACGCAAAGAAGTGGGCCGCTTCTCGATCCGCCGCCGCTTGACATCAAGCTCTTCCTTTTCTCATTGAAAGAGGAAGAATCAGTACCCCTTGAGGTTGCCCTCTGCTATGTCTGTTGGGGAGTCTCCGGTAGTCAAGAGCCCTCTGGGTTTCTGGTGGCTTCTGCTCTTAACGGTCTGGACTCTTGTCACTGGGGCCCTTCTCTGTCCCTTGGAGGGGTTCTGGTGGACAGTTTTATATTTGAGCCGCTCTTTGACCAGTGGGTTCAGCTTTGGCTCGTTGCCCTTGCCTGTGGTTCTGGTGCTGAGGCCTTCGGGCTGTTGCGCCACTGGGCCACGGCCGGGGTTTTCGGTCTGGGTTCTGCATTCGATGCCTTCTCAGTGCCGATGCGGCCTACACTGACCACTTGTGCCTACTTCCTCACTCTTCCTTGCAGGGGCTGGCACTGGTAGCACTCCTTCTCCTCCTCCCTCCAGGGATGGCCGTTCTCTGGGCTCCTCTGCTTTGGCGCCACCTGTGGTGCCATCGACGTCAATGTCACTTGCAATGCAATTGACGTTGGTGCTGCCTGCGGTGCCCTCGACTTCGGTGCCGTATGCAGTGACCTCCACTTCGGTGCCATGTGCGGTGCCATCGACTTCGATGCTGCAGTGCTGTTGACTTTGATGCTGCATGCGGCGCCGTCTTCTTGGTGCCGCATGCAGCATCAGGGTATTTAGGGGCGGGCTCATTCCGGATCCAGGTGCCCTCCAGTCTATCCTTTGCCCAGGCTGGCCTTGCTAGGGCATTTCCTGTTTCCTTGGGCCGGAATTAGAGCATGATGAGTCTGATCTGAACCTCATCATTCTGACAATGGTAAGAAGACTTGTTTTACAACCTGGATGTGAACTCATCGTCGCAACTAACATACTGTTTGCCAGCAAATTAGGCCTTGCGGTCTATCAAGTCTGCTCGAACCTCAGATCCCTAGTTGGGTGCTGAGGCCCTCCCTTCCCTTGTGTTCCAGAAACTCCTATCATCCATCCCCACCCCCCTGGGACAGGCCATCATCTGATACATCCACTTTCTGTGTCTTTCCCACCCTCTCTTGAAGCCCTCCACTGTGGATCTCTGAACCAGCTCGCCAGGCAGTGCATTCCAAGGGTCCACCACCCTCTCAGTGAAAACCTCCTCCTCTTTTCCCCTCACCCTTCCACCTTCCAACTTCAGACCATGCCCTCTGGTGATACCTCCCTGCTTCAGTCTAAAGATCCCCTCCATGTTTACCCTATTTATTCCCTTGAGGTACTTGAAGACCTCAATCATGTCCCCCCGTCTCTCCTCTCCTCCAGTGAAAACAGGCAGAGCTCCTCAAGTCTGTCCTCATACGTCAAATCCCCTAGCCCTCGAATCATCTTAGTTGCACTCCTCTGTACTCTCTCCAGGACCTGTATGTCCCTGTTCAAGTGTGGTCTCCAGTACTGTACACAGTACTCAAGGTGTGGTCTAACCAGTCCATTGTACAGTGGCAGAATCACTTCCTTGCTTCTGGAGGTGATCCCCCTTACGATGCATCCCAACATCCTGTTTGTCTTGCTAGCCGCTCTCCTGCACTGCTCAGAGTTATTCATACATGCATCCACCATGACCCCCAGGTCTTTTCCCCCTATTTTTCCCCTATTGAGGCCTCCAGCACCTCCCCTCCCAGGGTGTACCTGTGTTTAGGGTTTCCCCGCCCAAGATGCAACTGAACCCTGTTTCAAGCCATGTCTTCAGTCTCTTTTAGGACATGGGTTCTGACCTTTCTCTGCAGACCTCTGATGTAGACCCAGGGGGGCTTTTGCCGCTTGAGTTCCCCACGCTCAAGAACATTGCGCCCTCTGCCCACCCTCCTTGGCATCTCGTCTCATGCATGTGGAGAAGGCAAGCTCTGATTCCTTTGGTGCCCCTTCCAAGGAGGGACACTTTTAGTTACTGTGGTTGTCTGACCAGAGAACGATAAGGCTGTTCTCCCTCAGGGGTCCACAGCTAGTCCTATCAATATGAGATCTTGCAAGGTTGACATCTGGGGGTAAACGAGCAGTCGCTGCAGCAAAAGCTCTGTGGAGTCCTGTGTCTTGGTCTCCAGAGCAGCTACTGCTGGGATCGAAGTCAGGTGACTCCTGACATAAAACATCAGTATTTCTAATGATTCTCCCTGTTCGGCACTCAAGTAGTTGCCTGCAGAACAACCAGACCGGTTCCTTCAGCCCCTCGGGGGGTGGTGGGAGTCTGGAACCATTATCAATTGTGCAACAAGCAGTCCTGAGAGTTGGGGACCGAGGGGTCTTTATGGAGTTCAATCATCAGCCGCTAAGAAGATGCAGCTTGAGGCACAGGGCCTGAAGGCGCCAAGTGCCACTTTCTGAGGTATTAGTCTGGGTTCCATCTCAACTGCCTGAGGTGGATCTTCACCCTGCGGTGAGAGATTGTCTGACTCACTTTCAGCTTATGACAGTTTATAACAATAGACAAATGGGCCCTCTGGACTTTCTGAAAAGGGGTACTCCCTCAACCTTCAGAGACTCCCCCTGCTGTCCCCCAAGCAGCAGCACAGTCTCCCCTCTGCACAGTTGGACCTTCTCACCTCAGAGATTCAGGGCCTTCTTCATAGTCTTTTGGTCCCTACAAGAACAGGCGGTATGCGCCCTATTCTCTGCCTCAGAAACAAAATAGGTCTTTGTTCAGGGCAGGATGGTCTCTGTGGGGGCTCTCCTACCAGCTCCCCAGCGGCACGACTGGTTTGCATCCCTGGACATACAGGATGTTTTCCATGAAGGTACTACTGACCCTGCAAAGTCACAGCTTCAAGCCTCTCAGCTCCTCTTCATAAGGCATCTTCCTCCAGCCACCCCATAACGAAGGCCTTATTGCCGGGGGTCAGGGGGACCAGCTTGTCTGGATGACTCATTCCTCATGGAGAGTAATTTTGTACGAGTCCGATCCATGTAGCGGTTGCTGAGCCTTGGGGCCTCTGCCATTTTCATACTGCCTCTGGCTGGTTTCATATGAGGACCAGACAGTGGATGCACAGCACATGGTGGTCTCCGACTATGCACCCACAGTCCTCCACATAAAGGTGACGGATCTCCTGCAAGATCAGTTGCATAGTGGACACAGGAAGACCGGCTTCTACAAGGTCTCCCTAAGTCCCACTGGTATCTCAGATCACCATCGCCATGGATGCATCCTTGATCAGTGGGGGGAGCTCACTGTCAAGGCCTCCTCTCTTCACATAAATCCCGAGTCCTGAAGGATGTCCCCTACCATGAGGTGTCATCCTTCAGATGGACAGTAAGGCCATGATGTATTACATCAACAAGCAGGGTAGAGTGCGCTCCAACATTCTGTGCATGGAGACCATAAGGGCGTGGGAGTGATGTCTCAAGCACGATACCGTAATACAGGCAGTCTACCTGCCAGGAATTCAAAATGACCTAGCGGATACATCAGTAGGCGGGACGGTCCAACCTGGACCTTCTTTGCATCCCCCTATCAACACAAAACTGCCTCTGTTCTGCTCCAGAACTCCAGAGTGTGACATTTTCTGTCAGGATGCTTGCAGACTGCTGTGGACAGGACGCTTTCTGTATGCATTTCCTCCCCTCCCTTTTGTTCAGAGGATGCTGCTCAAGCTGAAGGCACAGGGGAACAGGATGATCCTCATCACCCCGCATTGGCCTTGTCAAATATGGTTTCCACTAATCAGCAGGTTGTCAGGAAATTCCTCTTCCAGCGGGCCTCCTGACACAGGAACCCCTGGTCCATCCCGACCTCCGCTCCCTTCATCTCCATGCCTGGCTTCCTGAGGAGATAGAAAAGGGTAAGTCTGCGGTCTCTCAAAGGATATCTGAAATCTTCTTAACACAAGCCTTCCACTGGGAAACTTGCATGACTAGGTGGAAGCAATTTTCTAATTGGTGTGCAAAAAAATCCACGCTGGACACATTTTGTTGCCCATCGAATAATGTGTTGGAGTACCTCTTAGACCTGTCAAATGCAGGACTGCAATACTCGACAGTGAAGGTACACCTCTACGTGATTTATGTCTACCATGAGCCAGTGCAAAACATGTCGCTGGCTCGGTTACCGCTAGCCAAGAGATTCCTCAAGGGTATCCTACACACTAGACCCTCGCTCGGGAAACCGGTGGCTGCGTGGAACATCAACCTCATACTAGATTGCTCACCTGTAAACCTTTGCACCTCTAGCCACCTGTGACTTGAAGTTTCTGACCTGTAAGTCTGCCTTCTTAGTGGCGGTTACTTTTGTTCACAGAGTTTCTGAAATTCATGCCTTGGACAAGGTGGTACTTCGTACTCGCCCTAAATTCCTGCCCAGGGTGGTTCGGGATTTCTCCTTAACCAACTCCTGGTTTTTCCCTCTTATTTTGTCAACTTCCAGAATGAAGGGCAATGCACCCTTAACTCTCCGGATGTCAAGAGGGGTTCTACGTTTTTACATCAACAAAACTAGAGTGTCTCGCAATCCAAGCACCTTTTCATATTTTTCAGCATGACCCAACTGGGTCAGCCTGTTGCCATTAGATGCATTTCTGCATGGTTGGTGGCATGTCTTCGTCATTGCTACTTGATGGCGCAGGTCAGATTGGAAGGCCGGGTTTCCGTCCACTCTACCAAAGCGGTTGCGGCATCCCTGAGAAATTCATATAATTGCCTTACGAGATATTTGCAAAGCGGCTACTTGAGCTCGGCGCACACCCTTTTGAAGCACTATGCTCTGGATGTCCGTGCCAGATAGCACACTTCCATTTGCAGGACAATCCTTAATGGACTTCTGTCCTGAGTGATCGCTGTCTCCTGCTGCCCCACTCGAAGGGGATTAGTTTTTAGCTTGGTACTCTCCCATTAGTGTGAATGAATGGTGAAGACTTTTAGTCCAGGAAGATATGGAAATTACGTACCTACCGTAATTCTTGATCTTCAAACCCCAGGAAATCTTAATGTATTCTGACAAATGCAGTATGGTCTCACCATAGGACTGCCCTGGAGCTGAGATGGTTAATAGAACCTGTGCTAATTGTGGAATGTTAGGCTCAAGTTCAGTTTTCAAATCACTGTCCGTCGTTGCACTTCCTGCAACCATCAGATTCTTTACTCCGCTTGCCTCAGTAAGACGTCTCTGGAGAGCTCTCCTTCACTTTAACTGAAGAGATTATTTTCTCAGTTTATTTTAAAGTCCATTTACTTTATTTTGATTTTTGAAGCACTCTCCTTGGTTCACAGGTAGAATTAGTTAGATTAGTGTAGTTTTGGTAAGTCTTTTCGGTTCTTCCAACTGGGAAGGAACCGATTTTATTTTGTGTCTTTATTTGTTACATTTACTAGTTACCATCCGGTAAGGCAGTTTTTCATAGTTTAAATGTACCGGGGTAATTCTTGGTCTAGGTTTTTTTTTTTTTTACAACCCATCAATGTCACAGACCAAGAAGTGAACGGGACCCACAGGTTTCCAGCATTGTACAAAGTGTGGGGAACCATTCGCAAAAGCAGATTCTCATCTTATTTGTGTGTTTTGCTTGGAGTTTGACCACCTCAAAGGGGATTGTGATATTTGTAAAAACTTCCCTCAGTCGATGCTTGAGAGGTGCTTAAAACGACTGCAGGAGAAGATGTCTGAGAAGGCTGCTGAACCGGCTGCAGACAAACCGATTTCTGGCCAAAAAGAACAGGAGGATTAGCCCTCTAACAAGGGTGACAGTTCTTTGGCCAAAAAGAGACCTGCTGACCCTGCCGCTAACCTGACAGCCGCAGGAAAGAGAAAAAGAAAAGAAAAACATTCAGCGGTTGAACCGCAACCGAGTACCCCAGTTCCAACCACTGAGGAAATAGCAAATGCTATTATAATAATTCAGTCACTTCAACCGGTAACCCAGGTTCAGGTTCCGAAGCAGCCACGTTTGGATGCCTCAAGTTCCACTCAGATTCCCGGTTCCTTGGAACCCGAGTTGGGCACTTTTGCTGAATATTATGATGATGATGCTGATGATTATGAGGACGAGGACTATGATGAACCCATTGATCCGGATATTTCACCTGATCCTCATCATCCTGACTCACCTGACAAGGGAACCGAGGACTTTACCTCTCGTTTTAAATTTGTTAAACAGGTGGCTCAGTCCCTGGATCTCCCCACACAGGAATCAACTGATGAGGAGGAGGAACAGGACTGTAGAGATATGATGGATGTTCAGGCTCCTAAAAGAGTTTTACTGCCCATCCCCAAGTCCCTGAAGAAGCGGGTTCTGAAAATCCTGCATACCCCAACCTCTATTCCACCAGTTGATAGCCACCCAATATTTCTTATCCACCTTTATAAGGGTGGGGCCGAGTTCCTGATCGGTCACCCTAGCCATGAGGGTCTGGTACAGGCAGCAACTTGTGATAAAGCAGGCATTCCCCTAGCATCACACCCTCCTGACAAAGATTCCAGAAAGCTAAATTCTGTTGCAAAGAAGCAGTATCTGGGTTCCTCCCTGGCAATTAGGCAGGCTTCATATATGGCCATTGTTGCCAGGTACCAAAGGACACTCTGTGACACTGTGCTGGAGATTACAAAATCTGTGCCAGCACCAATGGCAGCAGACCTGGAGGAAGCTGCCAAGAGAGGGATAGAGGCCTCCAAGGTCCAATTCAAAATGGCAGTGGATAGCAATGATACTGCAGCCAGGCAGATGGCTTCCTCATTGTGTCTCAGGACATTTGCTTGGCTACAGACTACCAATCTTACACATGATACCCAGTCCAAAGCCAAGGACTTCCCACGTGAGCCTTCGTCTCTGTTTGGACAGCAGATTGAGTCTTACATGAGGAAGATGGATGAATACAAAGCAGCATACCAAAGTGCTGCTGCTAAGGATAATTCTCCTACCCCTCAAAAGCAGCATGCCAGGGGTCATGGGGCAGACCTTACAGGCCATTCTTCCAGCCTCAAGCCTATCCACAATATCAGCAGCAGAGAGGCTGTTTCAGAGGCACCAACCGAACTAGCCCCAACACCCAGTCAGCACCTCAAAATAAGCAGACACCCTGAGGGATCTGCTTGTGTCGCCTCCTCAGGTCCAGTAGGGGGCAGGCTGACCCACTATCTCCAGGAATGGCAGTACATCACTACGAATCAGTGGGTCCTGGAGGTAGTAGGTCAAGGCCTTGCACTCCGTTTCAAACTCAGACCAAGACTGAGGGCAAGAGTTTTTCAATCTTCCTCCCTCTCAGAGACACTCTTACTGGAAAAGGAGGTGTTAAACCTGCTTTCATTAGGAGCAGTGGAGCCAGTTCCTCTCTTACAGAGAGGAAAGGGCCTTTACTCAAGATACTTCCTTACAATCAAAAAAATGGGACTGGCGTCCCATATTGGATCTCAGACACCTGAACAGGCATTTACTGAAACCAAAATTCAAAATGGTCACCTTAAAGGGCCGGCCCACCGGCGCAGTGGTAGGGTTACCGCTCGCGGTGCCAGTGACCCGGGTTCGGGAACGGACTTAGGCAGCTGGAGGGTCGGCCAGGGGGAGGAGGATTGAGTGCCGAAAGGCTGCTTTCCTCCTCTGGGTGGGGTGGGATGCAAGTCTCGCTGCTATACTGCCACCTGGGTGACCACAGGTGGAGGTGCAGCGAAGGCAGCTTGCAAAAAATAAGGGTGGAGAGGTGCCTGCCGGAAGCCGGAGCAATAAGCATGTCATGACGTGCTTAGCCCCTAGGCTGTCCTAGCGTGCAGGTGCCTCAAGGGCTGGGACCAGAAAAACGGAAAATACCCTGTCCCAGGTTCCTGTAGACGGGACCCGGTCGTCCTGAGAAAACCTATAACCGGGCTCTTGAGATGGGGCCAGCTGACCTCCCGACGCATAGTTGAAGTGTGAGAGAGGGTAAGGGGAGACCCTCTCCTCTCCGCCCGGGGGGTAAACCACGGCAGATTGAGGGTAGGCAGCTGGTACTCGGAATGGAGGTACCCGGGGCGGGACTACGGGCGCGCGCACGACCTTGGGATCCCTGAAGAGAGGTTCCTGTAGCAGTGAGAAGGGGGCATAGAAAAATAGTAAGTATATAAAAAAAAAAAAAAAAAAAAGGTCACCTTAAAAACGATTCTGCCAACTTTGAAGCAAGGAGACTGGCTGGCATCTCTGGATTTAAAAGATGCCTACTTCCATATCCTACTAAGGCAGTCTCACAGAAAATTCCTCAGGTTCAGACTTCCATCAGGCCACTACCAGTTCAGAGCAATGCCTTTCGGCCTTACTTCTGCTCCAAGGGTGTTCACAAAATGCTTGACTGTAGTTGTGGCACACCTACGAAGGCAGGGAGTGGCAGTTTTTCCATACCTGGACGACTGGCTCTTAGTGGGGCAGTCTCCTCAGCAAGTCAAGCAGTCTCTGGCCTTAACACAGGAACTGTTATAGTCCCTGGGTTTCTTGATAAACCAGCAGAAGTCAGTGTTGCAGCCAATACAGCTCATGGAGTTTATAGGAGCAGAATTGGATTCAGTCAGAGGAAGGGCCTTTCTTCCTCAGCTGAGGGCAGACACTCTCAGGCAACTAGTAGGCTCCTTCAAGCTTCACAGCCTCAGGCCAGCCAGGCACTTTCTCCAGTTGTTGGGCCACATGGCAGCCTCAACTGCCACAGTGTCAGGAGCAAGATTTCAGATGAGGGATATTCAATATCACCTCAAGCATTATTGGCATCAGAAAAGAGATAGGTTATCAAAGCTGGTCCCAGTCACTCAAACATTCAGGCAGGTACTCCAGTGGTGGCAGGATCTGAAAAACCTCAAACAAGGGGTCCCACTCCTACAAGAGCAACCATCTCTTGTGCTTACTACAAATGCTTCCCTACTAGGGTGAGAAGCACACCTATGGGAGCATACTGTCCACGGTACTTGGCTCAAACAGGAGTCGTTGCTGCACATCAACCTGTTGGAGCTCAGGGCAGTGTTCCTATCATTTCAGGCATTCGCCAGCATGCTGCAAAGAAAGGTGGTCCCGGTCAGGACAGACAACATGACTACTATGTATTATATCAGCAAACAGAGGCACAAGGTCCACACCCCTGTGCACAGAGTCTATGAAAATATGGACCCTAGCCTATTCTGTGAACATTTTGCTGTCAGCAATCCACCTTCCGGGGAAGGGCAATGTGCTGGCAGTTGCACTGAGCAAAATAAATCAGAACTATCATGAATGGTCTTTAAACAAGCAAGCACTGCATTTGGTGTTCAGAAGGTGGGGCGCTCCAGAGGTAGACCTCTTTGCTTCCCCAGACAACTAGCAGCTCCCTCTGTACTGTTGCAGACCCACACTGAAGGGCACATTACCACTGGATGCATTGACCCTGGATTGGACAGGGAAGTTCCCATATGCCTTCCCTCCTTTCCCATTGTTGCTGAGAGTCCTGAACAAGCTCAGGTCCCAGCCAGCCACAATGATCCTCATTGCCCCAGATTGGGCCAGATAGCCATGGTATTCTCTAGTTCTGTCCCTCTCGGTAGCCAAGCCAGTCAGCCTACCTGGGAGGCACAATTTGCTGACCTCCTCCCAGGGCAGGATCCTTTACCCCAACCTTCGATCCCTCAGACTCAAAGCCTGGTCCTTGAGGACCTAGAGTATGCAAATTTGAATCTCTCAGAAGGGTTAATGGAGGTCCTTAGGGTATCCAGAAAACCTGCTACCAGAAAAACTTATACTTCTAAGTGGAAAAGATTTTCTTTCTGGTGTAGGGACAAAAACTTAGACTATACCCAGGCTGGCTTATCAATAGTTCTTGACTATCTCACCCATCTTCATTCCCTAGGCCTGAGGACCTCTACTTTGAAGGTGCATTTGGTTGCAGTGTCTGCTTACCTGTCAGCAGGTAAGCCATCCTCTTTGGCCTCTAATGCAGTGTTCTGAAAGTTTTTTAAGGGGCTACTGCATTTGCACCTTCCTCATAGTGTCCCTACCCCTGTGCTTATGCAGCCTCCTTTCGAGTCCATGTCATTAGCTGACCTTAAGTATGTGACTTGTAAGGCTGTATTTTTAGTGGCCATTACTTCTGCCAGAAGGATTAGTGAGATTCAGACTTTATCCATGGAGCCCAATTATGTGGCCTTCAATAGGGACAAGGTGGTACTCAGGACAAATAATACATTTCTCCCTAAGCTGGTATCTGACTTTCACATTAATCAGTCCATCACCCTGCCAGTCTTTTTTACTGATCATTCCTCCTCAGGTGAGCGTAGACTACATAGCTTGGCTGTCAAGAGGGCTATTAGTTACTACCTAGAGCACAGAAAAGGTCACAAAGGGGATAGAACCCAGCTCTTTCTGACCTATGGAGAGGTTGGCAAGGGTAAACCTGCCACAAAGAGATCCATAGCGAGATGGATTGTCTCATGTATCCAATTCTTTTATGACAAAGTGGGTAAACAGCTCCCTCAAGGGCGTAGGGCCCATTCTACTAGAGGGACTGCTGCAAGGAGGCAGTATAGCACAGTGGTCTAAGGCTCTGAGCTGCAAATCTGGTGACATCCAGCAGACCAGACCTGGGTTTGAATCCCACAGCTTCCACTTGCATACTGTGTGACCCTGAGCAAGTCACTTAACTTCCTTGTGCTCCCAGGTCGCACCTGGAAACAAGCTCTGGCTTAGTGTGCCTTTCCTGGTTAAACAATTTCCCCTTTCCCTTTCCCCTATCTATAGCAGCTTCCAGAGACATTCCTCTTCTGGAAATCTGTAAGGCAGCTACCTGGAAAATAGTTCACACATTTACCAGGCACTACTGCCTGGACACCCAGGCCAGGAGTGATGCTAGGTTTGGCAGAGCAGTTCTGCAGAGCCTGTTTCCTAAATAGGTCCCCTGCCTGCTTCCAAAGGCACTGCTTGGGTAGTCTGCATTTGTCAGAATATAGTAAGATTCCCTGGGGTTTGAAGAAAACATTACTTACCATAGTAATCTTGTTTCTTCTAAGGGAATCTTACTGTATTCTGAGCTCCCACCCTTCCTCCCCTGCTAGGACCTACTAGTCTCTGCTCACTGCTGTATCACTGATGCTGGAAACCTGTGGGTACCTATTAGTTTTTTGGACATCTGTTGACTTGAGTCTTAGAGATGCCTTCTGTTGTTTGGAGTTTCTGTTCCCCTAATGGGGGTATTTAGGGGTAGTAAACTTAGTTTGGATAGTTAGTATTTAGCTTCAGCATGCTTAGTAAGAATCTGACGGTTGCAGGAAGTGCAACCAGGGACAGTGATTTGAAAACCGAACTCAAGCCTAACATTCCACTGTTAGCATAGGTTCTATTAACCATTTCGGCTCCAGGGCAGTCCTATGGTGAGACCATACTGCATTTGTCACAATATAGTAAGATTCCCTTAGAAGAAGCAAGATTACTATGGTAAATAATGTTTTCTTCTTGGACAAAGTCTTCATTCATTCGCACACCCACCCACCATCCCCCGAACTCATTCATCCTGCTTCTAGTCTTCACTCTCTCATTGGCTTGGGCTGTGAAGATGCAGTTCAGTAGACCCTTCTTACGTGGATCATCTGGGCTGTCTTATGCCCAGAGTAAGTTAGGTGTTTCCTAGGTTAGTTTATGATGTACCTCCTCAGTTGAAAAGGAACTTAGGCGGTTGGAGGGTCAATGCCAAGATAGCCCATACAGGAGCGAGTCAGCCTTGTGGTGCTCCACATGCATAGTTCTAACTCTGTGCCACCCTGCTGAAGATTTTTGGCTCCCGCTGGGTCCTAATGCCTCCGGCGTACTCCCATTAGTGTGAATGAATGGCAAAGACTTTGTCCAAGAAGATCAAGAATTACAGTAGATGCGTAATTTCCATTTCCTGTTGTTCAAGTTCCATCTCCAGTTTGCTATTTTGAGCAGTGAACAAAAAGTATGGAAGCTGCTTGCATTTGTTCCTTCCAGTTAATCACAAGGCCAGGTCTGTCCATTCCATACCCAGGCCATTTTAACACCCTCAGGCCTCTCGGCACCTTGTTGACTTTAACATGTGCCTTGAAAGTGCATTTATACCAGATGTTCCTATGGGATTTCAGGGCTGTATTTTCAGGCTTCGGAAAGGCAGCAGCAGTCTCCATCTGGGTTTGTCCCACTGGATCAGGTGCAGTCTGTGGTGCTGAATCTGTGCTGGGACCCAGTTCAGCAGCCAGGAACAGGTTGTCAGTCATGTTCCTTAAAAATCATCACAAGGCTACCCCCTGTACTTCCCAAATGAATGTCCTGCAATTTAAATCTGATATTTATGAAAAGGATTGAGCATTGGCTTGGTCATGTTTTAAATCGATGCAATTATTTCTATTGAAATTGAGTTATTGAATGTTTTCAGTTTTCACTATATGGTTGTACCCTTTTAAGCACCTACTTTAAATATTTGTAAAGAACAGGTGTTCACCACTCTCTGAGGACGCTGTGTAAGTGAAACCGGTAGGAGGAGGTCAGGTTATTTCTTGGTGCTCCTGTAAGAGGTATGCTGCACACTGCTGTGTCTTGAATAAATTGTGGAATTTTCTACATTTTCATGGTTTGAACTGTTACTTACGGCTGGTGGGGCTGGAAAACTGTTTTTACTGTATCATATTTATTCTTACCACACCTTAACTCTGGGGCGGTGGTCTTTTGTTTCTGAAACAGCTCCTTCAGAAGCTGGAGAGAACCCTTCAGCTGTTTCTCTCCCTGGGCGTCACTGTCAGTCTGCCCAAGTCTGTCCTGATTCCATTCCAGAAGTTGCAGTATATAGGAGTGGTCCTGGACTTGGTGCAGGGGAAAGCCTTCCTGCCTCTCAACATGACAAAGTGCCGAGGCTCAGGAGGTCTCCCAGAGCCATTATGTCCCTGTGAGGGTGTATGTGAGGCTATTGGGTCTTATGGCTGCAGCCATTGCCACGGTTCCCTTGGCCAGACTGCACATGCGAGTCCTCCAATGGACACTCAAAGAGTGCAATGGGACCAACGCACGGATGACTTAGATCAGTTAGTGCTGGTCTCCTCCCTGGTCCACGGGGTGCTGCAATGATGGATGGACCCACCAAACCTGTTACAAGAGGTCCCATTCCAGATCTCCCCCCAGCAAATCTTCACCATGGCTGTGTCTGGTTTGGTCTGGGAAGTGCACTTGGGTCCATTTCAGACTCGGGGATGTGGTCCCAGATTGAAACCTCCCTGCATATCAACATCCTGGAGATGCTGGCAGCCCTGTATGTCATGCAGGCCTTTCAGAACTATCTCCTCCATGGTTCAGCTGTCGAGCCAGTCCAACAATCTCAGTGTTGTCTACTGTGTGTCTTGTATCAGCAAGTGGGGGCGTGCATTCATGTACCCCCTGTGCAGGGAGGCCATGAAAGTATGGTACTGGGCACTAGACCACAGTCTGCCTCTTTCGGCAGGCCATGTCCCAGGCATGCTAAACACCCTGGCGGTCAGCCTCAGCCGGACAGAGTCCAGCATGTATGAGCAGAAACTTCTCTAATCTGTCGCAGAAGATCTGTTCACTAGATGGGATTTGTCCAGAGTTGGACTTTTTTGCACCCCCACTCAACGCAGAACTGACCAGTTTTTGCTCGCTTGATCCAGGGCATGGAGTTTTCTGGCAAGATGCGTTGTCCCCTCTCCTGGAGTGGTAGGTTCCTTTATGCCTTCCCTTCATTTCCTCTGATTCAGAGGGTACTAATCAAACTGCAGATGGAGGGGCCAGCATGATCCTGGTTGCACCCTTCTGCCCACGGCAGACATGGTTTCCATTACTGCAACAGTTAGCGGAGGAAAATCTGTTCCCTCTGCCTCTCTGCAGGGATCTACTGATGCAAGCTCCAGGGACCCTGGTCCATTCCAATCTCAAGTCCCTTCATCTGCATACCTGGCTCCTGAGGACCTAGCCATCGCCCGGTTTGGGGTATCTCAGAGAGTGGCAGGTGTCCTCGTGATAGCTCGGAAGCCCTCCACTAGAGCCACTTATGCCATGAAGTGGTAGAAGTTTAACATCATCTGGACCCTTTCACTTGTCTGGTGAGAAAGATTCTGGATTACCTGATATCTCTGTCGAACTTAGGTCTCCAGTACTCCTTCCTCAAGGTGCACCTTTCATCTTTTTCTTCCTTTCACGAGCTCGTGGACGGTTACACAGTGGCTCAGTTGGATGTGCCCCATACTTTTCTTAGGGGCATCCTGCATCTGAAACCTCCAATCTGTTCCACTGTCCTGGCTTGGGATTTGAATTTTGTTTTGGAGAAGTTGACCCTACCTGCATTTGAGCCAGCCGTGACTTGCTAGCTCTGCAGTCTGTCTTGGAAAATGTTATTTTTGGTTGCTATTACTTCTACTCAAAGGATTTCCAAGCTTCAGGCTCTTTGGTGTGAGAAGCCTTATTTGAGTTTTCACAAAGACAGGGTGTCTTTACGCATGAATCCTAAGGTCTTACTTCGAGAGGTTCCTTCAGTAGGTCATCACTTATAGGACCGGTAGCCACCTAGCGTTGGGCCTCACGGCCAGGCTTTCTAGCAATCCCTGACGGGACCGCCCACCCATCGTCACGTGACCGACATCAGTGTGGCTGTACAGAGTGGGTAGGCCCCACGCCCACCCTCCAGTTCTTTTCCGCCGTCGTCTCTTGTCAGTCGCAATGCAGACTTCCATATAGTGATCGTTGTGAAAGTGTTTTGCTTTGGAATTTCCTTCACCTAAAATTCTCTCCTTTTTCATTTTCTTTATTGATGTCTTCACCTAAGAAGAGTGCTTGTCCTGTGTCACGCAGATCCCGCACAAAGATGGCCATCTCAAGTGCATCCTCTGTTTAGGCCCAGAACACCCTGTCTCCTCCTGCCCAGAGTGCCAGACCTTCAACCAGGCCACGAAGAAAAGGAGACAGCAGGCTTTGGAGGCCCATTTCTTGAAAGCCCACTTGGCTTCTCTAGAGAAGAAGATGGATCATTTGAGAGTCCTCTGCAGATAAATATTCTCCATTGAAGAAGCACAAGGAGAAGTCTAGGGAGCGGGAGTGCTCCGTGGATGACACGTGGCCCTCGACGAGCAAGGCCCAGCTGCCGCCCAGGAAATCAGATGGTAAGTCTTTTAAGATCGTAGTGGGTCAGTCGATCGACAGCCCCTCCGACGACCGCACCGCACCAACCAATAAGTCGACCCTTGGCTCCTCCGGGGATCGCGCGGCAGCCGGTAAGCCGGCTCTCCAGCCTGTGGGGACCCGCCTGGCACCTGTCGATAAGTTGCCCGGGGGCTCCTCCCCCGCCTGCCTGTCGGGGCCTAACAGCGCCTCACCCGACGTCCGGTGGAACCAGGGGGAGAAAACCCATCTCCCTTCTCCTGTGCTCTCCACTTCAATGGTGGGTACCTCCAGCGAAGAAAGCAGAGAACCCCTTGATGTAGTCGATTCCACGGGTTCTACTCCTCATTCTACTCTGGGGGTCAAAGGGAAGGAGGCTCCTTCTCTGCCGACAGGCCTTATTGTGGAGGCTTCACCTTCGGGCTGGATCGCTGTAGCGCCGACTCCGGTCCACATCCCGCCAGAGGACCTGGCGAACCTTGTCCCTACGCCAGATGTCCCGACGACTGTTGCTTACCCGGGACCTAGCAATCAGCCCCAGCTGTTGACTCTGACGCCGGATGTCCCGACGATGGTCCCTCAGCTAGGACCTACCGATCGGCCTCAGCCATTGGCCACGATGCCAGATCCGGTCCTGCCGTCAGGGCCCTTTTGCTCGGTTCTGACGCCGAACCCTTTTCTGGTGCTGGATCAGGTGGTGCCAGTTCCGATGTCGATCCCCCTGACATGGGCTGTCCCGACGCCGGACCCCCAGCCTATATATACTACGGTGGGACCAACGTGGGTACCCCGCCACCAGACCTGACGACAGGGATTTACTCCAGAACCCCGTACTGTCCCTCACTACCCTCTAGGGTTCCCAGGGGACAACTACCCGGCTGGCCCCCCTCCAGACTGGAGTCACTACAGACAGTTTTGCCCTGGGTTCAATCCCTGCTCTCACTGCCAGGGATTCCAGGGCTATCATTACCCACCGCCACCAGTAAAGCCGCCCCCCCCCCAGCCCCAGTCTCCTCCATCACCCCCTCCACCTCCTCCGGTTACACCGTATTTCAAGACCCTGATTCAGTCTTGGTGGCAGGGGGCTTGGTCAGAGTTGGTGTTGGACCTGGAGACGAGATTCCCTCTCCCACGGTCTCCCAGGTCTCCTTCCCCGCGCAGTTCTTCGGTGACTACTGTGCATGTCTTGGGGAAGGCTCATCAGGACATCTCACTCTCGGATATCCGTCACCATCCTGAAGAAGGGGCAGACGATGATGATGTTGAAGGGGGTTGACAGTTCTATGAAGGAGGTCCTGGAGGAGCCTGAAAGCCCATCAGGCAAGGTTTCCCCGAAATCCCCACCAGAGGACCCTGCCTTTTTGGACCTCTTGAGGTCCATGAAGGATTTCTTTGACTGGGAGTCAGAGGATCAGCACCCTATGAGACAGAGACTAGCCGAGCATCTGGACTTAGTCTCTGTCTATCGTCCCCATTCCTCCATGGATTGAACCTTATCAGGGCCTCACCTCTACCATCTAGCAGATGCCTCATTCCTTCCCGACTGTCTCCAAGAAGGTGGACAGGCTTTACCGGGTGCCAAAGGATGCCCCATTGTTGAAAACACATCCTAAGGCTGACTCTGTTGTCATTTCTGCCACTCATGACCACTTCGCCGCACCCAAGCAAATGAGCACCTCTCCTCCAGACAAAGAGTCGAGGCAGATGGACCAGTTCGGGAGAAAGATCTATTCTTCGGCCACATGCGCCCTTCGGTCCCTTAACTATGTGGCCCATGTGGTAGCTCACTAAAAAGCTACCTTGGCCAGGTTAGAGGCTCAGGTCTAGGCCATGGATCCCTCAACCTTAAAGGAGGAACTTGTCAAGGATCTTCGCCTCTCCAAGTTCTCTTGTAGGCATGCTTTGCGGGCCACATACGACTCGGTCGATTCTGTGGTGTGCACCTCGGCAACTGCCATTGCCCTTAGACTGCATTCCTGGCTTCGCCTTTCTGGAATTGCTAATGAGGTCCAGTTGGCGATTCAAAATGCCCCTTTCAGGGGCTCGGTACTTTTTGGTGGTGACACCAAGGACATTATCACTGACTTGCAGGACAGAGGTCTTGCCCTCAGGTCGGTGAGGTCCATGTACCGATCGGGCAGCCAGTAACAGCAGCCCTTTCGGAAAAGGACCTGGAGGCAGAGAAAACAAGCCACGGCATGCCGCCAGGGAAAGCGTAAGGCCACGGGTACTGCCACCCCTCCTGCCTCTAAGAACCAGAAATGAGCAGGGGATCCTCCCCCGAACGTCCAGCCACTTCCTGACTTCCCATCCCCACTGCCTCCTCAGTCTCTTAACGGGGAGCAGGTGGGGGGAGGTTTACCCACCAGGTGCAGGGGGGGGGGGCGATCAACTTCGATGAATGGGTCCTGCAGCTCATGTCCGTCGGACATACGATAGAGTTTCTAGACTTTCCTCCAGAAACTCCACCAAAAAGATCCTCCTACTCAAGGGATCAGGCTCTTCTCATCCAAGAAGAAGTGAACAATCTCTTGCTCAAGGAAGCAATAGAGCACGTTCCCCTCTGGCAAAGGGGAAATGGGTTTTACTCCTACTTTTTCCTGATTCCAAAAAAGATGGGGGATTTCAGACCGATATTCAACTTAAGCAACTTAAACAAGTTTGTCGAGTACAAAAAATGTTGGATGTTGACTCTCCAGAGCCTCCTTCCACTCCTTCTGGAGAACCATTGGTTGTGAGCTCTGGACATGCAGGATGCTTACCTACACATCCCCATATTTCCCAGCCACCACCAATTCCTGCTGTTCCAGAGGGAACACTTCCAGTTCTGAGCGCTCCCCTTTGGCCTGTCCTCGGCACCCCAGGTGTTTACCAAGTGCCTGGCAGTGGTTGTGGCCTTCTTACACTGCAGGAGCATTGCGGTGTTCCCTTACCTGGACGACTGGCTGATTTCAGCCTCATCCAGGGACTCTTTACTAGAGGCTCTTTCTTTCACTTTGGACCTATTCAGCAGGCTAGGGATTACTGTCAGTATTCCTAAGTCTTGTATGATCTCTGCCCAGAAACTTCAGTTCGTTGGGGCAGTTTTGGATATGGTCCATTGCAGAGCCTTCCTCCCTCCAGACAGGATGGAGACACTGATCTGTCAGGTTTCAAAAGTGGCTTCCTCCAGGAACATCGCGGCCCGGGAGATCCTGTGCCTTCTCGGCCTGATGGCAGCCTCCATCACCACAGTTCCCCTTGCAAGGCTGCACATGAGTCACTCAGTGGTCCTTGCGCGTGCAGTGGCATCAACTCCTGGATGACCTGGACCATCCGGTGCTGGTCTCCTTAGCGGTCCAGAAACACTTGCTTTGATGGAGGGAGCCCTGCAATCTTTCTTTAGGTCTTCCCTTCAGGAACCCAGCTCCCTCAGCATCTCTGACCACGGATGCCTCGAACACAGGATGGGGAGCACATCTAGGGGAGCACCAAATCCAAGGACTGTGGTCCAGCTTGGAGACTACATGACATATCAACATTCTGGAGATGAGGGCTGCCCTGTATGCCTTACAGGTTTTCCAGACCCTCCTTCCCAAGGGATCACTGCTGGTACAAACGGACAACATGTTGGTAGTTTGGTACCTCAACAAACAAGGAGGAACCTGCTCATATCCCTTGTGCGGGGAAGCGATGTGGGTGTGGAACTGGGTGGTCAAGCACAATCTGGCCCTCGTGGCCATGCACGTGCCAGGCATATGAAATATCCTGGCAGACAGTCTCAGCAGATCTCGAATCCTAGCTCACGAGTGGGAATTACATCAGGAAGCGTCGGAATTCATCTTCCTACGTTTGGGGAGTCCGGAAATCGACCTTTTCACCTCCAAATTCAATGCAAAACCTCCCAGTTTTTGCTCACTCATTCAAGGGCATGGTGCTTTCTGTCACGACATGCTGTCTCTGTCTTGGACAGGGAAATTTTTGTACCCCTTCCCTCACATCCCTCTGGAGCTTCCTCAAATCTGCCTCTGCCTGTCTATGTACCATATAGAACCAGCGTATTCTCTCCCTCCCGATTCACTGAGGGAGCTGTCCTGTGAGCCGTTATACCGGCTGCTGTTAAATCTCTGCTGATAACCAGCATAAGGCACTTTCTGCCCTCCTGTTGGAGGGGCGCTCTTGTCATATCAGTACCTGCATCTATCTTCATTATTTTTAATTTTTTTTATTTTACCTCTTTATCCTGGCTGGACCACCGTCTACCTCCTCCGCCCTGGTCATGGCCCCTGGAGACCTCTACCACCGCCTATAGCTGCAGAGGACCCTTGGTCACCCCCGGCTTACCCCCCGGAGGGTGGGGCCGCAGGCCACCTTCATGACCGAACTGTGACTGGTTGGGGTCCCATGAGGGTGGCGCTGCGAGGATCTCGGGGAGGCTTCATCCAGCGGTGGTCCAGCCCGCCTTCTTTTTCGATTTTCTCCCCAGAGGAGGTGGGACGGCACGACGCCAGCTGCCCACCCCGCCTCCCTCCCCCACGCCAAGCGCCGGCTGCGTGAGAACTCCCGGCCTCCGCCAGGAGTCCCCAGCGCCCAAGCGCTACCCACCCTCCCGGAGAAGGAGAGCTGCCCAGCGGATGCTCGATCTTACTCCCCCGCCCGGCCCTCCGCGACCCGGATCCGTCCCGAACCCGGTCGCCGCGTCCGCAAGTGGAAATCCCACCGCTGAGCCGACGGGCCGGCTTATCTTCATTATTTGATGTTCATTCTCTCTCATGATAGGCGCACATGTCATATCAGTACCTGCTTGTACTTTCATTTATTTTGATGTTATTCTCTTTCATGATGTTATTTGATGTTATTCTACCTCTCAATGCTGTTATGTATCTTGTTGCCATTCTGCCTACCTAACCATTTTAAAGCTTGTTGTACCATATGTTGTACCACCCACTTGTCAAAGCCTGTGGCTCCTGTATGTTACCTCGACTCTGTATTATGTTTCATATGTACTCTGTAACCCTCCCGGGTTGCACCTGAAAATAGGCACTTGGATGTCTAGAGTGCTTGCCTGGTTAACAAAAGCAAATAAATAAATTTCCCATTCTCCAGAGGGTCCTCCTCAAACTCCAAGCAGAGAGAGAGCAAAGATGATTCTCATCACTCCTCTCTGGCCGAGACAGATCTGGTTCCGCTACTGCAATAGCTTTCCAGGGAACCACTGGTTCCACTTTCAGTGACTCACGACCTCCTGCCTCAGGATCAAGGTCGACTGCTACATCTGGGGTTCAGGACTCTGCATCTTCATGCATGGCTCCTGCAGACATAGTGATCTCTCGCTTTGGGGTCTCCTCCCGGGTTGCTCAGGTCCTCATCGAGGCCAGAAAACTGTCTACTCTTTCCACTTATGCTATGAAGTGGAAACGGTTTTCCATCTGGGTGACCGCCATGGTTTGGAACCCCTTCTCATGTTCTGCCCCTCAGGTCATGGAATACCTCCTTCACCTGTTAGACTCCGGTCTTTCATATTCGTCGTTGAAGGTCCACCTTTCAGCTATTTCGGCATACCACGAGCTAATGGATGGTGAATCCGTGGCTCAGTTGGAAATCTCGAAAACCTTTCTAAAAGGGATTCTCCATCTGAACCCCCCCCCCATCCGCAGCCCAACTCCTCCTTGGGATTTGAACTTCGTTTTGGAAAAGCTCACCCTTCCTCCTTTTGAACTGGCTATAAGCTATGATTTGTGCTTCCTTTCCTGGAAGGCGTTGTTTCTGGTTACCATCACGTCAGCCTGGAGGATTTTGGAGCTTCACGCTGTGGTTTGTAAGGAGCCCTATCTGATTTTCCACAGGGACCGGGCAGTCCTCAGAATGAATCCGAAGTTTCTTCCCAAGGTGGTGTCAGAAGCCACACTGAACCAATCAGTAGAGCTTCCTGTATAATATCTGTCCCCTCTAATAGAGGTGAGGCACTCCTTCATACCATGAACGTACATCGGATTCTTCGGTGTTAAATGCATGGGACTAAAGAATTCTGAAGCTGTAATCAGCTTTTTGTTTCTTTTGCCCCCAGATCGAAGGGCAAACCGGTTTCTAAGCAGGGTCTTTCCAAATGGTTAGGCAACTGCATTAGGTATTGTTACCAGAAGTATGAAAAACCTCTGCCGGGTACCATGAGAGGTCATTCTGCTAGTGGCATGGCTGCTTCTGCTGCCTTTTTGCAAAACGTCTCGGCGGCTGATATCTGTGCCGCAGCCACTTCGAGTTCTGTCCATACCTTTACCAAACACTACAGTCTGGACGTTGCCTCTAGGCGGAGGGCTGGTTTCGGCCTAGCCGTGTTACAGGGCCTTCTATCCTAGACTGGGTCCATTCTGGATTTCAGTTTTTCTGTTAGAGTTCTTTTCTTCCTCCCTAGTTTTTCTCAGTCCCTGTTTGGAGGGACTGCTTGGGACTCTGTCCTATAAGTGATGACCTACTGAAGGAACCCTCTCGAAGTAAGATAGTACAGTTACGTAGGAACTTACCATAACAGCAGATCTTCAAGAGAGGTTCCTTCAGTTGGTCATATTTTTCCCTCCCTCCTTCCCCTCATATTGTTTTTTACAGGATCTCCAAATCCTGTTCGCTCCTGCTGTCAGGCCTCTTCCTGGCTCCGGCGGGAGAACTGGAAGGAGGTCGTGGGGACCACCCACTATATACAGCCACACTGACGTTGGTCACATGACGGGTGGGCAGTCCCCCATCAGGGATTGCTAGAAAATTCTGCCGTGTGGCCCGAGGCCAGGTGGCACCAGTCCTATAAGTGATGACCTACTGAAGGAACCTCTCACAAAGATCTACTGTTACGGTAAGTTCTTACGTAACTGTACTTTTCTTCCCAAGGTGGTGTCTGAGTTTACCCTGAACCAGTCTATCCACCTACCCGTTTAATTTCCTGAGTGTGCCAATCCAATGGAAACACTGCTCCATACGTTCTATGTGTGCAGAATTTTAAAGTATTACGTGCTCTGAATTAGAGACTGCAGAAAGTCGAAGCAGCTTTTTGTTTCTTTCTCCCTAGGAAGAGAGAGCATTCAGGTTTCTAAACAGTGTATGTCCAAATGGTTGGCACATTGTATTGTGTTCTGCAGGCATGGCAGAGAGTTGCCAAGGGTGGTGAAAGCCCACTCCACAAGGGGCATGGCTTCCTCTGTGGCCTGTTTCAAGGGGGGTTTAAGCTGCTGACATCTGCACTGCTGCCACCTGGAGCACCGTTCATACCTTCACTAAGCACTTCAGTCTGGACATTGCCTCTAGAGCCTGAGCAGGCTTCAGTCGGGCTGTCTTGCAGGGTTTCCTGTGCTTGGCTTTGGTTGGCCTTCCTCCTAGACTGTCTTGCTGCACCTGTAACTGCTTGGGACTCGTTCCTATGGTATGACCTGATGACTGCGATACCCCTGAAGAAGACAGAACAGTTACCTAAGAACTTACCGTAACAGCATATCTTTGAGGGGCTCTCAGTCATCAGGTCTACGTACCCTCCCACCATCTCCCTCTTAGGGGGTTCTCTTTTCAGAAATGGCTTATTGGTGTAGCCAGCCTTTTATTTTGCCTGGGCACCTCTCTCTCTCTCTCTCTCTCTCTCTCTCTCTCCTCCCTATGGTACGGGTTTGGTCCCTAGTCTCCAGGAGAAAGAACTGAGGAGGAATCAGGGTTGCTTACGCTTTTATAGGGTTGGTGAAGTTGGCATGGGCGGCCCCAGTGGCACAGCTGCAAAATCATCCGAGTGGATCCTGCTTCACCGACGGTGAAGTTCCTATGGTATGACTTGGTGACTGATATCTCCTTGAAGTTCTACTGTTGTGGTAAGTTCTTGCATAACTGTACTATCTTCAAGAAAATCTCCTCCCTTGAGCCACATCTCACCCTGCCACCTTCCCCTTCCTTGCATGTGACATTGTTCTGGGTGGCACTACGTTTCTGTTTATACACAATTCATCTTTTCTGTCTTATACCCTTTACTGGGTTTATTGTTGTCATGCCCTTTTGGAGTTCCTGTTGATCCAGCATCATTGGGGGCTGTTGTTGAGGCATAGGTCAGGAAGCATAAGAAAACCAGGAGCAGTTATAAAATTCACAAGTAGCATTTTATTATTTCCAGTAAAAATAAAATTAAAATTGTACAGAATAGTTTTCAACACAAAACAAAGTCCTTCCTCCAAGGATATCTCTAAGATTCAATCTCTCTCTCTCTCTCTCTCTCTCTCTCTCTCCCCCTCCCCTCTCACTCTCACTCTCACTCTCTAGGAAAAACATTGCTGCTCTTTTTATAAAAAGTCTTTGCCTGGCAGTTAATTTGAGCTTGTTAAGAGACATCTGTTTCTCACAAAATGTATCAGAATTTTGTCAGTTTCTTTGCAGGTGCAATAAAATAGAACATGGTGTCCCAGAACAAATCTTTTGTTGACAACTCGTCAGCTTATGTCTAGTACACTTACCCAGTTAACAAAAATGAAATAAATAAGAGAGCTTGTGCTGCTTTCTCAAGGTTAACCCCCTGAGTTCCAAATATCTTTTTGCAATCATTTTAACTATATTAACTATGTACATTTTCAAACCAAGGGATCCCAGTTTGACACAGAGATTCACACATATTTTTATAATCACAGATACGCAAGGGGGAAGAAAAGATAGAAACCGCAAGAAACAGCAAGTGAAGGCAGGAGGGGGAGAATCATGAGACTGTCTATTTGGTTCCTAGGTCTTACAAGAAAAGTTGATTGTGCAATCAGACAGGCAACCAACAGAAAAGGAGAGGATAGAATAAATCCCTGCTTTTAACTCATTCTGCATAGCAGAGCCCTTCCCCCTTCTTGTGTGTTAATTTATAGGCATCTTCCCGTCGAAATCTCTTCCCCGCCCACAGCACTTTTCTCTAAACCAACAGAGAGTCACACCAGCATGCTGATCCAACCAATCAGCAACTTCGCTACTCCCTATTGCCAACTATCAATATCCCCCTCAGAATGGGGAGCTTGCTACTGATACTCCTGTCACTATCAGCCATAGGGTTCCACAATGAAGATGACCCTATTATACAATCTAAAGTGGTTAACCCGACTAGTTTCTCTGGACCATCCCCCGTGGCTGACACCCAAACCCTCACATATGCCTTGCCATTGCTGCATCAACTACAGTGGTACAATCACCATAAAGTTACACATATCACCACATATATGTCTCAGCTAAGGCCCCACTGCTGGGTATATAGATCCCCACTAAGCCTAGTTGTCAATCTGCTAATTGGTATCCCGACACACTACCTTAAATCCACAGGGAGCACCCAAAGCAAAGAGTGGCAACAGAATAAAAAAAGGAGGACCAAAGACAGCCCCCTCTCCCTATCACTGGCAGCCCTTATGAAATTACTGATCTTCCTATTGCTCTGTATTGGTAATGCGGAAATCAACCCTGGACCTCTTGAAAGTATCACCTCTCTATCAGACCTAACCTCAACTAAAGGCCTCAGGTTCCTGCATATTAATGTATGCAGTCTGTTGAAAAAATTTACATTGCTACAAGCCTGGGTTGCCCATACCTTGCCAGACTTTCTTGTGATAACTGAGACATGGCTCAAGACCACCACAATGGACAGGGAAGTTAACGTACCTAACTACCAGCTATTCAGAACTGATCGCCAAACAAGGGGAGGCGGAGTAGCCATATATGTAAAAGCTGGTTTAGTTGTATCCTGTACTGCTGCAACATCTATGCCCAAGGAATTTGTGTGTCTATCTCTAAAAGTCTCTCTCCCCAATACAGCAGCTTTCCATTTAATTGGATGCTACAGACCCCCCTCTGCTGAACACATGCTCTTATCCCACCTGGGAAACCTGGTCTAGTCCTGTACTGAAGAAGTCATTATCATAGGGGACCTGAATTTCAACTGGCTCACCCAGGCAGCTACACCTCTGGTATCATTCTGTGACACCTATGGGCTCACACAGTTAATTAATGAACCAACAAGATTAAATGCAAGGAATAGTAGTAACAGTACTCTACTTGACATCATGCTAGTGAGTAAACCACATCTATTCACACATGCTGGAGTGCTCCCATGCGACATAAGTGATCACTGCCCCATCGCAGGGGTAAGATCCAACAGCATTAAAACAGATCCTGCAAAATTCCTCATGAGGAGATCCAAGAAAAACACCAATATTGAAGGATATCTGCATGATCTAGCCTACTCTCCACACTGGCAAAAGTTCTATCTTGCACATTCTGTAGAAAAAGCTCAGCAGGTGCTAAATAGCATTATAATAAATGCCCTTAACACCCATGCCCCAATCTCTAGTATCCGAATAAAAAACAAATCCTGTCGCTGGTTTTCAGCTGACCTCAAAGCTGCACTGCTGGAGAGAGAACTTTGGAAAGTAGCAAGAAAAACTAAAAATATCATGGACTGGATGATCTTTAGGAAAGCCAGGAATAAATGCACCAGGAAAGTTAGGGATGCAAAGGCTGCCTACTACCTGGCCGAGCTCGACTCCTCCTACCATAATACTGCTAGATTTTGGGGCACCATCAAGGGTATGATGGGCCAGGATGTTAACAACCCCCTTCCAACCCAATTACACAGTAACTATGGCCCCATTACTGGCACAGTGGAAATCCTGGATGCATTCAACAACCACTTCATAACAGCTGGCCTTGCCTTTGACTCCTCCCCAGCTAGCCTATTAAGGGGATCAATTAAGCTCCCACTGTACTGGTGATCAAAGAGTTGACTCCTCCTTTATCCTCAAACCTATACTGTTGAAACAAGTTGAGGATCTATTATGGCATCTGGATACCAAAAAAAGTGCAGGAGCAGATCTTCTGGACCCATTCTTTCTAAAAATTGCGTGTCATGTGCTTGCAGTCCCCCTAACTCACCTCTTTAACCTTTCCCTAAACTCTGGCTCTATTCCCACACTGTGGAAGACAGCCCAAGTGGTCCCCCCTTCTAAAATCAGGGGACCCTATGGATCTTAATAACTACAGGCCCATTTCCATCCTACCTGTGTTATCCAAGATGCTGGAGAAATTAGTGAGTATTCAGTTAAGGGAATATCTGGACAATGCTAATCTATTAAATCCAGCTCAATCTGGATTCAGGGCCAAACATAGCACTATCACTGCATTAGCCAAGGTCACCAATGATTGGCAAACCGAATTGGATAAAAAGAACAATGTCTGTGCAGTATTCCTGGACCTGAGCAAAGCATTCGACACTGTGGACCATGAACTGCTACTCTTATCCCTACACTCCATTGGCCTAGATCCAGCCTCCCTTAAGTGGTTCAGATGCTACCTCTCCGGTAGATCACAGCAGGTAAAAGCTGAAGGTGACCTATCCCATTAAGACCACTGTCAAGAGGAGTCCCCAAGGCTCTATTCTGGTCCTATCCTTTTGCCATTTATATAAATAAAATTGATTCAGCCCTTACCAAGTCCTCAGTACATCTCTTTGTTGATGACACTGTACTGTATGTTATAAACCCTTAAGCCTAAATTGCTCATGAAATCCTACAAGCAGAATTCTCCCTGTTACAACATCAGCTTCTCGAGAAAAAGCTTCTGCTAAATGCAAAGAAAACCAAAGCAATGATGTTCACAACCCAAAACTCCACCAACACATCCTCTTCAATCAATCTTCCCCAGCTATACACTATACTTGGAGAAAATCTGGAGTATGTTGAAAATTTCAAATACCTAGGTGTGTGGATTGACAACAAACTTGACTTTACTCAGCATCTAGAACAACTGCTGAAAAAGCTTTGCCTTAGGCTTGGCCTCTTCTACAGATTAAAACCCTTCCTTAATAGAGATTCAAAGATGAGATTAGTCCAGGCCATCTTTCTATCAGTCATTGACTATGCAGACTTCCTCTATAGTCACTGCCCCCTCCCTACCTTCAAAAGTTGGATACCTTATATCATAGAGCAATAAGGTTCATTACAGACCAGCCATATAATACTCACCATTGTTCTCTCTATGACGCAACTGGATGGGTTTCCCTTCATGTCAGGAGGAGCAGAAATGCAGCTCTATGGATTTACAGAGCTTTATCAAAAAAACTCCCAAGCTATATCCTGGACTGCTTCAACCTGACCACTCCTAGCTCCTATGCACTAAGAAGCAACAATATCATCCTGCTCAAATTGCCCAAAGTCAACACCAAAATAGGGAGGGCAGCAATCAGCTATTCTTTAGCCATAGCATGGAACACCCTACAAAAATCCCTTAAACTGTCCATTATCATTCCATTTACATCCTTCAAGCAGCACTGTACAGCCTTCTTCAGAGAGAAATGCAGCTGCTATCGCTAGAGATAGAATAGTCATCCCACAAAACCATATTCCAATCACATATGGCATATTCCTTCCAGTCAGACACCGCCAGTATATGGCACCCAATATTCTCTTCAGCATCCTTGTACTCATTATGTGAGTGACTGTCATGATCCTCATTGAGATATATATGTACTGTACATATTGTAGATGTTAGTTTAACTTTCTCTTAGCCAAGCTTTAACATGTAAATTCTCTGTATATTATTGTGTTATAAATAACATTTTCCTTTCTTCTGTATGTATAACTGTCTCATAAGTATGTGATGTAATTGCTGTGCATCAACTCGAACCTTGATCTTATCAGGTCCATCTTGTAAATGAGCCTTGTTCAATGATGATCGCCTGAATAAATAAAGATTTGATTGATTGATTGATTGAAGTGGTACAGGGCCTTATTCAACCCTGTCACGGGGTCTTTTGCATTCTTGCCTTCAGTCTAGCACAGCACTGTATTCTTCTCTGGTGGGAGGAACAAACTGAACAGATATGGTGCAGCCTAAGTTATATAGGCACTGACGATGTGTGTCATTGTGAGTGACCTTATCCTAGGCAGAAGTTTCCAAGTGGATGTGACACCAACAGTGTCTAGGTTCCATAGATGTGGCAAAGTGGAGGAGATACCCTCAAAGATCTACTGTTACGGTAAGTGACTGTTCTTTTATGTCATATTCCAGATTCCTGCCATGGGATAGGAAAGGGCTGGGCGCACTGTGGTGATAAACTGCTTGACTGCTGGATGTGGCAGATGCAGGCTGCCTGGCACATATCAGCACTCCCTGCTACTTTAACACATTGTCAGTTGAGAAAGCACAGCAGGAGAAGCCTGCTGGGATTCTGCCTTTCCCAACTTTTACTGCAATACTGGAGCACTAGGTCCATGATAACCCACTGCTTATGCATTGAGTGGGATTCCAACAGAAAACAGCTAACCAGGAACACGCATTGATTCAGTGGAACAAAGGTTAGGAGGAGCAGACAAAGTGGGAATGGAGCCTGGCAAGGCCTTGCTGAATGTTTGGGGGGTAGGGGACATCATCTGCCCTGCTGGAGCCTATGGTGTTTTCTCCCCAGTCCCACTCTGAGTTCTTCCACAGGGGATGCTGCTTGAAGGGGTAGCTTTGCAGTACATCTGTCGGGACAGCGGAGGGAAGGTGAGGGTGAGATTTCCCTCATTAAGTGTTCATCAGCTCGTTATGTAAATTGAGCTGGTACGTGATGACCTGATTGCCTTAATTTGAGAATGTGATCCTTATGCCTGAAAGCGTAGAATTAAAATAAACTCCCGAGTTCTTTAGTATACTACAACTGACCACCATGCATATTTTGAGGAAGGTAAAAGCATGACATCTAATCTCTGCCAGTGTAATTTAATAACTGTATCATGCTTCAGGGTCATTTTAATATCAGCCACAAAGAGTGCTTTTCCATATCTTATTATCAGATCATAGTTCATTTACATCGGTACCCTAAACTGCAAGGCAGTACTACCACAGAACCCCTAGCAACTCTTTTTAATTAATTTGGCACACTACTGATAGCCATCATGAATAATAAAAAAGTGCAAAGTTTTTTAGTAGCTGCAGGAATATTAAAATGTAGCATTGACTTAAAGTTTATGATTTTATTGCAGGTTTAGTAATGGAGACATACTTGTTGAAAACAGCAAGATGGTTTGCAAGTCTATAAATATCCATACTGAGTTGCTGTGTAGTTATTGCTAGTTAACTTTATCTTTTCCTGTATATGCAATACTGTACTGTTAATGATTATGGACGAACTTGTCTTGTACCCATTTGGCAATGAACACATCAGTGATGGGAGCCAGCCCAACATTTTCCAAACTGGTTGTCAGTAGACTCCATCCAAATAGGGCTGCATTGAGGAAAATCTTTGCCAAAATGGGTAAGTGCCTAAGGAATGCACTAGCAAATGGGTGGGAAGGAGGGGTGGAAGAACAATGGGGAATAATAAAAATTGCCATCACAGAGGTAACGAGCCTTTGTGTGAAGCAAATAAACAAAACAAGACGATGTAAGAAACCACTATGGTTCTCAAAGGAAGTGGCAGTGAAGGTTCAAGAGAAAAAGAAAGCATTCAGGAAGTACAAGGAATCGTAGCAGGAGCAGGACAGAGAACTGTATCAGTTAAAGAAAAGGAGGCTGGGAAGGCAGTCAGAACAGCAAAGGCCCAAACTGAGGAAAAGATAGCCAACTCAGTTAAGAAGGGAATAAAACCTTTTATAGGTACATCAGGAGCAAAGGAAGACCAAGGAGGGATAGCGAGGCTTAATAAAGGGGAGGAGGTGGGCAGAGGGAGAATGTGAAAAGGCAGAGATACTAAACAAATATTTTTGCTCAGTATTTACAAAGGAAGGGGAGGTACATAAAACAAACAGTAGTAACACTCTGGATACAGAAGTTGATACCAGCCCATTTACAGAAGAAAGGGTTCTGAAGAACTCTTAAAACTGAAGGTGGACAAAGCAATGGGGCCTGATGGATTCATCCCAGAATTCTAAAGAACTAAGGTAGAACTAGTGACACCACTGACTACCCTCTTTAACAAATCATGGGAGGATGGGGTGGTACCCGAGGACTGGAGGAGGGCAGATGTGATTCCCTTCACAAAAGTGGGAGCAAGGCAGAAGCAGGAAACTATAGACCTGTTAGTTTAACCTCAGTGGTAGGGAAAATGATGGAATCACTTCTAAAGGAAAGAATTGTCGAGTATCTAGAGGTCAGAGGCACAAGACCCAGGCAGCATGGATTCTGAGCGGAAGGTCATGCCAGGCAGATCTGATAGTTTCTTTGACTGGGTGACCAAAGTAGTAGATCAGGGAGGGGCTGTGGACATGGCCTACCTAGACTTTAGCAAGGCATTTGACACAGTCCCACACAAAAGATTAATATATAAGTTAGCCAGCCTGGGAGTGGGTCCCAAGATGACAGCCTGGGTAAAGAGTGGCTGGAGAATAGGACACAGAGAGTAATAGTAAATGAGTCCTCAGAAGAAAGGAGGGTTACTAGCGGGGTACCGCAGGGTTCAGTATTAGGACCAGTCCTCTTCAATGTCTTTATAAGCGACATTGCAGAAGGACTGGAAGGAAAAGTATGTCTCTTTGCAGATGACACTAAGATCTGCAACAGAGTTGATGCACAGGGTGGTGGGAAAGGATGAGAAGGGACTTGGCAAGGTTAGAGGAATGGTCAAATGTATGGCAGCTTAGATTCAATGCTAAGAAGTGCAAGGTAATGCACCTGGGAAACAAAAACCCAGGGGAAGAGTACACAATGGGGGTGAGATACTAACAACAACAAAAATGGAAAGGGACCTGGGGGTAGTCATATCAGATGACCTAAAGGTGGGCAAGCAATGTGAGAAGGCAGCAAGGAGGGTGGGGATACTGGGATGCATAGGGAGAGGCATCACCAGTAGAAAACAGGAAGTTATTATCCCTCTGCAGACAGCTGGTGAGACTCCATCTGGAGTACTGTGTGCAGTTCTGGAGACCCAATCTCCAAAGACATAGACAGGATGGAAGCTGTCAGAGGAGGGCACTAAAATGGTGCAGGGTCTGCACCGGAAGACATATGAAGAGAGACTTAAGGAGCTTAATATGTATAGCCTCGAGGAAAGGAGGAAGAGGGGGGACATGATAGAAACTTTCAAGTACCTCAAGGGAATCAACAAAGTCCAAGAGGGTAGCATCTTTCAAAAAAAGAGGTGTGCAAGAACAAGGGGGCACAATTTGAAGATAGAGGTGGGGGCGGCTCAGAGGTAATTTAAGGAAGTATTTTTTCACAGAGAGGGTTGTGGATGCATGGAATGGCCTTCCGGAGGAGGTTGTGGAGTCAAAATCAGTGGTGGAATTCAAGCATGCATGGGATAGTCATAAGGCAATTCTGGGGGTTGGGGGTAGAAAGAAGTAGGCTGCTGGTTAACTAGGATCTGCAGTTTATCCAGTAGGTAGGGAAATGGGCAGACTGGGTGGGCCAAGCGGTCCTTATCTGCCGTCAAATTCTATGTTTCTATGTGAATGCCCCTATGCTTGCTCATTCCTTTGGCTCATTTGCATACCCTGAAGGAGACTATCATGTCTAAATGATACCGATGTTGTTAAGCCCAGATCTAAAACATTCACATGGGTTCAACACTAGGCTGTCACAGAGAACACATTTTGTTTAGTAAACAACTAAGCTGGTTTTGTACAGAGATCCCCTTGAGCAGAGAGAATGATGTATTTAATTACTTAAACATTAATTAAGTTCAGACTTCAGAAATCATGAAACAGAGCTAGACAGGCTGTTTAAGAGAGAGTCATAAATTGATAATTTCTAGATGTTAGCACCTCTTCACGGGGTTGGAGGATTTGGGGGTATTTTAGTTTCCTTACAGCTCTTCCTGGTCTTACAAGCATGTTGAACAACTTGAAAAAAATATTCTTTTTTTAAGGTGTCACAAAAATTCAAGACTTCACTAATACAGTACATGCCTTTGTTAGAATGAAACACCAAGGAAATACAAAATTAGGGAAACACAGGAAACAGCACTCCATGGAAATGCGGTACAAAGTTAAAAAATAACTTACAGACTTAAGCCATCCAGGATGAAAAAGCAAACCGAAGTCACAGCACTAACCCTAGCACTTCTAGTCCTTGGTGAGACTCATCGTCTGGGGTGGGGCTATGGTGCACTGTCACTAAATTTATTAAGAAATTATTTAAAGTGATCACTGCTGCACACAGAGGGAAAACCTTGGCTCATTTGTTAGTGCTACAGTGGGCACTATAGCACATTCAGACCATGCACCATTAATAACCACATGGAAAATGGGTATAGAGAGGCGCAGCACTAGGTGGAGATTCAATCCAGCTCACATGAAGTGAGAACAATTCAAAGATTTTCTCAAAGAGAAAATGATGGAAATTATCCAAGACAACTCCTCCCAGGAAATTCCATCCACCATTCAATGGGACACCCTGAAGGCAGTACTGAGGGGTCATCTGATAAAATACACAGCTATGCTGGTTAAGGAGCGAAAAGAAAGACAAACACAGCTAGAGCAGACATTACAGTTCCTGCAGCTAGCACACCAGCAAGGAGATCACTCAGTGCTTGGACAGATCAAGCAGACTAAAAAGGACTTGGTGCCCTATCCATCCAACAGACGGAGGTGGCACTGGCATATCTGTGGCAGACATATGGCGAGATTGGCCCGTGGGCCTCCCGCCTACTGGTGTATCGCTTGCACCAACAATGCAAAATGTCCACTATCACTGCAGTAAAGGACCCAAACACAGGAGCACACCACACCAAACTCAGAAATATATCCCAAGCTTTTTGCCAATATTTCAGGGCCCTCTATACCACGGACCACCTGTCAGACCCAACACTCACCAACACCTTCCTGTCAGCCTTAGAACTACCCAAGCTCAATCTTGACCAGCAAAATAACCTAATGGTGCCATCAACCCGGAGGAACTGATGCTGGCCATCTCCAGGTCCAAAACACAGAAGGCTTCGGATCCCGACGGATACGGGGCGGAGTTTTATAAGGGCATAATGCAGTCAATTAATCAGCTAATGCTATGCGCCTTTAACAGAGTTCTTCTGGGGGATGCCCAGCCGCCCAGCTGGTCATATGCAACAATTTCACTTATCCCCAAACCAGATAAGGACCCTTTACAATGTGGCTCACATAGGCCAATTTCGGTGCTCAACATGGACTATAAATATTTGATGTCCATTTTAGCCCAGAGGGTGGATGCCATCCTACTGACACTGATAAACCTGGATCAAACAGGCTTTATAAGTTTTAGATCAACTTCAGACAACACCCGCAGAGCCCTACACCTAGTACATGAGATGCAATCCCACGAAGTCCCATCAGTCCTTCTCGGCCTGGACGCTGAGAAGGCCTTTGATTGGTGTCATGGCCCTTCCTTTTCTCCACTATGGCCACAGTGGGGTTCCCGGCCCCCTTTGTGGCCATACTCCGGGCATTATATTCCTCCCCTCAGGCTTGTGTTAAAATTTCAGGTCACCATTCTGAATACTTCCCCCTTTTCAGGGGAACGCGTCAGGGCTGCCCCTTGTCCCCTGGTTTACTCGCCATCTTTATAGAGCCCTTGGCCCAGGCAATGAGACTAGCACCTGGGATTTCAGGTGTGCATATGGATGAAACAGAACACCGCATAGCCCTCTATGTGGATGATGTTCTGTTATTCCTCACTGACCCCCTACAATCCATCCCTACAGTCTTCCGAATCCTGGAGGAATTTGGAGTGCACGACGGCTATCGGCTTAACACTAGCAAGACTGATGCCCTTACTTTTCATTACATATCCCCTGAGACACTTAAGGAGAATTATCCATTTCAATGGGGGCTCTCCAGGATGAAATATTTAGGCATTCACCTCTCCCATAGAGCAGAAGATGCCTTGAGTAACAATTACCTACCCTTCACCACTCAGATGAAGCAGGGTCTTGAAAGATGGAACATCCTCCCACTGAATTTGATTCAGAGAGTCGATGTGGTGAGGATGGTGATTCTCCCAAGGGCCCTCTACCTTTTCCAGAATGTCCCACTTAATCTACCGAATAAACTATTTCATGTCTGGAACAGGGCCATTACTGGGTTTGTCTGGGCAGGAAGATGACCCAGAATTAAATCGAAAACTCTTTCTTCCCAAAACACAAGGAGGTCTTGCACTCCCAAATCTTAAGCTGTACTATTGGGCTTCTCATCTGTCCTTCATAATCTAACGCCTGGTCAGAGTGTCCCCGGCCCGTTGGAGAGAGATTGAGGAGAGTGTACTACCTCAGCACGACTACCAAAGGCTTATTATTTATAAAAATCTTCTCCCACTAGGACAACTAACGCAGAACCCCTGGATTATACACCAAATACGGGCCTGGTATTCTGCACGTAAATCCCTAAAGCTCACCCCTTTTCTGGTGTTGATATGTCTGATAGAACTACTAGAAAATTTTCTCCCAGCCTTAAATGACTTATACATTCCATATCTGGAGGCACACCTACCTTACAAAACTCCCACAGCTCCTGGTGGGACCCCATTTTAAGGAGTTCAGGGAGACTCAGCGGGAGTTTCATCTACGTCAGTCTGATTTTTTCCGATACCTACAATTACGACACTGTTATGAGGCTCTTCCCCTGATTGTCCGAACCACAGGGGAACACCATCATATGGTTCATCTGCTCCAACAAACACTGCAATCCAGGATGTTACCACATCCCATTTCAGCTCTGTATAAGTCTCTGATGGAAACAATAGGTGGAAATAAAGGGGCAGTAAGGGAGAATTGGAGTGATGAACTGGGTACCCAAATAACACCACAGCAGTGGGGCATAATATGCCACTCAACATCGAGAATTACCTACACCCATACGTGGAGACTGTTCTCTTGGCAGTTGCTGGTAAGATTCTTCCGTACCCCAGCAATAACTGCACATTACCGTAACTCTGGTTCCACAGCATGCTGGCGCCAATGTGGAGAAATTAATGCCCACCATTCCCATGTCCTGTGGTCATGTTCAAGGTTACAGCCATTCCTGAAGGGGTTACGGGAAAAATTCAAGGAGCTCTTTGAGCTAAGGCTCCCTTTGATCGGGGAGTTCTTTATTTTACATGTCCTTCCACATGAGCTATGAGACCCCCACTGTCAGTATCTGCTGGGAATCTTCCTGTTCGCAGCGAAGAAGGCCATTACCAAACGCTGGCTCACTACAGCGATACCTTCACTTTCGGACTGGAGAGAGATAGTCAATCACACATATAGATCAGAGAGAATTACGTACAGCTTAAATGATAAAGCAGATCTTTGCTCCATAAAGTGGAGAAGATGGATAATGCATATCATGACCAAAGGCCCACACTTTATTCCCTAGCAGCTCTGACTACCTACTAGCTGACTTAGACCCACCATACCAGGATTGGTTACTAACACTATGGGAGTGTTGTATCATGGCAGGGCACATGACCCACGCTCAGGGTGAGGGAAGTGTACTAAGGGGCAAACAACAGAGGGAATGGAATCCGAGATAGGAGAGAGGGAAGGGTATACTGAGGAAAGCTCCTGGAGAGAGAGACGAAAAGAGACAGAGAAGAAAACAGGATGAGCCTAACCTGGAAAGAAGGTTGTGTCTCCAGGTGAAACTGTGTCACGTAAATTATGTATATTATAGCAAGCATATATGAACTGTAACCCTGTCTAAATAATTAATTACAATGATGTAAAATGTGACTGTAAAAATAACATTTTCAATAAACACTATGTTTGCAAAAAAAATTGTTTAAAGTGATATTCACACAATTACGGTGTGCATGCTAAAGCATGTTAGTCATAACACCTATACATAGTGTATATTTAATTTGAAAAATGCTTCCCTATAAATACTTCATTTGAAAAGTGGTGCTACAGTGAGTCAGAACAAACTTTTTATGAAAGTAGAACACCCAGTGATACCAGTGATATGTGTTTTGCCCAAAATTCATAAGGACCAGATCAACCTCCCCAGGTAGGCCCATTATAGCCTTTTGTATCTGTAACCCGGATCCTGACAAGGTCTGTAGGCTGGGCATCCCTTGGGACTAGCAGGTGAAGAGAGAGGGCCTGATGTCTGCATCTCCCTGCTCTCCAACCAAAAGGTCTCTTTATTTCTGCCATTGCCGGAAGGAGGCAGATGGGAATAAGGAGATTCTTTTTCGAATGACTCCTACCCTCCCCTGGGCCATTAAGCGGCAGCTGTTCCATGAAGTGAACAGAAGACACTTCTGAAGAGAAGTGTGTGACCCTGGAACTGCCTATCCAGGTCCTGCCACAGTCAGTTGGGATTTTGGGCTGAGGACATGAACCCAGGCTCCCCCGTGTGGAAAGGAACACCATAACTGCTGCATCTTAACAGCAGAGAGACGGATGTCTATCTGTGGGATTACTTGTAGGTTTATAGTTACAGTATGCAGCCATAAGCCAGACTTTCCTTCCTCAAGACAACTGTTGAATTAAATAACATCTCTAGCAGATTTCAGTCTGCCCAGCCTTTGCGATCACATAGCAGCTAGAGACAGATGAAGCCAGGGAATGTCACCTTGTGAAGTACTTCACAAAGTGTCCCTGGCATCATTTCATCTGCGTCTGCTATTCACATAGTTTTTGGCTTGCACTTTGCCCAGCAAAGACTACGCATAATGGCACTTTGCTGGTGAAATTGTTGGCAAATTGCCACCATGCATAGTTCTCACCAGGCAGAGTAGCACTATGACAGAGAACATTATGCAAAGTGTGTTTGTTTTATAACACTCTGTAGACCATTTTGTAAATGTTTGACCTGCCTAGTAACATATAGCTCTGACCCTTTAAAGCACTACCCTACTGTGCCATAATCTAGCACACACCTCCCCCCCATAGTCCTGACAAAATTTTATATATAAAAAAGTATTCATCTCCCCCCACTCACGCCATGTCATTAAACTCACCACCCACCTCCTCCACCCTGTGTCTATCCCTGAGTCACATAAATTATAGAGCGACACCCCACCCTATCCATTCTCTAGCACCAAATCTCCCTCGCCTCCAACTACAAATTTATAAGGATACAGAGTAGCTGTACAAAAGAAAACCATCCAGCTCTGCAGCAAGGTGCCCACCTATTCAGTGTACTGCAACCAAAGGAATGAATGATGATGTACTCCTATAGTAACAGCTGACTGGACTCTTGTCAGTCAGGTGTTACTATAGAATGACATCATTAATTCATTCTTTTGCAGGACACTGGAGAGGACAGCATCTTGATCCAGTGCTGGATGTTTTCACTTTACAAGTACCCTGTATCCTTTATAAAATTTGAGGTGGGGAGGAGGGAGTTGTGTGTTAAAAAAAAAGGTAGGTAGGGTTGGGGGTTGCTGTACATTTATATTAATTGGGGGGCACAGGTGCAGGAGTGGGGAGGTGGGTGTATGCTTAATGACATGGTGGGTGGAATGGATATCTTTTTTAGATATAACAACTTTGCCAAGACTTTGTGGTGAAGGTGAGTGCTAGAGGGTAATGGAGTGGGGGGATACAGTGTTTTAAAGGGTCTGGGTGGTGGGAGGGGCATATAAATGTATGTCAGCAGTTGGGGGTGGGTTAAACATTTTGAAACATTGTTATTAAGAAAACTGAACTTTGCACATTACATTTGGAAACGTCCCCCGCTACATGTAGAGCAAAGTTTCCATCTTCTCACCAACTACGCTGGAGCAGTTAAAATTCACTGCATCGCTAAGTGGCAGCTTTGTTGCCCTTTACTGATCTGTGTAAAAGGTAACCAGCTATAACATTTCTTATCATTACCATCTGTTACTGAACAATACATTTTTTCCCCTCCTCTTTTTTTCCTCTTCTGTCTTTTTCTTCCTCTGCTGTTTTTTTCCTCCATTTTATCTTCAGACTGGTATCTTTCAGGACTTGGGGCACTGCCTCTCCACGCACAGACTCTGGTTGGCACTGAGCGGGTCTCACCTTCAATACACAAACTGCGGCAACACCGCCCGCTGGGGCGTACACAGTCAGCTCCCCTTCCACAGAATGCCCAGGCTCTTCAGCAGTTAGTGATCCAGCAGCAGCATCAACAGTTCTTGGAGAAACACAAACAACAGTTTCAGCAGCAGCAGCTTCACATTAACAAGGTAGGTGCAGAGGAAACAACTGGGGGTATATTTTCAGGAGCTGTGGGTTCTACACAATGAAGTGCTAAGGAATTGTAAGTTTGTAGAGCAACAGACCACTAGTAATCAGCAGTTCTTACAACCTTTCATCAGTAAGGTGTGTATAGAGGAGGAGAGATGCATGACATGAAAATGTCCACCAGCAGTATGGCAGTGGTGAGCTGAGGACTTTTCATGGCATTTTCTATAAGAGTTATACAGAATTATGCAATTCTTCCACGAAAATAGAAATCATTAAAATAAGCAGAACTCTGCATATTCCATGGAAGCTTATTTGTTTAATCACCCACCTCTGGAGGAGATGCAGGAAATATGGCATCATCTAGAAGGAGCTATGGAAGATGATCACTGAGCATCAGCAGTTTTTCCAATTTCATAATAACAAGGTAGGCATAGAGGTGCAAAAGGTCACCCAAAAATAGAGAAAATAAACCACTGGGCATCTGTACTTGTATTTTGCTTCACAGTAACAAGGTAGGTGCTTAGGAGATAATGGGCTATGGAAAACAAGCTACTGAATGTCTTCTGTTACTACACCCTGATACTGAAGAGGACCCATGTGAAACATACCATCAGTATATGTTGGGTTATAGAAAATAAACCATAGGTGTCGTTATGTCTTGCAGCTTTACAACAGGTAGGCGGATAGCCAGCCTTTAAGTGAAGCCATAGTGCTGCTTCTTGGGTTGCTGGTCATCTGGGTTCAGGAACAAGCCTAAGTCATCAGAGTTCCAGCAGGGGGAGAAGGATTAAGTGCACCAGGGTCCCTTTCCTCAGGGAAGGATGTGTGCATAACTCCTTCATGACACTGCCAGCTGGGTGACCATGAGTGTAAGTGCAGGAAGGAACAGATGTCATGGTGGGTGGACACCTGGGGTCCAATGATCATTGCATGGTGTGGTTCGGTATGAGTCAAGCTACACGAAAGCGAGGGTCCTGGACTTCAGGAGGGCAGATTTCAAAGTTGGAGGTATGTCTCAGGAAAGCCCTTGCAGGGAGGGAGGACCAGAGGGGAGTTGAGGAACAGTGGGCCCATCTAAAAGGAGGCATAGTGGAGGCAACAAACCTTTGTGTTAGGCATATAAACAAAAGCAAGAGAAAAGGAAAAAGAAAACCACTGTGGTTCTCAAAGGAATTGGCTGGGAAGGTAAGAGCAAAAAAGTTGGCTTTCAGGAAGTACAAGGAAACACCAAAGGAGAAGGACAGGGTAGCATATCTGGATGAGCAGAGGGAGGCAGGGAAAGCCACATGAGCGCAAAGGCACAGATGTAGAAACAAAATAGCCCAGGCAGTGAAGAAAGGGGACAGGACTTTTTATAGGTACGTTAGTGAAAGGAGAAAGACAAGGGATGGGATTGTAAGGCTTAAGGAGGACAATGGAGAGTGTTTGGAGGGGGTCTTGGAAAAGGCAGCAATCCTGAACAAAGATTTATGTCCAATATTCACAAAAGAGGGGGAAGGCGAGGGACCACAATTAAGTGGCAGGAGCAGTAAGGGAGGGAGGTGGACACCAGTCTATTTATAGAAGAGAGAGTTCTAAATGAACTCACAAAACTGAAATTGGACAAGGCAATGGGACCAGACAGGATACATCCTAGAATATTAAAGGAGCTTAAGGAGGTGCTGGCAGCACCACTGGCAGCCCTGTTCAGTGAGTCGCTGGAAACGGGAGTGGTTCCAGAGGACTGGAGGTGAGCAGATGTTGTCCCTCTACACAAAAGTGGGAGCAGGGAGGAGGATGGAAACTAGGGACTAGCAGATCATACTTCAAGACACAGCTCTTGCAGCAGGTTACACCATTAGGACTGAAGCCGGCAGGCGTCAGGACTCCACGGAAAAATTCTAGCTAGCTATCTTCAGCGGGGACCGCCCCCGACGTCGGTCCCGCCTCAGACGTCAGGCATAGTACATAAGGGGGCGGTCCCACCAGATTCCCCAGTTCTTTCCTGCCGTCGACTTGCAAGTCTCGACCCTTCGGTTCACAGTTCTAGTGCGCGACGCATGGTAAAGTTTTTCCTTTGGGAAATTAGTTTTTTCTTCGGTCAGTTTGTTGTCTGATATCCTCGCCAACCTCCGGTCATTCCTCGAAGTGCGCCTGTGGGAAGCAGATCCTTCAAGGATCCGCATTCGACTAAGTCGGTGCTTGGGCCAGACCCCGACACCCGGTCCTGCTCCTTTTGCCTTGGCTTCAACAGCAGAACCCGGATCCGTCGCCAGAAGGCCCTACAGGCGTTCCTGCTCGAGGAACAACTCAAGACCATGGCCTCAAGGGGATTCTTCGGAGAAAGCCCATAGACATTTGGAGAAGCATAGAGAGAAGGCCCTTCAGGTCCCTGTCTAGGGCCTCTGATTCTCGTAGCTCCGGCTCCAGGTCCGACTGCTCGCCTTCCCGGGCCAGTTCTCAGCCTCCCCCTGCTGCGGTGAGAAAATCTTCGGGCTCCTCTTCTCAGGCCAAGACTTCCAGGCCTCCTTCGTCTTCTAAGGCCCTGGTCAGTCGGGGGACGCCACCATCACCACAAGTCGGGTTCCTGCCATTCTGAACCCGGCGTCAGGTCTACCTCCTGCCTCCTCCTCCTCCCCAGCGGAAGACCAAGGAGCTCACCTCTCTTAGAGACCGTCGGACCGAGCGTCGGCATCTACTTCTACAGGTCCCCAGAGCCGGCGGCCGCCAGACCATCGCCGGCCAAGCTTACGCACCCCCGGACGCCGGTAGGGGGACCGACGTCCGTGCCTGTCCGGATTGAGAAGAGGGCCCCGACGCCTCCAACCAGCGTCCGTCAGGAGACCATTACAGAGGAGGAGTTAACACAGCCCGAGGACCAGACGGGCAACCCCGGTCCTGTCGAGCCTCCCAGGGAACCCTCCTCGCAACCCGAGGCCCCTGTGGAGCCGACGCCGGAGCCCGACGACCGACCACTGGCGACCGGTCCGTCGTCGGGTCTTTCTTTATCAGAGGTTAAGGACCTTTTCACTTACTGGTGGGATACCATCAAAAAGGAAATTGTCCCCACCCCACCTCCTCTTCCACCCCTCCTCCTCCTAGGCCGGTTACTCCTCCGGTTCCTGCGCCCCCTTCTCCATCCAAGTCTGCAGGCCGGTTACCTCCTCCCCGGGAGCCCAGGATCCCTCCAAGGGGGGAGACCAGATAAAAGGAGACCTCCATCCAGATCCTCTTCTTGGTCACCCAGCCCTAAGAGACCCAGAAGACGCCTCCGTTCGCCTTCGACGGAGGACATGGGATCAGAGTTTTCAACAGGATCTAGATCCCCATCTCCCCTCCACATCCCTTCTCCGGACCCGTGAGCTCCCAAGGTCTCCTCCGGATGACCCTTCATTCTCGGACATCATGGGACACATCCAAGAGAACATGGGATGGGATGCGGAAGAGTTAGACCCGAGGCTCGCCTTGTGAAATATCTTGACAGAAGGACCCCAAGCCTGTGGTGGTGCCACCCTTGGTAGAACACTTTGTGGGGCGTCACCAAGGCAGTGTGAGCGTCCACATTCACTCGGCGATGCGAAGAAAGCTGACCGCCTGTACAAGGCTCAAGGGAGGACCAGTACTTGCTCCAGCATCCTCAGGCCGACTCTCTGGTCATAACAGCCCTCATGACCCGGTCCCAGAGACCGCAACATTTGAGCACTCTGCCACGGACCCGGGTCAAACAGCTGGGCCGCTATGGGTAGGCGCACATATGCTTCGCTTCTTGCGCCATCAGATCCCTGAATTACTTGACCCACATGGTGCAGTTCCAGAATGCCTTGTGGGAGCAGGGTCTGGATCTGGCTGAGAAGTTGCCAGAAGGTGAGCAGAAGGAGGAGATGTTGCAGCTCCTCCGGACGGGTTCGGACATGGGGACCCAAGTGCTACGAGCCGCGTACGACTCCTCGGACTCCTCGGCCCGAGCAGCAGCTTCAGGCGTATGCCTCCGGAGACACTCTTGGCTCTGTGTCTCCGGCTTTACCCCGGACATTCACAAAAACATCATGGACGCCCCATGTGACAGAGAAGTTCTCTTTGGTGAGCCCTCTGAGAGGGTCATCACCAAGCTTCAAGAGGCCGGGAAGGCGGTGAGGTCAGTCCAGGCAATGTACCAACCGAGGCTTAGTTCCCTTCGTAGGAACCAAAGCCGTTTTGTGAGCGAACACAGAGACAACAGTCCCGCACCGGTCCACAACAGAGGGGCTCCGGTTCCCGTAGAGCCCAGGGTAGACAGCCCGCGGGCCGAGGTCAACGCCCAGCTAAGCCGGCCCAGCCCGCAGGCCCCTCCGCCACCACAGCCTGACTCCTTTCCGGCCTCCGCCCCTCAGGATCAACGGGACATCAAGGTCGGGGGTCGCATTGCGAAGTACCTGCCAGGATGGCAGTCCATAACCATCGACCGGTGGGTTCTTCAGTTGGTCGAAAGAGGCCACTTTATACAATTAGCAGAAAAGCCACCCTTGAGGCCTCTTCTTTTCTCCCGTTACTCGGGTCAGCACAAGCCTCTGATCAGGCAAGAAATACTTGCGCTCCTGCAAAAGGGGGTGACAGAGTATGTCCCAGAGAACCAGAGAGGATACGGGTACTACTCCCACTTCTTCCTGGTTCCAAAGAAAACAGGGGACCTCCGTCCGATTCTGGACCTCAGCGACCTCAATATGTTGGTCGCCTACAAAAGATTCCGCATGGTGACCCTTCCGGGTCTTATCCCCATACTAAAGAGGAACGCATTTTTAGCATCCCTAGACATGCAGGATGCATACCTGCACATCCCTGTAGCTCAGGCGCACAGGAAGTTCCTGTGCTTCAAGTTTCTCGGCCACCACTTTCAGTTCCGAGCACTTCCATTCGGACTGTCATCGGCCCCCAGGGTCTTTACCAAATGCATGGCAGTCGTGGCCGCATCTCTAAGGAGACAGGGCCATTATGTGTTCCTGTACTTGGACGATTGGCTTCTCATGGCCGCCTCCAGAGAGGCGTTGTTATTGGCTATCCAGAGTACCCAGGATCTGTTTCAGTCTCTGGGCATCTTGATCAATTACGAGAAGTCTCTCCTGGTACCGTCGCAGAAACTGTAGTTCATAGGCGCAGTCCTGGACACCGTTCAGGGAAGAGCATTTCTTCCAGACGACAGAGCAGAGCGCATCAGATCCCTCATCAGGGAGCTTTCGTCGAACAAGACCGTCCCAGCCAGGTCGGTCCTTGAAGCACTCGGACACATGGCTGCGGCCATTCCGACCGTCCTTCCATAAAGCTCCACATGCGGGTAACTCAGTGGATGCTCAAGGTGCAGTGGGACCAAAGGCAAGACCATATGCAGCATCCGGTCAGAATCCGAGCAGCCGTGATTCGAGACTGGCAATGGTGGCTAGACCCAGGGACACTCTCTACGGGTGTTCCGTTTGACCTGTCCCGGAGGTAATCTTCACCACAGGCGCCTCAGGACTAGGGTGGGAGCACACCTGGACGGGGTGAAGTCCCAGGAGCGTGGACCCCTCAGGAGGCTCACCTTCATATCAACGTTCTGGAGATGAGGGCGGTCCTTTATGCCCTGCAGGCATTTCAGTCAGAGATCCCGCCGAGTACTCTCCTGCTACAGACAGACAACACAGCGGTGATGTATTACCTCAACAAACAAGGCGCACTCTTACCCCTTGCAGGGAGGTCATGAGGTGTGGGATTGGGTAATCCGACCGGCGTGAACCTGATCACAGTACATGTCCCGGGTGGACAACACAATTGCAGATGGCCTGAGTGCTCCCAGGCCAGAGTCCTAAGTGGGAACTTCTTCAGGAGGTAGCAGAGGATCTGTTTCTTGATGGGGAACTCCAGAATTGGACTTGTTGCTTCCCATCCAACACAAAACTGCCCAATTTTTGCTCGCTAGATCCAGGGCCTGGTGTTTTCTGGCGAGACGCGTTGTCCCTCTCCTGGGCGGACAGATTCCTCTACGCTTTCCCTCCCTTCCCGTTGATCCAGAGAGTTCTTTTCAAACTGCGCAGGGAGCATGCAACAATGATCCTGGTGGCCCCTTTCTGGCCCAGACAGATCTGGTTCCCTTTGCTAATACAGCTATCCTGGGAACCTCCGCTCCCGTTGCCATTCAGCTCCCATCTCTTGTCTCAGGAGGAGGGTTCACTGGTCCACCCCGGACTTACGCTCACTGAACCTGCATGCATGGCTCCTAGAGACATAGCCATCTTGCGACACGGGGTCTCGCAAGAGGTTGCGGAAGTTCTTTATGCAGCCAGGAAGCTGGCAACGCATGTGACGTACGCCATGAAATGGCGCCGTTTTTGTCTATGGTCACAAACATGCGGCCTTTCCCCTTTAGGTTGTCCAGTGAAAGCGGTGCTCGAGTACCTACTCTCCCTTTTCCGTTCGGGTCTCGCCTACTCCTCTATTAAGGTGCACCTCTGTGCCATTTCAGCTTATCACCTCCCGGTGGGACAGCACACAGTGGCACAATTAGATGCCTGTCGAGAATTCTTGAGAGGGGTGTTACATCTTAGGCCGCCCATTAAGGACCCAGTGCCTCCATGGGACCTGCTCTTTGTCCTGGAGCAACTCACGCTCCCCCCTTTGAACCTGCCGTGGATTGCGAGCTGCGTTTTCTGTCGTGGAAAACGTTGTTTTTGGTTGCTGTTACGTCAGCGAGAAGAGTTTCTGAGCTTCATGCTCTCATGTGTAAAAACCTTATTTAATTTTCCACGGGACAGAGTATCTGAGGGACGAATCCTAAATTCTTGCCTAAGGTGGTTTCCACACTCACTCTCAATCAGGACATTGACCTGCCTGTCTACTTCCCTAATTATTCTAATAGAGGAAGCTGCTCACACCCTGGATGTTCACCGCAGCTTAAGGTACTACCTGAGCAGAACTAAGCAGCTTCGTAAATCAGAGCAACTTTTCGTTTCCTTTACTGAAAGGATGATGGGCCAACCAGTATCCAAACAGTCCCTGTCTCGCTGGCTTATCCAGTGCATATCATACTGTTATGATATCAAACAAAAGCCCCTCCCAGGATCAGTCCGGGGCCATTCCACCAGGGGAGTGGCCACCTCCTCTGCAGCACTTCGAAACGTCTCCACTTCTGCCATTTGTGCTGCAGCCACGTGGAGCTCTGTACATACCTTTATCAGGCATTATAGCCTGGACATTGCTTCACGGCGAAGAGCTGGCTCCGGCCTGGCGGTGCTACAGGGTCTCCTGTCCTAGAATCAGGACCTGGAATTAACTTTCTAGTTTCCTCCTCCCAGAGTGTTTGCAAGCGCTACTGCTTGGGAATCAGTCCTAATGGTGTAACCTGCTGCAAGAGCTGTGTCTCGAAGTAAGATAGTACAGTTACGTAAGAACTTACCGTAACAGTAGATCTTCGAGAACAGCTCTTGCAGCAGGTACCTTCTGCCCACCTTCCCCCTTGGAGGAGGCATGGCTTAAGCCTTTTTAACAGGGATTTATACCCTTTGTCTTCTGACGGTGGATCCTCGGTCTCCCATTTCGATGTCAGCCTGCGGCCGGAAGTCTCCGGCGGGAGAACTGGGGAATCTGGCGGGACCGCCCCCTTATGTACTACGCCTGACGCCGGAGCGGGATCGACGGGCGTGTCCCCATGGAAGATAGCTAGCTAGAATTTTTCCGTTAGTCCTGACGCCTGCGCTTCAGTCCTAATGTTGTAACCTGCTGCAAGAGCTGTTCTCAAAGATCTACTGTTACGGTAAGTTCTTACGTAACTGTACTTTCCAAAATGTGCTATATGCTGTCTGTGATTGTTAACAGCTGTTTATTTAATTAATTGCAGTATTAAAGGGTCGACTTTACCCAGTAAGCTCCACCCCTGAGGAAGACTCATTGCGAGTCAAAGCACTGGAGCAAGCTTTGGAGCATTTTTCTGTGGACCTTTGTCCAGGACTTTACAATAAAAATTACTTTGGTTATTCTACATTTGCCACAACATGGAATTTTCCTGAAGGTATTTTGTGCATCAACAAACTCCTGTGCTTTATTAAACTGTAGACCAGTCAGCTTGACCTCGGTGGTAGGGAAAATAATGGAATCACTACTAAAAAAAAAAGAATTGTGAAACATCTTGAATCCGGTGGAGCACAAGCTCTGAAGCAGCATGGATTCAGAGCGGGAAGGTCATGTCAAACAAATCTGATAGATTTCTTTGACTGGGTCACCAGGGAAGTGGATGAGAGCGGGGTGGTGGATGTGGCCTACCTGGATTTCAGCAAGGCCTTTGACACTGTTCCTCATAAGAAGCTTGTAAACAAGTTTGGCAGCCTGGGAATGGGTCCCAAGGTGGTAAGGTTGAGGGATAGAACACAGAGGCTCAGTCCGAGGAAAGGAGGTTGACCAGTGGGGTGCCACAGGGATCAGGTCTGGGGCCGGCCAGTTCTATTCGGTGTATTCATAAATGACATTGTAGAGGGTCTGGAAAGAAAGGTATACCTGTTTGCAGATGACACTAAGATCTGCAAAAGGGTAGAGGGGTGGAAAAAATGAAGAGGGACCTTGGTAAACTAGAAGAATGGTCTCGAGTGTGGCAGCTAAGGTTCAGTGCAAAGAAGTGCAAAATCATGCATTTGAGGCACAGGAGCCTAGGGGAGGCTTACATGATTTGGGAGGGGGCAGGGAGAGAGATACTGACGGCCACCAAACAGGAAAGGGATCTGATGGTAATCATATCAGATGACCTAAAGGTGGCCAAACAATGTGCCAAGGCTGTGGGGAGAGCCGGTGGAATGTTGGGGTGTATAGGGAGAGGTATCACCAGCAGAAGAAAGGAGGTGGTGATGCCTCTGTACAAATCATTAGTGAGACCTCATCTGGAGTACTGTGTCCAGTTCTGGAGGCCGCATCTCCGTAAGGACATAGACAGGGTAGAGGTGGTTCAGAGAAGGGCAAGAAAAATGGTGCAGGGCCTCCACCTAAAGACATAGCAGGAGAGACTGGAGAACCTCAGTATGTATACGCTGGAGGAGATGAGAGAGAGGGGGATATGATAGAGACCTTTGGATATCTAAAGGGCATAAAAAAGGTACAGGAGGGTAGCATCTTTCAGAAAAAGAGATGTTCTAGGGACATGGATATGTTGTTCATCCACACTTATTGGCAGGTATCCTTGCCGCTTTAAATCTTGCCGGAAGGTCTTCAAGCTGGCTCCTCCCACCCACCCGGGTGGTAAAACTCTTGGCTCCGCCCCATGACGCCAGATCTTCCTTACCGCTTGGAAGCTCAGGTTCCCTCCTTAACGCTCTGCGTATAAGACTGGTTCCTAATTCTTCGAATCTTCGAAATCAAAAGTTTTTGCTAAAAAGACTTCGGTCTTCTCTCCCTCGCGGCTGCGATGGACAAATCGACTCCCGGTTTCCGGAGATGCCCTTGCGGGCAGAAGATGTCTCGGACGGATCCGCACTCCACGTGCGTCTACTGCTTAGGCCTTGAGCACGACCCGCAGGCTTGCGACCTGTGTTCTTCTTTTTCGGCCTACGTCCTCGAAGACCGTGCTGCCCGTTTACAGCTGGGGCGTCCCGAGAAAAGATTTCCTCTGGTTAAGTCTAAAGAGGCCCAGTCGGCGGTGTCCAGCGGCGGGCTCGGCGGATCAGCTCGAGCAGATGATTGCCCTCGAAGAGGAGGCGGCGCGGGCCGCTTCTACCTCGGCTGCGGCATTTGTCCCGCTCTCTCTCGGTGCCTCGTATTCGGCTTCTTTTAAGGAGCCTTGTCTGACCCTCTCGACGAAAGGTGAGGGTCCAACTTCTTCTGGACCTTTTTCTCGGTCCAAAGAGAGACAAAGTAAGTCTCACCGTCGACGCTCTTGGGAGCGGGAAAGATCCCCCTCCTAGTTGTCGACAGTCAACCCGGTCGACCTCGGCTTGCCACTGGCTTCCGCAGTGTCCCCGTCAGGCCAGTTGGCCGAGACTCCCCATCGCCGCGGTCGAGATTTTTCTCGACCCGTTGGACGGGTTGTCGGCTGGAGAAGCTGAGAATCCCCTCTCCCGGATCCCCGGTGGGAGTTGAGGATCCCGTCGGCTCATCTGTGCCTCCGGTTCCGGAGCCTTGGTGGAATCGTCCGAACCGAGGGGTGTCGATTCCGACACCTCCCGCACCGTCCTCGGCCTAGCCGAGGTTCTCGATCTCGGACGTCTTAGCGTCCAGCCGATCCGCTGTCGCAAGCGATCTGGTCTCGGCACCGTGGCAGGCGGCGCCGCCGCTCTTCCTCCTCCTCGGACGAGGGGAGGCTTGAGCGCAAGTTGCGTCGGAGGTATGAGGAACTCATGTGGCAACAGCTCCTTCTAGCTGGGAATAAGCCGACCCTGTCGTCTTCCCCGGCCATTAAGTGGCTGTCACCGGAGCGGCCGAAACAACCCCTCGTTGTAGCCGAGGAGCCTGTTCCCAGGCCGGTTGTTCGGCCAGTTCCAGCTGCCCCACCGATTCAGGTGGAACCTCCACCTCCACAGCCGTTATTTGGGGCTCCAACCAAAAATTCTCGGTCGGCTCAGGGACTGCCCCATAGGCTGTCTGTCACCCTCACTCCCGATAGACCTCGGCAGGTGGAGGGTGGCTCAGGCCCGAGGCAGCTCTTTGAGGACTCTTCTGAGTCCGAGGATGATTCCTCCCTTTTCTCCAAGCGAATGGACTTGGAGTCCTCAGGAGGACAGTCAGTGGATGATAGCCCTTCGTCCTTCCTAGGATTGCTTCGGCTCATCTCGGAGTCCACCGGGATGAAGCTCGAACCCGTTTCTAAATGGGCCAGGTATCCCCTCATGGAGATTCTGGACCGAGGGGATTCCCCTACGGAGGCCTTTCCGGTGGCCGAGGCCATAGTGGGTCCGGCCTTGGAGCTTTGGCAGCACCCTGCTTCCTGCCCTGCGCCTTGGCCAGGATGGCCAGGAAGTATGCAGTCCCTACGGTTCCCTGTCGGTTTTGAACACCCTCTGCTGAGGGTTGGTTACCGACAACGCCTCGGCGCTGAAACGCCAGGATGTGGACAAACCTCCCGACAAGGAATCCAAGAAATTGGATTATGCCGGGCGAAAAGTCTATGCTGCTGCTCTCTCGCTTTCGTCAGGCCAGTTCGGCCGTCCTCATGGCACATTTTTCTCATGCCCTGTTGGGCTCCCTGGATAGGGTCCCTCATCTTCCCGGATCTGCAGACTACGGTCAGGCAGGTGCGGGACCAGGCAGGCAGTGGCCAAACAGCAGCTCCAGACTGCTTTAGACATTGGGGACTCATGTGCCAGGTGTGTGGCGGCCGCAGTGGCCATGCGTCGTCGGGCTTGGCTGAGGATATCCACCTTTACCTCGGATACCCAGCACAAGTTGGCGGATGTTCCCTTTTTGGGGACTGACCTCTTCGGCCCTGGGGTGGAAGGTCACCTGCAGAGGATCGAGAAGTCCAGTGCTACCTTGGACTCGGTCTCTTCCGCTCAGAAGGACAAAGGCCGCAAGCCACAGCCTAAGCCCTTTCGTCCTTCTGCGCCCCGGCGCGCCGGCCCAGCAACGTCAGGGCCAGCAGGCTCGGCTTGGCATCCCAAACCCAAGCCGTCGGCTTCCTCCAACAGGAAGCAGGGAGGTAAAGGCCCAGGAGGTCCCTCGGCCGGTCCCTCCTCCAAGCCTGCCCAGTGACGGGCTGAGGGGTGTCGCCCCCATCCCCGTCACCTCACCCCTGGTTCCCCCCTGGGGGGACGGCTCCGACACTTCCTTTCCGCCTGGTCCATTATTACCACGGACAGGTGGGTACTGGAGGTGGTGGGAAAAGGCCTGCCTCTAGAATTCGAGCAGGCCCCGCCCTTCAGAGCCGTCGCACCTCGGGGGGCCTCGGGGTCAGCAGCCTCACTGTCGGCTCGTCGAGCCGACATGGCTCCTCCTCCAAAGGAGGTGATCAGGAGGTAGCGGACCCCTCAGACCTGGGGTTTGTGTCCAGGTACTTCCTGGTTCGAAGCGGACGGGCTGGCGCCCATTCTCGACCTACACGACCTGAACAAGTTCCTAAGGTCTCGAACCTTCAGGATGGTCACTCTGGCGCAGATAATACCATCTCTGGAACACGGCGTGTGGTTCTGCTCTCTGGACCTGCAGGACGCGTTCTTTCACGTCCCTATCCGTCCGTCACATCGGAGATTCCTTCGCTTTCGAGCGGAGGGATCCCTCTTCGAGTTCCGAGCCATGCCCTTCGACCTGTCTCCAGCTCCCAGGGTCTTCACCAAATGCATTGCAGTGGTGACAGCTTTCCCTCTTGGCCCGAGGGGTCGGGTGTACCCTTACCTGGACGATTGGCTGATAGCAGCCCCTCCAGACAGGAGGTGGAAGCGGTCCAGAGATCTGGCCCTCCAGGTTTGCTCTCAAGTTGGCCTTCTCATCAAGCGAGGCCAAGTTGGAACTCGAGCGAAGCAGGTGATTCTGTTTATTGGGGCAGAGCTCGACTCTCTTCGAGGCAAGACACACGGCTCGCCGGACAGGGCCGAGGTTCTTACCTCCTTTGCCTTAATCATTTCTGGTTGGGCAATCGCGCCTGCCCAGGACTTCCCTCGTCTCCTGGGTCTCATGGCGGCCTGCACCAGCGTGGTCCGTTGACGCGCTGGCGCATGCGCCCCTTCAGTGGGGACTGGCCAGCCAGTGGTCTGCGCTGCGATCCATTGGACCAGCTAGTGGTGGTGACCAGGAGATGTGGGCAGCTCTCCGATGGTGGACGTTCCATGTCATCTGCAGGAGGTATCCCGTTTGTCCGCCCGAGCGACGGTCTCTCTATCGACCGATGCCTCTCTGATGGGTTGGGGTGCCCATCTGGGGGAACACCGAGCGCACGGCCTCTGGTCCCCGCGGGAGTCCCGATGCTATATCAACCTGCTGGAGCTCCGAACGGTCCGCCTAGCTCTCACCGCCTTTACTCCGTTTCTCCGGGGTCAAGTGGTCCAAGTCCAGACGGACAATACCACGACCATGTACTACCTAAACCGCCAGGGCGGGACGCGTTCCATGCGTCTATGCAAGGAAGCTCTCCGCATTTGGTCACTCATGCGCAGCCTGGAGCGGATCTCTAGCCATTCATGTGGCAGGAGCCTCCAACACCCTGGCCGATGCCCTGAGCGGATAGGGACTGCATCTCACAGTGGTCTCTCCTGCTGGAGGTAGTACAAGATCTGTTCTCCCACTGGGCACACCTCAGGTGGACCTGTTTGCCTCCAGGGAGAACGCGAAGCTGAGGCTGTTTCATGCCGGCCCCCCTCAGCAGGGCTCGCTGCAGGGGGATGCCTTCTCGAGGCTGTGGACCCCGGGCCTCTTTTACGCCTTTCCCCCATTTCCCTTGATTCACAAGGTGCTTCTCAAGGCAAGGAGGGACAAGGCGCAGGTGATTCTGATAGCCCCAGACTGGCCCTGCCAGTTCTGGTACCCAGATCTCCTCAGCCTCAGCTCCAGGCTCCCGAGGCAGCTTCCAGCTCGCCCGGACCTGCTCTCAGTCAATCAGGGGAAGGTGTTCCATCCGGACCTTCAATCCCTGCACCTGACGGCCTGGTTCCTGAGCGGCTAGAGTTCCAGGCCTTGGGTCTTTCCGACGAGGTCCTCAATGTTGTTGAGGTGTCCCGTGGAGTCGACCAGGAAATGCTATGCCTTCAAATGGAAGAGATTTTCCATTTGGTGTCAGAACAAGGGCTTGGACCCTTCCTCCTGTTCTTTGGCAAGCATTTGGACTATTTATGGTCCCTTTCTAGTCAAGGGCTTAGGTCGATGACCTAAAGGTGCACCTGGCAGCCATCTCTGCTTACCGGGCGCGGGCCGGGGAGCAGTCGGTGGCACAGGAGAAGGTGGTCGGGCGCTTTTTCAAAAGCCTTGATCACATTTCCCCTCCGGTGCAAGAACCTCCACCTCCGTGGGATTTACTGCTGGTACTGGCAAAGCTCATGGGCAAGCCATTCGAACCAATGCACAGGTTTGAACTCTCTCACCTGTCGTGGAAGACCGCCTTCTTGGTGGCTATCACGTCAGCCAGAAGGATGGGAGAAATCCAGGCGCTCTGCATTGAGTCTCCTTACCTGGTCTTCCACAGGGACAAGGTTGTCCTGCGCCCCAACCCGAAATTCCTTCCGAAGGTGGTGTCGGAGTTTCACCTTAACCAGGTGTTGACTCTGCGTTCTACCCCAATCACACCTTGGAGGCGAATACAGGCTCCATACTTTGGACCCTAGAAGGCGCCGCTTATTATAAGGAGCGCATGGCTGAAATTCAGGGAGAGGTTCGCCAGCTGTTTGTCACCTACGCTGAAGCCGCACCTGGCAGACCTGCAGCCAAGCGGACGATAGGCAGGTGGGTCACCTCCTGCATAGATCTCTGCTATAAGTTGGCAGGCATGGAGCCTCCCAGAGGATAAGAGCTCATTCTACCGTCTATACTGCTGCATCGGTGGCTGCTTCCAGGGACGTCCCTATCCAGGAAATCTGCAGGGCTGCTACCTGGAAGTCAGCACACACCTTATTACCCATTACCACATCGACCTTGAGTCACGCCGGATGCTGGGTTTTGGGCCTCGGTTCTCAGCTCTTTATTCCCTAGGTAGGGGTGTGCGCCTTGCCTCCCTCCCTCCCGGAGAACTGCTAGGAGTCTGCCAATAAGTGTGGATGAACAACATATCCATGTCCCTAGAAATACAGGTTACTCACCTGTAACAGGAGTTCTAGGAATGGTATATGTTGTTCATCCACACGACCCATCCGACCTCCCCGGCTTCGACGCACAACCTGAGCTTCCAGCGGGCCAGATCTGGCGTCATGGGGCGGAGCCGAGAGTTTTACCACCCGGGTGGGTGGGAGGAGCCAGCTTGAAGACCTTCCAGCAAGATTTAAAGCGGCAAGGATACCTGCCAATAAGTGTGGATGAACAACATATACCATTCCTAGAACTCCAGTTACAGGTGAGTAACCTGTATTTCTAGAACAAGGGGGTCATGACATGAGGCTGGAAGGGGGTAGACTAAGGGGGAATGTGAGGAAGTATTTTTTCACAGAAAGGGTGGTGGATGCATGGAACAGCCTCCCAGCGGAGGTGATGGGGGCAAATTCAGTAGGGGAATTCAAAAAATGCATGGGATAGGAGTAGGGTGCCCTAGCGATAGGTAAGAGAACAAAGCCGGAGATCAAGTTGGATCTGTGGTTTTTGCAGCAAGCAGAGAAAATGGGCAGACTTGGTGGGCTCAAGCAGTCCTTATCTGCCATCAATTTCTATGTTTCTGTGAACATCTCAGGTCGGGAGGCCGTTGGGCTGGCTTCACTTGCCATCACTCAGTTGTGTACAAGCATGCACATGAAGTCATTTATTTCCAACATCCTGCGGGGAGGGAGAAACTGGGACATGTTTGGGCCCACAAGTGAAGCTAGCCATACTGCTGGGTCCCTGTCAGCTGTCCACATGAAGCCATTGGCATTGTAAGGAGGGAAGGAGATTGGGGGTGCCCTGCTTTCCCCACTGTGGTGGGTATGTCATGGAGTGAGTGAATGGTGATGTAGGTGACAGGACTGAGATGTTGCGGGCTGATGGGGAGGGCTCGGGGACCACAGAAAAGATCAAATAAAAACTGTAGGTACCATAAATGATGCAGAGGTTCAGTGGACCTTGCATAAACTGGCCATTAAAGAACCAGTAGCACCAAAAATCGCCGACAGAAAGTTGTAGTAATTTATAAAAGTAATCACTTATTACTTTTTACTTCTGAAGTGGTTCATCTTTTTCTATGTGCCCATTAGACGGTTTTATACTTCATAGTAATGGGTGTGATATGAACAACTGTGTTTTATCTGGAAGCAGACATATCTAGTTCTGTTCCTCGCACTACATCATTAGCATGTAACCTCACTCATTGCTACATCTCAGACCCTATTACCTGCTTGGTAACATGCTGCATTTCACAAATTAACAGTCAAGCAGCAAGAGATTCTTTTCCTGATTACTAGTGATGTCACAGTCAATGAGGTTACAATGCTGATGATGTATGGGGGAAGAACAGAGCTGACAAATGTGGCCCTATCCACACTCACAATCACAAGAGTGTACTGGTTTCTGTAACGGTTTCGCTCTTACCGTTACCACGTGTCTGCACTCACACTTAGCGTTCTGCCCAGAAGTGCAGTCTCCATCATGTTGCATCTACACTGGAGTCTTCCAGTGGTGATTCCAACAGCCGCCATCATCCGTATTCAGAGAAGTGACACACAGAATACCAGAATGCTATGCGTTACTTCTCAACGTATCCCAGCTTGCCCCTGCTTGTTTCCATGGGCACAGTAAATGGAAACAAGCAGAACAGCATGCCATGGGATCACTGACTCAGGGCTATCGTTAACCCCCCCCCCCCCAAAGTATCCTGTATGGCTGTCTGGCTGGTACGAAGCACATATCACCTGTGGCATCTGGCCATTAGCCTGCCTGTCATTGCCTTCTGGTTCCCATGCGCTCAGCATGTGCAGGTGCCGCACTCCATCATGGGATGCCTGACGCTGCCATGGAGGACTGGGGTTAGACGAACCCACATTCGCCCATCCGCACTGGTGAGTGCACTGCTATGCAACTGTTTTCTGCTGCCAAACATTCCTGCTACCGATCTCAAGACTACCTTCCACCAGGTCTCGAGATCGGAAGCAAAACCACATTGTGTACCATTAATAATGCGGACGTGCACCGTTTTTGTCAGGCTCCATAATGGTTGCACCCCCGTGGTAATGGTACAGACTTGTGAGTGTGGACAGGGCTTGTATGTCAGCCTCCATTTAGAATGCTGTTCCACACATCACACTTAGTGCTTTCCGATAGAAAATAGCACAGTTCTGTGTGTTGGAATAGTTACAAGGAGAACAGGTTTAACACCAACAGTGTGGACACACTAAACCGTTATCAAAAATGGTTACTGAATAGTGTGGATGTACTGAAATGGTTTCATAAAACTGGCTTTAAAATGATTTTCAGAAACAGTTTTTAGTGTGTATAGGGCCTTAGGGTCCAACTTGTTTGCCCCTCAGTTAAGAATATATCCTATAATTTCCAAATGAAACTAATAAAAAAATGGCATCCAATTAGGCATACCTTTAAAGAGCTAGTGTACTCTCTGGAATTTATAATAACTTTCAGATGTAGTCAACTATCACTTCTTACATCTGAAATATTTTTCTTTTCTGTTTTGCTAACTAGAAGTTCCTCTGCACACTGCAGCAAGAATGGTTTTAGTTAAACCATTATAGCTTAAAACTTTCTTACTTCTGTCCAGACATGCGAGTAAAACCACGCTAGCTCCAAAGCATTTTTAAAAATGGTTTTAAGACCAGGTATCTAGCAGAGTTTAAATACATTTTTGTTTAAAATGTTTTAAGGAGCTTGTAGTCTGGATGCAAACAGTGCTAGGGAGCCTTAAAAACTGTTAAGGCACTTAAACTATTTTAAGATCCACAGGGCCAAATATTCAAAGGTTAGCGCAGGGCGCAAATCCATTGTGCTGGACTAGCGCCGAATTTGCGCTCAACTGCTATATTGAAAAGGTTAACAGTTTCACACCAGGTGTTAGGCACCAACGCCGTTCATAATGTATGCAAGGGAGGGGTTCTGAATGCCGGCACACCGGCATATTCTAAAATATAACGCCGCACTACAGGCATTAGCGCAATCTGTAGCGTGGTGCTGAATACCGCTCAGTAAAGGCTGGCAGTAATGTGGCTGCGGTGCCTCCCTCCCAAAGCACAATTCCCAGTCCCAGAACGCCCCGTGACATCATTTCCTTGGTAGTCTAGTGGTCCCCACACCCCCTAGCACGTATCCCGACCCCTGGTTTAAAAAAATAAATTGTTGCCCTGGTAGTCTAGTGGTCCCCTCACCCCCCAGCATGTATCCCGACCCCCAGTTTAAAAAAATAAATTGTTGCCCTGGTAATCTAGTGGTACCCCCACCCCCAAGCACGTATCCTGACCCCGTTAAAATAAATAAATCGCTTCCCTGGTAGTCTAGTGGTCCCCTGCCCCAGCACGTATCCTGACCCCCGGTTTAAATAAATAATTTGTTTCCTGGTAGTCTAGTGGTCCCCCACCCCAGCACGTATCCTGACCCCCGGTTTAAATAAAAAATAATTCTGTTTGTGGAGCAGCAGGTAGCATTGCAGTGTGAGCAGTGAGGGTGAGCTACAAATCATCAAGAAGTTTTAAATGTCTGCTTCAGGAGGAAGGCAAAAACGAAACCAGTACTGCCTGTGAAACCAGAACCTGTCATTGGGTATATGTGTTGCATCAAATTTGGCACGCTGAACTCTTAGGCTGTTGAGATACTTTGTTACTCTGCACATTCTACAGAGTCACTTGTGGTTCATTATAAATGTAATGGAGAGAAGGAAATCAGAAGTGAATGCATGGCTTTAGGAGTCATCTGGAAACCGCTCAGTGGCCCAGTGGAAGCACTCTACTCTTCTGTGCTAGCAACCTGGGTTCAAGGAGCTGGATTCATGGTGGCCAGGTCTGGCGGAGTGCTGGCAGCAGCTGCATGGCTCTGCCAGTGTGGCATCCTTTTGGGGTGGGCAGGGGAGCCTGCTGTCTTGTAAGAGGCAGCACATGTGCATAAATGTATGGCACAGAGTAAAGTCATTAGTGGGCTGTACATGATGCTGGGGAGGAGGGAGGGGCACAGAAAACTTGGGAAAACACCAGCTCCTGTCAAATGGGGTCTCCAGTACACTCTGGCCCCATGCCATGAGTAAGTTTGCTGGTTGCCATGTATTGGCTCGTGGGAAGCTCTGGGGGGGGGGGCTCCTATGAGCCCCCACTAGGGGAGAAACTTGGGGACTTGACAGCAGCTGAAGCAACCAGGTTGGTTGGATTGGACTAGATGGTTGCTGGGAGGACTGGAGAAGGGACCACCGGGAGCTGAAGAGGGTAAAAAACAGTATATAAAAAAATATGAGATAAATTACTTTGTGGTGGTGGTAGGGGGTGCATGGAAAAGCTTCAGCAATAGATGTTTTCCTGCTGAGCAAAAATTGGAACAAAATTAAAACAGTGCTAAAGTAGCCCCACAGAAAGAATCCAACCACTATATTTAAAGAAGAGAGTTGAGGTGAGATAATTGCATAAGCCCCTGACGTCAGTCAAGTGCTCCTGGAAAATTGCCACTAGATTGTCCAAGTGCCAGCTGTGGTCTTCATTCAGACTAACGTGTTGCTGTGGTGCAAAACTGATGTTGCCATGGAGATCCCATTTTGCTCATTCAGAATATGTTTGCAGAATGAAGCTGAGAGAATCAGTTGCCAGAATTAGTCAATGAAGGCGTACTTGCTTTGTGAGTATGTAAATCGCTGCTGTCGTGTTTGGTAGTCACATTCTAAAGTCTCTCATTGCTACTTTTGTTGAGTGTGACCCATGTAAAGGTAAAATTGGCATGCCTGTGAACTTGGGAAGCTTGCAGAGAAGGACCACCCAAGACCTTAAAGGGTGATTAGGCAGTGAGTACCAAGCTCACCTTTATTTTTTGTGGTTTATAAAAGTAATACTTCAGAACTTTTTGCTGTTTTTTAAATGACTGTCGGCCACTGATTTCTAAATGTTTTTATTTGTATGGAATACACTATAGCTTGACTCAAATATGCCATTTATCTTCACATATGAGAAGGCAAGAAAATAACTCGCGAGTGGCAGATGTGATGTAAAAGGTGTATGTAAGCAATAAAGGCATGCATTTCCAGAGAATAATGCATGCCCCGAAGGCACACGTTCAACAGCTGAATGACTTTCAGTGCACTCAAGAAGTGCATTAATTCTCAAGGAGGAACCCATGCTGTGGAGTGGGTTATTTCACTTATAAAATGGAAGAAGTTTTTCTTTTTCCCTTTTTTTTTAAATGGAAAGAGTTTTTTTTTTTTTTTTTTCTGTAGCTACAGTAGGTAGCTACAGGGAACTCACTGGACTTGTACCATACCAATGTATTGTGCTTCAATTGCTGTCTCTGAATCTAATCTCTACATGTGTTTAGTTGTTCACTTTGTACTTCACTGCCATCCTGTGCCATGTGACATGGCCCGGGTTGTGCCTGAAAACGGTCCCTGGGATCAGTGCACTTACCCGGTTATCAGTCATAAATAAAAAATAAATAAATAAAAATTGTTGCTAGGTAGGCTATGTGCGTTTGGTAACAAAGGCCAAATACTTTTGAATGAACCTGGGAAGTTCCTTTTTTTTTTTTTTTTTTAAGAAACCAGTGCTCTGTAGCGGGTTTTTGTATTAAAAAAGTGGAAAGTTTTTTTTTTTTTATTCTAATGGAAAAAGGTTTTATTTTCATTTAGTTATGCTCTTGCTAGGTAGAGTATGGCAGTTATGAACTATATATACCACAGATTATTGTTAGACCAAAGAAGTTGCTAGGATTCTAAAGCCCATTTTATAGTCTGAGTTAGGCAATTATGTGTCCCCATTTGACTATACAATATAAATTTTAAAACTTTTAGAGTGCTTTAGCTGGCCCAGTGGCACTGAGGGCTGAGGTGCTGGATGTCTTACCTCACGCTAGTCAGTGACCCAGGTTTGGGAACGACCTCAGGTCGTCCGAGGTGCCAGTGCGGGAGGGGGGGCAGGATTGAGCACTGGCTCTCCTCTCCCAGGAGAGGGGGTTGCCCACCTGTAGTCCCGCCATCACCGGATGGAGGTCTGGTGACAGGCGCAGGTGATAACAGCGTGACAGGTAGGGTGGGGCATCCCATAGTGTGTGGTGTGTGCATGCCTCCACATACGTACATGATGCCAGGACACACGGGGTTGGGAAACAAAAGCCAAAAAACGTACAAACTACTTACAGGGAAAAAAATAGAGTGCTTTATGAAGCTTTATCTTCTGATTTCACAGCTGTTATGAGTACAGCAGAGGATATTGTAATGTCATTTAAGCATTGTTCAAGCTGTTTTACCATCGGTTTAGGGTTCTTTTGTGACCTGTCTGAAGTGCGCATAAATGGCCAAAGATAGGATACATTTTTGTCTCATTTAGAATACTTAAGTGGCTAAAATAAATTTTTATCTGCAAGGTTCAACTCTCACATACATTGTATACATTTATTAATTTAACAGTTGGTGTCTGAGACGGGAACACTGAGCCATAGCTTATTTCCAGGTGCAACCTAGGAAAAAGCTACATGGGAGAATAAATCAGATGGGGAATAAAACAATAATAATAATAAAATGATAAATACAGCCCATAAGTGCGCCTCTAAATTACTGTTGGCTTAGGTCTTTCAGGACACTAAACACTGAGGACCTCCACTGTGACCTATCCTCCTCAGACTGGTCCCCAGTATATTCTGCTCCAGACATTGATTCCGTACTCTCCCTCCTCAGCTACTTTCTAACCAAGGCATGGAATTCACACACCCTACCCAGAAGGTGCAGAGTCAGATGCTTCCACCACCCCTGGATTTCTGCTTACATCATTCAGCTTTGTAAATCCCGTGATCTCTCCTGGGTGAGATACAAATCCTCCTTCTCCTCCCATTCAGACTACCACCACTACAGGACCCTCAGAAATGCCTGTGCTAACGCTTTATGAGTTGCGAAAGCCCAATACTTTAATTTGACCCTGTAACAGAACCTCAGCTCTCCCTCTAAATTCTGGCAGGTCCTTCACTCCTTTTAACCCCCACCTAAGCTCCCCCCCACCCTGTTGGTCAACGGCTTGCCTGTATCTGACCCTTCCTCCGTTGCCTCGATTCTCACCTTTTTCACTATCTGAGCCCTCCCTCTAGCCCGATTAATGTCCCTGCCTCCCCCGCCACCTCCTCATCAGAAGGCTTTAGTTTCTCACCTTTTTCTTTGCAGGAGGTCCTCTTTGCCCTCCTCTCTCTCAGCCCTCACAAGTCTAGCCTGGATGGCCTTGACTCCTGCATTCTCCGGATCTCTGCCCCTGCTATAGCTCTTCCTGTCTTCCATCTGCTGAACCTTTCCTTTTCCCTTAGTACCGTACCTCAGGCATGGAAAGTTGCCAGGGTGCTACCCATCCGCAAAGGGAGGGGAGCTATCCCTCTACTCCTGGTAATTACAGGCCTATATCTCTTCTCCCCTCCTTGGTTAAATTGCAGGAGACCCTTGTCTTCTCTAGACTGTCTGACTTTCTCAACTCCTTTGGCTTTCTCTCTCCGTATCAGTAAGGTTTCAGGAAAAATCACTCTACCATCACCTCCCTCTTTCGTGTCACTAACACAATTCTCAATGGCATGGACCATGGCCATATCACCGCTGCTATATTCATTGACCTAGCAAAATCTTTTGATTCTGTGTCCCATCCTCTTTTTTTTTTTTTCCAGATTTCTCTAGGCTGTAACGTTGAGGCACAGGTCAGGAGGCGTAGAAAAAACCAGGAGCAGTTGTAGTATTCGTAAAAAGTGTTTATTAGTACTAGCAGTAACATAAAAAAATAAACTTGTTTAGTATAACTATTTATAAAGGCAAAATAAACACAGAAGATCAATCTGAGTTTTCCTTCAATCTCTGTGTGTGTCCCTTGCAAGAAATTGCAGCACTGTTTTATAAGTCCATGCAACCCCCCTCCTTAACAAGCATCCTGTTGTTTTCTAAAATGTTTTTGTAAATATCAGGCAGGTGCAGCAAGAACACAGTGTTCCAGAACTGAGGCCCCTTCTCCACAGCTTCTGAAAAAGGGCTTAAAAACTGCTGTTAGGTTAACCCTTTGAGTTCCCAATAGCTTTTTGCAGTCATCTCAAACTATAATTATACACATCCCAACAGTAACACTATATAATTTCTAAACAAAGGGATTCCAATATCATTTACATTTCCACATAATGATTTGCATATATTTTTATACCAGCAGATATGCAAGGGAGGAAAAGACAGAAACAGCAAGGGAAGACTGAGAGATAGTGAGAATCAAAGAATTGCGAGACCATCAGGGGTGATCAAGTCCTAGATCTCATGAGAAAATGTGGTTGCGCAACCAGACAGGCAAGATACAGGAAAGGAAAGGACAGAACAGATCCTTGCATTCAAACTATCCATAACAACTGGAACAGGGTCCTGTTCAACGCTGTCACAGGCTGGTCTCTCCTCCCTTGCCGTAGATTGGTTTAAGTCCTATTTTACAGGCAGTACACAGTGTGTCCCAAGCAGGTGTTGCCTTATCCTTCCCCCCCTTCCCATTCAAGCAGGTGTCCCTCAAGGCTCCATTCTGGGCCCAGTCCTTTTTTCAGTCTTCCTTAACCACCCTCCATCTGTCTGTGTCTCTTCCCACATTTACTTGTATGGCGCCGATACAATCCTCTATGACTCTGGTCACTCTTCCCCAGAAGTGACTTCTTGAGAGTTTTATACTGATGTCAGTCAACTCAATGGCTTTTGGTACCACTCAAAAATTAGCTAAACTCTCCCCCCTTCTCTCCTTTTCTACCCTAGATGGCACCTCCCTTGATGTATTTCCTGCTTTTAAGTATCTTGGTGTCTGGCTGGATAGTCATCTTGACTTCTCTTCACACATCGACTATATCCACACCAAACTCTGCTCTAAGCTAGGAGCCATGTATAGTAATAAAGACTCCCTCTCTCCTGTGGTTCACTGAGAGCTCCTTACCAAAATGATCCTACCCGTCTTTGATTATGCTGATGTGGACTTCAGGTCCACCCCTGCCTCATATCTCACTAGACTAGACATTTTTTTTACCACTTTTTGCTGCATTGCCACCAGTGCTTCCCCCTTCCATCGCCACCAGTGCTCCCTCTACTCTTCCCACTTCCTTCCCTGTCTTCACTTACACCACCAGCACCACGCCACCACCCTCATTTCCAAATTCTGGTTTGGATCTTTTTCCCTCCTACCTCTCTTGTCTCTTCTCCCCATCATCCCCTTCCTCTTATCAGCTACACTCCAGAGACAACCGTACATTCTCTCTCTCCCACATCCCCATTCCAATTCGGGGCAGGCAGCTTTCTCTTACTGTCTCCCCTTCCTCTGGAACTCTCTTCCAAGCTCCCTCCGTTTATCTCCTTCCCAACACTCTAAAATCCTCTGGAGGAATGTTGCCCGGATCAAAGCCTTGATTCCGACTGACGACCTGCCCCCACTGGTACATGCATTTGTGACACCATAGCTAGATTACTGCAATGCTCTGTACCTCTGTGTCACTGGAGAGGTTCTCCGGTGGCTGCATCTGGTGCAGAATGCGACGGCCAGGTTACTGACGGGCCCTCCGAGGTCCTGTCGTGTGACCTCGGTTCTGTGCGAGCTGCACTGGCTGCCAGTTAGGTGCAGAATCACCTTCAAGGTGGGCTTGCTCACCTATAAGGCGCTACATGGGTCAGGCCCTGGCTACCTGAATGACCCCCTGACTCCTGCCTGTCCGGTTCACTTGCTTTGCTCCTCTACCGAGGGCCTCCTAGCAGTTCCTAGGGCATGCCTTACTTAAGTTGTCTGGAGACCACTTGTTTGAGGTGGCGGGATGATATTGTGGAACTCTCTACAAGAATCTTTGAGGGAGGCCCCATCGGTGGAGGCTTTTAAGCAGGGCCTGAAGGCGCATCTTCTTAGAAGAGCGTTTTCAAATTATTTAGAGTTAAACTAGTAACCTCTCCACGGATACTGTGCCCTGGTTCAGCAGCTGTCTTACAAGCAGAACGCAACAAGTTAAAATCAATGGTCTGCTGTCTGACAAAAAAAGTGTATCAGTTGGGGTGCTGCAAGGCTGTATACTGGGTCCCTTCCTCTTCTGCCTTTTTATTAACAACCTCACAGAAGCCTACCCCGCCTCAAGCGTCTTGCTCTGTGCGGATGACGCTGTCATCTATTCTAGTGGCTCATGCCAGGAAACTCTCACCAGTGACCTACAACATAGTTTTGGGACACTTGAGGACTGGTTTAAGTGAAATAAATAAATCTTGAACTACAAGAAGACTAAAACAATGCTATTTGCTGGGCCACAGTTGAGGAATATGGTTCGTCCCCTCACTATCTTAAACAAGAATGGGACCACTCTGGAACAGGTCAACACCTTTAAATACCTAGATGTCACCATTGATTATGCTCTTTCCTTTGGGCCCCATGTTGACAATATTGTCAGCTCTGTCAATAAAAAGCTAGGTGCTGGGGGGCGCTGTTGAGCTTGAGCTAGACGGACATCTAAAAGAGCAGCTCAGCTACAACAATAAAAATAACAGAAAAATAATTGCTTTTTCGGTGGAGTAGATGCTTCCAAGTTGTATTACTGGAAATCGGAACCTCTAAAGAACACAGATGGGCAATCCTAGGAAGGATAAAGGGAACCAAGATGGAAATAAAAGCAAATCCATTTCAAGTCTCCCAGCCATGAGGTCAGGCCAAGGCCGTAGTACTCCAAAGGAAACTGTCGGCGAAGAAGAAACTTTACAGACGCTGGGGCTTAAAATAAACAGACTAATATCAACTGTGTCTGCTTTGTCTGATAAATTTGACTCTCTAACTACTCGAGTCACCACAATGGAATCGGAGGTAGCTAATCTTAAATCAGTCTCCTTAGACACTTGTAAAACTGCAGAAGCTGCCCTGGGTACGTCAGCAAACTTGGTAAAGGAGAATTCTCACCTGAGGTCCCGTCTTGAATCGCTTGAGAATCAAGCCCGATCTGCGAACATTTGTGTTATAGTAATGCCGGAACGATGTGAAAGGGATCACTTGGCTTTATTTACTTACGATTGGTTAGAACATCAAATGTGGCAGGCTATTAAAGATAAAAAGGTCAGGATTCAAAAAGCATACCGTGTTGTCTACAGGGGACGACCAAACAATCCAGAGGCACCCAGGGCAGTAGTGGCAGTTTTGGACGGCATTGGCTCTAGGGACTTAGTATTGGCCTTGGCTCGCCAGAAAAGGGTACTATTACATGAAGGAACCCGCATTCAAGTATACCCAGACATGAACTATGCCACACGGCAACGCAAAAAGAAGTACGATGGGGTCCGAGCTAGACTAAGGGAGGCGCAGATTACACATAATATGCTGTTTCCTGCGCACTTCCGAATTATCCACGAAGGGAAAATATTTCTTTTTTCAGATCCAGCCGAAGCCTTGAAATGGTCCCAACGTCATACTTTACCACAGAGGAGGAGAGAGGAGTCAGGAGAATCGGATCTTGAAGACACAGATGAAGAGACCTGAAACAAGTAAGGTCGAAGATCTAATATAGACTCTGAAGTTCTTTCCCTGTAAAACTGTTTGCGGTCAGACTTTTGGGGACATATATAGTTTTTTTTTTGGTTTTTTTTTTTATTTTTTTAGGACCGATTTAAGATTGAAGAATCAAGTTAAAGCGATCACCATCTTGTAATAGATCATAGCAGGGAGGAATCTATTAGCTTACTATTCTTTTGTTTAGCAATTATATTTTGTTCTTTCTAAGGGTTGGCTCACAATCACAAATAAAAAAAAAAATATTCTTAAGTTCTCTTTCAGTGCTTTAAACTGGGAGGCATTACTGATATCTTCACTGATCTTAATTCTGAAGTTCAAATGGACATTAAGTTTTATATGGACATTTTAGATGTTAGATCTTTTCTGAAGATCACCCAAATGGGTGCCTTAACTTTTTTGTTGACCGGGTAAGTGCACTAGACACATCCTGCCTATTTTCAGGCATGACCCTAGGGAGGGGGATACAGATGAATGCCAACTGAACTAGAACCAGATTAAGCTGTTGGTGGTATCGCTAGTGAATGAGGGAAATTTGGCCGGGACACCAGGGAAATTCCCCTACTCTTTTCGATAAGTGCCATGGGATCTTTAACATCCACCTGAACTACCACCAATACAGGCAGATGGGACCTCGGCTTAACGTCTCATCCGAAAGATGGCACCTCAGAAGTGCAGCATCCCCCTTGTGCTGCACTACAGTGTCAGTACTGGGATATTAACCCAAGTGCTAGATGTGGGAACTGAACCCATAGCCCGCTGATCTCCCGGCCTCAGAGGTGAGTGTGCTACCTACTGAGCCACTGACACTGAGCCACTGACACTTGAAGTAAGCATGGCCATTTAGCTCCTCCTGGGAGGAGATGTAATCCGAATTAGATTATAATAACTACTTGAGGTATATACCATGCTGCTCTTGGGCCAATATACAGCATAAACGATTAAAATTACTGTTTGTTAAATAATGTTTATACCACCCAAAGATGTATCTTATGGATTCAGTATGTGTTTATGTGCGTGTATTAAGAGGGGTGGCTCCTCATGTGGCCATATTATTCTGACATATATCCTTATTACTGTCTCAGGAAACTGCTATGATTGTGTTTATTATATGCCAATAAACATAAAGTACAAAAAAAAAGGCTAGGTGCTCTGTTCAGATAAAGGCATAACCTCACCCCTGAAGCCAAGCGTGTTGCTGTGTTCAGTTCTATCTTCCCTATTATTGACTATGGTATCACAGTATATGGTGTGGCCTCTAACACTGTACTCAGTTGGGTAAAACTGGTCCTGAATAAGGCCTGTTGCTTTGTTCTGAGTGCTGATAGGCTCACCCACAACTGTTCCCTCTACTCCCAGCAGCTGACTGTGCTCTTGGAGTTGCTGTTAACCCTGCTCTCTGTATTACTGTCTATAACTGACTTGTACTGTTGACAAAGCCACATGTGTACTGCCTTGTAGTTTGCCTCTGCTGTCATGTAATCCCTTCATTTGAAATTGTGCTGTACTCTACTGATGACAAGGAACCTCTGTAAATGAGCACTTATGCTCAAAGGTGTACTTCTGAACTGAACAAATATAGAGGATAATGCCTGAGTAGTGGCTAATAACCATGATATAATGTATGGTAGAACGCTGTTAATGGCAGAAAATCATCTTTTGCTAGTGTTGTTATACCATCGATGTGACGTTGCTGTGTTGTTAACCCATCGATGTAACGTCACATCGATGGCATAACAAATTGGAACCTACAGGCATTGTCATCTCCAAGGCAGCACGGCAGCCCGCGCCCTGTCAAAAGCATGTGACCGTTGGACAGTTCAAGTAATTAGAGTAACTCACGCCGCTCCCCGTGAGGTGAGGTACCATCTCTCGGACTCTGTTTGTCCATTCTCTGAGCAACTGTCAGTTACCGAACTGTCGCGACAGCTCACTCGGCTGCGCCTCATCGTTCGTCCAAACCGATTTGAGGTTTATGTAATCCCCATTTATTCGCCGTACTAAAGCGCAGCTACCAAATGTGCCAAAATACCGATGCCCATATAATTCGAGAAGATGATCGATCGGTTTGACCATAATTATGTTAGAAATTGTTTTGGCATCTTAGTTTGACCTCTCAAGCTGCGCCTCTGAGGTTAATTCAGTTGCCAAGGTAACCACCGGCACTAGCATAGTGTGGCAACCACCGATGCCCACATTATCTCTTCATAATCACCCCAAGCGTTAACAGGATGCAAACAAGTAAACCTCGAGAGCACAGCTTGAGAGGTTTACAGTTGTCTTGGCAACCGCGAGAGGTGATTACATATGTGGTTAACAACCAATACTCAGACATTGTCTTTTATAGTGTATGGATACAGAGATGTTCAGTGATTGAGGGAAAAACTTACAGCTACAGAAAAAAATGCACTTACTGAGACATGCAAGAGTCAAGAAGGCCCATTATGGACGTTTATTTATGCCAAACAAATAGCAATCTAATGGACAGAATCCATACACTACTACTACGTACTACTATCTATGTCATACAGGTACAGTAAAGACCTGAAAAACTTTCATCTTTTTAAATAACACAACAAATTAGTTTGCTAAATGTTCAGACAAAACAACACTTTAGTCTGCAGTTCCGATTCGTCAGTCCAGATCACATTGCTTCTTGCTTGTGTGTAATGTCAGCGTCTCCGAGGGAGGGGGTGGAGTGTACATCTGAAGAGCTGGCACCGCTTCAGGGCCGAGAACAGAGGAATACTCGATAAAGGTAACCTAGAAAAGGGACAGTAGCTGAGAAAATAGAATGTGTGTTTTGAACGTCTAGCACGGACAGCAGATCGTCATTCATTTGATAGAATGATGACAGCTGGTGACATTCTGAGCTGTAATCCCATCGGTATGACATACTCAAGCAGGGTTTACAGGAGACTGACATCATACCGATGGGATTACAAGGCTGCAAACTGCTTGAAAACAGACAATAAAAAATGCTCTTCATACTTTATAAATAAAATAAATAACCGGCTGCAATATCTTATTTAAATTGGATTTTTTTACTGTTTTATCTTACTATTTGTTTTTATGTTTGTTTATTGTTGTATGTGTCTCCTACCTACTTGCACAGCACTCAGAGCCTCTGGGAATGGGTGCTCAGTCAAATAAACTTTTACTTACTTACTCACTCACTCTTAAACGTTTCCTTTCCCAATCCCTCCCTCCCTTCATCTTGCTCCTGTCCTTCCTTTTCCCAGCAACCGGAGTGATGCTGTCTCTCCACACATCCTTAACTTACCTCCTTCTGCACTTAACTTTCCGTAACACCCTCTGACTCCTAATACCAACAGCAATCCCCATCTCACCCCCTTTTGTTCTTCCCCCTCCTTTCCTGCCTTCCTTTCTTTTCTCCTTCACAGTTGGCTTTCTGTGCTACCTTTAGGCTACAAACATCTGGCAATATTTTTTGCCAGTGTATCGTTGTTTATTACCTTTATTTTCAATGATTGTGAGCCATATTTTATTTTGTGACCTGATTGTTTTCACTTGTTTCCATAACCTTTTTCCCCTTCCCCTGGGTCGCACCTGGAAATGAGCTTTGTCTCACTGTGCCTCTCCCAATTTCTAAAGTTTTAAGTAAATAAATAAAAAGAGAACAAGTTAATGCATGTGAACCACAAATTGGTTGAACTTGGCCACTGGAGCAATCTTGTTCATGGACTCTCACTTTCTGGTAAGTGGCTGCTTCTATATAAAACAGTTTTGGGGTGGGTAAGACTGTAGAGTCTGTCAGTAGAATTTGTATCCTTGGAAGCTGGACTAATTCCTTTGCTTCCTTTTTCATTTCAAAAATAATTTTATTACAAATGGAGTTAGCTGGCTTAAAAATGTCCATTTGTTTATTTATTTTTATTTTTTTAGTTGAGCATTTTCTTCATCCCCAACTCAGTACCCTTCCAGCCTGTCACTGAACGTCTCAAGAACCTACTGATTATCCACCACTTACAGTTGTGGTGGCCTGCCCCGTCAGTTGTGCAGAGGCCTGCAGGAGTGCCAGGATTGTCTCCCATATACAAGAATGTTTTTTTTTTCTCCTCCAAGGGCACTGGCCTGCAGTGGACATACATACAAGCAGGCGTCTCACTGCTGCCCCTTCCCGTCAGTATGCACCTGTTGTTGTGCTACCTGGACTGCCTCAGATGACAGTCAAGTAGCGAGATGCAGTGTCCCCCCTGAGGGGGGCATGCTATCCTTGTGGCACTGAATCCTCCCTCTTCAGGCCAACGTTTGAGTTATGTGAGTTTGTTCCCAAACCTGGGTTGCCTGCGTAGTGAGTGATAGCACTACCAGGCCTGCCTATATTTCTTTTTTAATATATGGTACCATTCTTTTTTCTTAAAGGTTTTATCCACCTCAGCTGGAGTTGACAGCTTATCGGCTGCTGTCCACATGTACCTGTAATGGCAACCACCTCCCCAGGGCTTACCTGGCCCTCCGAACCTCCCATGGATTACTCCCTATGGTGTGGATTGGAGGTAAGGTCTGTCCGCCCCTCCTCCCCGAGATGCACATCCAGACTGAGGTGAAGGGATCCTGATGATGGTGTGGGCAGAGGGCTGGTCCGCAGACCATCACTGAGCTGGCTGTGTCATTTTCCTCCAGTTTTCTTCCACACATGTGCTGTGACGCATATGTTGGTAGTGCTTGTACAGGCATGCAGCGTGGCATGAGTTCCGTAGCTCCTTCCTTAAGTGCTGCTTCGACTTACATGGGGTTAGCAGTGGGCGCACGAGTTGTTCGTAGTAGACTCTGCTATTCATCAGCATTAAAGCTTGAAATCTGAATTTATTTCAGTCTGTGTTTGATTCATAGGGGTGCAAGCAATATTTTGGAATTGTTGGACTGTAATTCGGGCTGGCAGGCTCGTTTTCTTTGCACCCCGCTACAGTGTGAGTTTGTGGTCTTACTTTTGTGGATCTGCCTTCTTCGTAGTCTTCTGGTCCCTAAAACAACAGGCGTCATGTGCCCTGTCCTTGACCTCACAAACAAAATAGATCTTTGTGTGGGGCAGGATTGTCTCCTTAGGATATGCCCCCCGACAGCGACACCAACACAGTGACCTACCAACCCGTCGACAAAATCAACAGGTTGCCGACAGGTCTCTGTGTTGGTGCGCCTGACACAGGGGCACACTGTCTCCTGGTCCTGCATGCCCTCCCCGAATCAACACCGACTGGAGTTGAGAATCCTAATCAGGGGCAGAGCCCCCTGATGAGAAAATAGAACCAGGAGACAAACGGGATTTATGTCATCCGCAACTTGCAGTCGACAAATCCTGTCAATGAGATGCCGGTCGACAAACGTTTTGTCGAACCGGCATTGTAGAGCCTCTCCGTAGGGACTCTCCTACCACCTTTCCAGAGGCATGACTGGTTCGCATCCCTAGGCATACAGGACGCTTCCATGAAGGTACTGTCGACCCTGCAAAAGTCACAGCTTCAAGCCTCTCAGCTTTTCTTCATAGACACCCCCCTCCTCGGCCACCTCCTAGAAAGGGCCTTCCTCCCGGAGGGTCAGGGGGACCCACTTTTGTCCGGATGGCTCTTTTCCTCACAGAGAGTAACTTTGTACAAGCCCAATCCATGTAGCAGATGCTGAGCCTCGAAGACAGGCTTCTACAAGGTCTACCCTTTGCCCCACTGGCATCTCAGATCACCATCACCATGGACGCAGTCCTGATCAGTGGCAGAGCTCACTATCAAGACCTCTGCACTCTGAGTGTGTGGAGCCAGGAGGAGTCTCATCTTCATATACATGTCTTAGAGATGAGAGCTGTTCCATAAGCTTCTGAGTTCTGAAGGATGTCCTCTACCACAAGGTATTCTCTTTCAGACAGACAGTAGGGCCATGATGTATTTCATCAATGAGCAGGGTAGAGCGCGCTCTTATCCTCTGTGAAGGGAGGCCATGAAGAAGTGAGAGTGATGTCTCGAGCATGTTATCCTAATTTGGGCTGTCTACCTGCCAGGAATTCAGAAAGACCTAGTGGATATCATCAGTAGGCTGGAGGCGGGCTCCCATGAATGGTCGCTTGCCCCAGTGGCGCGCAGTCACTATTCGATGAGCGGGCAGTCCAGACCTGGACCTTTTTGTGTCCCCACTCAATGCAAAACTGCCTCTATTCTGCTCCAGAAATCCAGAACCTGACATTTTCTGTAAGGATGCATTCGGACTATGGTGGACAATACGGTTTCTGTACGCATTTCCTTTTCCTCCCTTCCTTTAGTTCAGAGGGTGCTGCTTGCTGAAGGCACGGTGGGGGGGGAGGGCAGGATGATTCTCATTGCCCCGCTTTGGACTTGTTAGATATGATTTCCAGTAATCAGCAGGTTGTCAGAAGTCCCCCCGAGGAAGCTCCTCTTCGGATGGACCTCCTAACACAGGGACCCCTGGTTCATCCCAACCTGCGCTTCCTTCATCTCCATGCCTGGCTGCTGAGAAGATAGAAGTGGCTAGGTCTGCAGTCTCTGAAAGGATCTTGGAAATCCTCTTAACGCAATCTTTCCACTTGGAAACTTGCACGACTAAATGGAAGCGATAGTCCATTTGGTGTGCAAAAAATTTAAAAAAAAAGTCCATGCTGGACACATTTTGTTGCCACTGAATAAAGTGTTGGAGTACCCCTTAGACCTGTCAAATGCTGGACTGCAGTACTGAACAGTGAAGGTACACCTCTACGTGATTTCCGTCTTCCTTGAGCCAGTGTAGAACATGTCGCTGGCTCAGTTACTGTTAGTCAAGAGATTCCTCAAAGGTATCATACAACTATACCTCTGGCCAGGAAACCGGTGGCCACGTGGGATATCAACTTCATGCTAGATATGTTGACCCGTAAACCTTTGAGCCTCTAGTCACCTGTGTCTTGAAGTTTCTGCCCTGGAAGATGGCCTTCTTAGTGGCCGTTACTTCTGTTTGCAGAGTTTCTGAAAATCATGCCTTAGTCACAGTCCCTCCATATACTGTCTTTCTTAAGGATAGGGTGGTACTTCGTACCCACCCTAATTTCCTACCCAGGGTAGTTAGGGATTTCACCTTAACCAACCTCTGGTTCTTCTCACTTATTTTGCGAACTTCCAGAATGAAGGGGAACGCACTCTTCACTGTCTGGATGTCAAGACGGTTCTATGATTCTACATCGACAGAACTAAAGAGTTTCGTAAATCCAAGCATCTTTTTGTATTTTCAGCATGGCCTGGCTGGGCCAGCCTGTTGCCATTAGATGCATTTCTGCCTGGTTGGTAGCATGTCTTCGTCACTGCTACTCGACAGAGTAGGTCAGGTTGGAAAGCCGGGTTTACGCCTACTCTGCCAGAGCGATTGCGGCATCACTGGCAGATATTCACAATGTACCCATTACAGATATTTGCAAAGGGGCTGCTTGGAGCTTGGTGCACACCCTTGTGAAGCACTACACTCTGTATGTCCATGCTAGACAGCACACTTCCTTCGGGAGGACAGTCCTTAATGGACTTCTGTCCTGAGCGAGCTCTGACTCCTGCCGCCCCACTCAGGGGGATTGGTTTTTAGCTCAGTACTCTCCCATTAGTGTGAATGAATGGTGAAGACATTTAGTCCAGGAAGATATTGGAATTACATACCTACCACAATTCTTGATCTTCTTGGACAAAGTCTTCACCATTTATTCACACACCCACCCACCGTCCCCCTAGCTTACTCATCCTGCTTCTGGTCTTCACTCCCTCATTGGCTTGGGCTGTGAAGATGCTGTTGAGTAGACCCTTTTTACACAGGTCATCCAGGCTATCTTATGCCTGGATTAGGTTAGGTGTTTCCTGGGTTAGTTTATGCAGCACCTCCTCGGCCGAAAGGGAGCTGAGAGGAGGTTGAGGGTCGATGCCGAGAGGCTCATAGAAGTGCGAGCTGCCTGCGCGCTGCATGTGCAGTCCTACTGTGCCAGCCTCCTGAAGATTTTTGGCTCCCGCTGGGTCCTAGCACCTCCGGCCTAGTCCCATTAGTATGAATGAATGGTGAAAACTTTGTCCAAGAAGAACAAGAATTACGGTAGGTACGTAATTTCCATATTCCATGCCTCCTCCCACGATAACATCTGTCGTAATAGTCCCCACAACAGCACCACCAGATCTAGCCACTTTTGCCACCCACAGTTGTTACTGAGGCAAAACCTACTTTTGTTTTCAGTCAACTCCCGGATGTGGGTCTCTTAACCAATAATTCTAAAAATGAAAGAATGGGCGGCAGTACATAAGTAGGGTTTTTCACTCTTCCTTGGTGTGTGATATCTTTACAAATAGAGTAACATATGGCTCAGTGTCTGTTACGGAGCTGCAACTCCATCAAAGAATTCCAGTGGCAATAAACCTCGAGGGCAAAGCACGAGTGGTTCATGTTGTCATTGGAATCTGAGATAGGTTACCAACTGTAACAGATAGGAAGCCATATGTTGTTTTTTGCAATGCATGGCTCCCCTCATTCAGTTATAAGCAAGAAGGCCCTGACAGGGTGGGCGACACAAGCACCCGGCCCACAGGCTTAATGAGGCCTGATGCTGCAGGTGGATGGCCTTATAGCCTCTGGAAGGGTGGGTATAGCCCATACTGCCCACTCTGGAGGGTATTATTGCACTTAGAAAATGGGGTAAATGTGTCATTTTTTTTTATAGGATTGCAAAAAAAGAAAAGTAATTCTGTAAAGAAATTACACTGATTAAAATGTTTGCTTTTCTTTAGTGAAATAGTCCCTCTGTTGTTGGTATTCCTAGTACAGAGGGTGCGATTTGTATAATTATCAGTAGAGGGCACTTAGTGTTTTGAGTTTCTGCTTGTCTGTGGGTTTATGCACCGGTCTGGGTCGTTTGTTTTTGTCACTGTGTTGTGAGGGACTGTCGGTAGGAAGAGTGCCGTTCATGAAGGAAGGTGTTTTTATTAAGTCGGTTGCTGTTGCAGACGAGAAGCTACAAGGACAGAGACATACACTAAAGCAGGAGTGTTTAGTGGCGTGAACGATCACTGTAACTGTTGTGAAATAGGTTATAAATAACGGCCGGCGGGGGGAGGGCATGCAGTGAAGCGGACTCAGAGGGGGAGCAGCGGGGTATGAAAGTGTAAGTACAGCGAAGTTAAAATAATATTTTGAGTTGGAGAAGCAGTTTTGGGGAAAGTTATCACATTTCTTTGCACTGTATTTTATCTTTTTAAATTTACAAGTCTCCCTGTCAGCCGCTTTGTTTCTCACCTGGTAAGGAAGGAAAAAATGGCAGATATTTGAAATCAAAATGAGGGGGTGGTAGCCAATTAGAAACTAGGGTAGGCACCAGGATTCTGGCAATGGGGCTGACTGGTCTGGTACTTTTGATAGCGGGCATCTCTTGTGTGATAGATACCCAGCTAGAGAAGTGCCTCAGCCAATCAGAAGCCTCAAAGAACTTTACCCATTTTCTAAACTGAAACTATCTCTCCCCCGTGCCATCTTACAACTCTGAAGCCTGATGGAAAAAAAAAAAAAGATGAGCTTTTGCTGTCAGTTTCACTCACTGCTGTGCTCCCAGCAGTCGTCGCTATGCTCATTATGAGCACCATGACACAGACATGTGCATGACCCCACTATCACTATGGCAACCCCAACAGTCCTTTTTCTTTTCCATGAGAAATGTACCTCGGTCTTTTCAGTGTAGCTGGGTACTAGCTCTGTTTCATGCTGCTGTTCATGCTGAATGGACAGTTACTGTTCTGCATCGCTTATGATAATACTTTTTCAGTTAGTACTTCGATGTTAGGGCAGCAGAAGTCCTAGGCCCATGAGTGCTGTCTCCACTACTCAGTGATGGTAACCAATGTTACCATCCCGAATGTAACACTCCAGTTTAGTCTTAAATGTGGTCAAGTTAGGTGCATGGGTCAAATTCCCTGGTAACTGGTTCCATAATCTTATAGCTCTTGGAACATAAGCATGTTTCCTTAGTTCGTGTTTTGGTACCATATCTGCCAATTGGCGCTTATGTCCCCTTAGGTTGAATTTAAGTTCCTAGTGCACTAGTCCTAGTTCTTCCATTAACACTGGCTCTTCCAGTATTTTGTACATAAGTAGTACATCACCCCTTGTTCATCTAAGGGTTAAGTGCCACTGGCCCAGGTCTTTCAGTCTATCCTCATATGGTCTATTCCTACATCGGGATCAAATTGGTAAACCTCCTCTGACTTCTCTCGACCATATTCACATCTCTCGTTAGATAAGGACTCCAATGCCGGGAACAGTAATCTAAATGAGGCCGGATACATGTTTTGTATAAGGGTAGGAGCACTGATTCTGACCTTGAGAAAAAGGACCTACTTACACAATTAATCAGGTGTCCCATTTTGTTGGCCACCTGCCTACACTGGATCCAATTTTTAAGGTCTCTGCTGATATAAACTCCTAGGTCTTTTTCTTTACTAACAATTTTCAATGTATTCCCTTGAATACAGTAATTCTGTATGGTATTATTCCTGCCGAAATGCAATACAACACATTTATCTAAATTGAACTGCATCTTATTTTTATTTACACAGTTAGTGATGTCCTCTAGGTCTCTCAGCATCATGCTTCTATGCATCTCTGTGTCCACAATACCACCTAGCTTTGCATCGTCTGCAAATTTGATCAGCTTATTACCATTATTAATTTTGAGGTCACTTATAAAGATATTGAACCAAAGGGGGCCCAGCACAGATCCATAAGAAACTGCGCTAGTGACCCCTACCTCGGATGACAGGTATCCATTGATTCTTACAGTCTTACATTTGTTGGACAGCCAGTTCTGTATCCATTTGACCAATGGAAGATCAGCTCTTATTTGAAGTAGCTTTGGCACCAGGATGTTGTATGACAGGTTATCAAATGCCTTTCTAAAATCAAGCATTAATACATCCACTTCCCTACCCTGATCCAAATTTTGGCCAGCATAGTCATAAAAGCTGATAAAGTTTGTCATGCAGGGCCTGTTAGTAGTGAAACCATGTTGTGTTAGAGCAGGGTGCCCTTTATCAGCCAGTATTCTGGATAGCTCATCCTTGATTATGCCCTCAATTATCTTGCCCACAATGGACGTTAGGCTTATTGGTCGGTAGTTCACTGGATTCACCTTGCTACCCTTTTTATAGATTGGTGTCACCATTGTTCTATGCCTCTAATAATGACCTCTTGCTTATATCAGCTATAATAGGTGCCAGTACACTTGCCAGTTCCTTCAAAAGCCTAGGATGCACCATCCAGGCCAGAAGATTTATTAATGTTAAGTGTTTGTAGTCTCTTTTGGACATTGTCAGTTGTAATAATTCTACTGGTGTCCAACCTGCTTGTTACATGTGCTGACGGGCTAACACGTTGTTCAGTTGTATTAAAAACCAAACCAAATTAACTGTTGAATTCCCTGGCCATGTCCTCATGATTATTGTATGTTATATTATCCATAATTATTGATAATTAATTAATGATACAATGACTCTGTCATTACCCCTTGTGTCATTTACATAAGAGTAGAATCCCTTGATGTCATTTTTGGTGTTAGCTAGCCTGAACTCGCAGCTAACTCTAGCTTGTTTATCTCATTTTTAAGTTGTTTCAACACCAGTATATATATATTAATGTTTGTGGTAGTGGAATTCTTTTTCATTTACTAAATCATAAGTAGGGATGTTAGTTTGTCATGGCAGTCATACACGTCATTGATTCCATGATGTTTGATCTTTATTCAGGACTTCCGTGACTTTCACTAGTGTCATCAGAATGTAGCAATGATGACAGTGCCACAACATTTACTACTGTTTACTAATGATTTCATGAACAAACAATGAGTCGCTAAAACCTCAACCATGACAAACTTACATTCCTAATCATAAGTAATCACTTCAGTGTCGGTGGCTCAGCAGGTAGCACACTCGCCTCTGAGGCTGGGAGGTCAGTAGGCTTGAGGGTTTTATCACCACATCAGGCACTTGGGTTAATATCCCAATACTGACACTGTAGTGCAGCATGAGGGGGATGCTGCACTCCTGAGGTGCCATCTTTCGGATGAGATGTTAAACCGAGGTCCCATCTGCCTGTTCTGGTGGTAGTTCAGGTGGATGTTAAAGATCCCATGGCACTTCTCGAAAAGAGCAGGGGAATTTTATTGAAAAAGAGTGGACTTCATTACAAAATAAACAAAGGCAATACAAAAATACAAAAGCAAAACAGCAAGAACAGGAATATAAGCTAAACAAAAGCATCTAGAAAAAGAAAACTATACAACATAACAGAGAGTACGGAAAATTAATCAAGATGCCAAACATCACTGTTTTTCCAGAACTGAAGAAACTGTGATCTAGTTCTAACTTTAAAATCATTCAGTTTAACAGTAAGTACAGCAGTTTTTATATTGCATACAATTTCCTGTAACAAAATCCATTTCTAGTGCAACACTAACAGGCACCTGGCCTGCCATAAATAATAACGTATCAGTGTTACTACAACATACGTAGTGTCAGTCTCATATTTATCATTCAAGGAGACATTAGTGCCAAACATAATATCTTCATAAGTTAATTGCATAAATAAAGGTTCAGACCAAATACTAGCTAACAGTTTCCAGAAATCAAGTGCAAACTGACATTCAAGAAATAAATGTTGTTGAGATTCTATAATACAATGACAGGAATCCCTAGGGCAATATCTATTATCCAGGGATTTATGCTTATGATTACCTTTAACACTCAAGCTCCCATAATTACCCAACCAAACAGTATCCCAAACGTATGGAGGTAAACGTGGGTTTCGAAGTTGCTTTAAAATCCACTCAAAACGATCTGGAGGGCAAAAGGGGAAGGTAACCACGCCCTGAGCATCTTGCCTCCAAACCCCTTCATAGAGAGATTTCCGACTCTGGACACAAAAATCCTGGGGTCTAAAACCCCAAGACAAGGCCAATTTTATAGCTTCACTACCATAGGAAGGAATATCAGGACTCCTGGCCCAAAATCCCGTTTTCCCCAGTTCCCTCAGGGCTAGACAGGGTATCAGCCATACCAAAAGAAATGGCTTCCAACCCATACCACCAGGCTTTAATGCCCCACCAAAATTATAATAGAAAAAAATACTATAAAAGAAAGCAACCGGGTTTACCATACCAACTCCTCCCTCTATCAGTGGCCTATAGGTCACACTGCGCTTGACTGGGTTCAAGCGAGACCCCCAAAATCCTTGAAAGAAAATGCTAAACAATCTAGTAAATAACTTTACAGGTGGGGGAAAACATAACAAAGGTACAAAAAAGTAGGAACCACCAAAGTTTTGATCAAGTAAACTTGTTTACTTTTACCAATTTGGTGTTGCTTCCACCCAGCAATAAGTCTATCCGCTTTCCCCATAGCTGCCTGCCAATTAAGGGATTGCATATCCCCCGTCCCAAACAAGATACCTAAACTTTTAAAAGGTGCAGTAGAAATCTTAATACCAGCAAAGGTTCTGGAAATAGGGACAGTAAGGTGCCCAAGGGGAACCCCCACCACTTTTTTCAAAATTGATGCGAGACCCTGCAATTGATGAGTAGTTCTGCAGGACACCCTCCAAAGCCCTTTCCTCTGTATCCATGGCTACAGTCAGGACCAAATCATCCGCATAAGCCAAAATCTTAATGGGTACAGAATTTTGGGCCCCTTGCAACCCCACTATCTCTGGGCAAAGAAGAATAGTTCTAATTAGGACATCAATATCAAAGTTATATAAAATGGGGCTTAAGGGGCAGCCCTGCCGAACTCCACTTTTAACTGCTACCTGCCTACCTAACCAACCATTGACATTGGGAACAATAACAGCTTCTGAATACAGGGCTCTAATCCACTGTATAAACTGGGCAGGGATCCTGAATGCTGCCAGAATGGAAAATAAAAAACAATGGGAGACCTTATCAAAGGCCTTTTCTTGGTCTAGGCCAAGCACCCATCCTTTGACATGGCCCATATCTCCCAATGAAAACAGTTCCCGTAACAGAACCAAATTATCATGCTGACACCTCCCAGGTATACCACATGTCTGAGCAGGGCTAAACAATCTTGCAATGTGAATCGATCTAGCCAACAAAATTTTAGCTAAAATTTTGTAGTCAGCATTTAGCAAACTAAGAGGTCTCCAATTATCAAGATCAGCCGAAGAGCCCTTCTTGAAAAAAAGTACTAAAATGGCTTCCTTCATAGTTTTTGTAAAAGTAGCTTTAGACAACATGTCATTAAACAAAAGGGTCAAAGCTGGAACCAAATCTTCCTTAAAGGTACCGTAGAAACCTGCTGTAAGGCCATCCAACCCAGGAGCTGAGTTCAGGTTTAAACTAACGATAGCCTGTGACAGCTCCGCAGCCAAACTTTCAGCAGATAGCATATCACCATCAGCCTGCAAAAGAGGGGGCAAGTTCAAGGAGTCCACCGAAACACAATCAGGGACAGTACCCAACATGTTAACCACATGCTGTTAAACAACATCCACCAAAAGCTCCAGAGAACTAACAAGCTCTCCAGAGGGGGACCTCAAAGCCTGAATAAATCTAGACTCTACTCTTCCCTGACAGGCCTTAAAAGGGTCTAACCCCCCCCTTTGGATAACCGGGTCCCAAATCTAGCCTCTTGCTCCAGAGAACTAGCTCGATCATACTGCAAGATTTTCATCTGTCCACAAATAACTGCAATCTGCTTACTATAGTCATGAGAGGAGGTATCTCCTACAAAGATCAGATTCTGTAATTGCTGATACAATGCCAAATAACACAGATATTGGGCACTGTGATCAGCAGCAGCTTTCCCCTGCAGAACTTGCCTCCATCGGACCTTAGAATCCTCCCACCACTCAGATGCATCATCATATAAATCTGCTACTGAGAGCCGGGCCGCCCATTCCTTCCTCCATATTTTCTGAACCTTAGGATCCTGTAACATGGAGTTATTAAGTCTCCACCTGTTCTTTTTACAACGCGGAGCATTCTCCCAAGAGAAAGAAACCCATACAGCAGCATGATCAGAAAATTCCATACCAATAGTTCTACAGGAGAAAACATGTAAGACACTAGACAAAAAAATAAAATCAGTCCTAGTCCTAGGGTCACACTTAAAAAACGTAAACCGACCAGTAGAATGTTGGGATCTGTAAGCATCCACGAGATGGGCCATGGAGATTACATTCTTAAGGGCTACAGAATCACAAAACAACTTGGAGGTCTGGAGCCCTCTATCCAATTGATGCAACCCACAATTAAAGTCCCCCGCCCAAATAATCAGCCTAGCAGTATGAAGGAAGGGACGTACTAAATGAAAAAGAGACACCCTCTGTGCTTTAGTCTGGGGGTCATAAATAACAATCAACCGAAATCTCTCTGAAGACAACGAGATATCTTAATAACAATGCTCTTCCTGGCTGTATATCCACAAGTCTGGAGACATGCAGGGCAGGGTTAGAAAATAAAATCCCTATGTCATCACACTTGTCGGTCCCAGAGGACCAAAAGGAAGGACCATAAGGCCATGCCTTGGAGGCCTGTTGTAGTTCCTGATTGGATTTCAACCTGGTATCTACAAGACAGGCAATATCACATTGCATATCGTGCATGGTCAACATAACACCCCCAAGCTTCCTGTGTCCCCTAATACTATTCATGTTTAAGGAGCAGACTGATAAAGAAGCCATCTAAGTACCTAAGGGTGATTAACTTCTCCAACACTGCCTAGTTCTTTCAGCAATTGGATCTGCATCCCCACCACCCTCAGTGTCCGTAGTAGAAACTACAGAAGTGTCAGTTTCATCATCTGCAGAGTCTCTATCTGACAACTCAGAAGCCAGTAAGGCAAATTTATTCCCAGTCTTCCAAGAACGAACCCCAGCTTCTTTACCATGTCCAGAAACAGCCGAGCCTTTCCTAGTCCTTTTATGTTGCACCTTAACAAAAGCTGTCTTATCCATACTGGAAGTAGACTGAGCTGTCGGGGGGGGGGGGTGGCATTACACTAATATTCTCAGCCATACTCTCATCTACCACTGCCTCCTCAGGAGTGTTGTTCTGATCAGTTACTAAGTCCTGCCCCTGGGGAACTTGGTCTGCTTGTGAACTATCTTCCTCGAGTGCTCCCTTCCCAGAGGTGTCCTCCTGCTACTTAAGCAGGGAGGACCCGTACCTGCTTTTAAATCCCACTCTGCAACTATTTTGGCCTGTGATTTACTGGATAAAGTTAGGACACAAGAAGGCACAAGGTCCATCTGGATTGTCCTCCCACAGTAGTGGGATATTAAACAGATTATTGAACGAGTAACCATGAATCAAGCCTAGTTTTAAAGGAATCAAAATTAACTGCCTCTACAATAGTTGGAGGTAGAGAGTTCCAGGATTTTGCTGCCCTTATATTGAAAAAAATTTCATATTTTTTTATTGTTAGCCCACTCAATTTTTAATTGCTTAGTGTGTAATCTTCCCACAATTCTCTTATTAGCAACTGATAGTCCACATATGTTAAACAGCATAGGATTATGGACTAGCTTATACATAAGAAGCAAATCTCCCCTTTGCGTTCTCAGTGTCAAGTGGATAAAGATTTGTCTCCTGCAGCCTAGTCTCATAGCATTTGTTTCTTAATCTAGGGATAGATTTAGTTAATCTCCTTTGTACTAGTTCAAGACGGTTTATATCATTTTTAAGATAAGGGCTCCAAAAGGGAGAATCGTAATGCAAGTGTGGTCTAATGTAAGCTCTATACAAGGGTACTAAATTGTGTTCAGATTTGTTAATGAAAGTTTTTTTGATTTGTCTCATAATTATGTTTGCTGTTTGGACTACTTTACTACAATGATCACCAGATGACAATTTGTTATTGACCAGAATGCCAAGATCTCTTTCACAGTTTGATGCTTCCAGTTCTTGCCTATTTAAGTAGTATTTGTAGGACGGGTTATTCCCACCAAAGTGTAAGATTTTACATTTATCAATGTTAAATAACATTGAGTTTTAATTGGCCCATTGCTCTATGATATACAAGTCCTGTTCCAGTAGTTTGAAGTTTGAGTGTCAACTCTACCACCAAGTTTTGTATCATCTGTAAACTTTGATAAATAGTTATTAGAGTTGATAACCATATCATGGATAAAAAAATTAAACAAAACAGGTCCCAACACGGATCCCTGGGGAACTCCACTCGTAACAACACCAGAAGCAGATAAAGCTCCATTAATTCTAACTGACTGGGTGCGATTAAATAACCACTCTGATATCCAGTTAACTAATCGAGAAGAAATTCTCAAGTTATGGAGTTTGTTTATTAATGAGGAATGTGACACATGATCAGATGCCTTGCTGAAATCTAACAGCAATACATCAATAGGAATGTTATTATCCAATAATTTAGTAATCTGTTGATAAAATGATATAAGATTGGTTGTACACGAGAAACCAGATTTAAAACTGTGTTGTGATAAATCGTGAATATCAAGTTGTTCCAATGCGTTCTCTAGTCTGCATTTGATTAAACTTTCCATGGCTTTTCCCAGGATGGAGGTCAAACTAATCGGACGATAGCTCTGAACGTTGGACTTTTAACCCTTTTTTATAAATAGCTGTAACCAAGGCAGAACGCCAAGCATCAGATATTTTACAATCTAATAGTGATTTGTTAAATAAAAGTTGAAGTGGGATAATAGAGTCTAATGTTTCAAGAAGAAATATGGTGCTAATATTATCTGGACCCGAGCTAGTCGATCTTTTGATATTAGATAATGAATTCTTGATTTCTGATAACTGAAATGAAGAAATGAAGGAATCATTACTATTAGTAATGATTACAGGATTTGTAGATGGATCAAAAACCGAACAAAAATATTTGTTAAAATAGTCAGCCATATCTTTATTTGAAGTTATGGCAATCCCATTGTCACAGAGTTGTCCTATATTTCTGTTATTACATTTATTGCCATTGATGTAAGAGTATTAAGTTTTTTGATTAGTTTTGGAATGTGCTAGTTTGAACTCAAATTTTAGTTTAGCAGATTTAATGAATTTTTTTCAGTGTAGACAAGGCAGTTTTGTATTCATGTCTCAGGGATGGACTTGGATTTCGTTCTAGTTTCTTAAATAAATGTTCCTTAATTTTAATTTTTTTATTAATAGTGTTATTGAACCAAACAGGAATTTTACCTTTATTGTTATATTTTAGTTTTAAAGGAATATACACGTCTTCTAATAGATGTATAATATTAGTCAAACATTCATACATTTTAACATTTTTACCTTTGAATATTTTAGGCCAATCAGCTCTTTTTAATTCTTGATTGATTGCTGGGCAAGAGTAATCAGGCCTTCATGAACGGGACAATCCTCCCTATTATGAGAGGCCCAAGGACAGCGCCCATATGCATGTCCCGTGCGTTCACACAAGTTGCACTTAAATAAATTCAAGCAGGCACTTGAATTGTGCCCGAATTCAAAACGATTACATTTGTGCTCGAGATCCACATTTGAAACAGGACTTACGTTGCCCTGCATAAAAAAATCAACCCCTTATCTTTCCCAAGAAAAAATAAACTAGGTAAATGACTGGGCCCTGAATTAGTGGAGTACAATTTTACTCGAACCCTCCACCCGCCATCCCAAATCTGTTCACTGTCTAACGTAGGGACAGGTTTATTGAGAACTTCACATCTTTGTCTCAACGAGAACAAAATATCCTCAATATTCACCCCTTCGTTTTTAAACATAATAGTTATGTTCCTAACGGCAGGCTTAGTCAGTGGGATAACATGGAAAGGGGACCAAGTGGGAGAAGTTTTACAAATAGTGTACTGTGCCCAAAATCTACCCAAACTAGAAACTTGTTTAAAACTAATGTCATAATTACCGTTCCCCAAGCCAATAAGGGTAAAAATCTCAGAGGAAAAAAACCTCATGGAACCTTTAAGTAAGGTCTTAGCAACATAAACCCTGTTTGGCGGGTCCTCCAGGCCCCCTTTATATAATAGCCGAACAGCATTGCGCCATGGAGCAGGTTCACCTTTAGAGGTAAACAAATCTGCCAGTTTAAAACCCACTGGTCTCATAGGGTTCTCCTCAGGTGCTTCAAGCAGCAAAGAATCAAGCCCCAATCTGAGAGGAACCTCAGAATCAGTGTTTTCACCAACGCCAGTAGCAGGACCAGGAGATCCACTACATATAGGCACTGTTTTAGCTGGTAAGGGACTACCCACAACCTCAGTAACACCCCCAACTCACTACTAGGTAGGACATCCTGAACAACAGTAACAGTACAGTCTGTAGAAAAAATAGCAATATTACCCTGGGGTTCGTTGGAGCTCTGATGAGTAGTCAGTTCGGTGGCCACCGGTGCTGCAGCCTTCTGTAACATTGTAAGATAGGAGGGATCCTGTGAATCCGGCGTCCAAGTACCTCCTTCCCGTAGTTCTCAACCCGCGTTCTGCAGAGCTGCTTCAGGGGACCAAGCAACTTCCTCTGAAACTGCCACAGTGGTAGCAGCCGAATCCTTAGGCAGTCACCACAGACTATAAAGCAGGGTCCGTTTCCCCCGACCGTTTACTCCACCTTGGTGTTTGTTTTGGTGGGAAAAAAAAAAACAGCAGTAGAAGGACTGTCAGTTTCCAACGCCTTGGGACAAGTAACACGCTGTGCACTATTCTGCTTTTTGTTTTCAAGAAGTTTACCATTTACTTTCGGAAGTTCCATCGGGGGCTTTAGACACTCTGGGTTGCTACCCAGCGAACTGCCAGCCCTCAAACACATTGAAGCAGAGGCAGAATGGGGAGCGTTGAAAGCCTCAGGCGATCCAGACATCGCAGGAACTTCTGCATCAGCAGAGGACTCGAGAATCCAGGAATCAGGTACAGAAGCAATAGCAACGGAAACCGCCGGGAGAGCTGCAGTCTCCTGCTCCAACGTTTACATTTTCTGTAACAATAAAGAGCGTTCCAGTAGTAGCTTATCCTTCTCTGAAACAGCACAGGTCAGAATTGAAACAGCCTGCGGTGAAGCAGGAGCAGTAACACCAAGCATGTTGGCCTCCACCACACTCACAGTAGTTACTTCAGCCACAACACAATCCTGCTCGATGGCCTCTTGCACAACAAGCACAGGAGAGGAGGCCCTCTCTCCTTCACTCTCCACGTCCATGTCCACTGACGGCTCCCTCGGACTGGCCACCACGATGCAGGTGGCCAAGGCTCCCCCTACCGAAGAGTAGGGGAGTTTCCCCAGTGCAATGGCCAAATTTCCTCCATTCACGAAAAATACCACCAACAGCTTAATCTGGTTCAAGGTCAGTTGGCATTCATCTTTATCCCCCTCCCCTGGTTTGTGCCTGAAAATAGGCAGGATTTGTCTAGTGCACTTACCCGGTCAACAAAAACTAAATAAATCTGTTTTTCTTTTTACAGATAAGTTTGCTGACTCGTATGCTGACCTATATGAGTTTCTTACCCCTTTTATTATAAACTTTTTTTGTTGGACATACTTAGACTCCAGGGCTGAAATAGTCTGGGTTAGTAACTTCCATGATTGCTGAACATCTAGGTCTACAGGTAATCCCTCCAGTCTAGCTTTGCTAGTTCTGTCCTCATAGTTACAAAATCTGCCCTTATGTAGTTTTTATACTCAGTCATTCCCTAGTAAATCTCCAGACTTTATTAACTTCAAACTTCATTATGTTGTGGTCACTGCTGCCCGGGCGGGGACCTTGTAGTGATGTTTAGGATGTCAGCACCTACTGTATATTAGTTAATATTATATCCAGTACATTTTGCCACGAGTAGGAATGGTTATAAATTGTTCTGTGCCAGAGGCCAGTAGGTCAGATAGGACTCTACTTTCTAAGGAACCTTTAGTCTTATCATCTTTCCAATCTATGTCTGGTAAGTTTGTTTCCCATGACCAGAACATCATCGCCCTCGGCTACATCAATAATGTGGTATATAAACTTTTCTGTGTCATGTACAGGGTTATCAGGTGGCCTGTAAAAAAAAAATGTCTGTTTTAAATTTCTGGCCCTTTAAACCAGTTATGTCCACTCAGACTGCCTCAATAATATTACCAGTATTCATATTGGGTTCGTAGATGGGAACATTTTATGTTAACATACATAGCTATTCCTCTTCCTCTGCACCTTTCCCTATCTCTGCTGAAAAGTTGATATCCAGGTATCTCCTTACCCCAATCACTATCACTGTTCCACCAGGTTTCAGTGACCCCTATAATATCCACTCATCAGTGTTTATGAGGTACAGTAACTCTGCCATGTTGTCTTTATTTAAACTCCTGGCATTTAAATACATTACTTTTGCCCCTTTTGCGACTTTTATTTGGACTGTTGTCCTCAGTTGGTCTGGCAACAGGTTCCCCTGGTCCCCTACTCATCAGTTTAAATTGACTCTGATCTCCCTCTTCAGGTGCATTCCCGATAATCTGCTATTAGGTAGGTAGTTGGATTAGTGACAGCAGTCTGTGATCTGAGGCTTGACTCTTTAGCATGAGCATCAAGATTCAAAGATATATTTCCATTGATCTGATGTTATGGATTTTGATTGCTCCTGAATCTATATGGGAAAAAATGTCAACCATGTATTACAAACCACTATTTTCCATGCCTCCTCCTCCCATGATAACATCTCTTATAAAAACCCCATTTACAACCCCTACACATTGCTGAATCACTTGTGTCCTGTCCTTATATGAAAGAACATACAACAATCTACCTGTAGGCCAATTTTTCATGCTTTTTTCACATTTTGAACAATTTTTGTAATATCTGCTGGACTGTCTTACAGTAGTCCCGATAACATCACCACTACATCCAGCTGCTGATGTCAGCCACAAACTCACTTCAGTAATTTCACCTGGTGGGGTGAGGGAGTCCCCACCCAGGAAGTTAGGCATATGCACTACAGCCACCCTCTCTCAAGGCCAAGGCCAAGGCCTAATGCTGGTGCTGAGTGGGTGTCAGGTGTTTCGGGATAGGTTGCACCATGCCACAAATGTTCAGAGTGTGCTCAAAGTTTATATACTGTACAAGGTTATACCTTTTAAAATTCTGCTGATTCTTTGCAGTCACACATTTTCTTCTTTACGCAGGATGTTCTCACATATTTTAAATGTGTGTATTTATGGCAGTAGTTACTCACCCAAGAACAGTTGGAAAAGAGTCATATCTTATTTGATTCCCAAACACAGTATATTTTTGTTCCTATATAAGGGAATGGGTGAGTCATTAGCGTCATATGGGTTATAATGATATAATATGTCTGGGAAAAACAGGCAGCTTTTTCTAACCCCAGGAATTCTTCAATATTCCTAACTCTTAAAATCAGCCTTCAGAGTGGAACCCATCATTGGTTCGTGCCACTATTCAGATGCTACCCTTAGTAACTGCTGCGTTCTGTAACGCCTCAGATTTCATTCTCCAGCTGTGAAGTTAAGATGCCTCGGAGATTTCTCCTCACAGTCGTGAATCTTCTCAAGTGTTACTTCAAGAAAAATTTAAGGATCTTAAAGTTTATTTCATCTGTTGCCTTTAGTTTCTATTTTTATAATTAGCACTAGCTTATTTAGAGTAAGAAAGTTTTAGTTTAGTTAGCAGTTCCTTTCGGTTCCTGGTAGCTGCTAAGGAACCGACGTTTCCATTCGTTTGTATTAGATTTTTACTATTGTTGTTATGTACTTTAGTTTCGTATATCGGTTATTTTAATTTCTGTCAGAACCAATATTTTCAGTTCTTTTTCGGATCGCGATTGCAACTCCTTATTGGACTTAACCACGGTTCCGAAACTGAGCTAAAATGCAAAAAAAAAAAAAGAAACTTGTATTGCGGTTACTGTTTGGTTTGTCATCTGAATAACATGTCAGAAAAACCAAAGAAGAAAACTGGGTTTCTAGGGACATGGATATGTTGTTCATCCACACTCATTGGCAGGTATCCTTGCCGCTTTAAATCTTGCCGGAAGGTCTTCAAGCTTGCTCCTCCCACCCACCCGGGTGGTATAACTCGGCTCCGCCCCATGACGTAGATCTTCCTTACCGCTTGGAAGCTCAGGTTCCCTCCTTAACGCTCTGCATTTGTGACTGGTTCCTATTTCTCCGTTTGCGGATTTAAAAATAAATTTTGCAAAAGACTTCAGTCTTCTATCCCTCGCGGCTGCGATGGACAAATCGACTCCCGGATTTCGGAGATGCCCATGCGGGCAGAAGATGTCTCGGACGGATCCACACTCCACGTGTGTCTACTGCTTAGGCCTTGAGCACGACCCGCAGGCTTGCGACCTGTGCTCATCTTTCTCGGCCCTCGTCCTCGAGACCGTGCTGCCCGATTACCAACTGGGCGCGTCCGAAGCGTTCCCTCGGTGAAGTCAAGGAGGCCCGGTTGGCGGTGTCTGCTGGCGAAGGGATTCGGTGGATCAGCTCGAGCGGATGGTCGCCTCAAGAGGAGGCGCGGGTCAGATTTTCTCGGCCGCGGCATTTATCCCGCCTCTCTGGGTTCTTCCTACACGGCTTCTTTTATGAGCTTTGTCTGTCCCTCTCCACTAAAGGAGAAGGGCTCGTGCTGCTGGACCTTATTCTCGGTCCAAAAGAGGGACAGGGTAAGTCCTCCGTCGACGCTTTTGGGAGCGGAAGGTCCCTCTCCCCGGGCCGTCGACCGTCGGCTTCGGTCGACCGCCCGGCTTCGGCCACTGGCCTCACGGTGTCCCCGTCAGGTCAGTTGACCGAGACTCCCACCGATGAAGTCGAGATTTTTCTTGACCCATTGGACGGGCTGTCGCCTTTAGCAGCCGAGATTCCCCTCTCCCCGGTTCCCCCGGGAGGAGTTGAGGATCCCGTGGGCTCGCCTGTGCCTCCGGTTCTGGAGCCCCGGATGGACCATCCGACGCGGGAGTGCTGGTCCCGCCGACACCTCCCCGCACCGACCTCGGGAAATTCCGGGACTCTCGGTCTCGTCTCGACCTCTTCGCGTCCAGCCGATCCCACCGCCATAGGCGGTCTCGGTCTCGGCACTGCTGGTAAGCGGGCGTCACGTCTCGCCCTCCTCCTCGGATGAGGGAGGCTTCATGAATTACGCCGACGGTACGAGGACCCTGAGTGTTGCAACAGTTTCCTCCTGGCCGGAATAAGCCGACCCCTGCCGCCTTCCCGCCATTATGGCTGTCACCGAACGGCCGACACAACCCCTCGACTTATCCGGGAGAGCTCATACCCAGGCCGGTTGTTCGCCAAACCAGTTGCTCCACCGACCTCGTGGAACCTCCGCCTCCACAGCCACCACTGGGCTCCGACCATGATTCTCGGTCGGCTAAGGGTCTCACCCATCGGCTGTCAGTTACCTCACTCCCGACCGACCTCGGCAGGTGAAGGGTGGCTCAGGCCAGAGGCAGCTCTTCGAGGACTCTTCCGAGTCCGAAGATGATTCCTCCTTTCTCCAAGCGACTGGACTTGGAGTCTTCAGGAGGTCAGTCAATGGACGATAGCCCGTCGTCCTTCCTAGGACTGCTTCGCTCATCTGGAGTCTACCGGATGGAGCTCGAACCGCTTCCAAACGGGCCAGGTATCCCTCACGGAGATTCTGGACCGAGGGATTCTCGACGGAGGCCTTTCCGGTGGCCGAGGCCATAGTGGGTCCGGCACTGGAGCTTTGTAGCGCCCTGCTTCCTGCCCTGCGCCTGGCCAGGATGGCCAGGAAGTATGCGGTCCCACGTTCCTTGTCGGTTTGAACACCCCTCTGCTGAGGGGTTGGTTACTGACAGCTTTCGGGCGCGCAGCACGCCAGGGATGTGGACAAACCTCCTGACAAGGAGTCCAAGAAATTGGACTATGTCGGCGAAAAGTCTACGCTAAGGTCCTCTCGGCCTCGCCAGGCCAGTTCGGCCGGCCCTCATGGCACATTTTTCTCATGCCCTGTTGGGCTCCCTGGATGAGGTCATCCTCATCTTCCCGCCGATCTGCAGACTACGTTAAGCAGGTGCGGACCAGGGCAGGGCAGTGGCCAAACAGCAGCTCCAGACTGCTTTGGATATAGGGGACTCATGTGCCAGATCGGTGGCGGCCGCAGTGGCTATGTCGTGCGGCTTGGCTGAGGATATCCACCTTTACTCCGGATACCCAGCACAAGTTGGCGGATGTTCCTTTGGGACTGACCTCTTCGCCCTGGGGTGGAAGGTCACCTGCAGAGGATCGAGAAGTCCAATGCCACCTTGACTCGGCCTCTTCCGCTCAGAAGGACAAAGGCCGAAACCACAGCCTAAGCTCCTTTCGGCCCTTCTGTGCCCCCGCGCCTGGGCCCAGCAACGCCAGGGCCAGCAGGCTCGGCCTTGGCATCCCAAACCCAAGCGCCGGCTTCCTCTAACAGGAGGCAGGAGGAAAGGCCTAGGAGGTCCCTCGGCCGTCCCTCCTCCAAGCCTGCCCAGTGACGGGCTGAGGGTGTCGCCCATTCCCCGCTACTCCATTCCTGGGTCCCCCTGGGGACGGCCCGCACTTCCGTTCCGCCTGGTCCGCTGTTACCACGGACAGGTGGGTCTTGAGGTGGTGGGAAGAGGCCTGCCTCTGGAATCTGAGCAGGCACCACCCTTCAGAGCCGCCGCCTCGGGGGCTTCGGATCCCCAGCCTCACTGGCGGCTCGTCGAGCCGACATCGCCTCCTCCAGAAGGAGGTGGTAAGAGAGGTGGTGGACCCTCCTTCAGACCCAGGGTTTGTGTCCAGGTACTTCCTGGTTCCGAGCGACGGGGCTGGCGCCCATTCTGACCCACACGACCACCTAAACAAGTTCCTACGGTCTCGAACCTTCAGGATGGTCACTCTGGCTCAGATAATACCATCCTTGGACGCGGCGTGTGGTTCTGCTCTCTGGACTTGCAGGACGCGTTTTTCCGTCCCTATCCGTCCGTCTCCCAGAGATTCCTTCGCTTCCAACGGAAGGATCCTCTTCAGTTCCAAGCCATGCCCTTCGGCTTGTCTCCAGCTCCAGGGTCTTCACCAAATGCATGGCAGTGGTGACAGCATTCCTGCGGCGCCGAGGGGTCCGGTGTACCCTTACCTGGACGACTGGCTGATAGCAGCTCCTCCAGGAAGGAGGCGGAGTGGTCCAGAGATCTGGCCTCCAGGTCTGCTCTCAACTGGGCCTCCTTATCAACGAGGCCAAGTCGGAACTCGAGCCAAGCAGGTGATTCTATTCATCGGGCGCAGCTCGACTCTCTTCGAGCCAGAGCGCTGCCCCGCGGACAGGGCCGAGGTTCTTTCCTCCTTTGCCCGATCATTTCTGGTTGGGCAATGCGCCTGCCCGGGACTTCCTGCGCCTCCTGGGTCTCATGGCGGCCTGCACCAGCGTGGTCCGCTGGGCTCTGGAACATGCGTCCCTTCAGTGGGACTGGCCAGCCAGTGGTCACAACGCTACGATCCCTTGACCAGCTTGTGTCGGTGACACAGGATGTGGAACGCCTCCAGTGGTGGACCGCTCCAGATCATTTGCAGGAGGGCATCCTGTCATTCGCTCCGGAGCAGACTGTCTCTATCGACCGATGCCTCTCTGATGGGTTGGGGTGCCCATCTGGGGAACACCGGCTCATGGCCTCTGGTCCCCAAGGAGTCCCATGCCACATCAACCTGCTGGAGCTCCGCGGTCCGCCTAGCTCTCACCACCTTTGCTCCGCTCCTCCGGGGTCAAGTGGTCCGAGTCCAGACGGACAATACCACGACCATGTACTATCTAAACCGCCAGGGCGGGACGCGCTCCATGCTTCTATGCAAGGAAGCTCTCCGCATTTGGTCACTCGTGCGCAGCCTGGAGGCGGATCTCCTAGCCATTCACGTGGCAGGAGCCTCCAACACCCTGGCCGATGCCCTGAGCCGGATAGGGGCTGCATCCCACGAGTGGTCTCTCCTGCCGGAGGTAGTACAGCATCTGTTCTCCCTTTGGGGCACACCTCAGGTGGACCTGTTTGCCTCCAGGAGAACGCTGGCTGAGTCTGTTCCATGCCCGCCTCAGCAGGGCTCGCTGCAGGGGATGCCTCTCGAGGCAATGGACCCCGGCCTCTTTACGCCTTTCCCCATTTCCCTTGATCCACAAGGTGCTTCTCAAGGCGAGGAGGGACAAGGCGCAGGTGATTCTGATAGCCCCAGACTGGCCTCGCCAGTTCTGGTACCCAGATCTCCTCAGTCTCAGCTCCAGGACTCCGGGCAGCTTCCAGCTCACCCGACCTGCTCTCAGTCAATCAGGGAAGGTGTTCCATCGGGACCTTCAATCCCTGCACCTGACGGCCTGGTTCCTGAGCGCTAGAGTTCCAGGCCTTGGGTCTTTCCGAGCCGAGGTCCTCAATGTAGTTGAGGCGTCCCGTGAGTCGACCAGAAATGCTATGCCTTCAAATGGAAAAGGTTTTCCATTTGGTGTCAGGGCAAGGGCTTGGACCCTTCCTCCTGTTCCTTGGCAAGCATCTTGGACTATTTATGGTCCCTTTCTAGTCAAGGGCTTAGGTCGTGACCCTAAGGGTGCACCCAGCCATCTCTGCTTACCGGGCGCTGGGCCGAGGCAGCCAGGCGCAGGAGAAGGTGGTCTACGCTTTTCAAAGCCTTGATCACATTTCCTCCAGTGGGAACCCCACCTCCGTGGGATCTACTGCTGGTACTGGCAAAGCTCATGGGCAAGCCTTTATTCGAACCTATGCACAGGTGTGCTCTCTCTCACCTGTCGTGGAAGACCGCCTCTTGGTGGCTATCACGTCAGCCAGAAGGATGTGAGAGCTCCAGGCGCTTTCCATCGAGTCTCCTTACCTGGTCTTCCACAGGGACAAGGTTGTCCTGCGCCCCCACCGAAATTCCTTCAAGGTGGTGTCGGAGTTTCACCTTAACCAGGTGTTGACTCTGCCGGTGTTCTACCCCAATCACACCTCGAGGTCGAATATAGGCTCCATACTCTGGACCCTAGAAGGGCGCCGCTTATTATAAGGAGCGACGGCTGAAATTGGGGAGAGGTTCGCCAGCTGTTTGTCACCTACGCTTGAAGCCGCATCTGGCAGACCTGCAGCCAAGTGGACGATAAGCAGGTGGGTAACCTCCTGCATAGATCTCTGCTATAAGTTGGCGGGCATGGAGCCTCCCAGAGGGATAAGAGCTCATTCTACCGCCATACTGCTGCAACGGTGGCTGCTTCAGGGACGTCCCTATCCAGGAAATCTGCAGGGCTGCTACCTGGAAGTCAGCAAACACCTTCATTACCCACTACCACATCGACCTTGAGTCACGCCGGGATGCTGGTTTGGGGCCTCGGTTCTCCAGTCTCTCTTTCCCAAGTAAGTATTGGGGTGTCGTCTTGCCTCCCTCCTCCCGGAGAACTGCTAGGAGTCTGCCAATGAGTGTGGATGAACAACATATCCATGTAGCTAGAAATACAGGTTACTCACCTGTAACAGGAGTTCTAGGAATGGTATATGTTGTTCATCCTCACGACTCCACCGACCTCCCGGCTTCAACGCACAACCTGAGCTTCCAGCGGGCCAGATCTGGCGTCATGGGGCGGAGCCGAGAGTTATACCACCCGGGTGGGTGGGAGGAGCAAGCTTGAAGACCTTCCGGCAAGATTTAAAGCGGCAAGGATACCTGCCAATGAGTGTGGATGAACAACATATACCATTCCTAGAACTCCTGTTACAGGTGAGTAACCTGTATCTCCGGGCTTCAAAAATTGTTCTCAGTGTGGAGAGGTGTTAGCCAGGGCAGACCAGTATGATCAGTGCATTGACTGTCTTGGTGACTACCACTTCACAGCTGATTATGACATTTTCAAATCTTTTCCATCAAAAACTGTTGAAAAAAGGATGGAAAGACTAAAGAATAAGTTGGCTCAGGAAACAGGCCAGGGAGATAACGGCTCTGACCAGCCTACTCCTTCTAAGAATGTGGGTGAAACCGCTAAGCCGAAGCCAACCACCTCTGACAAGGGTGAATCTTCACAGGGCAAATGAACTGGTGAACCGGTTGAAACACCGGTTCCAGCCAAAAAATTTAACACAAAATACACAGAACCCCCTGCTGGAATGCACAAGGGGACCTCTGGTGAAAAAAATGAGATGCCTACACCTGAGGCCATTGCTCAGGCATTTAAAGTTATTCATGCTGTCCAGGGGATTTTACTGTATCTTCCCTTGTCAGTCTTCACCATTCATTACTGCTTGGGTGTAAGCCAGAGGCACGCACCTGCCATGGGAATTTTTTTTTCCAGAGGAGTCGGCGCCAACAGTGCTGCCCCGGAAGGTGACACACCACGTGATGCCCGAAGGGCGACCATTAGGTGCCTCCTCCATCCCAGTTCTGTTTCTCCCGCCATCAAGGCTGCACCTGCTAGCTCATGTGTGAGTTTTCTCTCTGCGTCATAGGCCTACTTCGTCAGCGACTCCTTCATCTCGCTGTTTTTCCCGACGCCGTTGACTGACGGTAAGTCCGTTCCTTTTCTTTTCGACAGCGCTGAGAGCTTTACTGTGTTATTTATTATTTTTGCATCATGTCCGGTTTGGGAGCTAAGCGAAAGTCGAAAGCAGGCCATGCCCCTATGTGTCGGAGCTCCTATGGCCGGCATTTTTCCATGATGGACTGGCATCATGTTTGTCTTCGCTGCCTGGAACCTAACCATGACAAGGATAGATGTGATGCCTGTTTTTCAAAGGACTGCCGTGTTCTCCAAGTCCACACGTTCAAAATTGGCAGGGCCCCGCCGACTTTTGGAGGACGACGACGCTCTCGGGCCTCCCAGGTAAGATCTTTAGACACTTCCTCCGGGTCCCGTCCCAGGCCTATACGGTCTGGAGAGGAGGAGGCCTCTTCCGCGGTGTCGAGGGAACGCCGTGGTCCCTCCCGGGGCCATGATGGGGACACCACCTCGGCAGTCACCTCCTCGAAGGTGCAGGCTCCCCCAGTGTCATGGCCCGCAGTTGTCGGGGCCCGGTGTGGGTGGACCCTCGAAGCCGCTTTCCGGCACCGCCTCTGATCCCGGTGCCACCCGGGGCCATGTTGGCTTTTGGCACCGTAGGGCCGGTTGACTCTGCTAACGGCGCCATGTCAGATCCTGGTGCTGAGGGCTGTGCCAGGGAATCGGCTGCGGGTGAGTCAGGGCTGGGCTCTGGTGTTGTCTCTGGCGCGTGGGTGTCGACCAGTGCTGTGAGTGGCACTGGCGCCGTTCGCGGCACCGTTTCTCAGGAGACTCCTGGGGTGGTCAGTATGGAGGTCCTGCTGGTAATCACTTCCTCGGAAGTGGACGATTCAGATGTGGACCTGTCCTGGCTCCCCGATTCTTCGGGATCGGAGTCTTCTGTGGGACATGGTGTCAGGCGGCCCAGAGCGCCCATTCCTCTGTCCCTACAGTGGTCTTCTTCTGAGGACTCCCAGGCTGGGTGTGGCCTGGAGTCACTGGGAGGGGATGGGGTTGGGGAGGGGTCCGTTCGCCCCGCAGGGGCTGTAGCAGCTGCCGTCCCCAGTGCTGCTGTGCCCTCTCAGGGTGGACCAGGGGCCTTGCCTTCTGGGAACTCCCCTGAGAGATCCCAGGATCGACGGGCTCTGTGGCTGACATCGAGGAGGAGGGCGTCTTCTGAGTCTGAGGGGTTGAGGGGCCGGGGTGAGGCACGTCAAGTTTTGCCTGCTGCCCCTCGGGGTGTAGGTAGGAGCTGTAGTGCCGAGCCTTGTCTCTCCCTCTTAGGCTCGAGGGACCCTTCCGGTGGCGTTGTTGTGGGCTGCCGTTCTGGATCCTTGCAGCCCCAGGTACGTCACAGGGGAGGATCCCCTTCCAGGCTCTTACGAGGTTCGCATCCCCAGGGTTCCATTCTGCAACCTGGTTTGTTATCCGGGACCCCGCCAGCTCGGGCTCCGTTCCACAGATTCCTGTTGCCTTTTCATAGGTGCCCTACTCCCATTCCTCTGCAACCACCACCCTCTCTCCCAGGCCATTTCGGTCCTATGGGTCCGTTATCCTGGGAGAAGTTCAGAGGCACTGCGCCGGCCTTCCCCTCATATGTTAGATGTATGCATGAGCGGATGTTTCACCTATCCCCACCACTGCAGGAGTCCTCTGGGCATTCGAGCTTCCCATCCTCCTTGGAGGGAGAGGAACCCTCTGCTCATCTCTCTTCTGACGCCGATTTCACCAAATATCAGCGCTTCCTTTCGAGGATGGTTGGGGACCTCCGTATCTCCTTTGTTAGATGAAACAATGCCTAACAGGAGACACGTGAATTCCTCAGTGAATTCAGTGCCCAACATTTGGTTGTGCCATCCTGGCCTATTCCTTTCCAGGAGGCATCTATCCATTCCTGGCAGTCTCCAGCCGACCCTATCCCAGCCCTGGCAGACTGCAGGAGGAGGTATTGTGCCCCATCTGAGTCCCTAGGTTCTCTTCCCAACGCGCCTTCGGGATTGGTGTCTCTAGAGACTCCTTCCGGGCACCACCGCCTGGCGCACGACCGACCACCGGACTCAGATTCTCTACAATTTGACCAGTTGGGGTGAAGAGTGTTCTCTTCCTCTCATGCGATGCTGTGTATCGCATCACATCAGGCACACCATGCTGCTTACAACAGGCATCTATGGTCGATGCTATCACAGCTTCTAGCATCACTGCCTGACACAGAGCAATCTAGACAGGCTATTGCCCTCTCTGCTGTAGGCCTGGAGCTGGCAAGGCACCAGTCGAGGGCATCTTACGACGCCAGTGAGGTAGCATCCAGGCTTGCAGGGACAGCGATCTGCATTAGGTGGACGGCGTGGCTTTGTCTATCAAGATTGTCACCCCTGGCTCGGCGTAGGGTGATTCGCTCCACTTTCCGGGGGACCGTCTTTTCTCCACCAGAGCTAGGAGGCTACTGCAGGAGCTTCCTCCATCCCCTCGTCTCCGGGGGACACCTCCTAGTTCTCCTCCACCTTAGGCTTCTCCTCTGTTTAGCCTGGGATCTCCCCCTTCTGTTTGCCACCAGCAGGAGGCTGAGGGTCCTCTCCCCTCAGGGTTTTTCTTATCCCGGGGCTTGGCATCACTAGTAGTAATGAATGGTGAAGATTGATATGGAAGATATGAAAATTACATACCTACCGTAATTCTTGATCTTCTCTTGTATCTTCACCATTCATTACTAATACCCGCCCACCTTCCTCTCAAGGGCCTCCTACTTCGGCGTCTCCCTCTCCCTCTCTCTGCTCGTTCCTCCCCCTTCCTTGTTGGCCTTTAAGCCCCCCAAAAAAAAAATTTTTGAGTTTTCCGTTCTTCTCTGAACGGATCCTATTTCCTTAAGGTAAAGAGGGAATGAGTGGAATTTATTCTATCCTGAGGGAACTCTTTCTGATTGCCCCTAGGGGTGACCTTTTGGTTTTCTTAGCCACATTGTTCAATTCAAAGTTTAAGAACCGTCCCTCTAATGGCTCGGCTCCTTTTTGCCCTGGTCCCTCTGGCAGGTCTTAATCTTCTGTTATGTCAGTTTCTTCTGGTTGGTGCTGTCCTGGCACTTCAGTTACCTTGAGCTGATACTCTTGCCTTGCCTTTAGGGAGTCTGATTGAGTTTCCACTCTATTCTTTCCGTAAAGGGGTGCCCTCTGTAGGGCTCACCCCTCCCACACACATCTGTGTTAGCACTCAACAAGGTGCTAGAGGGTCTCTCCCCTTCCTAGTCGGGTGCTCTCTTCTGGAACGGAATTTCTGCCTCGGCAGTCTGTGAACTCTCAGCTAGAGTTTAAGGGGTTGGGATGAAGGGAGGTTAGAGAATCTGCCCTTTGTGTCCAATCTGTGCAAGCAGTTCGGTTGAACCTTCTCTTCTCTCCTATCAAGGGGATCCTTGCTCCCTTGTTTTGGCTCCTAGCTTATAAGCCTTAAACTAACATATCAATGGGCAGTGTTCTCGCCTCCCAACATCCCTTGCTCTCTTCCCTTTTCTTCTTCTTCTTCTTCTTCCTTTTTCTCTTTCTCTTTATCTGTTCCTCGGAGCCGCCCCAGACGTGAGGCCCTGCGGTCCCTTAGGGTAGGCATTTTCTTCTTTTCTCAGTCCTCTACCGGCTTATTCCTTTTTCAGTTTATATCCTTCCTTTTTCTATCCCTCGGCTCTCTTGCCTTGCTCTTTTTTCTTACCCTTTTTTTTCGCCTCTCCGGCTAACAGAACTGGGATGGAGGAGGAGTCGGCGGCACCTAACGGCCGCCCATCACGCATCACGTGGTGCATTGCCTCGGGGTCGGCGCCATAGGCGCCAACTCCTCTGCAAAAAACCTCCCGTGGCAGGTGCGCGTCTTCAGCTTATGCCCAAGCAGTAATGAATGGTGAAGATACAAGAGAAGATCAAGAATTACGGTAGGTACGTAATTTTCATTTCTGGTTCCACAGACACTGGTTCAATCCTTGCTTCAGGAACCAGTAGTCCCGGTTCATTCCTCTCTCCCAGAGTACCAGGAGTACGAGGAACATGAAGACTATGACGAGTATGATAGGGAACCTATTGAACCTAAAGTTTCCTCAGGTAAGTAGTTTGAATTCCCACCGAGGGCTTCTGAAGATTTCTTCTCACATTTTAATTTTGTGAGAAAAATGATGGATGCACTGGATATTGCCATAAATTAAGTGAAAATGGATGAGGAAGAGATGGAATTGCTCCCCATAAACAAATTCTTCAAAAAGGATATTTTGAAGATGCTGCAGACCCCAAATTCTGCACCACCCCTTGACAAAAGGGCAGACAAGAAATACCAGTTGGACAAGGAAGGGGCTGAATTTTTATTTTCTCACCCTGACCATCAGAGGGTTGTGCAGACTGCAGCCTGTGATAGGGCGAGGGTACCCTTGGCATCACATCCACCAGAAAAGGACTCAAGGAAGGTTACCAGCATGGCAAGAAAGGGCTACCTGTTAGATTCTTTGTCTGTTAGGCAAGGTAATTTACTGGCTTATGCTGGCCAGCATCAAAAATCTCTGTGGCAGTCAGTTTTGGCAGTGGCTGATAAGGCCCCCCCCAAGTCTATCAGCTGATCTAGCTGAAACTGCTAGATTTGGATTAGAAGCTTCTAAATATCTGTTTCAAGTGGCAGCAGATGCCAATGATACTGCTGCCAGATGGATGACACTCAGGAGATTTGCATTGCTGAGGGCCACCAATCTCACACAGGATACCCAGACAAAGGCCATGGATTTTTCTTTCGAGGATAATTCCCTGTTTGGGGACAAGACAGAAGCCTACATGAAGAAGGTGGATGAATATAAAGCCACCTACAAAAGCAGTTCTGCCAAGGGGAAATCCTCACCTTCCAGCAGGCCCTATGGAAGGGGAGGTAGGGGTAGACCTGGCCATAGCAGGCTTTTCTTCCAAGCTCAGGCAGTCCAGCAGTACCAACAGTACCTTCAGCAGACGGGGTACTTTTGGGATAGTGGCAGGAGGGGGCTAAGACGTGCGTCGCAGACTAGTCAGGCCCAGCCCCAGTCCAAGCAGAACCCCTGACTTTGTCGCCAAGGCTCTCTCCCTCATCCCAGTTGGGGGAAGGCTGGCTCACTACTTCCAGGTTGGAAAAACATCACCACAATCACCACAGACCAGTGGGTCCAGGAGGTAGTAAGTCAGGGTTTGTCCCTCAGTTTCAGATCCTTCCCAGCATTAGGAACAAGAGAATTCAGACCAGATTCAAACTTGAGACGAAGCTGCTAGAAGAGGAAATTGCAAATCTACTGTGTCTAATGGCAATGAAACCAGTTTCTACACAGCAAAAGGGAAAGGGTTTTTAATTCAAGATACTTACTCACCACAAAGAAAAACTGGGAGTGGCAGTCTAGTCTAAACCTAAGGGTACTAAAACAGGCACTTGGCAAAGCCAAACTTCAAAATGGTAACCCTGGCAATGATTCTGCCAACCCTCCAAAAAGATTGGTTGGCATCACTCGATTTAAAGGATGCTTACTCCTGCATCCCCATAAAGGAGTGTCACAGAAAGTATCTCAGGTTCAGACTCCCATCAGGTCACTACCAGTTCTCAGCACTGCCATTCAGCCTCACTTCAGCCACAAGGGCATTCACAAAGTGCCTGGCAGTGGTGGTAGCCCATCCAGGGGGGAGGGAGGTGAGCACTACTCCCTTCACAAAAGAAAGGGTCCTACAAGAGTTCGCTAAGCTTAGGGGTGGACAAAGCAATGGGACCTGATGGCATACATCCCAGAATACTTAAGGAGCTAAGGGTGGAACTAGCAGAGCCATTATCAGAACTGTTTAGTGAGTCTCTGAGCACAGGAGAGGTCCCAGAAGACTGGAGAAGGGCTCATGTGATCCCGGTCCACAAGAGTGGTAGCAGGGAGGAGGCAGGGAACTACAGACCAGTCAGTCTTACCTCAGTAGTGGGCAAGATTATGGAGACACTCTTTAAGGAAAGGATAGTGCAGCACCTGAAATCCATAGGGGCACAGGATCCAAGACAGCATGGGTTTACAAAAGGAAGGTCCTGTCAAACTAATCTCATTGATTTCTTTGACTGGGTAACCAGAGTGGTGGACCAAGGGGGAGCAGTTGATGTCGTCTACCTTGACTTCAGAAAAGCTTTCGACACTGTTCCACATAGAAGATTGATAAATAAGCTGGGTAGGCTCAGGGTGGATCAGAAGTTGGTCAACTGGGTTGCAAACTGGTTGACGGGCAGAAAACAGAGTGGTGGTAAATGGTATACAGTCAGAAGAGATGCAAGTCACAAGTGGGTAATTCTAGGATCAGTCCTGGGGCCAGTCCTCTTCAGTATCTTCATTAGTGACATTGCAGATGGACTAGAGGGTAAGGCTTGTCTGTTTGCAGATGACACCAAGATCTGCAACAGAGTAGATGATCCAGATGGGGTGGGCAGAATGAGAAGAGATCTGGATAAACTAGCAAAATGGTCAGAAGAGTGGCAACTGGGATTTAATGCAAAGAAGTGCAAAATCATGCACATAGGGAAGAAAAACCCTGAAGCCACCTATAGGCTGGGAGGGGAGTTGCTGGCAGTCACAAAGGAAGAAAGAGACTTGGGCATCATCATCACCAATGACCTGAACTCATCCAAGCAGATCTCTAAAGCAGTAGGTAAGGCTAGGGGGATGTTAGGGTGTATTAGTAGGGGTATCACAAGTCGTAAGAGGGAGGTAATAATCCCTCTTTACAAGACACTGGTTAAGCCACATCTGGAGTACTGCGTGCAGTACTGGAGGCCACACCTTCACAAGGACATTAATCAAATGGAGACAGTCCTGAGAAGGGCAACCAAAATGGTGCAGGGACTGGATCAGAAGACATATGAGGACAGATTAATGGAGCTGAATATGTATACCATTGAGCAAAGGAGGTGATAAGATCGAAACATTCAAACACCTTAAGGGCATTAACAAGGTGAAAGAGTCTAACATGTTTAAATATAAGAAAAATAGCAGGACAAAAGGACACAACATGAGATTAGAGGGAGGCCGATTAAGGGGGAATGTGAGGAAATTCTTTTTCACAGAAAGAGTGGGTGGAAGCATGGAACGGCCTACCTCAGGAAGTGGTGGCTATGAATACAGTGCAGGGCTTCAAACAGACATGGGATAGGCATAAGGGAGCAATACAGATGAGTATGAATAGATAGGCCCCTGACAGAGCAAAGGCCGATGGCACATTTATAAGGTAGAAAAAGAAATGGGCAGACTGGATGGGCCTTGTGGTCCTTATCTGCCGTCAACCTGTATGTTTCTATATGTTTCTATCTAAGAAGGCAGGGGGTAACCATCTTCCCATACTTAGATGATTGGCTAATAGTGGGGAAATGACCACAGCAGGTAATGGATTTCCTGAGGACAACCCAGTACCTTCTGGACTCCTTGGGGTTCCTGGTAAACCTAAAGAAATGTGTCCTACAACCAGTGCATGTGCTGCACTTCATAGGAGCAGAACTGAACACATTAAAAGGATGGGCATTTTTACCCGAGAACAGGGTAAGCAACATCCGTCAGACAGCAGGGTCTTTCACACTGAACAGGTCAAAGCCAGCAAGGCAGTTTCTGCAGCTTCTAGGCCATATAGCTACAGCAACAGGTACAGTCTTAGGAGCAAGGTTCCAAATGAGGGACATTCAGTTCCACCTCAGGGCACGCTGGTGCCAAAAAAGGGACCCTCTGACAAAGCTGGTACCTGTAACAAGGACTCTGCAACAGGCACTTCAATTGTGGTAAGTAAGGGGCAACTTCAGAAAGGGAGTTCCCTTCCAACAAGAGCCACCGTCAGTAACCCTTACTACAGATGCTTCCCTCCTAGGCTGGGGAACTCATTTGGGGGCACATACCATACACGGCACTTGGTCAAGTGCAGAGTCACTTAAGCACATAAATTTGCTGGAACTCAGGGCAGTGTTCCTAGCTCTACAGACCTAGCATCCTTGATTCACGGAAAGGTGGTACAGATCAGAACAGACAATACCACCACCATGTACTACATAAACAGGGAGGAATAAGGTCTGGCCCTTTGTGCACAGAGGCAATGAAGGTGTGGTCTCTGGTTTACTCATTTTAGGCCTCCCTAGTGGCTACCCATCTACCGGGCAAGGATAACACCCTGGCAGATGCCCGAAGTCGAATCAACCAGGATCACCAAGAATGGGCACTCAACAGGCAGGTACTGGAGGTGGTGTTCAGAAAGTGGGGCACCCCAGAGAGAGATCTCCTTGTGTCCCACAAGAACCACCAGCTGCCACAGTTCTGTTACAGACCACCAGCAATGGGTACTGACCCATTGGATGCCCTGGTGCTAGACTGGTCAGGGAAGAAGCTTTACGCACCCCCCCCCCTTCCCATTGTTGCTCAGGGTTATGATCAAACTCCTATCCCAGTCAGCATCAGTGATTTTGATAGCTCCAGACTGGGCCAGGCAGCCATGGTATTCCTTGCTGCATTCCGTGACTGCGGCCCCTCCAATTTACCTCCCAAGGTGGCACAACCTGCTAACCTCCTCTCAAGGGAGGATCTTGTACCCGAACCTTAAGTTCCTCAGGCTCAAGGCATGGCTCTTAAGGACTTAAAGTATGCAAGTTTGCATCTCTCTCTCTCTGAAAGTGTCTTAAATGTTTTGAAAAGGTACAGGAAACCTTCCACTAAGAAGACCTATGCTTCCAAATAGAAGATATTTCCTATATAGTGTTCACCAATGATATAGTGCCCTCACAAACAGGGGTACCAGCATTGCTGGACTACTTTACCCATCTGCACTCCTTGGGTTTGCAACCCACTACTCTGAAGGTGCATTTAGCTTCTGTTTCAGCATATATTTTAGCCAGCAAGGACGTATCCCTAGCGTCCAATCCCATATTTAAGAAGTTTTTCAAGAGATTAGCTGATTTGCACTCTCTTCATAGGCAGGGCTCCAGTTAAGATTTTTTGGGATGAGTACTATACTCCTCACTTTGAAAGTGAGGTGAGTAAAACCAAATTCAGATGCATACAAATGTCTGGAAAGAGTGCAGTGAGGAGTACGTTTTTTTAAAACAATGTAGTTTTTTTGTAGATAAGAATTGATCAGGTGCCAACAATGCTCCAGATAATGTTGGCAGGTAGGAGTAATTTACTTACCAGTTTTAAAAATACAGTGAGTAAAGCAAAATTGGGATGCATACGAGTGCTGTAAATCTGGAAAAAAAATGCTCCTTTTGAATCACCAGTTATGTTCTGAAACATTCTATGGAGTAGGGAGCATTTATGAATTTTGGGTGAGTATTTGTACTCATTAAAAAAAATTTCTGAAGTGTATTTCTTAAAATGAGGTGAGTAAAATAGGTCGGTACTCACCATATCTAGAGCCCTGCTCATAGGGAACCGATGCCTGCATGGGATCTGAATGTATGTTTTGCCAAGCTCATGGGTCTACCATTTGAGCCAGTGGTTTCAGCTCATCTGAGATACGTTACCTGGAAAACAGTATTCTTGGTGGCTGTCACTTCAGCCAGAAGGATTAGTGAGGTTCAGGCCTTGTGCATTGAGCAGGACTACATTTTTTTCCACACGTCAAGGTAGTGCTTAGAACCAATAGAAAGTTCCTGCCTAAAGTGGTTTCGGACTTCCACCTAAATCAGTCCATCACCTTATCTGTCTTTTTCACTGAACATTCCAGCTCAGGTGAGCGCACATTGCATAGCCTTGATGTCAAGAAGGCTTTGACCTACTACATGACTCACTAAAAGCCATAGGCAGGACAGACAGCAGTTGTTCCTGACATATGGGGAAGTGGGAAAAGGAAAACCAGCATCCAAAAGAACCATCTCTCATTGGATAGTCCAGTACATCCAATTATGTTACTCAAAAGCAAGAAAAGAGCCCCCAGTGGGGCTTAGGGCTCATTCCACAAGGGGCACAGCTGCTACTATAGCAGCTGCCAGAGACATCCTATTACTAGAAATTTGCAAAGCAGCCACATGGAGAACAGTACACACTTTTACAAAGCACTTCAGTCTGTATAGCCAGTCCAGGAGTGATGCCAGGTTTGGCACAGCAGTTCTGCAGAGTCGGTTTCCAAAGTAGGTTCTGTGCCCACCTCCAAAGGTACTGCTTCATAGTCTGCAAGAGTTAGGAATATTGTACAATTCCTGAGGTTAGAAGAAAAAAATTGCCCACCTTAGTAATCTTGTTTCTTCCAAGGTATTCTTCAGTACTCTTCCACCCTGTCTCCCCTTCCAGAACCAGTGGTCTCTTAATCTCAAGCTGAATAACTGTATTGAAGGTGGCCACACACTGGCCTAGTACACATTTTTTGAGCCCCATTGGGCATTATTTCACTTCTTCAGGTTATTCTGTCATTTTGAAGATGTGTTCCTCTATTGGGAGGTTAGTGTGGGTGCTTTAGTTATAACTGTCATTACTAGTTTATTATTAGGAATGATAGGACCTTAGGAGCTCAGTTGTTAGTATAGATTAGGGTGGGCCTTTCCTTGCAGGCTCTCCATGAAATCTGAGATGTTACAGAATGCAGCAGGTACTAAGGGCAGCATTTGAATAGTGGCACGAGCCAGTGATGGGTTCCATCATTTACATACATTCCATTGTCCGGGCAGTTCTACTCTGAAGGCTGACTGCAAGAGTTATGAATATTAAAGAATACCTTAGAAGAAACTATGACCCAGAGTCCAACAGAATGAGTAGTACTGTGGTACTGCACAACTAAAGTACAAGAACTAACTTTGGAATGGGAGTTATGCCATCCAGTCATACTGTACATCTTCCCATTATTATATGCGCACCAAAGTTTAGAAACAGATTGCAGACAGCAATGTAAAGAATAGCAATATCAAACACATATTACAGTAAGTAAAATTAAAGTAAGTTGCATTCAGTGTAAAAAATATAAATATTTTCCTACTTTAATAAAGAACTATTTGGTCAGTACAAATAACTAGCATGAAGGCAAAGTACAGTAGTCGGAATATAATGGGAATATAGAGGCACCTAATGACATAAACAAAATAGGAATATGTGTTTATGCCAGTAGTAAAATCTATACTTTGGTTGGTTAGTGATAACTATGAAAAGGTAGTAAATAGACAAAGATTATGGGTTAAAGGTAAGAGAGAACATTTGATCTTACTTTGAGTTGGAGCTCTTGCAGCAGGCAGTAACCATAAGGACTAAGCCGCCATGCATCAGGACCCCGCAGAAACTTTCTAGGTAGCAGTCTTCTGCGGGGACCGCACCAACGTCAGCCTGCCCCGATGTCAGCCAGTGGTATAAAGGGGGCAGTCCCCAGCCCCACCTCAGTTCTTTTCCCGCCATTGACACGTTCATATCGGCTTCTCAGACACCTCCTGCTATCAGTCAACTGCCTTCGCACTTTATTGTGTTTTTTTCTTTATTTTCTCAAAAACCAAGTGATTTATTTCTGCATGTCTTCATCCCTGGCCTCTTTTGTTTCGGCCATCGAATGATGAAAATCTAAGTGTGTGTGCGGCAAGCCGCTCCTGTTGAAAGATGGCCACAAGGCCTGCCTCCTCTCTGCCTGGGTCCAGATCATGACACCTCAGCCTGCGAAGAATGCCAGCGGTTCAACCAGAGGATGTGGATCTGCTGCCAGAAGGCCCTTAAGGCATGCTTTCTAGAACAGCAGCTTGCTGCGATGCAAAAGCCACCTTCAGGGAAAAGTCCTTCTTCCTCCTCTTCGGTCTTGACCTCTTCATCGTCAAAGATCCACAAGGAGAAGGAGAAGAAGAAGACCTCAGGAAAGCATAAGTCCTGGGATAAGGAGAGGGCAAAGGCTTGGACTCGCTCTGGTTCATGGTCTTCCGAGTAGAAAGAAGACCTCTTCGGGTTCTTCCTCCCACAGGGGTTCGGACCATTCCTCCTGGCCTGCCCTCACTGCCTCTGGGCAGCTGGTTGTTAAACCTCCTGCCCTGGTGCTGGGAACAGGGGGAGGTTCGTCAGGGTCTGGGACTGCTGTCTAGGCCCTGCAACCCCTGCAGGTGAAGGCCATACCTAAAGCATCCACCTCCTCCTCAGGTGGTGGGGCCGGTTCTAAGTCGGGCGGTGGGTCATCACCCGTCTGTCCGACTCTGATGTCGGGCTCTGCCTCCAAATCTTTGGACAAGGCACCCCCATCATCGGGAGCATATGTCCTCGTTTAAACACTCTGGGATGCCTCTAGCCCACTGACTAATCTGCGGGGCTCCAGCCAAGCTGGTGACAGCCTCTCCTCTAGACCATTGCCAGCTGCCCCACTCCGAGGGAGACGCCAGGTACCCCATCGAACCCGACAGTCCTACCATCACTGAAACACTCAGTGTCACCAGTAGATACCTCTACTTCCTCATGGGAGGACCTGATGCCAGCCAATCCTAGGCTTGCCATGGTGCCGGAACGTCTGACCCCAGCCCCTCCACAGCTGGCTCCTCCGATGCCAGCTCGTATGCAACCTCAGGCGCCAGCCGGCCCTTCGGGTCCCCAAATTCCACTAAGTGAGGACCTTTTTCGGTTTTGGTGGAATGAAATAAAAGGGGACCTTCTTCCATCTAAACCCTCGGAACTGGTTATTATAGAACCGAAGCCAGAGCCTGAACCGGAGCCAGATCTGCAGTCGGTACCTAAGCAGCTGACGCCAGACCCAAGAGGTCCTTCCCTGAGCTTGGATGGTAGGTGCAGGGGAAGGCCCAAACACAGAGGGGGAGGCGCAGACACTTGTCCTCCCAGTCATCAGGCCGACACCAACGTCGGTCTCATAGTGGACGCCGGCGTAGCTCCTCCTCCTCTTCCTCATCTACCTAGGTGGACTCCAGCCACGGCTTAACCTCCTTGATCTCAGATGAGTCGGAACTCGGGGATCGTCCTCCCTCTCTTGACAACAAGGACACCCCTAAATTACCTCCTGACGATCCATCGTTTATGGATGTCATGAGGAATATCCAGGCCATCGACGGTTGGGAAACTGAGGACCTGGATCTCAAGAGGCATAGGCTTGCGAAATACCTGAGGCAGGAAGAACCTAAGCCTCTTGTGGTCCCTCCGCTGGTTGACACCTTCCAGGACCTCACTAGGCTTACCTGGAAGCACCCATCATCGACCTCAGCCATTTCTAAAAATTCAGACCGGCTATACAGTGCTCCCCAGGATGAGTCCTTTTTGCTGTACTGCCCTGTAGTGGACTCACTGGTTATAACAGCAGTTCATAATAGGTCCAAGAGGCCCAAGTATTTAAACAACCAGCCTCCGGACCAGGAGTTCAAGATTATTGATCAAATGGGCAAGAAGGTCTATTCTTCCTCTACCTGCTCCATTAGATCCCTTAACTTCCTCACCCACATGGTGCATGCCAGAATGCACTGTGGGAGAAGGGGTTAGAGTTAGCTCTGGATTTGGGAGACTCTGCTAAAAAGACTGAGCTCATGGACCTGCTCAAGTCTGGGTCAGACGTGGAAAGCCAAGATCTTACTTCGAGAGGGCTCTGGCAGTAGGTAATTACATATAGGACTGATGCTGGTCGACGGCAGGACCCCATGGAAAAATTTTTAGCTAGCAGTCCCTGGCGAGGGACTGCTCCCACGTCAGGTGACCGGCATCATGCGACGTCGGTATAAAGGGGCGGTCCCAGATGCCCGCCTTCCAGTTCTTTCCCGCCATTAGCTCGTGTAGCGCCTCGCGGTAAAGTTCGTGCTTAGTCAGCCGTGTTCTTTCGTCGGTTTACCGAGATTTCAATATTTTCTTCTCATCGTCAGGTCAGCGTCGGTGTCGTCATCCCACACCTTCCAAAAATAAGTCGACTCGTCACGGTGCCAGCTGCCACACAAGGATCGGCCATTCTTCTGCCTATTTTGCCTAGCCCCACCACCGGTCGACAAGTACCCGCATTGCCTGCACTTCAACGTGGCTACCTGCAGACGACGCCAACAGTCCCTGGAAGCCCATCTTCTAAAGAAAACGATGTCTTCGATAGAAAAAGAATTGAAGAAGCTCAGGCAGGCGTCGACTTCTCCAGAAGGGCATCGTAGAAAGCGGGACAAAGAAAGGCACCGGAAGAAGGCCTCCTCGCCCGCGACTCCAGCCGGAGGCGCGGCCCAGGTAATATCCCCTCCGGGGGACTGTCCGACGGCAGTCTCCAAGGTTTTGGAGGAGGCATCAGCCCGCCCGTTGGGCTCGCGCTCGGGCCTTGCGGGTGCCTCTGGGCAAAAGGAGGCCTCCAGCCCCAGTTCCGCCGCAGGCTTGCGGCCTACTGGTGCGGGCGATTCCCATAAGTTGGACGTCGGCTCCTCCGACATCCGCCAGGAGAAGGTTGATAAGACGCCCGACCCTTCGGGGTGGCGCATGACCTCGCCCCCCTCGGACCAGGCCGCTTCCCTCCCTCGGCCCGCCTCCGACGGGGACCCGTAAAAGCGGATGCGGCTCCTCCGGCACCTGCGGGAACCAGCCCCTAAGCGCCCGTCGGCCCTCCCGATGTCGCCAGGCGGCGCAACCTACTGACGGACCCTCCAACCCCGTCGTACCCGGTTCCCCGCAGCCTTCGCTGCCGTCCGGGGAGCCTGAGTCACCCCAGCCTGACCCCGAGGACTTTTCCCCTCCGTCCCCGGGTGATGGGGGGGATATTCCACCCCCGTCAGACCCTCCTACTAGGGAACCGGATCTGATGCCGGCCCTCTGGATGCCGGCTCCGACACCAGTCCCGATGCCGGTCCCAAAGCCGGCCCCACCGACGCCGGCAGGGGATATTCCCCTTCCATTGGGCCCAGCCCCCCGAGCCTCTCAATGTTGACCCGCCTGTGAGGCAACCTTCCGGGCCGTCTGCTCCAGCAGCTCCTCCGGTGCTTCCCTGCGTCTTGCCCGATGCGGTCCGCCAACGCCGCAGTGCCCAATGCCTCAATACCCGGCACCGGTTTTCCCGCAGCCGGGTTTCGGATACTCGCCTTCGGATACAATCCGTATACTTATCCCCCTCCTCCTCCACCTCCATCACCCCCACGGCCGCCGGTGGATCTGCAGGAGACTCTGGCTTCCTGGTGGGCTGAGGCCAAGGCTCAGCTCACCAAGGAAGTAGAGAGCTGCCCTACGGCGACGGTGCCACCCCCGGCCCCGGTACGCCTGAGACTGCACACTCCCTCACCACCTCCGGACTCCAGAGCCCTTCCCTCTGGATCCCGAGAGGGGCAAGACACGCGTCCAGGGATCCCCCATAAGGAACCCGTTCCTCCCCTAGGCGTGTTAGGAGTCTTATTCTGCTTCTGATTCTTCTTCTTCTTCGCTCTCGGATTCCTCCGACGGATGCTCCGAGAGAGACGACGAGCCTCACTCTCTGTCCAAGCCCCGGCCGAGGACCCCTCCGGAGTCTCCTCCGGAGGACCCTTCCTTCACAGAGTTGCTCAGAAAGATCCAGGAAGTACATCAGTGGCGCTCATTGGAACCAGATCCTCAGCGGGTCAAACTCGCCGAACATCTGGACCTGCCCCTGACAGCTCCTACTTTAGTGCCACCCTGGATCGAGCCTCACGCCCACCTTGTTTCCACTATTTGGAAACAACCGTCTACTTTAACCCCGCTTCCCAGGAAGTCTAACAGGCTATACCAGGCTCCGGAGGGTGCAGACTTTGGATTCTCACTGCTGCAGACTCAGTCGTGATTAGCGCTGCTCACGGCCGGTCAGCGATCCCAACATCTAAGCTCGCCTCCTCCAGATAAGGAATCTGCCTCCGGATCAGTATGGAAGAAAATATACGCCTCTTCCACACTGGGAATTCGGGCCCTGAATTATGTTGCTCATATGGGGGATTACCAGAAGGCCATCCTTACCCAGGCGGAATCCAAGATTGACTCCTTACCTGACTCCCAAGTCAAGCAGGAGTTAGCTGACTTAGTCCGTTCTGCTTGTTCGGCCAGTCATCACATCCTGCGGACAACATACGATGCAGTGGACACTGCCGGGCGGAGCTCTGCTTTCGGCGTCATGCCTGGCTCCACGTGTCAGGTTTGGTCCCGGAGGTGCAGTCAGCAATCCAGGAAGCACCTTTCAGGGGTTCAGTGCTTTTCAGCGGTGATGTCAAGGACATCATCACTGACTTGCAGGAGAAGGGGACGGCTCTGAAATCCATGGATTCCATGTACCGTCCCCATCCCCCACAGCACCGTCCTTTATGCAGACGCAGTCGGCCACAAGTGAAACCCCAAGGAAGGCGGGCCACTAAACGTCGGGCCCCCGCAGCTGCCAGGCCCCCACCGCCCAAAAAAGCAGCGGGTGCCCCAGCTGCGGTGCTGCCCCACACCACCTGACTCCTCCCCTCTCCCACCGCCTCCGGACACACTGGAGGAACCGGTAGGAGGGAGGTTCTCCCTCCACCTTCCGAGTTGGGAGAGGATAACAACGGATTCATGGGTGCTTCAGATTATAGCGAAGGGGCACTCCATAGAGTTTCTACAGAAACCACCCCGCCATCCCCCTCTGAAGTCGTCCTATGCAAGGGACTATCTTCCTTTGGTCCGGGAAGAAATCTCTGCCCTTCTCTCGAAGCAGGCCATAGAACCCGTTCCCCCTCACCTTCAAGGGACAGGTTACTATTCTCATTTCTTCCTGGTCCCAAAGAAGACGGGAGATCTCAGACCCATTCTCGATCTCAGCTCTTTGAACCTTTACGTGGAATACAAAAGCTTCAGGATGCTCTCCCTACAAACCCTTCTGCCCATTCTTCGGCCGGGTCAATGGCTCTGTGTGCTGGATATGCAGGACGCATATCTGCACATCCCCATTCGTCCCTTGCATCGCAAGTACCTCCGGTTTGCTTTCCAGGGGGACCATTACCAGTTCCGGGCACTCCCGTTTGGTCTTTCCTCGGCACCCCGAGTTTTTACCAAATGCCTGGCTGTGGTAGCGGCCCACCTGCGTACTATGGGAGTTCAGGTGTTCCCCTACCTGGACGACTGGCTCTGGCTGGCCTCGTCCCAGGAGGAGCTCCCGCATTTTCTCTCCCTCACCCAGCAGGTTTTCACTTGCCTGGGTATTACCATCAACCATTCCAAGTCTCATCTGGATCCCTCCCAGAGACTACAGTTTATCGGGGCCATCCTCGATAACAACGGTGAGCAAGGCCTTCCTGCCTCTGGACAGGGCGGCCTCTCTTCAGTCACAGATTTCCCTGCTACCAGAAAGCAGGAAGGTTCCGGCGAGGTCGGTCCTACTTCTCTTGGGGCTTATGGCGGCTGCCATCCTGACAGTTCCCCGTGCTCGGCTCCACATGAGGATCTCTCAGTGGACTCTTCGCTCACAGTGGGATCAACTTGTAGATGACCTAGATCATCTAGTTCTGATCTCCTCGCCGATGGCACGAGACTTGCAATGGTGGATGGTTCAAGAGAACCTATTTCGGGGGGTCCCCTTCTGTCATCCTCCCCCCTCCCAGACTCTGACCACAGACGCATCAGGCGAAGGTTGGGGAGCCCATCTAGGTCCTCACCGAACCAAGGGTTTATGGTCCAGATTGGAACTAGCTCTCCACATCAATGTGCTCGAGCTTCGAGCAGTACTATATGCTCTCCAAGCCCTTCACCAATACATTCTTCCCGGTCACCTAGCTGTCCAGATGGACAACATGTGCATGGCGTGGTACATCAACAAGCAGGGAGGGACTCGATCCTACCCTCTATGCAGGGAAGCAATGAGGGTTTGGGACTGGGCAACACTTCACAACCTTCACCTCACTGCGATTCATGTTCCAGGAGTCGACAATACCCTGGCAGACAAGCTAAGCCGCTCCTCTGCCCTGCCACACGAGTGGGAGTTGGACCAAAAGATACTAGACGACATCTTCCAGCTTTGGGGGACTCCACAGGTGGACCTGTTCGCCTCTTCCCAAAATGTAAAACTTCCCACCTTTGGCTCGCTTGCTCCAGAGCGAGGCGCTTTCTGGAGCGACGCTCTGTCTCTAAACTGGAAGGACAGATTCGTCTGTGCTTTTCCCCCAATTCCTCTGGTCCCTCGTGTATTGCAGAAACTAACAACAGAAGGTGCGAGAATGATTCTGATCGCTTCTTTCTGGCCCAGGCAAATCTGGTTCTCTCTTCTACAACAATACTCAGAGGTTCCTCCTCTTCCTCTTCCTTTATCTCGAGGATTGCTGACCCAGGATCAGGGGATCCTGGTCCATCCGGGCCTCAAGTCCCTACAACTTCATGCATGGCTCCTGCAGACCTAGCCCAATCTCGCTTTGGTGTCTCTCCAAAAGTGGCTGAGATTCTGGTGGAGGCTAGAAAACCCTCCACTAGGTCCACTTATGCCATGAAATGGAAGAGATTTTCTATTTGGGCCGCTTCTAGGAACGTGGAGCCTTTCTCCTGTTCAATGGCCATTCTGCTTGAATATCTACATCATCTCTTCGGCCTGGGTCTCAGTCATTCCTCCTTGAAAGTGCACATGGCTGCTATTTCAGTGTACCATGTTCCTTTTGCTGATAAAGCCTTTGCCCAATTAGAGGTGTCTAAGACTTTTCTTAGAGAGGCCCCCCGTCCGGACTCCTGCTCCCCCTTGGGACTTGAACTTTGTTCTCGAGAAACTTACCCTTCCTCCCTTCAAACCTGCAGCATCCACAGATCTGAAGTTTCTTATGTGGAAGACGCTCTTCTTGGTGGCCATTACTTCCGCTTGAAGAATTTCCGAGCTCCAGGCCCTTATGTGTAAAATCCCCTATTTGATTTTTCACAAAGAATGAGTGGCTCTTCGCACGAACCCTAAGTTTCTGCCCAAAGTGGTAGCGGAGTCTACCTTAAATCAGTTTATAGAGTTACCTGCCTTTTTCACGCAGTACTCCAACCAAGGAGAATATTTACTCCATACCATGGATGTTCACCAATTCTGAGATACTACACCGATAGGACAAAGGATCTCAGAAAAACTGATCAGTTGTTCGTCTCTTTTGCTCACAAAAGGGAAGGCAATGCTGTTTCCAGGCAATGCCTGTCGAAGTGGTTGGCTCATTGCATCACTTTCTGTTATGACAAGTACAACAAGACCCTTCCGGGTCAAGTCAGAGGTCACTCCACGCGTGGAGTAGTGGCCTCTGCGGCTTGTTTCAAGAATGTGTCTGCAGCAGACATATGCGCTGCCGCCACCTGGACTTCTGTCCATACCTTTACGAAACATTACAGTTTGGACATTGCCTCTCGCCGTAGAGCAGGCTTTGGGTTAGCTGTTTTGCAAGGCCTCCTGTCTTGAGGTTTGCAAGGATTTTTGCTACTTCTTGAAGTAGTTCCTCCTCCCGGTGCCTTTCATTTGTTCCAGACTGCTTGGGATTCAGTCCTATATGTAATTACCTACTGCAAGAGCCCTCTCGAAGTAAGATAGTACAGTTACATAAGAACTTACCGTAACAGTAGATCTTCGAGAGAGGCTCTTGCAGTAGGTAATACCTTCCTGCCCTTCATCCCCCTAGGCTTTTTCAGCTCCTTTTCCAGGAAGGAAAACATCTGCTTCTCTCTCGTCCGGGTCTTCCGGGCCTGTGGCTGGAAAGAACTGGGAAGGCGGGCGTCCGGGACCGCCCCTTTATACCAACGTCGCATGACGCCAGTCACCTGACGTGGGGGCGGTCCCTCGCCAGGGACTGCTAGCTGGAAATTTTTCCTTGGTGTCCTGCCGCCAGCCGGCGTAAGTCCTATATGTAATTACCTACTGCAAGAGCCTCTCTCGAAGATCTACTGTTACGGTAAGTTCTTACGTAACTGTACTTTCTCAGGGCCTCGTACGACATGGGCAGACACGGCATCCAGGGTAGCCGCCATGGGCATCTGCCTTAGACGCCACGCGTGGCTCCGGGTCTCTGGTTTCACTCAGGACCTGCAATCTGGCATTTTGGATCTTCCTTTCAAAGGGTCGGTCCTGTTTGGGGACGAGGCAGAAAAGCTGATTACTCATCTTCAGGACTCTAGATCTTCCCTTCAAAGGGTCGGTCCTGTTTGGGGACGAGGCAGAAAAGCGGATTACTCATCTTCAGGACTCTGGGAAAGCCATTTGGTGTGTTCAAAAGATGTATAAATTGAATCAAAGGCCTTATAAGAGACAGCCATTTCGTAAGCTCTCAGGCCAGCAGTCCAGAAACCAGTCCCAGCAGCGTGTTGGTTTCAAGTGCAAAGCCACCTCCCAGACACCTGGGGGTTCTACCTCTAGAGCTGCAAAGTCATCCCAGGCCACTATCCCTACTCCGGGAGCATCGGCCTGACTCCTTGCCAAACCCCCCTCCTCCAGCAGAATCCATGGGGGAGGCGGTGGGGGGGGTCATGTCTTCCTCTACCCGGAGGGCTGGAGATAGATAACAACTGACCTTTGGTTCCTCTAACTCGTAGAGAGGGTACATACCCTGGAGAGGCCACCAGAAAATCCACTAGTGCCCTCCCATTACCCTCCTTCTCACATTGCCCTAATCAGGTGGAAAATGAAGGCTCTGCTTCAAAAACATGCTATCGAGCCAGTACCACTGGAGCAGAGGGGAAGGGGATTTTATTCCCACTTTTTCCTCGTTCCCAAAAAGACAGGGGACCTCCAGCCCATCTTGGACCTCAGTCACCTGAACAAATATATCGAGTACAAGAGGTTCAGGATGGTTACACTTCTGGGTTTAATCCTCCTACTGCATCGAGGGGACTGGCTACATTCCTGGATATGCAGGATGCCTACCTGCTCATCCTAGTGTTTCAGCTCCACAGGAAGTACCCGCGCTTCCACTTCCAAGGCAGTCGTTACCAGTTTCGGGCTCTGCCATTCGGCCTATCCTCGGCTCCAAGAGTCTTCACCAAGTGCCTAACAGTGGTGGCTGCAGCCCTCAGGAGACAGGGCACTGTGTCTTTCCCTAGTAGACGACCGGCTTCTAACAGCTCCCTCAGAGGATCAGCTGCTTTGCACTCTTGGAGATACCTTTACACTATTCTGGGAGTTGGGAATCACCCTGAATTTGCCAAAGTCATCCCCATGGCCCAGCCAGAGACTCCAGTTCGTTGGAACAGCCCTCGACACAGTTCAGGGCAAGGCCTTCCTCCCCAGAGGCAGAGCAGATTGCTTGCAGGATCAGGCTGGGATGGTGACTCATCCCACCACATTTCAGCCTGAACTTACCTGAGGTTACTCGACCACATGGCAGCCGCCATTCTGACTGTCCCATGGGCCCACCTCCACATGAGGGGTCCTCAATGGACACTCGGTGCAGTGGGATCAGCGGTCCGATGACCTGGATGTTCCCGTTTCTGTCTCAGACCCAGTTTGTTGGACTCTGTCCTGGTGGATGGATTCTGACAATCTTGTCAAAGGAGTTCCCTTCAGGCAGGACCCTCCGAAGAGGATTCTGACTACAGACTCCTCAGGACTAGGTTCTGGTGGCCACATGGTGGATAGACAGACTCAGGGGACCTGGTCTCCACTGGAGCAGTCCCTTCACATCAACATCCTGGAGGTGCGGGCAGTCCTTTACACCCTGCAAGCGTTTCAGACGGACGTCCCTCCAGGCCCTCTCCTCCTTCAGATGGACAATATGCTCATAGTATTTTACATCGACAAGCAAGGGGGGACTCATTCTTATCTCCTATGGAGAGATGCCTTGAGGGTCTGGTTTTGGGCCCTCAAACACTGCCTAGAACTCACAGCTGTGCATGTTCCAGGCATGCAAGACGTCTTGGCCGACAGCCTAAGCAGGTCTCGGTCCAAAGCCCACGAGTGGGAGTTACTCCAGTCAGTCGCAGACCAGCTGTTTGACAGGTGATGTGACCAGAGTTAGACCACTTCGTGTCGCCATCCAATGCCAAACTGTCCAGTTTCTGCTCGCTAGATCCAGGGTCTGGTGTTTTCTGGCGAGACACATTGTCCCTCTGCTGGACAGGGAGGTTCCTCTATGCCTTCCTTCCCTTTCCTCTTCTGCAGAGGGTGATACTCAAGCTTCAGGCAGAGGGGTTGGAAATTATCCTCATTGCCCCCTTCTGGCCTTGGCAGATCTGGTTCCCTCTGCTTCAGCAGCTAGCGATGGAACCCCTGGTCCCTCTGCCCCGAACCCCTACTTGTTCTCCCAGGACCAGGGCACCTTAGTCCATCTGGACCTCTGATCTCTAGGCCTACTGTACATGCTTGGCTCCTGGAAACTTAACCGTTGCAAGGTTTGGGGTCTCACCTGGCGAGCGGAGGGCCTAGTAGCCGCTAAGAAGCCCTCCACTAGGGCCACCTACGCTATGAAGTGGAAGAGGGTTTGTCTTTGGGTATCTGCCTGAAGCCTCGATCCTTTCTCTTCTCCAGTGAACTCTGTGCTTCAGAATCTCCTCTCTCTGTGTTCTTGACCAGTCTGAGCTACTGCTCCATTAAGGTGCACCATTCTGTCATGTCTGCATACCACGCACTTTTGGAGGGTAAACCCCTTGCCCAGTTGTACTTGTCCTGCACCTTTTTGTGGGGCATTTTACATCTAATGCCTCCCATTCAGGACCCTGTCCCACCATGGGATCTCCTGTTTATGTTAGAGAAAGTCACGCTCCCCCCTTTGAGCCAGCCGCAGAATGTGAGCTACGCTTTCTGTTGCGGAAAACGTTATTTTTGGTTGCCATTACTTCTGCTTAGAGGATTTCCAAACTCCAGGCTCTGATGTGTAAAGAGCCTTATTTAGTTTTTTCACAAGGACAGGGTGTCGTTACAAACCAATCCTAAGATCTTACCCTTGTCAGTCTTCACCATTCATTGCTCCTGGGCGTAAGCCAGAGGTGTGCACCTGCTCAGGAGATTTTTTTGAGGGGAGGGGAGTCTGCACCGACGGCACCGCCCACAAGGCAGACGCACTGTGTGGCACTTGAGAGTTGGCCGTTAAGCACCACTGACTCCTCATCAACCCCAATTCTCTTTTCTCCCACCATCAAGGTAGCACGTGCTACCTGAGTGACCAGAAAGTTTACTGCGTCAGAAGGCCGCCTTCATTTCGACTCTGTGTTTGACCTGTTACTGTCATTTTTTTCCTCCATCCTGTTCTGAAGTGCTTATCTGACACCGCTGTATCCTGGTAAGGCCGTTCCTTTTATTCTTAAACTTTTTACCGGCGGCACCAGGTCTGTTGCTTAGTATTTTTCGAGTTTGTTTCAGTGTCATGTCTGGTACAGGGGCTAAGAAGAAATCCAAAACGGGCCGTGCCCCCATGCGTGGGTGCCCCTGTGGCCGGCATTATTCCCGTTATGGTCCAGCATGATGTCTGCCCTCGTTGCCTGGGTTCCAACCATGATATGGATAATTGCGATGCCTGCTTCTCCATGGACTGCCTCATTCTTGCAGGATGCGGGGTTGCAGGATGATGTGGCAAAGCTTGAAACCTGGTCAGACACCTGGCAACTGGGGTTTAATGCCAAAAAGTGCAAGGTGCTGCATTTTCAGATGAAGAACCCAAGGAGGAGTTACCAGCTGGGGGGAGTGCAGCTAGCCCAGACAGAGGAGGAGAAGGATCTGGGGGTGCTCATTACAGGGTCAATGAACAACTCGGCACAATGTAGGAAGGCAGCTGCAAAGGCCAACAAAATGCTGGGTTGTATTGCAAGGGGTATATCCTTGAGGATGGAGGAGGCGATTCTGCCACTGTATAGGTCATTAGTTAGACCGCACCTGGAGTACTGCGTGCAATACTGGCGCCCGTATCTGAAGAGGGACATTAAATTACTGGAGGGGGTGCAGCGCAGGGCGACAAAGATGATCAAGGGGCTGGGGGACTTATCATACGAGAGGAAGTTGAGGGAGTTGAAGATGTACTCACTGGAGGCGAGGAGGGACAGCGGGGACATGATTGAAACCTTTAAATACATGAAAGGAATAAACAAGACAGGTACAGAGGGTCTGTTCAAAGTAAGGGAGGGGAGGGACACCAGGGGCCATGCTACGAGACTGGAGGGAGGAAGGTTCAGGAGGGAGATGAAGAGACACTTATTTACAGAGAGGGTGGTGGCTGGGTGGAATGCATTACCTGCAGAAGTGGTATCCAATTAAACAGTGGACTGCTTGAAAAGGGGATGGGACAGGACAAGGGGGAGGGTTAATGAAGTGGAAGGGTGGAAGGGAGGGGCAGCTGCAGAATAAGGGGTGCTAACTGTACATTCGAGCAGATTTGATAGCCCTCTAGGCCTTTATCTGCTGGCAAATTTCGTATGTTCGTATGTTTTTGAGATCCATACATTTAAAGTCCGTAGGGCCCCTCCGATTTTTGGAAGGCAGCATCGTTCTAAGAATGCCATGGTGAGAACTCTTTAACTCTGCCTCTGGGTACCCTCCTGGGTCTATACGGCCCAGTAGGAAGAACCCTCTTCAGATTCAAGTCTTGCTATAAAGGAGGTTTCTTCTGCACTGCCAGAGGAACAGCTTGGTTCCCTCCGGGGCCGAGTCAGGAGCACTGCCACGGCAGTCACCTCCTCGGAGGTGCAGGCTCCCCCAGTGTTGTGGCCCACAGCTGTTGGGCCCAGCACCAGCGGACCCTCAGTGCCGGTGACTGGGGCGGCGCCGCGGGTGCTATGTCCCATGGTGGTGCAGTTCACGGCGCCATTGGCCGGGGGGCTTCCAGGGTCGCTTGTCTGGCAGTGTGCATGGTCTCGTCCTCTTCAGAGGGGGATGACTCACTGGCTGATGCGGATTGGTGTCCAGATTCCTCGGAGTCGGATAGCTACCCTGGACGCGACACCAGGCGCTCCAGTGCTCATCCCTCGGTGACTCCGGATGCTACGGTCTCTGCGGGCCCCCACGTCGACGCTGGTGTCGGGGGCCCAGCGGTGGATAGTAGTTCTGGGGCTGCTGGGATGATGGTCCCGACTTCAGGAGCTGGGGCAGCTGCCATTCCTGGTGCTGCCCTGGCTACTGCAGTTGGGATGGGGACCTCTTTTTCTGCGGCCTCCTTCAGGGGGCATGTGGGATTAGTGGACCACTCAGTTCTGGGCTCGAAGAAGAGGGTGGCCTCGGAGTCTGAGGGGTTGAGAGGCTGGGGTGTAGCATGGGGGCCCTCTTTCCACTACCCTGGGGGGGAGGAGCCGCAGTGCCGAACCCTGGTTCTCCTCATCTGGGACTGCAGAGGTGCCCTTAGTGGATGGCGCTGGGGTTTACCCTTCTGGAACCATTCAACCCCGGTTGCACCACAGCGGAGAATCTCACTCAGGGCTCAGCCAGAATTTGTTTTCAAATCTGCAGCATCCGCTGACTGGGTAGACCACTGGATCCTCCTGTGCAGGCGGATCTACTGCGAGGTATCAGAGCCTTGGCAGATGCCGGGCACTTTCTGTCAGGTGCCCTTCCCTCTGCAGACACCTCCTCTCCTCCCTGGCCATGTGGGTCCTATGAGGTCCTTTATCTGGGAGATGTTTAGAGCTACTGTGGTGGCCTTCTCTAGGTACATCAGGGCTGTGGACGAGCAGGTCTTCCACCTGTCCCCACCACCGCAGGAGGACTCTGGACATCCGAGTTCCTCTACTTCCTCATCTGAGGAAGAGGAACGTTCAGTCCACTTCTCTGATGATGCCGATTTCACAAAATATCAGCAGTTCCTTTCGAGGTTGGTCCAGGAGCTCCATATTTCTCATGTGGTAAGGCATAATACTGAAGAGCAGGAGACGCGCTCCTCCTTGAACGAATTTAGTGCGAATCACCTTGTGGTCTCTTCCTGGCCTATTCCTTTCCAGGAAGCATCGATCTGCACCTGGCAGTCACCAACTGCCTCATCTCCAGCCCCAGCAGACTGCATGAGGCGGTATTGCGCACCCCAGGAATCTCTTCGTTCTCTGCCTCACTCACCCTCTGAGCTGATGGCTCTAGACACTACTTCCAGTCTACAACACCCAGTGCACGACCGACCAATGGATGCAGACTCGGCTGAGTTTGACTGGTGGGGAAGAAGAGTTTTCTCTTCATCTCTTGTGCTTCTTTGCATCACAGCACATCAGGCTCACCGCGCTGCCTGCAACAGGCATCTGTGGTAAATGCTGGCACAGGTGTTAGTATCGTTGCTTAATTCGGAGGGATCTAGGCAGGCCATTGCCCTCTCTGCACAGGGTTTGGAGCTTACAAGGCACCAAGCAAGGGCATCGTATGACGCCAGTGAGGTGGCTTCCAGACAGGGGCAGTGATCTGCATTAGGTGGACGACATGCCTTCCCCTATCAAGATTGTCACCCATTGTCTGGTGTAGGATGATTTCCTCCACTTTCTGGGGGACCCGTCTTTTTTCCCACAGGGCGAGGAGAAATTTGCAGGGGCGTCTTGCTACGGGGGAAACCTCCTTGGCCTGAAGAGTCTTAGACCATGTTTGGCCTAGTATGGCAAAAGGGTCTCCCCCGTAGGAAAGTGAGGGAAACAGTTCCCTCAGGGTAGTGTCAGGTCCCCTTTGGGGGGGGCTTGGTACTCACCTAGCAGTAGTGAATCGTGAAGATTGAGATTGACATGGGTAAGATATGTAAATTCAAACACCATGAAGTCTTGCTATATTATGACTAATGCAGTTAGCCACTGCACTTGAACTGCCCCAGAGAGGAAAGAGTTAACTCCAGGGAGTCTGGAGTTCTACAGCGCGAGAGCGCTTATGCCAGAGCTCTATCTGGGCAGTTTCAAATGAAACTGTCAGATTCTTTACTCCGCTTCACTGAACAGTCGCTCCGGAGATCAGCTCCTTCAGCTCGGTTCATTTCTCGTTCAAGCGAGTATTTTCGGTTCATTTGAACCGCAAAAGTATTTATTTTACCGCAGATTTTCGGGTTAAAAGCTCTATCTGGTAAACCGTAGTACAAAAATTAAAGTCTGTGTGGAAATTCAATTATCGGTTCGGTTTTGAACCAATCGGTTTGCTGAAATTAACGTTTAAAAGTGTTGGTTAGGCTTTTAAGAGTACGGTTCCTGTTCTTATCGGTTCTAAAAACCTTGCTTTAAAATTAGGTTTTTCAAATACCGTGACACGGTTAGGAACCGATATGGTGTCTTGCCTGGCACTGCCATCAAAAGGGCAAGTTTTTGGTTAGGGTTGCATTATGTCTGAGAAACCCAAAAAACCGGTCCACTGGGTTTCAACACTGTGATGTTCGTGGGAAGCCTTTGCTGACTGACCCACACACCACTTGTGTTTATTGTCTGGGGTGACCACCTCCTGTCAGACTGCCAGGTGTGTAAAATTTCCCTGCAGCCACCCTGGAAAAGAGATTGGGCCGGCTCAGGAACGAGAGGCCAAAAAGTCCGCTGACCCGATGGCCAGCCTGGTCCAGCACCCACTGGACCAGAGGGAGTGCCGTCTGACCAGGGCGAGACTTCCTCAGGCAAAAGGAAGGCTGGTTCAGAGGAACCAGTCCCAGTGAAAAAGACAAAGAAATCAGTAGGTTTGGAGTCCAAAATTGTCTCTCCAACTGCTGCAGAAATAGCTAAAGCTATACAGATTGTCCAGTCACTGTCTCAGGGTCCTGTCGAACCACCAACAGTTGGTGTAAAGGGTTGGTTCGTTCAGTTCCAGTGGTTCAGGAGTATGATGTTGAGGAATTTTATGAACCACAGGAGGGGAGGAGGAATTTGATCAATATATATGTGGCTGGAGGGTCTGGACGTGCCCATTGAACCGGACATTTCTCCAGACAGACCTTTAGAATCTCCTCCTATTCTGTCTGAGTCCCCTTCTCATTTTATGTTTTACAAAAAGGTTGCAGAAACCCTCCAGCTTCCTTTAGAGGAGGCTGTGGATGAGCAAGAGGAGCCTGATTACGTAGAAATGATGGATATACCAGAGTCTAGGAGGTTGTCTATTCCTTTGCATAAGTCATTTAGGAAGCAAACAACAAAGATTTTAAAAAATCCTCATTCTGTCCCTCCTGTAGATAAAAAAATGGACAGAAGGTATACTTTGTCAGGCTCTGATACAGACTTCCTCACTGAGTAGTGTAGTCATGTAGGTGTGGTTCAAGCTGCAGCCTGTGACAAGGCTAATATTCTCCTGGCCTCACATCCTCCTGATAAGGATTCCAGGAGGATTGATGCCATGGCGAAAAAACAGTATATGGCAGCTTCTTTGGGACTCAGGCAGGCAAATATGGCTTATGTAGCTAGATATCAGAAATCTAGATGGGACACAGTATTGCAGTTAGCCAAGCAGGCACATGGCCAGCTGGCTAGTGAGTTGGAACAGGTGGCTGCTGATGGCATTGAAGCCTCTAAAGTTCAATTTCATACTGCTGTTGATGTTAATGATGTTTCCTCTAGGGTCATGGCCACTTCTGTAGCTTTCGTAGAGTTGGCATGGCTCAGATGCACTAATCTGTCCCAAGATACTCAGTCAAAGGCTATGGATTTTCCTGTAGTGGGTAATTCTCTGTTTGGGGAACAAACAGAAAACTATATGAAAAAGATGGATGAATACAGAACTACCTACAAAAGTGCCCAGGCTAAGGAGAGGCATGCCACTCCACAGAGGCACGCTCCCAGAGGTAGGGGCAGGCCTTTCCACAGGCCTTTTTACCAATCTCAGGCCTCCTCTGCGTTTGCACAGAGGGGTTTCTTCAGAGGCAGAGGTAGACGGGGCACAAGTAAACTGTCCCCCTCCCCTCAGCCTAAGGCTACTGCCAAGCAGGCACCCTGATGGGGTGCCCAGGGCCGATTCTCCTGTACCAGTGGGGGGCAGATTGGTTTATTTCAGCCAGAACTGGGTGTCCCTAACTTTGGACAGATGGGTTCTGGAGGTAATAAGCCAGGGTCTGGTTCTCAGCTTCAAACAGTTTCCAAAGATGAGAGCCAGACATTTTCCACCTGCAAATCCTACAGAAGCCCTTGCTTTGGAAGCAGAGGTTTCTTCTCTTCTGGACTGCAAAGCAGTAGAAAGGTTCCCTCCTTGCCATCAGGGCAAGGGGCTGTACTCAAGATACTTTCTTACCCCAAAAAAGACAGGAGAATGGCGGCCCATCCTAGATTTAAGGTACCTGAACAAGCATCTTTTGAAACCAAAGTTCAGAATGTTAACTCTGGCAATGATTTTGCCTTCCCTGAGGCCAGGGGACTGGCTGGCTTCCCTGGACCTCAAGGATGCCTATTTTCATGTTCTGATCAGGTCTTCTCACCGAAAGTACCTCAGGTTCGAACTGCCCTCAGGCCACTACCAGTTCAGGGCAATGCCCTTCGGCCTTACCTCTGCGCCAAGGGTATTCACAAAATGTCTAGCTGTGGTAGTGGCTCATTTAAGAAGGCAAGGGATTGCTGTGTTTCCCTACCTGGACGACTGGTTCATAGTGGGTCAGTCCCCAGATCAGGTAAAATCCCACTTGCAAGTCACCCAGCAGCTTCTCACTTCCCTGGGATTCCTGCTGAATTTACCAAAGTCAGTTCTGGAACCAGTTCGGGTACTAACTTTCATAGGTGCAGAATTGAACACAAAGTTAGCCAGGGCATTTCTTCCCTCGGAAAGGGTAGACAGGCTCATTGCCCTGGCACCCTCCTTTACCCTGCGGGTTTCTCGACAAGCAAGGCATTTTCTGCAACTCCTAGGGCACATGGCTGCTTCCACAGCGGTAGTGCAAGGAGCAAGATTCCAGATGAGGGACATTCAGTTCCATTTGAGGGCCTATTGGTCTCAAAGGAGGGACCCCTTCAAATTGGTTCCAGTGACTCAAACTCTGATCCTGGCTCTACACTGGTGGCAGGATCAAAGCAATCTAAAACAAGGGGTTCCTTTCATCCTCTCCCACCCCTCACCCTCACCACGGATGCCTTCCTGTTAGGGTGGGGAGCTCACTTGGGCGACCTGTCCACTCAGGGAGTGTGGTCTCCTCAGGAATCTCTGCTTCACATCAACCTTTTGGAACTCAGAGCTGTCTTTCTAGCTCTTCAGGTGTTTTCAGCTTCTGTCCAGAACAAAGTAGTTCAAGTCAGGACAGACAACACCACAACAATGTGGTACATACAAGCAAAGGGCACTCGGTCATCAGCCTTGTGCACCAAGCAATGAAGTTGTGGTCTCTGGCTTACTCCTAGAACACCTCCCTGATAGCAGTTCACCTTCCAGGGAAGGACAATGTCTCTGGGGTGCCCTCAGCAGGATTTCTCAGGGCCATCACGAATGGGCTCTGAATCCTCAGGTGCTGGGGTCGGTCTTTGCCAGATGGGGCACCCTCAGATAGATCTTTCAGCCCCAGACAACCACCAACTTCCTCTATTTTGTTGCAGGCCTCCAGTGCTGGGCTCAGTCCCCCTGGATGCCTTTCAGTTGGATTGGAAAGGGAAGTTCCTGTATGCCTTTCCCCCCTTTCCGCTTCTTTTCAGGGTACTAGTAAAAATCAGATCTCAGCCCTGCAAAGTGATTCTGATTGCCCCAGATTGGGCCAGACAGCCCTGGTACCCACTGCTTCTGTCCTTGACAGTTCACTCCTGCCCTGAGCTTCGCCCAGAGTCCACGACTTGCTGGCCTGTGCACAGGGAGAGTGTGGTATCCGGACCTCAAATCCCTCCATCTCAAGGCATGGCTCTTGAGGAGTTAGAATTTGTTGACTTACACCTTTCTCAAGGTGTTCTGGATATTTTAAAGGCTTCAAGGAAACCTTCCACTAGGGCCACTTACAATTCTAAGTGGAAAAGGTTTTCCATCTGGTGCTCTGAGAAGCAGATTATCCCAGAATCTGCTGCTCTGCCCATTTACTGGACTATTTGGTCCATTTAATTCCTTAGCCAGCTACCTTAAAGGTTCATCTGGCAGCTGTCTCTGTTTTGTGTGTCAGCAGGAGCCTGCTTCCTTTCTTCTCACCCTGTGTTTTCAAGTTTTTAAGGGTTACTTCACACTAACCCTCCGAGAACCAGCTCCCGCCTGGGACCTGAATGTTTGCATTGCTCAGTTAATGCAGCCTCCCTTTGAGCCTCTGTCCTCAGCAGAGCTCAAGTTTCTAACTTGGAAAACTGTTTTCCTAGTGGCTATCACTTCTGCCAGACGCATAAGTGAACTACAGGCCCTGTCAGTGGAAGAAGATTTTATCTCTTTCCACAGAGATAAGGTAGTCCTCAGGACTAACAGAAAGTTTTGCCTAAAGAGGTTTCAGATTTCCACCTGAACCAATCCATATCTCTTCCAGTATTTTTCACTGAGCATTCTTCCTCAGGTGAGAGGAGACTGCACAGCTTGGAGCGTCAAAGAGCCTTAGCTACTATTTGGAGAGCGCACCAAGGGTCACAGGTTCGAATCCCTCCAACTCTTCCTTACCTATGCGAGGTTGGCAAGGGAAACCTGCCACTAAGAGGACAATTGCAAGGTGGATTGTCTCTTGTATCCAATTTTGTTATCAAAACTAGGTAGAGAACCCCTCAGGACTGAGGGCTCCACTCCACCAGGGGTACAGCTGTATCTCTAGCATTTGGAGATATTCCCCATTCTGGAAATCCTGTCAATGCTACTTGGAAAAGCAGTTCACACTTTTACAAACATTATTCCCTGGATATTCAGTCCAGGAGAGATGCTCGTTTTGGCACAGCTTGCTTCAGAGCCTATTTCCTAAGTAGGTTCTGACCCTCCTCCATGGAGGTACTGCTGTGTAATCTGCATTAGTCATAATATAGCAAGACTTCATGGTGTTTGAAGAAAAAATTACTCACCGTAGTAATTGCTTTTCTTCTCATGGAGTCTTTGTATATTACACCACCCTCCTCCTGCCCCTCTCAGAACTTCTACTTGGGTAGGGTGGCAAATTAGTGCAAGCACTGTGTCATGCCATTGTAGTTTTTTTCCTTACCTTCTTTTATTTAGGGTTAGGGAACTAGGTTATTTTATTTAGGTATATATTGGCCCCCTTCCTGGACTTGAGTCTTTGGGGAAGGGGGGTCCTAATGGTGCTTGTCAGGGGGGTAACTAATAATACTGTTATTCATTGTTATTATTGTTATTGTTGTTTATATTGTTGTTATTTCTACTAGTAGGTAGCCATTTGGCTAGTGTAGAGCTCTTCCATACAGACTTGTTGCTTAGTATTAGTTCGAAAGATCTGACAGTTTCATTTGAAACTGCCAGATAGACTTTTGCATAAGCGCTCAAGGCTGTAGAACTCCAAGACTCCCTGGAGTTAACTCTTCCTCTCCAAGGGCAGTCAAGTGCAGTGGCTAACTGCATTAGTCATAATATAGCAAGACTCCATGAGAAGAAAAGCAATTACTATGTGAGTAATTTTTTTCACATTCCTACTGTAATTCTTGATCTTCCCTTGTATCTTCACCATTCATTACTGATTCTCACCCACCTTCCCCTCTTGGGCCTCAGCTTCTGGGCGTCACCTCCACTCTGCTTGCCCCCCCACTTCTCGAGGCCAGTTGGGGGCAGAGTTCCCCTGGTACCACAGGGCCCTCTGTTTCCTTCTCTAAAGTCACAGAGCACCCATCCTAAGGAGGGTGGCGAGTAGGGTCTTCACCCCGGCCTTGGAGGGAACTCCCTGGGTTTCTCAGTGGGGCACACTGTGGGTCTCTTCCGTGACTTGGCGTGGATCTGTCTGGTCCATTGCCGACTCATTAAAGGGTGGGGACTTAGTGCATCCCATGGGAGGACCCATAGGGCCCCCAACCCCTTATTTTCTACTTTTCTTGCTGTCCCCCTTATTATAGGGGTTCTTTCTGGACAGGGTCCTCTTCTTTTTAAGGGTTCCCCTCCTTGGCTAAGCCCTCAGGTGGTAAACTTGAGAGGACCATGCTCCAGGACTTTTATCCCGAATGCGGGTTTCGGGGCAGGAAGGGTCAGACTCCTCCATGCTTTATATTCCCCAAGACCATCTCAATTTTCCTGTTCTGGACCTATGTTCCAGTGGTCCCTGAAGCCTGATGAGATCCTTGCACCTGTGTCTTCATACCTCCCAGGTTGTTGAGAATAAGGATAAGCCAGTAGTCTCCAGCTGAGCATGGCGGAGGCCTCTCCCTCCTTCTCCCCCTTTATCTTCTATCTTTCTCTTCTCATGCATTTCTCTCTCTTTTTCTCTCTCTTTCCTGTGCTGCCGCCAAAGGGATGGGGCTCTAATGTTCAGTAAGCAAAGTCCTACTTTCCTTCTGTCCACTGGCCAGCTTATTCCTTTTTCAGTTTATATCCTTTCCTTTTTCCTATCTCTCGGCTCTCTTGCCTCATCTTGAATTTTCTCTGTCCCCTTTTTTTCCTTCTCTCTGGCAGGACAGCACTGGGGTGGAGGAGGAGTCAGTGTTGCCTGACGGCCAACCCTCGAGCACCACACAGTGCATCGACCTCCTGGGCGGCGCCACCAGCACCCCTCCTCCCCCACCCAGAAAAAATCTCCCAAGCAGGTGCGCACTCTGGCTTACACACATCAGTAATGAATGGTGGAGATACAAGGGAAGATCAAGAATTACGGTAGGTACGGAATTTACATTTCCTGCCCAAGATGATGTCTGGATTTACCCTAAATCAAGACATACATCTTCCAGTTTATTATCCAGAGTACTCCAGTTGGGGGGAAGCTTTGTTACATACTTTGGATGTTCACTGGACACTTCATTTCTACCTCAACTGCACTGCGTCCTTTTGGAAGATTGACCAGCTCTTTGTTTCGTTTGCTCCAAAATCTCAGGGAGCACCAGTTTCTAAACAAACCTCATCAAAGTGGTTAGTTTAACTGCATTGTTTTCTGTTACAAGTATGACAAGCCTTTACTGGGCTCAGTAAAAGGCCATTCCACCAGGGGAGTTGCTACTGCCTTTTCCTCATTAAGGAACATCTCTGCAGCAGATATCTGTGCAGCTGCGACCTGGAGTTCCGTTCACACCTTTGTCAAGCACTACAACTTGGTCGTTGTCTCCAGGTGTAGGACTGGGTTCAGCCTTGCAGTTCTTCAAGGCCTGCTTTCCTAATTCTGTTGGCTAGCTTAAGCCTCCACCTGTGCCTGTCTGTTCCTTCTTCGACTGCTTGGGAATCAGTCCTTATGGTTGTAGGCTGCTGCAAGATCTCCAACTCGAAGTAAGATAGTACAGTTACGTCGTAAGAACTTACTGTAATGGTAGATCTTCGAGAGGAGTTCTTGCAGCAGGCGCTCCTTTCCCTCCCTCCTTCTCCCTAGTGTTTCCTTTTGCCTTTCCTTTTCTTTCTGGGCTTGAATCTGCCCGGTTCTCCTTCCATCCTAGGCTACGTGTTCCCGGCGAGAGAACCAAGGTGGAGCTGGGGACCTCCCCTTTATACCATTAGCTGATGTTGGGGGTGGTCTTCTGCTGAAGACTGCTAGCTGGAAGGTTTCCGTAGGGTCCGGGCACCTGGTGGCTTAGTCGTCATGGTTATTGCCTACTGCAAGAGCTCCTCTCGAAGATGTGCTGTTACGGTAAGTTCTTACATAACTGTACTTTAGTCATGATTTAAAGTGAGTGTGATAACCTGTTTTCTCTGTCTGATCTTCACCATTGCGAGGGTGCAAATAACTTGCATCAATGCAGGTCACACAGTGTAGACTGCTTGGGGAGCATTACATGTAGTTTTGTTGTGCTGCAAGACAATCCCTGATCTTACCCAAATCAGTCTTCACCATTCATAACTATACGTGGGGTCTCCTCGGGAGGTCCACTTGACACTGCATTGTCCGCCGGCTTCAGCTCTCTGCGTGCCTCTGGTACCGATGAGCGGAGCGGTGGGGGTAGGGTGTCTGAACCTCCCGCTGATGCTTCTCGGGGCGCTGGGGGGGGTCCAGAGTTTCAGGTGTGGTCCAGCTGGAGGTGGCTCTTGTCTCCTCCCCTACCTCAGGGTGGAGGATGGTGATGGGAGCGACCCCGATTGGGCCCCTGACTCTTCGGAATCCGCTCGGATGTCTCTGGGGCCACTGGGGTCTCCGTTGCCAGTATCTCGTCCAGGAGGTGGTGCCACCAGCAGTGTTGCTACCACAGCCCCTTCTGGGGTCTCTTCAGGTTCTGAGGTACCTTTGCGGCTTCCTCTGAGGGTTCCAGAGAGTGGCGGCACTGTGTCCAAACATGGTGTCGAGGTCGGTGCCGATGTCGGTGTCAGCTCTTCTTTGGCCATGACCAAACCCTCCTTGAAACCTGGCTGTACCCTGTTAGCCAGATCCGGTGACGGTGGGGGAAGCCTCAGGGAGACCTGTAATCTCCTCCAGAGTGGGAGGGTCTTCTCCGGGGGGGGGGGGCAAGCTCGGATTCCTCCACTGGGCCTCCCAGGAAGAATAGACCCTCTTCCCAGGAGAAGAGGGCTGGTGGACCTGTCTCTAAACAACGACCCATGCATCCTTGGGCTCCAGGGACTCTGCAGTGGGTGAGAGCAGGAGCCTCCCGAGAGGTGCTGCACAGCTCCAGCCTCACTTTCCAAAGGATTTCCCCCAAGAGCTTCCCCCAGCCTGCTCATTAGGGGTTGGGTGAGCTGGGGTATCAGGGTCTTCCAGTTCTCCCCCTAATCAGGGCATATCTGGAACAAACCTAAGGCTCTGGCAGAGGTACTTTCCTGGTTCTGTCTGGCTTCCCCTCCTCCAGTATCTCTGCCTCCCCTACCCCCCTTTCTGGGATTTCTTAGCCCTGAAGGCCACCTGTCTTGTGAACAATTCAAGGCTGTGTGTCGGTGCTGTCCCCCGTTACTTCAGGGCCATCTCTGACGTAATTTTTAGATTGTCAACTTTGGCACCGCCAAGCTCTGAATCGGACTCCCTCACTTCTTTGGCTTCCTCAGTGCAGTAAGAGGATTCTTCATGCCATTTTTCCACTGTGGGGGATCTTACACCCTACCAACGTTTCCTTTCAAGGATGATGAGGGAGCTCCCACCAGTCGGACGGCACCCCAATCGTGCAACGCTGTCATTCCTGGGGGAGTACAGCGCTGACTGTTTAGTCATCCCTCCTTGGCCGAGGCCATTATGTTAGTCATCGCATGCCGTCTGGCTACGTCCCTCTGCCCCTTCTCCTGCCCCTAGGGACTGTATGCACAGATACTGTGCAGCAGCGGGGTCTCCATGTGTCATGCTGTAGCCTTCTTCAGGTCTGGGGTTCCTGGATACTCCTTCGGGGTGCCAATGCCTCAGTCGGGACTGCCTCCCTGACTCGGACTCAGCTGAGCTCGATCGATGGGGGGAGGATGGTGTTTTTTTCTGCACGCCTTCTGTTGTGGATTTTGGCTCATCAGGCACACCAGGTGGCCTATGCAAGGCAAGGTATATCTGTTCACTGCTGGGGCAAGTCCTAGCAGTGCTGCCTGACGGTGAGGAAACCAGGCAGGCCATTTACCTAACCGCCCAGGGCCCAGAACTAGCAAGACATCTCCCCAGGGCAGTGTGTAATGCCAATGAGGCGGCTTCCTGGCTGGTAGGATACTCAGTCTGCATTAGGCAGGCTGCGTGTCTTCGCCTATCCAGGGTATCACTCTTGGCCCGGCATAGGGTGATGTCCTCGCCTTTTCGGGGGCCCACTTCTCCTGCAGGGCTCGACGAGTCCTTCAGGGGCACCTTCCACCTCCCGGATCCTGTGAGTGTTCGCTGGCCCTGTCAGGTCCTCGGGCCTAGCTGGACCCAGATTGGCCCCCTCTTCCTGTGCCCCACTTTTCTCCCCCACGGGGGGGCTGGGGAATGTTTTTTTTCCCCCAGGGTTTGCATTCTTGGTACTCTGACCCATCAGTAATGAATGGTGAAGATTGATTTGGGTACGATATAGAAATTACGTACTTACAGGCAGAGGAGAATAAGGGGGGATTAAATCTACCAAATTAAAAAAATTATGTGTTAGTCATGCATTATAGATTTATAGGTGACTGGGTAAATAGACCAACGGAAGCTGGGTGGTTAGACTTAGAGGAAGGGGAAGGAGTGGTAAGAGTATCAGCTTTCCTAGAAGGGGGAGGTAAGAAGGCATATGGTAGGCAGGCGAACCCGAACCCACTAGTGATGTCAGTATTGGAAGGCTGGAAACAGCTGTTGAAATGGTTCGGAGTGAGATCTGAGTGCCAATTAGGGGGAACCCTGGATTTTTGGCAGGACTAGAAGATAAAGGTTTCCGGGTATGGGAGGAAAAGGGTATAAAATGTGTAAAAGATATGTGGAGAAAAGGGCAGATAGTGACGGGAGTTGAGCTTGGGGAATGCCATGGGGCAGGGATGTTTCGAATCTTACAAGCAAGTAATTACGCTAAAACAATAGTGAGAAGCAGATCAGACGACTCCCCCTTGGAGCAGATAGAAACAGTGGTTCTTGGTACACGGATGGGGCCGGGTGGAGTAATAGGAAGAGCGGCAAGGATGGGGCGGCAAGGCATGCCTGACTAGACCAGTAAAACTAGGGCCCTATGGAATAGAGATTTGGGGAGAATGATACCAGATCAGGGCTGGGGCCTGCTATTGCAACTCCATAAAGGATTATTAGTCTGTAATAAATACCAGGAATCATATTATAAGTTTGTACATAGACTGTATTGCCCTCCAAGTACAGTGGCGTGAAAAAGTATTTGCCCCCTTCCTGATTTTCTCTATTATTGCATATTTGTCACACTGGATGTTTTCAGGTCTTTAGACAAAATATAATATTAGATAAAGGGAACCTGAGTGAACAAATAACACTTTTTTTTTTTACTTATTTCATTTATTTAATGAAAAAAGTTAACCAACACCAACGGGCACTGTGTGAAAAGTACTTGCCCCTAGTTAAATCAACCCAATTAAAGGGATAATTAGAGTCAGCTGCTTGAACACAGCCAGGCTTGATTACAGCCAGCCCTGCTCAATATAAATCTCACTTATTTTGACCCTACCATCAGAGTCACGTTGCCAGCACAAAGATTCAACAAGCACATTATGCCATGATCAAAAGAAGTTCCTGAAAAGATCAGAAAAATTTGTTGCCCTCTATCAGTCTGGAAAGGGTTACAAAGCTATTTCTAAGGCTCTGGGACTCCATCGAACCACAGTAGAGCCATAATCTCAAATGGAGAACACTTGGAACAGTAGTGAATCTTCCCAGGAGTGGGCGGCCTGCCAAAATTACTCCAAGGGCGCAGCGTAAAATCATTCAGGAAGTCTCAAAGGATCCTAAAACAACATCCAAAGAACTGCAGGCTTCTCTTGCCTCAGCTAAGGTCAGTGTTCACGACTCCACAATCAGAAAGAGACTGGGCAAAATGGGCTTCATGTGAGAGTAGCAAGGTGGAAACCACTGCTAACTAAGAAGAACATAAATGCTCGCTCTCTCATTTGCCAAGAAGCACCTGGATGATCCACAAGCCTTTTGGGAAAATGTTTTCATGGACAGATGAGTCTAAAGTGGAACTTTTGGATGACATGGATCCATAATGTCTCATGAAGCAAACACAGCATTCCACAGTAAGAACACCATACCAACAGTCAAACATGGTGGTGGTAGTGTGATGGTGTGGGATGCTTTGCTGCCTAAGGACCTGGATGACTGACCATAATTAAAGGAACCATGAATTCTGCTCTGTACCAGAAAATTCTTAAGGAAAATATCGGTCATCCTTCCGTCAGCTGAAGCTGAGGCGTGAGTTGGGCCATGCAGCAAGACAATGATCCAAAACACAAAGCAAGTCCACATCAGAATGGCTAAAAAGAAGTAAAATTAAAGTTTTGGAGTGGCCTAGTCAAAGTCCAGACTTAAACCCAATAGAGATGCTGTGGCAGGACCTGAAACGAGCAGGTCATGCTCAAAAACCTACCAAATGTTACTGAATTAAAGCAGTTCTGTGAGGAAGAGTGGGTTAAAATTCCTCCACAGCGATGTGAAAGACTGATATTGAATTCTAGGAAGTGTTTGGTTGCAGTCATTGCAGCTAAATGTGGCATAACCAGTTATTAAGTGTAAGGGGGCAATTACTTTTTCACACAGTGCCAGTTGGTGTTAGTTAACTTTTTTTCATTAAATAAGTGAAATTAAAAAAAAAAACAAGTGTTATTTGTTCACACAGGTTCCCTTTATCTAATATTACATTTTCTCTAAAGACCTGAAAACATCCAGTGTGACAAATATGCAATAATAGAGAAAATCAGGAAGGGGGCAAATACTTTTTCACGCCACTGTATGGTTCATAGATTCTGCCCTGAGATATCCCCTCTATGTGGGAGGTGCGGGGTGGAGCGGGGAACATATATGCATTGCTTCTGGGAATGCCCAATTTTAAAACAGTTTTGGGAAGCCATAGCCAGGGAAGTTGGTAAGGTGTGGGGTAGGCAGATAGATCAGAACCCAGTGATCATGCTGTTCGGGGTAGATGTTTCAGAGGATGAGGACTGGAGACCCTTCCAAGATGCATAATTTCTGGTTATTTTGGCCAAGACACTGCATATTAAATACATGGGTGTCTAGTGAAGTACCCACGATTCAAGCATGGAAAAATATGTGTCTGCAAGTACTATGTCTGGGAAGATTATATTATGTGAACAAAAATAGAGAGGATCAATTTTGGAGGTGTGGGGAACATTTCTGGCCATATTGCCACCAGGAGAAATGAGCATATTGAGAAAAGGCCTGCAAGGATAGAATGAAATGATAGGGAACTTGAAAGGGAAGTGGAGGTAAATATAAAGGATGAATCGGGGGAAGGGGGGGTGGTACCCTGGGGGAATGAGTGGGAGAGGATATAATATGGAAGTTAAACCTATTATTAATGTATTCATAGCTTGTACAATTGAGTAGATTGTTATTGTTAGTTTATTTTTGTTTTCGTATTGTTAGTGTAACTGTTGGTTAGAGTGGAGTAATCCAGGGAGGTACTAATAGGGGAGGGGGGTATTGTGGGCAGAGGTTATATAGAAGAGGTAGTTGGGGGGGGTAATGGGTAATTGTTGGATTACAGTAGTAACTGTCTTTTATTGTCTGTGTCTAATGTGAGATAATTTTTTTTTCTCCTTTTTGTTGTACTTTGTATTACTGTGGAAAATTAATAAACAAGTTATGGAAAAAAAAATTAAAAAAAATTACGTACTTACCATAATTATGATCTTCCCAAATATCTTCAATATCATACGCCCACCCACCCTCCCTCCCTGTGATCAGACACTGGGTGGTATAGTCCTCCCCTCCCCAATCCCTCCGGACTGGAGGGAATAGGAAAACAGGACTCTGTCTTGTACGAACCTTGTGTCCAGTCTGGATACTTTTCCACTGCTGGTGGTCTATGAGGTTGCTCCACCGTTTCTGTAGGATTCTTATGGGGTATAACCCCTCTTAATTGCTCTTCTCCAACTGAGCAGTCCTCTAGACTTTTAAATTCTGCTTCCTGGGGCAATCCTCTTCTAGTGCTTTATTTTTCACCTTGTCTGGTGACTTTAAGGAGGACAGTGGGCACATAGACCAGGAGGGAAGATATGGATGAAAGACAGAAGGTAAGAAATGGCTCCGTCAGTAGGACAGATCAAGCTCTCTCCCTTTCATTCTTAAAAAAAAAAATACAAAAAGGGATTTTTTCTCTGTATGGTCAGGTCCCCAGGCTTCTGGCTCCCCTTCTCTTCCCTCTTGATCCAGCTTGGGTTCTTAAGTCCTGAATAATTCCTTTCCCTTTTAAAGTGGATTCTAGTCCTCCAGAATTCTCGAGGGAGAGAGAATCCTGTGGGGTTGTGGGGTAGGGGAGAGTTGGGCCAGTTTTTCTTCTTCCATCTGCTTTCCTTCCCTCTCTCTCCTGTCTCTAAGTTGTTTTACTTTGCCCAGGGCTGCCCAGTGTTCTGGTCACCCCTATCTGTCCATCTTAGTTTCCCTCTGGTCTAACCCTAGCTATCCTTTTGGCCTTATTTTGTTTTATTTCCCACCCTTACCTATCAATCGGGCAGCCTGGCCCTCTGATAACCACCTTTTCTGTTCCTCACCTGGCAGACAGAACTGAGGGCTGGGAGGAGTCGGTGTCGGTTACTGGCCCACCTGTGAGCACCACGTAGAACGTTGGCGTTGAGGGCGGCACCCTCCCAACGTCGCCTCCACCCAGCACAGAAATTTTAAAGAAACGGTGGTCTTTTTTCCATGCAGTGTCCTGACCTCTGGTAGGATCCATCGGTAATTTATTTATTTAATGAATGGTAAAGATGTTTGGGAAGATGATAATTACGGTAAGTATGTAATTTCTATTTTTTGTGGGTTCTTTTACTGTTGTGGGCATTTTTTGGTGGCATGTTAACATGCTGCTCTGCCTACAATGGTGCAGTCCCGTGACACGTGGCACCATGCCATAGTGTCTTCCCTCCTCCTACAGCTGACACTGACGGTGCATAAATAGCAGTATGACATCATTATAATATAGCACAAACCTTGGAAGCTGGAACTACAGTTAATATCATACTAGAGGTATTGCTTATCCTCCTGTCACGCAGCCCCTTACTGCACTCTGCACATCCTCAACCCCCAAACTGAACTCTTCTGATAAAAGGTTGGAAGCTGTGCTTATGTATAAGCGACCTTGTATGGCTCACATTTTAAACAGGAATGGAATATAAAGGTAAAACAGAATGCAGCTGCTAAAGGTGATCTAATAAACCGTGACCCAGCCAAAAATGCAATCACAACGCAGGAAGTTGAGATTGGCATCAGAACTGACCCTGCAGCGATCCACATGCTGCTGTATGTAATTGCAGGTGGCAGTGTTTTGTGAGGAGCAGACACAGGCAGTGCAGAGAGGAGCACAGTGGACAAGGTATGTGTAAACACACCCAAAGACTCAGTGATGATAAAAAGTGAGTTCCAGGATACAAGTGCTAAGGTGGAGAATGATCATATGCCACCCGCAGTGGTTAGGTTGCAGTAAGTGGGAAAGGAGGTGGGGATAAGAGGGAGAGCAGTCAGTAAGATGGGTGTTTTTCCTCTCTTAGGACGCCTAAGGCTGCAGGAGCAGTGGTAGTGCACAATGAAACAGCACACTACTTCAGTATATTACCTGTCTGAGTAGAATTTTGGTATGGTCAGATCTGAGTGCAGAGCATGCTTCCCTGACTTCTGTTGGGTTTCATACATCACCAGAAGGATGTTAAATTCCTGAATTCAGTGTTGCACAGACTTTTCATTTTAATTCTTGGAGATTAGAGAGGAGCTGGTAGCCATTCTTCACTGTGGATTAAGGTTCAAATCTACACCTTTGTCAAAGTTAAAGCATGGAAACATAGATTTTGCCGGCAGATAAGGACCGCTTGGCCCACCCAGTCTGCCCATTTCCCTACTTAATGGATAAGCTGCAGATCCTAGTTAACCAGCAGCCTACTTCTTCCTACCCCAACCCCCTAGAATTGCCCTATGACTGTCCCATGCATGCTTGAATTCCACCACTGTTTTTGACTCCACAACCTCCTCCGGAAGGCGTTTCATGCATCCACAACCCTCTCTGTGAAAAAATAGTTCCTTAAATTACCTCTGAGCCGCCCCCTTTCTATCTTCAAATTGTGCCCCCTTGTTCTTGCACACCTCTTTTTTTGAAAGATGCTACCCTCTTGGACTTTGTTGATTCCCTTGAGGTACTTGAAAGTTTCTATCATGTCCCCCCTCTCCCTCCTTTCCTGTAGGACTGTGGTTTGAGCTCACTTTCCTTGTGGGCTACAGTTTTAGCACTCTTATTTTGTGTTGAATTTTTGGCTGGGAAAGGTACCAAAGCTAATTTCCAGGTGTGACCAGGGAGTTAATTACTGGAAGCAAAGGGAGGTTAATGGAATTGCTCAGGGCCACACAGTATGCAAGTGGTGGTTGTAGGATTCAAACCTGGGTCTGCTAGATCTCCAGGTTCACAGCAGTGTGCTCTAACCACTAGGCTATACTGCCTCCCAGTACATAAGCGGATGGTCTTTCTAGGTCAGGACTAAGAAGAAAGGTACTGCATCATTTACAGTGTTGTAAACTCCTTTACCTACCAGAAACTTTAAATTCATCACCCAAAGAAATGAAAAGTTTATGACAGCAATACCAGTTTACCAGGAAAAAAGAAATAGAAGGGGACTGTAGCAACAAAGAACAATGGTCTGTCAAAATCTAATCTGACATCCTTACTCTCCCTCAGGAAACCTCCATCCCATTTTACTATATTTTCTCTTGTTGCAGTTCAGCTATGTAAGCTTAAGAGAGCACTTTTGAGCATATGTTCATGGCACTTACAAATATCGATGACCTTGTTTCGAAACCATTACTTTGGAGTAATGGTAAAAGGAATGGCACTATGAGAACAGAATGCATTTGCATTTGTTTGGTAATTTTTTTTTTTTTTTTTTTATTTTGTACATAGTAGTGGACATTCAGAATCACTTACACAGAAATATGTTAGACAAGACAGAACATATTTGCAGCACTCACATTTATCTAGTATCTGCCAATGCCGTTTTCAGTAGTGTAACTTCAGAAACAGCATGTCAGTACCTAAGCAGTTCACACTGATCTGAAGAAAAATCTGTTCATAGATGAACACTGTGGTTCTTTTAGGAAAAGAAGTCTGTCAGATAGCTTATGGTAAATTATGCCATCGAAGGCAACCAGCAAGAGTTAATTGGAGTAGGCTGCCCCTCAGCATCACTTATCCTGGCTGGCCAGGTGTCCAAATCTTGTACTCCTATAATGTTACAAAGTAATGTGTTTTTGCAGAGTTTTGTTGAAAGCATAGATGGCCCCACGTGTGTCCTGATGAAAGGGCTGTATGGGATTCTGGGTAAAATGACAAATAGTGACATATAACAGTAGTGGCCATTATTTTATCCTTTTTATGACATCTATGGGTACTTTAATCTTCTAAAAGCAGCAGTATGTAATATTTTAAAGTTTGAAGTGCTCGCCTATAAGTAGTCACCTATAACTAAAAACAGCTAGATTTGAAATCTGAAACTCAGTTTGGTTAGATCTTGGCCCAAGGGTTTCCCTTTAAGTGTTGTAGAATGAGAAAAATGTAAAATTAAAAAGCTATAAAGAAAATAAAATTTGCTGCCTGAGTATGTGCAAAACAGAGAAGACATATTTTTTTCATAAGGGGTTTTTACATACCAGAAGCACAAAGAGATAGTCTCAGTATGGCCGAGCACTATTAAAAAAAACATGTCCAGACAATCTAAAACTGAGCTCAGGCACCACCAGTAAAAATGGAAAAGCAATTTCAGTCTTTCAAGTGGCAGCATGCACCCCCCCGCTGATGTTTTGCACCAAAAATAGCACTTTTTCAATGAGTATATTGCAGTGGTTCCCATCGGTCCTTTCATATTAATTGACCGCCAATCAGATAATCATCACCAGGTGTGTTGCTTTAACCAATGTGTGCAAGCAGTGTGTACATAAAAACATACATAAATACATTTAGAATCCCCCCACTTAATTTAAAAACATGCTCTGATAAGCTATATTATTATTTAACTTTGTTCTGAAGTGCTGTAAATCCTCCTTTTAAGTGGCAAAGGAAATGTTCTTTAGCCAATAATAAAAGCTACTTTACAAAAACAGAAGTTGCAATATATATTGTATATAGTCTTTTATCGGTCTTTGTTTACTCTTTCCGAATGTTTTTCCTTTAAATTAAGTTGTACAATAGAAACAGTTGTTCTAGGGACATGGATATGTTGTTCATCCACACTCATTGGCAGTATCCTTGCCGCTTTAAATCTTGCCGGAAGGTCTTCAAGCTTGCTCCTCCCACCCACCCGGGTGGTATAACTCTCGGCTCCGCCCCATGACGCCAGATCTTCCTTACCGCTTGGAAGCTCAGGTTCCCTCCTTAGCGCTCTGCGTTTCACGACTAGTTCCTATTTCTCCGTTTGCGGTTTAAAAATAAAAATTTGCAAAAGACTTCAGTCTTGATCCCTCGCGGCTGCGATGGACAAATCGACTCCCGGATTTGGAGATGCCCATGCGGGTGAAGAAGATGTCTCGGGCGGATCCACACTCCACGTGTGTCTACTGCCTAGGCCTTGAGCACGACCGCGGGCTTGCGACCTGTGCTCATCTTTCTGGCCTCGTCCTCGAGAACCGTGCTGCCCGATGCAACTGGGCGTCCGAGAAGCGTTTCCCTCGGTGAAGTCCAAGGAGGCCGGTTGGCGGTGTCATGACGGTGAGCTTTCAGCGGATCAAGCTCGGCGGATGGTCGTCCTCGAAGAGGCGTGGCAGGCAGTATCTTCCTCGGCACGGCATTTATCCCGCTCTCTGGGTTCTTCCTACCGGCTTCTTTTAGGAGCTTTGTCTGTCCCTCTCCACTAAAGGAGAAGGGCCTGCGTCTGCTGGACCTTATTCTCGGTCCAAAGAGGGACAAAGGTAAGTCCCTCCGTCGGCGCTCTTGGGGCCGGGAAAGGTCCCTCTCCCGGGCCGTCGTCCGTCGACCCGATTAGGCCGCTTCGACTTCGACCACTGGCCTCACGGTGTCCCGTCAGGTCAGTTGACCGAGACTCCACTGATGAAGTCGAGATTTTCTCGACCCATTGAACCAGGCTGTCGCCTTTAGCTGACCGAGATTTCTCTCCCGGTTCCCCGGAGGGTTGAGATCCGTGGGCTGCGTCTGTGCCTCCGGTTCCGGGCCCTCGGATGGACCTTCCGAGCGAAGAGTGCGGTTCGGCCCGACACCTCCCGCCGACCCGGAAATTCCGGGACTCTCGGTCTCGGTCTCGGACCTCTTCGCGGCAGTCCAGCCGTTCCCACCGTCATAAAGCGGTCTCGGTCACCGGCACCCGCGGTAAAGCGGCGTCGCCGCTTCGTCCTGCGATCCTCCTCCTCGGATGAGGGAGGCTTCGGCCCGTAAATTACGTCGGCAGTGCGAGGACCTTATGTTGCACAACTCCTCCTGGCCGGGAATAAGCCGACTCCGGCGCCTTCCCCGGCCATTAAGTGGCTGTCACCGGGACGGCCGACACAACCCCTCGACTTGTCCGAGGAGCCTATACCCAGGCCGGTTGTTCGGCCAAAACCAGCTGCTCCACCGATTCCGGTGGAACCTCCGCCTCCACAGCCACCAATTGGGGCTCCGACCAAGGATTCTCGGTCGACTAAGGGTTTACCCCATCGGCTGTCAGTTACCCTCACTCCCGACCGACCTCGGCAGGTGAAGGGTGGCTCAGGCCAGAGGCAGCTCTTCGAGGACTCTTCCAGTCCGAAGATGATTCCTCCTTCTTCTCAAGCGACTGGACTTGGAGTCTTCAGGAGGTCAGTCAATGGGCGATAGCCCGTCGTCCTTCCTAGGACTGCTTCGGCTCATCTCGGAGTCTACCGGGATGGAGCTCGAACCCGTTTCCAAACGGGCCAGGTATCCCCTCACGGAGATTCTGGACCGAGGGGATTCTCCGACGGAGGCCTTTCCGGTGGCCGAGGCCATAGTGGGTCCGGCACTGGAACTTTGGCAGCGCCCTGCTTCCTGCCCTGCGCCTTCGGCCAGGATGGCCAGGAAGTATGCGGTCCCTACCGGTTCCTTGTCCGGTTTTTCGGAACACCCCTCTGCTGAGGGGTTGGTTACCGACAGCGTTTTCCGGCGCGCCGGCAACGCCAGGGATGTGGACAAACCTCCTGACAAGGAGTCCAAGAAATTGGACTATGTCGGGCGAAAAGTCTACGCTGCGTCCTCTCTCGGCCTTCGTCAGGCCAGTTCGGCCGTCCTCATGGCACATTTTTCTCATGCCCTGTTGGGCTCCCTGGATGAGGTCATCCCTCATCTTCCCGCCGATCTGCAGACTACGGTTAAGCAGGTGCGGGACCAGGGCAGGGCAGTGGCCAAACAACAGCTCCAGACTGCTTTGGATGTAGGGGACTCATGTGCCAGATCGGTGGCGCCGCAGTGGCTATCGTCGGCGGGCTTGGCTGAGGATATCCACCTTTACTTCGGATACCCAGCACAAGTTGGCGGATGTTCCTTTTGGGGACTGACCTCTTGACCCTGGGGTGGAAGGTCACCTGCAGAGGATCGAGAGTCCAATGCCACCTTGGACTCGGTCTCTTCCGCTCAGAGGACAAAGGCGCAAACCACAGCCTAAGCCCTTTCGTCCTTCTGTGCCCCGGCGCGCCCGGCCAACAACGTCAGGGCCAGCAGGCTCGGCCTTGGCATCCCAAACCCAAGCCACGGCTTCTCTAACAGGAGGCAGGGAGGAAAGGGCCCAGGAGGTCCCTCGGCCGGTCCCTCCTCCAAGCCTGCCCAGTGACGGGCTGAGGGTGTCGCCCCATCCCGATCACCTTACCCCTAGGTCCCCGTGGGGAAGAGCGGCTCCAGCACTCCCGTTCCGCCTGGTCCGCTGTTACCACGGACAGGTGGGTCTTGGAGGTGGTGGGAAGAGGCCTGCCTCTGGAATTCGAGCAGGCACCACCCTTCAGAGCCGTCGCCCCTCGGGGCCGAGATCCCCAGCCTCACTGGCGGCTCGTCGAGCGACATCACTCTCCTCCTCCAGAAGGAGGGGTAAGAGAGGTGGTGGACCTCCTTCAGACCCAGGGTTTGTGTCCAGGTACTTCCTGGTTCCGAAGCAGACGGGGGCTGGCGCCCATTCTCGACCTACGACCTAAACAAGTTCCTAAGGTCTCGAACCTTCAGGATGGTCACTCTGGCTCAGATAATACCATCCTTGGGCAGCGGCGTGTGGTTCTGCTCTGGACTTGCAGGGCGGCGTTTTTCCGTCCCTATCCGTCCGTCTCACCAGAGATTCCTTCGCTTCGAGCGGAAGGATCTCTCTTGAGTTCAAGCCATGCCCTTGGCTTGTCTCCAGCTCCCAGGGTCTTCACCAAATGCATGGCAGTGGTGACAGCATTCCTCTTGTCGCCCGAGGGTCCGGTGTACCCTTACCTGGACGACTGGCTGATAGCAGCTCCCTCCAGGAAAGGGCGGAGTGGTCAGAGATCTGGCCCTCCAGGTCTGCTCTCAACTGGGCCTCCTTATCAACGAGGCCAAGTCGGAACTCGAGCCGAAGCAGGTGATTTTATTCATCGGGGCGCAGCTCGACTCTCTTCGAGCCAGAGCGCGGCTCCCGGCGGACAGGGGCGAGGTTCTTTCCTCCTTTGCCCGATCATTTCTGGTTGGGCAATTCGCCCCTGCCGGGACTTCCTGCGCCTCCTGGGTCTCATGGCGCCTGTGCAAGCGTGGTCCGTTGGGCCCGCTGGAACATGCGTCCCTTCAGTGGGGACTGGCCAGCCAGTGGTCACTAGCGCTCGATCCCTTGGACCAGCTTGTGTCGGTGACACAGGGATGTGGAATGCTCTCCAGTGGTGGACGTTCCAGATCATTTGCAGGAGGGCATCCCGTTAATCCGCCCGAGCAGGCGGTCTCTCTGTCGACCGATGCCTCTCTGATGGGTTGGGGTGCCCATCTGGGGAACACCGGGCTCATGGCCTCTGGTCCCCGCGGGAGTCGATGCCACATCAACCTGCTGGAGCTCCGGCGGATCGCTAGCTCTCACCGCCTTCGGCTCCGTTCCTCCGGGGTCAAGTGGTCCGAGTCCAGGCGGACAATACCACGACCATGTACTATCTAAACCGCCAGGGCGGGGCCAGCCTCCATGCTTCTATGCAAGAAGCTCTCGCATTTGTCACTCGTGCGGCCTGGAGCGGATCTCCTAGCCATTCACGTGGCAGGAGCCTCCAACACCCTGGCCGATGCCCTGAGGCGGATGAGGGCTGCATCCCACAGTGGTCTCTCTGCCGGAGGTAGTACAGCATCTGTTCTCCTTTGGGGCACACCTCAGGTGGACCTGTTTGCCTCCATGGAGGCAGCAGCTGAGTCTGTTCCATGCCCGCCCCCCTCAGCAGGGCTCGCTGCAGGGGGATGCCTTCTCGAGGCAATGGACCCCGGGCCTCTTTTCGCCTTTCCCCATTTCCCTTGATCCACAAGGTGCTTCTCAAAGCGAGGAGGGACAAGGCGCAGGTGATTCTGATAGCCCCAGACTGGCCTCGCCAGTTCTGGTACCAGATCTCCTCAGTCTCAGCTCCAGGACTCATGCGGCAGCTTCCAGCTCGCCCGGACCTGCTCTCAGTCAATCAGGGAAGGTGTTCCATCCGGACCTTCAATCCCTGCACCTGAGGGCCTGGTTCCTGAGCTAGAGTTCCAGGCTTTGGGTCTTTCCGACGAGGTCCTCAATGTAGTTGAGGCGTCCGTAAGTCGACCAGAAAATGCTATGCCTTCAAATGGAAAAGGTTTTCCATTTGGGTGTCAGAACAGAGGCTTGGACCCTTCCTCCTGTTCCTCGGCAAGCATCTTGGACTATTTATGGTCCCTTTCTAGTCAAGGGCTTAGGTCGGCGACCTAAGGGTGCACCTGGCAGCCATCTCTGCTTGCAGGCGCGGGCCGGGAAGCGATCGATAGCGCAGGAGGAAAATGGTCTGGCGGCTTTCAAGGCCTTGATCACATTTCCTCAGTGCGGGAACCCCACCTCCGTGGGATCTACTGCTGGTACTGGCAAAGCTCATGGGCAAGCCATTCGAACCTATGCACAGGTGTGCTCTCTCTCACCTGTCGTGGAAGACCGCCTTCTTGGTGGCTATCACGTCCAGCCAGAAGGATGGGAGAGCTCCAGGCGCTTTCCATCGAGTCTCCTTACCTGGTCTTCCACAGGGACAAGGTTGTCCCGCCCCCACCGAAATTCCTTCCGAAGGTGGTGGCCGAGTTTCACCTTAACCAGGTGTTGACTCTGCGGTGTTCTACCCCAATCACACCTCGGAGGCCAGATATGGGCTCCATACTCTGGATCCTAGAAGAGGCTCGCTTATTATGAGGCGCCTGGCTGAGGTCAGGAGAGGTTGGCCAGCCTGTTTGTCACCTCGCTGAAGCCGCATCTGGCAGACCTGCAGCCAAGCGGACGATAAGCAGGTGGGTAACCTCCTGCATAGATCTCTGCTATAAGTTAGCGGGCATGGAGCCTCCCAGAGGGATAAGAGCTCATTCTACCCGCCATACTGCTGCAACGGTGGCTGCTTCCAGGGACGTCCCTATCCAGGAAATCTGCAGGGCTGCTACCTGGAAGTCAGCAAACACCTTCATTACCCACTACCACATCGACCTTGAGTCACGCCGGGATGCTGGTTTGGGGCCTCGGTTCTCCAGTCTCTCTTTCCCAAGTAAGTATATGGGGGTGTGCGTCTTGCCTCCCTCCTCCCGGAGAACTGCTAGGAGTCTGCCAATGAGTGTGGATGAACAACATATCCATGTCCCTAGAAATACAGGTTACTCACCTGTAACAGGAGTTCTAGGAATGGTATATGTTGTTCATCCACACGACCCACCCGACCTCCCCGGCTTCGACGCACAACCTGAGCTTCCAGCGGGCCAGATCTGGCGTCATGGGGCGGAGCCGAGAGTTATACCACCCGGGTGGGTGGGAGGAGCAAGCTTGAAGACCTTCCGGCAAGATTTAAAGCGGCAAGGATACTGCCAATGAGTGTGGATGAACAACATATACCATTCCTAGAACTCCTGTTACAGGTGAGTAACCTGTATTTTTGGCAAGTTATTTTCCAAAATATGTGGAGATCTCTAAGGAGATTTTAATGAGATTGCCTCAGGCACATACAGCCCAGCTAGGTGTCTCCAGAGAATCTCTGGAGGCATATGAACATGCCAGCAGATAAAGGCCTTCAAACCCCAGGAATCCCTCAATATGCTTTAACTATTGTAGTCAGCTTCCTGTGTTGAACTGCCCCTAAGAAAACGGGACGTATGTAAATGATGGAACCCTCATTGACTTGTGCCAATTTCGAACTGCTGCCCCTGCTGCATTCTGAGAAATGCTCAGATTCATTTCTCTGCTTCTCTAGTTAGATGCCTCGGAGAGCACTCCTCTACATTTATTAACGTTATTGTTTTCTGTTTTGGTAAACGTTTTAATTTTCTATTTTCGATTGCTGCCGCACTCCTTACTTTTTAAGCAGGTTAGTTTAGCATAGTTAGTGTTTTTTTGTGTATTTTAGTGGTTCCTAGGAACCGAGGGGAACCGTTACCTCTCTAGTTTTTCCACAGCAATTTTACTTTTAAATATTAGAGTTCCGGTTCCTGTCTTGTGACTGCAACTTTATATGTATTTTTTTTGTTTAAATTCTTATTTTTTTTTTATAATGTATTTATTTATATCCATGTTATCATTTAAAACCAAAAGAGAACAAACAGATGAACATTCTGATACAGTCCCCATCTACAAAACAAAAGGAAAAAGGGGGTGGGGGGATACTTATTTTTGTGGTTTCTTTTCTGTCAGGTAACGAGCGTTTTCATTGATTCCCTGCATTTTAAATCCTGTCAGAGAACCGATCACTTTCTGTTATTTAATAAATATTTTGCGGTGTTGGAACTGACCGATAAATCATTTTTCTATTGTGGCTGATCCTCCTGGACCCAAGTCTCCACCACTCATTCACACTAGTGGGATAGCGCTGGAGGCACTTGGACCAAACAGGAGCCAAATATTTTCTGAAGGGTTGGCGCTGAGACAGGACCACGCGTGTGCGGCACCACGAGACTAGCTCATGCCTGTGTAGGCTCTCTCGGTGTCGACCCTCCAACCGCCTCAGTTTCTTTTCTCCTGCCGTCGAGTGCGCTTGGATGTCGACGTCGCTCGTCTGCCGGTGTCAAAGTTTTCGTCTATACGACAGCAGCTTTTAGCCATTTAGTATTTGTTTTATTTAACATTTTTAGTAGTATTTTCTTATTCTACGAAGAAGAAAAAGATTATGTAGAAGAAGAATTAGAAATTCTCACCTGCCATTAATGGAGTTGTCCTTAGACGGTAGAGGTGACAGTAGGAAGACTTTGTTTGAAAGTTGTTATGGCAGAGGGGCTGTGTCCGGTCCTCTGCCCTTTGCTAAAGGGGGTGTCCAACTATGGACAGTCCTATGCTCGGGGGGGAGGGCAGTTCACCGAAGCACGAATCTGGCGGTTCTGGGGATCCGGCTCCGCTTAACCTCGAGCTCTTCTTCTTCGTTGGGGCAAGAAGAATCGGTGACACTCAAGGTTGCCCTCTGGTAAGTCTGCATGGGGATTGTCGGTCGGAAGGGGCGATAGGCCTGAACCGACTTTGGTGGGTTCCCCTTGGTCCCGCTCTTAACGGCCACGTTATTCGACTCCGGACTCCTTCTCTGTCCTCAATGGAGTTCCGGTGAGCAGTTTTACCTCTGGACTGCTCCTGTGGAGCAGGGGGTTCGACTTCTGTCCAGTTTTCCTGGCCAATGTTCCCGATTTCGGGGCCTCCGGGCCTTGGAGCCACTGGACCGGGGCCGGGTTGATTGGATCAGGATGTGCGTGGTGCATTCCTGGTGCCTTCACCATCGCGTCGACCCCTCATGCCTACCCCCCTCCCTCTTTCCATGCAGGGGCCAGCACGGGCACCACTTTTTCCTTTCTCCTCAGGATTTTCTCCATTGGCATTCTCCACAGTGCTGTTCCAACGCCATGGGTGACACCGCAGGTCCAGCGCCATGGAGCGGTGCTGCTAGAATTGGCGTCGGTGCCATAGGTGGCACCATTGGTGTCAGCGCCGTTGCTGCCCTGTGGTGCCACAGGTGCTGTTGGTGCCGCTCGGTGCTGTAGGTACTGTTGTTGGTGCCATTGGTTCCCAGCACCGCTGGCGGTTCCTTGGGTGTCGTGTGGTGCTGTGGGCGGTGCCATGTACCCACAGGTGCCGCGGGTGGTGCTGAGCACCCGTGGGGTCCACAGGTCATGCTGGATAACCGCAGATGCCGCGGGCACCCACGAGTGCCAGGGTGCTGTGGGTGCCAGAGGTGCCTGCCGGTGCCCTTGGGTGCCATGGCTGCCATGGGTGCTGAGAGTGTCTGCAGATACTGCCGTGGGTGCCTTCAGGTGTTGCCCAGGATGGCATAGGCACTACTTGGTGCCATCCTGTGCCACGAGTGATGCTGGTGCCACAGGGGGTACCAGTTGGTGCTGTCCGGCAGAACTAGTGCCTGATGTTTCCTTCTGCAGACCTCTTTTTCCGCGGAGCTTGTGGCGAGATGTTTTCCACAGAATGAAGTCCTGTTCTGCGGATTATTTTTCCACAGATCTTAGTGAGTGGCTGTCTGCATGGGCTCTTGTGACATCCAGTGGTTTTACGATGATGGAACTCTTCTGTGCTGTTCTGCCAGCGGAATTCCTCATTCCACTCAGCACTTTCTTGGCTTCTTACATGGTGCTGAGCTCCTCGACACCCTTCTTGGTGGCAGAGTCTCTAGTGGCTCTGACCTAGACTTCCATTTAGGGGTCCTTCTGGGGTAGAAGTGCATCTGGTTGAGCCTTTCCCTGTCCTACTTGTCGGTGATACAGTGGATGACTCATTTTATAGACTGGAGGGCAAGCCTTCTCTATCACCAGAGTCCGTGATGGAAGATCTTTTCAGTTGTTCCTCAGTGATGGGGTCCACTATAGTATTTCAGATTGCATCCGTGGACCAAACGCTTCTGTGTCTAGACTCTGTGGAACATTCTAATTCAATGGTTGTGGGGCTGTACAGGCCCTTCCGCCCCTTTGATGGGGCATATAGCCCCCTTGTGATACTGCCCCTTCGGTGGCTTCATTGGCAACAGGTGGTTAACATCTCTTCAGCTGTGATTATTGGTCCGGTCACGACTTCAGTTATGGACGCTCAGGCTCCTCCTGCCCCTCAGATGGATGACATCTTCGTCATTTTTGTATCAGGCAATCCTTGCGAGATAGTAGCCTGAAAGCCTTGTCAGGCTCAGACTAATAGTAAAAAAAAAAAAAAATCATCACAGCACAGGGCCTAGCCCGAAATTACCCGATACCGTCCTTTTGTGTCTGGCTAGGTTCTGCCTCAGCCCTTGAGACAGTCGTCTCTAAACTACAGTAAAGAGTACCTGACTTCTTCTACCCGGGGGGGTCTGATCCAGTGGAGGTATGGGTCATCTCTTTTCTCCAAGAGAGATTTCTCTTATTCAGAGATATTCCCTAGGCCTAGGCAGCTGCCCAGTCTGTTGGTTTCCCTTTTTTTCCCTTTTTTAATCAGGCTTTCTTCTCTTGGTCAGAGCCTCACAGCAACAGAAGTGACTCTACAGTGAGTCCGAACTCAGGTTCCTAATTCCTTGCTTGCTTCAGGTTAACAGACGGCATGCTCCTTTCTTGACCGTAGGTCTTTTTGCAGAGATGGCTTCTCGATAGTCACACCTTCGGTCCCTGCACACTGGTTCCATGCCAGTCACTCATGAAGTTACCCACTTTGAATGGGTGTCGAAACTGTGATGTTTGTTTTTCATCAGCAAGCAAACTAGAGTCCTTTCCTACTCCTTTCAGGAAGGCTGGAGTGAGTGGTACTTCACTGCATTGAGTCACTTCTGCCGTTATTCAGTCACTTTCAACTAATTGGTTAGCCCAAACTTGGTCCTGCTGCATCCCCCCTCGACACACATCTGCCTATATTTGCCTTAGAAATCCAGACCCTGTATTTTTCTGTCGGAATGTTTTTCCACAGTGGACATGTCCTCCTGTACACTTTCCCTCTCTTTCCTTAGTTCGGAGACTGCTACTACAGTTGTAGGCACACAGGGGCAGAATGATTCCTTTTGGAATATGAAGTGGATAGGATCTGATTCTACTAGACCACCACAAGAAGCTTCTAGGTCATGTTTGGCCTTCCGTCAGGAAGGTATCAGTGACTAAAAGGAAACCATTCTCCTTGATGGGCTAACCCCACCTGGACCCCCTTTGCTCACCAAGTAAGGGATTCAAGTGCTCCTGGACCTGTTGTTCACAGGTCAGCCATACTTGGTAGTGGGGGTTTCCTTCTGCGCTTTCCGGTCTACACTGAACCAGTAGACTTTACCTCCGACTCTTTCAGTTCCTGAGGTCCCTTTACGTTAGATTAGTACATGTCTTTGACGCCATTAATTTTTGTCCTAGACCAAATTGTGGGTCCGGGTTCTTGCCGCTCTCCTAGAGTGGTTTTGGCCTACTGGAAGAGTTTCTTTTTGTGTCCATTGCAGTTTTCTGCACATTGGTGAGTTAGAACTCAAATGCTTATCTTGTAAGCACTATGTTCTAGATGATCTTTCCAAGACAGCTCTTTTTATTAGCAGGACAGTCCTTGGCCACCTTTCTGAGTGACCCCTATCTCCTACCACCCTACTCAGGGTTGTTGGTTTTAGCATGGTACTCTCCCACTAGTGTGAATGAGTGGTGGAGACTTGGGTCCAGGAAGATATGGAAATTACGTACTTACCGTAATTGTTGATCTTCTTGGACACAGTCTCCATCACTCATTCAAACGCCTGCCCTCCATCCCCTGGGCTCACTAATTTTCTTTCCTGATCGTCATGGTCCTATGGTTCAGGCTGTGAAGACATTGTTCTTTGACCCTTTTGCAAGGGCCATCCGGGCCATCTCAGGCCCAGAAAGTCAGGATAAGTTACTTTCAGTAGTTATGCTGCACCTCCTCGATCGAAAAGGTACTGAGGTGGTTGGAGGGTCGATGCCAAGATAGCCTACACAGGTGCAAGCTAGTCTCATGGTGACACGCATTCGTGGTCCGGTCTCGGCGCCGACCCTTTACAAAATGTTTGCCTCCCGTTTGGTGCTAGCACCTTCGGCGCTATCCCACTAGTGTGAATGAGTAATGGAGACTGTTTCCAAGAAGATCAATAATTACGGTAAGTACGTAATTTCCATTTTTCTTGGAGCTTCTGACACTAAGCATGTCAGAATCACCAAGAAAGAAAAAGAGAACAGGACTGACTGGTTTTAAAAATTGCATCAAGTGTGGCTAGATTGTTGCCAAGGCTGATGGGCATGATTTGTGTTTTGTGTGTCTGGGTTCTAGCCACATTTTTGCCAGTTGTGTGATTTGTAAGACGTTTTGTCCTAAAACTTTAAAAAAAGAGGGCAAAAAAGCTCAAGGAGATGGCCACTTCTTCCTCTACCTCTCCTAAGCCCAAAGAAGAGGCTTCCTTCTCACATGCCAAGAAGGATAAATCCAGAGAATCAGTGGACCCTAAACCCACTGAGAAGACTGAGGCTTCAAACTCTGAGACCAGTGGAACTGGCTCCTGAACTGGTTCCTGCAAAGAGAAAACATAAAGCGAAACATGTCACTGCACCTCCTGCCGAAAAGGCAAAGGAGCTCTTGGCTGACAGATCGACTATGCCCTCAGCTGAGGACGTTGCCAAGGCCTTGCAGATTTTACAGACCCTCCAGGCTGTCAGTCCCCTGGTTCCGTCGGTTCCTGCTTCAGCTTCTCTCACTTGGAAAGCAGTGTTTTTGTGTAAGGAACCAGAGGAAGAGGAGGAGGATGAAGTGGAACCTATTGAGCCTGAAGTTTCCCCAGAACAAGACTTCGGTTCCCCTCCCCTGGAACTGGAGGATTACTCCTCTCACAACTCTTTTGTGTGAGACAGATGGTGGACACCCTCAGCCTTTCCATTCAGGAAACAGTGGAGGATGAGGAAGCAGCAGACTTTCTGGATATGATGAGTCTTACTCCCATGAAGAGAATTTTGCTTCCAGTTCACAAGTCCCTTAAGAAAGCTGCTTTGAAGCTCCTACAAACTCCCACTACCATTCCAGGGGTGGATAGAAAAATTGATAAGAAATATCAGTTGGATAGAACCAATGCTGAATTTCTGTTTACACATCCAGACCGGGAGGGGGTGGTATTGGTGGCTGCCTGTGGTAAAGCCAGGGTGCCTTTATCTTCCCATACACCTGACGAGGATTCCAGAAAGCTTGATAGCATGTGAAAGAAAAGGTATTTAGCAGCCTCTCTTCTCCTCAGACGGGCCAACTATATGGCCTACACATCCCAGTACCAGAAGGCCCTCTGGTCCACTGTTTTGGCCATGACTGACAAGATTTCTGGGGATGTAGCAGTGGACCTGGCTGAGACAGCCAGAACAGCTTTGGAGGCCACGAAATACCAGTTTCATATAGCTGTGGATGCCAGTGATACTTCTGGTAGGCTTATGGCCCTCACTATATCCATGAGACTGTTTGCCTGACTCAGTGCTGCAAATCTGACCCAGGATACCCAGACTGAAGCCATGGATTTCCCCTGTGAGAACAGTTCTTTTCATGGGGACAAGACAGAAGCGTATGTGAAGAAAGTGGATGAGTACAAGACTACTTACAGAAGCAGTTCTACCCAGGACAAACCCTCCACATCTTACAGGTCCCAGGCAAGGGGAGGCAGGGGTAGGGGCTCCTACACCTGGCCTTTCTGCCAGGCCCAAGCATTGCCAGACTACCAGCAATCCAGGGGTTACTTTAGAGGTAGAGGCAGAAGGACTGCAAGAAGGTCCAAGCTAGCAGAACCCCTGACGTGCCTGCCCAGGTTGCCTCCCCCTTCCCTGTAGGAGGCAGGCTGGCTCACTTCCTCTAAGCATGGCATACCATCACCACTGACAAGTGGGTATTGGAGGTAGTGAGCCAGGGTCTGTCTCTAAATTTCCCCAGACTGAGAAGCAGAATTTTCAACCCGGCAACCCCAGCAAAAAAGAATTTTGCTGGAGTCAGAAGTTGCCAATTTACTGCTCATCAAAGCAGTGGAGTCTGTTCCCCTATCCCTGAGGGGTAAAGGCTTCTATTCCAGATACTTCTTGACTGAAAAAAATGGGGATTGGCAACCCATTCTGGATCTCACACTCCTGAACAAACACTTAACAAAGCCAAAGTTCAAAATGGTCACTTTGGCCGTGATCATTCTAACTCTCCAACTGGGGAACTGGTTGGCATCCTTGGATCTCAAGGATGCCTGCTTTCACATTCCAGTCAGGCCCAGCCACAGAAAGTACCTGAGGTTCAGACTCCCCTCAGGACGCTACCAGTTTGCAACCATGCCCTTCAGCCTAACGTCTGCTCCCAGGGCATTCACCAAGTGCCTAGCTGTGGTGGTAGCACATTTGAGGTGGCAAGGGGTCACATTGTTCCATTACCTTGATGACTGGCTAGTTGTAGGACAACCCCAAAAGCACACCAGAGAGACTTTGGCTCTCGCTCTCAGCACTTTGGAGTTTCTGGGATTCCTGGTAAAATGCCCAGAAGTCTAAAGTGGAACCTGTTCAGGCCTTGGAATTCATAGGGGCAGAGCTGGACACCCTGCAAGGAAGAGCCTTCCTCCCTCAGGACAGGGTAAACAACATCTTGGAGCTGGCAAGCTCTATCAGACTGAACAGACCTAGGCCAACAAGGCACTTCCTGCAGCTCCTGGGCCACATGGCAGCAGCCACAGCTGTGATACCAGGGTCCAGGTTTCAAATGAGGGACTCTCAGTTCCATTTAAGGGATCATTGGTCCCAAAGGAGAGACCCTCTCACCAAGCTAGTGCCTGTGACAAAAACCCTATTACAGGCCCTGCAGTGGTGGCAGGACAGAGAAGACCTCATGGAGGGGGAGTCCCTTTTCAGAAGGAAATTCCCTCAGCCATACTTACCACAGATGCCTGTCTTAGGCTGGGGGGCACACAAGGACAACCTCATGGCCAGTGGTACATGGTCCCCCCCAGGAGTCACTTCTGCATATCAACCTCCTAGAGCTCAGGGCGGTTTTCCTGGTTCTGCAGTCATATGCACCTCAGGTCAGGGGTAAAGTGGTACAAGTCAGGACAGACAACACTACTGCCATGTATTACATCAACAAACAGGAAAGCACCAAGTCGACCTTACTGTGCACAGAGGCTATGAAGATCTGGCACCTTGCTTCTCCCCTTCGGGTCTGTGTGTCAGCAGTTCACCTTCCAGGAAAGGATAACATCCTGGCAGACTCCCTCAGCAGAATCGGTCAGAACCACCACGAGTGATCCCCAAACACAAGTGCTGGCATAAATATTCAGAAGGTGGGGCACACCAGAGACAGATCTCTCTGCTTCCACAGACAACCATCAGCTGCCACAGTTCTGTAACAGAACTCTGGCTCAGGGACTGTGCCAGTGGATGCCCTAGCACTAGATTGGTCATGGAGATTCCTTTTTGTCTCCCCCACCCTTCCTCTGTTGCTCAGGTTCTCATAAACTCCGATCACAACCAGCAACAATGATCCTGGGTGGCACCAGATTGGGCAAGACAGCCACGGTACTCCCTAGCCCTAACAGTATCACAGCCGATTTGACTCCTTCAGAGGCACAATCTCCTGACATCCTCGCAGGGCAGAATACTGTATCCCAGTCTCAGGTCTTTCTGCCTAAAAGCCTGGCTCTTGAAGACTGAAGAGGTCCTGAATGTACTCAGGTTTTCAATCTGTTGTGAACACAGAAGTGTTACTTACTTCTCGGGCCAGGCTACCTGTCCTTCTGGATTACTTGACTCACTTACACTCACTTGGCCTTAGACCTCCTACCTTAATGATATACCTAGCTGCCATTTCAGCTTATGTTTCATCTGGTAAGGACATATCTGTGGCATCGCACCCCATCTTCAGGAGGTTCTTTAAAGGACTCCTTCTCCTCCACTCTCCCCTTAGGGAGCCAGTCCCATCTTGGGACCTAAACATTTGCATTGCCAGGCTCACGGAATCCCCCTTTGAACCTATGGCAACTGCAGACCTGAAATATGTTACCTGGAAGACTGTCTTCTTGTTAGCTATTACTTCAGCTAGGCAAGTAAGTGAACTACAGGCCCTATGCACAGATGTGAATTACATCTCCTTCCACAGGGATAAGGCGGTGCTTAGGATGAATATAAAATTCCTTCCTAAGATGGTTTCAGACTTTCATCAGAATCAGTTCATAATACTGCCAGTCTTATTTGCTGTCAACTCCAGGTCATGTGAGTGGAAGTTGCATAGTCTGGATGTCAAGAGTGCACTCAGCCATTACCTTGACAGGACCAAGGCCTCCAGGCCGGAGGAGACTCGACTGTTCCTTACCTATGGAGAGGTAGGTAAAGGTAAACCAGCATCCAAGAGAACTAAGACCCCCTCCCGGTTCTCAGAGCACATTCTACCCGGGGTACAGCTGCAGCAAGGGATATCCTCTTACTGGAGATTTGCAAAGCAGCTGCATGGAAGACTGTTCATACTTTCACCAAGCACTACTGCTTGGATATACAGTCTAGAAGTGATGCCAAGTTTGGCACTGCAGTACTGCAGAATCTTTTCCCTAAATAGGTTCTTTACCCAGCCTCCAAAGGTACTGCTTGGCAGTCTGCAGTAGTTTAAGCATACTGAGGGATTCCTGTGGTTTGAAGAAAAAAATGCTTACCATAGTAATCTTGTTTCTTCCGGGGGATCCCTCAGTATGTTAAAAGCTCCAACCCTGCCTCCCCTTCCAGATCCAGGAAAAAGGGGGGTTTTCTGCATCCCTGCTGGTCACTAACTGTTCTGTATTTATCTTATCTGTGTCAGTCTTCACCATTCATCATATTTGGGTTCTGGCTGGAGGACACGACCCAGCGGGAGCTTTTTGGATGAAGTAGGTCGATGCACCGGCCAGATTACCCGCCCTCAAAGCTGACTTACACTGTGTGGCGCTCGCAGGTTGGTCGTTGGGTGTCGTCGACCTCGCCCTCCCGCCAGTTCTTCATTTTCCGCCATAGAGGTCGCACCTCGTGTGGAACTGCTGTAAACGGCCTTCTCGTGTCTTCGACTCCGAGTCTTCGATGCTGAAAAAGTTACCTGCCAGTTCTGTTTCACCCTATTCGACGCCGCTGTCGTAAGACTGTTCCATTTATTCATTTTCAGTGACGTCGAGTCTTTGTTTGAATTGTTTTTCCATCAATCATGTCTCGGTCGGAGGGCAGAAAATTGCTAAAAGCGGGGTGGCCCCCTATGCGTCGGTGCCTGTGCGGCCCCATGTACCTCGTTACCGACCAGCATTATCGTTGTCTTGCCTGTCTTGTCCCGCTTCACAACATGGATTAGTGCAGTGCCTTCTTCTCCATGGACCATCGTGTCATCGAGCAACGCGTGTGGAAAGTTGGACAAGCTCCGCCGACTTTCAGGGGATGGGCACACACTCTTTGGGCCAAGCTGCGGTCTCTCGGCCTTTCCGAGTCCCTTCCCGGTTCTGTTCGCACCACGGAGGAGGGGCTTCTGTGTCTAGTAGCCTCGCCATGGCAGAAACCCCTTCCACGGTGCAGGAGGCCCAGTCCATTCCCCCAGGGGAGCGGGCGGCAGGCACTGCTCTAGCAATCGCCCCTTCGGGGGGTGAAGGCTCTCCCGGTGTCATTTCCTCGGGCTGGGAAGCCTGGGTCTATACCATCCTCTATGTCATCCGTCTGTGCCGTTTTGGGCCTTGGCGCAGTTTGCAGCACCGTGGGCCCTGATGGCACTGTGGTCAACGCCGGTCCGCCGCTCAATGCCATCTCTGCTGTCAGCGCTGATTGCGGTATCGCTGGTGCTGACGGCGCCATGGGTGCCTCTAAGGCGCCCTCTTCAACTGTTTCTCACCTCGGTGCCATTTGCGACGCTGAGGCTGGGGGCAGCGCCGTGTCTAGCTCTGGTGGCACTTGCGGCGCTGAGCGAGGACATGGCGCCATAGAAGGTGTCACCTTCAGCGCCGCTCATTGCGCCGAGGGAGCTGTCGGTGCTGCTATCAGCGCTGTTCCTGACTCTAGTGCCTCTCGCGGTGCCATCGGGACAGTGCCGTGGCAGGCATTGACCCCGGCTCTGCTGCCACTCTCGGCACCGTCTCTTCTTCGGGCACCATTCGTGGTGCCATGGGGGAGTTCAGTGCAGGCTCTGGTGCAGACGTCTGTACTGGCGCCTCCTTCGGTCTGGACAGGAGCGGGCATCCGTGTACGGTCTGGCACTGGACTTCAGTCTCTATCTCTTTGGAGACAGACTTTGAGCCTGGTTTGGACCGGCTGTCCGACTCTTTGGAATTGGTGGCCCATGTGGACACCCTGGTAGTTTCCTCGGCTGACGGAAGCCAGCCTCCCTCTGAGGAGCGGGCGGTAGCCACTGAGTATAGGGTCAGGGGTGCTGACCAGCAGGCGGTAGTGCAGGCCACAATTGCCCTGCAGCCTGGGCTCGGAGGGTTTTCTGCCCTCTCAGCTGGGTTACCCCCTCAGGTGGTGTGCGTGGATCACCCAACTTTAGGGCCGACTGGAGCAGCCATGGGAGGGGAGGGTGCTACTCCCTGGGTGGTCCCCTCTGGGACTAACCAGGGTTGTCAGCTGCCTAGGCTGGTGTTTGCGAGGAGGAGGGCTCTTTCGGATTCTGAGGGGTCAGGGTTCGATGTGGTGACCCTTTCCAGGGACCCACCCAGGTTCGGGAAGGAGGGATGGGACCATCCTTTTAGAATTCCACGGTCCCGGTCACCTCACAGGGGGATTCTTCAGGGCACAGCCTAGGCAGTTCCAGTGTGGTTGATCAGCTGTTGGCTGTTGGGCTTTCCGAAGCTCCTCCTTCCCTTGGGGCTCCTGGTGCGCTCTCTTGCCCGGACAGAGGACAGTCACCTTCTGTTGTTGACCTAGCCCCCACTCCTCTGTCACCATCTCCTGCTCTCCCAGGCATTCTTGTTCCTAGGGGACCTCTTTCCTGAGAGAAATTCAGGGGTATGGCTGCTCACTTCCTTACGTACGTCAGGGCCATGGACGAGCGGGTGTTCCACCTTCCCCCTGAGCAGCCAACCTCTGGATCTCCGAGGGCTTCTGTTTCCTCATCCTCCTCTTTTGGAGGAGAGGAACCTTCTGTCCACATCTCCCCTGCCGCTGATCTCGCGGAGTATCAGCGTTTCATCATGAGGATGATGGAAGACTTGCGTGTCACCCCAGCCACTCAGCACAATCTGGAGCATTCGACCCGTGCTTTCTTAGGTGGCTTCAGTGCGGCCACCCTTGTGGTGCCCACCTGGCCTACTCCTTTCAAGCAGGCATCATTGCGGTTCTTGCAAAGATCCTTTTCTGGAGTCCCAGCCCCTAGGGATCTGAGCCAGAGGTATTGTGCCCCACCCCCCCGAGTCTCCAGGTCGTATGCCTCATCCTCAGTCAAGACTGACGCAGCTGGACACTCCCGATGGGCTTCGCACCCTCAAACCGTGACCAGCCCCCAGATCAAGATTCCATGGATTTTGACTTCTGGGGGAGAGGGACCTTCTACTCGGCACAGTTGCTTCTTTGAATTTCTGCTCAGCAGGCCCACTATGCTACCTGTGATAGGTTTCTGTGGTCCAGGCTAGGTCAACTCCTAGCCTGTATGCCTGATTTGGAGGTAAGCATGCTAGCCATTGCACTCTCTGCATGTGGTCTGGAGCTAGCAAGGCACCAAGCAAGGGCATCTTACGATGCCAACGAGGTAGCTTCCAGGGTTGTAGGGACAGTGATCTGCACTAGGCAGACGGCATGGCTGCGTCTTTCCCGGTTGTCACTCTTGGGCCGGCGTAGGGTGATTTCCTCTGCGTACTGGAGAACCCACCTTTTCTCCCATAGGGTGAGGCGGCATCTGTTGGGGCAACCTCCTGCCCCCTCCGGAGGGTCCCCGTCTCACTCTCCCCAGTCTCTGGCTTCACCAGGCCCGTAAAGGTTTTCCCTCACTGCTTTTTCCCCACTGGGAGCTAAGGGACTTAGTCCTTTAGGGTCTAGGGCCCCCTTCGGGGTGGCTTGGTACTCACCCAAACGTGATGAATGGTGAAAATTGACACAGATAAGATATGAAAATTACGCACCTACCATAATTCCTGATCTTTCTATGTATCTTCATCATTCATCACAAATCCCACCCTCCATCCCCCTGGGGCCTCAGTCTCTGGGTCCCCCCCTCTGTGTGCCCCCTTCCTTTCTGCTGGTCAGGAGCGGGGTGACCTAGGGCACACAGGGGGTTTCTACCTTCTAACAGGAGGGGAGAGGGATCAGGGGAGAGGGCGCTTCTCTCCTCAGTACCGTGGCTCCACCCCTTTGGGGTGGGGGTTGTGGTTGCCCTCTCTTCTTCTTCTCTCTCTCTCTTCCTCTACTCCCCTCCATTCCTGTCCTTAGGGACTCATCCCTCATATTTAATTAAAAAGAAAACTTTGTTTCTCCCTTTCCACTTATATGGTTTCGGGGGGGCAACCCTGGATCCTGTCCCTTTCCTCCAGAAATAGCTGCTTCTGCTCATGCTGGAGTTCTTGCCATTGATTCTGTGCCTTGAATTCTGGCAATTCAGCCTTCTGGCTACTCCTTCGCAGTTCCTATACAATCTGGAGACAGTCAACAGTCCTGGGTATGTCCTCCCCCTCCCCATTTCTTGTTTTTCCCTCTCTCCTTCCCTCTTCTTTTCTGCTTCCAGAGATTGGGGCCCCTTCCCAATCCCCTTAGTTTTTCTTGCTCTCCTTCTGTCCTCTATGTCATTAATTTCTCCTTTTAGTTTGTATATATTTTCCTTTGTCTGTCCCTTAGACTTCCTTGTCACTCCCACCCTACCCTTTCTTACTCTACAGCGACTCAGAACTGGCGGGAGGGTGGGGTCGATGACACTTAACGGCCAACCCGCGAGCGCCATGCAGTGTGTCGGCCTCGAGGGTAGCGCTGCTGGTGCGTCAATTCCGCCCATCCAAAAAAAAAAATGCTCCCGTGGGGTCGTGACCTCCGGCCAGAACCCAAATGTGATGAATGGTGAAGATGCACAGAAAGATCAGGAATTACGGTAGGTATGTAATTTTCATTCCTGGACACTTGTTGAGTTTTGAGCCAGTCTGTACTGTCTTCTTTATCCCTTCTTACAGGGACCATGGTTTTGGGTTTAATGTAGGATTAGTTTTTTCTTACTTCGAGAGGGTTCTTGCAGTAAGCAGTACTGTTAGGACTAAGCTACAAGGCACCAGGACCACATGGAAAATTTCTAGTTAGCAGTATATGACGAGGGACCACCCCCTGATGACGTCCATTCTGGTATAAAGGGGCGGTCCCCCATGCCCACCTCAGTTCTTTTCCTGCCATCGACCTGCGCTTGTCGGACTTCATAGATCAATGCAGCTACAGTCGACCACCATTTTTCTTTATTCGTTAGTTCTAACAGTTCTAGTTAGTTTCTCAGCCTTATGTCATCACCAAATTTTTCAGCGGAGACCCATAAGTCCAAGTATGCCTGCGGGAAGCAGCTCCCAGAAAAGGACGGCCAGTCCACATGTGTCATATGCCTAGGCCCGGACCACGAGACTGATACCTGCCAGGCCTACCAAAAGTTTAACCAGGTTACGTGGAAAAGACAGCAAAAAGTCTTAGAGACGCACCTCGTGCAGCAGAAGCTGTCCGCCCTGGAGATAGAGCTGCAGTCCCGGGCCATGACTGGGACTTCTGGGGATCCTTCATCTTCAAAAAAAGAAGCACAAGAAACATTGGGATTGAGATCAGTCCACCTCGGAGTCGCGGTCAACTCCTGGGGCTGCGACAGAACTGGAGTTTTCCTTCCATGGGAGGTCGCGCTCCTCATCCACGCCAGCCCTCCTTTCTTCAGGGCTGCTAGTAGACCTGTCTGCTACAGTTCTCACTGTAGCAGATGACTCTGATGCTGGCTCAGAGGATCCTTCCTCCACCCCATTGCCCCTGTTGCTCATGCTGGTCCTCCTCAAAGGGCCTGATGCAGGTGGCCAGGCTGGTGCTCTGGGTGAGGCTGTGGCTGATTCCACCCACATGGCCTTAGCATCTTTACCAGACCCTGTGGCGGGGTCTGGCGACGGTCTTCTAGACTGATGCCCGCTGTCGCCCTCGAGGCCACAGCCTTCCTCAGCGGAGCCACCACCCTTGGGGCTCCAGGCTTCTCATTCTTTGCTGGCGGTCGCCTCCCAGGCTTCCCCAATCAGTCTGTGGTGGGGTCTGCTTCTCCCAAACCTCCTGCTGCGGACCTGATACCTGGCGCTTCACAGCCCCAGCATCCGCTGACCCTGGACTAAATGGGCCCAGCTCTCACTTCTCCGGAGCCTGCCACGACTCACAAGGACCTGGTCTCCGAACTGGAACTATTGGGAGCTCCTCCCAGTTCTGAACAGCTGGTACTGTCTCCTGGTACCTGTTCGGGTAGGGTCACTGACTCAACTCTCCAGACGATATCCACCGTGTGGGCAATGAGTTCGTCCGGAGCGATGATGGGGCCAAGCATATATTTCCTGGTGGTTTACTAGGTGATAGGCTGCACAGTTCAACTGGTGCTACTATGCCGGACATTGGTGGATTACAGAGCCCTTTTGAATGCCTGGTGAGCACCAGCTCCTAGGCCTAATTTAGTCTCTCAGTCCCTGACGCTGGCTTCTCCCACCAGAAGGGATGCCAAGACTACGAGAATAGAGGCCTTCCTTCTGGACAGGGGTTCCCGCTGGGAAGTGGGTAAGGAGGTAACCCCCAGTATTACTCCTCCGCTGGGTTTGGCCTTTGGTTCGGTGAAATCGCTCTATGTGGCCTCTGATTTCTGTGAACCCTGTCCTCCCCATTCGCCCCCCCGGGGAAGTATGGGTTAGGGATATGCCCAAATCCCCCCCCCAGAGGATCCTTCATTCCTTGAAATGATAAAAATCATCCAGGCAGCCAAGGGGTGGCGCACAGAGGACCAAGACCCCCAGAGAAGGTGCTTTGCGCAGCATCTGTGCCTCCTTGAAGTGGATTCATTCATGATCCCACCATTGGTGGTTCCCCACAACAACATCTCCTCTACAGTTGGCAGCAGCTGGCATCAGTTCCTGCCACCCCATGGAAGGCTGATCGCCTTTATCAAGCTCCAGACAGCAAGGGGCACTTTGCCTCCTATCCTAAAGCCGACCTCTCCATGCTCGAGGGATCACCGGTTACGGGAGAGGGCCCGTGTTTTCATGATTATCCATCAGACTGAGAGTCTACATTTTTGGACTCAATGGGGCGTAAGGCCTACGCTTCCTCGACCTTAGCCTCTTGGGCTCAAAACTGTTTGGCCCACATACTTCTGTATCCGCAAACCATTTGGGGCAAATTGGGGACTTGCTCCGTTTCACTGCAGATTCTCCTACCCGGCCTCAGCTGGAACACCTCCTTGCCTCGGCATCTAGTGTTGGGTTCTATACCTTATGAGCCTGCTATGATACGGTAGACACAACTGCCCATAGTGCGGCATCTGCCATATGCCTCAGACGCCATGCTTGGCTTCATCTGATGGATTTTACCAGTGTGGTCCAGGCCTCCATCTTGGATGCCCCCATTCGAGGCCCCATATTGTTCGAGGAGGAGGTCCAGGCTATTTTGTCTTCCCTTCAAGACTCAGGAGTCTCGCCTTTGACCTGTGCCTCAGGGGCACCAGAGCGGTTCAAACATACAGGCCCCAACCTTCAAGGACATCATTCCTGACGTCCGGACCTGAGGGGCAAACGTAGGGCCCCTTCCTTGGCTGCTGCTTCGACTGCTAAAGCCAACAGAGCGGAAGGCGCCGCAACATCAATGCCAGCCCCATCACCCTAAGCTCAGTTGTCTCTTCCTTCCTTCCTCTGTCCCCAGAGTACAAAACAATTACCAGCACTCCTCAGAGAACTATAAAGCAATACTTTATTATTTAAAATAGGCTGCCATAGGTACAACAGCAGTCGTGTGGCACCTCTGCCGGTTTCGCACTTCCTTGTGCGTCGTCCAAGGAGTACTGGTAGTTGTTTTGTACTCCATTACTGTTTTTTACCGTGCACCCCCTATCGCGGGTAATGAGCTGTTTTGTTTCTTTGCTCTGTCTTCAGAGCAGTCAGAGATTCTGGGGTGGGGGGTGTCTACTGAGAGGGAAGGTTTTTTCCTCCTCCTCTAGTGTATCTCACAAATTCTCTTGTTTTTTCCAGGGTTCCCCTGTGTAGGTATAGACATCCGGTGTAGACCGTCCTGTACGTCCTTCTCAAAGGAGAACTAGGAAGTTTACTAGGGTTCCCTGAGTCTTATGCTTTCTTACTGATGGCCTCTCTCTCTCTCTCTGGCCTGGGGCTTCACTCACTAACAGTGAGCAGATCCTAAGTGACTCCCGCCTTTGCTTGCTGAAGCCGAATCGGTTAGTTAAAAAAGTGGCAAAACATGGAATTATCTGCTGTTTTTTTGCTGATTAAAAAAATAAAAGGTATGTATAAATGAAACACCACTCATTTTGTAGATATTTTTTGTGCTGAACAACCTTTGTGCTCAAAGTACCATGCTATCATTTTTTATTTTAAAATTATTCACATTTGAATAGAGATAGTGGAGCTAGAATACATCTACACAGCTGGCATCTCTCTCACTTCTATAACATCATCAAGGCATCTATTTTAGGATTCTCAGAGCAGAATTTTTGAGTCAGGAGAGGCTGTATTTAAAATTGTAAAATGCTGTGAAACTACAGTTCTCCTACTTTAATAAATGCGGTTTCAGCATAAATGTAAACAGCCTCTCCTTTACCAGCCCATGGAGTAATTAAAAAAAAAAAGTGTAAAAAGCTTGTTTAGTTGTCCTTTAAATGAAGCCTCAATATATTCTTAGAAAAGGCACTATATGAACTACTGTTCCATTAAAAAATAATATAACACCAAAACAATACTAGTACTCATGGAAACTGTGTTTAAAGCTAGCATTGAGACTTTTTAGGCTTAAAGACTATACATAAGTATACATTTAGGGCAAATGATAGCATAATGTATATTATGCCTACAAAATTGTGTTTAAATACAGTAAATACAACTCTTGGTGCATAAAGGCTCTTTATAACTAGTTCTAATAATACTGTAAAGTAATACTACAGACTGCACTAATAAGAAAAAATAATGACTTTGGCTTTAAATAGGATGAATTGTAAGTGTGCACAATTCTCGCATTGTTGGATTGTAGCCATGGGTATGAGTTTATTAATACTGTGATCGCCTGCTCCAGTATATACCAGGGCACATATTGTACACAGAAGAATGATTTATGTGTTCATTTGGACTATTACCTCATATTTCTGTATCCTGAAATACCAATAAAAATCTTTATTGGAAAAAATTAAAAAGTAAGACCTTCTGGTATACAGTATGAAGTAGCTAGGGGACATTCCTTACTGTTGGTTGTTAGTTCCAGATCCTTAGTTACCTCTGGTGCTACCAGCATTCTTATATTATGAAAGTGCACCATGTTCTGATCTATTGCAGACATTAGGCAAGGCAAAGTTTATTTATATGGCACATTACATAAAAACAGGTAGGTTATTAAATAAAACCTATGTCATAAATAAGACAGAAACAGATAAAACAATAAAAAGCTTCAGATACAGCATTAACATTAGCCCTAGCAGTTTTTTAGGGCTGGCCAGATAAATTCAGCAGGGACGACCATAGAAAACAGGTAGGCTTTCAGACCAGTCTTGAACCCCCTCATCCGATGGGACCTCCTTGAGGACAGCTGGAAGGGAGTTCCACAGGACTGGTCTGCCGTAAGTTCAGCTTGGCTGACGTAAGTTCTTAATCTGGTCATAGGAACTCCGAGGAGGCCCCTGGTCAAGTAATGGAGGGAGTGGACTGAGGTGGCAGGTGTCAGGAGAATGGCCAGGTAGCCAGGGCTGAGCCCATGTAGGGCCTTATAAGTGAGTAAACTCACCTTGAAGATAAGCCTCCACCTAACCGGCAGTCAGTGCAGAGCATGCTGCACTAGGGTCACATGACTAGACCTAGAAAGGCCAGTTAGCAACCTGGCAGCTGCGTTCTGCACCAACTGCAGACGGCAAAGGGTACTTCCAGAGACCCTGAAGTAAAGAGCATTACAGTAATCCAGTCTGGATGTCACAAATACATGCACCAGTTTGGGCAGGTCCTCGGGCAGAACTAGGAGTTTGATCCTGGCAGTGTTCCTCAAGTGGTAAAAAACCACTTTGGACAACAGCCGACACCTGTGCTTCAAGTGTCAGTCTTTCATCCAGGACCACGCCAAGATCTCGCACCCTAGAGGATGCCATCAACTACGTAGATCCCAGGCATAAACCAGTGACCACGTCGGAGGCACTCTCATCACACCCTCGTCCCAGCTCAGTCACTGGAACCTCCATCTTATCTGCGTTCAATCGCAACCAGCTGGCGGGCATCCAGTCTTTGATCTCGGCCATGCAGCTGTTTAGCACTTCAGCAGCATTGGGTGTTCCAGGGGCAAAGGACAAGTACAGCTGGGTATCATCTTCAGAACCGTGAAAACCCACACTGTACTGCCTAATAAGTACTCCAAGGGGCAGAATGTACACTGCAGATAACATCGGTGACAAGCTCGACCCCGACATACTCCACATGGCAGTAATCTTGGGGGGGAGGAGGAGAAATTCCCCATTACCACCCGCTGCTTCCTGCAAGAGAGGTAGGACTCAAACCAGCTGATGACAGTGCCAGTGAGTCCACAGTACTCTCTAAGGCGACCAAGAGAAGCACAATGTGATCTACAGTGTCAAAGACTGAAGAGAGGTCAAGGAGAACAAGAATTTACCTCTCCTCTGTCTCTAGACCTGAGGAGGTCATTGTGCATCCTAACTAATGCCGTTTCGGTGCCATGCCTGGCTATGAAACCTGACTGGAGTGGCTTATAGATACCAAAGGACACGAGATGCTCCTCGAGCTGCTGTGCCACAGTTTTCTCAACAGCCTTACCCAAAAAGGGAAGGTTGGAGCTAGGACAGTAATTCGCCAGGATATCTGGGTCAAGAGATGCCTTTTTCAGAAGGGGCCTCACCAGAGCCTCTTTCAAGGTTTCTGGAAAGACCCCTCTGACAACGAGCACCGGATAATCCCAGTGAACACCGGGCCAACGAAACCAACGCATCTCATGAAGAAAAGGGTTGGAGTCGGGTCCAGTTCTCAATACGTATGCTTTAGCTTCAAGATGACCTCAATAACCTCTGCCACCTCCACCAGTTTAAACTCATCCCAGACAGGCAGAGTGCCTCTGTTTCACCCAGGTCGATCACTGTGAGTCACAGTGCGGCTCATGGACGGACTCCCCTGCCACTCTTTCTGAGAAGAACTGAGCAAACTCATTACATAAAGTGATTGAAAAAGCTTTATTTTGGCTGCAGACCGACTGGATGAAGAAGTCTGTTGACAGTCCGAAAGAGCTGAGCTAGTCAGTTCTTCTCAGCAGCAATCTCCCTGGACAGGACCTCTGAGAACACCAGGTCCAGCATGTGGCCGTGATGATGGGTCACGGATGTAACTACCTGCGACAGGCCCAGTGATGACATCAACTGGAGGAGGTGAGAACCCACTTGCGAAGATTCATCCTTGACCCAGGCATTGAGAGTCCCCAGTACTAAACATCTGGGGGACTCCAACACCGTGTCGACAAAGTCCGCAATCCCCCCCTGCCGGGGTGGTAAATAAGGAGAATCCTGCAACCTGCACCTGAACCCCCACGCACTGCCACACATTCAGATAACCCAGTCATCCACACCGGGTGCATAGTGAAACCCAGGTCAGGTCTAAAGTAGATGGCCACTCCCCCACCCCTGCATTCCAGCTGTGAGCAGAGCACCACAGAGTATCCAGCATGGATTGCTGCCTCCAAAATCAGCCTATCATCGTCACCCAACCAGGTCTCTGTGATGCAAGCCAGATTGACTGAGGAAATCAAGTCCTCCATAATTGTGGTCTTGTTCCTCATCGATCTGGCATTGCACAGCACCGCCCCCGCAGGGGACTGGTAGATGTTGCAACCCCTCTGGCTACCAGCCCACTCAGTCTGGTGGGAACCCTGGGGACAGAGACCAAACTCGTCTGGCCTCTCTCTAAGCTTCATCTAAACCCAGGGTGTCTCCTGCACCTAACCACTCCAATACCTTTCACCTCTGCTGAGCCCACAGCACCACACCACTACCAACTTCCGCGTTGCCTAGTAATACTGACCTCCCAACAGTGCCTCATTGCCATAGCTGACACAGGGAGGTCAGCAAAAGTACGGAGGTCATGCAGCTGGGATGCACTGTAGGTAGTGCATGAGGGTTCAGGGCCCCAGTACATCCCGAAGGACCAGCTCCTCTACCACTGCCTTCTAACTACTATCTAGACAAGCTGGTATTCCTCCACTCCTTATAAAGCCACTATAAAACACAGTCACACCCTACAAGCAGCCTAACTAATACAAAACAAATCTAACTAACCACACACTTCACACACTCACACCCACTCACAACTACAGTACCCCCAAATACTCAAACAAAACCCTTCAACCACCTCCCCCCTAACAATACTGACAAGCCCACAGCAATTTTTTTGTTACCAGGAGAGAAATTTGAGTGCTCCCAAATAGAATTAATAACGCTCTTACTCAGAGCTCAGTCCAAGAATCACCAGTAATAACAGTTTGGTGCTCTTAAGTTCAAATGGCAGATACTCCTGCAAATCTGCAATTCAGCAGTACGCTCTCACCGAAATATGTGGGGTATGCGAAGAGCTATGGTAATGGCAGTTCACTCCCAAGTTGTCTAATAGCAGGACACTGGCAATAATGCAAGTGTAAAACAAAAAGACACAGGAGACCTTAGGGAGGGCTTGGCTGTCGGTCAGCCCAGACCCAGCAAAATTCTCACCAATGTTGGGTAGAACTTCACAACAGAGTTCCAATTCAAGAACAAGCACGAACAGTCAAATAGCAGACAGACTCACCAGCCCAAAGTCCAGATTCACAGTATGGTGCTTCTCTCACTCTCGCCCCAAGTGAAATCACAAAACTAAGTTTTTACACATCGGGGGACTCTCCAACCAGGACCGGCAGCACCGATGGTAAGGATCAAAGACTGCGATTCACAGGTTGTGCACACCAACGAATCCTCCGAAACAGGTCCCACAGCTGAAAATAAGAGTGCAACCAGGACCACGCCCACATCGCAATACATCGGCTCCTCTTGTAGATGATAGTGATACAGAACTATTTATCGACTATGTTACTACCATGGCTGAAGAATCAGATATCTTACTGATGGGAGATTTAAATATCCCAAGTATAGACTGGGGATCCCCCAGCTAAGAACAGTTCTTTAGCAACCAGAATACAGAATGACCTCTTAGCAGCAGGGGTGGAACAGTGTATCCTGGAGCCAACTAGAGGAGAAAATATCTTGGATGTCATATTAACAAATATACCAGATACTGTCCTAAATATTAGGATTACCCTTCCTCTAGGTACAAGTGACCATGACTCTGTGACCTTCCAAATTAATAAGACCAGGAAAAATATAAGGGGAAGAGCAAAACATAAAATGTATAATAAAGCCAACTATACAGCAATAAGGAGGGAACCTATAGAAATCAATTGGGACGGGTTGCTGAAAGACTTAACAACTAAAGAATCCTGGGACCTGCTTGTAGAAATTATGAATTAATTAAAAAACAAGTATATCCCTGTAAGAAAAGTATATAATAACAGGGGGAAAAAAAACATATGGTTAAATAAAGGGATCATGCAGTTGATCAAAAAGAAACAAGTATACTATAAAAAGCTGAAAAAGTCTCAGCCAGGGGAGAACAATAGAAGGTATAAGAAGACCTTACAGTTACTTAAAAGGGAAATTAGGAAGTCAAAAAAATAAGTGTAGTTTAGGTTAGCAACATAAAAAACTGATATAAAGTTTTTTTTGCTTATGTTACTAATAAGAGGGGGATAAACAGAAATATTGGACCACTAAATATCAATGGAGAAATGGTTTCTAAATCAGATGAAATGGCTGAAGCGTTCAACACCTTTTTTAGTAAAGTCTTGCAGATGGATGATCCCAGTATGAAAAGTGCTATACCTGTGACAAAATAACCCCTTGAGGAGGAGGAGGCATATTAGAGAGGAGAAGGGGTACATCAAAATTCAGGCTCTCAAGGTTGACAAGTCAACAGGCCCTGATGGCTTCCATCCTAGATTAATCAAGGAGTTAGGCAAGGAACTTGCACCAGTTATAGTAGTTATTGGCACTAGATCTTTGGAGGAGGGGTATGTGCCAAAGGCCTGGAGGACAGCAACGGCGGTGCCAATTTTCAAAAAGGGCAATGGGGGGAGGCGGCTAACTAATGTCTGGTGAGCCTGACATCAGTTGTTGGCAAACTGATTGAAGGGATCATCTTTGATGAGATTCAGAACTACCTAATAGGTAGAAATTTAGTTGATAAGTAACAACGTGGGTTTACAAAGAATAGATCGTGTAATACTAACATAACAAGTTTCTATAATTATGTAGGTAGCTGTGTGGATCGGGGCAGCGGTGGATGTGGTGATGTTGGACTTCATTCGAGCTTTTGACACTGTGTCTCATGGGATTCTGATTGCCAAACTGAGGAAACTGGGCATTGATTGCTCCACAATTACATGGATTAACCAGTGGTTGACAGAGAGGATGCAGTTGGTGAGGGTGCAAGGTCATATATCTGGTGAGGTGAGGGTGACCAGTGGGGTGCTGCAGCGGTCAGTTGTTGGACCCCTGTTGTTTAATATTTTTATTAGTGACCTGAGTATCACAAGTAGGAACAAGCTTGTCAAAGTTTGCTGAAGATGTAAAAACTTGGGGGAGTGGTGGACACTTTTGAGGACAGATTTATTTTAGCTCAGGACATAATAACCATTAATGACTGGGCAATAAATAAAATGAATTTCAGTTTGCAAAAATGTACAGTGATACACATGGGGCGAAATAACATTCATCAGGATTATTACATCTGGGGTAAGAGTAAGGGATTCAGGCTGTGAAAAGGTTTTGGGAGTATTTATAGGGAAAGATCTGAAAAGTGGAGTATATAGTAGGTATGTGTCCAATAAAGCAGTGAATCTCATAAACTGTATCCGTAGAACTTTTTTTCCAGAATTGAATGTATCCTAGTACTTGTTTTTAAAACATATATACGTCCACATCTGGATTATTGTTCACTCACTTGGAGTCCCTTTTTAAAAAAGGATATAAAAGCAGTTGAAAGACCACAGAGGGCATTAACTAAACTAATAACAGGGCTACATGAGGTTCCCTATGAAGCTAGGTTAAACAAATTGGGCTTATGGCAGTCAGAAGTGTGACAAGCAAGAAGGGATTTGCTACTACTATACAAGATTCTTAAACAGGATGACTTAAGAAACGACATGGACCTTAAATACAGAGAATCTAACTATTCCTTAAGAGGAAACACTCAGCAACTAGTTGATGAGCAGTGTAGAACTGATATAACGAGACATAGCTTTAAACCTAGGGTTATTAAAATGTGGAACAGGTTACCAGAGGAAATAGTTGTGACACCCTCCTTTGAGATTTTTAAGGCAAGGTTAGATCATTATTATTTGGTTGCCTCCACTAAGAAGTGAGGACAACTATTATGGGCTGAAAGCCTACTGTTGTCTTCTAGCTTTAAGTATGCAAATGCCAGCAGCCCTTCCCATAAGGTGAGAATCCAGGAAATATCCTCAGGTGACCAGGACCGCACCCGTGTTGCAACACCCCGGCTGTTCTTGCAAATGCAAGCCGTCCTTCCCGTAAGGTGAAAGTCTAGGAAGGATCCTCGGGCACACCTTCACTCAAAACCAGACCTCCTCGGAACTATTAAAAGATGAAGCAGCAGCCACCACAGACTTCCACACCTCAACAGGTCTTCCAAGGCCATCCGCTCGCTCCTCAGCTTTCCACACCTCCCGAAAGGCTCCACAGTCACAGTGAGTAGCACTCAAAATACCCTATCTAAAAACAAGAAAACTAGCTCCTCAAACTATCTCACTATCCCAGCCCTACTGAACACTTGTGCCCTATGTCTTACTCTAACTATTAAAACTTCAAATAAAGCCGGCCCGGTGGTGCTGAGGGTTGAGGTGCTGGACACCACACCTTGCGCCATACTGGCAACTCTGGTTCAGGAACGGACTCGGGCAGCCGGGGGTCAGCAGGGGAGGGAGAGAATTGAGTGTCCGTAAGACTGCTCTCCTCTCCTGGGGGGCTCTGGGCTTTGCTCGGCACTGTAGTGACCTCCGATGGAGTTCGGGGGCACCACAGGTGCTGACGCCATACAGGGGGTGGAGTGGCGGCAGACGTCAGCAGCATGCCTGCACAGATGTCATTGCATGTCCGTGCTCCAGAGGGAAACTTGCACATGAAAAGCCCTGGCCCCTGGGATAGGCAACAGCTGCCTCCAGTACTCCGCTGCCACACACACCCCCAATACTGGGCTCATCTTGCCAGCTCTCCTGACCCTCCGCCTCACCTTGTGGCCAATGCACTTGATTCTAGATAGAGTGCCAAGGAGTGGAAGGTGGCGGGGGGGGGTCTGTAGGTATAAGGTATGTGGGGGTGTCTGTCCATGATTTCCCAGTGAGGTGTGCTTCAGGTGGCTGGTAGAGCAGCGGTGAGGAGTGGGGTTAGCCCGAGAGAGTCCCCGGGTGCGCCAGTGAGAAAAAAAAGTTGACATAAAAAAAAAAATTCAAATAACATTTTTAGGACCTCAGACTAGACGACTATCACAAGGGTCACGAAACAGCTAATTTAATTCTCCTACAGGCACAAAAAAACAATTAAAAAGAAAGGAGGAAAGAAGATTTTCCTAGCTCAGTCTAGGGCTCTTGCAAGTAGCAGCCTAGCATGGCAGCCATCTATATAGAAACATAGAAAGTGACGGCAGAAGGGGGCATGTGGCCCATCTAGTCTGCCCACAATCCTACGTCTTCCCTTAACTGCTTTTCAGTCTTGTGTTGTATCTATCCCACACCTTCTTGAAAGTTTCCACCGTTTTTGCCTCCACTGCCTCCTGTGGAAGGCAGTTCCATGGTTCAGCCACTCTCTCTCAGTGAAGAACTTGCGTGTGTTGCCTCTGAATCTGCCCCCCTCTAGCTTCATGTTGTGCCCTCTGGTTTTTGAGTGATTTTTGATATAGAACAGGTCCTGGACCTGTACCTTGTTTATTCCTTTTAGGAATTTGAAGGTCTCGATCATGTCTCCTCTGTCCCTCTGCTGCTCCAGGGAGTATATGTTTAATTCACGCAGCCTCTCCTCATATGATTTGTCGTGCAATCCATGAATCATTTTAGTAGCCCTCCTCTGCACTGTTTCCAGTCTGGTAATATCCTTCTTAAGGTGTACTTTCCAGAATTGTACACTGTACCCCAGATGTGGCCTCACCATTGATCTATAGAGTGGAAGGATGACCTCATTTTTCCTGCTGGTAATCCCCCTGTTTATGCATCCCAACATACCATTTGCCATCAGTGCTGCTTTCTCGCATTGCTTGGTCATTTTTAGGTCATCTGTTATAATTATTCCCAGATCCCTTTCCTGTTTAGAGGCTTCCAGTTTTTCACTCCTTAGGTAGTATTCCACTCCTGGGTTAGTCCTTCCGAGGTGCATAATTTTGCATTTTTTAGTATTAAAGTTTAGTTGCCAGATTCTTGACCACTTTTCTAGAGATTCCAGTTTAGCCCTCATCTTCTCTACTCCTTCTGGGGTGTCCACCCTGTTTCTTATCTTTGTGTCATCTGCGAACAAACTCACCCTGCCCTCCAGTCCATCAGATATGTTACTAATGAAGATGTTGAATAGGATTGGGCCAAGCACTGAACCCTGTAGTACTCCACTAGCTATGTCTCTTTCCTCTGAAAGTGAGCCGTTCACTAATACACTCTGGGTCCTACCAGTAAGCCAAATCCTTACCCAATTAACCACCTGATGACCTACTCCCATGCTGTCTTAATTTGTTTAGCAGCCTTCTATGTGGGACTGAGTCGAAAGCTTTGCTGAAATCCAGGTACACTACGTCTACCGCACCTCCCTGGTGTGCTATTTTCGTTACCCAGTTAAAGAAGTCAAGTAAATTGGTTTGACATGACTTCCCTGTGGTAAAGCCATGCTGTTTAGTGTCTAATTTGTTGTTGTCCTTGAGAAAGGATATAATCCTCTCCTTGAGAAGGATTTCCATCGTTTCTTGCTTCTCCCTCCTCATTAGTTGCCTTTAATCACTGTGCCCATAACCTATTAGACTGGAGGGAGTTTTTGTCCCAGATTTTTAATTTGAATTCTACTTCTGATGTGGTTACCCCTTAAATGTCCGTCCTCATCACATTAAAGATTACTTTCATCAGTTTATTCTCTTTGACATCAATACACAGCATAGGTATATTACTGATTTTTGTCCAGGAATGACTTTAAAGTTAATATTTAATGCTCTGCATCAGTCCCCGATGGGCATGCATGGATTCTGAAGTTGCACAGATGTGTTAATTAGTCTCAATTTTTCTGTTATGGTGATGGGTGTGACACTTGGGCAGCTGGTTATGATTACTCTATGATATTTGTATATAGAATGTGTTACTGAGTGTCTCTTATGAGACAGCCTGTGGGATGACTCCCCCCCCCCCCAGGTTTCAGTTCAAATGACAGGATATGTTAAACAGCAGATCTCTGTAATGTGATTAACTTCCAAATTGCTTTTTATGGCCGTGTTTATTATCTGTGTTGCTTTGAAGCCAGGAAACTAAAATATCCATTTTATGACTTCTTCAGAGGAAGGATAGTTAATTTCAACTGGTGCTAAAAGAAGCTATAGAACATCTAGGTGAGAAAATTGCAGAGTTGTAAAAGTCCTGTGATGTCTTTGAAAGGCAGGAAACCACACTAGATCAAAGGAAAGACTTAATTGAGAAGTCATATTGGGAAATGAGTTTTTGCTGATGTCACCTTATTTAATATACCTCCTGATTAAGACATCCTGGTTGTATAATTTTTAATATTCAAGGAGGAGCTAGGTGACATCATGGAAAGCGGGGATAGAGACAGTTTAAGCTATTCTGTGTCTGATCGTTAGTGACACATTCTGTTGAACTCTGAAACAACAACATCTAACTATAAGCACTGTAAGACGGTAATAATACATTAGATAGACAAGTCTAATTGTATTGTGGTAGGAGTTTGTTTGCACTTTTTCCTTGTTTGCTTTTAAGTGATTGTATGGTTTGTGATATATTGTTCTGTGTTTACATTTTACACATTTTTATCCATTAAAGAGACTGCCTGATGTGCCTTCAGAATTCTTTCTTTTGCATGTGAAGTATAGATGGTTAAAGAGTTGTTAACTGTGCATAAGCTTAATGGTGCTACTGAACTGGAAAAAGGTAAGAATTATCCAAGGTCTTTCATAGAGTTTTAAGGGTTCATTTTGGATACCTGGTTAGGTGCCCATGGCGAAAGATATCTGGCATCTCCCAAAGAGCAGATTATCCAAGCCTGTACATTTGGGTGCTCTAGCATAAGGTTCACAGTTTGAATCCCACCAGAACTTGAGACCAAAGGTGATTTGGACCCACAAACAGACAGGAGGGTTACCCTGTTCTGTTACATGTTCACAGTACTGTGCTCAGAGGTTGGCACTGTGGGAGCAGAGGGCCTGACCTGCTGAGTGGGCTTGTGACAATGGGCAACCAGTGATTTGAGTTCTTTTATCTCTTTAACTCTTAACCTCTCTTTGTTTCATGACTGTTGGCCTATTGGGTTGCTGAAGTATTTTATAGACCTTATGCCTGTACAGTACCCACTACATTTTTGTTGTTGTTTTAAGAGAGCTGTGTTGGTTAATAAACATGTGGCTTTAGAGTGCTGTCAGGCAATCCGGTTTTATGATTTTCCCAACCCATTTTCTAAATAATTTTTATGTACAAGTCACTGTTGAGTTGGTTCTGTGTCACTGGATTGTGGTTTGTGCTGGTCAGGCATCATCATGGCATAATTTTAGTGGTATCGCAGTCTAGCTGCCATCAGCGAGTGTTGCTGTGTGGTGATGGAACCATTTATGAGAGTTGTAAATAAAAGCTTTTTTTCCACCACTCATATTCTTTTGGTAGCCATGCTTTCATGTCTTGGGTAAATCTAGCTTTTTCCTCATGAGCAGGTGCTTTACACCGAAGAAAGAGTTTTCATGTTTCAGAGTGTCTAGTGTGGTGGTGGCCTAGGGAGCGATGCCACCTAGGAGAGACCTGGGTTTATGTGTACACTCCGATATCTGACACTGGGAAGCGGGCCAGACACTTCTCTTTTTGAGGTACTTGACTCCCAGAATGAGGAGACATTGGCCAGCCTGCATTTATATGCACCCTAAAAATGCAGTAGCATCCATGTGCCCTCCTTCCCAAGCTTCAGAGATCAAAGCGCATTGTAACAGTCACAGTAATGTTGGTATGGGGGCGGGGGGACCCAGGGAGAAGCAATTATTTGACCAAAAGAGATGACTTAGTGATAAGGTATAAGACTCTCTGGATTGTACTTGTGACTTGAAGATGCATAATGTACACACTCTGCAAACACATCCCATCCATGAAACAGTCATAGACCATGACAAAGAAGTGCCTTTTTGAACAAATACAGTATCCAGATATAAACTTTATTCAGCTGGGATGACAGTCACTTGTCTGCCTTCATGAGTGTTGCCACTGTCGCTTCTTGGATGTCTAGTAGGGGATGCACGAATGTCAGGATGACCGCCTCCCCCTTCCAGATGGCAGAGGCAGTAAATATTTTATAAGTTAATAGGTCCTCTGAGGGGGTGTCTGTTATGGTATAGGAATCTAATTGTGAGGTTTGGGCAAGAGGACCGTGAAGCTGGGTAGTTCTGTTTGCTCAAACTTCACAGGAGAAGTCTCTTATAGCATAAGAGACATCCCTCAGAGGCCCAGTTATCTTACTATAATTCACTTGAGTTTAGCTCAAGTGATTCATAATAAGATTATAGTAAGTTTTTATTTTCATATGCTGTCCTCTTCCCCCGGTGCTGAAACCTCCTAACAGTCCCGCATGAGAACACAGTATACATAGGATAAAAGGTACAATAGCTGTGCACGTTGATTGACTGAAATCACATTAGTGATTCATGATTACAGAATTGGAGTAGAGGGAAACGGCTGCATCAGATGGTGAATGTATAAGTATGGAATCAGAGTAAAAGGAAACAGACCTGAAAACAACCCACGATAACTTTCATAGCAGTGACAGTGTTTCTCAAAAGAGTTATCACCAGGGTATTCAGATACTAGTTAAAGCGAACTATGATCTGTTGGGTCGGTTTTTAAAGGGTGGCTATTTAACATAAAATGTATTAAAATTAAAGGTACCTAACACGATGACGATGAGAACATGTCTTTGTACAGTATATGGTTCAGTGTATTTTTAACAGATTTTTGTGCACCAAACTCTTTTGAGACTTGGGGACTTTTATTTAAAAAACTTTGTTAACCGGGTAAATAAAGCACTGGGCCACATGGCCCTTTTACAGGCTTGTCTGGAAAGAGTCAATACATACATACATACAGTGTTACAGATATACAGAAAGGCATGATACAAAACCAACAATATAACAAGTATACAGTTTGTATGTATTTACTGAATGTAGTTTACTGAGAAAGTCTAGAACTTTGTTAATGTTACGTACATCTAGGTGTAAAATTTCTGTCTGTGGCAAGTAGGTCTCTCTGGGGTGAACTCAGAATACGTAGCAGGCTTTCCTTTCTTGGGGTGGTTAGCAGTTTTAATTTCAGTTTCATTGCAGCTTAAACTGTTATTTTTTGGATTGTAGCCATCTCATCAGAGCACCTTTTGGCCCCCATTTCTAATAACTCCATCACACTTATGGTTTGTGACTCATCAAAAAGATGTTGCACAGTTTGCTTCTTAAATAAGGTCTCTGGTCTGATGGCAGGTGCTGGATTCCTTGGGAATTGATTTCTGTCCCATTCTTCCATTTCCTATTTTCTTTATATTGTGGTTAGCATTTAGTCTCAGTGTTATACTAGCAGTATAATTCATATGCGAGCTACTTTTTTTTTTAAGTGCTTAACCTGCTGGTTGATTAGTTTATATGTGACTTCTTCCTAGATGATTCCCAAACAGAATGAACAAGCTCGACAACACGAGAGCCATCCGGAGGAAACAGAGGAAGAACTGCGAGAGCACCAGGCACTGCTGGATGAACCTTATCTAGACCAGATGGGGAACCAAAAGGAGGTGCCAGCCAGAGTGGTGCAAGTGAAGCAAGAGCCAATTGAGAGTGACGAAGAGGAGGAGGAGGTGGAACAGGAGCTGGAACAAGGGAAGAGGCAAGCAGAGCAGGAGATGCTTTTCCGACAGGTATGAGCAGCTAGGCTCTTGTTTACATGCTGCAGTGTGACAAACCATTTGTGTTTAATAAAAGGGAGAAATGAAATCAATATGAGAGTCATTCATGCAGATTGATAGGCGGGAGGTGGAAAAAGATTTTGTGTACTTCTAATCACAATGTTTTTTTTTATTGATTTAAACATGAAAAGCAAGAACACGAGACCGTACTGCTCACTAATAAATGCCTTTTTTTCTGGGTTTTTTTTGCATTTTTTTTCTTCCCCACCATGCTCCACTCCCAGCAGTCATGGTCACCACAGTTGCACCCTTGCTTCAGACAGTACAACTGATGTTCGTGCCATTCCTTGCCCGGCCAGCAGGGGTTTAGTAAATACTGGGAACCCTTGCCCTTTCTCCTCCCCCCAGAAGCTAGACACCCCGCCTCTGCAACATGCTTAGGTCCCAGAATGGGATTACAGGGCTGGTATTACAGGTGGCAGTGCACTGAGCTGTCCCTGGTATCACTTTTTCAGGTTCACAAGTCCATACCCCGGTACTGCTGGATCTGTCATTAATAGTCCAGGATCACAGCACATTGGATTAATGTGCCCATCTGTTTAGATGTGCTTGAATTTTTCTTACCCCATCATTAGATTGCTTGCTCTGGAAGCCTGTTCTGAGTAGGGGGCATATGGAATAGACCTCCAGAGCAGTTGGTATCAGCTGTTGTTGTAAAAACTTTCAAATTCAGACTTGACTAACATTTTAAAGAAAAAGAGATGGCAAAATATTCCCAATGAGCTGGCGGGAGGGAGGAACACGATGGACCAGTGTTCATCTTTGCTCCCTCTGGTTGTATGTAACGTACAGTATGAAGATTGGTCAGTCTCATTCCTGGCTTCATTGCCAATGAAAATGGAATGATGTATGTGCTGCATTTATCAATTGAAGTTACAGTTTGTGTGTATACGTAGAGAAAGCAAACACTTGTTGGCTGTTGGAATTGAGCAGTGTTTAGAGCACCATTGGAGAGCACCAGGAAGGAAAGGTATGCCTCTTTGCAGATGACACAAAGATCTGCAACAGGGTTGATACACAAGGTTGGGTGGAAAGAATGAAAAGGGACTTGGCGAGGTTGGAGGAATGGTCAAATACGTGGCAGCTCAGATTCAATGCAAAGAAGTGCAAGGTAATGCATCTGGGAAACAAAAACCCAGGGGAAGAGTACAGAATGGGGGGGGGGTGAGTTAATAACAAAAATTGAAAGAGACCTAGGAGTAATTATATCAGATGACCTAAAGGTGGGCAAGCAATGTGAGAAGGCAGTAAGGAGGGCTGGGGGGATACTGGGATGCATAGGGAGAGAGGCATCAACAGTAGAAAACAGGAAGTTGTTATCCCTCTCTACAGACAGTTAGACCCCATCTGGAGTACTGCGTGCAATTCTGGAGACCCCATCTCCGCAAAGACATAGAGTGGAGGCTGTTCAGAGGAGGGCAACCAAAATGGTACAAGGTCTGCAGCAGAAGACATACGAGGAGAGACTAAAGCATCTCAATATGTATACCCTTGAGGGAAGGAGGGAGAGGGGGACATGATAGAAACTTTCAAGTATCTCAAGGGAATTAATAAGGTACAAGAGGGTAGTATCTTTCAGAAGAAGAGATGTGCAAGAACAAGGGGACACAATTTGAAGATAGAGGGGGATGGCTCAGAGGTAATGTTAGAAAGTATTTTTTCACAGAGAGATTTGTGGATGCATAGAACAGCCTTCCTGAGGAGGTTGTGGAGTCAGGAACAGTGGGAGAATTCAAGAATGCAAGGGACAGGCATAAGGCAATTCTAGTGGGGAGCAAGAGGAAGTAAGCTGTTGATTAACTAGAATCTGCAGCTTATCCATCAGGTAGGGAAATGGACAGACTGGGTGGGCCAGGCGGTCCTTATCTGCCATCAAATTCTATGTTTCTGTGCTCCAGGAGCAAATGTCTAGGAGTGTGTGTGTGTGTGTGTGTGTGTGTGTGTGTGTGTGTGTGTGAGCATGAGAGCGCATTGCCAGGATCGTGTACTATATGTTTTGCTAAACAGTTGAAACAGTGGGGGGATGGGAAGAAGAGCTGAACAGCAACAGTAGTACAATAACAGCAGATGAATACAGTAATTGGTAGATGTGGGTGGAACAGTAAATAAACTCAAAGGTTGTGCATGTGGAATATGTGTATGTGGAGTATGTCAGTGTGTTATGATAAGCTAGTAGGGTTTTATTTACTTATTTATTCATTTATAAATAATTATATAAATTTCCCCAGGATAGCTTGGCTGACGGTCCTCATTTTTAGCATGTTCTTACCGTACCACGTAGCAGCTCATCTGTGATTAGACCTAGGATTGCCTGGCTTCAGTCCCTTAGCTGTGATCATGTTACTTACTAAAGTGTTCATCACCGACTGCTTCTCACTAATTATCTGGGATTTTAAAACCCTCCTTCCATCAGTCTGAGGGAATGGTTCGTGTTTATACAATTAAATGAGTCTCTTTAAGTGAAGCAGTCATTTTTTTAAGGATCAAAACATTTGTTGGAAGAATTTTCTTGGACGAGTGGAAACATTTCACATTCTCCACAATTCCAGCAGGCAAGGCATTACTAGGATTGGCTGCAGTAAGTAAGGACTGTCCAGACTAATCAAGTTACTACTAGTACTAACTTTCTTCATAAAGTAGTTATTTAAGGGTAATCTGTCTGGACACTTTCAGCAGTGTTTTCATGAAGTGCAGCTTGAAAAGGGACTATAAGCAGAAGTACGTTAGGGTAAAACCCATAGTTAAGGTATAATTCATTCTGAAAGTTAATTAAAGACATTGAGTTGGCCAGCAGTCTTTCCATGTCAGTACATTTGATTTTCCAGCATTGGTCATGTAAGCCACCTCGAATCATGCAGGTGGTGTACAGCCTGTGTACAAACAATAGTCCCAAGAGATCTACACCATGAGCATTTACAAAGAACAAGCATTCTCCATGCTACGGTGACGTGTGTGTATGTGTGTGGTCTGAAATATTCCAGGGTTTCATGTGTAGTGTGAACCCAGGTCCCTTGAATACCGTACAGGTGTTTTGCCAGCTCAGATCTCACACCAGCCAGTTAGCATGAGCTTCCAGTGGCTAGTTTATTTTCTTGTACTGAAAGTCATGCAGTCAGGAACTTGGAAAGGTGTTTATGGTGCAGCAGCTTCCCCACTAAGGATAGGAAAGAAAAACTGTAACAGAATGATCCTTTCTGGTTCAGTAGAATTATCATGGGAGTTCCTTGCTTGCTTTACATAAACACAGGCTTTTAACTAAAAGGGCAAAAAGAAAACAAATCTTAGTTAACAGCTGTGCTGCAAGGAAACCTGCTATTCCTCTACCAAGGTTAGAACCATCGTGTTCTTAAGTATTCACCAGAGGGGCGGGAAAGTGCCAGCCGACATGAATGCAGGTTGTTGATTTTAGGCAATGTAGCTGGGGAGAGGAATGACAGCTCTTTTCAGCTCAAGAACTTAAATATGCAGTACTCTTCATCAGTTTTCTGATATTTTCCCTTTTGTGACCCTTACATAACTGATGAATCCTGAGAAGTACATTACACGTGCTTGTGTTTTTTGCTCTCTGCCTTGATTGTAGGCTAAGTGTAGATGCCGGTTTCAGGGTGATGTTTATTCCTCCTGAAACCTTAACTTCTTCACCCCAGGAGTCCTTTAGCACAGTAACATATGTAGCTAGCTGGCTGGGTGCAGTGCAGCTACCCTGGAGGTGTGGCCTTAGATAATGAGCTTAGGGAATTAGCTAATCAGAATTTAGGAGAGTAGTGTGCTGAGAGGGGAACTGCCTGAAGTACCTAAGAATTTTTTCTCCGCTGACTGAACAACACTGCCCCTGACGGTGGCCATCAAAAAATAAACAATAAAAATTCAAACAGAGTTGCTGATGAGGCATCAAATCCCAGCCAAAAAAAGGAGGTGCCGATGAGGTGCCTAGGAATAAAGCTTCCAAAGGGGCAACTGAAGTTCCTTTAAAACCAAAAAAAAGTAAAGGCACTGATGAAGTGTCTGTATCAAAAAGGAAACCTGAAGCCACTGATGAGGTGGCTAAAAATAATTTTTGTAAAGACAAAATGCTCCTATTCCTCCTGGGGAAAGCCAATAGTGAGACAACAGATAGCAAAAAGCACAAAGAATAAAATAAGTATACACAGCCACAGTCTGGCAGCCAACCTGATTTTTCTCTGGAGCTCCCTTCTGTGGAAGACATAGCAAAAGCCTAGCATGTTTTCCAGACCCTACAAAGCATGGGGTCTATTGTATGTTTTCTGGTAGTTCTGCTAGTAAGCACTCTTCCACAGTTCTCACTGCAGGGGACTGTGAGGGTGATGAAGAAGAGGAAGAACATTATTATGATGCACCAGACATACATTCAAAGGGCCTAAAACCAGATGTGTCCCTTGACCCTCATTTTGGGGTGTCCCCTGCTGACCAGGAGGATCCCTCCTCTATGCATATCTTTATTCAGAATATGCTGGACACTCTGGACCTCCTGACCCAGGAGACCAATGAGGATGATGAGGAGGAGGACCAAAATTACAGGGAGATGAAAGGTCTTCCGCCTCCCAAGAGATTGGTCTTACCTGTGTATTAAGGTTTCAGAAAAAATACAATGAAGTTGCTTCAAACCCCCACTTCTCTAGCAGGGGTTGACAAGCACTGTGACAAAAAATACCAATTGTCTAAAAATGACACTGAGTTCCTGTCTGTACACCCTGGCCATGAGAGTATTGTGCAGCAGGCGGCCTGTGAAAAAGCTGGAGTCTCTTTGTTTTCCCTGCCTCCTGACAAGGACTCCAGAAAAATGGATTTTATTGCAAAGAAGATGTACAGTACAGCTTCTCTGCTTATCCGCCTTTCCTCTTATATGACTTTCACAGCCAGGTATCAAAAAGCATCGTGGAATTCTGTCCTGGCTGTTGCCCAGAATGAATCTGACACAATGGTGCAGGACCTGATCGACATTGCCAAAACTGCCCTGGAAGCTACGAAATACCAGATCCACATGGCAGATGACAACAATTATGCTGCCTCTAGAGCCATGGCCCATGGCATCTCTTTGAGGCATTTTGCTTGGCTTAGAACTACCAGTCTTACCCAGACACCCAGTCTAAAGCCATGGATTTTCCTTGTGATCAAAACATGTTGTTTAATTCCAGGACAACAGACTATATGAAAAAGGTTGATGAGTACAAGGCTTCTTGACAAAGCCATTCCTCTAAACCTAAACCTGCTGTCCCACAAAAATCCCACTCTAGGGGAAACAGGGGCAGAGGTTGTTATCCCAGACCTTATGCTCCCTATCCTCAGCCTGACTACACTCAGTACAGAGGATTTTACAGAGGGGAGGGGCACAAGGGGTCAAAGAAGAGCCACCTCTGCCCAGCCAGCAGCCTCCCAGCCTAAGCCCTGATGTGAGTGTCCATGTCGCCTCCCCTATGCCAGTAGGGGACAGACTCTCCCACTGTCTTCAAGCCTGGACCCTTGTTACTTCAGACAAGTGGGTCCTGGAGATGGTGGAAAAGGGTCTGCTACTACAATTCAAGCAGATGCCAGACCTCAGGTGTACCCAGGTGTCAAAGCCCCTATCCCCAACACAGGTGCTTCTGTTGGAGTTAGAGGTAAAAAAACTCCTAGCTTTACGAGCAGTGGGGAGGGTCCCTGCCTACAAAAGGGGCAAAGGCCTCTACTCCAGGTACTTCCTGACACAAAAGAAAAGTGGGGAGTGGCGACCTATTTTGGATCTCAGATATCCGAACAAACATCTGCTAAAACCAAAATTCAAAATGATCACTCTAGCAATGGTTATTCAGTCCTTACAGCAGGGAGACTGGCTAGCCTCATTGGACCTAAAGGACGCTTACTTCCACATACCCATAAGGAAGTGTCACAGAAACTTTCTCAGATTCAAGCTTCCTTTGGGTCACTATCAGTTTGCTGTGATGCCCTTTGGCCTGTTCTTGGCCCCAAGGGTTTTCACAAAGTGCCTTTCAGTGGTAGCAGCATACTTCAGAAAGCAAGGGGTTTCTGTCTACCCTTATATGGACGACTGGCTAGTGGTGACAAAGTCTCCTCAACAAGTGCAGGAGTCCCTTTCCCTCACACAGCAGACTTTGCCATCACTGGGGTCCCTGGTAAATCTGAAGAAATCCCACCTGGAGCCCTCTCAGATTCTTACCTTCATAGGAGCCCAGCTGAACACCTTGAAAGGGGTCTGCCTTCCTCCCTCCAGAGAGAATTCAAAACTTCTTGTTAGTGGTGGATTCTTTCATCCTAGGCCAGCCAAGACCAGCCAGAGATTTTCTCAGACTCCTGAGATACATGGCATCAATGACAGCAGTGGTCCCAGGTGTCAGGTACAAAATGTGAGAACTGCAATTTTACCTGAGTACTCGCTGGTCTCAAAGGAGCAATGCCAGATTGTTAAAGCTGATACCGGTCTCAGATCAGTTTCAGCATGCTCTGCTTTGGTGGGAAAAACCCAGCAAACCTGTCTGTGGGGGTTCCCTGTCAGGGGTGTCTTCCCATAAAAGTGATTACCACAGATGCCTCCCTGCTAGGCTGGGGAGCTCATTTGGACAGTGCCTCAGTAAGTGGTACCTGGGCTACCCAAGAGTCTGTCACACCTAAACCTCCTGGAGCTCATAGCTATTTTCCTAGCAATCAAGGCCTTCGCTCCTCTCATAAAAGGACAGACTGTACAAATAAGGGCGGACAACACTACTGCAGTGTTTTACATAAACAAGCAGGATGGTGTGCCGGCCTGTCGGCACAGCAGTTGGATTTCTGCTTGCAACGCCGGCGACCGGGGTTCAGGAACGGACCTGTGTCTTCGGAGGGCCGGCCGGGGGGAGTTGGATTGAGCGTCCCATGGACTGCTCTCCTTCTCCGGGGGAGGGCGTGGGATGTCGCTGGTGCACGGGGGACCTCTGGTGGAGGCCAGGGGTTCCACAGCAGACCACGCCAAAAAAGAACACAGGGGGCAGGACAGACGCTGGCATCATTGCACGTTCTCTTCTCGCCCCCCCCCCAAAAAAAAAATAACAGAGAAAAACCTGCCCGCCTGCCTCCTCTATGAAGCCTGCCCCTGGCTGCACTTGGCTCCCCCAGGCTAACTCCTGCCCTATTCTGTCATTCATGGCACCTTAGGGCCGGGTGTCACAACCCCGCCCTGGGGGGCAATGCAGGGGGTCCTGGTAGGGTGGCTAATGTGGGGGAGCTCCAGCCGTGAGGATCCGTGACCGAGCAGATGCCTGGTGGTAGGCAGGGCCCAGAAAATATAAATAAAAAAAAAAACAAGCAGGGTGGCACCAAATCAGGGATACTCTGTTCAAAGACTGTAAAGATTTGGTCTCTTACCCTGTTCCCTGGGAGTCAGCCTTTCAGCCATTCATTTCCCTGGCAAGGACAACACCCTGGCAGATGCTCCCAGCTGCATCAGTCAGGGCCACAACTAGTGGACTCTGAACAAGCAAGTGCTAGCCACAGTCTTCAGGAGGTGGGGTACACCAGAAGTGGATCTGTTTGCGTCCCCCCTCAGTTTTCAGCTTCCTCAGTACTGTTGCAGGCCTCCAGTCAAGGGGTCACTACCACTGGATGCCCTGATCCTGGACTGATCAGGAAGGTTCCTCTATGCCTTCCCTCTGTTCCCTCTGATATTCAAGATGTTTCTGAAACTTTGACAACAGCCTGCATCAATGATCCTGGTAGCACCAGATTGGCCCAGGCAAGCCTGGTACCCTCTCCTGCTCTCTCTATCCAACAGCTGGCCTGTTTGCATTCCTCCAGCGCACTCTCTGCTGACTGTACCCAAGACAGGAGTGAATTATCCAGACATACATTCTCGTCACCTCAAAGCTTGGCTGTTGAGGAGTTCGAGTTCCCAACTTCTCATTACTCGGAACAGGTCCTGAAGATCCTGAGAATGGCCAAAAAACCTAATACCAAGAAGACCTATGCAACCAGGAGGAAAAAGTTTTCACTGTGGTGCAATGGCACAAGGGTGAATCCTCTAGCAGCCTCAGATTCACAGCTGCTGGATTACCTGGTGTACCTGCAGACCTCTGGCTTGAAGACTTCTCTGAAGCCACACCTGGCTGCTATTTTGGCCTACCTCTCTGTGGGAAAGAAAAAATCTATTTTTTCCCACTTTGTATTCAAGCAGTTTTTAAAAGGCCTCCTTCACCTTCATCCTCCAGTCAGGGAGCCTGTCCTCCCTGGAGCCTGAATCTCTGTATTGCCAAGCTCATGGAGCCCCCTTTTGAGCCCATGGCTATGGCCCACCTTAAATTTGTGACCTGGAAAGCTGTCTTTTTGGTGGCCATTACCTCTGCAAGAAGAATTTCAGAGTTACAGACCCTGTGCACTAAGCCCAACTACATCATCCCTCACAGGGACAAAATTGAGCTCAGGACAAATAGGAAATTCCTGCCTAAGGTGGTCTCTGAGGTTCACCTTAATCAGTTCATCACCTTGCCTGTATTCTTTACTGAGAAATCCACTCCTGGCAAGCAGAAGCTGCACAGCGTGGATGTCAAAAGAGCTCTTTTTTACTACCTAGAGCACACTAGGCAGTTCAGAGGTAATTCCACCCAGTTATTCCTTACCTGTGGGGAAGTAGGTAGAGGAAAACCAGCAACCAAGAGCACTATTTCCCACTGCTTTGTCTCTTGCATTATATCTTACTATGAGAAAGCTGGTCAACAACCTCCTGAAGGGCTCAGGTCCCACTCTGCTAGGGGCACTGCAGCCTCTGTGGCAGCTGCAAGAGACATACCCCTCCTGGATGTTTGCAAGACAGCTACTTGGAAAACTGTACACACATTCATTAAGCACTACTGTCTTGATGTACAGTCCAGATCTGATGCCAGATTTGGCAGGGCAGTACTGCAGAGCCTCTTTCCCAAGTTGGTTCTCTGCCCACTTCCCAGTTTTGTGCTGCTTTGGCATCTGCATATGTTACTGATGCTAAAGGACTCTTGGGGTGAGAAGAAACAATTACTCACCATAGTAATCTTCTTTCTTCCAGGGGATTCTTTAGTATCAGTAATCTCCAACCCTTCCTCCCCTGTTCACCTTCTAGGGGAAGGGCTCTTTTTTCAGTTTATTAACAAATGTGTCTATGTAGCTTAAGGTAATAGGTTTTGAGGTGGTTGAAATTGTGTTTTTAAAGTTTTGACATTTGCATGTTTCTTTTTTGAATCCTGTTGGTTCATTCTTCGGGCATGTGCCAATCCATCTGCGAAAAAATTCTGAGGTACTTCAGGCAATTCCCTCTCAGCACACTCCCCTCCTAAATTCTGATTGGCTAATTCCCCAAGCTCATTAACTAAGGCCACACCTCCAGGCAGCTGCACCCAGCCAGCTAGCTGCATACGTTACTGATGCTAAAGGAAACATAGAAACATAGACTTTGATGGCAGATAAGGACCTCTAGGCGCATCTAGTCTGCCCATTTCCCTACCTACAGGATAGGCCGTAGATCCTAGTTAACCAACAGCCTATATCTTCCTGCCCCCCACAAGAATTGCCTTATGTCTGTCCCATGCATTCTTGAATTCTCCCACAGTTTTAGACCTCACAACTTCCTCAGGAAGGCTGTTCCATGCATCCACTACCCTCTCTGTGAAATAATACTTCCTCACATTGCCCCTGAACCGCCCTCCTTCTATCTTTAAATTGTGTCCCCTTGTTCTTGCAAGTCTCTTTTTCTGAAAGATGCTACCCTCTTGGACTTTGTTGATTCCTTTGAGGTACTTGAAAGTTTCTATCATGTCCCCCCTCTCCCTTCTTTCCTCAAGGGTATACATATTAAGCTCCTTTAGTCTCTCCTCATATGGCTTCATTTTGTCAATGACCGGTTGTAGATCCTTGTACTGATGTGACCTCACAGAGTTTCCTGAGTTTAAATTGGCAAGTCATAGGAAGGGGACAGGTAGGAGAGTGAGCTTTTAGCAGTAGACAGGTGAAATGTCCCCCTGAGCTAATATGGAAATGAATTAAAGAAGCAGTACTCTTGTGGGCGTGGCCTGACAGATGGTGTGAGCAGATGCAGGGAACAGAGCTGCGCTGGAGAAAAGCTAAATATGTAAAAATAAGCATCTAAGCAACACATTTTGGACTTTGAATGGACGGGATCAATAAAACTAACATTCAAGTACCTTTCAAGTGAATCCAAACTTCTAACAAGCCGAAGAGCAAACTTCCTCCAGAGCAGACCTAGTCTAAGGCCAGAACACATGGACAGCAGCAGGAGTCACGGTGCCTTCTTTGTCCTCCAGGTAACCTTCCCTCACATTGCTCCTTGCAATCATTCATGGGCTGGATAAGAAAATGTGAGAATTTAATTATAGAACTGCACTATTAGACACAACAGCCGAAGGGGCCAAAACCGAAACATCTAAGGCAGGCGAGAGAGCAGAAAGAGCCCTTGTTAAACGTGATGGGCTGGGAAGAGAAGACTCAACACTCTGAGCATGGCTTGAACAGATGGAGAACTTTAGAAGGGCTGCAAATATACAGATCCTTGGGCTACCTGAGGTCACAGAAAGAGACGGTTTTGAAAACTTTTCTTACAGGCTGTATCCCAGAGGCTGTGTCTCTAAATGCCACCCTTGTCATGAAGCAGGCATACTGCATCACCCCAGGAGACCCTCGCAGGATGATTCTCCCTTACGTAACATATTGGTGTTAATTGAGGATCCTGAAGAGAAAGATAAAATTCTTTCTGCTGCAAAGAGATACTAAGGGGTCCAAATAGGAGAAACACGGATAAAATTATTTTCAGACTTAAGTTTAAGCAGAAGAATCCATTAGAAGGGCTTTAGCAGGGTCCGAGCCACCTTTGCAAGAGCTAGGAATTAACCATTACCTCCTGATACTGCCAGCAAGGTTGAAAATTCACAGGAGGGAGGGTATCATATTTTCTTTTTTATTCCAATCCTTCAGACTCAGGTAAACTGAGAAAATCAGACAAGAATTTACTGCCCGTCTCGGGGGGTGGTTACGTTTGCCCAGTTGCAGGACAAATTCCCTTTAGAACGTCGTGATCATTTTCGCTATTTACAAGTTAAATCTTATCTTCTCAATAAGTCTCTGGAGTTGCGCCAAATTCCACATCCCCCATGCTGTTGCTTTTCAAACTCCTATTAGACTCTGTGAATGGGCTCCTATTGCAACATTTGTTAGGACAAGCTATAAGGGCTTGGGTGAAATTTTAGGAGGCTCCTCTGAATCTGTTCTGAGGGCATGGAATGTTGAATTGGATTTAAATATTTCTTACTCTGATTGGCTTAAATACTCCCTTCCCTCTCTGAAAGTATCACAAGCTGGGTATCGGAAGGAATTTGCTTGGGAAATGTTCTAAACTTAATGTACCCTCTAAACTGACTAAGTTCCTTGCCTTGCAATATGGTTTTTGTTGGAAGGGATGTGGTGAACCTAAAGCTACACACATGCATATATTTTGGTCCTGTCCTGTTTTAGCCCCCTTTTGGACACAGATTGCCGAAGCTCTTTGGGTCTTAGTAAGACAGTCTGTAGTCATAACTCCTGAAATGGTTTTACTATCTATTACTCCCACAGGTCTCAGATTGGCTCCCTGTGACATGATATACACTTACATTTTAACAGCCAAAAAGGACATTACTCGTCTTTGGCGTCAGGCCTCTCCCCCGACGCTTGCACAACGGCATTCTGTCTTGATTGACGTGTACCATCTAGAATGCTTGATTGCTAGCAGTGTGGGCAGGGTGTCTTATTTTGATTTGCGTTGGCGACCATGGGTATTTTATATTCAGAGACAAAGTTATTCAGGAATTGAATCTATCTCAGTAATTATCCTATAGCAATTGGTTAGATTGTTGCTAGCCTCCCTCCTTTCCCTCTCCAATGTCCCCCATCCCCCTACCCTGTTATTATGACTCTGGGTCCCTCAAGGCCCTATGAAACTGTTGTCCGTCTTAGTGCTGACCTGGAACCTCCCGTATGTTCCCAGCTAATGTAACCGACAACGTAAACTTAAGCCAGGAGTGTCTAACCCTGTATTAATAAATTGTTACTGTATATATATTTTTTTTCATGAATTTTACTCTGTACTCTTACTTTTATTGTACCTTTACTTTTAACTGACGTGGAGCCTTTGCAGAAGAGTCTATAACTCAGAGGATTGTAATTCTGATTCTATTCAAATAAATAAATAAAATAAATATTATGGAACGGGATTCATCTTTTGTCCCATGAATTATAAGGCAATATTTCCTTGATCGTAATATTTAATTGACCAGTGGGGGTGCCTTGAGACGAAGGTGTTGGAGATTTTGGGACCCCGAGTAGTTAGGCTGTTGACTGACTTCGGTGGAAGTTTTCCTCTGGTTCTCCCCTTTATTTTTGATTATTTCACTCTAATGGGCCGGCCTTGGCCTGGGACAACTTCGGATGCTCGGGCCTGCTTGGGCGAGGGCCGCGAGCGAGAACGGTACCAAGACTGGTGCCGGGACCTACTGTAGTCTTTCCCGTGGCGCTTGGTCTTGTCCTTGTGCTTCCCCTTCTCCGAAGTGTGCAGATCCATCTTCTTCTCCAACAAAAAAGCCTTCAGGGCATTGAGACGTCAGATCCGGGACTGGCTGGTGAACGCCCGGCAGGCTGAGCAGACCACGGTATCATGGTCCGCTCCGAGGCAAAAGATGCAGCTCTTATGCCTGTCTTTGGAAGGGATCTGCTGTCCGCAGTCGCACTTAATCTTCCCTTGTCAGTCTTCACCATTCATTACTGCTTGGGTTGGTGCCAAAGGTGCGCACCCGCTACGGGAGATTTCTTTTTTTGGAGTCAGCTCCAAGGCGGCGCCCACGAGAGCAGCGCTGCGCTACGCACGCAGGCGTTGGGTGCTGCAGACTCTCCTCCATCTCAGTTCTGTTTCTCCACGCCATCAAGGTTGCACCTGCTCGTGGTAGAATTAACAGTATGCCACTAGGCCTAGTTGTCATTACGTCGGCCCTGTATTTCAGACTTCTTCTTCATCCTGCCTTTTCTCGGCGTCGTCACTGGTAAGACCATTCTGTTTTTTTTTTCTCTATTATTCAACGCCGCCGAGAGCTGTGCTTTTTTGCCTTAATTGTTTCGCATCATGTCAGGTTCAGGGGCAAAACGCAAGTTGAAGTTGGGCCACGCCTCTATGCGTCGGTGCTCCTGTGGCTGACATTTTTCCGTCACAGACCGACATAATGTTTGTCTCTGTTGCCTGGGTCCCAACCATAATATGGATGCATGCGACGCCTGTTTCTCGATGGACCATCAGGTCCTGGAAGTCTGCGCATTCAAGATCGGCAAGGCTCCGCAGACTTTCGGGGGATGGCGCCGTTCCAGGGATTCCCAGGTAAGGTCTCTAGATCCTTCCTCCGGGTCCCCTCTCAGGACTGTATGGTCTGGAGAGGAGAAGGCTTCCTCATCTTCTCTTGCCGAATTGGAGGCCTCTTTCGTGGTGTCGGAGGAACACCAGGGTCCCTCCTGGGGCCGCGGTGGAGACACCACCTCGGCAGTCACCTCCTCGAAGGTGCAGGCTTCACAGTGGCTGAGGGCCCCAGGTCTGCAAGGGCTGGCGCTTCAGTGGACCAGCGGCGCCTTCCGGCGACGGTGGGCTCAAGCAGTGCTGTTCACGGTTGCCGTGTTGGCTCTCTCGGCGCCGCGGGCCCGATCGGCTCTTCTAGCGGTGCCGAGTCGGGTCCTGGCACCGAGGACGGTACCGCGGGTCTGGCCGGTGCCGTTGGGGAGTCAGGGCCAGGTTTCGGAGCTGCGGGGGGTCCGGAGTCGTCCGGCGCTGGCACTGGCGCCGTTCGCGATGCCATTTCACTGGAGACCCCCGGGGTGGCCAGTACTGTGGTCCAGCTGGTCTCTTCCTCCTCCTCGGAGGAGGATGATTCAGATGTGGACCCGTCCTGGCACCCTGACTCTTTGGAGTCAGGGTCTCAGGTGAGATGAGGTGCTAGGCGGCCCCGCGTGCCTATTCCTCTGTCTTCTCTGCTGTCCTCCCCTGAGGCCTCCCAGGCTAGGGGTGGTCTGGGGTCCCTGGAGGGGGATGGCGTGGAGGCCAAGGGAAGGGCTCTCCCTCCTGAGGGGGTCGTGGCACTTCTAGGTTGTAATGTTATCTCCTTCAGTGTACTTGTATATTGTGTACTTTGCTGCATTTTAATTCCACATGTTTTATGTTTGCTGTCAGTATACCAAAATGCAATAAAGAAAGTGAAAAAAACAACTCGTATTCATTTTTGAATGTGCTGGAAGTGAGCGTTTGTGAGTGACTGAACCACTGCTGTCTTATTTCGCATTACATGACTGTGGTTTAAATTGAGAGAAAACATTCAGAGGTACAATATGGAATTGCTGTTGCTTGCTGTACTGCATTTCTACTCTGTTCTTTGTAGCATATAAAACTTGAGCAACATTGCTGACAATTTAAAACCAAAGGCACTGATACATTACTTGATGGAATTCTGTTGGCCCAAAATCCTGGAGTTGCAGTAGTTCATTGCAGCTGCAGCCAGAGCAGCAGTGGACTTCCCTCAGAAAGTCCATAATGGAGATAACTCACAATCTGAAACCTGATTAGTTGCTTTGCCTATTACAGGGATGACAAAATACAGACTCTGGTTCTGGTAGGCATCAGCAGCCAAAGTGAAATCTGTATGTCCTGCGAGATACTGGGAGATCATTTTGATTGGGTAGGAAATCCTGTCCTCTGTAATTATGATAAGATAATTACATGGATTGGAATGTTCATTAGCCAATCAAACACTTCTGTATGTCTAAGCCACTTTATAATTCCAGTAACACTTGGCTGATGCAATTACCATATCAGGTACTTTGTTTTATGTCTGCATGTCTGTGAACTTTTGTAGTTGCAGTAGTCTGGGCATACTTCATCAAGGGGCCAAGATAAAGCTCTGCCACCAAAGTCATTGCTATTCGCTGATCAGAATTTGATAAAATATCCAAAGCCTTGGGACCAGCTGTAGTTGATATTATTGTAAGGCAGTGTGTTCCAGTGGTTGCAACACAGAAGTGTGAAACAGATCACAGATGTGATTCCCACCAAAGTCACTGATTCACAGTCTGATACTGAGTAAAACACTTGTGCCCCTCTGCTTCAGTCCCTCTCAGCTCTAAAACTGAGTAGGGGTGGTCTGGCCTGGTGTTTTGGTGGGCTCAGTTGTCGAACGCCTTACCTCCTGCCATGTCGGCAGCCTGCATTCAGGAATGAACTTGGGTTGTTGGGGGTTGGCCGGGGGGAAGTTTCAGGTGTCCAGTAGACTGCTGTCCTCTTCTGGTTGGGGTGGGAGCAGCACCTGGCATTAGCTTGGCACTGGTGGTGGCTGGGTGTCAGACAGCTGGGACTGCCACACAGGGGGGTGGAGGTGTGGTAGCTGTCCGGCCTGCTGTGTATAGAAGTGTGGACAGTTTGGCCATTGACATCATTGCATGCCAGATTCTCTGCGCCATGGGTAAGGGAGGGAAAAAGGGAAAATCACTCTGGATGGCAAGATGATTCTCCAACCCCTTGCAGGCCCCACACTGGTGACCTAGGCATAGCTCCAGCGGGATCCTGTTTGGCTGGTTTAGCTTGGCTGTGCACCACCCTGCCACAGGGGGTGAGGAAGCCGTTGGGAAGCTGTGCTGGAGTGGGAAAGTCTGTGAGATGCTAGGTGACACGGCTTGTTGGGGTGTTGGAGAGGAGGGAAAGCCAGCTTGGAGGGAGAAAAGGGACTAACAAAAAATAAAAAGGTTCAGCTGAGCAGGGGCAAGACCTCAGTGATAGCTAGATAATGCACCTCATTTTAGCTTTTGTGGGTATGGCCAGTGTAATTCCAAAATAAAACAGGCTGACATCAGCCTTACTAGAAGAAGAAGTCAGTTGCTGACCATGGAGACAAAGTGCGTAAAGGTTAACTTTATTTAGGTTATAGGCAGACAGGCAGTGTGCAGACATACACAGGGGTCTAGCCTCCCAATGTTTCATGCCAAATCAGGTGCTTAATCATGAGAATAGTGACACCCTGTGGACGCTTCAATTTATACACTCATATTTAAAGACATACTGTGTGATTGGAATGTGCTTAGTCATGGCATAGGCGCCTAACGAGAGACGAATATACCACAAATACACAATTAAATATTCTGTGCTAGCAAAGTGCGCAAGTGTAAAAATAGCATTAATTAAAAATGATTAACTATGATAACCATATCAGATACTAAGCTAGACCCCTGTGTATGTTTGCACACTGCCTGTCTGGTGTAACTTAAATAAAGTGAAACTTCATGCACTTCCTCTATGTGGTCAGCAAGCAAGTTCTTGTTCTGGTAAAGCTGATGTCAGCTAGTTTTTTGGTTTGTGTGTTTGTTTTGAGTTTCATTGTATTTAGCGTGAGCACCAGCCATTCCAGGAGCGGTCCCTGTTTTGTTTGGAAATCATAAGTGTAAAACAAAATAAAAAAGGAAAAAACTCTGTTGGTACTTCTTTTAGCAGAATGATTACTGTGCATGCTGTTAACTGAGTCTTGGATGGTTTTCCATCTGTGATTTAATAAACTATTCAGGACTAGGGCTTATAATGCAGGAGCAGGGGTTTAAACATTTGTAGGAATGCTTTTGAAATGAGGCAAAAGCAGCTTAGTGTAGGATTTCACCCAATCCATGTGCTACTGAACACCTTGTGCAACTCACCCTTCACTCGCTTCGCCAACCAACATGACTGTGCCTTGAATGAGGGGTAGCATGGCCCAGGGTACAACCAACAGGGGAATTAATAATCCCCTATCCTGTAATGCCTGACCCCAGTCACGAATGCATTAATCAAAAGTAATATGCAGCTTACCTAGTGGTAAGACAATAGTGCTTCATTCAGTAAAAAACTGTGCTTACAAAGTGCTCAGATCTCGAAGCCAAAATGCAGAGTGCTGTGGCGGCGTTGAGAACTTAGAGACTGAAAAATGAAAGAAACTTCACGCCAGCACTCACACAGAGTGCTTCCCAAACCAGCGATTCACCCAGACAGCTGACAGACAGGGTGTGTGCATGTGACATGCATGCACCAATCAGCTGATGTTTCACCATGACCTTCCTCAGAGCTGATTGGCTAACTGACCCAAACCCTCATAAATAAGCATATCTCATGTATAGTCATGAAGTGGGTATGGCAGTAGCACACAGGCTAAAAGAGCAGCACTGTCAAGGTATAGCTGAAATAGAAAGCGCAGCAGTGCATAAAAGCATTAACCATAAACATTTATAAAATCTAGCCGAAACAACAAAAATAAAGAGCTACAATAAGAAAAGGGACATGATCGTATGGAGAAAATGACGGCTCAGCTCCAGAATAACTTACCAGTATTACAAAACAGATGGACAGCCTGGTTATTGTATGTCGCTAACTATCGACAGGATATTATTCCATAGAAGCAGGAATTTATCGTGATCTCGGTTGGCTGGGCTGGTCAGTCCCCTCTGGACATCTCTCTCTTACATTATCATTTTTTGATACAAGGGTTCCCTAGTATTAATTATGCCCCCACCCTCTCTTTTCCTCCCCACGTCATCTTTTTATTATTTCAGTACAGCAGCTATGATGTTGGAGAATATATATGACCTTGCAGATGGTACAGTGTTCGCCCTACAAATATGTATGCTGTACCATTTAAAACTTTGAATAAAATAAAAAGTTTGGAAAAAATAAGAAAAGGGACATGAGGGTTGACGCAAGGAATGAAACACAAAGGGGCAGACAACACAAAGAGGAAAACTGCAGAACAGAAGTTGGGAGGGGGTGGGGGGTAAACTAACAACTAAGTGAATAATCACCATAATTAAAAAAAAATAAAAAAAAGTATCACAAAGCAAACAACATAAAGAAAAGAGAAAAAGGGGAGATGCTACTGGGAACTTCCAATGCTCTTGCACACATAGCAGCACAAAATAAGTCAAAGCTCTATCATCGCTGTAGCACTTCATAGCCCACTGCCCCCCTTTGACTGACTGCTTATGCAGCAGTGAGTGCCCAGCTTTACCACATTTCAGAGACCCTCCAAACATTCCCTGAAACACTTTACTTGGAGACTGTCTCCTTTACTGCCTCAGGGTGCAGCTCCAATCTTCAGTCACTTCAGTTCTTCATTGTCTGTGGATGGCCCAGCTGCCTGCCTTACAAAAACTCCCCCACAGCCACAGTCTTCTTTAACCCACGTCACATGAGTGTTCCTGAGGCCCCACAGAATATTATGCAATACTCTTTGAGAGCAAACATCCTGAGATTCCCTTCCTTCCCTGGAATCCTCTAAATGCCCCCCTCCCACTTGTGAACCTCGAGTTGAGGAATGTCATGAGTGCCTGCGGTCCTCTCCTGCCTATACCAGGCATTTAGATATACTGTGTGACCCACACCCCTTAACTGTAGGGGTCAGAACCTCATGCCAACCCAACCCGTGGATGACAAGGCACTCTTATCCTAGACTGGAGACCACATAGGTAACTGCACTGCCCTGGCTTGAGTCCTGAGCTAGCCATGCCGATAAACTGTATCATGGGCCTGTGCTTTTAGCTGCAGAACTAACATGCCTTGTGAAACATCCACCCAGCCAGCACCCTGATAAAGGGCACATGACTGAGCCCTTGCCTGTTGGCAATCCGAGATGAAGGCTTCTGGGCCATGACACCATCTCCTCTACATCTGGACTGGCTAATCCTCACCCCTACTCCTGGCCTTTAGATCTGAGCTTCTCAAGTGGTCACATGGGTCCCTTTTATAGTGCTGCACTACTCCCAACCCTCCTGTCCAGCAGAGGATGATACAGAGGCACCAGATCCCTGTCACAGGCACAGCTAGTAACAACCCTGCCCCCTTTCTTAGGTAAGGAGAAGTGTTACTCTTAAACTAACACAGATTGACTAGAAGTTTGGAAGCGTGCAATGCAAAGCAAGTATGAGTTTCTAACAGACAGATTTTAAGCGGGTTCACTGCAAACAGCAACATTTAACTTTGCAATTGATTAATGTGACTTTTGCTAACAAGTCTTCAGTGTACTAGATGGTTATTTAAAATTGATAAGCACTGTTCCAGCTTTGTGAAGAAAAGCACTGTGCTGATCCAGCAGGAATTCATCATAGTACCCTTTAAGTGAAGGAAATATATTTAGGATTCAACGAAGAAAAGGAATTGGTACAAGGAACCAGACCCCCTTCCCCCACAATAAATTTCACCTTTTCATGCCTAATGGCAACTATTATTTGATATCTGTCAATACCAGAGCTGCCTACAAGACATTTGGTTCACATTGTTAAATTATTAACCCATTAGTGCCATAAGGCGTCAGAACCATGTAGTACATAACCTGACCCAAAATGGTGGCATCAGATAGAATGATTTAAACCAGTCCTAAGGACATTGCTATAGTAGTCAACCTGTCTTTTGTATCAATAAAGGAAAGCTGTGACTGACATTAAAGTTTATATATATATATATATATATATATATATGTGTAATTTATGCTTCTTCAGCCCTGCCCCGCTGCCCCCAATGTCCATCACCTCCCCAGGACTTAACCTTGGTGATGAATCGGGTCAGGATTGGTGGGCAGGCGTCACATATGCCGGTCCTGTTCCATCATTTACTCTGAGTTCTCCTTGCTGGGGTGCTCTTGTCAGGATGTGCATGTGTGGAGGCACATGCACGCTGCAGGGTACCACAACACCACCCACTTCTACCACTCCTGACCTGCACTACCACCAGGCCTCCACCTGCGGTAGAGCCTGCAGTCCTCTCTCCCCAGGAGAGGAGAGTAGTCACTCATATGCTTGATCCTCCTCCCCACTCCAGTTGATCCCCAGCAACCCGCGCTGATCTCCCAACAAGGGTCACCCCGTGCAGTGAGGTGTGGTGTCCAGCGCCTCAGCCCTCAGTGTCACCAAGCCGGCAACATTAAAGGTTTTAGCACTGAGCCACCCCAATAGCCTAGTGGGCGTCTGTTGCACTGCCATGCAGGGCACCTGGGTTTGGGAACAAACTTGGTGAGACGAATTGGGTAGCAGCCATGGCAGGGAGGGCCAGTGGTGCGTTTTGGTGACTCAAGCAGAAGCTACAGGGAGCTTGCTCCTGCAGCAGGATGCTGTGTGCCAGTGTAGAAAACTTTGTGGCTACCCATGGGAGGTTGACGGGATTGAGGGAGAAAACCAGGGAATAAAAATTATATACTATGAGTTGTCTGAATGACGGTCACAAGCATTCAAGGGCTGGATCTTCCAGGAATCAATCTTTACCATTGATTCACTCTATTGGGTCCTAGCTGGAGGTGCTAGGACCTTACGAGGAGCCAGAACTTTTCAGGAGGGCTGGCGCCGAGGTAAGCTGCACACATGAGCGGCACCATGAGACTGGCTCGTGCTGCATGTCTTGTCTCAACACCAACCCTCAGTTCCTTTTTTCTTGGCATCGAGTGCACATCAGCGATGAAGATGCTCGCCCTCCAGGAGTCAGCACTTCACGTCTGTATGACAGTAGCATTCTGTTCTTCTTAGCTTTAGTGTTTAAAGCTATAGTTTATTTTTGTGTAACTTTCGTGATTTTACTAAAGTATTTCTGTCAGTTTTATACAGCCTTACCAAGTCTGCAGTTGACAGCCATGGAGTGTGATGGTAGGAAGTCTTCTCAGGAAGGCTGCTTCGGCAGTGGGCTGTGTCCGGTCCACTTTCCCGATCAGGCAAGCCTTCTGACCATGGGTGGTCCAGTGCTTGGGCAGAAGGACAGTTCTACCAAAAGCTCAAAAGAGAGGGCCTGTTTCCGGTTTTGATCAGGTTCTTGGTGCCGCTCTGCCTCAAGTTCTTCCTCTATCCTTTGGAAGGGGAATAAACAGTACTACTCAAGGTCACTCTCTGTGAGGTCTGCCATGGAACATTCAGTCTTCCGGAGCCAGAGGCCCTAACCGGTGCCGTCGGCATCATTTGGGGCCTCTGGTTTTAGGAGATAGAGGTCTCAGGCCTGGAGTCCCCTTCTATCTGTTAGTGGGACCCTGGTGGGCAGTTGGTACCCTTAGGCCGCTGTTTGGAACAGTGGGTGCAGCATCAGGTTCATGTGTCTTTGCCAGCGGAGATGGTCCCTGATCCGGGGTTGATGGAACTGAAGCCATGGATGAGGCCTTCAAGCCAGGTAGAACGTTTGGCTCTGACAACAGCCCCTTGGTGGAGACCACACTGCTGACTCCTGTCCTACTGGCCACACCCCCACCCTGTGTCACTTGGTGGGACCGGCCAGGTACCAGTGCCAGTCACTTCGGTGCTGGCTGGGTTGATGGCACTGGGTCTGGTGCTGGGTTTGGGCCCAGCCTGGTGCTGGTTCTTGTGCCGGTCCATGGCACCAGATTTGATTCCAGTTCTGGCACCAGCCCCTCGTTTTGGGGGCTGGTGTCACGAGGGCTGTGTACTGGATTAGGGGGCTTACAATTCACCCCTCTGTACATCCCTTTATCTGGGGAGGATGTAAAGGGGGATGAGTCTACCCAGACCTCACCTGAGGGCCATGAAGATAACTTTCTCAGCCTGGACTCTTCGAACCTAGGCCCTACTGCTATGCCTCAGGAGGATCTAAGTTTCAAGACTTTCTCAGAAACCTGTTTTCTGCACTTAAATTTGAGCCTACAGCCATTGATCAAGGTAATCAATCAATCAATCAAATCTTTATCCAGGTGGACACCGTTGAGCAAGCTCATTTGCAAGGTGGACCTGCATCACACAAGGTCAAAAACAATACACGTAGACACATATAAATACAGGAATTACAACAGTACATGGAAAGAAAAAAACAATATAACGAACTAAATAACCGTAAGATCAGATAAAAGGAATTACAGTACATATATTCTCTCATAAGTGCAGGCATTACAGAAGTGCATGTGGGTAAACCAGAAAAAATAGACTAAGTAAACAGTAAGAAACTGTGGTCCATGAGGCACAAGTTAGGTGTGTCTAATTATATACGTGGCGTGGAGATGGAATGGGTGAGGGAAGGGAGAGCAGGTGGGGTCTCGAGGTGTAGGGTGCAAAAGTGGGGAGGGTGGGGCAGAGGCAAAAAGTTTTAATTGTGGCACTGTGCTGAATACTTTATTTTACATTGTGGCTAAGTGATGTAAGGGTTGGAGGCTTGTTGTGACACTGTCTATCCATAAGCCTTAGCTATTTGGGATGGCAGAGCTGCGGTCACAACTCTAAAGGAGCTGGGTAAGGACGATGTTTTCGGAAGCGTTGACGACCTGGTTGCTGAAGGTGCATATGATTATAGGCTGGGTTGTTGGAGAGTACGCAGTAGTAGAGGAGGAAAATCTGATTATGACTTCGCAAAGGTGGCTTCTGGTCGTAGAACGGTGGAGCGGCTTCTGGGTCGACGACCGCTGGAGGCCAAATCCTTTGCTGCTTGGGATGAGTGTGCTGCAGTCACAGCTCTCCGGGAGTGGCATACGGATGATGGCTTCTGGGGCACTGGTGCTGTAGGAACATGCGACATCCAGGCTAGGGTGCTAGAGACTTCACGGTACTAAAGGAGCATAATCTGATTATGGGTACTTGGGGGCGGCTAAGGGGGCGTTGACCGCTGGTGGCCATGTATCATGGGGCATCTACACTGGATACTCTTAAGGGGTCGTATGGTGCTATGAAAGGAGAGTAGAGGCAAGAGGTAAAAGTGAGGGAAAGAATGGGTGGAGTAAAGAACCAATCGGAGTGTGCTCGGTAAAGGCGCTCACGCTCTGATAGGTTTATGGCTTTACCGCATCTCTGTGGGACTTGGAACCGAACTAATGGACTCGGGCGTCAGCTTCTGGGAGTCACCGCCCAATGACCCAGATCATGTGCGCGGTTGGGCAGAAGCCCTAGAAGGGTGGGAAGCCTTAGATCATAGACGGTGGAAACAGTGGCATATCTCTCTAATTGATTTTGCATATAAGATCTTAAATGCTGCAATGCTTACTGGAGATCTTAATTTCAGAGATTTCTGTATTTCGTTCCAGAAAGTTGGCAGCGAGAAGCTTATGGCCGCTCTCCCAAGGCGTGTGCGGACCCTGGGGATCTTCAGGGAGATTAGAGAGCAGCTCCTTAAGGAATAGTTTCGAAGTTCGCTTAAAGGCAGTAGGTCGAAGATATAGTGTGGTAATTGGCGAGTAATAGCTTTTAATCTCCATACTGCAGCATTTCTGTTTCATCTCTATTGTAGGGAGGTCCACCCCACAGCGGTGTATAGGGAGCAGTGGTGGGTAGAGGAGGGGAGCCGGTGATGAAGCGCAACACTCTGTGGTATAGGACGTCCAGCTTATCCAGGTATGAGGTGTTGCAGTGACTATAGATGAAGTCAGCGTAGTCTAGTAAGGAGATGAAAGTGGTCTGAACAAGCTGTTTTTTTGCTTCAGAAGTCAGAAGGCGGTTTATTCGGTAGAATAGCCCCAGTCTCTGCTTTAGCTTTTTCACCATATCCTCCAGGTGTTCCCCAAAGCAGAGTTTGTGGTCTAGCCAAACTCCCAAATATTTAAATTTGGGGACACACTCCAAGTTTTCCCCCAGTAAGGTGGTGATAGGAGGTAAAGTGCCACTAGTCAGGTAAGACTGAGAGTTGCCAGGGGAAAGGATCATTGCATTGTTTTTTTTTAGCATTGAGGAGTAGCTTTTTGTTAATAGCTGATATTGGAGGATGTCGAAGTTGTGTTGCAGATCTGTACAGGCAGCTTCAGGTGTTGATCAGTTTAGGTATAGTACTGTGTCATCCACGAACAGGTGAATACTGGCTTTTTTATGCCGAGGTCTATGCTGTTAATGTATATGGAGAAGAGTATTGGGCCCAAGATGGAGCCCTGGGGGACACCTCTTATTAATGGTTTAGAGGGTGATAGCTCCCCTTCTTCTTTAACCTGCTGGTGCCTGTCCATTAGGTAGTCCTGGAACCATTCAAAGGAAGTGGAGTCTAGACCTAAGGCTTTTAAAGAGGTTAGAAGTAGGGAGTGATCGACAGTATCGAAAGCCTTACTTGGATCAAGAAAGACAGCGCAGACTAATTTTTTGCTTTCAATGTCATTTTGCCAGTCGTTTGTTACCTTAGCCAACGCTGTAACGGTACTGTGGTTCATTCGGAAGCCTGACTGTAAAGGATTTAGGAAGTTTGTCTTTTCCAGGAAGACTCGTAGCTGGGCATTCGCTATTTTTTTCTAGCAGTTTAGATAGTATAGGGAGTAATGAGATTGGCCTGTAGTTATTTAGGTTACAAGGGTCCCCAGATTTAAATAGCGGGATAATGTGGGTAGTTTTCCACACGTTAGGGAGAATCCCCTGTAATAGTGACAAATTAAATAAATGAGTAATGGGCACTGCCAGTACATGCCAGGCCACCTTTATGAAGTAGGGATCTAACGAGTCCGCCCCAGCGCTTTTCTTGTTATCCAAGTGAAGGAGTAGCTCTTCAACTTCTTTTAAAGTAGCAGGTGAGAATGAGAAGGTAGCGTTTGTTAGATTTGGCTCAGGTGACGGTACATGCATCAGAGAGCGCAGGTTGCAAGCAGGCGAGTTATAGAAGGCTAATCCAGCTGAGGCGAAGTGGTTATTGAATGCTTGCAAGATTTCCTTTTTATCGCTGAGAAAGTCATTGTTTGAGGAGATTTTAGAGGGGAGTGCGCTTCCTGACGTGTGACCAGAGAGGTATTTTATTGTGGACCAGAATTTGGTTGGGCAAGTTGAGGCGGCATCTAGCTCAGTGTGATAGAAGTTGGACTTTGCCTCTCTGATTAACCTTGTGCAGGAGTTCCTGGCAGATCTGAAAAGACATCAGTCTTCGGCAAGATGTGATTTTCGAGCAATTTTCCAAAGTTTGTCCCTTTTTAGTAATGTGGCTTTAAGGTCTGGTGTAAACCAGCGATGACTTCTAGGCTTTATACGAGATTTGACCAGTGGAGCATGGGTATTGAGGGCATGAGTTAATATTTCTTGGAATATGGTGTATGCATCATTCATTAATTTGGCAAGGAAGAAGCTCTGCTAAAGTGGAGAGTCCTTAAGATCATTGATATAGGCATGTGGGTCGAAGTTCCGCTTTGATCTCTTAGTAGAGAATTTCGAGGTAGATTTGGGCATATGTTTTTTTCTCACACCAGCAATAAAACAGTGGCCGCTGACGTCGGCGTGGAAGATACCAGCATGCAAGTAGAAGTGTGGTTTGTTTATTAATAAGACATCTAGGAGGGTGCTCTTTACTAGGGTTTTCTTATTGATGCGTGTTGGTTCATTGATAAGCTGTGAGAGTCCATGAGTGTCACAGAGGGATTTGAGAGGTAGTGAGGCGCTAGACAGCCAGTCGTAATTAAGGTCTCCTAGTATTGTAGTTTTTAGGTTGCTGGAGTCCAGCATAGAGGATAGGTAAGTCAGGAGCTGAGGTCCAGCTGTGGGTGGCCTGTAGCAGCCTATGATACAGATGGCTGACGTAGGAGTGATTTCAATTTTGAGGGATAAGCATTCGTAAGCGTTGACATGTGAGGAGGAATCAAGTATAGAGACTGAGAATTTGTCCTTGATGTAGATGACGACTCTGCCGCCCCTAGTTTGTCTGTCAGTTCTGAATAGTAGGTAGTTGGGTATTCTGATCTCCTTGTCAGGGGTGGCTGGCCGTAGCCAAGACTCTGAAATAACAAGCACGTCAGGATCAGTGTGGGAGATCCAAGCTTGGATGGAAGATAATTTTTTTTACAAGGCTACATGCATTGACATGCATGAAGCTAATTCCTTTTATCTTAAGAGAGCTCAGATGGTGAGGTGATGTCGATCATGGGTCCAGGATTGAGCTCAATGTTTTCTGAGCATAGTAATAGCAGGAGTACAAGTTTTCTCAGGATCACAAGGGAAATTTTGAAGATTTTTGACCTTTTCCGGGTAGATGTAGTAACCGAGTAAGTTTACGTGGGCATATTATTAGACTTATGTTGACCTACCATTACGTAGCATAGGACCCTTGTTGTGAAGTACCACGGTGTAAGATCACTGTAGGATAGTAGCTGATACCTTTCAACTAAAATTTGGCTGCTTGATGCACATCGGATATGCCACCCGAGTTGGTGAGGGTGTAAAGGTACAGAGGTGTTACAGGAGTTAAGTATTTGCCTAATGTGAGTACATTGGATGGACTCGGGTCGGATTTCCTTGCTAAAGTAGGTCCAGTCTAGGGGATTCCGTAATATAGGCAATATACATAGAACACTAAGAAACTGGAGGCACAACGCCATGGTAATTAATGTAAGTAGTCAGGTAGAGGTCCTTGAGAAGGAGGAAGGCTCCTTTTGCAGGGCTAAAGTGATGGCCCGGGCCTTAGCAGGGTTGACTAAGTAATAGATCAGTAAAAATGGGAAGGAAAGGGAAGGTAGTGGGGAACCAATGGCAGTAAGGGGTGGAGCAAGATGGTCTATATAGAAATGTACCGGGAGGGGGGATGGCCGGGTGGGTGAAAATTAGTGGCTTTGCCATACCTCTCAGCGGCTTGTGTCCGAGCTTGTGGTCTCGGGCGTCAGCTTCTGGAGCGCCGACCACCCGGTGGCCTCAGATCAAGCGGAGGAAGAGCTGGGAGCCCTAGGAGGGTCTCGGCTGAAGAGGGAAGGAGAGAGGAAGCCAAATTAGTACTGGAGGAGGACAAAGGGTCTCACAAGCCAGTGTCAAGAAAATTTGCAAGTGAATAGGGGCAATTTCCTTGGCGCCTGGGAGTCTGGCTACAGTTACAGAGTCAAGGAAAGGGCTACAATCACTTAAGCATTAGGTAATTTTGACAAAGTAAAAATAGCTTTTCTAGGTAGATTTAACAATTTCTAAGCAGTTTAGACAAATAGTAACAGTATAGGCATTAGATTTAGTCAGGTTTAGCTAGAGAAATTGCGCCTTTTTGCTCCGCTAGCTAGGAAAGAATGTAGAAGTAAAGGGACCAATCAGAGTGAGTCTGGCAAAAGGCGCTCGTGCTCCAGTTGGTTTGCAGCTTTGCCCATACCTCTTAGCGGCTTGTGTCCGAGCGTGTGGTCCCGGGTATCGGCTTCTGGAGCGCCGACCATCCGGTGGCCGCAGATCGAGCGGCGGCAGAGCTAGGAGCCCTAGGAGGGTCTCGGCTTTCAGCGGCTTGTGTCTGAGCTTGTGGTCTCGGGCGTCGGCTTCTGGAGTGCTGACCACCCGGTGGCCACGGATCGAGTGCGGAAGAGCTGGGAGCCCTAGGAGGGTCTCAGCTCTCAGCGGCTATGTCCGAGCTTGTGGTCTCGGCGTCACTTCTGGAGTGCCGACTGCCTGGTGGCTGCGGATCGGCCCGGCGGAAGAGCTGGGGCCCAGGAGGGTCTCTGCCTCAGCGACTTGTGTCCCAGCTAGGTCTCGGGCGTCGCTCTGAGCACCGACCGCCTGCACACGGATCGATAGAGGAAGAGCTAGAGCCCTCTGCTGTGGTTAAATGTTTCTGCCAATTTTGTTCCTCCTGTTCTGCCCATATTTCAAACCTGTCTGACATGGTTTGGAGTAGGCCTACTTCAGTACCTTCTGTCTACAAGCAGATAGACTAAAACAAAAAAACACTGCCCCTAAAGATGGTATAGTCTATGTTTCTCAACCTTATCTGATGCGGTTGTTACTCTCCCTGAGAATGACAGGTCCATTCTCCCCCTAGAGGTCACTACGCACCCTTTTACGAGCAGTCATGCACGATAACACTATTGGAAAATAGGTCTGTGCAATAGCTACCCTATGCATGCAGATTTGTAGCTTCCAGGAACATTTTTCCTAATATGACAATACCCTTTGGAGCCCGATTAGGTCCCTGGCAGAGTCTCTGGTACATTCTGGGACTAAGCAAACAATTCTGCTAACTGTCATACACAGAATTATGTCTAGTAGTCTTCAGCTCTGAGTGCCTTAGATGCCTTGCTTCTGCCTCCTTCTCGGCCACTGCAGGCATCTGCATCAGAAGACTTTCCTGGCTACGAACTGCTGGTTCTTTCACAGGGGACATGCACCCATTCCTCGACTCAGAATCTGATCAGTTTCTTGGATCGAGAAATTTTAATTTTTTTCTCCCAGTATTGGTTAGCTCCGTGGATGGGAAGGATGCATACCAGCACATTCTGACACACCCCAGCTGCCTTAGATACCTCTGATCCTTTGTGCATGGACAGCTTACCAGTTCAGAGTCCTGCCCTTTGGGCTGTCCTCAGCGCCTTGAGTCTTTAAAAAATGCTTTGCAGTGCACTTGAGAAAGATAGGACTCCAGGTTTTCCCATACCTGGACGATTGGCTGATTGGCAGTCCATCCAGGCACGAGACTGAACAGGCAGTGACCATGGCCACTCAGTTCCTCACCTCCATGGGGGTTTTGCTGAATCTAGAAAAGTCTCAGCTCCAACTCTCACAGCAGCTGCTGTTAATAGAAGCTCTTCTGAATACTCCAAGGTCCAAGCCTTTCTTCCTGAGAGCAGAATGCAGGTAATCCTGCAGATGGCAAGTTACTTCATGGAGCACAAAACTGTACAAGCCCACTCCATGCAATGCATGTTGGGTCTGATAGCCACCTTGGTGTTCACAGCGCCCCTGGCACAGTTGCACAGGAGAACGGCTCAGTGGATGCTCAGTGCGCAGTAGTCACAAGCATCACATCCTCAAACGTACCCCATTCAGGTGACCAAGCCCCTGGTTCAGTCGCTCACATGGTGGTCAGTGGAGAACAATCTCCTCCAAGGATTTCTCTTCTCCCAGCCTGAGCCTCAGGTGACTCTCAGCACAGATGCCTCCCTGTTGGGATGGATTTGGGGGGGGGGGGGACAACTCTCAGAGTCTCCAAACACAGGGTGTCTTAAACACCTGAGACACTCATCTCCATATCAGTGTTTTGGAGATGTGAGCTGTTTTGTTTGGCCTGCGAACCCTAGTGGATCAGGTCAACTACAAGAGTCCTCCCACAAACAGACATCAGGTCTGTGGTGCATTATTTCTTATAAGGAGGAGTACACTCTTACCCTCTCTGCAGGGAGTCGGTGAGAGTGTGGATGTGGTTCCTAGAGCAGGGGACCCTGCCCCAAGCCATGCTTCTGCTAGGAGCCGAACACAGACTGATCCTCACGAGTGGTCTGTAGCTCCAGACATCGTGAGATCACTGTTCAGTGTGTGGAGCATCCCAGATGTGGACCTTTTTGCATCCCCACTCAATGCCAGACTGCCTCGATTCTGCTCCAGAAATCCAGGACATGGCATCATCTGTCATGATGCATTCAGACTGCAATGGCAAAATCTATTTCTCTATGCATTCCCAACAAGCCCTCTAGTGCAAAGAGTATTGCTCAAAGTGGAGACACATAGTGGGGAAATATGATACTGGTCACCCCCCTGTTGGCCTCAGCAGATATGGTTTCCTCTGTTGAACAGACTGTCAGTCAGTTAACTGAGGATTCTTCCATTCAGGATGGACTTACTGATTCAGGATCACCTGGTCCATCCCATCCTGTGCTTCCTTCACCTTCAGGCCTGACTGCTGAATAGATAGAAATGAACAGGTACAGGGTCTCTGAAATACTTATGGCTGCCCGTAAACCTTCCACTAGGAAGACTTCTATAGTCAAATGGAAAAAAATTTCCATCTGGTGCTCCCAAACTTACATGGACCCTTTTGGGTGTCCACCCTACAAGGTTCTGGATTACGTGCTGGACCTTTCTGATGCAGGCCTACAGTATTCCATGGTTAAGGACTACTTGTGTGCTATTTCTGCATGCCAAAAGCCCGTCCATGCCCTCTACCTTGCACAACTGCCACTCTTAAAGAGGTTCCTTAAGGGTATCTTACACACAAGGCCCTTCATCAGGAAGCCGATGGCTGCCTAGGATATCAGCCTTGTGCTGGATATGTTGTTTCGCAAGCCTTTTGAGCCTCTTGTGACTGTGAGCTGAAGTGGCGGTCATTTCTGCTCACAGAGAATCTGAAATCCATGCCTTGGTCACAGATCCTCCACATGTTGTTTTCCACAGGGACAGGATAGGTCTCAGCATACTTTTAAATTCCTACCAAAAGTAGTGTCAAAGTTCCATCTGACTCGGCCAGTAGTGCTGCCTATCTACTTTGCCAGCTTCCAGAATGAAGGAGAGTGCACTCTCCATTCCCAGGAGGTTGAGAGTCCTTGTTTTACCTAGACAAAACTAAGGGCTTCAGGCAATCCAAACAGCTCTTTGTCTCCTTCAGTCCCAGTCGAAAGGGACAGCCTGCTACAAACAAGTGCATTTCTACCTGGATTGTGAGCTGCCTACACCACTGCTATGCTGTGATTCAGATGCAGCTAGAAGGTCAGATATGTGCCCACTCCGCTAGAGCAATTGCCGTGCCACTGGCAGAGGTTTGCTCTGTACCTATCAGTGATATCTTCAGAGCTGCAACTTGGAGCACAGTACACACCATTGTTAAGCACTGTGCCATTGATGTCCATGCCAGGCAGCATGCCACCTAGGCAGGACAGTCCTGAATGGACTTCCGTCCTGAGTGAGCCCCTGGCTTCTGCCTCCCTAGTCAGGGGGATTTTATCTGAGCTTGGTACTCTGACCCACTAGTGTGACTCAGTGGTGAAGATTGACTCCTGGAAGATATGAAAATTATATAGTCACTGTAATTCTTGGTCTTACGGGAATATCTTCACCATTGATTTACATGTCCACTCACCATCCCCAGACTCACTCTAGTATGTTTTATTGCTCTCCAGCCCTTGTTCATGGTTTGAGCACTGAAGACACAGTGTTACTGGTTTGTTGACCCTTCTTTTATGGGTCAGCAGGGCTATCTTATGCTGTTAAGTTACGTGCACAAGAATTTGTTAAGTTATGCTACACCTCCTCAGTAAAAAAGCTACTGAGGCAGTTCAGGGCTGATGCCGACGTAAGCCATGCAGTGTGAGTCGGTCTCACGGTGCTGCACATACGTACAGCTTACCCATCAGTGCCAGCTCTCCTGAAAAGTTCTGGCTCCCACAAGGTCCTAGCGCCTCTGGCTAGGACTCACTAGTGTGGCTCAATGGTGAAGATATTCCTAGAAGATCAAAAATTACGGTGAGCATGTAATTTTCATTTCTGGGTTGGTCCCCACTGGCCCAAACAATGGGGGGATGGGTGACTAGGCTGGAATGTCTCTGGCAGACAAGACCTTAGAGTAGGTGTAAGCAGTGGCTCAAGGGTCAGACATCTCCATGACAAACACAAAAAAAAAAAAAAAAATTCATCGTCATTTACTTTCTGTTCTACAGCAAGCCCTCTTACTGGAGCAACAGCGCATCCACCAGCTGAGAAATTACCAGGCATCTATGGAGGCAGCAGGGATCCCAGTCAGCTTCGGAGGTCACCGTCCACTCTCCCGTGCACAGTCCTCACCTGCCTCTGCAACTTTCCCTATGTCTGTGCAAGAGCCGCCCTCTAAGCCAAGGTTCACTACAGGTGTGTGCAAAAAAATATAATATATGAATGAAAATGTACTGTATATCATTTGGCTGTCTTTGTGATATATTTATGCACTGGTGAGGAGGACTACATTCACAAGAGGTAAAGCCTAGTGTTTTTAAGGTTTAAATTATTGCAGTGAAAAAGGGGTGTAACCCTAAGTCCCGCAAAGTCTATCAGTGGATGGAAATTTATCCACACACCAACAAATCATGTTGTTATGCCTTGGTGGAGGGTACAAAAGTAGAATTACACCTGATGCTTATTGAAATAATTTAAACCCTAGGAACACCACATCTCACTATCACCAACGTTCTGGAGTATACATACCACAAAGTAACATATCCCTGCTTTTCACAGCAACCCAAACTCTTGCTTAATTGTTTTTTGTAGTTAATGTCTATTATTTAATGTTATTAACTATCATCTGTACTTTTCTATTCATTGCTACTTATGGCAGAACAGATATTACCAAAGGGAACAAAACACAGGGCAATGGCAGTGAGTCACTTAATCTTGAGGTTAATGGATGAACAAGTGTGCCGAATAGATGTGGAGAATTGTGGCTTTTCCTGTTTACTTGGAGCCACAGTGAGGCATGTAAGTAAAAGAATGGACAAACTGTTGGAGACCCTTGAGGGTGAACCTCTCATAGTGATACATCTTGGAACAAATGATACCAGTGGGGAAAAAAATAGCAAATCAAGAATAGCTCCAGAAATCTCACATCTTGGAACAAATGATACCAGTGGCGGCAACAAAAAAAATATTGCAATAAAGAATAACTTCAGAAATCTCAGAGAAAAAGGTTAAAGACAGGAAAGTGAAAACCATCTGCTCAGAAATATTGCCTGATCAGTTTGAAGACAAAAGACGCACATCCATGAGTCAGAGGATAAATGTTTGAACCAGTTGCTGGTGTAAGGAAGAGGGATTCACCATTTTTTTTTGTTTTGTTTTGTATTCTTTGGTACCTGGATACGCCCCACTAGGCACAAGTGCCTGTTTTCAGGGGTGACCCGGGAGCACTGGGCAGGTTAAGTGACTTGCTCAGAGTAACACAGTATGTAAGTGGAGGTTGTTGGAATCAAACCCAGGTCTACTGGATGTACTAAGCTCATTCACAGCTTGTTACATTAACCTCTAGGCTATACTGCCAGCCCCAGCCCTTAGCAATAGGATAACTTTTGATATAACGCAGGAGCTTTCCAAGAAAGATAGACTTTGCCTAAATCCAAAAGGAAACCGCATACTAGAGAACCAAATCAATGCAATTAGAAAAGGCTTTAAACTTACAGAGGGGAAGATGGGGCACAGGACGATGCTAGTGAAGCCATAGTGTCAAGGGACAGTAATGGAAGAGTTATTTCTAGATATGCTTACTCAAACATCATGGCATGCAAGATGAACAATACAAAGGTAGATTCTAAGAAGAAATGGGGGAAGAAACTGAACAGAAACTAGCAATGTATGTACACAAATACAAGCAGCCTAAGAAACACTTTGAATAAACTAAGTCACTGATCATCATGGAGGAACTGGATATAATAGAAATAACACAAAACATGGTAGGATGAAAGACCTGTGGGGATGGAAATGGCCAACTGCTAACCAAAGAAGGACAGGCCAGGCCTAAAACAAGCATTTATCAATGCCAAATGTTTCCTTGCATGGTATATGTGGCGGTGGTGTATTGTGTTAGTTGAATCTCAAGTTAAGGTTAGTAAAGGAATTTGACACCCAATTACATGCTCTTTGATCAGTAGTGGACTACTATAAGCTGTCTACAGCCCTGTTGAGTTAGTATGGTGTAGTGGTAAAATACCATCTTGGTAACTGGGTTATCACTAGTTCAGGTGAAATCCTTCTCCCAGTAATCCCCTGCTTCTCCCATTAGCTCTGCCCATGGTGGAAAACAGACTTTCTTGAATGCTCACCAGTCTTTTCGGCACTATTTTGGCAGGTAAGTCCCTCCCCAGAGCTGTGGCTTAAAGGCCAGACCTCAAGGAGCTCTGCATGTTAGGGGAAAAATTGCCCAGAATACATGTTTGTGCAGATCAAGTTAAAAATAGCATACACTGATGAGTGCAGCAGAAATACTGTAAATAGGATGCTGTTATGATTTCTAACCTTAAATCAGGCTTTCTGTGAGAAGAGTAATCTGTATATGCTGCCTTCTCGTGCTGGCAGGAAATTAGAACTGGGGTGGAGCAAATGGTTGCCTGATATCCCTCCTGGATCTAGAACAAAAAACAAAGAATCTTGTCTTCATTTGTCACATTGGAGGAAACTATGTTGAGACCCCAAGTAGAAAGATCAAAATTACAAAAGAGATCTTTATCTTTCTCCACACCTACATTTTTGAATCAGCAATATTTTCTATTCAGCTTCAATTACTTCTTTCTTAGTAGCATTTCATTATATTTACTGTAGTAGTTAGAGATTCCTGTAGAAACAGCATTGGCAGTTCAGAGGCATTAAAACGTGTTTGTGCTTAAAATCAGCAATGGCAACCGGGTATAACCCAAAAAACAGCAGGTTTCTTAAAACTGGACTACTTTAAACTTTTGGACACAGTAGATCGCGGCGCAGGAAGCGGGGACAAACTCACCTACTGCTCGGCTGAGGAGTGGGCTGAAATCTGCCTCAGTTATTATTACTGTGTTCTTTTTCCTGTGAGAAGGGCTACACAGGTATAATCAGGACTGTGGAGGGGGGATCGCTAGTGAGTGGCAACCCGAAACTGTCTGCTGTCACTGGAGCTGAATATGAGCACACCAGAGGATAGATGGCAGGTCACAGAAATTAACAGGGAAGACTGCTTTCATTTGTTTTTTTTCTGAAAAATATATTAACCTCCTTGCAGTTTAAAATCACACCATTAGGAATAGCTAAACTTTGGACTCTTATACCAACCAGCCTTGTAGTTGAATTGTCGTACCATCTTTAAGCCGAATCCTGCTGTGCCGCCGATAGAACTACTTACAGCTGATCGCACATTTGGAAAGGTAAAAGGTAAAAACTCAAGACTTTTAGGGAACCATAAAAAATTCCTAGCTCTAACTAAAAAAGTCAGCAAGTATCACACCATGCAGGAACCCACTGTAAACTGAGGCTAATGTTGCAGTGAGTGTGATGATTGCCATTTAGAACGAGGAGAAACATTTTATGGATAGCGTGAGGGCCACTGTCCATAGGAGTAGCTGAAATGGGACCAGAATTTGGAAACTGGGATTGGCCAACAGTCCCATGTAAAGATCCCAGGCTACAGATTAGCTGTTTAATCCTTGTGTACTCTACTCTGTGGTGTAGGTGATGCGTGGGGGAGGGGGGGGGATTTGGGGGGAATGCATCATGCATGTCATTCCCTACTATACATTCGATAGGTGTTACCGGGTAAGAAGCGGCTATATGCAAATGAAAGGACTGTAGTGCTGTCATTGGAGCACTTCATTTCTTTCAAGTACACAAAGTTTACACCCATGAAACTCTGACTACTATCATACTCTGCTTGCGTGGTCATTGGTCTGTCAGGGACGAACCCAATGTAGATTGCTCTGCATTGGGCTAGTCCCTGATGCACTACTGAAATGTCATTCTCTAAAGCATAGCAAGATGTTTCTTGCACACGTGCAAGGAAACAAGGTGTCTCTCACCTGGTTAAACAACTAAATAAAAAAAAAAATAAAAAGAGGTGGGCTAACACTATATATCAGAAGCTAATTACTAGTCACTAAACTATAGTACTTTAAAATGGTTAGTGAAGCACTCTGGCTAAGACTACATAAAGGAAGAGGAGATGTGGTTACAACAGGTCTATGCTATGGATTACCTAACTAGAAAGAGAACCTGGACCTTAAACTTCAAGATGTTATCAGGAAAGCAGCAATTATACTTCCTGTGGGAGACTTAAATTACACAGATATAGCTGGGAAAGAGGGATCAGTTTAATCCAGGTGCAGCAGACAACTTTTGAACCTCGTTGAGGACTGTTGCCTGATACAGTGTGTCAGAAGAACCACTAAGGATCAAGCAGTGCTACATCTAATCATTAATTTTCTACAATCCAGGAAAACTTTTCAAAATAGTGTATAATGTTTGGACAAAATGCAGCTTATATTTCATTAATGTTCTGTTTTTATTTCCCTAGTTCTTTATTACTGGGAATATTTGCATGAAAACAGGGTCCCTGTCCCCCTTATTTAACCTCATCCTCCTGCTTTTCCATCATAACATTGTATTTGTGATAATATAATCACTTCCTCAGTAACAGATTGTGATGTAACAGATCATCATGAGAGAAAAGCAGGAGGGTGAGATGAAATCTGAGGGACTAAGATCCTGTGTTCATGCAAATAATTATTATTATTATTATTAATATTGAAAAGATTAACCAGGAAATACATGCTGAGCTGAGAACAGCTCATTTCCAGAAGTGTCCTGGGAGATAGGGGATAAGGAAATATCCAACTATAAAAAGTAAAATACAATAAAATTGTAATTACACATGTAACTATAAATACATTTGTCAGAATAGCAAGAGAAGGGATCTAAAAGATAAAACACATTGGGCTGGATATTCAAAAGGGTTGCGCCAGCGCAAGTCCGAAATTGCGCCATTCTGCGATATTCATCAGGAGGCAGTTGTGCCCCCCCAAGTCATGCTGAGCAACAGCGCAATGCTAATGAAGGCATGCTCAACCAGAGAGGGAGGAACCATGCATAAACTGCACAGCCCGATATTCAGCCTGGCCGTGCAGAGTTGTGCAGGCGCAACCCCCTACCTGCGCCTGCACAACTTTGAGCCAGAAAAAGGATTACGGTGAGGGCCACCCACGGGTGAGCTGCCGCGTGCGGGCGCAACACAGCAGCTGCCACCTGTGGGTGGCCCCCTCCACTGTTCCGTGCCCCCCCTGCAGCCCGATCGCGGGCATATGTAACCCCCCATGGCCCGATCGCGGGCAGAACACACTCCCTCCACACCCCGTAGCCGATTGCGGGCAGAACACACTCCCCACCCCACTAGCCGATCGCGGGCAGATCTCATTCCCCGACTGGCCCGATCGCGGGCAGCGTCAATGACCCCCGACTGGCCTGATCGCGGGCAGAGCGTAAATGAACCCCGACTGGCCCGATCGCGGCAGAGCGAGTTCAACCCCCAAGACCAATATCCCTGGTGGTCCAGTGGACCGTGAAGCGATCGCGGGCATAAGGTCAACCCCAAAGTCCAGTTTCCCTGGTGATCAAATGGCCCCCACCCCACCCACCCGGGCCCCACCACCCTGCTCCCCCGTCAGCCGGCAGCACCCACCACCGCCTCGCCCGCCCGACTGACAGCTCGGTTGAGGCTGCCGCCCATTGGTTCAGAGCAAGAGCCAATGCGATCAGGCTGCACGAAGCGTCGATCGGCTGCTGCCTGACGCCGGTGCCAGGCGCAGAGTCGTCGAGGATCAACTCACCACCATGCTAATGGCTGCAAATGGGAACAGTATTGGATACAAATGGCCCCTATAGCCTGCATAAATTATGGCCCGGTTGCATGTCACCTTTTGAATGATTGGAAATTTGCGCAATGGAACTTGCCCCACCGCATCTGAATGCTCCTCTGACCACTGCGGTGGCGCCAGTTCCACTGCGCCATGCACAGTGGCTGTGGCTGGGGCGATATTCAAAGGTTGCTCAATAGAGCAACTCCATTGAATATCGCCCCAGCCACACCCTGCGCAACTTTTTTGAGCAGCGCAAGGGCTTGCGCCACAGAATGGCGTAGTTTGAATATCCAGCCCATTGAGTATAAACAGAAAGGATGAGGGAATGGTCAAGGGCAGTTGCAGAAAGGATGACAAAAATCAGAAAGAATAGTTTTTAGGGAGGATGGAGAAGAGGCAGAATGAATAGAAAGGAAAAGGGAGGACCAGAGTTTAAGAAAGCGGTAAGAGAAAGCAGATTGGCCAACGACAGACTTTCTAGAAGGAGTAGTGAAACAGTGAAAGTGTTATTGCAGGGAGGGGAGAGAAAGGAAATGAGATAGGGAAGGAGGCAAATGCCCCCAGTAACAGAAAATGATAGAGATAAATACAGAACATTAATTAAATACAGACTGCATAGTGTCTAAATATTATATATATGTATTTAACTTTATTTGTTTCCATTAGGTATAAAACTAATAACCATTCTCTTCATACATGGCAATAAAGCAGGGATACAATGTACTATTGCATTCTAGTAACAGTTGATATATATAATGTAGTGTCCATGTAATACTGTACAGTAGGAGTTGGGGGTATAACTAATATTCCATTAAGCTACTAGCTAATTTAGTGGCTGTAGGTATTCAGTTAGATAGAACATTTAGGGAGTGGGTTATACACACAATCCTGAGACTGCTGTTTAAACCTGGTATTCGTGAGGGAGAATAACAAGGGATAATCAACCCATGATTTAAGCATGTCCTACAGCCTGAGTAAATGTTAAACAGTGAACTCTAACAAACAGTTGACCAATAAATAGTACCTGTGTGATTTGTTAATAAGGCATTACACTAGAAAGATACAATTAAGTTACTCTCATTGAGTCTGATGGTTTATCTAAACTCTCCTGCATAGTGTGCAGGGCTGAGAAGCTGTGGGGTTTATGAAATGGCGGGCTAATAGCCACAACCATGTAGCCACATTTTCAAGTTGTGAAACATAAATATAATACTTCTACTCCATTACATTATACCAGCCTCCCCACACACACATTTTTGCTAAAATAATCACACCATTCTGCTTTACAGAGGGGTAAAATTAAACATTTAAAACATGGTAAAAATAGTTCAGGCTGCAGTCCGACTGAGAAGACAAAAGGCTGTTAATATGTTTCATTCCTCTTCTGGGTCCTATTGTAGAGCCTCCCGCCTTGCTAAGCGGGCTGCACATTCTAGCTGTGTCTTCTCCATCCACTGATCTGCATCCTGCGGGTCAGTGAACTGCCATGTTTTGCCTCAGACAATACCAAGCCTGGCTGGAAGCACAAAAGAATAAATTATCCTGAGAGCCTGGAGACACTGGTGAAAGGTCTTACAGCTTTTCCTCTGGACCGTGGTCTGAAATGAAAGTTCCAGATAGAGTTTAACATCCATTTTATTGATTTCAGGTGGGTACACCGCACATGCTGGTGTTATAACCAAGTCCCGTACCTCAGATCCAGCTGTTTTCAGCAATAGGGTATGGGACTGTGTTGGAGTCACCGGACAAGTCCTGGGGTTGACATGGTATGATTTCTTAAGCAGTGTCCAGTCGAACCCTTCTAGCACCATTATTGTGTGCTGTAACCATTATTTTAAGTAGTCCAACAAACTGGTCGCTTTGGTGCCCTCTGGGACACCGACGATGCAGAGGTTGCTAGCTCTTATTTCATTTTCAAGGACTCCCAGCCGACCTGTTAGTTGCCCCATTCTCCTTGATAAGCATGGTTACAGCCGTGAGAGATGATGTGGTCCTTTTATCTGCATCAGCACCTGTTTTGGTAAGTTCCTTGATCGGAACTTCTGCAGAGGCTTTTCTGTTTTGAGTCTACGGCCCGCATGGACTCAAGCATCATCTACCAGGAGGGCTCTGAGGTCACAAACGGGTAGCTGGCTCCAGCGTTGCCCGAAGACTCAGTGGCCTTGTTAGGTGCAGGCAGCTGTCCTTTCATCGATCGTGCTTGTTCTGATTTTGGCCAGGCCATTTCAAAACTGGTATGAATCGGTTCAGCAGGACTTTGTACAGTAGCTCTTTATGCTGGTTTGGAAGACAAAAGTACGTTTTTGACAATTATGTTTCTGAAAAAAAGCAGTCAGAGTTGAGAGCACTCATTCAGGTTTGTTCCTGCCTGGAAGATGGCTCTCTAGTGCCCCCCTTAAATATTATTATATTTTTAAATGTTTACCTGGGTATTGGAAAATCATTTTGCAGCAAAGATTACCTGGTTAGAGAAGTGGAAATTAGAGAAACACTAGGCAACTGTGACTATAAAATTGTCATATTTACAACTGGAAGGGATGGGGAAAACTTAAGTGATTGCCATATAAGATGAGGGAGCTCACAGGAGTACCTTGAATAAACAAGCTGACTAGCATTAGCTTTCTGCAGCAATGGGACACCCTTAAAAATACATGGACTGCTTAAAGCAATACTGTGTCCCTCAGAGATGAAAACACGATAATAAAAGATGCAGCCAATGTATATGATAAATTAATTCCTTTAAACAATAAAAGAGGAAAAAAAGGATCCTGAAAGAGTGGATTGCAGAAAACTGACAAAAATCAACAGAACTGCAGAGACAGACTTGGAAAGCATATGATAAAAAATCAGACGGGGGGGAAAAAACACCAGTAGAGGAAAAGATGGACTTGAGGCCAAATACAGTGACACAAAATGTTCCGATTCAAAAATGAGAATAGATAAAAACACGAAGAACTATCTGCCACAAAAGAATCAGGAAAAAAGATGACATAATTCAGAATGATGGATTAATGACAGAATGGCTAAATAAGTAGTTTGCATCAGTATTCACAGAGGAAAGGGGTGGAGTGGTATCAACTGGGGAAATGTCATTCAAGTGGAGTAGAAGGATACACTACAGGACATAAATGTAACACATGAAGAGGTTGAGAAAATGCTAAAGAGGGTAAATGTGAACAAGTCAATGGGACCTGACAACAATCCTGAAGGAGCTGGCTAAGGAATAGTTCATACCACTGGCAGTTATATTCTAGTGTATCAGAACTATGTACGTTCCTGATGACTGGAGGGTCCCCCATGAGATGTGATGACAATATTCACAAAATGCTGCAGGGCAGAACCAGGGAAATGTAGGCCAGTCAGCTTGACATCAGTACCAGGAAGCTGCTGGAAACATAAGAAACAAAATTGTTGAACACTTGGAGAGAAAGAACTTGGACATCGTAGCTCAGTGCAAATTCCTTTTAGAGTAAATCTTGCCAAACAAACCTCATTGTATATTTTTAAAATTGTTGCCATGGAACAAGATATTGGAAGTCCTGTAAATGTGGTATAGCTGGATTTCAGTAAAGCATTTCATACTTCGGAGGCAAGTTCTTAAACTAGAGAACCTAGGCACAACTGCGAGTGTGACGAAATGGGTTCGGAAGGAATTACAGGACAACAAGCAGAGTCATAATTAATTATAACCTATCAACATAAAGAAGTGACCAGTGAGATTCACAGGGGGTCCACTTTGTTTTCCAGCATTGTTTAATATATTTATTTATTCATTGCAAACAACTGTGTTAATGCACCCTGTAGGGTTCAACTTAATGGTACAAAAGTAGGGAAATATGGCTTTGGGGTTTCCTATCCTACCCCCAAATAAAAACGGCAAAAGAAAAAAACATTAGGATTTTGGGTCTACAGAGTTTTGGCAAATCAGTCATTGGGTCTTCCTTGGGGATTTCATCCCTAATGCCCACCCTGTTCCATGTGCAAACAACGTCATATGTGATCTCTGTTCTTCATATAGGGTCCTCAGAACATCACATCAGTACTACTGCATTTGTGTCATCTAGAAACAGGGTGTGTTGCTTGTCTTACCTGATGATGGATGTCTTTGGTTGCTTGTGTGATCTTGTCCTTTTGCTGCTTGGGGGGGGGTGGGGAGTTACGGTTGGAAACCCTAATGCCATATTTCTTTACTTTTGCAGCATTAAGTTTAACCCTGACTGGTGCATTAATGCAATTTTTTGCAATTCATTTCTTTCTTTTTGAAATAGTGGAATGGTATTTTCTAGGGACATGGATATGTTGTTCATCCACACTCATTGGCAGGTATCCTTGCCGCTTTAAATCTTGCCGGAAGGTCTTCAAGCTTGCTCCTCCCACCCACCCGGGTGGTATAACTCTCGGCTCCGCCCCATGACGCCAGATCTTCCTTACCGCTTGGAAGCTCAGGTTCCCTCCTTAACGCTCTGCGTTTGTGACTAGTTCCTATTTCTCCGTTTGGTTTAAAAATAAAATTTTGCAAAAGACTTCAGTCTTCTATCCCTCAGCAGCTGCGATGGACCGTCGACTCCCGGTTTCGGAGATGCCCATCGGGTAGAAGATCTCGGACGGATCCACACTCCACGTGTGTTACTGCTTAGGCCTTGAGCCGACCCGCGGGCTTGCGACCTGTGCTCATCTTTCTCGGCCTCGCCGCCGAAGACCGTGCTGCCCGATTGCAACTGGGCCGTCCCGAGAAGCGTTTCCCTCCGGTGAAGTCCAAGGAGGCCCGGTTGGCGGTGTCCGCGGCGGCGGGCTCGGCGGATCAGCTCGAGCGGATGGTCGCCCTCGAAGAGGAGGCGGCGCGGGCCGTATCTTCCTCGGCCGCGGCATTTATCCCGCTCTCTCTGGGTTCTTCCTACACGGCTTCTTTTAAGGAGCTTTGTCTGTCCCTCTCCACTAAAGGAGAAGGGCCTGCGTCTGCTGGACCTTATTCTCGGTCCAAAAAGAGGGACAGGGTAAGTCCCTCCGTCGACGCTCTTGGGAGCGGGAAAGGTCCCTCTCCCCGGGCCGTCGACCGTCGGCTTCGGTCGACCGCTCGGCTTCGGCCACTGGCCTCACGGTGTCCCCGTCAGGTCAGTTGACCGAGACTCCCACCGATGAAGTCGAGATTTTTCTCGACCCATTGGACGGGCTGTCGCCTTTAGCAGCCGAGATTCCCCTCTCCCCGGTTCCCCCGGGAGGAGTTGAGGATCCCGTGGGCTCGCCTGTGCCTCCGGTTCCGGAGCCCTCGGATGGACCATCCGAGCCGAAGGGAGTGCCGGTTCCGGCCGACACCTCCCCGCACCGACCTCGGAAATTCCGGGACTCTCGGTCTCGGACCTCTTCGCGGTCCAGCCGATCCCACCGTCATAGCGGTCTCGGTCCCGGCACCACGGTAGCCGGCGTCGCCGCTCGTCCTCGTCCTCCTCCTCGGATGAGGGAGGCTTCGGCGTAAATACGTCGACGATGCGAGAGACCTTATGTTGCAACAGCTCCTCCTGGCGGGGAATAAGCCGACTCCGTCCGCCTTCCCGGCCATTAAGTGGCTGTCACCGAACGGCCGACACAACCCTCGACTTATCCGAGGACCTATACCCAGGCGGTTGTTGGCCAAAACCAGCTGCTCCACGATTCCGGTGGAACCTCCGCCTCCACAGCCACCAATTGGGGCTCCGACCAAGATTCTCGGTCGGCTAAGGGTCTACCCATCGGCTGTCAGTTACCCTCACTCCCGACCGACCTCGGCAGGTGAAGGGTGGCTCAGGCCAGAGGCAGCTCTTGAGGACTCTTCCGAGTCCGAAGATGATTCCTCCTTTTCTCCAAGCGACTGGACTTGGAGTCTTCAGGAGGTCAGTCTATGGCGATAGCCCGTCGTCCTTCCTAGGACTGCTTGGCTCATCTCGGAGTCTACCGGGATGGAGCTGAACCCATTCCAAGCGGGCCAGGTGTCCCTCACGGAGATTCTGGACCGAGGGATTCTCCGGCGGAGGCCTTTCCGGTGGCCGAGGCCATAGTGGGTCGGCACTGGAACTTTGGCAGCGCCCTGCTTCCTGCCCTGCGCCTTGACCAGGATGGCCAGGAAGTATCTCGGTCCCTACCGGTTCCTTGTCCGGTTTTGGAACACCCCTCTGCTGAGGGGTTGATTACCGTAGCGTTTTCGAGCGCCCGTGGCGCCAGGGATGTGGACAAACCTCCTGACAAGGGTCCAAGAAATTGGACTATGTCGGGCGAAAAGTCTCGCTCGTCCTCTCTTGGCCTCGTCAGGCCAGTTCGGCCGTCCTCATGGCACATTTTTCTCATGCCCTGTTGGGCTCCCTGGATGGGTCATCCTCATCTTCCGCCGATCTGCAGACTACGGTTAAGCAGGTGCGGGACCAGGGCAGTGGCCAAACAGCAGCTCCAGACTGCTTTGGATATGGGGACTCATGTGCCAGATCGGTGGCGGCCGCGGTGGCTATCGTCGCGTGGCTTGGCTGAGGATATCCACCTTTACCGGATACCCAGCACAAGTTGGCGGATGTTCCCTTTTGGGGACTGACCTCTTGACCCTGGGGTGGAAGGTCACCTGCAGAGGATCGAGAAGTCCAATGCCACCTTGGACTCGGTCTCTTCCGCTCAGAAGGACAAGGCCGCAAACCACAGCCTAAGCCCTTTCGTCCTTCTGTGCCCCAGGCCTCGGCCCAGCAACGTCAGGGCCAGCAGGCTCGACCTTGGCATCCCAAACCCAAGCCCGGCTTCCTCTAACAGGAGGCAGGAGGAAAGGGCCCAGGAGGTCCCTCGGCGGTCCTCCTCCAAGCCTGCCCAGTGGCGGGCTGAGGGTGTCGCCCCATCCCGTCACCTTACCCTGGGTCCCCGTGGGGACGGCTCCGCACTTCGTTCTGCCTGGTCCGCTGTTACCACGGACAGGTGGGTCTTGAGGTGGTGGGAAGAGGCCTGCCTCTGGAATTCGAGCAGCACCACCCTTCAGAGCCGCCGCCCCTCGAAACCGGGATCCCCAGCCTCACTGGCGGCTGCGTCGAGCCGACATCGCTCTCCTCCTCCAGAAGGAGGTGGTAAGAGAGGTGGTGGACCCTCCTTCAGACCCAGGGTTTGTGTCCAGGTACTTCCTGGTTCCGAAGCAGGACGGGGCTGGCGCCCCATTCTAAACCTACCGACCTAAACAAGTTCCTAAGGTCTCGAACCTTCAGGATGGTCACTCTGGCTCAGATAATACCATCCTTGGAGCAGGCGTGTGGTTCTGCTCTCTGGACTTGCAGGGCCGCGTTTTCACGTCCCTATCCGTCCGTCTCACCAGAATTCCTTCAGCTTCCGGCGGAAGGATCCCTCTTGATTCCAAGCCATGCCCTTGGCTTGTCTCCAGCTCCCAGGGTCTTCACCAAATGCATGGCAGTGGTGACAGCATTCCCTCTTGGCGCCGAGGGTCGGGTGTACCTTACCTGGACGACTGGCTGATAGCAGCTCCCTCCAGGAAGGAGGCGGAGTGGTCAGAGATCTGGCCCTCCAGGTCTGCTCTCAACTGGGCCTCCTTATCAACGAGGCCAAGTCAGAACTCGAGCGAAGCAGGTGATTCTATTCATCGGGCGCAGCTCGACTCTCTGAGCCAGGCGCGGCTCCGGCGGACAGGGCGAGGTTCTTTCCTCCTTTGCCCGATCATTTCTGGTTGGGCAATTGCCTGCCGGGACTTCCTCGCCTCCTGGGTCTCATGGCGGCCTGCACCAGCGTGGTCCATTGGGCCCGCTGGAACATCGTCCTTCAGTGGGACTGGCCAGCCAGTGGTCACAACGCTGCGATCCCTTGGACCAGCTTGTGTCGGTGACACGGGGGATGTGGAACGCTCTCCAGTGGTGGACCGTTCCAGATCATTTGCAGGAGGGCATCCCGTTCGTCCGCCCCGAGCCGACGGTCTCTCTATCGACCGATGCCTCTCTGATGGGTTGGGGTGCCCATCTGGGGGAACACCGGGCTCATGGCCTCTGGTCCCCGCGGGAGTCCCGATGCCACATCAACCTGCTGGAGCTCCGAGCGGTCCGCCTAGCTCTCACCGCCTTTGCTCCGTTCCTCCGGGGTCAAGTGGTCCGAGTCCAGACGGACAATACCACGACCATGTACTATCTGAACCGCCAGGGCGGGGCCGCTCCATGCTTCTATGCAAGGACTCTCCGCATTTGGTCACTCGTCGCAGCCTGGAGGCGGATCTCCTAGCCATTCACGTGGCAGGAGCCTCCAACACCCTGGCCGTGCCCTGAGCGGATAGGGGCTGCATCCCACAGTGGTCTCTCCTGCGGAGGTAGTACAGCATCTGTTCTCCCTTTGGGGCACACCTCAGGTGGACCTGTTTGCCTCCATGGAAGCAGCTGAGTCTGTTCCATGCCCGCCCCTCAGCAGGGCTCGCTGCAGGGGATGCCTTCTCGAGGCAATGGACCCCGGGCCTCTTTCGCTTTCCCCATTTCCTTGATCCACAAGGTGCTTCTCAAGCGAGGAGGACAAGGCGCAGGTGATTCTGATAGCCCCAGACTGGCCTCGCCAGTTCTGGTACCCAGATCTCCTCAGTCTCAGCTCCAGGACCCGCGGCAGCTTCCAGCTCGCCCGGACCTGCTCTCAGTCAATCAGGGAAGGTGTTCCATCCGGACCTTCAATCCCTGCACCTGACGCCTGGTTCCTGGCGGCTAGAGTTCCAGGCCTTGGGTCTTCCGGCGAGGTCCTCAATGTAGTTAGGCGTCCCGTGAGTCGACCAAAATGCTATGCCTTCAAATGGAAAAGGTTTTCCATTTGGTGTCAGAGCAAGGCTTGGACCCTTCCTCCTGTTCCTTGGCAAGCATCTTGGACTATTTATGGTCCCTTTCTAGTCAAGGGCTTGGGTCGGCGACCTAAGGGTGCACCTGGCAGCCATCTCTGCTCGGTAGCGGGCCGGGGAAGCGGTCAGTGCGCCGAGGAGGAAGGTGGTCTGGCGCTTTTCAAGGCCTTGATCACATTTCCCTCCAGTCAGGGAACCCCACCTCCGTGGGATCTACTGCTGGTACTGGCAAGCTCATGGGCAAGCCATTCGAACCTATGCACAGGTGTCTCTCTCACCTGTTGTGGAAGACCGCCTTCTTGGTGGCTATCCGTCAGCCAGAAGGATGGGAGAGCTCCAGGCGCTTTCCATCGAGTCTCCTTACCTGGTCTTCCACAGGGACAAGGTTGTCCTCTTCCCACAAAATTCCTTCCGAAGGTGGTGCTCGAGTTTCACCTTAACCAGGTGTTGACTCTGCGGTGTTCTACCCAATCACCTCGGGCCGAATATAGGCTCCATACTCTGGACCTAGAGGGCGGCTTTATTATAAGGGCGCCTGGCTGAAATTCGAGGAGAGGTTCGCCAGCTGTTTGTCACCCACGCTGAAGCCGCATCTGGCAGACCTGCAGCCAAGCGGACGATAAGCAGGTGGGTAACCTCCTGCATAGATCTCTGCTATAAGTTGGCGGGCATGGAGCCTCCCAGAGGATAAGAGCTCATTCCACCCGCCATACCGCTGCATCAGTGGCTGCTTCCAGGGACATTCCTATCCAGAAAATCTGCCGGGCTGCTACCTGGAAGTCAGCAAACACCTTCATTACCCATTACCACATCGACCTCGAGTCACCCCGGGATGCTGGTTTTGGGGCCTCGGTTCTCAGTCTCTCTTTCCCAAGTAAGTATTAGGTGTCGTCTTGCCTCCCTCCTCCCGGAGAACTGCTAGGAGTCTGCCAATGAGTGTGGATGAACAACATATCCATGTCCTAGAAATACAGGTTACTCACCTGTAACAGGAGTTCTAGGAATGGTATATATTGTTCATCCACAATACCAACCTCGGCCAGCGCACAGCCCTGAGAACTTCAGCGGGCCAGATCTGGCGCCATGGGGCGAGCGAGTTATACCACCCGGGTGGGTGGGAGGAGCAAGCTTGAAGACCTTCCGGCAAGATTTAAAGCGGCAAGGATACTGCCAATGAGTGTGGATGAACAACATATACCATTCCTAGAACTCCTGTTACAGGTGAGTAACCTGTATTTCATTGACACAAGTCTCTTCAGTAATAGATGCAGATGCACAGGGCCCTCTGCATCCTTCATCAAGGGAAGAGTCTGTATGCAAGCTGAAGTGTCCATCTGCCTGCCTGCTATAACTGCAAAGAATCTGGGGGGCTGTCTGGGGGATCTGCAGAACCACAGGGCCCTCAGGCCCTTGTGGTTCCATATATCTACAAATTCTGATGTGCAGGACCCAAACTCATTCTGGCTGCGGAAGAGCAGGACTTTTTGGGCCCTGTGCTTCTATGTAGCTATGGGTGCAGGGCCTTTACACAGGTAGAACAGAAGACTTATCTTCAGTATATGGTTAATTGAGATGTGTAAATGAAGGCTGAGATTCGAAATGGGAGCTACAGAACAAAGGGGACTTTTGTTGGGGGACAAGAGAATATTTTTGCTTGCCAGCAGTGACTGCACTCACTCACTGAGCACTACTGTTGGTTCGAACAGAAAATTTTTGGTTTGAGAACCCTAATGGATGTCATTGTGACAGTATATAGTGGACGGTCCCCACACCTGTCCTCCAGTTCTTTCCCGCCATCGACCTGTGCACGTCAGACCTCACGGAGAATACTGCTTCAGTCGACCACCATTTTCGAAGGAGTATTTCATTGTTTTTCTTTCTTCTTCATAGTTCAGAAAATAACTTTTTTCGTGCATATCTTCTTCGACGCTTTCTGAGTCGCATAAGAACAAGTGCGATTCCTGCGGAACTCAGCTCCCTCACAAGGACAGCAATTCTCTTTGCCTCTTCTGCCTGGGACCAGAGCACAAGACCGAGGACTGTGAGGCCTGTCAGAGCTTCAACCAGGCCACACGGAAATGCCGCCAACAGGCCCTGGAAGCCCACATTTTGAAACTCGAGATGGCTTCCATGGAGAAGGAGCTGCAGAAGCTGCGGGATTCGTCCTCCTCCTCCCCAAAGGGGGGAGGGGGTTCTTCCGACTCCCAGAAGGAGAAGCACCGGGACCACAATTGGTGGTCTTCCCGCTTGTGCCATCATTTGGGGTCTACGGGCGACAAGCGGCCTCCCATGGGTGTGGATACCGCTCCTCCAGTCAAGCCTGCTGCTCCTTGTGAGGAGCAGCCCTCGGCCCCCCTACCTGAGCTGGTGACAATTCAGGTAGGCGCCTCTGATCTTTTGGAGAGCTCTGCTATTCTTAGGCCCCTCAAAACCCTGGGGCCTAAGCCTAGTGGTGCGGCTGGTAAGTCACACATTGGCTCCTCTGACGAGTGCCCAGCCCAGACTGGTAAGTGGGATGCCAGCTCCATGATGACAGTACAGCTGCTGTGCTTCTGTTGGGCTCTGATAACAGGTCTGACTGTGATCCTTTGGATCAGTGCACACTGCTGCTTCGGGCGCAGCCCTCCCCTGAGGGTGCGCCCTCTTGGGAGCCTCCTTCGCCGCTTCCACCATTGATGCCTCCTGGCTCCCCTGCACATTTGGAGCCAGAGGAGGATTTGCTTCCTCCCAACACAACCCCATTGCCAGATCCGGAACACCCGAGGCCGGACCTCCCTCGGGAGCTGACATTTCCTTCACCACAGGCACCCCCATCTGGGCCAGCGCTGCCTCCCCAGACTCCAGTGGGACCCTCGGCCTTTGGGACCAATGCTGGAACTTCCTCTGGTCGTTCCAATGCCAGACCTGGTGATGCTGGGCCCTTCGGCACCTCTCCATCCGGGCCCCCATCAGGTTCATCAGCCCCTCCTTCTGGGCCTAGACTTGGCCACCCACCATCAGGACCCCCAATAGGACCTTTGGCTCCTCTGTCGGGTCCCACGCCAGGTTATCCTCCATCAGGGCCTCCTGTAGGTCGATCAGCTCCGCCGGCAGGCCTTTCGCCGGGCATTCCGACACCAGGCTTCCCTGTGCCTCACTACCCTTTCCACAGGGTACATGCCACCAGGGTATCACACGCCTGGGTACCCCACGCCGAGCTATTCACCCTATGGGATGTTGGGCTATCACTACTTGATGGGCTACATGACACCAGGGCTTTCCTTTCAAGGCTACTCACCAGTCTTATTAGCCTCCTCCCCTCCACTGCCTCAGCCTCAGGTGGACTTTAAGGAGGCCTTACAGTCTTGGTAGTCAGTCACCAAGACTCAACTGGTCTCTGAGCTGGACAGGCGGCAACTGGTTGTAACCTCTACACCGGTCTGCTTAGATCCCACACCGGGGTCCCTCTCACCAGTAGAGTCTCACCCCTCTACCTCAGTACAGACCTCACATCCTACTATGGCAGCAGGTGCTGGCAGGGACACGGCGATCTCCCTTCGGGAGATCCTGCTCCCATGGGCTTTGTCTCCGGATAGAAGTCCATTGTTGACCTCGGGCTCAGACTCCGCCGACTCTTCTGCCTCAGGCTTTGAGACCCCCACTCCAGAGGATCCCAAGCCCAAAGACTCTTCCAAGTCTCCTATGGAGGACCCATCCTTCACAGAGATCCTCCGGCAGATACAAGAGGCAGATGGGTGGAAGACGGAGGACCAGGATCCCCAACGTGAGAGGCTGGCAGAACACCTAGACATGGCTGAAATGTCCCCTCTGCTCATCCCTCTGTGGATTGGACCACATGAAGCCCTGGCTGCCACAGTCTGACAACAACCCTCGTCGGTGGCCGCAGTCGCCAAAAAAGTGGATAGACTCTATCAGAGAGGAAAGATCATACAGACGAACATATGAAGAAGGCAATTTGGTCTATCAAGTCCGCTCGTATTGCAGGGTCCACAGCTTGAGCTACTGTCCCTGCCCTCCCCCTCCCAACTCCTCCCATTCTTCCTACCCATGATCCTTACTTCCCCCATGCCTATTCCAGCCTTTCTTAAAGCTGCTCACTGTCTTCATTGAGATGACCTCTTCCGGCAGCACATTCCAAGTGTCCACCACCCTCTCTGTGAAGAAGTGCTTCCTGACCTTCCTCCTAAACCTCCCACCTCCAGATTAAGACTATGCCACCTCATGTTATGGTTGCCACTCAGCTTAAAGAGACTCTCCTTATCAATCTTATTTATCCCTTTCAAGTACGTGAAGGTCCCAATCATGTGCCCTCTCTCTCTCCTGTCTTCCAGGGAGTACATGTTCAGTGCTGTCAACCCCTCCTCGTATGCCATACCCTGCTGACCCGCTGTATCTTTGTAGCCCTCCTCTGGACGTTCTTCAGCAGGTTAATGTCCTTTTTGAGATGTAGGTACCAGTACTGAACTCCGTACTCTAGATGCGGCTTTACCAGTGACCTGTACTCACCCCAAAGCGGACTTGGTGGTCATTCACGACATTAGTTGTCACCACCTCCGCGGACCTGGCAGGGCTGTGACCCCCGAAGGGTACATTCTCTGGCACATCATGGCCTTGCCGGGTCCCGATATTTTCCTCTGTTTTTTCTCCCCCGCACCCATGCCAATGCAATGGGTGCAGCAGCTGTCTCCACCTCCATAGAGGCAGCCAAGCACCCTGGGCATGGGCGAACCCCTCTTGTTGTGCTGATGCACGCAGCACGAACCCATCTCCCTGAGGAAGGACAGCAGTCCTCTAGACACTCAATCCTTGCCTCCTCTGGCCGACCCCGAATGACCCGAGTCCATTCCTGAACCCCAGTCATCGGCATGGCGTGAGGTGTGGTGTCCGGCGCCTCAGCCCTCAGTGGCACTGGGCTGGCAGACTTAGTGGTCATTAATGCAGCCCATGACCGGACAGCCAAGCCTAAGCACATCAGCACTTCTCCAGATAAGGAGTTAAGGCAAATAGACCAGTTTGGATGCAAGGTGTATTTCTTCTCCACTCTGGCTCTTAGAGCATTGAATTATCTGGCACACATGGTGGTGTTCCAGAAATCCATTTTGGGACAATTGAAATTGGAATTTGAGGCACTGCCCGATTCTGAGGTTAAAACCAAAATCTCTGACAGTCAGGATGGAAGAAATCTCCTGCCGTCACTCCCTCAGAGTGACTTATGATGCTGTCGATGCCGATACTCCTGGCTGCGGGTATCCAGTCTGGCCCCTGATGTCCAGTCGGCCATCCAGGATGCCCCTTTCAAAGGACCTGTCCTTTTCGGTGGTGATGTCAAGGACATAATCATGGAGCTCCAGGACAGTGGCAAGGCACTGCACTCCGTGCAGTCCATGTACCACTCTAACACTAAGCCAAAACAGCCATTTCATCGCCAACAATGGCGTCAGAATAGACAACAGCCAGCCCGATGACCGAACAAATGTCGGGCCCAGTTGATAGGACCAACCCCTCCAGCCAAGTCCCAGAGGGCTGCCGGGACGGCTCTCCCCCTTCCCCGCTCCACCTCCTGACTTGTGGCAGAGCCCCCAGCCCCTGCCACCGGCTCAGGAGAAACCAGTAGGGGGCAGATTCGCCAACCACCTGGCTGGGTGGGAGGCGATCACAACAGACTCGTGGGTCCTTAAGCTTGTTGCTCAAGTCACACCATCGAATTCACAGAGAGCCCTCCAACAAACCCTCCACGTCTCTCTCACTACCCAAAAGACCACATGCCGCTTGTAAGGGAAGAGATTCAGGCTCTTCTGACAAAATCAGCCATAGAGCCTGTTCCTTGGACCCAGGAAGGAAAGAGATATTACTCCCACTTCTTCCTGGTCCCCAAAAAGACGAGGGATCTCCATCCGATTCCAGACCTCAGCACGCTGAATGTAGAGGTTTCGCATGCTGACCCTACCAGGTCTCCTGCCCCTTCTGCAGCAGGGTCATTGGCTTTGTGCCCTGGATATACAAGATGCTTGCCTGCATAGTCCCATTTTTTCCTTCCATCGCTGCTTCCTGCATTTTGTTTTCCAGGGGGAACACTCCCAATTCAAAGCGCTTCCTTTTGGCCTTTCATTGGCACCCAGGGTGTCTACCAAGTGCCTAGCGGTGGTGGCAGCGGCTTTACGCCACCAGGAGATCTGTGTTTTCCCATACCTCGATGACTGGCTTCTGTCAGCTTCTTCAAGGGTTGGCCTAGTGGCCTAGCTGCATTCTACCTTGAAGCTGTGCAAGCAAGTGGGTATCACGGAGGACTACCCCAAATCCCACCTTGCTCCTTCCCAGTGCCTCCAGTTTATTGGGGCGGTGCTGGATACGGCTCAGGGTCAGGCCTTCCCCCCCTTGGACTGGGCGGAAACCTTGCATCAGCAGGCCATTCAAGTGGCAGCCACCCAAAAGACATCAACCTGCTCAGTCCTATGCCTCTGGGACCGATGGCAGTGGCTATTCCCACTGTGCTACTTACTGGCCAGGCTCCACATGCGGATTATGCAGTGGCCCCTCAGGGTCCAGTGGGACCAGAAAACCGATGACCTGGATCACAGGATTCTGGTGTCCAGCCTATATGTCAGGACCTCCTCTGGTGGCAGGATTTATCCAACCTCACCAGAGGGTTTCCTTTTCAGACGCCCCCTCCCACACAGACCCTGACCACGGATGCCTCTAGTCAGGGCTGGGGTGCTCATTTGGGTGATCACAGGATAGAGGGATTCTAGTCCCAGCAGGAGCCAGCTCTGCACATCAATGTGCAAGAGATGCGGGCTGTACTTTACACTCTTCAAGCCCCTTCTCCTCCCCCAGACCTCTCCTGGTACAGACCGACAACATGTGTGTGGTCTGGTACCTGAACAAACAGGGAGGCACACAATGCGCATGTGGCATTGGGCGATACAGCACAGCCTGCAGCTCACCACAGTGCATGTGCCGGGTGTTCAGAATGTCCTGGCGGACACTCTCAGCCGCAGTCAGGCAAGGGCACATGAGTGAGAATTGAGGCAGTCAGTAGTCAAAGACATCTTCAATCGGTGGGAACACCCATATCGTGATCTGTTCGCCTCCCCCCACCCACTGCAAAACTACCCAGTTTCTGCTCACTCATTCCTGGGCTTGGTGTTTTCTGGCCAGACACACTGTCTCTCTGCTGGACAGGGAGGTTCTTGTACTCCTTCCCTCCCTTTCCACTGTTGCAGAGGGTACTTTTGAAACTACAACGGGAAGGGGTCTGCTTGATCCTTGTAGCCCCTTAGAGGCCTCGCCAGGTGTGGTTTCCTGTGCTCCCAGTAGTTGAGAGTGGAACCTCCGGTTCCCCTACCCCTCTGCCAGAACCTGCTGACTCAAGACCAGGGCAAGCTGGTTCATCTGGATCACAAGTCCCTTCACCTTCATGCATGGCACCTGCTGACATAGCAGCTGCACACTTTGGGGTCTCTTCCAGGGTGGCTCAAGTTCTTGTGGAGGCCATTAAGCCATCCTCAAGAACCACATGTGCCATGAAATGGAAGAGGTTCTCCATTTGGGCATCAGCCAAGGGTTGGAACCCTTTCTTATGCCCTGTTCCAGAGGTCATGGATTACCTGCTGTACCTCTCTGACCTTGGCATTAGTTACTGTTCTCTGAAGGTACGCTTGTCTGCCATTTCTGCCTACCACACCCCAGTGGATGGCAAAACCTTGTCTCAGCTGGAGGTTTCCAAAACCTTTCTGAAAGAAATTCTCCATCTGAAACCCCCGATTAGGAACCCTGTTCCTCCATGGGATTTAAATTTTATTCTTAAGAAGTTCTCTTTACCTCCCTTTGAACCAGCCGCAAGCTGCGACCTGCACTACCTCTCCTAGAAAGTGCTCTTTTTAATTGCCATTACTTCTGCTCGAAGGATTTCTGAGCTTCAGGCCCTGATGTGCAAGGAGCCTTATCTGATTTTCCACAGAGACAGGGTAGCTCTGCATACAAATCCTACATTTCTACCAAAGATGGTTTCTGAGTTTACTTTGAATCAGACTATACACTTGCCAGTGTACTACCCTGAGCATTCTAATCAAGGGGAGGCCATACTGTACCTACTTGATGTGCACAGAAGTTTGCGTTATTACACGAACCGGAGAAAGTCAGTTTGCAAAATGGATCAGCTTTTTGTCTCTTTGTGCTCAAAAGAGAGGGCATGTCCATTTCCAAACAACGTTTATCCAAATGGTTGGCCAACTGCATTGTGTTCTGTTATCAGATATCTAACAAACCCCTTCTGTGGGAAGTTAAAGGACTCTCAACTAGAGGCATGGCTGCATCTACTGCTTGTTTCAGGAATGTTTCTGCCACTGACATTTGTGCGGCAGCCACTTGGAGCTCTGTCCACACCTTTACCAAACACTACAGTCTGGCCATTGCCTCTAGGTGCAGGTCAGGCTTTGGACTAGCTGTCCTTCAGGGTCTCCTGTCCTAATTCTGTACCTACTGCAGACCTTCCCTGCCTCCCGTGCTTCAATCTTTGTCTGAATTACATTGCTTGGGACTTAGTCATAATGGTTAGTACCTACTGCAAGAAATCTCTCTAAGTAGAATAATACAGTTACGTAAGAACTTACTGTAGCAGTAGATCTTCGAGAGAGGCTTTTGCTGTAGGTACCTCTTTCCCTCCCACCTTCCCCCTGCTTCTGCAGCTACTTTGTTTCTAGCCTTTCTTTCGGCTCCAGAGCTCACTCCTTTCTCCTGTTGTAACTTCTTAGGTCTCCAGCGGGAGAACTGGGGGGCGGGTGTGGGGACCACCCACTATATAGTGTCACGCTGACATCCATCACATGATGTTGAGTGGGTGGTCCCCCACCAGGTACTGCTAGCTGAAGTTTTCCATGTAATCCTAGCGCCTGATTGCTCTAGCCCTAATGGTTCTTACCTACTGCAAGAGCCTCTCTCGAAGATCTGCTGTTACGGTAAGTTCTTATGTAACTGTACTTTCTCAGACTAAACATTTTTCAAGTTTGAACCAAAAAAAGTCTGACTAACCAAAAATCGGACAAGGACAATCCCAAAGTCTGAAATTGCAATTTCTGGCTTGTTTTGAAAAAAAAAAACCAAAAAACATCAGGATCTTCCTTAGGAAGTCCCATTTTGCAAGATTCATGTTTTTGGTTTTCTCGAAGTGTCCATTTATATGTGTTTTCATATTTTTGTGGTAACCGAGATGAAGAAACAAGATGGCAGCCGTCACAAACTGAAAAAAAAGAAATACATTTTGGTTTGTGAGGAGCATTTTTGATTCATGACACCTTAATGATGTGAACAAAAACAGTGTCACAAACCAAAAAGTTTTTTTTGTTCGCACCAGTTATCCAGAACCAAACTTTAAATCCTTATAACTGTGGAACTGTTTAATTGTTTCTTTTCACAAAACCTTCCAATGGCACTACCTTGATATAAACAGCTTCTACCCTGAAAATTTAATGGAGAAATTCAGTACCATAAAGGCTGTACTTAAATGCAAAAAAAAAAAAAAAATTATAAAACGCCATGTTAAGTATAGGAAGAAGGTGACCCTTTTACAAAATAAGGGGGTATCCAAATCTCAGAAACTGCACAAGGTGCCATCATGAAACTTTCCACATGATGAGACTGTGGTAGTGTGACTGCACATACAAATGTTTGGGCTATTCTGCTGAATGCCATCAAAGTTATTAGGGTGCAAAGTTAGGGGTTTAATATTGAGCACTGCACTCAACCTTAACTAATAAGTGATCTGGAGGTGAATACCACCAGCTGGATTGACAAGTTTGCAGATGACACCAAGATGGGAAGAATAGCTACATCAAAACAGGTGATAAAGTTTTATCAGCTACTAAATAACTTATCAAGAATGGCTTAAGAAATCACGTGTTAACCTGTCAAAATGTATGTGTTTTTTTTTTATCAGCTTTTTCTCCCACAACTCTACCAGCCCCCATCACCCGCCATCCCTGGGACTTACCTGCGCCTCGTGTGTACGCCCATGAATGACCCCCCATGGGAAGGGCCACTTGGGGCCTCCCCCCGTAATCCCCTGGCAGAGTTTGGTTAGTCAGTCGGTGAGGTGGAGAGCTCAGTCAGTGGTGTGGAGCTTGCGACAAACGGCAGAAGGCATCCTACATGGTGGAGAGTTTTTCTGGCCCGAGAGCGGGGCGTGCAGTGATGTCGAGAGACGCATGCGCCCGATATGCACTGCGCCAGTGGTTGCTAGTGCCAGCTGTCAGACACCTGGTTTCCACCAGGGGTTGGGCAAGTGCCGGAGCTCCGCACCCCTTGGAAGGAGAGCAGTCTATAGGATCCTCAGTCCCCGGTCAGTCCTCCGACACCCAGGCTCGCTTTCAAACCCAGGTCATCGGCATAGCGAGGAGTAGTGCTACCGCTGTGCCAGTAGACCTTCTAAAATGTATATGTTTTAATGTAGCTTGTATTATGGCCTTGTATAACTGTTGATTGTGCCTGTGTCACTCCTGAAAATAGGCCTTGGGCCTTATGTGCTTACCCAGCTAACAAAAATGTAAATAAAATAAATAAAATGCAGAAGGATCTGGATAGGTTTTGGAAATGGATGGAAACATGGCAGATGAACTTCAAAGCTGAGAAAGGTGATGCACTGGGGAAAGAAGAATGTGAAGGGAAGATACTACTTACATGGCATAGTGATTAATGAAACCATGAAGGAAAAAGCCCTAGGAATATTTTGGCAGCAGCTTGAAATGGGAGCAGTAGTGTAGGGCAGCAGCAAACAAGGCATACAAAATCATGGCATGTATCAAACAAAGTTTTGTAAGCAGATAGGTATAATACCCTTATACAGATCCTTAGGCCACATCTTGAGTACAATGTACATTTCTGGTACCCATATTTGATGAAAAAATTGACAAAATGGAAACATTATAGAGAAGTAACCAAAATGATTAAAAGTGTGGAAAACATGGGCTATGACAGAACAGGGATTGTTCTACATAGAACAGAGAACTCTTGGGGAGGCATGGTTACAGAATTCAAACATGTAAAAGGGATGATGTTACCAGATTGGGTGCAGTTCTTCAAGATGTACAAGGATAAAAGGACAACTGGACACTGTGTCATTAAAAGGAGGACATTTCATGGGCAGTATCAGGAAGGATGATTTCTGAGAATGAGTGTTGAACACTTGAAACAGATGGTCAGGGCATGTGGTACCAACTGATACTGCATTAACTCTGAAAGTCAGATTTAGCAAATATTTTTTTTTTTATTTAAATATTATTGACACAGTTGTATACAGTACCATGCAGTGGTACAGTATAATCAATTAGTAGGCTTACAAAACAGAGGTATTAAATATTAGTCATGTTTGTGAATTAGTAGTCTCTCGTATTTCGCTCACATTTGTGTCCAGTGTTCTTTTTACTCCTGAAGTTGCCCTTGACCGATCTTCCTCTGTTGTATTTTTCAGTCTTTAGGGGCTCATGCAACAGCCCTACCCCTTGGATAAATATTTTCTCATGCACTTGTTATAGCATGCCTAAATCCTCAAGCACTTATGCATTAGCTGATCTTGTACATGCTGGCATTTTACATGATGTATTACTCCTTAAAACCATTTACATACACCATGCTGTAATTTACCTCTGTTCCTATCCATGCAAGCATCACTCTTTGCCCTATTCTCAATTTTAACAGTACCTACCCAACTTGTCCCTCCAGTCCCATATGTTGGATTCCTGTAAGGCATGAGCTCATTTAGTACAGTGCAGTCAGCATTAAACTTTAAAATGAGCTAATTGATACCGAGTTGTTATTCTGTTCAATAAACCCATTTTCAATGAGCTGTTAACTCTAAATGTTGAAATTTTGTATCCGGTATATAATGATGTGCAAACCAGTTGTCAACTCTCTGATGTAATCATTAATATTAGCAACAGAGAAAACTGGTTGACAACTGATTAAACTTCACTTATTTATCAGACAACCTGCATTAAAAAAAAAACAGCTAACTGAAAATCAACTTGTATTTAAACTAGCTAACAACTCATTTCTGTTAATGTTTAATGCTGACTGTACTGTGTAGAGGCCTTTAAAGGGAAACATTCATGCAGTTAGCGTTTTCACAAGAAGATAACATTTTTTTTACATATACAGGCTTTCAGTAGTTATAGTTTATCTGGTTGATCTTGCCATGCCTCCTGCCAGCATTTGAATAAAGCACCTCTAGCGGCACATCCCACAAGCTTCCGAGCTTTTCCCCGCCACTGACTTCAGAGACAGGGAGCAGCCGCAGAGTATATATTGTAAGTAGTTATAGATGGAGCAGTTAAAATCTCCAGTTTACGATGTACTGGTCCCAGTGCTATACCAAGTCCAAGTATAGACTGGCAGTCGACTAAACATATTGAGCAAACATTTACTAATGTATAGAGAGTCACCACCCACTCTACTACCCAAGGTACCTCATGATTTCCTTGGTAAGCAAAAATCTGCCTAGGTTTACCTCAAAGGTTTGTACTTTCATATTTCCGTTCAGGTTGAATGTGTCAAGGGCCTCCAGCCTCTCCTTACAACTTTTGTCTTCCAGTTCCCTGATCATTTTGGTGGCCCAGTGTTGCACTCTCTCAATTGGCTCAATTAGCCTTTTTTATTGAGGAGCCCAGAACAGCAGGCAGTACCCCAAGTGGGGCGTGGCCAGGGCACTGTAAAGTAGCAGAATTATTTCCCCTGCTCTGCTGGCCATTCATTTTGGTGCATCACAGCATTCTTCCTGCTCTCCAGCCCATGAAGGGTGACCTAAATGCTTTAATGCTAAAGGCAGGAGCTACAAATGGTAAACTACAAAAAATAAATAATTACAGCTGAGCATTGGAATTCTGCATTGATTGATTTCTCAGCACTTCACTTTGCTCAGAGGCTTCACTGGGGAGACACCTCCACTAAATTGTATCCATCCTCAGGGGAGTCCACCACCCTGGCCTCCTAAGTCATGTTCAAAAAGATCTTGTTTTATTAAGGTCTGTTTAAAGTATACACAGTGAATACCATGAAAACCAATAAAATATTCCACTGTTTTGCCAAGAAACTACATTCCTTTAACTGTTTTATGTATTTATTTAAGGGCAAGATAGAAAATAATTGTAGACAGTTGTTAATAGTGTCTAATGTGAAATTTCTAATCAGTTAACCAAACATGCAGTAAAATAGCCCTCTCAAATTGAGGAGCAAAAATATAAAACAAAGATTCTACTGCAAACCAGAACAGGAAAAGCAGGAATCGGCAAATAAAGAGAATCACACTAATGTGCAAAGTGTTTCTCAAAATGAGAGGGAGCAACACTACTGAGTGAATTGAGTATGAAATAAATTTCTAGGAGCGTGGATATGTTGTTCATCCACACTGTCTGGCATTGTCCCTTTCCCCTTTAAATCTTGCCAGAAGTCTTCAAGCTGGCTCCTCCCACCCACGCGGGTGGTAAATACCTCGGCTCTGCCCCATGACGCCAGATCTTCCTTTCCGCTGGAAGATACAGGTTCCCTCATGCTACTTTGCAGTACCATAGGCCCTGGAATCAAATCGACGGTTTTCGCCGCACTTACTCACCTTAAAACTCGTAAGAGTTTACAATTCGAATCGAATGCTTCGGATATGGAGACAATCGTCCCCGGGTTTTCGCGGTGCCTTGCCCGGACAAAATGTTTCACACGATCCCCACCTCTCGTGCGTCTACATCCTGGCGCGTGCGCAATGCACCGGCTTGCACCATCTGTTCGGCCTTCCATCCCACGTTCTGGAGGACGCAGAGCACGCCTTAAGCTGGGGGGCGAACCATAATCCACCGGTGAAATCGGAGGGAGGCGGGTGAGGCGGTTTCCTTGGCTCAAGGATCACCTGAAGCAGCTCAAGCAGATGGCTGCCTTCGAAGAGGAAGCTGCCCAAGCTTCGGCCAACTGAAGCTTCTTTGTGCCGCTCAACTTGGGCTCCACCTTCACGAGATCCTTCTGGGAGTTGTGCCAGTCTCTCCCTACTAAGGGTGAGGCGCCTTCGGGCTCGCACTCCTCCCGATCCAAGACAAAGGACAAGGATCCAAAACCATCTTCTTCTACCCGAAGAGCGGCTCCCTGGAACAGAGGCGGTCCAACTCAGGAACAAGGGTCCCGACCACGGTCGAAATCGCTTCCTCAGCTGCCGGCTTTTCGGACCTTCCGTCAGGCTAGGGCACCGATGCCAAGGATACAGCAGAACTGGCCGAGATTTCTCTCGACCTGATCAAGTCGTTGTCGCCAACACCTGTTGACGACTCCTTGGAGAGGATTCCCATTCTGTCCTTCCCGATGGGAGACCGTCCTTGGGCATCCCGATCGAGGATAGGCGGAACCCCAGTTCTCACTGAATCCGACCTCCCCGACCGACATAACTGGCCTTGATCGGTCTCGATCGAGTAGGACCCCATCGGTCCGATGAACCGAAAAAGGGTCTACAAACACTGCGAAAGAGGCGCCGCCACGGTTCCTCATCCTCTTGGGGAGGAGACTTAGACAGAAGATCCATCGACGTTATGAGGACCTCATGTGGCAGCAACTTCTTTTAATGGGTCAAAAGCTGGCTGCTCCGGCTGTACCGGCCATTACTTGGCCCCAGCCTCTTCGGCCGACACCGACTCCCTCAGTTCCGAGGACTCCGGTTCTCCCTCCAGTGTGACCGGTGCGTATTTTGGCTCGGCCTGTTACGGGCTCCCCACCAATTTTGGTGGAACCACCACCAAAACAGCCTCAGGGAAGGGCTCCCTCTAAGGAGGACCGACCAACTCCGGGCCTGCCCCATAGGTTGTCCATTATGGTCACTCCTGATCGTCCAAGGCACATTGAGGGGGACTTGGGTGGGAGACCCTTGTATCCGGATTCCTCGGATTCGGATACTACTGGCCTTCACTCACATGATGAGCTGTCAGTGACAGGCCTGGAGGAAGGGCCTTCTTCCTTCCAGGGCATCCTTCGACTCATTTCGGAGTCCACATTTATGCCTCTGCAGCCCATTCAGAAGAAGGCGGAATATCCTCTCACGGATATTCTCAAGAGGGGGGATACCCCGACGGAGGCCTTCTCAGTGGCCGAAGCCATAGCTGGCCCGGCACTGGAACTTTGGCAGCGTCCAGCCTCTTGCCCGGCTCCCTCTGCCCGCATGGCCCGAAAGTACGCGGTGCCCATGGGGTCCTTGGCGCGCTTCACTGAGCATCCCTCGGCAGAAAGCCTTGTGACTGCCTCAGTGTTTAGGCGAATGGGCAGCTCTGTGGATACTGACCGCCCTTTGGACAAGGAGTCCAAAAATATGGACCACTCGGCCCGGAAGGTTTACGCGGCATCATCCCTAGGCTTTCATCAGCCTAGCTCAGCAGTGATCATGGCACACTTCTCTCACGCCCTTTTGGGGTCGCTTGATGAAGTCCTCCCTCATCTCCCAGCAGACATGCAGACCACGGTCAAGCAGGTCAGGGACCAGGGCCGTGCTGTTGCTAAACAACAGCTCCAGACGGCTCTGGACATTGGTGATTCCTGTGCCCGTTCACTAGCTGCCACGGTAGCCACTCGCCACAGGGCTTGGCTGAGGTTATCCTCCTTTCCCGCGGATACTCAGCACAAGCTAGCTGACGTGCCGTTCCTTGGCACCGACCTCTTCGGTCCGGGAGTGGTGGGTCATCTACAGCGCATTGAGCAGTCTAATGCCACCTTAGATGCCACCTCTGCTAAGGGTTCTTCAGGCAAGAACCAGCAGAAGCTCAAGAAGAAGTCCTTTCGGCATTCTTCCCCTGCAGTCAGGCAGCCCTCCTTCCAGGGAGGTCAGCAACAGCAGCAGGCTCAAGCTTGGTGCCCTAGGCCCAAGCAAGGTCACCAACAGCCCCACAAAGGAGGCCGAGGTGCTGGTCCAGGTGCCTCCTCCTCCTCTAAGCCTGCACAGTGACGGGTTGGGGGTGGCCTCCCCTGCACCCGTCACGCCAGTACTGGGTCCTCCCGTGTGGGGCCGGCTCCGCCACTTTCTTTTCGCCTGGTCCGGTATCACTCCGGACAGGTGGGTTCTGGAAGTGGTCGGGCAGGGACTGCCTCTAGAGTTCGAGCAGTACCCCCCCCAGCCGGGCCCGTGCCCCACGGGAGGAAAGGATCTCAGTTGGCGCTCAGTCAGCCCTTCGGGACGACATTGCTCAGCTCCTCCTCAAGGAGGCGGTAGCTCCAGTGCTGGATCCTCCTTCAGACCCAGGCTTCGTCTACAGGTATTTCCTGGTGCCCAAGCAGACGGGGGGTTGGCGACCCATCTTAGATCTCCACGACCTGAATTGGTATCTCGGGTCTCGCACCTTCTGGATGGTAACTCTGAACCAGATCATACCATCTCTGGAGCGAAACATGTGGTTCTGTACACTGGATCTTCAGGACGCATTCTACCACGTCCCAATCCGTCCGTCCCATCAGCGGTTCCTCCGCTTCAGGGTCGAAGGGACCCTGTACAAGTTCAGAGCCATGCCGTTTGGCCTGTCATCGGCCCCAGGGGTCTTCACCAAATGCATTGCAGTTGTGGCAGCCCATCTACGGCGTCAAGGGGTTCACATTTACCCCTCTCTAGATGACTGGCTCCTGGCGGCTTCCTCCCTGCAGGAGGTGGAGAGGTCCAGGGACCTGACGCTCTGAACCTGCTCCCACCTGGGCCTCCTAATCAACGAGGCCAAATCAGAACTCGTACCCTCTCAGGTGATGGGCTTCATCCGGGCAGAGCTCGACTCTTGTCAAGCCAGAGCTCGGCTCCCGGCGGACAGGGCAGAGGTTCTTTCTTCCTTTGCCCAATTATTTCTGGTTGGGCACTTGCGCCCTGCCCGGGACTTCCTGCGCCTCCTGGGTTACATGGCAGCGTGCACCTCAGTGGTCCGTTGGGCCAGATTGCACATGCGCCCTCTTCAATGGGAGCTGGCCACCCAGTGGTCTCAGCTTCAGGGTCTCTTAGACCAGCTGGTCATGGTAACCCGGAGGATGTGGTACACTCTCCAATGGTGGACCGTCCCGAGTCACTTGTGGGAAGGAATCCCGTTTGTCCGCCCTGAGCCTACGGTCGTCCTTACGACCGATGCCTCTCTCATGGGCTGGGGAGCCCACATGGGGGACAACAGAGCTCATGGGTTCTGGACCCCTGAGGAGTCCCGATGCCACATCAACCTGTTGGAGCTCAGAGCAGTCAGACTGGCACTGTCAGCTTTCGCTCCTCAGCTCCGGGGTCAAGTGGTTCAAGTCCAGACGGACAATACCACGACCATGTACTACCTCAACAAACAGGGAGGCACGCACTCCCGTCTGCTATGCAAGGAGGCACTCCAGATCTGGACCTTCGTCAGCCCCCTGGAGGCGGATCTCCTAGCCATCCATGTGGCAGGAGTCTTGAACCAACTGGCGGATGCTCTCAGCCGCATAGGCCAGACATCCCATGAGTGGTCTCTCCATCCAGAGGTAGCTTACGATCTGTTCTCCTGTTGGGGCAAACCGTTGGTGGACCTGTTTGCCTCCAGGGAGAACACCAAGCTGAGGCTGTACCATGCCCGCCCTCCTCAGCAGGGCTCGCTGCAGGGGGATGCCTTCTCGAGGCTGTGGACCCCAGGCCTCCTCTACGCCTTCCCTCCATTTCCCTTGATCCACAAGGTGTTACTCAAGGTGAGGAGGGACAAGGCAAAGGTGATCCTGGTAGCCCCAGATTGGCCACGCCAGTTCTGGTATCCAGATGTCCTCAGCCTTAGCTGCAGGGCCCCGGAGCGGCTTTGTACACTCCCGGACCTGATATCGTTGAACCAGGGGAAGGTCTTCCACTCGGACCTTCAATCCCTGCACCTCACAGCCTGGTTCCTGAGTGGCTAGAGTTCCAGGCTCTGGGTCTTTCCGAGGATGTCTACACTGTGGTGGAAGAATCTCGAAAGGAATCGACCAGGAAATGTTATGCCATCAAATGGAAAAGGTTTTCCATTTGGTGTCAGGGGAAAAAGCCTGGACCCCTTATCCTGCTCTGTGGCTAACATTCAAGACTACCTTTGGTCCTCTTTGGTCATCGACCCTTAGGGTGCACCTGGCAGCCATCTCTGCTTACCGGGCGCAGGCCGGTCAGCTGACAGCACAGGAGACAGTGGCCGGGCGCTTTTTCAAAGGCCTGGATCACATATCCCCTCCGATGCGTGAACCTCCACCTCCGTGGGATCTCTTGCTGGTTTTGGCAAAGCTCATGGGCAAGTCATTCGAACCCATGCACAAGTGTGAGCTCTCGCACTTCTCGTGGAAGACTGCCTTCCTGGTGGCTGTCACATCAGCCAGAAGGACAGGGGAGCTCCAGGCACTTTCAGTGGTCTCCCCTTATCTGGTCTTTCACAGGGACAGAGTTGTCCTGCGCCCCCACCCAAAATTCCTTCCGAAGGTGGTGTCAGAGTTTCACCTTAACCAGGTGTTGACTCTGCCAGTATATTACCCTAACTACACCTCGGGATGCAGTACAGGCTCCATACTCTGGACCTCAGACGTGTCTCTCCTACTATAAGGAGAGGACGGTGGAAATTCGGGGAGGGGTTCACCAGCTGTTTGTCACCTATGCTGGAAGCCGCTTCTGGCAGATCTGCAGCCAAGCGGACTATTGCAAGATGGATTACATCTTGCATAAGTCTGTGTTATGGTTGGGCAAGGGCCTCCCAGAGGGATGAGGCTCATTCTACTAAGCCAGCACTGCTGTGGGTGGCTGCTTCCAGGGACATCCCTATCCAGGAAATCTGTCGGGCTGCTACCTGGAAGTCAGCGAACACCTTCATTACCCATTACCACATCGACCTTGAGTCATGACGTGATGCTGGTTTTGGGGCCTCAGTTCTCCAATCTCTTTTTCCTAAGTAGGGGGTGTGCCTTGCCTCCCTCCTCCCGGAGAACTGCTAGGAGTCTGACAGACAGTGTGGATGAACAACATATCCACGCTCCTAGAAAACAGGTTACTCACCTGTAATAGTAGTTCTAGGGTGGTATGTGTTCATCCTCACCTACCGACCTCTCCCGGCAAGGCGCACACCTGGCTTCCAGCGGGCTAGATCTGGCGGCATGGGGCGGAGCTGAGGTTTTTACCACCCGGGTGGGAGGAGCCAGCTTGAAGACTTCCGGCAAGATTTAAAGGGGAAAGGGACAATGCCAGACAGTGTGGATGAACAACATGTACCACTCCTAGAACTACTGTTACAGGTGAGTAACCTGTTTTTGTGGTTCATCCTACAACTGAATATGAGTTTGTGTGTCTTTCTGTGAACCGAGTTTGGATGGTGAACACTGTCATCAAATAGACGCACCAGTTCCAGTTAACAAAACCTGAGTTACCTCCTACATTGCTGTGTTTCAGGTAATGGTTTGCACAACCCACTGAAGTGCATCTCTTTTTTTTTTTTCTATTTATCTTGGGGAGTCCCAGCTATCTTCAGCTTCACTGCCCCACTCTTACCCCTGTTGATCAGGCCGCCACTATGGGGCATCCCTTCGGCCATCAGTGATCCCAGGGCTTCCCCCCCAGTGGGGCGTCGGGGCCGCAGCCATGCCGCCACACTCGGGATCCTGCTACGTGGCATGAAGGGGGCCCACCATGGTGGGCATGCAGGGTGGAGGAGCTAGCGTCATTCGACTGGCTTCCCCAATGTTAACCCCTAATTCCACCCCAAAGGCTGCGGACATGCAGTGACATCAGTGCAGAGTGTGCGGGCACCCATACACATGCCACAGATGTCCACTGATGGCCCGATCGCTCTCCGTGTGGTCCTGGCCGGGTGCATGCCCAGCCTTCGTTGGGTGGCACTCAAGTGCTGGACCATAGGGGATCCCCTCCGGAGGTGGAGAGCAGTCCATCAGACACTCTGCCAACCTTCTCCTCCTCAGTCAACCCTCAGACTCCTGGACTCACTCCTGAACCCGGGTTGTCCGCGTTGCAAGTGGTAGCGCAACCACTGCGCCAGCAGGCCAGCTATGCATCTCATTTTGTGATGTGATGTCTTCTGTTTTCCATCTTGAACAGTACAGAATGTTGCACCATGCCAGTTTTAATTCCAGTGATGATTCTTAAATCTACTAAAACTAATCTTTGGTCTCAGGACTGGAGACACTATGATTCTACAGAAACAAGAATTTTAACTACCTAGATTCAGTTCTGCCATGACAGTGGGAATGATTTGTGCTTGTTCTGCCTGCTGTGGTCCTACTCCCAAAAGAGGGACAAACATCATCCAAGGAGATGTGTAAGGAGCTAAAATACTATGAAGTGGAATTGGTGTTGGCAGTAGAGGACCCATGATAATGATACAGCTTCTGTCCATCCCACAACTAACATGGTGATTCCACTTTGATATCACTGGATCTTCTTCGGGGAGATCGCGTTCATCAGGTCACACCTAGGCAACTACTGCCATAGGCACCAGGATCACATGGAAGCTTTTTCTGTACCAGTCTAGTAGGGGCCACCTGTTCCGACGTCATATACCAATATCGGCTTCTGTTATAAATATGTGGGTGGCCCTGCTCCCTCCTCAATTCTTTCCCACCGTCGAACTAATGTGCACGGACTCCGCAGAAGCTTTGTCGTTCAGTCGTCCACCAAAAGTTTACTTATCTTTTATTATCCTTTGCCTTCAAAATCACTTTATTTAAAAGTGATTCCTTTTAATTTTGTATGTCAAGAACTACTGTTTCTTCTGCCCTCTTCCATCGCTGCCACTAGAGAAAGAAGATTGCTTCGACAGGCGACTACAATCTTTGTGTCTCCTGCCTCGGGCCTAGCCACAATGCCCTTGCCTGCAAGCTTTGCCTGAAATTCAACCCCACTACCCGGCGATACCAAAAGAAAGCCCTGCAGACCTTCCTGATGGAGCAGCAAGCAGCCAGATCAGAGCAGGGATTGTTGGAGGCTCATCCTCCCAGTCGCTGGCTTCTTTTTCAGGCAATCAGGTTTCCAGTGTCCGGGACAAGTATTTGGGGAAACACTCTCACTGGGACAAGGAACACTCCAAAGACTGTTCCCTCTGGCGGTGCTCGTGGTTCTGATGGCTTTCTCCTCTTTGTCCGGGTTAGCGACGTTTCCATGTTTGGCAACCTCCTCTCCTGCTGCCCAGGCCTTGCCTTTCTCCAGGCCTTCCCTGGTAGTGAGTTTTCCCAGCCATCAGTTGGCTGGTGAAGGCCAGTCGACATACGGGTAATCGGCACCCACCCTGCCGAAGCAACCTCCTACACAGCAGGATCCTTGACACTGGGTTCCTCCCGCTGTACCGTGTCAGGCACTAAGCCAATGACGCTGGGCTCCATGCCCTCACTATTGTAGCCAGTGATGACGGTGATTGCTATGACTTTCATCAATATCAGTGTGGTTCTTACCTCCATTACCACAGCCCTTATTCAGCAGCTTGTTCCACAGCCAGAGCCTTCATCGCTACTACCGTCAAGCATTGCCTTGGGGTTGACGCCAGTTTGTCTATCGCACTCAGTGCTCTCCTGGGTGTCATTGGAGTCTTTGCTGTTGGTCCCTGTTCCAAAACAGGTGAAAATTGAGGAGTACTACCCTGATCTCTTCCTTCCTGATGAGGAGGATGAAGAGCCTGATGTGGAGGCTCTTTCCTCAGATAGGTCCACTGTCTCTTCAGGGAGCAAGGACTCAGTGAAACACTACCTGAGATCCCCTCCGGAGGACCCCTCCTTCTTCAACATTATGAAACAACTCCAGGGAACTGTGGGGTTCTAGACTGAAGAGGAGGACATCACCAGAAGGAACCTGGTGGATTTCCTGGAGACTCCTGACTCTCCACTAAAGTCATCTCTTCACTTTTGCCAGGCTTATAGGATGCTGCCACTGCTGTCTGGCACAGGTCTGTCATGATTCTGGCCATGCCAAGGAGGGCTGACAAGCTTTATCAGGCCCCCCTAAGGCATCCCTTCTATGCTGCCCAACCAGACACTGACTCAGTGATTATAAAGGCAGCTCATGACAGGTCCAAGGTGTCCAAGCACCTTAGTTCCCTCCCCTCTGACATGGAATACAGGAGGATTGACCTTTGGGGTAAGAGGACCTTTGCTTCAGTCACTTTAGGCCTTAGAACTGCCAACTACTTGTCACACATGGTCAAGTACCAGCATACCCTTTGGAAGAAGGGCCAAGCTGTGGCACAGGCCCTTTCAGAGGGTCCCCAGAGGCAAGAGCTCCTCAAGTCTCTCCAGGCTGCAGAGGGTGTCAGCGAACACCTCCTGAGAGCCGTTTATCACATAGCGAATACCACTGCCAGGGTGGCTGCCACTGGCATCTGCCTTAGACAGCACTCCTGGCTGAGTGTATCAATCTTTGCTGCTGATGTCCAGCAGAAAGTTCAAAATGCCCCTTTTGTGGGCTGCAATATGCAGGATATTATGAATGACCTACAGGCTTCAGGTAGGGCGATTAGGTCTGTCCACTCACTGTATCACACTCAGCATAGGAGTCCGCTAAGACCCTCCTTCCGTAAGGTCTCTCACAAGTCTGGATCAAGGAGCAGACCACAGAGCAAATGTAGGGCCAGCTCTGCCTCGCCTACTCCCTCCACCACCACCAGTGTTCAGCTGAACACCCCAGAGATGGAGATGTGGCCCCTGCCACGGGCTCCGCTTTAGCCTGACTTCAGGCTGGACCTCCTCCCTCCTGTTCGAAACCAGGAGGTGGTGGTCGGAGGTCGTTTTTCCCTTCACTTGAATCACTGGAGGGCCATTATTACAGATGCTTGGATCCTGCAGATAGTCCAACAGGGTTACACTCTAGATCTTCTGGAACAGCCTCCGGTCATTCTCCCTGTAAATATCAGCCCTCCCCCAAATCACCTTTCAGTGCTGTGGGTGGAGGTCACTTCATTGCTGACAAAAAGGACTACAGAACCAGTACCCAGGCAGCAATGGAACAAAGTGTTCTACTCCCAGTTCTTCTCACCCCAGATGCAGTGTGCCAGCTGGGTTCAGCTGCCCCGGAGAGGAGGAGTCAATGCAAATGAGGAATGCATTGGCCAATCGGCATACAGTTACAGTAGAGTGCTGCCTGCAGTCAGCCTGAGGGACCTCAGAACTTTTTCTCCGCTGAACTGGCAACATTGCCCCGGAGCGCTCCTCTTCAGAGATCTTCCTGTGCCATTTTCTTCCTTTTTGAGTGTTGCTTTTAAGGTATTTTGTATATTTTCTTCATTTTATCTAATTTTACCACATCTGCGTTGGGTTCCACACAGTTACGGGATTTTTTCGTGTTTTTCCCGCTTCGGCGGTTTTTCTGAAATAAAATTCACCCGTGTGCACGATAAATTGTGTCATTTTTATTTAATTTTTTAGTTTTTAGTATTTATCAGTGGTTTTTAATGCTTTTGCGCTAAAATCATTGATTTGTTTTTTCGCGTTCGTGCGCAGTCTTTCCGTTGCGCACCAGCGTGAATTCTTGGAACCCTTTTTTCGCTATTTAAATTCAGAATGATTGATATTTGAAGGGTTATCTCCTCTCTTTTGGGGTGAGACTCTCTTGTTTGCTGTGAAAAGGGCTTGGTTGACAAGAGGTGTGGAGGTGGTTCTGTTTTTTCCTCTTTGTGAAAAAAAAAAATCTCTTAAAGTTGATTTTGATTTGTTTAAGCTTTGGCCTAACTATTATTATCTGGGCTTTCAGTGTACCTCCCCCTCCTCTAAAAGCGCTGAGGAGGGTACATCAAGTTAACACAAAATAAATAACAAGTCCCCTTTGGACGTCTATTATTACAAGTCTGGTTCTGTAGTAGTTGTTTCTCTGTCCAAGCCTTTAATTTGAAAATAGGCAGGGTGCCCTCTTCCCTGCACAAAGATAGTGATTGATCTCCTCTGATCCTCCCTCCTGAAGGACTTGGGGAGTCATCAGGGGTTGATAAAATTATGCCCTCTGCAACTGAATTTCTGAGAGCTTGGCATTTATTCCAGACTTTATAATTCTGGGCATGTTCTCGGGTCCGAGTATTCCTCTCCATGTTAATCCTTACGCCCAAGGATATTATTGTTATTATTATTATTAGTAGTAGTAGTAATTTAGGAGAGGATTTTCCTTCATTAACTCCTCTTGGGGCCCACTAATTCCAGTTGGTCACCCTGAGGTTGATTCAGGTTATGGTGTAATGAGGCATTTATATTCAACCGGTGGACTCCCTGGACTTTTCCCTCCAGGACAACACTGATAAAGAGGTGAAGGATGACGACTTTGTAGATCTGGTGGTTGCTCTAATCCAAAGAATTGACAACTCTCTGAAGACACCTACAGGTAAGTTCTGGAAACCCCTCCTTCTTTTTCGGGGTTGACAGAAGCACTCGGTGGAAATAACCAACTCGGTAAGTGTTCTGCTGTTTTTTCTGTACACTTTCAGATTAAAGAATTAGTACAAACAGCGGCCTGCTTCTCAGCCTTGTGTTACTGTCTGCTTTCCCTCCAGAGATAGATTCTAGATAATCATATACCATGTGTAAGAAATTTTACTTAATGCCTCCTACCTTTGTAGCATATGCTATTATATATTGAGAGTTTTTTTATATTTTCTATCCTTGCCATAGTGCGACAGCTCTGGAGCATTATTCACAAGGAGGTTTGCTGAAATACCCAAGTGGCATATGGTAGCACTATGCTTTCATAACCTTAAGTCATAACGTTACAGCTTCTAGAGTCTTGGCGTAGGTCATTACCTTCAGGCTTGCCTGTCTGAAAAGTTCCAGCCTTTTGGGTTATGCTTTGGTGCAAATTTTGGTTTGTCTTTATGGCAAACTAAAGCTGACAGGCAAGTATGGACGAGTTTAACTCTCCTAGTACTCAGTTAAAGATAAGCGCTCCTTCCCCAGAAGTCTCAGGATGTGGGGGGCTTCAGGTAGGAATTATTCTCCCTTTAACTCTTTTTTCCCTATGCCAACACATTAAGAAATTTCCAAATGTGAAGTTTTCCAGGGGTTTAGGCAGGAATGCCCTTTTCATCCCTGGTAGTCTCTTTTTCTTCAGTTACTTTTCTTCTTGGTTCAAGTTTTTAACCCTTCCTTGGTTGGTGTAAAAAATAAATAAATAAATAAAAGGAGATAGATATATGCAGATATTGACATATATATATATATATATATATATATATATATATATATCTATGTACATGGTAAGTAAATAAATAACTAAAGTTTACCTCCAAGTGCTGCATTCTCTGTTTTTCTCCAGTAGCATGTCAGCAGTGGGAACTAGAGCCCTAGAACCTTGTGAGGTTCAAAGTCGTGAAAGGGTTCCCTTCTCCTTGGGAGTTGGACCTCTCTTTCAGGATATTACCTGAATTTTAAAGGAAAATAGGGAACAGCAAATCATTATCAACTTTCACAACCTGGGGTCAGGATGCTTCCTTGACTCAGGTCTTTCTTTTGCAAACGCAGGGGATTTTCTTGTTTCCCTCGATACATTCTATGTTCTCAGTCCCTTAGCCTGGGGTTTTTCTCAGGTGGCTACTAGTTTTTCTTCCATGCCCTTTAGACTGCCTCCAGAGTAGGTTGTCTGTTCTCACCTGAAGACAGGGAATCTCTGGTTTCCCTTCTCAGAGGCTTGGCCGTCCTTAGCTAATTCTTCTTGACTTTGGTTTTCAAGCCCCAAGTCTGACATGTTATTTCCTACAGTCCTGGTTTTTTTTGTACCTACTAGAAAAAAGTTCCCTAACCATCTAAATCTCGGCAACTCTTAGGGGGCAATGCTCATCTCTTGTCAGGAGAAGTTCGTTCCCTGTATATGGTGCATAATTTTGTCACTAGAGTCCCAGGGGCTAGTCCTCTAGGTCAGATTCCAAATATGAGAATTTTTCATGAAGCCTGAACTCTGTTATAAGCTGGACTGATGTAAGGAAACAGTGAACTTCACACCTCTCTCCTTCATATCTTCGGTACAGAGGCTTCCTTTCGGTGGGCACTTCCCTTCAGGGGGGTTCCATCATTGGGGCTTGGTTTCTGAGAGAGTCCTTCTTTTGTCAGTCCCTGGAATCTCAGAGCATCTCTATCAGGCCTGCATTTTTTCAGTCCAGAGGTCATTTAGTACAGAGAGGACCGGATGATATTCCTGTCCTGTATCACACCAATGAGCATTTGGGACTCAAGGCTTTCAATCTCTCTGCAACAGCTATGAGTTTTGATCTCTAGCTGGTTTCTTTGGAGGTGTCTTAGTCACTCATCCATCTGTCGGGCAAGGACAGCACTCCGGCATAGTCAGGGCCACTGCAAGTGGACCCTTTGGCAAATCCTCTAAGCCGCATTAGTCAGGACCACCACAAGTAAGCCCTCAGCACATAAGTCCTAGTCCCATCATTCAGGGGGTAAGGTCAGGTCCAGATCTGAATTTTCGCCTCCAGCCCGAACTACCAGTTTTTTCCATTTTCCTGTTGCAGGCCCCAGCTCGGGGTTCCTTCCAACGGACTTTCTTATCTCAAGACTAGTCAGAGAAGTGTTCTCTCTCCCATATATCCCTTTTTTCCTAAGTACCTTTCTAGTTAAGGAATTAGCCACCACGATCCCGGTGACTCTGGACAACCTTGGTACTTTCTGATAAAAAATGTTTCACTTAAACAGCCTTCTGGCTGCTTTCGGTTCCACAAGCTACTTACTTTCTTGCGCAGGAGTAGTGTTGTCTCAGCTCTCAGTCTGGTTCTTGAGAGGCTAGATCTCCTAGAGTCCCTTTAGCCAGATAAGGCCTGGAATGTCTTAAAAAAAAAAAAAAAATGTTTTAGTACCACGAAAACCTCAGTTTCTTAGTGGAAGCGTTTTTTCTCCTTGGTACAAGGACAAGAGCCTACAGTTTTTCAACCTTCTTTCCTCGCATGCCTGGATTATTTAGTTCATATACAGGCATTACTGTCTTGTACATGGAACTAGTTTGGTCTTTGTGACTTGTTTCCTGTAAAAATATAAAGGTTTTTATTTTCTTACCTACAGTAGGACTGTAGGCCTCTTTTTTGGGAGTACACCTAGCGGTTACGTGGATTCTTTTTCTGTCAGGCAGGAGAAATCTGTCATTTCTCGGACCATTTCAAAGAATTCCGCAAGGGGCCATTTCACTTCCAGACCGTTCTAGGGACTGGAGTTTTTTCCCCATGGAACACAAACCTCTGTATAGTCAAGTTCATGGGGTGTCCCTTTGAACCTGTGACAATTCTGTCCTGAAGAGAGTAACATCAAAGACAACCTTTCTGCTTGTCTTTTATTCTGTCAGACGGGTTTCAGAGTTTCAGGTTTTTCTTTTAGGCCTTATCCTCTAAGTGCTTTTAAGAACAGTTTAGTCCTCTGGACGGATAGGAAATCCTTTTCCCAAGTGTCTACCATTTCCACCTTCATCAACCCCTTTGTCTCTGCCTGTACTGCTCTCAAGCAAGTCCTGTCTAGGCTATCTCAGGCTGCTTGGATGCGGCATGAATTAGTCCTGCCGGTCTGTGTCAGCGGTCCTAGCAGTTCAGGTACTGTCAGTCTTACTTCGAGTGGGAGCTCTTGCTGCAGGCTATTACAATCAGGACTGCGCCGCGGCACTAGGACCCTCGTTGAAACTTCTGCCAGCAATACACAGCAGGACCACCCGGCGCCCGGCCCGCCCGGCGATGGGTCAGAATTCAGAGGGGCAGACCCAGCTCCACCTCAGTTCTTTCCGCTGCTGCTTGCAGTTGCAGCTAAAGGTTTGATCTCCAATCAACACTTATTCTTCAGTTTTCTTCAATTTTTGACGGGTTGTCTCATACTCTGGTACCCGACGTCAGTCCGCTGCCCGTCGGTTGTTTTCCCCGCTTTAGAGCCTTGTTTTCCTCGCTCTCAGCTCCGTTTTGAGTACCGGCGTCAGCCATTTTTCGGCGGAGTTGATGTGTCTTCTCGGCGTTGGCATCTCTGAACACTTAAACAAGTGTGACTGCGGGAGGCAGATCCAGCGAAGGACGGCCATCGGTGGTGCGTTTTTGTCTAGGCCCGGACCACGACACCGCCAATTGTGCAGATTGCCAGGCCTTTACCAGCCGGACCTGCATCCACCGCTTGAAGGCCCTTAAGGCCTACCTGCTGGAGCAGAAGATGGATCTGCACTCCTCGGAGGGGAAGCGGAAGGAGAAGAAGCACCACAGCAAGGACCGTAGTCATAAGGCCCGTCCCTCGGGTTCTGGAGATCCTCCGAAGACTCCTCAGGCTAAGGCCGGCCCGTCGGGGGAGAAGCTGGCCAAGCCAAAGGTGACCCCGCTAAGGGACATCGCTAAGCCCTTAGAGGTGCCTGCTTCGGCCCCACCTGCTAAGGCACCGACGCCGCCTGCTAAAGGCGCGCCTCCGGAGACTAAGGACTCTCCGGCGCCCCCCGGTGTCACTCTGTCGTTGGTCCCTACACCGACGCGGTTGAAAGGCGCGGGGCGATCGCAGAGGAACCGCGTCCCGTCGCTGAAGTCTTCCTCCCTCTGGGCCCTCAGGAGAGCTCCTCGCCCGTGCCCGGCGTTCTGGAGACTTCTTTCCCGAAGCGGCGGCTGAAATATTCACCAAGGATGAGCTCAAGGATCTTTTCTCCTTTTGGTGGGGCAGGTCCACAAGCGGTCCTCCCCGTCGCCGGCCCAGACACAGGTACCGGACCCTGCGGGAAAACCACAGCCGGGAGGTGAGTCTTCCCCGAGGAGGTCACCGGAGCACCAGCCTTCACCTCCCTCCAGGGCTCGTTCCCGCACAAAGTCTCAGGACCACCGACGTTGCTTCCGGGATTCGGGTGACCGACGTCGGTCTAGATCACGCTCCAGGAGCCTTTCTCGCTCCAGGCGAGAACGCTCCCAATGTCGGTCCTCTGACCGACGTCAGTCATTGCTCCATCGCCAGTCCAGGGACCGGAGTCAGTCTTCAGACTGACGTCAGTCTCCTAGCTTCTGATGTCAGCAAAGGCATGGTCATAGGACGGGTCAGACTACTCCAAGTCGGATAGTCGTTCCTTCTCCCCAACGTCGACCTCTTCTTCCTCTCTCAGCCTCAAGCGCTCCCCAGGAGAGAAGGACCAGCCTCGCTCGCCTCCGGATGATCCTACCTTTATGGACGTCATGAGGCACATCCAGGCCTCCAACGAGTGAGACACGGAAGACCTGGATGTGGAACACCGGAGATTGGCTAAGTACCTGAGGCAAAAGGAGCCAAAGCCTCTGGTTATCCCTCCTTTAGTCGATACATTCCAGGACCTTACTAGAAATACCTGGATGCATCCGGCCTCAATCCCGGCAGTTCCAAAAAAGTCAGACAGGCTGTATAAGGCCCCGAGGGCAGAACCCTTTCTAGTGGAGCACCCTCAGGCCAATTCGTCGGTGATCACGGCTGCCCATGACAAGTCTCGGCAACCGAAGCACCTCAGCTCCCAGCCTCCCGACCCAGAGTCCCGCCACCTGGACCAGGTGGGCAAGAAAGTATATGCTGCCTCAACCTGTTCCATCCGTTTCCTCAGTTTCCTAATGCATATGGTACAGTACCAGAATGCGATGTGGGAAAGGGGACCAGAGCTGGCAAAGACCATGCCAGACTTAGACCCAAAGGCAGAGCTCCTGGCCATCCTCCAATCGGGCTCAGACGTAGGCTCCCGTGTACTGAGGGCCTCGTATGACACTGCAGACATGGCAGCCAGGGCAGCCACTTCCGGGGTGTGCCTCCGGCGCCATGTCTGGTTGAGAGTCTCGGGCTTTCACCAGGATCTGCAGGCCGGTATCAAGGATCTGCTCTTCCAGGGTACCGTGCTGTTTGGGCAGGAGATGGAGGCTTTGATCTCCCGCCTCCAGGAGTCAGGCAAGTCGATCCGGTTGGTCCGCCAGATGTACCGTGGTGACCAGCGACGACAGTACCGTAGACGGCCCTTTCGTAAGTCCTCAGGCAGTCAAGGTCCAGTCCGTGGCAACCAACAGGGGCAGAGAGGAGGCTTCCGCAGGAGATCCGGGAACCAGCATTCTGGTGGACCGCCTGCCCGTGGGCCCAAGTCCTCCCAGGCCTCTCTCCCCACTCCCAGCTCTGCCCAATCACTCCCTTCCGCCCCCCCTTCTGTGGGAAGACCTAGGGGAGCCGGTTGGGGGCCGCTTCTCCCTTCATTTCTAAGGGTGGAAGTCTATCACTGCAGACCAGTGGGTCTTGGATGTTATACGGAGAGGACACACGCTAGAGTTCACAGAGTTTCCACCACATACTCCACCAAAGCTCTCCCGTTATCCTCCTTCTCACATCCCACTAATAGGAGAGATACAGACCCTCCTGCAGAAGAGAGCAATAGAGAGGGTCCCCTTGCATCAGCAAGGGCAGGGGTTCTATTCCCACTTCTTTCTGGTCCCAAAAAAGACTGAGGACCTTTGTCCTATTCTGGATCTCAGTACTCTAAACCTCTTTATCGAGTACAAAAGGTTCAGGATGGTGACTCTTCAAGGGCTCCTTCCCTTGCTGCACCAAGGGGACTGGCTATGTTCTCTCAACATGCAGGATGCATATATGCATATCAGGGTCTATCCTCCGCATAGGAAGTTTCTGAGGTTCCACTTCCAAGGGGAGCACTCTCAGTTTCGAGTGCTTCCGTTCGGCCTCTCTTCCACTCCGCGAGTCTTCACCAAATGCCTAGCAGTGGTGGCTGCGGCTCTAAGGCGTATGGGACACTATGTGTTCCCCTACCTATACGATTGACTGCTTACGGCCCCGTCAAGAGTAGGCCTCTTAAGAACTCTCGAAGACACTTATATTCTGTTCCGAGAGCTGGGGATCACCCTGAACTTACGAAAATCATCCCCGGAGCCCAGCCAAAAGCTCGCCTTCATAGGAGCGATCCTGGATTCCGTCCAGGGCATGGCCTTCCTCCCACAGGACAGGGGAGTTCGCTTGCGAGAGATGGCAGAATGGATCTCCATAACTCCTCGAGTTCCAGCTCGGAACTTCCTCAGTTTACTGGGGCACATGGCGGCGGCCATTCCTGTCACTCCTTTGGCCCGCCTCCACATGAGAGTCCCGCAGTGGATGCTCAGGGTGCAGTGGGACCAAAGCTACGACGATCTAGACTCCCCAGTCAAGATCTTGGAGCCAGTCAGGAGAACTCTGCTTTGGTGGATGGACCCCAACAATCTGGAGAAAGGGGTCAGCTTTTGTCTGGAGCCACCAGGTCAAACTCTGACAACAGATGCCTCGGACCTGGGGTGGGGGGCGCACCTGGGTGCATGTCAAACGCAGGGGGTTTGGTCACCCGAGGAGCAGTCCCTCCACATCAATGTACTGGAAATGTGAGCGGTCCTCTACGCCCTCCAGGCTTTTCGAGAGGACCTGGTGCCAGGCTGTCTTCTAGTTCAGACAGACAACATGGCGGTCGTCTTTTACATCAACAAACAAGGGGGCACTCATTCGTATCCTCTTTGCAGGGAGGTGATGAGAGTCTGGTACTGGGTGCTGGAGCAGGGCATCCTAAACGATCTGGCCAACAGCCTCAGCAGGTCACGTTCCAGAGCGCACGAGTGGGAGCTGCTACAATCCGTAGCGGACCAGCTCTTCGACAGGTGGGGTCTTCCAGAGCTGGACCTCTTTGCATCACCACGCATCACCAAACTGCCAAAGTTCTGCTCGCGAGAGCCCGCGCCTGGAGTTTTCTGGCCAGACGCGTTATCCCTTTGCTGGGCAGGGAGGTTTCTCTATGCCTTTCCGCCCTTCCCTCTCATTCAGAGAGTACTGCTCAAGTTACAGGCAGAAGGGGCCTGGATGATCCTAGTGGCCCCAATGGCCTCGACGAGATTTGGTTCCCACTACTGCAGCGGTTATCCATGGAACCTCCAATTCTGCTGCCCATATGCTCATGAGTTACTGTCCCAGGACCAAGGGTCACTGGTCCATCCGATCTTGATCCTTACACCTACATGTTGGCTCCTTCAGGCGTAGCTCAACATAGATCTGGGTTTCCCCAGAAGTGGCGGCGGTCCTCGTGTCAGCAAGAACCCCTCTACTCGCCTCCACCTCAGCTATGAAGTGGAAGCGTTTCTGTCTTTGGGCATTGCCGCAGAGTTTGGATCCCGTCACCTGCCCTGTGAACTCAGCTTTACAGTATCTCCTCTCCTTGTACGATAAGGGTCTGAGTTACTCCTCCATCAAGGTGCACATGTGGGCAATCTCCGCCTATCATGCTCTCGTGGGAGAGAGAGGATTAGCACAACTGGATGTAACCCGCACCTTTCTTAGGAAAATTCTACATATGAGACCTCCCATTTGGGACCCTGTCCCACCCTGGGACCTCCTTTTTGTGTTGGAGAAACTCATCCTCCCTCCTTTTGAACCAGCAGCGGATTGTGAGCTGTGTTACCTTTCTTGGAAGGTTTGCTTTTCGGTTGCTGTTACTTCAGCTCGAGGGGTTTTCGAGCTTCAGGCTCTGATGTGTAAAGAGCCCTATTTGGTTTTCCACAGGGAAAGGGTTTCCCTCAGAACAAATCCTAAGTTTCTTCTGAAAGTAGTCTCAGAATTGACCCTCAACCAGTCGGTTGATCTTCCTGTTTATTTTCCTTCCCCTTCCAATAGAGGGGAGGCTCTCCTCCACACATTGGATGTCCACAGGACTCTGAGGTATTACCTCAAGAGGATGGCTCAGCACCGTAAATCGGAGCAGCTCTTTGTGGCTTTTGCACCACATTGCTTGGGTCAACCGGTGTCCGAACAAACTATCTCTAAATGGATAGTTCGCTGTGTCTCGTTTTGCTACGAGCATCACAATAAACCCCTGCGGGCCGGTTAGGGGTCACTCCACCAGAGGAGTGTCAGCTTCTTCTGCCGCCCTGCGAAATGTTGCCATACAGGACATTTGTGTGGCCGCAACCTGGAACTCGGTGCATACCTATGTCAAGCATTACAGCTTGAATATCATCTCCAGATGCCGAGCTGGCTTCGGCCTAGCCATATTACAAGAGCTTTTGTCCTAAGGCCTCTGGAGTCAGCATATTCCACCTCCCAGGGTCGTCTACCTCCTTGTTGTGGGACTGCTTGGGACTCAGTCCTGATTGTAATAGCCTGCTGCAAGATCTCCCACTTGAAGTAAGATAGTACAGTTCGTGAGCTTTGCAGTAACAGTAGATCTTCAGAGAGCTCTTGCAGCAATGCTCTCGCCTTCCCCTCGGGGTGTGCAGATCCATTTTCGTTTTCTTCTCCACGACTCTCTTCATGGTAGGCTTGTCTCCTTCTCTTGTCAGGCCTTCTTCTGGGTCTTGACGGGAGAACTGAGGTGGAGCTGGGTCCGCCCCCTCTTGTACTCTGACCGACGTCAAGGCAGGGCCGGTGTCGGGGGCGGTCCCTGCTGTGTATTGCTGGCAGAAGTTTCACCGGAGGGTCCTAGTGCCTGCGGCATAGTCCTGATTGTAATAGCCTGCTGCAAGAGCTCCTCTCAAAGATCTACTGTTACGATAAGTTCTTATGTAACTGTACTTTATCATCCCTTCCTTTCCTGCGTTCGCAGAAAAGGAGAAACCAGTGACCAAGAGTATTTTCCACGGAACTGTTTTCCTGTATTTCGGGTCTGGTACAGCAAGGCTGACATTCATCCCTTCTCACGCTTAGGGCCTACTAACTGGAGAACAGTTGCCTCCTGGGCAGTGTTCAAGGCTATATCCTTACTAGAAGTGTGCAGATCACTTATTTGAAATTTGCTTCTCACGTTCAATAAGATCTTTTCTTGGATGTGTAGCCTGATAGGATGCCAAATTTGGCAGGATGGTACTTCAGAGCCTCTTTTTAAAATAGGTTTCTGTGCCCTCCTCCCAACTACACTGCTTCGAAGTCTGCATCTGTCAATAGATGCTAAAGAATTCCTGGGGTGAGAAGAAACGGTTACTCACCGAAGTAATATTACTTCTTCCAAGGGATTCTTTAGCATTAAAAAAAAAAATGTTTCATAATAGTGGGTTAGAATATATGGTGGGTTATTGCTAACAGTTTTTTTTGCCCTTAGCGGACACAGTTTTTGCTCTTTTTCAGCTTCAAAATGCGTTCTGAGATCCCCCAGGCTGACTGCAGGCAGCACTCTACTCTAACTGTATCCTGACTGGCCGATGCCTTCCTCATTTGCATTGACTACTTCTCTCCGGGGCAGCTGAACCCAGCTGGCATACTGCATCTGTCAATAATGCTAAAGAATCCCCTGGAAGAAGTAATATTACTTCGGTGAGTAATTGTTTCTTCCTGGTTCCCAAGTGCATGGGGGAATTGAGGCCTATTCTAGACCTCAAAGAGCTGAATTGTTACATCCAGCACAGAAAGTTCCAGATTGTGACCCTACCGGGCCTTCTCCCACTGTTGAAACAGGGTGATTGGTTATGCTCCCCGGATATGCAGGATGCCTTCAAACAACATGAAGTCTTGCTATATTATGACATATGCAATATAACCCCAGGTTAGAACTGCTCCGGAGGTGAGAGTGTTAACTTTCCATGCAGGGCATGGAATCTTGAGTGCGAGCTCGGTTGAACACTCTGTCTGTTGAAGCTCAAACTTAAACTGTCAGATTCTTTACTCCGCACTCACTGAACAGTCGCTCCGGAGATTCCTCCTGCTGCTCGATTGCTTGTCGGTTTTAAAGTGTAATTTCGGTTTATTTTACGAAATTTAACCGTAATCGCCGGTTCAAGCTCTGTCTGTGGTATTGTAAGTAATAGATAGGCTTATTTATTATTTTTTTCTTCTGTGTGGAACTTGTAACGTCTTTTTAGTTCCAGTTTGAACCGATCAGATGAGTTTTAAAATTACTTTCTAGTCCTTTAGAGTCGGTTCCGGTTCTTATCGGTTCAGAATAAAAGCGGATTTTATTACGTTTTTTTCACTGACCCGTGACACGGTTAGGGAACCGATAAGAGAGTCTTGCTTGGTGGATTGCCATTAACGGCAAGTTTTGGTTAGGCTGGCACCATGTCTGGAGAAACCCAAAAGAAAACCGGACCCACTGGGTTTCAGCACTGTGGCTCTGTGAGGAAGCCTTTGCTAAGGCTGACCCACACACCATTTGTGTATATTGTCTGGGGTTTGACCACCTCAATGCAGACTGCCAGATTTGTAAGAATTTTCCTGCTGCCACCATGGAAAAAAGAGTTGGTAGGCTCAGGGAAAGGGAGGCCAAAAAGTCCGCTGACCCGGATGGCCAGCCCGGTTCGGTTCCAACCGAACCTGAGGGAGTGCCCTCTGACCAGGGCGATACTTCCTCGGGCAAACGAAGAGCCAGCTCTGAGGAGCCGGTTCCAACTAAAAGGACTAGAAGGTCAGCTAGTTTGGGGCCAAAAGTTATTTCTCCAACCGCTGAGGAAATAGCCAAAGCTATTCAAATTGTCCAGTCTCTTTCCCCAGTTCCGTCCGAACCGGCACTATTAGGGAAGCGCCTGATTGGACGGTTCTGTTCAAGATTATGATTTTGAGGATTTTATGAACCGGAAGGGAGGAGGGGTATCGAGGAGAGTGAGTGTGATTTTGAAAGTCTGGATGTGCCCATTGAACCGACATCTCTCCAGACAGACCTCAGGAGTGTCCTCCCAGGCTATCTGAGTTCCCTTCTCAGTTTTTGTTTTACAAGAAAGTTGTTGAGACTCTGCAACTCCCTGTTGAGGAAGCTGTTGATGATCTAGAAGAGCCTGATTTTGTGGAAATGATGGATATTCCAGAGTCTAGGAGACTGTCTATTCCCTTGCATAAATCTTTTAGGAAACAGACAGTAAAAATTCTGAAAACTCCTCATTCTATCCTCCCTGTGGATTAAAGGATGGACAAGAGGTATGCTTTATCAGGCTCTGATACGGAGTTCCTATCCCAGCAGTGCAGCCATGTGGGGGTGTAGGCTGCAGCCTGTGACAAGGCTAATATTCCTCTAGCTTCTCACCCTCCTGAAAAGGATTCCAGAGGATGGATGCCATGGCAAAAAAGCACATGGCAGCATCTTTGGGACTCAGACAGGCAAATTATATGGCTTGCAGGCTAGGTACCAGAAATCCAGGTGGGATACTGTCCTGGCTCTAGTAAAACAGGCCCCTGACCAGCTTGCCAGGGAGCTGGAGCAGGTGGCTGTGGATGGTATTGAGGCATCCAAGGTGCAATTTTGCTGCAGTAGACTCTAATGATGTTTCATCAAGAGTCATGGCTACATCTGTGCCCTTCGCAGAAGGGCCTGGCTCAGATGTACTGCCCTGTCACAGGATACCCAGTCTTAAGGCTATGGATTTTCCTGTTGTGGGAAATTCTCTGTTTGGGGAGCAGACAGAGAATTATATGAAGAAAATGGATGAGTATAGGACCACCTATAGGAGTGCACAGGCCAAAGAAAGGCAAGTCACTCCTCAAAGGCAGCATGTCAGGGGCAGGGGCAGGCCTTTTCATAGGCCTTTTTACCAAGCCCAGGCCTCCTCTTCTGCTTATGCCCAGAGGGGGTTCTTTAGAGGAAGGGGCAGAAGGGGTTCTAGTAAGTCTGCTTCTACCCCTCAACCCAAAGCCCCTGCAAAACAGGCTCCCTGATGGGGTGGCCAGGGCCGATTCTCCACTACCAGTAGGGGGCAGGCTGGCTTACTTTGTCCAGGACTGGAAGTCTCTAACATCAGACAAGTGGGTCCTGGAAGTAGTAAGCCAGGGACTGGTTCTCAGCTTCAAAGAATTTCCGAAGATGAGAGCCAGATCTTTTCCACCTGCAAACCCATCAGAGGCACTTGCCCTGGAAGCAGAAGTTTCTTCCCTCCTGGCTCTCAGAGCCGTGGAAAGGGTTCCACCCGTACACCAGGGCAAAGGGTTGTATTCCAGGTACTTCCTTACCCCAAAAAAGACAGGAGAATGGCGGCCCATCCTGGATCTCGGGTATCTGAACAAGCACCTTTTAAAACCAAAGTTCAAAATGGTGACCCTGGGGATTATTTTACCCTCTCTAAGGCCAGGGGACTGGCTAGCCTCCCTGGACCTCAAGGATGCCTACTTCCATGTTCTCATCAGAAGCTCCCATCGAAAGTACCTCACATTGAACTGCCCTCAGGCCATTACCAGTTCAGAGCAATGCCTTCGGCCTCACCTCGCCCAAAGGTGTTCACAAAATGCCTGGCAGTAGCAGTTGCTCATTTAAGAAGGCAAAGATTGCCATCTTTCCTTATCTGGACGACTGCTCATTGTAGGCCAGTCTCCAGAACAGGTCAAACTACACTTACAAAGTAACCCAGCAACTGCTTACATCTCTAGGTTTCCTTCTCAATTTTCCAAAGTCAGTTCTGGAGCCTGTCCAGCTTCTCACCTTCATAGGCGTAGAACTGAACACAAAAGAAGCCAGAGCCTTCCTTCCTCTGGAAAGAGCAAGGACCCTGGTGTCTCTGGCCTCCTTTTCACCCTGCAGGTCTCTCGACCAGCAAGGCATTTTCACAGCTCCTGGGGCACATGGCTGCTTCTACAGCAGTAGTGCAGGGAGCAAGATTTCAGATGAGGGACATTCAGTTCCATTTGAAAGCCTTTTGGTCTCAAAGGACAGATCCCCTAACCAAATTGATTCCAGTGACTCGAACCCTGATCCAGGCCCTTCAGTGGTGGCAGGATCAGAACAATCTGAAACAGGGGGTTCACTTCACTCCCCAGTCTCATTCCTTGACCCTTACTACAGATGCATCCCTCTTGGGGTGGGGAGCTCACATGGGCGACCTTTCCACCCAGGGGCTGTGGTCCCCTCAGGAATCTCTGCTCCACATCAGTTTGTTGGAACTCAGAGCAGTTTTTCTAGCACTCCAGGTTTTTCCCACATCTGTCCAGAACAAGGTGGTTCAGGTCAGAACAGACAATACCACTACAATGTGGTACATCAACAAGCAAGGGGGCACTCGGTCTACTGCCTTGTGCACCGAAACAATGAAGTTGTGGTCTCTGGCTTATTCTCTGAACGCCTCCCTTACGGCAGTTCACCTCCCAGGCAAGGACAATGTCCTAGCGGATGCTCTCAGCAGGATTTCCCAGGGCCATCACGAATGGGCACTGGATCCCCTAGTACTGGAGGTAGTATTTGCCAGATGGGGCACCCCGCAAATAGATCTCTTTGCAGCCCCAGACAATCACCAACTTCCTCTTTTTTGTTGCAGGCCCCAGTGTTGGGCTCAGTCCTCTGGATGCCTTCCTCTTCAGTTGGGAAGGGAAGTTTCTCTATGCTTTTCCCCCCTTCCCCCTTCTTTTCAAACTGCTAGTCAGAATCAGATCTCAATCCTGCAAGATGATCCTGTTTGCTCCAGATTGGGCCAGGCAGCCCTGGTACTTACTCCTCATGTCCTTAGCAGTCCACCATCCCCTATGTCTTCCCAGGAATCACAACCTGTTAACCTGTGCCCAGGGGAGAGTTTGGTATCCGAACCTCAAATCTCTCAATCTCAAGGCTTGGCTCTTGAAGAGTTAGAGTTTGCTGACCTACACCTTTCTCAAGGTGTATTGGATATTTTGAAGGCCTCTAGGAAGCCTTCCACCAGGGCTACCTATAATTCAAAATGGAAGAGATTTTCCATATGGTGTGCTGGTAAACATATTTCCCCAGAATCTGCTGGCGTGCCCACGATCCTGGATTATTTGGTGCATTTGAATTCCTTGGGGCTGAGACCAGCTACCCTAAAAGTGCACTTGGCAGCTGTGTCTGTCTTCTTATCAGCAGGTAAGCCCTCTTCTTTATCAGCTCACCCTGTGTTCTCCAAGGTTTTTAAAGGGTTGCTTCACCAACCCCGCTCAGGGACCCTGCCCCTGCTTGGGATCTTAGTATTTGCATCGCCAGCTTATACAGCAACCCCTTTTGAGCCATTGTCTTCAGCAGAGCTTAAGTACTTGACTTGGAAAACTGTGTTTCTGGTAGCCATCACCTCTGCCAGGCGCATAAGTGAGCTACAAGCCTTGTCAGTGGAGCCTGATTTTATCTCCTTTCATAGAGATAAGGTGGTCCTCAGGACTAACAGGTAGTTTTTGCCTAAGATGGTTTCAGACTTTCACCTTAATCAATCCATGTCTCTTCCTGTGTACTTCACTGACCATTCCTCCTCTGGTGAGAGGAGATTGCACAGTTTAGATGTCAAAAGAGCCCTTAGTTACTATATAGAACGTACCAAGGGTCACATGTTCGAATCCCTCCAATTGTTCCAAACTTATGGTGAGGTTGGTAAAGGGAAACCTGCCACTAAAAGATCCATTGCCAGGTGGATTGTCTCTTGTATCCAATTCTGTTATGAAAAACTGGGTAAGTTTCCTCCCTCAGGCCTGAGGGCTCACTCTACCAGAGGTACAGCTGCGTCTCTGGCTGCTGCCAGGGACATTCCTATCCTAGAGATATGTCAAGCAGCTACCTGGAAAACAGTTCACACTTTTACTAAGCATTACTCCTTGGATATCCAGGCTAGGAGTGATGCTCGATTCAACACAACTGTGCTTCAGAAACCTATTCCCAAGTAGGTTCTGTCCCCTCCTCCATGGAGGTACTGCTGTGTAGTCTGCATATGTCATAATATAGCAAGACTTCATGTTGTTTGAAGAAAAAATTACTCACCTTAGTAATGTTGTTTCTTCTAATGGAGTCTTGCTATATTATGACCTCCCCCTCAGCCTGCCCCTCTCAGAACCTCTATTTTTGGGATGTGGGTGGGCAGTGCAATGTTGGCACTTCATTGATGCCCACTTTATTTTCAACCTTCTAGGGTGCTTAGGTGTTATGCTTAATTTTCTTTCTTGAATCCCCCGACTTGAGTCTTTGTTTTGGGATCAAGAACAAAAAGATGTTTTTGTAGTTAGTAGCCAGTGGCTAGTGTAGGTTTACGGCTTCCACACAGAACCTTAGTGAGTTTTTGCTCGTAAAGATCTGACAGTTTAAGTTTGAGCTTCAACAGACAGAGTGTTCAACCGAGCTGCTCAAGATTCCATGCCCTGCATGGAAAGTTAACTCTTTCACCTCCGGAGCAGTTCTAACCTGGGGTTATACTACATATGTCATAATATAGCAAGACTCCATTAGAAGAAACAGCATTACTGAGGCGAGTAATTTTTTCTTTCTGCATATCAAGGTCTGCCCCCACACAGGATGTTCCTCAGGTTCCTGTTCCAGGAGGAACATTACCAATTCAGGATTTTGCCCTTTGGCTTATCCTCTGCGCCACGGGTATTTATCAAATGCTTAGTGGCAGTAGCTGCAGCCCCCAGGCGCGGTGGCCTGTACGTCTTTCCATATCTGGACAACTGGCTGTTGAAAACTCAGTCAGGGGACATGCTACTGCTGACCCTGGAGCGTACCCTTCCATTGTTCCAGTCCCTAGGGATAGCTGCCAACTTGCCCAAGTCAGTATTGGTCCAGTCCCAATGACTGCAATACATAAGGGCAGTTCTGGATTCCACTCAGGGAAAGGCCTTCCTCCCTCAGGACAGGGGCGGAATGTTTAATGGCTTGGGCCCAGTTTTGTGACCCAGAACCATCATGTTATGGCCAGAGAATTTCTGAGACTGTTGGGCCTGATGGCAGCAGCCATTGTGAGCATACCGTTGGCCAGACTGCATATGCGGGTTCCCCACTGGACATTGAGGGTCTACTGGGACCAACGCACCGATGACCTGGTTCAGCAAGTCCTGGTCTCTTCCCTGGTGTGCAAGGTGCTTTAGTGGTGGAGGGAACCCAGCAATCTCCTAAAAGGGGTTCCATCATTATTCCTTCTCCCTAGCAGATCCTCACCACGGATGCATTGGGCCTCAAGTTGGGGAGCACACATGGGTCCTTTTCTGACCCAGGGAACCTGGGCCCATGATGGAGGCCCACCTCAATATAAACATTCAAGAGATACGGGTGGTCCTGTATGCCCTTCAGGCCTTCCAGAACCATCTCTCTCCAGGTCTCCTCTGGTGTAGTTGGACTACCTCAGTGTGGTCTGTTACATCAGCAAGCAAGGGGGGGGGCTCATTCGTACCCCTGTGTTGGGTGGCGATCAGAGTCTGGTACTGGACTCTAGGTCATGGTCTACAAAAGTCAGCCGTCCATGCTCCAGACGACCAAAGTGCTGTGCCGAACAGCTTCGGCTGATCGCAGTCCAGACCACATGAATGGGAACTGCTGTCCTCGATCATGGAAGACCTGTTCGGCAGATGGGGTTGTCCAGAGCAGGACCTTTTTGCGTCCCTACTCAATGCAAAACTGCCGCATTTCTGCTTCCTAAATCCAGGACCTAGAGTTTTCTGGTGAGACATATTTTCCCTCTCCTGGAAAGGGAGGTTTCTCTATGCCTTCCCCCTTTCCTCTGATTCAGAGGGTGCTCATCAAACTCCAGATGGAAGGGGCCACTCTGATTCTGGTAGCACCATTCTTTCCACGTCAGATATGGTTTCTCTTACTGCAACAATTGGCTGTGACTCTCCCAGTTCCCTTGCCCGTTTGCCAGGACCTGTTGACTGAGGCACAGGGAACCCTGGTCCATCCAGATCTCAAGTCCCTCCAGTTGCATGCATGGCTCCTGAAGACGTAGCCATCGCCCAGTTTGGGGTCTCCCAGAAGGTGGCGGATGCTCTGGTGGCTCCTAGTAAACCTTCCTTTCCGACAGAGCCACTTACTGTAAATGGAAGAGATTTGCTATCTGGCTACTTTCCATCATCTGGACCCTTTTTCCTGTCTAGTTAACCAGGTTCTGGAGTACCTCCTAACCTGGTCAGAGGCGTGTCTCCAATACTCCTCCATTAAGGTGCACCTGTCTGCCATTTCGGCCTTCCATGAGCTCATTGAAGGGTGCACCTTGGCCCAGCTGGAAGTAAGTTACACGTTTTTGTGAGGCATTCTTCATCTGAAGCCTCCTATTTGAAACCTGGTCCCAGCGTTGCACCTGTATTTTGTACTAGAGAAATTGACACTGCCTCCTTTTGAGCCTGCCGCATTTTGCAAGCTACACATTCTGTCGTGAAAAGCGTTATATGTAGTTGCTATTACTTCTGCTCAAAGGATTTCAGAGCTACAGGCTCTCATGTGTGAGCAGCCTATTTGATTTTCCACAGACTTGTGTCTTTGCGTATCAACCCTAAGTTTTTTTCCTAAGGTGGTGTCTGAGTTTACTTTAAATCAGTCTATCCACCTGTCTGTTTATTACCCAGAACATGCCAATCCAGGGAAAGCATTGCTCCATACTTTAGATGTGCATAGAATTCTCAGGTACTATACACACTGCGCGAAGTCCTCTCAGTAGTTTGTTTCTTTCGCCCCTGGGAAAGAGGGCGTTCCAGTTTCTAAACTGTGCCTGTCCAAATAGTTGGCCAACACTGTTACTTTTTGTTACAGGAAGTATGGTAAGGAACTTCCTGGAGTTGTTCATGGCCACTCAGCCAGAGGCATGGCCACTTCAGTTGCCTGTTTCAGGAATGTATTAGCTGAAAAAATCTGTGCTGCTGCTACTTGGAGTACTGTTCACACTTTCACAAAGCACTAGTCTAGACATTGCCTCTAGAAGGCGGTCGGGATTTGGCCTAGCTGTTCTACAAGGCCTTCTGTCTTAGGCTTTTGGCCTCCTGCCACCCAGACTATTTCACTATCAGAACTGCTTGGAACTCGTTCCTTAGGTGTGACCTGATGAAAGAGATCTTACCAAAGAAGATAGAACATTTACCATACTATTGTTTATTCTCCTCGGCAGAGCAGCCCTACACGATCTCCTGCCGACGGCCCTGCACTCCTGAACCCGGTCATGCGAGCGGGCCACACGAACCCACTCTCCCAGAGGGCCGGCTGTTATCACTCCTACCCACCGGGCACGCACCCCTCTCGGGTCTCTCCTTGGGCCTGGCCCGCGTATCAACGCGGGTAACCCCCTCCGCATTTTTCCACATTTTCTCCCCAGTGGAGAGCCGGACGTGCAGTGACACCCGCGCATGTAGTGCTGACGCCCGCCGCGCTCTCCTCCCTTACTGTTGCACGTCACTTGTGGTACAGCTGACCTCCACCAGTCGCCGCTACAGGGCGATGCAAGCCCCACTACCCACCCCAGAGAGAGGAGAGGAGAGCAGTCATCGGACGCTCAATCCTCCCTCACCCCTGCCAGCCCCCGGCGGCCCGAGTCCATTCCCGAACCCGAGTTGCCTGCGTGGTGCGAGGTGTGGTGTCCAGCGCCTCAACCCTCAGCGCCACCGGGCCGGCTGCGAAGATGGAACATTTACTATAACAGTAGATCTTAGAGGGAATCTCTTTCATTAGGTCATTCTGTCCTGCCTTCCATCCCCTTCTGTCTCTGTCTCTGGACTGGCTGGCTGGTTGCTCCAGCCCTTTTTGTAGCTGTGCACCTTTTCTCTCTCCTTGGTTTCCTACTGGGAGGCCTAGATTGTTTGGTCCCTGGCAGGGAAAGAACTGAGGAGGGAGCTGTGCCACCCACGTATATATAGCAGTGCTGAAAGCGGCACACAGTGGAGTAGGCAGCCCCTAGTAGACCGCTACAGAAAAAGCTTCTGTGTGATTCTGGCACCTACAGCGGTAATTCCATAGGTGTGACCTGATGAAAGAGATACCCTCAGATCTACTGTTACAGTAAGTTCTTAAGTAACTGTTCCTTCCTAAGGTGCTGACGACAGGGGCATTGATGTTCGAGACAATGCCAATGCCCATACTCACATAATCTTTACAAACACTGTCTTCTCCCATTCTTCCATTACCACAGGGGGAACTCCCTGAGGGACATTTTGGGTATTGGATGTCCATTTTGCAGCAGTGGATAAGAAAGAATCCAGCTGCTTCACACACTTTGCCCACTGTAGAGTCATCATCAGCACTGATTTCAAACCACATCTTCATATTGAAAACATAGGGTAGTCCATGCTCCACTGTATCATCAGCATGGTGACATATGGAGCATCACTAAATTGCTCTTTTGCCCTACTCAGATGAGTTGCCTGATAAGAGCCAAGAAGTGCTAAAGGAGCACAGCCCAATTGCTGGGGGAAATGGGGGGTGATATATAGATCTCACTGCCCTCCTCAGAGGAGTTTCCTGAGGAGGGCCAAGAAACACTAGAGGAGCACAACACAGTTGCTGGGTCAAACGGGGGAGAAGGAGGGGGAAAATGTAGGAATACGTTTATTATTCCTCTCTATCCACATCTGATGCTGGGGATTTCACTTTATACAGACCTCTCTCTGCTCAAGATGAGGTACAGTACTTCCAAGGTCTCATCTGGGTAGTGCAGAAGGAACTTAACTATGAGAGCTCCTCCATGAACAGTTAAAACAAGACCTAATGTGCTGCGTTGACCTCCTCACCATTCACAGATCAAATGTGAGGAAGATATACACAAATTGGAACACATAAGTTATCTTAGTAGATGAGTGCTTTACATACTCATCCTGTCCATTGTGTCATGTGGAATATAAAGCAGATAAGATTTCAAAATTTTCAGCACAACAGAGGATGACTCATTGACATCAAAATAGAGGTGTGCTATGGATTGCATAGTTGGGTATGCACTGAATTACTTTTGTTTCTTAAAATAGTTTGAACCCCCCCTTCCCACTTATTTACAGTTAAGCAATAAGACATGACAGGGTATGCATTATGGTGGGATGACTGCACATCTCGGGTGTGTTTTGAGGCATGAGGCACTGACGACTGCCTACAACCACCCGAGAAGTGCTGTTATTCCACCACAATGCACACCCTGGAATGTCTTATTGTGCTCATAAAATGGTTACAATATTTATTTTGCAGGGGGTGAAAAAATATGCAAAAATGAAATAATGTTAAGCATTTTAAATATTTTTCTTAAACATTCATCCACCCCAACAAACTAGCCCCAGGACATCCAGATTTTGCCTAGAAGTTGAATTTTCTATGTTACTTTCTAAATTGTACCATGATAGGGGTCAGAATTTTGTAGCCTGACCTAGATGCCAAAAATCTTTTTGCATTCAACACTTGACCTAAAATTCTGTTTTTGTAGCCTGATTGGGATACAAAATCAGATTTTACTGTGGCAGAATTTGTTGACCCTTTTAAATCCCACAGAAAGGTTATCTTCTCATATAAGTCGATTTATAGTTGGGTGTACCAGTTTGTACTTATCAGGTTTACAGTAAGAAGCATCCTAATCTAGTTTCCTTCCCTTTGTGTCTGACAGGCCTTGTTTATGATACCCTTATGCTGAAACACCAGTGTACCTGTGGAAATACCAACAGCCACCCAGAGCATGCTGGGAGAATCCAGAGTATTTGGTCTCGACTGCAGGAGACTGGCCTTCGCAATAAATGTGAGGTAAGTATAGCCAAAATGGAGTAATCAAGGGAAGTCAGTAAGCTATTGAGTCTGTTTACCTGGGCAGGATGGAGACTTCTATTTGCATAGCAGTAGCACTGGTGCTTCTGGGCCAGACAAGATGCTAAAGAGCAGCTTCTTAGTATGGTAACAACTGCTCCCCAGCGTAGTTGATAACTAACCTGGCCAGGAGTTTACTGCAGAAATCATTCAGTAAAATTCTCAGTTTTTAAAAAGTTATATCCTCCGTAATTTTAGTTTGGAGCTTTTTCGGAGGAAAAACAGACCGACTTCCTGAAAGCAAAGCCACGCCCCCACATCGGCCCACCCAGCCCTGTTTTGTGATATCACAAAACGAAGGCTTGAGTTCTATGGGGGCAATATTTTTGTACATTATTATACCACTTACAGATGCGATTATAATAAATCAAAGCAACCAACTAATAGGGTCCCTATTAGTCGGTCGGTCTCTTTGATTTATTACAATCACAACTGTAAGTGATATAATAATGTACAGAAATATCTCCCCCATAAAACTCAATGGGCGACATGCAGCTTCATTTTGTGACATCACAAAATCAATATGCGCTGCTTGGCTTTTGCTTTTGGGAAGTCGGTCTGTTTTTTTCTTGGCAGTGGCCCAAACTAAAATTACGGAGGATATAACTTTTTTAAAAATGGAGAACCCCTAGCCAGGTCAGTTATCAACTACGCTTGGGGGAGGGGGGTAGCAGTTACTAGGAACCTGCTCTTTAAGCAGAGATCTGTTCTGCACATTTGCCTTAGTTGTGAAGCAGGAAGATAAGTACCTGTGCTATTGTTTGTGAAAAGCAGGGAGTACACTAGAGTTGCAGTGAACATTTCGTCTCTCTTGTAAAACAGGTTCTAAAGCATTTGCCCCATACCTTCTGTGAGAAGTTGTGGAGTACTATATGGTCACCAGCATCTACAATAACTCATTGCCTTGTAAAGCACTTGAAGATATGTTGCATTTCAAGTAGCAGTTGATGTTAATTTTTTTATGTACAGTGGCGTGAAAAAGTATTTGCCCCCTTCCTGATTTTCTCTATTATTGCATATTTGTCACACTGGATGTTTTCAGGTCTTTAGACAAAATATAATATTAGATAAAGGGAACCTAAGTGAACAAATGACACTTTTTTTTACTTATTTCATTTATTTAATGAAAAAGTTAACCAACACCAACTGGCACTGTGTGAAAAAGTAATTCCCCCTAGTTAAATCAACCCAATTAAAGGGATAATTAGAGTCAGCTGATTGAACACAGCCAGGCTTGATTACAGCCAGCCTGCTCAATATAAACCTCACTTATTTTGGCCTTACCATCAGAGTCACGTTGCCAGCACAAAGATTCAACGAGCACATTATGCCATGATCAAAGGAAGTTCCTAGAAAGATCAGAAAAAATTTGTTGCCCTCTATCAGTCTGGAAAGGGTTACAAAGCTATTTCTAAGGCTCTGGGACTCCATTGAACCACAGTAGAGCCATAATCTCAAATGGAGAACACTTGGAACAGTAGTGAACCTTCCAGGAGTGGGCGGCCTGCCAAAATTACTCCAAGGGCGCAGTGTAAAATCATCCAAGAAGTCTCAAAGGATCCTAAAACAACATACAAAGAACTGCAGGCTTCTCTTGCCTCAGCTAAGGTCAGTGTTCATGACTCCACAATCAGAAAGAGACTGGGCAAAAATGGGCTTCATGTGAGAGTAGCAAGGCGGAAACCACTGCTAACCAAGAAGAACATAAATGCTCGTCTCTCATTTGCCAAGAAGCACCTGGATGATCCACAAGCCTTTTGGGAAAATGTTCTATGGATAGATGAGTCCAAAGTGGAACTTTTGGACAACATGGATCCCATAATGTCTCGCGAAGCAAACACAGCATTCCACAGTAAGAACACCATACCAACAGTCAAACATGGTGGTGGTAGTGTGTGATGGTGGGATGTTTTGCTGCCTAAGGACCTGATGACTTGCCATAATTAAAGGAACCATGAATTCTGCTCTGTACCAGAAAATTCTTAAGGAGAATGTCCAGTCATCCTTCTGTCAGCTGAAGCTGAAGCGTAGTTGGTCATGCAGCAAGACAATGATCCAAAACACAAAAGCAAGTCCACATCAGAATGGCTAAAAGAAGTAAAATTAAAGTTTTGGAGTGGCCTAGTCAAAGTCCAGACTTAAACCTAATAGAGATGCTGTGGCAGGACCTGAAATGAGCAGTTCATGCTCGAAAACCTACCAAATGTTACTGAATTAAAGCAGTTCTATGAGGAAGAGTGGGTTAAAATTCCTCCACAGCGATGTGAAAGACTGATATTGAATTATAGGAAGTGTTTGGTTGCAGTCATTGCAGCTAAATGTGGCATAACCAGTTATTAAGTGTAAGGGGGCAATTACTTTTTCACACAGTGCCAGTTGGTGTTGGTTAACTTTTTTTCATTAAATAAGTGAAATTAAAAAAAAAAACAAGTGTTATTTGTTCACTCAGGTTCCCTTTGTCTAGTATTACATTTTCTCTAAAGACCTGAAAACATCCAGTGTGACAAATATGCAATAATAGAGAAAATCAGGAAGGGGGCAAATACTTTTTCACGCCACTGTAATTCATTATACATCCCTTGTCAACCCCCTCCTCACCCAATGGTGAACTGTGCTGAGTTATGTTTTTTGTTGATTTCCAAATCTATTTATATGGATCCAAATTTCTCATTTTGTTACCTGGAATTAGTCCCGATATTTATTTATTTATTTATTTAGATTTTGGTAATCGGGTAAGCCCACTGAGACCAGCGATCCCTTTTTCAGGGGCGAACCGGAATTAGTTACAGTGAATACATACATAGGTATCAATATACAGTAGTTTTAGCTGATACATATTTAGTTACAGTGAAAACATACATAGGTATTAATATACAGTAGTTTTAGTTGATACATATTGGGGAGTAGGTATCGAACGTTTGGCACAGAGACAGCAGGTATCACAAGGCTCACAGGTATTAAGACAGATACACAGTACATTTATCATTTTTCCATAAGAGATTCTTGGGGTGAGTAGGCGAGGTTAAGCTGGTGGTAGCAAGGGAGTAGGCCCAGGCAGGGGCTAGCGATTACAACCACAGAGACTTGAGTTCCAGGAGATACGCTTTGAGACCTGATTTAAACCCTGGGAGAGAGGGCTTGTCGACCAGACTTGCTGGGAGAGCATTCCATAAATAGGGAGCAGCGTATTGGAAGGAGCGTTTGCCTTGATTGATGCGAACATGGGGGATGTCGAGGGGACGACTTGCTGAGGATCGCAGGGTTTGGAGCTGGACTTTTGGAGTGAGCAGCCCATGCAGGTGTGGAGGAGGGCAGAAGGAGGTGAATTTAAAGGCCAGACAGGCAGAAGAGTAGGCCAACTTGTGCCGTAGGGTGGGCCAGTTTAGGTCTGCGAGGGCCTCACAGTGGTGCCTCCTGGGGGGAGGAGTTTGTTGCAAAGCGAGCCACTCTGTGATAGAGCATGGAGAGTTTGTTGAGCTCCATCTCTTGGAGGAACTGGAGTAAGGGGGCACCGTATAGGATGGAGGGGAGGAGGTTGCAGTTGGCTATGGCTCGTCGCACCTCGCCGGAGAGGGAGTTACCCAGACAGTAGAGGAGACCAAGCCTCTGGTGGATGGATCGTGTTAAGGAGTCGATGTGTGGTTTATAGGTCAGCTCCTCGTCAAGGAGGACCCCAAGGTACTTGAATTTGTCTATGACCTCTACTCTCCTCCCTAGGGCTGTGTTGAGCTGGAGTAGCTCGCTTCTGTCAGTGCCCAGGCATCTTGTCCCAAACAGGACGGCCTTAGTTTTGTCTTCATTCAGCTTTAGAGAGTTAGAGGTAAACCAGACCTTCGAGAGCTGAGAGACAGGCCTGCAGTTTGGCGGAGATGACACTGGGTTGCGGGTCACTGCAGTAGACAACAGTGTCGTCCGCATAAAGGATGAGGTTGCTAAGCACACAGTCACCCTCAATGTCGTTGAGAAAGAGTGAGAATAGCAGGGGGCCCAGGATAGAGCCCTGGGGTACCCCAGAGACCATGTGTCTAAGGCCAGATTGTGTTCCTCTCCAACTGACTTTTTGGGCTCTATTGATCAGATAGGTGTCAAACCAGGAGAGCGAGTGCTCATCCAGTCCCAGTCGGTGGAGTTTGGAGAGGAGAAGTTCGTGGTTGACCAGGTTGAAGGCCTTGGACAGGTCAATGAATAGGGCGCCCGTTGGGGAGCCTTGGTCCATGGCCTTGAGGATGTCGGATGTAAGCCGGATGAGGGCAGTGTCAGTGCCGTGGCCTTTCCTAAAGCCATGTTGTACATCGGCAAGGAGTAGGTGCTGCTCGAGGTAATCCTGCAGTTGATTGTATACGAGCCTCTCCTACACTTTCCCAAGAGGGCTGAGTAGGGAGATAGGCCTATAGTTTCCCACTTTGTCCCGGGGTCCTTTTTTGTGGACAAGGACAGTAGTCATTACCTTCCACTTACTTGGGACTGTTCCTTCGAGGAGGGACCTGTTGATGAGCAGGGAGACAGGGTAGGCGATAGCCGTGGCAGCGGCCCTCAGCAGCCGAGGTTCTAGCAGGTCATGTCCTTGGGAAGAGTTAGGGTTTATTTTGAGTAAGAGAGGAAGTGTAGCAGATGGTTTGCCCAATTTCAGGTGGAATAGGGGCCGAGGAAGCACCCAGTCCATATTGGTGTGGTAGGGAGTCCCAGAGGGGGCAGGGGGGAGGGTCCATTAGGATTGGAGAAGGAGGCACAGAAGGCTTCAGCAACTGCAGAGGGGTCGTTGGACGAAGTATCCCCAACCAGGAGTGAGTCATCTTGTGCGTTTGTGGTACCCTTGAGGAGGGAGTTAATGTGACCCCAGAATTTCTTAGGGTCGAGTAGGTGGCTAGTTTGGAGGTCTCTTAGGTACTTGGACTTGGCCTGTTTGGAGTTTTTTTTGCATAGGTTCCTCAGTTCCCTGTACTTCTCCCAGTCAGATGTACTGCCAGAGGATTTGTAGAGCCCCCATGCCCTGTCGCGGAGTAGCATAGTTTGCTTAAGGCTAGGGCTCAGCCATTTGTGGCACTTTCCCTGTACCCTGAGCTTCTTTCGCGGGGCGTGCAGGTTGGCCAATGACAGGAATGAATTGGTGAAGTAATCAAGCACCTCATCGAGTGAGAGGAGGGAGACAATAGGGTCCCAGTCAATTTTCCCCAAGTCAGAGCAGAGGTCTGCTGGTACAAACCTGCTGAAATTCCTGGCTTCTATGACCCTAGCAGCAGTTTTAGGAGGTTTGTTGGACCAGGCCCAGAAAATTGGTGAGTAGTCACTCAGAGTGTCTGACATGATCCCGGCAGTCAGTATGCGGTCAGGGCAGGAGACTAGTGCCCAGTCGAGTAGGCAATGGTTGCCAGACTTTGCATTATGCCTAGTAGGCAGATCGATGACTTGGGAAAGTGAGGACTCGAGTATTGAATTCTTGGTTGTGGAGGTCCCCAGGGCAAGCCAGTTTAGATTGAAGTCCCCGAGGAGGATGATCTCCCCTGGGGCTGCTCCACCAGGGCGTTGGTTAGAGATTCTAGGGAGGAGGTGGCAGATTGGGGCGGGAGGTAGGCACACCCTATGTAGAGGGGCTTAGTGTCTCCGAGGAGCACTTTAACAAATAGGATCTCACTCAGCGATCCACAAAGAGAGGGGTGATCAATTTGTGACGCGTTCAAGGTAGAGCTGAGATAGATGAGAACCCCACCTCCTTTTTTCCCCACTCTGTCCTTTCTAAAAGCCTGGTAGCCAGCTAGGTCCACTTCGTGGGGGAGGATCCGAGGTTTGAGCCATGTTTCAGTCACAGCCAGAATGTCGGGTTTGTACAATGCTGTCCATGCCTCAAGGTCATGGATTTTGTGCTTTAAGCTGCCGATATTCATGTGTACCAGCTTGAGTCTACTGGTGTTGGCCCAGAGGGGGTTGGTGGGGTCGCTAAGGGTGAGATTAGGAGAGTAGGGACCAGGGTTTGGTTCAGTGTCCTCCACTAGCGCCAACTTGAGCCTGGCAAGGTAGCCAGTAGTATTGTGGGGGAAGAGGAGGAGCCCTCCGCTGGCTGTACTCGCTGAAGTAGGAAGATAAGTTATAGCAGCTGCCCTTCAGGAGTGGTCCATGCGAGATTTGGCTAAGCTTGTTTAACCCCTCCACCCGAGGCTCAAGGGGTAGGGAGAGGCGTACGGAATTCCAGCATGGTTCTGAGGAGAGACAGCCCCAGAGGAGCAGTAGAGCAGTCCCCTGTATCTGAGATAGGTATGCGGGAGCAACCCTGGGTGCCAGGCTTCTCATGTTGTAGATCTGAGAGGGGACCCAAGACTCAGGGAATTGCAAGAGTCTAAAGTGATGGGGAGCTGAGCTAAAGGGAGAATAGTTCAACACGACAAGCACCAGTGTAACAATAACAGTTGGAGACCTTAGACTGTAAGAGGATTACTAAGCCAGGAGGATATCAGCTGTACCTCTAGCTCCGGAGAGATGAATGAGTCTGGTTATTAGTAAAATTAGGTAATTCAATAACTGGTATTACAGGCTATCTACACGTAGTTTACAAGACAGCTTTAGTTAAGGTACTTGAAATTTGCGGAGACTCTTAGACAGCAGTATAAGGCAGCAGTAGTTAAGCACTTGAGATAAGCAGAGACAAATGTAATACAGGTTGAGAAGTCCACACAGCAGGCTTACAGGGGTTAGGGGGTTGACAGAAGAACGACAGGCTGAGCATTTCTGGATTGGTGCTGGATTGGACAAGCGAGTTTGTGGGCGGGGCTTAGGTCCATTTAACGGGAGGAGGGAACGGGGTGGGTGGACGGAAAATTTCACAAGCTCGGAATGCAGCAGCCCTTGAGCAACAGTCCTTCGTGACGGTAAGCGGCTTCTGTTACCGTCTTTCGATTCCCAGTGCAGGATTCAGTGTCCGTTGCAGGCTTCAGGAGAGGTACACCAAAGCTAACGCCTCAACCTCAAGCAAGAAGACTTGGGTTCAGTCCTTGGGGGGGGGAGGAGACCCTTCGGCAGTGGGCCAATGTCTCCACGGCCCCGAGTTTCTTGAAAGGAGAGGGTTTAGAGCACAGCTATATGCCCAGCAGCCAGGAGCATCATCGGATGCGGGGACCAATTGCCTCAGAGAGCCTTTTCAAATTTGGCGCTCCAAGGTATCGACTAGCACGCCAGTCTTTAGAAAAAAAGAACTCCCCAGAAGTCTCCGGAATTTTTCACAAGCTTGGAGTGCAGCAGCCCTTGAGTGAAAGTCCCAAACTCGGATGCAGCAGCCCTTGAGCGACAATCTTTCGTGACGATAAGCAGCTTCTGTTACAGTCTTTCAGATTCCTGGTGCAGGATTCAGTGTCCATTGCAGGCTTCGGGGGAGGTACGCCAAAGCTAGCGCCTCAACCCCGAGGAAGAAGACTTGGGTTTGGTCCTTAGGGAGAGGAGGAGACCCTTCGGTAGTAGGCCAACGTCTCCACGGCCCCGAGTTTCTTGAAAGGAGAGGGTTTAGAGCGCAGTTATATGCCCAGCAGTCAGAAGCGTCATCGGATGCAGGGACCAATTGCTTCTGAGATCCTTTTCAAATTTGGCACTCCGAGGTATCGACTAGCACGCCGGTCTTTATAAAAAAAGAACTCTCCAGAAGTCTCCGGATTTTTTCACAAGCTCAGAATGCAGCAGCCCTTGAGCGACAGTCCTTTGTGATGGTAAGCGGCTTCTTTTACCGTCTTTCAGATTCCCGGTGCAGGATTCAGTGTCCATTGCAGGCTTCGGGGGAGATACGCCAAAGCTAGCGCCTCAGCCCCGAGGAAGAAGACTTGGGTTTGGTCCTTAGGGAGAGGAGGAGACCCTTCGGTAGTAGGCCAACATCTCCACGGCCCCGAGTTTCTTGAAAGGAGAGGGTTTAGAGCGCAGTTATATGCCCAGCAGTCAGAAGCGTCATCGGATGCGGGGACCAATTGCTTCAGAGATCCTTTTCAAATTTGGCACTCCGAGGTATCGACTAGCACGCCGGTCTTTAGGAAAAAAGAACTCTCCAGAAGTCTCCGGATTTTTTCACAAGCTCAGAATGCAGCAGCCCTTGAGTGACAGTCCTTTGTGATGGTAAGCGGCTTCTGTTACCGTCTTTCAGATTCCCGGTGCAGGATTCAGTGTCTGTTGCAGGCTTCGGGGGAGGTATGCCAAAGCTAGCGCCTCAACACCGAGGAAGAAGACTTGGGTTCGGTCCTTGGAGGGGGCGGAGAGACCCTTTGGTAGTGGGCCAACGTCTCCATGGCCCCGAGTTTCTTCAGTGTCTTCTGTGCTAGTTCATGGTAGCGGCAAAAAGAATGATGTTGAACAATGTGTAAATATTGATGAAGATCTGTGGGGAATTCAGGCTGAGCTCTCTTTTAATTATTTCAAATCTAAATGTAAAAACCCCTGCCTTACAGAAGGGGAGTAGGTTTAGAATTGCTACTGCTGAGAGTGACAGTAGAACTGCAGTACAGCAAGGGTTATGTAGGGATGGAGCGTAAATAGGGATATATTAGGAGGTGTGAAAAAGCATGAACTACTGGTTGGAGAGAGGATCCGAGAGGGAGGAGGAGGTGAAAGTGAGATGCCAAACAGAGCAGCCCTTAGAGATGTGGTCCTTGGGCTCCAGCCCAGTTCTGTCCAACCCAGTGTAAATTACCAGGATGGTGTGGGAACTGTGGGAGGCTCCCCTACCAGGGAGAGCGCTCTGATGGCCTGGAATCAATTCCTCGAAAGCTTGATGGGAGACACTGATGTTGGGGGGTGAGCTCATGTGTGTACCACAAAACATGGCAGACAGACAAAATGATCCTTCAGAAGGCCATGTGAAGATGTATATCTTTAAGGTAGGAGAAATCCAGTCTCCAGGCCGAGTGGACCTTAACGTGGGTAGTGCTGTGCTGTACTGTACTGGCGTTGAGAAAATGGCTTTGCATGAATTGTTCTGAATAGCCTCTGTGACTGTAAATCACTCCTTGTGTAAATAGTGTGCAACATTTCAAAGCCCTTATAGGCTGGAGACAAGATATTGTTGTCATCAAAGTTGCATCACCTGCTTGTTAAGAGTTTTATTGCATGGGTCTGGGTAGCCGGCTATCACTTTTATAAAGCCTTGAAGGGATGTTGCAGTGATATAGCAGACCTCCGTGATCTGAATTCCCAGCATGGAAACAGAAAGTCTACGAGTCACTGGTTGAGTGACTTTGTTGCTAAGGGTGTGAAGTGTGGGCACAGATATGATGGGATGGGGTTATCATACTATTAAGCTCATGGATCGCACTTTCCCCAGGAGACACCTCTATAACAGGTTTGTAGATAATGGAGTATAGCTGTTAATCACTCTTAAATGCTTTGAAGATATAGGAACTGAGCCATTATAGTTACCTCATATTACTGTATGTAAACAGAGAAGCTAAGCTACGGGGCTGAGCTGTTATAGTCACTGTTGCAGTTTGCAGACGGAGGAGAAGAGCAGTTACAGTCGCCCTCATATTTTGCACGGAGGAGATGAGCTGTTCCAGTTGCCTTAATATGTTGTAGACTGGCATATCCATCTGGAGTTATTGCAAGACTGTGTATTGGGTCTCTGTACCCAGCTGTGATGAACTTCATCAGTTTAAGTAAAGTAAAGTCGAATGTGTGCTGCACTACTGTTTTCGGTGTCATTTATTTAGGTCTCAAGATGGCAAGATTCAGCCCCACAATTTAAAGCCAGAATCCGAGACCGAAATATAAACATTTGCTTTGAGAGATTATTCTTTTCGACCACAGCCACTAGCTAGGAAGGATTCCATAGAATCTCATAAGGACTAACGAGGGTGCCCACCTACTTATGGGTGCTCTCATCAGGGCAGCTAGGGATCAGTAGGCTGCAGGTGAAAGAATTACATGAAAAGCATTCTAAAGTTTACTCAAACTGGGGGGTGGGGGCATCTTACAAGACTCGAGAAAAGAAGTAATCTGAAATGGAACAAAACAGTATAGGGACACAATTTTCACTGTGGCATTTATTTATTTATTAGCTTTTGTTTACCGGGTAGGTGCACTGCTGATTTAAATGGTTCTGTATAAAAAACAAATTCTAATCTTTTCTATTCTGATCTTCCCTTGTCAGTCTTCACCATTCATTACTGCTGGGTGTAAGCTGGAGGCGCACACCTGTATGGGAACTTTTCCTTGGGGGAAGGAGGCAGGCGCCAACTCGCCGCCCATGAAACTTGACTTCACGTTGTGTAGGCGCCACAGGAGTTGTCCGGTGGGCGCCCACGGCCTCCCTCCTCCACCCAGCTCTGTTTTTCCCACCGTCGAGGTTGCACCTGCTGTGCGAGTTACCAGAACTTTTCCTCTGCGTCACTAGGCCTTCGCCATTTCAACGACGTTGCCTGCCTTCTCCATATCCATCCCTGCTCTGAATTCACCCAACTCCATTGGAAACCGGTAAGCCCGTTCCTTTTATTTCTGTCAACGATGCCGTGTCCTTTTTTGTGAAGTTTTGTTGAATTCTTTCGCGTCATGTCTGGTTCAGGGGCTAAGAGAAAATCCAAAGCGGGCCATGCCCCCATGCATCAGTGCCCCTGTGGCCAGCATTTTTCCATTATGGACTGACATGATGTTTGTCTGCGTTGTGTGGGTCCCAACCACAGTATGGACAACTGCGATGCCTGTTTCTCCTTGGATGCCGCATTCTTGAGATCCATGTGTTTAAAGTTGGCAGGGATCCGTTGACTTTCGGAGAACAGCATCATTCTAGGGATGCCATGGCAAGATCTCTTGACCCTGCCTCCGGGTCCCCTCCAGGGTCTATACAGCCCAGTGAGGAGGAAACCTCCTCGGATTCCAGCCTTGCCATCGAGGAGGTTTCTTTTGTGGTGCTGGAGGATCATCTCGGTTCCCTGCGAAGCCGGGTCTAGGGCACCGCTACGGCAGTCACCTCCTCGGAGGTGCAGGCTCCCCCGGTGTTGTGCCCACGGCTGCTGGACCCAGCACCGGTGGACCCTCAGCAGTGCCTCTTTGGATTCTGGTGCAGTTAGCGGTGCCAGTAATTGAGGCGGCTCAGTGGGTGGTGCCATGTCTCATGGTGGTGCTGTTTGCATCGTCATTGGTAGGAGAGCTCCCAGGGTCGCTAGTCTGGTGGTTTTTGTGGTCTCCTCTTCTTCGGAGGTGGATGACTCGCTGGCCGATCCAGACTGGTGCCCCGACTCTTCGGAGTCTGGGAGTCCTCTTGGACTCGGCACCAGGTGGTCCAGTGTTCGCCTCCCAGGCTCCCCAGAGTCTATGGCTCTGAGGTCCCACACGCCGACTCATGTTGGGGGTGCTGCGGTGGATAGCGGTCTCGGGGGGGGGGGCGCGCCTGGTGTGGCGGTCTCAACCACTAGGGGCCGGGGCAGCTGCCATCTCTGGTGCTGCCATGGCCTCCTTGGTAGGGATGGGGACCTCCTCTTCTGCGGCCTCCTTCAGGAGGCCTGCGGGTTTGGTGGACTCCTTGTCACTGGGTTCGAGGAAGAGGGTGGGCTCAGAGTCCGAGGGGTTGAGAGGCCAGGGTGAGGTGCGGAGGCCTTCTTCCACTGCTGTGCGGGGGATGGGGAGGAGCCGCAGTGCTGAGCCCCGCTTCTCATCCTCTGAGACTTCAGGGGTGCCCTTAGTGGGCAGTGCTGAGGGTTGCCCTTCTGGAACCATGCAACCTCAGTCACACCACAGGGAAGATTTTCCCATAGAGCTCAGCCAGGATTTATTTTCACATTTGCAGCATCCGCTGACTGGATTGACCCCCAGATCCCCCCACGTGGGAGGATGTACTGCAGGTCTCAGAGCCCTGGCAGAGGCCGGGCACTTTTGGTGCAGTGCCCTTTCCCAATCTCTCTGCAGACACCTTCCCTTCTCCCAGTCTATGTGGGCCCTATGGGACCTTTAACCTGGGAGACGTTTAGGGCCACTGCGGCGGCCTTCCCTAGGTATGTTAGAGCTATGGACGAGCAAGTCTTTCACGTGTCTCCCCTGCCGCAGGAGGACTCTGAACATCCAAGCTCCTCTACTTCCTTGGCTTCCTCATCTGAGGAAGAGGAACATTCTGTCTGCCTTTCCTCCGATGCTGATTTCACCAAATATCAGCGATTCCTCTCGAGGTTAGTTCAGGAGCTCCACATCTCCCATGTGGTAAGATGCAGTACCGAGTGGGAGATGCGCTCTTTTTTGAGCGAGTTCTGTGCCAACCACTTGGTGGAGCCTTCCTGGCCTATTCCCTTCCAGGAAGCGTCTATCTGCACCTAGCAGTCTCCAGCTGCCTCATCCCCAGCCCCAGCGGACTGCAGGAGGAGGTAGTGCACTCCCCAGGAGTCTCTTGATTCTCTGCCTCACCCACCCTCGGGGCTGACGGCTTTAGACACTCCTCTGGGCTTCAACACCCGGTACATGACCGACCACCAAATCCGGATTCTGTGCAGTTCGACCGGTGGGGAAAAAGAGTTTTCTCCTCTGCTCATGTGTTACTCTGCATCAGCTCACATCAGGCTCACCACGCTGCCTACAAAAGGCACCTGTAGTCGATGCTGGCACAGGTTTTAGCATCCTTGCCTGATTCGGAGGAATCTAGGCAAGCCATTGCCCTCTCTGCACAGGGTCTGGAGCTTGCAAGGCACCAAGCAAGGGCATCGTACAACGCCAGTGAGGTGGCTTCCAGACTAGCAGGAACAGATATTTGCATCAGGCGGACGGGATAGAAACATAGAAACATAGAATTTGACGGCAGATAAGAACTGCTTGGCCCACCTAGTCTGCCCATTTTCCTACCTAACAGATAAGCTGCAGATCCTAGTTAACCAACGGCTTACTTTCTCCTACCCCCCACTAGGACTGCCTTATGTCTGTCCCATGCATTCTGGAATTCCCCCACTGTTCTTGACTCCACAACCTCCTCAGGGAGGCTGTTCCATGCATCCACAACCCTCTCTGTGAAAAAATACTTCCTCACATTACCTCTGAGCTGTCCCCCTCTATCTTCAAATTGTGCCCCCTTGTTCTTGCACATCTCTTTTTCTGAAAGATGCTACCCTCTTGGACTTTGTTGATTCCCTTGAGGTACTTGAAAGTTTCTATCATGTCCCCTCTCTCCCTTCTTTCCTCAAGGGTATACATATTAAGCTCCTTTAGTCTTTCTTCGTATGTCTTCTGGTGCAGACCCTGCACCATTTTGGTTCCCCTCCTCTGGACAGCCTCCACTCTGTCTATGTCTTTGCGGAGATGGGGTCTCCAGAACTGCACACAGTACTCCAGATGGGGTCTCACCAACTGTCTGTACAGGAGGACAACAACTTCCTGTTTTCTACTATTGATGCCTCTCCCTGTGCATCCCAGTATCCCCCCATCCTTCCTTACTGCCTTCTCACATTGCTTGCCCACCTTTAGGTCATCTGATATAATTACCCCCAGGTCCCTTTCCATTTTTATTGTTGTCAGTATCTCACCCCCCATTGTGTACTCTTCCCCTGGGTTTTTGTTTCCCAGGTGCATTACCTTGCACTTCTTTGCATTGAATCTGAGCTGCCATACATTTGACCATTCCTCCAACCTTACCAAGTCCCTTCTCATCCTTTCCAGTCCATCTTGTGTATCAACCCTGTTGCAGATCTTTGTGTCGTCTGCAAAGAGACATACTTTTCCTTCCAGTTCCTCTGCAATGTCACTTATAAAGATATTAAAAAGGACCGGTCCCAGTACTGAACCCTGCGGTACCCCACTAGTAACCCTCCTTTCTTCACTGTGGACTCCATTTACTACTACCCTTTGCATCCTGTTGTTTAGCCAATTTTTTATCCAGGCTACCACCTTGGGACCCACTCCAAGACATGGCTTCTCCTGTCTAGATTGTTCCCCATTGCCCAGTGTAGGGTGATTTCCTCCGCTTTCCAGAGGGACCCGTCTTTTCTCTCACAGGGCAAGGAGGAATCTTCAGGGGCATCTTCTGTACCCCCGGCCATGGGAAACACCTCCTTGGCCTGACCAGCCTTAGGCCATATTGATCTAGTATGGCAAAAGGGTCTGTCCCTCCTGCTTCTCCCCTGCAGGAGGTTGAAGTAATCTGTTCCCTCAGGGCAGTGTCAGGTCCCCTCCGGGGGGACTTGGTACTCACCCAGCAGTAATGAATGGTGAAGATTGACAAGGGAAGATATGAAAATGACGTACCTACCGTAATTCTTGATCTTCTCTTGTATCTTCACCATTCATTACTGATTACCGCCCACTTTCCCCTCTTTGGCTGCAACTCTTGGGCGCCGCCTCCACCCTGCTCGCCCTTCCCCTCTTCGATGCTAATTGGGGGCAGAGTCCCCCTGGTACCTCAGGGCCCTCTGTTTCCTTCTCCAAAAAGTCACAGAGTGCCCATCCTAGGAGGGTGGCGAGTAGGGTCTTCGTCCTGGCCTCAGAGGAACTCCCTGGGATTCTCAGTGGGGAACAATGTGGTATCCTCTTTAATTTGGCACAAATGTTCCGTTTGTTTTCATCTTTTGAAGTGGGGACTGTGTCAGTGCATTTCGTGGGAGAAGCCATAGGGATTTTCCTCCCCCTTTTCTCCTTTTTCGTCTCCCCTCTGCCTTTAGAGGTCATTCTGGACTGAGTTCTCTCCTGTTTAAGAGTTTTTTTCCCCTTGACTACACCATCAGGTGATAAACTGTAGGGGCCATGCGTCAGGACTTTCATCCCAAATGTGGATTTAGGGGTGGGAAGAGGTGGGCTGACTCCTCCATGTTTTATGTTCTCTAAGACCTTTTCAAATTCTCTTATTCTGGACCTCCGTCCAGTGGTCCCTGAATTTGATGGGATACTTGCTCCTGTGTCTTCATACTTTTCAGGTTTTTGAGGCTAAAATAAGCCAATGGTTTTCCAGCCCCCCTTCCCCTATGTATGTTGTATCTTTCTCTCTTCTCTTTCTCTCTCTCTCTCTCTCCCTTTTCCTGTGCTGCTGCCCAAGGGTTAGAGACTATGGCCACTTAGGGAAAAAGTCCAATCCCTCTGTCCTTTGGTCAGCTTATTCCTTTTTCAGTTTATATCCTTTCCTTTTTCCTGTCTCTCTGCTCTCTTGCCTCACCTTGATTTTCTCTTTTCCCCCTTTTTTCCTCTCCGGCAGGACAGAACTGGGATGGAGGAGTCTGCGGTGCCTAATGGCCAACCCTCGTGCACCATGCAACGTGTCAGCTTTGTGGGTGGTGCTGTCGGCGCCAACTCCCCTCTCCCAAAAAAAAAGATTCCATACAGGTACGTGCCTCCGGCTTACACTCAGCAGTAATGAATGGTGAAGATACAAGAGAAGATCAAGAATTACAGTGGGTACGTAATTTTCATTTCTATTGTATTAATTTAGTGCAGAGCAGAAAAATAATATTTATAACACTGGTAGGAAATAATTTGCATTCTGATTAGTTGCCACTAATGTCTATTGCACCTAGGTAAAAAAGTGCTGGCAATCAGGACTCGGCACACTAACAGTGTCAATGCCTTTTTCAACATTTTTTGATTGTCTTACAAAAACAGCTTTCACATTTACTCACTATCTTTAGTGACTTACTGACTTACTCATCTAATACAGCTCCCTCAAAATAAAAAAGAACAAATTGATTAAATGTTCTTTTCTTTTGTATTCCCCTGCTTACACATATACACAGTTAAAAAAAATGAAGTGCTACTCTCAGTTTTATTTTTTGGAGTTTCTTTTCTGAACATGGACCCCCCAAACCTGCCCACCAGTGAAGTCTTTGTTGCTTCCTATGCCACATATAAAACTGAATCCCTGGCTTTACTTGATGTCTTCTGTTGTGTGTATTTGTGTGGAAAGAGGTGAACATTCAGCCAGCAGAATTTTGCAAAAGTTTGAATTCCTGCATTCTGTGATAAACATTCCATCTATTGAGCGTCTGAATAGACAGATGCTTGACAGCTGAGGAGTGGACTACTTTTTGGTAGATTCTTTAAAAAGAAAAAAAAGAAAATATCTCCTTTAATAAAAAAAGAAGTTGACATTTCATTTGTTTTTTTAAATGTTCTCAATTGACCTGTTCTATAAGTGCAAGAAGACACTTTGGGGGGATGCATTATGCTGATCTAATCACACTTCCAGGGGCTGAAAGCACTCTGCCTACAGTCGTGCCTCATGACGCCCCTGGGTGTGTGGTTAGATCAGCATAATACTTAGCTCATTGTGTCTTACTGCTTACTAGAATGACAGAAACAGGTTTCTGTTCTCATCTCAATAAACACATTCCTTTATGTTTTTAACATCAGCCAGAAGCTGTGATAATAGTCTCTGATTATGCAGAGGTTCTTTGTCTTTCTAATTCGACTGCGTCTTTTGAGAAACTGTATCCCTTAGCCTTGAGTAGTGAAGTCACTGTACTGTATCTGGAGCACACAGAGCCGCAGCATCTCTGGAAATTTTCTGAAGTCTTGAACTGCCAGCACATTGCTTGCAATTCCAGAATCCTAAAATAGTAGAGTAACTGCATTCCCAGGAAACCTTTGATTCACTGTTATGTAACACCGCTACAAATGGGGGTTCTCGAAAAGTCTTCCTTGAGCTTACCTAAATGCTTACTGCCAGGCTGGGGTTCTGCATGTAACCCCTCACCCCTGCCTTTTTAGCAAAATGACCGGTGGCATGCTGTTGAAGCTGACAGCAGTACCTGGTGGGGACTGGGTTCGGGGAGGATGAGGTTACTTGGCACAGGGGACCTAGGTTTGGCTACTCTGAACAGGGGCACCCAAGTAAATCCGAACACAGGAAGCAATAACTGTAATGTCCAGAACCAGGAATGGGATTCTTCAGTGTGGCTTTTATTCACATCCAAGATAAACGAACAAAGCATAGACGGACCCCCACGGGGCTACATTTCCTGGTAATGCAGATTAGAGACTAAAGAACACTTCATCACTATTTCCAGCCCTCAGGCTATAAACCCACCAGGCACACAGCCCGGACTTGCATGCAGCTTTGGGTACACAGCCCGACTTGTACACTACTTGGGTTTTCCCCACTGGCCCGGCTCCCCCGCCGGCCACTTGATCCATGAGTCCATTTGAGGAATGAACCAATTATCCTGTTGTGGCTCCCAAACCACACTAGAGCCTTCGACTCTAGAGAATTTTCCTTACAATCCTACGTCTGGATACTTCCCTCATCACTGGCCAAGTGCCTGAGGCAAAGTAGAAATCCACAGAAGAAATCTGTAGAGGTGAACCTGGTCACTAAAGATGGAGGGCCACCCACCTCCAGCTCCCACAGCCCATACCCGGCTATTTCTCTGGAAACTGAACAATTCCTTTACTGAAAACATTCAAATATAGATTCTGTGTAGACGTCTGTCACATCTCCTGTACATATCATTTTCATCCCAACAAGCTCTGGACTTGAACCTACTTTTACTTTGCTTAGCCCATTACTCTAGGCTTCCCAATATTTTAGTAGTTCAGTCCCCACATTGTCACACAAGTCCCAGGGTGAAAAACATAGGCCCTTTTAGCAAGAGCAAATACTCACCCTCACTTTGCAGGTGCCCCACAGGCGACTCTCAAATCTTCTTGTTCTCCCACATAAACTCTGGAACACACAGGCAGCTTCTCCTTTATGAGCAGAACTAGGGGGTTGCCCCAGGAATCTGCAGGGAACCCTTTCCTGCCCCACCCCAAAGGGAGGGGGCACTGAGACCCGAAAACAGCAGTCTCCACCACTTCAATTATCTTCTGTGTCTCTCTTTAAGGTGGAGACACACACCCTTTTAAACTAAAAATAGCCCTCTGACAGGGCTGAGGCTCCTAGAGCCTTCACTGAGCTACTTTCTCAGCAAGCTCCCAACTTCACACTTCACTGACTCACACTGACTGACTGACTTCAAAACCTCCCAACATTCTATGCCAACTCCCTTGCTGCAGATTCCAATGTGGCTCATGCAGCTGCGATAGTTCTATTGGTGATGTCATCCCTCAGTCTCAGCTGAGACTGAGAACAGAGTAAGACAGTGTGAAACCCATTTAACTGGAGTTTCACAAGCTGCCTTCCCTTCCTACCACTAGGTCTGACTGGGATTCTAGTAACTTCGGGTAACAAGGGGGTTACATGCGTTTTAGCAGTTTAAATGTATTGCCAGAGAGTACGTGTACAGCCTCTGTGTACTGTCTCTTTAAGAGCTGCCTGGATTGCCGTCATAATTAATCTGAGAGGAAGCTCTGTTAGAAGATGTACTTGTTTGCTGATCATTTGTTAGAGTAGTAATAATATTGCAGTTTGTTCTTACCTGCCTTCTTTGCAGCATGGACAGTTCTGTTTGTTTCCATCATCTTGGTCCTGGACTGTCAGAATGGGCCAGTCAGTACATTTTGAACTCTGAAATGGAGCCTGCCTACAGGGGCTTGGTGGGGCTAAAACTTGTAGGAATTGTAGTCTTGGGCTTTTGGCGCCTAAAATAACCTGGAGGGGGAGCCCTTGTTGTGACTGACAGACAGATCAGCCAATCAAACCTTTTGGATCTTGGGGAAAAGTCCCACACTGCTTGCAGTTTCAGTTAGATCTGAGTTGGGAAGTGAAAAAGTAACAGCTCGAGGTAGTTCGAGCAGCAATCTATAGTGGAGTCGAGCGGGAGAACCCTGCATGCCTGCCTGTTGTTCCTGAGAGGGAACTTGTGCTTTTTTCGGACTGAATCCAAATTTGGAGAGTGAATTAAGCCACTGAATTGTGACCAGGCTTTAACCTGAAGAATACCGAAGATTTGCTGAATGCGATCAGCCTATCAGGACTTCCAGCTACCTCTGAACTCCCGGATTGTGCAGAGACTCTGTAATTGCGACCGGAGTGCCATTTGCCTGGTATAGTGGAATTTCCTTACATGGGAATGTGCTGTGTGCTTATAGTGGGTCGACATTTGGTTCCCCACTGTGTGTCTGAACTGTGTTTTGCTTGCTGGAGGCTGTACCCAACTCCTCGGACTGAATCCATATCCATTTCCATTTGCCTGGGCCCTGCTACGCAGAGAAAGTCATCGATGAGAGACCGGGCCTGGGGATCAGCCCCCTGCTCAACACCTTGAACAGGAATGACGCTTCGGTGATGCTTGTGGGCCCTGCATCACAGGGCCCCAACCAACTGCAACATTTCTGACTAGCCCACTGTTTTCCTACCTGGGTACCCAGAGTGTGTGACTGTGTAGGGACTCTGAACTGTATGCATAACTGTCTGATTAATGTAGCTTTTAAGCAAATCAACCTGATTACGCCCCTCTCTTGTTCAAGTCCCCTGAATAAATCAGATTTAACTTTGTTTGCATTTAACCTGTCGTTCCAGTTTGTGCCAAAAGTATTGTACTGTTGCTATTGGCTGTGCTTAACCTTGTTTTACAGGGGGTCCCCAAGGTCAAGCCAGAGGAACCAGCACTGGTAGTAAGTGCAAACAGTGTTGGTGCTTGTATGGTGTACCAGGGGTATTGCGAAAGTCATTATTGTACTGTGTTTAGGCCACTAGAAGGGAAAGAGGTGGGTTACAGTGTCGCAGAGGGCTGTGCCCAGGTTAGCTTTACCACTACCAACCCTGACCTTCGGGTTGAGGCACCTGTTTCATTACCCAGGCCCCTTACCTGCAACTAGCCAAGCAGGCAGGGGTAGTAGCCCTTGGGGTAGCGCCACCTAGGAGTTACAGTTACATGTCATTGCGGTACAGTAGGTAGAGTAGCCCTCCTGTCTGAAGGTCATAAGGTCATGAACTCAAGTCATGCCCAGTACTGACAATGCAGGGTAGTACTGGGGTGGTGCTGCATTGCTGAAGGTGCTGTCCTTCAAATGAGACATTAAACCAAGGTTTCTTCTTGTTCCTCTCCAGTGGCTGTTAAAGATCTCATTGCATCTTTCAAAGATAGAAGACAATTTTCCTGGGTCCTAGCCAACATTTCCTCAGTGTGGCAGTTTTTTACAGCTGTATGTAGGAACGTTACTATATAAAACAGCATCTGTTCTGTTATGGGATATAGCCAGTTTTCTGTCAGATTAGTGAGTAGCACTTTTTTTTTAAAGGATAAACTCCATTCATTTGATGCAGCTGTACACAGAATCATAGAATGTTTGAGGCTGAATCAGACCAGTGGTCTGTCCTTTCTCCCCCCTGCTCCCTAGCAGTGGCATATAATAGAGGAATTAAATTAAGTACTGTACGTGGGCCCTGGCATGATTGAGAGGAGAAGCCAAGGACATAGAAAACCCTCATCCTCCTCCCAGGCATTCAAACAGCAAGCAGTCCTAATGTTTTCTGACATATGCAGCAAGACCTTACTGTTGTACTGCCCTGGAGAGGAAAGAGTTAAAGCCTACATTCTAAGTAGGCACGTGCTTGGTTTCAAATCACTATCCCCTGGTACATTCTATTCAACCGTCAGAGTCTTTACTCCGCCTTACTGTAGCTAAAACTTTCCAGCTACCAGTTCATGAATCTTCAGAAGAAGAAGAAGGACCGGAATATGTGGAGATGATGGATGTTCCTGCCTCAGAGGGTGGTGATACCCATCCATAAGTCTCTGCAGAGACAATCTTTAAAAATGTTGAGTACCCCACTTCTGTTCCTCCTGTAGATAAGAAGTCAGAGAGGAAGTACCCAGTAGCCAGAGATGGTACAGATTTTCTGTCAGGACACCCCAGCCATGAAGGGGTGGTTCAGGCTGCTGCCTACAAGAAGGCAGGTATCTCCTTCCTATCCTCCTGAAAAGGATTCTAGGAGGATTGACTCCATGGCTAAAAAGTCTTACCTGGGGTCTTCTCTCATTGACAGGCAGGCCTCTTACATGGCCTGTGTGGCAAAATCTCAAAAGAAGCTGTGGGAACTTGGAAGCAGTTTCCTCTCTGGCTGCCAAACTCCCGGCCGTGGCAGCTGCTGATTTGGGTTAAATGGCAAGGAGTGGGATTGGGGCTTCCAAGCAGCAATTCCACATGGCAGTGGATGCCAATGATTCGGCATCCAGAATTCTGGCTACCTCTGTTTCCCTGAGGAGGTTTTCCTGGCTTAGAACCACTAACCTCTCTCAGGACACACAAACCAAAGCCTTGTATTTTCCTCTGGTCTAGAACTCTCTCTTTGGAGAGCAGACTGAGGCCTGTATGAGGAAAATGGACTAGTATAGAACCTCATATAGGAGGGCTGCAGCTAAAGAAAAAGCAACCTTCCCTCAGAAACAGCAGGTTAGGGGAGGCAGGGGCAGGTCTTACCAGAGACCTTTTTACCTGGCCCGGGCCTTCCTTCTTTATCAGCAACAGCGTGGCTATTTTAGAGGAAGGGGCAGGAGAGGTGCCAGTTGTTCCAGTCCAGCTTCCCAGCCCAGGACACTAGCTAAACAGACTCCCTGAGGAGTCTCGGGTCGCCTCCTCACTTCCAGTAGGGGGCAGGCTTGCCCACTACCTCCAGAATTGGCAGTCTATAACATCAGACAAATGGGTTCTGGAGGTGGTGGGCAAAGGCCTTGCTCTACACTTCAAACTGTTTCCCAGGCTGAGAGCAAGGCTGTTCAAACCTGCCTCCACAGCAGAAATATCCCTGCTAGAAACAGAAGTTACAACCCTCCTTCAGGGCTGGGCAGTGGAACCTGTTTCTTTGTCCCAAAGAGGAAAGGGCTTGTATTCAATGTACTTCCTGACCTTGAAGAAAAATGGGGATTAGCGACCCATTCTGGATTTAAGATTCCTGAACAAACACTTAATAAAACCAAAATTCAAGATGGTCACTTTGGCAATGATATTACTGCCCACTCTCAGGCAAGGAGACTGGCTAGCATCCATAGACCTCAAGGATGCTTACTTCCATATTCATATCAGGCAGTCACACAGAAACTATCTAAGATTCAGACTGCCATCAGGTCATTACCAGTTCAGGGCCCTTCCCTTTGGCCTGACCTCAGCTCCCAGAGTGTTTACAAAATGCCTGGCAGTGTTAATGGCACCCTTAAGGTGTTTAGGAATTTCAGTTTTTCCCACCTGGACGACTGGCTGCTGGTGGGTCAGTCTCAACAACAAGTAGTAGAGGCCTTGGCAGTCACTCAGACTACTCTTCTGTCATTGGGCTTCTTAATAAATACAAAGAAATCAGTCTTGGAGCCAGTCCAGCTCCTGCAGTTCATAGGAGCAGAGCTGGACACAATTCTTGGACAAGCAAGACTTCCACCAGATGGGGTGGAAAGCTTGGTGCAGATAGTATAATCTTTCAGACTCCACTCTGCAAAGCCAGCAAGGTACTTTCTGTGGTTACAATAGCAGTGGTACCTCCTGGGGCAAGGTTCCAGATGAGAGACATTCAGTTCCAACTGAAGTTCTTTTGGTCCCAGAGCAGAGATTCTTTGTCCAAACTGATTCCAGTAACCTCCACACTTCTCCTAGCCCTGCAGTGGTGGCAGGAGAGAGACAACCTAAGGGTGGGCATTCCCTTTCTTCAGGAAAATCCCACGATGATACCACAGACTCACCTCTATTGGGGTGGGGGGCCCACATGGGGGAGCATACAGCTCAGGGCACTTGGGCTCCCCGGGAGTCTCTTCTGCATATAAATCTCTTGGAGCTCAGAGCAGTGTTGCTGGCTCTCCAGTCCTTTTCTTCCATGATTCGGGGGAAGGTGTTGCAGGTTAGGACAGACAACACTACAACAGTGTTCTACATCAACAAACAGGGTGGCACAAGGTCCACACCATTGTGCACAGAAACCATGAAGATATGGAAATTGGCCTACTCCCTAGAGGTGACTCTGACAGCAGTTCACCTTCCAGGGAAGGACAGTGTTTTGGCAGACTCTCTCAGCAGGATCAATCAGAACCACCAAGAGTGGTCACTGAATCACTTAGTTCTCAAGAGCATCTTCAAGCTTTGGGGCACTCCAGAGATAGACCTCTTTGCAGCCCCAGACAACCACCAGTTACCCCAGTATTGCTTCTGGGGACAGTCCCAGTGGATGCATTGCTGTTGGACTGGTCAGGGAAATTCCTGTATACCTTCCCTCCATTTCCTCTGTTGCTCAAGGTACTGACCAAGCTCAGGGCTCAGTCTGCAACAATGATCCTGATAGTCCCAGACTGGGCCAGACAGCCTTGGTACTCAATTCTGGTGAACATGGTGTCAACAAATCCGATCCACCTCCCCATGAGGTACAACCTGCTAACCTCATCCCAAGGGAGAATCATGTACCCCAGCATGGGGACCCTCAGACTGAAGGCTTGGCTCTTACAGAGTTAGAGTATGCTGGGTTGCATCTCTCGGACTCTGTCATGGATATCCTAAAGGTTTCCCAGGAAACCAGCTACTAGGAAAACATATTCATCCAAATGGAAGAGGTTCACGATTTGGTGCAATGAACTAGGTTTAGAAACACAGCATGTGGGCATTCCACTGTTGTTGGATTATTTAGGATTATTTAGCTCATCTGCATTCTCTGGGCCTTAGGCCCTCCACCCTAAGCATGCATCTGGATGCAGTTTCTGCTTACCTGTCAGCAGGAAAATCCTTTTCCCTGGCTTCTGATGCTATATTTAAAAGATTATTTAAAGGGTTATTGCATTTATACCCTCCTCTCAGAGAGTCTACCCCTTCATGGGATCTAAATATTTGCATAGCTCAATTGATGCAACCCCCCTTCAAACCTATGTTCTCAGCAGAGTTAAAGTATGTAGCTTGGAAAACAGTCTTTCTGGTAACCATTGCTTCAGCAAGGCATATCAGTGAGCTACAGGCTTTATCAGTGGAACCCAAGTATATCTCCTTTCACAATGATAAAGTGGTCCTTAGAACAAATAGGACATTTCTTCCCAAGGTGGTCTCAGAATTCCACCTTAACCAGTCTATGAACTTGCCTGTCTTTTTCACTGAACCTTCCAGTTCAGGGGAACATAGGCTGCATAGCTTGGATGTTGGGCTATCAGCTACTGTCTAGATCTCACCAGGGATCATAGTGGTGACTCCAGCCAGTTGTTTCTTACCTATGGAGAAGTGGGCAGGGGTAAATCTGCCATTAAAAGGACCATTGCAAGATGGACAGTGTCTTGCATTCAGTTTTATCATCAGAAACTGGGGAAAAATCCCCCTGTGGGTCTCAGAGCTCATTCTACTTGGGGCACAGCTACTACCACAGCAGCTGCCAGAGACATTCCCTTGTCAGAAATTTGTAAAGCAGCTACCTGGAAAAATTTACATACATTTATCAAGCATTACAGCCTGGATGTGCAGGCAAGAAGTGATGCCAGGTTTGGAACAGCAGTATTGCAGAGCTTTTTTCCTCAGTAGGTTATGTGTCGTCCTCCAAGGGAACTGCTTGGTAGTCTGCATATGTCAGAATACATTAGGACTTCTTGTTGTTTGAAGAAAAAATTACTTACCACAGTAATGTTGTTTCTTCTAAAGGAGTCCTAATGTATTCTGGCCTCCCCTTCCAGAACCTGGGGTCTCTGCACTCCAGCTTGGTGGTGGTGGTGTTAATCTACCATAAGGTAGTTTTCTTAAGAGGACATCTGTGACTTGAGTCTTTTAGCCTATTTTGGGGGGTTGGTAGGGTTTTGGATAAGTTCCTATTTAAAATGCTGTTAGCATTTCTAAATTATTCCTATCTATATGTCTTTTTTTTGAATTGCTCGTAAGAATCTGACAGTTGAATAGAATGTGCCAGGGGATAGTGATTTGAAACTGTGCCTGTGCCTACTAAGAATGTAGGCTATAACTCTTTCCTCTCTGGGGCAGTACAACAGCAAGGTCTTACTGCATATGTCAGAATGCATTAGGACTCCTTTAGAAGAAACAACATTACTGTGGTAAGTAATTTTTTCCTTTTCATTACATTGCAGTTTATGTTCCAGCTCACCGAATACCTGCTGCTACATGACCTCACCTGTCTGGAATAACATGGCTTCCGAAAAGTTCATAGCACAGACACTGCCCTTATAACTTTCACCAACGCCATTTACCAGGCAGTGGATATAGGTCATGTCACAGGTGCTGTATTCACTGACCTAACAAAAGCTTTCGACCATAAACTACTCATCTCAAAACTCCTGGCACTTGGCCTTGGGACCCCCGCCATAGCATGCTTAAAAGATTACTTGCACCATCGCCAGCAGGCCGTCAAGTTCGTAAAGACCATTTCTGGTGCAAGTCTCATCTCCAGTGGAGTCCCCCAAGATTCCATTCTAGAGCCTCTCTTGTTCTTAGTTTTCATTAATGATCTCCCTACCATCTGCGGACCAGTACAAACACTCCTCTATGCCGACGATGCTGTTCTCTATACCCATAGCAATAATATTACCTCCATCAACAAATCCCTCAGCAACTAATTTGTCAGGCTGCATGCTTGGCACTCTCAAGAAAAAATTATCCTAAACCTACCAAAAACACAATACATGCTGTATGAGTCCAAGCAAAACCTTTCCAAACTATCCCCTCTGTTTAGTGTCAGCACTGGAAACGGATCCCTTCTTGAAAAGACCCTCTCCTTCAAGTACCTTGGAATACACTTCAGACCCTCCCTCTTTTTCGAAATTCACCTTCAGCACACCATTTTGTCAGTTCACAAAAAAAACTGGGATCACTCTCTAGAGTCTGCCACTTCTTGACTCCTGACACCAAGGTCAGAATCATTCAGGCTAATCTCCTTCTCATGCTTGATTATAGCTTGACAGTCATCAACTCTGCTAGTAAATCTGCTCTACAAAAAAAGCATATTCTAACCCCAGGAATCACACAGTATGCTTAAACTAATGCAGTCAGCCTTCAGGGTTGAACTGCCCGGAGAGATGGAATTTGTGCTAATTATGGAAATCTCGTTTGGCTCGTGCCAGTTTTGAACTGCTGCCCTTAGTAACTACTGCACTCCGAGTGCTCAGATTCTTTACGCCGCCTGCCAGTTAAGACGCCTCGGAGAGCTCTCCTTCAGCTTTCTTACAGAAAAGTATTTTGGCAATAAGTACTGCTTAATTTACTTTATAGTTTAATTGCTGCCATTAGAGTTTAGTTTTTTAGTCAGTTTAGTGTTTTTTATTGTGTTTTGCAGTTCCTTCATGGTTCCTGAGAGGTTTTTACCTCAAAATTTAGTTTAATTTCTTATTATTCAATGGTTCCTTTTGGGTTCCATCTTTGAAAGCTTATTTTATTTTATTTTTTTTATTTATCAAGTCTAGTATTACAAATACCTTTGAGCCATGGCTGTTTTACAAAGGTTCCACGTCAGAGAAATACAAATTATGGGGAACATCAAGACAGGCATTACAACAATGTGGACATTGCAAACAGAGTACAGATTAATACAGTTCAAGGGTAGCATTGTAACAAGGCAGCCAGCGGCATTTGTCAGAGAAAATAGACAACAGATAAAGTGCCAGAGTTATAGGGAGAGGGAAGAGGGTAGCGGGGAGAAGGAATGTAGGAAGGGTGGCAAGAGGGTGAAAAGTGCAGTATTGGGTATACCAAGATGTGAGGTAGAATCCAGTGGGGGGACAACTAGAGCAGAAAGGAAGTGGAAAAACAAGGTTAAGTTGGGCAGTCACAGGAGCTGTTGGTAGTGAGATAGTCCTGGAGCCTAGTTTTAAACATACCAATAGTTGGGGCAGAGGAGATGGTTGGGCTGAGGTCATTGAACCAGAGTGGCGCTCGATAAGCAAGAGTGTTGTCCCTGTGAAGTGTGACAGTGGGGGACTTTCAGTAGCTGTGGCGTGGATCTCCTAAGGCACCATTTGTTAATTGAGTGTTGTAACAGAGTTGAGACCCCAGAAGGTGCAAGGCCAAGGTAGATTTTTCACCATGGAGCAGGTGAGAAGCTTTATGCGGTTTGATAGTTGGAGCCAGCCGGTCTGAGTGTACAGGTCACATGTGTGGGTGAGACGGTGAGCACCAGTGATGAGCCGACATGCTTTATTTAAGGTAGTTGAAAGGCATCTAAGGGTTGTGGTTGTGGCTGAGCCATAAATGATGAGACCATAGTCTATTACAGAGATCACAGAGCTCAGGACTGCAACCTTCAAAGCTTCTGGCGTGAGGTGTGGTCTGTGTTTGTAGAGGAGACCAAGCCGTGTATTAGCAGCTCTAGCTACATTATCTACATGAAGTCTTTAAACTTGTGTTTGCGGTTCCTGTTTCTCTCAGGGAACCGATTAGCGCTCAGTTCCTTTTTGTCTTGGGAACTGACCACATGCTTTGTATCTGCATTTTACGGGTTATTAGGACCTGATTTCTTGTTTATTGCTGTGATTGTAGAATTTACTCAGTGTCAGAGGTCCCTAGTTTAAAACCTAAAAAACGGACAGAACCCACGGATTTTAAATATTGTGAAAGTTGTGGTCAGATAATAGTCAAGGCAGACAGGTAGTCCCTGTGTGTTTTTTGTTTAGGTACAAGTCATATCTTCTCGAACTGTGAAATCTGTAAAATGTTTTGCCCAAAAACTCTCAGAAAGAGGGCCAAAAAACTAGAGGAGATGGTCACTGCTTCCGCCCATACAGAGGATGTACCCTCCACCTCTGCATCGAAAAAAGATAGGCCAAAAGACTGTGGAACCTAAACCCACAGACAAAACAGATTCTACTAAATCAAAAAAGGCCTGTGGAACTAACTACTGAACCGGTTCCATCGAAGAAAAAATATAAAGAAAAACACATCACTGCACCTCCAGCCGAGAAGGCTAAGGAGCTGTCTGCAGACAAACCTAGCATTCCCCTTAGCAGAGGACATTGCCAAAGCTCTAAAAATTTTTGCAGGCACTGCAGGCTGCAGTCCCTGCTACAGCACTGGTTTCATCGGTTCCTGCCCAGATCCCAGGGGCCCGGGAACTGCAGTTCTTGTATGAAAATCCGGGAAGAGAGAACCCATAGATCTGGAGGTATCCCCAAACACGATTTTGGTTCCCCGCCCAGGGGTCCAGATGATTATACATACCACTATGCATTTGTAAAGAATATGGTAGAAACCCTCAATCTACCCATACAGAAGACTGAGGAAGATGGGGAGGAAGCCAACTTCCCAGAGATGATGGGCCTTGCACCCACAAAGCACTTGATGCTTCCCATGCGCAAGTCTCTAAAAAAGACAGTACTGCACGTTCTGAAAACCCCCACTTCAGTGCCAGAAGTGGACAAGAAATATCAATTAGACAAATCCACTGCATTTGTTTTTAACCACCCAGATCATGAAGGGGTGGTTCAAGCACCAGCTTGTGATAAGGCAAGAATCCCCTTGGCTTCTCACCCACCCGACAAAGATTCCAGAAAGGTGAATGGGATGGGGAAAAAAGGGGTACGTGGCTACCTCCCTCCTGGTGAGACAGGACAGTTATATGGCCTATGCAGTGTAGCATCAGAAGGCCTTGTGGAACAATGGGGGAGAAATTGGAGAATGGGTCTATTCCCAAGTCTCTGAATACTTACCAAAATATTATTACAACTAAATGTAAATTCCTAGCTTTGAATGCAAGATCTTTAAACCAACTCAAATTAGCAGAACTCGAATCCAAATGTAAAGCTTTAAATATAGGTGTGGTGGGAGTAACTGAAACTTGGTGGGACGCATCCTCATTTTGGTCCAGAGAAATTCCAGGTTATAAGTTATATCATAAAAACAGATTAGATAAGCAAGGTGGTGGAGTTTGTATGTACATACGAAATGATATTCCTTCTTTTGAAGTGTGTTCTCCCTTTCCTTTGGAAAGTATATGGGTTAAAATCTTATTGAAGGAACAGTCCTATATAACTGTTGGTAACATCTGTTGACCTCCATCTGCAAATTCAGATTACACAACTGATATGTTTAAAGAAATTACACATTTTTCAGAATCTCAAGATACTGTAATATTTGGTGACTTTAACCTCCCTCATATTAACTGGGACTCATTCTCAGGACAGTCCTGTGCTGAGAAAGGACTAATAGATGTGGTAGTTAGTACTGGATTACAACAACTTGTTACTGAACCCACTCGAGGTCCTAATATTTTGGATCTATTACTTACTAACATAGAGCAACAAATTAGCAATTTACAAATCTGAGATCCACTTGGGACCAGTGATCATTCATCTATTCTTTTGAAATTCAACAGTTTAAAACTACACAAAGGAAGTTATACTGTACAAAAAATTATAACAAAGCACATTTTTCTAAAATCAGTGAATACTTACAAAACATAAACTGGGAATCTAATCTTCTTAATTGTACAACACAACAAGCTTGGGACTTTTTTAAAAACATTGTACATTATTTGGGAAATACCTTTATTCCATCTAAGAGGAAATTTAATAATAAAGGAAAAATTCCCCCATGGTTCAACAAGACAATTAAAAATCAGATTAAAATAAAAATTAAACTTTTTAGGAAACTTAAGAATAGTTCTGTTCCATTTAAAACTACTCTATTACATAAATACAGACTGTCTGTGAAAAACTTAAAAAATTAAATTGGCAAAAAATAAGCTAGAATTTAAACTAGCTCACACAAAAGACTGTCACAAATCTCTTTTCTCCTATATAAATAGTAAAAAAAGGTGCATCAAGGACCAATGGCTCTTCTCTATCTGATATAGAAACTTAAAATCTCTTTAATAAGTACTTTTGTTCTGTCCTGTCTTCTCTCAAAAATCACCTATTAGTACATTTAAAGTTCACCACGTAGATTATCATAGGTTCTATCCAACTGACATTATACAGGCTATCGAAAAACTAAAAAAAAATACTAGTCCAGGCCCAGACGGTATTCATCCATGGTTTCTGATCAAAACCTCTATAAATATTTCTATACCTTTGTCAATTATTTTCAATAAATCCTTACAAGAAAGCATTGTACCAAATGATTGGCGTTCAGCAATAGCTACTCCCATATTTAAAAAAGGCAATAGAGGTTCTGTGCAAAATTATCGTCCAATTAGCCTGACCTCAGTGGCTGGTAAATTAATGGAACGAGTAATGAAGTCTCTAATAGATCAAGATTGTAAAAAATTAGGAATTTATGATTCACATCAGCATGGGTTTACTCCCAAGTATTCCTACACCACCAATCTGATATCTTTTTACAATAATATAAGTACTCTACTAGATGTGGGTATCCCTATTGATGTAATTCTTTTGGACTTTAGTAGAGCTTTCGATAAAGTCTCACATGAAAAACTCATTACTAAAATGCACGATCTAGGTTTGTCACCTGATATTGTTAACTGGACTTTAAACTGGTTGACAGATCGTTCTCAGGGAGTCAGAATTAATGATATCTTGTCTGATTCGGGTAGTGTGACAAGTGGTGTACCACAGGGGTTGGTCTTGGGACCAACATTGTTTAATCTCTTTATCAGTGATTTACAAACAGGGCCAAATAACTTCATAGTTAAATTTGCAGACGATACTAAATTGGGGGGCAAGGTTAATAATCAAGAAAATATTTCTGCATTAAAGAAGGATTTGGAAAAATTAACACTTTGGGCAAATGAAAATCATATGCAGTTTAATCAAGACAAATGTTTAGTAGTGCATTTCGGTGTAAATAATCCAAAAACAATATATAAACGGACTACCACTTCACTCATCAAATTGTGAAAAAGATTTAGCGATATATGTTAATAATAAACTTACATCAAATGATTACTGTGTTAGAACTGCTTGCATGACCAACAGACTTTTGAGGCAAATAAAACGCACTTTTGTTAATCGCACTGAACAATGCCTTATTCCATTGTATAGGGCATACATTAGACCATATCTAGACTATGGCTCCTCTTTCTGGAATCCAAACCAAAAAAAAGACATAGCAATTCTTGAACAGGTTCAAAGGAGAGTAACTAGAATGATTCCAAGATTAACAAACTTGGATTATCAGAACAGATTAAAAGCTACTGGTCTCTTCTGTCTTCAGACTAGAAGATTAAGAGGTGATATGCTTATGGTTTTTAATTTAATAAATTCACCAGATCTAATGGAAAAATGTGGTCTAACACGCTCCAAAAGGAGACATGTTCAGAGGCTGCATAATAAACAGCTTGAAGTAAAAACTTATAAGACCAGCAAAAGGGGAAACTTTTTTCCAATAAGAACATCCATTGTATGGAACACCTTGCCACAAGATTTGGTAGAGGCAACTAGTGCCACTGTCTTTAAAAACAAATTAGATGTTTGGTTGAGGGATAATAGATAAATAATGTCCCACATAGTGTGGGGAACAGTCTCGATGGGCTCTGGCCTTCTTCTGTTCTTTCATACCAAGTAATAACACTGTGCTGGCCTTTGCTGACAAAGTGCCAGGTGAGGTGGCAGTGGACCTCCAGGAGACTGCCAAGGACAGCACTGGATGCTACAAAATACCAGTTCCACATGACTGTGGATGCAAATGACACCGCAGCCAGACTTATGGCCCTTTCTATCTCCCTCAGGAGGTTTGCATGGCTTAGAGCAACCAATTTGAATCAGGACACACACACAAACAAAGGCAGCAGACTTCCGCTGTGAGGGGGATTCCCTCTTTGGGGATAAAACTGAAGCCTATTTGAAAAAGGTGGAAGAATACAAGGCCACCTATAGGAGTAACTCCAAGGATAGACCAACATCTTCATACAGGTCCCAATACATAGGGGACGGGGTAGGGGCTCCTATTCTCTGCCCTTCCTCCAGGCATAAGCCATGCAAGACTACCAGCAGCCCAGAGGGTACTTTAGGGGTAGGGGCAGGAGATCCACAAGGAGGCCTGCCCAGACAACCCAGGTACAGACCCAGCCCAAGCAGAATCCCTGACGGACAGGTACAGGTCACCTTTCCATTGCCAGTAGGCGGCAGATTGGCTCACTACCTCCAGGCTTGGCATGCCATCACCACATACAAGTGGGTCCTGGAGGTAGTGAGCCAAGGACTGACCCTAAGTTTCAAGTCACTACCCAGGTTAAGAGCCAGAAACTTTGCCCCAGTCACATCTGCAGACAGGGTACTCCTGGAAGCAAAGGTGAAAAATCTCCTCATAATCAAAGCAATAGAAACTGTCCCCCTGTCTCAGAGGGGAAAGGGTTTCTACTCAAGATACTGTCTTACTCTAAAAAAAAATTGGGACTGGCGACCCATTTTAGACCTGAGCCTTCTAAACAAACACATCCTGAAACCAGTTCAAAATGGTGACACTGGCCATGATCATCCCCACACTGCAAAAAGGGGATTGGCTAGCATCCCTAGATTTAAAGGATGCATACTTTCACATTCCTATCAGACCAAGCCACAGGAAATAGCTGAGTTTCAGACTACCCTCAGGTCACTGCCAGTTTGTAACAATGCCATTCGGGTTAACCTCAGCACCAGGGCATTCACAAAGTGTCTGGCAGTGGTAGTGGCACACTTAAGACATGGAGTGACAGTGTTCCCTTATCTAGATGACTGGCTAGTCATAGGTCAATCCCTGCAGCACACTAGAGAGTCCCTGGCCCTTACCAGGAGCACATTGGAGTCTCTGGGATTCATCATAAACAAGCAAAAGTCTCAGCAGGAACCTGTTCAGGTTCTGGATTTCATTGGAGCAGAAGTGGACACCAGTCTGGGCAGAGCATTTCTTCCCCAGGACATGGTGAAAAGTATCCTGAAGGTAGCAGGATCATTCCAGACCTTACTTCGAGAGTCAGCTCTTGCAACAGGTAACACATATAAGACTGTAGCCGGCAGGCGTCAGGATCCACGGAAAATGTCTAGCTAGTGTCTGTAGCGGATCTCCGATGTCACGTATGGTATAAAGGGTGGGCGGTCCCCAGTGTGCCCCAGTTCTTTTCCCGCCGTTGACTCATGCTCATCAGCTCCACAGATTGCCTCTCGCTAGTTTGACCGCCATATTTATAATACGACTGTCGAAATTTCTTTATTTTCTCGATCATAGTTCTTCTTTTCAGTGACAGTATTCTGCATGTCGTCTTCCCTGGTGCCTTCTTCTAAGGGGCACTCATCCAGGTGTGCCTGTGGGAAACAGGTCCCTTCCAAAGACGGTCACTCAGCCTGTCTGCTGTGCTTGGGCCCAGATCACGATACCCAGAATTACCCCTACTGCCAGAAATTTAATAGCCGAACATGGATCTGAAGCCAGAAGACACTCCAGGCCTGTCTCACAGAGCAGTGCTTGGCCGCCCGCCATAGAGCAGGACTCCTCTTCTGATAAAGGCTGTTCCCACCATAACAAATCTACAGGGAAGCATAAAGATAAGAGGCAAGAGAAAGAGAGATCCCTTTCGAGATCCTCAGGCTTCCACTCTGCCTCCAGGGGTAGTTCAGATTCCGCTTCACAGATGAGCCGTTCACCCTCCAGGCTCACTGTGGTTAAGCCCCCCTGCCCTGGTTCGGGCATTGGGCACCAAGGACAGAGGATCCGGGTCTTTAGGCCCTACTCTCCAGCCTTTGAAAATCAGACCATTGGACCTTCCATCCGGCCACACTACTGATGCTGGTAAGAGTTTGTCAGTACCGTCCCGGTCGGCCTCTGTCTCCAGTGTCAACTCCCAGGATAGTCATAAGACCTCAGGGCACTCCTCCAGGAGATCAGCTTCTCAGCCCCCCAGTCATTCAAAACCATCGACGGATAAACACAAACTGTCATCAAAGCATACAGCGGACCAGCGCCAACGTCAGCCTACCAATGTCGCTACCGCAGCTGCCCAAATGCTGGCACCGCTGGCACAGGCACCTTCATCACCGGTTGACAATAGGTTAGGCACCAGCCCTATGGATGGGCATCAGGCCCCCAGCAGACTCCAGATACTGGCGCCAGGTCATCTAACGCTGCCCCGACGTCACCTCTGACCCGCCCACTGTCGCCAGACCATGGCACTACGCCAGACACAGGTGCTAGACCGGCGACAGGCCTAATGATGGATTCAGATCCCAGACTGAATCTGTCCCAGGTCAAGGACCCTTTCAGCTATTTGTGGGAGACCATTCACACTGATCTCCTCACACCTAAGTCAGAAACAGTGGTAACTACCACCCCAGATGCTGGGGCTCCTGCCAAGGTCCCTATCCCTACTCCAGACAAGGACATTGGCAAAGAGTCCCCTCCTCCTTCTGATAAAAAATAAGGGTCTGGCTCCTCGCAAATGGCATCATGGGTCACGGAGCCTGAGTTCCTCCAGTTCTCCTGACCATCGCAGACACAAGAAATGACGCCACCGGTCCCATTCCTCTTCTCCGCAAACTCTTATCAGTCCTCGGACACTTCCTACTCAGATTAGTCTATTGAGGACTTCTCTCCTTTGGATCCGAGAGACACCCTGAAATCCTCACCTGATGACCCCTCTTTTATGGAGATCATGAGGCACACTCAGTCGAATATGGGGCGGGAAACGGAGGACTTGGACTCAGACAGACTCCGCCTGGCTAAATATGTATGCCCGAAGGACCCTAAGCCAGTGGTTATGCCACCATTAGTGGACACTTTCACGGACATCACAAAGACGGCTTGGAAGTGCTCCCACACATGCACCACTATCCCCTTAGAAGGCATACTGCCTCTATAGGGCTCCCAAGGAACAGACTTTCTTGGTGGAACACCCACTGGCTGACTCAGTGGTGATTTTGGCTGCTCATGACAAGTCCCAGAGGCCAAAACACCTCAGCACACAACCCCCAGACAAAGAATCCAAGCAATTGGACTCCATGGGGCGTAAAATATACTCATCCGCAACCTGCAGCATTTAGAGCTTAAACCTTTTAACACACATGGTTCAGTTTCAGAATGCTGTCTGGGAACAGGGGATGGACATCGTTAAAGACATCCCTGAGTGCCTGAAGAATGCAGTACTAGTTAAACTTCTGCAGACCGGTTCAGACGTAGGTACTCATGTCCTCCGGTCAGCATACGACTCGTCGGACACATTGCAAGGGCAGCTGCAACAGGAGTATGCTTGCATAGACATTCCTGGCTCCGGGTCTCCAGGTTCGTGCAGGATGTGCAGTTCAGCCTGTTAGATAAACCTTTTCAAGGCTCAGTTCTCTTTGGCGATGACACTGAGAGAATCATAACCAGACTACAGGACTCTAGCAAAGCTGTTCAGACTGTTCAATCTATGTACCATCCGAAACGATGACCATTTCGAAAACCTCTTTTTTGAGGCTGTGGGGGGCAACAACAACAACAACCTCGCTTTCAGCACCAACAGCCTCAGCAAGGCTGTTACAGCTGCAGAGTCACCCACAGAGGTTCTGCAGGGCCTGCCTCTCACTCGGCCAAGTTGGCCAAAGCTGCCCTCCATCTGCAGCCTGACTCCCTGTTGGACCCACTACCTCCCATCTCCCTGGCAGGGGAGGCAATCAGAGGCTGCTTTTCGCTTTACGCCAAAGCCGGGCGGAAGATGACCTCTGATCAGTGGTTCCATCAGCTTGTCGACCGCGGACATTCAGTAGAGTTCATCCAGTTTCCACCAGACAGGCCACCACCCCCTTCACCATCCCGCTACTCACCGGTGCATGCGGGGCTGATTCAAGCAGAAATCCAAGCTCTACTGCTCAAAAATGCAATAGAACCAGTCCTCCCAGCACAGAGGGGCACAGGCTTCTACTCGCACTTTTTTCTAGTGCCAAAAAAGACGGGCGACCTGCGACCCATTCTGGACCTCAGCGACCTCAACCAATTTGTATAGTACAAGACATTTCGGATGGTCACCCTCCAGGGCCTGTTCCCCATGATAAATCAAGGGGACTGGCTAAATCACTGGACATGCAGGATGCCTACCTCCACATCTTAGTGGCAAAGCCCCACAGGAGGTTCCTCAGATTCCTCTTTCAGGGTAGGCATTACCAATTCAGGGCACTACCTTTCAGCCTGTCATCGGCCCCAGGGGTTTTCGCCAAATGCCTCGCAGTGGTAGCAGCGGCCCTTCGAAGGAGAGGACATGATGTCTTCCCTTATTTGGATGATTGGTTCCTAACCACACCATCCAAAGGGCAACTTCAAAGGTCCATTCAGGATACCTGTTCTCTCTTCGGAGAACTGTGTATCACAATCAGTGTCCCGAAATCCTCCCTGATACCGTCCCAAAGCCTCCATTTCATTGGGGCCCTACTAGATACTACTCAAGGGAGGGCTTATTTGCCTTAGGACAGAGTTTTCTACTTCAAGCCTTAGCTCGTCACGTCTCACCTGCCTCAGTGGTACCAGTCAGGACCCTGTTATGGCTGCTAGGCCATAGGCAGCATACATCATCACAGTCCCCCCTAGCGAGGCTGCACATGAGGACAATCCAGTGGACACTGCATGTCCAGTGGGACCAAAGATGGGATGACTTGGACCAACCAGTTTTCATCACGAATCTGGTCAGTCAAGAACTCCAGTGGTGGATGACTTCCCCTTCCCTACAGGAGGGGATGCCCTTTCAAAAAGCAGCACCGGACCAAGTCCTGACATCCAGCACCTCAGGCATGGGATGGGGTGCACACCTCAGCGTTCACAGGACTCAGGGTCTCTGGTCTGCGAACAAGAATACCCTCCATATAAATATACTGGAGATGAGAGCAGTTCTCTGTGCCCCACAGGCCTTGGGCACCGTGCTACGCCCAGGGCATGTCCTCATACAAACAGACAATATGTCTGTGGTGTTCTACCTCAACAAGCAGGGAGGCACACACTCCTACCCTCTTTGCCGGGAAGCAATGAGGGTGTGGAATTGGGCAATATCCCACCATCTAGAGATCTCAGTAACTCATGTACCAGGGATCCAGAATACTCTGGCTGATGTGCTCAGTCGCACTTGGTCCAGAAGACACGAATGGAGTCTCCTTCAGTTTGTCATAGATGCTCTATTTGACAGCTGGAGCAAGCCAGAACTGGATCTCTTTGCCTCCCCTATCAATGCAAAACTGCCTAGTTTTTTCTTGCTAGATCCAGGGCCTGGTGTTTTCTGGCGAGATGCGTTGTCCCTTTCCTGGAAGGGGAGATTCCTCTATGCCCTCCCCACCCTTTCCGCTCCTTCAGAATGTCCTTCTCAAGCTGCAAGCAGAGGGTGCAGCAATGATCCTCATGGCACCACTATGGCCACGACAGATCTGGTTCCCATTGCTGCAACAGTTGTCTGTGGAACCTCCGATTCCCTTGCCATTGAGCACTCATCTGCTGTCCCAGGATGACGGGACCTTGGTTCATCCGAACCTTTGGTCCCTGCACCTACACGCTTGGCTCCTGAGGACCTAGCCAGACTCCGTTTCGGGGTCTCAGACAGGGTCGTTGACATTCTGGTGGCTGCCAGGAAACCCTCCACCAAAGCAACTTACGCCATGAAGTGGAAACGCTTTTGTCTCTGGGCTATGGCTTGATACCTTGACCCTTTGGCCTGTCTGGTAAACTCGCTCCTCGAGTACCTGTTGTCACTTTTGGACTCAGGATTGGGCTATTCCTCCATCAAGGTGCATTTAGCAGCCATTTCTGCCTACCATCTTCCTGTTCAAGGCAGAACTGTAGCACAGAGTAAGGTAACCTGTACCTTTCTCAGAGGGGATTCTACACATAAAACCTCCCATAAGGGACCCCTTCCCTCCTTGGGATTTGTTATTCATTTTGGAAAAATTAATCTTACCCCCATTTGAACCAGCTGTGGATTGCGAGCTTCGCACAGTGGTGGTCCTAGAATCCAGATTTCAGATGAGGGAATTACAGTTCCATCTAAGAGCCCATTAGTCTCAGAAAAAGGATGCACTGGCCAAGCTGGTTCCTGTCACAGACAGACTCCTGCAGGCTCTGCAGTGGTGGCTGGACAGGGACAACCTTAGAGAAGGGGTTCCCTTCTTAAAAGAACATCCCTCAGTAGTGCTCACAAAGATTGCCTCACTGCTAGGATGGGGGGGCTCACATGCTGGACTTAACAGCCAGTGTGACGTGATCGCCCCAAGAGTCTCTTCTGCATATCAATCTTCTAGAGCTCAGGGCAGTATACCTTTCTCTACTGGCTTTTGCTCCTCACTTACAAAACAAGGTGGTTCAGATCAGAATAGACAATATCACCACCATGTACTACATCAGCAAGCAAGGAGGAAACAGATTCACCCCATTATGCACAGAGGCAATGAAGTTGTGGAACCTGACCTACTCAGTGCAGGTGTCACTATCAGCTAGCCACCTTCCCTGGAAGGACAATATGCTGGCAGATTTCCTCAGCAGGATAAGCCATGATAATCACAAATGGACACTCAATCCACAAGTACTACAGGCAGTATTCAGAAAGTGGGGCACACCAGAAATAGACCACTTTGCCTCCACAGACAACCATCAACTGCCACAATTCTTTAACAGGCCTCCAAGCAAGGGCACAGTCCCTCTGGATGCACTGGCACTAGACTGGACGTGAAGATTCCTGCATGCCTTCCCTCCTTTCCCCATGTTGCTCAGGACTCTGGTGAAGCTCAGGTCACAAGTCAGCAACCATGATCCTAGTAGCACCAGACTGGACCGGGCATCCTTGGTATTCACTTCTGCTGACCCTGTCAATATCTCCCCCGATACACCTGCCTCAGAGACACAACTTCCTGACAGCATCTCAGGGTACTCCATCCCAATCTCAGGTTACTTCGACTCCGGGCCTGGCTCTTGAGGACCTAGATTTTGCTAGCCTGAACCTTTTAGAAGAAGTTCTGACAGTGCTCAGGGGGTCAAGGAAGCCATCCACTAAGAAAAGCTACTCAGCAAAGTGGAAAAGGTTTTCCATTTGGTGTTCAGGCAAGGACATTGTCCCTTTAGAGGCTGGACTTCCTGTCCTTCTCCACTAGCTGACACACCTGCATACTTTGGGCCTTCCGGCCGTCCACTCTAAAGGTATACCTAGCTGTAGTCTCAGCATACGTGTCAGCTGGCAAGGAGAGGTCCATAACCTCTTACCTTGTTTTTCAGAAATACTTCAAAGACCTTAACCACCTTCACCCTCCCCCTAGGGAGCCAGTTTTGGCCTGGAATCTGAATATTTGTATTGCCAGGCTTATGGAGGCACCATTTGAGCCTATGGCAACAACTGCAGGAATGAAGTATTTCACTTGGAAAACTGTTTTCCTGGTTGCCATTACTTCAGCCAGACGAATAAGTGAATTGCAAGCCCTGTGCATAGATCTGGACTATATCTCATTCCACAGGGACACAGTGGTGCTTAGGACCAACAGGAAATTACTTCCTAAAATGGTCTCAGGCTTCCACTTGAATCAAAGTATGACTCTGCCTGTTTTCTTCACTGACAATTCCAGCTCAACTGAGCGGAAGCTACATTGTCTAGATGTCAAAAGGGCCCTCAGCCACCACCTTGACAGGACCAAGGCTCACAGGCCAGAAAATACCCAGCTGTTCCTCACTTATGGGGAAGTGGGTAAGGGAAGACCAGCTACAAAACAAACCATTGCACGCTGGATATTTGCATGCATACAGTTCTGCTACAGTAAAGTTGGCAAACAAGCTCCCTTGGGCCTCAGGGCGCACTCCACCAGGGGCACAGCTGCATCAGTTGCAAGAGATATCCCACTGTTGGAAATCTGCAAACTGTACATACTTTCGCCAAGCATTACAGCCTTTACAGCCTGGACACACAGTCCAGGAGTGATGCCAGATTTGGTACAGCAGTGCTGCAGAACGTGTTTTCAAGATAGGTTCTCGGCTCAACCTTCAAAGGTACTGCTTAGTAGTCTGCATTAGTTTAATCATACTGTGTGATTCCTGGGGTTAGAAGAAACAGTTACTCACCATAGTAATCTTGTTTCTTCCAGGGGATCACACAGTAATTAAAGCTCCCACCCTGCCTCACCTACCTGAACCTATAAAAAAAAAAAAAGAGAGAGAAGGACTTGGTTCTGTATGTCTGCTTTGGTTTTTGTATGGTTTATGATTACATATGTTGGTTCTTTAACCAGTTGGTTCACACTGTGGTCTATCTACGGGACTTGCTGTTTTTTTGGGGGTGATGTGATAAAGGTGGTCTTAATCATCATAGATAGAGGGTCTTTACCTTGTTAGGCTGCGTAATGAATCTGAGCACTCCGTGTAGCAGTTACTAAGGGCAGCAGTTCAAAATTTGCATGAGCCAATGAGAATTCAATAATTAGCATAAATTCCATCTCTCCGGGCAGTTCAGCTCTGAAGGCTTAACTGCATTAGTTTATTCATACTGTGTGATCCCCTGGAAGAAACAAGATTACTATGGTGAGTAACTTTTTCTTCTTTATTATAATATTGCTAAATTTGCCTCAGGCTGCAGCCACAGCACGCACCACTGTACAGTGCTCAACAACCTCAAAAGGCTACCTCCCGAACTCAGAGCAAATCTTGCTCTTGCCTCCCTCATCAATAAAAATCTGCATACTGGCAACCCTCCATACCTAGCTGGGCAGATCCCTCTCATTAATCTTCCTGCCTCGCAATCTGCCTTTCGCAACAACATTGTCATCCCGCTGTTTCGCACCAGCATGGGTCAGCGGTCCTTCTCCTTCTGTGCTGCCTCCATGTGGAACTCAAAACCCCCTCCCATCAGAAAATCTACCTCTACCCCTGCCTTTACAAATCTTCTGAACTCCCATTATTCATCCACTGTTACATGCCAATGCTTCCACTAACCTCACCCCAAATCCACCCTATCACACCCTGTTACCTTGCACTACCTGTACTCTTTTCTTTACTTGTATCTCTTTATATTCTTCCTAAAATGAAACTACACCCAAACATATTGCCACACCCTTTTGTACTTTCTGTAATTGAATCATATGACTATTACCCTGTATATATTACTTTTTCTCCTGCTGTATATGTCGACTTATTGAATTATGTATATATTGCTTTGTATATATTGTTACTTTTCACCTGCTGTATATGTATATGACTGTATATACTGCCACCCTACAACACTTTGTATTCCTGTTTTTATCTGTGCATTTGCACCTGGGTCGTGCCAGAAAAAGGCTTCTACTGTTAGTGTACTTACCCAGTCAACAAAGTTAAATAAATAACTAAATGTTGGTACCCATTTAATTTTATACCCAGTATGTTTTTTCCATTTTCATCAAGTAATTTATCAAGGCAACTTGAGTACATCTGCATATTCATATATTCAAGAGACTGTAAACTTTCCCTTTTTTTTAATTTTTTTTTTTGTCCCATTACTGTAGTGGGCTGGCATGCCTACGTTTGAACTCTGGCAGCAAAGTTCAGTTGCTTCAGTACTGACAAAAAATGGTGGCACTTGTGAACTTTGTGCTGAAGTCCCTAATTGAAGTACTTGGAAGGGTTAAATCTTCAGGGGACCCATATGCTGTCACAATTTTATTTTTCCACAAGTATTTTCAGGCACACGTGGACTCTTCAGCTTCAGCCTGCCTCCTCCACCGTCTGCCGCCTCACTCAAAAACCACCTGCCACAGAATCCCCCATGGATTAACCCTTGTAGCAGGGCTGGTGAGGGAAGGCTATCCTCCCCACCCAGGTGATGCACATCCAGATGGCAGTGGGGGATCCAATTGGTGGAGTGGGCAGGAGTCGGCAAGTAAAGCTTACATATGCCTGTTCTCAGCATTTTCTGCTTTTCGCTCCCACCCTGACTGGCAACATCCTTGGCAAGTGAGCTTGTGGAGGCGCACACTCATTGCAGTGCCTTCTGCAAGCCAGCCCATTGTGTCTCGCTCCTGCTGCCTTTCCACCATGCCTCCACATGATGCCAATGTAGGAGCGGTGCAGCAGTGTCTCCCGGAGATGAGAGCAGTCGTGCTGGCGCTCAAGTCTCTCCCTTCCCTGCCGACCCACAGTGACCTGAGTCCATTACTAAACGCAGGCCGACAGTGTAGTCGGAGATGCGGTGTCCAGTGCCTCAACATTCCACGTCACAAAGCTCGACAGTCAGTCACAATTTTCTGATCACTTTGCACCACAGTTCAGATCTGTGACGCATAGTGTTTTATGTAGTAGGGCCGCAAGTCTTTCACTGAATTGTCACAACAAGAAAAGGAAAGGGGCAAAGACAGACATGTTAATGCGGGGGGGCATGTAAATGGTAAGTAGTGCTGAGCACATTCGCACACCCAGGTCACGCGTTAGTGTAGCACCCATCCTGTAGGATTTTCTCAAGCAAGTTTATAGTTTGGCTTTGGGTGCAACAGAGGAAAAGAGGTTCATCGAGGGCCAAGATTGGCAAGGGACCATAATACAACAAGAATACATGCAAGGAGTAATGGTGTTAGGGAGGGGAGGGAAGGGAGGATCCATTGGATGCCAGGAATTACGGAAGGGCTTCAGTGTGTGTGTATGTGTGTGTGAGGGAGCACTGAACCACCAGTGAGGCATGCATTGGAGCAGGAAAGCTAAAAAAAAAAAAAAAAAGCTGCAGGCATAAAGTTAATGAGTGGGCCGGGGGTGGGGGGATTAGCGCCATTGGGCTGGGGCTTGGTGCATAGTATGGTGGTATGTGACTGGCACCATGCCATGCACAGGCCCTCTGGCTACTGCAGTCTGGCATGCTAGGGGGAACACACATGGTTGTGCACACTAACGTCTGGTTGAGCTCTTTTTACATTAACTGCCAAGCAATACTGTCACGGGGGTCTCCAGCCTCTGGCAGCAGCACAATGGCTTTGTTTATGTCAGAAAAGTGTAGCTCAGTTTTTCTGCTACTGCACATTGTGAATATGTGTTGAGCACCTGCATTAAGTGCAGCCCCCCCCCCCACCCCTTTGGCCTGCCAGCTAATCCTGCACAGGTGATGATTGGGGTGGGCATAGCCCAGGGTGACTCCTGAGTCTTAAGGGTGTACTGATGTTTCAGCTCTCCAGGAGCCCCCTTGCAGACAGTTGTGGCACAGCTACCAGTCGTTCATGCACTTCCCCACAGACAGTAATTGGGAGACTTCGGTGTAAACGATCACTCAGTACCCGGAGTGGCAGTTCATATATAACCTCTTTACTTGAGAGGTTGGGTTACAGCAATCCATTTTTGGTGTAGATTCATATCGCAATACATAGAGTCCTGGAACTCTGGCATTTTATTGTATTGATACATCAGTAATTATGGTGACATTGAGGTCTGTGGCTGCAGTCACCTCAGGGCCCCCTGACCCATACCAACACTCTTGGACTCTCCTGTCCCTATTATCTGAAGACATGGCTCACTGGCCAGTAAAGTGTTGCTTCCTTTCCTAACTTTGTTTGATGCTCCCACTATTTGTACATGGCCTAAGCATGAACCTGCTTGCGGATAGCTGTACACATAGCAATCAGAGCATCATGACAGCTTCACTAAAGGGCCATTTACCCAATGAAGTCTACACCATTTTGAATGGTGCACAGCAGTTACATCCGTGCCTGCAAGGATGTGTAAATGCAAGCTGCATCACACTGGATGCATGCATGCATTGTGGCTCAGAACTATCCCTTCTTTCCTGGGAATGCACAATGGAGTGGCCATTTTGTGCCAGCATCTAAACAATCCACAGTGCCTGGATCAATGCAGATCTCTATTGCACATTTTCTCATGCTGCCAGCCGGAAACATAGGAAGGCCATCAGAAACACTGCACAGTCACAGTGTGTAAATAGAGGACGGCAGCGGTGCAGTCGGAGCGCAGGGAGCTGATTCAGACAGCAACACTCCAGGCAGGCTGTATATAAATGCACCTTAAGTTTACAGTCATTTATAGTCTCGCTAAACTGGTCTTCTCCCAAGAAGACTTGGCGCCCTAGAGCTCCCAGGCCCCCATCATCTACATGGGGCACCTCAACCTGAAGAAGCTGCAAAAGTACAAGGACAACTTTAAGATATTTGAGTAATCCAAAGTGAAAGGGAAATTGTTGATTTTTTAAAATTAGCGTGTACTTTATAACACTCTTCTGGAGCCTATGAAAATATGTAAGAGAATCTAGAAATTTTTTTAACACTGAGGATCTTCAAAAGGTTTAAAACTTAGCTAGTCCTGAAGAAGTGATAAGCTGATATCATTGACTTAAGTAAGATATGTACCAGGAACCTCTGTGATTCTTGTAACTCCCACCCTGGCGAGTTTATTTATGCATTTTTACCTAATAAACATTTCTGGTGAGTGGGTCATTATTCTGTTGAGTTGTTCGGCACCTCAGCCTGACCCACTAGAAAACTGGGTACAAGCCCTGCAGACGTACCCTCTGGGATTTTCCACCCAGTCGAATGGCACAGTCAGCCAGCCCCAATATCCAGAAATTGTACATGCTAGCATCACTCTCTTTACCATGGCTAATGAGGTTCATGGATACTTATCACTTTACAGAGCTCCAAATTCTCTGCTGCCATCTTCGGTTATCCGATCTTCGGGTGATCCCTCCAGGCCCGAAAGTCATCAGTGCACACTCCCAGAGTGGGTGACCACACCGGAAACCCACTGTGCTGTGCCCCTACAACATAGTCTGTGCAGCCAGGAGGGCCGAGCTGCCAGTGCCAAAATCTGTTGGATAAGCCCCTAAGCTCTAACCAGAGGCGAGTGTCTTGTGCAACGAGAAACTATGCCACCATGGCCTGAGTCCTGCAGTCAGGCACTGACAGGACACCCCATTTGCCCAACCCTCTACCGAGATCCTCTGGCACTGAAGTTAGTGATGCCAGAACTAGGATCCTCTGCTCGCTGCCCCACCTCCATGAGGTACTGAACCAACTTGGAACAACACAAGGCATAGCAACTGAGTCCCCCTCAGCCAGCACCCCACAGGCATCCCAATACTAGGCAGTGACGCTCTCCTTCCCAAAGTTACGGGCAGATGAGGGTTGGAAAACTCTCATGCCACTTCAGGCCTGGAACCCTACCACAATTCCAAGCCTGGTAGGCCTCTCTAGTTGCCCCAGCGAGCCACACCAATACTTGCAGTGGCTCCTGACTTGAAGCAGCTTTCTATAGAACTGAATCACTTCCGACTCTTTAACTCCCTTTCCCACACAAAATCTCCCTATATATCCATGTCCTTAGTCTCCTTTCCACCCACTAAGGACAGAATGATGGTGCCAAGACAACCAGTACTCTGTTGGGCACTTCGAGTAACGACTTTGTCCCCTACTCTGGAGAGGGGGTTGTTATATAAGGGTAAAAAAGCCATGTTGCTTTTTAGTTGCAGTAGTGCAGCTTAAGTTCAACTGCACAACAGAAACTGAACATGGATTACAAAGGGTGTAACCTGAAATGCATGTCTTAGTCACAGTGTGGGGAAGGAGGCACTTCTTGGGGACTGTGGGCAGAGCCTGCAGCCATCTTGCTGTCTGTAGCTGGAAAATGGAGTATTGTAGAACACATGATCTTGTCTGTGTGAATCTTCACCATTCATCACTATTGGGTAGTGAGCTGGAGGATCAGGACCCAGCGGGAGCTTTTTTTTTTTTTTGGCGATAGGAGTCGACGTCAGGACAGTGCCACCCTCGAGGCCAACATATAACGTGGTGCTTGTGGGTTGGCCAGTAACTGTCGTCGACCCCTCCTCAGCCTCGGTTCTGCTTCTCCCGCTGTCGAGTGAGCACGACCTCACATGTGAACGCCATTATTGTGCGGCCTAGTCCATCGGTAGGAGAAAACAATCCTAGTTCTGCTGCTCCGTTTCTCGGTGTTGACTGGTAAGATTTTTCCTTTTTATTTCTCCGTCAATGCCGAGTGCTGATTTTGTTTTTTGGTTTTCTGTCTGGCCATGTGTGGTTCAGGGGACAAGAAAAAATCTTCGAGGGCAGGTTGGCCTCTGATGCATCGGTGTCCCTGCAGCCGACTGCACTCTGTCACGGATCAGCATAACCGTTGCCTTACCTGCTTTGGTCCGAACCATGACATGGACAGATGCAACACCTGTTTCTCTATGGATCGTCGTGTATTGGAGTTGTGCGCGTTGAAGGCTGGATGTGCACCGCCGACTTTCGGTGGGCAGGCGCATACATGGGTTGCCAAAAGCAGGTTTCTTGACCCTTCCTCGGAGTCCCCTCCTGGACCTATATGCCCGCGGAGGAGGGGGTTTCCGCCAGTTCTAGCCTTGCCATAGTGGGAACCCCTCCCACGGTGCAGGAGGCCAGGCCTGGCCCCCTTGGGGGTCAGGCGGGAGGCACCATCCAGGCAGTCGCCTCCTCGGAGGCGAGGGCTCCCCTGGCATCATAGTCGGAGGCCTCCGGACCTGTGCCGGCGGCAGCATGAGGCCAGTTCGCGGCCGCACCGCAGCTGAGAGGGATCGGGGAGTGATCTGGGTTCGGGCCTCCTCTGGGGGGGATGATTCTGAGGCTGACCCAGACTGGCTTCCGGGTTCTCAGGAGTCCACCGATTCATCTTCCTCCAGCGCTGCGGCACCGGTTCAGCCCCCTTCCACGGAGCAGATGGCTTTGGCCAATTCCAGGGTAGGTGGCACCAACCAGTCTTCTGGTGCCCTGGGTGGCGCCACACGGCAGTACAAGACCAGTTTGCGGCGGCACCGCGGCTGAGAGGGATCAGGGAGCGGTCTGGGTTTGGGCCTCCTCTGGGGGGATGATTCTGAAGCTGACCTAGACTGGCTCCCGGGTTCTCAGGAGTCCACCGATTCTTCTTCCTCCAGCGCAGCGGCTCCAATTCAGCCTCCTTCCATGGACCGGATGGCTTTGGCCGATTACAGGGTCAGTGGCACTGACCAGTCCTCTGGTGCCCTGGAGTTGGTGATCCATCTGCCACTTTGGGAGGCGTATCCTCCTTCTCCGGTGGTAGTTCTTGCTGGCCCTACTTCTGGGCCAGTTGGAGCACCTCAGGTAGGGGAGGGCACTCCACCTCCGGCTGTCTCTCAGGAGTCAGCTGTGGGGTGTCAGTTGCCTCAGCTGATGATGAGGAAGAAGGCTCTCTCATAGTCCGAAGGATTGAGGGGGTTGGATTCAGGGTGGTGCCCTTTCCTGGGAACCTGCAAGGGTTCGAGGAGGAGTCACAATGCTGGTCCAATCTTCTCCCCCGACGTGTCCTCGAGAGGGACCTCATTTACAGAGGTTAGGGTCCACAATTCTGGGCTCATGTGGTCCCTGTTGCCTCGCGGGGGAATTCTCTTGTCGGGATCAGCTCTGGCCACTCCAGCTTGGTTGAGCGGCCTTCGTCTGCTGGAACCACTGGATCTCCTCCTCCTTTGAGGTCTCCCGGCGAGTCCCCTAGCCTGGGCAGAAGCCATGCCCTTCCTCGTAAGTGCTTGGCTCCTTTGCCTCTGCCAACCCCTCCCTCTTTCCCGGGTCACTCTGGTCCTATGTGTTCTATGGGGCCCCTCACCTGGGAACCGTTCAGGTCCGCAGCTGCACTGTTGCCTGCTTATTACCAATCCATGAACCAGAGGTGTCTACCACTCCTTGTGCAGCCTAGAACCTGACTCTGGGCTCGTCAGCTCCCTCGTCTTCCTCCTGTGAGGGAGAGGAGTCTTCTGTCCACCTCTCCCCATCTGCTGATCTGTCCAGCTATCAGTGCTTCCTGTTGGGGTTGCTCAATGAGCTCCATGTTTCCACCCTAGGCGACCACAGTCTTGACCAGTTGGCACGTGCCTTCTCAGGTGAGTTCAGTGCGGCCAACTTGATGGTTCCCACCTGGCCTAATCCCTTTCGGGAGGCGTCGTAGCGGGCCTGGTGACATCCCTCAACCCCAGCACCAGCCCCAAGGGACCTCCGCCAGAGGTATTGTGCACCCCTTGAGTCTTCAGGAGCCTTGCCTCACCCCCCCCCACCCCATCGGGCGTGACTCTCCTGGACACACTCACTGGGCATAGAAGCCCAAGGTGTGATCAACCCCCAGAATCCGACTCAGCTGAGTTTGATTTTTGGGGGAGGAGAGCGTTCTCATCAACACACTTCCATTTCTATATTCAAACAACATGAAGTCTTGCTATATTATGACTATTGCAGTTTGTCCCACCATTAGAACTGCTCCGGAGGTGGAAGAGTTAACTCCATTCTAAGAATGGAACTTAGAACTCGAGCTCTATTAGAGAAGCTCTGTCTTGGTTATTTCAAACTCAAACTGTCAGATTCTTTACTCCGCCTCACTGAACAGTCGCTCCGGAGATTTCTCCTACTGCTCGGTTCATTTCTCGGTTTAAACAGTATTTTCTCGGTTAAATTCAACCGTGAGTATTATTATTTTAACCGCAAACCGATCGGTTCAAGCTCTGTCTGTGGTATTGTAAATAATAGACAGGTTTTATTTCTGTGTGGAACTTGTAAATGTTTATCGGTTCGGTTCGAACTGATCAGGTTGCATAAAACTTTAAAGAGTAAGCATTTTAAAGCTTTTAGAGTGCGGTTCCCGGTTCTTATCGGTTCTAAAAAAAGCAGTTTCATTACGTTTTCCACGACCGTGACACGGTTGGGAACCGATAAGGTGTCTTGCCTGGCACTGCCGTTAAAGGGCAAGTTTCTTGGTTAGGCTGGCATCATGTCTGAGAAACCCAAAAGAAAAACCGGGCCCACTGGGTTTCAACACTGTAGTGTCTTTGGGAAGCCTTTGCCAAGGCTGACCCAACCCATGTGTTTTTGTCTGGGGTTGACCACCTCAATTCAGACTGCCAGATTGTTAAAATTTCCCTGCAGCCACCCTGGATAAGAGAGTGGGCAGGCTCAGGGAACGAGAGGCCAAAAGTCCGCTGACCGGATGGCCAGCCGGTTGGTGCCAACCCGAACCGGAGGGAGTGCCCTCTGACCAGGCGAGACTTCCTCAACGCTAAAGCTGGCTCTGAGGAGCCAGTTCCAGCCAAGAAAATTCAAAAAATCAGCAGGTAGGAGTCCAAAATTCCTTCCCCAACTGCTGCAGAAATAGCAAAAGTTATACAAATTGTACAGTCACTTTTCCGGTTCCATCCGAACCGCCTCTGTCTGGTAAAGGTTGGTTTGGCGGTTCCACCGTTCAAGAATATGATATTGGAGATTTTTATGAACCAGAGGAGGGGAGGAGGATTATGAACAGTGTGAATGTGACTTTGAGAGTCTGGATGTGCCCATTGAACCCGGACATCTCCCCAGACTGACATAAAATCTCCCCTATGCTTTCTGAGTCCCCTTCTCATTTTTGTTTTATAAAAGGTTGCGAATCCTCCAGCTCCCATTGGAGGAAGCTGTGGATGAGCAAGAGGAACCTGATTTTGTAGAAAGGATGGATATTCCAGAGTCTAGGAGATTGTCTATTCCTTGCATAATTCATTTAGAAACAAACAATAAAACATTTTAAAGCTCCTAATTCTGTGCCTCCTGTGGACAAAAGATGGACAGGAGGTACACTCTGTCAGGTCCTGATACAGAATTCCTTTCACAGCATTGCAGTCATGTTGGTAGTGGTTCAGGCTGCAAGCTGTGATAAACTAATGTTCCTTGACTTCATCACTCCTGACAAGGATTCCAGGAGGATTGATGCCATGGCAAAAAAAATACATGGCAGCGCCCTTGGGACTCAGGCAAGCAAATTACATGGCTTATGTAGCAAGGTTTCAAAAATCTAGATGGGACACTGTCATGGCTTTGGCCAAACAGGCCTCTGGCCAGCTTGCTAATGAGCTGGAGCAGGTGGCTGCTGATGGCATTGAGGCATCCAATGCTGCTGTGGATTTTAATGATGTATCCTCTAGAGTCATGGCTACATCTGTAGCTTTTCGCAGGTTGCCCTGGCTCAGGTGTACTAGCTTGTCACAGGATAGCCAGACTAAGGCTATGGATTTTCCTGTGGTAGGGAATTCTCTGTTTGGGGAGCAGACAGAGAATTATATGAAGGAAATGGATGAATATAGGACTACCTATAAGAGTGCTCAGGCCAAGGAGCAGCAAGCCACTCCTCAGAGGCAGACCCCCAGGGGTAGGGGTAGGCCTTTTCACAGGCCTTTTTTACCAAACCCAGGCCTCCTCTGCTTATGTTCAGAGGGGGTTCTTCAGAGGGAGAGGCAGATGGTGTGTGAGCAGGCCTGCTCCCACCCCTCAGCCTAAAGCACCTGCCAAACAGACACCCTGTTGGGGTGCCCAGGGCCGATTCTCCTTTACCTGTAGAGGGCAGGTTGGCTTACTTCGTTCGGAACTGGGAGTCTCTAACTTCAGACAAGTGGGTCCTGGAAGTAGTAGGTCAGGGTCTGGTTCTCAGCTTCAAAAAATTTCCATAGATGAGAATCAGATCTTTCCCACCTGCAAACCCTTTAGAGACCTTTTCTTTAGAAACAGAAGTCTCATCCCTCCTGGCTCTCAGAGCTGTAGAAAGGGTTTCTCCCCTACATCAGGGCAAGGGTCTATACTCCAGATATTTCCTTACCCCAAAAAAGACAGGAGAATGGCGGCCCATTTTAGGCCTGAGATATCTGAACAAGCACCTTTTGAAACCAAAGTTCAAAATGGTAACTCTGGCAATGATTTTACCCTTTCTAGGCCAGGGGGACTGGCTAGCCTCCCTGGACCTCAAGGATGCCTATTTTTCATGTCCTAATCAGAAGCTCCCACCGAAAGTACCTCAGATTCGAACTGCCCTCAGGTCACTACCAGTTCAGAGCAATGCCCTTCGGCCTCTCCTCTGCCTTAAGGGTATTCACAAAATGTCTGGCAGTAGCAGTTGCTCATTTAAGAAGGCAAAGGATTGCTGTCTTTCCCTACCTGGATGGCTGGCTCATTGTCCCCAGAACAGGTCAAATCTCACCTGCAAGTTACCCAGCAGCTGCTCACCTCTCTGGGCTTATTGCTCAATCTTCCAAAGTCAGTTCTGGAACCTGTTCAGGTGCTCACCTTCATAGGTGCAGAATTGGACACAAAGCAGGCCAGAGCTTCTACCCTTAGAGAGGTAAGGAACCTAGTGGCTCTGGCCTCCTCCTTCACTCTGCAGGTCTCTCGACCAGCAAGATACTTCTTGCAGCTCCTGGGGCACATGGCTGCATCCACAGCTGTAGTGCAAGGAGCAAGATTTCAGATGAGGGACATTCAGTTTCACTTGAGAGCCTTTTGGTCTCAGAGAAGAGACCCCCTTTTCAAGTTGGTCCCAGTGACCTGAGCCCTGATCCAGGCCCTCCAGTGGTGGCAGGATCAGAGCAATTTAAGGCTGGGGGTCCTTATCATTCCTCTGTCTCACTCCTTGACCCTCACTACGGATGCATCACTCCTGGGGTGGGGAGCCCACATGGGCGACCTCTCCACTCAGGGAGTGTGGTCCCCTCAGGAATCTCTGCTCCACATCAATTTGCTGGAGCTCAGAGCTGTCTTTCTAGCACTTCAAGTGTTTCTGTGTCTGTTCAGAACAAAGTGGTCAAGTCAGAACAGACAACACCACAACAATGTGGTACATCAACAGCAAGGGGACTCGGTCTCGGCCTTGTGCACCGAGCACTGAAGTTGTGGTCTCTGGCCTATTCCCTGAACACTTCCCGCATAGCAGTTCACCTTCCAGGAAAGGACAATGTCCTGGCAGATGCTCTCAGCAGGATTTCCCAGGGCCATCACGAATGGTCTCTGGATCCTCAAATACTGGGGATAGTTTCTGCCAGATGGGGCACCCCTCAGATAGATCTTTTTGCAGCCCCAGACAATCACCAACTTCCACTGTTCTGTTGCAGGCCCCCAGTGTTGGGCTTAGTCCCCCTGGATGCCTTTCTCCTAGATTGGGAAGGAAATTTTTCTGCTTCCCCTTCCCTCTCCTATTCAAGGTGCTAGTCAAAATCAGATCCCAGCCTTGCAGGGTGATTCTGATTGCCCCAGATTGGGCCAGGCAGCCCTGGTACCACTCCTTCTGTCCCTAGCAGTCCATCTTCCCCTGTGTCTCCCCAGGAATCACAACCTGTTAACCTGTGCCCAGGGGAGAGTTTGGTATCCGAACCTCAAATCCCTCAACCTCAAGGCCCGGCTCTTGAGGAGCTAGAATTTGCTGACCTACACCTTTCTCAAGGTGTTCTTGAAATCCTAAAGGCCTTCCACTAGGGCTACTTATAATTCTAAGTGGAAAAGTTTTTCCATCTGGTGTTCTGGGAAACATACTTCCCCGGAATCTGCTGATTTGCCCATTGTTTTGGACTATATGGTCCATCTTAATTCTTTGGGCCTGAGACCAGCTACCCTGAAAGTACATTTGGCAGCTGTCTCTGTTTTTGTTTCAGCAGGAAGCCCTCCTCTCTTTCCGCTCACCCTGTATTTTCCAAGTTTTTAAAGGTTACTTCATACTAATCCACCTTTTAGGGATCCGCCCCTGCCTGGGATCTTAATGTTTGCATTGCTCAGTTAATGCAATCTCTTTGAACCTCTGTCTTCTGCAGAGCTTAAGTACTTAACTTGGAAAACTGTTTTCCTAGTGGCTATCACTTCTGCCAGGCGCATAAGTGAGTTACAAGCCTTGTCAGTAGAAACTGACTTTATTTCTTTCCACAAGGATAAGGTAGTCCTCAGGACTAACAGGAAGTTTTGCCTAAGGTGGTTCAGATTTCCATCTTAACCAATCTATCTCCCTTCCAGTGTTTTCACTGATCATTTCTCCTCTGGCGAGAGGAGATTGCACAGTTTAGATGTTAAGAGGGCCCTAAGTTACTATATAGAGACGTACCAAGGTCACAGGTTCGAATCCTCCAACTTTTTCTCACTTATGGTGAGGTCGGAAAGGAGACCTGCCACTAAGATCAATTGCCAGGTGGATTGTCTCTTGTATCCAATTTTGTTATCAAAACTGGGGAAGGTTCCCCTTCAGGCCTGAGGGCTCACTCTACCAGAGGTACAGCGGCATCTATAGCTGCTGCTAGAGACATCCCTATTTTAGAAATATGTCAAGCAGCTACCTGGAAAACAGTACACTTTCCCAAGCATTACTCCCTGGATGTCAGGCCAGGAGAAATGCTCGGTTTAACACAACTGTGCTTCAGAGCCTATTCCTAAGTAGGTTCTGTCCCTCCTCCATGGAGGTACTGCTTGTAGTCTGCAATAGTCATAATATAGCAAGACTTCATGTTGTTTGAAGAAAAATTACTCACCTTAGTAATGTTGTTTCTTCTAATGGAGTCTTGCTATATTAAACCTCCCAGCCTGCCCCTCTCAGAACTTCTACTTGGGTATGGGGTGGGCAGCCTAGTGTGGGCACTAGTTATGCCCATTATATATTTCCCCCCTTCTTGGGGTTTGGGGTGTGGTGTTTTTATTTTATCTTATATTACTTCTCATATTATTATATTATACTATTACTTTTGGTCCCTTGACTTGAGTCTTTGTGTTGGGACCAGCATTGGGTGTTAATATTTAGGTAGCCAGTTGGCGAGTGTAGGTTACAGCTTCCACACAGACCTTAGTGAGTTTTTGCTCGTAAAGATCTGACAGTTTGAGTTTGAAATAACCAAGACAGAGCTTCTCTAATAGAGCTCGAGTTCTAAGTTCCATTCTTAGAATGGAGTTAACTCTTTCACCTCCGGAGCAGTTCTAATGGTGGGACAAACTGCAGTAGTCATAATATAGCAAGACTCCATTAGAAGAAACAACATTATTAAGGTGAGTAATTTTTTCTTTCTGCTCATCAGGCCCACCATTCTGTCTATAACAGGCACTTGTGGTCTCTGCTAGGTCAAATCCTAGCTTATTTGCCTGACTCAGAGGCAACCAGACAGGCCATTGCCCTTTCCACATGGGGCCTGAAGCTAATGAGGCACCAAGCAAGGGCATGGTACGATGCCAGTGAGGTGGCTTCCAGGTTGGCAGGGACAACAATCTGCATCAGGCAGATGGCGTGGCTTTGTCTCTTTTCCGGTTGTCACCCCTGACCCGGCATAGGGTGACTGCCCTCTCTTTCCGGGAACCTATCTTTTTTCCCGTAGGTTGAGGCGAGAGCTTCAGGGGCGCCTTCCTTCTCTTACTGGCAGAACCTCATTTCACCCAGACCAGCCTCAGGCATAGCCAGGCCTGCTAGGGTTCCCTCCTCTGGTGTCTCCCCCACTGGAGGCTGAGGGACTTTGTCCCTTAGGGAGGTTCTCAGCCCCTTCGGGGCTCAGTAATCACCCAACAGTGATAAATGTTGAAGATTGACACAGACAAGATATGAAAATTATGTACCTGCTGTAATTCCTGATCTTTCTGTTTATCTTCACCATTCATCACTGAATCCCGACCACCTTCCTCTCTCAGGCCTCAGTCTCTGGGCGATTCTCCTCCTCCCTGTTTGTCTCCCATTTGGACCTTGGTCCATTTCCGGCACCCCCTTCCCCTCTGGGGGTCGGGGTTTCTTCCTCTTGGTGGGCAGACAGGGAGGGTCTCTGCTGTTGAGAGTCTCCAGGCCCCCCAGCTCAGGTAGGTCCTGGGAATTTTTCTGCTTCCTCTAGTCCTTGAGGGAATCTGGTAGCAGGAGGGGGTTCTGGTGACTCCCTCAGTTGTCCTCCCTCCAACCTCTTTGTGCCTCCATTATGGTTGTTCTCCCCTCCTTTTCAGGAGAATATATTATTTTACCTCTCCATTTCCTCCTCTGGAGGTGCCCCTTCCCCCCCAAAAAATAACTGAATTCAGTCCCCTGGTGTTGTTCTCCAGGGATGTTTAAGGTGGTTCTTCTGCCTCAGTCCACCTCACAGGAAGGGGAGACACCAGCCTGTCCTTAAACCTCTGGACTTCTTCTGCTCCTCTAAATGGGGGCCATCCTCTGCCCCAAGCCTTGTTTTCCTCCTCTGGCCTATCTGGTTCGACCTGTGGCATAACTCTCCGGAGCAGTCCAGGGGGCGATGCCTCAGGGGCAGTGTCTCCTCGTCCTCCCTCCTTCCTTTCCTCTCCTGCTATCCCTCCCTCCTCCACCCCTTCCTTCTCGCCCAGAGATTGGGGCCTTCCTGGCCCAATCCCGTAGGCTTCCTCCTTTCCTGTCCCCTCTTCAGCTTATTTCTCCTTTTAGTTTTACAGCCTTTCCTTTTGCTGTTCCTCAGGCTCCCTTGCCCACCCTCCCAATCCTCCTTATTTCTGTCCCCCTCTCTCTCTCTGGTGTGCAGAACTGGGGCTGAGGAGGGGGCCGATGATGGTTACTGGCCAATCCATGAGCGCCACATAATACATCAGCCTCGAGGGTGGCGCCATCCCGACATAGACTCCTATCACAAAAAAAAGCTCCCACGGGGTCCTGATCCCCCAGCTCACTACCCAACAGTGATGAATAGTGAAGATACGCAGAAAGATCAGGAATTACAGTAGGTTCGTCATTTTCATTTTTGGACTTTTCAATGTATCCTTCCGTGCCAACTGAAATAAAATATTCCCTGCATTCTGTTAAGAATGTTGGAGTCCTATCTCCAAGCTGCTTATCAGATGCCATTAGGAAATTGAAACAGCTTGTTAAATATTGGTTGTCTATTAAACTGGAGATTTGTTTACCCTTTCAGAATGCAGCAAACTGCACATTTAAATACTTAGCATTTATACAGCTTCTTAATACTAGTTTCACTTGGGAATGTATTGTCTTTCAAGAAAGATTCATACCTCATAAATGTCACCCTTTCCCAGTAAATCTATAATTTACACTGTTTTTTAACCTCTGTAGACATTATCTGATGAACACCATCTCAGACATATGCCAGGTCTTTAGTAAACTGCTTAGACTAAATCAGAAGCCATTTTCTACTGTGCTTTTTGGGAACAAAATATATTGAGCTACAGCACACACACACACACACACATAATGTACACACCATCCTCATGGCCACAACATTCAAAATAAATATTGCATTCTAATATGTTAACAAAGAAACTGTTTATGTTGGTGAACACAGTGAAGTTAGACACACACACACGACACATCATCCTCATGGCCACAGTATTACGGGGCGGCCTGGGTTCAACTCACAGCTGAGGGACTTATTCTTTCTCACCTCTGTTTGTATGTATTCCATAAAATATGCATACCACACTCATGTGTGATTGTTACAATAAAGAAACTGTTTGTTTATGTCAGTGACCACAGTGAAGTTCAGTTTAGAGTAGATTTTCTTTAAATATTTCTTATCCTGTATTTTGTATCCTGGATAGTGCAGGGGAGATGCTACATCTCATTGTCATAGGGATCTTTATTTATACATTTTTGCACTGTATTTACTCAGGCTGTCCCAGATTTGATGCAATATCTTGTTTTCAGTGGGATCATGATTTTCCCATTTTGATAATGTATTTCTTCATGGTAGTCTAGTCCAGGGCCCCCATATTCAAAGGAGATGCACAGCACATCCCGGTGGAAAAGGGAGATGCGTTGCACAACTCCAACAGTGCACTGCAGCATGATATTCAAACGTGTGGGATGTGCCTGCCGCAAGGGAATAGGCCAGGGTGCACACAAATAGTATGCCGTGCAAGGCAGTATGGCGCAGTGGTTTAAGGCTCTGAGCTGCAAATCTGGAGACCTGAGTTTGAATCCCACAGCCCCCACTTGCATACTGTGTGACCCTGAGCAAGTCACTTAACTTCCTTGTGCTCCCAGGTTGCACCTGTAAACAAGCTTTTAGCTTAGTGTGTCTCACTTGGTTAAATAATTGGGGAAAAGTCGAGGGTGCGTTCCCATGCATATGCCACGTTGCGGCATACTCGGTGGGAAATTCAACCCTCACAGCCCTGAGCAACGCAGCCCACAACTAGGCCATGGATAGCTGGCCTCACCCAGCCAGCCACCCACAGGCAGGCTGCGGAAGTGCACTTAGGTGCACAGCAGCCTGGCAGCCCTGGTGGACTAGATGTACCCCCTCCTATCCCTGATAGAGCCAACTCCATCCCCAAAGAGCTCCATAGCGTAGGGGCCCCCTGGACCCATTCGCACCAGAGGAAACCACGGTCCATATCCATAGCTTAGAGGACCCCCACCCACCGCCTTGGTACATAGACAACTCCAATCCCCCCATACCCGACCTGTTGTGGAGACTGGCCCTGCCCTCCACAGCCAGCCGCTAACTGCACTTGACCCAGGCTGGGGACCTGCACTCCAGAATGACCCAAGTGGCTATACCATACATTGGGACCCTACACAAGCTGCGAACCCAGCAGTATATGCCGTTGTGTGTATGTTCCTGGCAAACCATAAAAGGGAATTGACATACCTCCAATGCATGCCTTGTTGATACTGTATCTTCCTGCTGTCATACGCTGTCCTCCGTTCCACAGTGTAACATGCCACACTCCCGACTGCTGAGGTATCCTTGTTGCCATGGAGTGCGGTATCCTACAGTGCCATTTGTAGTGTACATTCCAGGCTAGAGATAGTGCATTCATGGTTCCCTGATTGTGCAAACGAATGTGAGGTTGGCTGTAAAATGCCTGTTCCAGAGCCTGTGTGAGTGAGTACAGCATCGGCTTTCACCGGCACTGAGCATTGCAACAGCACCAGGATGATGGATCCGCATGCGAGTGCCTGAGGTGTATGGTCACTGGGTGTTATCGGCCGCACGCAGCTCATACGTATGTATGACACATTCCAGTGTCCTACTGCTAGTGCTCCGCCACCAGAAAATAAGATGCCATTTCTTCTGTGAACTATCCAGGCTAAATATATAGCAATCAGCAGGCATATTCTAGGAAAGTACATTGTAAAAATGTGTAAAAGGAAGACCACATTGAAACTGCCTCTCAGCAGATCTGCATTATGCAGATTCATTACAAATAATGGGTAAAAGCATCCCAAAAGCTCTCCATAGCCATATTGGCTCTGACCAGAGTTTGTTTTGTTTTGTTATAATAACCAACATGCTTCAACTGCAGTAGAGCATTTTGACTAAAAAGATTACAGTTTGCATGCCAATAACCAGAAATAATTTTCAAAATAAATTTCTGTACATTACTATCACAACATCCCCCCCTTCCCCCACCTATTTGATGGAGAAGCCTAGCAGTAAATGTATCTGATTGGCTGTTGTTACATTCTAAAGTATGTATATTCCTGTAGTCCAATCAAAGCCAAGAAGGAAATTCCTGCTGGCCTGGTGACACTGAGGGTTGGGGCGCTGGACATTACACCAGTGACCGGGGTTCGAGAACAAGCCTGGGTTGTTGGGGATCGGCCGGGGAGGGAAGGAGAGGATTGAGCATCTGCTGACTGCTCTCCTTTCCCTGGGGGAAGGTATGGGTCTCGCACTGTGCTGCAGCGGCCCCTGATGGCAATCGGGGACTCTACAGTTGCGGTGCGTCTAGAGGGAGGAATACAGTGGACGTCGGCACGTAGTACCTTGATGTCATTGCACGTCCATACTCCTAGGAGAAACAAAATAAGGTGGAAAATGGCAGTTAGTCATGGCAACTTCATGGTCGTGCCTCCACACACCCTCGGACCCAAAGTAATTGCACCCAGGTATTAGATCCAGGCCCGGCACCCGGGAATAGGAGGTCCCCGGCTGCAGGTACTATGTGTGCTAGCTCGGGTGAGTGAGCCGATGGGGGTTGCATGAGGTGCGGAGGTCAGCGGCCAGATGATGGCAGGCGGAGCCGCAGAAGTAGAAACAATAATAAAAATAAATAAATAAATAAATTCCTCTTTATGTGTAGCATTGGAGGGGGGGGGGGGGACAGAGCATGATGTAAGACTTTGAACTGGGTTCCAGGATGAGCTCAAGTCACAAGCCAAGCTGCTCCATCTTAGGGCCTGTAATGAGAAAGCTTTGGGTACTACTGTTTTTTTTTCTGAGATGTTGCTGCTGGGTTTGCTGTTCTGTGTCAATTTGCTCTGGATTCGTTTTAAAGATAGGATCCAGTTTTTTCGAAGAGTTGCACATGCAGTCTGGTTTTATTTATTCTAGAATAGTTAGCTGCGAAAGGCACACAGAGCCAAAACTTGTTTCCAGGTGCAACCAGTGGGGATAACAGGAGGAGTACAACAGAAAGTGCATGCATCAGATAATAGTCAGTGCACATTAAAACAGGTCAGCTCAAAATAGATAAAATGGGACAGGGGCAGTACTGTAGAAAGTGCAAATGGGAAGTACAGTAGTATGAAATGCAATAATATTAATAAACAAAAAAATGTTACCAGAGCAGTACTTCAGTAAGGCTGCATAAAGTGAAAATGTAGCAAGGAAGGAAAAGTAAGATAGCTGCAGGGGAAGAAAATGATACTACTGGCTAGAGTACCAGAGGCGGGATCTATGGGACAAAGGAAGTCCCATCAAGGCAAGGCACAATGGTTTTAACATGCTTATGGGAACATCACTAGGCAGACAGAGACAGCCACTGAGGAACACATGGGGTATAAGTGGTAGATGCAAAGGGAGAAGAGGAGGGATCATAGTTAAGGAGGAAGGGAGGAGACAGAAGGGGGGGGGTTAGTTGCAGGAGCATGTTTGGGTGAACAAGTCATGAAGGAGGACTTTGAAGGGAAGGGAGAAAGAGGAAGTAAAGAGAGCCAGGGGGAGGTTGTCCAAAAAAGGGAAAAGCGGGAGGAGAAAACAGATTGTTCAGCAAAGGTTTTGAGGCAGGGGCCAGAAAAAGAGAACTGAAACAAATGAGCGGAGAGGATTGAGGAGAGATGACAAGAAAAGGAGGTGAACAAGAATTTAGAGAGGAACAAAGCGCAGTGAGCATAGTGCCAGAAATTAAGGGTAAGGAAAGAGAGGTCAGCATAGAGAGAGAACAGTGGTGGATGCGAGTAGGGCAGTTAAGAGGAAAATGGCAAAAAGAGTGAAAGAGGCAGTCCAGCCTGGCAAGGGTAGATTCAGTAACAGCCCTGTACACCTCATCCATGTGAACAAACTCTTAAGGACAGTCTCCTGGCGGACAGGGAGTGGGAAACCGGATTGTTGCAGTACAGTGTGCCATGTTTGGGTAGGAGATTGTAATGGATGCCATAAATGTGAAAGGAGATGTCAAGGCTTTGATCCAACCACATCCTAAGATACTTGAGACTGGGAACTTCATCAGTTACGGAGTAATGAAAACAGGGGTGATATGGAGCCTGGCACGGCTCTTTTTCCTACTAGAGAGCATGGAACGAAGTCTTTATCATTAATCCATAGTTAATTTGAACAGAACCAACACTGAATGCAGTCAGAATCGTGCTGAAGCCTAAAGCTTCAGCTAGTAGACTGGGGCTCAAGACGCAAAAAATATTGTGGTGTTGCTGCAGCACATTTAAAGACCATTTTTGGACTGGGGGGCAGAAAACTGTCTGCCTGGAGTCTCTGAGGACATTACCAGAATCAAACTGTGGTGATATCCCCGTATATTCTAGGAAGACATTTTTCTGCTCCCAGAAAATCTTAAAATTTAGAGGTGCAACCGTATCACTTGTGACGTTTTGAAAATCAAACTTGATAGTGAAACTCTTCTTGAACCTAGAAAGGACTGCTCAAAGCAAACCTGTTTGTTTTTGTTTCTTTCCTTCAAATTAACAGATTTAACTTTTGTTTTTAAACATTGAGGAGTAGGAGAGGACATGCATCCTCTTGAAAGAGTTGGTTAAATATGATGTGTGTTCCATTATCCTTTGAAAATAATTACTATGGCTGAGGTTGAGGTTACAGTATGAAATGCAGACATATGAGGGTGGATCTCAGAAATAGAACTGTTTCTTTTTTTAAGTAATCAACTGCAAAGCTCATTGTCTTGTAACTCACGTAGAACTTTCTGTTGGAGTATGTTTTTCTAAACACCAGCTAGGGAATAGTATGGGATGCCATGCAGGGATACCTGGATTCATATCCCTAGTCCAGGACTTTCCCCTCAGGTTAGCAGAGACTGTGCATCAACTGCAGGTTAGTGGTGTAAAGGTTGTTGGTAGCCACAGGTTGGGCCACTCTGGGGTTAGTGCAGTGGTGGCATCATTTACCAATAAGGACTAACGTAACAGTACTTTTTTATTAGTAAAATAAGGAGTTGTTTGCATAGTTAAGACTAAGGAACCCTACCAGTTCATATGTTTATGATAAAGGACCAGTATGTAAGTAAACCTCCCAGTGGGGTTGTTAAATAAAAATAATGTTAAAAATCACTTATTTTAAAATCAGTTATAGAGCTGCGAATGATGAACATTCCTTCCTGCAGCGGGAAGTTCTCTCAGCATTCTGTTTAAACTATTAGGCCATTATCTGTGGAATAAGGACTTCTAGTTAACCAGTCAGTATATGGCATTCCTCGCTTTACTGTCTATGAGATTTATGTATGCTGGAGCCTCCTTTGGTTAGTGTTCGAGTGTAGACAGAAATTTCAGTTCTGTACACATCAACTGTCACCCAACCACAAACCCAGTTAAATGTGGTTGGTTAAAACTGCAGATCTTTTTAAAGAGGTGATAGGCCACCGTGAGGAAAAGTTACAGATGGCATTAGCAGAACTTCATAACATTCCCACCAAATACGAGTGCGCCATACCATTCTGTTAATGATTCATAAGGACAGTTATATGAAAACTGGAATGTCATCACTTAACAGCGGAGGCTTGTTCAGAAACTGAAGTCATAATTTCCTGCCAGTGACATTGCAGTTTGTTGCTGTGGAATTAACCACGATGTCACAAGCAGGGCATGCCTCAGTTGTAGATGGACTGTGAAGGGCAGATCTCAGGTTCTCATACAAGTTCCCCTAAGTAATGAAAAATGAATTGGTTTCAAATTCAAGTTTTTTCCTTTTAAATAAACGTGTACTTGAGTTCTGCTATGGTCTAACAACCCCTTCTTTAACACACACAGAAGGCAAAGGGTCTACATTTTTTTCTCAGTTCTCTGAGAACACTTGCACAAATGTATTTAGATCCAATTAAGCTTTCCAGCCTTTATGTAAAATATTTGCTTTTTATCTCCCCTCATTATGTGTAGCTGAGGATATTTTTATAAAAATCGTATCATTGTGCCTTAGCCTTCATCTCCTGCAGTTCACTCCATTGAAGTCATAATCCTCTATTTATGAGATCACAGTCATTTTCATGGCAAGAGATTGGGATTTCACAAACACAGAAACGGTGAGAAGTGTGTGACATGGGAATGAGGAGAGATCAATACAAATAGCCTATGAAATATATAAAAGCTATGCAGACACCTCAAAGTTTTACTTTTCTGACTTTTCACATCAAACCCAGAAAAGTCAGAGAACATCTGAGTTTGCAAGTTTGATGTGGGAAGTAACTGTTTTTGCTGCTGTACCAGCGGACAGATCTGACCACCTTCTGGCTATTTCCAACACTCATGCTGCTGTGTTGGAGGGGAATTACCCCTTACTTCTCTCTCCCTACCCCAGTGAGGACACTAACATGAGGAACAAAATCTAGGCTGCTGCATGCATGATCACCCAGAGCCAAGCACCCAACGATGTGCTCCCCACACTGCGACTGCTGCACCACCACCTGTTCACCCACATGCGGCAGTAGCAGAGCAAGGTGTTTCTTATCTCCCTCCCTGGAGGAAGATAATGTCCACTGGGATGTTTTAGCCTCCTCCTCCTCCCGGCAAGCCACTCCTGGTGTCCCTGGCTCACTCCCAAACCCAGGTCTCTTGTGTCATGAGCAGTAGATCTAATGCTGTGCTGACAGGCCAGCTGTGATTGGGATTTGTAAAGCCTTGTCCCCTAGTGCCCTGCCACTGCCTCCTCTGGCAAGAATCCGTAGACAACACGTGGGGGGGATGGGATGGCCCACCTGTGTTACCCTGACCTGCCTATGGCTAATCTGGCAGAGTGGGCCTCATCAACGAAGGTCGTGATCCACAGCTCCGGCGGCTCCCCCAAGGGTCTTTAGGGCAGAAGTTTGAAGCCCTCCCCTACAACAGTGCCACAGCTCCACTCCCCTGAAGGTTACGATCCACTGCTCCGGCGGCTCCCCTGAGGGTCGTGAGAGCAGAAGGTCGAAGCCCTCCCCCACAGCAGTGCCACAGCTCCGCTCCCCCAACAGTCGTGATCCACAGCTCCGGCGGCTCCCCTGAGGGTCGTGAAGGCAGAAGGTCGAAGCCTTTCCCCACAGCAGTGCCACAGCTCCGCTCCTCTGAGGGTCGTGATCCACAGCTCCGGCGGCTCCCCCGAGGGTCGTGAGGGCAGAAAGTCGAAGCCCTCCCCCGTAGCAGTGCCACAGCTCCGCTCCCCCGAGGGTCGTGATCCACAGCTCTGGGGGCTCCCTCGAGGGTCGTGAGGGCAGAAAGTCGAAGCCCTCCCCCACAGCAGTGCCACAGCTCCGCTCCCCTGAGGGTCGTGATCCACAGCTGCAGTGGCTTCCCCGAAGGTCATGAGGGCAGAAGGTCGAAGCCCTCCCCCACAGCAGTGCCACAGGTATGAATTCCGCGCGGATCCCAGGTGTTCTCCTTCGTTCGGCTTAGGAGGGCAGAAACACTTGGTGCTAATTTTCAAACCTGTTTACTCAGGGTGCCTTTAAGCGCCAGATAACTTCTTTTATGTCACCATACGAGTGAAGATAGAATTTCAGTGCAGCAAAGTCAGCCTGAAAACTATGATTTCTGTGAACTTTACTATTAGTATTTTCACAGCTTTAAAGCTAGTACATACCTAGTCTTGCTGTTTAATTTAATTCTGGTTCTATAGTTACTTAAAGCCTAAAGCTGCTCTATTTCCAGACTGAACTCCATGCCAGAAGTGAACCCTTAATCCTGTGTTTTAAATGATTTTAACTAGAATTATTAGTGCTCTGGGTTTAACTCCAAGGGGAATCCGTTTTGCTTTAATTCCTGTTTGCCTCAAGTCAGCCTGTAACCTGCATTTTAAAGGAGTTTCATTTAGTAGCATTATTGTGCTCTGGGCTTAACTCCGAAGGGAACCCACTTTTGCTCTAAAGTTTTATTAAGTAGCATTATTGGTGCTCTAGGCTCAACTCCGAAGGAAATCCGATTCTCCAGAATGAGTCTGTAACCTTTACAGCTCAGCAGACTCAACAATCCGATTCCCACCCCCATTGTAGTGCAGCCCCCTGTGCAGTTATTTCTCAGCCCAATAATGTCGACCCCAACCCCATTGTTGTGAGCCCCTCCCTAAACCTACCTGCTATTAATATCTCCCTCTTTCTCCTCCTTCCTCCACAGCTCCGCTTCCCCGAGGGGCGTGATCCACAGCTCCGGCGGCTCAACCGAGGGTCGTGAGGGCAGAAGGTCGAAGCCCTCCCCCACAGCAGTGCCACAGGTACGAATTCCACTTGGATCCCTGGTATTCTCCTGCGTTCGGCTGAGGAGGACCCTGCCACTCCCACCACCATCCTTGGTCGGCACTGATCTATATAGCCACAGTCACGTGACTGCGAACACCAGTCAGCCCTGTTTCCCATTAGCAAGCTATCTTGTCTTGCCGCTAGTGCTGCTACTGCCGCTACTGCAACTAAATCAGTCTCTAATTCCTGCCTCTGCGCCACTATGCTAGAGTCCGTACTACTGTGCCTTCTCCCTCAGTTTCCACTCTCCTTCCCTCCACTTCCCCCTCTCTATACTCCCTACCCTGTAATCACTCACCACCATTCCACTCTTCCTCCACTCCCCCCGAGTCACCCCCCCTTTACCTGCTATGTCCATCCCTATACTACCACTTCTACTCTCTCCTCTCCTCCTTCTCTCCCCTTTCTCCATTCCCTCCCTGCCTTCCCCAGCCATACACCCCTCACTGCTGCACTTGCACCTACTAAATCTTGAGGCTATTCTCTGTTGCTTAAACCTCCATGCTCCACCCTCCAGGCACAGATCCGGAAATTGCAAGCAATCCCCTGTCCTTACCTACCCCTGCTACTTCTGCTACTGGATGGTGACATACATCCTAACCCAGGCCCTGTAGCACCCAGACCAACCACATAAGCACCATCACTCTCATCCAGCCTGTCCCCAGACTCTCTCCCCAAGGGCCTCCGTATATTTCACCTCAACACCAGGAGCCTACTCCCCAAACTAGATGCCCTCACCGACTGGGCCACCCATTGAGAACCAGACATACTCTGCATCACAGAATCCTGACTCTCCGACAAAATCACCAACCCCCCCTCACCATCCTGAACTACATCTTGTTCCGCCAGGACCATGGCAAGCGAGGCTGGGGGGGTAGCACTGTACATCAGGCATTCCATTACGTGCTCCATTATATTCATGGAATCATGCCCTTCCCCCCATGAATCCATTGTTGCTCACCTTTCCTTTCCCTCGTTCACCCCCCTCTATATTGGGGTTCTGTATGCCCCTCCAAAATCCTTGCCCAACTCCCTTGTTAAGGCTATCTCGGCAATTTCCTCAACAACTTCAAATGGGGAACTCGTACTACTAGGCGATTTCAACCTCGACTGGCTCTCCTCCTCTGCCAAATACACTGCACTAAGGATTGAAGCCCTAAATATACACTGTATATTACTCCACTTCCAAGGTGTTCATTTTGCAGAGACCCCTAGTTTCCGAGTTCCTCACAAATGTGTAAGTGGCACTTTCAGTGATTTTAAGGAATTATTGCCAGTGCTATCCCTGACCCTTCAGAGATTCTGAGAAGCAAGTTTTTACTGTGTTGCTTCTGAGAATTGATTATGCAGTAGGCCAAGTAACTGTAAATCATCCCACCCCCAACTTCAGCTGATCTACCTGCACCTATTTGGACAAACCTGCCCCCACCCACACACTTTGCTGAAGCACAAACACCTCCACAAAGCACTGACTCTGTTAACTCAACTACTCCCCAACATACAGTATCCAGAACAACATTTAAAAACATTAGTTTCAGACACATTTCAGCAAACCTTTAGAGACCCCAGAAAAAAAAAGCAATTTCTCCCAATCACAGTAACTTCAGTGGTTTAATTTATTTATTTAAAATTGGTGACCGGGAAAGGCACACTGAGCCGAGGCTCGTTTCCAGGTGCGACCTGGGTACAAGGTGTACACAGAGGTATGCAGAAACGTAAAACAATTTTGGTTACAGACATTTTGTACTACCTCTGGAATTACAGTACAAAACAATTAAACTTACATTGAGGTATAGACAAGCACAGGAACTGTACGATGGAGAAGCATAAATACATATGGTGGTTGACGTGTAGAAAGTTGACTGTAAGAGGCCTCCTAAGGTAGGTTAGGCCCAAGTAGGGTTGGGTCCCATGGAGCATCTTTGGCAGGGCAGGGAGGGGAGGAGCCTGAGAAGTAGTTTAATGGCTGGAAGGGAGGAAGCCTGGTGAAGGCTGGGTGGGAGGCTGTTCCATAGGAGGGGGAGACGGTATGAAAAGGCAGCTTGACCAGTAGCAGAGTGGGGGCATGGGAGGTGGAAAGTGCGAGCATCCCTGTGGCAGAGGGAACAGCCTAGAGAATTTTATGGTGAAAGGCAGGAAGATAGGTAGGGGTAGGGAGCCAAACCAGTATTTTGCTATGAGGGAGGCGCCGTGGACAGTTCTCCTGTGTGAGAGTGGGGCTAGGGAGAGAGATGAGTAGAGGCGGCAGTGATGAGTAAGTGAGGGGAGGTGGTGGCAAAACAACAGAATGAGCTGAGTAGGATGTCAAGTTTGGAGAGGGATGAGGCTGGGGCCATACTGTAGATGTCCGCATAGTCCAGCACTGGCAGGATTGTTTTGCGTACGAGCTCGGTATTGGTGGGAAGAGGAAGACTGGCTTTGTGGCGATAGAGGATGGCCAGTTTGGGCTGGAGTTTGGTGCAGATGGCCTTGACATGGGTGGAAAACTTGAGGTGGCTGTCCAGCCAGACTCCTAGGTACTTGAAGGCGGGGATCAACTCAAGGGGGGAGCAGTCCAGGGTGGAGGTTGCTGGGGGGGCAGGTAGGAAGGCAAGCTTTTCTCTGGATCCGAAGACCATAGTGACAGTTTTTTTGGCATTAAGTTTAAGCTGGTTTTTCAGGAACCAGGATTGGACTTTGTTGACGTCGCTTTGAAGATTCGTGAGGACAATGTCATGGGAGGGGCCCGATGCATAAATGATAGTATCGTTGGTGTGCAGATGCACATTTGAGGAGAGTCAGGTAGAGGGGAGGTCGTTTGTGAAGAGGGAGAAGAGGATGGGGCCAAGAATAGAGCCTTGGGGGACACCTGAGAGGATGGGTGGTGGGGGGGGAGAGGGTGTCACCTATTTGTGTGAACTGCTGCCTGTTCTGGAGGTAAGAGTGGAACCAGTTGATGGCAGGTTGGGCAAGGCCAAAGGAGCAAAGTTTACAGAGCAGCAGAGGGTGGGAGACAGAGTCAAAGGCTTTTACCAGGTCGATGAAGATGGCAGTGGTGGTCTGGCTGTTGTCCATGGCAGGGAGGATTGAGTCGGTTACTCGTAGCGAGGTGGTGATGGTGGAGTGGTATTTTCTAAAACCTGACTGAAAGGGTGAGAGGAACCTGTTGGAGGAGAGAAAATTTGACAGTTTGGACAGCATGAGGGGTTCTTGAAGTTTGGCGAGAGAGGGGAGGAGCGAGATGGGCCTGTAGTTTCCCGGCAGGGAAGGGTCACCGCCTTTGTGCAGAGGGAGGATCTTGGTCAGTTTCCAGGCAGAGGGAACTGTGGCTGTGACGAGAGAGAGGTTGAGTGTGTGAGTCAAGGGTGCAACTATGCCCGAGGCAGAGATGCGGAGCAGTCTGGGGTGCATGCCATCCAGGCTGGTTTTGGACTGGTTAAGGGAGGTGAGTGCATTATAGACTTCTTGGGGTGTGAAAGGTGGGAAGAGGGAGGTGGGGGACGGTTGGGTGGGGGGGGGGAGTCGGGCAGGGCACAGGAAATGGAAAATGAATTGAAAAGTTCAACAGTGGAAGCAGGGTCTGAGATGGGTCTGCCATCAATGTTAAGGACAGGACAAGTCTGCTTGGAAGGGGGGTCAAAAAGGGAGTTGATCACCTTCCAGAAGGATGAGGGGGAATTTTGGTTCTGTGTAAGTTGTGCTTTAAAGTAGGAGGATTTAGATTGCTGAATAGCTTTAGTGCATTTGTTTCTAAGGTGTTTGTAGGAATGGAGGTCGCAAGTGGCATGGGAGGCTTTATATTGCCTCCATGCCTTGTCCCTGGAGCGACATAAGGTGATGAGGTCGGATGTGATCCAGGGGTGATGGTATTGTTTAATTCTAGCTTTCCTGAGGGGGAGCGTGGAGGCCCCAGGTTTATAGGAAAATGTCACAGAAGTGGGATAGGGCAAGGTCAACGTTTAGTGCGGAAAGGACTGGTAGCCAATCTGCGTTTGTTAGGTCATGCTGTAGGGCGGATGCGTTGAGGAGGTGTAAGGGGCGAGACCAATGAATTTGGGTTGAGAGTGCGGGGAGTGGATTTTGTGGATGCAGTAAGTAATACAGTGGTCACTGAGGGCACTGGAGAAGATGCCTGAGGCAGCGATCTTGTGAGGATGGGTGGATAAAATACAGTCCAAAAGGGTGTGGTTTTGGGACCGGTGGTTTAGGCGGGTCGGTTCCTGGATTAGCTGGGAGAGATTTACCTGTGGCCTCAGTCTTCAGTAAGCATGTGGGAAAACTGTAAATGTTGTGTAATATGTGATGTGGTAGGTCTTGTATAGCAGCAGAAGCTATATGCACAGCAGTAGCCAAGTTCACAGCAGCACAGTGCATGGTCTGTTCAGGCTGCAAGGCTCCAGTTCTGATGTTACTTTTAAAGGAAGAATTTTCCACAAATGATCACGTGTCTTTAGATGGTGAAACTGCCAGAGATCTGCAGCACTTTAAGCAAATGGATAGGTAGGAATCTCCTTGACCTACAGCAGTGCAGTTTTTTAAGGCATTGTGAGATAGATGTTTATGCATAGGGCCCTTAAACTTGCCACTGCTCTGGGATCTTTTCAGACACCAGAGGGCAGCATTGTCATGCTGCATACTGTTTATGGCAGCCTGCAGTTGGAGGGACCTGGCTTGTCTTTTAAACAGAGAGCCATTAAAGGTGAATAGCTGATTTACAGCATTTATATTTAGATTATTTTTACCAAAATAGGTTTCCTACAATTGCTCAGTTTGGATGGGTTCACCTGTAGCAGTTGTCACGAGTATTACCACTAGTTGAAAGGTGTAATCTCAAGTTATGCAAGCTGTCCAGTGTGCTCAAGGGCAAAGGGGAGATAGTTTAGTTCATTAGTTAGAGCTCAGGTCTATGAACAGGAGGGAGTGGGATATGACAGAGACCTTTAAGTTCCTGAAGGCAGTAAATGAGGTGAACTGTGGGGAAATGTTTAGCAACAGTAGAGGGTCAAGAACCCAAGCTCTCCTTTGGGAGTATCTGTCATCAGGTCGCATTGTAGGAACTTCACCATCGGTGAAGGGGAATCCATACGGAAGATTTTCAGCAGTACAATTGGGCCACCCACGCCGATGTCATGTGTCATCACCTGCTCTATAAAGGTGTGAGTGGTCCCTCTCCCTCCTCAGTTCTTTCCTGCTGTCAACTTAGTCTACACGGGTCTCTGCGGAAGCTCTGATGCAGTTTCAAGCCTTTTTGTCTATGAAATTTTTCTTTTATACGTACTTTGGAATCTCTTTTTCTTAGAGATTCATACGAACATACGAAGAAGTCAGAAGAAGAAGGCCGTTTGGTCTATCAAGTCTTCTCGTACTGCAGGGTCCACAGCTTGAGCTAATGTCCCTGCCCTTCCTCCCCACTCCTCCCATCCTCCCTGCCCTTGATTCTTACCTTTCCCCTGTGCCTATTCCACCACCCTCTCTGTGAAGAAGTACTTCATGACCTCTCTCCTAAACCTCCCACCCTCTAGCTTAAGACTGTGCCGCCTTGTGATATGGTTACCACTCAGTTTAAAGAGACTCTCCTTGTCAACCTTATTTATCCCTTTCAAGTACTTGAATGTCCCAATCATGTCCCCTCTCTCTCTTGTCTTCCAGGGAGTACATGTTCAGTGCCCTCAGCCTCTCCTTGTATGCCTTGCCCTGCTGACCGGCTATCATCTTTGTAGCCCTCCTCTGTACCTTCTCCAGCAGGTTAATGTCCTTTCTGAGGTGTGGGCACCAATAGTGAACTCCATACTCTAGATGCGGCCTTACTAGTGACCTGTGTACCTTTATTTTATGTTGAGAATGACTCCTTCTACATCTCTCTTCTGCCGCTGCCGCAGAGAAAAGAAGATTGCCGCCACAGATGAGCATTGTTCATGTGTCTGCTGTCTTGGGCCCGACCATGAAGTTTCTGACTATAAGCTCTGCCAGAAGTTTAATCAAACAACCCTAAGGTGACGCAAGAAGGCTCTTAAAAATTTCCTAATGGAACATCAGGTAGCCAGTTCCGGGCTGGGGTCCTCCAGGGTCTCAGCCTTTCAGTTGCTGGCAGGGTTGTCGAGCTCCCAGGCCTCTAAGGCCAGGGAAAAGTCATTAAAGAGACTGAGATCAGGACTGCCCCCCCCCCCTCGGCGGCAGTCCCACTCCCTGACAGCTTCCTCACCTTCTTCTGCTAGCCATTGATGCACAAATCTGCTGTCAAGGCCTCTACATCTACCAGGCCCATACCGACAGCTCTGCAGTCCTATTCACAGGGCAGCCAGTTGTCATCCTCTGGGTCATGGACACCTCCTCCTGTCATCAACGACCATCCCGATGCGGCCTGATGCATGTCCAGGCCCTAGGGCAACTACGTCTTTGGGCTCGCAGGGCCCTGCCATCAAGCCTTCGCTCCCAGCTCCATCAACCCCCCAACCGCTGTTGACCAATCTCAGTGAGATCCTTGCCAGGTTCATTTCAGTGATTGTGCAATAGCTTGGTGATTTCAGGGCTTCATCGCCTGTGCTGTCAGCTTCGGCGTCGACCCCACCCTCTGGTCGACTGAGGGATGATCCCGGCAGTTCGACGTTGGTGCATGCATGTCGGACCTAGAACTGCAGAGTATCAACATTGAAGAAGAGTTTTCACCCTGTCCTCATTCTGCCTGATGAGGAGGAGGAAGAGCTCTCCTCAGACAGGTCCACTGCCTCCTCTGTCAGTGAGGCCCTGTCAAACACACCCCTAGGTCTCCTCCAGAGGGCCCTTCCTTCTTTAATATAATGAAGCAGTTGTCCTCTGCCGTGGGGTTTCATACAGAGGAGGAGGAGGATGTCACCAGGAAACATCTGGTTGACTTCCTGGAGATCCCTGAGTTTCCTCCAAAGATAGTTCCTCTCATCTTGCCTGCTTTGAGGAATGTTGGCACTGCTGCTTGGCACCACCCAGATATGGTGCCAGCTATGCCCAGGAGGGCAGATAAACTCTGTAATGCCCCCCAAGGATTCCCTTGCTATGTGGCTCAGTCTGAGACAGACTCGGTGGTCATTAAGGCACCCCATGACAGGTTTAAGGCACCCAAGCACCTTAGCTCCCTTCCCCCAGACGAGTCTCATAGAATCAACCTTTGGGGTAAGAGGGTTTATGCTTCCCCACCTTAGGCTTGAAGATTTCAAATGACCTGTCCCACATGGTGAAATACCAGAACACCAACTGGAACAAGGGCAAGGCTGCTGCCCAGGCTCTACCAGAGGGCTTTCAGAAACAGGAGCGCCTCCAATGCTTGCACATAGCGGAGGATATCAGCAAGCACCTTCTGAGGGCACTTTATGATTTGGCTGATACTGTTGCCAGGGCTGCTGCCTTGGGCATATGCCTATGTAGGCTTTCCTGGTTGCGGGTTTCTGGCTTTGCCATGGACATTCAGCCAAAGTTGCTGAGTGCCCCTTTTAATGGGACCAAGCTATTTGGCCGTGATTAATGACCTGCAGGCCTCAGGTAGAGCATTAAGTCTGTCCACTTGCTGTGCCATACTCAGCAGCAGAAAGGCAGACAGCACCCTCCTTTTCGTTGTGCACCTAACAAACAGGGACCAGCCTCTAGGTCTCAAGGAAAAAGAAGAGCTTCCACTGCCTTACCAGCCCCCTCCAGTGCTGAAGTCATGGCCAAGCGCCCCAGAAATGAATGACAGAGACCCCTTCAGCTGCTTCTCACTATCCTCCAGCCCACTTGCCCGTGCTTCAGGGGGAAGTGCAGTCCCTTCTGCACAAACTGGCCATAGAGTCAGTGCCCAGGTGTCAGAGGAACAAAGGGTTTCACTCCAGGTTCTTTCTGGTTCCCAAAAAGACTGGATATTTGAAGCCTATTCTGGATCTGAAAGACCTCAATCTGTATGTCCAGTGCAGAATGTTTTGCATGTAACTTCGCCCGGTCTGATGCCCCTGCTCAAGCAGAGCAACTGGCTATGCTCGTTGGACATGCAGGATACCTACCTGCACATACCTGTGTTCCTTCCTCACAGGAAGTTTCTCCGGTTCCTTTTTCAGGGCGAACACAACCAGTTCAAAGTGTTGCCCTTTGGCTCATCCTCTGCACTGCAAGTCTTTACCAGGTGCTTAGCAGCAGTAGCTGCAGCTCTCAGGAGGGAGGGAGGGAATGTACATCTCTCCTTGTCTGGACAGTTGGCTCTTAAAAGCACCATCCAGGAGCCAGCTTCTGGAGCCCTTAAGCGACTCTTCAGCTGTTCCATTCCCTAGGAAGCCTGGTCAGTTTGCCCACGTCGGTCCTGGTTCCATCCCAGAGACTGCAATACATAGGGGCAGTCCTAGACTCAGCTCAGGGGAAAGCATTTTTCGCTCTGAACAGGGTGGATTGCCTCATGGCCCAGGCCCAGGAAATGGGCCAGAGTCAATATACTGTATTCCTGCAAGGCTGTATTTAAAGCTTCTGGGACTAATGGCAGCTGCCTTTTTCCACTGTTCCACTGGCCAGACTCCACATACATACCCTTCAGTGAACCCTCAGGGTACGGTGGTATCAACGGACAGATGATTTGGACAAGTTCATCCTAGTTTCTTCCCTGTTAACAGGGTACTTCAGTGATGGATGGTCCCCCAGAACTTTTTGCAAGGGGTTCCATTCCAGGTTACATCCCAACAGAAGAAGATCCTTACCCTGGACGCTTCTGTGATGGACTGGGGGGCCCATCTGGGCCCTTTTCAGACTCGGGGCTCTTGGTCCCAGACCGAGGACTCCCTGCACATCAGCATCCTGGAGATGCAGGCCTTTCATAGCCACCTTCTGCCAGGGCAGTCGCTGATTCAGTCAGACAACCTCTATGTAGTGTACTACATCAACAAGCAAGGAGGGATTCATTCATGCCCTCCATGCAGGGAGGGCCATGAGAGTGTGGTGTTGGGCTCTGGACCACAGAGTGACCCTTTCAGCGGTCCACGTTCCAGGCATGCTAAACACTCTGGCAGACAGACTCAGCCTTACTCAATCCAGCATGCACGGGTGGGAGCTTCTCTTGTCCATTGCAGATCATCTGTTCGAACCAGCCCCGTGGCGCTGAGGGTTGAGGTGCTGCATGCCTTACCTCACACTACGCTGGTGACCCAGGTTTGGTGACAACCTCTGGTCACCGGGGTGCTGGCCTGGGGGGGAGGGAGGAGCGGGATTGAGCAAACCTTCGAGCTGCTCTCCTCTCCCATGGGTGGTGGTGAGGGTTGTCACCCCTTCCTTAGTCCCATCCCCACCAGGTGGAGGTCCGGTGGGGTAACATAGGTGGGTGGGGTCAGCAGTACCGGTGGGCGGAAGGGGCTGAGCTAGCTTCCGGTGTGTGTGCATGCCTCCACATGCACATATGGCCGTGTGCCGGGGCCTTGAGGGGGAAAAAATACAGAAAAAGCCTAGAAAAGCTACATTTAAAAAAAAAAAAAATCATCTGTTTGACAGATGGAGTTGTCCAAAGCTGGACCTTTTTGCATCCCCCAGTGCAAAACTGCCCAATTTCAGCTTGCTTGATCCAGGGCCTGGAGTTTTCTGGCGAGACGCGTTGTCCCTCTCCTGGAGCGGGAGGTTTCTTTACACCTTCCCTCTATTTCCTCTAATTCATTGGGTACTATTCAAGCTGCAGATGGAGGGGGCCGTGATGATACTGATAGCTCCATTCTGGCCTTGCCAGGTATGGTTTCCTCTTCTGCAGCAGTTAGCAGAGGAACCTCCAGTCCCTCTCCCCCTCTGCAGGAATCTGTTGACCCAGAATCAGGGGATCCTGATTTATCTCAACCTCAGGTCTCTCCCGCTGCACGCTTGGCTCCTGAGGACATAGCCATTGCCAGATTCGGGGTTTCCACCAGAGTGGCGGACCTTCCAACCAAGCCATTCATGCCATGAAGTGGAAGCGGTTTGCCATATGGAGTGCCAAGCATAATCTGGACCCCTTCACCTGTCCAGTGAACAAGATTCAGGACTACCTGATCTCCCTGTCTGACTCAGGTCTCCACTATTCCTCCCTTAAGGTACATCTTTCGGCTTTATCTGCTTTCCCCCGAGCCCGTGGGTGACCGCACTATAGCTCAGCTGGATGTCTCCCATACCTTTCTGAGGGGGCATCCTGCATCTGAAACCTCCAATCCATTCTCCCATCCAGTTTGGGATTAAAACTTTGTTTTAGAGAAGTTGATCCTGTCTCCTTTTGAGCCCGTCGCAACTTGTGACTTGAGCTTTTTTCCTGGAAAGCACTCTTTTTGGTTGACATTACTTCTGCTTAAAGAATCTCAGAGTTTCAGGCCCTCTTGTGGAAAGAGTCTTATTTAATTTTTCACAAAGACTCTTTGCGCATGAATCCTAAGTTTCTCCCTAAGGTGGTATCTGAGTTTACACTGAACCAATCTGTGCACCTTCCTGTTTATTTTCCTGAGTGTGCCAGTCCATTGAAAGCACTGCTCCACACTTCGGATATGCGCAGAACTTTGAAATTCTACCTGCTCTGCACTAAGGATAGCAGGAAGTCGAAGCAGTTGTTTGTTTCCTTTGCCCCGGGTAGAGAGGGCGCCTCAGTTTCTAAGCAATTTTTATCCAAATGGTTGGCTAATTGCATAGTGTTCTGCTACAACAAGTATGGCAAAGAATTGCCTGTTGCTGTCAAAGCTCTCTCCACCAGAGGCATGTGGCTTGTTTCCAAGGGGTTTCTGCCACTGACATTTGTGCGGCTGCCACCTGGAGCACCGTCCATACATTTACCAAACACTACAGTCTGGACATTGCATCTAGAGCCCATGCAGAATTTGGCAAGGCTGTGCTACACGGCCTCCTGTCTTAAGCTTAAGGTTGGCATTCCTCCCAGAATGTTTGCACCTGTAACTGCTTGGGACTTGATCCTACGGTGTGACCTAATGACTGAGATACCACTGAAGAAGATAGAACAGTTATGTAAGAACTTACCGTAACAGTAGATCTTCGAGTGGATCTCAGTCATTGGATCTATTTTCCTCCCACCATCCCCCTTCTTTGTGGCTTCTTCCTGGAACTGGCTACTTGGTTTATATCTAGTCTTCTTTATAGGCCTGGGCACCTCTCTCTCTCTCTCTCTCTCCCCTCGGTCCCCTATGGCTGGGCTTTGCTCCCTTTTTCTCTGGGGGAAAGAACTGAGGAGGGAGCAGGGCCGCTCACACCTTTATAGAGGTGGTGACGTCACATGATGTTGGTATGGGCAGCTCCTGTTGTACTGCCGAAAATCTTCCGTGTGGATTCCCCTTCACTGACTGTGAAGTTCCTATGACGTGACCTGATGACTGAGATCCCCTCAAAGATCTACTGTTACGGTAAGTTCTTATGCAACAGTTTTTTCACTAGAGAGACTGGAGGGGGGGAAGGTTTAAGAGGAATATGAGGAAGTTCTGTTTTAGAGAAGGGGTGTTGGAGTCATGGAACAGCTGCCAGTGGAGGTAGTGGGTGCCAAGACCATAAATGGTTTCATGTGTTGCTGGGATGGAGTGAAGGGTTTGGTGGTTGCTCAGGTCGGCAGCAGTAGGGAGGGGAGCAAGGGGTGGACCAGGAGGGATAAAACCCCATATGAACAATAGGTCCCAGGGCAGATAGGGAACACCAGGCAGACTAGATGGACCTGTGGTCGTTTTCTACCATCATTGTCTAAGTTTCTGTGTTCACCACCCTCTGGGAGTAGTGCCTCCTGAAGTTACCCCTCTAAACTTCAGGGTGTCTCCCCGCGTATAGCTGGGACATACTTGAGCTATCATCTTGCTCTGTTTGATCTTTTTGATACTCTTGAGTATGCATAAGACTGAGATCATGCCTCCTCTCTGCCCAGTTTTCTCCAAGGTAAATGTGTTAAGGGCCTCTCCTCACAACTTTTTTTTCACATACTCTTCATTTTTTGGTGATAGTGAAGGACTATGGACCAGCGTGGGGCTAGAGTAATATAGCATAGTGGTACACTGCACTGTTTAAGGTACTTAGCTGGGTGGGGTTGTGATCTTTTTTTTTTTTATAACAACATTTTTATTAGGCACGAGGACATTTATACATTATACAAGACATTTTACACAGATATATTCATTCACTTTATATAATTATACATTAGACTTTAAAAAAAAACTCTCACCCAGCATCAGGATTAATTAATCACATGAACTAGACAAGTCTCATTTTAACATTTCTTCTGTATTGATTTGATTAGCTTCAGGGAACAAAGTCTGAATAAGTGCTTAACTAATACATAATCCATTTTCTCCATTTTGTATCAAATACCTCCACTCTATCCCGTACTCTGGCCGCCATCCTCTCCATCCTATATATCTCTCTTGTCAAGTTTAGCCACTCTCCCTTAGTTGGCAGCCTATTCGTTCCCATTGTCTGGTTATTACCTTTTTTGCTGCCAATATTAGCAATGTAGTTTGCAGGTATACATTCTTCTCTACTTTTAGACCAAATGGGGTAGTAGCTGTCAATATATACCCAGAGGTAAAAAGACTTGGGTTTTCATATATTACCACCAGCTCCTGCACTACCTCCCCCCCAGTAAGGACCCAGCATGCTGCAATTCCAAAATATATTAGTCTGGTCTGCATGTACTGCTTCACATCCCCTTCAGCACTTTCCTTCAGGATCGCCTGTAAAACTAACTACCACAGCAGGAGTGCGGAAAAATCTATATCGTAATTTCCATGCAAACTCTTTCCAATATGGGGATCCCGAGGCCTTAAGCATAAGTGGGGAGGCCATCTTCCAGTCAATAACCGGAAGGTCAGTACCCAATTCCAAGGACCAGTGGGCTCTAATCGACTCAGTAGAGTCTTCTGGTTTCTCTCCCAAAGCAAAGTAGGCCAGACTGATACTGTGGTCTAGAGTGGTACCTTGTATCTGTGATAGAAGTAATTTTATTATTAGTGGGGGCTTTTCAGCCACTGCTGCCAGTACTTCCTCCATTGGCCACAAATAAGATTTTAGCTGCAAATACTTATGAAAGAAGCCCTGGGGTATTTTATACTGAGCCTGGAGCTGGACAAATGAATAAAGGCCCCGTGGGCCTAATAATTGAAAAATATGTTTGGTATTATATTTATACCACCGGGTTAAGGATCTATCCAAAGAATTGGGTGGAAAGGCCCTGTTCACTGCAAGGGATCTCAGAAAAAGTGCCTCCATGGGCAATAATCTTTTATTGAGTACAGTCAGCCACTGCTTAAACACCTCTGCAGTATATTGTGGGAATCTAGAGAGAGAGAGGTATGCAACCAGGAGTATGTCCAACGAGACAGTCCGTCAAGTCTTCTATGCCATTCCAAGTCATCTCAAACTGCTTCTAGGACATAATATAATTGGGGTTCATCCAGGAGAGTAAGATCTTTAATTTAGAAGTTCGGGCATAATTCAGGAGATTCGGTAAATTTAACCCACCTCTGTCTGGGGTTGTGATCTTTCTTTTATTGGTTTGTTTCAGTAGGGAGCTATGCTCCCCACAACCCCAGTTTTAAATATCTATATGTAACCCCCCTGCAAATGGGGGTTCCCAAAAGACTTCCAGGAGCTTGCTTGAATGCTCCAAGCCTGAATGGTGTTTGGCATTTAAGCCATTTATCAGTGAGTGTTTTTAGAACCTCTGGTACTGTCTCTTTAAGAGCTGTCTGCTTGCAGACATAATTAATTTGTATGGGGACTGTGTGTTTCTTTGATTGAGTACCACTCAAGCTGCTGCCAATTCACTTCATTTTGCAGTCACTAGGGTGCAAAGGAACCTATCTGAAAGATGTAACTGTTTGCCAGAAATTATTTAGAGTAATAATGAAATTACAGTTTGTCTAACCTGCTTTCTTTGCAGTCAGAACTGTGTCTGCTAGTTCCCCATTCTAGTTTTGAACTGCTGAACTGGACCAATCAGTGTAGGGTAAGCTAGCTCTAAAATGGTGCCTTGGACAAATCAGAACTTGGACTCATAATCTGAGCCAGCCACAAGAGGATTGTATGGGCAGTGACTCTGGGAGATGTAGTTTAGACTTCAGTGCCTTTTGGACCAACAGCAGCAGTCTATTGTGGTGACAGCCAATCCAGTCAAGAACTGGGAGGAACTCAAAGGAAGTGCCGGTTTTGTCGGTTGGAGTTTCAGTTGAGCTTTGGCAGTGAAGAAGGAAGGAGCCCTGTGCTTTTCAGTGTGCAGTTTTAGTCAAAAAGCGTGTAAGGCCCAGAGTTCGGTCTGCAGCTTGTGTAACAGCTTGTTAGGACTGAATCCGTCCTGTAAAAGAATCAAAGGATCTCTGAAGAGTAGAAACCAGGCTCACCCTGTAGAAGACTGGAGGAATTGCTGAAAAATTGCACTCGGTCTGTCAGGAACTGAATCTGCTGTGTGTTCTCCGGGTATTGTGCAGTAATGCGATCGGGATACAGATGCAGCCTGCCTGGTATAGTGCTTTCTTTTATATAGATGTGTGAAGGGTTTGTGTACCTCAAGTGAGCCCTGCTGACATTGAAGGACCCTATCTTATTTGGAGGTCGTGAGTACTAATTCAGAGGTCGCTCCTGTTGAATTGCCACATTAAATCCAAATGGAATTACTGTACTGCTGACTGTTTAATTCTCCTTTCTCTGTGTGAAAGGCCCCTACCAGCTGCCACGGTTTGGACTAGCCACTAGGGCTTGGGTACCCAGGGACAGTAACTGATAGGGATAGGCCTGTGCACAGAGCCATAAGTAGATTATTAGAGTGATAAGCTAATTAACCTGATTTCCCCTGTCCTTGTTATATCCCTAAATAAATCAGAGCTGCTTGTTTCAGCAAAGTTATACTGCCTGAGGTATTTGTCTATGTTAAAGTACTGTACTGTGATTGTTGCACTGTATCTCATTTCACAGGAGGTCCCAGTGCGGAACCAGACCTGGGGGTAAGTGTATACTGTGAAGGTAATTCTGATATATTGTGGGCCACTAGTGGGAAGAAAGGGGGTTGCAGTGTCCCAGAGGGCTGTGACCAAGTTAGTTTAACTATTGCAAACCCTGACCTCTGGGTGGAGGCACCCGCCATTGGATCCAGGCCCCTCAACCTGTTAGTAGCAAATCAGGCAGGGTAGTAGCCCCTGGGATAAGCGCCATCTAGGGGTTACATCTTGAGGCTCACCGCTGGGATTGTGTGTCCTCTAGTGGCCATATTCACGAACCACTGTTAAGAAAAAATGGGTACCCGACAGAAGTGGCTGTGCACGGTTGGTGGAGTGGTGTACTGGGAGGAGATCGACCCCAAAATGCTATGCTTATCCTGGACATCCCCTGGTATCAATACGGACACAGTGCAGGAGTACTTTCCAAGGTGGAAGGTTTACAAAACCCTGTGGTGGTGGGTGGCATGCTAATCTGCTCACCCACACTTTCCTGGCCCTAGTAGAGTTTAAGGATCCCATGGATAGCTCCAAAGTGCCACAGACCATTACCCCAGAGGAGCCCTCACTGCTTGAGAGTGATAACTAAGGACAGTAAAGACCGGGGAATCAGCCCCACCACTATCTGAAACTTTTGAGGAGAAATTTGCTGAATGGTTGCTGGGAGAGGAAAACTGTGGAGGACTTGAAGAAACTATTCTTGCCACCTGGGGTGTTCCTCCCCAACACCCTCTCCTGCTCCAGTGCCCGTAATGGTGGCTGAACCAATGCAGACTCCTATTTCTGCACCTGCCATTAGTCACGACTCTTACGAAGGTTGAGGATCTTCTCTGGCACCCTCCCACCCCCAAGGGAGGATGACTGGAGACCTGGATAGACTATGTTGCCCCAAGTGCTAGAATGGCAGTCTCGGGCGAGCGAAGAGGGTTAGTGAGAGCCTCCGGGGTCCTGCCCTGGCTACCATCCATGCTAAGCAGGCCAGTAACCGGAGGCTGCACAGGCCTATCTTGAGGCCTTGGAGAATGTATGGGAGCCCAGATTCTGATGAGGACCTATGGTGGAGAGTAAGAAATGCACAACAGTACCAAGGGAGTTGTTGTCTGTGTATGTCTCGGCTGGAAAAATTGTTGCAGAATGCCTCAGAAAGGGTAGTTTGCCAGCGATTGAACTGGACTGAACCAGACTGGACAGAATCCTTAAGTCTGCCCCTTCTCAGAACTGCTGTTGCTTCAGTTACGCCTGGCAAATCGACTGGAATCCCACCCTCCTATGATGAGTTAATGAGAGAATTCGAGGAGTTGAGAAAGGCGACCTCGGGAGGTACCTGCACCAACAGCTGTGGCTACGACCAGTGACTGAGGGTGACCCATCAAGTGAAGTTCAGGGCAGAGGTTGACAGTCAGTGAGTGCTCTGACAAGGAAAAAGATATGCCACAATGGGCGAACTGTTGAGAGAGATCCGGAATTCAAAACAGTCCCTTTATGAAAGCCACGCCTCCAATGCAGGCCCTGACCTATATCGACTGCATCTGCTATGAGGTGGGGTACCCACCATGTATCTCCTGCTGATAACAGCTCCAAACTCAATTCCTTGACCATGGAAATGGAGAAACTGACGAGATGTCTCCAATGCTTATCACGCGCAGACAGAGATGGCACCCAGGTTTCCAGTTAGTAATACCCCGCCCTGGCTCCCAGTGTGGCGCCTCGGCCAGCTCAAACTCCAGAGTATGTTTTGCTATAATTGTGGAAAGATGGGCACATGAAAAGGGAATGCCAGTCCCAAAGACACTGACAAAGTTGCATATAGGCTACAAGGAGAGCTTGGAGAAAGAAATCAGTGGTTAAGAGGTGCGCGACATGTCCCAGTGAGGGCACCAAAATGCTAATTCACGTCCTTTTGTGGCAAGGTCAGTTGCCCAGGCCCCCACTACCGCCTCTCCAGACTGGTCCAGAATAGTGGGTCCCTCCATGGAGACCACTGTAAAGGTGAATGGAGTGTCTACAAGAACTGTATTAGACAGTGGCTCCCAAGTGACAATTATGTTCCAAGATTGGTATCAGAAGCATTTGTCAGGCGTGCCCTTACAACCATTAGAAGGACTGCATGTATGGGGTTAAGTGAGAAGGCCTACCCCTATTCGGCTATATCGAATTTGGCTGTCTTTCCCCACCTCCGTGGCTGGAGTGGCCGAACAAGTAGAGACCCTAGCCTTAGTGTGTCCCCCACTGGACTGTATGATGGTGTCCCTTTGTTGATTGGAACAAATGCTCATATGTTCGGAAGGCTGGCACAGTTGTGTTATGAAAAACAGGGGTCAAAGACTAGTAGAGCTTTAAGAGTTCCGGCTTTAATTAAGAAGGCCTATGAGGCACAGAGAGATGCTGAAAAACAGAACCAGAGGAACCGGTCGAATTGTAGGGAAGAAGGATCCTGAGTCTCTGATCCTGGCGCCAAATGCCCAGTGTACCTTACAGGAGAGGTCCGTATCAGAAAGGATGTTAAGAATAAAATATTAATGTTGGATGCATCAGGCGATGGAAAATGCCAGAGGGACTGCTGGTCAAGCCTAGTATTTTGCCGCTAGAGCCCATGCTTATGCCAGAAGGGTAATGGTCCAAGTTCATAATGTGTCAGAAAGAGACATTCGAGTAAACAGAGGTTGCATCCTGGCTAATGTGCATTGTGCAGACACTGCAGTGCTACCCAGCAGCAAGAGTTCAAGGAAAGAATGACAGAGTAGCAGCTGACTTGTTTGATTTCGCGACTCCCGCTGCCAGCTGAATGGAAAGTGAGGATCAGTGAGAGCTTGCCCAGAGAGACCAGGTGTTTTCTTTAAAGGAATGGGATGTAGGATCGTGCAAGGAGCTGAGCACAATATCCGGCTGCATGGCGAAAGACCATTTACGTGAGAGGTCTCGACGCCTGGCACCTGCTGACATAGATGATGTGAGGCGGCATCTGCAAGAGATGTTAGCTGCTGGTGTAATACAAGAATCCAAAGCCCTTATGCTTCCCCATTGTGGTAGTGAGGAAAAAGAATGGAACAGTAAGGATGTGTGTGGATTATCGCACCTTAAACCGGCGGACTATCCTGATCAGTACACAATGCCCGCATTCAGGATGCTTTGGACTGCCTAAGCGGGGCAAGTGGTTCTCTGTGCTGGATCTCCGCAGTGGGTACTACCAGATCCCGATGGCCCCAGAGGACCATGAGAAGACGGCCTTTATCTGTCCGCTTGGCTTCTATGAATTCATGAGGATGCCTCAAAGAGTTTCAGGTGCCCCAGCCACTTTTCAGCGATTGATGGAGGCGTGCAGTGGGGACATGAACTTACTAGAGTGCCTGGTATACCTAGATGATGTTGTTGTGTTTGGCAGCTCACTGGAGGAACATGAGAGCAGATTATTTAAGGTATTGGACCGACTGGAGGACTTTGGCCTTAAACTGTCCATTGATAAGTGTCAATTCTTTCAAACATCAGTAAAGTATGTGGACACATAGTATCCACCGAGGAATAGAGACCGACCCAAGTAAAGTTGAGGCCTTGACCACCTGGCCACAGCCAAAAATCTAAAAGAACTGCAAGATTCCTGGGATTCTGTGGTTATTATCGGGCTTCATCAAGGACTATTCAAGAGTGATCCGCCTTTACTTAACCTTACTCAAGGGTATCCCCAACCCACAAAAATACCAAAAGTCAGCGTCCCTCAAGACTGAAAAGTGTATTTTCATCCAGTGAAGTATTTGGGGCCCGCTGGACTCCTGATTGTGAGACTGCTTTTCATGAGATCATATATCAACTTACTCATGCTCCAGTGCTGGCCTATGCCGATCCAAGAAAACCTTACGTCCTGCACACTGATGCTAGCTTGCAAGGGTTGGGGCTGTGTTGTACCAAAACACGAGAATGGCCTGAGACCAGTGGCCTTTGCCAGTAGAAGCCTGACCCCATCCGAAAGAACTATCCTGTACATAAGTTAGAGTTCCTAGCTTTGAAGTGGGCTATTGTTGACCAATTCCATGAGTACTTGTATGGGGCTAAAATACTAGTAAAACTGACAATAATCCTTTGACCTATGTGCAGACCTCAGCTAAGTTGGATGCCACTGGCCATAGGTGGCTTTCTGCATTATCTACATATGACTATGCTCTCGAATACCGAGCAGGTCTGAACCACATAGATGCTGATGCTCTCTCCGGAGGCCTGTTCCCCAGAATGATTGGGTCCGATTGGCAGAACCTGACATTCGGGCACTCTGCGGAAGTTTGACAGGGAGGAACAAATGTCCACAGACGAGTGGACTGCATGGTGGATTGCTTGGGACCCTCTGAGATTGCATACCTGCTGCTTGTTGCCACTTTTCTGCAATAGACATTGGTGCACTGCTTCAGCTGGACAATGACAGTATTTGGCGGGCTCAATCCCGCGATCCCATGATCAAAGCAGCTTTAGAAGCCCTCTATGCAGGAAAAAGATGTGTCCAAATTACGCCCACTGATTTGAGAACTGCACTGTTATACAAAGAAGGTCCTAAGTTGAAACTGATCAATAAACTGTTATACAGAGAAACAGTAGACAGAGGGGACAAGTAGACAAACAACAACTAGTGCTGCCCACTGCCTTTCGAGACTCAGTACTGAGGTCCTTGCACAACCACATGGGGCACCTTGGTATAGACAGAACACTTGACTTGGTGAGATCCAGATTCTATTGGCTAAGATGGGGGCTGATGTGGAGCAACACATTGAACTTGTAGTAGCTGCTTACAGAGAAAGCTTTGCCCCAGAGGGCTGCCCTCTTGTTAACATCACCACCAGTGCACCCATGGAGCTGGTCTGTATTGATTTTCTGAGTTTGGAGTCAGATCAAAGAAATATCAGTAATGTGCTGGTGGTCACTGACCATTTCACGAGATATGCCCAAGCTTTCCCCACCAAAGACCAGAAAGCATCCACTGTGGCCAAAGTACTTGTAGAAAACTTTTTGTTCACTATGGGGCTCCACAAAGAATCCATTCTGATCAAGGGAGAGACTTTGAGAGTCGTCTGATCAAAGAGATGCTTTCTCTGTGGGAGTCGAAACTCCAGAACCACTCTTACCACCCCCAGGGACCACAGCCTGAGCGTTTCAACCGCACTTTGCTAGATATGCTAGGCACCCTGCACCCAAAGGACAAGCCTAGATGGAGCCAACAATTAGCACCCTGGTACATGCTTATAACTGCACAAAAGTGATGCCACTGGATTCTCCCCTACCGCCTGATGTTTGAAGAGAAGCTCGACTACCAGTAGATGTGTGTTTTGGGGTCTCTCTGATGGGGTTCAAGCTGACAACTATTTACAGTATGTGCAAAGTTAAGGCCCAGCTAACTCATGCGTACCAACTGGCTCAAACCATGGCTGCCAAAAGAAATCTGGCCAACAAAGAAAGGTATGATAAAAGGTGGAAACACAGGAACTCCAGGAGGAGATCGGTATTGCTAAGAAATCTGGGACTGCATGGCAAGCACAAGATTGCTGACAGATGGCACCATCTCCCTCACATTGTAGTGGGCAAACTAGATGATCTGCCAGTGTACAAAGTAAGGCCTGAGAATAATTCAAAAGATGTAAAACAATGCATAGAAATCATTTACTGCCCATTGGACAAATCTTAATTGGTCTGAGCCCTAGAAGATGCCCCTCTGGACCAGTGACTAGAGCTGCTGCTAAGAAAGATCAAGAAAGTCTGCACCTACAGAAGCAAAGTTAGTGTTCCCCTCCACAAGTCCCAGTTGAGCATGACTGTCAGTCCATATCGGAAGAAAGTGAGAGTGACTTTGAATACTATCCTTCTTACGAACTGAGTCAATTGTTTGGGGCAATCCCTAGTCAATACTGGAGACAAAGCTGGGCCTTCTGGACTGTCTAAGCCCCCAGCTTCATCCCTGGAGCCAATGCTCCCAGAAAGTGAAATTAAAGCATCAGATCAGATGAAATGGAATCATTGTGCATGGTTGAACTGTTTGAGCTTTCAGGGAGGAAAATGATAGATTGGGGCAGACTGGTGATACACCGAACAAGAAGAGTATTTTGAGTGCCCTGACAGTCCACTGCCAGTGTCCGAAAGCGCCCATGCGAGCCAAATGTTGTGGACTCAGAAACTGTAACTCCTGAGCTGAAAGTGCCCCAAGTTCTAGCCTCTCACCCCATGGAGACTCCCCTGACAAGTGAGGACAATGCTGAAAATGAGGCTCAGAGTGCAGAGACTATAACAGTTCCCCTAGAAAGACTGGTCGAGCTGTAAAGCCTGTGGTGCACCTCAGTTATGATTCACTTGGGAGGCCTGTGGACTTGCCTCAATGTTGTCCATAAAGGAGTGTATGTGTCCCGAGCTCATTGCCCAAACTGAGCATCAGTGCTAACTCCAAGTTACTTGTGTTGCCCTCTAAGTATGGTGCCCTCCCATCCAGCCCCAAGGTAACTGATAGGAAGGGCCCCTCTCTTCAGGTTTCATGTACAAGAGGTAATAACTTGAGTTATGGTACAATGTGTATGTAATACTGTGTAAAAGTGACGTACTGCAATGTTTCAGAAATGTGTTCTTGGTAAAATGATATATTGACTGATGATTACGTATGCGAGCCTAATGCAAATGTATATGGTTGCAGTTGAAACTTATGGGGGTACTTGCTTGATGCGGACGTCAAGCTTTCCCAGGCCAGGAAGGGTGTAACTCCCCTGCAAATGGGGGTTCCCAAAAGACTTCCAGGAGCTTGCTTGAATGCTCCAAGCCTGAATGGTGTTTAGCATTTAAGCCATTTATCAGTGAGTGTTTTTAGAACCTCTGGTACTGTCTCTTTAAGAGCTGTCTGCTTGCAGACATAATTAGTTAGTATGGGGACTGTGTGTTTCTTTGATTGAGTACCACTCAAGCTGCTGCCAATTCACTTCATTTTGCAGTCACTAGGAGTGCAAAGGGAACCTATCTGAAAGATGTAACTGTTTGCCAGAAATTATTTAGAGTAATAATGAAATTACAGTTTGTCTAACCTGCTTTCTTTGCAGTCAGAACTGTGTCTGCTAGTTCCCCATTCTAGTTTTGAACTGCTGAACTGGACCAATCAGTGTGGGGTAGCTAGCTCTAAAATGGTGCCTTGGACGAATCAGAACTTGGACTCATAATCTGAGCCAGCCACAAGAGGATTGTATGGGCAGTGACTCTGGGAGATGTAGTTTAGACTTCAGTGCCTTTTGGACCAACAGCAGCAGTCTATTGTGAGTGACAGCCAATCCAGTCAAGAACTGGGAGGAACTCAAGGAAGTGCCGGTTTTGTCGGTTGGAGTTTCAGTTGAGCTTTGGCAGTGAAGAAGGAAGGCCCTGTGCTTTTCAGTGTGCAGTTTTAGTCAAAAGCGTGTGTAAGGCCCAGAGTTCCGGTCTGCAGCTTGTGTAACAGCTTGTTAGGACTGAATCCATCCTGTGAAAAGAATCAAGGATCTCTGAAGAGTAGAAACCAGGCTCACCCTGTAGAAGACTGGAGGAATTGCTGAAAATTGCACTCGGTCTGTCAGAAACTGAATCTGCTGTGTGTTCTCCGGGTATTGTGCAGTAATTGCGATCGGGATACAGATGCAGCCTGCCTGGTATAGTGCTTTCTTTTATATGGATGTGTGAAGAGGTTTGTGTACCTCAAGTGAGCCCTGCTGACATTGAAGGACCCTATCTTATTTGGAGGTCGTGAGTACTAATTCAGGGTCGCTCCCTGTTGAATTGCCACATTAAATCCAAATGGAATTACTGTACTGCTGACTGTTTAATTCTCCTTTTCTCTGTGTGAAAGGGCCCTACCAGCTGCCACGGTTTGGACTAGCCACTAGGGCTTGGGTACCCAGGGACAGTAACTGATAGGGATAGGCCTGTGCACAGAGCCATAGGTAGATTATTAGAGTGATAAGCTAATTAACCTGATTTCCCGTCCTTGTTATATCCCCTAAATAAATCAGAGCTGCTTGTTTCAGCAAAGTTCTACTGCCTGAGGTGGTATTTGTCTATGTTAAAGTACTGTACTGTGATTGTTGCACTGTATCTCATTTCACAGGAGGTCCCAGTGCCGGAACCAGACCTGGGGGTAAGTGTATACTGTGAAGGTAATTCTGATATATTGTGTGGGCCACTAGTGGGAAGAAAGGGGGGTTGCAGTGTCCCAGAGGGCTGTGACCAAGTTAGTTTAACTATTGCAAACCCTGACCTCTGGGTGGAGGCACTCGCCATTGGATCCAGGCCCCTCAACCTGTTAGTGGCAAATCAGGCAGGGGTAGTAGCCCCTGAGATAGCGCCATCTAGGGGTTACATATATAAAAAAGGCACAGGGGTTTAGGGTGGGGTAGGGGTATTTACAAAAGAATCACTGGAAACATACTCTAAATATCACAAATAGCAGAGCGTACTGTGCTGTACTACTTACGCTGGTCCATAGTCCTCCACAATCTCTGATTACTTTGTGGCCCTTCTTTGTACAGTCTCAAATGCCTCCTTTTTTGTGAGCCCAGAGCTGCCTGCATTGGCTTCTGGTAGAGAACGAACATGGCCTTGTAAAGTGGCAGGTTACTTCTTCTACTCTGCTGCTTACCCCCATTTTGATGCACCTCGGCATTCTGTTAGCCATCTTGACAGTGTCAGGTCACTGCTTGTTATGCTTCAGCCACTTATTCTCTATCATGACCCTCATGTTTTTTCCTCCTCCAGCAACAAGAGGAGCTCCATAGCATGTAGGTCCTGTCTCTGTTTTTTTTTCGTCTCCAAGTGTAGCACCTTGCATTTGCCTACATTGAAGCTGGGCTTCAGAAGTCTAACCAGTCACTCAGCTTTTTCTGGTGCTACTGAAGTTTGTCACTTTTCTCAAAGAAGTCCAGCCCTCTGACCAGCATATATCATAAGTGAAGAGATTTCCCAGTTTTCAGCAGGTTAGACACAGATGGCATCAAAGAACTCAGCTGCACTAAATTCCCCAATATTTCATATCTTGGGAGCTTCCATTTTTTTTTTATTATTACTGAAGACATTTTTATTAAAACAGGATCTTTAGGGCTGGGCAAGATCTAGAGAAGACTTATGTTATATCAATGGATGCAGAAAAAGCATTCGACAGGGTGGAATGGGAGTATCTTTTTGAGGTGTCAGTCCGGTTTGGTCTGGGTGACCCATACGTACGATGGATTAGGGCCATGTATCGGGCCCCTAGGGCCAGTGTTTTGGTTAATGGGGCCCCTACAAAGTCCTTTACATTGGAAAGAGAAACACGACAGGGCTGCCCGCTCTAACCGTTGTTATTTGCCCTGGCATTGAAGCCATTAGCTGCGGCAATTAGGCAGTGCCAGAGAGTACGGGGGGTTAAAGGGGTTGAGAACACTGGCCATAAAGTCACGTTATACGCAGATGATATGCTGTTGTTTATTAGAGAACCAGAGAAATCAATGGCATCGCTACTGGAGTTGATCAAAAATTTTGCAGAGTTTTCTGGTTATAAAATTAATTTGAATAAGTCAGAAATGCTGTGCTTTCCTCAGTTGGAAGAAGGGGATGAAAAATGGGGTATACAGTGTAAGTCGACAAGTATAATATATTTAGGTATTAAGGTGGGTAGAACACTTGGGTCATTATATAGTTTAAATTACATACCATTAATTAGAACAACAGAAACAGACCTAAGAAGATGGATGCAGTTACCAGTATCCTGGATGGGGCGTATTAACATATTAAAAATGAACATCGTACCCAGGATCCTTACCCTGTGCAGATGCTTCCCATGCGTATTATGCGGGGGGATGTTGGTAAGTTAGAAAAAAAGTTTACACAGTTTATCTGGAAGGGACAGAGGCCGAGGATGAGACTCCAAAGACTTAAAGCTGAAGTGGTTAAGGGGGGCCTTAATTTCCCTGATTTAACAAATTACTATCTCTCCATTCAGCAGAGATACATAGCTGATTGGGTATTTCACCCCGAAGTTGCCAGCTGGGTGACATTGGAGCAGGAGGGTTGTATGGGACAGTTGTCTGCGTATTTACATAGCAAAGGTCCACAGGCCTACAGGGTAAAGGGAGGTCGTAACACCTTGGTGAAAATGATATTAGAAGCCTGGGGTTCACTAAAAAAAACTAGGGGAATAACTAAAGGGGACACTCTATTGACGCCAATAGCAGGAAACCCTTTTTTTCTGCCAGGATTGGAAGATGGAGGCTTCCGGGAATGGGAACGCAGAGGGGTAAAATGTGTAGGTAACCTGATTAGTAAGGGTGTCTTAAGCAAATTAGAGGAAATCAAACAGAAAGTGGGTCTGAAAGGACAACATGTGTTCCGATATCTGCAGCTTCGAGCTTTTATATTTAAAACGGAGAGGGGAGGGATGGATTTGCCAGGGTGGAATTCAATAGAGGCAACTATAATGGGAGTGCAAAAAGACCCTAGAGGGTTCATTGGGAAGGCTGCAAAAGCCAGGAAACAGGGATGGTTGGATTATACACAGAAGGAGAAGCAGAGATGGGATAGAGATATAGGAAAAGAGATGTCTGAAGAAAATTGGCAAAAGCTCTTGCTGGGGCACAGAGGTCTTTTGATTTGTAATAAATTTAAGGAGGCTTACTATAAGTTTTTGCACAGGCTATACTATCCACCAGCTGCAGTACATAGGATTAACCCGTCTGTCTCACCGCTGTGTGGGAGATGCAAGAGTGAAGAAGGAACGTATATGCACTGTTTTTGGGACTGTTGTGTATTACAATCCTTCTGGTATAAGATATTTAAAGAAATTGAGCAAATGGTGGGGACCTCCATCCCAATGGACCCTATTAAAGGGCTATTTGGTATGCATTCAGATGAGGTAGATGAGTGGGAACCACTGCCACACTGGATTAGAATCCTCTTAATATTGGCCAGGCACTGTATTCAGAATACATGAGTAAATAATATTGAGCCAACTATTGAACAATGGCGCCACCTAGTGCTGCAAAATGTGGCCTTGGAAAAATTATCACTGACATTACGGGACAGGGCGGAGGCCTTCTATAGAGAGTGGGCACCTTTCTTATCCTCGCTTAGTAGGGAAGAAATGGTTACCTTGTGCAAGGGCCTAATATAAAGGGATAAGATTGATTGGGAGAGATGCTCTTACCCCCATATCAAGTCATAGTGTGACTTTTACCCTATATCAGATATAATAAAGTATATTGCTATTATATCCCTGTACTATTAGAACGAAATGTGAATTAACTGAAATACAGAATGATATCTGGATATAACATATAAAACCTGTTGACCATGTAATGAAATGCACCTGTCTGTCTATCTGTATGTCTGCTGTTGTTTTTTTTTATTGTCTCATGTATCTGTTGTTTTGATGGTAAAATCAATAAAAAGATTACACAAAAAAAAAAAAAATGAGATCTTTTTCCCCATAAACATCATTTGTTTACATTGTTTATTCCTGTAGTGAAGGTATATGAAATGTGGTGGGGATGCGCAACTTCAGAACGAGGCACAGTTGGATTTTTGGAATATGGGGAAATGCAAATTGGGAATATCACGTGGGCGTACAACTTGAGAATGTGATGGGGATGTGAAATTTTGGAATGTGCTAGGAACCTAAATGTCTATTCTAAGATTGTGTTTCCTGCCACATTCCAAAATTGAGTATTCTCAGCATATTCCAAAATTACGCACCCCAGCCTGAATCAGAATTTGCATACCCCGACCACATTAGGAAAGTGCATGTCTCCAACAAATTCCAATGTTGTGCCCTCTTGTCACATAATTAAAAATGTGCATCCCTACAACATCCACAGATTTTGAACCCACATCAAAATCTAAAATTAGGCATCTCAGCTGCATTCATTACCAAAATTTTGTGTCTGCACTACATTCCAAAACTGGGCCTACCCGACACATTCAGAAAATACCACTTTCCAGAATTGTGTGTCCGCACTGCATTTTGAGATATATTGCAACTCTGCTGCATTCTGAAATCTCATTCCTGCAGTATTCTGAAATGATGCGCAGCACTGGCATTACAAAGCCATGTTCTGCGGCCCAACTGCATTACAACCCCCCCCCTTCCCAACCACATGTTGAAGTACCATTCATCTGCACATTCTCTAAAAGCCTGCACCATACCCAACCCGTGTCACCTTTTTTATAACAAGCATTTGTCAATGCCGAATGTTTGCTTGCTGGTATTAGCACTGGAAATGCAGGAGTTAGAGAGATGCAGAATAGGAATGGCAGTGGAGTATTGAACTTCACACAAACCCCACCTCCACCCTGCAGAGATGGACAGGCATTGGGGTATGCATTTGGGTTGTCGCCCATAACGTTCATGCCATTTCACTTCACCCTATCCTGCAGACACCGACACATGTTGAGGTGTGCCTTGGGGTGTTCGGCTTTACATTCACCCCATTCCATAAGGACATACGTAAAATGGGTGCAGTATAGGAAAATGGGTGAACTCTGTGGCTGAAGAGTCCAACGCACACCTCAATGCCTGTCACTGGCTGCAGGGTGGTGGGGTGGGGGTGAAATGGCATGTGCATTACAGTCGGCTTCCCTGATGCCTGTCAGTCTGTACAGGGTGGGACGGTATGGTTAGAAACCCTAACGCCCCGGGCGTTTGTTGGTGTTTGCACTACAAATGTTCAGCATGGCCTTTTTGTGACCTCTGCCTCATGAAAGCATTTGGGACCTCTTTTCATGAACAGTGGCACAGTGATTTTGTTAATGTGTCCCAAACTTTGAGTTCCCATAGCGACCGTGCCATTCTGCGCCAGATGTACGAAAACACAGATTGGGCAAGATGTGAAGAATGACAGCTGTACCATTCATAGGGAGGTGTGAAGAGATGGCAGTGTTAAAATCTGTAGGCCCTGTCCACACACTACGCCTCTGTAACGTTACAGAGTGCCCAAACCATTACCTGTAATGTTACAGAAGGCGTTTTCGTAACCGTTGTTGAAACCACATATGAGGTGGTTTCAACAATGGTTATGAAATCGGTCCCGCCTCGGTAACGTTACCGGCGGTAGTGTGGATGGGCGGTAACGGTCCTCTGCAGGGCCTGTAGCGCAGCACGAGCTGCATCCTGGGAACGGGTGCCGCCATAACGGTCGACCGGCACCCCTAGTGTGGACCGGCGGTACCGATCCCATAACGGACGCCGCCGCAATGTGGACACACTGCACTGCTCCCCAGCCATAACGGATTGCATCCGTTACTGGGCTGGAGCGGTGTAGTGTGGACAGGGCCATAGTGAAAATATTAAAAATACTAGAGCTTCCGGGCTTACGTGGAAACTGTGCAATGCATGTGCGTAACACAGTCATTTAGTGGAATTATTTCACCAAATTTTCAACATAGGCATTTTGTGACCTCTGCTCATGAACAGTGTTGCTATGCTTGTCCTAATCTGTCCCAAACATTGATTTCCCACAGCGACCGCGCGCTATTCTGCACTAGATGTGTAAATGCATATTTCGGGCAGGATATGAAAAATGACCGCTGTACTGTTCATAAGGAGGTGTGAAAAAATGGCAATGTTGAAAATCTGGAGTGAAAATGTTACAGATGCGCGAAATTATGAGGATGCGTGGAAACTGCGCAACGCACACTCGTGACACAGTCATTTCATGGACTTTTGTCACTAAATTTTCAACATAGGTATTTTAGCACCTCTGCTCATGAACAGTGTGACTGTGATTTTTTTTTACTCCGTTCCGAATACTGACTTCCCACAGCGACAGCACTATTCTGCACCGGAAGTGTGAAAACACATTTCAGTCAGGATGTGAAAAATGACGGCTATACTGTTCATAAGGAGGTGTGGAAAAATGCCAATGTTGAAAATCTGGAGTGAAAATATTATAAATTCGCAAAGCTACGTGCGTACATGGAAACTGCGCAACGCACGCTTGTAAAACAATAATTTTTTGGATTTTTATCACCAAATTTGCAACATAGGCTTTTTGTGAGCCCACCTCATGAACACTGGTACTGTCGTTTCATTAAGCGGTCTTGAAAGGTGATTCTGCACAGTGACCGCGAAATCACCTTTCAAGACCGAATAACGCAATGACAGTGGCTGAATTCATGAGGAGGGGTCTCAATAACCCCATGTTCAAGATTGGGTGCTAAAATTCCCAAAAATGCCTGAAATATGCACCAAAGTTGAAAAAACCCTATTTATGCCATTATACAGCTTACTGGCATTTCTTCAGTTCGCAGTCGGCTTTGAAGAGTGCAGACATGTTCCCAGTTCACCGAAGATCGTCATGCCGGCCTCCGGAGGTAAGTATGTGGTGAGGGGGGATGTGGGCCCCCTGTCGGCAAAGAATGACTGTTTGGGGAGGCATGATGCTGAGGGAGATTGGGCACCCCCTTGGCACACAACAAATAGGGGAAGGGGTTACAATATGCCGACGGGGAGTGGGCTCCCTCATCGGCAAATGAACTGGGTCAGGGGCATGCCAATAGGGGGATTGGCCACCCCCGTCGGCTTTCATGGGACTGTGAGGTGGCGGCAAGTTGCCGCCATGTTTACAAAAAATGTTACACTAGGCAGGGTACCGCCCTGCAGTGATGGGTCGCTCCCTCATTACAGCGGAATGGCTGACGCTGCAATGACAAGGCGGACCCTCACTGCAGCGGCGAAATCATTTCAACTTGGTAGCACTTTTGGAAACCAATGTCGTCAGCACAGTGTGCCTGCGTTGATCCACCAATGCCAAGCCCCCACAGTGCCGCCGTTGGCTGCCACAGTGCCGTACCCCCACAACCCGCTTCTCTCCTAAGCTGTCGCATAATGTTTCTTGCGCATGCGCGCAAGCAAACCTAAAAATGTTTACTGCAGCTACAGTTTTATTAAACTTGGAGAAACCAGCCACATAATGTTGTTGGCAGTGATGATGAGGCTGTGAGTTGTCACTGTTTTCTTTTTAACAAACAGTGTAATCAATGTTAAAAAGCTTGTTACTTTTAAGCAGACACCTGAAAGTCTCATATTTGGCCTGGTGATTATTGGGACTTTTTTGACCCTAATTTTGAATTTATTGATGTTAGGAATTTTGACTGGTGCTCTTTTTTAGGTGTATGCTGACAGTACTTGAACTCTGTGTGGTGGTGGGTGATCATGGATTTTAAACCCCCTCACCACGATCTTACAGATTCTGTCTTCCACATTATCTTGTCTACAGGTGCTGAGATAAAGCTGTTTTTTGTTACAAAACTGGCTTTACTTTCAGGGGTTATATCTCAGGGACAGCATGTCCTAGGAAGACATGTTACAAATTTCAGGAAAACTGAAACACCTAGCTCTCCACCAATATATAGTATGTTTTCCTAGGACATTCCTTCTCTGTGATATAACTCCAGCCCTGAAAGTAACACTATTTCTAGGGACATGGATATGTTGTTCATCCACACTCATTGGCAGTATCCTTGCCGCTTTAAATCTTGCCGGAAGGTCTTCAAGCTTGCTCCTCCCACCCACCCGGGTGGTATAACTCTCGGCTCCGCCCCATGACGCCAGATCTTCCTTACCGCTTGGAAGCTCAGGTTCCCTCCTTAACGCTCTCGTTTGCGACTAGTTCCTATTTCTCCGTTTGCGGATTAAAAATAAAAATTTGCAAAAGACTTCAGTCTTGATCCCTCGCGGCTGCGATGGACAAATCGACTCCCCAGTTTGGAGATGCCCATGCGGCAGAAGATGTCTCTGACGGATCCACACCCACGTGTGTCTACTGCCTAGGCCTTGAGCACGACTCCGCAGGCTTGCGACTTGTGCTCATCTTTCTCGGCCTACGCCCCTCGAAGACCGCTGCCCGATTGCAACTGGGCCGCCCCGAGAAGCGCTTTCTCCGTGAAGTCCAAGGAGGCCTGTTGGCGTGTTCAAGGCGGCGGCTCGGGCGGATCAGCTCGAGCGGATGGTCGCCCTCGAAGAGGAGGCGGCGCGGGCCGTATCTTCCTCGGCCGCGGCATTTATCCCGCTCTCTCTGGGTTCTTCCTACACGGCTTCTTTTAAGGAGCTTTGTCTGTCCCTCTCCACTAAAGGAGAAGGGCCTGCGTCTGCTGGACCTTTTTCTCGGTCCAAAAAGAGGGACAAGGGTAAGTCCCTCCGTCGACGCTCTTGGGAGCGGGAAAGGTCCCTCTCCCCGGGCCGTCGTCCGTCGGCTTCGGTCGACCGCTCGGCTTCGGCCACTGGCCTCACGGTGTCCCCGTCAGGTCAGTTGACCGAGACTCCCACTGATGAAGTCGAGATTTTCTCGACCCATTGGACAGGCTGTCGCCTTTAGCAGCCGAGATTCCTCTCCCGGTTCCCGGGAGGAGTTGAGGATCCGTGGGCTCGTCTGTGCCTCCGGTTCCGGGCCTCGGATGGACCTTCCGAGCGGAAGGGAGTGCGGTTCCGGCCGACACCTCCGCACCGACCCGGAAATTCGGGACTCTCGGTCGGTCTCGAGACCTCTTCAGCGGTCCAGCCGTTCCCACCCGTCATAGGCGGTCTCGGTCGCCTCTGTGATGGGCGTCGCCGCTCGTCCTCGTCCTCCTCCTCGGATGAGGGAGGCTGCCGTCGTAATTCGTCGACGATACGAGGACCTTATGTTCCAACAACTCCTCCTGGCCGAATAAGCCGACTCCGGCGCTCCCGACCATTAAGTAAGCTGTCACCGGACAGCCGACACAACCCTCGACTTGTCCGGGAGCCTATACCAGGCGGTTGTTCGGCCAAAACCAGCTGCTCCACCGATTCCGGTGGAACCTCCGCCTCCACAGCCACCAATTGGGGCTCCGACCAAGGATTCTCGGTCGACTAAGGGTTTACCCCATCGGCTGTCAGTTACCCTCACTCCCGACCGACCTCGGCAGGTGAAGGGTGGCTCAGGCCAGAGGCAGCTCTTCGAGGACTCTTCCGAGTCCGAAGATGATTCCTCCTTCTTCTCCAAGCGACTGGACTTGGAGTCTTCAGGAGGTCAGTCAATGGGCGATAGCCGTCGTCCTTCCTAGGACTGCTTCGGCTCATCTCGAGTCTACGGGATGGAGCTCGAACCCGTTCCAAACGGGCCAGGTATCCCTCACGGAGATTCTGGACCGAGGATTCTCCGGAGGAGGCCTTTCCGGTGGCGCGAGGCCATAGTGGGTCCGGCACTGGAACTTTGTTGGCGCCTGCTTCCTGCCCTGCGCCTTGCCAGGATGGCCAGGAAGTATGCGGTCCCTACCGGTTCCTTGTCGGTTTTGAACACCCCTCTGCTGAGGGGTTGGTTACCGACAGCGTTCACGCGCGGCGCAGCCAGGGATGTGGACAAACCTCCTGACAAGGAGTCCAAGAATTGGACTATGTCGGCGAAAAGTCCGCTGCGTCCTCTCTCGGCTTCGTCAGGCCAGTTCGGCCGTCCTCCATGGCATTTTCTCATGCCCTGTTGGGCTCCCTGGATGAGGTCATCCCTCATCTTCCCGCCGATCTGCAGACTACGGTTAAGCAGGTGCGGGACCAGGGCAGAGCAGTGGCCAAACAGCAGCTCCAGACTGCTTTGGATGTAGGGGACTCATGTGCCAGATCGGTGGCGGCCGCGAGTGGCTATCGTCGGCGAGGCTTGGCTGAGGATATCCACCTTTACTCGGATACCCAGCACAAGTTGGCGGATGTTCCTTTGGGGACTGACCTCTTGACCCTGGGGTGGAAGGTCACCTGCAGAGGATCGAGAAGTCCAATGCCACCTTGGACTCGGTCTCTTCCGCTCCAGAAGGACAAAGGCCGCAAACCACAGCCTAAGCCCTTTCGCCCTTCTGTGCCCCGCCTGCCCAGCAACGCCAGGGCCAGCAGGCTCGGCCTTGGCATCCCAAACCCAAGCCACGCGGCTTCCTCTAACAGGAGGCAGGAGGAAAGGGCCCAGGAGGTCCCTCGGCGGTCCTCCTCCAAGCCTGCCCAGTGACGGGCTGAGGGTGTCGCCCTCCCGTCACCTTACCCTAGGTCCCCGTGGAGACGCTCCGCACTCCGTTCCGCCTGGTCCGCTGTTACCACGGACAGGTGGGTCTTGGAGGTGGTGGGAAGAGGCCTGCCTCTGGAATTCGAGCAGGCACCACCCTTCAGAGCCGTCGCCTCGAGGCTTGGGATCCCAGCCTCACTGGCGGCTCGTCGAGCCGACATCCTCTCCTCCTCCAGAAGGAGGTGGTAAGAGGTGGTGGACCCTCCTTCAGACCCAGGGTTGTGTCCAGGTACTTCCTGGTTCCAAAAGCAGACGAGGGGCTGGCGCCCCATTCACAAACCTACGACCTAAACAAGTTCCTAAGGTCTCGAACCTTCAGGATGGTCACTCTGGCTCAGATAATACCATCCTTGGGCAGCGGGTGTGGTTCTGCTCTCTGGACTTGCAGGGCAGCGTTTTTCCGTCCCTATCCGTCCGTCTCACCAGAGATTCCTTCGCTTCGGCGGAGGATCTCTCTTGAGTTCCAAGCCATGCCCTTGGCTTGTCTCCAGCTCCCAGGGTCTTCACCAAATGCATGGCAGTGGTGACAGCATTCTCATGCGGCGCCGAGGGTCGGGTGTACCCTTACCTGGACGACTGGCTGATAGCAGCTCCCTCCAGGAAGGAGGCGGAGTGGTCAGAGATCTGGCCCTCCAGGTCTGCTCTCAACTGGGCCTCCTTATCACGAGGCCAAGTCAGACTCGAGCGAAGCAGGTGATTTTATTCATCGGGCGCCTCGACTCTCTTGAGCCAGGCGCGGCTCCCGGCGGACAGGGCCGTTCTTTCCTCCTTTGCCCGATCATTTCTGGTTTGGGCAATTGCATCCCTGCCGGGACTTCCTGCGCCTCCTGGGTCTCATGGCGGCCTGTGCCAGCGTGGTCCGTTGGGCCGCTGGAACATCGTCCCCTTCAGTGGGGACTGGCCAGCCAGTGGTCTGGCACTGCGATCCTTGGACCAGCTAGTCGGTGACACAGGGATGTGGAATGCTCTCCAGTGGTGGACCGTTCCAGATCATTTGCAGGAGGGCATCCCGTTACGTCCGCCCGAGCCGGCGGTCTCTCTGTCGACCGATGCCTCTCTGATGGGTTGGGTGCCCATCTGGGGGTTACCGGGCTCATGGCCTCTGGTCCCCATGGAGTCCGATGCCACATCAACCTGCTGGAGCTCGGCGGTCCGCCTAGCTCTCACCGCCTTCGCTCCGTTCCTCCGGGGTCAAGTGGTCCGAGTCAGGCGGACAATACCACGACCATGTACTATCTAAACCGCCCAGGCGGGGCCGCTCCATGCTTCTATGCAAGGGCTCTCCGCATTTGGTCACTCGTGCGCAGCCTGGAGCGGATCTCCTAGCCATTCACGTGGCAGGAGCCTCCAACACCCTGGCCGATGCCCTGAGCGGATAGGGGCTGCATCCCACAGTGGTCTCTCCTGCGGAGGTAGTACAGCATCTGTTCTCCCTTTGGGGCACACCTCAGGTGGACCTGTTTGCCTCCATGGAGGCGAAGCTGAGTCTGTTCCATGCCGCCCCCTCAGCGGGGCTCGCTGCAGGGGATGCCTTCTCGAGGCAATGGACCCCGGGCCTCTTTACGCCTTTCCCCATTTCCCTTGATCCACAAGGTGCTTCTCAAGCGAGGAGGGACAAGGCGCAGGTGATTCTGATAGCCCCAGACTGGCCTCGCCAGTTCTGGTACCAGATCTCCTCAGTCTCAGCTCCAGGACTCCTGGCAGCTTCCAGCTCGCCGGACCTGCTCTCAGTCAATCAGGGAAGGTGTTCCATCCGGACCTTCAATCCCTGCACCTGATGACCTGGTTCCTGGCTAGAGTTCCAGGCTTTGGGTCTTTCCGGCGAGGTCCTCAATGTAGTTGAGGCGTCCCGTAGAGTCGACCAGAAAATGCTATGCCTTCAAATGGAAAAGTTTTCCATTTGGTGTCAGAACAAGGGCTTGGACCCTTCCTCCTGTTCCTTGGCAAGCATCTTGGACTATTTATGGTCCCTTTCTAGTCAGGGGCTTAGGTCGTCGACCCTAAGGGTGCACCTGGCAGCCATCTCTGCTTGCAGGCGCGGGCGGGGAGCAGTCGGTGGCCCTTGGGAGAAGGTGGTCTGGCGCTTTTTCAAAGGCCTTGATCACATTTCCCTCAGTCTCGGGAACCCCCACCTCCGTGGGATCTACTGCTGGTACTGGCAAAGCTCATGGGCAAGCCATTGAACCTATGCACAGGTGTGCTCTCTCTCACCTGTCGTGGAGGAGCCGCCTTCTTGGTGGCTATCACGTCAGCCAGAAGGATGGGAGAGCTCCAGGCGCTCCATCGAAGGTCTCTTACTGGTCTTCCAGAGGGACAAAGGTTGTCCTGCGCCCCACCCGAAATTCTTCCGGAGGTGGTGTGGAGTTTCACCTTAACCAGGTGTTGACTCTGCGGTGTTCTACCCAATCACACCTCGGAGGCTGAATATAGGCTCCATACTCTGGACCCTAGAAGGGCGCTCGCTTATTATAAGGAGCGCACGGCTGAAATTCGGGGAGAGGTTCGCCAGCTGTTTGTCACCTACGCTGAAGCCGCATCTGGCAGACCTGCAGCCAAGCGGACGATAAGCAGGTGGGTAACCTCCTGCATAGATCTCTGCTATAAGTTGGCGGGCATGGAGCCTCCCAGAGGGATAAGAGCTCATTCTACCCGCCATACTGCTGCAACGGTGGCTGCTTCCAGGGCGTCCCTATCCAGGAAATCTGCAGGGCTGCTACCTGAAGTCAGCAAACACCTTCATTACCCACTACCACATCGACCTTGAGTCACGCCGGGATGCTGGTTTTGGGGCCTCGGTTCTCCAGTCTCTCTTTCCCAAGTAAGTATATGGGGTGTGCGTCTTGCCTCCCTCCTCCCGGAGAACTGCTAGGAGTCTGCCAATGAGTGTGGATGAACAACATATCCATGTCCCTAAATACAGGTTACTCACCTGTAACAGGAGTTCTAGGAATGGTATATGTTGTTCATCCACGACCACCCGACCTCCCGGCTTCGGACGACAACCTGAGCTTCCAGCGGGCCAGATCTGGCCCTGGGGCGGAGCCGAGAGTTATACCACCCGGGTGGGTGGGAGGAGCAAGCTTGAAGACCTTCCGGCAAGATTTAAAGCGGCAAGGATACTGCCAATGAGTGTGGATGAACAACATATACCATTCCTAGAACTCCTGTTACAGGTGAGTAACCTGTATTTTCGTGACCCAAACCGGCTTTTGTATCAGCTCCTGTAGCTTTGCTGGGTCATTTAATGAAGCTTTCTAAGTTTGATATTTGCCTTTACTTTTAATTAGTCCATTTTGATCAGAAGCATTCTGTTACATCTAGCAGTGTGTTCATGTTCTTATTTATTTATTTGTTCATTTCACAGAACAAAGAATTAATCAGAAAGCACATAAACTGAAAGCTAAATGTCAGACAGCATAGCACTACACGATGGATGCTGATCCCGTGCCAGATGACAGTCTTTTTATGTCTAAGTGTGACATTGTTTATAAATTCTGACAACAAAATCAAACCCACACACATAATGAATCTGATATTAGTGCCCAGTTTTGGAGTTTACAGATTGACTTGGGGAGTTAGAAAATGGTTCAGAACTGATATATATTTGTATTTCTCGTTTACATTTCCTTCTCACTTTTAAACATTTCTACCAGTGAGTGTCTGTGAATGATACAAACCACCATGAAGAAATATATTGTAATCATGGCAATTTTAAATGTAAATCCCTGTTTGAGGCTGTATTTATATTTATTTTAGTTTAGTTTTTATTGACTAGGAAAGGAGGATTAGACAATTCTGCCTATTTTCAGCCTTGTCCCAGGGGATGGGGGTTACAGATGGAAACCAGCTGACTCTGAACAAGATTAAGCTGTTGATGGTATTTTTTTTTTCTTCAGTGAATGAGGGAAATTTGGCCAGGACATGGGGGGAATTCCCCTGCTCTTTTCAAGAAGTGCCATGGGGATCTTTAACATCCACTTGAACAACCACCAGAACAGGCAGACGGGACCTCGGTTTAACTTCTCATCTGAAAGACAGCCCCTTGTGAATGCAGCACCTCCTCATACTACACTACAGTGTCAGTATTGGGATTTAACCCAGGTTCCTGGTGTAGGGATGGAAACCCACAGTCTTCCGATCTTCCGGTCTCAGAGGCGAACATGCAGCCTGCTAAGACACTGACACTGATACAGATGTATGGCTTATTGGTGATTCTTCTGGGATGACAGTCCATCCCATTCACAGTGTTGCATTACAAATTAAGTCTGACTAATTCTACTGCTCACAAAGAAGTAATCTATTCTAAGTTGCATATTGTGTAGTGTGAGTGTGTGTGCATGTTGATGGAGGGACCGGAAGTAAAGCACAAAGTGCCGCTCTATCAGCATAGTACAGTACTAAGTGTGACTCTCTAAAGATGTCTGAGCTTATACCAAAATAACATCGTTCTGAATGTTGTGTTGTTGTAGTTTGATTTTACCATGGAAATGAGTCTGTGTATGTCACTTTCAGAAAAATTGTGCCATCGCTGTCTTTCAGTGCACAGCGTAAATCTGATGTCAGACTTTGTGACGTGCTACATGACACAATTCTATATAATTATGAGTGCTTTTGTTATGTGTAATTGGAAGTATAAAAATGTGCATTCACAATTAAAAGCACCATCCATAAAGATCCTCTATTCAGACACCTACAGTATCCATATGTCGCTTCTCAGCTGTTGTAAAAAAATGGGACATATGCTTGTTATTTTCACATTTCTGAGTGTGAATAATTTGCTTTATTCTGATTGACTAGTGTGACGCGAACAATATTCTGTTTTGCGGTGTAATGTAGCATCTAATTTGAAAGTAATAGGGCAAAGTTCTATGTCACTCTTAATTTCTGTCAGTGCAGAGTCGTCTTCTTGGTATAGCATGGCTTAAGCTTACCCTCCACTACATAACTTCCACTCAGTGCTCAGTTCACATGCTTCCCGTTTGCGAACAGAATCAGTGACTACCTGATCATAAGTTTAATACAAATTCAAAAACTTGTATAATAAATACAGTTTTATTTAAAGTCAAGCATGTTCTGTGCAGCAGAAACACATTACTACATATCTAAATACACAAAAAGAAATTCTCATTCCACTACCTCTTTAAAACGTTGCATATAGTATGTCAATAATGTGGCTGTCCCAAGTGTATATGTATAGGAAAATTGTTTTAACCAGATGTTTTTTAACAGAACAGTCATAAGATAATTAACCTTTATGCATTAAATTTTTGTGATTTCTTCATATATTTTATTTAGATAGGGATTCGAGGAGTGAAACCACAATAGTTTCTGTGTGTAGTGGCAGTGTATCTTGCTGTATGATATAAGAACATGTCGAAATTTAAGTGAGTTTAGTATTTTATTTGACATGTAGTGAGAGAATGCCATTATAACAGTTTTTGATAATGTTATCCCAGATTTTATAAGAGTTCTTAATATAACACTCTTCTCACATTAGTGCTCTATTGTAAATAGAGCCAATAATGGTTTTCAGAGGGATATCCAGTTAATTGTATTCATACGAACATGTATACAAATGTGCCAGCAGATAAAGACCTTGCTGTCTACCCAGTCTGCTCGAGTGTGCAGTTACCTTTGTGTTTATAGAGGAGGCAGTATAGCGCAGTGGTTTAAGGTTCTGAGCTACAAACCTGGAGACCTGGGTTTGAATCCCACAGCCCCCACTTGCATACTGTGTGACCCTGAGCAAGTCACTTAACTTCCTTGTGCTCCCAGGTTGCACCTGTAAACAAGCTTTCAGCTTAGTGTGTGTCTCTCCTGGTAAAAAAATTGAAACAGAACTGCCCCTCCCCCACCAGTATCCCCCTGGACCCCCCTCAAGTACCCCCTCTCCCCCTCTACCTGCAACTTTCCCCCTCACCCTGTCCCAGCCTTTCTTGAAGTTGTCCACCATTTCTAAGGATGCTACCTCATCCAGCAATTCATTCCATTTAATTACCACCCTCTCAGAGAAAAAGTGCCTCCTCCTCCCTCCTGAGCCTTCCCCCCCACCAGCTATAGGCTGTTACCCTAGTGCTCTAGTTAGGATGAAGAAGCCATCAGTGCTCACCCTGTTTATAACTTTAGGGTACTTGAAGGTCTCAGTCATGTCCCCCCCTCTTCCTTCTGTCCACAGGAGAGTACATGTTGAGCCCCATGAGCCTCTCCTCATAAGTGTTGCTTTGCTGGCCCTGGATCATCTTGGTTGGCTTTTTCTGGACTGTTTCCAGCAAGTTCATATCCTTCTTAAGATAAAGGCACCAATATTGCACAGTGTACACTAGGTGCAGTCTCTTTAAAGATCTGTACAGCAGCAGAATGACCTTCACCTTCATTCTGGCAATTCTCCTGACTATGCATGCCAGCATCTGATTTGCTTTGGCCGCAGCTTTTCTGCAGTGTGCAGAGTGTTTCAAGTCACACTTGATAATTACACCCTTCTCCTTTTCTTGCTCTGACCTGGTTACCTGCACACCACCCAACCAGTATTTGGTCCCTGGGTTTTTCTTCCCTAAGTACATAACTTAAAATTTTTTAGCATTGAACCCCAGCTGTCGAATGCCAGAACACTTTTCTAGCCTAGCCAGATCTTCCCTGAATCCTTGTCTCCCCTTGCTAAGATTCCTAAGATCAAAGGGGATAAGGAGGAGTGTGTGGAGAAGGATCAAGGAAAAGCATCTATCCTAAAGATACTTTTGCTCAGTATTTACTGACGAGAAGGTAGGGCAGGGCCCACAGCTCAGCACCATGGACACGGGGGAAGGGAGGTGTGCACAGGTCCCTTAACAAAAGAAAGGATCCTACAAGAGCTCGCTAAACTCAGGGTGGACAAGGAAATAGGACCTGATGGCATACATCCCAGGGTACTAAAGGAGCTAAGGGTGGAACTAGCAGATCCATTAGCAGAACTGTTTAGTGAGTCTCTGAGCACAGGAGAGATCCCAGAAGACTGGAGAAGGGCTCATGTGATCCCGCTCCACAAGAGTGGCAGCAGGGAGGAGGCAGGGAACTACAGACCAGTCAGTCTTACCTCAGTAGTGGGCAAGATTATGGAGGAATTCCTTAAGGAAAGGATAGTGCAACACCTGGAATGCATAGGAGCACAGGATCCAGGATGGCATGGGTTTACAACAGGAAGGTCCTGTCAAACTAATCTCATAGACCTCTTTGACTGACTAACTAGAGTGGCGGACCAAGGGTGTGCAGTTGATATCACCTACGTTGACTTCAGCAAAGCTTTCAATACTGTTCCACATAAAAGATTGATTAATAAGCTGGGTAGGCTCGGGGTGGGTCAGAGTTTGGTCAACTGGGTGGCAAATTGGTTGGCGGGCAGAAAACAGAGTGGTGGTAAACAGTATACAGTCAGAAGTGATGCAAGTCACAAGTAGGGTACCACAGGGATCAGTCCTGGGGTCAGTCTTCTTCAGTGTCTTCATCAGTGACATTGCAGATGGACTGGAGGGTAAGATTTAACTGTTTGCAGATGACACCAAGATCTGCAACAGAGTAGATGACCCAGATGGGGTGGGCAGAATGAGAAGAGATCTGGCTAAACTGGCAAAATGGTCTGATGAGTGGCAACTGGGGTTTAATGCAAAGAAGTGCAAGATCGTGCACATAGGGAAGAGAAACCCTGAAGCCACCTATAGGCTGGGAGGGGAGTTGCTGGCAGTCACAAGGGAAGAAAGAGACTTGGGCATCATCATCACGGATGATCTGAAATCATCCAAGCAGACCACTAAAGCAGTAGGTTAGGCTAGGGGGATGTTGGGGTGTATTAGTGGGGTATCACAAGTTGGAAGAGGGAGGTAATAATCCCTATTTACAAGACACTGGTTAGGCCCCATCTGGAGTACTGCGTGCAGTACTGGAGGCCGCACCTTCACAAGGACATTAACCAAATTGAGGCAGTCCAGAGAAGGGCAACCAAAATGGTGCAGGGACTGCATCAGAAAACATATGAGGACGGATTAACAGAGCTCAGTATGTATACCCTAGAGCAAAGGAGGGGGAGAGAGGTGATATGATCGAAACATTCAAACACCTTAAGGGCATTAATAAGGTGAAAGAGTCTAACATGTTTCAATATAAGAAAAATAGCAAGAAAAGAGGACACAGCATGAGATTAGAGGGAGGCTGATTAAGGGGTAATGTGAGGAAGTTCTTTTTCACAGAAAAGGTGGTGGATGCATGGAACGGCCTACCTGAGGAAGTGGTGGATATGAATACAGTGCAGGGCTTCAAACAGGCGTGGGATAGGCATAAGGGAGCAATACAGATGAGTATGAATAGATAGGCCATTGACAGAGCAAAGGCCGATGGCACATTCATAAGGTAGAAGAAGAAATGGGCAGACTTGATGGGCCTTGCGGTCCTTATCTGCCATCAACTGCTGTGTTTCTATGTTTCGACTGTGGTTGATCCTTCAGTCTAGGCTGCTGGCTCCATGGTCTCCCTGTCGGGCCCGTCAACCGAGACGCAAGTTGACCAGCCTGTCGAGATTTTCCTCGAGCTGGTCAATGCGTTGTTGCAGGACGAGGTGGATACCTCTCTCTCTAGGACTCTGGTCCTACCTATCACCTCCCAGGGAGGGTCGGACCAGCTTCCTGATCTGGTCCCTAACCCTTAGAATTACATTCCCTCAGAGGAGTCTCTTTCCCACGGTCGAGATCCCGTAGCCTGGAGTCGAGTAGCCCTCGCCGACATTGGCACTCCCACTCTCAGCACTCGGGCAAGTGGTGCCACCACTATTCTTCCTCTTCCTCTTTGGGTGAGGGGAGGCTCTGATGCAAAATGTGCCAGCAATATAAAGAGTTAATGTGGCAGCAGCTCATGCTCTCCGGGGTTAAGCTGATTCTGTCCCCCACCCCAGCTCTTCTGTGACTTCTGCCACTAAGGCCCCAGCCTACTCTGTTTCAGCCGGTTCTGGCTCGGCTTGTTCCAGCCTCTCTGCCTATCAGGGTGGAGCCACCTCCTGAACAGTCGAAGGATGGTCCCCCTCCTAAGGATGCCTGTATCGCTCCTGGGCTTCCTCGTTGGCTGTCGGGCACCATAACTCCCGATAGACCCCGCAGGTTTACTGGGGACTCGGGTGGTCGACCGCTTTTTGGTGAATCCTTGGAGTCTGAGGGCTCCTTCCTGTACTCTCATCCAATGGACGTGGAATCGGGAGGATTTGTCTACAGAGCACGGTCCCACTTCTTTTGCTCCATCTCATTTTGAAATCAACCAGGATTCAGATGCAGTCCGTCCAGAAACAGGCCAAGTATCCCTTGACTGAAATTCTCGACTGAGGTGACTCCCTTAGGGTTGCCTTGTCGGTCGCTGAGGTCATTCTTGGCCTTGCTCTGGAGGTTTGTCACCTTCCTGCCCACCTGCCCTACACCATCTGCTTGTATGGCCTGAAAATATGCGGTCCCTATGGGTTCCCTGTCGGGTTTCACTGAACATCCCTCAGCTGAGGGTTTGGTGGCTGACTCGGTCTTTCGACATATCGGCAATGTCAGGGACATGGACAAACCTCCTAACAAAGAATCCAAGAAATTGAATCACCTGGCAAAAAAAGTCTATGCGGCTTCTTCTCTTGACCTTCGGCAGGGAAGTTCGGCCCTTTTGATGGCCCATTTTGCTCACGCCTTACTCGGCACTTTCGATGAAGTGCTTCCGCGGCTTGCAGCTGACTTACCGACCACAGTCAAGCAAGTCTGGAACCAGGGCCTTGCAGTGGCCAAACAGCAGCTCCCAGATGGCCATGGACATCAGTGATTCCTGTGCCTAGTCCTTGGCTGCCACAGTGGCCATGCGCTGCAGGGCTTGATGCTGGATTTCTACCTTTACAGTAGACATCCAGCACAAGTTGGCAGATGTCCCCTTCCTGGGTACCAATTTGTTCGGGCTAGGGGTGGAAAGACACCTCACTCAGACTGAGAAGTCCAGTGCCACCCTGGACTCTGTCACCTCCACTTAGAGGGATCCCAAGGGCCCCAAGCTTCAGAGGAAGAAGCCCTTTCGGCCCCTCTCTGCCCCACCTGCAGTCAAGCCGTCCCAGCCCCCAGCTGGGCAGCAGGTCCAGGCTTAGCGTCCTCGACCGAAGTTGGCTGCTTCAGTCATCCGCAAACCAGGTGGTCGAGGTCCCGCTGCTTCCTCAGCCGGTCCCTCCTCCACCTCCAAGCCTGCCCACTGACAGGCTCCCCCATGCCTGTCCTGTCTCCCCTGGGTCCTCCCGGGGGGGGGTGCCTCTGCCACTTCCTTTCCACCTGGTCTGCTGTCACCACAGACAGGTGGGTTCTCAAAGTGGTTGGTCAGTTTCTGCCTCTAGAGTTCGAGACATACCCGCCTTGCCAAGCCCACGCCCCACGGGAGGACATGGTGTCCACCAACATGCTGTCAGCTTTTTGGGAAGACATTGCCCAGCTCCTCCAGAATGAGGTAGTGGCTCAAGTCCAGGACACTCCAGTAAGCCCAGGGTTTGTTTCCAGGTACTTCCTGGTCCCAAATTGGACGGGGGGGGGGGGGGGGGGCTAGTGCCCCATCTTAGATCTGCATAACCTGAACAAATTCCTTCAATCTCACACCTTCAGGATGGTAGCTCTGTCTCAGATCATTCCATCCTCGGAGCAGAACATGTGGTTCTGCTCTCTAAATCTTCGGGATGCGTTCTTCCACGTTCCCATCCATCTGCTCCTTCAGTTCCGAGCAGAGGGGATTCTCTGAGTTCCAGGCCATGCCCTTTGGCCTCTCCTCGGCTCCCAGGGTCTTCACCAAGTGCATTGCAGTGGCGGCAGCCTACCTGAGACATCGAGGGGTCCGGGTGTATCCCTATGGGGATGACTGGCTGATAGCAGGTCTCTTCAGTGAAGAAGTGGAATGGTCCAGGGATCTGACCCTCCAGACCTGCTTCTCCCTTGGCATCTTGGTGAACAAGGCCATGTCGGAGCTCATACCTTCACAGGTGATACACTTCATCAGGGTGGAGCTCGACTCTTGCAGAGCCAGGGCTCGACTCCTGGTGGACTGGGTGGAGGATTTCTCCTCCTTTGCCCAATCATTTCGGATTGGGCAGTTGCACCCTGCTCAGGATTTCCTGCACCTCCTGGTATTCATGGCAACATGCACCAGCGTGGTCCGTTGGGCCTGGCGGAGAATGCACTCTCTGCAGTGGGAGCTCACCTGCCAATGATCTCAGCCCAAGGGCCACTGTGACCCAGCTGATATGGATACCCTCCAGTGGTGGTTAATCCCAGAACATCTGCAGGAAGGAATCTTATTTGTCCACCCAGAGTCAGTGGTCACTATCACGACCGATGCCTTCCTGATGGGCTGGGTTGCCCACTTGGGGGAGCACAGAGTCCATGGACTCTCAACCCCTGAGGAGTCTCGATGCCATATCAGTCTGCTGTAGCTCCGGGCAGTTCGGCTGGCGCTGTCAGCCTTTGCTCCACACATTCTGGGTCAGGTCGTTCAGGTTTAGATGGACAACACCATGACCATGTACTACCTCAACAAACAGGGCAGGACACACTCACTTTCTCTGTGCAGGGAAGCTCTCTACATCTGGACCCTCATGCTTAGCCTGAATGCCGATCTCCTGGCCATCCATGTGGCCAGTATGTCCAGTCAGCTGGCAGACACCCTTAGCCCTCAGCCGGGTGGGCAAGGTGTCTTACAAGTGATCTCTCCTTCAGGAGGTAGTGCACAGTCTGTTCTCTTGGTGGGGCACTCCACTGGTGGATCTCTTTGCCTCCAGGGAGAATGCAAAGCTAAGGCTGTATTGTGCCTGCCCACCTCAGCAGGGAATGCTGCATTGGGATGCCTTCTCGTGACTCTGGACCCCAGGCCTCATGTATACCTTCCCTCCTTTTCTGCTGATCCACAAAGTGCTGCTCAAAGCCAGGAGGGACAAGGTACGGATGATCCTGGTGGCTCCAGACTGGCCCCCGCCAGTTCTGGGACACTGATCTTCTCAGCCTCAGCTGCAGGTTCCTGTGGCGTCTTCCTCTACATCTGGACCTGCTCTCATGCAATCAGGGGAAGGTATTCCATCTGGATCTTCAATCCCTGCACCTGACAGCCTAGTTACTGAGCAGCTAGAGTTCCAGGCTTTGGGTCTCTCCGAAGATGTCCTTACCATGGTCGAGACTTCTTGGAAGGAGTCGACCCGAAAATGCTATGCCTTCAAATGGAACAGGCTCTCCATTTGGTGCCAGGGCAAGGGGCTCAACCCCTTGTTTTGCCCAGTGGCTGTTCTCGATTACCTTTGGTCCCTCTCTTAGTTGGGCCTTCGGTTGATGACCCTTAAGATGCACCTGGCAGTCATCTTGGCATACTGGCGCAGGCTGGTGTGCCGTCAGTGGCACAGGAAAGGGCGGTCTGGTGCTTTTTTAAAGGATTTGACCACATTTCCCTTGAACCACCACCAAATTGGGACTTATTGCTGGTCTTGGCAAAGCTCATGGGCAAGCCACTCAAACCAATGCACAGGTGTTTTGAAGTGTGTCACTTGTGGAAGACTGCTTTCTTGATGGCCATCATGTCCGCCAGAAGGATCAGTGAGCTCCAGGCGCTCTCAGTGAAGTCTCCTTATTTGGTCTTCCACAGGGACAAGGTTGTCTTCGCCCCAACCCAAAGTTCCTCCCGAAGGTTGTGTCAGAGTACCACCTTAACCAGGTGATGAGTCTCCCAGTGTTCTTCACCAACCACACCTCGGAGGCCAAGCACAGGCTCCATCCTTTTAACCTGCAGTGAGTGCTTGCCTATTATAAGGAGCACACGGCTGGAGTTCTGGGAGAGGTTCGCCAGCTATTTGTCACCTATGCTGAAGCCGCATCTAGCAGTCCATCAGCTAATCAGACAGTTGGCAGGTGGATTGTATCCTGCATTGACCTCTGCTATAGGTTGGCTGGTAGGGAGCCTCCCATAGGGCTAAGGGCTCTATCCACCACATATACCACTGTCTCGGTGGCTACTTCCAGGGACATCCTTATCCAGAAAATCTGGAAGTCAGCACACACTTTCATCTCCCATTACCACACCGACCTTGAGTCATGCTGGGATGCTGGTTTTCCGGCCTCGGCTCTCCAGTCTCTGTTCCCTAAATAGGTGTGTGTGTGCCTTGCCCCTGCCTCCCAAAGAACTACTACAAGTCTGCCAGAAGTGTGGATAGTACACCATATCCATGTCTCTAGAAAAACAGGTTACTCATCTGTAACAGTAGTTCTAGGAACGTGGATATGTTGTTCATCCACAATGTTTGGCATTGTCCCTTTCCACTTTAAATCTGCTGGAAGTCTTCAAGCTGCCTCCTCCCACCCACCCGGGTGGTATATACCTCGGCTCCCCCATGACACCAGATCTTCCTTTCCGCTGGAAGATACAGGTTGCCGCCCTCATGCTCTCAGCATTTCGTAGGGCCTGGCTTTCAAATTGTTGGTTTTACCGAAAATCAAACTCGTTTTTTGCCACATTGATCATGGAGGAAAAATCTTCCCTGGGATTTTGCCTGTGCCCTTGCGGCCAGAAGATGTCACGCACCAATCCCCACCTCACGTCTACTGACTATGTGTCGGCCATGACACCTTGTCGTGTGGTTTTTGCTTGGCCCTCCATCCCAACATCCTGGATGACCGCAAGGCATGCCTGAAGCTGAGAAGACCGGAAAAAAGGAACCCTCTGATGAAATTGAAGGAGGCTAGGTGGGCGGTTTCCATGGCCGCGGGCTTCTCCGAGCAGCTGGAACAGATGAAGGCATTCGAGGAGTAAGCCACTCGCGCTGCGGCCAGTCAAAGCTTCTTTGTCCCACTGAACCTAGGCTCCACCTTTACGGGCTCTTTCAAGGAGTTGTGCCAGTCTCTCCCCACCCAGGGTGAGGTGCCCTCAGGCTCGCACTCCTCCCGCTCTTGGAAGAGGGAGAAAGACCCGTCATCTTCGTTTCGACTGAGACGTTCTTGGGGACCAGGAGAGGTCCAAGTCCCAAGAACACGCAATCTCAACCTCGGTCGAGATTGCATCCTCGGCCGCCGTCCTTATGGACCTTCCGTCTGGCCAGGGACCAAGGAAGGGGCCAACGAGGTCGAAATTATCCTCAACCCAATCGACCCTTTGTCACCGGCTGTGCCCGATGACTCATTGGAACGGACTACGGTCCTGGTATTTCCTGATGAGGAAACCCAGCCTGCTGGTGTCCCCATCAAGGACACGGTTCCGGACCCTCGAGTTTCACCGATCCCTCCAGTGTCTCCTGATCGACTGAGTCAGCCTGCCCGATCTCGGTCGCGGTCCAGAACCCCTTCGGCCAAACGATCGAGGAGGAGCGCTCAAAAAAGAGGCGATGCCACAGGTTCTCATCCTCCTCGGACTAGGAGAGACTCCGATGGAAACTCCATCTGCGCTGTGAGGACCTTATGTGGCAGCAGCTGATCTTGACCAGGCAGAAGCTGGCTCTGCCACCTACACTGGCCATTACTTGGCTCTCGCCTCCTAGGCCGGAGCCAACCCCTTCAGAACCGAAACCATTGGTTGCTCCGCCTGTGGGGCCAGCCCATCCCCCGGTTTGGCCTATTTCAGTCTCTCCACCGATTCAGGTGGAACCGCCAACTAAACAGCCTAAGGGAGGGGCACCCTCAAAAGCGGACTGACGGGACACCGGGCTTCCCCGACGTCTGTCGATTACAGTCACCCCAGGCCGCCCTTGGCGCATCGAGGGTGACTTAGGTGGTAGACTGCTATATCCCGACTCTTTGGACTTGGACGTCACCGGACTCCACTCTCATCCCAGGGATGATGAGTCATCCGTTGGTGCAGGGATGGAGGGAATGCCTTTCCTCTTTCCAGGGCATTCTCCGCCTCATCTCCGATTCCACCAGAGTGCCCCTGGAGCCCATCCAGAAAAAGGTTGAGTACCCTCTCACTGACATACTCAAGAGAGGGGATACCCTGACAGAAGCCTTTCCAGTGGCTGAGGTCATTGTTGGCCCGGCCCTTGAACTTTGGCAGTGTCCTGCCTCCTGCCCAGCACCGTCTGCCCGCATGGCCCACAGGTACGCGGTGCCCATGGGGTCCCTTGTGGGTTTCACAGAGCACCCTTTGACCGAGAGCCTGGTAACCGCCTCTGTGTTCAGGCATACTGGCAGTTCAGCCGACATTGACCGACCCCCGGACAAGGAGTCCAAAAATATGGACCACACTGCCGGTAAGGTCTATGGGGCCTTTTTCTCTGGGCCTTCATCAGGCCAGCTCGGCAGTCATTATGGCACACTTCTCTCATGCCCTTCTTGGGTCATTACACGAGGTCCTCCCTCATCTCCCTGCGGACATGCAGACCACGGTCAAGCAGGTCCATGACCAGGGCTGTGCTGCTGCCAAACAGCAGCTCCAGACGGCCCTGGACATCGGGGATTCTTGTGCCCGCTCAATGGCAGCCGTAGTGGCCTCTCACTGCAGGGCTTGGCTGAGGCTTTCCTCCTTCGCGACGGATACTCAGCACAAGCTTGCTGATGTGCCCTTCCTGGGGACCAACTTGTTCGGTCCAGGACTGGCAAGTCACCTTCAGCGTATAGAGCAGTCCAGTGCCACCTTAGACGCCACTTCTGCCCGGGGTTCTTCGGGCAAGAACCAGCAGAAGAGAAAGAAGAAGCCATTTTGGCACTCTTCCCCTGCGGTCCGGCAGCCCTCCTATCAAGGAGGACAGCATCATCAGTAGCAGCAGCAGGCCCAAGCTTGGTGCCCTCGGCCCAAGCAGGGTCCCCAACATGCCCGCAAAGGAGGCCGAGGCTCAGGTCCTGGAGCCTCCTCCTCCTCCTCCTCCAAGCCTGCTCAGTGACGTGTTGGGGTTGCCAGCCCTATACCCGTCACACCACCTCTGGGTCCTCCTGTGGGTGGTCGGCTCTGCCACTTCCTTTCCACCTGGTCCGCTATCACTTCGGACAGGTGGGTTCTTGAAGTGGTCGGTCGGGGACTGCCTCTTGAATTCAAGCAGTACCCTCCCAGCCGAGCCTACGCCCCTTGGGAGGAACGGATTTCCGCATGCACCCAGTCGGCTCTTCGAGAAAACGTAGCTCAGCTCCTTTGCAAGGAGGCAGTAGCTCCAGTGCCAGATCCTCCAACAGACCCAGGCTTTGTCTCCAGTTACTTCCTGGTGCCCATTCTAGATCTCCATGACCTGAATCAGTTTCTCAGGTCTCGCATCTTTCAGATGGTCACTCTGAACCAGATCATACCATCCCTGGAGCGAAACATGTGGTTCTGTTCACTGGATCTACAGGATGCGTTCTTTCACATCCCAATCCGTCCATCCCATCAGCGGTTCCTCCACTTCAGAGTCAAAGGGACCCAGTACGAGTTCCAAGCCATGCCGTTCGGCCTGTCATCGGCCTCACAGGTCTTCACCAAATGCACTGCAGTGGTGGCGGCCCACCTTCAGCATTGAGGAGTCAGAATCTACCCTTATCTCAACAATTGGCTCTTGGCAGGTTCCACCCAACAGGAGGTGGAGAAGCTCAGGAATCTGGCCCTCCAAACCTACTCCCAACTCGGCCTCCTGATCAACGAGGCCAAGTCGGAACTCATGCCTTCTCAGGTGATGGGCTTCATCGAGGCAGAGCTTGACTCTTGTGAAGCCAGAGCTTGGCTCCCAGCGGACAGGACGGATGTTCTCTCCTCCTTTGCCCAATCATTTCTGGTTGGGCAGTTGTGCCCTGCCTGAGACTGTCTGTGGCTTCAAGCATTCCCGTCTGCTGTGCAAGGAGGTGCTCCACATCTGGACCCACGTAAGCCAGTTGGAGGTGGATCTCCTAGCCATCCATGTGGCAGGAGCCTCAAACCAGCTGGCGGATGCTCTCTACCGCCTAGGCCAGACATCCCATGCGTGGTCTCTCCAGCCAGAGGTAGCTTACAGTCTGTTCTCCCGTTGGGGCAAACCGATGGTGGACCTGTTTGCCTCCAGGGAAAACACCAAGCTGAGACTGTATCATGCCCGCCCCCCTCCCAGCAGGGCTCACTGCAGGGGGATGCCTTCTCGAGGCAATGGACCCTAGGCCTCCTCTCCGCCTTCCCTCCATTTCCCTTGATGCACAAGGTGTTACTCAAAGTGAGGAGGGACAAGGCAACGGTGATTCTGGTAGCCCCAGACTGGCCGTGCCAGTTCTGGTATCCAGATCTCCTCAGCCTCAGCTGCAGGCCCCCGGAGCGGCTTTGTACACACCCGGACCTGTTATCTCTCAACCAGGGGAAGGTCTTCCATCTGGACCTTCAAACCCTGCACCCTACAGCCTGGTACCTGAGCGGCTAGACTTACAGGCTTTGGGTCATACCGAAGATGTTTACACCGTGGTGGAGGCATCCAGAAAGGAATCGACCAGGAAATGTTATGCCTTCAGATGGGAAAGGTTTTCCATTTGGTGTCAGGGTAAGGGTCTGGACCATTTGTCCTGTGGCTAACATTCTTGACTACCTTTGGTATTTCTCCAAAGGGGGTCTTAGGTCATCGACCCTTAGGGTGCACCTGGCAGCCATTTCTGCTTACTGGGTGCGGGCCGGTCAGCCGACATTGGCGCAGGAGTCAGTGGTTGGGCGCTTTTTCCAAGGCCTGGACCACATATCCCCTCTGATGCGTGAATCTCCATCTCCATAAGATCTGTTGCTGGTTTTGGCAAAGCTCGTGGGCAAGCCATTCAAACCCATGCACAAGTGTGAGCTCTCTCAATTGTCATAGAAGACGACCTTCCTGGTGGCTGTCATGTCAGCCAGCAGGACAGAGGAGCTCCAGGCGCTTTCGGTGGACTCCCCTTATCTGGTCTTTCACAGGGACAAAGTTGTCCTGCGCCCCCACCCGAAATTCCTTCCGAAGGTAGTGTCAGAGTTTCACCTTAACCAGGTGTTGACTCTGCCGGTATACTACCCTAATTACACTCGGATGCTGAGTACAGGCTCCATACTTTGGACTTGAGACGTGCTCTCTCCTATTATAAGGAGAGGATAGCGGAAATTCGCGGAGAGGTTCGCCATCTGTTTGTCATCTACGCTGAAGCTGCTTCTGGCAGACCTGCAGTCAAATGGACCATAGCAAGATAGATTTCATCATGCATGGGTGTGTGCTGTGAGTTAGCGGGCAAGGAGCCACCCAGAAGGATAAGAGCTCATTCAACCCACCATACTGTTGCATCGGTGGCTGCTTGCAGGGACATCCCTATCCAGATCATCTGCCAGGCTGCTACCTAGAGGTCAGCAAACACCTTTATCACCCACTACCACATCGACCTTGAGTCACGCCAGGATGCTGGTTTTGGGGCTTCAGTTCTCCAATCTCTGTTTCCTAAGTAGGGGGTGTGCGCCTTGCCTCCCTCCTCCCGGAGAACTGCTTGGAGTCTGCAAAACAGTGTGGATGAACAACATATCCACGCTCCTAGAAGAATAAGTCACTCACCTTTAACAGTAGTTCTAGGAGTGATATATGTTGTTCATCCACACGGACCCATCCGATCTCCCCGGCTACAGATGCACACAACCTTTTTCCAGCGGGCTAAGATCTAGCATCTTGGGGCGGAGCCGAGGTAGAGACCAACCGGGTGGGTGGGAGGAGCCAGCTTGAAGACTTCTGGCAGATTTAAAGTGGAAGGGGACAATGCCAAACAGTGTGGATGAACAACATATACCATAGAAACGCAGAAGTTGACAGCAAATTAGGACCACAAGGCCCATCCAGTCTGCCCATTTCTTTTTCTACCTTATAAATGTGCTGTCGGCCTTTGCTCTGTCAATGGCCTATCTATTCATACTCATCTGTATTGCTCCCTTATGCCTATCCCATGCCTGTTTGAAGCCCTGCACTGTATTCATAGCCACCACTTCCTGAAGTAGGCCGTTCCATGCATCCACCGCCCTTTTGTAAAAAAATATTTTCCTCACATTACCCCTTAATAGGCCTCCCTCTAATCTCATGCTGTGTCCTCTTGTCTTGCTATTTTTTTTTATATTGAAACATGTTAGTCTCTTTCATCTTGTTAATGTCCTTAAGGTGTTTGAACGTTTCGATCATATCACCTCTCTCCCTTCTTTGCTCTAGGGTATACATATTGAGCTCTGTTAATCTGTCCTCATATGTTTTCTGATGCAGTCCCTGCACCGCTTTGGTTGCCCTTTTCTGGACTGCCTCAATTTGTTAATGTCCTTGTGAAGGTGTGGCCTCAGTACTGTACACAATACTCCAGATGGGCCTAACCAGTGTCTTGTAAAGTAGGATTATTACCTCCCTCTTCTGACTTGTGATACCCCTACTAATACACCCTAACATCCCCCTAGCCTTACGTACTGCTTTAGTGGTCTGCTTGGATAATTTCAGGTCATCGGTGATGATGATGCCCAAGTCTCCTTCTTCCCTTGTGACTGCCAGCAACTCCCCTCCCAGCCTATAGGTGGCTTCAGAGTTTCTCTACCCTATGTACATGATCTTGCACTTCTTTGCATTAAACCCTAGTTGCCATTCTTCAGACCATTTTGCTAGTTTATCCAGATCTCTTCTCATTCTGCCCACCCCATCTGGATCATCTACTCTGTTGCAGATCTTGGTGTCATCTGCAAACAGACAAACCTTGCCCTCCAGTCCATCTGCAATGTCACTGATGAAGATATTGAAGAGGACTGGCCACAGGACTGATCCCTGAGGTACCCCACTTGTGACTTACATCTCTTCTGACTGTATACCGTTTACCACCACTCTCTGTTTTCTGCCCGACAACCAGTTTACCACCCAGTTGACCAACTTCTGACTCACCCCGAGCTTACCCAGCTTATTAACTAATCTTCTATGTTGAACAGTATCGAAAGCTTTGCTGAAGTCAAGGTAGGCGACATCAACTGCTCCATCTTGGTCCACCACTCTGGTTACCCAGTCAAAGAAATCTATGAGATTAGTTTGACAGGACCTTCCTTTTGTAAACCCATGCTATCTTGGATCCTGTGCGCCTATGGATTCCAGGTGTTGCACTATCCTTTCCTTAAGGAGTGCCTCCATAATCTTGCCCACTACTGAGGTAAGACTGACTGGTCTGTAGTTCCCTGCATCCTCCCTGTTATCACTCTTGTGGAGCAGGATCACATGAGCCCTTCTCCAGTCTTCTGGGACCTCTCCTGTGCTCAGAGACTCACTAAACAGTTCTGCTAATGGATCTGCTAGTTCCACCCTTAGCTCCTTTAGTACCCTGGGATGTATGCCATCAGGTCTCTTTGCCTTGTCCACCCTGAGCTTATCGAGCTCTTGTAGGACCCTTTCTTTTGTGACCTTTTTCTTTCTCACCTCCCTCCCCACTGTGTCCATGGTGTTGAGCTGTGGGCCCTGCCCTGCCTTCTTTTCGGTAAATACTGAGCAGAAGAATCTATTTAGGATATATGCTTTTACATAGTCCTCCTCCTCACACGCCCTCTTATCTCCTCTGATCTTAGCAATAGCCCCTCTGGACTTTCTCCTTTCGCTAATGTATCTATAGAAAGTTTTGTCACCTTCTTTTACTGTTTGTGCTAGTGTTTCCTCGGTTTGGGCCTTTGCCTGCCTTACTGCCTTCTCTGCTTCCTTAGGGAAGTTCGGTATACCTCACTATCTTCATCCCACTGTGTTCCCTTATATTTCCTGAAGGTCAGCCTTTTGACTCTGACCTTTTCTGCTACTGTTTTTGAGAACCAAAGTGGTTTCCTTCTTCTTTTGCACTTCCTTTTCTCTCTAACACAATGGGATGTAGTATTGCATCCTAAATGCTTGCCCACTTTGCCTGTACCCCTCAACTGTAATTCTTTTTGTTAGGGCTAGCTTAATTCTCTTTTGGCCATCTTATCAAAGTCAGCTCATGTGAAGTCCCATATTTTTGCCTTGGAATGGGATGATTAGTTGTAGTGGCCAAATTAAACCATACCATGTGGTGGTCACTGGCCCCCAGGTGACCTTCTGTGTGGAGATCTGTGATCCTTTCCCCGTTAGTACTAGATCTAGGATAGCCCTGTCTCTTGTGGGTTGTTGTACCAGTTGTTTGAGGCCCTCCCCCTTCAGGGAATCCACCATGTGTCTAGTTCTGGCAGATGTTCCTGCTGGTATTGACTAATCTGTATCTGGCATGTTGAAGTCTCCCATTATCAGAACCTCCCCTTTAGCTATCATGTTTTGTATATCTTCTAACAGTAATTTGTCTATGTCCTCCTCCTGGTCTTGAGGACCTGTAGACAACCCCAGTCCTTATGGCTGTCCCATTTCCTGTTTCCAGTGTGACCCACAGTTCTTCTGGCTCCTTACGTGTATTCTGAATTTCTGTAGCTTTGATATTTTCATTGACATACAGGGCCACTCCACCCCCCTCCCTTTCTGCACCTTGGTCTCTTCTGAAAAGTACATATCCAGGTACTAAAGTCTCCCAAGTGTGGTTACTGGTAAACCGCGTCTTGCTAATTGCTACTATGTCCAGTTTAGCGTCTGTCATTATTGCCTGCAGGCTTGGGATCTTGTTTCCCAGACTGCGAGCATTTGTGTACATAATTTTCCATTGGCCAGATTTCGGTGTGTTAGTTGTTGGGTGAGGTCTGGCGTTTCCCCTGTGTGTCATATGGGGAGCTGGACCTTTTTCCTTACCTGGTCATGCAAATGAACTGCAAACATGCTGAACTCGTGTTTGACTACTAGCTGAGGGGGGAGGGGTGTTCTTCCCATTCGACGTATGGGGTGCTGCACCCCTCTCCCCATTTGCTAGTTTAAATATTCTGCAAAGACATCAAACTTCTGCCCCAATGCACTGACTCTCTCCTTACTCGGATGCAGTCCATCAAATTTAAAGAACTTTCGCTCCTAAAACTGTTGCCAGTTCCCTACAAATGTGTGTCCTTTTTCCTGGCACCAGCCCTTGAGCCACATGTTTAACTCCCCTATCTCCTCTTCTCTGACCTTCCTTCCATCTGCCCCCCTCTCCCAGACAGGCAGGATCTCAGAGAAGGAGATGCCGGACGAAATGGATGATAATTTGTCACCCAGCCTGGTCAGATGTTCCTTGGTCTCCACAACTAACCGGCTGGTGAGATCATTAGTCCCTATGTGTACCAGGACATCAGTGTTTTCTCCTGCTTCCTGAACAGTGTTAGCAATGCGATCAGTGTCTTTCCACGCTGATGTACCTGGGAGACATCTGGCCATTAACCCTGGCTGGAGATGGGTATCAACTCCCCGAATCATGGAGTCTCCTATGATCAGAAGTTTTTTTTTTATTTCCTTTTTGCGTTTTTTGTTTTGGTTCCTGTTCTGGGCGAGTTTTGTTGTGCTAACTTCCGTGCTTCAGTGTCCTGCTCTGCAGTGTCCTCTGCCCCTTTGTTTGATTTTGGAGATAGAGGCAGATACCTGTTTGTAGTTTTTATATGGTTTGTGGAGGTAATATGTTGGAGAGCGCCGAGTGATGGGGCACCCAATTCGCCCCCCCAACCACCTGCCTACCTCTCAGACCAACTACCCTCTGCGGTCGAGGTGCTTCTGTTGGATGTTGGGGAAATGGCGGGTGGTTCTTATAATATATTTCCTCTTGAAAATTAAATTTGAGGCACGCAGTCTCTGCCCATGCTGCCTGGAACTGAGCCCTAAGTTCTCCAATGGCCCAGCATGTAGGACAGTGTCCTAAATCCTGTAAAACTGCCCTTCTGAAAACTGTTCCGCAGTACCTGCAGTTAATGATATCCAGTTCAGATGAGACTTGTTATAACAAGTTAAATTACTAGTGCCCCTGTAAATGAGGTAACAATGTGGATACCCCACTGATCCACCCTTCCTGCTTTGCCACAGGAAATGTCATGACTGTGCTACCCTATAAAAGAAGTGTAGTATGGGGTAGTTGGGGATGGGGGTGGGTGGCTGGGCTCTTCCCCTGCCGAAAAAGAACAACCACGGACGAAAGAAACGAGGTAAGAGCAGAAACAGTCAGTCAGCAACAAATACAGTACTCCTGAAAGCTTATCCTAATGATAGATAAAACTGTAAAACCTGTAAAGCACCACCTGTAATAATTTCACAGAAGATATACCCTGTAAGAAACACTTTGCTACAGAGAAAAATAAAGCAGTAACAGAAGATATACCTTGCAAAAAACAATTTAAATCAGAAGATTACAGCAGTAATCTGTTAGCACACACCTGTAGGCACACCTTGTAATAATGCAGCAGAAGGTATACCCAGCAACAACAATTTGAATCAGTGAAAAATAAAGCAATAAAATGTTAGCAACAAACAGTAACAATCCCTGTGAGTACAAAATAAAAATAACAACACACAGTAAACCTGCCATGCCAAAAGAAGTCTTAATCTTTTCCCTTGCTCTGGTAAGGTTCTTTGCTCTGTCCTTTCAAGTAATGTAGAAGGAAAGAGCTCAGGTGAAGCTAGGTGCCTTGGCCAGCAAGCCTAGTTTTCCACTCCACTCTCAGAACTACTGTTACAGGTGAGTAACCTGTTCTTCTAGGAGTGGTATATGGTGTACATCCACACAACCCACCCTACCTGCCCTGGCAAGTGGCACACTGTATCTTTCTTCCAGCGGGTAAGATGTGATGTCATGGGGCAGTGCCAAGAGAGTTATCACCCAGGTGGGTGGGAGGAGCCAGCTTGAAGACCTTCCGGCCAGAGTCTTAAAGGTAAAGGATACTGCCAGAAGTGTGGATTTACACCATATACCACTTCTAGAGCTACTGTTACAGTCGAGTAACCTGTTTTTACTGCATACAATGTAAATGTTCAAGTAATTCACTAATATAATGAAAATGCATGTGTATGTGTCACAGGTCCCAGCTAATACTAAAGAGTCCTGCTAGATGTACCATTTTACAGTAGCTTAACTTCAGGGCAAGTCTATTTTTTTTTATTTTAGTCGTTGGTAACCGGGTAAGGCCCACTAGGCACAAGTGCCTGTTTTCAGGGGTGACCTGGGAGCACTGGGCGGTTAATCGACTTTACACACTGTAGCGAAGCTCCCACGGTGCTGACTGTACCACTACCTGTGGACACCCAGGTGGCAGTAATGCACTGGCGACTGATCATCCTCCCTCCCCGAGGTGGCGAGCATCCTTTTAAACACCTTGCTCGATTCCCTCCGGCCGGCCCTCTGACTGCTTGGGCTCGTTCCCGAGCACGGGTCATCAGTGTATAATTATTCTTAACAAGGAAATAAAAGAGGCAATTGTTCTGCAATATTTTTTCTGACTCTTCTCTGGGTTGCTAGATTCACTCTGGGAGCAGAGCATGGCTGATTGCTACAATATGATGGAAAGGATATTGAATGCAATTTTTATTATCGTCTAAACCCTCTAAAATCGTATTTTTGTTTTGAAACAATAAAATGAGGGATAGACACTCATACTTAACAACACTGACACACACACAAACATCTCCATCAGTACAAAGCAGATTTCAGGTAATCAACCGACAAGTGAAGGGGGTTCTCATGCATCATGTATAAAATAAGCAATCATTAAATTACTGTGCCGCAGTAGTCATTTTCAACTATAAAACAAATAAAGAGATGAACACCTGTAATGTAAGTCTAAAGGGGGGTTATGTGCTCTGATGTATTGAATTTAGCTTCAAAGGATTACATTTTTTATCAGCATAGTTCTGCAAAAGTTGCAAAGTCTTGTAAAGCTAGCTGTTTAGAAAGAATATGATGTAATATATTGCCATGTCACTCACTGCACATCTATGTTAAGGGGTAGAGGAATGAACTGGTGTTTTCTTTTATTGTAAAATATTCTCTACATAAATCCTGTCATTGCTTTTTAGCCGACAAACAAAGTTTATGCCTATTTTTGAGACCCGGACTTTTTTTTCATCAGTTTGGTGTTTGCAGGATACATGCCCCACTGAGATCCCAGAGGTGATTCAGTTTTGTTAGCTAGTATCCAACTTTTCTGTAGTGATATGTTATGGGCTTGTTCACTGCAATGGTTGGGACTTCATTCTTCAGCATTTTACCGAGTAGCAGATTCTAACAGGTTTGTTTTGCAGGTTTGGATCAGGTTTGTGATGTTATGTGGAGATCATCTGTGCTTAGAAGATGATTGTGTTATATTTTATTAATAGGTTGACAGTGTCTCCCTTGTTTTTGCTTTACTGCACCTTGTTGCACCTTGGTCACTTGGTAGAAACATGTACTACCAAGTGTTTCTGTTTCTGTCTAACATGTGCATATTTAGCAAAATGTGATGAGCTGTATATACTTGTCCGCGATCCAACTAGCCTAGGGGGTGTATACGACAATATTATAAGTTATATTATGACTAATCCAGTCCTTGAGTTATGCTCCACTCCTATGTATGATGACCTGTATATATCTGTCAGTTGAACTAGCTAGTCTAGAGTGTGTAATCTGAAATGTGCTTGCTACTGTATGTTTCCCCTAGCGTCAAATGATGTATTTCCCAGATGTTTGTTTACTGTGACAAAAAACTGTACTCTCTTTGCCATGTCTCCTTGACTGTTGTTCCTCATGTTGTATTCTCCCGGGTCGTTCCTGAAAATAGGCATAATACTTGTCTAGTGTACTTACCCAGCAAACACAAGCTAAATAAATAAATAAATAGTGTTATGGTTGTGATTGTAGTGTGTTTCTTTGTCAGTGTGCAAGAAAAATCTGTCTCTGTTGTCCTATTTCTACACCAAAACTGTACTTAAAGGGAAACAGTCATTTGCAGGGGCTCCCGCCCCTGTAGACCTTACCCTCCGGTTAAGCTTTTGCCCAAAAAGCGCCTTTTTCTGTGTCCGGGAACATAATTTAATTTACAAATTAAAAGTCTGCTACCGAAAGTATGGTGGACTATCAGGCTGGCTCCATTAACTGTGTGATGCGCCCAGCGCCCACCCCTCTGCACTTCAATACAAATGCCTTCATGGTTGTCCCCTGCAGTCCATCATCAATACCTCGGTCATCAGACCTGGAATTGTAGCAGGTCGACGTTGAAGAGGAGTACCATCCAGATCTTATGGAAGAGGAAGAACCCCTCTCCTCAGACAGATTCACAGCCGACTCATTTACTCTGTCAAACACACCCCTAGGTCTCCTCAACAGTACTCTACCTTATTCAATATTGTGAAGCAGTTGTCCTCAACCATGGGCTTTCATACTGAGGAGAAGGATGCCACCAGAAAGAATCTAATAGATTTCCTGGAGATCCCAGAATCTCCTCCCAAGATCATTCCTCCTATTTTGACTGCTCTGAGGAATTTTATTTATTTTTTAAAGTCTAGGATTACAGTACCTTTGAGCAGTAAAAGCTCTTTTACAAAGGTTCCACATCAGTATCAGTAGGATAGAAGGAAACAGGTAAAAACTGAATGATAAAACAAAAGTAAATACAGGAAACCAAAAAGCTATTAAATTAACACCATCTAGATCAATCAAGAAGAAGCAATATATGTTACAAGATATAACAGTAGTGCTAAAAGTGTGGGTAGCCAGAAAGGCCTTGTCAAAAGCTAAGATTAGTACATCTGGATCAATCATCAAGAAACAATATATGTTACAGGGTATAACAGCAGGGCTAAAAGAGTAGGCAGCCAGGAAGGCCTTGTCAAAAAGCGGGGAGAGTAGGTGATGGAGGTGAGGGGTAGGCAGCAGAGAGAGAATAGGAGGGGGAAGGAGAAAGATGCTGTTCAGTAGGTGGTAGGGGAAGAAGAGATGAGGGGAAAAGAACGAGGGGAATGGGAAAGGCGTGGTAAAGGAGTGAGGGGAAGATACAGGCGAAGGATAAAGGGAGACACATAATTGGAGGAGAATAGAGGGAGACAAATAATTAGAAGAGGTAGTGTTGGGTCAGAAGAGGGGGCAGCCAACAGGCCTTGTCAAAACCCGAGAGTGTGAGTAAATATGGGGTGGAGGGGTAGGAAGAGAGGGAAGTGTGGGGGATGGTGGAGGGAAAGAGAGTTTCAGGAAAGGTAACAAGGGATAAGGAGCAATTTGGGGGGAGGGAGGATGCTGAGGAGCAGGGGAGGAGCGCAGGAAGGTGCGAGTAAGAGGGGAGTAGCAAGGGGGTGGGGGGGAGAAAGGCACGTGGGGTGGAATGAGATAAGTGCCGAGAAGTGTAAGAACATAAAAATAACATGGAAGGAGGGCTGCTAGGGGCGGCAGTCACATATATTGTTTGTTAGTATGTGCTGCCGAAGTTTGGTTTTGAAAGAGCCAAGTTTGAAGTCGGCAGTAATGTCCCTACTCAGGGAGTTGAGCCAAAGGGGGACTCTAGGCGAAGGACTGCTGACCTAGGGTGGTGTGGCATCTAGGAACAGTAAAGACCTGGGTTACCTAGCTGCGGGTATGTTGCGTGTTAAGACAAAGACTAAGAAGCCTTTGAACCCCAGGGGCTAGTAATCCAAGGTGTGTCTTCTTGGCAAGTAACATAATGTCCTGTCCCAGTTCTGAAAGAGTATTAACTAGATCGGTGAATAAATATAAGATAGAAATCCCAAGACAAAGAACAAAATATATGGTAAAAGCTTTGAAATATCAAGCTTCTGAAAGATGGAATAGACTACCCCATTTTATGCATATTTTATTATCTTGTGAGGAATTTGACAGAAACTTGAAATCTATTTTTGCTACTGAATGTCATTGTTGATATCTGTATGTGTGTGTATTTTTGCTACGTATTTGACATGATGTATTTAAGTGATAATGTTGTGTAGCAATGACATGTATTTGTAGATGTCCATAGTAACTGTTATGTGTATGGAAGTAACATCTAAACAGGACTGTCTTGAAAACAGGGAAACTAACCCCTATGACGTGCTTCTTTCTCCTGTATAAAAATAAATGTTTTTACTACTACTAAGCAGGTTTGGTGTTGGATCCGAACGAATAATTGAAGCCGCCCGGTTTGAGCATACAGGTCACACGTGTGTGATGCAGGCATCTTCAGTCAGGAGTCTACGTGCCTTATTAAGAGTAACTGTGATTCTGCGAAGGGATGAAGCAGTAGCAGAACCGTAAACAACTAGCCCATAATCAATGATGGAAATGACGGAGCTAAAAATAGCCATTCTTAGTGCCTCAGGAGTCAGGCTACGCTTGTGCCTGTAGAGCAGACTAATCCTTATGTTGACAGCTCGGGTTATGTTATCTATATGTTGCGAGTAGGTGAGTGAAGTATTGATAGCGACACCAAGATATTTAAAGGAGTGAATTTGTTCAAGCAGGGTACCACTGTAGTTTGTGATGATTAGGGGTTTTGACTCATGCTTATTATGGACATTGTTGAAATGCATCACTTTGGTCTTTTTATAATTGAGCACCAGTTTTTAAGAGCTAAACCACTTTTCCACTTCTGAGAAACTGCGTTGAAGGTTATCCTGGAGGAATGTAAGATCCTGGTTGGAGGAATGTAAGATCCTGGTTATCTGAGCAGATCACAGCATCGTCTGTGTAGAGCAGAATCTGTATGAGACAGGCATGTGGGAGGTTATTCAAAATGTTGCTGAAAAGGAGGAGCCCCAGTATTGATCCTTGAGGCACTCCGGAGTGGACTGACTTCCTTTTGGAGTTGATGTTGATTGTCTTGACCTGCTTGCTGCAAGTGATCTTCTAAGTAGCTTTTAAACCAGCAGACCGCACCATTCGAGATCCCTGCGTGTGACAATTGCCTAAGTGGCAGTGAGTGGTTCACTGTATCAAAGGCCTTTGTGAGGTCGATGAAGGCAACTCCAACCAGATGATCTTGGTCAAGTGAGTTATGTGTGAACCCTGTGAATTCTGACAGTGCTGTGGTAGTACTATGGCCCTTATGAAAACCATGTTGCTGGGGACATTAAATATTGTATTTATCCAGGTATTCCACAAGTTGATTGGCTATTATATGCGCTAGTGCTTTCAATAGTGTAATGCTACTACTGCAGCAAGGCACAGACCTGACATGGTGCCAGCCACGCCCAGCAGGGCTGATAAACTTTATCATGCCCCTCAGGGATTTCCGCATTATGCTGCCCAACCAGAAACAGATTCTGTGGTAATAAAGGCAGCTCATGACAGGTCTGAGGTGCCTAATCACCTCAGCTCTCTCCCCACAACAAAGAGTCATACAGAATTGATCTCTGGGGCAAGAGGGTTTATGTCTCCTCCACCCTTGGGCCGAGGATTGCCAACTACCTTTCAAACAACATGAAGTCTTGCTATATTATGACAGTAGCAGTTTGATCCAGCTCTAGAACTGCTCCAGAGGTGAAATGTTAATACCATTCCAAAATAGAACTTTGAGCACGAGCTCTAAGAAGCAGCTCTATCTGTGTAATTTCAAACCTGAACTGTCAGATTCTTTACTCCGCCTCTCAGTGAACAGTCGCTCGGAGATTTCTCCTACTGCTCGGTTTATTTCTCGGTTTAAACAGTGTTTTCTCGGTCCGATTCAACCGAGAATAGTTTATTTTAACCGCAAAACCGTTCGGTTCAAGCTCTGTCTGTGGTAATCGTAAGTAATTAAAAGGTTTTGTCTGTGTGGAACTTGAAGTTTATCGGTTCGGTTTTGAACCGATCAGCTGGATTTAAAACTCATTAATTTTAAAGTTTAACATTTTAGAGTCGCGTTCCGGTTCTTATCGGTTCTAAAACGGATTTTATTACGATTTTTCCAATACCGTGACTGCGGTTGAACCGATAGGGTGTGTTGCCTGGCACTGCCGTTTAAAGGGCAAGTTTTCTGGTTAGGCTGGCATTATGTCTGAGAAACCCAAAAGAAAACTGGCCCACTGTTTCAACACTGTGATGACTGTGGGGAAGTCTTTGCCAAGGCTGACCCACACACCACATGTGTCTATTGTCTGGGGTTTGACCACCTCCAGTCAGACTGCCAGATACGTAAGAATTTCCCTGCAGCCACCCTGGAAAAGAGATTGGGCAGGCTCAGGGAACGAGAGGCCAAAAAGTCCGCTGATCCGGATGGCCAGCCCGGTTCGGTGCCAACCGATCCGGAGGGAGTGCCCTCTGACCAGGGCGAGACTTCCTTGGGCAAAAGAAAAGCTGGTTCTGAGGAACCAGTTCCAGTAAAGAAAACAAAGTCAGCAGGTTTGGAGTCCAAAATCCCTTCTCCAACTGCTGCAGAGATAGCAAAAGCCATACAAATTGTCCAGTCACTGTCTCAGGTTCCGTCCGAACCGCCACTATCTGGCAAAAGGTCGGTTCATCCGGTTTCAGTGGTTCAGGAATATGATGTTGAGGAGTTTTATGAACCAGAGGAGGGGGAGGATGATTATGAACAGTATGAATGTGGCTGGGAAGGTCTGGGTGTGCCCATTGAACTGGACATTTCCCCAGACAGACCTTTAGAATCTCCCCCTATGCTATCTGAGTCCCCATCTCATTTTATGTTTTACAGAAAAGTTGCTGAAACCCTCCAGCTTCCCTTGGAAGAAGCTGTGGATGAGCAAGAGGAGCCTGATTTTGTAGAAATTATGGATATTCCAGAGTCTAGGAGATTGTCTATTCCTTTGCATAAGTCTTTTAGGAAGAAAACAATAAAAATTTTAAAAGCTCCTAATTCTGTGCCTCCTGTAGATAAAAAGATGGACAGAAGGTACACATTGTCAGGTCCTGATACAGAATTCCTTTCTCAGCAATGCAGTCATGTTGGTAGTTCAGGCTGCAGCCTGTGATAAAACTAATATCCCTGGCTTCACATCCTCCTGACAAGGATTCCAGGAAGATTGATGCCATGGCGAAAAACAGTATATGGCAGCCTCTCTGGGACTCAGGCAAGCAAATTATATGACTTATGTAGCTAGGTGTCAGAAATCTAGATGGGATACTGTTATGGAATTAGCCAAGCAAGCCCATGGCCAGCTGGCTAGCGAACTAGAACAGGTGGCTGCTGATGGCATTGAGGCTTCTAAGGTACAGTTTCATGCTGCTGTGGATGTTAATGATGTTTCCTCTAGGGTCATGCCACATCTGTAGCTTTTCGTAGGTTGGCCTGGCTCAGGTGTACTAGCCTGTCACAGGATACCCAGACTAAGGCTATGGATTTTCCTGTGGTGGGAAATTCTCTGTTTGGGGAGCAGACAGAGAATTACATGAAAAAGATGGATGAATATAGGACTACTTACAAAAGTGCCCAAGCTAAGGAGCGGCAAGCCACTCCCCAGAGGCATACCCCCAGGGGTAGGGGTAGGCCTTTTCACAGGCCTTTTTATCAGACTCAGGTCTCCTCTGCCTATGCTCAGAGGGGCTTCTTCAGAGGCAGAGGCAGACGAGGGGTGGGCAGGCCTGCTCCCACCCCTCAGCCTAAAGCACCTGCTAAGCAGGCACCCTGATGGGGTGCCGGGGCCGGTCTCCTTTACCGGTAGGGGCAGGCTGGCTTACTTCAGTCAGAACTGGGCTTCTTTAACCTCAGACAAGTGGGTTCTGGAAGTAGTAAGCCAGGGTCTGGTTCTCAGCTTCAAAAGTTTCCCAAGTTGAGAACCAGATTTTTTCTACTACAAGTGCTTCAGAGACCCTTGCTCTGGAAGCAGAGGGTCTCAACCCTGTTGGCTCTCAGAGCAGTGGAAGGTTCCTCCCTGCACCAGGGCAGGGGTCTGTATTCAGATACTTCCTTACCCCAAAAAGACAGGAGAATGGCGGCCCATATTAGACCTCAGATATCTGAACAAGCATCTTTTGAAACCAAAGTTCAAAATGGTAACTCTGGCAATGATTTTACCCGACCTAAGGCCAGGGGACTGGTTAGCCTCCCTGGACCTCAAGGATGCCTATTTCCATGTCCTAATCAGAAGTTCCCATCGAAAGTATCTCAGATTCGAACTACCCTCAGGTCATTACCAGTTCAGAGCAATGCCCTTCGGCCTCACCTCTGCCCCAAGGGTATTCACAAAGTGTCTGGCAGTGGCAGTGGCCCACTTAAGGAGGCAAAGGATTGCTGTTTTCCCTATCTAGACAATTGGCTCATTGTAGGCCAGTCCCCAGAACAGGTAAAATCTCACCTGCAAGTCACCCAGCAGCTTCTCACCTCCCTGGGCTTTCTGCTAAATCTGCCAAAGTCGGTTCTGGAACCAGTCCAGATACTCACCTTTATAGGGGCAGAGTTGGACACAAAGCTAGCCAGAGCTTTTCTTCCCTTAGAAAGGGTGACGAATTTAGTGGCTCTGGCCTCCTCCTTCACTATGCAGGTCTCTCGACCAGCAAGACACTTTCTGCAGCTCCTGGGGCACATGGCTGCATCCACAGCTGTTGTGCAGGGAGCAAGATTTCAGATGAGAGACATTCAGTTTCACTTGAGAACCTATTGGTCTCAGAGGAGAGACCCCCTTTCCAAGTTGGTCCCAGTGACTCGAACCTTGATCCAGGCCCTCCAGTGGTGGCAGGATCAGAGCAATTTAAGATTGGGGGTCCCCTTCATTTCCCCTGCTCACAATTTGACTCTCACTACAGATGCTTCCCTTCTGGGTTGGGGAGCCCACATGGGCGACCTTTCCACTCAGGGAGTGTGGTCCCCCCAGGAATCTCTGCTCCACATCAATTTGCTGGAACTCAGAGCTGTCTTTTTAGCTCTTCAAGCATTTTCTGCATCTGTCCACAACAAGGTGATACAAGTCAGAACAGACACCACCACAACAATGTGGTACATCAACAAACAGGGGGCACTCGGTCTTCGGCCTTGTGCACCGAGGCAATGAAGTTGTGGTCTCTGGCCTATTCCCTGAACACTTCCCTCATAGCAGTTCATCTTCCAGGGAAGGACAACGTCCTAGCAGATGCTCTCAGCAGGATTTCCCAGGGCCATCACGAATGGTCCCTGGATCCTCAAGATGCTGGGGATAGTCTTTGCCAGATGGGCACCCCTCAGGAGATCTTTTGCAGCCCACAGACAATCACCAACTCCTCTGTTCTGTTGCAGGCCTCCAGTGTTGGGCTCAGTCCCCCTGGATGCCCTTCTCCTGGATTGGGCGGGGAAGTTTCTTTATGCTTCCCCCCCTTCCCTCTCCTATTCAAAGTATTAGTCAAAATCAGATCTCAGCCTTGCAGGGTGATTCTGATTGCCCCAGATTGGGCCAGGCAGCCCTGGTACCCACTCCTTCTGTCACTGACAATCCATCTTCCCCTTTGCCTCCCAGGATTCACAACCTATTAACTTGTGCCCAGGGAAGGGTTTGGTATCTGGACCTCAAATCCCTCAACCTCAAGGCCTGGCTCTTGAGGAGTTAGAGTTTGCTGATTTACACCTCTCTCGGGGTGTTCTTGAAATCCTAAAGGCTTCCAGAAAGCCTTCCACTAGGGCTACCTATAGTTCTAAATGGAAAAGGTTTTCCATTTGGTGTGCTGGGAAAAATGTTTCCCCAGAATCTGCTGATTTGCCCATTGTATTAGATTACATGGTCCATCTTAATTCCTTTGGTCTCAGACCAGCTACCCTGAGAGTCCATTTGGCAGCTGTATCTGCTTCTGTTTCAGCAGGAAAGTCATCCCCTCTTTCCACTCACCCTGTGTTTTCCAAGTTTTTTAAGGGATTACTCCATACTAATCCACCCTTTCGGGAACCGGCCCCTGCCTGGCACCTTAATGTTTGTATTGCCCAGTTAATGCAACCCCCTTTTGAACCTCTGTTTTCTGCAGAGCTTAAGTATCTAACTTGGAAAACTGTTTTTCTGGTGGCTATCACGTCTGCTAGACGCATAAGTGAGTTGCAAGCCTTGTCAGTAGAAACTGACTTTATTTCTTTCCACAGGGATAAGGTAGTCCTTAGGACTAATAGGAAGTTTTTACCTAAGGTGGTTTCAGATTTCCATCTTAACCAATCTATCTCCTTCCAGTATTTTTCACTGATCACTCCTCTTCTGGTGAGGGAGGTTGCACAACCTGGATGTTAAGAGAGCTCTTAGTTACTATATAGAAGTGCAAAGGTCCTGAGTTCGAATCCCTCCAACTTTTCCTTACCTATGGTGAAGTTGGGAAAGGCAAACCTGCCACTAAGAGATCAGTTGCCAGGTGGATTGTCTCTGTATCCACCTTGTTATCAGAAACTGGGCAGAGATCCCCTCTGGCTTGAGGGCTCACTCTACCAGGGGTACAGCTCGCCTCTAGCTGCTGCCAGAGACATCCCTATATTAGAGGTATGCCAGGCTGCTGCTTGGAAAGCGGTGCACACTTTCACCAAGCATTACTCCCTGGATGTCCAGGCCAGGAGAGAGATGCTCGGTTTGGCACAGCTGTTCTTCAGAGCCTATTCCCTAAGTAGGTTCTGCCCCTCCTCCATGGAGTACTGCTGTGTAGTCTGCTACTGTCATAATATAGCAAGACTTCATGTTGTTTGAAGAAAAATTACTCACCTTAGTAATGTTGTTTCTTCTAATGGAGTCTTGCTATATTATAACCTCCCCAACCTGCCCCTCTCAGAACTTCTACTTGGGTGGGGTGCGGGCAGCAATCCTAGTGTGGGCACTATTTTGTGCCCTTTTAGCCGTTTCTCCCTTTTGGGGGTTTGGGGTGTGTTTTATTATACTGTTGTTTTATTCTCATGTTGTTAGAATTGTATTATTAGTTCTGGTCCCCTGACTTGAGTCTTGGGTGTTGGGACCAGCAATGGTTGTTGGTATTTAGGTAGCCATTTGGCTAGTGTGAGTTACAGCTTCCACACAGACCTTAGTGAGTTTTTGTCGTAAAGATCTGACAGTTCAGGTTTGAAATTACACAGATAGAGCTGCTTCTTAGAGCTCGTGCTCAAAGTTCTATTTTGGAATGGTATTAACCATTTCACCTCCGGAGCAGTTCTAGAGCTGGATCAAACTGCTACTGTCATAATATAGCAAGACTCCATTAGAAGAAACAACATTACTAAGGTGAGTAATTTTTTCTTCTCATATGGTTAAGTACCAGAATACCAACTGAAAGAAGGGCAAGGCTGAGGCCCAGGCCCTTGCAGATGGTACCCAGAAGCAGGAGATTCTTAAATGTTTGCAAACTGCTGAAGATGTTAGCAAGCACCTCTTGCAGGCCCTCTGTGATATCTGGGATACTGTTGCCAGGGCTGCTGCCAATGGCATTTGCCTCTGTAGTTTCTCCTGGCTGAGGGTCTCAGGCTTTGCTGCGGACGTCCAGCAAAAGGTGCTGAATGCCCCCTTCGATGGCTCAAAACTGTTTGGGCCAGATGTCCAGGACATCATTAATAATTTGCAGGCATCTAACAGGGCTATTAAATCTGTCCATTCACTCTGACATTCTCAACCAAAGAGTAGACAGCGCCTCCCCTTTCGTAAGGGACCCAACAGGCAAGGAGCAGCTTCTCGGCCCCAAGGCAGACACAGAGTCTCCGCCTCCTTACCCATCCCCTCCACTGTAGGGGCCGCTGCCAGGTGCCCTAGAAGTGACAGACCACTCTGGCAGCCGGATCCGCCTCCGCTTAACTCCTTGCCAGATCCCCCTCTTCCAGTCCCTGATCAAGAGGTAATGGTTGGAGGTTGGCTCTCACTCCATCTCAGTCAGTGGAGAACGATTACATCAGATGCATGGATACTTCAAATCATAGATCTGGAGCTCACCGAGCAACCCTCAGAGACTTCTCCTCTGCCTTCCACCTACCCCCCGGCCCACCTTTCTGTTCTCCAGGTGGAGGTGCAGTCCGTCTTTCCAAAACAGGCCATCAAGCCAGTTCCCTGGCACCAGAGGAATAAAGTGTTTAATTCCAGGTTCTTCCTGGGCCCCAAAAGAACTGGGGCTGTGAAGCCCATCTTAGTCCTCAAGGACCTCAGTCTGAATGTCCAGTACAAAAAGTTCCAAATGGTAACTTTGCCAGGCCTCATGTCCCTTCTCAAGCAGGATGACTGGCTTTGTTCTCTGGACATGCAGGATGCTAACCTGCACATCTTGGTATTTCCACCCCCAGGAGGTTCCTCTGGTTTCTTTTCCAAAGCAAGCATTACCAATTCAAAGTGCTTCCTTTTGGCTTTTCCTCTGCGCTGCAGGTCTTTACCAAGTGCTTAGCAGCAGTAGCTGCAGCCCTCAGAAGGGAGCGGCTGTACGTTTTCCCTTATCTGGACGATTGGCTCCTAAAGGCCCCATCCAGGGAACAGCTCCTGTGGACTCTGGGGAGAACTCTTCAGTTATTTCTCTCCTTTGGAATTACGGTCAGTTTGCCCAAGTTGGTCCTAGTCCTGTCCCAAAGACTGCCGTACATAGGGGCGGTTCTAGACTCTGCGTAGGTAAAGGCCTTCCTACCTCAGAACAGAACAGAGTGCCTTATTGCCCAGGCTCAGGAGGCTGTTGGGGCTGATGGCTGTAGCTATCCCCACTGTTCCACTGACCAGGCTCCACATGCGCACCCTCCAGTGGACTCTCCAAGTACAATGGGACCAGCGCACAGACTATTTAGATAAGTTAGTGCTGGTCTCCTTCCCACTCCGCAAGGTGCTCCAGTGGTGGATGGACCCCCTAACCTGCTGCAAGAGGTCCCCTTCCAGATCTCCTCCCCCCAGCAGATTCTCACAGCAGATGCCTCCAGTTTGGGCTGGGGGGGATGGTCACCTGGGCCCCTTTCAAACTCAGGGCTCTTGGTCCCAGATCGAAACCTCTTTGCACATCAATGTCCTGGCGATGCAGGTGGCCCTTTGTGCCATGCAGGCCTTTCAGAATTAACTCTTCCCGGGCCAGTTGTTGATTCAGTCCGACAAATCTCAGTGTTGTGTATTGCATCAACAAGCAGGGGAAGATAAATTCGTATCCACTGTGCAAGGAGGTCATGAGAGTGTGGTACTGGACGTTAGACCACGGTCTAATGCTCTCAGTGATTCACGTCCCAGTAGTGTTAAACACTCTGGCTAATAGCCTCAGCCAGCGCAGTCCAGCATGCATGAGTGGGAGCTTCTCTGATCCGTCGCAGAAGATCTGTTCGACAGATGGGGTCATCCAGAGTTGGACCTTTTTGTGTCCCCACTCAACGCAAAACTGCCCAAGTTCTGCTTGCTAGATCCAGGGCCTCAAGTTTTCTGGTGAGACACATTGTCCCTCTTCTGGAGCAGGAGGTTCCTTTATGCCTTCCGTCCATTTCCTCTGATTCAGAGGGTGCTAATCAAGCTGCAGATGGAGGGAGCCAGCATGATTCTGGTGGCTCCATACTGGCCTCATCAGATATGGTTCCCATTACTACGGCATCTGGCGGAGGAGCCTCTGGTCCCTCTTCCTCTCTGCAGGAATCTGCTGACTCCGGCTCATGGGACCCTGGTCTGTCCCAACCTCAAGTCACTCCATCTGCATGCTTGGCTCCTGAGAACATAGCCATTGCCATAGTTGGGGTTTCCAGTAGGGTAGCGGATGTTCTAGTGGCTGCTTGGAAACCCTCCACTCGAGCCACTTAGTGCCATGAAGTGGAAGAGGTTTGCCATCTGGGTTGCCAAACATAATCATGACCCTTTCACTTGTCCAGTGAACCAGATTCTGGAATACTTGGTATCGCTGTCAGATTCAGGTCTCCAGTACTCCTCCTTCAGGGTGCACCTTTTAGCTATTTCAGCCTTTCATGAGCCACTGGGTGACCACACCATAGCTCAGCTGGATGTTTCCAGTACTTTCCTGAGGGACATCCTAAATCTGAAACCCCCAGTCCATTCCCCTTTCCCAGCTTGGGATTTGAATTTTGTTTTGGAGAAATTGACTCGGTCTCCTTTTGAGCCAGCCATGTCTTGTGAGCTACACTTCCTTTCTTGGAAAGCATTATTTTTGGTTGGGGTTCTCTCTGTTCAAAGGATTTCTGAACTTCAGGCCCTCTGGTGCGAGGAGCCTTATTTGATTTTTCACAAAGACAAAGTAGCTTAGCGCACGAATCCTAAGTTTCTCCTCAAGGTGGTGGCTGAGTTTACCCTCAATCAATCCATTTTCCTGTTTATTTTCCAGAGCGTGCCAATCCAGGGGAAGCACTGTTCCATATGTTAGATGTGCGTAGAACTTTGAAGTGCTACCTGTCCAAACCAAGGAACGTAGAAAGTCGAAACAGCTGTTTATTTCTTTCACCCCAGTTAGAGAGGGCGTTCAGGTTTCTAAACAATGTTTATCTAAATGGTCTAATTGTATTGTGTTCTGCTACAACAAGTATCACAAAGAGTTGCCAGGAGAGATTAAAGCTCATTCCACAAGAGGCATAGCTACCTCTGTGGCCTGTTTTCGCAGGGTTTCAGTGCTAACATTTGCACGTCTGCCACCTGGAGTGCTGCCCATACTTTCACCAAACAGTATAGTCTGGACAAGGCCTCAAGAGCCCATGCAGGATTTGGAAGGGCTGTGCTGCAGGGCCTCCGATCTTAAGCTTAAGGTTGGCGCGTTGGCCTTCCTCCCAGACTGTCTTGTTGCAACTGTAATTGCTTGGGACTCGTTCCTTCGGTGTGACCTGATGGCTGAGATACCCCCCAAAAAGACAGAACAGTTACATAAGAACTTACCGTAACAGTAGATGTTCAAGGGGATCTCAAACATCAGATCTGTCTTCTTCCACCATCCCCCTCACTTCGAGGGGATCTCAGTCATCAGGTCTGTCTTCTCCCACCATCTGCCTCTTGGGGGCACTCTCTCCTGGAACTGGCTGTGTGGTGTATCCAGCCTTTCCCATGGGCCTGGGCACCGCTCTCTCTCCTAGGTCTCCCATGGCTTGGGCGATGCTCCTTTTGTCTCCAGTAGAAAGAACTGAGGAGGGAGTGGGGCCGCTCATGCTTTTATAGGGTTGGTGACGTTGGAAGATGATGTCGGCGTTGGCGGCCCCAGTTGTACTGCTGAAAATCTTCCATGTGGATCCTGCTTCACTGACAGTGAAATTCCTATGGTTTGACCTGATGACTGAGATCCCCTCGAAGATCTACTGTTGTGGTAAGTTCTTACATAACTGTTCTTTATCTGGGTCACTGCAGTTATGCTGACTGAGAAGGTAGGCAAGTGACTGCCTTTACAGACAGTGTCATTGTTTCTCTGTGATTGGCCAGCAGGGATGTAAGAATGCCAGGGAGCCCTCCCCCACCCCAACCCAGAATTTACCTATTTGATGCACTCACGTACAAGCTGGCTTCAGTATGAGATTCTGGGGCTCTCACGCAAACCCTTGTCTCCCAGGTGGCAACTGGACTAGACTCAAACTTAAAGTTTTGAGTGCTTCCACACCCCCACCCCTCACCGGGTGCTTTCTTCCTGAATCCAGTAAAGTTCCTTCATCGATTTTGATCAAGCTGTTTAGCATTACATTAAATATTTACTTGTCTGAAATCCTGGCCTTGGGTGCCAGTTGTCTTTGGGGTGTTTGAACTGGCTACTTTATTGTGGTGACATGTTTGGGTTGGTCGGAGGAATTTACAGTAGTGGTCTCTGTGGGCAGTGGCCCCGAAGGGCCTTTTCAGAGGATTTAGTAGCCACTTCTGAGCCATACATGGAATAGTAAGGCTGACTACTGCATATATAGTAAAAAAATGAACCACATGAATAGTTTAAAGACTTACAGGAGTCATTTTGACTTTATAGATCAAGGGAGTGCTCCTGACCAATCAGAGCACTCCTTTCCTCTGCACGTGAGACAGTCTTATTTTGTGAAGAGTGTCTCATGAGCAGCTGCCTTGGAAACGGGTGTGTTCAGGTAAGGTTTCAAAAAATGTATATATATATTATTGTGTACACTCAATCAATAGTACACTGAGACCACTCTTATGGTTGTAAGAGTGGTCTCACATTCTTAGGGTATCAGAACTGCTCACATTCGGTTTATGGTTCTCATACACTATGAATGTACATGAGACAACTTTTACAACCATAAAAGTGCTCTTAGCACAACTGTATTAATATACACAAGACATAAAAAACATTAAATGAACCATGATATGTGTTTCGTGTTGTCCTACAGATGGGTCAGCTTCCCTTCCTTTAGTTTTTGGTGTTACGGGGGTAGTCCGGAAATCCATTCTAGAATTGCCATGCTCCCTCCTCATCTTATGGAACAGAATGACACAGTATGCTTTTTTATTTTGAACAGTGTAATTCAGTTGCTTGAACTAAATTCTTGTTTCATGAACATTGCTAAATTTAGACTAGCTCATAAATTAGAGCAAAAAGCCCAGGAATTAGCTGGTCACCAGCTGATTTGTATGGGCCAGGTATGTGCAGCTGCTGTTGTTTAAACATTGCATTTCCTTTTCCCCCTATAGTGCATCCGCGGAAGGAAAGCAACGCTTGAAGAACTACAGATGGTTCACTCAGAGGCCCATGCACTGCTGTATGGTACAAATCCCCTGAACAGGCAGAAGCTGGACAGTAAGAAACTTCTAGGTATACTGTAATAGCGGCTTAGCCTGCCTCTCTGATATGAAATTTCTGGATTCAGAATGAACACCATGAGATGGAATGGCTTCGCCAACCCTCTGTACAACAAGTATACAAAAACTCATAGTAGTAATATCCTGACTATGCCCTTGCACAGTTGGAATCTGTGCCTTAGTCAACTGCAAGCAGTGAGAGGCTTGGAACTCGGGGTCTTCTTTGGAGCAGATGGTATAAGCATAGAGGAACAGAGAGTGATTTGTCACACACCAGTGAGCTAACCTGTCAAATTCTGCACTTCCAGCTATAGGGACTAACAGGTCTTCCATCTAAAAACCTTACCATTTAAATTGTGGGTTGTGTGATGACCATTTCAGTCACTGCCAACTTTTCCAACATTCAAGCTTCAATGAGTTGAAAGTGAAATGTTCAGAAGGTTATCCCTTTAAAAATGTTTTAAATATTTGAGGCTGTTTTCTTAAGTTCTAGTGAACATTGGTTCTAAGGGGCAGGAATCAGAAATTTGCTGATGGATAGCAAGCTTACTAAGAGGGGTGGATTTTCCTGTAAAAGGACCCTTTCTAAAACCCCATTTAGGCTGAAACAGCAGCTGGTGACTGACCGTTGGGGCAGTGGAGGGCTAGCAGATGCTATGGCACTACTTTGTGTGGCTACACTAGTGCTTCTGGGTCCTTAAGTTAGTCAAGAGAATAGAATACCGGGTACAGAGTCAGCTTCCTCTGGTTAATCGTTACGTGGTTTACTATTTTAAAAACATCTTTCACCAAGCCAGCTCCATGGCACAGAATGGCAAGTGACCACTCTGGCATGCTGGCAAACTGGGTGCACGCCTTGAGCCTGGGATAACAGGCATGAAGGCCAGAAGGGAAACTCAGAACATCCAAGAGGTTGCTGTCCTTCTGGGATGGGTGTGGAAGCGATACTACTCATGTAGAGTTGGCCCAGTGAAGGTGACTTTGGTAGTGCAAGCAACCACAATTTTTTTTTCTTTATAGAGCTGTTTTCTCTTGAGGGTGCTGGCAGGGCTCTAAGCCCCCTTCTCAATTCCCTGGCTACCATTTCGTCCAGGACTCGCCCTGCCTTTGAAGTCCCCCTGTGGCTCACGAACCCCCCTGCCCAGTGTCCGGATCCAGTTTAATTGGCAAGGTCCTGGGGCGGACGACCGGGTCATCTTGTGCACAGACCCCAGTTATCCCTTTTCCTCTCCTAGAGGTGTGCACTGATGCAATCATACGTGTGTGCATGTGTGGAAGTGCACACATACTAGGCACCATCTGCCATCATACCTGCATGCTGAGGTGGGCCGTTGGTCTACCACCACACATTCCTCGTGGTAGCAGTATGTGAGCATTGCAGCAGTGGGAGGACAGCAATCTGCAGACACTCACTCTTCTCCCACCTGGCCAATCCATAGTAAACCAAATCCATCACCAAATCTGGGTTGCTGGTGTGGCAGCAGGTGAGGAGCTAGCACATAAACACTCCATGCCGCTCGGCTGGCTAGGTAACCACATTTAACTTGGTCCCCCAGTATGTGTAGTCATGAGCAAGCACGGTTGTATCACCAGGATTGTGAGAGGGCACTAAAAGGGGGAACATTCTTTCTGGTTGAAAGCTTTGTGAAGGGCCTGGTGAGTTGCCATCCACACTTACTGGTGCACTGAATGGACGTCCCCTGCCTTGAAGATGGTACAAAAGGAACATCTTTTCCCCTCCAAGGCAGTGGCCAAGCCAAAAGGAGGGAAGAAACCCAGCCATGGAGGACAAGCTGTAATCGTCTAGTGTGGCCAGTAAGGTCCAGGGTTGCTGGATCAACTAAGATTTCAAGGGTGGGGAGCAGAAAGGAGGCACAGTTAATTAACAGTTCTCTTAAAATCAACCTTATAATGATTGAAAGACAGGGTCTGATTGTTGTGACTGGACCCCTTTTCATGTGATGTAACAGAAGAACCATACAGTACTGTTAAATTAAAAACTCAATTAGCACACACAAACGTGGTCACTACCCTTTAACCCCACAATCTGTGGTATCCTACTGTTCTCACCTCCATATTTTTATACAGCTTTTTAGCCTCAGCCCCTACCACCACCGTGAGCAGATCCGAATTAGGCTTAAAACCAGGTCAGGTCTCCTCCATTCAAAGACTTTTGTACCCCCAGCCCATCACTGAACCAGTGGTACAAGGCTCAAGAGCAACCATAGAGTCATCAGCCACTAACTCTGGAGGCATTTCTGTTTTCAGCCTTTCTGATTCCCCAGTCCAGTGTGGAGTCAGTGTAGTGTAGTTCTTAAGGGCACTGAACTGCAAACCTGGGTTTGAATCTCATCAGCCCTGACTTGCATACTGTGACCCTGAGCATGTCACTTAACTTCCTTGTGCTCCCAGGTCACACCTGGAAACAGGCTCTGGCTCAGTGTGCCTTTCCTGGTTAAACAACCCTCCCTCCCGTCACTGCATGTGGCCACTGTAACAGCTTTGTGTACCACAGCTTTGGCATGGCGCCTACCCCCTGGTAGGAAGCAAGTTCCGTGGCCAACTGCAAGGACTGTTGTGCCAGCTGCAGCTCCATCCCACCCTTGCTGGGACACATTGCTGAGTGGCCCTGTTTCTCTCAGCCAGTGTCACAAAGCTGCAAGCTCCTGAGTTTGCTGCTGAAACTGGGAACCTGTATGGAAGCGTGATGTGTTTCCACTGGGCCTCTAGATGGATCCACTTTCTTTAATTCTTAATGGGAGTGGTCAGACGAGGAAACCTCTATGGTATAGTTATAAAGCGGTGGCCATCTTTTTCATGCTAATAATTTTAACGTTTTTATTTTTAAAGTATATATGTGCCATTGAATTCCTCAAACAAATAGTGTCAAACCTGGTCTTTAAGGGAAGGGGGGGACAGTTGCAATGGAAACAGGTGAGGCCCCCTTTATAACACAGCTGCTTTAAAACCACTATGCAGAAACCTGGTTAAAAAAAAAAAAAAGATTCCACCTAATTGAGACATTTATTTCAGTTAAAAAAATGTCTTTACTCTTATCCCTAGGAGAACCACTACTCTTTTGTCTCCAGCTCAATACCAACATCTCCAACCACCATTCTGTTTGTCTCCCAGACCGCCACAGCTTCCCATCTCTGAGTGGCATCCTATCATATCCTTCTACAGCAGGCCTGTTTCTCCCCATTACCAATGTGGGATAGAGGTAGAGATTAGTGGAGTGGTCTGTAGGCCATTGGGTAGGTTGGATGGGGAGCAACTTGCTATCGTGCTCCTCCCAATTTTCTCCCCATAGTTAGCCCTTCCAAGTTTCCTGTCTTGCCACTGCAGTCACTAAATCTAAATGGGGTGTAGAGAATGTGTGGTCAGCCACTTCATCAGTGCCACTGTGATCCTCTACCAGGGGAGACACTCAAGCGACAGAGGGAACACATCCCTTCCCCCAGAGTCTGAAACTGCAGTGCACTCTTGACTCCACCAGCCAGTGTAGGAGTCAGGCTAGGGGTACAAACTTGAGTTTTATACATAAACACATAAACACACATGCACACAGTCACTCCACTGGGCTGAGCAAACTGAAGCTGTTAACTTTTTCAGTTTTTTTCACCTGTACTCAATGCTCTGGAATGCTCGGTCTCTCATTACGTCCCTCAAAGATGGCATGAAGAAGATACATATAGTGTTAGCTATCCTAAACCTCCTTTTTACTTCAGTACCTCTTTAGCTAAAGCATTATCCGATTGTGCTGAGAGAAGCAGCTGCAGGTTTTCCGATTGTCTTGTAGGAGTGGTAATAAGATGTGAATGCTGTTTTGCAGTACCACAAAATCTGAGGTAAGAGGGAAGATTAGGATGGCTGCCACTGTAGATGTGTAAAAGACCATGTGTCCATCAAGTCTCTCCTGTTGTTAAGATGTAGTGGCATATCTTTTCCCTTCAGAGACTTAAGTGCTGTCCATTTACAGAAGTGTTGATTTTGTTTGGTTTTTATATAGTATAGATGTTTATCCTCTATAGCTTTCTCCCTGTCTCAGGTACATCCGACAACCTCCCTGCCTCAACACCCACGGCATAGCTCCTTTTTATGGTATGGAGCCTGAGAATAGAGGCAGCCATCATTCTGTTGGCAGTAGGTTGTTTTTTCCCCTGCCTTCTCCCATTCCCTTCCTTTTCCCACAGGTGAAACATAGAAATTGTTGGCAGATAAGGACCGCTAGGCCCATCTAGTCTGCCCATAAGCCCAGTACTTGTAGGTGCTATAGCTTACTCATAGTCCACATCGGCTCTGTGAATTAGGCAGGGACACCTCTTTGCCCCACTACAGGGGTCGCTGCAGGAGCTGGACAATGGCACCTCTCTTCCACCAGACAGTAAGTAATGTCCTCAACCCCCCTGACCAGGTTACCAGACCGCAGCAATCCCAGGCTTACTCTGAAAACTGGGATGTCCTTGTAGTAGCACAGTTCACCACCATCTTGATAGCCCTAGAGGTGTTATGAACATAAAAAACTGCCAGCAGATACAGGCCACATGATCTATCAAGTCAGCTTGAATGTGCAGCTAGCAGTCCCCTATCCTGCAGCTTCCCCTTCCCCCCTTCACAGTAACCCTCCCTCTCACCCTGTCCCATCCCCTTTTAAAACTCCCCACTGTCTTACAGGATACCACCTCCTCTGGCAGTGCATTCCACTCAGATACCACCCTTTTCGATGAAAAAGTATCTCCTCAGTTCAGTCTTGAATCTTCCTTCCTCCCTCCCTCCAGTCGCAGACTGTGCCCCCTTGTGTCCCTCCCACCCCCTCCTCTTAAAAATCCCCTCTGTACCAGTCTTGATCATCCCCTTCATGTGGTCTCAATCATATGTCCCCTATCCCTCCTCTCCTGCAGGGAGTACATGTCAAGCTCCTTCAGCCTCTTCTTGTAGGGTTTGTCCTCCAATCCCAGAATCATCTTTGTTGCTCTATGCTGGACGCCTTCCAGTAATCCCGACATCTTTCTTTAAATATGGACGCCAGTACTGCATGCAGTACTCCAGGTGTGGCCTTACCAACGACCTGTATAGAGGCAGGATCACCTTACCTGTTGCCTTTTCCCAGCTTTCTTTAGGGGTGGTGACTGGACAACAGAATTACTGAGCACATCTAAGCATATCAGCAGTAGTAAGCACAGACCTCTCAACCATGCCTAGCTGAAAATATTAATGTATTTATTATTTATTAAAGCTTTATTTAAAAAGCGGTGCACAGTTCAGACATGTTACCTCCTTCCAATGTGGCCCTGTTAAGATGACAACCAGTTTTGGTTACTGATCTATGTCATTGAGGCGCAGGACAGGAAGCATAGGGAAAACCAGGAGCAGTTGTAGAATTCACCAAAAATATTTATGTACAGTAGCAGTAACATTAAAAAAAATTTTGTTCAGTATAACTATGTACAAAGGAGAAATGAAATAGTTTTTTCTTTCAGTCTTTTTGTCCCTTCTAATCTTTCTTGCCTTTTTCTTCTAATCTTTCTTGCAGTTGCAACTTAGCTCTTTTATAATTCATTTCAATCCCCACTCTTAATTCAAGCATCCTGTTTCTTATAAATATCAGGCAGGAGCTGCTAAAACGAGTGTGCTTGCTGAGGGGCCTTTTCTGCAGCTTTTTCCAAAGGCCCAAAGATTTGCAACAAGGTAACCTCTAGTTTACAGTAGCTTTTTGCAGTCATCTCAAATTATAAATATATACATTTCAACAGTAACACTATGTATTTTCTAAACACAAGGGATCCCAATATCAGTTACATTTCCATACAATGATTTGCACATATTTTTATATCAGCAGCTCTAGATATGCAAGGGAGAAAATCAGACAGCAAGAGAAAAGAACTGCAAGCCTGTCTGGTTGATCAAGTCCGAAGTCTCACAGGAAAATTTGGTTGCACAACCAGTCAGAGAAGAGACAGAAAAGGAAAGATCCTTGCATTTAAACACTGTCTCCATAACAAACGGGACAGGGTCCTATTCTACCCTGTCACATACACCCCCTCCTTAAGAGGGAACCTGTTTTATTAAACAGGTTTCCAAAACTTTTTATTAATTCTCTGCTAACAGTTTCTGCTTTCAGACATTATGCACATGTACATCATCTCTTTTTTTTTTTTTTTTATAACAGTACAATTCAAACCAATACATTCGTTTTTCAACCTCCAGAATCCTCAATTCCTGAGCCATAGCTTGACAAAAACTCAGCATTGCTATTCTCTTTACCGGATTTATGTATCACTGTGAATTTAAATGGCTGTAGTGCCGGGTACCACCTTGTGATTCTGGAATTTTTATCTTTCATCTGGTTAAGCCAACAGAGAGGATTGTGATCAGTTTCAAGAACAAAATCAGTTCCTAGCAATTAAAACTTAAGGGACTCTATGGCCCACTTTGCTGCTAGACATTCCTTTTCGATAGTGGAGTACCTTTTATCTCTGTCATGCAACTTCCTACTTATGTACAGAATAGGATGTTTTGTCCCATCTACATTTTGACTTAGGACTGCACCTAGGCCTACCTCGGATGCATCTGTTTGTAGCAGAAATGGTTTCTCAAAGTCTCAGCTTCTTAAAACAGGGTCTGAACATTATGCAGCCATTATTGCTTGAAAAGCTTCATCACACGTTGTGGTCCATTTCACATTATTTGGGTACCGTTTTAGTTGTGAGTTCAGTGAGGGGAGTAGCTAACTCAGCAAAGTTGGGAACAAATCTCTGATAATAACCAGCCGGCCCTAAAAATGACCTGACATGTTTCTTTGTTTTAGGTACAGGACTGTTAGCTACAGCTTCTATTTTAGAAACTTCTGGCTTGACTTCTCCATTTCCCAACACATAGCCCAAATATCTGGTTTCCTGCATGCCCAATGCACATTTAGTAGGCTTAATAGTCAGACCTGCATTTTTGATAGCTTGGATAACTGCTCGTAGGTGTTCCAGGTGGCCTTTCAAGTCTGGACTGTACACCATGACATCATCTAGGTATGCAGCACAATAACCAGTGTGAGGTGATAAAATGACATCCATGTACCATTGGAATGTAGCTGGTGCACCATGTAAACCAAATGGCATGGTGGTGAACTGATAGAATCCTATAGGGGTGGCAAATGCAGTTTTATCTCTGGATTAATTCACTAAAGGTATTTACCAGTAACCTTTGGTGAGATCGAGGGTACTGATATACTTTGCACTCCCTAGTGTGTCCACCAAATCATCTATTCTGGGCACAGGATAACTTGTCAAATTCTGACACTTGATAAAGTTTCCTAAAATCAAGGCAGATTTTAACACTCGCTTCTTTTTTGTTTACAGTTACCATGGGAGATGACCAAGCGCTCCTCGACTCCTCTATGATACCTAGTTCTTTCATTTTTTGTATTTCCTTAACCACATCAGCCCTTAACCACATCAGCTCTTAACTGCTCTGGCAACCTGTGTGTCTTTTGCCTAATAGGACAAGCATTCCTTCTCACTATTACATGCTCAACCCCTTTTGCTTGGTCTGGTACCATGGTAAAAATACTGTTAAATATCTTTAGCACATTACGACTGTCTGCAGTTTGTTCTGAGGTTAAGGAAACATTCACATTTACAGCATCAGCATTTATAGATTGTTCCAGTCTATCATAAGCTGCATCGATATCTTCCTTATCAGTTTCTGGTAAAACCAGCAGAGCAGCTTTTGGCATTTTTTTCAACCCATTTCTTGAGGTGGGTAGCATGGTATATTTTAGTAGAATTTTTTCTGTCAGGGGTTTCAATCTCATAGTTAACAGTGCTAGTACATCTAAGAACTTTATAAGGCCCTTGCCACTTCATTAACAGCTTATTTTGAGTTGTAGGTAACAGTAGCAAAACCTTCTCACCTGGCTCAAAAACTTTCTTTACCCCATGGTTTCTTTACCCCAAAGATTTCTTTGACTGGGTGACCAAAGTAGTAGATCAGGGAGGGGCTGTGGACATGGCCTACCTAGACTTTAGCAAGGCATTTGACACAGTCCCACACAAAAGATTAACATACAACTTAGCCAGCCTGGGAGTGGGTCCCAAGATGACAGCCTGGGTAAAGAATTGGCTGGAGAATAGGACACAGAGAGTAATAGTAAATGGAGTCCACTCTGAAGAAAGGGGGTTACTAGTGGGGTACCACAGGGTTCAGTATTAGGAACGGTCCTCTTTAATGTCTTTATAAGCGACATTGCAGAGGGACTGGAAGGAAAGTATGTCTCTTTGCAGATGACACAAAGATCTGCAACAGAGTTGATGCACAAGGTGGGTGGAAAGGATGAGAGGGACTTGGCAAGGTTAGAGGAATGGTCAAATATATGGCAGCTTAGATTAAATGCTAAGAAGTGCAAGGTAATGCACCTGGGAAACAAAAACCCAGGGGAAGAGTACACAATGGGGGGTGAGATACTAACAACAACAAAAATGGAAAGGGACCTGGGGTAGTCATATCAGATGACCTAAAGGTGGGCAAGCAATGTGAGAGGGCAGCAAGGAGGGCTGGGGGGATACTGGGATGCATAGGGAAAGGCATCACCAGTAGAAAACAGGAAGTTATTATGCCTCTGTACAGACAGCTGGTCAGATCCCATCTGGAGTACTGCGTGCAGCTCTGGAGACCCAATCTCCGCAAAGACATAGACAGGATGGAAGCTGTCCAGAGGAGGGCAACTAAAATGGTGCAGGGTCTGCACCGGAAGACATATGAAGAGAGACTTAAAGAGCTTAATATGTATAGCCTCGAGGAAAGGAGGGAGAGGGGGGACATGATAGAAACTTTCAAGTACCTCAAGGGAATCAACAAAGTCCAAGAGGGTAGCATCTTTCAAAAAAAGAGGTGTGCAAGAACAAGGGGGCACAATTTGAAGATGGGGGCGGCTCAGAGGTAACTTAAGGAAGTATTTTTTCACAGAGAGGGTTGTGGATGCATGGAACGGCCTTCCAGAGGAGGTTGTGGAGTCAAAAACAGTGGTGGAATTCAAGCATGCATGGGACAGTCATAAGGCAATTCTAGGGCGTGGGGGTAGGAAGAAGTAGGCTGCTGGTTAACTAGGATCTGTAGCTTATCCATTTGGTAGGGAAGTGGGCAGACTGGGTGGGCCAAGCGGTCCTTATCTGCCGTCAAATTCTATGTTTCTATGGTCATAATATACCATACATTCTGCTAGTTTGGGGCTTCTTCCTGATTACTATGGGCAATTTCAACATATTTTACCAGCTTCTTTCTGAGGGCACGCATATAAGATGTTATAGATTGTTTCTGAGTGGGGTTATCTTCCCACATTTCTTTTATTACACCCAGTGGCCCTCTTGGCTGCCTAGCATACAGCATTTCAAATGGTGAAAACCCTGTTGATGCCTGTGGCACTTCTCTGTAGGCAAAAAGTAGGTAAGGCAAGTATTGGTCCCAGTCTTTCCCTTCCCCTTTTACAAACCTTTCTAACATGTGTTTTAGGATTTGGTTAAAACACTCAACAAGACCGTCTGTCTGAGGGTGATAGGGGGAGGTTCTTATGGCAGTGATACCTAGCAATCTGTACAGCTCCTTAAGCAATGCAGCACCAAAATTACTACCCTGATCAGTAATCATTTTCTTTAGGTATGCCCACTCAGCTGAAAAATTTTCAAGCTCTGATGCAACTTTTGGGACTGTAACAGTACGCATTGGAACTGCTTCTGGTTATTGAGTAGCATAGTTGCATACTACCAGGATAAATCTATTACCCCTTTTACTTTTGTCTAAAGGACCAACCACACCCATTGCAATTCTCTCAAAAGGCACATCTATCAAGGGTAGGGGCACCTTGTCTTTTCTAGTGACTGGGGCTACTTTCTGACACTCAGCACAGGAATTACAATAGGTAGCAACATCTTCATGAATTCCAGGCCAGTAAAATCTATACACCAATCTGGCAAGGGTGCAATCCCTCCCTGAGTGTCCAGTTGTAGGACTATCAAGTGCTACATTTAACAACTCTGTTGTATACTTCTGTGGTATAACCAGTTGTTCAAACAACATGAAGTCTTGCTGTATTCTGACAATTGCAATGATTCCCAACCTTTGAACTGCTCCGGAGAACTAAGGGTTAACTTTCCATGCAGGGCATGGAATGCTGAGCTCGAGCTCGGTTGAAATCTCTGTCTGGAGTGTTTTGAACCTAAACCATCAGATTCTTTACTTCGCCTCACTGAACGGTCGCTCCGGAGATTTCTCCTTCAGCTCGGTTCGAAGTCGGTTAAAGTTTTCAGTTTTTCGTCGGTTTAAACCGAAAAAAAGAATCTGCATAGTCGGTTCAGTCTCTGTCTGTGGTGCCATGAGTACTAGATAGGAATTGTTATACTTTTCTGTGTAGAACTTGTAAAAATGCGGTCGGTTCGGCTGAACCGACCATTTGATTGTGATTTTTGCTATATGTATTGTGTGGTTACCGGTTCTTATTGGTTCTAAAAAAAAACGTGTTTTAACCGTTTTTTTCCAATACCCATGACACGGTTAGGAACTGATAAGGGAGTCTTGCCTGGCGGTTGCCAAAAAAAGGGTAAGTTTGGTTAGGTTGGCCATGTCTGAGAAACCCAAGAAATAAAAACGGGCCCAGTGGGTTTCAGCACTGCAGTGAGTGTGGGGAGGTCTTTGCCAAGGCCGATCCCCACACCACCTGTGTTTATTGTCTGGGGTTTGACCACCTCGATTCAGACTGCCAAATACGCAAACATTTTCCCAAATCTACCCTCGAGAAGAAATTAGGTAGACTGATGGAAAAGGAGGCCGAGAAGTCCGCTGACCCGGATGGCCAGCTCGGTTCGGTTTCGACCGAACCAGAAGGAATGCCCTCTGACCAGGGTGATGCTTCTTCAGGCAAAAGGAGAGCTGATTCTGAGGGATCAGTTCCGACAAAAAGAAAGCACAAAGATAAATCAACTGGTTCGGATCCAGAGGTTCATGTTCCGACCGCTGAAGAGATAGCTAGGGCGATTCAAATTGTGGAATCGCTCCGTCGGGTTCCTACCGATCTGGCTCCTTCTGGCAGGGGTTCGGTTCGGTTGGTTCTCCCGGTTCAAGAGTATACCCTTGAAGAATTTTATGAACCGGAGTTTGAAGAGGAAAGATAATTTGAGGATTATGATGTAAGTGAAGGTCTGGATGTGCCTGTGGAACCGGGCATCTCCCCAGACAGACCTTCAGGTGTTTCCCCTCCTAGGCTTTCTGAGTCCTCTTCCCATGTTATGTTTTACAGGAAAGTGGCTGAAACCCTCCAGCTTCCTATGGAGGAGGCTATGGAAGATCATGAAGAGCCTGATTATGTAGAGATGATGGATATCCCAGAGTCCAGGAGACTGTCTATTCCCCTCTATAAATCTTTTGGGAAACAGACACAAAAAATCTTAGTCTCCTAACACTATACCTCCTGTGGCTAAAAGGATGGACAAGCGGTATACACTCTCAGGCTCAGACACGGAGTTCTTATATCAGCAATGCAGCCATGTTGGGGTAGTGCAGGCTGCTGCCTGTGACAAGGCAAATATTCCCTTGGCTTCACACCCCCCCTGTCAAGGACTCCAGGAAGATTGATGCCATGGCAAAGAAGCAGTACATGGCATCTTCTTTGGGACTCAGGCAGGCGAATTACATGGCCTATACAGCCAGGTACCAGAAGTCCAGGTGGGACACTGTACTGGCACTGGCTAAACAGGCCTCCCCCTAGCTAGCCAAGGAGCTGGACGCGGTAGCTGCAGATGGGATTGAGGCATCTAAAGTGCAGTTTCATGCTGCTGTGGACTCTAATGATGTCTCATCAAGAGTCATGGCTACATCTGTGGCTGTTCGGAGGATGGCTTGGCTCAGATGTACTAGCCTCTCACTGGGACACCCAGGCCAAGGCTATGGATTTTCCTGTAGTGGGTAATTCTCTGGGGAGCAGACAGAGAATTACATGAAGAAAATGGACGAGTACAGGACCACTTACAGGAGTGCTCAGGCCAAGGAAAGGCAGACAACTCCTCAAAGGCAGTCTAGGGGCAGGGCAGGTCTTTTCAAAGGCCTTTTACTAGCACAGGCCTCTTCTTCTTCATTTCGCAGAGGGGTTCTTCAGAGGGAGAGGCAGAAGGGGGATGAGCAGGCCTCATCCACCCCTCAGCCTAAAGCCCCTGCCAAGCAGACACCCTGATGCGCCTGCCCGGGTCGACTCTCCTATTCCAGTAGGGGGCAGGCTGGCTTACTTTGTCCAAGACTGGATGTCTGTTACATCAGACAAGTGGGTCCTGGAAGTAGTAAGCCAGGGACTGGTTCTCAGCTTCAAAAAATTTCCAAAGATGAGAGCCAGATCTTTTCCATCTGCAAATCTTTCGGAAACCCTTGCCCTAGAGGCAGAGGTTTCTTCTCTCCTAGCTTTAAGAGCTAGAGAGAGAGTACCTACCCTACACTGGGGCAAAGGACTGTACTCCAGGTACTTCCTGACCCCCGAAAAGACAGGGGAGTGGCGACCCATCCTAGACCTCAGATATCTGAACAAACATCTTTTAAAACCAAAGTTCATGATGATAACTCTGGGAATAATCCTTCCCTCTCTAAGGCCAGGGGACTGGCTAGCCTCCCTGGACCTCAAAGATGCCTATTTTCACATTCCCATCAGGTGCTCCCACAGAAAGTACCTCAGGTTCGAGTTGCCCTCAGGCCACTGTCAGTTCAGAGCAGTGCCCTTTGGCCTAACCTCAGCTCCAAGGGTTTTCACAAAGTGCCTGGTAGTAGTAGTTGCCTTCTAAGAAGGCAAAAGATTTCTTATCTGACGACACATTAGTGGGTCGGGTTCTCCAGACCAAGTCAAGTCTCACCTGCAAGTGACCCAGCAAGTGCTCACTTCCCTAGGATTTCTTCTCAACCTTCCCAAGTCAGTTCTCGAACCAGTCCAGCTCCTTACCTTTATAGGGGCAGAACTGGACACACTCAGAGCAGGAGCCTTTCTTCCTCTAGAAAGGGCAAGGACTCTTATGGAACTAGCTTCTTCCTTCAGTCTTCAGGTATCTCGACCAGCAAGGCATTCCTCCAGCTCTTGGGCCACATGGCAGCTTCAACAGCAGTGGTCCTAGGGGCAAGATTCCAGATGAGGGATATTCAGTTCCACCTGAGAGCTTACTGGTCTCAGAGAAAGGACTCCCTTACCAAACTGATTCCAGTGACTCCGACCTTGATCCAGGCCTCCAGTGGTGGCAGGATCAGGACAATTTAAGGCAAGGTGTTCCTTTTGTTGCTCAGCCTTGTTCAGTGGTCCTTACCACAGATGCTTCTCTTCTGGGCTGGGGAGCCCACCTGGGGTCCCTCACTGCCCAGGGCCTGTGGTCCCCCCAAGAATCCCTTCTACACATCAGTCTTCTAGAGCTGAGGGCAGTTTTTCTAGCTCTAAAAGCATTCTCACAGTCAGTTCAGAACAAGGAGGTTCAAGTCAGAACAGACAACACTACCACCGTGGTACATCAGCAAGCAGGGAGGCTCTTGGTCCACGGCCTTGTGCACAGAAGTCATGAAGTTGTGGTCTCTGGCTTATTCCCTGCAAGCCTCTCTTGTAGCAGTTCACCTTCCAGGCAAGGACAATGTGCTAGCAGATGCACTGAGCAGGATTCTCAGGGCCATCACGAATGGTCCCTGGACCCTCAGGCATTGAAAGTGATTTTTTCAAGGTGGGGCATTCCAGAGATAGATCTCTTTGCAGCTCCAGACAATCACCAACTCCCTCTCTTTTGTTGCAGACCTCCAGTCTTGGGCTCAGTCCCTCTGGATGCCCTGATTCTGAATTGGGAAGGGAAGTTTCTGTATGCCTTTCCCCCCTTCCCACTCTTGTTCAAAGTTTTAGTCAAAATAAGGTCTCAACTTTGCAAGGTGATTCTGGTTGCTCCAGATTGGGCCAGACAGCCCTGGTACCCTCTGTTGCTGTCCCTGGCAGTCCATCTCCCCCTGTCTCTTCCCAGGAATTGCAACCTGTTAACATCCTCTCAGGGGAGGATTTGGTACCCCAATCTTCAATCCATCAATCTCAAGGCATGGCTCTTGAAGAGTAAGAGTTTGCGGATCTGCATCTTTCCCAAGGGGTTCTGGACATCCTCAAGGCTTCTCGAAAGCCCTCCACCAGAAAGACTTACAACTCCAAATGGAAAAGATTCAGCATTTGATGTTCTAAGAAGAATATTTCTCCAGACACTGCTGAATTGCCTATGGTTCTGTATTATATGGTCCATCTTAATGGCCTAGGCCTCAGACCAGCTACTCTCAAGGTACATTTGTCAGCTGTTTCTGCATTTTTGTCTGTGGGGAAGCCTTCCTGACTATCTTCCCATCCTGTGTTCTGTAAATTTTTTAAAGGATTGTTTCACACCAATCCCCCCTTTAGAGACCCTGCTCCTGCCTGGGATTTGAATGTTTGCATTGCTCAGCTTATGCAACCCCCCTTTGAGCCTATGTCTTCAGCAGAGCTTAAGTACTTGACTTGGAAAACTGTGTTCTTGGTAGCCCTTACCTCTGCCAGGCGATCAGTGAATTGCAAGCCCTGTCAGTGGAACCTGATTGTATCTCCTTTCATAGGGATAAAGTAGTCCTTAGAACAAATAGAAGGTTCTTGCCCAAAGTGGTTTCAGACTTCCATTTAAACCAGTCTATGTCTCTCCCTGTTTGCTTCACTGAGCATTCTTCCTCAGGAGAGAGGAGGCTACACAGTTTAGATGTCAAAAGAGCCCTTAGTTACCGCGTAGGGCGTACCAAGGGTCACAGGTTTGACTCCCTCCAGTTCCTCACTTAAGTAGAGAAGTGGGAAAGGGCCAACCTGCCACCAAAAGATCTATTGTCAGGTGGATTGTGTCTTGTATACAATTCTGCTATGAAAAACTGGGAAAAACTCCACCCTCAGGCCTGAGGGCTCATTCCACAAAAGGTACAGCTGCTTCCTGGCTGGCCAGGATATTCCCTCCTAGAAATTTGTCAACAGCCACCTGGAAAACAGTCCATACCTTTAACAAGCATTACCTCTGGATATCCAGGCTAGGAGTGATGCTCGGTTTGGCACAGTAGTACTTAGAGCCTATTCCAAAGTAGGTTCTGTCCTCCTCCTTGGAGGTACTGCTTGGTAGTCTGGCAGTTGTTAGAATACAGCAAGACTTCACGTTGTTTGAAGAAAAAATTACTCACCTTAGTAATTATATTTCTTCTAATGGAGTCTTGCTGTATTCTGACCTCCCTCCCTGCCTCCCCTCTCAGAACCTGTTTTTGGGAAGTGGGTGGGCAGGTGCAGTGTTGCACCCCAAGGGTGTATTTGCTGGCACCCTCCTCCCTTTTGTTTGCGTGCTTATTTATTATTGTTATTTTTTTAAGTACATTGGGTTTAGTTTTTGGGTTTCCTGACTTGAGTCTTCCTTGGGAATCCGAAACTTTTCAGCCAGTTGGCTAGTAGAATTTTTACCATTTCCACATAGAATTTTTAGTTTAGTTGGGCTCGTAGGAATCTTACGGTTTAGGTTCACAACACTCCAGACAGAGACTTCAACCGAGCTCGAGCTCAGCGTTCCATGCCCTGCATGGAAAGTTAACCCTTAGTTCTCCAGGGCAGTTCAAAGGTTGGGAATCACTGCAATTGTCAGAATACAGCAAGACTCCATTAGAAGAAATATAATTACTAAGGTGAGTAATTTTTTCTTCTGTCTGTTCCTGTGTCTGAGGTTTAACCCAAACTCTGTACAGTAACCCATTACATTTTTTAAACATTGGCCCACCCTGCTTTGGTTTCATCCCCAGCTGCTTAAAATAACTCTGGAGAGAAACATTGTTAGCTTGTTCTGAAAGAAAATAACAATCAGTTATCAATTTAGTTTCAGCATTTTCATATATTGACCTTTTATGTCCATCAGTCATTTGTTGCCACAGTTTCTTCAGGCTTCGTCTTTCTTTCCTGGATTTCTGGATCTTGGAGCTGTGCTCAGATAAGTCCGAATTAGAATCATTGAAAGGAAAAGTGTCCCCACCGTCTAAAATTTTCTTTGCCTGAGCTCTTGTCACCACAGCTGCTGAAACATCAGGATTTACTCCCTCTTTGATCAACTCAGTAAATCCTGGAAAGTCATTTCCAATAATCACAGGTACAGGTAACTGAAATACTACCCCCACTTTCATTTTTTTTTTTTAAACTCTCTATTTCTCCTCCTTCCCCCACCCCGGAGCTGCGCTTCTTCGGTAGACTCCTGAGTCCCCCCCACCCATGACTGGCCTACCTGAATCCTCCAGAGGTTCCCCATGGAGTGTGGATTATACCTCTCCAGGCAGCGACGGGGGGCCCAGCGCCTGACATCTTTGAGTTTGCCGTCCCGTGTGGTTAGGCACATCACACTAGGGTCTGGCACTGGAGCCCGCTCACCCATGCTCCGTGGTGCTTTTTCCGGCTTTCTTGATGTGTGGTGTGTGCCCTGACGTCAAGGTGTTACACGCCAACGTCCAGCACACAGCTTCCCATTGGTCTGTCCTACCAGCTTGCTGTACCTCGGGCCTCTACCTGGGCTCAGACAAGCTGCGGATCTTGTCCCTCCCCCCCCCCCGAGAAGGCGAGCAGTCCCTGGGATGCTCAAGCCTTCTGTCCCAGCCGGCCCTCCAGTGACCCAAGTCCACTCCCGAACCCAGGTTGCTGGCGTTGTGAGTGGAAATCCAACCGACAGGCCGGCAACCCCCACTTTCATTTGGTGCGACACACTCTTAATGGTCAGAGGCACTTGAGTGGTGGGATAGTATCGAGTGTCCCCGTGGATGCAGATGACACCAGTACCTGGTCCCTTTTGCACAGTGTTTTCCCAGCACTTTAACATGCACTAGGGTCTGTCTGCTTCCCGAATCAGTGAGTCCCTTCACAGTTTCATCCCCCACCTTCACATCTGTTAAGTACTTGCCCCAATTTGCCAAGGACAGATCTGCGTCATTGCCACTCTACTTACTATGGCAGTTTCTTGCAAAATGGCCTGGCTTATTACAGTTATAGCAGATAACGGCTTTGGGAATAGATTTGTTACCCCCTCCAGATTTCTCATCAGGCTTGGAATTTAAATGGGAAAAAGAGTGTCTTACCAGTGCTTGGCTGCTATCTTGCTGCTGTGGCATCTGTCTGGCCATTTGGTAGTCCTCAGCCAAAGAAACAGCCTTTTCCCCACTCTCTGGTCAGTGTTCCTTTACCCACAGCTGCACATCTGTAGGCAAGATGTTGATGAATTGCTCCATGGCAAATGTGTTGATGATCTGTGTTTTGCTTTCGGGTTGGATCCATTTTATCAGTAGTTCTCCGAGTCGGGTGAAGGCTTCTCAAGGATTGTCGACTGAGTTGTACCTCAGAGATCGAAATCTCTGTCTGTATGTCTCTCCGGAGATGTCATATCTTTTTAGGATTTCGCTTTTCACCAGGTAGTAGTTTTCTGACTTTGCAATGTCCATACTTCTGTAGGCAAGTTGGGCTGTCCCTGTCAGGTAGGGTACCAGTCTGATTGTCCACTGTTGTTTTAGCCATTGGCAGGCTGTGGCAAGTCTTTCAAAAGTTGTCAGATATGCCTCAATATCATCTGAGGGGCACAACTTTGTAAGTTTAATGGGTTTTAAGTTGCTTGCATTTTGTTGCTCGTCTGGATCTGTGCAGGATCCTCTGCCTTTGATAGCTTGCAAGGCATCCAGCCATCGCTACATCTCTTCTCTCATCTGCTGCTTCTGTCGCTGCATCGCTTCTTTTCTCTCCGTTTCCAAACGTTGAAGCTCCTTTTCTCTCTGCTTCTCCATCTCTTTTTGTTGTATAGCCCACCATTTGAAAAAGACCATCAGGCTTTTAGGTTCTGGTCACTGTCTGTTCTTTTTCCATAACTTGTGCTGGCTGTACAATCTCAGATTGGACTTTTGTCTCTGCTAGTTTGTCTGCTATTCTCCTGGTAACCACTTCTGGACTTGCTGTTGTAGAATCCATACCTTCCTCTGTGCTTCCCTGGTACTAGGTCCAGTACCCATGCACAAATCTCCTGTCTTAGGGTATGCATGGCTTAAATCCCACTGAGGCTGACACCATCTGTCGTCAAGGCACAGGTCAGGAAGCATGGGGAAAACCAGGAGGAGTTGTAGAATTCACCAAAAGTATTTATTTACAGTAGCAGTAACATCAAAAAAAAAACTTGTTCAGTATAACTATATGCAAAGGCAAAATTAAATAATTTTTTCTTTGAATCTGTGTCCCTTTTTCTTCTAATCTTTCTTGCAGTTGCAGCTTAGCTCTTTTATAAATCATTTCAACCCCCACTCTTAATTCAAGCATCCTGTTTCTTGTAAATATCAGGCAGGAGCTTCTAGAATACAGTGTGCTTTCTGAGGAGCCCGTTTTGCAGTTTTGCAAAAGGTTCAAAGATGTGCACCAAGGTAACCTCTAGTTTACAATAGCTTTTTGCAGTCATCTCATATTATAACTATATACATTTCAACAGTAACACTATATATTTTCTAAACACAAGGGATCCCAATATCAATTACATTTCCATACAATGATTTGCACATATTTTTATATCAGCAGATCTAGATATGCAAGGGAGAAAAACAGACAGCAAGAGAAAAGAACTGCAAGCTTGTCGGGTTGATCAAGTCCGAAGTCTCACAGGAAAATTTGGTTGTGCAAACAGTCAGAGAAGAGACAGAAAATGAAAGATCCTTGCATTTAAACACTCTCTCCATAACAAATGGGACAGGGTCCTATTCTACCCTGTCACAATCTAGTTACACGTTAGGTAATACTGTATTCATACAAAAACAAAAATACAAGTGAAGGGAAAGCATAAATGTCAAGTAAAACACTGTGTGAAGGGCACAGTAAATTAAAACTAGTGCTTTGTAATCCCTTTTAACTCTAGAAACATTCAGGAAGTGACTTTCCTCAGTATTATTGCTGAGTGTTAGTTTGAGATGAATCTGTGTGCATCCTTTAGCTTGTTTTAAAATGACAGCCTTCATTCATCTCAGTAGCGTACCTTGTCAGTTTCCTTTTTTTATGTTTGTGTACGCAGGCATGCGCAGCCAACATTTTGTTACAAAGAACTGCATTTCAGAAGTGTGTCAATGTAGGGTCCAGTGCAGCTCAAGCTGCGGTGGACTCGACAGTGACAAGCCAATGATCATCCAGGCTGATTATGACCCTGGGCATTGCTTGCAGGGCAGAAACTTCATGTAGTTGAAAGGACTGAAGCGCTCCTACGAGAGAGCGCCTCGACTCTTTCATCTGCATGAAGTCACCCAGCAAGCAGCTGAACAACCTCATACGAACATACGAAAACTGCCAGCAGATATAGGCCATATGGTCTATCAAGTCTGCTCAAGTGTGCAATTGCGCAGCTAGCTCATGATCAATTCCAAACTCCCATCTCCCCTCACTGTAGATGGAGATGCGCAAAACAACTCTTTCACTGCCAGGTATCTTGCCAACCTCCCGATTCCCCCCCCCCCATGCAAAGTCTGCAGAAATGCAACTCCCTTCCTCTGCCACATTTGCCACCCACTTCCCGATTGTCCTCTGGTGCCCCATCCATGAAAAGAAGCTCACTCCCACTGCCAAGTATCCTGCCCACCTCTTGATTGTCCCCTGCTGTCCTGTCTGTGAAAAGCTATTCTCTCCACTCCCAAGTATCTCACCCTCCTTCCCGTCACTTCCCATGCCCCTTTCAGACAACATTGGGCCATGCTATGCAATGCCAGATTGATGAGGAACAAGACCACAATTATGGTAGACTTGATTTCATCTGTTGATCTGGCTTGGACTACAGAGACCTGGCTGGGAGATGATGCCGGTGCAGTTTTGGAGGTGGCTGTCCCCACTGGGTACTCTGTGGTGCACTGCCCAAGGAGGGAATGCAGTGGTGGGGGTGCGGCCATCTTCTTTAAATCCAGCCTGAATTTTGTCATGCACCCAGTGGGTTCCACCTCATCCTTTGAATGTGTGGCAGTGTGTGGGGTCCGTGCGGGGTTGCAGGATTCTCCTTGTTTACCACCTTCTGGGGCGGGGGAGATTGCCTGCAGGAGGTCATGGATTTGTCATCGACAGGGTGTTGAGTCCCCAGATGATTAATTCTGGGGGACTTCAATGCTTAGGTTGACAATGAATCCTCACATCTTGGATGTAACATCCTCTAGTTGATGACATCACTGGGCCTGACGCACGTAGTTGCTTCTGCAACCCATCACCACGGTCACACCATGGACATGGTGTTCTCACTGGGGCTTCAGGTCATGAACCTCAAGACTAATCAGGTCGCTTGATCCGATCATTGCATGGTAGAGTTCTGGTTTGGGGCCCCCCTGATAGTCCTTTCCCTGTCGAGAGGGTCAGCTATCGCCCTTTGAGGGGATTGTCCTAAGAGGGACTTTTGGCATTAGTAGATCTACCTGGAGTGAATACTGCATATGCGATTGGCACAGGTGAGGCAGTGGCTGCCTATAATAAGGCCGTCTCCGAAGTGCTCAATAGTATTGCACCAGTCCATACATGACCCAGATCTTCTCGCTTGAGACCCCCATGGTTTGATGGGGCTCTCTCTCAAGGAGATCAAGATCAAGGATCAGAAATTGGAGCATTACTAGTGGAGGACCCGTTCCGAGGAGGAAAAACTGTCCTTACGAGCTCAGTATCGTGAGTAGCAAGGGGCAACTGACCATAATAATAATAATAATGTTATTTATATAGCGCCTTTCAGTGTGTCAAGGCGCTGAACAATTTAAAATCATAAATTCAGATTCCAAATACAAAACTTCAAAACATGTATAAAAATACACCATAATAGCATAATAAATTATAATAAAATTCCAATCATACTAAAAATTTACTTGGTTATCCAAGAAGGCCATTTTCCGTAAATGTGATTTCAAATCTTTCTTGAATATCTCCACGGAGGTGCACTTCCGTAACCGGCATGGTAGAGAATTCCAAAGAGTGGGTGCAGCGTGAGAAAATGCTCTGCTGCCTGAAGATTTTAAACTCACTCTTGGAATCTCCAACAACCCCATGTCGGCCGAGCGGTAATAAGGTACCAGAAGGTCTTTCAGATAGGACGGGCCCTGAACGTGAAGGGTTTTGAAAGTCAATAAGATGACTTTAAAGGTGATCCGCCACCGTATAGGAAGCCAGTGCAGTTCGCGCAGCACCGGGGTAATATGACAGGACCTACTTGTCCCAGTCAAAACCCAGGCTGCAGCATTCTGCACCAGCTGTAGGCGATGGATTTCTCACCCCAGAAAGCCCAAAGTAGGGTGCTGCAGTAGTTCAGGCACGAGGACACAAATATGGGACCAACGCTGAAGAAGAGTCAGGTGGAACAAGGTGCCTAACCCTGGCAATATTCCTAAGATGGTAAAAGGAAGTCCTGACGACGGCCGACACCTGAGATTGAAGAGTCAGCCTTTCGTCTAGGATAACCCCAATGCTACGCACCCGTTCAGAGGTCAGAAGTGACACGCCACCAAGAAAAATTTCAGAAGGCGCGCCAATATGCGACCTCTCAATCTGACCACCCGGGTCCACCACCAGAACCTCTGTCTTCTCCGAGTTCGACTTTAGCCAACTAGAATCCATCCAGTCTTGGATTTCCCCCAGACAGTTGTTAAACAACAAGAGAGCTCCATCCTGGTCGGGTGCAAAAGACAGGTATAGCTGGGTATCATCTGCATAGCAGTGAAACCTCAGCCCATACCGTCTTATAATGTTTCCGAGGGGCAGCATATACACTGCAAATAACATGGGTGACAGCACAGAACCCTGAGGCACTCCACACAACAAAGAGATTGGGCCAGAGGAAAAAATCCCCGACACAACTCTTTGTGATCTCCCAGTGAGGAATGAAGTGAACCATTGGCGAACGGTTCCCAACATTCCACAGATTTGCCTCAGGCGCGTTAACACCACCATGTGATCCACAGTATCAAAAGCTGACGAGAGATCAAGGAGAACCAGGATGGAACGCCTCTTCTGATCCCTCGCCCTCAGAAGATCATTAAGCACCCGAACCAGCGCAGTCTCGGTGCTATGTCTTTTACCGAAACCAGATTGGAAGGATTCGTAGATACTATGGATGGTTAAATGGTCATGCAATTGGGCAGCCACAACCTTCTCAGTAACCTTCCCAATAAAGGGAAGGTTAGAGATAGGTCTGTAGTTTGAGAAACAGTCTGGGTCCAAGGAAGCTTTCTTCAAGAGAGGTGTCACCACCGCCTCTTTCAGGGAGCTAGGAAATTCACCTGACTCCAAGGAGCACCAGACTATTTGCACCAGGACTGGACCAATGATATCAGAACAACCCAAAATTAGGGAAGTTGGTCCAGGGTCCAAACCACAGCTTGTGGGGCGCACACTATGGATGATCCTCATAATAGCCACAAACTCAGGTCGACAAAGGAACTCCAAGAGAATTGAGGCACTGTGATCTCGCATGGTTCTACAACATCACTCTTAGAGGTTGCCGGACACAAGTCCGCCCTGATGTCAGCCACTTTAGTTGCAAAGTACCGAGCGAGCTCGTTGTATTCTACTTGCGAAAAGGCTTTTCAAACTTGCAGACAGGCTGGGTTGCACAGTCTGTGTACAGTTCGAAACAGCTGAGCCGGTCGATTCTGAGCAACTGCAATCTCCCTGGACAGGAATTCTGCCTTCTTGTGGGTGATTGCAGATTGATAGCTAGCATAATGTTCTGTCAATCTAAAGCGGTCGGCTTCAAGGGCAGACTTGCGCCAACAATGCTCTAACCTTTGCCCCTGTCTCCGCATCTCCCTCAGAGTCCCATCAAACCAAGCGGACCTGGGGTGAAGGGATAGGGGGCGCTCACGAACAGGAGCAATAAAATCCAGGGCAACCGTGATGGCCTCATTATAGGCCAACACCAGTGCCTCTGGATTACCGCTCACCAGTGCGGGGGATGATAGGTCAAGGACCGCCGCTAGGCCTTGTGAAGTAACATTCCATAATGGGCGGTACCTGACCATCTCCACAGGGAATGGCCTTCTAAAGGGGGGGGGTGCAAAAATTGAACCTCACGGTGTAGTGGTCAGACCAGGCGACTGGTTCCACCCCCACGTCGGATGCATCAATCTCTAGAAGGAAGACTAAGTCCAAAGAGTGTCCAGATTTATGCGTAGCAGTGGAAACTACCTGTGTAAGGCCCAAAGAAGACATTAATTGGAGGAAGTAATTACCAAATTGTGAGAGTTCATCGTCGACCCAGGTGTTGAAGTCACCCAGAACCATCAATCTGGGCGACTCAAATGACATGTCGACGAGGAAGTCTGCTACTTCCTGTAAGAAACGCTTCCCATCTCCGGTGTACCTGTAGAGGAGAACGATTCAATACCTACACCTTCTACGACTGTACACTGAAGGACTCAGCCTCACCTACTACTACATTCTGTGAGGCCCAATTCAGTCTTAAAACAGACTGGAACCCCCCCCCCCCGGCGGTCCAATCTTGGGCAGTGTATCACCGAGCACCCGGCCGGAGTCATGGCCCCCACTATAGGGCCTGAATTTTCATCCAGCCAGGTCTCGGTCATGCAAGCCAGGTCAGCTGAACCAACAAGATTGGCAATAATGGTGGTCTTATTCCTAACAGACCTGTGGCATTGCATAACACCGCCCGAGTTGGACAAACCTCAGAGGTTGTCGGGCCTATCTGCCTGCTGAAATCAGTAGTGCCCTTGGGTATGGATACCAGACATGGTAAACCCCGGTCCAGATTCCATTTCGTCCCAGGGCGCCTTCTGGACTTAATAACCCTGATACGATGGCCCCGCTCATTCATCCTCCCCTGTTCGCATACCCCCACCCTTCACTCTCCCACGAACAATCCCTAGCACTCTACAGCGCTGGTAGGTATCAAATTGTAGGGGAGGAGTATAAAAGGAGCGGAGGGCGCGAAGAGAGGAGGATGAGTAGCGCACCACCGTGGGGACTAGAGGCCAGCACATGTTGCTACTTAACTAAAATGATAAACACCAAAACACAAAAACACAATCTTTATAAAATAGAGATTATCAAATAATCCCTAAACATATCCAATATAGTTAAACAAAAGCAAAACAAAACCCAGCCTCACAAAAATATTCAAAACTGAACTAGACTAACAATCCACTAAAAAATAATAATATAAAATTAAAAATAAAAATACAAATTTAAACAAAAAGATAAATCAGAAATCTTCTACTGTATAATCCCTCCCCCCAGTCCTCTCACCACCGGGGAAAGAGGGTACAATGGCACTCTCACTGCCAAACCATCATGGAAACATACATTTTAAACAATAAAAAGAGTTATGAACTCCCCCCAAATTCTCTCACAACTGGGGAGAAATAGTATTAATCTTTCTCACTGCCAGAAGAAAGACACAAACTGTAGAATCAAATAAACAAAAAAAAATAAATTAAATAAACAAACAGAAATTTATGGACACAGGGTCCTCTCACCACCCGAGCGTCCAAAACGAAAAGAGTTTTAATCCAGAAAAAGAGTCAGCAGTCTCTCAGTACAGGTCCAGAATTCCACGAAGATTCAATAAATCCAAATCCAGGGAAAGTCAACCAGATAAGTCCAAAGAGGGAAAACAGTCCAGGGAAAAAAAATCCACAAAAAGCTTTATCTGAAGAGGTTCAGAAATCCACAAAGAGCTTTATCCGAAGAGGTTCAGCCACACTCAAACCCCTTTACTCCCTGCTAAGTGCACTCCCAAGAAATTAATGCTACCCACACCAAAGGACCATAAGAAAAGCCACTATTGCAGCAATTTTTGGAGCGAGGTACCCCAGCCAGCTCCCCGGCTGGAAAAATACCCCAAACCCCCTGTGGAGTAGCAAAACTCCAAGAGAGCACCTGCCGGAGTAACTAGGCAACAGAGATAACCACCCAAAGTTTCACGGTGGTCAAGGGCACACCGCAGTCTCCAGTAAAGCCCCGATCGAAAAATCCTTCGATTCTCTGATCCCTGCTCTTGCCAACATTCACTGCGTCCAGGACTCCACCAAACACACTTCGGGACTGTCCAATACTGGTTTCAAAGTAACTCCTCGTCCTCCACACATCCATAAAACTCTTCCAAAATAGGGAACAGAGTGCAAGAAACACAAAATCCCCCGTATTAGTCTGTGGGGGAGAAAAAAGAAAAGCCCGACCGGTGTGTCTCTCTCCAGGTCCGGGAGACAAATCCCACACGACGTCAAGCCACCACCGAATGGTAGAACTCAAGACCAAAACCGGGACCGGATTAAACAACTAAACAGAGCACAAAATAACCACGAAATAACTAAAAATTTAAGCTAAAAGTACATAAAACTAAACTTCTTCAAAAGAGCGACAGCAACGCGCCCAGCCTGGTGGCCATCTTGAAAATCATGCTTAGCACACTGCATCAGACACAGGCCATAAGAAGGCAGAGTTCCTGTTCAGGGAGGTTGCTCCAGCTCAGCTTTTGGACTGTAGACAGACTGCTCCATCTGGTCTATCCACAGCCTAAACATTTTCAATCACAATGTGCAATGAGCTTGCTCAGTTCTTCTCTTACAGAGTGTCCTCTGTCCAGTCTGGGATCTCCCCAGTGGGGCAGGGTTTGCCACACAGTGGTTGGCCTGGTGGGAGCATGGGCACTATTGTCTGGGAGGAGTTTAATCCAGTGGAGGTGGCCGAGGTTGTTTTTTTTTTTTTTATTTAGTTTAACCAGGTTGTTGAGGTGATCTTGAAGCTTCCGCCCACTTTTTGTGAACTGGACCTGGCCCGGACCTGTCTCCTAGTGGGATCGTTGGTCCAGTGTTTGCCAGGATAATCTGGTGTTCGCTTTCGGAGGGGATCTTCCCATATGCCTTGAAGGAGGCCCCTCCTAAAGAAACCATCACTCGACCCTGATGTCCTGGTGAACTGTCAGCCTATCTCCAACTTCCCATTTTTAGGGCAGGTTGTTGAGAAAATAGCGGCACTGGAGCTCGAGGTGCACCTTACGGCCTAAGACATCTATGACCCATTCCAGTCCGGTTTCAGGGTTAGGCATAGCATTGAAATGGCATTGGTCAAGGTGCAAAATGGCCTCGTCAGGGCGAGAGATAGAGACCACCGGTCAATTCTCATTCTCCTCAATCTCTCCTCAGCATTTGACACCATGGACCACATTGTGCTTTTGGATTGCCTTAGAGAATATTGTGGACTCGCCGGTACTATCATCAGCTGGTTTGAGTCCTATCTCTCAGGCAGGAAGCAACGGATGGTGATAGGGAATTTCTCCTCCTCCCCGAAGCTCCTGCCACGTGGAGTTCCTCAAGGGTCGATCCTGTCGCTGATGCTGTTCGTGGTGTACATGCTACTCATGGGGAGAGCTCATTAGATGGTACAGTCTGGGTTTTCACTGTTACGCAGGTAATACACAGCTGTACATGTCTTTTGCCCCTGGAACAAATGACGCCATGGAACTGCCTGGCCGAAATCCAGGACAGGATGGCCTCCAACTGGCTGAGGCTAAATCCCGGCAAGATGGAGGTCCTGGTGATTGAGCCTGGTTGTAAGCGTGTTGAGAGTGCCTCCAGAGTGGCAACAGAATTGGTCCTGAGAACCACTCCGTTGATGGTTTCCCCTAGGGTGAGAAGTCTGGGCATCTTCCTGGATGACAGATTGACACTTAATGCTCAAGTATCATCTGTTGTCCAAAGTGGTTTTTAACACTTAAGAAATGTTGCCCGGATTAAACCCCTAGTTCCGTCTGAGGACCTACCATCACTAGTACAAGCCTTTGTCACTTCCAGGCTTGACTACTGCAATCCTGTATACTTTAAGGTCTGTTGAGGGACATTCCACAGACTGCAGCTGGTGCAGAACGCGAGATTACTGATGGGCCTGTCTAGGTCATGTCACCCCAGTCCTGGGAGATCTGCTCTGGCTGCCTGTCAGGTGAAGGATCATCTTCAAGGTGAGCTTGCTCACCTACAAGGCCCTATATGGATAGGGATCTGGCTGCCTGACGAATCTCCTTATCCCTGCCATTCCAGTCTGCTCCCTCTGCTCCTCCACAAGGGGCCTCCTTGCTGTTCTGAGGGCCAGGCTGAAAACCTCCGGCAATCTAACTTTCGAAGCCTGGTCCTCTGAAACTCGCTTCCCAGTTCTGTAAGGGAGGCCCCGTTAGTGGAGGTGTTTAAGAGGGCCTAAAGACTCATCCTTACAAACAGGCCTTTCCAGACTAACCATAGTGTTTTTAAACCTGTTTTTATTATTTATTAATCATTTATAACTAGCCTATTTATGTCTGAATTTTACATTTTTGTATAACCCTTTAGAGCTTTTATTGTATTGTTATTATGTACCCTGCCTGGTTTTGATTGTGTAAGGTGCCCAGAGTCTCTGAGATTGGGTGCCATATAAATAAATCTTGCCTTACCTTGCCTGAAATAAAGAAAACCATCCCTTGTAGTCTGTTTTTCTTTTTTTTTTATACCCTGCAAAAAAGAAAGCGGTCCATTGATGCCTATTCCGCAGCTGCCCCCCTGCCGCCATTACCCCACCTCCATTCTACGAATCCCCCACACTTAGCACCACCCACCCTATACCCCACCACCTTTATTTATCTACCGGGTTCCAACGCCGTAATCCTCTCTGGACTGGAGACACGTTTTCACTCCAGCACTGGACCGAAAACTTAGGAAATCTGGTATTGTGCAGTCAATGTATTTTAATGTGTTTTGAACTTGTATTCATAACACGCTCATTTTTTTATGTTTTTCCCCCAGATTTTCTACATGGCCTTTTTGGAACCCCTCCTCATGAACAAGATAGGTGATATTTTTCAGATTCGGCCCAAAAGGCGATTTCACAGTCGCCCTACAAAATCACATTTTTGTGGGGACTTGAAAATTTTCACCTGCCACATTCATGAGATGGGATTATAAGAAGACTATGTTGAAAACTTTGGGGTCAAAATATTAAAACAACAAAGTAATGACGGTACCCTGAAATTTTTCAAAGCTCGTTCATGACTTTGGTAATTCAGTACTTTGACCCCAAATTTTCTTTTTTTTTTTTTTTTTTTTTTTAATACTTGCTATTTATCCTCCCCCTGCTTCTTGGAGCCCCATACCATCAGGTGTCACCTATGGTGTCTGCCCCTCCCTCCACCTACCTGAACCTATGGGTGAACCCCCAGGGAGCTGCGGCTGTACCCCCCAGGTGGGTATGAGGTGGGGCCCGTATACCCCAAAGTCTCTCTTGTTGTCGTTGGACACCCCAGCAGGGCAGGCAGGTGGGAGTAATGAGATGCGCACTGGGCGCTCCGTCTCCCCAGTGCTCCGAGAGCTGATTTTCCCAGTTCTGCAGGACATGACTTGCGCCCAGACGTCAAGGCGCAACTGCTGATGTCCATCACACCTCAACCCCTCAGAATGGCTAAGACACTTGCTGTGCCTGTGGCCTCTGCCAGAGGCCAGTCAGGCACCAAGCCTCAGCCCCACTCCTTCCCTGGAGAAGGCGAGCAGTCCTCCGGATGCTCGAGCCTCGTCTCCCCGGCCAGCCCTCCGTCTCCCTGGCACATTCCCAAACCCGGGTCAATGGCATTGTGAGCGGTAGCGCTACCGCTGTGCCGGCGGGTCAGCCTCATCCCAAATTTTCAACAGCCATTTTCTCACGTTACCTCATGAGCATGACAGGTGTCATTTTTCAAATTCTGACCAAAATGTGTTTTTGCACTTGTGGTGCAAAATAACATTTCAGCCAGTATTTTATAAAAGACACCTGTCGTGTTCAGAAGGAGGGATCATAAGAAGACTATGTTGAAAATTTGGGGTCAGAATGTCTCAAAACAATGAAGTCAGGAAGAAATGTTGAATTGTTTCAGTGTTTTCTCATAACATTGTGATGTGTGTAGATTTTAGACCCAATTTTCAACATAGAGCTCTTGATCTTCATTGAGGATATCGCTTGCATCAGGCCATACCTATGGAACTATAGCTGCTAGGCACTAGGACCACATGGAAACCTCTTAGCTAGCAATCTGCTAGTGGCCGCCCATGACATCAGCCGATAACATCCTTCCTATATAAACTTGGGTGGCCCCACGCCCTCCTCAGTTGTTTTCCCCCTGTCGAACATTGCAAGTTGGACTCAGCGGAGATGCCGCTTCAGTTGACCACCAAATCTTCGATTTCTACCTTGATTTTTTTTTCCTCACCCTAGTTTGTTCATCACTTTATTTTTTAAAGTGATTTTTGCCTTTGCTGTGCCGACTGACCCGGAGAAACTCTTCAGGTACTGCAGGTGCAGTCAGATGATCTGTGATAAAGACGTCCACGACGTCCGCATCTGCTGTCTCAGGGCTGACGATGATGTTAAGGCCTGCAAAATCTGCTGTGGATTCTACCAGGCTACCCAGCAGTGCCATCAGAAGGCCCTAGAGTCATTTCTCCTGCAACAGTAGGTCACCAGAATGGAGAAGGAGCTCCAGGCAAGAAGCTCCTCTGCATCGCCAGCTTCTTGCACAGGCTCGCACTCCTCCAAGGCCTGGGACAAATTGGCTGGTAAACACAAGCACTGGGAGAGGGATAGGCCCAAGGAGAAATCCTCCTCAGTTTGCTCTCGGTCATTGTTTTGAGCACCGGCCACTGCTGGGTCATCCACCACCTTGCAGTGACCTCCACCCTCTCCTCCACTGGGTCAGTTCTGGTAGTGCAGCCCACTGGTGCTTCTTTGGCCAGTGATGGCTCATTGATGTCGGGCCTCCTGATGTCCCCACTGACCCCTTTTTTGCTGAGGGGCTAGAGACATGGTGTTCCGACAGACCTGTTTCGGCCGGTGATGGCCCGTCGACACTGGGGTTTCTGTCTCTCCCGTCGATGTCTTTGGCCATTTCATTGATGCTGGGGATCCCCCCCCCAATCAGCGATGCAAGGTGCTTCGGCAATGCTGAGCACCATCGATATCCAGACTATGCTCTCCTCCTTTTTGGAGTTCATGCACTGCATTGCTCCTCCTCTGGGCACGTCGATGCCAAGATCTACCAGGCCAGTTCTCACGCCAACACATTCTGCGTTGATGCGGCCTGCTCGCTCTCGGTCGTTAATGTCTTCTGTGCCCTATTCAGAGCCAGTTGATGAGGAGGAGGAGTGTAATCCAGGTCTCATCCCACATGAGAGAAGGACGAGGAAGAGGGGGCAGGAACCCTTCCTATTCTACCTTCGCTGTTGCTTCAGGGGGAGAGGACACCTCTAAATATACCTCGAGATCCCCCTGATGACCCCTCCTTCATCTCAGTGATGAAGCAGCTGCAAACAGCTATAGGTTTGATGCTGTGGAGCAGGATATTACCTGGAGAAATCTGGTTGAGTATTTTGAATTACCAGATTGTCCTCCACTGATTATTCCTCCTCTGCTGGCTGCATTAGAGGATTCCACCATGGCTGCTTGGTACAGGCCAGATATGATCCCTGCGATGCCCAGAAAGGCAGACAAACTATAGCAGGCTCCCTTAGGGAAGCCTTTTTTCACAGGCAACCCCAGGCAGATTCAGTGGTGATAAATTCTGCACATGATAGGACCAAGAGACCTCAGCTCTCTTCCCCCGGACAAGGAGTCCAGAAAGCTGGATCTCATGGACAAGAGAGCCTGTGCCTGTGCCACACTGGCCCTCAGAATGATTAATTACAGTACATGCCCATATGGTCAAATTTCAGAACGCTGTCTGGAAAAAGGCCAAACCTGCATCCCAGGCCCTTCCAGAGAGCCCTCAGAAGAAGGAGCTGCTTAAAGTCCTCCAGTCCGGGGAAGATGTAGGTAAGCACCTTTTGAGGTCTGCTTATGATGTCTCAGACACCTCTGCAAGAGCAGCTGCGGTGGGCATCTGCCTAAGATAGCATTCTTGGTACAAGGTGTCTGGCTGTGCAATGGACATACAACAGCCCATCCTGAATGCCCACTTCAGAGGCTACAAACTCTTTGGATGGATGTCCGAGACATCCTTTCTGACATGAAGGCCTCAGGGAGGACCCTACGGTCAGTCCACTCACTTTACCATACCCAGCCAAGAAGTAAGGTGCCTTTTCTTTGGGCCTCCCACAGTCCCAAGTCAGTTACCTGACAGCCAAGCAAGCACAGAACAGGAACAGCCCTGTCTGCCCCTAACACTACCACCGGGAGGGCCCCTAGAGGTGGGGGTGCAGCCCTGGATGCTGTTGTTTCTTCAGCATGACCCAGCACTACAGGAGGCGGGGGTAGGGGTCATTTCTAACTCCCAGGAAATCTTACTGTATAGACATATGCAGTATTGTCCCACCATAGTACTGCCTCGAAGCTGAAAAGGTTAATAGAACCTATGCAAATGAGAGAATGCTAGGCTCGAGCTCGGTTTTCAAACTACTGTCCCTGGTAAACAATTCATCAACTGTCAGATTCTTCACTCCACTTGACTAGTAAGACGCCTCGGAGAATCCTCTGCATCTTTGCCAAAAGTCACATTTATTTTCTTGGTTTTCTACCGCTTTTAGTTAGAATTTTTAAACCGCTGTCTCTGGTTCACAAGGTAAACTAGTATTGGATAGAAAGAATTAGGTTAAGTCCTCGGTTTCTGTACAGTTCTCTGATCAGGAATCCACATTTTTTTTTTTTTCTTTTTCTTTTAAAAATGTCTTTTTGTGAGGACATTACTGGGTTAAACCCTGGTTCGTTCTGTGGTCCTTAAACCGACCAAAAAAAAAAGAGATTTTAGTTTAGGGTAGTTGGCTATGTCTCAGACGCCTAAGAAAAGAACTGGCCCAACTGTTTTCCAACACTGTACCGAGTGTGGAGAAACATTTGCTAAAGCTGATCTCCACTTGATGTTTGTTTTCTGTCTCAGGTTTGACCACTTAGAGACAGATTGTGAAGTTTGTAAGAATTTGCCTCAGCCCACGCTTATTTATTTATTTGTTTATTTGTTTGCTTTTGTTAATCGGGTAAGCACACTAGACAGCCAAGTGCCTATTTTCAGGTGCGACCTGGGAGATTACAAGGTACAAAACTTGGTACATACATGAACATGAGGCAAATGGAAGTGAAGGTTTACATTACACAGAGTTAGCCACATCTGGGACTTTACAAGCATCAGATTTCATCAGGCAAATAGTAGTGAAGAGTTAATATAAAGTAATCAGAACACAGTGACACCGCAAGACAACAACACTATAAACAGGGATTACAGTACAGTATTAAACATTGCAGTCAGTAGGAAGAATTGCAGTGGAGTTCAACGCTCCAGCCAGTAAGTTGTGAGGTTAGCAGTTGGAATAAGGGGAGGTCATGGCAGGAATAGAGTGGGCAAGTACGAGAGAAAGAAGTGCACAGTTCTAGTGCTCCCCCTGTTAGCCAGTGGGCTTGAAAGGTCCATTTTCATAGATGCTATGAGAGCAGGAGGAGTATGAGCATAGATGTGCTTTGCCCAAGTCATTATGTTTTGGTAGCAACTCAGTTTGTTGGGGCATCTTAGGCAGAGAGGGTTTGTCTGGTGCAGAGACAAGTGACAGCCGTTTTGAGAAAACCCCAAAGGGAGGCTTTAAAGCTCTGGTGCAAGGGGGAGGAGCGGGTGCTAGTTGGCAGCGATTTCCAAACCCTGAGCGCGTACACTGCGAAGGCTCGTGACAGGCGATTGAACCGACTGAGGGGAAAAACGTCTGATACAACCGCTGAACCGGTTGCAAACAAATCCTCTAATTCAAAAAGTATTGCCAAACTGGGAGAAACACCCTCTGACCAGGGTACCGGTTTGCAGTCAAAAAAACGCACCGCTGAACAGGCCGCTGAACCGGCAACCGCAGGCAAGAAAAAGGGGAAATGCACAGAACCGCAGCCGGTGAAACCGTCAGTTCCTACCGCGGAGGAGATCGCTAACGCTGTTTGGATTATTCAATCCCTTCAGTCTCCTGTGGTTCAGGTTCCATGGCCCTCGGTTAAATTTCCTATGGTTGTGCCCCCAGGTTCTCCCTCTGTTCCCAGTCCCCTCGATCCTGGTTCTGAATACATAGAGGAGGAGAGGGACTATGGTTTTGGGGAGGAAGAAGAGGAGGACTATAGAGAACCGGTAGAACCGGAGGTTTCTCCTGACCCTCATCGTCCTGATTCCCCTGATAAGGGATCTGAGGATTTTACCTCCCTGTTTGCTTTTATGCAACAAGTGGCTCAGACTTTAGACCTCCCTACTCAAGAGACAACAGATGATGAGGAAGGGGCTGATTTTGTGGAAATAATGGATATTGCTCCAGCAAAAAAGTGTTTTCCCATCCACAAAACTCTAAAAAACATGTTTTCTAGGTTCTGCAAACACCTACTTCAATTCCTCCAGTTGATAAAAAAAAAAAACTGTATAGGAAGTACTGGGTAGCCAAGTCTAGTGCAGAATTTTTGTTTGGACACTCGTCCCCAGTCATGAGGGTGTTGTATAAGCTGCAGCCTTTGATAAGGTTAGCATACCCCTGGCATCCCATCACCCTGATTAGGATTCCAAGAAGATGGATTCAGTGGCCAGGAAGTCTTATCTGGGTTCTTCTCTAGCCATTAGACATGCCACTTACATGGTTTATGTGGCCAGATTTCAAAAAAAATCTTTGGGGCACAGTATCCGAAATTGCAAAATCCTGCCCTGAACCTATGGCAGCTGATTTGGCAGAGGCTGTTAAAAGGGGTGTTGAGGCATTCAAGTTCCAGTTTAGAATAGCTGTGGATGCCAGTGACACTGCAGCCAGGCTGATGGCTAATTCCATATCTCTCAGGAGATTTGCATGGCTGAGAACCACTAATTTATCCAAGGACACTCGGTCAAAATCTTTGGATTTCCCCTGTGACCCTTCATCCCTTTTTGGCCAACAGACTGCAGCCTATATGAAAAAGATGGATGAATACAAGGTAGCTTACAGGAGTGCAGCAGCCAAAGAAAAGGTAGCTACTCCCCAGAAACAATAGCCTAGGGCTGGAAGAGCACGATCTTACGCAACTTACTATAGGCTCTTCTTCCAGACTCTGGCTCTTCCGACCTACCAACCACAGAGGGGCTATTTCAGGGACAGGGGTAGGAGGGGTACTGGCAGAGCGGGTCCAAGCCCTCAGCCTACCTCACAGGTGAAGCAGAACCCCTGAAGTATCTGTCAGGGTCGCCTCCCCTCTCCCTGTAGGGGGCAGGCTCGCCCACTACCTCCAGGCCTGGCAGTCTATAACTTCAGACAAGTGGGTTCTGAGGTAGTGGGCCGGGGCCTCACCCTCAGCTTCAAGGCCTTGCTCAAGCTGAGGGCAAAGGTCTACAGTCCTCTTTCCTCATCAGAATCCCAGCTGTTGGAGGAGGAGGTAAAAAAAACTGTTACTGGACAAGGCAGTAGAACCAGTTCCACCCCTTTACTGGGGGAAAGGGTTCTACTCAAGGTATTTCCTAACAGTAAAAAAGACAGGGGAGAGGCGACCCATTCTGGATCTCGGACAATTAAACAGATATCTGACAAAACCAAAATTAAAGATGGTTACTCTGGCCACCATTCTGCCTTCACTCAGGCAAGGGGACTGGCTAGCCTCACTAGATTTGAAGGACACCTATTTTCATATCCCCATCAGGCCATCACACAGAAATTTCCTCAGGTTCAGGCTTAAATCAGGCCATTATCAGTTCAGAGCAATGCCCTTCGGCCTCTCTTCGGCTCCAAGGGTATTTACCAAGTGTATGGCCATGGTAGTGGCACATCTAAGAAAGCAGGGTGTCACGGTTTTTCCCTATCTGGACGACTGGCTGCTTGTGGATCAGTCCCCCCAACAAGTCCTGGATGCCCTAGCTCAGGCTCAAAGCCTCTTTCAGTCCCTAGGGCTCCTTCGGAGTCCCAAAAAGTCAGATCTTCCCTTGTCAATCTTCACCATTCATTACTGCTTGGGTTGAGCCAGAGGCGTGCACCCGCCATGGGAGTTTTTTTTGTAGAGGAGTTGGCGCTGCCCTCGAGAGTGACGCACCGCGTGGTGTGCAAGGGGCAGCCGTTAGGTGCCGCAGACTCCTCCTACATATCAGTTCTGTTTCTCCCCCCATCGAGGCTGCACCTGCTACACGGAGCGAGAAAAAGTTTCTATGCCACTAGGCCTGTGTTTCGACGTTCTTCGACGCCGTGTCCTGCATCCTAGTTTGTTTTTCCCAGCGTCGTTTCCTGGTAAGACTGTTCTTTATTATTTTACTGACGATGCCGGGAGCTTCTCTGTTAAGTGTTAATTTCGCATCATGTCTGGTTTGGGAGCTAAACGTAAGTCAAAGTCGGGCTGTGCCCCCATGCGTCGGTGCTCCTGTGGCCGGCATTTTTCTGACACGGACCTACATGATGTTTGTCTTCATTGCCTGGGACCTAACCATAATATGGACAGATGCGTCGCCTTTTTCTCAATGGACCGCCGTGTTCTCGAAGTCCGCGCATTCAAAATTGGCAAGGCCCCGCCGACTTTCGGAGGATGGCGTCGCTCTCTGGCCTCCCAGGTAAGAACTTTAGACCCTTCTTCTGGGTCCCCTCCCAGGTCTATACGGTCTGGAGAGGAGGAGGCCTCCTTGCCTTCAAGTCTTGCTGAGGAGGAGGCCTCTTTTACGGTGTCGGAGGAATACCGTGGTCTCTCCCGGGGCCGCGGTGGAGACACTGCCTCGGCAGGCTCCCCCAGTGTCGCGGCCCGCTGTGGGCCTGGTTGACTCCGCTAGCAGTGCCGTGTCAGGTCCTAGCGCTGAGGGTGGTGCCGGGGACTTGACTTCAGCCGCGGGTGGGTCAGGACCGGGTTCGGGCGTTGTCTCGGGTCCTGGGGTATCGACCAGCACCGTGGGTGGCACCGGTGCTGTTCGCGGTGCAGTTTCCCGGGAGACTCATAGGGTTGCCAGTATTGAGGTCCTGCTGATCGCCTCTTCCTCAGAAGTGGAGGATTCAGATGTGGATCCATCCTGGCTCCCCCATTCTTTGAGATCGGAGTCTTCGGTGGAACGTGGTGTCAGGCGGCCCAGCACACCCATTCCTCAGTCTTCACAGCAGTCTTCTTCTGAGGACTCCCAGGCTGGGGGTGGCCAGGAGCCTTTGGGAGAGGATGGCGTGGAGGTTGGGGAGAGGGCTGTTCTCCCACAGGGGGCTGTGGGAGCTGCCGTCTCCGGTGCTGCCGTGCCCTCTAGGGGTGGAAAGGGGGCCCTGTCTTCGGGGGGCTCCCCGGGGAGACTCCTGGATTGACGGGCTCTGTCGCTGACGTCGAGGAGGCGTCCTCTGAGTCTGAGGGGTTGAGAGGGGGCGGGTGGGCGGGCGAGCCGCCTGCCACCCCTCGGGGTGTGGGTAGGAGCAGCAGCGCCGAGCCCCGCCTCTCCCTCATGGGTTTGGCGGATCGTTCCGGTGGTGTTGCTGTGGGCCGTCCTTCTGGATCCATACAGCCCCAGGCACGTCACAGGGAAGGACACCCTTCCAGGCTCTGCCAAGGTTCGCATCCCCAGGGTTCCATTCTGTGACCTAGTTTGTTATCTGGGACCCCCCCAGCTCGGGCTCCGTTTTCTGGATTCCAGAGCCCTGGCAGAGGACAGTTGCCTCTTCGTAGGTGCCCCTTTCCCATTCCTCTGCAGTCACCCCTCTCTCTCTCCCAGACCATGTCGGTCCTACGGGACCGTTATCCTGGGAGACGTTCAGAGGCTCTGTGGCGGCCTTCCCCTCATACGTTAGATGCATGCATGAGCGGGTGTTTGGCCTATCCCCACCACCACAGGAGTCCTCTGGACACTCGAGTTCCTCAACATCCTCGTCTCCCTCCTCGGAGGGAGAGGAACCCTCTGCTCGCCTCTCTTCTGATGCTGATTTCATTGAATATCAGCGTTTACTGTCGAGGATGGTGAGGAATCTTCACATTTCATTTGTTAGATGAGACAATACCGAGCGGGAGACGCGTGAATTCCTCAGTGAATTTAGTGCCCAACATTTGGTGGTGCCATCCTGGCCTATTCCTTTCCAGGAGGCATCTATCTGTTCTTGGCAGTCTCCAGCTGACCCTGTCCCAGCCCCGGCAGACTGCAGGAGGAGGTATTGTGCCCCTTCTGAGTCCCTATGTTCTCTCCCCAACCCGCCTTCGGGATTGGCATACCTAGAGACTCTTTCCAGTTGCCGTCGCCTGGCGCACGACCGACTGCCGGACTCAGATTCTTTACAATTTGACCGGTTGGGCAGAAGAGTGTTCTCTTCCTCTCGTGCGATGCTCTGCATCACATTTCATCAGTCACACCATGCTGCCTACAACAGGCATGTATGGTCGAAGCTATCTCAGCTCCTAGCATCAATGCCTGACTCGGAGCAATCTAGACAGGCCATTGCCCTCTCTGCTATAGGCCTGGAGCTTGGAAGGCACCAGGCAAGGGCATCTTACGACGCCAGTGAGATGGCTTCCGGGCTTGCAGGGACAGCGATCTGCAATAGGTGGACAGCATGGCTTCGTCTTTCAAAGTTTGTCACCCCTGGCTCGGCGTAGGGTGATTCACTCCGCCTTCTGAGGGACCCGCCTGTTTTCCACCAGAGCTAGGAGACTTCTACAGGGGCTTCCTCCGTCTCCTTGTCTTCGAGGGACACTTCCTAGCTCTCCTCAGCCTTAGGCTTTTCGTTTGATTAGCCGAGGGTCTCTCCCTTCTGTTTTTCACCAACAGGAGGCTGTGGGTCTTGTTTCCTCAGAGTTTTTTCTTGTCTCCCTGAATGGTGAAGATTGACAAGGGAAGATATGAAAATTACGTACCTACCGTAATTCTTGATCTTCTCTTGTATCGTCACCATTCATTACTGATACCCGCCCACCTTCCCCTCTAGGGCCTCCTACTTCGGCGTCTCCTCCTCCCTGCTCGTTCCTCCCCTCTTCCTTGTTGGCCTTTACGCCCCCCCAAAAAAACCTTCCGTGACTGTTTGTCTGAACAGATACCTCTTCTGAGGGAGAAGGGGAACGAGTGAGACTTATGCTATCCTCAGAGAACTCTTTCTGACTACCCTAGAGGTGACTTATTGGTCTTCTTGGCCATGCTATTCAATTCACAGTTTAGGAGACCAGCCAGTTTCTGGCTCTGTCATCTTTAAAGGTCCTCTCTGGGCAAGCCCTGATCTATGTCAGTCTCTGATACGTTCTCTGTCCTGACATTACTCTTCTGAGTTGGCAGTCTTCACTTGTCTTCAGGGAGTCTGACTGAGTTCCCATTCTCTCTTTATCTAAAGGGGCGCTGTCTTAGGGCCTTCCCCCCCATTCCCTCACACACTCTTTGGTGTTGACACTTAACAAAATGTTAGATAAGTTTTTCCCTTGATAAGTTGGACGCTCTCCTTTCAAAACAGACTGTCTGCTTTGGCAGTCTGTGAGCTCTTAGCTACAGTTTAAAGGGTTGGGGATGACTGGAAGTGTAGAGAATCTGCCTTTGTAGCCAAACTGTTCAAACAGCTCGATAGAGCCTTCTCTCAAAATTCCATCCAGTGGGTCCTTGCTCCCTGGTTCTTGGTTCCGAGCTTATAAGCCTCAAATAAATCTCTAATTTTGGTAGAATTCTCCCTCCCAACATCTCTCTGTCTTCTTTTTCCTCTTCTTCTTCTTTTTCTTTCCCCTCCTTATCTGTTCCCCCCTTGGAGCCGCCCCAGCAGTGAGGCCCTGTGGCCCCTTTAGGTAGTAGATTCCCTCTCTTGTGTTCTGTCCTCTACCAGCTTATGCCTTTTTCAGTTTATATCCTTTCCTTTTTCTATCTCTCGGCTCCCTTGCCTTGCTCTTTTTATTCTTGCCTTTATTTCGCCTCTCTGGCTAACAGAACTGGGATGTAGGAGGTGTCTGCAGCACCTAACGGCCACCACTCGCACACCGCGTGGTGCGTCACTCTCGAGGGCAGCTCCTCTACAAAAAAAAAAAACTCCCGTGGCAGATGTGCGCCTCTGGCTGATCCCAAGCAGTAATGAATGGTGAAGATACAAGAGAAGATCAAGAATTACAGTAGGTATGTAATTTTTATTTCTGGTCCCAGTTCAGCTTCTGGATTTCATAGGAGCAGAGCTAGACACATTGAAAGGAAAAACTTTCCTTCCACCAGCAAGGGTGGACACTTTATTACTGCTGGCCAGCTCTGTCCAGTTATCCTGTCCCAGGCTAGCAAGGCATTTTTCTCCAGGTGTTAGGACACATGGCAGCATCCACAGCAGTAGTACCAGGAGCCAGATTTCAAATGAGGGACTTTCAATTTCACCTCAGATCTTATTGGTTACAAAGGAAGTGCCAGTTCTAACCCCAAGAATCACTCATTATGATTAAACAAATGCAGTCAGCGTCCTGTGTTGGACTGCCCGGAGAGATGGAATTATATGCAAATGATGGAACTCTTAATTGGCTCATGCCACTTTCAAAGAGCTGCCCTAGCAACTGTTGCACTCTGAGTGCTTCAGATTCTTTACTCCGCCTGCCTAGTGAAGACGTCCCAGAGAGCTCTCCTTCAACCTCTTCAAAATCCAATTATCTGATCGATAAGTAGTGTTTTTACTTTATATTTCAGATTGCTGCCTTAGTTTTAGTTTATTTTGTAGATTGTGTGATTTTTATTGTATTTAGCAGTTCCTTCTTGGTTCCTGGGAACCGAGGGTTCCGCTATTTCTAGTGAGGTTTTTACCTCACTCTTTTGTACCTGTTAATTATTTGCAGTAGGTTTCTAACCACATATATTTGTTTTAATCTTATGTAGATTTCTTAGTTTCTCGGTGTCAGGAACCGAGTAGCGCTCGGTTCCCGGAACCATTAGTGGTTGTTTATAGTTGTTATATTCGGTTTTAAGGAACCGATAATTCGTTATTTTCTTCAATGATTCCTGCTCAGTGTCAGAGGCTCCTGTTGTTAAGCTTAAAAAATGCACAGGACCCACTGGTTTTAAATTGTGTCAGTCCTGTGGTCAGATAATAGCTAAAGCAGACAGACATTCATTGTGTATTTTTTGTCTGGGTTCTAGCCATATTTTTGCAAATTGTGACATTTGTGAAACATTTTGCTTAAAACTCTTGAGAAAAGGTCAAAAATATTAGAAGAGATGGCCTCTGCTTCTACTAATACTGGTGAAGCTGGTTCCTCCACCTCTGGCACAAGAAAGGATGGAGGTAAAGCTAAGGATCCTGATAAAGGATCAGATAAAGTTGAGCAGGGTAAGCCAAAAAGGCCAGTGGAATCGGGGACAGAACCTGTGCCACTTAAGAAAAAATGTAAGGAAAAGCATGTTGCTGCGCCTCCGGCCGAGAAGGCTAAGGAGCTCCCAGCTGACAAAACTGATATGCCCTTGGCTGAGGACATTGCCAAGGCCTTACAGGTCTTGCAAGCTGCAGTCCCGGTTCCAGTACCGACTGCCCCGGTTCCTGTACCGGTTTCACCCTCTCAGGAGCCCCAGACTTCCTTTCCTGAGGAGGAGGATGATGATGATTTCGAGGAGGAACAGATAGATCCAGAGGTTTCTACAGAACAGGAGTTTGTTCCCCGGGCCCAGAGGATTATTCTCACACTATGCTTTTGTTAAAAGCATGGTAGAACACTCAACCTCCTTCTGCAGGAGACAGAGGAGGATGTGGAGGAAGCAGAATTGTTGGATATGGGGGTTAACTCCAACAAAACATTTATTCAAACAACATGAAGTCTTGCTGTATTCAGACATAATGCAATTAGCCCCAGCACTTGAACTGCCCCAGAGAGGAAAGAGTTAACTGTAGGCAGAAGCATAGAACGTTGAGGTCGAGCTCGATTTTCAAACCTCTGTCTGTGGTACTCCCCAGTGTAACCGTCAGATTCCTTCCTCCGCCTAACAGTGAAGTTGCTCCAGAGATTTCCTCTGCTCGGTTCGGTAAAAGTAAAAGCGTTCGGTTTAAACCATACATTTTTTTTGCTATTTTCGGATTTCCAGCCTCTGTCTACAGTACAGGTAGTGTGTAGATAGGTAGTGACTGTGTTTTATTTCTGTGAAAAGTTGCAAATTGTTCTTTTCTTCGGTTTCTTTCCAGTCAGTCTGGTTTGGAACCGACCCATTCTGTTTAATTTTATTTCTGGGATTACAGTGGTGTTCCTGTACCGATCGGTTTCAAAAGAACCGGACCTTTTGCTGGTTCTTTTAAAAAGTCTGTGGCACGGGTTGTAACCGATCGGTTATTGCATTACCTGGCTTGAAAGCTGCAATAGGGTAATTTGTTCGGTTGGCCATGTCTGAGAAACTCAAGAAGAAAACCAGTCCCACTGTGTTTCAACACTGTACTGAGTGTGGGGAGGCTTTTGCTAAGGCTGACGCCCACCTCATCTGTGTTTGTCTGGGGTTTGACCACCTCAAGTCAGACTGCCAAATCTGTAAAAAGTTTCCTAAATCCACTCTAGACAAAAGACTGAGTAGGCTGAAGGAAAGGGAGGCCGAGAAGTCCGTAGATCCGGATGGCCAGCCCGGTTCGGTTGTGGCCGAACCTGAGGAGGTGCCTACTGACCTAGGCGATACCTCCTCGGGCAAAAGGAGAGCCGACCCTGAGGGGTCGGTTCCATCAAAAAAGAAGCGTAAGTCTGCCGGTTCAGATCCAGTATCGCACTCTCCAACTGCGGACGAAATAACCAAAGTGATTAGCATTGCTCAGTCGCTTAGACCGGTTCTGTCCGAACCGGTACCACCGGTTAGGCGGTTGGTTCAGTCGGATCCATCTCCTCCGGATTATGATCCAGACGCTTATTATGAGGAGTGGGAAGGAGACGACTATCCCAGTGATGATGATGATTATGATTATGACGATGACCGGGGGGGTCTGGATGTGCCCATTGAACCGGACATCTCCCCAGACAGGCCCTCAGGTGTCTCTCCTCCCAGGCTCTCTGAGTCCCCTTCACATTTTTTGTTCTACAAAAAGGTGGCAGAAACTCTGCAACTTCCCTTGGTTGAAGCTGCAGGGGAGGATGAAGAGCCTGATTTTGTGGAAATGATGGACATCCCAGAGTCCAAAAGACTGTCTATTCCTCTGCATAAATCCTTGGGGAAACAGACACACACAATTTTACAAACCCCTAATTCAGTACCTCCTGTGGATAAGAGAATGGACAGGAGGTATTTGTTATCAGGCTTAGCTGCAGAGTTCCTTTATAGTCATTGCAGCCATGTTGGGGTAGTGCAGGCTGCAGCCTGTGACAAGGCTAACATTCCTTTGGCTTCACACCACCCGGATAAGGACTCCAGGAAAGTGGATGCCATGGCCAAAAAACAGTAGTTGGCATTCTCTTTGGGACTCAGGCAGGCTACTTATATGGCCTACACAGCCAGGTACCAGAAATCCAGATGGGATACGGTTCTGGAACTGGCTAAACAGGCCTCTCCCCAGCTAGCCAAGGAGCTGGAAGAGGTGGCTGCTGATGGAATTGAGGATGTGGCATCTAGAATCGTTGCTGCATCTGTGTCTCTCAGAAGACATGCTTGGCTCAGATGTACTAGCCTTTCACAGGATACCCAGACTAAGGCTATGGATTTTCCTGTAGTAGGTAACTCTCTGTTTGGGGAGCAGACAGAGGCTTACATGAAGAAAATGGATGAATACAGGACCATGTACAGGAGTGCACAGGCCAAAGAAAGGCAAGCCACTCTGCACAAGCAGCAGTCTAGGGGCAGGGGCAGACCCTTTCAAATGCCTTTTTACCAAGCCCAGGCCTCCTCTCCCTTCCCACAGAGGGGGTTCTTCAGAGGGAGGAGCAGGAGGGGGATGAGCAGAGCTGCTCCCTCCTCCTCTCAGTCTAAGGCTCCTGCCAAGCAGACACCCTGATGTGTCAGCCCCGGTCGAATCTCTATTTCCAGTAGGAGGCAGGCTGGCTTACTACTTCCAGGCCTGGAAGTCTGTGACCTCAGACAAGTGGGTCCTGGAAGCACTAAGCCAGGGACTGGCCCTCAGCTTTAAAAAACTTTCCAAAAAAGAGGGCCAAGTCTTTTCTACCTGCATCACTCTCAGAAAACATTGCCCTAGAGGCAGAGGTTTCCTCTCTTCTAGCTCTCAGAGCTATAGAGAAGGTTCCTACTCAGCACAAGGGAAAAGGACTGTACTCCAGGTACTTCCTTACCCCAAAGAAAACAGGGGAGTGGCGACCCATCCTAGAACTAAGATATTTGAACAAACACATTTCAAAGCCCAAATTCAAAATGGTAACTCTGGGAATAATCCTTCCTTCTCTAAGGCCAGGCCTAGCATCTCTGGACCTCAAGGATGCCTACTTCCATATTCCTATCAGGTGCTCCCACAAAAAATACCTCAGGTTCGAGTTGCCTTCAGGCCATTACCAATTCAGAGCTATGCCATTCGGCCTAACATCAGCTCCAAGGGTGTTCACAAAGTACCTTGCAGTAGTGGTGGGTTACCTCAGAAGACAGGGTATCACCATCTTCCGTGATCTGGACGACTGGCTCTTAGTGGGTCAGTCACCTTTACAGGTCAAGTCAGCTCTTCAGACTACCCAGGACCTACTCAGCTCCTTGGGTTTCTTCTCAATCTTCCAAAGTCTGTCCTCAAACCAGTTCAACTTCTCACCTTATAGGCATAGAGCTGGACACTGTACAAGCAAAAGCCTTCCTTCCCCTGGCAAGGGTGAAGACCCTGGTGGATCTCGCCTCCTTTGACCTCAGGTCTCCCGCCCAGCAAGACAGTTCCTCCAGCTCCTGGGTCACATGGCAGCTTCCACGGCAGTGGTGCAGGAGCAAGGTTCCAGATGAGGATATTCAGTTTCATCTAAGGTCTTTTGGTCTCAAAGAAGGATTCACTTACCAAACTGATTCCAGTGACTCAGACTCTGCTCCAAGCTCTCCAGTGGTGGCTGGACCAGGACAACCTCAGACAAGGGGTTCCATTTCTCCCTCAGGTCCCATCAGTAGTTCTAACTATGGATGCTTCTCTCCTAGGGTGGGGAGCCCACCTGGGAGCCCTGACAGCTCAAGGGGTCTGGTCTCCACAAGAGTCTCTCCTTCATATCAGTCTCCTGGAACTCAGGGCAGTTTTCCTAGCCCTGCAGAGCTTCTGAGATTCAGTCAAGGGCAAGGTAGTCCAAGTCAGGACAGACAACACCACCACAATGTGGTACATCAACAAACAGGGAGGCGCTCGGTCCTCAGCCTTGTGCACAGAGGCCATGAAGCTGTGGTCTCTGGCCTATTCTCTTCAGACTTCTCTGGTAGCAGTTCACCTTCCAGGGAAGGAAGCGTACTAGCAGATGCTCTGAGCAGAATTTCACAGGGACGTTACAAATGGTCCCTGGATCCTCACATCCTGAAGGTCATCTTCTCCAGGTGGGGCACTCCAGAGATAGATCTCTTTGCAGCACCAGACAATCATCAACTTCCTCTGTTTTGTTGCAGACCTCCAGTTCTGGGGACAGTTCCCCAGGATGCTCTCATTTTGGATTGGAAGGGCAGGTTTCTCTATGTCTTCCCTCTGCTGTTCAGAGTTCTGATCAAGATCAGGACTCAACTCTGCACAGTGATACTGGTGGCTCCAGATTGGGCCAGACAGCCTTGGTATCCTCCACTGCTGTCCTTGTCAGTGTCATGTCCCCCCTCTCTGCCCAGGACATACAATCTCCTGTCCTCCTCCCAGGGGCAGATCTGGTACCCCGATCTCCAGTCTCTCAATCTCAAGGCCTGGCTCTTGAAGAGTTAGAATATGCAGCACTACATCTCTCTCAGGGAGTTCTGGATATTCTGAAGGTCTCCAGGAAACCTTCCACTAGAAAAACTTACAACTCAAAATGGAAAAGGTTCAATATTTGGTGCACTCAGAAAGGCATCCTACCTGATTCTGCAGGCATTTCCACAACCTTAGACTATCTCGTTCATCTGAATGGTCTAGGCCTTAGGCCTGCCACTCTGAAGGTTCATCTAGAAGCTGTCTCTGCATTCCTCTCAGCAGGGAAGGGCTTTTCCCTGGCATCTCATCCTGTTTTCAGAAAGTCTTTCAAGGGCCTGGTTCACATTAACCCTTCCTTTAGGGAGCCCACTCTGCCTTGGGATCTTAATGTCTGCATTGCTCAGCTTATGCAGCCACCCTTTGAACCTCTGGCTTTGTCCGAATTGAAGTACTTGACCTGGAAAACTGTGTTCCTGGTAGCTATTACTTCTGCCAGGCGGATTAGTGAGTTACAGGCTCTGTCAGTTGAACCTGACTTCGACGCTTTCCATAGGGACAAAGTGGTCTTAAGACCCAGTAGGAGGTTCTTGCCCAAAATGGTATCGGATTTTCATCTGAACCAGTCTATATCTCGTCCTGTATTTTTCACTGATCATTCTTCTTCAGGTGAAAGAAGGTTACACAGTCTGGATGTTAAGAGGGCCCTTAGTTACTACATTGAGCATACTAAGGCACATAGAAATGACTGTCTTCAATTGTTTCTCACTTATGGTGAAGTGGGGAAAGGTAAGCCTGCCACTAAAAGAACTTTTGCCAGGTGGATTGTTTCTTGTATACAATTCTGTTATGACAAGTTGGGTAGAACGCCCGCTTCAGGCCTGAGGGCTCATTCGACTAGGGGTACAGCTGCTTCTGTAGCTGCGGCCAGAGAATATACGTTTGTTAGAGATCTATAAAGCAGCCACCTGGAAAAAGCATTACTTCCTGGACATCCAGGCTAGGAGTGATGCTAGGTTTGGCACAGCGGTACTGCAGAGTCTCTTCCCAAAGTAGGTTCTGTATTCCTTCCTCCATAGGGAACTGCTTGGTAGTCTGCATTAAGTCTGAATACTGCAAGACTTCATGTTGTTTGAAGAAAAAATTACTCACCATAGTAATGTTGTTTCTTCTAATGGAGTCTTGTTGTATTCAGACCTCCCCGCCTCCCCTCTCAGAACCTTGTTTTTGGGAAGTGGGCTGGCAGGTACAGTGGTGCACCTCAGGGGTGCACCTTGTACCCGCCCTCTTGGGTGGGGTGGATGTTGTTACTTTTTCTGGTGTTTTATACTTAAATATTGTCACTACCTTTCCTTCTTGGGTTCTCGACTTGAGTCTTCTGGGCCCAAAAATAATTTTTTGCACTTTGGCTATATGTTGAACAATTTCCATACTATAGTATGTTAGTGTGCGCGTAAGAATCTGACAGTTACACTGGGAAGTACCACAGACAGAGGTTTGAAAACCGAGCTCGAGCTCAACGTTCTATGCTTCTGCATAGAGTTAACTCTTTCCTCTCCGGGGCAGTTCAAGTGCTGGGGTTAACTGCATTATGTCTGAATACAGCAAGACTCCATTAGAAGAAACAACATTACTATGGTGAGTAATTTTTTCTTACTGCCTATGCATAAATCCTTAAAAAAGGCAGCAATGCAAGTATTCCAAACTCCCAATTCTATTCCAGGAGTTGACAAAAAAGCTGATAAGAAACATCAGCTTGATAGGACAACAGCTGATGTTCTGGTCAGCCACCCTGACCCTGAAGGGGTTGTGCAGGCTGCTGCTTGCGACAAAGCCAGATTCCCTTGGCAACCCATCCTCCAGATAAAGATTCTCGGAAGATGGATACAGTGGGAAAGAAAGGGTATAAGGCTGCTTCTCTCATCCTTAGGCCAATTATATGGGCTATGCAATGCAATACCAGAAGGCACTCTGGAATGCAGTGTTAGCTCTGGCTGACCAAGTGCCTGGTGAGGTGGCAGCGGACTTGCAGGATACAGCAAGGACTGCTTTAGATGCCACAAATACCAGTTCCACATGGCTGTGGACACTAATGACTCTGCAGCCAGTTTGATGACGCTGTCTGTTTCCCTTAGAAGATTTGCTGGCTCAGGGCCACAAACTTGACCCTGGACACCCAGGCCAAGGCGGTGGACTTTCCTTTTGAGAAAAATTCCTTATTTGGAGATAAAACAGAGGCCTATATGAAGAAGATAGAAGAATATAAGGTCACCTACAGGAGCAATTCTAAGGATAGGCCTTCCTCATCCTATAGGTCCTAGACCAGGGGAGGCAGAGGTAGAGGATCCTACCCTAGACCTTTTTTCCAAGCTCAGACCTCTCAGCTGCAACAACAGCCTAGAGGATATTTCCGAGGAAGGGGTAGGAGAACCATGAGGAGAGCCTCTCCCTGCTCAGTGATTCAGGCACAGCCCACTCGGAACCCCTGATGGGCTAGTACAGGTTGCATCCCCTGCCATAAATCCACCAGTGGGTGGCAGGCTGGCTCATTTTCTCCAGGATTGGTATACCATCACCACAGACAAGTGGGTCCTGGAGATGGTGAGCCAGGGTTTGGCAATCAGCTTCAAATCTTTCCCCAAGCTGAGAGCAAGAACATTTGCACCAGTCACATCTGCAGACAGGATCCTACTGGATGCAGAAGTAAAACATTTGCTAGCAATCAAGGCAGTGGAACCTGTGCCCCTAAACCAACAGGGCAAAGGCTTCTACTCCAGATACTTCCTTACAAAGAAGAAAAATGGGGATTGGCGACCTATCCTGGATTTAAGACTTCTAAACAGACATATTCTGAAACCAAGATTCAAAATGGTCACTTTTGCTCTGATCATTCCCACTTTACAAAAGGGAGACTGGCTAGCCTCCCTAGATTTAAAGGACGTTTAATCTTATCTGTGTCAATCTTCACCATTCATTACTATTGGGTTATAGCGCCGGAGCTAGTACCCTGTGAGAGACTTTTTTTTTTTTTTTTTTGTATGGGCGGAGTTGACAGAGGATCGGCGCCACCCTCGAGACCAACGTTCTGCATGGTGCTCAAGGGTTGGCAGTTATCTGACGTCGACTCCACCCCAACCCCAATTCTTTCTCTCCCGCTGTCAAGTGTGTACCCTGCTTGTGCTGGCTCTGATTTTGTGGCCTGTTCCATCGGTTAGTAAGTTACTCGGTTCTGCTTCGCCTTTGCTTGATGTCGCTGGATTCCGGTAAGACCTTTCCTTATTTTTAGAGGCGTTGAGTACTGTTTTTAGTTATTTTTTCATCCGATCATGTCTCATCCTGGCTCCCAGGTCGCTCCTGTAAAAAAGCTTTCAGCTTAGTGTGCTATACCTGGTTAAACAACTAAATAAGCTAAATAAGCTAAGCTAAGCTAAAAGTCATTGAAAGGGGGGTGGCCCCCAATGCGTCAGTGCCCCTGTGGCCACCTTTATTCCGTTATGGACCAGCATGATCATTGCCTCTCCTGCCTCGGTCCTAGTCATGATATGGACAGTTGTGACATCTGCTTTTCCATGGACCGCCGTGTCCTCAAAATTCACATGTGGAAAGTCGGACGTGCTCCCCCGACTTTTGGAGGACAAGTTCGTTCGCGCAAGGCCAAGGTAAGGACTCTCGGCCCTTCCTCCTGGTCCTTTACAGCCTGAGGAGGAGGGAACCTCCGCCTCTTACAGCCTTGCACGGCAGGGGTTTCTTCCACAGTGCAGGAGGCCCAGGCTGACCCTCTTGGGGGTCAGTCGGGAGGCACCGTTCTGGCAATCGCTACTCTGGTGGCGAAGGCTCCCTCTGTGTTGTGCTCCGGGTCCATCGGGACCGGTCCGGCACCATCTTCGGCGCTCTCCACCGGTGTCACTCTTGGTCCAGGTGCCGTTCGTGGTGCTGTGAGCTTGGAGAGCGACGCTGCAGTCGGTGTTGGGCCTTCCCTCGGTGCCACTGTTGCCCCTGACTCCGCTTTTGGTATTGAAGCTCTCGGCGGTGTCAGGGAGGGTGCTGGTAGGGTTTCTGGGCCTGATTCTGTCCTCAGCGTCGCTTCTGGTGCCAGGACGGACTCCGGCACCGTTTCTGTTCCTGGCGCTGCCTCTGGCATGGGGGATGATGTCAGCATTACGTTCAGTGTCGACCTTGCCTCCGACACCGGAGTGGTGCGTGGCATTGTGCTCGGTGCCGTGCCGGACTCCAGTGTCGCTCGCGACGCAGGGGCTGCTGTCAGTGTCAAGTACGGCGCCGTACCTGATTCAGTTCTCCGCGGCGCCGGGGAGATGTCTGGGGTCACGCCCAGTGCCGCGCCTGACTCCGGTGCCGTTCGCGGCATCGAGGAGTGTGTCGGGCTGGAGCCTCTACTCTCCTCTGCTGCTTCTGGGGACTTTGAATCCCAGGGTGTCCGATCTCAGGGTCCAGGAACTGGAGGGTCCCGTGAGGGTGGTCTGGCACCGGGCCTCGGTTTCTACCTCTTCGGAGGAGGATTCTGGGTGAGACCCAGACTGGCTTCCGGGTTCTTCTAGGTCTTCGGATCTTTCCATCACTAGTACCTCGGCCCCCACTCTCCTCCCTTCTGGGACTCAGCCTTCTCAGGTGGTCTTCGGGGTCGGAGGGTCTGACCAGTCAGTAGGAGCCCCTGTGGCCACTGCTGTGCAACCTGGGGCTACCAGGGAGGCTGCTTCCTCAGTTGGGGTATCCTCCTCCTTGGTGTGTTTGGGCAGCCCAAGTTTGGGGCAGGCCGGGGTGCACCAGGAGGGGGAGGGCACGGTTCCCTGGGTGGACTCCTCAGAGCCCACTTTAGCTTGCCAGTTGCCTAGGTTAGTGGTTACAAAGATGTGGTCTTTTTCCGACTTGGAAGGGTTAAGAGATAGGGGTGTGGCGTGGCGAGCCCCTTCTGTGGCCCAGCCGGGCTCTGGCAGGAGCCATAGCGCAGGCCCCTGTCTTTCCCTTTCGGAGTCTGCTAGAAGGACCACATCATCAGAGGTCAGGGGCCATCCTTCTGGACTCACATGGTCCCGGTCACCTCATGGGGGGATTTCTTCCGCAGGGCACAGCTCCGTCTGTTCTGATCCGGTTGAACGGCTGTTAGCTGCGGCGGCCTTGGTCACCCCTCCCTCTCATAGAGTATCCTGTTGGCCCCCTCGCACTGACAGAGACCGCTCTCCTGCTTCCAGGAACCTGTCCGTCGAGCCTCTGTCTCCATCCCTGGTAGTCCCAGGTATCCTAGGTCCTCGTGGACCTCTTACTTGGGAACAGTTCAGGAGTTCTGCTGCTCATTTCCCCTCCTACCTCCATGCCCTGGACCAACAGGTGTGTTCCACCATGCCCCTGTGCAGCAGGCCCCTGAACCTGGCAGCTCCTCCTCTTCCTCTTCTACCTCTTCCGAGGGAGAGGAACCTTTGGTCCACCTTTCTCCAGCATCTGATTTGTCGTCTTATCAACGCTTCCTGGTGAGGATGTTTTACAAGCTTCATTTGATCCCCGTTCCCGTAAGCAATCCCGAGCATGTGACCCGCACCTTTTTAGGCGAGTTCAGCGCGGCCCACTTGGTGGCTCCCGCCTGGCCTCTTCCTTTCCAGAAAGCATCACATCAGCTCTGGCTTCGTCCCTTTTCCACAATGCCAGCCCCTAGGGACTTACGCCAGCGGTATTGCGCTCCCCCGGAGTCTCCAGGTGCTCTGCCTCACCCAATCTCTGGTTGGACCTCCCTGGATACTCCTTCTGGGTCTCGTGCCCTATACCATGACTGCCCTCTGGATCCAGACTCTGCAGATTTCAATTTCTGGGGGAGGCGAGTGTTCTACTCGGCACGTATCTCTCTGTCTGTCGCAGCACATCAGGCCCACTATGCAGCCTATGATAGGTTCTTGTGGTCTAGAATAGGACAACTCCTAGCCTCGATGCCTGATTCGGAGCAAACCAGGCAAGCCATCACCCTCTCTCACGGGGCCAGGAGCTCGCAGGGCACCAAGCAAGGGCATCTTATGACGCAAATGAGGTAGCTTCCAGAGTGGTAGGGACAGCGATCTGCCTTTGGCGGACAGCATGGCTTTGCCTATCCCGGTTGTCACCCTTGGCCCAGCGTAGGGTGATTTACTCCGCCTACCGGAGAACCCATCTCTTCTCCCATTGGGTGAGACGGAGACTGTCGGGGCACCCTCCTTCCCCCACTGGGGAATCTCCGTTTCACCCGGATCAGTGTCATGCCTCGCCAGGCCTGTAAGGGTTCTTTCTTTTAGTGCCTCATCCATGGGAAGCTAAGGGACTTAGTCCCTTAGGGTTTCAGAATATCCACCCCTCTCCCTTCTGTGCAGGGGGGGTGGGGCTTGGTACTCAACCAATAGTGATGAATGGTGAAGATTGACACATAAGATATGAAAAGTACGTACCTACCGTAATTGTTGATCTTTCTGTATATCTTCACCATTCATCACTAAATCCCACCCTCCTTTCCCCGGGGCCTCAGTCTCTGGACTCCTCCCCCCTCCCCCATGTGTCTTCTCCTCTCCTGTTAGGTAGACGGGAGGGTGTTGTGAGGACACACGGGGGTAATCCTCTGTGTTTCTGAATTTGGGAAGAACCCTCCATATTTTCCCCTCCAAAGGGGTTGTGGAGTATGAAGAGGGACATGTCCCCCCCCCTTTGTATTTTTATGAGTTTTCTTTAGTGTCCTCAATTTGAGGCACCTCTAAATTTGATGGGGGAGGTTGACACAGCCTTAGTCTCTTTTTCTCCACGTGGTCTCCAGTCCGCTGCAGGCTTTACTTGCAGGCTTTACTTTCAGCCAGTTTCTTTCCAGGCCCAGACCTTATGCCTGAAAATGGGGTCTCTATAACACAGTGGTTTGGGGCTCTGAACTACAAATCTGGTGAGTTCCAGCGGTCCAGACCTGGGTTGGGCCCCACGGCTTCCACTTGTGCTGTGTGGCCCTGAGCGCCTCTCTTAACTCCCTGGGCTCCAGGTCACGCCTGTAAACAAATAAGATGTGGTGAATTCTGAGGCTGTGTTTCTTATCCTTCCCCCTTTTCTCCCTCTTTTCTTTTCCCTTGCTTCTCTTATCCTTCTCCTTCCAGAGATTGGGGCCCGTCTTCTTCTCCCTAATTTCCTTTCTAAAACTTTCCTCCTCTGTCGTCTCAGTCATTTATTTCTCCTTTTAGTTCATTCTTTTTTCCTTTTATCTATCCCTTAGGCTCTCTTGCCTCATCCCACCCTCCCTTCCTTACACTCTCCGGTGTTGTAGAGCTGGAGTTGGAATGGAATCGACATCGGATAACTGCCAACCCTCGAGCGCCATGTAGAACGTCGGTCTCGAGTGCGGCGCCGACCCTCTGTCGACTCCGCCCATACAAAAAAAAAAGTCTCTTGCGGGGTCCTAGCTCCGGCACTATAACCCAATAGTGATGAATGGTGAAGATACACAGAAAGATCAGCAACTACGGTAGGTACATAATTTTCATTCATTTTTCACATCCCCATCAGACCTTCTCACAGAAAGTTTCTGAGGTTCAGCCTGGCCTCAGGCCATTATCAGTTGCAGCCCTTCCTTTTGGCCTGACTTCTGCACCAAGGGCATTCACAAAGTAGTTGGCAGTAGTAGTGGAGTTTCTGAGAAAACAAGGATTATCAGTCTTTCCCTGCTTGGACGACTGGTTTGTGGTGGGTCCATCTCTGTATCTTACAGAGCAGGCCTTAACACTAACAAAATCTACTTTGGAATCCCTGGGTTTCCTCATAAATGAGCAGATGTCTCAGCAAACACCAGTTCAGGTACTCAAGTTCATTGGAGCAGAACTGAACACCAGTCTGGGCAGAGCTTTCTTGCCACAGGACAGGGTAAACAGTATTCTGTGAACTGCAAGATCATTTGTACCAGGAAAACCCAAACCAGCTAGAGAGTTCCTCAGGCTTTTGGGCCACAAGACAGCTGCCACCACAGTGGTACTATGTTCCAGATTCCAAATGAGGGACATTCAGTTCCACCTAAGAAAATACTGGTCACAGAGGACAGATCCTCTGTCCAAACTGGTTCCAGTCACCCACACTGTCCTACAGGCACTGCAGCGGTGGCTGGACGAACAAAACCTTTGGGTAGGAGTTCCTTTCATAAAGGAACAACCTTCCTTAGTTCTTACAATGGATGCATCCCTTCTTGGTTGGGGAGCACACATGTTGGATTATACAGCAAGTGGCACATGGTCTCCTCAAGAATCCCTATTGCACATAAATCTGCTGGAGCTCAGAGCAGTCTACCAAGCCCTGCAGGCATTTGCTCCGCACCTTCAGAACAGACAACACCACTACTATGTATTACATCAACAAACAGGGAGGAACCAGGTCAGCCCCACTGTGCACAGAAGCAAAGAGGCTGTGATCCCTGGCTTACTCCATGAAGGTATCCCTTTCAGCCATACATCTTCCAGGAAAGGACAATGTACTGGCAGACTCCCTCAGCAGGATTAGACAGGATCACCACGAGTGGTGTCTGAATCCTCAAATTCTCAGCTCAATTTTCAGGCGTTGGAGCACTCCAGAGATAGATCCCTTCGCCTCTGCAGAAAATCACCAGCTATCAATATATTGCTCTAGGCCTCCTCTCACGGGCACACTACCCCTGGATGCGTTGGCACTGGATTGGACAGGGAAGTTTCTGTATGCCTTCCCTCCTTTTCTACTGACATTCAGGACTCTGCTGAAATTGAGGTGCCAACCGGCAACAATGATACTGGTGGCACCAGACTGGGTGAGGCAGCACTGGTATTCGCTTCTGTTGGCTCTATCAGTGGTACCTCCAATTCATCTGCCCAGGAAGCACAACCTGCTGACTTCATCTCAGGGCAGGATGCTGTATCCCAACCTGAAATCACTATGACTCCAGGCCTGGCTCTTAAGGACTTGGAGTATGCAGATCTTAAACTGTCAGAACAAGTTTTAGCAGTACTTAGGGGTTCCAGGAAACCTTCCACCAAAAAGACTTACTCTGCCAAGTGGAAGAGGTTTTCCATATGGTGTGCAGGTAAGGGCATCGACCCATCCATGGCTGACCTTGACATTCTTCTGGATTACCTGACACACTTGCATTCTTTAGCTCTGAGGCCTTCGACACTCAAGGTTCATTTGGCTTCAGTTTCAGCTTACCTGTCAGCAGGTAAAGAGAGGTCCATGGCCTCTCATCTAGTCTTCAGGAAATATTTTAAAGGCCTTAACCTTCTGTACCCTCCCTTCAGGGAACCAGTTTCGGCCTGGAATCTGATTATCTGCATTGCCAAGCTCATGGACGCCCCATTTGAACCAATGGCAACAGCAGACTTGAAGTATATCACTTGGAAAACTGTGTTTTTGGTTGCTATTACTTCAGCCAGAAGAATCAGTGAGTTACAAGCACTGTGTACGGATGTAGATTACATCTCATTCCACAGGGACAAAGTGGTCCTCAGGACCAATAGAAAATTTCTTCTCGAAGTGGTGTCTGATTTTCATTTAAATCAGTCAGTCACTTTACCTGTCTTTTTCACAGAGAAATCCAGTTCTCCAGAAAGGAGGCGTCACTCCCTTGATGTCAAAAGGGCACTTAGCCACTATATTGACTGAACTAAGTCTTACAGACCAGGCCAGATACAGCTCTTACTTGCCTATGGAGAGGTAGGTAAGGGTAGACCTGCCACAAAACGTACAATTACTCATTGGATAGTGGCATGTATCCAGTTTTGCTATAGTAAAGTGGGTAAACAGGCTCCCCTGGGCCTCAGAGCACACTCCACCAGGGATACAGCTGCTTCAGTGGCAGCTTCAAGGGATATTCCACTCTTGGAAATCTGCAAAGCAGCTACATGGAAAACAGTACAACCTTCACAAAGCATTACAGCCTGGATCTGCAATCCAGAAGTGATGTCGAGTTTGATACAGCAGTGCTGCAGAACCTGTTTCTTAAATAGGTTTTCTGCCCATCCTCCAAAGGTACTGCTTGGTAGTCTGCATTTGTTTAATCATAATGAGTGATTCCTGGGGTTAGAAGAAAAAATTACTCACCATAGTAATCTTGTTTCTTCAAAGGGATCACTCATTATGATTAAAGCACCCACCCTGCCTCCCTACTAAAAAAAACCTATGAACATTGTTCTGCATCCCTGTTTTAAGATATTTTTTCCATGTAGGGTAAGTTAGAGACTCACCTTTTGTTAACCAGTTGGTTCCCTTGTGGTCTCAAGTTTTTTAGGTTTATTTGATGGGATGTTTTTTTTGACCTGAGAGGACAAAAAATAATTTTATATAAATATTATCATAGTTTGTGGGTCTTACGCCCAGTTTAGGCTACGTAAGAATCTGAAGCACTCAGGGTGCAATAGTTGCTAGAGCAGCAGTTTGAAAGTGGCATGAGCCAGTTGAGAGTTCCATCATTTGCATACAATTCCATCTCTCCGGGCAGTCCAACACAGGAGGCTGGCTGCATTTGTTTAATCATAATGAGTGATCCCTTTGAAGAAACAAGATTACTATGCTGAGTAGTTTTTTTTCTTGTCTGCTCTGGTACCAGTCATCAGTTCTTTACTTCTGGCCCTGCAGTGGTGGCAGGACAGGGAAAACCTAAGACAGGGTGTTCCTTTCCTGCAACAGCACCCCTCAAGTGTCCTGACCACAGATGCCTCCCTCCTAGGGTGGGGAACACACACACAGGAGACCACACAGCTCATGGCACCTGGACCAAAAAGGAGATCCTCCTTCACATAAACCTGCTGGAGCTCCGTGCAGTGCGCTTGGGGATCCAGTCCTTTGCTTCAGAGCTTGCAAACAGGGTGGTACAAGTCAGAACAGACAATACCACCACAGTGTACTACATAAACAAACAAGGAAGCACCTGGTCTTCCCCATTGTGCACAGAAGCCATGTTACTATGGAAGCTAACCTACTCTCTCAACCTGTCCCTCATAGTTGTGTACCTACCAGGGGAGGACAACACCCTAGCAGATGCACCGTGCAGAATCGATCAGAACCATCCTGAATGGACTCTGAACAGACAGGTACTTCTAACAGTGTTCAGAAGGTGGGGTACCCCAGAGGTGGACCTCTTTGCTCACCCAGACAATCATCAGCTGCCACAATACTGTTGCAGACCTCCCACAGTGGGCACAGTACAGATGGATGCACTACTGTTGGATTGGACAGGGAAATTCCTGTATGCATTTTTCCCTTCCCTCTACTGCTCAGAGTTTTGAACAAACTCAGGTCTCAGTCAGCAACCATGATCCTCATAGCCCCAGACTGGGCCAGGCAGCCATGGTGCTCACTGCTTCTATTTCTGTCTGTCAGCAAGCCAGTAGCTCTACCCTGCAGGCACAATCTCCTTGCTGCCTCACAGGGCCAGATCCTCTATCCCAACCTGCAATCTCTCAAACTCAAGGCCTGGTTCTTGAGGACTTAGAATTTGCCAACCTAGGGTTTTCAGAGAGGGTACTCCAGGTCCTTAGGAGCTCCAGATAACCCTCCACACAGTTAACATATTCCTGTAAGTGGAAGAGATTTTCTTGATGGTGCCGGCAACAAGATGTGGTTAGTACCCAGGCAGGTGTACCTCTGGTACTGGATTACTTGGTACACCTCCATTCCCTTGGTCTTAAGTCCTCTTCATTAAAGGTTCACCTAGCAGCAGTCTCGGCCCACCTTTCAGTTGGCAGAAGGCCTTCTTTGGCCTCTGAACAGATGTTCAAGAAATTCTTTAAGGGGCTTCTGCGCCTGGATCCCTGGGGTGGGATCTTAACATCTGTATCGGTCAGTTGATGCAGCCACCTTTTGAGCCCATGTCATCAGCAGAGCTCAAGTATGTTACTTGGAAAACTGTGTTCTTAATAGCCATTACTTCATCCAGTAGGATCAGTGAGTTACAGGCCCTGTGTACCGATCAGGACTACATTTTCTTCCATAGGGATAAGGTAGTCCTAAGAACAAACAGGAAGTTTCTTCCTAAGGTGGTGTCTGATTTTCACCTTAATCAGTCCATTACTCTGCCTGTCTTTTTTACTGATCGTTCATACTCAGGCGAACGCAGATTGCATAGCCTGGATGTCAGAAGGGCTATCAGTTACTACCTGGAGCACACCAAGGGTCATAGGGAAAACAGAACCCAGCTGCTCCTTACTTATGGAGAGGTAGGAAAGGGCAAACCAGCTTCAAAGAGGACCATTGTTCGCTGGATTGTGGCCTGCATCCAGTTTTGGCATAGCAAAGCTGGTATAGAGCTTCCTGTGGGCCTTCAAGACCATGCCACAAGGGGCACTGTTACTTCCATAGCAGACTCAAGGGACATATCCTTATTGGATATTTGCAAAGCAGCTACCTGGAAAACTGTTCACACGTTTGTCAAACATTGTAGCCTGGATTTACAGACCAAGAGTGATGCCACGTTTGGCACAGCAGTACTGCAGAGCCTGTTTCCTAAGTAGGTTCTGTGCCCACCTCCAAAGGCACTGCTTGGGTAGTCTGCATATGTCAGAATACTGTAAGATTTCCTGGGGTTAGAAGACATTACTTACCATTACTCCCCTTCTAGATCCAGGGGGCACTGCACTGCAGCTTTTTGTGGTGAACTCCTGGGCTGTTTTTTACTTAGGCTATCTGTGACTTGAGTCTTGGGGATAATGCCTATCAATTGGAGGATGATAAAGGAGTTGGGAGTCTAATGATTATTTTGATTATTATTATTGTAAATTAGCATTAGTTAGCTTCCTAGACACGCTTTGTTAGAATCTGACGGTTGATGGTTTACCAGGGATGGTGGTTTGAAAACCAAGCTCGAGCCTAGCATTCTCTCATTTGCATAGGTTTTATTAACCTTTTCAACTCCTGGGCAGTACTATGGTGGGATAACACTGCATATGTCAGAATACAGTAAGATTCCCTTGGAAGAAACAGGATTACTATGGTTAGTAATGTCTTCTTCTCCCTCCACCTGGACGAACTTCTAGAGTGGCCTCCAAATCTACCTCCAGTACCTTCAAGCTACGCTCCAGTTCACATTCCTGTGCTGCTGGAGGAAATCTGCACGCTGCTGCAGAAAAGAGCCATAGCGCCAATTCCCAAACATCATAGGAACAGAGGGTTATATTCCCATTTCTTTCTAGTTCCCAAATTCACAGGTGATTTGTGGCCCATCCTGGACCTCAGAAACCTGAACTTCTACATCCAGTACAAGAAATTCAGGGTGGTGACCCTCCAAGGCCTGCAGCCTCTACTGCGTAAGGGAGACTGGATCTGCTCCCTGGACATGCAGGACACATCCCTACACATAAAGATTTGTACCCTCGCAAGAAGTTTCTCAGGTTCCTGTTCCGGGGAAGCACTACCAGTTCCGGGCATTGTCCTTTGACTTATCTTCTGCGCCACGGATCTTTACCAAATGCTTGGTGGTGGTGGCAGTAGCCTTCATGGGAGGGACTGTATGTCTTCCCTTACCTGGACGACTGGTTGCTCAAAGCTCAGTCCAAGGAGCAACTGCTCCGCACCCTAGTGCGTACCAGACAGCTGTCCACGCATTAGGGATCACGGTCAACCTGCCCAAGTCAGCCTTGACCCCCCTGTCAGCATCTTCAGTACATACTGTAGGGGTCATACTGGACACTGTCCAGGGTGTGGCCTTCCTGCCCCAAGACAGGGGGGAATGCCTGCTAGCACAGGTCCGGTTGATTTACAGCAACCGGTATGTCACAGCCAGGACATTTCTGCAGCTGCTGGGCTTGATGGTGGCAGTCATTGTCACGGATCCCCTGGCGAGGCTGCACATGTAGATCCCCCAGTGAACTTTAAGGGTTCAAGGGGATCAATGCATCGACGATCTAGAACAGAAGGTTCTAGTAACTTCACCAGTGTAGAAAGTGCTCCAGTGTTGGATGGAACCCAGCAATTTACCCAAAGGGGTTCCTTTCCTGACTGCTTCCGCTCATCAGAGTCTCACTACAGATGCTTCAGGGATGGACTGGGGAGTGCACCTGGGCCCTCACCAGACCCAGGGTAGTTGGACCACAGTGGAGAGTTCCCTGCACATAAACGTCCTAGAGATGAGGGCTATCCTATACGGGCTGCAAGACTTTCAGGACTACCTGTCCCTGGGGCCTCTGCTAGTGCAGATGGACAACATCAGTGTAGTGCACTACATCAGTACACAAGGGGTACCCATTCATACCACCTGTGCAGGGAAGCAATGAGGGTCTGGTATTGGGCTCTAGACCACAGTCTAGAACTGTCTGCAGTCCATGTTCCAGGCACCCAAAACATCTTGGCAGACAGACTAAGCAGTTTGCAGTCCATGGTGCATGAATGGGAACTGCTTACCTCTGCCTTCGAAGACCTGTTTGACAGGTGCGGTCATCCCTTTTTGTGTCCACACTCAACACAAAACTGCTGCTTTTCTGCTCACTCGCTCCAGGGCCTAGAGTTTTCTGGTGAGACACATTGTCCCTCTCTTGGAAAGGGAGGTTCCTCTCTGCCTTTCCTCCCTTCCTGCTAATTCAGAGGGTGCTGATCAAGCTTCAGATGGAAGAAGTGATTGTGATCCTCGTTGCTCCCTTCTGGCCTCATCAGATCTGGTTTCCTTTACTGCAGCAGTTGGCATTGGAACCTCCAGTACCCCCTGCCCTTGTGCAAAGGATTGCTCTCCCAGGAGCAGGGCACCCTTCATGCCTGGCTCCTGCAGACATAGCCATGGCTAGATTTGGAGTCTCCAAAAAAGTGACTGATGTCCTGGTGGCTGCTAGGAAGCCTTCCACCCGGGCCACTTATTCCATGAAGTGAAATCGGTTCGCTCTGTGGGCGGCTTCCAATTGTTTGGATCCTTTCACTTGTCCAGTGAATCAGATTCTGGAGTACTTGCTGTCCTTCTCAGATTTGGGTCTGCAATACTCCCCCATCAGAGTACATCTGGCTGGGGGGTGCTAGAGGGCCAACTTCCGAGCTGGACGCACTTCCTTGTACCTCTTCACCTCGTGGTGTTGAATAAAGTTAAAAACACAGTCAAATTGCAAAATATTTTCAATTTAATACTAGAACTCGATGCAGAATAACCTCAGGAGCAGATGGATCTAAATTTTAAGAATGGGATGGCAGAAAACACAACCACAAGGGCCAGCAAAAGATCAGCAGCAACCAAGCACAAGTAAGGCCACAGGACCAGCAGGTGGGAGTAGCAGTGGAGCCCAGGGTGTGTCGGAACCACCCTGGAACGCAATGTTCGAATCCATGAGGGCAGTGGATTCCAAAATTGAGAAAACTCTCTAGAAATTGGAGACTCGTGATGCAGTGATTCACAAATTAACAGGAACTGTAGCAGAGGCTGAAAAACATTCCATTTCAACGCTTACTACAGTTGCCCCCCCCACCAAGGAAAATGGACAACTCCGTAGCTGAATGGAAGTAATTGAAAATTAAATCTGTTCCTGAGAGTGTGGAAGGGACCACAGTGCTGCAATATCTGGTGACTGGTTACAAGAAAAACTGACTATGCCAGAAAGCTTTCAGTTGTCATCTTTTACTAAGGCTTACCGGGTCAATCCAAGGGTTCGTTCATCTGCACCGAACCAACCATGCACCATCCTTTTAAAATTGGCTGGATCAGAGATCAGAGATGCAGTAATCTGTGCAGCGCATGCAGCTAACCCTTTGGAGATAAATGGGTCCGATATAAAACTTTACCTGGACATATCCTTCCAGACCCAGGCACGAAGGAAGGCTTTCGACACAGTGTGGCAGCGGTTGCGAACCCTGGGGATCATCCATTCCTTTCTCTTGCCAGCCATGCTTAGAGTGGTCTACGGGGGAAAAATCTGGCAGTTCAGTAATTCCCAGGATGCAGGCCGATGGATCAAGAAGGTAGAGGTGGAGTTTGCGAGCCGAAGAGAGCTTCCTGATTTGGCCCACTCTGGTTCTGACTCTGAGGACAGATCTGTGAGTAGAGGGCTGCCAAAGGTAGCAGACTGGATGTAATTTGCAACACATTGTGGTCTGGTGTCTGTGTGGAACTTGTAAACGGTTATCGGTTCACTCTTGAACTGATCAGGTTGTTTAAAAATATTTTATTCTATCATTTAGAGTGTGGTTACCGGTTCTTATCGGTTCTAAAAAAAATGGAATTTCTTACGTTTTTTTTCCACAACCCATGACACGGTTGGGAACTGACAAGAGGGTCTTGCTTGGCGGATTGCCATAAATGGGCAAGTTTGGTTAGGATTGGCACTATGTCTGAGAAACCCAAAAGAAAAACCCGGCCCACTGGGTTTCAACACTGCAGTGTGTGTGGGGAAGCCTTTGCCAAGGCTGACCCCGACACCACCTGTGTTTATTGTCTGGGGTTTGACCACCTCAATGCAGACTGCCAGATTTGTAAAAATTTTCCTGCAGCTACCCTGGATAAGAGAGTTGGTAGGCTCAGGGAAAGGGAGGCCAAGAAGTCCGCTGACCCGGATGGCCAGCCCGGTTCGGTTCCAACCGAACCAGAGGGAGTGCCCTCTGACCAGGGCGAGACTTCCTCGGGCAAAAGGAGAGCCGACTCTGTAGGGTTGGTTCCAGCAAAAAGGACTAGAAAATCAGCTGGTGTGGAGCCAAAACTTTCCTCTCCAACCGCTGAAGAAATAGCCAAAGTGATTCAGATTGTCCAGTCGCTTTCTCCAGTTCCGACCGAACTGGTGCCATCAGGTAAGCGCCCGGTTTGGCCGGTTCCACGGTTCAAGACTATGATTTAGAGAATATTATGAACGGAGGAGGGAAGAGGAGTATGAGAGTGAATATGGATTTGAAAGTCTGGATGTGCCCATCGACCCGGACATCTCCCCAGACAGACCTTCAGGAGTGTCCCCTCCTAGGCTTTCTGAGTCCCCTTCTCATTTTATGTTCTATAAGAAAGTGGCTGAAACCCTCCAGCTCCCTATGGAGGAAGCTGTGGATGATCAAGAGGAGCCTGACTATGTGGAAATGATGGATATCCCATAGTCTAGGAGATTGTCTATTCCCTTGCATAAATCTTTTGGGGAACAGACTTTTAAAATTCTAAAAACTCCTCACACTATACCTCCTGTGGATAAGAGAATGGACAAGAGGTACACATTGTCAGGCTCTGATACGGAGTTCCTTACACAACAATGCAGCCATGTTGGGGTAGTGCAGGCTGCAGCCTGTGACAAGGCAAATATTCCCTTGGCCTCACACCCCCCAGACAAGGACTCCAGGAAGGTTGATGCCATGGCAAAGAAACAGTACATGGCAGCATCTTTGGGACTCAGACAGGCAAATTATATGGCTGACGTTGCTAGATACCAGAAATCCAGATGGGATACTGTTATGGCTCTTGCAAAACAGGTCCCTGGCCAGCTTGCCAAGGAGCTGGAGCAGGTGGCTGCTGATGGTATTGAGGCATCCAAGGTGCAGTTCCATGCTGCAGTGGACTCAAATGATGTTTCATCAAAGTCATGGCTACATCTGTGGCCCTTTGCAGGATGGCTTGGCTCAGATGTACTAGCCTGTCACAGGATACCCAGACTAAGGCCATGGATTTTCCTGTTGTGGGTAATTCTCTGTTTGGGGAGCAGACAGAGAATTACATGAAGAAAATGGATGAGTATAGGACCACCTATAGGAGTGCACAGGCCAAGGAAAGGCAAGCCACTCCTCAAAGGCAGCTTCCCAGGGGCAGGGGCAGGCCTTTTCATAGGCCTTTTTACCAAGCCCAGGCCTCCTCTTCAGCTTTTGTCCAGAGGGGGTTCTTTAGAGGGAGAGGCAGACGGGGTGCAGGTAGGCTGCTTCCACCCCTCAGCCCAAAGCCCCTGCCAAGCAGGCACCCTGATGGGGTTGCCAGAGCCAATTCTCAACTACCTGTAGGGGGCAGGCTGGCTTACTTTGTCCAGGACTGGGAGTCTCTGACATCAGACAAGTGGGTCCTGGAAGTAGTAAGCCAGGGACTGGTTCTCAACTTCAAAAAGTTTCCAAAGATGAGAACCAGATCCTTTCCACCTGCAAATCCCTCAGAGGCACTTGCCCTAGAGGCAGAGGTCTCTTCCCTCCTGGCTCTCAAAGCCGTGGAAAGAGTTCCACCCCTACACCAGGACAAAGGGTTGTACCCCAGGTACTTCCTTACCCCAAAAAAGACAGGAGAATGGCGGCCCATCCTGGATCTCGGATACTTAAACAAACACCTTTTAAAACCAAAATTCAAAATGGTGACTCTGGGAATTATTCTACCCTGTTTAAGGCCAGGGGACTGGCTAGCATCCCTGGACCTCAAGGATGCCTACTTCCATATTCTCATCAGAAGCTCCCATCGAAAGTACCTCAGGTTCGAGCTGCCCTCAGGCCATTACCAGTTCAGAGCAATGCCCTTTGGCCTCACCTCTGCTCCAAGGGTGTTCACAAAATGCCTGGCAGTGGCAGTTGCTTCACTAAGAAGGCAAAAAATTGCCATCTTCCCTTGCCTGGACGACTGGCTCATAGTAGGCCAGTCTCCAGACCTGGTCAAGTTACACCTACAAATAACTCAGCAACTGCTCACCTCCCTAGGTTTCCTTCTGAATCTTTCAAAGTCAGTCCTACTAGAGCCTGTTCAGCTCCTCACCTTCATAGGCACAGAGCTGAACACAGAGAAAGCCAGAGCCTTCCTTCCTTTGGACAGGGCAAGGACCCTGGTCTCTCTGACCTCCTCATTCACCCTGCAGGTGTCTCGACCAGCAAGGCATTTTCTGTAGCTCCTGGGGCACATGGCTGCTTCTACAGCAGTGGTGCAGGGAGCAAGATTTCAGATGAGGGACATTCAGTTCCATTTGAGAGCCTTCTGGTCTCAAAGGAAAGACTCTCTAACCAAATTGATCCCAGTGACTCGAACCCTGATCCAGGCCCTACAATGGTGGCAGGATCAGAGCAATCTCAGACAAGGAGTTGCTTTTGTCACCCAGTCTCACTCCTTAATCCTTACTACAGATGCATCCCTCTTGGGATGGGGAGCTCACATGGGCGACCTCACTACCCAGGGGTTGTGGTCCCCTCAGGAATCCCTGCTCCACATCAGTCTGGTGGAACTCAGAGCAGTTTTTCTAGCACTTCAAGCTTTTTCCAAGTCTGTTCAGAACAAAGTGGTACAGGTCAGAACAGACAACACCACCACAATGTGGTACATCAACAAGCAAGGGGGCACTCGGTCTACGGCCTTGTGCACCGAAGCAATGAAGTTGTGGTCTCTGGCTTACTCCCTAAACATCTCCCTTATGGCAGTTCATCTCCCAGGCAAGGACAATGTCCTGGCAGATGCTCTCAGCAGGATTTCCCAGGGCCATCATGAATGGTCACTGGATCCCCTGGTCCTGGAGGTGGTATTTGCCAGATGGGGCACCCCACAGATAGATCTTTTTGCAGCCCCAGACAATCACCAACTTCCCCTTTTCTGCTGCAGGCCCCCAGTGTTGGGCTCAGTCCCTCTGGATGCCTTAGTCCTCAATTGGGAAGGGAAGTTTCTCTATGCTTTTCCCCCTTCCCTCTGCTGTTCAAAGTGCTAGTCAAAATCAGATCTCAACCCTGCAAGATGATCCTGATTGCCCCAGATTGGCCCAGACAACCCTGGTATCCACTCCTGCTGTCCTTAGCAGTCCATCTTCCCCTGTGTCTTCCCAGGAAGCACAACCTGTTAACCTGTGCTCAGGGGAGGGTTTGGTACCCGAACCTCAAATCTCTCAATCTCAAGGCCTGCCTCTTGAAGAGTTAGAGTTTGCTGATCTACACCTCTCCCAAGGTGTAATGGATATCCTGAAGGCTTCTAGGAAGCCTTCCACCAGGGCTACTTATAATTCCAAATGGAAAAGGTTTTCCATCTGGTGCGCTGGAAAACATATTTCCCCAGAATCTGCTGATTTACCCACAGTCCTGGATTATATGGTCCATCTGAATACCTTGGGTCTTAGACCAGCTACCCTAAAAGTGCATCTGGCAGCTGTGTCTGCCTTTATTTCAGCAGGTAAGCCCTCGTCTCTTTCAGCTCACCCTGTATTCTCCAAGTTTTTCAAGGGATTGCTTCACACCAACCCTCCATTCAGGGACCCTGCCCCTGCTTGGGACCTTAATGTTTGCATTGCTCAGCTTATGCAACCCCCTTTTGAGCCTTTGTCCTCAGCAGAGCTTAAGTACTTGACTTGGAAAACTGTGTTTCTGGTGGCCATCACTTCTGCCAGATGCATAAGTGAATTACAAGCTTTGTCAGTGGAGCCTGATTTTATCTCCTTTCATAGAGATAAGGTGGTCCTCAGGACTAACAGGAAGTTCTTGCCTAAGGTGGTTTCACATTTCCACCTTAATCAATCTATGTCTCTCCTGTGTACTTCACTGACCATTCCTCCTCTGGCGAGAGGAGGCTGCACAGTTTAGATGTCAAAAGAGCCCTTAGCTACTACATAGAGCGTACCAAGGGTCACAGGTTTGACTCCCTCCAACTGTTCCTCACTTATGGTGAGGTTGGTAAGGGGAAACCTGCCACTAAGAGATCCACTGCCAGGTGGATTGCTTCTTGTATCCAATTTTGTTATGAAAAACTGGGTAAGGTTCCTCCCTCAGGCCTGAGGGCTCACTCTACCAGAGGTACAGCTGCTTCCCTGGCTGCGGCCAGGGACATCCCTATTCTAGAGATATGTCAAGCAGCTACCTGGAAAACAGTTCATACTTTTACCAAGCATTACTCCTGGATATCCAGGCTAGGAGTGATGCCGGTTTTCAGTGACTGTGCTACAGAGCCTATTTCCCAAGTAGGTTCTGTCCCTCCTCCATGGAGGTACTGCTTTGTAGTCTGCATATGTCATAATATAGCAAGACTTCATGTTGTTAGAAGAAAAAATTACTCACCTTAGTAATGTTGTTTCTTCTATTGAGTCTTAACTACTATGACCTCCCCTGCCTGCCCTCTCAGAACCTCTGTTTTTGGGATATGGGTGGGCAGTGCAGTGTTGGCACTTAGTAGGTGCCCACCTTGTTGTTTTTCACCCCTCCTTTTTTGGGGTGACTTGGTGTTGTGTTTTTCATTTTTTGGGTCTCCTGACTTGAGTCTTTGTTTTGGGACCAAAAAATGTGTTATTATGTTAGTAGCCAGTTGACTAGTGTAGGTTTACAGCTTCCACACAGGACCTCAGTGAGTTTAGCTTGTAAAGATCTGACAGTTTGAGTTTGAAGAACAACAGACAGAGTTTTCAACCGAGCTCGAGCTCAGCGTTCCATGCCTGGCATGGAAAGTTAACTCTTTCACCTCCCGAGCAGTTCGAAGGTTGGGACTCACTGCATATGTCATAATATAGCAAGACTCCAATAGAAGAAACAACATTACTAAGGTGAGTAATTTTTTCTTCCTCGCACAAGGGACTGCAGGAAGTCCTCCCAGCTGTTTGTTTCCTTTGCCCCTGGGAAAGAGGGTGTACCAGTTTCTAAATGGTGCCTGTCCAAATGGTTGGCCAACTGTATTATTTTCTGTTATAGGAACTATGGTAAGGAACTTCCTGGGGTGACACATGCCCAGTCCATCAGAGGCATGGCCCCTTCTGTTGCCTATTTCAGGAATGTGTCAGCCGCTAAAATCTGTGCCGCTGTCACTTGGAGTACTGTCCACACTTTCACTAAACACTATTATTGCAACTCCATTTATCTAGGGCTACCTGGGGTTGATATCCGCCACTTGCAGCTAGTGCAGAACGCTGCGGCCGGATTATTGACGGGTACATATCGTACCTGTCATATCTCGCCGGTATTACGTGATTTGCCCTGGCTGCCGATTCAGTGGCGGATCACCTTCAAAGTAGGTCTTTTGACCTACAAAGCCCTACACAGATTGGGTCCAGACTACCTGAAAGAGCTTTTGGTTCCCTACCGCCCCGGGCGATCTCTCCGCTCGGCAGACGAGGGGTTGCTAGAGATTCCGAGGGTTTCTTTAAAGTCATCAGGTGCTCGTGCTTTTATGTTCATTGCTCCGACCCTCTGGAATTCTCTACCCTGTCCGCTTCGTCAGTGTGCGACCGTGGAGGAGTTTAAAAAAGCCCTCAAGACCTATTTATGGTCTAAGATTAATTTTAATTAATTGATTGTGAATTGGAGCTCAGATCTAGTGTTGTATAGATTTAGTGTTTTATGAATTATTTATGGATTTTTATTTATTTATTGTTTATTGTTTTAAATATTGTAAGGCGCCTTGGTTTGAGAAAGGCGTCGTATAAATAAAGTTTCATTTCATTTCATTACAGTCTGGACACTGCCTCTAGGAGAAGGGCAGGCTTTGTCCTGGCTGTGCTTCTAGGCCTCCTGTCTTAGGCCTAATAGCATCCAGCCACCCAGACTGTCTCTCTGTCAGTATTGCTTGGGATTCGTCCTTAGGTGTGGCCTGATGCAAGAGATATCCTCGATGAAGATAGTACAGTTATGTAAGAACTTAGCATAGCAGTAGATCTAAAGAGAATCTTTTACATAAGGCCATGCCATTCCAGCCTCTGTCCCCCTTGGCCTTTGAGCTTCTCCCTCTTCCTGTCTCTCTCTCTCTCTTTCCAGGTCAGTTTACCTTCTGTTTCACCATGCTTAATGCTGGGGACCTCTCTCTCTTCCTCGATTCCCCCTTCATGAGCATGACATGTCATTTTTCAAACCTCTGACGAAACACCTTTTCACATTTGCTTCGCGAAGTCACCTTTCGAACGGGATTTTAAAAATTCTGCCTGCTGTGATCATAAGGTGTAGTCACAAAAGGACACTGTTGAATATGTGGGGTCAGAATGTCAAAAAACAATAAAGTTTGGCCCCAAATGTGTATGTGGCCCTTTTTGTTACCCCACCTGATGAACATGACAAGTGGCATTTTTCAAATCCCTTTTGAAACATGATCTTCCAAGAATCAGTCTTCACAGTTGAGTCCCACTTATGGGTCTAAGCCAGAGGCAGTAGGACCCAGTGGGAGCAAAGTCTTTGCAGCGTATGTGGGGACCAGCATCAGTGCCGGCAACATCCATGTGGCAGACATAGTGATGTCGTACTCACAGGTTGGCCAATAACTGATGTTGGCCCCCTCCCTTCCTCAGTTCTGTTTTGCCTTCCATTGAGTGCACACCTTGGCAGCTTCAGCCATTGACACTGTTACCTTCCTCAGTTCGCTGCCACCTCCTTTTGATGCCAAATTCTTTCTGGCACTTTTTTCCTCCACTGTCGTTCTAGTTTGGCACTGAACCCCCTTCTTGCTGATTTTTGTTATTTTTTTTTTCTTGTTTCCAGGCCGAGTCCTAAGGAGCCTAAGAAGAAAGTAAAGAAGAAGGACAAGGGTGACCCTTTCATGCGTTGGTGCTCCTGTGTTGCTGTCTAGGACCAGCATGATGAATGCTGGATCTACAATGGCAATGACCACAACATGGATAGGTGTGATGCCTGCTTTTCTGTGAACTACCGCACCCTCAAAAGCATGCTTAGAAAATTGCAAGCCCCTCACTTTTTGAAGCAGATGTCGTACCAGGAACACCAAGGTAGGTTCCTTGGGCACTTCCCTGAGCCCCTCCCCACTACCTCTTGTACTAAGGAAGTCCTGGGCACTCCCCACGTTCGACTTACCAAGATGTCAGAGGCCCGGGTGGGGGAGTGGAGTCTGGTGGGACCTCCAGCTTCCTCTGGGGGGGCCGGCTGGCTGGCTAAACACCAACCCACCCACTCCGACCCCCTCCGCCCTGTGCATCAGCAGTGGTGAGGCAGAAGCTATATGCTCAGTCTACACTGTTGGGCACTTCGGTATTGCAGCCTGGTGCTGCCCCTGCTCCTGGTACTAAAACTGGTACCAGTGACTGAGGCTGCACCGGTCATAAGACCAAGCTCCCTTCTGGCACAGCTTGCAGTACTGGAAGAGGGAGGGGTTCCAGAAATGACCTTGTCTCGGACCTTGAGGTCATTGTTATCTTTTCTCCTGAGCACCCTTGTGGCCTGGGTAAGGATGACGATGCTGGCCTTGGGCCTGGAGACAGAGCTGGTGATGGATGCCTTCCTCGACTGGATTCCAAACCTGACTGTGGGCCTAGAGTGTTCTCTGTGGTTTCCCTGTGGACTGGCTCAGGGGAGAGCACCAGGTCCCCTTCTGGTGCTGTTTACAGTGCCGGTTCAGGTTTCAGTGCTGTTCCCAGTGCCGCTGGTGGTGCTGGGTCTGGGAACAGCTCTGGGGGTGCTCCTGGCCTGGATGTTGGGCTTGGCCCTAGGAGCAGTGTCAGCCCAGGTGAGGGGTTCGGGCATGGCACTGGGCCTGTGGCAGGGCCCTTGTCCGGTGCTGGTGGCAGCTCCAGTAGGGGTCCCAGCACCTAGCTCTTCCTAGAACCAGCTGGCCCTGTCATTGGTGAGGACCAGGGCTGCCCTTTGGGTCAAGTATGGCCTCGCTTTCCCAACCTGAGGGTTCCCCCCAAGGACACCATCTGGACTGGCCTTCTGAGGTTGTTCGACTCCACACGGGTGAGTTTGCCAGACCTTAATTCCAGGCGAGGTCCCCTGAGCATTCTCGCAGCTCTGCCAGAGGGCCTGTCCCAGTCATCCACGAACCTCCTCCTCCTCCTCCTCCTCCCGCCCTCCCTCGCCTGTGCTTTACCAGGTATCTCACATCCTCTGTGGTCCATGACCTGGGAACAGTTCAGGTCTACAGCTGGTGTGTTCCACCAATACCACCGTTATTGCAGGCCAGGCCCATTTCAGGCCTGAGGGCCCTGCACCACCATTGTCCAAATCCAGCTCTTGCTGTCCTACTTAACTCCTCTGGAGAAGAGTGTTTTTTTGCGCCACCTTTTCTCTGATTCTGAGTGCTCTCAGTACCAGTGGTTTCTGATGGAGATGCTACCGAAGCTGAATATAGGGTCGTTCATAGGTCGCAGTACTGCTACCCTGGCATTGAGGTTCCTTGGAGATTTCAGTGATGGCACCTTTGTCATCCCTTCTTGGCCTCAGACTAATATAGAGGCATCCAGGCACGTCTAGCTCAGTCCTTTGCCAATTATCCTGATGCTAGGTACATCTAATGCAGATATTATGCTCCCGTAGGGTCTCCAGGTGTTATTCCTTACCTCACCTTGGGGATTCTGGTGTTGCGGACCCCCTCTGGATCTAAGCGCCCAGGGAATGACTGTCCCTCCCCCCCATCCCGGCTCTGCAGAGGTCGATGCATGGGGCAGAAAGGTTTTTTTTCAGCGCAGACTGTGATGTGCATTTCTGCACATCAGGCAGCTTATAGCAACTGCCTGTGGGCGACGCTGTGTCAACATTTAGTGTTCTTACCACATTGCCAGTCAGCCAGGTAGGCCATTTGCCTTTCTACTCCTTGGCTTGGAGCTGGCGAGGGTGTCATATGATGCCACTGAGATGGCTTTCAGGCTTGTGGGAACAGCAGTCTGCATTCGACAGAGGACATCGCTTTGCCTCTCCTGGTTGGCACCCCTGGCCTTCGAAGGGTGTTTAACTCACATTACATGGGACTCATTTTTTTTCTCCTGTAGGGTCACGCATGAGTTGCCAGAGCATCCTCCTGCTCCCAGTTCAAGGGAGTCTCCACCTGACCCTGACCAGTTTCAGGTCCCGCCACACCTGTACGGAGTCCCTACCCTCCAGTAGTTATCCCCCGCCAGAAGGCTGAGGGTTATTTTTTCACTCAGGGTGAGCCAGCTCCTCCCCTGTCTTTGGGAAGCTTGGTACTCTGACCCATAAGTGGGACTGAATGGTGCAGACTAATTCTTGGAAGATATGAAAATTAGGTAGGTACTCACCATAATTCTTATTTGGTACACCTTTTGCCTGGACGCTCTGCCATCAGCCCCACTCCGTGCCTGCCTTACTCTCCTGTGTCCGCCGTCCACCAATACTCGGGGCTTACGGCGGCGCCGCGGACCATAATTTAGTTGGTGGAGTGGTGGAGCAGCGGAGAACCATGAAGGCCAGGTGCTGGGGTAGCGTCATCTTGAGCTACTGACATTTTTTCTCCGTTTTAGGGGGGTTGGGATGTGCAGTGTTGTCCAGCGTCCTCCCCGCCCACAGAACGAGCAGGCGCTGGTTACTGTGGTACCCCTGGCCTCCACCAAGGGTCCATCAAACACCGGTCATGCTCCCACCCCCACCCACCCCGGAGAAGGAGAGCAGTCCATAGGATGCTTGATCCTTCTCCCCGGCCAGCCTCTGATGACCCAGGTCCATTCCCAAACCTGGGTCAATGGGCGCCGCAAGGAAATCCAGCCGTAGTGCCAATGGTCGGCCTACACTCACCATAATTCTTGATATTCCAGAATATTTTCATCATTCAGTCACATGTCCGCCCACTATCCCCCACTCAGGTAAGAATCAGGGCTGTTTTGATAGTGCTGTAACACTTCTTGCCACTCCCTCTGAGCTGCTCCTTTCCCTTGAGGTTTAGCTCTCCTTTTCCCTTGGGATGGGTCTTGCCCCTTTTTCCTTAGCTTTTTTGGGGAACTTAAAAAAAATGGAAGTGGGCCCCTGCTCTCTTCCTGCCAAAAAAAAAGTATTTTGTATCCTCTTTTTTCCCTTGAACGCTGCCCCCCCCCACCCTAATGGGGATATCTCCTAGACTCATCCCATCTGTTGGCAGCCTGTTTCTCTGCCTGTGCTCTGAGCTTCTGCCATGTGGCAGTTTCAAGACCTCACTCAAGGTGTGAATCACCAGAGTCGCTCTTAGAACTGAGTGCCTGTGACAGTATAGAACATAGAGAAGCAAAGAGTCACGGCACAATTTATTTTAAGATGCCAGACTTCCAGGAACATAAATTGCTATTCAGGGCAGAAAACCTTCCTGGAGGGTTTTCTGCCCTGAAGTGCTGTTTACGTTCGTGGATGTCTGGCATCTTTAAATTTATTTATTTATTTATTGAAATAGTTTCACCAGGAAAGGCATACTGAGCAACAAGATGCTTGTCTCCCGGTGCGACCTGGGGGGAAGGGGTACAAGGGGGCTGAATAACACGTATGTTGTCAACTGAGCAAATAACAGAGGCAAATAGCATCATATGGATACAATTGCATTAAACTATAAGCAACAACGCATGGAGTACATTGGATATTGTATGGAACATATAACAATTACCTGACATATAGCAGCAACACAAGGGAAAATTTAGCACACAGTAATATGCAGGTATAAGCAACTGGAGACATAGAACACATGATGGTGCAGAACAAAAAGACACAGGACAAAAGTGCATAGGGTGGGGCTATATGCCAGCATTTATAGCAAAGCTGAGGCCCCTGGTCGGGCAGTGGGGAGGGGAGCAATTGGCGCATGGCCGAATCAGGTACAGGAGCAATTAGTGCTGAGGAAGTTAGCTAGGGCGGTAGAAAGAGAGTGGGCAGAGGAGGAATGCCGAATTTGAGGTGGGAGATCATTCCATAGCTTGGGTAACCGGTGTGAGAAGTCGGCTTGCCTGGCAGTAGTCTTCCGCCTAGGGATTGATAGTTGGCAGTAGTCGCAGGATCTAAGATTATGGGCGGGGGAGGGGGCAGCTGAGAGCACAGAGGAGAGGTAGGAAGGGATGGTGCCAAGCCATAGGTTAGATACATATTTAACACAGTATGAAATAAATCAACAAAGTAAGAAAGAACTGTTGTTGCATGACTAGTTTAATGGGAGTAGGTGACTTCACCCAAGGTAGAGCCTCTTATTCCAAAATAGGGAGAGACAGATGCAGTAGGGTTTTATCCTGTCCTCTCAGCCTGTGGCTGAGTGTTTTTTCCTACACCCTTTTTGGATGTCTTCTCCCTTCAGCTTTTCAGCACTCCTTGGAGTGGCAAGAAGACTTCTGTGTTGTAATTTGTTTTTCAATTTTGCTATTGCTTTTCCTGCTTTGTAGCTCTTTGAGCTTGTCCCCTAAATTCTTGTCCTCTGCTTAGTAGAAAATAACATAGGTTGAATTGGCATTCTACCTTCCTAACTGTGCCGCAGTTCTCTTGCTTCAGCCAGAGCTCTATGCCAGGGTTGCTGCCCCTCTCTACATTTAACTGTCTAGGTGGCTGAGTTAGGCTCTGGCTCTTAAACCCACTGTCCCTGTGCCTCTTAGGCCCAATCCTTAGTTCTTCTAAGTTGGTAGTCAGATTTTATTATTATTTTATATCCTATATCTTTTTCCTATCCCTTTGATCAAGGAGTCTGTAGCTCTCTGTCTTCTTTTTCTCTCCCACTTGTTTTCTCTTCTGGCAAACAGAACTGAGGAACAAGCACAACATCACTGTGTTTGCCTCATGGGCAGCGGCAGCACTAACATCGGTCCCATCCTAGGCTGCAAAGACATTGCTTCTGCAGGGTCCTGGCACCTCGGCTTAGACCCAGAAGTGTGAATGGTGAAGATATTCTGTAAGACCTATAATTACAGTGAGTATGTAATTTTCATTTTTCGCAGTCCCTCTGTGAAATCGCCATTTGGACAAGATTGTAAAAAAGTCCAACTGTCTTGGTCATAACATGGGGTCATAAAAGACTGTTGAAACTTTGGGGTCAAAATGTGAAAAAAAAAAACTAAGATCTTGCATCGAGAGTGCTCTTGCAGTAGGTACTAACCATAAGGACTTGGGCCGTCAGGCACTAGGACCACATAGAAAACTTCAGCTAGCTGTATCTGGCGGTGGACCACCCACCTGACGTCACATGACAGACATCAGCATGTCCCTATATAGTGGACAGGCCCCACACCCGCCCTCCAGTTCTTTCCTGGCATCGACCTGCCCACGTCGAACCTCATGGAGAATGCTGCTTCAGTCGACCGCCATTTTTGGATGAGTATTTCTCCAGTTTCTCTTTATTTTCTTGCGAAGTAAATAATTTTGTGCATAACTTCTCTGACACCTTCCAAGTCACATAAGAACAAATGCGAATCCTGTGGCACACAGCTCCCTCATAAGGATGGCCATTCCCCTCTCTCTCTCTTCTGCCTGGGACCAGAGCATAAGACTGAGGACTGTACGGCCTGCCAGAAATTCAACTAGGCCACACAAAAATGCTGCCAACAGGCCCTGAAAGCCTACATTATCAAGCAAAAAATGGCTTCCATGGAAAAGAAGCTGCAGGGGTCGTCGTCTTCAACAGGGGGTTCGTCTGACTCCCACAAGAAGAAAAAGAAGGATAAAGTGAAGCACTGGGACCAAGATAGTCTCCTTCCCACCCACGGCATCCTCCGGGAGCCGCAGACGTCGAGCGGCCTCCCGTTAGCATGGGTACTGCTCCACTGACCAAGCCTACTCCCCTGTTTCGCAGAGCAGCCTTTGGTCCCCCTGCCTCAGCTGATTACGGTTCAGGCGGGTGTCTCTATAGTCCCGGAGAACTCCACCACTCTTAGACCCCTCAAAACTCCGAGGTCTAAGTCCTGTGGCACAGTTAATGTCATTCATCAGCTCCTCTGATGAACGCCCAGCCCAGACTGATAAAGTTACATGCCAGCTCCTCTGGCGTTCGCCCAGCCACAGCGCTTTCATCGGGCCCCGATAAGAGGCCTGACATTGATCCTCTGGATCAGCGCCTGCTGCCACTTCCACCACAACCTTCCCCAGAGGACTCCCCCTCTCAGGAGCCTCCTTCCCTGCCTCCTCAGGTGGAGACTCCTGGCTCTCCTGTTCATCCTGAGCCAGAGTTGGAGGAGCATCCATACTGGGCCTTTCCTACCCTCCGTCAGGGCCCCCATGAGGTCCCTCAGCCCCTCTGTCGGGGCCTCCACCTGGTTATCCACCATCAGGGCCTCCGTCAGGCCCCTCAGCTCCTCTATCAGGGCCTTCACCCAGCCTTCCTATGCCAGGCTTCCCTGTGCCTCACTGCCCCCCTTCAGGGTATCTGCTGCCAGGGTACCAGATGCCAGGATATCCCACGCTAGGGTATCTGTTGTCGGGCTATTCTACACTCAGCTATGTTAGGCCGAGCTATCATTACCCAACACCGGGTTATTCGACGCTGGGTTATCATCCTGCAAGCTACATGCCCTGGTATCAGCCTCTCCCGCCCCCTCCTCCCGCTCAGCCTCAGGTGGACTTTAGGGCGGTGCTTCAGTCTTGGTGGAGTGAGACCAAGACCCAACTTGTTTCAGAGTTGGACTGACATCAGCTGGTCACGGCCTCCAAGCCAGTCTGCCTGGATCCTACGCCTAGGTCCCTTTTGCTGGTGGAATCTCGTCCTTCTACCTCGGACCAGGCCTCACGCCCTACTACGGTAGGTGGCAGTGAAAGGGGCCTCATGGTCACTTCAGAGGAGGTCCCTGTTCCACGAGCTCTGTCACCAGACAGAAGTCCTTCATCGGACTCGAACTCTTCTTCCTCTGCTTCGGGCTTTGAGACTCCTCCCCCAGAGGACTCCAAGCCCAAAGACTCTCCTAAGTCGTCCCCCCCCGAGGATCCTTCTTTCACAGAGATCCTTCGAAAGATTCAAGAAGCAAATGGGTGAAAGACTGAGGACCAAGACCCTCAACATGAGAGACTGGTAGAGCACCTTGACATGCCAGAGCTGTCACCACATCTCATTCCTCCCTGGGTAGGCCCGCATGAGGATTTGGCCTCCACAGTTTGTCAGCAGCCTTTGTCGGTTGCCACAGTGCCAAGAAGGCTGACAGATTGTATCGGACCCCTGAGGGCAAAGACTACCTCAGTTCCCATCCCAAGGTGGACTCGGTGGTCATTAATGTGGCTCATGACTGTACAGCCAAGCCAAAGCACATGAGTACCTCTCCTCCTGATAGGGGAGTCGAGGCAACTGGACCATTTTGGACATAAAGTTTACTCGTCTTCAACTTTGGCCCTCAGAGCCCTGAATTATCTAAGACACATGATCGTGTACCAAAAATCTGTCCTAGGCTAGCTCAAGTCGGAGTTCGTGGCCTTGCCTGACTCCGAGGCAAAGACTAAGATTGCCCTAATGGTCAGGACAGCAGAAATTTCCTGCCACCATGCCCTTAGGACTACATATGATGCAGTAGATGCTTCTACCTGGAGCACCACCACTACAGTTTGCCTGCGTAGGTACTCCTGGTTGCAGGTATCTGCTCTGGCCCAGGATGTTCAAGCAGCCATCCAGGATGCCCCCTTTCCGAGGTTCAGTTCTCTTTGGGGGTGACATCAAGGACATCATAACTGAGCTACAGGACAGTGGCAGGGCCTTGCCATGTATCGCTCCAGCTGTAAGCCTAACCAGCCTTTTCGCTGCCATCAAAGGCGCCAGACTAAGCAACAGCCCACCGGATGTCAGACTAAACGTCGGACTCCTTCAGCATCGGCTACCCCTCCAGCCAAGTCCTAGTGGGCTTCCAGGGTGCCGCTTCCCCACCCCCCCTCTGCTTCCTGACTCACGGAAGGGCCCCCGCCTCTGCTGCCAGCTCTGGAGAAACCAGGAGGGGGCAGGTTCGCCAAACATCTGGTCAGGTGGGAGGCGATCACAACAGACTCGTGGGTACTTCAGCTAATATCTCAAGGACACACCATAGAGTTCACAGAAAGACCTCCAGAAAATCCCCCAGGTCTCTCTCACTACGCAGAAGGTCACATTCCTCTCATCAGAGAGGAAATACAGGCTCTTCTGCAAAAATCCATCATCATAGAGCCCATTCCTTGGACTCAGGTGGGAAGGGGTTATTACTCCGACTTCTTCCTGGCCCCCAAAAAAACGGGAGACCTCTGTCCGATTCTGGACTTCGGCATGCTCAATCTGTACATAGAGTACAAAAGATTTTGCATGCTGATCCTGCTGAGTCTGTTGCCACAGCTTCACCAGGGGCACTGGCTCTGTGCACGGGACATGCAGGAAGCTTACCTGCATATCCCAATCCTTCACTCTCACTGCCACTTCCTCTGGTTTACCTCCCGGGGGGAACATTTTCAGTTCAAGGCGCTCCCCTTTGGCATTTCCTCGCCACCCAGGGTGTTCACCAAGTGCCTAGCAATGGTGGCAGTGGCTTTACACCACCAGGGCCTATATGTGTTCCCATACCTCGACGACTGGCTTCTGTTTGCACCATTGAGGGACAGCCTGATAGCCTCTTTGACTGCTACCCTGGACCTTTTTTGGCAAGTGGGAATCACGGTGAATTACCCCAAATCCCACCTTGTCCCATCCCAATGCCTCCAACTTATTGGGGCGGTGCTGGATACTGTTCAGGGTCAGACCTTCCTCCCATTGGACAGGGCAGAAACCTTGCATCAGCAGGCCAACCAAGTAGCAACCAGCTGATGGACCACGGCCCGTTCCATCTTACGACTCCTGGGACATATGGCTGCAGCTATCCCCACTGTCCCCTTAGCCAGGCTCCAAATGTGAGTTACACAGTGGCCTTAAGAGTCTAGTGGGATCAGAGATCAGACGACCTGGATCACAGAATCTTGGTGTCCAATCACGTGCGTCAAGACCTTCTTTGGTGGCAGAATCTGTCCAATCTCACCAGAGGGGTTCCCTTTTAGGCTCCTCCTCTGGCTCAGACCCTGACAGCAGACGCTTCCAGTCAGGGCTGGGGCACTCACCTGGGAGACCAAAGGACACAGGGATCCTGGTCTCAGTGGGAGCTCTCTCTGCACATGAGTGTGATAGAGATGCAGGCTGTGCCATATGCCCTTCAGGCATTCCAGCCCCTTCTCCTCCCTGGGCCACTCCTTGTCCAGATGGACAGTGTGTGTGTTTTTTGGTACCTGAACAAACAGGGAGGCACGCAATCGTATCCCCTATGCAGGGAAGCGATGCTTGTGTGGCAATGGGTGATTCAGCACAGCCTACAGCTTATGGCAGTGCATGTCCCAGGAGTTCAAAATGTCCTGGTGGACACACTCAGCCGCACTCAGGCAAGGGCACATGAGTGGGAACTGAGACAGTGAGTAGTCGAAGGTATCTTCGATCTGTGGAGTTATCCAGATCTCGATCTGTTCGCCTCCCCTTCCAGCGCAATACTACCCAGTTTCTGCTCGCTCGTTCCCGGGCATGGTGCTTTCTGGTGAAACGCGCTGTCTCTATGCTGGACAGGGAGATTTTTCTACGCCTTCCCTTCCTTCCCGCTATTGCAGAAGGTGCTTCTGAAACTGCAGCAAGAAGGGGCTTGCATGATCCTGATAGCCCCTTATCGGCCCCCCCAAGTTGATGGTAGAGCCTTTGGTTCCTCTACCTCTCTTCCAGGATCTTCTGACCCAGGAGCAGGGCAGGCTGGTCCATCTGGACCTCAAGTCCCCTCACCTTCACGTGTGGCACTTTTTGACATAGCTGCTGCATGCTTTAGTGCCTCCTCTAGAGTCGCACAGGTCATTGTGGAGGCTAGAAAGCCGTATACAAGAACCATGCACACTATGAAATGGAAGAGGTTCTCCATTTGGGCATCCTCTAAGGGTTGGGATCCTTTCGTTTGCCCTGCCCTGCAGGTCATGGAGTACCTTTTGCACCTCTTTGACTTTGGCCATGGCTATTCTTCCTTGAAGGTCCATTTGTCTGCCATTTCTGCTTTCCACCCTCCAGTGGATAGCAAATCATTGGCTCATCTGGAGGTTTCCAGAACCGTTTTGAAAGGAATTCTCCACTTGAACCCCCCCCCCCAGTTAGGAACCCTGTTCTTCTGTGGGACCTGAATTTAATTCTTGGGAAACTCTCTTTGCCTCTTTTTGAACCAACCACGAGTTGCGATATGCACTACCTTTCTTGGAAAGTGCTCTTTTTAGTTGCTATTACCTCTGCTCAAAGGATTTCCGAGCTTCAGGTCCTCATGTGTAAGAAGCCTTGCTTGATTTTTCACAGAGACAGAGTAGCTCTGTGTATAAATCCTAAGTTTTTACCTAAGGTAGTTTTTGAGTTTACTTTGAATCAGACTATTTACTTGCTGGTTCCAATTGGGGGAGGCTGTACACCCTCGACGTTCACAGAATTTTGCGTTATTATACTAGTCAGACGAAGCATGTCCGTAAAACATATCGGTTGTTCATTTCTTTCGTGCCCAAAAGAGAGGGCATAGCAGTTTCAAAACAGGGTTTGTCCAAGTGGTTGGCAAACTGTATTCTGTTCTGCTACCAGAAGTACTACAAGCTGCTTCCGGGGGAAGTTAAAGGGCATTCAGCCAGAGGCATGGCTGCATCAGCCGCTTGTTTTAGAAATGTTTCTGCTGCTAAGATCTGTGCGGCAGCTACTTGGAGCTCTGTCCACACATTTACCAAGCATTACAGTTTGGACATTGCCTCTCGGCGCAGGGCAGGCTTTGGCCTAGCCATCCATCAGGGCTTACTGTCTTAGATCCCCTGCTGTTCTGCACACCTTTTCTGCCTCCCATGCTTCATCCTTTGTCTGAATTACACTGCTTGGGACTTGGTCCTTATGGTTAGTACCTACTGCAAGAGCCCTCTCGATGTAAGGTAATACAGTTATGTAAGAACTTACTGTAACACATCTTCGAGAGAGGCTCTTGCAGTTACTACCTTTTTTCCCTCCCACCTTCCTCCTGCTTCTGCTACTACTTTTTCCTAGCCTTTATTTGGTTCCAGGAGCCCACTCCTTTCTCCTGTCACTCCTTCTTAGGTCTCCAGCGGGAGAACTAGAGGGTGGGCATGGCGACCAATCCCACTATATAGGGTCTTGCTGACGTCCGTCATGTGACGTCAGGTGGGCGGTCCCCTGCCAGACACTGCTAGCTAAAGTTTTTCGTGTGATCCTAGTGCCTGATGGCCCAAGTCCTCACGGTTAGTACCTACTGCAAGAGCCCCTCTCAAAGATCTACTGTTCCGGTAAGTTCTTACGTAACTGTACTTTATGAAGAAATTTTGAATTGTTTCACTGTTTACTCATAACTTAATTTTTGCAGATTTTGGCCCCCAATGTTCAGCATATCCCTTGTGTTACCCCACCTCATGAACATGACTGGTGTTATTTTTCAAATCCCCTCCAAAACATGTTCACGCAGTTGCACTGTGAAATCACCTTTCAGATGATATTTAAAATAATTACACCTGTCTTGATCATAACATCAGGTTACAAAGAGACTATGTTGGATATTTGGGGTCAAAATGTGGGTGCCCACTGGAAATTAGATATTGCCTCTCAGATGGCCTGTCCTGGGTAAATACCGTCAACTCCCCCAGAGGCTTCAGACAGACCCCAGCCTCTTCTCACTGACTTGTCATCCCGGCCACAGGATAGGGTTGTGAGGGCTTGATCTCCAGCCCTCCCACACCAACTCCCCGAGAGGCTTCAGACGGCCCCTAGCTCTGACTGCAGAGCATGCCAGTTTTAGCATGTGGTTTCGCCACACGCTGCATAGGATTATCCTCCCACCCTGCCCTCCCTTCCATGGTAGCTATCCACAATTTAAACTTGCATCATCGCACACAGCTCTTCCCCTAAGGATATGCACCTGCCCCACCATTACTGGCGGTGCAGTTGTTCCCAGTAAGGGCTAATTGCTCCCTTACTGCTGCTGCTCAGTCCTGACTGCCACTCCTACTTTCCCTCAAGTGCCCACCCTCCCCAATGCTTATTAAACTATCTGGAGGAGTTTACCAATTCCTCATTCTCTTCTACTGTGTTAGCTACACCTAACATGCAGTTTTGAACTTAAACACCCTGTTCCACTTCTCTGGGAATAAGGTTGGTTACAGTAGGATCAATCACTGGCTTATTTGTTTTAGGCTATTACTGTTTTAGTGACAGTAGGGAATTCCCTACCACCTCTCCTGGCTCAGCAAACCATAATTCTTACACTTACTGCCCCCGTCTATCATCTAGGCCCTTCAGTTACCAATGTACTGAATCTCTCTGGTCCCACTCTCTCCCCATTCCACAACTAAACTTTCCCTGAAGGGTAACTAATCTTGACTGTTCTGGAAGTAATTTCCAGGCTCCCTCCCTCAAATAAGCTGCAGTGTTGGCCCCCCCCGCCCCTGCAGTCTGCCTTTCACCAGATCTCAGCACTACTAACACAGTTGCTATGCTGCTACTCCTCCTCAGTGTCCTGGCTGTTCCTTTCATATCTCTGCTATGTTTTTATCACCCTCTACCTCTTCCCTCTACTCCTTGCCACGGTTCCTCCCACCCTCCCTTTTCTTGTGTTGCCCTCAACTTCCCTCCCTCCCTCCCCCACCTCATCCTACTCTGCCTCATCACCCTGGCTCCTGGGTGCCACTCTCCTCCCTTCTCCTTGCTTATATGTTGAGCTGTTCTGGCCCCAGCTGACCCCCAATTCTTCCCTCCCCCATTCACTACCACGTAGATGGCTATCATTCCCCATTTAGCTCTTTATTGCCCTACTACTTCTGGCTGCAGGTGTATAGAACTTAACACTGGCCCTGCCCTCTCCCCCCCCACCAGTGTTACCAAAGGCTTAAAGATAGCTCACCTCAACATCAGAAGCCTCCTCCCCAAAATAACCTTTCTCCAGCCACTCTTGCTGACCTTGTAGCCTGATATACTAATTATCTCTGAGTCTTGGCTCACACCAAAAATCCCTAATAGCTGTATTACCATGCCCGGCTACTTTCTTATTCGTCAGGATCAACCCAGCAGGGGTGGTGGTGTGGCCATGTATCTCTCCTCTTCCTTATAGTTTTCAACTATGCTATCTACCTCCTTCTCGTCCTCATTATTACTCGTAAAGCTCTCTCTCCCCACCTTTGTGGCCAGTGTGTACTGCTGCCCAGCCATCCCTGCCACATCATTTACAGACCTGTTTACTACTGTCATATCACATGCCTTTTCCTGTGAGCTCCACATTCTAGGCAATTTTAACTTAAATTGTCTCTCCCCTTCACACTCCAAAACTTGCAGCGATATAGCAGCATCCCTTAATGTGACCCAATTACTCACAAAGCCCACCTGCCTGAACCTCAAATCTCATAAACATACCCTCCTGGATTGGGATCTCACCTTCCACCCGAACTGTATTATTGATTCTGGCATTCTCCCAGATACCCTGAGTGAATATCACATGATCTCTTACATACGTAAAAGACACCGTCCTAAGGCTCCCCCAAGCTCCTGTTAATCCAGTCTTTCAGATCTCTAGACCCTAGCCCCCCTCCTCAATGATCTGGTAAATGCTGACTGGTCTCCCATCCACTCTGGCTCCTCTATTGATTCATCCCTCAGTTGCTTCAACTTCCACCTTTTTGAATATCTGGAACCCGCATGCTCCACTCAAGAGAACCAGAGTGAGAGGGTCCCACCTTCCCTGGTTCTCGGCTGAAGTGTTGGTCTCCATGCATGTGTGCGCGCGAGCAGGCGTGGAAGGTGCATAAGACCACTGGCTCCTCTGCAGACTTCCACAGGTACCAAACCCTTCGAAACACATGCACAGGCTACTAGACTCGCCAAAGCAGAGTATTTCTCCACCTCCTTCCAGGCAAACATCAACCATCCTTCTAAATTCTGGAAGGTCATCCAAGCCCTCTTCTTCCCACCTGCTCAGCCTCCCATTGGGTCAGGGTTGGTGTCATTTCCACTTCAGACACCCTCTCTGTGGCTACAGAATTTAATTCCTTCTTCAACTTCTGTGCCTCCTCCATCCTCTCCTCTCCTCTCCCCCCCCCCCCACCTCTGATCTTTCTCTCCTTTCCATTCTTCCATCCCCCTCCTTCTCTTTCTCCCTGGTATCCCCGTTTGACTCTCTCAAAGCACTCTGGGCCCTAAACCCCTACCAAGGAAAAGAGCCCTGATGGGCTTGACCTCAAACTCCTTCATCTCTCTGTCCCTGCTATTGCCTCCCCACTTGCTTCCCTTCTAAATTTTTCTTTCTTCCTAGCTCCATACTGGCTGCATGGACATACGCCACAGTAGTACCCCTTCCTAAAGGTGGCGACCCCTCCAATCCAGGCAGTTACTGACCCATCTCTTTACTTCCCATTCTTGCTAAATTGCAGGAGCACATAGTCCTATCCCAGCTTTCCCCTTTCCTTGACTCTTACTCCTTTTTCACCCCCTTCCAGTCTGGCTTCCATAAACTCCACTCAACCTCCACCTCCGTTCTATGGCTTACTGACTCGATCCTCTCAAGTATGGACCAGGGCCGTATTACCACTGCAGTCTTTGTTGACCTTGTCAAGGCTTTTGACACAGTATCACACCCCCTCCTTCTGAATAAACTCGAAGCAGCAGGGCTGTCTGCCTCCGCCACAAACTGGTTCTGTTCCTACCTCCAAGCTAGGACCCAGTCAGTTAGAGTAGGTGATTCCCTGTCCCCTCATCAAGACCTGAGTCCCCCAAGGTTCCATCCTCAGTCCACTTCTCTCTTCTATTTTCTTAAACAACTTCCCTGCTGTCTGCAACTCCTCTTCCATCCACATGTATGCAGATGACACTGTCCTGTAGACCTCTGGCCCCTCCCTTACTGATGCGGCAACTAGACTCTAGCTGGACTTTGACAAAGTGCAGCTCTGGTTCTGCTCCAATCAGCTGTTTCTAAACGTCAAGAAGACTGTCTCCATGTAACCTTTGGCACAAGGCAGAGAGTCTCAAGGCTTTCATCCCTCTCTATCTTCCACACCCTAGATGGGACTGTGTTGGAGGACGTGACTTCCTTCAGGTACCTTGGGCTTTGGCTTGACTAACACCTCGACTTTTCAAAGCACGTGGATGCCATCCATAAGAAACTGCACCCCAAGCTTGATGCACTATACAGGAACCTTGGTTGCACCCCCTTGCCAGCCAGCCATGTACTTGTCCAGAAAATGATCCTCCCAGTATTTGACTATGGAGATATAGCCTACAGTACTGCCCCAAAATCCTCCCTTGCCAGACTGAACATCCTCTTTCATGCATTCTGTCGTTTTGCTGTTCACCATCCACGCCGTACCCACCACTGTGCTTTCTATAAATCCCTCTCCTTCCCCTGTTGAGGACAGATGCCTTGTCCACTGTGTGCTTCACAGCCAAATACTGGTTTGGGTCCCTTCCTTCCTTCCTTCCTCTTCTCTAGTCCCCCCCCCTCCCCTGCAGCCTCCTACACCTTCACAACCTAGGACCTCGGATCTTAGCTCTCCCTCCTAGGTCCACTACAGCTGGCCAGACCTCCTTCTCATACCACATCCCTAAATTCTGGAATGCCCTCCATCTGTCTATCCATACTGCCCATACCCTCCGTTCCCTCTCCTCCATCCTATAAAAAAATTAATTACCTCTCTTGCAATTCCCCTTAGCTTGTCCAAACCACCTGTCCATTATCCCATATTGCAGCACTTACTGTTCTGACATTATCTTGATATTGTGATTTACCTTTGTACTTGTGCACTATTGTACTCAAATGCTGCTTGAGTGTTACATTGCCTTGTTACATGAAATATCCTTGTAATAATTACTGGTGACCCTATTTATCAACCCAATTACAGGTACTGTGAAATGCCGTAATAACCCGAGAATGAGTTATTACGGCATTTCGAAAAATTCTCTTTCACTAGTGTGATTTTTAGATGCCACTTATTTCTGCCACGCCACTTCATTGGCCAGAACTCTGTGTTAGGGCGGGCTAAACAAAATGAAAAACATGACGCCTCCACTCATAGACAAACCGCTATTTTCTTTTTACACTCCCAAACTTTCTTGTACTTTTTAATTTATCTGGCTGATCCTGCCTACAATACCTAGTAAGATCCAGAAAGGGGCTATATCTGAAATCGGGGAAGGGTAACAGCACTGGAGTGAGTAAAAAAAAAAAAAAGGTTTGAGAGAGCTGGAGAGAGACTGTGTCAGTGTGTGTGTGTGTGTGTGTGTGTGTGTGTGTGTGTGTGTGTGTGCGCGCGTATGTCAGCATAGGTGCCGGAAAAGGGGGGGACAGCGGCGAAAGGGGCAGTAGCCATTCCACTTTCTATTTCTGTATAGCAAAAACTACTGTAGAAAAAGTGCCCTTTGTACCCTCATAAGTGCTCTTTTGATTCTCAGCCTCCTCAGCTTTTACCATCTTCCGGCACCCTTGCCTGACAGAGAGAGCGTAGCACCATATCGAAAACTGTCTGCAGGGCTAACTATTTGCACCAGCAATTATAAAAAATAATGGATAGTCAAATATGTATGTTATGACTTTTTTTTTCACACACCTTGGGTGTGAAAAAAAGTCATAACATACACGTGCCTATCCATTATTCTCTATATAATTGTTCTCTTATTTCCACTGTTTCAATTACCTTATAGTGAGTGTATAGTGGAGTGTTGTTCTGTATAGAATTCCATTCCTTTCAAAATGCTGTTCTACCACAGTTCCCAAGGTAATGGAATGCTGTTCTACCTACTGTGGTAGAACAGCATTCTAGAAACTCTAGAGGCTGCATGAGTCAGTTTCATTTTGAAAGCAAAATAACTCACAAAACACATTTTTCACACAGTACTATACACTATAAAAAATACAGGATGAGAACTCTATGCAGAACCAGTGTGTTTTGCCACCTTGGGGTTCTGATTCCCATGGACCTCTCGAGCTTCGCTGTCGAGGTCAGAGGGAATCAGAATCCCTCTGTGGCCGAACACACTGGTTCTGCATAGTTGCCCATCCAGTATTCTCTTTGTCATTGAAATTGATCTTTGTACTTTCCTTCTGTATTCTGCACCATTATACTCAGATGCTGCTTGCGTGTTACACTGCCTTGTTACACAAAATGTCCTTGTAATAATTTGTCTTATGCCACTGTTTATAATTGCATTTATTGTCTGTTTCCTACTTCCCCCTCCCCCAGGACTCATCTGGGAAACAAGCAAATTATTGCTCAGTATGCCTTTCCTGGTGAAACTTTTAAATAAATAAATAAAAATGTGTAAAAGCAGGAGGGCGTCACTGAAACCGAGATATTGCATCTCATCTGGTCTGTCCTGTAAATATATAATAAAATATGTAAAAACAGGACCCCAGTACAGCAGAGCCCTCACTGAACTGTACATTTATGCTGCTCTGTCCTGGGAAAAATAGGTTGTAAAAGAGGGACCTCATTGAAAATGTAACTTGTCTTTCAGCTTGGCTATCCTGGGTAAATACATTATAAAAATGAGTAAAACCAAAGCCACATCGAAAATGAGATATTGCATCTCGGGTATGCTATCCTGGGTAAATACAGTGTAAAAATTGGGGAAAGCAGGATCCCACTGAAAACAAGATAGCATGTGAGCTGTGCTGTCCTCGATAAATAGAATACAGAAATGTATCATAGCAGGACCCAATTGGAAATACGATATTGCATCTCAGCTTGGTTATCCTGGGGAAATATAGTGCAGAACTGTGTAAAACAGGACCATACAGCAGAACACCACTGAAAAGGAGATGTGTCCTGGAAAAATACATTTTAAAAGCAGGACCACTCTAAAAAAAAAAAAAGATCTCAAATGTCACCTCTACTATCCTGGGTAAATGCAGTATAAAAATATGTAAAATCAGGACCCCATTGCAAATGACATGTTACATCTCATCTGATCTGTCTTGGATAAATATATAATACAATGTGTACTAGCAGGACCAAGTACAACAGCATGCAAGCAAACATTCTGCAATGACAAATGCTTATTTCTTGTTATATTCAGACTTTCTGAAGTTTGAATTGGAAATACTGCAATGTAGCGGGACCCAAGGACCTAACTATTCAAGCATTCCAGACTAACATTCTGAATTACTTGTAATGTTACAGTATAAAGCCAGCATAGACTTGAGCAACTACTCCTGTTTGACCTAACTCTCCTGTCTCTTTGACTTCTTTTGTTTCCACAGGTTCTTTAACATCAATGTTTGTAAAGCTGCCTTGCGGTGGTGTTGGAGTAAGTATTTTCTTTAATGTGTAAATAATGTTCTGTTTGTTCTCAGAGTCTTGGTGGTAACAAAAATTGTTGCTTTGCTTTCCATGGAGGGGATGATTGCGACCAGATGTTTTCCGTAAACAGGCTGGAATAAGCTGGGGGCTGGGGGAGGGAGTTGACAGCTTCACATGTGTTATTTCAAGAGAGGGTCAAATTTTTAACTCTTTACAGGTTGGAAACAGCAAAACCATCTAATCCCAGCTCTGGGACAGTAAAGAGCTCAAAACTATCTGGAAGTAGGTCCAGGTCCATTCGCTTTTTTGGGGGCGGATTGTAACAAATAGTAGTCTAAACTCCAGAAAGGATCCAGCTCCTCTTGTTATCTTTTAGCTTGAAGTGAAAAAGAGCCTTCAGTGCTGGTCCATAGGCACAGTGGCAGGATTGGCCCTTGTGATGCTGGTGACCAAGGTTCACATCCTGAGCTTGGATCATTGAAGGAACAGCAGGGGGCAGGAGGATGGAGTATACCAGAGGATGCTGTCCTTGGCGGAGGGTGGATGTCTGAGTCAACCATTACACTGCTTTCTGTGTGACCATAGGTGGAGGTAATGGCTGGTGCAGCTTGGAGGCGAGGAAGTCGTCTGGCACCTCTCTTTGGCAAACAACCGTGTGCACTCGTGTATGCATTGGAACCCTCTTGCTGACATCCTGGGGAGGAGAGGAAAAAAAGTGGAGGGAAAAAGCTCTGGCCAGCAGGGTGATGTCTTGTACACGTGGGCCCAAAACAGCCTTCTGTATCTCTCCACTCTTATGTTCTCCAGAAGCGGTAAGAGTCTGACCCTCTAAGTTCCTCCTCTAGGGGGCAAGCCAGGGTAGGGTTGGAAGGAAGGCCACAGATAGGGGAGATAGGCTGGGTAGTTGTCTGTGACAGATGGGGATGCAGCAAGCAAGAGGGGGAAATATAGATCACTAAAAAAACAAAATTCATAGCTAGTTGAGTTAGCACCTTGTTCCATAACAGTAACAAGGGACATAAATCTAGTGCTGCCATTAAGGCAAGAAAATCACCATTCTTTGAAACCCACCTAAAAATCAAACTCCATTCTCTATACAGATGGGCATATCAAGCACAAAAATAATGACATGCCAGCTGCAGGTGTGTGTTATGTGCAAAGTATATTCTGTCTTAGCTACACTGCAGGCCCTGTATTTGCTGAGTTTGTGTCAGTGCTGACCCTTAGCCCAGGCTAATTCCATATAGGATGACACTGGCAAGTGCACTGCAGTGGCTCAGTTGTGCTCACAAAGACATTTGTGTGTTCAGATGTCATTAGAGGAGGGCCATTTTTACACATACTCGAACTGCTGGCATTGCACAAATTCAAATGGACCACCACATTGTGTCCACTGAGCTCATTTGGCCACCAGAAGAAGTGAAAAGGGCAAGCCCTAAGGTCTTTGTGCTCTCCACTGGCCAGTAGGGATGGATGCAGGAGGACCCAGCAATTAACAACAACAAAAAAAAACTAAAATCCGACTTGAATAAGTTATTACAGCGTAGTCTGCCAGCGAATATTTAACTACCTTTGGTTTGAAAAAAAAAACAAAAATCATCTGTTTACTGCAGGAATGCTAAAGCCATGTAACCTTCACAGTTTCTGCTTGTGCCATTTAGTGACATAGTGTTCCCTTGCTGACCTTACACTTGACAGTCTTTGAGTTAACTGCTTATCTCCCCCCCCCCCCACCGCCAGTATGCCACTAAATTTATAAAGGACATCCTGAAATTGGGAAGTGGAGAACCTTGTGGAATTGGTACTGCACTACTCCACAACCAAATACAAAGTGTGTTTGTGACAGTTGTGCTCACTGTAAAGTCTTTCGCAGCCTATTCCACTGCTACCTATGTGGAACTGGTACCAAGGGAACTGCTTCACAGGTTTACTTCTTTGGCCTTTTACCTGTATGCTACATTGTTTGTGTGCCCTTCAGGATACAGATCACCTGCCTTGAGATTTCCTGACACTGTTTCACTATCTCCTCCAGCTGCTTCGGGTAGATGTGTGTGTTTTGACTGCATTGTGTATGAAACGTGTGTGTGTGTGTGTGTGTGTGTGTGTGTGTGCGTGTGTGTACATACATACATATATAAGGGATATACAGTGGTGAGCTGTCAGATAAATGATTTATCTACACAAGTGCTGTTTGACCTTGGGTAACCTCACGAGTAGCATAAGCCACGAGTGAGGTGTCCGGAGTCAAACAGCACAAGTGTAGATAAATCATTTATCTGACAGCTCACCATTGTATATTTCATTTATGCAACAGGGATGCTTTCTATCAGTGCAGGAACATTTGGTTTTGACTGTTTATCTTTATTTTAAATGATTATTTCTGGGAGTTTTGGTTAACTTTCTTGGAGTATGTATGCCTAGCATAGTGGTTGCTATTAAATGAAACACCACTCATTTTGTAGAAAACTTCTTGCTGATCAAATGTCATGCTCACAAGTACTATGCTACCTTTTTCATTTTAAAGTTATTTACATTTGTTTGTCAAAAAAGGGAAAAGAAAATTGAATTTTATGCTGTTTTTTGCTAATTATAAAAAAACTAAAAGCTATCTATAAATGAAACACCATTCATTTTGTAGATATTTTGTGCTGAACATTTTGCGTGTTAACCGTACCATGCTATCATTTTTGGTTTTAAAGATCTTCCCTTGTCAATCTTCACCATTCATTACTTCCTGGGTGTAAGCGAGGCGCACCGTCACGAAGCTTTTTTTTTTTTTTTTTTAAAGTTGCCTAACGCCCCTGGCAACAGAGCGACGCCGCTGCGCGCTATGCCGAGGGGCGGCCGCAGAAGCACCGACTCCTCCTCCAACTCAGTTCTGTTTCTTCCGCCGTCGAGGCAGCACCTGTTTCGGGCGTCCATATTTTGACTGGTCTGCGACTCCTCTTTCCCATCTTTCGGCATGTCCGGTAAGACCGTTCTTTTTATTTCTAAAGCGGCGCGGGTGTGCTTTCTACTACTTTTTCTTGTTGATTTGCGTTATGTCCGGTTCGGAGCTAAGCGTGTTTAGAAGACGGACGCGCCCCTATCGTCGGTTTACTGTGGCGGCATTTCTCCGTCTCGGACCGGCGCAGCGTTTGTCTTCGTTGCCTGGGACCCAACCATGACATGGATTAGATCGCGACGCCTGTTTCTCCATGGACGCCGTGTCCTCAAGTCCGCAGCGTTCAAGCTCCGCAAAGCCCGCCGACCTTCGGGACGGCGTCACTCAAGGATTCTCAGGTAAGGTCTCTAGGCCCTTCCCGGGTCCCCTCCGGGCCTATCACGGTCTGAGGAGGAGGGTCTCCTCGTCTTTCTTGCCGAGGAGGCCCTTCCAGCGGTGTCGGGGCGTCGTAGTCCCTCCCGGGCGCGGCGCGGCTACCGCTCTCGGCAGTCACCTCTTGAGTGCAGGCTCCCCCGTGGCGAGGCCCTGACTTTGGGCCTGGCTCGGGTGGACCCTCGACACCGCCCCCGGGCGCGTTTGGATCCTGGCACCGTTCGCGGTGCGGTGATCAATCTTGGCGCCGTTTTAATCCAGCGCCGTTCGCAGCGCCCGGTGATCGGACGGCGCCGTTAGCGCCGCGCAAGATCGGTTGCCGTTCGCGGCGCCGGTGTCGAAGCGGCGCCGTTAGCGGTACGCTTGGGCCCGGTGCCGTTCAGCGCCCGATGGACAAGCGGCGCCGTCGGTGCCGCCTCGCTTTCCGGCTGCGCCCGGCGCCGTGGGCCTTGTCCTTCCTCCAGGCGGTGCCGGGCCTGCCGGCGCCTGTGGGGTGTGGAGCTAGGCCTGGCTGCTACCGGCGTGAGGAGGCGGGCGCCCCTTGGTACCGGGGCCGTCATGCCTGTGGCCTCAGGGACCCCTGGGGTGGCCAGCATTGAGGTCCTGCTGATCTCGTCCTCCTCGGGAGGCGATGACTCAGACGTGGACCCATCCTGGCACCCCACTCCTCGAGTCTGGGTCCCCGGTGGCTAGAGGTGCCAGGCGGCAGCGAGCCCTCCCTCTGTCCCCCTTCCGTCGTCTCCTGAGGGTTCCCGGCTGGGGTGGCCGGGAGCCCGGGGGCAGGCGTGGGAGTGCGCGGGGAGGCTCCCTCTCTGGAGGCCGTGACAGCTACCTCCACGGGTGCTGTTGCCCTCTCTAGGGACAGGGGCGCTGTGGTGAGGGAGGGCCTCTCGAGTCCGAGGGGTTGAGGGCAGGGGTCTGCTGCTCGGTCTTCTTTGGCCACTCAGGGGTGGCCAGGAGCAGTGCAGAGCCTCGCCCTCCCTCAGGGTTCTAGGGTGTCCTCCGGCGGCGTTTGTGCGGACTGCCCTTCTGGATCCATGCAGTCAGGCGTCGTCATGAGGAGGTTCTCCCCAGGGCTCTTCAGGCTCCGCTTCCCCAGAGTTCCGTTCTGCGGCCTGGTCTGATATCCGGGATCCCTCTTCCAGGGCCCTTTCCCCGGATTCAGAGCCCTGCAGAAAGCAGTTGCCTCCTCGGGTGCCCCTCTCCCATCTCTCTGCCTTCACCACCCCCGCTCCCAGGCCATGTCGGTCCTACGGGTCCGTTATCCTGGGAGCAGTTCAGGGGTTCTGCGGCGGCCTTCCCCTCATATGTTAGATACATGCATGAGCGGGTCTTTCGACTCTCCCCACCGCCGCAGGAATCCTCTGGACATTCCAGTTCCCCATCATCCTCGTCTCCCTCCTCTGAGGGAGAGGAACCCCCTGCTCATCTGTCCTCGATGCTGATTTCACAGAATATCAGCGTTTCCTCTCGAGGATGGTGAGGGATCTCAGTTTCCTACGTTGAAGAGACAATACCGAGCGGAGGCGTGAATTCCTTGGTGAATTCAGTGCCCAGCATCTGGTGGTACCTTCCTGGCCTATCCCTTCCAGGAGGCGTCTATCGGTCCTGGCAGTCCCTGCCGCTTCTTCCCCAGCCCGGCGGACTGCCAGCGTGGTATTGTGCCCCTCTGAGTCTCTAGGTTCCTTCCCAACCCGTCCTCAGGTTTGGTATACCTGGATACTCCTTCTGGCGCCGTTGCCTGGCGCCGCGACCGCCCACAGATTCGGACTCTCCAGTTCGGCCGTTGGGGGCGAAGAGTGTTCTCTTCTTCTCGTGCGAGTGCATGTATTGCATCACATCAGGCTCACCACGCTGCCTACAACCGGCATCTGTGGTCGATGATGTCCCAGCTGCTGGCATCTATGCCTGATACGGAGCAAACCAGACAAGCCGTTGCCCTCTCCGCGGTAGGCCTGGAGCTGGCAAGACACCAAGCAAGGGCATCTTATGACGCCAATGAGGTGGCTTCCAGGCTTGCGGGGACAGCGATCTGCATCAGGCGGACGGCATGGCTTCCTCTTTCCAGGTTGTCACCCCCTGGCCCGGCGTAGGGTGATTCGCTCCGCCTTCCGGGGGACCCGTCTTTTCTCTTCCAGAGCTAGGAGACTTTTACAGGGGCTCCCTCCGTCTCCTCGTCCTCGGGAGGCACCTCCTAGCTCTTCTCCCACTTAGGCTTTCTGAATAAGCCAGGGTCTTCTCCTTCTGTTTCTCACCAACAGAAGGCTGGGGGTCTTGTTCCCTCAGGGTATGGCCTCTTCCCCCTCCAGGGGAAGAGGAGCTTGATACTCACCCAGGAAGTAATGAATGGTGAAGATTGACAGGGGAAGATAGGAAAATTACGTACCTACCGTAATTCTTGATCTTCTCTTGTATCTTCACCATTCATTACTTACACCCGCCCACCATCCCCTCAGTGGCCTCTTCCTGTGGCTTCTCCACCTCCCGTCTCCTTCCTCTCTCTGCATTTATATAAAATATAGGAAAATTGCTTCATTTTCCAAAAAAAAAAAAAATCTTCTTTGGGGGGTTTAAATCCAGAAAAATTATTTACTCTAAGATTCATGGGCCATCTTGGATTGCATTGGCGATCAGACTGCACAACTATCTCTTGCTATTCTTATGGCAAGATACCTCTGGGTTGTTTGGCCTGGCTCAGGCTATTCAGTTTTGATCCTGCAATCCCATGTTCAGATAGTTGCCCTGAAATCTAATCCCCCTCTATTCTTGCCTTGCAGAGCAGAGAGCAGAATCGTCTGTTCCTTTCTCTTCAAAAAAAAAAAAAAAAATGCTGAGGGAACTCTCTCCGACTGCTATAGGCATCTTGGTATCTGGGTCATGCATCTAGTAAAAAAAAAAAAATTTTTATCTGTTAAAAAAAAAAAAAAAAAGGAAAAGGAGAAATCAAACAAGAAGGCAAATGAGAAGGTAGGCTATCCTTCTCGCTGTTTTGCTAAGTGGTTTCTCCCTTTAAGTGTCCTCCTGGACAATTTTTACACTAGAGCTCTACTGACCATATCCAATCTTAGCCAGCCTAAGCCTTGGCCGGCCTTAGCCAGTCAGTCTGGGTCCCGTTTCTTTCTTGAGCAGCCTGAAAGGCTTACATTTCATTTCTAAACCCTGAGCAGCGCTCTCATGCTGCGGGGTTTTTCTTCCCTCCTCGGCTGTCCTCCAGTTAAGGCCTTCCACGGCCAGGAGCCGAGGTGGGTGTCAGAACAATGGCATGTTGAAGATGAGGACTATGCCCTTCTGAGTCTGTCTAGCGGGTTCGGTGAACCTTCTCTTCAGCTCTATCTCCGGGATTCTTGCTTCCCCTTTAGTCGAGCCTTCAGCTACAAGCTAACTATGCTCGTTGGGCATTCTGGTCCTTCAACATCCATCTCTCTCTTCTCTTTCTTCTTCTTCTTCTATTTTCTCATTTTCTTACTCATCTCTCCTCCTAGAGTCGCCCAGGTAAGAGGCCCTGCACTCCCTAGGCTAGGGATGTTCTTATCTCCTCTGTCCTTCCTCCATCGGCTTATTCCTTTTCAGTTCATTCTTCCTTGCTTTGCTATCCTCGGCTATCTTGCCTGCTATCTATATTTTCTGCTTTCATTTTCCTCTCCGGCTCACAGAACTGAGTTGGAGAGTCGATAAGCTACTAGCAGCCGCCCCTCGCGCATGACGCGGCGTCGCTCTCGGCGTGGGCACTGTTAGGCAACTTTTTAAAAAAAAAAAAAAAAGCTCCCGTGACGGGTGCGCGCCTCCGGCTTACACCCAGTAAGTAATGAAAGGTGAAGATACAAGAGAAGATCAAGAATTACGGTAGGTACGTAATTTTCCTTTATTCACATTTGTTTGTCAAAAAAGTGAACAAAAAATTTTATTTTCTTCTGCTTTTTTGCTAATTGTAAAAAATCTACAAGGTATCTGTACATGAAACACCACTCATTTTGTAGATAATTTTGTGCTGAACAATTTTCGTGCTCACAGTACCATATCTTTTTTCATTTTAAAGTTATTTCCATTTGAATATGGTTAGTACTGCTTCAGAGGCCGAGCATTCTAAATGAATTCTAAAGAGGTTTGTGACATAGTAACTGTGTATAAATGGTCACTGTATGTATAAATTTATTTATACATACAGTGACTCGGATAAATGCATTTATCACACTGAATATATGTCCACCCCACTGCATAAATAAAAGAAAAATATATATATATGTATGTATGAACTAGGCATGGACACAGAAGCATAAATTTCATTTATGTATATAGTAGACACCTCAATGCCATTTATCTACATAGTAGACATGTCACAGCTTGGTCACACCCCATCCTGCCCGCCAGCACTACTTTTTCTAGCTCTCATTTCAGTGGACACTAACACTAGCAAAGAATCACAGGATCAACCAGATACACAGGATCACCCAGATATATTACCATATGCAAGGAAAAAAGAGACCGAGGTGCAGTTCAAAACACTAATGGCTCCTTGTAAACATTTCGCTAACCTGGGCACTAACCCTGATGCACAGCACACAAGCTCCGGCTTCCGGTCTCAGTCAGTCAGTAACCACAGTGTTGTCAGCAAAAGGCAGGATGAACCACATTAAAAAGGAAAAATACTCCAGGGAAATCGAACAACACAAGGAAAAAATTATTTAAACAGCAGGAAAGAAAGAGAAAAGGCACAGCAGCACTCACTCCATTCTCCAGCCCACATTTCTCTTACTATCTGCACTTCTCCTTACCTTCGATCACCGAACACAGTATCGACCAGATCAAATGCCCCAAGTGCAGGATCAAACATAAAATTCCAATAAAGTGCAGGATCAACCAGATATTTTAAAATTGTAAACAAACTGAAACACAGTTCTCCGTAACTGGCTCCTCAGTAGCCGCCATGTTTTTTTTCTTGAAAATCCTTCCCAAACACGATTCTGTACCAATAGGAATGCACGCCATAAATATAGGGACATCATTTCCCTAGCAACCATGATACTAACCCTGACAGCCATCCCTGAATGGTGCAATAACACACAGTGAATCATAAAAAAATTACCTGCTTCTTTTGTTAAAAAAAAAAACAACTCAAAACTAAATCCAGATAAATAAAACACACTCAGAAAACTGCATCTCTGTTGCATAACTGGAATGTGCAATGGGGACGAGTTAAATAAATAATTTATTTGCACTCGAGCAGTTTGACCTCAGACACCTCTCTGGTGGCTTACGCCACTCGTGAGGGTACCCGAGATCAAACTGATGTTGTGAAAACAAATCATTTATTTAACGCATGCGCATTTCATATCCCTTATTCACACACACACACACAATATTATAGGAAAATAATATCTCATCACTGACTGTTGACAGAGGTCAGCTCCAGTATAAGCAAGATGTGCTTCAAAAAAGTTTCTTCACTATTCAGATGTATATTAGTGAAGGTTCCAGTTCTTAGACTGTCTACCTGTGAGTCTTCTTCAAGCACTCTGCTTTCCAAAATATGTCTGCCTCTTCTAATACTCCAACATGTAATCTTCCAGCCACTTGGCTGTGAAGTTGGGAAAGATCCTGTCTCATTCAGACTGTATTCTGGTGAGCTCTCTGCTGTTCAGTATTCCTCTTAATACTGTGGGTATTGCTTATGACCCTCTCAACAAAAGCACCAGCAACTGCCTCTGTATGAAGCAGCAACATTTGTTATAAAAACTGCTTTCACTAGATAAAATAGTTAATAAATATTTGTTCTAGGGGCTTGGATATGGTTCACTTATCCACACACTGGCAGTTCCACTGGAACGTTCTGATAGGTCAGACACCTTTAAGCTAAGCTCATCCCACTACCCGGCCAGTATATCCCTGACTCCGCCCCATGATGTCAGATCTTTCTTTCTGCTGGAAGAACGGGTCACCTCCTTGGTAGCTCCAGTTTATGTTTGCAATGCACCGTTGGCGAACTTTCTTTGACGTTTTCAAAGTACTTCAGTTGAGTCTCCCAGTTCCTTCAACTCCCCCCTCGATCATCGATGATGAAGCAACAGAAGCCAGGATTTAAATTTTGTGTGCAGTGCAGGCAGAATATTTTAATCACTGACCCCGCATGACACATGCCTCAGTGGGCAACACGATGTGACCGCATGCGGGCTCTGCTTTAGCATGCTTCCTGAGTCCCTCAAGGGCAAGAAGCTCTGGCTCTTGCTCAGCTGGCCTTTGGAACGGGATCCAAAGAACTGACCTAAGGGCTACAAGAAGATCTCCGCAACGGCTGGCTGAACAACTTGTGTCCATTGGGGCAGAAATGGCAGCTGCAGCAGCAGACACCTGATCGATCTCTGCACTGTTCCCTTGGGCCAGTGTCAGAGTATCTTTTACCTGAGAGTTCTGAGAGATGTGTCTAGCCCTCCAAACCTTGGGAGAGAGCCCTGCTCCCTGTGGTACTAAGAGCAAGTGCCACCAGCACCGGTCGTGAGACTAGGAACGATTAAGGTCCTCCCAGTCCCTCGATTCACCTGACTGCTCAACTTCTGTTGAGTGCCTATTGATTGATTGGGGAGCAGGTCGAGGGCTCCTTGATTCCCCTGTGAAGCCAGTCAACTTCGACTCCAGTCCAGCAGGCCATGAGATGTTTCTTGAGCCTGTTGACCAGTTGTCGGACAAGGTCGAGGACTCGATCTCGCATACCCCAGTGCTTCTGGACCTCTCACAGGAGAACAAGGTATAGTCAGTGTCCCCATTCAGCCTTCGACAGTAGCAGCCCCTGCTAGAGGTCGTATTTGGCCCTGGGGTGACAGGACGTCTCACCTGCATCGAGAAGTCCAGTCCAGCCCTAGATTCTGTGATATCGTCCTAGAAGGACTAGAAAAAGAAGCCCGAGAAACAGGCTTTCCAGTACTGGTCCCTTCGATCACAGCCTCCTCAGCAGCAGCCCCAGCAGCGGCATTTCCAGGCCTGGCACCCCAAGCCCGAGGGGCCAGGGTCCCAAATGGGGGGTTGGGGTAGTGGTGCATCTCTGGCAGCAGCTGCTGGTACCTCCGCAAAAGCTACCCAGTTATGGTTTCAGGGCGCGTCATCCCTCTACCTGTCCTGTCCCCACCTGCTATCCCAGTCAAAGGCCAGCTGCATCACTTTTTGCCATGTTAGTCCATTATCACAGTGGACAAGTGGGTGTTGGACATAGTGGGGAGAGGATTACCTCTGGACTTTGAGGCTGTCCCACCTTACTACCTCCATGTGCCTTGAGAGTCCAGGGTGTCACTGGGTACGCAGTCTGCCCTTCGAGCGGACGTTGCTAAGCTCCTTGTAAAAGCGGCTGTAGCCCATGTCTGGGACACTCTGGCCAGTCAGTGTTACATGTTCAGGTACATCCTGGTCCTGAAACAGATGGAGCCTGGCACCCAATACTGGATCTGCATGATCTCAACCAGTACATGCGGAAACACAAGATCTTATCTGTGTCAGTCTTCACCATTCATCACCTTTGGGTATATGGCTGGAGGCCATGACCCATGGGAGCTTTTTTTTTTCTGGTGGGCGGAGTCAACGCACCATCGGCACTGCCCTTGAGGCCGACACACTGTGTAGCGCTCACGGGTTGGCCGTCAGGTGCTGTCGACTCCGCCCTCCCACCCACCAGTTCTTCATCTCCCACCGTCGAGGTCACCTTGTGGGAAGCTTCTGAGCTGAATTTGAGGCCTGCTTCTATGCAGTTAGTTTCTAGTCGTTTGACTCCGTTCGACTCCGAGCTGCAGTCTGTTGACCCCTTCTCCTGCCAGTTCTGATAGCCTACTCGACATTGCCTGGTAAGATTGTTCCTTTATTTATTTTAATTTTGCGACGTCGAGTCTTGTTTTGGTGTTTCTTTTTGTAGGTCATGTCTCGGTCGGAGGGCAAGAAATCTTCTAAGACGGGACGGCCCCCCCATGCGACGGTGCCCTTGCGGCCGTAAGTTCTCCGTCACCAACCAGCATGACCATTGCCTCGTGTGTTTTGGCCCGCTTCATGACATGGATTTGTGTGATGCTTGCTTCTCCATGGACTGCCGGGTCATCGAACACCGCGCGTGGAAAGTGGGGCGAGCTCCGCCGACTTTCGGGGGTCGGGTGCGGACTCGTCGGGCCAAGACGCGTTCTCTCGGCCATTCCTCCGGGTCCCCTCCTGGTTCTATACGGACCGAGGAGGAGGAGGAGGAGGGAGCCTCGGCCTCTTGTAGCCTAGCCATGGCCGAAGCTCCTCCCATGGTGCAGGATGCCCAGTCTGTTCCCTCCGGGGTAAGGGCGGGAGGCACCACATTGGCAATTGCCCCTTTGGGGGCGAAGGCTTCCCCAGTGTTGGACCCGCAGCTCTGAAGGCCTGGGTTGGCATCATCCTCGATGCCATCTGTCGGCGCCCATTTCGGGCCTCGGCACCATTCACGGTGCCGTGGGCCCTGTCATCAGCGCTGGTCCATCACTCTGCGCTGTGGTTGCTGTCGGTGCCATTCGCGGAGCCGATGATGCTAGCAGCGCCATGGGAGGTACTACAGCACCATCTCTGACTTTTTCTCACCTCGGTGCCATCCACGGCGCCAAGGTTGAGCACGATGCCGTGTCCAGCTCTGGAGCCATTTGTGGTTCCGGGCATGGACACAGCACCATGGGGGTTCCGTATCTCGGTGCAGAGAGCGCTGTCGGAGCCGTCCTTGGTGCCATCTCTGTCCTCGGCACCACTCACAGCACTGTGGGGCCGGACGGCATCATGGAGATCTCTGGCCTCGGTGCCGTTCGTGGTGCTGAAAGCGCTGTCGGAGCCATCATTGGTGCCATCTCTCTCCTCGGCACCACACGTGGCGCCATGGGATGGGATGGCGCTGTGTCAGGCTCTGGCTCTGGGACTGCTGTCCTTGTTGGAGCTGTGTCCTCTTCTGCTACCGTTCACGGCGCTGCGAGGGGGTGGTGGTACCGACTCTGGTGCGGTCTCTGCTTCTGGTGCCCTGTTTGGTCGAGATGGCAGTGAGCGTCCACGCACTGTCTTTCACAGGACTTCGGTCTACACCTCTTGGGAGGAGGAGTCGGACAGGCGGTCTGGCTCTCTGGAGTTAGCTGCCCACGTGGACACTTGGGTAGTGTCCTCGACAGGCCACAGCCAGTCCCCCTCTGAGGAGCGGACAGGGACTACCGAGGCCAGGGTCAGGAGTGCTAACCAGCAGGAAGTGGTGCAGGCCACCATTGCTCTGCAGCCTGGCCTCAGAGGGTTGTCTGACTCCTCACCGGTGGTACCCCCTCAGGTAGTGTGCCTGGATCGCCCAACTTTGAGGTTGATCAGAGCACCCACGGGAGGGGGAGGGTGCTGCTCACTGGATAGCCCTTTCAGGGGCCGACCAGGGTTGCCAGCTGCCTAGGCTGGCTCTCTCGAGGAGGAGAGCACTCTCGGATTCTGAGAGGGCGAGGGGTTTGGGTTCTGTCCGGCGGCCTTTTTCCGGAACTCACCTGGGCTCTGGGAGGAGCCGTAGTGCGGATCTCCACTCTTCCCCTTTGGTTTCCTCAAGAGGGCCCTATTCTTTAGAGGTAGGGGACCGTCCTTCTGGACCTACACGTCCCCAATCACCTCACGGGGGGGGATTCTTCCAGGCGCAGCCAAGGCAGTTCTGGTATGGTTGTTCAGCTGTCAGCTATGGAGTCCTCCGGAGCTCCTTCATCTTCCAGGGTTTCTGGTGGGCTCCCTAGCCCAGGCAGAGGTCATTCGATTTCTCTTGTCGACTCTGTCCCTGTCTCTCTGCCACATTCTCCTGCGCTCCCAGGCATTCTTGGTCCTAGCGGGCCTCTCTCCTGGGAGCAGTTCAGGGCTGTGGCTGCTCTGTTCCTTGCTTACGTCAGGGACATGGACAGATAGGTTTTTCAACCTCCCCCTGAGCAGCCACCCTCTGAACATTTGAGGTCCTCTGACTCCTCATCCCCCTCTTCTGGGGGAGAGGAGACATCTGTCCACATTTCTTCAGCTGCTGATCTTGCAGAGTATCAGTGATTCCTCGTGAGGATGTTGGAGGACCTGCACATCACCCCTCCCACTCAAAGCAATCAAGAGCACTCGGCGCACACCTTTCTAGGCGATTTCAGCGAGGACATCCTTGTGGTGCCCCCCTTGCCTGCTCCCTTTTGGGAGGCGTCATTGCGTTCCTAGCAGAGACCTGTTTCCAGAGTTTGTGCCCCTAGGGATCTCTGCCAGTGGTATTGCGTTCCCCCCCCCCCCTCGAGGTCTCCGGTGCTATGCCTCATCCTCAGTCAGGATTGCGCAACTGGACACTCCTGATGGGCTTTGCACCCTTCACCGTGACCGGCCCCTAGATCAAGATTTCTTGGATTTTGACTTCTGGGGGAGGACGACGTTCTACTCGGCACAGTTGCTGCTCTCTATTGCAGCACATTAGGCCCACTACGCATCTTATGACAGGTTCCTGTGATCCAGACTGGGTCAGCTCCTAGCCTCATTGCCTGACATGGAGCAAACCAGACAAACCATTGCACTCTCTGCACGTGGCCTGGAGCTAGCAAGGCACCAAGCCAGGGCATCGTATGATGCCAGTGAGGTAGCTACCAGGGTCGTAGGGACAGCGATCTGCACTAGGCAGACGGCATGGCTATGTCTTTCCTGGTTGTCACCCTTGGCCTGGCGTAGGGTGAGTAACTCCGCTCACCAGAGAACCTATCTCTTCTCTCATAGAGTGAGGCGGCATCTGTCGGGGCAATGTCCCTTAGGGTTGAAAACCCCCTTCGGTGGGGCTTGGCACTCACCCAAAGGTGATGAATGGTGAAGATTGACACAGATAAGATATGAAAATGATGTACCTACCGTAATTATGACCTTTCTGTGTATCTTCACCATTCATCACAATCCCGCCCACCATCCCCCTGGGACCTCAGTTTCTGGGTTCCCCTCCCTCTCTGTGCCAGTCCTTCTCCCCCTCCTTTCTTCTAGTCAGGGGTGGGGTAAACAGGCACATAGGGGGATGATGTTTCTGGGGAGAGCGGTCAGGATGGGGGGCACTCCTTCTCCAGTGCTCCAGGCTCCACCCCTGTGGGGTGGGAGTTGGCAGTTGCCCTCTGTTCTCGCCTCCTCTCTTTTCTCCTGTCATTCCTCAGTTCCCTTGTCATTTGGACATATCCTTAACTATTTCAAGAAAATACCTTTAGTACACCAAAAGTCTTTTCCCTTGAGAGGGGGGAGAATTCCCTGTATCCTGTCTCTCTTCCAGAATAGCCGACTCTGCTTAAATGGAGTTTTGCCAGTTATTCTGTGCCTTGAATTCTGGCAGTGAGCCTTTGGCTACTCCTTGTAGTTCCTATACAATTTGGAGACAAGTCATGGTTCCAGGGTATGGTCTTTACCTTCCCCCCCTCACTCTTTTCTTAATATCTGGAATCCCTAACATACCCTTCCTCATTCTTTCTACCTCCAGAGATTGGGGCCCCTACCCAATCCCCTCAGTTTTCATCTTCCTCTTCTTATTCTGTTCTCTCAGTCATTATTTCTTCTTTTAGTTTTTATATCTTTTCCTTTATCTGTCCCTTGGACTTCCTTGCCCACCCTCCAACCCTTGTCTCACCTCTCCAGTGACTCAGAACTGGTGGAAGGGCAGAGTCGACAGCACCTAACAGACAACCTGCGGAACACTATGCAATGTGTCGGCCTCAAGGGCAGCGTCGACAGTATGTCGACTCCGCCCTCAAAAAAAAAAGCTCCCGGGATCATGACCTCCGGCCATATACCTAAAGGTGATGAATGGTGAAGATACACAGAAAGATCATAATTATGGTAGGTATGTAATTTTCATTTCCGGATGGTCACTCTGACTAAGATTATTCCATCACTGGAACAAAACTTGTCGATCTTACTTCGAGGGGGTTCCTGCAGTAGGTCTTCACATAGTAGGGCTGCGCCCCCTGGTGTCAGAACTGCATGGCAAACTTTTAGCTAGCAGTCTGTAACGGGGGACTGCCCCCAGCGTCACATAAGACATCAGCGTGACTGTATAAAGGGGTCGGTCCCCACACCGCCCTCCAGTTCTTTCCCACCGTCAACCTGAATCATCGGACCTTGCAGCTGAACAGCTTTAGTTGTCTGCCGTCTTTGTAGACTAAGTATTAGTATTTTCTTATGTTTTCCGTATCCATTCTGTTGCATGTCTTTGCATAGACCGAAGAAAAAGTGTTCTAAGTGCGGTGCACAGATCCCGTACGGGGACGACCACTCCTGCTGTGTCCCCAGCCTGGGCCCCAAATATAAGGTAGCAGATAGCCAAAGCTGCCTTTCCTTTAACCAGGCCACGCACTCCTATCTCCAGAAGTCCCTCGATGCTCACCTCCTAAAACAGCGCCTTGCATAGATGGAAGAAGAGCTTCAGGAGCTGAGGGAACACTCTTCTTCACCCACGGAGAAAAAGAAGGAGAAATGCTGGGAGTGGGACCATTCTCCATCCACTCATTGTCTCCAGACAGCCGACACCACACCAGGTGGGGCCTCCACATCGGTGAGTACTCTACTTCATAGGTCTCCATCCTCCTCGGCGGACCGGACGCCTTCTCCTCCTCCTGTCTTGGTCAGTGGGCAGTCAGGGGGTCTCCTCTTCGGAGGACATTCCTTCAGGGCCTGTTGCAAGCTTGGCCGATAAGTCTCCCTCCGGCCTCCTGCCGGTCATCCAGCCAGACTCCAGACTTCCAGCTGCTATCTGCCCGACCTTTCCCTGTAAGTCAGACGTCTGCTGCTCCTACGCCCGCAAGGTTCACGCCGATAAGTCGGTTGCTGGCTTGCCCTACGCCCACCCGGTGGTGTCTTTTCCATCGGATTCCCGTGTGGTCTCCGACATCATGCAAAGCAAGCTTCCAAGCTCGCCTAGGTCCAGTGAGGGTTCTCCCTCCCGGGCCTTACTGACCCAGACCAATGCCTCGTTTTTCCCCCAGTTCCCCGGGAATCGAGCACTGCTGTCCAAGAGTCTTCTCCTGCATCGGGCCTGCTTAATGAGATGCCTGCCTCCCTGGCAGACATGTCGACGGGGGTCTCTATTCCCTTACGCCCCTTGCCCTTCTCTATTCTGACGTTGGGTGCCTTCAGATGCCCGACGCCGGGCCCACTCCCCGGTTCACACTCCCTCAGATCTGGACATGGAGCAGGGTCTTTTCGCTCTGATGCTGGAGCACCCTCCTGGCCCTTCAGGGGTCCCCATCCTGACACTAGGCCTGCCAACGGATCACACTACCCCCAGCGGTCCATCGGCACCACCTGTACCTGAGCCTTATGCCCCTCCTCTGTCGGGCCCCACGAGCAACTATCCATGCTACCCACTGCCTCAGTTCCTCTACTACCCAACATCGGGAGGGCCGTCGCCAGGTTACCCGCCACAAGCTCCGACGCCAAGGTACCTGACCGGGCCAAGGTCCTTTGTACCAGGGGTATAACCCTTACCACTACTGGTGTCAGACACCTGGCTACCACCCCTACGCCACGGGGTACCTGGGCTAGCAACCTCTTCCACCTCTGCCGGAACCACAAGAGACCATCCTGGCTTGGTGGAAGAATGCCAAGTCCCAACTCCTGCAAGAGTTGGGCCAACCCCCAACCGATCATGGTGACCACCACGACCCGCAGGACAAGGATTCCATCCTCTATGGACTGGACATTGGATAGGAATTTGGACAGGCGTCCGATGAGGGTCTCCTTAGGTACCAGAGTCAGGGAGGAGGTACCAGATGTTACTTCATTGCCCAGCAGACAGGAGTCCTCCGCTTCGGACTCTGACTCCGACTTGGTGGGCCAATCAAAGTCTTATTCCCCTATAGAGCCTCTACCCAAGTAGTCTCTAAAATCTCCGCCGGAGGATCCTTCCTTTGCGGAACTCCTGTGGTCCATTCAACAGGCCCATGGGTGGGTGTCCCAGGAGTTGGACTGCAAGAGAAAAAGGGTGGCAGAACATCTGGACCTCACCAATGCGGATACCCTCCCCATTCCCCCATGGACGGGGACCGCATGAGGACTTAACCTCTACCATATGGCAACAGCCATCATCTATCCCTGCAATTTCTGAAAAAGCTGACAGGACCTTCTATCACCCGGAAGGGGCTTGCCATTTGACAACTCAACCTAAAGTTGACTCTATTGTTATCACAGCAGCCCACGATAAATCAGCCCAGCCTAAACACCTGAGTGCCTCCCCACCGAACAAGGAGTCCAAACAAATGGACCAGTATGGCCGCAAGGTTTATGCCTCTTCGATCTGCACCATTTGTTCTTTAAATTATGTGGCCCACATGGTGTCTTTTCAGAAGTCGGCTCTTTCAGACTTAGAAAAAGAACTCCAGGCCATTCCGGACGAGGATCTCAGGAATTGGCTGCTAGACGAAGTAAGACTTAACAAGTCTTCCTGCCACCATGCCTTACAGGCCACTTACAACTCCGTCGATTCTGTGGCTGAAGGCCTGGCCTGGCTCTGTCATGTGGGACTGGTGCAAGACATCCAGAGCACCCTGCTGGATGCCCCCCTTCCGGGGTTCCGTCCTTTTCGGGGGCGATGCCAAAAACATAATAACAGAGCTGCAAGAGAGCATGAGGTCTCTTAAAGACATCCGTTCCATGTACCACTCAGGCCAGAAACCCAAGCAGAATTTTCGTCACCCCCCCAGACGAGGTGGAATAGTCAAAACCAGGGCAGATGACAGGGCAAGTGTCATGCCACTGGTTCCAGTACCCCGACTCCTCAGGTGAAGTCCCAAAAGGCTTCTGCCGACAGAGTGGCTCTGCCCTCCGCATTCTGACTCAAGGGGGTCCCCTCCACCTCCTCATGCATCTCTGGAGGAGCCAGTGGGGGGAAGGTTCCCCCTTCACGTGGAAGGATGGAAGGCGATAACCGCAGATGCTTGGGTGCTCCAGCTCATCGGAAGAGGACACTCCATCAAGTTCCTGGAGAGGCCCCTGGGCAATCCACCGGGAAGGTCGCATTACCCGTCAGACCATCTAAATCTGGTTCATCAGGAACTCCAAGCTCTATTACTAAAGTCCGCCATAGATCTGGTTCTGCCAGGACAGATGGAAAGGGGATATTACTCCCATTTCTTCCTAGTGCCAAAAAAGACGGGAGATCTCAGACCTATTCTAGATCTCAGCCTGCTCAACCTCTTTGTAGAATACAAGAGGTTTCACATGCTGACCCTCCATGGACTCCTTTCCCTGCTCCAACAAAACCATTGGCTGTGCTCACTGGACATGCAGAATTCTTACCTGCACATCCCCATCCTCTCGATCCACTGCCATTTCCCGAGATTCTCCTTTCAGGAGAACCATTATCAGTTCAAGTCCCTTCCTTTTGGCCTCACCTCAGATTTTTACCAAGTGCCTGGTGGTGGTGGCTGTGGCCCTGCGCTGCAAGGGGATTTATGTGTTCCCTTACCTGGACGACTGACTGCTGTCAGCACCATCTCAGGTCAGTCTGATGGATTCTCTTTCCACCACCCTGTACCTTTTCTCCAGACTTGGCATCACTGAATTATCTCAAGTCTCCGCTCTCACTCTCCCCGTGCCTACAGTTCATTGGAGCTGTGCTGGATACGGTCTAGGGCAGGGCCTTCCTTCCTGCGGACAGAGCAAAAACCCTGGTTCAACAAGCAGCACTTGCCTCCTCCTCTTGCCGGACCTCAGCGTGCTCTATCTCCGCCTGCTGGGTCTCATGGCGGCTGCCATACCCACAGTCCCTTTGGCCAGATTGCACATGACGGTGACCCAATGGTCCCTCTGGGTCCAGTGGGATCAGCGATTGGACAACATTGATCACAGTGTCCTAGTCTCCAGCAGCTTGAAGAGGGATCTCTTCTGGTGGAAGGATCTCTCCAACCTTTCTCTGGGGGTTCCCTTCTACCCCCTAGCCCCCCTCCATGACCCTCATGACGTGTGCCTTGGGTCATGGTTGGGAAACCTACCTGGGAGACCACCGGACTCAGGGAACATGGTCTCCTCTAGAGGAGCATCTGCATATCAGCATCCTGGAGACAAGGGCAGTGCTCTGTGCTCTCTAGGCCTTTCAGTCCCTCTTAGTTCTGGGAACACTTCTGATCCAGGCTGACAGCACGGCTACAGTCTGGTACATCAACAAACAGGGAGGCATCCGATTGTACCTCCTTTGCAGGGAGGTGATGCGGGTGTGGTACTGGGCAGTCCAGCATAGCCTGACATTGATAGCAGTCCATGTCCCCGGAATCCAGTGTCCTGGCAGACAGTCTCAGCCACACTGTCGCTCGGGCTCACAAGTTGGAGCTAAAGCAGGAAATAGTGGAAGATCTCTTCCTTCAATGGGGTTGGCAGAAATAGATCTGTTCACCTCCCCATACAGCGCAAAACTACCCAGCTTTTGCTTGTTCATTCCTGGGCGTGGTGTTTTCTGGTGAGACGTGCTGTCTCTTATCTTGGACAGGGAGATTTCTGTACGTTTTCCTCCCTTTCCTATTCTACAGAAGGTTCTGCTGAAACTCCAGGCATATGGGGCCCACATGATTCTCATTGCCCCTCTGTGGCCTTGGCAGATTTGGTTTCCTCTGTTGCAACAGCTGACGATGGAACCCCCGGTACCTCTTCCTTTCTCTCACGACCTTCTGTCTCAGGAGTAGGGCAGCCTGGTGCATTCAGGCCTCAAGTCTCTCCATCTGCATGCGTGGCAGCTTTGTACATAGATGTCTCATACTTCGGTGCATCTTCCAGAGTCGCTCAGGTCCTAGTGGAGGCCAGAAAGCCCTCCACGGGATCCACGTATGCCATGAAATGGAAGAGATTTTCTATTTGGGCTGCAGCTGAGATCTGGACCCTTTTTCTTGCTCGGCACACCAGGTCCTTGAGTACTTCTTGCACTTGTCTGACTCTGGCCTCAGCTAGTCTTCGTTAAAGGTACACCTATCTGCGGTTTCAGCCTGCCACCTTCCAGTGGAGAGCAAAACCATCATTCAGTTGGAGGTCTCCAAAGTCTTTCTTAAGGGGATCTTCCATCTCAAACCTCCAGTCCAGAATCTGGTTCCCCCCTGGATTTGAATTTTATTTTAGAAAAACTTACTTTGCCCCCTTTTGAGCCGGCAGCAAGTTGTGACATGCGTTACTTATCTTGGAAAACGCTCTTTTAGTCACCTTTACCTCTGCTCGAAAAGTTTCAGCACTTCAGGCCCTAGTTTGTAAGGAGCCTTATTTGATTTTCCACAGAGACCGGGTGGCTCTGCGGACTAATCCTTGTTTTCTTCTGAAGGTAGTTTCAGAATTTACTTTGAATCAGAATGTTGAACTGCTGCTATACTACCCAGAGTACTCCAAAAGGGGAGGAATACCTCTTGCAGACCTTGGATGTGCATAGGATTCTAAGATACTACATCTCCAGGACCAAAGAAGACCGAAAGTCTAACCAGTTGTTTGTCCCCTTCGCTCCCAAATGTCAAGGCAAGGCCATTTCCAAACAGGGTTTGTCAAAATGGTTGGCTAACTTCATCTTCTACATCTACAACAAGTACGAGAAGCCCCTCCGGGGCATGAAAGGCCACTCTACTCGGGGCATGGCCACTTCGATGGCTTTCCCAAGAAATGTGTCCACTGTGGATATGTGTGCAGCTGCCACTTAGTCTTCCATCCATACTTTCACCAGCACTACAGTCTGGATGTTGCCTCTAGGCACAGGGCCGGTTTGGGTCTCGCTGTCCTACAAGGCCTCCTATCCTAAGCAGACCTCTAGTTGGCAGACACTTCCTCCTCCTGGAACCTAGTTTCTGACAGTTTTTTTCTTTGACTGCTTGGTATTCAGTCCTACTACGTGAAGACCTACTGCAGGAATCCTCTCGAACTAAGATATAGCAGTTGCGTAAGAACATACTATAATAGTAGATCTTCGAGAGAGAGGTTCCTACAGTAAGTCTCGATTTCCCTCCCACCTTCCCCCAGCTCCTGTATCTTTCCTCTTTTCCTTTCTCAGGGCTTTGTATTTTAGCAGCTCAGGGCTTCAGGAGTTGTTGCCCTTTTCTTCTGTTTCCTCCTCTGAGGTCTCCGGTGGGAGAACTGGAGGGAAGGCGGGGGACCGCCCCATTTATACAGTCACACTGGCATCTGTTATGTGATGCCAGAAGTGGCCCCCCACTATAGATAGCTAGCTAGAATTTTACCATGCAGTCCTGATGCCAGGGGGCGCAGTCCTACTATGTGAAGACCTACTGATGGGACAAAGTTGTCCTTTGCCCCAACCCGAACTTCCTCCTGAAGGTGGTATTGGAGTTTCACCTTAAAGAGGTGATTAACTTGCCTGTGTATTTCACCAGCCCGTCTTCGGAGGCTTTCCGCAGGCTCCATATCCTGGACCTATGGAGGGTGCTTTCTTATTATGTAGCATGCACGGCAGGAGTTCAGGAACAGGCTTGCCAGCTGTTTGTCACTTACGCTGAAGCTGCACCTGGCAGACCAGCAGCACAGTGGATGATTGCCAGGTGAATCACATCCTGCATCAACATTTGCTATTGATTGACTGATAGCGAGCCTCCTGTAGGTCTTAGGGCTCATTCCATCAGACATACTGCTGCCTTGGTGGCTGCTTCCAGGGACATCTCTATCCAGGAAATCTGCAGGGCAACCACCTGGAAGTTGGCAAACACTTTCATTTCCTAGTATTGCATTGACTTTGAGTCGTGTCGGGATGCTAATTTTGGGACCTTGGTTCTTCAGTCTCAGTTCACCAGGTAGGGATGTGCACCTTGCCTCCTCCTCCTGGAGAACTGCTAGGAGTCTGCCAGAGTGTGGATAAGTGAACCATATCCACACTCATAGAAAACAGGTTACTCACCTATAACCATAGTTCTAGGAGTGGTATATGGTTCACATCCACACAATGCACCCAGCCTCCCCTGGCAAGTGGCATACGGATTCCTGCTTCCAGATTGCATGATCTGATGTCACAAGGTGGATTTGGGAGCTGTACCTCACGGGTGGTGGGAGGAGCTTAGTTTAAAGACGTCCAGCCAATCGGACCATTCCAGTGGAACTGCCAGAGTGTGGATCTGAACCATATACCACTCCTAGAACTATAGTTACAGGTGAGTAACCTATTTTTTGTTACTCACATACATCAATGCAAGCAACAGTGCAAATGATATATATGCTCCCCGCAGCAACGAATCTACTCCATGCCATTTCAAACCAACTAGTTCTTTATCAGTCAGGCATTTCACTATTTGGTCTACTGGATGAGCAAGTGTGAGTGGGCAGGTGTGCTAACAATCATGAGGGATGAGGGGGCAGTAGCATTGGTAGTGAAGATGCTGCCCCATCTCCTCCCTCATGACCATTAGTGTCCACTCACACTTGCTCATTTGTTCATCAGCAGTGACAGTGGGTTAGGTGTGCAGTGAGAAGGGGGCTGACTCACTTGCATGGATAAAATGGCACTAGCCCACCCCATGTTCCCTGAAATGAAGAATCCAGTGGGTGGGGGTGCACAGAGCTTACATTTACCTTGCTTAGCAATGGGAGTAGCCGGACTAGGGAGGGGCGTGTCATTCTAAAGATGCTGTCGGTTCATGGCAAGGTGGCAGGATCCAATCATTACCTTTTTCCCCATGTGAGACACTTGGGAAGGGGAAGGTGAGTGGGCAAAGCTTGGAACCGGAAGGGAGGGTTACCAGGAGACTAGCACTGGCCACCTGTAGAGTTTGGAAAGCCTATTTTCCCCACCTACCCCCATGCCAAATACCCAGTATTTGGGCCTCCGATTATTCAAAATAAGGTATTTGCATACCCATATGGGGCAGCACCGGGCAAACTTAATGCATGTGAGCCATATGTCTGAGGATCGCATATGGGTAGTAGTCCACAAGGAGAGCCTTATAAGCTATTCCCCAGGTAAAGCCCCAAGATAGTAGCAGTAGAAATGTATTTTTTTATTGTACAGAAGACATTAGAATGAGCATGACCATCACAGAAGACATCAACGCAATAAGGTGATTGCCCTAAGTTATTGACCTGGCCACTCACCATTATGTAGGTTCAGTATCCAGGCTGATACACAGCAGCTCCAGCAAATGATCTCATAGTAGAGGGGAACAGACAACGAAAGACATTGTGACTGAAACTTCACAGCAGTAGTTTGGGTGCATAATTGTAGATTGTGAGGCTAAGACACAAGTCTGGATTCTGTTATGGAAATGAAACAAAATTGTTTTCTTCCTGAGTCTTTGCAAAACTGCTGCTTTCAAAATTACTCTGTCAGAAAGAGTATAAACTGCATTTGTTCATTTCTTTCCTCTGCCTTCAATCCCCCTTGCCCAAAATGCTCTTAAGAGTTATATTATTTTGTATTGCAAACATGCTGCAGTCTCTTAATTCATGGCAAATTGTTGGCTCCGCTTTCAAAGGCCTGGACTTAGGTTGCCCTTAAGCAAGGCATGCCATTCAAAGAAAAATATATAAATTGTGAATGAAAAATGAATGTTAAAGATGAGAGTTCGGGCTTGGTCCAAATGTGGTCACACAAGTGTTGTATTAAGATTGAAATTCAGGGAAGTGGGTGGGGGCTGATTTGGTTTCTATTGTGTGGGCTCATGGTACAGTCGATGCATGGCTGGAGACTGAAAACTGTTTGCCTGGGCTTTTTGTGTATCTGCCTGGTCTGATGTGATGTGGCTCAACTACTGTATAGCAGTTTATATTGATGCCCTTTATATTTAGCGCTCCAAGCACACCCCGACATGTTCACTTCCTCTTATTTTCACAGGTGAAACACTAGTGCTGCTATATATAGTGACCCACCTAATATTCACTGTCTTTTTATTTTCACTCTAATATGGAACCAGTGAATATAGTGAAAATAAAAAAAACTGTGAATATTTCCTGTTATACAGTATTTAAACAGGTTTGATAAGCATCTATTTGTGCACACATTGGGTTAGCTGTTGCTACTTCCTAATTTAGGCATGCAGCTATAACTATGCACACACACACACACACACACACACACACACAGTTTTCTAGGCCCCTGGTGTATTTGTTTTGAGTTATTATTTTTATCCCCCCTTTATGGTTCCCCTGTCCACAATGCCAGTGTTTTGGGGCAGTCTTGTCTGCGACTTTCACAGCCAGTGCCACTCAGTAATTGGCCATCAGGGGTGAGCAAACACTGGGTGGCCCACACAGTTCCTCTCTGGGAGCGGAATGCCTCACCTCCATGACATGTCTAGCCCTCAGCTGGCTCTAGCATGGGACTCCAGTCATGGGACCTGAACCCTGATCTTCCAGATGGCAGCATGATACACTGCCACCATGCCATGAGCTCAAACCTAATGTCATCTTCTTTTTTCTTTCTTTTTCTTTTTTTTTTTTTTATGAACATGTCTGTGGGCTTTTCTTTAAAGGTTGCAGTGTCCTTTTTAAGAGTAGCAGCTGAGGGTTTTTGCAAGGACTAAAGTGGATAAACTTATGAATTAGGTGATAAGGGAGCTGACTGTCTCGGTAATTTTCTCACTTCCAGCTTCATGGTAACTTTTTTTTAATCTGTTTATGTTCCTGTCTCTCAGCTGGCCTTTTGCGCCCCCCCCCCCGGTATCTGCCATACCCTGACCCTGTCACCATGCCTTCTCCTGGGACTTACCTTATCCCCCCCACCCCGTGTCGCCCTTTTGGCTTGCCCCCTACATTGGGGGCCATAGATTGGACAAGGTCCTTCAGGAGTTTGTCCCGTTGCCAGTGTGAATGGGGATGGTGAGACTACCATATATTGGGGGTTTGACTCCAGTTTCTGCATCTCCCAGTCTATTAACTCATTCCAGTCTGGGACCCTAACTTTATTCTGGAGTCCTTTACTCAGACTCCTTTCAAACCTGCTGCCACCGATGAGCTTTGTTTTCTGTTGTGGAAAACTCTTTTACTGGTGGCTATTACCTCGGCTCAAAGGGTTTCCAAGCTGCAACTATTAGCTATGGATGCTCTGAACCTTTTTTTTTTTTTTTTAACCAGGCTTGGGTCTCATTTGCTTAGTACCTACCTATCCTCTGTTCCTTTCCATGGTGGTGCCTGCATTTATCCTGAATCTAACTATTCACCCTGCTGTGTTTTTCATTTCCCGACAAAATGCTGGAGAGGTTATCCTGTATTTTGTGGAGGTCCATAAAGCATTGTGCTTCTGTGTGGATCACTTGAAGGACTGTAGGAAGTCCTCACAGCTTTTTGATTTTCTTGGACATAAAGTCTCCACCACCCATTCACACTAATGGGAACTACGCCGGAGGCGCTAGGATCCAGTGGGAGCAAACTTTTCAAGAGGGTCGGCGCCAGAGATGGAGCCACTTGGAAGTGGCACCGGGAGCCATGGCTCATGCAGTAAAGACTACCTTGGCGTTGACCTTCCAACCGCCTCAGTTCCTTTTTTCCCACCGTCGAGTGCAGTTCAGTGATGACGTCACTCGCCCTCCAGGAGTCAAACTTCAAACTAGCAGCATAGTTTTCAGTTCATTGTTTTCTAATTTATCTTTGAAAGTACTGAGTGGATTTTAATTAAATTTATTGATTAATAAAGAAGTCTTCAGCCCTCCATTGATGGAGTCGACCATAAGCGGGTTAGTTGACAGTAGGGAGACTTCATATGTAAGCTGTTCAGTCAGCTGGGCTGGGTCCGGTCCACAGCCCTCCCTGGAGGGTGGTTCTGACAACGGACGGTCCAGTGCTCAGGGAGATGGGCGGTCCCCCCGAAATGGTCCCATTCACGGCACTGTTTGGCCTCGAGTTCTTCTTCAGCGCAGAAGACGAAGAGAAGGCATCACTCAAGGTCACCTTCTGGTATGTCTGCACATCGACGGTCGGTCATTGGGGCTAGACACCGATCTCCTCCTCTCTTGGAGTTGCCGGTTTCTGGCTCTGGTGCATGACATCGGAGCCTGTCCCAGCCCTTTGGATGGGCCTCCGATGAGCAGTTTCACCAGTGGGCTGCTCTTATGCAGCAGTGGGCTCGGAGGTTGGTCCAGCTGCCTGACCGGTCACTCTGGGGCCTTTGGGCCGCTCGAGAGACCGGGTAGGGCAATTTGACCTTCCTAGCCACGTGGCGCCTTCTTCGGTGCAGTCGACTCTGTGCTCAGGTGTTTTCCCCCCTCACATGGTTGCGGCACAGGGGCCCACACCGATGCCTCTATCTCCTGTTAATTTTCCTCCTTTCCCTTCAAACCGCAGTTTTCGGAACCTTGGGACCCTCTCGGAGCCATCTGCAGCACTGAGGGCTCTGTCGGTGCCATCCATGGTGCCAGGGGCTCTGTCGGCACTTTCCGCGACGCTGGGGCCTCTGGGGGCTCTGTCGATGCCATTCATGGAGCTAGGTGCTCTGGCACTGTCTGCGGCATCGGAAGCTCTGTCAGCGCCGTGGCCTTTGTCGGCGCCATGTGCTGGGCTGTTTCCGATGGCACAGACTTCCTTGGGTTCGGCACCATGTTCTTCATCGGCGCCGATGCTTGGTGCCTGCGCCGTCCAGCCTCTAGGGCTTATCAACTCCAATTCTTTACTCTTCTAATTTCCATTCTGATTTTCACTCCTTTCCTGTCCATATAGTCCCCCCTGGACTATCAGGAGATGATTTTGAGCCTGACCCAGATCTTCATGTGGGTGATGATGTTGAAGGAGCAGGAGTTAATCCTGCTGCAGAGCCTGTGGTCAAAGACCTTTCCTTTAAGTCTCTGCTGAAAAATTTAAATTCCACTCTTTCTCTACAGACTACAGAAATCGATCCTGGGAAGCTTTTAAGACTCCAATACCTACATGTCCCGGAGATCCCTATGGATTTAAGTCCTCCGGTACAGCCATCTTTTGAGACCCTTTCTCAGATGGTATGGAACAATCCTGCTCTCATCCCTTCCGTGGCTAAGTGCATAGATAGGAAGTACGCTGCTCCCAAGGATCGACCCATATTGGCCTCACAAGCTTTTGCTGTTCCCATTGTAGTCATAGCAGAGAATGACAAGGCCATCCCCCCTCAGGCATCCTCAGCCCAGCCTGTCAATAAAGAATTTTGTAAGATAGACACCTTAGGTAAGAGAGTCTTTGCTGCCTCCACCCTGGGTATGTGTATTGCCAGCTACCAGGGCTATTTTTCTCAATATGAATATGTCCTTTGGCATTCGCTCAAGCAAATGATAGAAGCTCTGCCTGAGTCAGAAACAAATTCAGAGCTACTTCACATCATAACCAGGGGCATAGAGTCCAATAACCAACAGGTTAAAGCTGCAATGGATGCCTTCGATACTGCCTCTCGAGCAGCGAAGGCGGGCATTTGTACCCATCGCCACTCCTTGTTACGTACTTAGGGCTTCACAAATGATAGCCAGCAGCAGGTCATGGCCTTACCCTTCGACTGTATGTATCTGTTTGGACCCCAGGTGGAACAAGTTCTGGAAGCCACTCACAAGACTAGGTCAGCCATTAAGATAGCTCAAACTGCACCCACCCCCTCTCGGGGGGGGGGTAGTGCCAATAAACATCAATTTCATAACTGTCAGTCCTTTCAGGGCAAAGACAGGGGAGGCTTTAACAAAAGCCACACCCCACAGCCACAAAAGAAAATGCAGAAGAAGGCACAAGCCCCCAAAGCGCCCAGTGCCGCCTCCTGAGTTCTCAGCCCAGGTCCCACCTCAACTGCCCGAGGGGGACTCTTCCACAGCAGTGGGAGGACGTCTGACTCAGTTCTACGACCAGTGGGAGTCTATAACATCAGACAAATGGGTTCTCCGAATAATCCGCAAGGACTATTCGCTCAATCTTTCAGAAACCCCCCCCAGATCATCCCCCCCAAACGACAGCCCAGACTGTCGGCAGTACTGTCAGACCTTCTTGATTCTGAGGCGCAATGCCTTCTGAACAAACAGAGCAGTAGAAGTAGTTCCACGGTCCAACAAAACACAGGTTTCACTCCCATTACTTTCTAGTTCCGAAGAAAACTGGAGGCATGCGTCCCATTCTGGATCTCAGAACGTTAAACAAATTCCTTCGCAAAGAAAAGTTCAAGATGATATCTCTAGGTACCCTTCTACCTTTGATTCATCAACACGATTGGCTAGCCTCCCTGGACGTGCAGGATGCCTACCAACACATTCTTATACACCCAAAGCACCACAAATACCTGAGATTTGTAGCGTTGGGTCAACATTATCAGTTCAGATTCCTGCCCTTTGGGCTATCCTTGGCGCCGTGAGTTTTTACAAAGTGTTGTGCAATTCTCGCAGCACATCTCAGGAAAATTGGAATTCAAGTGTTTCCATACCTGGACGACTGGCTTCTAGCAAGCCCTTCCAGGAAGGGAACTCTGGACTCCGTAGCCACAGCTTCAGACTTCCTCACGTCCATGGGAGTCCTGCTAAATCGCAACAAATCACAGTTACAGCCCTCCCAGAAACTCCTTTTCATAGGCACTCTTCTGGATACCTCCTGTGCGAAAACTTTTCTTCTAGAGGACAGAAGGAGAGATACCAATCAATCAATCAAAATCTTTATCCAGGCAAACATCCTACATGTGGCCCGGTACATCAGAGAAACAGCTTGGTTCGAGCTATCTCGATGCAACAGATGCTGGGTGTCATGGCATCCTCGGTGTTCACGGTACCCCTAGCTCGTCTCCACATGAGAACCTCTCAGTGGAAGCTCAGTACTCAGTGGTCCCCAACTACTCACCCTCAGTCCTTTCCCATCAAGGTGACAAAACCTCTAAAGAGGTCACTCACCTGGAGGTCGCAAGAGAACAACCTTCTTGAAAGGTATCCCTTTGCTCCTCTGGATCATCAGATCTCTATTACCACTGACGCGTCCCTGATGGGGTGGGAAGCTCATTGCCAGAAGCTCCACACCCAAGGTACATGGACTCAGGATGAGTCCCGGCTCCACATAAATGTTCTGGAAATGAGAGCCATCCTCTATGCATTCCAGACCTTGAAGGACATACTCTGTCACAAGAACATTCTCCTTCAAACAAACAACAAAGCAGTAATCTATTACATTAACAAACAGGGCTGTGCACACTCTTACCCATTATGCAGGGAAGCTCTGAGAGTGTGGGAATGGTGCCTGGAGCACAAGGCTCTACTCCACGTGGTTTACCTACCAGGCATGCAGAACGAACTGGCAGACCGTCTCAGCAGAACGGAGACAAATCCTCATGAGTGGTCTCTTGACTCAACCATCGCTCAGTCACTCTTCAAAGAGTGGGGAACACCAGACCTGGACCTTTTTGCATCCCCACTCAATGCAAAACTGCCTCTCTTCTGCTCCAGAAATCCATGACCTGGCATTTTCTGTCAGGATGCATTCAGGCTGCTGTGGACACAACGCTTTCTATATGCCTTTCCTCCTCTTCCTCTAATTCAGAGGGTGCTTCTCAAATTCGAGTCTCAGGGAGACAGAATGATTCTCATTGCTCCCTTCTGGCCTTGACAGATATGGTTCCCACTGCTCAACAGTCTGTCGGCCACCCCAAGGCACTTCTCCTTCAGGCAGACCTTCTGACCCAGGGGCCTTTGGTCCATCCCAATCTGAAGGCGCTTCACCTTCACGCTTGGCTCCTGAAGAGATAGAGGTGAATAGGTTCAATGTTTCCCGTAGGGTTTCAGATATTGTTTTGGTTGCACTTAAGCCAGCCACAAGAAAAACCTACACAGCCAAATGGTAGTGTGTCTCTTTCTGGTGTGCAAAATCCTCTTCGAACCCTTTTTCCTGCCCACCAAATAAAGTCTTGGAGTACCTTTTAGACCACCCAAATTCAGGTCTGCAGTACTCTGCTGTCAAAGTTCATCTCTGTGCCATTTCAGCTTATCATGAGCCGGTACATTCCTTGTCTGTGGCTCAGTTGCCTGTGGTTAAGATGTTTCTTAAGGGCATTCGGCATACCAGACCTCCTATCAGATGTTCAGTCGCAGCCTGGGACATTAACCTCATGCTAGACATGCTCACTCGTAAGCCAATAGCTACTTGCGAGTTGAAATTCCTCACTTGGAAGACGGTCTTCCTAGTGGCCATTACTTCTGCTCATAGGGTATCGGAAATACACGCCTTGGTCACAGACCCCACCCCACCCCCGTATACTGTATTTCACAATGACAAAGTAGTTCTAAGGACTCATCCTAAGTTCCTCCCTAAGGTTGTCTCAGAATTCCATCTGAATCAGCCTTTACTCCTTCCTACCTACTTTGCAAACTTCCAGAATGAAGGGGAATGTACCCTGTATTCTCTGGATGTTGAGAGCACTGCATTTCTATCAGGATAGAAAAAAAGAAATTGCAAGGCTCAACAACTGTTTGTTTCCTTCAGCGAGACCCGGCTGGGTCAACCTGTCGCTATTAGATGCATTTCAGCATGGCTGGTAGCATGCCTCCGCCACTGCTATTCTGTGGCACAGGTTAAGCTAGAAGGCAGAGTGTACGCTCACTCTACTAGAGCAGTCGCAGCATCTCTGGCGGAAATCTGCAACGTGCCCATTGCAGACATTTGCAGTGCGGCTACATGGAGCTCAGTGCATACTTTCGTTAAGCACTATGCTTTAGATGTCCATGCCAGACGACATCTGTCGTTTGGTAGGACTATTCTTAACAGACTTCTGTCCTATGTATGCGAGCTCTTAGTTTCTCCTGTCGCCCGTCTTGGGGGTTTGTTAGCTCGGTACTCTCCCATTAGTGTGAATGAGTGGTGGAGACTTTATGTCCAGCAAGATATGGAAATTGCATACCTACCGTAATTCGTGATCTTCTAGGACGAAGTCTCCGCCACTCATTCATACGCTAATCCCCCGAGCTCACTTCTCTATTTCTGGTCTTCACTCCCTCAATGATTGGACTGTGAAGACTTTGTTTTTCACCCTTCTTACACGGGTCATTCGGACTACCTTATGTCTGATTTTTAGGTTAGTCCTCTCTAGGTTAGTTACGCTGCACCTCCTTGGAAAAAAAGGTACTGAGGCGGTTGGAGGGTCAACGCCAATATAGTCTATACCACACAAGCCTGGCTCGTGGTGCCGCTTCCTCGCGGTTCCATTTGGGGAAGTATTCGGTTTCTGATCGGTTCCGCGACCGTGAGGGGACCAAACTTATATTTTTCTCCCTTTTCTCTGTAAAGTTACCTGTATTGGGATCCAGTGCAAAGTCCTGACCAGAACCGGGGGTCTCTCGGTTCATTTGTGGCTGGCGCTAAACCGTTGGCCTGTTTGGACTTTGTTTCTCTTATTACCTGGCCTAACTAAGCCTTCAGGCATAATTTTCTTAATTTCTTTATCCTGGCCTAACTAAGCCACCCCAGATAAAGTAGATATTTGTTTCTTGCTTAACCGGCCTAACTAAACCACTGGGTTAAGCTCCAAATTTTAGGGTTATGTCACAGAAACCCAAGAGAAAAACTGGTTCCACTGGGATTCAGCATTGTACTGAGTGTGGGGGGACAATTTGCAAAAGCTGATCCACATTTGGTTTGTCTATACTGTTTGGGTTTTAACCACTTACAAACAGATTGTGATATTTGTAAGAATTTCCCTCAGTCTACTTTAGACAGGTGCCTCAGTAAACTGAAGAAAAAAATGGATGAGACTGCTGAGGCCGGTTCCGGTTCCAGTAGTACAGTCTTTGCAATCTGAGTTTGGCGAACCGTCGCAGGTACCATCTGGGCATCCAGCAGTTCCGGATACCGGTTCAACTCCTTCAGGACACATTGACCCTGAGGAGTATTATTTTTCTGACTATGAGGAGGAGGAGGAGGAACAGGATGAAGAGGAACTCATTGACCCTGAGGTCTCCCCTGACCATCCTCAGTATGAATCCCCCTCCCAGGCCTGTCTCTGAGACTACCTCCCATTTTGCTTTTATGAAGCAGGTAGCTGAGACCCTGCAGCTCTGTGTACAAGAGGCCAGGCAGGAGGATGATGAGGAAGATGATTACAAGGAGATGATGGATCTTCCTGTATCCCAGGGACTTTCGATTCCCATTCATAAGTACCTTAAGAAGCAGACTTTAAAGATCCTCCAAACCCCTAGTTCTGTCTCTACTTTAGATAAGAAGATGGACAGGAAGTACTTTCTGGCTGGCAATGGTGCTGACTTTTTAACCAGCCATTGTAGCCATGTAGAGGTGGTTCAAACTGCAGCCTGTGAAAAGGCTGGCATTCCCCTGGCCTCTCACCCCGCTGATAAGGATCCATCTGGCTGTAGTCCTCTTTGCAGCTGGTCTGCCCTGACCAACTTCACCATAGGTAAGAAAAAGTTGGGAACAATCCTTCCTTAGCTCCTTTGTCCTGTCCATGTAATAGCTAATATTTAAACTAGTAAATGGGGAGAGGGGTGCAGCACCCCATACGTCGAATGGGAAGAACACCCCTCCCCCCTCAGCTAGTGGTCAAACAGGAATTCAGCGTGTTTGCTGTTCATTTGCATCACCAGGTAAGAAAAAAGGTTTGTCTCCCCATACGACCACAGGGGTAATGCCAAACTTCACCCAACAACTAACACACCAAAATCTGGCCAATGGAAAATCATGTACACAAATGCTCACAGCCTGGGAAATAAGATCCCAGACCTGCAGGCAATAATGTCAGAGGCTAAACTGGACATAGTAGCAATTAGTGAGACGTGGTTTACCAGTAACCACACTTGGAGACTTCAGTACCTGGCTATGTATTGTTCAGAAGAGACCAAGGTGCAAAAGGGGGAGGAGTGGCCCTGTATGTTAATGAAAATATCAAAGCTACAGAAATTCAGAATACACATAAGGAGCCAGAAGAACTGTGGGTCACCCTGAAACAGGAAATGGGACAGCCATAAGAACTGGGGTTGTCTACAGGCCCCAGACCAGAGGGAGGACATAGACACATTACTGTTAGAAGATATACAAAACATGACAGCTAAAGGGGAGGTTCTGATAATGGGAGACTTCAACATGCCAGATACAGATTGGTCAATACCAGCAGGAACATCTGCCAGAACTAGACTCATAGTGGATTCCCTGCAGGGGGAGGGCCTCAAACAACTGGTACAGCAACCCACAAGAGACAGGGCTATCCTAGATCTAGTACTGACTAACAAAGAAGGGATCACAGATCTCCAGGTAGAAGGTCACCTGGGGGCCAGTGACCATCACATGGTATGGTTCAATTTGGCTACTACATCTAAATCATCCCATTCCAAGGCAAAAATATGGGACTTCAGAGGAGCTGACTTTGATAAGATGGCCAACAGAGTTAAGCTAGCCCTGGCAAAAGAAACACAGGTGAGGGGTACAGGCAAAGTGGGCAAGCATTAAGGATGCAATACTTGAAGCAACATCCCATTGTGTTAGACAGAAAGGAAGTGCAAAGAAGAAGGAAACCACTTTGGTTCTCAAATACAGTAGCAGAAAAGGTCAGAGCCAAAAGGCTGGCCTTCAGGAAATATAAAGGGAACACAGCGGGATGAAGATAGGGAGGCATACCAAACTGCCCTAAGGGAAGCAGGTAAGGCAGTAAGGCAGGCAAAGTCCCAAACTGAGGAAACACTAGCACGAACAGTAAAAGAAGGTGACAAGACTTTCTATAGATACATTAGTGAAAGGAGAAAGTCCAGAGGAGGTATTGCTAAGCTTAATGGAGAAAAGGGAGCATGTGAGGAGGAGGACCCTGTAAAGGCATCTATCCTAAATAGATACTTTTGCTCAGTATTTACTGAAGAGAAGGTAGGGCAGGGCCCACAGCTCAGCATCATGGACACAGGGGGGAGGGAGGTGAGCACTACTCCCTTCACAAAAGAAAGGGTCCTACAAGAGCTTGCTAAGCTCAGGGTGGATAAGGCAATGGGACCTGATGAAATACATCCCAGGGTACTTAAGGAGCTAAAGGAGGAACTAGCAGAGCCATTAGCAGAATTGTTTAGTGAGTCTCTGAGCACAGGAGAGGTCCCAGAAGACTGGAGAAGGGCTCATGTGATCCCGCTCCACAAGAGTGGTAGCAGGGAGGAGGCGGGAACTACAGACTGGTCAGTCTTACCTCAGTAGTGGGCAAGATTATGGAGGCACTCCTTAAGGAAAGGATAGTGCAACACCTGGAATCCATAGGGGCACAGGATCCAAGACAGCATGGGTTTACAAAGGAAGGTCCTGTCAAACTAATCTCATAGATTTCTTTGACTGGGTAACCAGAGTGGTGGACCAAGGGGACAGTTGATGTCGCCTACCTTGACTTCAGCAAAGCTTTTGACACTGTTCCACATAGAAGATTGATAAATAAGCTGGGTAGGCTCGGGGTGGGTCAGAGTTGGTCAACTGGGTGGCAAGCTGGTTGTGGGCAGAAAACAGAGAGTGGTGGTAAATGGTATACAGTCAGAAGAGATGCAAGTCACAAGTGGGGTACCTCAGGGGATCAGTCCTGGGGCCAGTCCTCTTCAACATCTTCATTAGTGACCTTGCAGATGGACTAGAGGGTAAGGCTTGTCTGTTTGCAGATGACACCAAGATCTGCAACAGAGTAGATGATCCAGATGGGGTGGGCAGAATGAGAAGAGGTCTGGATAAACTAGCAGAATGGTCAGAAGAGTGGCAACTGGGATTTAATGCAAAGAAGTGCAAAATCATGCACATAGGGAAGAGAAACCCTGAAGCTACCTATAGGCTGGGAGGGGAGTTGCTAGCAGTCACAAAGGAAGAAAGAGACTTGGGCATCATCATCACTGATGACCTAAAATCATCCAAGCAGACCTCTAAAGCAGTAGGTAAGGCTAGGGGGGGTGTTAGGGTGTATTAGTAGGGGTATCACAAGTCGTAAGAGGGAGGTAATAATCCCTCTGTACAAGACACTGGTTAGGCCCCATCTGGAGTACTGCATGCAGTATTGGAGGCCACACCTTCACAAGGACATTAACCAAATTGAGGCAGTCCAGAGAAGGGCAACCAAAATGGTGCAGGGACTGCATCAGAAGACATATGAGGACAGATTAACGGAGCTCAATATGTATACCCTTGAGCAAAGGAGGGAGAGAGGTGATATGATCGAGGCATTCAAACACCTTAAGGGCATAAACAAGGTGAAAGAGTCTAACATGTTTAAATAGAAGAAAAATAGCAGGACAAGAGGACACAGCATGAGATTAGAGGGAGGCCGATTAAGGGGGAATGTGAGGTAATTCTTTTTCACAGAAAGGGTGGTGGATGCATGGAATGGCTTACCACAAGAAGTGGTGGCTATGAATACAGTGCAGGGCTTCAAACAGGCATGGGATAGGCATAAGGGAGCAATACAAATGACTATGAATAGATAGGTCACTAACAGAGCAAAGGCCGATGGCACATTTATAAGGTAGAAAAAGAAATGGGCAGACTGGATGGGCCTTGCGGTCCTTATCTGCCGTCAACTTCTATGTTTCTATGTTTCTAATAGCGCTTTTTATACGTCCAGGCTGTGCAGCCTGCATTCCCCTGAACTAGAGTGATCTGAGAAGAATACAGGCAAGGTAATGGATTGGTTAAGATGAAAATCAGAAACCACCTTAGGGAGGAACTTCCTATTAGTTCGGAGCACAATTTTATCTTTGTGGGGTTAGATATAGTTAGGCTGCACAGACGAGGCCTGAAGCTCACTGATTCTTCTAGCAGAAGTGATAGCCACTAGAAAAACAATTTAGAAACGGAGGAGGGGAGAAGACCTAGTAAGATTTTGAACAGCAATATACAATGTTTAAAATGTATTAGATAGTCAAATGATAAGCAATTAGACTCCCGTAGAAGAAAACAATGATGAGTGCAATATGGAACCTGCAACATAAACCTAAGAACTGAACTGTATGTAACCTAAGTCAATCCAAAATATTTTTGTAGGTAGATGAGTAAACTAATAAACTGTAATCCAGTTTGCTAAATAAAAAACTATGAAGCAAGCAAGGTCCTGGATTCTTTAGTAAGGCATGCTTTAACACGATATAAAGCACCAAGGTGCTGGTGGATGGCCTTCCTAATATGGGCAACGTGATTCTCGAAAGATTGTTTTGAATCCAAACCTAACCCCAGATATATAAAATAATCAACACACTCAATTAGGGAATCTTTCAGATCAACAAGGGGGATAGGATCCTCAGCACAGGATAAGTTAGAGAAGACCATGAGATTTTGGTCTTCTGAACATTCAATACCATATAATTATGGTGGATTCTCTTGCCAAGAAAGGGTACCTGGCATCTTCCTTGGGTATCAGGCAAGCCTCCTATATGGCTTATGCCTCCAGGTATGAAAAGTCCCTTGGGAAGCTGTTGAACAGTTGGCTAAAAAGGCCCCTCCTGAGCTTTCTGCTGATCTTCAGGAGTTGGTCAACAAGGGAGTACAAGCATCAAAGTCCCAGTTCCACGTGGCTGTGGACTACAATGATGCAGCTTCCAGGGTTATGGCTTCTGCTCTATCCCTCAGGCATTTTTTCTGGCTCAGGTGTACTACCTTGTCACAGGACATGCAGAATAATGCCATGGATTTTCCCCTCATCCAGAACTCTCTGTTTGGGGAACAGACTGAGGCATACAAGAAGAAAATGAATGAGTACAGAGTGGCATACAGGAGTGCTTCAGCAAAAGAGAAAGCTGCCACTCCTCAGAAGCAGCAGGCCTGGGGCAGAGGCAGACCTTACCCCAAACCTTTCCACCAGGCCCAAGCTTTTCCCTCTTACCAGCAACCCAGGGGGTTCTTTAGAGGGAGGAGCAGGAGGGGTGCTGTCAGGGCCGCCTCCACCCCCCCAGTCTGCTACCCCATCAAAACAGACACCCTGAGAGCTCTGTTCGGGCCGCCTCCCCTTACCCTGTCAGGGGCAGGCTGACCTACCATCTCCAGGCTTGGCATTCCATCACTTCAGACAAATGGGTCCTGGAGAAAGTAGGTCAGGGTCTTGCTCTCACTTTCAAGGTGCCCCCAAAACTGTCAGCAAGGGTTTTCAGACCTTCCAGCACTGCAGAAACATCCTTGCTGGAGGCAGTGGTTTCCACTCTTCTTCATTCAAAAGCAGTGGCACCTGTGCCCTATCAGCACAAAGGCAAAGGACTGTTCTCAAGGTACTTCCTGGCACCAAAGAGAAATGGGGAGTGGCAGCCCATTCTGGATCTCAGATTCCTAAACAGGCATCTTACAAAGCCAAAATTCAAAATGACAACCCTGGCTACCATTGTACCTACTCTCAAGCAAGGGGACTGGTTGGCATCCCTAGATCTAAAGGATGCTTACTTCCACATCTCTATCAGACAGTCTCACAGAAAATATCTCAGATTTCGACTGCCTTCAGGCCACTACCAATTCAGGGCTATGCCCTTCAGCCTGACATCTGCACCAAGAGTGTTTATGAAATGTCTTGCACTAGTGGTGGCATTCCTCAGAAGGCAAGGGGTTTCAGTTTACCCCTACCTGGACGACTGGCTGTCGGTGGGTCAATCCCCCCAACAGGTCACAGAAGCCCTAAAGCTTACTCAGGATACTCTTCGCTCTCTGGGGTTTTTGGTAACTCATCCAAAGTCAGTCTTGACCCCAGTACCCAAACTAGACTTCATAAGGGCAGAGCTGAATACCATTCAGGCAAGGGCTTTCTTGCCCTCTGCAAGGGCACAGACCTTCATAGACTTGGCAAAGTCTTTCCATGTTTGAATTCCTCGTCCATCAAGGTACTACCTACAGCTCCTAGGACACATTGTCTCCACCACAGCTGTAGTCCTGGGGACCAGGTTCCAGATGAGGGACAGTCAGTTCCACCTGAGATCCTTTTGATCTCAGAAAAAGGACCCTCTTTCCAAACTGATGCCAGTATCTCCACCCTTCTGTTAGCTCTTCAGTGGTGGCAGGAGGTGGACAACCTCAGAATGGGGGTTCCCTTTCTTCCTCAGGTACCCTCTCTGGTTCTGACAACGGATGCTTCTCTCTTGGGCTGGGGTGCCCGCCTGGGGGATCGCACAGCACATGGTACGTGGCTCCCTCAGGAGTCTCTCTTGCACATCAATCTTCTGGAGCTCAGAGCAGTGTTCATGGCTGTTCAGGAGTATGCCAATCTCTTACAGGGCAAGGTGGTGCAGGTCAGGACAGACAATACCACCACCATGTACTACATCAATAAGCAGGGGGGAACAAGATCCCCCCTGCTGTGCACAGAATCCATGAAAATTTGGAAACTGGCATATTCTCCCAACATGTCACTGCCAGCAGTTGACTTTCCAGGCAAGAACAATGTACTGACAGATGCTCTCAGCAAGATCAGCCAGGGCCATCACAAATGGACCTTGAATAGGCAGGTCCTTCTCTCAGTATTCAGGAGGTGAGGGTGCCAGAGATAGATCTCTTTGCAGCCCCAGACAATTACCAGTTACCACTGTATTGTTGCAGGCCTCCACTCCAGGGCCCAGTGCCACTGGATGCTCTCCTTCTGGATTAGTCAAACAGGTTCCTTTATGCTTTTCCCCCTTTTCTTCTGATAGCCAGAGTCCTGGTCAAGCCGAGATCTTGATCTGCCACAATGATTCTCATAGCCCCAGACTGGGCCAGACAGTCATGGTACTCAGTGCTACTGTTAGTGTTAGTGACCAGGCCGATTTCTCTGCCCAGGAGGTACAATCTGCTGACATCCTCTCAGGGCAGGATAATGTACCCCAATCTTCAGTCTCTTCACCTCAGGGCTTGGCTCTTGAAGACTTAGAATATGCAGATTTACAACTGTCTCAATCTGTCTTGGATATTCTGAAGGGTGCCAGAAAGCCTGCTACCAGAAAAACCTATTCCTCTAAGTGGAAAAGATTTTCTATTTGGTGTGCCCAAAAAGATCTGGATCCATAGCAAGCTGCGGTACCAGAACTTCTGGAATATCTGGTCCATCCTCAGTCTCTGCATTTACAGCCATCTACCCTGAAGGTACACGTGTCTGCTGTCTCTGCTTATCTGTCTGCAGGGAAGGCCTCTTCTTCTCTGGCTGCACACCCAGTTTTCAAAAAGCTTTTCAAAGGGTGGTTGTAACTTCATCTCTCACATAGGGAATCTACCCTTGCATGGAATCTGAACATATGCATAGGTGAACTTATGCAGCCTCCTTTCGAACCTATATTTTTTTCAGAACTCAAGTTTCTTATTTGGGAAACTGTTTTTCTAGTGGCTATCACTTCTGCTAGAAGAATCAGTAAACTTCAGGCCTTGTCTGTGGAGCCTAACTATATCTCACCCCACAAGGATAAAATTGTGCTCTGAACTAATAGGAAGATCTTATCTGTGTCAGTCTTCACCATTCATCACAGATGGGTACTGGCCGGAGGTCAGACTGCTGAGCTTTTTTTTTTGAAGATAGGCGGAGCCGACGCAGCATCAGCGCCGCCTCAAGGCCGACGACTACGTGGCGCTCGAGGATCAGCCGTTAACTGTCGACTCCGCCTGACTACCAGTTCTTCGTCTCCGCTTGCGTCAAGTCGCCTCAGTGGAAGCCTGAAGAAGTTTTCACAGTTTTAGGCCTTAAGCCTGCGATATCTTTCGTCGCCAGTCCGCTGGTCTTACTAGTTCTGGTATCGCCTCCACTCGACATCGCCGTAAGATCTTTCCTTTTATTAACATTTAAGCGACGCCGAGTCTTTTTGGTATTGTTGTTTTCCGTAGGTCATGCCGCGGTCGGAGGGCAAGAAATTTCTAGGCGGGGCGGCCTCATGCATCGGGTGCCCGTGGTGGCGCACTCTCCGTGACCGACCAGCATGACCGTGTCTCGCGTGTCTTGGCCTGGCTCACCTACATGGATTCGCGGCGACACCTGCTTCTCCATGGACTGCCGTGTCTCAACAGCGCACGGGAAAGTTGGACGAAGCCTCGCCGACTCTCGGGGCAGATTCGCGATTGACGGGCTAGCTGCGCCTTCGCCTTTCCTTTTTCGGTCCTCCGGGTTCTATACGGACCGTGAGGAGGGAGCCTCGACTTCGTAGCCTAGCCTTGGTCAAGGCTACCTCCCGCGCGCAGGAGGCCCGCCCCGCTTCCCGGGAGCGGGCGGAGGCGCCGCCATGGCAATCACCCTTCGGGGTGAAGGCCTTCGTGTCGCCCCACGGTCCGGAAGGCTCGGTCGGCGCCGCCCCCACGCTCGCCGGTCGGTGTCGTCGAGGCTCTTGGCGCTGTTCGTCGTGCCGAGGGCCTTGGCGGGCGCCGGACTTCTCTCGGCCGCCGGGCCCTGGCTCTGCTCGCTGGTGCCGCGACCTGGATCCGGCGTCACCTTTTGTTATGTCTGCGCTTGCTGTTGAGCACGGGCGCCACGGGTCCTTTGGAGTCGCATGGTCGGCACTGCTCGGGCGCCTGTTTCACCCGCCTGCGGGCGCCAGGGGTCGAGCGTGCCGCTGTCGGCGCTGGGTCCGCTGGGCCGCCGACGCCGCCTTTGGTTCTCGTGCCGCCGCAGCGCCTGGTGGCTCTGAAGGAGTCGCCGGGCACCAAGCCTGCTCGTGGACGCTTGGCGCCGTCACTCTCGGTGCCACCGCTGGGCGCCGGGCCTGGGCGGTTTGCATCTCCGGGCTGTTGTTGTTGCCGCCAGCCGCCGCTCTGTTCCTCCGCGTGCCGGTGGGTTTGACGGGCGCCGCGGCTGGCCCTATCTCCGACCTTTGGTCTCGCTGCCCTGCCGCTTCTGCCAGTTCGCCGCTAGGCCGTGGAGGGCGCGGGGTGGCTGATGACCACTGCCACGATTTCTGGGCCCTCTTAAGGTTGCGCTTCTTGCCCTCCTACTGTCTGGCTTAGGGCCTCGGATTTACCACCGCGGAGTCCAGCTCAGAGTCGGACGGGCAGTCACACCTTCGGGTTGCCTGCACAGGAGAGTGAGCCAGTGGTCTCTTCAATGAGTCGGAGTCAGCCCCTGCTGAGGAGCCGGGTTCCTCCAGATCGGGGTCAGTGGCACTGACCAGCAGGCTGTGGTGCGTGCCACCATAGCCATGCAACCTGGTCTGGGGGTTCTTGACCCTTCAGCGGAGGTACCCCTCCGTGGTGTGTCTCGATCGCCCAACTTTGGGGCCCATTGGGAAGCCTACGGCTGGGGAGGGTGCTGCGCCCTGGATTTCCCCCTCGGGGACATCCCAGAGCTGCCAGCTACCTAGGCTGACCCTTCCGAGGACCAAGACCTTCTCGGACTCTGAGGGGTCGAGGGGTGTGGGGTCGGCGCGTCGGCCTTTCTCTGGGGTCCACCCGGGCCCTGGACAAAGCCGAAGTGCAGACTTCCGCCCTTCCCCTTCTGGTTCCTTGAGAGGGCCCTATTCTTTGGAGGCAGGGGACCGTCGTCCTGGACCTATATGGCCCCGGTCGCCTCACTGGGGGGATTCTTCTGGGTGCAGCCTAGGCAGTACCAACGTGGTTGTACAGCTGTCGGCTGCGGAGTCTTCCAGGACACCTTCCCCGGGTGTCCATGGTCCGCTCCCTAGCCCTAGCAGAGGCCAGCCGATTCCTTCCCTCGGCTCTGCCCCTACCCCTCTGCCGTATTCTCCAGCACTCCCGGGCATTCTTGGTCCTACCGGGCCTCTCACCTGGGAGCAGTTCAGAGCGGTGGCTTCTCGGTTCCCTGCTTACGTTAGGGCCTTGGACAGTCAGGTTTTTCAACCTGCCCCCGAGCAGCCACCCTCGGAGCATATGGTGACCTCCAGCTCCTCATCCCTCTCTTCTGGGGGTGAGGAACCATCTGTCCACATCTCTCCTGCCGCTGATCTCGCGGAATATCAGCGTTTCCTCGTGAGGATGTTGGAGGACCTTCACCTTTCCCCCCTATCCGAGAGCAATTCAGAGCATGCGGCGCACGCCTTTCTAGGCGATTTCGGGGCGGCCACCCTTGTGGTGCCCCCCGGCCTGCTCCCTTTCGGGAGGCGTCCATGCGTTTCTGGCAGAGGCCCTTCTCCGGAGTTCCTGCCCCATGGGACCTCAGCCAGAGGTATTGCGCACCCGGAGTCTCCAGGCTCCATGCCTCATCCGCAGTGCGGATTGACGCACCTGGACACTCCCGACAGGCTTCACGCCTCCACCGTGACCGGCCTCCAGATCAGGACTCTTTGGATTTTGATTTCTGGGGGAGGAGGACTTTCTACTCGGCACGGTTGCTTCTCTCCATCTCCGCTCATCAGGCCCACTATGCAGCCTACAACAGGTTCTTGTGGTCAGCGCTGGGTCAGTTCCTAGCTGCTTTGCCTAACTCGGAGCAGACCAGGCAAGCCATCACTCTCTCTGCACGTGGCCTGGAGCTAGCAAGGCACCAAGCAAGGGCATCTTATGACGCCAACGAGGTAGCTACCAGAGTGGTAGGGACAGCAATCTGCACCAGAAGATCGGCGTGGCTTCGCCTTTCCCGGTTGTCACCCTTGGCCCGGCGTAGGGTGATTTGCTCTGCTCACCAGGGAACCTATCTCTTTTCCGTAGAGACGAGATGGCGTTGTCGAGACAGCTTCCTTCCCCTCCGGGGGGAACCCGTCTCGCTCTCCCCACTCTCGGGCCTCCCCAGGCCCAGAAGGTTCCCCTTAGTGTGTCACCCACTGAGGGCTAAGGGACACTGTCCCTTAGGGTGCAGTTAGTCAACCCCTTTGGGGGCTTGGTACTCACCCATCTGTGATGAATGGTGAAGATTGACACAGATAAGATATAGAAATTACGTACTTACCGTAATTATGATCTTTCTGTGTATCTTCACCATTCATCTGATCCCTCCACCGTCCCCCTGGGGCCTCAGTCTCTGGGTCCCCCTCCCTCTGTGCCTCTCCCTCTCTTTGGAGCAGGGTAAAGTAGGGACACACGGGGGGGTGTAATTTCTTCCCCTTTAAAGGGTACAGCTCGAGTGGCATTCCTTCTCTACTGCATATCTCCACCCTATCAGGGTGGGAGTTGTTGGTTGCCCTCCTCCTGTCATCCAACTGTTTCAAAAAAAGGGAACCCCCTTTTTTTCACCAAATCTCGTTACAGAGAGAGTACTAATCCCTGTACCCTGTCCTTCTCCAGTATAGCCGACTCTGCTTTTGGGGTATTGCCACATATTCTGTGCCTTGAATTCTGGCAAGAAAGCTTTGCTACTCCTTGCAGTTCCTATACAGTCTGGTGACGGACAAGGGTCCTGGATCCTTGTTACCTCTCACTCTCTCCTAAATTTTCTCCCTCCCTTCCTCCGCTTCCAGAGATTGGGGCCCCTACCCAATCCCCTTAGTCTCATCTCTCCTCTGCTGTCCTCTCCGTCATTATTTCTCCTTTTGGTTCAGTTCTTCCTTCCTTTTTCTGTCCCTTGGACTCTCTTGTCCCACCCTCCATCCCTTCCTCTTACCTCTCCGGCGACTCTGAACTGGTAGTTAGGCGGAGTCGACACAGCTTAACAGCTAATCCTCGAGCGCCACGTAGTACGTCGGCCTCGAGGGCGGCGCCGATGCTGTGTCGGCTCCACCTATCCTTTAAAAAAAAAAAAAGGCTCCCACGGGGTCCTGACCTCCGGCCAGTACCTATCTGTGATGAATGGTGAAGATACACAGAAAGATCATAATTACGGTAAGTACGTAATTTCTATTTCCTCCCTAAGGTGGTTTCTGATTATCGTCTTAACCAATCCATTACCTTGCCTGTATTTTTCTCAGATCACTCTAGTTCAGGTGAATGCAGGCTGCACAGCCTGGATGTAAAAGAGCTATTAGCTATTACACGGACAGGACAAAGGAGCTAAGGAAGGATTGTTCCCAGCTTTTTCTTACCTATGGTGAAGTTGGTCAGGGCAGACCAGCTGCAAAGAGGTCTATAGCCAGATGGATTGTAGCCTGTATCCAGTTATTTTACAGTAAGTTGGGTAAGGACCCACCAGCAGGTCTTAGGGCCCACTCTACCAGAGGCACTGCTGCCTCCTTGGTGGCTGCCAGGGAAGTCCCCTTGCTTGAGATATGTAAGGCTGCCACCTGGAAGTCTGTCCATACATTCACTAAGCACTACAGCCTGGATATTCAGGCTAGGAGTGATGCCAGGTTTGGCACAGCAGTACTGCAGAGCCTATTCCCCAAATAGGTTCTGTGCCCATCTCCATGGGGCACTGCTTGTTAGTCTGCATATTGTCAGAATACAGCAAGACTTCATGTTGTTTGAAGAAAAAATTACTTATTACTTACCATAGTAATGTTGTTTCTTCTAATGGAGTCTTGCTGTATTCTGACCTCCCACCCTACCTCCCTTTCAGAACCTGGGGAAGGGTGGCTCTTCTGCAGCAACTTATGACTTAAAACCATTAGTGGGTATTGGTGTTCTTTGGGCATCTGTTACTTGAGTCTTTTACATGCCCCTTTTTTTTCCTTATGTTGCCACTGTAGAGGACCTGTTTAGGCTCAGTTTTGGCCATTACATACATATATATCTGGTTTGCTTCATAGAATCTGATCAGTTACTAGAACGTACAGAGGACAGTGGTTTGAAAGCCGAGCTCGAGCTCAACGTTCTGTGCATTTGCATAGAGTTAACTCTTTGTTCTCCGGGGCAGCTGAACTGGTTGGTCTAACTGCATATTGTCATAATACAGCAAGACCCCATTAGAAGAAACAACATTACTGTGGTAAGTAATTTCTTCTTCTGTCCCTAAACAAAATGATGGTATTACAAAAGTCCAGATTGATTTTAAGTTTTTTCAAGATTGGCTTCATCACAGTAATATGGTATTGAATGTTCAGAAGACCAAACTCATGGTCTTCTCTAACTTATCCTGTGCTGAGGATCCTATCCCCTTGTTGATCTAAAAGGTTCCTTAATTGAATGTGTTGATTATTTTAAATATCTGGGGTTAGTTTTGGATTCAGAACTATCTTTCAAGAATCACATTGCCCATATTAGGAAGACCATCCACCAGCACCTTGGTGCTTTATATCGTGCTAAAGCATGCCTTACTAAAGAATCCAGGACCTTGCTTGCTCATAGTTTTTTATTTAGCAAACTGGATTACAGTTCAGGGTTTTAAATAATTGATTGGCAGTTTTTTTCTTGGGACAGTGCTAACTACAGAAAGTATTTATATAGGCTTTCTTGAAGTGTTATGTTTGTTAAACACAGTGAGGCAAGTGTTATGCATTTTCACAGTGTTTTAGCACTTTTATGAGTAAAACGCTAATCAATTTTTGGAGTTAAATAAATCCCTGCAGTTTATTAGTTTACTCATCTACCTACAGAAATATTTTGGATTGACTTAGGTTACATACAGTTCAGTTCTTAGGTTTATGTTGCAGGTTCTATATCGCACTTATCATTGTTTTCTTCTACAGGAGTCTAATTGCTTATCAGTTGACTATCTGATACATTTTAAACATTGTATATTGCTGTTCAAAATCTTACTAGGTCTTCTCCCCTCCTCCATTTCTAAATTGTTTACCAGGTTAATCAATGCTAGTGGCACCTGTCTCAGGACAAATATCCTTTTCAGATACCGCTTTTTCGTAGAGCCATTGACCAGAGATCAATTTTGTATAAGGCTCCCAAAATTTTTAATTCCCTTCCCACATACTTTTTTTCATTTTAAAACCATGAGTAATTTTAAACATAAACACTTCGTTTTTTCGTAGTTCACAGAAAGGTATCTGTTAATTGTTGTTTTTTAATTTTATATTGCATTGAATTAGATGTAATGTTTTATCTGATGTTATTTATGTTTTTCTGTACTATGCTTATTTTTTTGTGCTTGTTTATCACCTGTGAAGATGGGCAGTGTGCTCACCAGGCCTACAAGGATAAAGAATAAAACAAACAAACAGCTAACGTAACAAAGTACCATTCAGGGTCCATATCCAAATTTTCCATAATATTGATGATTTCCATGGAATCCTTTGCATATGATCTGGGGCTCTGAGCTGGGGGTTGTGGGAGCTGGTCTACGGGCAGGGAGGGGGGCTCAGTGGGCCACCCCTTCCCTGATATGGTTGGTCTTCCCGTGGGGTTTTCAAGGCTCTTATGAATCTTCGGAATGATATTGATAACTGGCATAACGGGATATGGTACTGTCATGGCTTTATATGGGTTATCAGAAATGTATCCCCTGTTTACAGTCTCATCCACCTGTACTTTGAAAGTTTGAATTTGACTACTATATCAATCCTTGTATAGAAGATAGCATCAGAAAGTTGTGATTCAATTTCTAAAATGTAATCTTTTGTATTCAAAATCACAATTGCCCTGCAGGCTTCACCACTATATCCCTATTATTGGCTGGGCTATGCAGTGCTTGTATCTCTTGCTGACTACAATTGGATGTGCTCTTGGTTCCTAGACTATTTCTTTTTTTTTTCCAAATCCTGTTCCCATTTCTTAATGAACATGGAAACTACATGATTATAGCTAGGGCAATATTGTGAGCTAGGATGAAAAGATCCAACAGAAAAAAACACTATGATCCCCATTAGTATCATTGTTCTCATCCATGAACATACATTTAAAATGTTAGATTTCTGGCAAATTTGTGTAAATCAACAACCGTGGAAAAATGGTTAACATTGGCAGTGGGAGAGAAAGAGAGACCCTTAGTTAACACCTGCTCTTCAGCTGCAGTCTAAACATTATTAGATAGATTAATTATAGGTAAAGTCTGAGGAATAGAATGTCCCAAAGTAACTTGACATGAGTCGGGGGGATTTGTAGCATTTGCACTAATGTCGCTCCTTCCTATTTCCTCCCATAGCCCCGTGTTGATATGGTGTTTTGAAGTGGTGCGGTAGCTCACTGGCTGACTCCTGCTCTGGTACAGGGTACTATCTCTGCATTGATTCCCCCATGTTTTCCTGAGTGTTGGTTTCTGGCTCTGAACCATCAGTATCAGAGGGCCCCGTGATGTAGTCCAGTATGGTGTAATCACCCCCCTCTATTTGGTTTTGGCCCTGCTTTCTCAAAATTAGTTTTGGATATATATTATCTGTTGTGGTAGATTTATCTTGCCAGTCATAAACCCAATCTAATTTGTAATCATTCTCATCCCTTTGGAATTTTTTCTGTTTTTGTTTTTTAAACGAATATATCGGGTTACTTTGTCAAATAAAAGTTTATTAAATTTTGAAAACTCTTCAGGGGTTGTTTTTGACTTCAACAGAGATTCAGTCTCAGAGATAGCATTAGTTTGTCATGAGCCGTTTTAGCATAAGGCAAAATTAACTCAGTGTTCTTAAAGGATGCCTTCTCCATGTTGTTACGCCACTTCCTCATAAAATCTGGGTAATATGTTCCGTGTGATGGTTTGTTAGTTATGCGCTACCCACGGGGTAACCTTTTGACTTCCAGATAAGCTTCAAGTGTTACCTTATGCCAGAACATGCGCCTACCTTTAAGTACTTGTTTCTCCAAAGTCCTGAACACTGTCTTGTTCTCCACTTCCCTCATGTTTGCTCTTTCAGGCATATCCTGTTGTGTGTGGAGAATAGGACTGACATCATCATTCGTGGAAAAAACTCTCTCAGCAAAGCCCCCTGTAGATGAGAATTGTTCAATATGTGTGGCTCTGTGGAGGGAGGTGTCCTTGAAGAATATTGTTTAATTACATTCCAGTAACTGTAAATCTTCCACTGAATCTTGTTCATAGAGCTACAGCTCTCCCACATACCTCCTCCCTTCTGTATTTTCATAAGGAATACTGTCGAAGACCTGTTGGTTGCTGCATGTTGGTCCTTTCATTGTGTGGCCCTTGATGGGATCTAATTGTGTCCACCAATTCTGTTGGTCTGGGTTTTGGTCTCCCTTTCCCACCTGTCACAATTGTAAAACTCCAAGTTCATCTCCAGTGGTAAATTGAGGTGGTATGGAGCCACCCACATAATGTTGCTGCCACCAACATGCATGCATGGGTAAATCAAAATATCCATTCATCATCTACATTGTTTAGGACGTTTCTCGATAATGTGAACACTATTTTATTAAAGTGCCGTGCTGTACTAGGTACTTTAACAAAATTCTGGGCATTTTTCACATTATCAGAGAGCAGCATCCATTATTCAATGAGGTGGTGAGTGCTGGTTTGTTTTGTATTTATCATTTTATCCAAAGCATCCCAGCCTAGTGCGGGTACTCTGATTTTAAGCCTATTAATGCATGCGTGGTTGCAACCATGGCTAAAACGTTTGGGGGGAGGGGACGTGAATCAACGAAGCCTTTCACGTTGATGTCATTGGCCATTAAGCAGGGCATGGACAGGCTACACCCTCGGGTTATCAGGCTGTTTGCGGCCTGGCTGGCTAGGCCTATAACTAGGCTCTTTAACCTATCTATTACGACTGCTACTGTCCCTCTGATCTGGAAGACCGCCAGAACTATCCCTGTCCACAAGAAGGGAGCCGCTAAACTCCTGGCCAACTACTGCCCAATCTCCCTACTTCCCACTCTTAGTAAACTCCTGGAGAAACTCGTTCATCGACAGGTCACGGAGCATCTCTGTAACCATAATCTTCAGGCTCCCTCCCAACATGGCTTTAGGGTAGGACATAGCACTACCACAGCCCTCACCCTTCTCACGAGTGCCATCAAAAGCAACATGGATAAGGGCCTGCTTACGGGCGCAGTGTTCATCGACCTGTCCGAGGCCTTTGACATGGTTCACCACCCGCTTCTGCTGTCCGAATTAAGCCAAATTGGTGCCTCTGACTCCACCCTATCCTGGTTTAGTAGCTACTTGGATAACTGCTCTCAGGTGGTTTCCTACTGCAAAACTCTTTCCACCCCCACCCGCATCACCCGGGGTGTTCCACAGGGGTCAATTCTTGGCCCTCTGCTTTTTTCCCCTTTCTTAAATGACATTCATACTACCTCCCCACTTAGCAGTCACCTCATGTATGCAGATGATATAGTGCTCTACTATTCTGCCAAATCTGTGACCGACATTAACAATACCCTCTCTCGGGACTTTCAATCTCTACAATCTTGGCTCTCTGCCAACCAGCAACTCCTAAATATAGGCAAAACCCAGGCTATGCTGTTCGGCTCAGCCAAAAAAGTCCACTCTGTATACTCTAAACTCCTTGTCTGCAGTCAGAAGGGGATGCTGGTTATGAATACTGTTACCTTCAAATACCTAGGGGTCACTCTTGATCCTGCCCTTGATTTTTCCCTGCATGTCAATGAGGTCTGCCTAGCTGTTAATACCCGAATTGGTGCAGCCTATCGGGTATGGCATTCTCTCACCCCCTCCGCTAGGCTAGCTGTGGCTAGAGGCATGCTACTCCCACAACTTCTGTATGCCCTCCCAGTTCTGTTCAATACCAATACTAGTGTACTCAGCAAATGGGACACTTCCTACAATAATATATGTAGGTTTGCCTTATCTGCCCCCCGACTGACTCATCACTGTCAGCTCTACTCTGGCCTACACTGGCTATCTCCTAAAGATCTTCATTCTTATTCGCTTGGTTGCTTTATTGACTCACTCACTAGACCCCCTAGCCCATCCTCCCTGAGAGACCTACTTACCCCTATCACCCATTATCCAAGCACCACTCAGGTCCTCATTCGGTCCCCTTGCTAACAGTCCGGCCGTGTGCCACTAGAATGGGTGAACAGGCCTTTGCTCATTTTGCCCCTAATTTCTGGAACTCACTACTCACCCAGGTTAAACTCTCCCTCCCACCACTCCTTTAAGAGGTCACTATTCTCTCACCTCTATGCACTGGAACCTGTAGGCAACTCAGCTGTGCGCCTCCACCATCTTTCTCCAGATTGATGACGTCCAGGTGTTACCTTGCTTGCTGCAACTAGCTTTGTGTGCTATAATTATCGTGTACTGTTTAGCTCTTTATATCCTACTTTATCTAGTTGTTACTGCATTGGATGTACTGTTTACTGCTTATATCCTATGGGCTCCTCCCATATTGTTGTACCTGTATTATTGTTACTGTCTTGTTGATGATGTTGTCACTGTATTATTTTGTTGTACTCTCCCGGGTCGTGCCTGAAAATAGGCAGGATTGATGCCTAGTGCACTTACCCGGTTATCAAAAGCTAATAAATAAAATGAAAAGTTGAAGAGGACTGGTCCCCCCTCATCCCCCCAATGATTGCTCCCATGCGTGCATGTAGGCACATCAACGGGGGCAGCCCCAGCTAGGCAAAAGTGACTGAGTGGTCCTGATGACAAGGGCTTACTGTTCAATATGTGTTGCTCTATGGAGGAGATTCCCTTGGAGAGATTTTCTGTTATTGGTAAGAAACCAGCGTCTTATACAGTCTCTTAACAGTGCAGCACCACTCTAGCAGGATTTGACAAAATCAGTTCAACTGTTTGAAGAAGTGTAACGAACTACAATATTTAGCAGCATTTCGTTTAAAGCAGATTACTAAACACAGATTGGCTTTGCATGAGTAAATGACCACGTTTTAGCTTTGGAGGAGTACTACATTTGAGGTAGCACCCTTGTATGCCTGCATGTAGTTGTAATTGCTCAATTTTCTTATCGCACCCACACACTTTTCTAGCCGATTCAGAATGCACCTTGTAATACATTTTGGAACAATCAGTCTGCCACACTTGGCAGCAAAAAACATAAGAAATAAATCATTTTATGCCATCGTAGGTGTACCGTGTGCTAAACTGTTAGACCTATACTGTATGTTTAGAAAGAAAAATGTTTCAGACCTGCAAAAACCTTTTTTTTTTTTTTAAGACTGGAACCATAGGAACAAGGCTGAACCTTTTCTAAATAAAAGGGGAAGGTTGTTGTTTCTGTAATCTAGTTGTCAGTGATGTTACTAGTGTTGCATAGTCCACTGTGGTGGGTAATGTGTGTCAGAAGTATAAGTAGGACTCCATCACTAATGCAGAAATAGAAGGAGGAGGTGGGGAGACACTTGCAAAAAAAAGTGTTAGCAGTGAAAACAGACCCTCGACATAAGGTAGACATAGTCAGTGAGCAAATACTGTATGTTTTGTGTTTCCACATCAGCAAACAGAACAGCAGCAGGAAAAAAAAAGTAATTGAAAGACATCAGCATGAGACTTTTTACCTAGTGTGTTTAAAATTCCTGAATCAGTTGTATTACTGCCTTGTCTTGGTTGTCGGACACTTATGAATACAGCAAATTGTAACCAAACAGTGAAGTGCGGCATGTATGTGTGAAGTAGTCTTGTTTTGTGTAATCACAGGGTTTCATGTGGTCTAAACCAACAAAATGCAGCACTTGTTAAACCCCGAGTGTGCTCATGCATAGTTTTCAGTGGTTTGAGGGATATCAGATGAATGGCTGCCTCTTCTTTTATTTTCTCACTCTGTTTGACAGCATTATGCATTCCCTTCAAGGAATTTGAGGCTCTGCCAGTACTCAGTGCTCAAAATTTGCCTTCTGTGTTTGGCATACGTGTCCACCATACATTTAGCAGTGGGAACAAAGTTCCTAATGCTGCAGCATATAAGCTCTGGCTGGTACAGTAATTAGTAAATCCTGCCCCGGTTCTGATCCCACATTTGTCTTGACTTGAAATATTATGTGCGGTTTTGGAACCCACAGTTGAGAAGGGCCAAGGTAGGCGGCGGTACACAATAGGGTAACCAAGATGATTAAGGGTGATCAAAGGAAATCCTACATGGAACATTTGGAAAACCTCAGCATGTTCACCCTGGAGGCAAGAAGGGAGATGGGGAATTTGATAGAGACGTACATGTATCTCGATGGAATAAAAAAGGTAGACTGCAAGGAGTTGTTCATACTGAGTGGGAGCATAGGTATAAGGGGGAACTCATTGAAGCTGGTGGGAGTTCAGGAAATTGTCAGGAAGTACTTCTTTATGGCGAGAGTAGTGGTCGGGAGGAATAAGCTGCAAAGGGAAGTTGTCCGTGACAGGTCAGCAGAAGGATTCCGACACGGGTTGGACAATATATGGGATGTGTAAGAACAGAAAGTGAAAGAAGGGGGGATAAAGGAGTGAGTGACCACTTGGACTATCACATCCAACAGTACATAGAGCTGGGCAGACTGGATTGGCCATTGAGCCTTTTTCTGCCATCGGTTTCTATGTTTTTTCATGGTTGCAGCCCAGTGTTGTTGGTTTTTCCTTTTCATCACCCTCTGCAGATGTCTACTGAGATCTTGGTAGCACTGTGTCTCGGAGAATTGGGCAAGCTGCACTGTCTGTTGTGTTCAGGCTGCAAAAATTCCAGTGGTCAAAGGCCACTTAAAAATCTTCTGTTGCTGCTAACAGTCATGCTTAAGTGGCTACATGTCCACTGTACTTTGGGTGTCTACCCTGTACAGTTACCTGAAATGGCCACCACTACAGGAGCTTTGCACACTAAGCATTTCTGTCTCATGGCTGTCTGTCTCATAACCACACAGCCACCCAACTTGAAGAACATTGTTTACATTCTGATTTCTTCAAAATCAGAAGTTAAGTGCTGCTTATGAGGGTGAGCTGGCAGAGTAACTCTCTGCTTCACAGCTGCATTGGGTGTGGCAAACAGATTTAGTTCCTTATGTTCCTGAGTGAGCTCTGTGGGTATAATCGTAGAAGATCTAGTGCAGTGACTACAATGGCATTTCACATGTAGACCCCCTCCTAACAGACACACACTTTTATTCACCAACGTCTGAACATCTAGAGAACAAGTCCCATCTGGACTGGTCTTCCACATTATCCTATAACTGTGACATGTGGCAATTAAAGATTATGGATCATTTCAGAATTTCTTGATTTTTGTGAAACTTGTGAGGTTTCTTTCAGTCCCTAGTGCTTTTTCAGGGAGGATTATTCTGCAGGTGGTAGAAACAATTAGAGGTGACTGTGTTTGAAATAAAACTGCTATATTTTATTGTCTGTATTAAAGAGAGGTGATGGCACTAACAAAAAACTAAAATCATAGTTTTCTTTAGTAGACTCCAGATGCACATAATTCTAAATACAGTATGAATTGCAAGCCATTCTGTTCATTATCATAGACTGTACATATGCATATTTAACCAAACACATTTTTCTGGAATGTTCCATGGTCTTTAACTTCCATGTGTCACAGTAATAGGGTAACGTAGAAGTCCAGTTCAGATGGGACTATACATTTGCATGTAATCAAGATCTTTGCCCCGTAGCATTTATCTGTTTCTGATGATTGTTGGCTGTTTCTCTGCTTGAGTTATCGTGGAAGTTTGTGCTAGAGAATCACATCAGAGCAGATGAGCTAGTGGGGGAGAAAGATCCTTATGATCCTGTAAAGGCCCCACAGTACTAAAGAACTGAGGGCGCAGGAAGGAGGATCAAGCATCCCAGAGGATTTATTTATTTGGTTCTAGGATTACAAATACCTTTGAGCCAAGGCTGTTTTACAAAGGTTCCACATCAGTTGAAGTACAATACAAGGGATACAACAGAAATAACAACACTGCAGGTAAACAGTACATTATACAGTTATTAATTAAGGGAGGAGGCAACACATTAGAGAGCTCAGTACATAGAATGGCCTGGAGCAGCATCAACTAGGAGAGGGGTAAAGAACAATGGAGGAGGAACTGGATGGCAAGGTGGGAGTAGTAGCAGCCGGAGGCATTGTCAGACATCACCGGGAGAAGTGCTGAGAGAGAGGGTGGGTAGGGAGGGGGGGAGAAGGGGTCATGGAGCAGAGGTAGAGAGGAGATAAGTGCTATGGGGGGTGGCAAGGCAAGGCTGTTGGTGGTGGCAAGTATTTCTGATTAGGTGAGACAATCACAGGAGCTGGAGCCAGTAAGATGGAGTCGAAGTCTGGTTTTAAACATGCCAAGTTTGGGAGCAGGGGTGATGGTGGTGCTGAGTCCATTCAGCCACAAGGGAGCCCTATGGGCGAAAGATCGTTGACCCTGGGTAGTGTGACAGCGGGGAACTTGCAAGAGCTGTGATTCGGATCTCCTGGAGCTTTGCGGATTAGTGCTAGGGTGCAGTAGAGCTTGGACACCATGAGGGGCGAGGCCCAGGATAATTTTTTTCTCCATGGTGCAGGTCAGATACTTAATACAGTTGGAGAGTTGTTGCCATCCAGATTGAGCATAAAGATCACAGGTATGAGTGAGACGGTGGACTCCAGTGATAAGCCAACAGGCCTTGTTGAGGGATGTTGATATGCGTCTGAGGGTAGTTGCCGTGGCTGAGCCAAAAATGATTAGGCCATAATCAGTGATGGAGATCACGGAACTCTTGACAGCGATCTTCAAGGCTTCCGGGGTGAGATGTTACCTGTACTTGAACAATAAGCCTAGTCGCGTATTAGCAGCTTTTGCTACGCTGTCAATGTGGGCCCCGTAGGATTAGTTGAAGTCAAGCAGGATCCCTGGGTATTTGAAAGATTGGACCTGTTTAAGGGTATTCCCCTGGCTGGTGGAGATAGTCAGGGGGTGTAGCCTGTGCTGGTTGTGAGAGCTGCTAAAAAGCATAGACTTTGTTTTTTTGTGATTAAGGACAAGTTTATGATTAGTAAACCAATTCTCAACAGAGGTGAAAACATGTTGTACATTGAGTTGTAGTGGTGTAGGGTCTTTGTGTGAAGAGAGAACAGCTGTGTCGTCAGCATACAGGATGATTTGTTCCGAGCAGGACTGTGGAAGGGAATTTAGAAAAAGGCTAAAAAGAAGTGGACCCAGTATGGATCCCTGGGGGGACACCAGAGCAAACTGGTCGAGTATCAGAGAGTACGTCGGCAATTTTTACTCTTTGCGAACGATTTTCAAGGTAGCTTTTAAACCACACTGTAGAGTCATGAGAGAGCCCATCGTTCAGCAGCTGGTCTATTAGCAGCCAATGGTGGACAGTATCAAACGCCTTGATCAAGTCGATAAAGACTGCCCCAGTTAGGTGGCCACTGTCCAGAGTGCTGTGCAGTTTTCCAGTGAACTCCAGGAGGGCAGAGGTGGTGCTGTAACCTTTTCTGAAACCGTGTTGCTGTGTGCACAGAATTATTATATTTGTCTAGGTAGTCAGTGAGCTGGTCCGCAACTATACGCTCAAAGGCCTTAGAGAGTGGGGGCAATATGGAGATCGGCCGATAGTTCGTATGATTGGTCTTGTGACCACTTTTATGGACCGGGGTAACAGTGGCAGATTTTCATTTGTCAAGGAACTGACTGCGGCTAAGGGAGAGGTTAAGAATTCTGGTTAACGGACGTAGTACCTCTTCAAGGGTGAGAGACAGCAGCTTAAGGTCCAAGGAGTCACCACTAGTTCTGGACTTGGAGATTGCTTTGGTAATGTAATTGCAGACTTCATTCAGTTTGACCTCTTTGAAGTAGAAAGGAGGGTGTTTAGACAGGGTGGTGGGGTTTATGATTGAGGGAGAGTCATTTACTGCAAAAAAAGTCAGGAGGAAGAACAGAACTGAGGTCGGTGAAGGTGGCATTGAAGGTATTGGCAATGACCGTAGGGTCTAGAGTAGTGGTCTCATCAACATTTTGCATAGATGGGGAGGTTTTTGGTTGCTTCCCTGTTACTTCTTTAATATTGTCCCAGAAAGCTCTCCCATTTCCCCAGGTATTGGTGAGAGCATCCCTGTAATATGTACTTTTCATTAGCCAGATAGAGTTTGTGTTGCTGTTTCGAGCATGCTTGTATTTTTGTATGTCGGATTGCATGCCGGTAGCTTTTGCCAATGCCCAAAGATGGTCCCTTGATTTGAGCTGAGCAAGGAGCTCTGCAGTGAGCCATGGGTTAAAGAGAGCCTTGGCCTTGCGTTGTTTTTTGAATGGAGCAAAGTAGTCACAGGCCACATTGAAGGTGGTGATAAAGTAGTCAAGAGCCAGATGAATAAGTTGCTCATGAGGGAGGACTCTGCTGATGATAGTTTTGGGGGGCTTGAAAAATTTGTTAGACCATTCACAGATGATGGGAGTGGTCACTGAGTGAATCCGGGAGGACGGTGGTGCGGGAGAGACGGGCAGGGTGGCTGGCAAGGTCCCAGTCCAGGAGAGTACTAGTGCCTGTTTTGTAGTTTGTCATTGTGGGGAAGGCAACCATCTGCGTAAGATTGGCTGCTGTGATGGCATCCTTGTGTACCCTGCATCCGAGGCAAGCCAGTTTATGTTAAAATCACCTAGCAGGATAAGTTCCAAGCCAGGAGGTTGGGTACGGATAAAGTTGAGAACATCACTGAGGCCATTTCCTTGGTCTTTTGGAGGGATATAAACTGAGATGATTGTGAGGGCTTTATTATTGGCCCCTAAGAGAATTTTGATAGGTAGAATCTGAGCCGTAGGGTCAGGTGGGAGAGTTGCAATGGGGTGACCCATGAGAGTGTCTTTAATATAGATGGCACAACCCCCGCTTCTTTTAGAGTTTCAATCCAGCCTGAATATGTTGTAACCTTGTAGGGCGATTGCCAGATCTGGGACTTTGGGTGTCAGTCAGGTTTCGACAACAGCAAGGATGTCAGGGTTATGTTGGCTTGCAAAGGTTTGGAGAGCATCAAGCTTAGGTAGTAAACTGCAAATGTTGAGGGTTGCGAGGATGAGAGCCCCGAGGAGGAGGATGCTGTACACCTCCGGGAGAAGGGGGCTGCTTCCTTTGCCACTACTCTGCCTTCTGGGTGGCAGTGTGGATGGAGGAACACTTGAGGGAAATGTACATCAGTGTGAGGCACATTCAGGCGTGGGCACATCATGAAATCACTACCTAAACTGCCTCGGGACACATAAAATCATAATATAAGATCAGAAGGAACGCTAGGTCTGTCACATCATTAACCCCACTTTATAAATAGGGATTAATAAGTATGCTGTAAAAGCATGTACTGCATCAATTTATTTTTCCATTTGTTTTCTTCTTAATTGGAAGGGACTTTGGGTCATTCATGTGTGCTGCATAAGCAGGTATGATACAGTATGCTGTTTTAACTATGTACTAATTTAAAGGGGTTCCCTACCCACTGTACTACCCAGGGTATCCTGTGATTCCCTTGGTGAGTAGAAATTTCTCTGGACCAATCTTGAAGGCCTGTACTGTCTCCAACAGCAGACTGCTATTTGGGTTCACTACCCTCTGGAAGGGGTAATTTTGTCATGACTACCACTGTATGTACAGTAGGGCATAGTTGAGCGTCTGGGCTGCTTTTACTGAAGAAATCCTCAATCTTCCCATTGTCAATCTTCACCATTCATTACTGCTGGGTGTAAGCCGGAGGCATGCACCCGACACAGGAGATTTTTTCTTTGGAGGGAGGAGTCAGCACCTGTGGCGCCGTCCATGTGGCGGATGCACTGCGTGAAGCACGTGGGTTGGCCATTAGGCACCATAGACTCCTCCTTCATCCCAGTTCTGTTTTTTCCTGCCGACGAGGTTGCACCTGCTGCGCAAGTTATAGTGTAAAGTATGCCATTAGGCTTTCGACTCCGTGATGCCTTCAACTCCATTGATGCCTTCGATTCGTTCCTTCATCCCGGTTCTCATCCCAACTCCATTGAAGCTAGTAAGACCATTCGTTGTTGTTTTGTCAGCGGATCGGGATCTTTGCTAAGTTGTGTTTTATTTCATATCATGTCTGGTTCGGGGCAAAACGTAAATCCAAAGTGGGCCATGCCCCCATGCGTCGGTGCCCTTGTGGCTGGCACTTCTCCATCTCGGACCGGCATGATGTTTACCTTTGGTGCCTTGGACCCAACCATGATATGGACAACTGCGATGCCTGCTTCTCCATGGACCGCCGTGTCTTGAAAATCACCACATTTAAAGTCGGCAGGGCCCCACCGACTTTCGGAGGATGAGGTCGCTCGAGGATTTCCAAGGCCAGGACTTTAGACCCTTCCTCCAGGGCCCATCCTGGATCTATATGACCCAGCGAGGAGGGGGCCTCCTCCAGTTCCAGCCTTGCTGAGGAGGAGGTCTATTCTGTGGCGCCGGAGGAGCAGTGTGATTCCTCCTGGAGTCCCGTTGTTGGTGCTGCCCTGGCAGTCACCTCTTCGGAGGTGCAGGCTCCCCCAGTGTCGTGACCCACGGCTGCTGGGCCCGGCACTGGTGGACCCTTGGCACCACCTTCCAGTGCTGCCCTGGATCCCGGCGTCAGTGATCAGGGTGATGCCGTGTCCCACAGCGGCACTGCGAGCTGTCCCAGGGTTGCCATTATTGAGGTCTGCCTGGGTGCCTCCTCTACAGAGGAGGATGTCTCTGAGGCGGACCTGGACTGGAGGCCTGGCTCTTTGGAGTTGGAGAGCCCTGTGGGACGCAGCACCAGGCGGCCCATTGTCCCAATCCCTGAGTCCCCGGAGCTGGTAGCCCTGGTGGATCCTTCGGCTGGGGGTGGCCATGGGTCAGTTGGGGGCAATAGCTTGGGAACTCGGGGCAGGGTACTTCTCTCTGGGGAGGCCCAGACAGATGCCACTTCTGGTGCTGCTGGGGCCCTTCAAGGCGGGGGGTTGGGGTCCTCGCTTCTGCGGCCCTCTTCGGAGGGGTCTGTGGCATCGGGGAACCCTATCTCACTGGGGCTGAGGAAGAGGGCTGCTTCCGATTCCGAGGGTTGAGGGGCCAGGGCGAGGTGCGGCTGTCCCCTTCCACCACCCTGCGTGGGGGTGGGAAGGAGTCGCAGTGCTGAGCCCCGCCTTTCCCTTAAGGTCTCAGAGACACCCTTAGGTGGCAGCTCAGAGGGTTGACCTTCTGGACACATGCAACCCCAGGCGTGTCACAGGGGAGACTGTCCCTCAGGGCTCTTCTGGAGTTTGCCTTCCCAGATTCAGTCCTCACAACCTGGTTTGGCCTCAGGGCTCCCTTCTGCGGTGGAATCAGTCCCTAGGTCTCAGAGCCCTGGCAGAGGTTGGGCACTGTCAGTACAGTGTCCATCGCCCATCCCTCTGCAGACACCCACTGTTCTCCTGGGCCATGTGGGTCCTACAGGGCCTTGAACCTGGGAGATGTTCAGAGCCATTACAGCAGTCTTTCCTACTTACGTTAGGGCCATGGATGAACGGGTCTTCCGCCTGTCTCCCCCACTGCAGGAATCCTCTGGACAATCGAGCTCCTCCTTCTCCTCATCTCCATCTTCCGAGGAAGAGGAACTGTCCATCCACCTGTTCTCCGATGCTGATTTCACGGAATATCAGCGGTTCCTTTCGAGGCTGGTACAGGAGCTTCACATCTCTCATGTTCTAAGGACCAGTACCGAGCGGGAGACGAGTACATTCCTTAGCGAATTTAGTGCTCACCACTTGGTTGTGCCCTCCTTGCCAATTCCTTTCCAGGAGGCATCTATCTGCATCTGGCAGTCTCCAGACGCCCATCTCCCAGCCCTGGCAGACTGCAGGAAACATAGAATTTGACGGCAGATAAGGACCGCTTGGCCCACCCAGTCTGCCCATTTCCCTACCTAATGGATAAGCTGCAGATCCTAGTTATGGTTATCCTAGTTATAGCTATCCTAGAGATGGTATTGTGCCCCTCCGGAGTCTCTAGATTCTCTGCCACATCCTCCTTCGGGCTTGACGTCCCTGGACACTCCTTCGGGGCTTCAGCGCCTGGCGCATTACTGACCTCCGGATCCGGATTCCGCAGAGTTCGCCCGGTGGGGATGAAGAGTATTCTCTTCAGCTGGTGCGTTGATGTGCATAAGTTCTCATCAGGCGCACCATGCTGCCTATAACAGACATCTGTGGTCGATGCTAGCTCAGGTGCTGGCATCCTTGCCTGACACAGAGCAGTCTAGACAAGCCATTGCCCTCTCTGCGCAGGGTCTGGAGCTTGTAAGGCACCAAGTAAGTGCATCTTACGATGCAAGTGAGATGGCTCCCAGACTAGCAGAGACAGCTATCTGCATTAGACGGACATTGTGGCTTCGTCTGTCCAAACTATCACCCATTGCCCAGCGTAGGGTGATCTCCTCTGCTTTCGGGGCGGGGCCATCTTTTCTCCTACAGAGCAAGGAGGACTCTAAAGGGGCTTCCTCCATCCCCCCGGCCACGGGGGACACCTCCTTATCCTCAGCGGCCTTAGACCCTACTTGGTCTAGTATGGCTAGGGTCCCCCCCTCCTAAGTCTCTCCTGCAGGAGGCTAAGGGATCTGTTCCCTCAGGGCTGTGCCAGGTCCCCTCTGGGGGGCTTGGTACTCACCCAGCAGTAATGAATAGTGAAGACTGACAAGGAGAAGATATGAAAATGATGTACCTACCGTAATTCTTGATCTTCTCTTGTATCTTCACCATTCATTACTGATTTCCACCCACCATCCCCTCGTGGGCCTCAATTCTTTGCTGTCACCTCCACCCTGCTCGCCCTCCCCTTCCTTGAGGCCAGTTGGGGGCTGAGTCCCCCGGTACCTCAGAGCTCCTTGTTCCTTCTCTAAAGTCACAGAGCGTTCATCCTGGAGGATGGCGTGTAGGGTCTTCACCCTGCATCCTATAAGGGAACTCCCCCTGATTCACATTACAATTTCTAGGGTATTCCCTGCTTGGGGCTTGAATAATCCTCTGGCTTATGTCACCCTCTAGCTGTCACTGCTCCAGTGCAGTCCTAAGAGAGTCCATGGGAGTTCCTCCCTCTCTTTCTTGTAGCGTGGTTGTCCTGTGGTTCTCTTCTTCTGAAGTGGAGACTACGCCAGTACTTATGTGGAAAACTCCTCCAGATTTCTTTCCCTACACCTAAGTCAGGACTCACTCCTTTTCTGAGCAGGACTGTCCCCGGCCCGGGACAGTCTGTGAGACCTAGGCTGTGGAGTTTAGTAACATTTTGGATAAAGGTGGTGAGGAAGGGTCTGCATCTAACAAGACCATTAGTCCCCTTTGGACCTTGGTTCAATAACTTCTTATCTGGTGGGATCCTTGCTCCCTTGTCTTCAACCCCGCAGGGATTTGAAACACTCAAGCCAGTGGTCTTCCAAGTTACTGTGGCAGACAGCTCTCTCTTTCCCCTTTACCCTTACCTCCTTCTCTTCTGTCTTTTCCTTCTATCCTTTCCTTCTCCTTTCTTTGAAACCGCCACTTAGGGTAGTGTTCTCTTTTCCTGTGCTCTATTCAGCTTATACCTTTTTCAGTTTATATCCTTTCCTTTCTCTATCCTTCGGCTCTCTTGCCTCACCGTCTTTCTCTGGAATCTGTCTTTCTGCCTCTCCGGCTATCGCAGTACTGGGACAGAGGAGTCTGTGGTGCCTAACGGCCAACCCACATGCTTCACACAGTGCATCAGCCTCATGGGCAGCACCACAGGCGCCAACTCCTCCCTCCAAAAAAAAAAAAAGTTTCTGTGGCGGATGCGCACCTCCGGCTTACATCCAGCAGTAATGAATGGTGAAGATGCAAGAGAAGATCAAGAATTATGGTAGGTACGTAATTTTCATTTTTAGTTTATGTATTCTTTGAAAACTCTGAATATAAAAACTTAAAATAATTTCAAGAAATCTGGAAAGGTGCGAAATTCAAAATTTGGGGTAACTGTAGTGACAGTAATATTTTTCTTGTACGAGTTGCACTCTGGATAAAATAATCCAAAGAAAAGTACCTCACTTGGCCTCTTATCACACGCTAATTAACACAATGTGGAAAGTATTGTTTGATACTTGGATTTTAGTATCCGTTCCTTTTTCATTCAGGCATTCTTTAAAGTTGAGCCAAAATGCCACATGGATGGAGTCCCTGGCAAAGCCCACAATGAGCCTATCATGGGTTATAAAACACAGATAACTCAATGATCAGTTACAGAAGATTAAAGCATTTCTTCTCCAGTATCCAGGAAATGCTTTAAAATATATTTAGATACAATTCCACATATATTTTATTAATTTTATGTATTTATGTCCTGTCATTTTTATTACTAAGAATATTTGCATGAAAAAATATTTGTCTACCAGACTTCATCCCATCCTCCTGCTCTTCCCTCACAGAATTCTGTTGTTGTGTGGCTGTAACTTGTATCCTTCCAGGCTGTGCCAGAAAATAGGCATTTTATTTCTAGTTCACTTACCTGGTTAACAAAAACTACATAAATCATTTTATTACATCACACTCTGTTGCTGTGGAAAGTATTTTGATTTCACAAGGAAAGATTATTACTTTTTATTTATTTGTAATTTGTTAACTGGGCAGGACTTGAGCATTATATGCCAATTTTCAAGGGGGCCTTAAAGGTGTAAACAAGAGCAACAATACTGAGTAAATATGCAATACATCCATGTACGTAGTAATCAAGTAGCATTATACCTGCACATAGACAAGTCCAAAAAATATTTTTTAACACCATTTTAAACATATTCTGCAAATCGATAAGAGTGTAGCAAAGCAGGTAGATTACTTCAGAAGGTAATGGCTTTATAAATAAAAGAACATTGGCCCAAGAAGGAACACAAGAGTGGGGGTCTTATGAAATGAATATGGGTATATCTGGTACTCAAGGAAGCAGCACTGGGGCAAGCTAGCATCAGCCATAAACAGAAATCTAATTGGGCATTTTAGGAAACGTCTAAAACTGATGAAGGAAAAATACGTAATGTGTTCCCATTGTCCAGCGCCCTATGAAAATCATTAGTGACTCAAGCACAACTCTGAGCGTGCCATGATCAGCTCGAAAACCATGCTAACAAGGTATTAATAAATTGCCAATATCCAGGAACTTCTTAAACTGGTCAGAAACAGTTGTTTCAAGGACCTTGGACAGTGGGGCAAGTAGGGATATTGGTCAATATTTTTTGGTTAGGGTTCACTCTCCTGCTTTAAAAATTGGGACCATTAGATCCAGCCTAGTGTTGCAGAGGGCTAAGGTGCCTAGCGCCTTACCTGCCGCCACACTGGTGACTCAGGTTTGTGAATGGACTTGGGTTGCTGGGGATTGGCCAGGAGGGAGAGGACTGAGCATCCAACAGCTTGCTCTCTCTCCTGGGGAGGCAGGGCTTGCTGGCTTTGCCAAATCACTGGCACCAGGTGGAGGCTGGGCAGCAATGCAGGACAGGAGTGGCAGCAGAAGGGAGGGAGCTATGGGACTCTGCAAAACATGTGTGCCTCCGTATGAACATCGAATGTGCGTGCCCCAACAAGGGGAAAGGCAGAAAAGTGCAGGAGGGAAATGTATGGCAAGGCAGGTGTGTATGACATCCTGCATGCTGACCTTCCACCCGCACCATCATCAGGACTCTGCCGACCAAGATTTGGATATGTGATTCCGAGGAGAGAGGATGGCCCTCCCTGTCCTGGCCCTGCCACAGGGGGCAATCCATAGGCGAGTGGAGGTCAGTCAAGGTAAGTCCTGGGGAAGTGGTTCCCGGTTTAGCGGGGACGGGGCCAATGGGAGCCTGCCTGCCTTAGCTGAGGAGCATATACAACCTTGCTGAAAAAAAATGGGGACCACCGTTGCCTACTTCCATAATCTTGGTACCTTGCCAGTAGCTAACGAATGGTTGTACAACAAGGCTAGAGGATTAGCTAGTACATTAATAACCAAAGAAAAGACTTTTAGATTAATATTGTCCAGTCCATTACAGTTTTTAAGTCTGTATGCATAAGATACTATAAGGTTTCATCTACAGTTAGTGATCAAAATTTGAAATCAGCATTTGAATCACCACAGCCAGTCCAGATCTTCTCAGGATCTGATAGTTCAGCCAACAGAGCAATTTTAGCAGGAGGATGAGGTTGTATGAGACACAAAGAGCCTGTTCTCATGTAAATGCCCTCAGTAATAAAGAAGGAGGGTACAGTATAAAGTCAGAAAACTAATGAAATATGCATAGAATAGCCGGCCCCACGGCACCAAGCGATAGGGAATCGCCTGCCATGCTGGCTACCTGGGGTTGCGTCCTGAGCCCAGGACATTAGGAGCGGAGTCCGGTAGGGAGAGTATAGAACATCTGATGGACGCCTGCCTGGGGAGGGGAGGTGAAGGTCTGCATTGTTCTGGAGCAGCCCCTGGTGGAGTCACATGATGTAGCATGGGTGACCCACACCGCCTGTGCATCATGCCGAGAGCGCTGCATGTAGCTGCGCTGTGGGTGGGGAGGGTGGAGAAACGGGGTGGGGACCTACCCCCCTCCAACCAACTGGATGACAACCTCCGCCCCCGTTGCCATTTATTTGTTTAGTTTTTGTTACCGGGTAGGTGCTCTAGCCATAGCAATAACTATTTTCAGGCATGACCCGGGAGAGTACAAAACAAACTTTAGGAACTAATAGTAACAGTACATTATTGGAAGTAGTCAAGGTAATGGGTACATCCAAGCAGGTAGAACATAGGTAATACAGTAACACAGGTGAGTGTTAGCAACACAGTCAATTGCAATACAATTAGGACTTAATGACTATTTTGTAGACCCGACCCAGGAGAGTACAAACAACTTCTGGAAGCTGACAGTAATAGTACATTTTTAGAGGTAGTCAAAGTCGTGGATACATACAAGCAGGCAGTAGCATAGGTAATACAGTATCATAGGTAAGTGTAATCAATACAGACAAATACAATAGAGATGAGGGCTAATACTAACATGAAGAGGAAATAAATCATAGAAGAAATGCGTTGTCTCTTTTAGACAGTACCTGGGTAGCTTAGGGAGGAGGGAAATGGTGAGAGAAGGAGTGTAGAGGTAGTCTTTCAACGACCAGAGCATGTCAGGGAGAAAGAAGAAAGTAAGGAAGTAAGTAGTAGCCAGTTTCAGAGGAGGAAACAGAGGGGTGTGTGAAGGGAAAAGGGATGATGAAGTGCGACAACAGCAGGGTAAGGGCGTAACCCTGTCTGAGATAGAGAAAGTGCTGAAGTAGAAATGTGGTCAAACTAAGGGGGGCGAGGGGAGTCAGAAATAGTCTTGCATCTATGGAGGTTTGAAACAGGAGCAGCTACAAGAAGATATGAGATGTTGGCACAGTACTTTCTTAAAGGAGGTGTGGGAAGAGGGTTGATGAGTGGCTAGAGGGACGGAGTTCCAGAACTGGGGGGCCTGACAGGCAAAAGCACCAGATCCCTTGGTGGTAGCATATTTAGGCATATAGACAGGGGCATTGTCGGCAGAGCGAAGGCCATAGTGGGAGACCTGGCATTGGAAGAGATTCGCTAGGGGTTTGGGTATTTGAGTCCTAATTATATTGTCGATGATGGAGCCGAAAGAATAAAACCATAATGCCTGCGGAGGAAGTCAACCAAGGTCAGAGTAGTGGAGGCAATGGTGTTTCAGCAGATGAGAGGAGGATGCATAGCGACATATACTATTGTAGGTGACGTCCCATTTGTGTAGACTAGTTTTGCTTGCAGATATATAGATGACTACCCCATAGCTAAGAGATGGTAAGAGTATCCCACGGGCTACTGCAAGCCTAGCAGATGGGGTGAGGGCATAGCTGGTTCAATAGGCTGCTCCAAGTTTTGAGTTTACAGGTTTGCAGGTCCTCTGAATATGGAGATCATAGTTTAGTAGTGGATCCAATGTGACCCCCAGGTACTTAAAAGACTTCTACTGAGATGCCACTAGCCGTGGAGACTTTGAAATTGTGCTGGGTGTGTTTGAGTTTAAAATTTGAGCCGAAGAGCATAGCTTGGGTTTTTGCTTCATTAAGGACTAGTTTATGTCTAACCAGCCACTGCTGGAGTAGCTGGAAGTCGTGGGAGAGCTTCAGGTTTATATCCTCAATACATTCAAACAACATGAAGTCTTGCTGTATTCTGACTATTGCAGTTAGCCGCAGCCTTTAAACTGCCCCGGAGAACAAAGGGTTAACTTTCTATGCAGAGCATGAAATGCTGAGTTCGAGCTCGGTTGAGGTCTCTGTCTGGAGCCCTTTGAAATACAACCATCAGATTCTTTACTCCGCCTCACTGAACAGTCGCTCCGGAGATTTCTCCTTCAGCTCGGTTCGAAAGTCGGTTAAAGTCTTGGTAAATTGTTGGTTTTAAACTGAATTTATATCCATACAGTCGGTTCAGTCTCTGTCTGTGGTACCGTGAGTAATAGATAGGTTTTGTTCTGATTTTCTGTGTGGAAACTGTAAAGTGTTAGATCGGTTCGGCTGAACCGATCACTTGTAATGAATCCTTGTGCTTTACTTCAGAGTGTGGTTACCGGTCCTTATCGGTTCTAAAAAGTGTGTTTAAAGTTTTTTTTTTTTTTTTAATACCCGTGACACGGTTAGGAACCGATAAGGGAGTCTTGCCTGGCGGTTGCCATAAATAGGGTAAGTTTGGTTAGGTTGCCCATGTCTGAGAAACCCAAGAAAAAAAGGGCCTACTGGGTTTCAACACTGCAGTGAGTGTGGGGAGGTCTTTGCTAAGGCCGATCCCCACACCACCTGTGTTTATTGTCTGGGGTTTGACCACCTCGATACAGACTGCCAAATATGTAAAAACTTTCCTAAGTCTACCCTGGAAAAAAGATTAGGTAGACTTAGGGAAAAGGAGGCCAAGAAGTCCGCTGACCTGGATGGCCAGCCCGGTTCGGGTTCTGACTGAACCAGAAGGAGTGCCCTGACCAGGCTTACTTCGGGCAAGAGGAGAGCCGATCCTGAGGGATTGGTTCCTACAAAAGGAAACGAAAGAAAAATCGACCGTTTGGATCCAGAGGTTTATGTTCCGACCACGAGGAGATAGCCAGAGCAATTGGATTGTGGAATCGCTTCATTCGGTTCCGACCGATTCGCACCTTTGCAGGGGTTCGGTTCGATCGGTTCCTCGTTCACGATTATACCCTGAAGATTTTATGAACCGGAGTTTGAGGAGGAGGGGAGTTTGAAGATGATGGTGAAAGTCTGGATGTGCCTGTGGAACCAGACAGCTCCCCAGAAAGACCTTCCGGTGTTTCCCCTTCTAAGCTTTCTGAGTCCTCTTCCCATTTTCTGTTTTACAGAAAAGTGGCTGAAACCCTCCAGCTTCCTATGGAGGAGGCAATGGAGGATTAAGAGGAGCCTGATTATGTGGAAATGATGGACATCCCAGAGTCCAGGAGACTATCTGTTCCCCTTCACAAGTCCTTTGGGAAGCAGACACAAAAAATCCTGAAGTCTCCTAATTCTGTACCTCCTGTTGACAGAAGGATGGACAAGAGGTACATACTATCAGGCTCAGATACAGAGTTTTTATACCAGCAATGCAGCCATGTTGGGGTAGTGCAGGCTGCTGCCTGTGACAAGGCAAACTTCCCTTGGCTTCACACCCCCGAGATAAAGATTCTAGGAAGATTGATGCCATGGCGAAAAAACAGTACATGGCATCTTCCTTGGGACTCAGGCAGGCAAATTATATGGCCTATACAGCCAGGTACCAGAAGGCCAGGTGGGACACTGTACTGGCACTGGCTAAACAGGCCTCCCCCCAGCTAGCCAAGGAGCTGGAGGAGGTGGCTGCAGATGGGATTGAGGCATCACAGGTACAGTTTCATGCTGCTGTGGACTCCAATGATGTGTCATCAAGAGTCATGGCTACATCTGTGGCTCGTTGGAGAATGACTTGGCTCAGATGTACTAGCCTCTCACAGGACACCCAGGCTAAGGCCATGGATTTTCCTGTAGTGGGTAATTCTCTGTTTGGGGAGCAGACAGAGAATCACATGAAGAAAATGGACGAGTACAGGACCACTTATAGGAGTGCTCAGGCCAAGGAGAGGCAGGCAACTCCTCAAAGGCAGCAGTCTAGGGGCAGGGGCAGGCCTTTTCATAGGCCTTTTTACCAACCACAGGCCTCTTCTCCCTTTTCACAGAGGGGGTTCTTCAGAGGGAAAGGCAGAAGGGGGATGAGCAGGGCTGCATCCACTCCTCAGCCTAGGGCCCTACCAAGCAGACACCCTGATGGGCTTGCCCAGGTCAACTCTCCTATTCCAGTAGGGGTCAGGCTGGTATACTTTGTCCAGGACTGGATGTCTATTACCTCAGACAAGTGGGTCCTGGAAGTAGTAAGCCAGGGACTAAAATTTCTGAAGATGAGAGCCAGATCTTTTCCACCTGCAGGTCTCTCAGAAATCCTTGCCGTAGAGGCAGAGGTTTCATCTCTTCTAGCCTTAAGAGCCATAGAGAGAGTTCCTACCCTACACTGGGGCAAAGGTCTGTACTCCAGGTACTTCCTTACCCCGAAAAAGACAGGGGAGTGGTGACTCATCCTAGACCTAAGATACCTGAACAAACATCTTTTAAAACCAAAGTTCAAGATGGTAACTCTGGGAATAATTCTTCCTTCTCTAAGGCCAGGGGACTGGCTAGCCTCCCTGGACCTCAGAGATGCCTATTTTCACTTTCCCATCAGGTGCTCCCACAGAAAGTACCTCAGGTTCAAGTTGCCCTCAGGCCACTGTCAGTTCAAAGCAAAGCCCTTTGGCCTAACATCAGCCCCAAGGGTTTTCACAAAATGCCTGGCAGTAGTCGTTGCCTTTCTAAGAAGGCAAAAGATTTCTATTTTTCCGTATCTGGACGACTGGTTCATAGTGGGCCAGTCTCCAGACCAAGTCAAGTCAGACCTGCAAGTGACCCAGCAAATGCTCACTTCTCTAGGATTTCTTCTCAAGCTTCCCAAGTCAGTTTTCGAGCCAGTGCAACTCCTTACCCTTATTGGGGCAGAGTTGGATACTATCAAAGCAAGAGCCTGGCTTCTTCCTTCAGCCTTCAGGTGTCTCGACCTGCAAGGCATTTCCTCCAGCTCTTGGGCCACATGGCAGCTTCTACAGCAGTGGTCCAAGGGGCAATATTCCAGACGAGGGACATTCAGTTCCATCTGAGGGCCTTTTGGTCCCAGAGGAAGGATTCCCTTACGAAACTGATTCCAATGACTCGGACCCTGATCCAAGCTCTTCAGTGGTGGCAGGATCAGGACAATTTAAGGCAAGGGGTCCCATTTGCCACTTAGTCTCATTCAGTGGTCCTTACCACGAATGCTTCTCTTCTGGGCTGGGGAGCCCATCTGGGGGCCCTCACTGCCCAGGGACTGTGGTCCCCTCAGGAATCTCTTCTCCATATCAATCTCCTAGAACTCAGGGCAGTTTTTCTGGCCCTGCAAGCTTTTTTTCAGTCAGTGCAGAACAAGGTGGTTCAAGTCAGAACAGAGAACACCACCACCATGTGGTACATCAACAAGCAGGGAGGCACTCGGTCTACAGCCTTGTGCACAGAAGCCATGAAGTTGTGGTCACTGGCTTATTCCCTGAAAACCTCTCTGATATCAGTCCACCTTCCAGGGAAGGACAATGTGCTGGCAGATGCACTGAGCAGGATCTCACAGGGCCATCACAAATGGTCCCTGGACCCTCTGGTCTTGAAGGCGATTTTTTTTCAAGGTGGGGCACTCCAGAGATAGAGCTTTTTGCAGCCCCAGACAATCACCAATTTCCTCTCTTTTGTTGCAGACCTCCAGTCTTGGGCTCAGTCCCTCTGGATGCTCTGATTCTGAACTGGGAAGGGAACTTTCTGTATGCCTTCCCTCCCTTTCCTCTACTGTTCAACGTTTTAGTCAAGATAAGGTCACAGCCTTGCAAAGTGATTCTTATTGCTCCAGACTGGGCCAGACAGCCTTGGTACCCCCTGTTGCTGTCCCTAACAGTCCATCTTCCCCTATCTCTTCCCAGGAATTACAACCTGTTAACCTCCTCTCAGGGGAGGATTTGGTACCCCAATCTTCAGTCTCTCAATCTCAAGGCATGGCTCTTGATGAGTTAGAGTATGCAGATATGAATCTGTCTCAGGGAGTTCTGGATATTCTCAAAGCCTCTCGAAAGCCCGCCACTAGAAAAACCTATAACTCCAAATGGAAGAGATTCAGCATTTGGTGTTCCAAGAAACATGTTTCCCAAGACTCTGCTGAATTGCTTACAGATCCGGATTATATGGTCCATCTGAATGGCTTAGGCCTCAGACCAGCTACTCTCAATGTGCACTTGTCAGCTGTTTCTGCTTTTCTGTCAGTGGGGAAGTCTTCCTCACTATTATCTCATCCTGTGTTCTGTAAATTTTTTAAAGGATTGCTTCATACTAATCCTCCCTTTAGAGACCCTGCCCCTGCCTGGGATTTAAATGTTTGCATTGCTCAACTTATGCAGCCTCCCTTTGAACCTATGTCCTCAGCAGAGCTTAAGTACTTGACTTGGAAAACTGTGTTTTTAGTAGCCATTACCTCTGCCAGACGTATCAGTGAATTGCAAGCCCTGTCAGTGGAACCTGATTTTATCTCTTTTCATAGGGATACAGTGGTCCTTAGAACCAATAGAAGGTTCTTGCCCAAAGATGTTTCAGATTTGCACTTGAATCAGTCTGTGTCTCTTCCTGTCTTTTTCACCGATCATTCTTCTCCTTCAGGAGAGAGGAGGCTACACAGTTTAGATGTTAAAAGGGCCCTTAGCTACTATATAGAGCGTACCAAGGGTCACAGGTTTGATTCCCTCCAGTTGTTCCTCACTTATGGAGAAGTGGGAAAGGGCAAACCTACCACCAAGAGAACTGTTGCCAGGTGGATTGTGTCTTGTATACAATTCTGCTATGAGAAACTAGGAAAAATTCCACCCTCAGGCCTGAGGGCTCATTCTACCAGAGGTACAGCTGCTTCCCTGGCTTCTGCCAGGGATATTCCTCTCTTAGAAATTTGTCAAGCAGCCACCTGGAAAACAGTCCATACCTTTAACAAGCATTACTCTCTGGATATCCAGGCTAGGAGTGATGCTCGGTTTGGCACAGCAGTACTTCAGAGCCTATTCCCAGAGTAGGTTATGTCCCTCCTCCATGGAGGTAATGCTTGGTAGTCTGCAATAGTCAGAATACAGCAAGACTTCATGTTGCTTGAAGAAAAATTACTCACCTTAGTAATTATGTTTCTTCTAATGGAGTCTTGCTGTATTCTGACCTCCCCCCCGCCTCCCCTCTCAGAACCTGTTTTTGGGAAGTGGCCGGGCAGGTGCAGTGTTGCACCTCAGAGGTGCTCCTTTTACACCCTCTTCTTTTTTGTTTGGGTGTTTGCTTCATTATTATTCTTATTTGGATTGGTTTTTGGTTTTGGGTTTCCGGACTCGAGTCTTCCTTTGGGAAGCCAAAACTTTTTGTTGCCAGTTGGCTAGTAAAAATGTTACAATTTCCACATAGGATAGTTAGTGAGTGTTTACTCATAAGAATCTGACGGTTGGATTTCAAAGGGCTCCAGACAGAGACCTCAACCGAGCTCGAGCTCAGCATTCTATGCTCTGCATAGAAAGTTAACCCTTGTTCTCCAGGGCAGTTTAAAGGCTGGGGCTAACTGCAATAGTCAGAATACAGCAAGACTCCATTAGAAGAAACATAATTACTAAGGTGAGTAATTTTTCCCTTGGCGCGAATGTAGAGCACTATGTCAGCCGCATACAACAGGGAGCTGGTTTTCATGAGGTTTGAGGTGATGCTGTTTATAAAGATAGAGATTAGTAAAGGGCCAAGTATGGACCCCTGGGGCACACCATTGTTAGTCGTGGCCTTGTCAGAGAGGGTGGAGTTGTACTTCACAAATTGTCTTCTGTCAGTCAGGTAGCTCTTGAACCAGTTCATAAGATTGGGAGAGAAACCTAGTGATTGAAGTGTGGCAATGAGTATGGGGTGGTCAACTAGGTCGAACAGCTTGGTCATATCAATGAAATGGCCCCTGTGAGAGAAGCAGAATCCATGGCCATCAGGGCATCAGATGTGAATTTGTGTAGAGCAGTGGTAGTGCTATGACCCTTTCGGAAACCATGTTGGGCTGGGTTTAATAGGTCCTTTTCCTGGAAGAATTTTATAGTTTGGTTAGCTACGAGCTTTTCGAGGATTTTACCGGGAACCAATAGGTTAGCAGTTGGCCTGTAATTTGAGGGGTCCTTTGGGTCGCCTTTTTTAAAAACTGGGGTAATCCTTGCCATTTTCCAGATATCTGGGACATGACCCTGGCATAAAGAGAGGGTATAGATTTTGGCTAAGGGAGCAGCTGTGAGCGGCGCAGCTAGTTTAAGAAGTTTAGATTCAAGATTGTCAGAACCGGAAGCCGTATGCTCAGAGATCTTATTAAGCAATTTCAGTACGTCGAGTCTGGAGACAGATTTAAAGAAAAAATTTAGTCCTGTGGTATTTGTTGGATATGTTAAGGTCAGGTTGGTGGGGAAGGTATAGTTAGTTAGGTCAGAGAGTTTGTCATTGAAAAAATTGGCAATAGTGCGTAGATTGTTGCAATGGATTCCATTTAACACCATTTCATTGGGGGTGGAGGATAAGTTTGAGCCAAGGAAGAATTTGATGTGGGACCAGAATTTCCTGGAGTCTCCATAGGAGTTCCTCAAGAGGTCTTTGCAGTAAGAGCTTTTGGCTTGTTTGGTCTCATTTTTATAGGTGTTACGCATAGTCCTGTAGGTGATAAGAGTCAGCAGCCAACCCAGTGCGTCTGAAACAGAGCTAGCTTTTATCTCTTTGGCGAAGTTTACAGAGTAGATCTGGTTTACCTGTTTTTTACCCGATGCGTTACTTTGGGACAGTGCTTGTCCTGCAGCACTTGGAAATGGGTCAGAAAGAGTCCAAGGGCAGGTTGAGTATCACTAGCCTCATAGAGAGATGACCTGTCAATGCTAGCAGCGTCATTTAAGAAAGCCTGAGAGTCAAAATGGGCATAGTTGTGAAAGGATATGTACCTTGGCTGTGTAGGTTCTGTCCTCTGTTTACCCCAGCTACAGAAAATGGGGGAGTGGTCCATGATGGCATCGGCTAGTACACCTGAGTAGACTATGTGTTCCAGGTGATTAGTCATTATCCAGTCCAATAATGTACTGGAATTGGAGTGGGGGACAGTCCTTGTGGGTGTAGAGATCAGTTGGTACAGGTTTGAATTTTGAAGTTTGGATAGGGATAGGGCTTGGGAGCTTCCCAGCCAGTTTATGTTTAGGTCTCCGAGTATGAGAACTTCATTTCTTCTGGATAGGAGTGAGGTTTGAGCCAGTAGTTCATCCAGGCCTCCTTGGCCACCTTTAGGGGGGTTGTAAATGCAGACATTATGAACTAGCTTGGTTCCTAGAGTGAGGAGGGCATGAAGCACTTCACAGTGCAGGAGGGGAAACGAGTTTATAACTGAGAGCTGAAGGTGATTTTTAAAATAAATAGCTATGCCTCCGCCTCTCTTGGCTGCGGGTCGGTCCTGTCTTAGCAGACTGTAGGATGGGAGGGAGCACACAGTGTCAGGGGCAGAGGGTTTGAGCCAGGTTTCAGTTAGACAGATGATGTCAGGCTTGTAGAGGAAGGTCCAAGCTTCCAGTTCAGAAAAATTGTGCTCAAGGCTCCTGATATTATGGTGCGCAATTTTTAGTCCTTTTGCATTGCTAATAGGGTTAGGTGCGAGGTTAACTGGCCCTGGGTTTAGCTGTACATCACCAGAGAGCAGGATTGCCATCAGGAGTAGATACCAAGGTCTGAGGCGCAGGAAAGGGTGTAGGGTCTGTAAGCGAGGGGGGTAATTTATGAAAACATAAGTGATAATATTGAACCATGCCTTACGTAGTAGAAAGGGAGTGGGAGTCATAGTGCACATTTGGCACCACTAAAAGTTTAGCGACATAGAAGTCATTGGGAGGGAGGGAAGGGATTACTTGTGTTGCTGGGGGTATATTTAACAGCAGCAGGAGGAGTAATGGGATAGAGGAGACACAGAGGAACAGCCTCAGACACTGAGTCATTGTTAGCTGGCCAGTATGATTGGAAGAAGTGCCTGAAGAAACTGTTGTGCTCCTGGGAGAAGAAACAGTGATTGGGGATTATGTGGTTAATGGATAATATTTGTCAGTGCCCTGGAAGTACAGACAGGAGTTTCAAGGAGAGGTCAGGTGTCCATAGAGAAAACTAGTGGAGAGGGCAGGTCTACTAATTCAGCAACTCACAGATTTTCACTTTCTGTCAGAGAAGAGACCGCACGGGAAGAGAGAGATGTATGTGCAAGGCAGGGAGGGTCAAGAAGAGGAAGATAGGAAAGTAGCTGACACAGATCGATCAGCCAAGCACTTTATTTGAAAAGTAAAAACCAGCCTACCAGGACATTTGTAGAGGAGTGAGGAGGAGAGACAGATCAAGTAACCAAAAAGAAGCGAGCTACAAGAGGAGGGCGGGGCTGGGAGACTATTTAAAGGTGGCCTGGGAGGGACAAAAACCGGACAGTAATTTAGCAGTAGAAAAGCAAAAGTCTATAGAGCTGCAAGGTAGAAAGGCGCTCCAATCAGGAGAAGTCCGAAGTGCAGGCTGGACCAATCAGGCTCCGGTAGCACAGTGCGCGCCAATCAGGAGACAGCCGTACTCCGCAGTTTAGGTGAGCAAGAACAGCGACCGTACCTTCAGCAGCGATCCGGTGTTGGGAACCAGGAAGGTGGGCAGAAAGAGAGCTTCCAGGCAGGCAGCCGTAGTCGGGGCCACCAAGCTTCCAGAGGCGCTGCTCGGGCACGGAGTCCTAGGGGAGCAAAGAAAGGGGAGATTAAATAATTTCAGCAGGAGGTGAGGGGGAGAGGCTGGCGGCAGCCAGATGGCAGGGGGTGGGGACAAACAAGCGATTATAACAAAAAGGTAGCCAAGGTGAGAAAAGTGATTGGAAAGGGATTAGTTTGAAACAAAAGGTGAGATCAGAGCAGCTTTAGAGAGTTTAGGCAAGGGGTTGTAAGAAGCCAGCTGAGAAAGTCCTGAGAATTGGGGATAGGGGTGGGTCAGCTAAGAATGGGAGCAAGGATTTGTTAGGCCGCAGAAGATATCAAGGGGAGGGTAGATAGAAAAGATAGGGAGAGCACAAAGGTGGAAAAAAACAAACAGAAATGCAGAAAGTAGCTTTCAGGGCTGTCTACTACAGGAGAGCAGTCAGCAGTATCTAAGGCAGGGTTACATAGGTTACAGTTAGTACAGGTATGGACAAACAAGAGGAAGATAACTATACATTCATCACTACGGAGCTCAGCAAATTGTAGTTCAAAACCAGACAGTAATTTAGCAGTAGAAGAGCAAAAGTCTATAGAGCTGCAAGGTAGAAAGGCGCTCCAATCAGGAGAAGTCCGAAGCGCAGGCTGGACCAATCAGGCTCCGGTAGCACAGCACCACACCAATCAGGAGACGGCCATACTCAGCAGTTTAGGCAAACAAGAACAGCGACCGTACCTTCAGCGGCGATCTGGCGTTGGGAACCAGGAGGGCGGGCAGAGAGAGAGCTTCCAGGCAGGCGGCCGTAGTCAGGGCCACCGAGCTTCCAGAGGCGCCGATCAGGAGCAGAGTCTTTCTGCGGCAATCCAGCGTTGGGAACCAAAAGGGCGGGCAGAAAGAGAGCTTCCAGAGGTGCTGCTCGGGCGCGGAGTCCTCATTATAGCCCCAGAACAGTCCAGGCTGACCCCGCTGCAACCGGGATACGATTACTGTGCCTCTGGGCATTTCTCTCTCAGAGGGGGGTCCCACGCGGCAAAGGGTTATGTCAGGTTACCCACACTGCAGCAGTGGGGCAACGGATGGTGACAGAGGCGAAGAGTGGTGGTGTAGATCCTAGGCAGCCCAAAGGAGTGGCTGGTCAGGGGGCCGTGGAGGAGCATAAAAAAAAAAAAAGAAGAAAAGAATTACACATAGAGGTATGCCTGGATATCATAATTTAAAACATTTTTCTTGATACTGGAAACCGAGTCTTGTTCTGTGATGTAAGGAGTGTCTGGAGGTTGACATCTCTCCCCACATGCTGCTGCTACTTTTTTTGATTGCCTGATTCCTGACTTTCCTCACTCCTTTTGTTTAGGTGGATAATGACACGATTTGGAATGAAGTTCACTCGTCTAGTGCTGCACGCCTAGCTGTGGGCTGCGTCATTGAGCTGGTCTTTAAAGTAGCATCTGGAGAACTGAAGGTAGAGAGAGAAATTGTGTGTGTGTGTGTTTTTACTTCATTTACTCCAGTCTACATTACAATCCGTATGCCCACCTTGCACACTTACCCAATGCACCTTCCAGAACTGCTCCCAGACCAGTTACTCTCAGGTTCCCTCCTCACAAGAGCCCCAACACTGAGTTCCTAGTCAGTCTGTGGTAGGTAGCAAGGGTCACTGATGTCTGTGGTGGACAGCACTGGTGTCCTTCATTGTACTGAACTGAGGAGTCTTTTCTTGATGTCACCCCCCCCCCCCGGCACTCTTGCAGTTCCAAGTGCACGCATGCCAGAGCGTGCTGCTGAACAGTCTGGCAACTTGTTGCCCCGTTCACGAGAGACTGTGCTGCATTGCCCCTGTGATCTCCCAGGTGGCAGGTGATGACTTAGCCTACAGCCCCTTACTTCATGAGGAGACGGTCCTCTGGGATGCTCAAGCCTACCCCCCCAGCTAGCCCCCGAGACCTGAGATAATTCTCTGAGTTTACATTAAGGTAAACTCCCAGTCCTGACCTGCACCACAAATTCAGTCTGAAGCTTTGGGAACTGAACACTCCTGAACTCTGACTGACTAGCTTTGTTGGAATGTATTTCTAAGGTGTGCACTGAATGTTGGAACTAACCTTGTGTATAGTTTTTATTTCTGTATCTCAGCTTGGGTGTATTACAAATGTGAGAAAGCACTGGGATGAAAAGTCAATTTTTCTATCTCTTGTGTTTCAGAATGTTAATGTTGCACTCATTCAGATCTCTGTCTTTTAAACATCACTTGTATTTTGAACTTTTTTAATTAACACAAAGAGCACACTTTCATTTTTTTGTGTAGTTTTTGTATATATTGTTTAAAGGAAACCGTACCAAATCACGTTGAAATAAGGTATTAAGTGTAAAGTTTTGATGCTTCAATATTTTCTGTTTTCTGCAGAATGGATTTGCAGTTGTACGGCCTCCCGGTCACCATGCAGAGGAGAGCACTCCCATGTAAGTGTCCCCACAATGACTGCAGCAGTTACATTGGGATTGGGCAGCCAAATGTTGAAGTAATACAGTGCAGTGCATATTTGAATATTAAAGACGCATCTCTAGAATGATGTGGTGGAGCCTATGGCATTGACTCCCTGGCTGTAGCGTCCCTGGATGCTGATGTACCACCAATTTTAATTAGATCTTGTTAAATGGTCCTCAACATTTTTTTTTGCAGCTAAGACCATCAAACCCAACTGTAGTTTAGAAGGGTCAGAGTCAGGCCACTTTGAAGATTGGTAATACCCCTTTTTAGTGCAATAGTGTTAGTCTGTAACTGTTGCTGTTTGAATGTCTGGAGTGCACACAATGCAGTTGAATGGGGTACCAGTATTATGGTTTATAAAATTCTGCGTCTAAGACACTGTTGTACCAGCCTACCCCCCCCAGCACACGCGCGCGCGCGCACACACACACACACACACACACACACACACACAGACTTACTTTAGTTTAAAAGGGCCAAAACAATTCCATGGGGGATGACAGTGTCTTTTTAATGGTTAGCTCATGGGATGTGTTCTCCCTTGAACTAGTTCTGCAGTTTCATGAGCTTAGCAGCGAGAAGCCTACTTGTTGCCATTGTTTCCAACCTCAATGATTGGGGTCACTGTGGCTACACTCTTCTCATACCATTAGGGTGGGTAAGCAACATTCTTCATAACCATGCTCCTTGCTTAGCGGGCAGACTCATTGCCATTCTGAGTCTGAGTTTTTCATGACTTTTAAGAAGGAGGGATCTCCATCACATTCTCTAAATCCTTCTGATTTAAAGTCTGCATTATATCTCAAGAAAATAATCCCCCCCCCCCAAAAAAAAAAAAAAGAATCAGAATTCTAAAACCATTCAGAAAGGTGGAAAGGGCGTATTTGGGCACAGTGGTGTATTTCTGAGGAGTTTCCTTATCTGGCTTGGTGTTCACATGTAAAATAACATGAGTAGGGTGCTGTCTCATTTCTGTTGCGACTTTCTTGTGCTTACCACACCCTCCTCATTTTTCCTCATTCCCCTTGTCTCACACACCCTGTTGTTCAAGGTCACAACAAATGCATTTTTCCTCCATGCAGAAATTAATGAACTTCGATGCCTTAAGAACTTTTTTTTTTTGAACTTACCAAATATTTTTTATTCATATTTCGTTAAAAATATACAATACATTCATCTGTGTTCAATCTTTCATACATAGAGTGAGCATATCCCTAGGTTAGATTGACATTACATACATAATGTACGCTACATCATGTTAGGGTGGTTTGATTCATATAAATCTATCGTAGCCATGTGCTGTTTGCACAAAGAACAGTTCCTTGTTTCAGTTAGTTGATTGACTTTCCACATGGATCAGTTTTGATCAAGAAAGTGTCCACCTTTAACTCCCACGGTGTTCCTGCTTGAATGAGCTTGTATTATGCCCAGTAATTCAGTTAACCTTCAGGTAATGTGCTCATTTCAGACAATGTAACTACCATATCCATTGAACAGTAATAAAAAAGGAAAGAAGGAATAATAAAAATAACTGCATGACTTGTTTTGTGCAAAGTTATGATCATATGACTTTTAAATTGTATTTTCTAGGGTCTTTTTTTAAATTAATTCCCTGTTAAAAGTCAATTCCCATTTCAACTTATAGGAGGCTGGCATCCTGGTTGCTCTAGTTGTGCTATCTTCAATCGACAGCACCCGACGCTGCCACATTGGGGGGGGGAGGCGGTTGTGGTGGCGGTCCCCCTCATCCTGTTCTTTTTACCACGGAAGTATATACTGCTCTAGCACCGGAGTGCCAGTACGGTTTTCTGTAAAATCATAATAAGGTAACCATCTGGAGTTAAACTTGTCGGTAATCAACCTTAGATGTGCTGTGGCTCCTTCAGACTCATTAATATGATTTACCTTATTTACCCATTGAGCCAATGTTGGGAGGTCAGTGGTAAGCCAATGTTGTGTGATAGTCTTTGAGGCTGCTGCTATCAAGATGTAAAATAAGTACTTTGGGGCGCTTAACCTCATCTCAGGTGGTGGGAGGCCCAATACCATATTCTCTGGACCCAGATTTCCCTCCAAATGAAATATATCTTTAATGGCCTGAGTTATTTCATTCCAATAATTAGTGAGTAGTGAGCATTTCCAGAGTATATGGGTAGTCGTGCCCCTTGCTCCACAATTCCTCCAACAGCTATCGGAGGGGGGTGTTATATAATATTGGGAAATTATCGAGGTTATAAAAAATCTACTCACCACCTTTCAACGGTGTTCCCTCCATATTGGGGAGTTGGATGTTTTGCTTACCCCTAGCCAAATCCCTCCCCACTCCCTCTCTGACAATTTTATGTCTAGCTCTTCTTCCCACTTCCTTTCTATGCATTGAATCTGTAAGGTGCCCTCACCCTCCTGTAACGCCTTGTAGATATAAGAAGTGAACCCTCTCATCTCCCTAGTTTGTGCTTTCTGGTATGTTCTACCAGGGTGTGTTAGGCTTGATAGGGTCATGAGGCTCACCCTCGTCTCGATATAGTGTCTGCATTGCAAGTATTTATAGAAATCTTGCTTGGGAAGGTTAAATTCCTGTTGCAGGTCTGTGAAACTTTTCAAGACATTTCCCTGTAGGAATTGGGTGAGATGAGTCAGCCCCTGACTTTTCCAGTTTAAAAAACTATTGTCTTTATTATTTAAAGGGAAATGGGGCAGATAAGCCAAAGGTATGTAAGGCCACACTGGTGTCTGGATTTCCCATTTCTGTCGTGTCTGGAGCCGGGATTCTAGGGTATGCTTGGTCCACCTATTTTTAATTCTATTTATGTCTGGTCTGAGGGCTATCCATACCAAATAATTGAGAGGCATCCCGGGAGATACGTTTTGCTCCATCTCAACCCAACTAACCTTGTGGCCTGGGGATATCATGTACAGTATTGGTAGGGTCTGGGCTGCCAAGTAATTATTATAAAAATGTGGGACCACCAGGCCCCCCTTCTCCCTGGCCTCTGACAATAACTCCCATCTCTTTCTGGGATGCCGTCCAGCCCAAATAAATTTGCATAGTCTCTGTCTCAATTCCTTCCAGTCTCCTCGTTTAAATGGGATTGGCAGATTCATGAACAGAAACAAATATCTGGGCAGTATGTTCATCTTAACTGTTTCAACTCTATTATAAAGGGTCAGCGGCATATACTAACATACTAAAATGCCAGCAGAATAGGCCTAACGGTCTTTCGTGTCTGCTCGTTTGGTCAGCCCCCACCCTGGGTGCTGACCTTGCTGTCCCCCTTGGCTTCTCCCTTCCCAGTTCCGGATATTCTTGCTGCATTGGATTTTGCTTCCTGAACCCTTCCCCTGTACCTGTCCCACCCCCTCTTGAACCCCTCCACTGTCTCTGCCTCCACCAGCCCCCTAGGTAGTGCATTCCATGGCTCCACCACCCTCTCAGTGAAGTAGCACCTCCTCCTTTCTCCCCTGAATCTTCCCCCCTCCAGCTTCCACCCATGCCCTCTAGTGGCCCCTTCCTCCTTCCTTCGAAGCACCCTGACTGTACCTCCCTTATTTACCCTCTTCATGTACCTGAAGACCTCTATCATGTCCCCCCCGGTCCCTTCTCTCTTCCAATGTGTACATATTTAGCTCTTGAGCCTTTCCTCATAGGTCCTGTCCCCAAGCCCCAAATCATTTTGGTTGCCCTCCTCTGGACCCTCTCCAGGAGGTTAATGTCCCTCTTTAAGTGTGGCCTCCAAAACTGCACGCAGTACTCCAGGTGCGGCCTCACCAAGCAGTTATACAGAGGAGTATCACTCCTCCTTCTGGGGTGATCCCCAGTGATGCATCCCAGCATCCTGTTGGCCTTGGCTGCTGCCCTCCTACAAGTCTCAGAGTTGTTCATCTTGACATCCACCACCACCCCCAGGTCCCTCTCAGCCATTGAGACTTGTAGTATTTCCCCAGGGTGTACACTTGGCCTGGGTTTTGGCCCCAGGTGGAGTACCTTTACTTCCTGCATTGAACCTCAGCTTCCACTTTCTAGACCATCTTCCAGAGCCTCCAGGTCCCCTGCAGGGCCACCTCCCTCCTCCCCATCCACCACCGCCCCAGTTTCGAGTCATCTGCAAAGAGACTCATCTCACTCCTGATTCCTGTCCTTATGTCAGATACGTAGGCGTTGAACAGAAGGGGCCCAAGGACTGATCCCTGTGGGACCCCACTAATGACCCTCCTTGGGGATGAGACTATCCCACCAACTACGACCCTCTGGGTCCGGTCCTGTAGCCAATCGCCTATCCATCTGATCATCTGGTTTCCCAACCCCATTTCTCCTAGCTTATCCAACAGGCCCACGTGAGGAACAGAGTCAAATGCCTTGCTGAAGTCTAGAAAGAGGACATCCACTGGTCTACCCAGGTCCAAGGCACTTGTCACCCAGTCATAGAACTCCACCAGGTTTGTCTGACACGATTTCCCTGGGATGAATCCATGCTGTCTATCGTCCAGGCACCCTGACTTATCCAGGTCCCCCCAGCCTCTCCTTGACAATGCCCTCCATCACCTTGCCCACCACCGATGTCAGGCTGACAGGCCTGTAGTTTCTGCCAGCTCCTTGATCCCCTCTGTGGATAGGCACTACATCGCCACCTTCCAGTCTTGGGGCACCCACCCTGTCCTCAGAGAGATGGTGAAAGCTCTGCCCGGGTTTTGCCAGGACATCTGCAAGTTCCTTCAGCACTCCAGGATGTAATTTATCCGGCCCGTGCTTTCTCAGTCTTAAGGGAGCTGAGGGCTTCTCACCTCTCTGCTGTGATTTCCACTTCCAGTACCTCTTCTCCCTGCTTAGCCCTCCCTCCTGCCAGTGATGCCCCTCCCCAGACCTGCCGATCGTAAGGGTCCCCTCCTCATTATCTCTGTCTCCTCCCATGTATGATGCAGCATCCCCATTTTCCCTGGTGAAAACTGAGGTGAAGTACTCATTTAGTACCTCAGCCTGCTCCCCGGGTCTTGTGCCCATCTCTCCCTGATTTAATCCTGCTAATCTGCCCCTTCACCCTTCGTCTTTCCCAATGTATCTAAAGAACCCTTTTTCCCTCTCCTAATTTCCCTGGCCAGGTTCTGCTCCTTCCTTGCCTTGCCGCCCTCACCACTCTAGTGGCCCTTCTAGCCATCAGCTGCACTCCCTCGATCCCTTTCACCCTTGAGCACTTGAATTTCTTATAGGCTGCTTTCTTTCCCCTTACCACCTCCTGGACCTCCCTGGTCCACCAACAGGTTTTTGAGCCCTACCGCATTTTGCCTTACTCTTGCACAGGTGCTGGTAGCATCCTGCACCCTCTCCTGATGATTTCCCACCTACTATCAGCGTCCATGTCTGACCCAATCCCTTCCAAATGCTCCTTAAGGATCCTTCCCATTTCCTTAAAATCCGCCCCTCTGAAGTCGGTTACTTCCGTCTTTGTGCAGCCTTCTACCCCTCCTAGGTCCAGGCAGAACCAGACCGTGGCATGGTCACTCCCCGCCAATGGGTCCCTTACCTCCAGGCCCCCAATCTGGTCACTGTCTGCCAGGACCACATCCAGTACCCGTGCGTCCCTGGTCGGTTCCCTCACCTGCTGAGTTAGGAACGCGTCTTGAAAGACATCCAACAACCTCTGTTCCCTGGTCACAGAGGATGTCATAGTCTCCCAGTCTGTTCCTGGCATGTTTAAGTCCCCCAACACCACCACCTTTCCTCTGCCCAGTCTGCAGTGTCTCCTAACATCTGCCACCAGACTGTCCTCCAGCTCCTCCGCCAGGGCAGGGGTCTATACACCACTCCTATTTTAACTCTCTTGCCCCCCTTGTTATCAAGGTGACCCAAACTGCCTCCACGGTTCCCTCCGCCTCCTCTCTGCTCCCCCTATGCCAATGCAGTTTTTGACTCTCATTGCTACCACTCCTCCCCTTCCCTCCCCCCTGTCCTTCCTGAACATAGTGTAACCCTCCAGGTTCAGGTCCCAGTCATGTCTTGCAGTGGCCCAAGTCTCAGTGACCGCTGCCGCATCCACTGCTCCCTCAGTTAACATCGCCTGGAGCTCAGGCATTTTATTGCCCAAGCTCCTGGCATTTAGCAGGACTACCTTCCACCCTTTTCCTATAGTTCCATTTCCCCTGCTCGTGTTCCCATGGGGATTCTGTTTTCTCCTGGTCTGCACTTTGCCAGTTGGCCTTTTTCTGCAGTCCTCCTGGTCCCCAGGGGGGTGGAGACAGAGTCCCTCCTTTATCGGCACCCCCTTGACAGCCGTTTCTCCCATCCCACCCCCTTCACAAGTTTAAACCCCACTTTTCACCAATGAACTCCTCTATTTTCAACTTAAGGATTCCCCTCCCCTCCAAATTGAGATGTAGTCTATCTCTAGCATACAGCTCCTTATCCTCCCAGGTCTCCCCCCAATCCCCCATCAACCCATACCCTCTGGCCTCACACCACTCCCTGAGCCACTGGTTTATCTCCCTAATGTTCCTTTTGTGTTCCCCACTAGCCCTTGGCACTGGCAGGATTTCTGAGAAGGAAACTGTGCATCCTATGTCATGACAGACCCTGGCTAGCTCCCTGAATCTTGCCTGTATCTCTAGCTCGCTATTTCCCTCAATGTCATTTGTACCCAGGTGGACCAGTATGTCTGGGGAACCCCCACAGTCCTTGCCAGCTGATATACCCGTGCTTAGCCCTGTGCACCCTTAGTCCAGGGAAGCATCTTGTTCTAACTGGCCAGGCTTCTCCTCCCTATCCCATTTGATACCCCTGATCATAGAATCCCCAGCAGGAGCACTCTGACCACCCTTTCCTCCATTCTCCCCTTCCATGTCCCTCATCCTTCCTACCGCCCCTCCACCCAGCTGGCTCCTTGTTCCTCCCCTATCTGGGTGCCACATGCCACCCCTCCTTATTTACCATGGCCACCCCTCCCTCCAATCCCATGCCTCTCCTCCTCTGAGTATCCTTCTGTACCTTGCTAATTCCCTCACTGCTCGCAACTGGTCCTTCTCCCCATCTGCTAACCTAGCTGACTCATCCTCCCTTCCTTCCTGTCCCATTTAGTTCCTCCTTGCTCGTCGTGCTCCCTGGCCTAAACCCTCAGCTCCCTTTACTGAATCCTCCTTGTACTTCTGGTCCTTCTCCTTTACCTTTCCTCCCAACTGGTCCTTCTCCTTGCACTTTCCTCCTCTTCCCTACCCCTCCTGCTCTGATTCACTGCTCCCCCCATTCTCCTGCATTCCAGGTCCCCCCCTGTTCTTCCTGCTATCTGGCCCCTGCCTCCTGCCTCCCACTCCCACACACTTTCCGTCTCTAACCACCTCTGTTGTGGCTACATCACCCCCCTCATCCTTGAGCAGAAGAAGAGAATTGAAGCAGTTACTGAGTATAAGGTCTGATCCACCTCCCCGCCTTGCTTCCTTCTGTCCCGCCCTGGCCATCTACCTACTTCCCTGAGAATGTTGTCCCTCCGTCCCCCCTTTGTGAGGGTCCCCAGTTACCTGCCTGCTTCCTTGGTAGTGTCCTTTTGGACCCCCTCTGCCAGGGTCCCTATGTGACCCTGAGTATTCTCCTGCACTCCTTTCCTATACCCCACCCCAAGTGCTTGGTGCAACCCTGTGGAGATTTCCAGCCCCTTCCCCAACCATACCACCCCCTTCCCCAGCTTTCTCCCTCATCCCCAACCTCCTCCCTAAGCTGTGCTAGCTGGCAGCATACTGGGCAACCACCAAACTTCCAAGCCCAGTCCAGTATCATGGCTGCTCCACACCCTGTGCACCCCACCACCCTCCCAAAGATGCCGGCCCCATGATGTGTGGTTCCATCCCCTTCCAAATAGGTTTCCTTGGTGAGCCACCAGGTTCCCCCAGTCCAAGATACCCCTAGTGCCCAATCAGGTCACCCACTAATCTTAGAGACAGTCCCACTGTACACCAGTAACTCTGTTACTAGTGCAGTACAACACATTAAACTTATAAGGAAATGAACAACTCACTAAGCTCCTCTCCCAGCCTTTAAATCCAACCCCCAGTGGCTAGAACTACATGAGCTGCACCAGCAGCCTTTTCCTCCAATTGCAGGGCAGGTGTTCCCCCATAAATTTGCAGACTTCTGGGAGGGAGGGTGGGGAGGGTGGGTCTTGGGCAGACACCTGACAAGAGAGAGTGTATCAGCCCTGTGTCTCCCCTCCAAGCCCTGCAGCTAAAGAACCAGGCCCAAGCAAATCCCACCAAATAGGTTTTAAATCAGAAGAAATAGGCCTCTACCAGCGCAGCCTGTTACACAGTGAAACATCCACAAAAAGAGCCCCACTTACAGCCATCAAATCAGTTTACAAACATCCAGCATCCCCAAAAACAATACCCTGCTAGCCCCCTTAGAAGTAAGAAAGAAAAGAACTAACCTACCAAGTAAAATCCACAAGAACCCTGTGAAAACAACAGCAGCAGCTACTGTCCTGGAACACAACTGATCCTGTCCCCTTCCAGTTCTTTCCTTCCTCATATCCTGCCAGCGGTTCAAGTCCGCAAAGACTTGTTGTTTAAGTGTCCCATAATTAAACGAATATAACTTTGAAAGTTTAGTGGGTATCTGTATGCCCAGGTATCTTATCCTGTCTTTGGCCACGGAGAAGGGTGAACTCCAGTTTGCATTCTGACATCCCCCTCCACCTTTCCTAATCATCAGCATTTCAGACATAGTCTCATTCACCTTAAATCCTGATATTCTCCTGAATCTGTTCAGGAGTTGTGGAAGTGGGGGGAGAGAAGTCCCTGGGTTACTTATGTAAATGAGGGTGTTGTCCGCGTACATAGAAACTTTATTTATCCCCCCGTTTACTTTAATCCCCTCTATGTTATTATCCTGCCTTATGGCTTGGGCCAAGGGCTCTATACTTAGAGCAAATAGCAGCGGGGACAGGGGACAGCCCTGCCTTGTGCCGCATCTAACCTTAAGGGCCTCTGACACTGTCCCATTCACCCTGACCCTGGCAGATGGATTTTGATAAGCTAGCATGGTCCATTTTAGAAAATTACCCCCTATTCCCATATGTGATAGTATTTCTTTCATATAAGTCCAATTGATATGATCAAATGCTTTCTCTGCATCAAGAAAAAGCGATACTTGGGGTGAATTTGTTTCTACCTGGGCTGCTGTTATGTTTAATATTCTTCTTATATTGTCAGAGAGGTGGCGGTATGGTATAAAACCAACTTGATCCGGGTGGACAAGGCGTTCAATGCATTGTTGTAGTCTATTGGCCATTATTTTTGTTAAAAATTTAAAATCCTGGTTCAATAGCGATATTGGCCTATATGAGTCGCATGCATCTACCGGTTTCCCCTGCTTTGGGAATAACCAAAATCAGAGCCTCCGTCCAAGATTGTGGAAGCTGCTCCTCTTCTAGGATAGAGTTCATAATCAGTTTCAGCTTAGGCACTAGCAGTTTCTTGAACGTCCTGTAAAACTCCACTGGGTACCAGTCGGGGCCTGGAAATTTACCAGCTGGCAGTCTATTTATCACCGAATATAGTTCCTGTTCAGTAATGGGTGCAGAAAGGGCGTTTTGATCCTCCATCGGGAGCTTGGGGAGGGTCAACGTCCGGAGGAACTCCTCCATTTCCCGTAAAACCTCGTGTGGTTGTTTATTTTCACTATATAATTTCTCGTAATACTGCCGAAATTACGCTGCAATGTCTAGGGGCGCTGTCCATTTTTGGCTAGGATGGTCCCTATTTCTGATACTTTGTATGCATCTATTGGCCTGTGCCTTTCTAAGCCGAGTAGCTAACAGCTACGATGCCCTGGCCCCCCCTTGATAGTACTTTTGGTTGAAGAACCTTAGAATGCCTTCTGCCTTTTTATTATCAAAAACCTGCAAAGCTTCTCGAGCCTTGGTTAATTCACCTAGCACTCTTGAGTTTGTTGGATTGGCGTTATGCTTCTCCTCTCATGTCCCTATTGCCTGTTAACTCTATCCTTTTTTTATTCTCTTTTTGTTCGTCCCCTTACCACCGCCTTCATCGTGTCCCACCAAATCAGAGGTGATGTATCTTCTATGGGAGAGTCAGATTCCAAATCTTTCAGTGTACGGGAAATATGTTGTTGAAATACTTTATCATTTAGCAAGGAGGTATTCAGCCTCCATACCGTTTTCCTACCCGAACTACCCCAGGATACCTGCATACCCACCGGCCCGTGGTCCGACAATGTTGTGGGGAATATGGTGGAGGTAGTACACCGGAAAAGGTCTGACTTCAGCATCCAAATCATGTTCATCCGTGAGTATGAGATCTGGGCTACAGAATAATATGTATAGTCACGTTCTGATCCGTGCATTGATCTCCACACATCCGAGAAACCTCCATCCTCCAACAATAGCTTTAGTTTTCTAGTAGCTATTCTGTTAGTGGATGTCTGCCCCGATGAACAGTCCAAGGTGGGACAAAGCACAGCATTGAAGTCTCCCCCCAAGACTATATGTCCCCCCACAAGCCCCCCTATTTTAAGATGTATCTCCTCCAAAAACTTATCTGTACCTACATTGGGAGCGTATACATTTATTAAGTGGATCAGTTGGTCCTGAATGCTACCAGTTACCCTGATAAATCTACCTGAGGCAGCCACCTCTACTTCTTGAATCTGAAATGGGCAATCCCTCCTGAAGAGGCCCGCCACCCCAGCCTTTTTTGCTGTTTTGTGTGATGCCGCCTCCACCTGACCCACCCATGCTCGCCGGAGTTTGTTGTGCTTCGCTGCACTTAAGTGCGTTTCTTGTAATAAGGCTATATCGCACTTTAAGTGTTTTAACTCAACTAACAATCTAGTGCGTTTAATTGGCAAATTAATGCCCTTGACATTATAAGATATAATGTTTAGCTGTGTCATCATAAAAGCATTCGTCGTACTACTGTACCCTTGACACGGTGCCCATAAAATTCCCTCCCACTGACCAGTCCAAGGCGCCAGCCCTCCTTTACATTAGGTTTGGCTCACAAGACTTTGCACTGTCCTGAACTTTTATAAAGTTATAAATAAAAAAACAGTGTGGCATAATGCCCAACAACATATGGGTGAATACCAACAATAACTTGTTCCCTAATAACCCAGGAACTATTATAAAACACTTCAATTAACTTTATTCCAACTTCCAAGGAAGTACTAGCCTTTTATGGCTAGCTGCAGATCTTGACCACCTCTTGGTTGTTTAGTGGAGGTTGTGGCTGCTCACGCTTTCCGTGCGTGGACTTTGCCACTAGAAATTGACGCCACCCTATTTAGCCGCACACCCGCTGCACACCCTCTCGGCCCCTTATTCCTGGAGCCGCGGTTATCCTCCTTTATTTATTTATTTTTTCCCTTTGTATATCATTGTATGAGTTCCCCTTTGGACTTTACCTCTCCTCTCCTCTTATCTTCTAGTTCCATCAGTTACCCAATCCGCCCCCCATTCCTACCTATAGGCTCCATGACTGTTTTCCTCATTGGTCATCACTTTCTCATCTGCCCCCTGCGGTCATGGCTATGACCTGCCTGGCACCCTCATAGCTCTCTCCAGTACCGTGAAGCCTAGAAGCTCCCTCTGCGTAGAGCTGATCGTTCAAGGCCATCCTTACTGTTTGTTAAACTTTCCTCCCCCAGCCCTAGTCGTCCTGATACGTGAAAACAGGAGGCGTTTCTCCTGACCCACTGAATTTATGTGCCTCCACCACGCTTCCCCGTAACCACCCAGTTATCTACTTTGGGAGCGCCAGCATTCCCTCTTACCCACGCCCTTGCTCCCATCTCATTTAGGATCCATATATATTTAAAAAAAAAAAAGTGGCTATCTCCCCCTCTCTCACTTTCAGTTCATTACCCAGTATGAGTCTGTGGTCGGAACCCTTCCCACCAGAAAATCCATGTTCATCCGCCCACAAGGAGCTAAATGCAATCGCAAGGCCAGGGCGACACGTTGGCCCTCATATCTAAGATATTTAGTGAGGGTCACCGAGTTTGAATTAAACACCCTGCTGTATTCCAAGGGCTTTCCTAACAGCCCACGTGGGGCCGGATGAGGCCCAGGCAGTGTCGAAAGACCTTGGCTTCCCAAGTCCTTTACGTGTCATTGCTTTAAACTACCAGTCGCCATTGCCAGGCCATTTCATGTGAAGCGGGCAAAGTGAGAAGACAGCCCGCCCCTACCCGATAAAGTAGGCTCCTTCTTACCAGTCCGAAAGCCCACTAACTGGATTCCGCAAGCACTACCCCTCCTACCCCTGACCCACTCTGAATGGGGGGGGGGCAGAACCATTGGAAAAATTTAACTTAGTCCCAGCATAATAAAGTTCATGACTTATCTCCTCTATGAACGATCTTTTGTGGGTTCATGTTGCTTTCTTGTTCTCTTCGGTCTGCGCGCTTCAGCAACTTGCTAACATCTTGAGCTGCCTCCGGAGGGATGGTTCCTGGCAAACCTCTTTTCCTGTTGATTCCTCTCGATCGGACTGACCACTTTTCAGCTCAAAGTTTTTTCTCTAAGATTTCCATTTCCAAATCTGGCACTGTAATGTCTAGTTCCTTTAAAAGTGGGATCGCTTCGACAAGGGAGGGGAAAGTTCTTATTCCTGATTCTAAATGTATTTTCAACCTGGCCGGGTAGAGGATCTGGTCTCGTATGTCTTTTCGGGCCTTCAATTCCTTCACAACGCCTCTAGTCCTCTGCCTTTCTGCTTGTAATGCGCTTGAGAAATCCTGATCAAAAAATATATATGTGTCTTGGTACTTTAAATTTCTAAGTCTCCATGCCTCTTTCAGCAGCCAATCTTTGCTTTGATAGTACACCATCCTTATAATTAAAGAGCGTGGTTTCGCTGCAGGGTCTGAAGGTTTAGCAGCCAGTGATTGGTGGACCCTGTCAATGTCCAGATTTAGGTCCAGGGGGATCAAAAGCACTGATCGAAGCAACTGTTGCACAAAGTCCTCCATGGTAGCAAACCCCTCCTCTTGTCCCTCCGGGACCCCATGAATCCTAAAATTATTACGACGGGACCTATTTTCCAGGTCTTCCATTCTCTGCTGATTTTTCCCGATCCCGTCTCGGGAGATAGAGGAGGAGGCATTCATTAATGTCCTGGACCTCTGTAAGCTCTACTACTTTAGCCGTGTTCTCAGAAACTTTACGATCCAGGACCCGCACATCCTTTTTAAGGTCAGTCAGGGAGGTGTCTATCTTTGTGACCGTTTTCAAAATTTGTTGCAGGGTATCCGCTGTGTTTTTCTCCGAGGATGACAACTCTTCCTCCGATTCCACCGTTGATTCAGAGGCCTGGCGCCTACGCGGCGGTAGCGCTGTTAGGCCCTCCAGGGCCTCTCCAAGTACCAACTGCTTCATTTTACTAACTGCTGCATTCGCTTTTGCATTTTTTGGTTTCGATGATTTCCCCGCCATGTCAGGTTGTTGTGGGGACCTTTAAAATTATCGATAAACTGCCGAATATAATTTATATCTTTCTCTTTTTCTGGGGCCGTGGAGGAGCACCTCGGGCTAGCATGCAGTCATATTCGTGACGTCACCGGAAGTCAAGAACTTTTAAAAACATAATATTTGGACACAAAGCAGCTGATATTTCTCAATAGCAGTATATTTCTTATCCCCATTATTTAGTAGTGAGGTCATATACAAGAAAACAGGATTGCTGTTCCTTGAGGGTTCATCAGTTCCTTTTGCTTCTTCCCAGCCTGTTGTCATAGTACTCTGATTGTGACATCACAGTTATTCCTAATTATACAATGGCAAGAAAATTTCCTGGTCTCTGATTGGTCAATCTTGGGCTGGCCCCGTGATGTTATCCTAGCACAACATCATGGGTCTAGTCTTAGCCTCACTGTGAACCTGTAGATGAGCTATATGATGAGCTAGATGACCTCTTTTTTTGCATCTCATCTTAAGAAACAAAAATATTTTTCCACACTGAAAAACATTCTTTGAAATGATTTTTTTATTTTATATATAACAACGAGCCATTGTATAATAGCAATAATACCCTCCAAGGTGTGTGTTGTTTGGGATAACATCACGCCTCAGCTGTTGGACGCACTCAGCCTGCGGCCTCATGCCCAGCCACCTGAGGTGTGACGTTATCCCAGCATGACACACACCCTGTTGGGCATTATTGCTTAAGCAACAGACTGTGAGGTCACAAAGCATTATAAGTTCAAGAAGGAAATCCGCTATGGAGGCAGATGAACTCTAAAGGATAAAGTTCTTGTTTTGTGGGAATTTCCTCAGTAATAAATAACTGAGAGGAGAAATCTGTAGAAGATGCATGAAATACAAGCTGAACTGTGATAACATATTGTGTTTTCCAAAGTTTTCCCGGAGGTTTCAGCTGCTCTTTAAGCATTGTGGTCTAGTAGTTAGAACACCAGCTATGGAACTAGGATATTGCAGGTTAAAACCCTGCTGGAACCATGTACTGTGTGACCTGTACCAGTCTACCCAGTTATAGAAATAGGCCGAAGGACCCCAGTGGAAACGAGATGTTGCATCTCAGCTGGCATCCACGGTGAGGAAATTGAAAGCAAAACAAGGTGGGATAGCCACTATCTTAACAGCCACCTCCAAGCTGCAGTTTAGTTTTCCAGCAGTGGGTACATGAATACTGGAGGGCCTGAGAGATCCTGTCCCTGGGAACCAAGCTTTCCATCTCAGCAGTACACAGCCAAGTACTGTTGTGGGATTTTAAGGCTCGCATGCAAATCCTAGGTGCTGCCAGGTTACTGACCCAGCCCCATATGCTCAATTTTGACTCTGAAGCTAAGCTACTCTGTAAGTTGATAGGGCCTTCATTGGGTAGCTCTTACAGTATACTGTAGGAGACTACGAGCATGAGGTTTGGACAAGAGTACTGTGAAGCTGAGTGGTTCTGGCTGCCCACACATCTCAAGAAGAGTCTCTTATATCATAGGGGAAACCCAGCGGAGGCCCTATTATTGTAATTACCAGCAAGTATTTTTAATAGTTTAAAAAAGAAAGGTTGGGGGGGTGCCAATGAGCAACTTGGAGTAAAGACGTGCTCTGCCTGAGCTCCGTCCTGCCAGAACTAAGAAATCATTAAATTTGCTATATCCAGAAATTTTACCTCGGTATTGCCTCGGAGAATTGGTAGCCAAGGGGAAGATGGACGAATATCTGGTGTCAAATTCGACTAAGACTCAGTGATTGGCAGCCAAAAATGAAAAAAGGAAAACAGCAATAGTCGCCTGCCACGTTGGAAAGTTTGGGCTCAATATCGCTGTCTGTGGCTGAGATAGCGGCCCTAGGACAACAGACACGGATCAAGTGTTGGCTGCATTGAACCCCAGGCTTGTTAAATTTGAATTGAAGTTCCAAGAGATAGCTGAACAAAACACCTCACATGCATCCAGAATCACAGAGGCTGAGACCCGCATTTCTGCCGTACAAGATGCTACCTGCCCGATTCCCAATCGGATGACCCAGTTAGAGAAGGAACTCAAAGATTTTAAAGACCTGTTTGACTACCAAGAACATTATCACTGCAGTTAGAATCTTCAGTTACATGGATTACTGGAGGGCAGAGAGGGTCCAAGTGTGGATAAATTTTGTGCATCTTCCTTACCGACCTTACTGGGATTAACGCCAAAGGGAGGAAGTTATAAACTGGAGCGAGCTCACAGGGCAGTCATGCCCAAGCTGGTGCCAGATCAACTACCATGCCAAATAATAGTGCGGTTCCATGATTTGAAGGACAGACAAACATTGCTGAATGCCTACCATAATATGAAGCAACTAGTGTTTGAAGATCATCGTCTGTATATTTTTCAAGATTTTTCCCAGAGGTTGCAAAAAAAGCAGAATCCGTTCTACACAATCATAAACCGGCTCCATGACGCAAAGGTGGATTTTTTCTTCACCTATCTGGCTCTCCTTAAAATAAAACATGAGGGAGTGACATACACCTTTTGGAAGACGGACAGAGTGCTAGTGTTTGTGCAAGAGCTCCAGAAGAAGATGGATAAATGAGTCTGCTGAGTTCGGAGCAGTGTTTTGTACAGGGAACCTGCAATAAGACTGTCAAACTGACTTCCCCAACTCCCTGCTGCTGTGTGCCCAAGGGGAATTTTCCTGTTACCCCGGATTGTATTTTTCTTGTCCTTGCTGCCCTCGGCCTGGGACGGCATCTGTCCTACCTGCCATGCGACTGTACAAGCTCGAAATTTACTTTGAAATGGTCCCTGGAGTGCTGCTGTGGGGCGTGGGGTGTCTCTTTGCATCTGAGGGGGAGATGTGCCTTCAGAGATGATAGATTTGTTTCTCTCGATGTCTGCTTCACTTTGTACAGTCATGAGTGGAGGGCTAGAACTTTCTCCTGTCTCGATGGCAAGGGGGGATCTCGCTGGCTCCATCAGTGTACTACGGTGGCTTGGAGCAGGTGGGTGCCGTGTGTGTTAGTCAATTCACGCAGCCTCTCCCCACTCCCTTAGCCTGCCCTGGTGAGTGCTGTATTCTTTTCCTTTTTTTTTCTCTGGACTGCACAGCATCAAGCAAGATATGGCCTTGCATAACCAAATAGAGCTGGTGGGAGATATTTGTGGTGGGATGGGGGCCGGTAGTTGCTGGGTCGGGGCTGTGCAGGGATTCCGTATGCAGGCCAAAGGTGGTGGTTGAAGCCTAAGAGGTACTTAAGGCCTAAAGAATTAGAATGACTGACTGCTGTGGGAGGGGTGAAGGGGTGCTTTTTTCTTGGGTGCTGTTAGCAGCGAGGGGAGTCTGCTCTCATGTGGAGTAGTGACGGGTAGAATCAGTGTGGAGGATTTCAGCAATTGCTGGTCCTCTGACGGGTGACCACAGGACCATTGGCCCCGTAAGGATATGGGGCATCTGCATAGTGTATTTTGAAATAATGGATGACTGGAGTTATTAATGTTTACCTTTTCCTCTGTAAAATGTTGGTTGTGAGTTGAAATGTTGGGGGGATGACTGGTGTGATCTTCCTGGACATAAGTCTCCACCACTCATTCACACTATTGGGATCTGCGCCGGAGGCACTAGGACCCATCAGGAGCAAACTTTTTGCTGGAGGGTCGGCGCCAGAGATGGCACCGCTGAGGAACGGCACTCATGAGCCCTGGGTCATGGGTATCGACTATCTCGGCGTACCCTCCAACCGCTTTCGTTTTTTTTTCCCCGCCGAGTGCACTTCAGTGACGACGCCGCCTTGTTTAGGAGTCAAACTTCAAACTAGCAGCATAGTTTTCAGTTTTATTTTTTGTAGTATTATCTCGATACAGTATCGCTTAATTTTATTCTTATTTTTAAAATAAAATACAATAAAGAAGTCTCAGCCTACCTTGACGGAGTCCATCATGAGCAGGTCAGGTGACGTAGGGAGACTTCATATGAAAGCTGTTCAGTCAGTCGGCTGGGTCCGATCTTCCGCCTTTCTCCGAGGGGGTATGACAACGGCCAGTCCAATGCCAGGGGGATGGGCGTCCCCGAAGTATAAAAATAAACGCTTGCACCTCGGTACCGCTCTGCCTCGAGCTGTTTCTTCGCCTACAGGTCTAAAAAGAGAAGGCATCACCGAGGTCGCTTGATATGTTCTGCCAGACGCCGTTATCGGGCTAGTTGTCGGTCTCCTCCTTCGAGTCGCCAACCTCTGCTTCTGGTAGCCGACGGCTTCGACATCAGAGTCCCACCCGCCCACAGGTCGGTCTTCAGATGAGCAGTTTCATCAGTGGGCCGCCTATGGAGCAATGGGCTCGGAGGTTGGTTCTGCCTACCTGGCTCGGTCGCCGGGGCCTCGGCCTCTGGGCGACCAGGTAGGCGGTTGACCTTCCTGGTCGCGCTGGCACCTTCTTCTCGTGCCGCCGACCTCCGCTTAGGTGTGTTCCCCTCATATGGCTGCAGCGCAGGGGGTCACACCGATGCTCTTATCTCCTGCCCTTCTTCCTTCAAAACCTGTTTTCGGAGTCTGGGAGTGTTTTCGGCTCTCCGCGCTGCGGTGGCCTATTGGCGCCGGCCCCTCGGCGATTGGTGCGCACTGGGCGCCCTCGCACTGCAGCGGCTCGGGCGCTGCCCTCGCACTGTGCGGCTCAAGGCCACAGGGGCCTCGCGCTGCTTCCGGTGCTGCAGGCCTCAACGCCCGGGCGGCTCTCGGGACCTCTTTTCACTTCCTTCCTCTTCCTCCTCTAAATTTCCATTCCTTTCTGTCCATGCAGTCCCTCCTGGACTGTCAGGAGATGACGTTGAGCCTGACCCAGACCTTTGGTTGGGTGATGAAGTGGACGAAGCAGGTTCTATTACTGCTACAGAGCCTGTGGTCGAGGACCTATCCTTTAAGTCTCTGTTGAAGAATCTGAGTTCCACACTTTCTCTCCAGACTACAGACATCGATCCTGGGAAATTGTTGAGACTCCAATATCTTCATGCCTCGGAGATCCCTACGGATTTGACTTCTCCGATTCAGCCTTCCTTCGAGACGCTGTCTCAAATGGTATGAAATAATCCTGCTCTTACCCCTTCAGTGGCTAAATCCATTGATAGGAAATATTCAGCCCCCAAGGGTCGTCCCATTTTGGCATCTCGAGCCTTTGCGGATCCTATTGTAGTCCTGGCAGAGAATGATAAGGTCGTTCTTCCTCAAACTACTACAGCTCGATGACACAAAGAATCTTCGTAAGATAGACAACTTAGGTAAGAGAGTCTTTGCTGCTTCTACTCTAAGTATGCGTATTGTCAGTTACCAAGGCTATTTTTCTCAGTATGAGTATATCCTGTGGCATTCTATTAAACAGATGGTTGAAGCTCTCAGGAGTCTGATTCAAAGCCAGAGCTTCTTCAAACCATTACCAGAGGTATTGAATCTAACAACCAGCAGGTTAAAGCAGCCATGGATGCTTTTGACACTGCTTCCCATTCAGCTGCTGCTGGTATTTGCACCGCCGTCATTCCTGGCTGCTACTGGCTTTAACACCACACCCAAGTGGCAGGTGATGGCTTTGCCTTTGACGGTACATATCTTTTGGTCCTCAGGTAGAGCAAGCTCTAGAAGCTACAAAAGACTAGGTCAGCTATTGTTGGCTCCGCCTCCTGCCCCTCTCGAGGGCATGCCAGTAAACGGCAGTTTCATATCTGCCAGTCCTTTGAGGCAGAGGTAGTTTCCATAAGAACCAACCTGCCCAACCTCAAAAGAAGGCGCAACAGAAAGCGCAAAGGCCCAAAGCGCCCAGCGCTACTTTATGAATTGCCGGCCCAAGTTCCATCTCAGCTGCCCGAGGTGGACTTTTCCTCTCCGGTGGGAGGTCATCTGATGCACTTCTACAACCAGTGAAAGTCCATAACCTAAGACAAATGGGTCCTTCGGATAATTCTCGAGGGGTATTCACTCAATCTTGTGGAGACCCCTCTGGATCGTCCTCCCAAACGACAGCCCAGGCTGTCAACCCTTCAGTCAGACCTTCTCGCCACCGAGATTCAGGGCCTTCTGAACAACAGGGCAGTAGAAGTGGTGCCACTGCACCAACGAAACACGGGGTTCTACTCTCATTACTTTCTGGTTCCAAAGAAGTCTGGGGAATGCCCCATTCTAGATCTCAGAAGCTAAACAAATTTCTCCCAAGGAGAAATTCAAATGATTTCTCTGGGAACCCTGTTACCTCTGCTCCATCAACACAACTGGTTAGCCTCCTAGATATGCAGGACGCTTACCAGCACATTCCTATTCACCCGAGGCATCACAAATTCCTGAGGTTTGTGCCTCTGGGACAGCATTATCAGTTCAGAGTCCTGTCTTTGTTATCCTCGGCGCCGAAGTTTTACAAAATGTTGTGCAGTTCTCGGAGCGCACCTCAGAAAGGTCGGAATTCAGGTGGTTCCTATCTGACGATTACTTCTAGCAAGCCCTTCCAGGCAAGGGACACTGACAGCTGTGAGACAGCCTGCGCCTCCTTACGCCCATGGGAGTTCTGCTCAACCTCAAGAAATCGCAACTGCAGCCCTCCCAGAGACTCCTTTTTATAGGGACTCTTCTGGACACCTCCTGTGCGAAGGCTTTTCTTCTAGAAGACAGGAGGAACGATATCCTTCAGATGGCCCGCCACATCGGAGAAAACAGCTCAGTCACAGCTCTCTCGATGCAACGGATGCTAGGCCTCATGGCATCCTCAGTGTTCACTGTACCCCTAGCACGTCTGCACATGAGAACCACCCAGTGGATGCTCAGTACTCAGTGGTCCCCAACCACTCACCCGCAATCCTATCTCATCAAGGTGACAGAACTTTAAGGAGGTCACTCACCTGGTGGTCTCAAGAGAGCAATCTCCTGGAGGGTATCCTTTGCTCCTCTGACCATCAGATCTCCATTACAACGGACGATCCCTAATGGGGTGGGGAGCTCACTGTCAGGCTCTCCACACTCAAGGTGTGTGGACTCAAGTCGAGTCCCAGCTCCACATAAACGTCCTGGAAATGAGAGCCGTCCTCTATGTGGTCCGAGCTTTGAAGGACATTCTGTGACACAAGAACATCCTCCTTCAAATGGACAACAAAGCAGTGATGTATTACATCAACAAGCAGGACGGTGCTCATTCTTACCCCTTATGCAGGGAAGCAATGAGGGTATGGGAATGGTGCTTGGAGCACGAGGCTCTAATTCAAGCGGTCTACCTGCCAGGTGTTCAGAACAAACTGGCAGACCGTCTCAGCAGAACGGAGACAGATCCTCACGAGTGGTCTCTCGACTTAGCCATAGTTCAGTCACTATTCGAAGAGTGGGGAACTCCAGACCTGGACCTTTTGCATCCCCACTCAACGCAAAACTGCCCTCTCCTGCTCCAGAAATCCAGGGCCTGGCATTTTCTGTCAGGATGCGCTCAGGCTGCGTGTGGACAAAACGCTTTTACGCTCTTCCGCCTCTTCCTCTAATTCAGAGGGTACTCTCAAGTTCGAATCCCAGGGGACAAAATGATTCTCATTGCTCCTTTGGCCTCGACAGCTGTGGTTTCACTACTCAGCAATATGTTGGCAGTTCCTCCGAGACCACTGCCCCTGCAGATGAACCTTTTGACTCAGAGACCGGTGGTCCATCCCAACCTGAGATCACTTCACCTTCATGCTTGGCTTCTGAAGAGGTCGACGTAAACCAGTTCAATGTCTCTCGAAGAGTTTCAGATATTCTTTTGGCTGCACGGAAGCCAGCCACTCGGAAAACTTACACAGCCAAGTGGAAGCGTTTTTCGCTCTGGTGTGCAAAGTCCTCTTTGAATCCCTTTTCCTGCACACCAGATAAGGTTTTGGAGTACCTTTTGGACCTCTCAAATTCGGGTCTGCAGTACTCTACAGTCAAAGTTCATCTTAGTGCCATTTCAGCGTATCATGAGCCCGCTTTTCCTTAACTCTGGCTCAGTTACCTATGGTTAAGAGATTCCTAGGGGATTCTGCATACCAGACCTCCTACAAGACGCTCCAGTTGCAGCCTGGGACATTAATCTTGTGCTAGACATGCTCACCGGAAACCTTTCAACCTCTGCTACCTGTGAGCTAAAATTTCTCACCTGGAAGACTGCCTTCCTAGTGGCCATTACCTCAGCCTGTAGGGTCTCTGAGATACATGCCCTGGTCACAGACCCTCCATATACTGTGTTCCATAAGGACAAAGTAGTCCTTCGACTATCCTAAATTTCTTCCTAAGGTTGTGTCAGAATTTCATCTAAACCAACCTTGGTCCTTCCTCTTATTTTATGGACTTCCAAATGAAGGGGAACGCTTTCTTCATTCTCTGGATGTTAAGAGGGCCTTACGCTTCTATCTAGATAGAACCAAGGATTTTCGCAAAGCTCAGCAACTATTCGCTTCCTTCAGTGAGACCCGCTGGGTCAACCTGTCACTATCAGATGTATCTCATCATGGCTAGTGGCGTGCCTTCGTCACTGCTATTCCATGGCGCAGGTTGTTGGAGGGTGAGCTTACGCCACTTACCAGAGCGGTCGCGTCATCCCTAGCTGAAATCAAGAACGTGCTCCATTGCAGACATCTGCAACGGCGTCACCTGGAGCCAGTGCATACTTTCAAACAGTATGCACTAGATGTCCATGCCAGATGACATTCTTCCTTTGGCAGAACCATCCTCAATGGACTTCTGTCCTAGAAACGAAGCTTTGGTCTTTCCTGCCGCCTCTCGGGGATTATTAGCTCGGTACTCTCCCAATAGTGTGAATGAGTGGTGGAGACTTATGTCCAGGAAGATATGAAAATTACTTACCTACCATAATTCTTGATCTTCTTGGATGAGTCTCCACCTCATTCACAAGCCCACCCTCCATCCCCGAGCTCACCTTCTTTTGTTGGTCTTCACCCTCAAATCTTTAGGCCGAAGACTTCTTTATTGACCCTTCTTACACGGGTCGCCCGGCTATCTTATGTCCGGGTTTTAGGTTAGGCTACCCTTCTAGGTTAGTTACGCCGCATCTCCTTGGTAAAAAGGTACTGAGGCGGTTGAGGGTCGACGCCGAGATAAGTCGCATCAAGACGAGCTAGCTCATGGGCGCCCACCCTCCAGCAAAAAAGTTTTGTCTCGATGGGTCCTAGTGCCTCCGGGCGCAGATCCCAATAGTGTGAATGAGTGGTGGAGACTCGTCCAAGAAGATCAAGAATTACGGTAGGTATGTAATTTTCATTTCTCGGGCCCAGCGCCCTGGTGGTGGTACTGTCTGAAGGTTAATAAAGGTAGGAGATGAACAGATGCAACGGACATGTAAGTGGTTTGAGATTGGAGATTTATGATGTAGGAAGGTTGGGGTCTTGAGGGACCATATGCACTCGTATTCTCATGGTTTCTTGGTGATTGGACGGTGCCGGGGTGGGGAGCTGCGGTTCCTCCAGTCACTAGATGGGGAGGCTACTATAACATTGTGTTCTGGTTTATAAGTAGATGAATATAACATTGGTTCTGGGGCGGGGAGGGAGAGCTCATTTTCTGTCTGGGATTTTTTGGCACTACCCGCTGTAGTGCCAGTTTAATACCTGTTTAAGATACTGGGAGGCTGTGGGGGTTCCCACAGTCTTATGTTGTCTGGGTAATGTTTTTCTTGTTCATAGGGTTGGTGGGGTGGGTGAAAGTGGAAAAGTTCTATGTTTGTTACAGTGGAGTTACCAAATATGCTGTCACTGTTTTTGGTACTTTTCAGGGTAAAAGATGGATGGAGGGGGTAGTGTTTGAGGGCGGGGTGGCCATCCAATAAGGATATTCTTTGTGCTAGAATGGGCACGAAGACTGAAGTTACCATTATCTCTTGAATGTGAGGGTTTTTTCTGCCTGGTTAAACGGACTGGTATTCTTACAGCTCTCAAGATGCAGAATGTGTTTGTGGCTTTGTTGCAGGAAATACACCTCACAGACAAAGAACATGCTAAACTGGTGAGGGATGGGTTGGATCCTGTTATGTGGCTTCTATAATTCTCATAAAAGGGGTGTTATGTTCTAATTCAAGAGGCTTCCTGCAGGTCTGCAGAGTAGTCTCGATCCAAGGGAGGGCTGATATATAGTTGTTGAAGGGGAATTATTGGGAGAACATGTCACCTATGCCAGTATTTATGTTCCCACAGTGTTTGATCCCTCCTTTTATCAGACCCTACTGGATGTTGTTATAAAGGAACAGTTCCCGAGTTTGGTACTAGGTGGGGATTTTAACTCGGTCATGTGCCCTGCACTGGATCACTCAGAGGGAAGGGGATGGTATGGCGGAGGTATGAAACAGTGGCAACAGGGTATCTGTGATGTGGACCTGTTGGATAGCTGGCTCACAGCAAATCTGGGGGCCAAAGAATAAACACGTTCTATTCAAACCCCCACAAAACTTGGTCCTGTCTAGATTATATTTACATGCCTCATATATAGTATTATAGAATGGTGAGAGTATGGCAAGACCCGATACACCTATCTGACCATGCTATGGTGGGCCTCATACTGATGTGTGAACGAAAATGGAAATTTTCACATACCTACTGGCCCATAAGGATTTCTGGGACTACCTTCAGAATCTGTGGAGACTTTATAAGGATGCTAATTACAGATCAGTGGAGCATTCTGGCACATACTGGGATGCAGGTAAAGCCTATAGGCGGGGCTATTATCAATTTTGTCTCCAAAATAAGAAAGAGAAACAGGCCAAAAGGCTAGTTTTGGAGAGACAGCTCAAGGATCTTGGGGTGGTAGGAGGTGAGACTGGGACAGTCCTGCACGAACTAAATGCAGTGCAGAAGCACTTAGCCTCTTACTAGTGAGGGAGGCCTGAGCCTCCTGGTTCTTGCCCAGAGGAAGTTTTTTAATGGGGTAATAAACCAGGCCCTTCTTGGTTAACTTAATTGGGAAGGAGGCCCCATGCATATGCCACTAAACAAGACATGCGGGGGAGTTGGTCCGAGATAAAGGTAAGATCCGACAGGTCTTCAGAGATTTTTATCAAGACTTGTATACTGCAGAGTGTCGGGGGACATTAGATATGGCAAAGCAGTTTCTTGACAGGTTAAAACTTCTGTTCAAAGACAAAGTCACGGCACTCAAATCCCCTCGTCACTATATGACAATAGGTGAACAAAATCAAGGTAGCCAGGCTCACAGTTTCTGAAGTTTTATTCCAGTCTTATAGAGCAAGTACCAATGCAGTGGCTCCAGCAATTCATAACATTTCACCAAGTAGGCTTTATCAAACGAGTGGCTCTTTGCTTACTTTCAGGTTAAAACTTTCTAAGTTAACTGAGGCGCAGTGTGAGGGATTGGATCTGAAATTACTTGGGAAGAAATTCACTGCCATTGCCAGTTTGAAGAAGGGAAAGGCAAGTGGCCCTGAAGGCTTTACTGCCGAATACTACAAGGCCATGGGGAATGCACTGGTGGAACCCTTATGGGAATTGCTGGGGTGAGAGAAGAGGGTGTCCTTCCAGTTACATGTGATGAAGCAGCTATCTGTGTCTTGTTAAAACCAGGAAAGGAGCCCACTGAATGCACCTCGTACCACCCGCTCTCTCTGCTTAATTGCGACGTAAAAATCATTGCTAAGATTCTATCAAACCGTTTGGATAGGCTCCTCCCAGCCTTGGTGCACCCGTACCAAACCAGCTTTGTGTGGGGGCGTCTTTCGTATCATAATACCCGTAAACTCTTTAATGTGGTGTGGTGGGCCTCTCGGCATCTGGGTCGCACTTATGCATTGTCCATGGACGCCGAAAAGGCATTAGTTCGGATTTAGTGTGAGTATTTATTTGAAGTATTGACCTGCTTTGGTCTGGGTGACACCTTTGTGGGGCTGGTTCGAGCCTTATATAAGGCGCCTGTGGCATGGATCTTAGTGAATGGCTCTTTAACAGACAAATTCCCCCTTTTCAGAGGTACACATCAGGGGTTTCCTCTGTCCCCCCTGCTTTTTGTGTTGGCCATTGAGCCTTTAGCAATATGTATCCACGACTCCTCAGAGATACTAGGAATACAAGAGAAACTAGGAGGGCCTACAGCTATTCTCTGTACGCAGACAACCTGCTATTATATGTTACAGAGCCTCAGCGGTCTATGCCAGAGCTGCTGGGGTGATTTCAGAGTTCGCAGCCTTTCGGCTATAAATTTAATGTAGCCAAGTTAGAAATGCTATGTCTTGGGTAGGAGCGGGACCGGGTGGGTTGGGGGGGCACCTGGGGTCTACGAGAGGTGTCTGTCTCCTTTAAATATTTAGGGAATAATGGTAGGCCGAGACCTGATTCCTGTATCGCTGTATCATTTGAATTATACCCTCTGATCAGGTACAGTTATTGGGGATCTGGGAAGGTTCATGGTTAGGACGTATTAAGCTGATTAAAATGAAAATATTACCTGGGATACTGTACACGATGCAAATGCTTCCTATGGGCCCCACGAAAGTGGATCTGAAACATCTGGACAGGGCCTTCTCTACATTTTTGTGGCAGGGAAAACACCCCTAGATGAGCCTCCGGCATCTCAGAGCAGACAACTCCAGGGGAGGGCTCAATTTCCCTGATCTGAGACTCTATCATGCAGCAATCCAACACAGATATTTTCATGATTGGGTGAACCTCCTGCCTGAGACTGCGTGGCTGGACTTGGAAGAGCTGGGATGTCCAGGCGACTGTCCGCCTATCTGGCCAGAAAGGGATGACAGGCATACAATACCTTGGGTGTTCATAATATCTTAGTGAGATGGGTACTGGAGGCCTGGTACCTGATTAAACAGTACAGAGGTGCATTGGTAGATGAGGCGTTAGTGGTACCAGTGGCGGACACCCTTTTTTTTTACTAGCCACTGAGATGGGCGTATAGGGAGGTAGAATACTGAGGGATCAGATGTTTAGGTAACCTTTATACCTGGGAGGGAATGCGCGCCTTTATGACCTGCAGGGGATATAGGCCTCTCACACTTACGCTTTTGCTATCTACAGGTCCTGACCTTGAGGGATTGTATAGAGACCCCATCACTGTATCCGCGATTAGCCCCAGTGAACAACTGGTTTATGATGCCCAGAAGGATCCTAAGGGTATTATTAGAAAGGCGGTACAACAGGACAGGCAGTATGTCCTGGACTTGACCTTAAAAAGTAAGATATTCTGGGAGAGGGATCTAGGGCTTGCCATTAAGGAAGAAGACTGGAGGTTAGTGCTAAGATTTCACATGGGTAATTTAATATGCAATAGATACAAGGAATCCCAGTTCAAATTTGTACACTGGTTATATTGTCCTCCTCAGGTTGTGCATAAATACTCCCAACAGTTTCCCTCCTTTGTGGAAGGTATCAGACAGAGCTGGGCAGTTATGTGCATCACTTTTGGACCTGTCCTGTGTTTTATTTTTTTTAATTTTTAATTTTTTAGTTTAGCTTTTGTTGACCGGGTAAGTACACTAGACAAATCCTGCCTATCTTCAGGCACGACCTGGGGGAGGGGGATACAGATGAATGCCAACTGACCTTGAATCAGATTAAGCTGTTGGTGGTATTTTTAGTGAATGAGGGAAATTTGGCCAGGACACCGGGGAAATTCCCCTACTCGGATGGTAGGGGGCCCCTGACACCACGTCTGGTGGTCAGTTGGAGGACAGCTATGGAAGGGGAAGGAGTGCTGGAGAGAACCACGGTGGCCCAGGAGCTTGAGGGGCCAGAAAGTGTACAGCAGCCGGGATCCACTGCAGAGGTGGCTGGGATGCACCTTGTGGGTGGCCAGCATATCGCCAAAGACAGCGGTCCCGTTTTACAGGATGCAATTCAGCCCTTGAGTTTGGAAGAGCAGCGTCGCTGCTTGGAAGAGGAATTGTTAAGAGTTAGTAAATTGTTGGTGACGGACGGACGGAATCAGAAGAACGAGGAGGATCGGAAGCGGAAACATGATGCAACTTTCCCTAGTGCTGTGTTTACGGAAGGATCACAAAAGCTGCATGCACCGATGGAGAAAGTGCATTCAAATCAGCTGACTGCAAGAGAGTCCTCGGGGGACATAATGTATGCTTCATGGTCCCCGGAGCGGGCCCTGCATGAGGCAGGTTGGGTCCCTACATCAGGAGGCAAGTGGAAGCCGGCAGAAGAGGAAACCAGAGGTTTATTTACCAAAGAGAAGATGAGTACTGTTTCTTCTGTTTTTTCCACAAGATGAGATAGTAGGTGGTGGTGATTTACCCCACCCCCCAAGTCCTCCTCCTTAGAGCAGGTTGGGGAGAAAGTTACAGATGAGCCCCCGGTTTCAGCGGCCCAGTCTAGGCCCACTTATGCCAGCCACTTTCATCAAACTGTAGAACAAGCAAAACGGCGTAACGTCATCAGACTACAATATGTGGGACCGAGGGACAATCCCCCGGATCGTTTTTTTGTGGGGAAGATATTACTGAAGCAAAGCATGGGGTTTACCCCAGCAAAAGTGTATGCCCTGATTCACATTCAGGGGGAAGTCTCTTTTGACATTAGTTTTCGGACATCTACCTTGCTAGAGACATTTTGGTGTCGCTATTTAAATTTAAAGACTAATCCTCTTTGGTCTGACTTTATTGTAATCCCCCTCACGAAGCAACCTTTTCAGGTTATTACCATTCTGTTTCGAAATGAGGGGGTAAATGTAGTAGACATAATGCATTGGTTGGGAAGCAGATGTGACATACAAGGAATTCTAGTCCCTATTTTAGATAATGAGGGATTTTGGAATGGGGGCTGGAAATTTAGGGTTAAGTTACACTCTACTGATACTGATTTGATTCATTTACCAAATTGTTTTTTTTTGGGGGGGGGAGATAAGGGGTTTTTGTTTTACCCGGGACAGCCCAGGGTGTGTTTTAAGTGTGGCTCTAAAAATCATATAAGTACGAATTGTGATGTATTGAAATGTGTTCACTGTGGGGAGATCGGGCACCCTAGTACTCACTGTTTTCAGCAAGCAAAATGTAATTTGTGCGAGGTGGTTGGTCATGACTTTACATCTTGCCCTGTGGCAGCACAAAACACGGAGGAGGTAGATTTTGGGGTGCAAGACCATTTTATTAGAACAGCCATAAAATAGGGTCAGAGTCCTAGAGGCAACCTGGGAAGGAGATTTGGGTGGGAGAAGTGGTGGGGAATCAGGCCATTGAGGCCACCACGACTCTTGTTGTGGATGGTGTACCTGAGCCCTTAGCTCGCCATCTTACCTAAGGTAACAGGAGATTTAGCAGAGGTGCAAACTGGAAACCCCTCTCCCTTGATCCCACAGTCTAGGGTGGAGGATTTCACTATGGTAAGCGGGAAGAAAGGTAGACAGGTAAAGGGAAAAACAAAGGGAGCTAAGAAATCTATTACTTCAACCCTCCCCCCCACTCTGGTAGACCCGAATCCATTTGAAGTACTTTTGGTAGAGACAGTAGGGGAGGAACAGGCAGCACCCCATAAGCAACCACTTACGCAGACTGTGATGGAGGGCCAAACTGATGTAAGACCTCAGGATATTACCAGTGGTAGGGTGACAAGAGCCTCGAGTAAGGTTAAGTGAGGTACTTGGTTTTGATGGTGGAGCCTTTACAATTTCGGGTAGCATCATTAAATGCTAATAGTATTAACCCTTAGGATGCTGAAAGAATTAGATCGTATAGGAATTCAGGACTGATATATCAGTCCGTGGCACCGCAACAATTAAATCTCCTGAGAAAAGGAGGAACACCTTTTTTCAATTCATGCATGAACATTTGGACTGTGTGTTTTTGCAAGATATTCGTTTGCATTCCTCGGGAGACTTAGATGCTGCAACGAAGGGTTGGGTGTGGGGAGACTGCTTTTGGTCACAGGGACAAGATTTGTGTAGTGGGGTCGGGATTTGTTTTTTTGTCTCTCATGTTAAGGTGATACATCATCTTGAAATAGTGGAAGGTAGGGCCTTGCTTTTGCACATTAAATGGGGGGATAAATACATACGGTTATTGAACATACATGCTCCTCAGACTAAAAGTGATAGGGTGGCTTTATTTAAGGCTATTTTCCCTTATTACATATATCATTTCCCCTTATCTTAGGGGGTGATTTTAATTGTAAATTACCCTTAGGGTTATTGATGGAAAAGGGGAAAAAAATATACTGTGATACTTTATGTTTGGCACAGAGTATACGGGAGGCTGGGTTGGTAGATGTGTTTGGAGCCTCCTTGGAGGGCAATCAGAATACTTATTACTGTGTACCTAGGGCCTCAAGAATTGATTATTTTTTTCTTTCCCCTGAGTTAGTAGTTCAATCTAAACATCCGCAGGAGATGTCCACTTCTGATCATCTAATGTTAAAAATTAAGGTAGGAGTCGGGCCGGAGGCACAAAGGGGTCCAGGGTTTTGGAGACTAAATGTTTTATTATTGGATATACCAAGTATAAGGGAGGGGTTGTATGCATTGTTGGTTGCCCGGTAGTCTGTTTGTTGTTTATATGATAATCTGAATGAATGGTGGGAGGATACTAAAGAAGAGATTCGAAGGTATTTAAGAAAGTAGGGCGTATAAATGGAAAATTGAAATATGACAAATTAAGGTATCTAAGGCACTATATTGCTACCTTGTCCACTTTAAGACAAAGGGGTGGGGACCATAAAGATCGGATAGCAGAATTAAAGGATGAACTGGCCCATTTACAAAAAACCATGGTGATTGAACTTGAGAAAAAACAGAAATACGGGATTTCTGGGAAAAAAGGGGAGACATTGCCATTTGAAAATGCTAGAGAGTCTCGCGGAATGCTATATTTGAACACTGCTCAGGGGGGCAGAACTATTTCTAGTGAAGGTATTCTGTCAGAAATACATACTTATACATCTAAAGCTTTTGAAAGTATACCCTTGTCACTTACTACAATGCAGTCTTGGTTAAACGAGTGTAAACTACCTCAGTTGTCCCCAATTTTGAGTAATTTGTTGATGGTGCCTATATCTTTGGAGGAATTAAAAACAGTTACTTGGGCATTGAAGGCAGGGACTGCACCAGGTTCAGATGGTTTACCTCATGAAATATATAAAATAATTTGTGAGGTTTTGCGAATAGAATTACGGGACATACTTAATGAGGGTTTACAATCTGGGGAACTCCCTGAAAGTATGCGGATAGGTCTTTTGTTTTTACTATATAAAAATGGGGAGAAAGGGGATCTGGATAATTTGAGACCCTTAACATTATTGAATACTGATTATAAAATATTAATGAAAATTCTGGGAATAGATTAAGAGGGTTTTGGATACACTGATTCATCCTTCCCAATACTGTGGAGTTCCTCAGAAGCGGGTGCAAGATGCTCTTATTCTGGTAAGAGAGATTCTACAGAAAGGTGCCTCAAATGAAATGTATGGTCATTTAGTATGCTTGGACCAACATAAAGCATTTGATCATATTGAGTATGCTTATCTTTGGGAAGTGATGCTGAGTTATGGGTTCCCTGAACAGTATATAGTATGGTTAAAGACTTGTTATAGAAATATAAGTTTAGTGCCCAATATAAACAGCTGGCAAGGGAGCAGGATAATGGTACGTAGGGGGGTACGTCAGGGATGCCCTCTGAGTCCGTTGTTATATGTGTTGTCATTAGACCCTTATTATATGTAATAGGAACCCACGGATTCTTGGGCTATCTATAGGATGTGAGGATAATCCCATTATTACAATAGTATATCGGATGACTTGGTCCTGGTTTTGTGAATGGGTCTTGGCAAGGGCAGCTCAGGCAGAGCTAAATATTTTTTCAAGAATTTCAGGCTCTTTGATTAATCCATTAAAGAGTGGCATACTGCCGGTGGGATATGATGCCGTTGATGTTGCCTTGGTCTGGCAGATTCCCATTGAAACTGGATATAGACGGATTTTAGGGATTTATTTCGGGGGGCAGGAAGCTCCTAGGTATAACTGGGAAATACAGTTAGGTGCAGCTAAGGATAGAGTGAGTAAGTGGAATAGGTAGCAAATGACTAAGGCTAAGCGGGTTTACCTGATAAAAACTTATTTGCTACCTTATTTCTTGTTTTTGGCGGCAGTCTACCCTCCCCCGCTAAATTTGGAAACCTCTTTGTATGCGGTTTTTTTTTTCCTGCCTGTGGGGGAGCAGATTGAACCCAGTGAAAAGGGGTATTACGTATTTACCAATTAAAGAGGGTGGAGTGGAAATGATGAATCCAGTAGTGTTTTTTCATGTTACATTTCTATTTTATAATATAACCCCCCCTTTTGAAAGAAGAGTCAAGGGTATGGTCCCCATGGGTAGCTGATGTAATAGGGGGTATAGTAGAAAGATGGGCTTTTTTGGATATCTTGCCACGTCAGACTAAGGTATTACAGCTTCCTGGATATTTTAGAGAAGTGATCGGGAAATTGAAAGTTTGGAAACTCACTAAACAGGCCATATGTATTACATCACGGAAAAATTTATATTTTGGGATACTTCAGGGTTTTTTTATGATAATTATTGGTTTGTAGACCTACCTTTGGCTGTACAACAGGCAAAATTACAAGTATTATCAAGTAATAGGGTCCCTAAATATATATGGGATTTTATGTGGCTTTGTATGCATAAAAAATTAGGTATAAAAGGGAACTGGAAGCATAAACAACTGACTGAGAGATTTTGTCCCAGGGAAGAAACCTGTTTGGGTTTGGTTGAAACTTTAGATCATTTTTTTTATGAATGTCCCTTTGTTAAATCCTTTTGGGCTGCCTTTCATATGGCATGGCCCTTGAATCCCTTTAAGGGGAAGCCTGTTGAGATTTGGACGGAAGGAGTGTTACCTGGGGCATGGGTGATTTATGATAACATCACTATCAGACTTTTGATGGGATTTATAGGGTATCAGTTCTGGCAGGCACATTGTAGTTTAACAAGAAAACAGTTGAAAACAGAAGCTCAGATTGTACAAAGTATTAAAAAAGCGATAGTAAAGTGGCAATTGTTAGAAAAGGAGAGGGTGCATCAGGATTTGTATAGGGCGTGGTGGAGGAAAATGACATGGTTAAACACAGGATAAGGGGGTGATTAGACAGGAGTTATGGACAATTATGGAGGACTTTTATAGACTGTACAAATTGGTCGCAATAAGTGGGAGGTTTTTTAGTTTCATTATAAATTTGAATGAAATAATCTAAGGTTTAAGTATGAAATGATCAATTTCCTTACTCTTTGTGGTAAGGATAGGGACAGGGGTAAGATGTGTATATATATGGAATATTTAGGATGTCAATTATGTAGGTTGTACTGCTTTTTATGTTTGTGACTGCAGTTATTATGATTTTGTATACATGTGTGCCATTGTTTTTAAGTTTTGAGGGCACATCCCCTTACTTTAGTTTTCTTACATGTATGCTATAATACATATTATTGTTTTTGCTTTCTTTAGTTTTGATTTTGTATGAAGTAATATAGTTTTGTACATAGAGTTTTGAGTTACGTTTTGAGTAGTAAATTCCCTACTCGGGGGGGGTAAGATGGGGGTTATGTGCATATACCGAATATTTCCAGTTGCAGTTCTGGTATACTGTATTTATTTTGTGTTCTTTTCTTGTATTCCTGTATTATGTTTTTGTATGATGTGATATATTGTGGTTTAAGTTTTGAATAAAAGTTTCCCCCTACTCTTTTCAATAAGTGCCATGGGATCTTTAACATCCACCTGAACTACCACCAATCCAGGCAGATGGGACCTCAGTTTAACGTCTCATCTGAAAGACGGCACCTCAGAAATGCAGCACCCCTCTCATGCTGCATTACAGTGTCAGTACTGGGATATTAACCCAAGTGCCAGATGTGGGAACTGAACCCACAGCCCTCTGATCTCCCGGCCTCAGAGGCGAGTGTGCTACCTACTGAGCCACTGACACTGGCACTGTTGCAGGCCTTCTGGGGAGGGGTGGCCTAGGAAGTCTCAGTAATGACAGGTTGGCAGTGACCCCCATCACCCTACTCTTTGAGGTGGAGGACCATGGTGAGGAGGGGATGGGAGCTGCTCCCTTGGTGGATGTGGGTGCTGCTGGTGTTGGCCCGCTATTGTATTCTAAATACTTGGGTCTCATGTGCACCACCCATGGGTCAGGCCTGCAGGGCACTGGCAATCCAGTCCTTAGCAATGGAACGCCTGTCATTCACCTTAATGGGAAAGGAGGAATGCTTTGTAATGGCTTGGTAACCTTTCTTGAGCTCACTGACCCCGGCGGAAGCACTGACCCTAAGACAAGGGATGACTTAATGTGCGAGGGTGGGATGGTTCACTTTGGGAGAATTGGGTATCATTCGCTATGGTAGTGCCCCTCAAATTAATCATCTTTCAATCATCTTTCTTAGACGTGGGACCCTCTGCCCCTATAGCAAGCTCACTTGTGGTACTTTGTCCAGTTCCTGCTGTCTTCCCTCTGTAAGTGCAAAGTATTAATATACTAACAAACTGCTGCATAATCTTCTGTCCATTGGCTGAGTAAGTCTAACTGTATCTGGGACCATGTGTGTGTTGTTTGTGATGGCTGTTATGTTTTTCATTTGGTTGTACTTGGATGTATGAATGTTTGTGTAATGTATTTTATAAAATTAATAAAAAGATACAAAAAAAGGTTGTAATGTTTTGTTACAACCAGTTATGTTTAAATGTGAGCCGTTAGCCTCGGATTGCTGAAGCTGCGCACCCCAGTATCACAACTGCCTCTCCTCCTCTCAGAAAAGCAGCTACATTTTTACAGTTTAAACAAACAACGTTTAAGTTTGTGTAACTGAACTATAAGTTCCACAGTGAGTTTATACAATGAAACTGTCTTTGTGTTTCTCTAAATTCCTCTTTAAAAATGGCTGAGCAATAATTATGAAAAAACAAAACATGGGTAGGTGTGTGTAAAACAGAATTTTATACACACGATGTGTATAAAATAGAGAATAAAGTATGGGTCGGTGTGTGTAACGAGAAGTTTACACACACCCGAGGGGTTAGATGCTACATAAACCCCGAGAGCGAAGCTCGAGGGCGTTATTAAAAGCATCTAACCCCGAGGATGTGTGTAAACTTCGAGTTTACACTCACCGACTCATGTTTTATTTTATATAATTGCTGGGTTTGCCTTTTTCGCCTCAGCAATTATATAAAATGAATGCAGGTTGCTACACGGCCCGCCCAGTTTGATTTGAGCATCCGGTCTGTGACTCGCGGTGACGTTTTTAATTGATTTACAACTTTTTTGGGGGGTGAGCAGTAGAACCATGTTCTCTTTCGTGTTGCAGATTCTGTTTAGAAATTAAACTTACTGCCGAGTCCGATTCCGAGTGGCGGTTCAGTCTTCCGGGGGAAAGCGTGTGGCGAGCGTTGTGAAGGGAAAAGTTGCAGTGAGGCATGCACAGAGCGAGGGAAACTATGCACGTGTTTGCCATTATAAACGCTTCTTTATAATAGCAAATTACACCACGGTTTCCCTATGGGAAAAAGGCTAAGCCAGTTATTATATTCTGGTTACATACATCTACCCATATATTCTCTGTATAAATCACTCAAGTTAGCTAGATGTTTCAAGTTTTCATTTTAAAAAGTTAAATAAAGCCATCCTCTCAGCTCTGAAGTAGAACGGACCACTACTAACGCTCCTGCCAGAGAGGCCACTGTATGTAGGATAAAAGGTACAGTTGCTTTGTATGCTGATTGGCTGAAATCATGTGATTTATAATATCTAAACAATTGGGTGCTCTGGGTCTGTCAGCAGCCATGACACTGATCAACTAAGGAAGCCAGACAGGTACCTCTTCAACTCTCGGAGTATGCAGTGCCTTTGGTTAAGAACACTTTCCAAAAACAGAATGCAGTGATACAAGTCCAGCACATGAATGCATGACCCTAGATTTCCTGCTCTCCTGAACTTCTCTTTTGGGTTTATGCTGATTTCTTGACACATTAAACAAAGGTTGGTACTGTAAGTAGGGTATATGGGATAGAAACAGATTGGCTATTTCTGGTGAGCAGTTTGGCCTCCACAGATTCTCCGGAAATGCATTTTTTTCCTGAGGTGAGAGTGTATGCTTCAGTTTGAAAAGCTACAGATATATAAAATTAATTTGTTAGGAAGTTTTCTTAACAAATAACATTCAATTGATACTTTTTTTAAATTTCATCAATAATTTATTCCCGTCACCTCTGGCCTGCCCCCTTCTCTCTGGCCCCTCCAGCCCTGTCACCTGACTTCCCCAGGACTTACCTTCTCACCTGGTGTCCTCTGCTTGCAGGACTTATGGCAGGGTACCTAGTCACTGGTGCAGGGCAGACGCAGCCCCAGATGTCATCCTGAGGCAAGAGGAGTTTTTCTCTGATCTTCCTGGACTAAAAGTCTTCACCATTCATTCACACTAGTGGTATGACCTAGTGAGACTACGCCAGAGATGCTAGGATCCAGTGGGAGCCAAAAATCTTCAGGTGGGCCAATGCCAAGATAAGACTCTGCATGTGTGGCACCACGAGACTGGCTCACGTTGTATAGGCTACCTTGGTGTCGACCTTCCAGTCACCTCAGTTCCTTTTTTTCCCCACCATCAGGTGTGCTTCACTTCGACGTTACTCGCCAGTGGGAGTCAAGTCTTCAAGACTATACGACCGCAGCATTTTCACTCAGATACTTTAGTTTAGTAGTTTATTTTATTGTTTGAAAAAAAAAAAAAAAAACAGCTTTTAACTGTCACAGCCATTCCTTCAACGGAGTCGACCATGGACGTGTCAGTGATGATAGGGAGACTTCACTTGAAAGTTGTTTTGGCAGTGGAGATGTGTCCGGTCCCCTGCCCTTTTGAAAGGGGGGTCGTACCACGGGCAGTCTGGTGCTCGGGAGGGAGGACAGTCCTTTCGCAAGCACAAAAAGAAGTGGTCCATTCCCCATCCAGGTCAGGGACCCGATACTGCTCGACCTCGAGCTCTTCTTCGTCCCGACGATTGAAGAAGAATAGGCACGAGGGTCAGCAGTGGCTAGGAGCGTTGGGCCTGACTCGACTCCAGTTGGGTCCCTGGCAGACTCTGTTCCTGGTGACTGCAATTCTTGTGATTTTCTGCTCCGGAGCCCTTCATTGTCCTCCATTGGGGCTCCCGGTGAGCAGTTCCATAATTGAGCCACTCTAATGAAGCAGTGGGTGCAACGTTTGTCTTGTCTTCCTTTGCCTGCGGCTCCAGCCATAAATCCTTCGGGATTCAGAGCGACTGAGCCAAGGCCAAGGTGTTCGGTATAACAGGTGCAGGCTCCTCCTGTGGTGCTAGCGTCCTCCTTGTCCACAGCTCGTGCCTACCTTCCTCAGCTGTTGCCCATGCAGAGGCCGGCAGAGGTACCTATAACTTCAAACAGCATGAAATATTGATGTATTCTGACATAATGCAGTTAGCCCCAGCACTTGAACTGCCCCGGAGAGGAAAGAGTTAACTCTATGCAGAAGCATAGAACATTGAGCTTGAGCTCGGTTTTCAGACCTCTGTCTGTGGTACTTCCTAGTGTAACCGTCAGATTATTTACTCCGCCTAACAGTGAAGTCGCTCTGGAGATTCCTCTGCTTGGTTCGGTAAAGTTTTAAAAAGCGTTCAGCTTAAACCATTCTATTTGTTATTTTTTCAGATTTCCAGACTCTGTCTACGGTACAGGTAGTGTAGTAGATAGGTAGTGACTGTGTTTTATTTTGGTGAAAGTATGGAAATTGTTCTTTTCTTCAGTTTCTTATTGGTTGGTCCGATTAGGAACCAACTTTATATCTTCCCTTGTCAATCTTCACCATTCATTACTTCCTGGGTGTAAGCCGGAGGCGCGCGCCCGTCACGGAGCTTTTTTTTTTTTTTTAAAAGTTGCCTGAACCGCTTTCCGGGAGCGGCGTCATCTAGCGGCGGCCGTTGTAGCGACCGACTCCTCCTCCAACTCAGTTCTGTTTCTCCGCCGTCGAGGCAGCACCTGTTGGGCGTCCATATTTTGACTGCGTCTCGCTCCTCTTTCCCTTTTCGGCGTATGGTAAGACCGTTCTTTTTTATTTCTAAAGCGGCGCGGTGTGCTTTCCTACTATTTTTTCTTGTTGATTTCGCGTTATGTCCGTTCGAGCTAAACGTGTTTAGAAAACAGACGCCCCTATCGTCGGGTGTTACTGTGGCCAGCATTTCTCCGTCTCGGACCGCATGACGTTTGTCTTCGTTGCCTGGGACCCAACCATGACATGGATTCGTCGGCGCCTGTTTCTCCATGGCGCCGTGTCCTCAAGTCCGCGTTCAAGCTCGGCCAAAGCCCGCCGACCTTCGAGGACGGCGTCTCAAGGATTCTCAGGTAAGGTCTCTGGGCCTTCCCGGGTCCCCTCCGGGCCTATCCGGTCTGAGGAGGAGGGTCTCCTCGTCTTTCTTGCCGAGGAGGAGGCCCTCCAGCGGTGTCGGGGCGTCGAGGTCCCTCCCGGGGCCTGGCGCCGACACCGCCTCGGCAGTCACCTCTTGAGTGCAGGCTCCCCCGTGGCGGGCCCTCGACTTTTGGGCCTGGTTCGGGTGGACCCTCAGCGCCCGCCGCCAGGGCCGTTTGGATCCTGCGCCTAGCGGTGCCGGTGATCGATCTTGGCGCCGTTTGAAATCGGGCGTTCGCGGGCGCGGTGATCGAACAGCGCCGTTGGGCAGCGCCGCTTGAGATCGGCGCGTTCGCGGCGCGGTGATAGCGGTGCGCTTTGGGCCTCGGTGCCGTTAGCGGCGCCCGATGAACAAGCGGCGCCGTCGGCGATACCGCCTCGCTTCTGCAGCGCCCGGCGCCGTGGGCCTTGTCCTTCCTCCAGGCGGTGCCGGCCTTGCCGGCGCCGTTGGGGGTGTGGAGCTAGGCCTGGCTGCTACCGGCGTGAAGGAGGCGAGCGGCGCCTCCCTTGGTACCGGGGCCGTTCGCGGCCCCGTAGCCTCAGGGACCCCTGGGGTGGCCAGCATTGAGGTCCTGCTGATCTCGTCCTCCTCGGAGGGCGATGATTCAGACGTGGACCCATCCTGGCACCCCCACTCTTCGGAGTCTGGGTCCCCGGTGGCTAGAGGTGCCAGGCGGCGCAGCGGGCCCCTTCCTCTGTCCCCCCTTCCGTCGTCTCCTGAGGGTTCCCCGGCTGGGGGTGGCCGGGAGCCCCGGGGGGCAGGCGTGGGGGTGACGCAGGGGGAGGCTCCCCTCTCTGGAGGCCGGTGACAGCTACCTTACGGTGCTGTTGCCTCTCTAGGGACAGGGGCCTGTGGTCGAGGAGGAGGCCCTCTCGAGTCCGAGGGTTGAAGGGCAGGGGTCTGCTGCTCGGTCTTCTTTGGCCACTCCAGGGGTGGCCAGGGGCAGTGCAGAGCCGCCCCTCCCTCCAGGGTTCTAGGGTGTCCTCCGGCGTTTGTGCGGACTGCCCTTCTGGATCCATGCAGTCGGCGTCGTCATAGGGAGGTTCTCCCCAGGGCTCTTCAGGCTCCGCTTCCCCAGAGTTCCGTTCTGCGGCCTGGTCTGATATCCAGGATCCCTCTTTCCAGGGCCCCTTTCCCCGGGTTCCAGAGCCCTTGCAGAGAGCAGTTACCTCCGGAGGTGCCCTCCCATATCTCTGCCTTCACCACCCCCGCTCCCAGGCCATGTCGGTCCTACGGGTCCGTTATCCTGGGGGCAGTTCAGGGGTTCTGCGCGGCCTTCCCCTCATATGTTAGATACATGCATGAGCGGGTCTTTCGACTCTCCCCACCGCCGCAGGAATCCTCTGGGCATTCCAGTTCCCCATCATCCTCGTCTCCCTCCTCCGAGGGAGAGGAACCCCCTGCTCATCTGTCCTCCGATGCTGATTTCACAGAATATCAGCGTTTCCTCTCGAGGATGGTGAGGGATCTCCGGATTTCCTACGTTCGAAGAGACAATACCGAACGGGAGACGCGTGAATTCCTTGGTGAATTCAGTGCCCAGCATCTGGTGGTACCTTCCTGGCCTATCCCCTTCCAGGAGGCGTCTATCCGGTCATGGCAGTCCCCTGCCGCTTCTTCCCCAGCCCCGGCGGACTGCCAGCGTAGGTATTGTGCCCCCTCTGAGTCTCTAGGTTCCCTTCCCAACCCGTCCTCAGGTTTGGTATACCTGGATACTCCTTCTGGGCGCGTTGCCTGGTGCCGACCGCCCACGGATTCGGACTCTCTCCAGTTCGCCGTTGGCGAAGAGTGTTCTCTTCTTCTCGTGCAGTGCATGTATTGCATCACATCAGGCTCACCACGCTGCCTACAACCGGCATCTGTGGTCGATGATGTCCCAGCTGCTGGTATCTATGCCTGATACAGACAAACCAGACAAGCGTTGCCCTCTCCGCGGTAGGCCTGGAGCTGGCAAGACACCAAGCAAGGGCATCTTATGACGCCAATGAGGTGGCTTCCAGGCTTGCGGGGACAGCGATCTGCATCAGGCGGACGGCATGGCTTTGTCTTTCCAGGTTGTCACCCCTGGCCCGGCGTAGGGTGATTCGCTCCGCCTTCCGGGGGACCCGTCTTTTCTCTTCCAGAGCTAGGAGACTTTTACAGGGGCTCCCTCCGTCTCCTCGTCCTCGGGAGGCACCTCCTAGCTCTTCTCCCACTTAGGCTTTCTGAATAAGCCAGGGTCTTCTCCTTCTGTTTCTCACCAACAGAAGGCTGGGGTCTTGTTCCCCAGGGTATGGCCTCTTCCTCCAGGAAGAGGAGCTTATACTCACAGGAGTAATGAATGGTGAAGATTGACAAGGAAGATAGGAAATTACGCACTCACCGTAATTTTGATCTTCTTTGTATCTTCACCATTCATTACTTACACCCGCCCACCATCCCCTCAGTGGCCTCTTCCTGTGGCTTCTCCACCTCCGTCTCCTTCCTCTCTGCATTTATATAAAATATAGGAAAATTGCTTCATTTTCCCAAAAAATAACAAAAGTAAAAAAAAAAAAAATCTTCTTGGGGGGTTTAAAATCCAGAAAATTATTTACTCTTAAGATTCATGGGCCATCTCGTGGATTGCATTGGCAATCAGACTGCACAACTATCTCTTGCTATTCTTATGGCAAGATACCTCTAGGTTGTTTGGCCTGGCTCAGGCTATTCAGTTTTGATCCTGCAATCCGTGTTCAGATAGTTGCCCTGAAATCTAATCCCCTCTATTCTTGCCTTGCAGAGCAGAGGAACTAGCACGCCTGTTCCTTTCTCTCTCAAAAAAAAATGCTGAGGAACTCTCCTGACTGCTATAGGCATCTTGGTATCTGGTCATGCATCTAGTAAAAAAAATTTTTTATCTGTAAAAAAAAGGAAAGGAGAAATCAAACAAGAAGGCAAATGAGAAGGTAGGCTATCCTTCTCGCTGTTTTGCTAAGTGGTTTCTCCTTTAAGTGTCCTCCTGGACAATTTTACACTAGAGCTCTACTGACCATATCCAATCTTAGCCAGCCTAAGCCTTGGCGGCCTTAGCCAGTCAGTCTGGGTCCTGCTTTTCTTGGAACGCCTGAAAGGCTTACATTTTCATTTCTAAACCCCTGAGCAGCCTCCATGCTGTGGGTTTTATTCTTCCCTCCTCGGCTGTCCTCCAGTTAAAGGCCTTCCACGGCCAGGAGCCCGAGGTGGGTGTCAAGAACAATGGCATGTTGAAGATGAGGACTATGCCCTTCTGAGTCTGTCTAGTGGGTTCGGTGAACCTTCTCTTCAGCTCTATCTCCGGGGATTCTTGCTTCCCCTTTAGTCGAGCCTTCAGCTACAAGCTAACTATGCTCGTTGGGCATTCTGGTCCCTTCAACATCCCATCTCTCTCTCTCTTTCTTCTTCTTCTTCTATTTTCTCATTTCCTTACTCATCTCTCCTCCTAGAGTCGCCCAGGTAAGGAGGCCCTGCACTCCCTAGGCTAGGGATGTTCTTATCTCCTCTGTCCTTCCTCCATCGGCTTATTCCTTTTTCAGTTCATTCTTCCTTGCTTTGCTATCCCTCGGCTATCTTGCCTCGCTATCTATATTTTCTGCTTTCATTTTTGCCTCTCCGGCTCACAGAACTGAGTTGGAGGAGGAGTCGGTCGCTACTAACGGCCGCCCCTCGCGCATGACGCATGGCGTCGCTCTCGGCCTTGAGGGGCGTTGGGCAACTTTTAAAAAAAAAAAAAAAAGCTCCCGTGTGAGTCGCTGCGCCTCGGCTACACCCAGGAAGTAATGAATGGTGAAGATACAAGAGAAGATCAAGAATTACGGTAGGTACGTAATTTTCCTTTCTACTTTGTTTAAAAATTTAATTTTTTCTGGGATTAGAGTGGTGTTCCGGTACCGATCGGTTTGACAGCCTCGTTGATTCCTTGTTTTTCCTGGCCCTAGCCTGTCGTTGGTGGCCCATCTGGCATGGAGGGAGACCTTGATGAGTTGGATCCGGACATGCTCCTTTCTGACAGTGATGCAGATAACTCAGTTTTTGGACTGGAGAGCAAGCCTTCAATTTCTGCCGAATCCCTAGTGGAAGATCTTTCTTTCTTTCCAGTCCTTACGCAAGAATATGGGATCCGCCCTGGCTTTACAAACCTCTTCGGTGGACCCAGGTAAACTGCTGTGGTTACAATTCCTGCATGTCCCTGAAATCCCAGTGGATTTAACTCCTCCAGTTCCCCCTTCATTCGAAACCTTCTCGGAGATGATTTGGGACAAACCAGCTTTAATTAACTTGGGGTCTAAAGTCACTGATAGGTCTGTCCACGGGTGGGGCATATTTCCTATCTTGTCTTCACAGGCTTTTGTGAATGCTTTAGTTGTGCTTGCAGAGAATGACAAGGTCGTCCTTCCTCAGGAGTCTTCCGCTCGACCTGTCAATAAAGAGTCTTGCAACATTGACACTCCAGGAAAGCGGACATTTGCAGCTGCAACCTTGGGTATGCGTTTTGCCAGCTACCAAGGTCATTTCTCACAGTATAAGTATACTTTGTGGCACTCACTTAAAGCCTTGGCCGAGAAGTTCCCAGAGTCTGATGTCACCTTGGAGCTACTTCAGACCATCACCAGAGGCATAGAATCCAATAACCAGCCACTGAAGGCTGCAGTGGATGCCTGTGATACTGCTTCCAGGGCTGCAGCCACAGGGATTTGTATACAGTGTCACTCCTGGCTCAGGACATCAGGTTTCCTGGCTGATGCCTAACAGAGGGTTATGAATGTCCCCTTCGACGGTGCCTACCTCTTCGGCTGTCAAGTAAAGCAAGCATTAGATGCCACAGAGAAGACTAGGTCTGACCTGAAAACAGCCAGGCCGTCACCCCTGCCCCTCAGAAAAATGGGAACTGCTGACAGTTTCGCAGCCAACAGTCCTTTCGAGGTAAGGGTCAAGGAGCTAGTAATAATCCCCACTTGCATACTGTGTGACCCTGAGCAAGTCACTTAACTTCCTTGTGCTCCCAGGTCGCACCTGTAAACAAGCTTTCAGCTTAGTGTGTCTCTCCTGGTAAAATAAATAAATAATAATAATAAAAACACAGCTCCCAAACTGCAAAAGAAAGTGAAGCAAAAGGCGCAGGGCCCAAAGGTGCCTAGTGCCAATCTCTGAGAGTTCGGCCCAGGATCCTCCTCTATTGCTCGAGGGGGACTCTTCCTCAGCAGTGGGAGGTCATCGGTCTCTTTTCTACAAACAGTGGAAGCAAGTCACGTCAGACAAGTGGGTCCTCAGAATTGTCAGGGAGGGCTACTCCCTCGATCTTGTGGACACCCCTCCAGACCTTCCACCAAAACAGCAGTCCAATCTGTCCGCTGTTCAGTCAGACCTTCTTGCTGCCGAAATCCAGGGCCTGTTAAAGAACAGGGCAATAGAAGTCGTTCCCCTCGCAGAGAGGAACGCCAGATTCTATTCCCATTACTTTCTGGTTCCAAAGAAAACTGGCGGGATGCACCCGATTCTCAACCTCAAAAAGTTAAACAAGTATTTTTTCAGGGAGAAATTCAAGATGGTCTCCCTGGGAACGCTATATCTTCCCTTGTCAATCTTCACCATCCATCACTGTTGGGTGTAAGCTGGAGGCTCGCACCCACCACTGGAGGTTTTTTTTTGGAAGGGAGGAGTCAGTGCCAGCCCACGTGGATGACGGACTGCGCGGCGCATGCAGATTGGCCGTTAGGCGCCTCTTCCATCCCAGTTCTGTTTCTCCTGCCATTGAGGTCGCACCTGCTGCGTGAGTAAGTCAAATTCAGTCTGCGTCATAGGCCTTTGCTGTTCGGAGCTGCCTCTCCAGTTTCTTCATCCCAGTTCTGAACCGCCTGATGCCATTGGTAATCTGGTAAGCCCATTCCTTTTATTTCTTCCGATGGTGCTGGGTTCATTTGCTAAAGTTTGGTTATTGTTTTCACATCATGTCTGGTTCGTGGGCAAAAAGAAAATCCAAAGCGGGCTGTGCCCCCATGCGTCGGTGCCCCTGTGGCTGGCATTTTTCTGTTTCAGACTGGCATGATGTTTGCTTGCTATGCCTGGGACCCAATCATGATATGGATCATTGCAATACCTGCTTCTCCATGGACCTCCGTGTTCTTGACGTTCGTGCATTTAAAGTCGTCAGGGCTCCACCTACTTTCAGAGGACAGCATCACTCATGGGTCGCCAAGGCCCGGACACTTAACCCTTTCTCTGGGTCCCCTCCTGAGTCTGTATGCCCTGGGAGGAGGAGGCCTCCTCCAGTTCTAGCCTTGCTGAGGAGGAGGAGGAGGAGGCCTCTTTTGCAGTGTCGGAGGAGCAACGCGATTCCCTGCAGAGTCGCGTTGCTGGCACTGCCCCGGCAGCCACCTCCACGAAGATGCGGGCTCCCCCAGTGTCGCGGCCCACGGCTGCTGGGCCTGGCACTGGTGGACCCTCAGTGCTGCCTGCTGTCGCCATCCTGGATTCCGGTGCTGTTTGCAGCGTCGGTGATTGGGGCAGTGCCATGGGCAGTGCCGTGTCTGGCGGCAGCTCTCCTGGGGTCACTAGCCTGGAGGTCTGCCTGGTCACTTCCTGTTCAGAGGAAGATGACTCACAGGCTGATCCAGACTGGCACCCTGACTCCTCAGAGTTGGAGAGCCCCTTGGGACGTAGTACCAGGTGACCCAGTTGCCCTATCCCAGAGTCCCCGGAGTCTGTAGTTTCGGTGGATCCTACGGCTAAGATCGGCCGGTGTGGATCCGTTGGGGACAGTGGCCTGGGGGCTCAGGGTGAGGTGTCCTCTCCTAAGGAGGCCATGGCAGCTGCCATTCCTGGTGCTGCCCTGGCCCCCCAGGTGGGGACTGGGACCCCCTCCTCTGCAGTCTCCCTCAGGGGACCTACAGGATTGGGGGGCCCAACTTTGCTTGGGTCAAGGAAGAGGGCAGCCTCTGAGTCTGAGGGGTTGAGGGGCCATGGTGAAGCGCGGGTAGCCCCCTCCACTGCCCTGCAGGGAGGAGTCGAAGTGCTGAACCCTGCCTTTCCCTTAAGGTCTTGGAGGTGTCCTTAGTTGGCAGCGTGGAAGGTTCTCCTCTGGATCCATGCAACCCCAGTCGCGTCACAGGGGAGATTCTCCCTCAGGGCTCTTCTGGAGTTTGCCATCTCAGACACAGCCTTTGCAGCCCGGTTTGGCCCAGGGTTCCCCCATCCGGCGGGACCAATTTCTGGATCTCAGAGCCCTGGCAGAGACTGGGCACTATTGGTTCGGTGTCCATCTCCCATCCCTCTGCAGACACCTCCTCCTCTCCCACGCTATGTGGGTCCTATGGGGCCCTTCACCTGGGAGATGTTCAGCTCCACCACGGCGGCCTTACCCACTTATGTCAGGGCCATGGACGAATGGGTTTTTCGCCTGTCTCCCCCGCTGCAGAAGGACTTTGAACATTCAAGCTCCTCTTCCTCCTCGTCTCCCTCTTCCAAGGGAGAGGAACCTTCTGTCCACCTGTCCTCCGATGCTGATTTCACTGAGTATCAGTGGTTCCTTTTGAGGCTGGTCCCGGAGCTTCGCATCTGTCACGTGTTGAGAAGAAATACTGAGCGGGAGACACACTCATTCCTGAGTGAATTCCATGCTCACCACCTGGTGGTGCCCTCCTGGCCCATCCCTTTCCAGGAAGCGTCTATCCGCATCTGGTAGACTCCAGCCGTCTATTCCCCAGCCCCAGCAGGCTGCAGGAGATAGTATTGCGTCCCCCAGGAGTCTCTAGGTTCCCTACCTCACCTGCCTTCAGGACTGATGTCCCTAGACACTCCTTCCAGGCTTCAGCACCTGGCGCATGACTGACCCCTGGATCTGGATTCCACAGGATTCAACCGGTGGGGTGAAGGGTTTTCTCTTCGGCTCGTGCGTTAATGTGTTTAGGTTCTCATCAGGCTCACCACGCTGCCTGTAACAGACATCTCTTTCCTAAATGCTGGCGCAAGTCGTGGCATCCTTGCCTGATATGGAGCAATCTAGACAGGCCATTGCCCACTCTGCTCAGAGTCTGCAGCTTAACATAGAAACATAGACTTTGGCGGCAGATAAGGACCGCTTGGCCCACCTAGTCTGCCCATTTCCCTACCTAGAGGATAAGCTGCAGATCCAATTTAACCAACAGCCTATTTCTTGCTTCCCCCCACAAAAATTGCCTTATGTCTGTCCCATGCATTCTTGAATTCTCCCTGCTAGAACAGTTTTAGACCCCACAACCTCCTCAGAAAGGCTGTTCCATTCGTCCACCACCCTCTCTGTGAAAAAATACTTCCTCACTTTGCCCCTGAGCCCCCTCTATCTTCAAATTGTGTCCTCTTGTTCTTGTACATCTCTTTTTCTGAAAGATGCTACCCTCTTGGACTTTGTTGATTCCACTGAGGTACTTAAACATTTCTGTCATCTCCCCCCTCTCCCTCCTTTCCTCAAGGGTATACATATTAAGCTCCTTTAGTCTCTCCTCGTATGGCTTCTCTTGCAGACTCTGCATCATTTTAGTTGCCCTCCTCTGAACTGCCTCCATCCTGTCTGTGTCCTTGCAGAGATGGGGTCTCCAGAACTGGACACAGTACTCCAGATGGGGTCTCACCAACTGTCTGTACAGGGGGATGACAACTTCCTGTTTTCTGCTGGTGATGCCTCTCCCTATACATCCCAGCATCCGCCCAACCCTCCCTACCGCCTTCTCACATTGCTTGAAACCTTAAGGTCATCTGATATGATTACCCCCAGGTCCCTTTCCATTTTTGTTGTTGTTACTTCCCCTCCCCCACCCCCATTGTGTAATCTTTCCCTGGGTTTTTGTTTCCCAGGTGCATTATTTTGTACTTCTTTGCATTGAATCCAAGCTGCCATACTTCTGACCATTCCTCCAACCTTGCCAAGTCCCTTCTCATCCTTTCCATGCCTCCTTATGTATCAACCCTGTTGCAGATCTTTGTGTCATCTGCAAAGAGGCATACTTTTCCTTCTAGTCCCTCTGCAATGTCACTTATAATGACATTAAAAAGGACTGGACCCAGTACTGAACCCTGGTACCCCACTAGTAACCCCTCTTTCTTCAGAGTGGACTCCATTTACAATTACCTTCTGTGTCCTGTTGTCCAGCCAATGTTTTACGCAGGCTACCACCCTGGGACCCACTCCCAGGCTGGTTAATTTGATTATTAATCTTTGTGTGGGACTGTGTCAGATGCCTTGCTAAAGTCTAGGTAGGCCATGTCCACAGCCCTCCCTGGTCTACTACTTTGGTCACCCAGTCAAAGAAATCAATTAGATTAATCTGACATGACCTTCCCGCTGTGAACCCATGCTGCCTGGGTCCCTGCTCCACTGGCCTCTAGGTAATCAACAGTTCTTCCTTCAGAAGTGATTCCATTACTTTCCCTACCACAGAGGTCAAACTGACAGGTCTGTAGTTTCCTGCCTCTGTCTTGGTCCCACTTGTGAAGGGGAATCGCATCTGCCATCCTCCAGTCCTCAGACACCACACCATCCTCCCATGGTTTGATAAAAAGGGTAGTCGGGGATGTCACTAGTTCTCTGCTTAATTCTTTTAGAATTCTGGGGTGAATTCCATCTGGCCCCATTGCTTTGTCCACCTTCAGTTTTAGGAGTTCTTTCCGAACCCTTTCTTCTGTGAAAGGACTGGGATCGACCCCCCCCCCCCCATCCAGAGTGCTTCTGTTAATTGGACTGTGCACCTCCCCCACCTCCTCTTTTGTGAATACTGAACAGAAGTATTCATTCCGTATCCCTGCTTTTTCACTGTCCCTCTCTGCCTACCCACCATACATTCTATTCAGCCTCACTATCCCTCTGTCTTTCTACGCTCCTTGATGTACCTATAAAAGGTTTTAGCCCCCTTCTTAACCGAGTTGGCTGTCTTTTCCTCAGTTTGGGCCTTTGCTATTCTGACTACCCTCCCTGCTTCCTTCTGCCTTAACTGGTACAGTTCTCTGTCCTGCTCCTTCTGTGTTTCCTTATACTTCCTAAATGCTATCTTTTTCTCCCTAACCTTCACCGCCACCTCTTTTGAGAACCATAGTGGCTTTTTCTTTCGTTTTGATTTGTTTATTTACTTCACACAAAGGCTTGTTGCCTCTGTGATGGCAGTTTTGATGTTTCCCCATTGTTGTTCCGCCCCCTTCTTCTAGCCTGTTTGTTAGTACTTTTCTAAGGCACTCTCCCATCTTGCTAGAGTCAGCCCTCCTGAAGTCTGGAACCCTCACTTTTGTATATCTTGACTCTAGCTGAGTTTATCGTGAACCACACTGTTTGGCGGTCACTTGTTCTTAGGTAGTACGAGCAGGTAGGTCCGTAGACCCATTATTGCTCGCCACTTTTCAGTGGTGATACTCATATTTTCTGTCACCCATATATTGATCTAGGGATAATTTGAAGGATTCCATATTCTGACACATAACTATTGTCTCTGGTAGGGTGTTCCGTACCTCTACCACTCTTTGGGAAAACCATTTCTTTCTTCTATTTGTTTTACGTATTTCTCCTTTAATCTTTATTCTGTGTGTGTACGTGTGTTCTTAATAGAGATTTGTGATGTCAAACCAATGGTTTCCCATAAATAAATATCTCTGGATGTACAAAAAAACAAACATAGATCACCCCTTATTGTTCTGTAATTCATTGAGTATAGGTTCAAATCCCTCAGTCTGTTACCATAACTTTTCCTATATATTTGTTCCCAAATGGCTACCCACCTCTAGATCTGAGATCCTCTCACTGTCCCCATTTGAAAGTACGAGGTCTAAGATTGCTCCCTCACGAGTAGGTTCCAAAACTAGCTGTCTGAGGCATGCCAACTGAAGGGCATTGAGAATGGCCCTGATTTTGGATGTGGCTCCAGCAAAGGTGCTCCAGTTAACATCTGGCATATTAAAGTCCCCCATCAACAGTATCTCCCCTTTCACTGCCATCCTAAGTATGCCTTCTATCATATCCTTGTCCATTCCCTCCCCCTGACATGGGGGTCTGTATACAACCCCTGTGTGGATTGTGGTGCCATTTCCAGTCTCTAAGGTGACCCACAGTGCCTCCTCTCCTTCCTGTTTACTCTTTTGTTCAGTTGCTTTTATCCCTTTCCTTACATAGAGAGCTACTCTGCCCCCTCTTTTCCCTCCCTGTATCTCCTGTAGGTTGTGTACCCTGGTATGTTAACGTCTCAGTCATGGTTCTCTGTGTACCATGTTTCTATGACTGCTACGATATCCAGGCATCCCTCTTCCATCAAGGCCACCAGTTTCAGGGAGCTTGTTGCCCAGACTACGGGCATTGGTACTCATTACCCTCTATTTCTTTTTTTTATACTTTATGTTTATTGTTTTGTATAAAGCGTCATACAGATAAATGCAAGAGTAAGACATTACATTAATGTTTACAATCGATGAGGTCGCCACTCCTCTTAATATACACAGACTTCCCGACTTATTCTTTTTGATACATAAATGGAGGAGTGTCTGAATACATTCTTCGAACCAAAAATATTCCACCTTAGCTGATATTAAGCCCATGAGCTACTTGGCATTAAAACATCTACCAATATAACATAAAAATTCTATAATATTTAGGTCACCTGAACGGCAGGAGTGACCTTATCATGCCATGACTTCTTAATTGTGCACATTCAGTGCTTTCCCATTGTTTTATGCTGCTAAACAGATTTTAAGTACTACCATCTTTATATTCCCCTAGAATCATCATTTGAGGTAGCTTTAACCAATATGAGAGATATAACTCCACTAAACAAATATTTGCATTAATCTATTCACCAAAAATTGCGGTAGTGTCTTGAATGTTCTAATAGAAAGAAAAAGGAAGACAAAATAAAAATTAAAGTCTCTGATATGTCCCTCAGTAATGCAGTATAGGCTACAGTCCAGTTTTTAATCTGGGATACAATGCCATTTTTAAACGTAAGTCAGTGGAACATTCGCTGATCTTACTTCGAGATACAGCTCTTACAGCAGGTAACACTATTAGGACTGAAGCCGGCAGGCGTCAGGACCCCATGGAATTATTCTAGCTAGCTATCTTCAGCGGGGACCACCCCCGACGTCGGTCCCACCTCCGATGTCAGGCGTAGTACAAAAGGGGGCGGTCCCGCCAGATTCCCCAGTTCTTTCCCGCCGTCGACTTGCATGTCTCGACCCTTCGGCTCATTTATTAGCGCGCGACGCTCGGTTAAGTTCTTCCTTCGGGAAAAGTTCGATCTTATCTGTGTCAATCTTCACCATTCATCACAGATGGGTACTGGCCGGAGATCAGGACCCCGCGGGAGCCTTTTTTTTTTAAAAAAAAAGAGGCGGGGCCCGATGCAGCAACGGCGCCGTCCTCGAGGCCGACGTACTACGTGGCGCTCGAGGATTAGCCGTTAGGCTGCATCGACTCCGCCTGCCTACCAGTTCTTCGTCTCCTGCCGTCGAGGTCGCCTCGTGGGAAGCCTGAAGAAGCCTTATTCGAAAATTTTAGGCCTTGAAGCCTGCGTCTTTAGTCGTCGGTCTACTAGTTCTGTGTTTGCCTCCACTCGACGTCGCCGGTAAGATCTTTCCTTTTTATTACATTTAAAGCGACGTCGAGTCTGTTTTTTGGTGTTTTCTCCGTAGGTCATTCGCGGTTGGAGGGCAAAAATCTCAGAAGGCAGGCGGCCCCTATCGTCGGTGCCGTGCGGCTGCAAGTACTCCGTCACCGACCAACATGACCGGTGCCTTTCGTGCCTTGGCCGCTACGCGAGCATGGATTCATGTCACGTGCCTGCTTCTCGATGGACCGCCGAGGTTTTGGAACAGCGCGTTTAAGGGCAGGCGAGCTCCGCCGACTTTCAGGTAGGCGCACTCGTCGGGCCAAGCCGCATTCTCTTGGCCTTCTCCGGTCCCTCCCAGTTCTGCACGGACGCGGAGGAGGGAGCCTCGACCTCTTCTAGCCTAGCCGTGGCGAGGCGCCTCCAGCGCGCGAGAGCCCGTCCGCTTCCCCGGAGGCGGGCGGGAGGCGCCACTCCGGCAATCACTCGCCGGGTGAAGGCTCCCCGGTGTCACTCCAGCGGTCCGCTAGGCGGGTCGATCGCCGTCATTCGGTGCCTTCCAGTGCGTTCGCGATGCCGAGGATCCTGCCGGCGCCGACCTGACTAGCCGGTCGTGGGGCTAGCCGGCGCTGTCCGTGAGCTCCGACACTGCTTTCGCGGCGCCATGGAAACCGCCTTTGGCGAAATCCTTCACCATTCTCACCTCGCGCTCGTCCTCGGCGCGAGGTTAGCTATGGCGCTATGGGGCCTTCGGTGCCATCCGTCGGCGCCGACCTAGAAATTCCGTTAGGGCTCTCAGCGCGCTTCGCGGCACGAAGCGTCTCAGGCGCCCGATGTCGACGCCGAGTCCCTTCGGGGTACGTCAGCGCCCTGCCCGTCCTCGCTGCCGCACATGGCGTCAAAGCAGCTGGCGGTGGCGTCGGCTCCGAGACTGGGGTTGCTTACGGTGCCGTCTCCGTCCCGGGTGCCTCCCCTGGCACCGGTGGATCTGATGGTGCCGCAGCTGGCCCTGGCCTAGGACTTCTGGCCCAAGCTGCCCTGCCACCTTCTGCTGGCACCGCTCGCGGTGCGGTGGACAGGGCCGGGATTGCCTTGGCTCCTGGGCCCCTCGGGAAGGTGTCCCTTCCTCGACCCCCTACTGTTTGGCTTAGGGCCTCGGACTCTTCCTCTTCGGAGTCGGAGTCCAGCTCGGAGTCGAATGGGCAGTCACACCCTTCGGGGTTGTCTGCAAGGGAGGACGAGCTGGTGGTTTCCTCTTCGGGTCGCGGCCAGTCCCCCTCCGAGGTGAGTCGGGTTTCCTCTAGGGCTAGGGTCAGTGGTGCTGACCAGCGGGCTGTGGTGCATGCCACCATCGCCTTGCAGCCTAGCCTTGGGGGGTTCCTTGACCCCTCTGCGGTGGTACCCCCTACTGTGGCATCTCTCAGTTGCCCAACTTTGGGGCCTATCGAGAGGGCCACGGGAGGGGAAGGTGCTCCTTCCGGGATTGCCCCTTCGGGAGTGGCCCTGGGTACGGAGCTGCCTAGACTGGCCACTTCGAGGGCTAGGACCCTTTCGGACTCCGAAGGGTCGAGGGGTATAGGTTCGGCGCGCCAGCCCTTCTCTGGGACCTACCCAGGTCCTGGACGGAGCCGGAGTGCCGACTTCCACCCTTCCCCTTTGGGTTCCTTGAGAGGGTCCCATTCTTTCGAGGCAGGGGACCGTCCTTCTGGACCTTCATGGCCCCGGTCGCCTCACTTGGGGGATTCTTTTGGGCGCAGTCTAGGCAGTACCGAGGCGGGTGTGCAGCTGTCGACTGCGGAGTCTTCCAGGACTCCCCCCGCGGGAGTCCGTGGTCCGCTCCTTAGCCCTGTCAGAGGTCAGCCGACTTCTTCTCTCGGCTCTGTCCACTCCCCTCTGCCGCCTTCTCCTGCCTTCCCAGGTATCTTTGGTCCTAGCGGGCCTCTCACCTGGGAACAGTTCAGAGCGGTGGCTGCTCGGTTCCCTGCTTACGTTAGGGCTTTGGACAGCCAGGTTTTTCAACCTCCTCCCGAGCAGCCACCCTCCGAGCCTATGGTGACCTCCAGCTCCTCATCCCCCTCTTCTGGGGGAGAGGAACCTTCTGTCCACATCTCTCCTGCTGCTGATCTCTCTGAGTATCAGCGTTTCCTCATGAGGATGATGGAGGACCTTCACCTTTCTCCTTCTTCTGTGAGCAATCCGGAGCATGCGGCGCACGCCTTTCTAGGCGATTTTGGGACAGCCACCCTCGTGGTGCCGCCTTGGCCCGCTCCCTTTCGGGAGGCGTCCATGCGTTTCTGGCAGAGGCCCTTCTCCGGAATTCCTGCCCCTAGGGACCTCTACCAGAGGTATTGCGCTCCCCCAGAGTCTCCAGGCTCCTTGCCTCATCCGCAGTCCGGATTGACGCACCTGGACACTCCTGATGGGCTTCGCGCCCTCCACCGTGACCGGCCCCCAGATCAGGACTCCTCGGATTTTGATTTCTGGGGGAGGAGGACTTTCTACTCGGCACAGCTGCTTCTCTCCATTTCTGCGCATCAGGCCCACTACGCTGCCTATAACAGGTACTTGTGGTCAGCGCTAGGTCAGTTCCAAGCAGCTCTGCCTGACTCGGAGCAAACCAGGCAAGCCATTGCTCTCTCTGCACGTGGCCTGGAGCTAGCAAGGCACTAAGCAAGGGCATCTTATGACGCCAGTGAGGTAGCTACCAGGGTCATAAGGACAGCGATCTGCACCAGAAGATCGGCATGGCTTCGCCTTTCCCGGTTGTCACCCTTGGCCCGGCGTAGGGTGATTTGCTCCCTCACCAGGAACCTACCTCTTTTCACGTAGGCGAGGCCGGCGTTTGTCAGGCAAATTCCTTCCCCTGAGGGAACCCCATCTCCCTCTCCCTCTCGGGGCCTCCTCTAGGGACACTGTCCCTTAGGGTGCAATCAGTCAACCCCTTCCGGGGCTTGGTACTCACCCATCTGTGATGAATGGTGAAGATTGACACAGATAAGATATTCAAATTACGTGCTCACCGTGATTATGATCTTTCTGTGCATCTTCACCATTCATCATAATCCCTCACCTTCCCCTTGGGACTTCAGTCTCTGAATCCTCCTCCTCTGTGCCTTCCCTATCTTCACTGCATAGGTGCCGGAACCTCTGGGCGAAAGGCAGTAGCTCCTCCACTTGTTGTTCCTGTATGGTTAAAACCAGTATGGGAAAGTGCCCTTTCTTCCTTAGTCCCCTCAACTGTTGCCATCTTCGGCACCCTTGCTTGAGTGAGATTAGTTGAGACACACGGGGGGGGGGGGACAGTCTTCCCTAAGGGGTATAGTTTGAGTGGCACTCCTCTCTTCTACATATCTTCTTCCCTATGGGGTAGGAGCTGGTGGTTGCCCTCCTTCAGTTATCCATCTGATTTAAAAAAAAATATATATATTTTTTTTCCTTTTCTTTTTTTTCACCAAATATCTCTTTAGAGAGAGAGAGTACTGAATCCCTGTACCCTGTCCTTCTCCAGAATAGCCGACTCTGCTTTGGCGTATTGCCAGTCATTCTGTGCCTTGAATTCTGGCAAAGAGCTTTGCTAACTCCTTGCAGTTCCTATACAGTCTGGTGACGGACAAGGGTCCTGGATCCTATTACCTCTCACTCTCTCTCCTGAAATTCTCTCCCCCTTCCTCCTTCTTCCGCTTCCAGAGATTGGGGCCCCACTAATCCCCCTTAGTCTTACTTCTTATATGCTGTCCTCTCAGTCGTTATTTCTCCTTTTAGTTCAGTTTTCTCTTCTTTTTCTGTCCCTTGGACTCTCTTGTCCCACCCTCCATCCCTTCCTCTTACCTCTTCGGTGACTCAGAACTGGTAGGCAGGCGGAGTCGATGCAGCCTAACGGCTAATCCTCGAGCGCCACATAGTATGTCGGCCTCAAGGACGGCGCCGTTGCTGCATCGGCCCCGCCTATCTTTAAAAAAAAAAAGGCTCCTGCGGGGTTCTGATCTCCGGCCAGTACCCATCTGTGATGAATGGTGAAGATTGACACAGATAAGATCGAACTTTTCCCGAAGGAAGAACTTAACCGTGCGTCGCGCGCTAAGAAACGAGCCTGTGATGAATGGTGAAGATACACAGAAAGATCATAATTATGGTAAGTCGTAATTTGAATTTTTTCCAGCCCGACTGCTGTCTGATGTCCTCTCCAACCTCCGTTGAAGGCCATCCCTCGAAGTGCGCCTGTGGGAAAGCAAATCCCATTTAAGGATCCGCATTCGCCCGCGTCCGGTTGCCTAAGCCCAGACTACGACACCCGGTCCTGCACGTTCCGCCAGGGATTCAACAGCGGACCTGGATCCGTCGCCAGAAGGCTCTACAGGTGTTTTGCTGAAGAGGATCAGGCCATGGACTTCTCCAGGGAGAATCTGCAGAAGGCCCAAACACTCAGGAAAGCACAGGAGAAGGTTTCCTCCAAGTCCCGTCCAGGGCCTCCGACTCGTAGCTCCGGCTCCGGTCTGACTGTTAAGCCCTCCGGGCCTGTTCTCAGCCTCCCCGCTCGGTGAAGAAACCTTTGGGATCCTCTTCCTCTTCACAGGCCAAGACCTCTAGGCCCCCATCTTCGTCCAAAGCCCTGGTTAGGTCTGGGGACCATCATCATCGCCACAAGTCGGGTTCCCGCCATTCTGAGCCCGACGTCAGGTCTGCCTCCTTGCCTCCTCCTCCTCAGCGGAAGACCAAGGAGCTTACCTCTCTCAAGAGACCGTTGTATCCGACGTCGGCCTCTCACCACAGGTCCCAGGAGCCGTCGACCGCCAGATGTCCGTCGCTGGTCAGGCCTACGCCCCCTCGGTCATCGGCAGGGGGGGCCCGACGTCCACACCAGTACATGTCGAGGAAAGGACCCCGACGCCTCCTGCCAATGTCGGTCAGGAGACTATCACGGAGGAGGATTTGATGCAGCCCGAGGACCAGACGGGTGAACCCGGTCCCGTCACACCTCCCAGGGACCTCTCCTCAGCCTGAGGCCCCTGAGGAGCCGACGCCGGAACCCGACGACCGACCACCGGCGCCCGGTCCGTCGTCGGGTCTTTGCATTTCTGAGGTCAAGGAGCTCTTCACTTACTGGTGGGATACCATTAAAAAGGATATGGTTCCCGCACCTCCTCCTCTTCCTCCTCCTCCTCCTCCTGCGAGTCCTCCGGCTCCTGCGCCCCCACACCATCTGGGGCTGCAGGCCGAGTACCTCCCCAGGAGCCTACGGATCCTCCTAGGGGGAGACCAGACAAAAGGAGACCTCCGTCTAGATCTTCTTCAGGGTCACCCAGCCCCAAGGGACCCAGAAGACGCTGCCTCTCGCCTTCGACGGAGGACACGGGATCGGAATTCTCAGGATCCAGATCCCCTCTCCGATCCACATCCCCTCTCCGGACCCACGTGAGCTTCGTAGAATCTCCGGATGACCCATCGCTTCTGAGATCATGCAACATATCCAAGAGAACATGGCTGGGATGTGGAAGAATTAGACCCGAGACTCCCTTGCCAGGTATCTTGGCAGAAAGATCCTAAGCCTGTGGTGGTACCACCCTTGGTGGACACTTTTGTGGATGTCACCAAGGCAGCGTGGAAGCATCCACACTCGCTCCCGGCGATGCCGAAGAAGGCTGACCACCTGTACAAGGCTCCTAAGGAGGACCAGTACTTGGCGCAACATCCTCTGGCCAACTCTCTGGTCGTAACAGCCTCTCATGACCGGTCTCAAAGACCGCAACATTTGAGCACCCTGCCACCGGACCCAGAGTCCAAACAGCTGGACGCTATGGGCAGGCGCACGTGCTCTGCTACATGCGCCATCAGATCCCTGAACTACTTGACCCACATGGTGCAGTTCCAAAACGCCTTGTGGGAACAGGGACTGGATCTGGCAGAAAAAATGCCAGAAGGTGAGCAGAAGGAGGAGATGTTGCAGCTCCTCTGCACGGGTTCGGATGTGGGAACCCAGGTGCTGCGAGCCGCGTATGATTCCGCGGACTCCTCGGCCAGAGTGGCAGCTTCAGGCGTATGCCTCCGGAGACACTCATGGCTCCGTGTCTCCGGGTTTACCCCAGACGTCCAGAAGAATATCATGGATGCCTCTTTCGAGGGAGAAGTTCTCTTTGGTGAGCCCTCTGAGAAGGTTCTCACCAAGCTCCAAGAGGCCGGGAAGGCGGTGAGGTCAGTCCAGGCAATGTACCGACCAAGGCTTAGTTCCTTTTGTAGGAACCAAAGCCGTTTCCGTGGACGGACGCAGAGACAACAGTCCCGCACCAGTCCACAGCAGAGGGGCTCTGGTTCCCGCAGAGCCCAGGGTAGACAGTCCTGCGGGCCGAAGCCAGCGCCCAGCTAAGCCGGCCCAGCCCGCGGGTCCCTCAGCCGCCACAGCCTGACTCCTTCCCGGCCCCCGCCCCTCAGGATCAACGGGACATCAAGGTCGGGGGTCGTATTGCGAATTACCTGCCAGGATGGCAGTCTATAACTACCGACAGGTGGGTTCTTCAGTTGGTCGAAAGGGGCCACTTTATAGAATTCGCAGACAAGCCACCCTCGAGGCCTCCTCTGCTCTCCCGTTACTCGGGTCAGCACAAACTGCTTATCAGGCAAGAGATACTTGCGCTCCTGCAAAAGGGAGCGGTAGAGTACGTTCCAGAGAACCAGAGAGGGTTCGGATACTATTCTCACTTCTTTCTGGTTCCGAAGAAAACAGGGGACCTCCGTCCAATCCTGGACCTCAGTGACCTCAATCTGTCTTCGCCTGAGCGATTTCTCATGGTGACTCTTCAAGTCTGATTCCCATGCTAAGAAGGGCGCCTTCTTAGCATCCCTAGACATGCAGGACGCATACCTGCATATCCCTGTAGCTCCAGCTCACAGGAGGTTCCTGCGCTTCGAGTTTCTCGGCCACCATTTCCAGTTCCGAGCTCTTCCGTTCGGACCGTCATCGGCCCCCAAGGTCTTTACCAAATGCATGGCAGTCGTGGCAGCGTTTCTAAGGAAACAGGGCCACTACGTGTTCCCGTACCTGGACGACTGGCTTCTCATGGCCGCCTCAAAAGAAGCACTGTTGATGGCTATTCAAAGCACTCAGGAACTGTTTCAGTCCTTGGGCATCCTCATCAACTATGAGAAGTCACTCCTCGTATCATCCCAGAAATTGCAGTTCATAGGAGCAGTTCTGGACACCATCCGGGGGAAAGCCTTTCTCCCCGACGACAGAGCGGAACGCATCAGATCCCTCATCAAGGATCTTTCGAAGAAGAAGCCCGTCCCTGCCAGGTCGGTCCTTCGCTTGCTCGGACACATGGCTGCGGCCATTCCTACCGTCCCTTTGGCAAGGCTCCACATGCGGGTGACCCAGTGGATGCTCAAGGTGCAGTGGGACCAAGGCAAGACCACATGCAGCTCCGGTCAGAATCACGAATGCCGTGATTCGAGACTGGTAGTGGTGGCTAGACCCAGGTACACTCTCTACGGTGTCCCGTTTATAGCGCCGTCCGGAGTAATCCTCACCACAGGCGCCTCAGGGCTGGGGTGGGGTGCACACCTGAACGGGGTGAAGTCCCAGGAACATGGACCCTCAGGAGGCTCACCTCACATCAGACGTCCTGGAGATGAGGCGGTCCTATATGCCCTGCTGGCTTTTCAGTCAGAGATCCCCGTGTACTCTTCTGCTTCAGACAGACAACATGGCGGTGATGTATTACCTCAACAAACAAGGGCGCTCACTCACCCTTTGCAGGGAGGCGATGAGGTGTGGGATTGGGTAATCCGACACGAGCGAGCCTGATTGCAGTTCACGTTCCCGGCGTGGACAACACAATCACGGACGGCCTGAGTCATTCCCAGACCAGGGTCCATGAATAGGAACTCCTTCAAGAGGTAGCAGAGGATCTGTTTCTACGATGGGGAACTCCAGAGTTGGACTTGTTCGCTTCCCCATCCAACGCAAAACTGCCCAATTTTTGCTCGCTAGATCCAGGGCCTGGTGTTTTCTGGCGAGACGCGTTGTCCCTCTCCTGGGCGAACAGATTCCTCTACGCCTTCCCTCCCTTCCCATTGATCCAGAGAGTTCTTCTCAAACTGCGCAGGGAGCACACAACAATGATCCTGGTAGCCCCTTTCTGGCCCAGGCAGATATGGTTCCCCTTGCTAACGCAGCTGTCCCGGGAACCTCCGCTCCCATTGCCTTTCAGCTCCCATCTCTTGTCTCAGGAGAAAGGTTCACTGGTCCATCCGGACTTACGCTCACTGAACCTGCATGCATGGCTCCTAGAGACATAGCCATTTGCGACATGGGGTCTCGCACTGTGTGGCAGAAGTCCTTTCATGGCCAGGAAGCCAGACAACGATAAGCGACGACGCCCATGAAATGGCGCGCGTTTGTTTGAGGTCGCAACCCGGCCTTTCCCCTAGGTTGCCCGGTGAAAGCGGTGTTAGATTACCTGCTCTCCCTTTTCCAGTCGGGTCTAGCCTACTCCTCTGTCAAAGTACACCTCTGCGCTATTTCTGCTTACCACTTCCTGGTGGGACGAGCGCACAGTGGCGTGGCAGATGTATCCTGGAACTTTTTGAGAAGTGTACACCTTAGGCCACCTATTAAGGACGCTGTCCCTCCGTGGGATTTACTCTTCATCCTGGAACAACTCACGCTCCCCCCCTTTGAACCTGCCGCGGATTGCGAGCTGCGCTTTCTGTCGTGGAAAACGTTATTTTTAGTTGCTGTTACGTCAGCAAGGAGAATTTCCGAGCTTCACGCTCTTATGTGTAAGGAACCTTACTTGATTTTCCACCAGGACAGAGTGTCCCTAAGGACAGATCCGAAGTTTTTGCTTAAGGTGGTCTCCACCTCACTCTTAATCAGGACATTGACCTGTCTGTCTATTTTCCTAAGTACTCAATAGAGGAGAAGGCTACTTCACACCTGGATGTTCACCGCTGTCTAAGGTACTACCTAAACAGAACGAAACAACCGCGGTCCGAACAGCTCTTCGTTTCCTTTGCTGAGAGGATGCGGGCCAACCAGTTTGAAGCAGTCACTTTCTCGCTGGCTTGTCCAGTGTATATCATATTGCTACAGTACTAAACAGAAGCCCCTCCCGGGTGCAGTTCAGGGCCATTCCACAAGGGGGGTGGCTACCTCTTTTGCAGCACTGCGTAACGTCTCCACCTCTGCCATTTGTGCTGCAGCTACTTGGAGCTCGGTACACACTTTTATCAGGCATTACAGCCTGGACATTGCCTCAAGGCGATGAGCCGGTTTTGGCCTGGCTGTGCTACAGGGTCTCCTATCCTAGAGTCAGGACTTGACATGGATATTTTCTAGTCTCCTCCTCCCAGTATGCTTACAAGCGTTATTGCTTGGAAATCAGTCCTAATAGTGTTACCTGCTGCAAGAGCTGTATCTCGAAGTAAGATAGTACAGTTACATAAGAACTTACCGTAACAGTAGATCTTCGAGAACAGCTCTTGCAGCAGGTACCTTCCTGCCCACCTTTCCCTTGGAGGAGGCATGGCTTTCAGAGCCTTTGGCAGGGGCTTATGCCCTTTCGTCTTCTGATAATTGATCCTCGGTCTCCCATTCTGATGTCATCCTGCGGCCGGAAGTCTCCGGCGGGAGAACTGGGGAATCTGGCGGGACCGCCCCCTTTTGTACTGCGCCTGAGGTCGGAGGCGGGACCGACGTCCGGGGCGGTCCCCGCTGAAGATAACTAGCTAGAAGAATTCCGTGGGGTCCTGATGCCTGCCGCGCCAGTCCCACAGGTGTTACCTGCTGCAAGAGCTGTTCTCGAAGATCTACTGTTACGGTAAGTTCTTACGTAACTGTACTTTCCTATCATTCAGGTTTTACAGCTAAGTATGTCCATACCCTTCAGTTATCGTCGTCTTCGCCTTCCGACGATTCTGCATCTGGTCTGCGTCTGCTGCGATCTTGATGTACGTATTTCTGACTCCATTTAAGAGCTTTCCCTTCATGCACAATTCTTAGGCGGGCTGGAAATAACATGCCGTGATGTATTTTGGCCTCTCGGAGCATAGCACGAACCCCTGCAAAGTTCTTTCTTTTCTGACGCGTTGCATAACTAATGTCCGGGAACATTTGCACTGCTTGACCCTCACATATGAGAGGCCCTTTTTGTCTCGATAGCGCCAGCAGGTAACCTCTAGTGCCCATACCATCAGTGACCAAAACCACCATGCGTGGTGCTTCCAAGTCCATCGGTCTTCCCCTTGGAGTTATTCGATACGCTTTTTGGGCATTTTGAAGTTTTAGGGTTGTTTCGTCTCCCAGTTGTTGCACAAACCAGTCACGGAGAAAGAGTAATAAATGATCACCCTCGACATCTTCTGGGATCCCTATTAGGCGAATGTTTGCCGCTTGTACCTGATTTTCCAGGGTTTCGATTCTAGACTTGAAATGGTTAATTTCTTTTGTCATTGACGAGACTGTCCCCATTGCTGCCTCTGCTCTGCAAGTCGATTCCACAGCTGATGTTTGTATGACCTCAAGGTTGGTTTCTAAAGCGACCACACGGTTTGTTAAAGAATCGAATCTCTCAGCCAACCCTGCTACTGTAGAGATAAGTCTGTCTATCTTTAGACCCAATGTTTGTAGGGTTTCTTCCTGCGATTCAGTCGCTTCATCCCCATGGCCTTGAGCTGAGCGTGTGGCGTGAGCAGTAGAGGCTGTCTTACTTTTTGCTCCTGAACCATGCGATTGATCCTTACGAGGGTTGCCCATCTAATTGTAGGCAACTTCCGATGGTTATTTCTCTAGTTTCTCTTCCTTTTTGGTTTTAGAAATGCGTTTTAAGAGTTTGTGATCTCTCGAGTTACTTTGCTCTCTAAAGTTTAGCGGCCATCTTGCTCGGGCTCTACAGCGCCCCCCCCCATTACCTTCCATTTCTTGATGGTTTTACCCCTTTTTGCCCCATCCCTGTCCTTACTGCCTTTGTCACTTTCTCCATTTACCCCTGCGCTTCTCCCTATCAACATCTCTATGTTGGTGTCTACCTCACTTAGTACCCTGATTTTTTTTTGGGGGGGGGGCTAGGATTTTCCTGCTCCTCTCCAGTGCCTCCCCCATTTGTCTAGTTTAAATGCTTGCCAATGAAGCATTTAAACCTATCACCTAGGATCCTGGTTCCCCTCCTGGACAGATGCAGACCATCACGCCAGGGAGTCTTACCAGCAAGCAAGGGCATCTTACCTCGCCAATGAAGTGGCGTCCAGACTTGTGGGGACAGCGATCTGCATTAGGTGGACAGCATGGCTTCATCTATCAAGGTTGTCACCCGTTGCTCGGTGTAGAGTGATCTCCTCCGTTTTCTGGGGGACCCAACTTTTTTCCTGCATGGCAAGGAGGACTTTACAGGGGCACCTCCCGTTCCCCCAGCCACAGGGAAAACCTCCTCATCTTGAACAACCTTTGATCTTGTCGGTCTAATAGGGCTTTAGGGTCTCCCCCTCCTGCACCTCAGCCGCAGGGGTCTGAGGGATCTGCTCCCTTAGGGCTGTGCCAGGTCTCCGGCGGGGGGGGCTTGGTACTCACTCAACAGTAATAAACGCTGAAGACTGACAAGGGGAGATATGAAAATTACGTGCCTACCGTAATTCTTGATCTTCTCCTGTATCTTCACCATTCATTACTGAATCCCACCCTCCATTCCCTCATGGGCCTCAGTTCTTGGGCATCGCCTCCACCCTGCTTGTCTTCCCCCTCCTAGAGGCCAGTTGTGGGCTGAGTCCCCTTTGTATCTCAGAGCTCTCTGTTTCTTTCTCTAAAAAGTCAGAGACCATTCATCCTTGAGGATGGCGAGTAGGGTCTTCGCCCTAACCTCTGAGGGAACTCAGAAGAAATACAAGGAGAGACTAAAGCAGCTTAATATGTATACCCTTGAGGAAAGGAGGGAGAGGGGGGACATGCTAGAAATGTTCAAGTATCTTAAGGGAATTAACAAAGTACAAGAGGGTAGCATCTTTCAGAAAAAGAGATGTGCAAGAACAAGGGGACACAATTTAAAGATAGAGGGGGGGATGGCTCAGAGGTAATGTTAAAAAGTATTTTTTGACAGAGAGGGTTGTGGATGCATGGAACAGCCTTCCTGAGGAGGTTGTGGAGTCAGGAACAGTGGGAGAATTCAAGAATGCATGGGACAGACATAAAGCAATTCTAGTGGGGGTAGGAGGAAGTAAGCTGTTGATTAACTAGAATCTGCAGCTTATCCATCAGGTAGGGAAATGGGCAGACTAGGTAGGCCAAGTGGTCCTTATCTGCCATCAAATTCAATGTTTCTATGTTTTTCCCTCATATTCTCCTCACGATGCACTGGGGTGTCCCCCTCTTAGGGCCTGGATAATCCTCTGGCTTATGTCACCCTCTGGTTGTAATTTATATCAGTGCAGTCCTAGGAGAGTGCGTTGAATTTTCCTCCCTCTCTTTTTCTTTTGTCACGGATGTCCCATGGTTCTCCTCTCCTGATGTGGGACTACGCCAGTACTCCCGTTGGAAAACTTCTACCAGATTTCTTTCCCTACACCTAAGTTAGGACTCGTTCCTCTTCTGAACAGGACTAATCACCCTCCAAGGAAGAGTCTGTGAGACCTAGGCTCTAGGATTTTCATAACAATTATGGATAAAGGGTGGGAGGAGAGATCTGCCTCCGCCAAGGCTGGCAAGACCATTAATCCCCTTCACACCTTGGTTCTGTAACCTCTGTGACCAGCGGAACTTTTGCCCTTGTTCCTATTCCAAGAGGGGTTTTGAAACACCTGCCAGTGGTCTTCCATTTTAGCACGATGGAGAGCCCTCCTCCCTCCCCCCCTTTATTCTTTACTTCCACCTCTTCTAACTTTCTTCTTTCTATCCTTTGCCTTCTTCTTCTCCCGAGACCGCTCAAGGATTGAGGCCCCATGGCCACTTAGGGTAGGGTTCTCTCCTTTCTGTCCTCTAACCGGCTTATACCTTTTTCAGTTTGTATCTTTTCCTTTGTCTATCCCTCGGTTCTCTTGCCTCACTCCCTTTCTCTGAAAACTGTTTCTCCTCTCGACTCAACAGAACTGGGATGGAGAAGAGTCTCTGATGCCCTAACGGCAATCTGCATGCGCGCGCAGTCGTCATGGCCACGTCGAGTTAGTGCCGTCCTTCCTCCAAAAAACTCCCATGGTGGGTGTGCGCCTCAGCTTATACCCAACAGTAACGGATGATGAAGATACAAGAGAAGATCAAGAATTATAGTAGGTACGCAATTTTCATTTCAAACAACATGAAGTCTTGCTATATTATGACAATTGCAGTTTGTCCCACCATTAGAACTGCTCCGGAGGTGAAATAGTTAACTCCATTCCATGAATGGAACTTTGAGCACAAGCTCTAAAATAGAAGCTCTGTCTGTGGAGATTCAAACCTGAACTGTCAGATTCTTTACTCCGCCTCACTGAACAGTTGCTCGGAGATTTCTTCTACTGCTTTGTTCATTTCTCGGTTTAAACAGTATTTTCTCGGTTAAATTAAACGCGAGTATAATTATTTTAACCTAAACCGATCAGTTCAAGCTCTGTCTGTGTATTGTAAGTAATAGACAGGTTTTATTCTGTGTGGAACTTGTAAATGTTTATCGGTTCGGTTCGAACCGATCAGGTTAATTAAAACCTTAAAGAGTAAGCATTTTAAAGCTTTTAGAGTGCGGTTCCCGGTTCTTATCGGTTCTAAAAAAAACAGATTTCATTACGTTTTTTCCATGACCCGTGACACGGTTGGGAACCGATAAGGGTGTCTTGCCTGGCACTGCCGTTAAAAGGGCAAGTTTCTTGGTTAGGCTGGCATCATGTCTGAGAAACCCAAAAGAAAAAACCGGGCCCACTGGGTTTCAACACTGTAGTGTCTGTGGGGAAGCCTTTGCCAAGGCTGACCCACACACTACCTGTGTTTAGTGTCTGGGGTTGACCACCTCATTTCAGACTGCCAGATTTGTAAAAAATTCCCTGCAGCCACCCTGGATAAGAGAGTGGGCAGGCTCAGGGAACGAGAGGCCAAAAAGTCCGCTGACCCGGATGGCCAGCCCGGTTCGGTGCCAACCGAACCGGAGGGAGTGCCCTCTGACCAGGGCGAGACTTCCTCGGGCAAAAGTAAACTAAAAAAAAAAGAAAATCAGCAGGTATGGAGTCCAAAATTCCTTCTCCAACTGCTGCAGAACTAGCAAAAGCTATACAAATTGTACAGTCACTTTCTCCGGTTCCGTCCGAACCGCCACTGTCTGGTAAAAGGTTGGTTCTGCCGGTTCCACCGGTTCAGGAATATGATATTGGAGATTTTTATGAACCAAGAGAATGGGGGCATGAGATGATCAGTGTGAATGTGACTGAGAGAGTCTGGGTGTGCCCACTGAACCGGACATCTCCCCAGACTGACCTTACAGTCTCCCTATGCTTTCTGAGTCCCTTCTCTTTTCTGTTTTATAAAAGGGTTACTAGATCTCTCCAGCTCCCAGGGAGGAAGCTGTGGATGAGCAAGAGGAACCTGATTTTGTAGAAATTATGGATATACCAGAGTCTAGGAGATTGTCTATTCCTTTGCATAAGTCTTTTAGAAACAAACAATAAAATTTTAAAACTCCTAATTCTGTGCCTCCTGTAGATAAAAAGATGGACAGAAGGTACACATTGTCAGGTCCTGATACAGAATTCCTTTCACAGCAATGCAGTCATGTTGGGAGTAGTTCAGGCTGCAGCCTGTGATAAAACTAATATTCCTGGCTTCCGTCCTCCTGACAAGGATTCCAGGAAGATTGATGCCATGGCAAAAAACAGTATATGGCAGCCTCCTTGGTACTCAGACAAGCAAATTATATGGCTTATGTAGCAAGGTATCAGAAATCTAGATGGGATACTGTTATGGAATTAGCCAAACAAGCCCATGGCCAGCTGGCTAGCGAACTAGAACAGGTGGCTGCCGATGGCATTGAGATTTCTAAGGTGCAGTTTCATGCTGCTGTGGATGTTAATGATGTTTCCTCTAGAGGCATGGCCACATCTGTAGCTTTTCGTAGGTTGGCCTGGATAAGGTTTACTAGCCTGTCACAGGATACCCAGACTAAGGCTATGGATTTTCCTGTGGTGGGAAATTCTCTGTTTGGGGAGCAGACAGAGAATTACATGAAAAAGATGGATGTATATAGGACAGGCCTTTTTATCAGACTCAGGCCTCCTCTGCTTATGCTCAGAGGGGCTTCTTCAGAGGCAGAGGCAGACGGGGTGTGGGCAGGCCTGCTCCCACCCCTCAGCCTAAAGCACCTGCTAAGCAGGCACCCTGATGGGGTGCCCAGGGCCAATTCTCCTTTACCAGTAGGGGGCAGGTTGGCTTACTTCAGTCAGAACTGGGCATCTTTAACCTCAGACAAGTGGGTTCTGGAAGTAGTAAGCCAGGGTCTGGTTCTCAGCTTCAAAAAGTTTCCCAAGATGAGAACCAGGTTTTTCTACCAAGTTCTTCAGAGACCCTTGCTCTAGAAGCAGAGGTCTCAACCCTGTTGGCTCTCACAGCAGTAGAAAGGGTTCCTCACCTGCACCAAGGCAGGGGTCTGTATTCCAGATACTTCCTTACCCCAAAAAAGACAGGAGAATGGCGGCCCATCTTAGACCTCAGATATCTGAACAAGCATCTTTTGAAACCAAAGTTCAAAATGGTAACTCTGGCAATGATTTTACCCTCTCTAAGGCCAGGGGACTGGTTAGCTTCCCTGGACCTCAAGGATGCCTATTTTCACGTCCGATCAGAAGCTCCCATCGAAAGTACCTCAGATTCGAACTGCCCTCAGGTCACTACCAGTTCAGAGCAATGCCCTTCGGCCTTACCTCTGCCCCAAGGGTATTCACAAAATGTCTGGCAGTAGCAGTGGCTCACTTAAGGAGGCAAAGGATTGCTGTTTTTCCCTATCTAGACGACTGGCTCATTGTAGGCCAGTCCCCAGAACAGGTAAAATCTCACCTGCAAGTCACCCAGCAGCTTCTCACCTCCCTGGGTTTTCTGCTAAATCTACTAAAGTCGGTTCTGGAACCAGTCCAGGTACTCAGCTTTATAGGGAATTGGACACAAACCTAGCCAGAGCTTTTCTTCCTTAGATAGGGTAAGGAATTTAGTGGCTCTGGCCTCCTCCTCCTTCACTCTGCAGGTCTCTTGACCAGCAAGACACTTTCTGCAGCTCCTGGGGCACATGGCTGCATCCACAGCTGTTGTGCAGGGAGCAAGATTTCAGATGAGAGACATTCAGTTTCACTTGAGAGCCTATTGGTCTCAGAGAAGAGACCCCCTTTCCAAGTTGGTCCCAGTGACTCGAACCTTGATCCAGGCCCTCCAGTGGTGGCAGGATCAGAGCAATTTGAGATTGGGGGTCCCCTTCATTCCCCCTGCTCACACTTTGACTCTCACTACAGATGCCTCCCTCCTGGGGTGGGGAGCCCACATGGGCGACCTCTCCACTCAGGGAGTGTGGTCCCCCCAGGAATCTCTGCTCCACATCAATTTGCTGGAGCTTAGAGCTGTCTTTTTAGCTCTTCAAGCGTTTTCTGCATCTGTTCAGAACAAAGTGGTACAAGTCAGAACAGACAACACCACAACAATGTGGTACATCAACAAGCAGGGGGGCACTCGGTCTTCGGCCTTGTGCACCGAGGCAATGAAGTTATGGTCTCTGGCCTATTCCCTGAACACTTCCCTCATAGCAGTTCACCTTCCAGGAAAGGACAATGTCCTAGCAGATGCTCTCAGCAGGATTTCCCAGGGCCATCACGAATGGTCCCTGGATCCTCAAGTATTGGGGATAGTTTTTGCCAGATGGGGCACCCCTCAGATAGATCTTTTTGCAGCCCCAGACAATCACCAACTTCCACTGTTCTGTTGCAGGCCTCCAGTGTTGGGTTCAGTCCCCCTGGACGCCCTTCTCCTGGATTGGGAAGGGAAGTTTCTTTATGCTTTTCCCCCCTTCCCCTCTCCTATTCAAAGTGTTAGTCAAATCAGATCTCAGCCTTGCAGGGTGATTCTGATTGCCCCGGATTGGGCCAGGCAGCCCTGGTACCCACTCCTTTTGTTCCTGACAGTCCATCTTCCCCTTTCCGTCCCCAGGAATCACAACCTATTAACCTGTGCCCAGGGGAGAGTTTGGTATCCGAACCTCAAATCCCTCAACCTCAAGGCCTGGCTCTTGAGGAGTTAGAGTTTGCTGACTTACACCTCTCTCTTAGGGTGTCCTTTAAATCCGAAAGGCTTCTAGGAAGCCTTCCACTAGGGCTACTTTTAATTCTAAATGGAAAAGGTTTTCCATTTGGTGTGCTGGGAAGCATATTTCCCAGAATCTGCTGATTTGCCCATTGTGTTAGATTACATGGTCCATCTTAATTCCTTGGCCTCAGACCAGCTACCCTGAGAGTTCATTTGGCAGCTGTTTCTGCTTTTGTTTCAGCAGGAAAGTCATCCTCTCTTCCACTCACCCTGTGTTTTCCAAGTTTTTAAGGATTACTCCATACTAATCCACTTTTTCGGATTGGGCCTCTGCCTACGTCTTAATGTTTGCATTGCCCAGTTAATGCAACCTCCTTTTGAACCTCTGTTTTTCTGCAGAGCTGAAGTATCTAACTTGGGAAAACTGTTTTCCTAGTGGGTATCACTTCTGCTAGACGCATAGGTGAGTGCAAGCCTTGTCAGTAGAAACTGACTTTATTTCTTTCCACAGGGATAAGGTAGTCCTCAGGACTAACAGGAAGTTTTTGCCTAAGGTGGTTTCAGATTTCCATCTTAACCAATCTATCTCCCTTCCAGTAATTTTCTCTGAACACTCCTCTTCTGCTGAGAGGAGATTGCACAGCCTGGATGTTAAGAGGGCTCTTAGTTACTATATAGAACGTACCAAGGGTCGCAGGTTCGAATCCCTCCAACTTTTCCTCACTTTTGGTGAGGTTGGGAAAGGGAAAACTGCCACTAGAGATCAATTGCCAGGTGGATTGTCTCTTGTATCCAATTTTGTTATCAGAAACTGGGCAGAGATCCCCCCTCTGGCTTGAGGGCTCTTTCTACCAGAGGTACAGCCGCGTCTCTAGCTGCTGCCAGAGACATCCCTATATTGAAGATATGCCAGGCTGCTACTTGGAAAACGGTACACACTTTCACCAAGCATTACTCCCTGGATGTCCAGGCTAGGAGAGATGCTCGGTTTGGCACAGCTGTTCTTCAGAGCCTATTCCCTAAGTAGGTTCTGCCCCTCCTCCATGGAGGTACTGCTGTGTAGTCTGCAATTGTCATAATATAGCAAGACTTCATGTTGTTTGAAGAAAAAATTACTCACCTTAGTAATGTTGTTTCTTCTAATGGAGTCTTGCTATATTATGACCTCCCCCCCCCCAGCCTGCCCCTCTCAGAACCTCTACTTGGGTAGGGTGTGGGCAACCTAGTGTGGGCACTATTTTATGCCCTTTTTTAAGCGTTTCACCCCTTTTTGGGGTTTGGGGTGTGGTGTTTTATTATCCTCTTGTTTTATTCTCATTTTGTTAAAATTGTATTAGTAATTCTGGTCCCCCTGACTTGAGTATTGGGTGTTGGGACCAGCAATGGGTGTTATTATTTAGGTAGCCAGTTGGCTAGTGTAGGTTACAGCTTCCACACAGACCTTAGTGAGTTTTGCTCGTAAAGATCTGACAATTCAGGTTTGAATCTCCACAGACAGAACTTCTATTTTAGAGCTCGTGCTCAAAGTTCCATTCATGGAATGGAGTTAACTATTTCACCTCCGGAGCAGTTCTAATGGTGGGACAAACTGCAATTGTCATAATATAGCAAGACTCCATTAGAAGAAACAACATTACTAAGGTGAGTAATTTTTTCTTCCATTGATTTATCAGTTCGACTGGCTTGCGTCCCCTCGACATGCAGGATGCATACCAACATATCCCAGTGCACCCGAATCACCACAAATACCTCCACTTTGTGATTCTGGGTCAGCATTACCAGTTCTGAGTATTACCCTGTGGGCTGTCCTCGGCACCTCGAGATTTCACAAAGTGCTTTGTAGTGCTCACTGCATACCTCAGAAAGCTAGGCATTCAAGTCTTCCCCTATCTGGATTACTGGACCCTAGCAAGCCCCTCCAAAGAAGGGACAAGGAAGGTGGTGGCTGAAGCCTCCTAGTTCCTTACATCCGTTGGAGTCCTCTTGAACCTAGAGAAGTCTCAACTTCAGCCTTTTCAGCAGCTCCTCTTCATAGGAATGCTGCTTGACACCACCCAGGCGAGAGCCTTCCTCCCAGAGGACAAGAAGTTCTGTATTCTCCAGATGGCTGTTCCATCAGGGAGAACACGTTGGTTACAGCCATTGCGATGCAGCAGATGTTGGGCCTTATGGCATCATCTGTTTTCATGGTATCCCTGGCATGATCGCACATGAGGACCTCTCTGTGGACCAGAAATCCAGAACCTGGCATTTTCTGTCAGGATGTATTCATACTGCGGTGGATAAGATGCTTTCTGTATGCATTTCCTCTGCTTCCGTTGGTTCAGGGGGTGCGTCTCAAATTGGAGGCACAAGGGGGAAGAATGATTCTAATCGTCACATACTGGCTTAGACAGATATGGATCTTCTCAATATAAAGTCTCCACCACTCATTCACACTAATGGGACTACGCTGGAGGTGCAAGGACCGAGCGGGAGCCAAAGATCTTCAGGAGGGCCAGCACCGAGGTAGGGCCATGAGGAAGTGGCTCCGAGAGACTGGCTTGCGCCATGTAGGCTACCTCGGCATCGACCCTCCAGCCACCTCAGTTTCTTTTTTCCTGCCATCGAGTGCGCTTCAGTGATGACGTCACTCACCCACTGGAGTTAAATTTTCATCTATACAACAGCAGAATAGTCGTTTAGTTTTGATTTGTAGTTTTAATATACAGTATTTGTTTATTAGTTTTAGTTAAAAAAAAAAAAAAAAGTTTCTATTCAAATACAGAAGTCCTCTTCAGCCCGCCTTCGATGGAGGCGACCATGAACAGGGCCAGTGACAGCAGGGAGACTTCACATGAAAGCTGTGTGTTCAGTGGGACTGGGTTCAGTCTGCCGCCCTCTACCGGGGGGGTGGGACTGACTACAGGCAGTCTAGTGCTGAGGAAGAAGGGTGGTCCTTTCCAAAAGCACAAAAAGAAGTGGGCCGGTTTTCGATCCTCGTTGAGAACCCGGCACCGCTTGGCTTCCAGTTCTTCTTCATCCCACCTGTCAAAAAAGAAATGGTACTGCACAAGGTCGCCCTCTGGTATGTCTGCACAGCGATCGTCGAGAACAGGGGACAGAAGGCTGACTCCGACTCCATCTAGGCCTCTTTCCTAGTAACCAACATCCTTGACTCCGTAGTCCCTCCCCGCCCCCTGGGTGGGTCCTCCGGTGAGCAGTTTCATCATTGGGCCACTCTTATGGAGCAGTGGGTTCGACGGTTGTCCAGACTTTCCGAGCCTGCAGAGTCGGCCCCTGTGCCTTCAGACCTAGGGGCTTCGAATCCACAGACAGGACAGTGGTTCTGCCTAGTCGCATGGCACCTTCTCCAGTGCCGTTGACACCGCACCCTTGTGTTTTTCCTCCTCACATGGCTGTAGCGCAGGGGCCAGCACAGGTACCATTTTCTCCGACTCATGTTTTCAGATCTTCATCCTTGAGTGAACCAAGAGTTGATTTGGGGTCTCCAGGTGCTGGCGCAGCGCCTGTTGAGGTGCTGTCTTCGACTCTGGTCTTGGCACCACGGGTCAGGCAGCACCAGCGCCACCGCGGAATCCTGAATTCTCTTATCTGATTTGAGGAGTGCTTCCTCCTGCTCTGTTTCCTCCCTTTTCTTTTTATACTGTCCCTCCTGGGCTAGTAGAAGATGACAATGAGTCTGATCCTGATCTGCGATTAGGAGACGACTTTGATGGGGATTCATCTGTTGGAGTTCAAAATAAGCCTTCTACTTCAGCGGAGCTTCTGGTCAAGGACCTGTCTTTTAAGTGTCTTCTGAAGAATATGAATTCTACTCACTCTCTGTCCAGACTTCGGAGGTGGACCCGGGGAAGTTGTTGCACCTTCAATATCTGCATGTTCAGGAGATCCCTGTGGAATTGATGACTCCGATACAACTTTCTTTCAAGGCTCCCTCACAAATGGTGTTGGACAATCAGGTGCTTATTCCTTCTGTGGCTAAGTCCATAGGCAGGAAGTACACTCCCCCTAAGGATCAACCAATCCTGGGCTCTCAAGCCTTCACTAATGCCATAGTGGTCCTGGCATAAAATTACAAGGCTGTCATCCCTCAGGAGTCCATGGCTTGTCCAGTAAACAAACAATCTAGTAAGAGTGACACATTAGGGAAGTGAGTCTTTGCAGCCACTACCCTGGGTATGTGTATTGCTAGCTATCAGGGCTACTTCTCTCAATATGAGTATACCTTCTGGCAATCGCTAAAAATTTCTGTGGAGGCTCTTCTGGAGTCGGATGTTTCCTCGGAGCACCTCCAAACTATCACTAGAGGTATTGAGTCCAATAATCAGCAACTTAAGGCTGCTATGGATGCTTTTGACACTGCTTCCAGAGCAGCAGCAGCAGCTGGGATATGTACCCGTTGCCACTCGTGGCTACGAACCTCGGAATTCACAAATGATGCCCAGCAATGAGTCATGAACTTACCATTTGATGGTGCTTATCTGTTTGGCCCCCAAGTGGAGCAGGCACTTGAGACCACTCAGAAAACTAGAACGCCTGTCAAGACTACTAGACCGACTCCTACTGCCCCTCAATGGGGTGGGAACCATCAACTGTTTCATAACTGTCAGTCCTTTCGTGACAAAGGCAGGGGGGGCTTCAACAAAAATCAAGCCTCTCAACCACAAAAGAAAACCCACCAGAAGGCACAAGGCCCGAAAGCGCCTAGTGCCACCCTCTGGAAATCCGGCCCAGGTACCTCCTCAGCTTCCCGGGGTGAACTCTTCCTCGACAGTAGGGGGCATCTGACTCAGTTTTACAATCAGTGGAAGTCAGTCACTTCAGACAAATTGGGTTCTCAGGATAATTCGTGAGGGCTATTCTCTGAATGTTTCAGATACCCCTCCGGGTCATCCACCCAAACGACAGACCACGCTGTCAATAACTCAGTCAGACCTCCTCGTTTCTGAGATTCAAGGCCTTCTGAGCAACAGGGCAGTAGACATAGTTCCACAGGAGCAGCAGAACACAGGCTTCTACTCACACTACTTCCTGGTCCCAAAGAAAATAGGCGGCATGTGCCCTATTCTGGATCTAAGGAAGATGAACAAGTGTCTCTTTTTTTTTCTTTCTTCTTTATCCTGGCTGGTCCGCAGTCACCCTCAGCCGTAGTCATGGCCCGTGGGACTTCCACTGCCATCTACTGCCGCCATCCCCAGTTATCTCCGGCTTACTCCCCAGAGAGCGGGGCCGCGGCATCGGTCCCCTTCATCCGTGCAGCGGAACTGGTATCTGGTCTGGGATGCGGCGATGGCAGCTAATTGAAGCCCCAGGAGGGTTTCACATAGAACAGCGGACCGCCCCACCATCTTTCTGGTTTTCTTGGAGGCGAGGAGCGCATAATGATGGCTCCGCCTCTGCCTCCCTGAGGCCAGGAGTCCTCATTGCGCCGACACGCCCCACCCTCCTGGAAGTAGGAGAGCTGCTTATGGGTGCTCATCCTTCTCCCCCGGCCAGCCCTCAGGCCCAGGTCCATTCCGAACCCAGGTGCAGCTGGCACCATAAGCGAATTCAACCACTGTGCCATGGACGGCTTAGTTTCTCTTAAGGAAAAATTCAAATGATATCACTTGGTACACTTTTACCACTGATTCATCAAAACGATTGGCTGGCCTCCCTGGACATGCAGGACGCCTACCAACACGTCCCAGTGCACCCAAGCCACCTAAAGATTTGTAGCCCTGGATCAGCACTACCAATTCACAGTACTGCCCTTTGGGCTTTTCTCAGCACCACAAGTCTTTACGAAGTGCTTCACAGTTCTCGTGGCGCACTTAAGAAACTCAGAATTCAGGTCTTTCCGTATCTGGACAACTGGCTTCTGCCAAGCCCCTCCAGACAAGGGAAACAGGAAGCAGTGTCCATGGCTTCCAGGTTCCTCACATCCATGGGAGTCCTGTTAAATAAGGAAACATCACAGCTACAGCCCTCCTTGATACCTCCAAGGCAAGGGCCTTCCTCCCGGAGGATAGGAGGAATGATATCCTCCAGATGATTTGCTTCATCAAAGAGAACAACTCAGTCCGTGCTCTACTGATGCAGCGGATGCTGAGTCTTATGGCATCTTCAGTGTTCACGGTGTCCTTGGCTCATCTTCACATGAGGACCACTCAGTGGATGCTCAGTACTCAGTGGTCTCCGATCATGCACCCTCAGTCCTTTCACATCAAGGTAACACAACCTCTCAAGTGGTCACTCACCTGGTGGACTCAAGAGGACAGCCTTCTGAAAGGCTTTCCCTTTGCTCCACTGGAGACTCAGATCACCATCACCTCAGATGCTTCTCTACTCGGATGGGGAGCTCACTGTCAGGATCACCACATCCAGGGTCTGTGGAGTCAGGACGAATCTCAACTCCACTTAAATGTTCTGGAAATGAGAGCTGTCTTGTATGCTGTCTGAGCCCTGAAGGACTTTCTGTGTCGTAAAATAATTCTCCTTCAGGCGGACAACAAAGTGGTGATGTACTACATCAACAAAGAGGGTGGGGCGCACACTTATCCCCTGTGCAAGGAAGCGATGAGAGTGTGGGAATGGTGCCTAGAGCATGAAGCACTGATCCAGGCAGTTTACCTACCAGGAGTCCAGAACGATCTAGCAGATAGCCTCAGCAGAACGGAGGTGGATCTTCACGAATGTTCTCTCGATGTAAACATCATGCAATCGCTCTTCGAAGAGTGGGGCACACCGGACCTGGAACTTTTTGCATCCCCACTCAAAGCAAAACTACCTCTATTCTGCTCCAGAAATCCAGAACCTGGCGTTTTTCTGTCAGGATGCATTCAGACTGCTGTGGACAAGATGCTGTCCGTACGCATTTCCTCCTCTTCCCTTAATTCAGAGGGTGCTGCTCAAGCTGGAGGCACAAGGGGGCAGAATGATTCTCATCACCCCATTTTGGCCTCGTCAGATTTGGTTTCCTTTGATCAACAGATTAACAGAGGTTCTGTTGAAACAACTACTACTTTGTGCGAACCTTCTGAGCCAGGGCCCAGTGGTCCACCCCAACCTGAGATCCATTCATCTCTGTGCTTGGCTCCTGAGGAGATAGAAGTGGGTAGATTTGATGTTTCACTTAGAGTCTCAGACATTCCCCCAACAGTGCATAATCCAGCTACTAGGAAAACATACATGTCAAAGTGGAAGCGAGTCTCCATTTGGTGTGCAGAGTCTTCCCTGGATCCCTTTTCTTGCCCACCAAACAAAGTGTTGGAGTATCTTCTAGACCTGTCTAATACAGGATTACAGTACTCAACTGTGAAAGTCCATTTCTGCACGATCTCAGCTTATCACGAACCTATACACACATTGTCTATAGCTTAGTTACCCTTGGTTAACAGATTCCTTAAATGTATAATCCGTACCAGGCCACCAGTCAGGGGACAGGTAACTGCCTGGGATATTAACCTTGTGCTAGACATGCTCACCCATAAACCTTTTGAGCCTCTAGCAACATGTGAGCTGAAGTTCCTGGCCTGGAAGACCTCCTTCCTCGTAGCCATTACCTCCGCTCGCAGGGTATCTGAAATACATACCTTGGTCACAGACCCTTCTTACAGAGTATTTCACAAGGACAAGGTGGTTCTTCGAACCCATCCTAAATTTCTCTCCAAAGTGGTCTCGGAATTCCATGTGAACCGGCCGCTGGTTCTTCCGACTTACTTTGCGAACTTCCACAATGAGGGAGAACGTACCCTGCATTCTCTGGATGTTAAGAGGGCCTTGCGCTTCTACTTAGATGGAACTGAAGAGATCCACAAGTCAAAGCAACACTGTGTGTCATTCAGCATGGCTCGGCTGGGTCAGCCTGTTGCTATCAGATGTATTTCGTCATGGCTAGTGGCATGTCTTCACCACTGCTGTTCCATGGCACAGGTTAAGATGGAAGGCAGGGTATACACCCATTCTACCAGAGCAGTAGCGGCGCCTCTAGCAGAAATATGAAATGTGCCAATTGCAGACATCTGCAGTCCAGCTACTTGGAGCTTCATGCACACATTTGTGAAGCACTGTGCTGTGGACGTCCATGCCAGACAGCATCAATCCTTCGGCAGGTCAATCGTTAATGGACTTCTGTCTCCTGCTGCCCTTCTCGAGGAATTATTTAGTTCAGTACTCTCCCGTTAGTGTGAATGAGTGGTGGAGACTTTATGTCCAGGAAGATATGGAAATTACGAACCTTCCGTAATTCTTGATCTCTTTGGACAAAGTCTCCATCACTCATTCACACGTGTGCCCTCCATCCCCCGAGCTCACTTGTCTGTTGTTTGTCTTTACTTCCTTGATGGCTGGACTGTGAAGACTGTTGTGTTGACCATTCTTAGATGGATCATTTGGACTATCTTACGTCCGACATAGGTTAGTTTCACTAGGTTAGTTTATGCTGCATCTCCTCTGTATAAAAAGGTACTGAGGCAGTTGGACGGTCGATGCCAAGGTAACCTCATGGCGCAAGCTAGCTGTGTCATTGCTTCCACTAAGTAGCTCTACCTCAGTGCCAGCCCTCCTGAAGATTTTGGCTCCCGCTCGGCCCAAGCGCCTCTGGCGTAGTCCCATTAGTGTGAATGAGTAGTGGAGACTTCGTCCAAGAAAATCAAGAATTACGGTAGGTACGTAATTTCCATTTCCTGCTGATCAACAGATTATCAGACATTCTTTAGAAGCAGCTGCCCCTACAAACGGACCTCCTGACACAGGGACCCCTGGTCTATCCCAATCTGTGCTCACTCCATTTCCATGCCTGGCTCCTGAAGAAATAGAAGTGAGTAAATTCAAGGTTTACCAGCAGATCTCAGAAATCCTGTTAGCAGCTCGTAAACCTTCCACTGGGAAGACTTACACAGCAAAGTGGAAGCATTTCTCGGTTTGGTGTACGAAGTCTCACCTGGATCCCTTCTGTTGCCCACCAAACAAGGTGTTGGGAGTACCTTCTAAACCTGTCAAATGAAGGGCTGCAATATTCCACAGTAAAGGTGCATCTCTGCGTGATTTCCACCTACCATGAGCCAGTGCATAACCTGGTGCTGGCTCAGGTTCCTATGGTCAAAAGATTCCTTAAAGGCATCCTTCACATCAGGCCCCCCGGTCAGAAGACCAGTGGCTACATGGGATATTAACCTCATGCTAGACATGCTCACTTGCAAGCCGTTTGAACCTCTAGCCACTTGTGATTTGAAGTTTCTGACCTGGATGACTTCCTTCCTGGTGGCCATTACTTCCGCTCGTTGGGTCTCTGAGATCCACACGTTGGTCACAGACCCTCCATACACGGTGTTCCACAAGGATAAGGTGGTTCTTCGCACCCACCCTAAGTTTCTTCCAAAGGTGGTTTCAGAATTCCATCTTAACCAACCATTCATTGGTGCTTCCGACTTACTTTACCAACTTCCAGAATGAAGGAGAATGCACCCTTCACTCTCTAGATGTGAAAAGAGCTTTGCGGTTCTACATTGACTGAAGTAAGGAGATCCGCCAGTCTAAACAGCTCTTTGTGTCCTTCAGTGCAACCCAGTTGGGTCAGCCTGTCTCCATCCAGTGCATTGCTGCATGGCTAGTAGCCTGTCTCCGATATTGCTACTTGATGGCACAGGTCAAGCTGGAAGGCTGGGGTTACGCCCACTCTACTAGAGCAGTTGTGGCTTTTCTGGCAGAGATTTGTAATGTACCCATTGCAGACATCTGCAGAGTGGCTACTTGGAGTTCGGTGCACACCTTCATAAAGCATTATGCTTTTGACGTTTGTGCCAGACAGCACATATCTTTCAGCAGATCAATCCTTAATGGTCTTCTGTCTTGAGCGAGCTCAATCTCCTGCTGCCCTGCTTGAGAGATTGGTTTTTAGCTTGGTACTCTCTCACTAGTGTGAATGAATGGTGAAGACTTTTAGTCCAGGAAGATATGGAAATTACATATCTGCCGTAATTCTTGATGTTCTTGGATGAAGTCTTCACCATTCATTCACACGCCCACCCACCATCCCCTGAGCTAACTCATTCTGTTTTTGGTCGTCACTCCCTTGTTAGTTGGGCTGTGAGGACATTGTGTTGACCCTTCTTACACGGGCCATCCGGGCTTTCTTTTGTCTGGATTAGGTTCGGTGTTCCTAGGTTAGTTTACGCTGCAACTCCTCAGTCAAAAAGGTGCTGAGGCGGTTGGAGGGTCGACATCGCGATAGCCTATATGGCGCAAACCAGTTTCGTGGTGCCACATGCGCGGTCCTATCTCACTGCTAGCTCTCCTGAAGATTTTTGGCTCTGGCTGGGTCCTAGCGCCTCCAGCATAGTCCCACTAGGTCATCCCAGTAGTGTGAACTGAATGAATGGTGAAGACTTCATCCAAGAAGATCAAGAATTATGGTAGGTACGTAATTTCCATTTCTTGTTCCTCCTAAGCTGCACACATGCAGTGGCGTGACATACCAGCTCCACCTCCAAGGAGACATCCTCAAACGCTCATGATTGGCTTGTCTGCCCAGACTGTGCTACCACCTGGACATCTGCAGGTGGCAGACAGGGAGTGAGTCACACAATCCCCCTTCCCCAAGGGAGGAGAGACATGTTTGTGATGCTCGATCCTCCCTCAGCCAGCCCCCAAACTACCTGGGACTCTTTCCAAATCCAGGTCGCCAGTGTGGCAGGAGGTAAGGCATGGAGCGCCTCAACCCTCCACGCCACTGGGCTGTCACTAAATTAATACTTCTGAGGTCTGTTGCTGTACAGTTCTTGTGTGCCGCTGGCTGTGGTTACTGTACATGTTTGTATTATGAGGAGGTTGGGGGGATAAAAATATGTTCCATTTGTAATTTGCTATGTGCGGATGAACAATAACTGTATCGAGAAACTAGTTCCTGTGTAATTATCACCTCTTTTTTACTCCTTTCTCCAGGGGCTTTTGCTACTTCAACTCGGTAGCCATTGCAACCAAACTGCTGCAGCAGAGACTGAATGTAAGCAAGATCCTGATTGTGGACTGGGTAAGTGCAGAACTGTTGATCAACCAAAAACTTGACACATCTTAACATACTGTAGCAATAGCTGGGTGAGGGAGTCAGGCCCATCTATAAGACGTATTTTAAAACCTTTTATAATATATTCCTTAGAAAATACACATATCCAATAAGATAAGAACCCCCTTAAAAGTGCATATTAGCTGATTTGCACTGTTTGAGCTGATTATGGCAAGTGGCATTTGTTTTATTTGTGTGCATGATTTGCACCCCTTGTTCTTATTCTTCATCATTCATTCCCAATTATGAGTTTAAGCGGAAGGGACTAGGACTGCATGGGAGCAAAGTCTTTTCTCCAAGAAGTGGACCGATATTGGCTTGTGGCGCTGACCTCCCGGCTGGTGTACTAATGTAGCGCATGTCAGTTAGCCAGTAACCGATGCTTGCCCCCCTCCCTGCCTTAGTTCTATTTTTTCCACCATAGAAGGCACACTGGAGGGGCAAGAGTCTGCTGTGTCAGCGTTTAGTGTTTCAGTTTGACGTTTCCACACTCATTTCAATGCTAAACTGACACCACTTGATGCTAAACCAGCACCATTATTGCTATATCGGCTCCATGTGTATTTTTGGCATTGATTTGGATTTTTCTCTTGTTTTCTTATTTTCTGGCCTAGTACGATGCCAAGTTTGAAAAAAAAGGGACTAAACAGACAAACTTCATCCCCCCATGCATCGGTGCTCCTTTGGGGGACCTGTGGCAGTGTCAAACCAGCACTGTAAGTGTCACTCCTGCCTCGGCGCAGATCAAGATATGGACCAGTGCGATACATGCTTCTCTGTGGACAGACACATCCTTGAGTTCCAGTGCTGAGGTGAGGTCTTTCGTCCCCAACCTTCAGAGGGAGGTCTCTCACTTATGACACCAAGGTTAGGAGTTTGGGCCTCTTCCCAGTACCTCTGCTACTGTGGAAGTACACGGTCCTCCTCAAACTCGCCTCACCAAGGTATCAGAGGCCCTTGGGAGTGGGTCTGTTGGACAGCTGGCTCCTTCTGGGTGGCCAACTGAGCACCCCCTAGTCCATCTATCCTGGGCAGCAGACCTCTCCTTGGTCAGACCAAAGGTATATGTGTGGTCTGCGGGGAGGACACATTGATGTTGCGGCCTAGTGCTGCCCTGGCTTCTAGTGCTGTCTGTGGTACCAGTGAGCGGGTAATGCCAGTAATGAAGCTGGGTCCCCTTTCAGCACCATTCGTGCTGTCAGGAGACGGATCAACAACGGAACTGCCCCCAGTCCAGTGACTGAGGTGGTTGTCACTTCCTCCCCTGAGGGCCCTTGTAGCCTTGGAGAGGAAGGCGGCATTGCCCTTGGTGATGGACATGGGGGGATGATGATGGTGCCGACCCTGGACCCAGTTCTGAGTGCAGCACTGGTGACGGTATCACCCCTGGAGCCATCCCAAGTCTTGGTGCTGGGACCTGCTGCTGTGCCACCTGCTTCACTGGTTTGGGTCCCAGTGCTGCTCATGGTGCTAGGACAGGGCCCAGAGCTGTTTGTGGTGCAGGTCGGTTGTTGGTACCGCTTGGGGAGGACAGGGATGGATCTGAAAGTGGTACCGATGCCAATGTTCTACCTGATTCTAGGAGAGCACTAGTCATGGTGAAGGGTAGGAACCTGCCACTGAGCTTGCTGCTGACACTAAGACTGTTGCCAGAGGCAGCAGTAGCCAGGGTTCTTGCAGTTGCCCAGAAGCGAGTTTCTCCCAGGAACCTGTGGCTGACGTCACTGGTGAGCACCAGAGCTGCCCCATGGGACATCTGTGGCTCTGCTCTCCACACTTGGTGATCTTTCCTCAAGGGTGCTGATTGGGTCACTCCACAGATGTTGGTAGACTCCGCTTGGGCAGACTTGCCAGGTCCTCCCCTTTGGAGAGGTCCCACGAGCACTCCTGCAGCCCTGGCAGAGAATCTGGAGTCTCTGGTTCCTTCTTCCCTCCTGGGCCTCTTATGTCTCTTCCTGAGCTGCCAGGTATCTCTAGTCCTCTTGGTCCTATCACCTGGTCTCAGTATTGACAATGGCTGGTGCCTTACACCTTTACCTCGTACAGTCTTGACAGGGCACAGTTCGGGCCTGTGGCCCCGGCAGCACCTCCCCCTGAGTCCAGCTCCTGTTCTCCAACTTCTTCCCCTGAGGAAGAGGAATACTCCCTTCATCGGTCTTCAGATTCTGAGTACTCTGCGTACTGGAGGTTCCTTATGGACATGCTGATGGTGCTGGACATTGGGTCCTTTATAGGTCGCAATCCTGTGTTTTTTCCACTGAGTTTCCTCAGAGATTTCATTGATGACAATTTTGTTATGACTCCTTGGCCTTCAAGAAAACCTCTGCAACAGTCTGGATCCATCCCCATTCCACTGCTTCAGCCCCTAGATACATCTGGCTCAGATATTTCACTCCCATGGGATCTATAGGAGCCACTTCTCATTCCACTTCAAAGACCCAGGTGCTGCAGACCTCAACTGGGCCTTAAACACACTTCACATGACCTACCTCCCCTGGCTGACTCTGTACTGGTAGTTGCTTGTACATTGCTGCACACCAGTCTCAACAAGCACTTTATAATAAGCATGTGTGTTCACGGCTAGATTAGATCCTTGTGCCATGTGGCTTCCTACCCAGGGCCTGGAGCTGGCGAGGCACCAGTCAAGGGCATTGTATGATGCCAGTGATGTTACCTCCAGGCTGGTAGGAACAGCATTCTGCATTCGACAGACAGCATGGCTTTGCCTTTCTAGGTTTGCACCTCTGGCCTGGCGTAAGATGCTTACTTCGCACTTCCATGGGGCTTATTCTTTTCATGCAGGATCAGGCTTGAGTTCTTGGGTCACTCTCATTCTCTTGTGCTACAAGAGCCTCTGCCTGTCTCTGACCAGTCTCAGGTCCTGCCGGACCTGTGAAGAGCCCCTAGAAACATAGAATTTGACGGCAGATAAGGACCGCTTGGCCCACCCAGTCTTCCCATTTCCCCTACTTAATGGATAAGCTGCAGATCCTAGTTAACCAACCGCCTACTTCTTTCTACCCCCAACCCCTAGAATTGCTTTATGCCTGTCCCATGCATTCTTGAAATACACCACTGTTTTTGACTCCACAGCCTCCTCAGGAAGGCTGTTCCATGCATCCACAACCCTCTCCATGAAAAAATACCTCCTCACATTGCCTCTGAGCCGTCCCCCCTCAATCTTCAAATTGTGCCCCCTTGTTCTTGCACACCTCTTTTTCTGAGAGACGCTACCCTCTTGGACTTTGTTGATTCCCTTGAGGTACTTCTTTCGTGTCTCCCCTCTCCCTTCTTTCCTTGAGGCTATACATATCAAGCTCCTTAAGTCTCTCTTCATATGTCTTCTGGTGCAGACCCTGCACCATTTTAGTTGCCATCCTCTGGACTGCCTCCATCCTGTCTATGTCTTTGCGGAGATTGGGGCTCCAGAACTGCATGCAGTAATCCAGATGGGGTTTCACCAGCTGTCTGTACAGAGGGATAACAACTTCCTGTTTTCTACTGGTGATGCCTCTCCCTATGCATCCCAGTATCCCCCCAGCCCTCCTTACTGCCGTCTCACATTGCTTGCCCACCTTTAGGTCATCTGATATGACTACCCCCAGGTCCCTTTCCATTTTTGTTGTTGTCAGTATCTCACCCAACATTGTGTATTCTTCCCCTGGGTTTTTGTTTCCCAGGTGCATTACTCTGCACTTCTTAGCATTGAATCTAAGTTGCCATACATTTGACCATTCCTCCAGCCTTGCCAAGTCCCTTCTCATCCTTTCCACCCCACCTTGTGTAACAACTCTGTTGCAGATCTTTGTGTCGTTGGAAAGAGACATACTTTTCCTTCCAGTCCCTCTGCAATGTCGGTTATAAAGACATTAAAGAGGACTAGTCCTAGTACTGAACCCTGTGGTACCCCACTAGTAACCCCCCTTTCTTCATAGGGGACTCCATTTACTATTACCCCCTGCCCTCATTTGTCCTCCTCAAGCTGAGGGATGTCTTCCATCAGCAAGAACCAGTGCCTCCCTAATTGGGAAGCTTAGTATTCTGACTCGTAACGGGGAATGAATGGTGAAGACTGATTCTTGGAAGATATGAAAATTAAGTACTCACTGTAATTGTTGATCTTCCAAAATATCTTTACCATCCATTCACAGTTCCACCCACTGTCCCCCACTTGGGCAGCCAGGGCTTCTGGGCAGCTCACCCTGTTGTGCAGATGCATACTGGTGTTTGTTTGTAGTCATTCCCAGTTGGGAGATGCTCAACCCCCCCCCCCCATTATATTGGGAGGGCAGAATACCATTTTATAACTGCCATATATAAAAAAAAAAATAAGGAACGAGAGTCCTCATAGCCCTCTTACAACAACAAAAAAAAAAAAGACAAGACAAAATTCCTTGGTGATTCAACTCTTTCTCTCCCCTGCCCTCCTTGTTTCTTCCTCTCCTTGCCCGATGTGTATCGTTTAGAATATATCCCTGTTGCTGCTTCATGCAACAACTCAACGGGCTTCAGCTTGTCCATTCTTTCACTGAAATTTTACTTCACATGGATAGTGCTTAGCGCTTGGGTCAAGGTGTAGCTCTCACACAGGGTACATTCCTGTGTTTGCAGTGAGGGGGAGGTGCAATAGGATTTTCTGTGCTGTACTCCTAGCGCTGTTGGAATTCACATTTTTCAGGGTTGATATCTTCTTCTTCATGGATTGTTTTTCATCGCTCCTTTGGCAGTGGCAGGAAGATAGTCTTTTTGTCCATAGACTCTGTCCACTTATGCATGTTGTCTTGCTTTTCTGAAAGAGAGCTTTGGGGGGAAGGTTACCCCACCAAGTTGGAATTTTCTTTCTCGGAGTACAAGGTTATTTTTATTAGACTAGTATTCTGCCATCTTAATTACGTAAGGATCCTTTTTCAAGTTTCCTGTGTATATGTCAGAACCATATGCCCAGGGCTGCTGGCTGTTTTTCTTCATTGCCTCTACCTTTTATATCCAGGTGGGTGGTAAGGGGTTCTGGCTCTTCATACTCACTTCCCTTGTGCTACCCAGTAAGCACACCCCTTAGATTTTTCTAAAATGGTAGTCTGTTTTACTTGGTTATTTATTTATATATCCTATATCCTTTTCATATCCATTTGGGCTAGAATATCTATAGTCTTTCCTTTGCTTCCTACTTTTTCTTCTTCTGGCAAACAGAACTGAGGCAGGGAGGGGGCCGGTGTTGGTTACTGGCTAACTCACATGTGCAACAACATTACATCGACCGTGTGGGCAGCACTACTAGTTGACATCTGTCCCCTTGTAGCTGAATAAACGTTAGTCCTGCGGGGTCCTAGCGCCTCTGTCTTAAACCCACAAGTGTGAATGAATGATGGATATTCTGGAAGATCAGCAGTTATGGTGGGTGCGTAATTTTCATTTCTTGGTGAGGGGTGTGAATGCTTTTTAAGCAGTTTTGAAAATGGGAATGATTTTTTTTTTTTTTTTTTTTTTTTTATTATTTGCCCATTATCTTTTACATTGTATGTGATTTTAAATTTGCTGTGTAATGTATCCATAACTTTTGCCCCAGAATCCTACTGGAAATTAGACTTTGTCTCAAGGGGTAATTATCCCAGTTACATTCATTCAGTACAGAAGATTCACCTGTTGTCTTAAAGTATACAGTGCATAAACTACTGCACCCCTTACATCTATTTCTATGGAGCATGGTGGTACAGTACATGATATTAGTATTTTCACAACTGAGTGCCCCATACATATGGGGCAGGTATACTTGTCTTTCATTTGGGGGAAAAAAAAAACGACCAATAAAAGTCAGCTTTTGCTCAATGTGCAGAGCAGGGGCAGAAGCAAGACAGCACTATTGCTGCATGAAAACTGCCCCACCAAGCAATTTACAAATGGGTAGTTAACAAAACTGATTGCAGCTCCTGTACCCTTATGGCAGTGTTATGCCTCCAATTTTTTTTTCCTTTCAATTATCTGTTTATGCTCCCCAGGTGCGCTGGGGTCAGGAACTCCGTCCCACACCACCCATCCGCCAGCTCAGCTGCCCCGACAATCCCCAAGACACCCCATGGATTACCCCCTGTGGCGGGGCCAGTAAAGAAGCTACCTCCCTCCCTGGTGCAGAATCCAAATCCAGGGGGGCCATGATGGTGGACCAGCGGAGCCTCATAGAGCCTCCAACTGCCATTTTCCACTTTTCTGTGCCCCTTCCGGTGCAAGGTGTGGCATGCGCTTATGGGGGCACACACACTGTGCCTGCCAGCTGCTGATCTCCCTGTCTGCATCGCCACCCAGCCCCCACCAAAGGGCAATTGATGGATGTGATGACGATCCCTCCCTCCCTCCCGAGAGAGAGAGCAGTCCTCAGATGCTCAGTCCTCTCTTACCCCAGCCAACCCCAACAGCCCGGCTCGTTCCCAAACCCAGGTCACCGGTGTAGCGCGAGGCAAGGCATCCAACACCTCAACTCTCAACGCCACTGGGCTGGCTCATATTCCTCCAATTTAATGGAAGCACAAGCCTTCCTTTATCTTTGCATAACTGGAAATGTGGGCATGTGTATTCCTTCCTTAATCTCCCTTATGTGCTTTTTGATTTGTTCACTTGAAATAATCATAATCTTCCCCAAATCATTCTTCACCATTCATTACTGATGGGTCCTACCGGAGATCAGGACCCTGCACGGAAAAAAGGGCACTGCCTCTTTAAAACTTTTTGAGCTTGGTGGAGCCGACATCGGGACGGCGTCACCCTCGAGGCCAGCGTTCCCTGTGGTGCTTGTGGGTTGGCCAGTAACCAATGCCGATAGTGAAGATGTTTGGGAAGATCATAATTACAGAAAGTACATAATTTCCATTTTTTTCCCCCCTTTTTAGGGTCCTTTGTTGCTGCTGCCTTTTCCCACCTTATATTTAATTAGTGATCATCTCCTGAGTCTGGTGTCATCAGTTGAGCAGAAGCTCACTGCACACATTCCGGTGCAAGGTCACCAGGTTCCAGAAATGGTCAGTAATGATTTAAAAAGAAAAATTAGAAGGGAAAATGATTTCATCAAACAGTTACAAGAAAAAAAATTAGATTATTTCAAAGCTAACAAAAGAAAAAGTACAGATGGGCAATTAAGGAGTCTAAACACATGCCCGAACATTCAATTATATTAAAAAAGATTACAGCAAAGTTTATATTCCTTCTAACAATTTCTGTCTGCCATGACCATCTTTGCTATGTAGTACAGGGGCCTTGTTGGGACAGTTTGCTTTCAAACTTGTTTTTGAACCATACTGGCTTCTTCAAAAAAGTTATTTTTTTTTCTGTTATTCTTTATCTCTCCTTTTCATTCCCTCTATTAATTGTCCCTCCCAGTGAAACCTAACTGACAGACCGGATCCAGCTGCAGGCTGTCCATGTACAGGGTGACTCAGGCAACTCTGGTAGATATCTGTCCGGCAGTGGTTTCACCCACCAGTTTGGTGGGGAGCCTTTTGTCTGTTACATTTTGAACCCCACCCTCAGTAATGTGGAAGAAGCAAGCCCAGTACATTGCTTTTCATGTAAGGGCTCCTCCACATCACCCTTTTCTCTTCATACGTTATGCTGACGGAGATGCCCTAGCCTCCCTGGGTTACCACACGTCAGTCATGGCAAGAACAACCTTCCATGTCGTGGTGGCCTGCACTGACATTACAGACTTGGGACATGAACCTGTGCCACCCATGTAACAAGCAACGCTGCTGTGCTTTCAGGCAGGCCAAAACCTTGTTATTTTAAAACCGATTATGGATGTGTTTTGTTGAGACTGCACATCGCTCTCCTGTTTTGGCCACTTGTAGATGTTTGATTTGGCTCTTGTGGAAATGTTACACTGCTTCTCTTTTTTATTTGATTTAGCTCTACAAGGAAAAGTATGCACCCACATTCAACCTGCCCTATCTATGCCAGTGGATAGTAGAGAACAAAACACTGTCTCTGCTCACCACACTAGGCTTGAAATCTGCTGTTGCTTACAGTTTTTTGAAGAGTTTGGGTGCCAGCAACAGTGAGACAGGCTACAGTGAGAGGCATGCAGTGTTGTCCTTACGTTTTTAATGAGAGATGTTGGGACGTCACTGCATGCCTCTCACTCTAGCCAGTCTCCTTGTTGCTGTGCACCCAAACTCTTGAATAAACTGTAAGCAACTACAGAATTCAAGCCTAGCCTGGTCATTTTCTGCATTGGTGAACTGTTCTCCACTGTTGTGGCTTGCTGGTTGTACCACCGTCACCCTCGTTGCAGCCCTTAGTTGCTATGCCAGTGTATAGTAAACTTTTTCTCCTCCTTGCTTTACTAACAAGAAAATATATTTTTCTCTTCCTTTTTTCAGAATATATCCTGGATTCTAGAATGCAATGCTTGCAGAATACTTTTTTGCTGGGTTGGCCCATGATGGCAGTGATAGGGGTGCTGCCTGGCTTGTTGCTGACCTAAAATCTGTCACTGTGGCAGATGGAAGTAAGAACATCCTAATGGATGTGCTTTTGTTGTGGGGAGAGCGAGTTGCTGATACTCACTGATCCAGGCTGCTTATGCTCTTTCATTGAAGAGGAAGATGCCAAGCCGTCTTGCACTTTGTGCTTGGCATGGTGTGCTTCGCCTTCTACTTCACAGCGTCTCTAGAGGTAGGGTGTTGAAAAAAGTGACAACTGGGGTAGCAGCATGGGTCAGTGATACCACCCTGCCATCTTCCCACTCCACCCCAACTTAAGTTAGAAGATAGAGGCCCTGGCCTTCACATGGTGAGCATAAACACTAAGTCAAGTAAAATGTTTTGTGTTAACCTGGTATGGAGCCTGGATTCAGCCTAGTTAATTGATTTAATGATTTCAGGCAGCAACAAGCATTTCCTTTCCTGCCTTTTTTTTTTTGGGGGGGGGGGCAGAGTTGGTTTTGCATCTTGTTTGGATGTCCACACAGAAGAACCTTTCACGTAATTGTAGATCTTATCTGTGTCAATCTTCACCATTCACCACCTATGGGTGGATCACAGCGAGGTCATGACCCCATGGGAGCTCTTTTTTTTTTTTTTTTTGTAAGCGGAGTCGACGCATCATCGGTGCCACCCTCGATGCCAACGCATTGCGTGGTGCTCGTGGGTTGGCCGTTAGGCTCTGTCGACTCCGCCTGCCTGCCAGTTCTTTGTCTCCCGCCATAGAGGTCACCTCGTGGGAAGCCAGATCCAATTTGAGGCGTACCGCCTACGCAGTTCGTTCTCCAGCTATTTCTCATCCCACAGTCCGTCGGTGCCGTGTCCTGCTGGTTCTAGTTGTCTTACTCGACGTCGCTGGTAAGATCTTTCCATATATTTTATTCTTGGTGACGTCGAGTCTGTTTTTGGTGTTTTTTTTCTTCGTAGGTCATGTCTGGGTCGGCGGGCAAGAAGACTTTGAAGACGGGACGGCCCACATGCCACGATGCCCTTGTGGCTGTAAATTTTCCGTCACGACCAGCACGACCGTTGCCTTACGTGTCTTGGCCCGCTTCACGACATGGATTCATGCAACAGCTGTTTCTCCATGGACCGCCGGGTCATTGAACAAATGTGCGTGGAAAGTAGGGTGAGCTCCGCCGACTTTCGGGGGTCGGGTGCAGACTCGTCGGGCCAAGTCACATACTCTCGGCCTTTCCTCCGGGTCCCCTCCCGGTTCTACACAGACTGAGGAGGAGGGAGCCTCGGCTACTAGTAGCCTAGCCATTGCCGAGGCTCCTTCCATGGTGCAGGAGGCCCGTCCCGCTCCTTTCGGGGGAGTGGGCGGTAGGCGCCGCCACTGCAATCGCCCCTTCGGGGGTGAAGGCTCCCCCGGTGTCGGACCCGTGGTTTGCAAGGCCTGGTCGGTGCCGTTGCCGGCCTCAGCACCATTCGCAGCGCCATGGGCCCTGATGAAGCCGTTGTCAGTGCCGGTTTGTCGCTCAGCGCCATGGCTGCTGTCGGCGCAGTTTGCAGCACCGGTACTGCTAGCAGCGCCGTGGGAGTTTCTACGGTGCCGTCTTTGTCTGAGTCTCACCTCGGCGCCATCATCGGCGCCGCTCACGATGCCGTGGGGTCGGGTGGTGCCGTGGCTGGTCCCGACTCTGGAGCTGCTGTTCGGGCTGGGGCCGTGCCCTCTGTGGATTCTGCTTGAGGTGCTGTAGGGGACACTGGCTCGGGCATGGTTTCAGTTTCTAGCACCCCCTTTGGCAAAGATGGCACCAGGCGCCCTCCTATGGTCTGGCACAGGTCCTCGGCCACTACCTCTTTGGAGGCGGAGTCGGGCTCTGAGTCAGACGAACAGTCTGACTCCTTGGGGTTGACTGTTGGGGTGGGCAGCCCTGTAGTATCCTTGACAAGCCGGAGTCAGCCCCCTTCTGAGGTGGGTCGGTGGCTGCCGAGACTGGGGTCGTGTGCTGACCAGCGGGCAGTGATGCACGCCACCATTGCTCTGCAACCTGGTCTTGATGGGTTCACTGACCCCTCAGCAGTGGTACCCCCGCCTGTGGTGTGCTTGGATCGTCCAACTTTGGGGCCGATCAGAGCACCTACGGGAGGGGAGGGGAGGGTAGTGTGACCTGGATAGCTCCTTTGGGTGCTGGCCAGGGCTGTCAGCTACCTAGGCTGGCCCTCTCAAGGAGGAGGGCTCTTTCGGACTCCGAGGGGTTGAGGGGCATGGGGTCTGCACAGTGATCTTTTTCGGGGGCCCACTCGGGCTCTGGAAGAAGTTGTAGTGTGGATCTCTGCTCTTCCTCTTCAGTCCCTTTGAGGGAGCCCCATTCTTTTGAGGTAGGGGACCTTTACAGCCCTGGTCGCCTCACGGGGGGTTTCTTCCGGGCACAGCCAAGGCAATACCGGTTGTTCAGCTGTCAGCTGTGGAGTCTTCCGGGGCACCTTCTTCCTCGGGTGCTCCTGGTCCGCTCCTTAGCCCAGGCGGAGGTCAGCCGACATCTCTTCTCGGCTCTGTCCCCATCCCTCTGCCACATTCTCCTGTGCTCCCAGGCATCCTTGGTCCTAGCGTGTTGTGGCTGCTCAGTTCCCAGCTTACGTTAGGGCAATGGACAGTCAGGTTTTGCAACCTCCCCCCAAGCAGCTGCCCTCTGAGCAGTCGGTGCCCTCCAGCTCTTCATCTCCCTCTTCTGGGGGAGAGGAACCTTCTGTCCCCATCTCTCCAGCCGCTGAGCTCGCTGAGTATCAGCGTTTCCTCATGAGGATGTTGGAGGTCTTGCACCTCACCCCTACCACTGTTGGCAATCCAGAGCACTCAGCGTACGCCTTTCTAGGTGATTTCAGCGAGGCCACCCTTGTGGTGCCCCCCTGGCCTGCTCCCTTTCGGGAGGTGTTGTTGCGCTCCTGGCAGAGGCCCTTCTCTGAAGTTCCTACCCCTAGGGATCTCTGCCAGCGGTATTGCACCCCACCGGAGTCTTCAGGTTCCATGCCTCATCCGCAGTCCGGATTGACGCAGTTGGACACTCCTGATAGGCTTTGCGCCATTCACCGTGACCAGCCCCCAGATCAAGATTCCTCGGATTTTGACTTCTGGGGTAGGAGGGCTTTCTACTCAGCACGGTTGTTGCTTTCCATTTCTGCACATCAGGCCCACTATGCAGCGTATGACAGGTTCTTGTGGTCCAGGCTAGGTCAACTCCTAGCCTCGTTGCCTGATACGGAGCAAACCAGACAAGCCATTGCACTCTCTGCGGATGGCCTAGAGCTAGCAAGGCACCAAGCGAGGGCATCCTATGATTCCCAGCGAGGTAGCTACCAGGGTCGTAGGGGCAGTGATCTGCACTAGGCGGACGGCATGGCTATGTCTTTCCCGCTTGACACCCTTGGCCTGGCGTAGGGTGATTAACTCCGCTCACCAGAGAACCTCTCTCTTTTGCCGTAGAGTGAGATGGCGATCGGGACAACTTCCTTCCCCCTCTGGGGGGTTCCCGTCTCACTCTCCCCACTCTCGGGCCTCTCCAGGCCCTGAAGGTTCTCCCTCTTAGTGTGTCACCCACTGAGAGCTAAGGGACTTTGTCCTTTAGGATGTAAAAGAAAAAAACCCTTTGGGGGGCTCGGCACTCACCTGTAGGTGATGAATGGTGAAGGTCGACACAGATAAGATATGAAAATTACATACTTACCGTAATTATGATCTTTCTGTGTATCTTCACCATTCATCACCACCCCACCCTCCATCCCCCTGGGGCCTCAGTCTCTGGGTCCACCTCCCTCTCTGTGTCCAACCTCCCCCCCTTACTTTCAGGAGTGGGGTAAATAGGGGGATAATATTCTGGGTAGAGTGGTCAGCATGGGGGGCACTCCATCTCTAGTGCATTAGCTTCACCCCTGTGGGGTGGGAGTTGACAGTTGCCCTTCATTCTTTCCTCCTCCTTGTTCCCGTCTTTATTTCCTTGTCTTTTGGACTATCTTTAAAGAAAAAAAAAAAAACAGAAAAACTCCTTCTTCCTTTTCACCAAAAATCTTTCCTTCAGAGCGTGTTGATTCTCTGTGCCCTGTCCTTCTTCCAGAATAAGCTGATCTTACTTCGAGAAACGGTTCTTGCAGCAGGTTACACCATTAGGACTGAAGCCGGCAGGCGCCAGGACCCCACGGAAATTTTTCAGTTAGCAGTATTCAGCGGGGGCCACCTCCGACGTCAGTCCCGCCCCCGACGTCAGGCATAGTATATAAGGAGGCGGTCCCCCAGAATCCCCAGTTCTTTTCCCGCTGTCAACTCGCCAGCATCGGTCTCTACCTAGCGCACGACGACTAAGAACTTGTCTGAGTAGTTTCTACAAAACTGATGCCCTCTCCAACTCCTTCTTCTGAGGGACACCTTTCCAAGTGTGCCTGCGGAAAACAGATGCCCTTCAAGGATCCTCATTCATCCTACCTGCGGTGCTTAGACCCAGACCACGACACCAAGGCCTGCTCCTTCTGTCAAGGGTTAAACAGCCACACCAGGATCCGCCATCAGAAGGCACTTCAGGCGTACCTTTTAGAAGAAAAACTTAGCAGGATGGATAAAGAACCTTCCTCCAGGGGTGATTCTTCATTGAAGGCCCATAAACACCGGGAGAAAGCAAGGTCCAGATCCCCGAACCGGGCCTCAGACTTGCATAGCCCAGGCTCCACCCGATCTGATCGCTCTCTCTCCAGGGCTCGTTCTCAGCCCCCTCCGGTTAAGGTCAAGGCTACAGGCAGTTCTTCGACTTCACTTCAACCCATTAAGACTTCTAGGCCCTCGGCTTCCTCCACTCCCTCTCGGGCCTCTTCCAAGTCTTCAGAACGCCACAAGTCTTCCTCTTCTGCCCAACACTGGGACCCTGACTTCAGATTGGTCTCCCAGCCTCCCAGGGGTCCGGATCCACCACCCAGGAAGACAAAAGACCAGATGTCCCTAAAACAGACGACGGACCCGACGTTGGCCAAGCAACCAATGTTGGCAAAGCACCCAAAGTCGGCCAGGCATTTGCCGGAGCCGAGGACATCGGCCAAGCACCAGACGCCAGCCAGGCATTCGCCGGACCCAAAGTCGTCGGCCAAGCGATTACCGGCGTCCGCCCCACGCCACTGGAGCGAAAAGACCTCCCCAGTCACCGGTGGACACTGGTCGCAGGGACTCCACGGAGGAGAACACGACATTGCCTGAAGACTAGATGGGCGACACAGAGGATGCCGGGCTTCCAAGGGAACCTTCGCCCACCCCGGAGACACCTGCGGACCCGACCCCAGTGACAGACCACTGGCGCCAGGCCCATCATTGGGCATGAACATACAAGAGGTAAAGGATCTCTTTACTTTCTGGTGGGACACCATCCGAAAAGACGTGATCCCTGTAAAACCTCCTCCTCCCCTCCTCCTACTCCTTCACCTCCTACGCTCCCTGCTCCACCACAGGGGCCAGCAGGACGACTACCAACCCCTAAGGAACAGACTCCACCTCCTAGGGTAGATCCAAGGATAGGAGAAGGCCTCCTTCAAGATCTCCATCAGGGTCTCCCAGCCCCAAGCGACCCAGACGTCGTCGGTACACTCCGTCGGGGGAGGACTCCAGATCGGATACCCTTGAAAACTCCAGATCTCCTTCTCCACTCAGCATCCCATCGCCTGACCCACAAGACCTACCCAGGTCACCTCTGGATAATCCCTCCTTCTCTGAGATCATGAGGCACATCCAGGACAGCATGGGATGGGATGCTGAAGACCTCGATCCTGAGAGACAGTGCCTTGCCCGTTATCTTCGGCAGAAAGATCCAAAGCCTGTGGTAGTGCCACCCTTGGTGGACACCTTCGCAGACGTCACCAAGGCTGCGTGGAAGTGTCCTCACTCCACCCCCACTGTGCCGAAGAAAGCTGACTGCCTGTACAAGGCCCCGGAAGAGGACCAGTACTTGGCTCAGCAACCTCTGGCTGACTCCCTGGTCATTACGGCCTCACATGACCGGTCCCAAAGACCGCAGCATATGAGCACACAGCCACCAGACCAGGAATTCAAACAGCTGGATGCCCTGGCAGGTGCATGCATGCGGCTGCTACATGCTCCATCAGGTCCCTGAACTACCTATCTCACATGGTACAGTTTCAGAATGCCCTGTGGGAACAGGGCCAGGACATTGTCGACAAATTAGCGGATGGTGATCAGAAGGCGGAGCTCCTAAACCTCCTCCGCACAGGGTCTGATGTGGAAACCCAAGTGCTACGAGCCGCATACGATTCTGCGGATTTGTCTGCCAGAGCTGCAGCTTCAGGCATCTGTCTCCGGAGACACTATTGGCTCCGTGTCTCCAGCTTTACCCCAGACGTACAGAAGAACTTCCTAGCGTCCTTGGACATGCAGGATGTTTACCTGCGTATACCCATCACTCAAGCACACAGGACGTTTTTGCGCTTCACGTTTCATGGTCACCATTATCAGTTCCAAGCCCTTCCATTCGGACTGTCATCGGCACCTCAGTATTCACGAAGTGCATGACGGTAGTAGCAGCGACTCTGAGGAGATAAGCCCAATACGTGTTCCCCTACCTGGATGACTGGCTTCTCATGGTGCCCTCTCGGGAGGCCCTGATGTCCGTCATTCATTGTACTCAGTCTCTGTTCGAGATGTTGGGCATCATTATCAATCAAGAGAAGTCACGCCTGGTTCCGTGTCAGATTCTGCAGTTCATAGGTGCAGTTCTGGACACCGTCCAAGGGAAAACTTTTCTACCCAAGGACCGAGCGGAACACATCAGATCCCTCATCAGGGACATCTTGGTGAAGAAGACCGTCCCAGCCAGACTGGTCCTTTGCTTGCTCGGACACATGGCAGCGGCCATTGCAACAGTCCCGCTAACCCGTCTCCACATGTGGGTGACCCAGTGGATATTATGGGTCCAATGAGATCAAAAGCAAGACTATCTGCAGCTCCCAATTTGGATCATGAAGGCCGTAATCCGGGATTGGCAATGGTGACTAGATTCGAAGAACCTTTCGGTGGGGGTCCCCTTCACTGCGCCGTCTCCGACTGTGACGCTCTCCACAGACGCCTCAGGGCTCGGATGGGGAGCACACCTCGACTGTGTCTGGTCTCGGGGCCTGTGGACAGCCCAAGAGACTCATCTCCACATAAATATCCTGGAAATGAGAGCAGTTCTTTACGCCGTGCAGGCTTTCCAGTCGGAGATTCCACCGGGTACTCTTCTGTTACAGACAGACAATTCCGCAGTGATGTAGTACCTCAACGAACAAGGAAACACCCATTCGTACCCACTTTGCAGGGAGGCCATGAGAGTGTGGGATTGGGTTTTACAACACAGCGCAAACCTCATTGCTGTTCATGTACCAGGGGTGGACAGTGTCATCGCAGACAGCCCGAGTTGCTCTCAGGCCAGAGTCCATGAGTGGGAACTACTCCAGGAGGTAGTAGAGGATCTGTTTTGCAGATGGGGTACACCAGAGTTAGACCTTTTCGCGTCCCCATCCAATGCAAAACTGCCTAATTTCTGCTCGCTAGATCCAGGGCCTGGTGTTTTCTGGCGAGACGCACTGTCCCTCTCCTGGGTGGGCAGATTCCTCTATGCCTTTCCCCCTTTTCCATTGATACTGAAGGTCCTTTTGAAACTTTGCAGAGAGCAAGCGACGCTGATACTTATCGCACCGGTTTGGCCCAGGCAGATCTGGTTCCCTCTACTACATCAGCTGTCCCGGGAACCTCCAGTGCCTCTGCCAATCAGCTCTCACTTGCTGTCTCAGAAGGTGGGCTCCTTGGTCCATCCGGACCTTCGTTCACTGAACCTGCACGCTTGGCTCCTAGAGACATAGCCATTATGCGATACAGGGTCTCGCAAGAGGTAGCAGACGTTCTAGTGGCTGCTAGAAAACTGGCCACTCATGCTACTTACGCCATGAAATGGCGCAGATTTTGCCTCTGGGCTCAAGCACGGGGGTTTTCGCCAATGGATTGTCCAGAAAGGTTGGTCTTGGACTACCTCCTGTCTCTTTTTCAGACAGGCTTGGCCTACTCCTCAATAAAAGTACACCTTTGTGCCATCTCAGCCTATCACACTCCTATAGGCCAACGTCCTATATCTCAGCTGGACATGGCACGAGCCTTCCTGAGAGGTGTTCCCCACTTTAGACCTCTGATCAAAGATCCTGTTCCGCAATGGGATTTACCCTTTGTCCTGGAGCAGCTTACGCTGCCACCTTATGAGACAGCCGCGGATTGCGAGCTACGTCTTCTTACCTGGAAGACGTTGTTTTTAGTTGCCGTTACTTCGGCCAGAAGAATTTCGGAGCTTCACGCACGATGTGCAAAGTACCTTATTTGGTTTTCCACCAGAACAGGGTATCCTTACGGACCAATCCGAAGTTTTTACCTAAGGTAGTCTCAGCTCTCACTCTTAATCGGGACATTGTTCTACCAGTGTACTTCCCTAAATATTCAAATCGAGGAGAGGCCCTGTTGCACACTTTAGACATGCATAGATGTCTTCGATACTACCTGACCAGAACCAAACACTGAAAATCTGATCAGCTTTTTGTCTCCTTTGCCCACAGGATGATGGGAGCTCCTGTTTCCAAACAGTCACTGTCTAGGTGGCTCATACATTGTATCATGTTCTGTTACCAGAAGCGCAACAAACCCTTACCGGGCACGGTTATGGGTTATTCCACAAGGGGGGTGGCTACCTCCTTTGCGGCCTTAAAGAACGTGTCCACCTCAGCCATCTGTGCAGCAGCTACTTGGAGCACTGTGCACACCTTCATCAGGCATTATAGCCTGGACGTTACATCGAGGCGAAGAGCAGGTTTTGGTCTAGCAGTCCTTCAAGGACTTCTGTCCTAGGCTTAGGTTTTACTAAGGATTTCTACCTCCCAGTGGTGTGGGATTTCTAGTATTGCTTGAGAATCAGTCCTAATGGTGTAACCTGCTGCAAGAGCTGTTTCTTGAAGTAAGATAGTACAGTTACGTAAGAACTTACTGTAACAGTAGATCTTCGAGAACAGCTCTTGCAGCAGGTACTTTCCCTCCCACCATCCCCGCTGGAGGTAGATTTTTTGTTCCGATATCCTTTTCCTAGGATTAGGTGTTCTCTACACCACTCTGATTGCCATTTGATGGCGGATCCTCAGTCTCCTCTTCTGATGTCATCCAGTGGCCAGGAGTCTCCGGCGGGAGAACTGGGGATTCTGGGGGACCGCCTCCTTATGTACTATGCCTGACGTCGGGGGGCGGGACAGACGTCGGAGGCGGTCCCTGCTGAATACTGCTAGCTAGAAAATTTCCATGTGGTCCTGGCGCCTGCCAGCTTCAGTCCTAATGGTGTAATCTGCTGCAAGAGCTGTTCTTGAAGATCTGCTGTTACGGTAAGTTCTTACGTAACTGTACTATTCTGCTTAGATGGAGTTTTTGGTCAGTCATTCTGTGCCTTGAATTCTGGCAAGAAGCCTTTGGCTACTTCTTGCAGTTCTTATACAATATGGAGACAGACCAGGGTCTGAGATGTATTTAACTCTCTTCCCTCTCATCCTAACTTCTTTGTCCCTCCCTCCTCTGTTTCCAGAGATGGGGGCCCCTCCCAATCCCTTTAGTTTTCTGAGTTTCTCTTTCTGTCCTCTCAGTCGTTATTTCTCCTTTTAGTTTTATATCTTTTCCTTTTTCCTGTCCCTTGGACTTCCTTGTCCCACCCTCCACTCCCTTCCTCTTACCTCTCTGGCGACTCAGAACTGGCAGGCAGGCGGAGTCGACAGAGCCTAACGGCCAACCCGCGAGTGCCACTCAATGCGTCGGCCTTGAGGGGGGACCCGATGATGCGTCGACTTCGCCTACTTACAAAAAAAAAAAAAGAGCTCCTGCAGGATCATGACCTCCGGCTATGAACCCATAGGTGATGAATGGTGAAGATACACAGAAAGATCATAATTACGCTAGGTACTAATTTTCTTTTTTTTCCCCTCTTCCTTTCAGGATGTGCACCATGGAAATGGGACCCAGCAGGCTTTCTATAATGACCCCAGCGTTCTCTACATTTCATTACATCGCTATGATGATGGCAACTTCTTCCCCGGTAGTGGTGCACCAGATGAGGTAATGCTGATGTCTCCAAACCCTTGTCCTATTTATTTCCCAATGAACTGTTTCTGTGTTTTTACATACTAAGTTTGCTCTCTTTCTCCCATATCACTGAGTACATGGCAGAGACTCCCTCTGGTGTAGGGGGAGTGAGAAAAGATAATATTGTTATACTTGATATTTGGAAGCCCACACCACCAGAGTACTGCAAATTTGGATCATTACTCTGACCAATGACCCAGGAATTTCTTTATCCCCATATATACTTTTTGTGTCTTATTTTCTTCCTTTGTTCTCAGCAGCATCTCACCAGCTCCGTCACTTACCCATTTCAGGTGACTTACAGGTTGACCACCTGGGTAGCCTGCCCTGTACAGTCATGCAGTGCCCGCAGAAGATGCTGGGTGGTATTTTCCTCTGGTGACTTGTACAGAGGTCATCAGGTGTGCAGACGTGCCATATCTGTTGATGCTCTTACCCCACCTCCTCCCACCAACTCAGATCCACTGACTCACGCACTTCAGCTTTTCCTCATCACTCCAACACAGGCAAGGAAGCATTTTCCTATCATTTCCCTAAGCTCTGGAACTCACTTTCCCTACCTATCAGACTCTCCTCGTCCTCTTCTATCTCCACAGCCCTACACAACATTTTTTCCCCGAACTGCACTTGCTTTTAGCCACGTTTCAGACTTCCTCGTCATCATCTTCTATCTCCACAGCACTACACAACTTCTGTCACCAATCTGCACTTGTTTTAGCCCCCTCTACCCTCCCCTCCATCCTTGCACATTAAACCCCTATTTACAATCCCCTCTTGCACATTATCCACTATTTCTTCCCCCTGACTCACCTTTACCTTCCAGTTTCCTCCTCCTCCAGCTCCTTGTCTCTGGTTCTTAGTTCCCTGTTCCTCCCCCACCTTATCCCCTCCTTCCTCTCACCTCTATTCTCTGCTGGGTTCCTGTCCCCCTTGCTGGGCTCTCAGCATCCTGAATAGGTATAGCCTCCCAGTTGACTGCTTCTCTCTCTCCCTTCCTCTTGCAGGGTTCTCGGCATACTGAGGGTGTATAGCTTCCCAGCTTGACTCTTTCTCTCCCACCCCACCCCACGCAGGGTTCTCAGCATCCTGAAGGGTATAGGTTCCCAGCTTGACTCTCTCTCTCCCCCGTCCCTTCTCCCCTACTTGTGTTATCTGCCTATCCCTAAGGTTCCCCTCCAGCTTCCACATTGGCTGATATCCTCAATTCCCTGTCTCATCCTCCTTTTTGGGCTGGTCTCCTCCTAGCACTTATGAACCCAGTCCTCAGTTACTTCCAGTCACCTACTAAGGCTGCTTCATCGCCAACCTTAACCTCCAACTGACTGTTACTTGGCCACAACTAGGTTGCTGCTTAATTATGGTAACTACTTTGACCTGATGTTCTGAATGTACATTACTGTTTGTATGCCGATGTATGTATTAGCTTTATGTAATTGCACTTATATGTTATTGATTTTACTTACTGTTCCTCCTCTTGTAACCCCTCCCCCCAGGACGCTTCTGGAAACGAGCTGGTTGCAGCTCATGTTGTCTTTCCTGGTGAAACATTTTCAAATAAAATAAATAAATTATTCCCATCATCACTGCTCTGCTAAATGGTAGTGAAGTAGCTAGCCCCAGGAACCAGCCACTCTTAGGGAGGAGAGTTGTCGTTGCACGCTCAGTCCTTCCCTCTCCCAGGCCTCCAGTGTGGCGTCCAGTGCCTCAACCCACTGCACCACAAGGCCAGCTGTGAGCCTGGAATTTCAACTAGTGTTTATTTATTTATTGAGATCTTGGAATAACACCTTTGAGCATGAAGCTCATTTACAAAGGTTCCATGTCAAACAAAAAATAACAATACATACATACATATAATTGAAACAGTGCAAACAGTATAAGTATAATGTAACATAGCACAGTTAACCATACAGGAGAATACATGTTTACATGCAGTTTGAGTACAGAGGTTCAAAACACAAAGTATTTAAGCAGAAAAAATGTCTTTGTCTAAGCTCGGGGGGCAGAGAAAGAGTGGTGAGGGTGGAAAAAGTGCCTACGTGGAGGATGGGAGATGTTAATAAGAAGCGGGTGTTTAGTTAGGGCTGGCGGGGGAGGGGTGGGAGGCAGAGGGAGAAGAGGGCAGGAGGTGGGTATTCAATGAAAGAAACTGGGGCTAACAGTCACAGCTGCTCAGATTGGTCAGGTGTTGGTGGAGTTTTCTCTTAAATGGCCCCAGCTTGGAATCACTGGTTATATCTGAGGGGAGTTCGTTGAGCCATCATAGAAACATAGACTTTGACGGCAGATAAGGACCACTTGGCCCACCCAGTCTGCCCATTTCCCTACCTACTGGATAAGCTGCAGATTCTAGTTAACCAACAGCCTACTTCCTGCCACCCGCCACTACAATTGCCTTGTGTCTGTCCCATGCATGTTTGAATTCCCCCACTGTTTTAGCCCCAACAACCTCCCCAGGAAGGCAGTTCCATGCATCCACCACTCTTTCCGTGAAATAAGATTTCCTCACATTACCCCTGAGCTGTCCCCCCTCTATCTTTAAATTGTGTCCCCTTGTTCTTACACATCTCTTTTTCTGAAAGATGCTACCCTCTTGGACTTTGTTGATTCCCTTGAGGTACTTGAACGTTTCTATCATGTCCCCCCTGTCCCTCCTTTCATCAAGGGTATACATATTAAGCTCTCTCAGTCTCTCTTCATATGATTTCTGATGCAGACCCTGCACCATTTTAGTTGCCATCCTCTGGACTGCTTCCATCCTGTCTATGTCCTTGCGTGAGATTAGGTCTCAAAACTGCACACAGTACTCCAGATGGGGTCTCACAGCTGTCTGTACAGAGGGATAACCACTTCCCTTTTTCTCTTGTGATGCCCTTCCTATGCATCCCAGTATCCCCCTGGCTCTCCTCACTGACTTCTCACATTGCTTACCCACCTTTAGATCATCCGATATGACTATCCCCAAGTCCCGTTCCATTTTTGTTGTTGTTAGTACCTCCCTTGCTATTGTGTACTCTTCTTCTGGGTTTTTGTTTCCCAGGTTCATTACTTTGCACTTCTTTGCATTGAATCTAAGTTGCCATATGTCTGACCATTCCTCCAACCTTGCCAAGTCCCTTCTCATCCTTTCTACCCCCTTGTATCAACTCTGTTACAGATCTTTGTATCATCTGCAAAGAGGCATACCTTTCCTCAGACCCTCTGCAATGTCACCTATAAAGATGTTAAAGAGGACTGGACCCAGTACTGAGCCCTGAGAGTACTCCACTAGTGACCCCCTTTCTTTGGAATGTGTACCACTCACTGTTACCTTCTGTGTCCTGTTGTGCAGCCAGTTTGCTGCCAGGCTACCACCCTGGGACCCACTCCCAAGCTGGCTAACTTGATTATTAATCTTTTGTGCGGGACTGTGTCAAATGCCTTGCTAAAGTCTAGGTAGGCCATAGCCACAGCCCCTTCCAGGCCTATTACTTTGGTCACTCAGTCAAAGAAATCTATTAGATTCATCTGACATGACCTTCCTGCTGTAAATCTATGCTGCTTTGGGTCCTGTGCCCTGCTGGCCTCTAGGTACTCAACAATTCTTTCTTTCAGAAGTGATTCCATCATTTTCCCTACCACTGATATGTGAAAGACCTTTGCGCTTGTGAAGTACAGAAGAAAGGGACATGCAGGGATTGTCTGGCTATGCTTCTTGTGCGGTGGGGGTTGGTGCTGTGAAGAACATACAAACATACGAAAATTGCCAGCAGATAAAGGCCCAGAGGTTCACTGTTCGCTCGAATGTGCAGCTAGCACCCCTTATTCTGCAGCTGCCCTCCCTTCCACCCTTCCCTTCATTAACCCTCCCCTGTCCTGTCCCATCCTCGCTTGAAGCAGTCCACTGTTCCACTGCATACCACTTCTGCAGGTAACGATTCCACCCAGCCGCCACCCTCTCTGTAAAAAAGTGTCTCCTCATCTCCCTCCTGAACCTTCCTCGCTCCAGTCTCATATCATGGCCCCTGGTGGCCCTCCCCTTCCTTACTTTGAACAGCCCCTCTGTACCTGTCTTGTTTATTCCTTTCTTGTATTTAAAGGTTTCAATCATGTCCCCCTGTCTCTCCTCTCCTCCAGTGAGTACATGTTCAACTCCTTCAACCTCCTCTCATATGATAAGTCCCCCAGACCCTTGATCATCTTTGTCGCCCTGCGCTGCACTCCCTCCAGTAACTTAATATCCCTCTCAGAACGGACGCCAGAACTGCACGCAGTACTTCAGGTGTGGTCTAACTAATGACCTATACAGTGGCAGAATCACCTCCTCCTCCTTGAGGATATACCTTGCAATACAACCCAGCATTTTGTTGGCCTTTGCAGCTGCCTTCCTACACTGTGCCGAGTTGTTCATTGACCCTGTGATGAGCACACCCAGATCCTTCTCCTCCTCTGTCTGGGCTAGCTGCACTCCCCCTAGCTGGTAAGTCCTCCTTGGGTTCTTCATCCCTAAAATGCATCACCTTGCACTTTTGGCATTAAAGCCCAGTTGCCAGGTGTCTGACCAGGTTTCAAGCTTTGCCAGATCATCCTGCAACCCCTGCCATCCCCTAGGTCATCCACCACCGCCAACCTTGGTATCATCAGCAAACAGACTGATCTTGCTCTTGATGTCCCATGATATGTCTGCAATGAATATCCCAAACAACACTGGTCCCAACACCGAGCCCTGTGGGACACCGCCGCCACTGCCCTTGGTGTGTGAGAGCTCCCCACCCACCACCACCCCTCTGTTGCCTTCCCTGCAGCCAGTTTCCTACCCATCTCACCAGCATTGCACCTGCCCCTGTGCCTACTAACTTCCTTCCCAGCCTTCCATGTGGCACTGAGTCAGATGCCTTACTGAAGTCCAGATACAGGACATCCACTGCATGTCCCCTGTCCAGTTGCCCTAGTTACCCAGTCATAGAACTCGACCAGGTTGGTTTGGCAGGATCGGCCACGAGTGAAGCATGCTGTCTGCTGTCCTGTAGTCCTTTGGCCTCTAAGAGGGCCACCAGCCCTCCTTCAGGATAGTCTCCATTAGCCTACCCACGATGGATGTGAGGCTCACTGGTCTGTAGTTTCCCGGTTCATCCTTAGGGCCACTCTTGTGGAGGGCACCACATGAGCCATCCTCCAGTCCTGAGGTACACACCCCGAATGTAGTGAGGCATTAAATAGGTCTGCCAGAGGTCCTGCAAGGACTCACAGCTCCTTCAGTACCCTGGGGTGGATACCATCTGGGCCTGGTGCCTTGTCCACCCTCAGTGCCTTAAACCCTCTGAACTCTGCCTCCATGATTTCCCCATCTGTCACCACTTCCCCCGCTCTGCCATTTCTCCCATCTTGGGTGTCACCCCTCTTCTCTTTAGTAAATACCGAGCAGAAGTACTCATTTAGTGTTTCCGCCTTATCGCACCTTGCTTCCACCCAACCCTCCTTCCTAATCCTTACTATGTGGTCCTTACAGCTCCTTTTCTCCTGATGTCTCTAAAGAAGTCCTTCTCCTTCTTAATGCCTTGTGCCAGCCTGAGTTCCGAGATGCTTTGGCTCCCCTTACTGCCCTTGTCACCTCCTTCGATTCTGTCAAGTCTCCTCTCTGTCCTCCCCTCCCTGTTTTCTTGTATTTCCTAAAGCAGCTCTTTTCCTCCTTACCTTCCATGACTTCCTTGCTCAACCAGCTCGGTTTCTTAGCCCTAGTCTTCTTGCTCTGGGCTTTGCAGCAGGTTTTGGTTGCTTCCACTATCCCCAACTTTATGAGCTCCCATCTCTGGTTAGTATCCATACTAGATTGAATTCTGGCCAGGTACCCTTTTACCACTTCCCCCATCCTCCCAAAGTCAGCCCTCCTGAAGTCCAGTACTCTTGTGCCAGATTCCTTGCCCATATCCAATGTGAGCCATACTGAGTGGTGGTCACTCCCCGACAGCGGTTCCTCCACTGTAAGTTCTCTCACAAAGTCCCCATTTGCCAGCACAAGGTCAAGGGTATTCCCTAACCTGGTTGGTTCACTGACCATTTGAATCAGGAAGCTGTCCTGGAAGGCATCCAGCAGTACCTGCTCCCTTCTGTTCCTGGTTGTTGGGGTGCTCCAGTCCACTCCTGGCATGTTGAAGTCCCCCACAATCACCACACTACCCTTCTCGCAGGTCCTCCTGATCTGTCCCGCTAGTTCCCTGTCTAACTCCTCCATCTGAGATGGTGGCCTGTACACCACTCCCATTCTAAGAATCCTATTCTTGGAATCCTGGATTTGCACCCAAAGTGACTCTGTACTACCCTCCTCCCCTTCCTCCCTTACACACTTCAGTCCTTCCTTCACATATAGTGCCACCCCCCTCCTTTCCCAGTCACCCTGTCCCTACGAAATAACCTGTACCCTGGTACAGACAGGTCCCAGTCATTATATTGGGTGGCCCATGTTTCCGTGATGGCTGCAATGTCCACCTCTCCCTCTGCCATGAGAACCTGCAACTCTGCAGTTTTCCTCCCAAGGCTCCTAGCATTAAGGGTAACCACCTTCCACCCTTTCCCCCTCTTCCCATCCTGCCCTCCTTTTCTAGCATCACCAATAGTACTTGCCATTTGTCCTTTGTCACTGTTATGGGGGGTAAGCTCATATGATTTCCCAACCTGTGGTCTCTGCATATCTCTTCCCCAACTGCCACCCCCCACTCCTAGTTTAAATTCCCAACTTCCTCTATGTACTCCTCCATCCTCTGCTTCAACACTTTCTTTCCTTCCTCACTCAAGTGTAGTCTGTCCTTGGCATAGAGACTACTGTCCTCCCAGGTCCCTCCCCAGCCCCCAACAGCCCATACCCTTTAGCACAACACCAGGTTCTTAGCCATCTGTTAAATTCCTCTATTCTCAGCTTTCTTGTTGTGCTTGCCTTTGGCACCGGAAGTATCTCGGAAAAAGTTACTGATCTTCCTGCCCCCTCACATAATTGTGGTAGTTCCTCAAACCTCCTCTGGACTATATCCACTGTCTTGTCAGCCAGGTCGTTTGTCCCAAGATGTATAATTAAATGAGGCTTGTCCCTACCCCTTCTAGCATATTTCAGAACATACTGTCCCACCCTTTCCGCTGTCATTCCTGGCATGGCCTCCACCCAAATGCGACTATGCCTCTCTGCCTTGCTACCCCACCTAACTCCTCTTAGTATTGAGTCCCCAGCACTAACATTCCACCCTCTTACTCCTGCTTGCTTCCTTTCATCTCCTCCTCATTTCCAGCTCTCTTCTTCCTCCTGCACATTATTATGCCATTTACCCCTGTTGCAGTTCTCCCAGCAGAACTTCCCCGCTCCAGTTTGGTCCAGGCATTTATCAATTACTCCTCTAATTTCATCACTTCCTCCTCCACCTTCTTCCTCTCTAGCAGTGCAAAACTATTTTCTGAAGATCCTTCACAAATGCCTGCTCCTCTCTCTGCATAGTAACCTGTCTCTCCTTTCCACTCCATGACTTTTGCCACTTCTTCGCCTCCCTCCAAGTCCCTATTGCCTCCTTCCATTTGACTTTTGTCTCTGACCTGGTTTCCCGCAATCGCTCTTCCTAGCCTGGGCCCTTTGTCTCTGCTTCCTTCTTCTGAGCCTCCTCCTCACCACTGTTGGCTTAAATTGCCTCCTCATCTCCTTCTTCCTCCTCCCAGTATTGGGCTAAACCCACCCCAATCTGCCTTGCCTGTCTTAGTTCCTCCTGCAGACCCTCAATCTCCTTTCTAAGTTTTTCTATGTGGTTGCACACTAAACATCCTCCCACCTCCAGGCAATGTTTAGAAAGATTGGTGCACCTGGTTGTTGCAACCACCACCCTACCCATTGCTGTCGTTGCCCACCAGCGACCCCCCACCTTCAGATGCAGGATACCAAACACTCCCCAAGTCCCACTCTCCCCTCTATCAGTGCAAAACATTCTTTATTTCCTTACCTCTTTGTTGCACACGTTTAGATATGTTGAGCAACTGCTTTTTATATTCCTATCCACACTCAAAAATACTTTAAGTAGCCATTGCACAACCTTCTTCAACTCCTACTCCTCCTTTACCCAATGCAATAACTATGTGAAGTAGTAATAATGAAAGCGCCTAGATTTGCATTTACTTCCCTTCCACTGAGAGAGCAGTCACCTCTTCACTTGCTGCAGTTCCTTTCCTGGATGTCTGCTTCTGTTATGACAGGTGCAAATCCTTTGCCTGTTTGAGGAAGTGATGTCAGAACCCCTAGTACAAAGGGAATAATTGACCAGGGGTGGGTGGGGTGAGGGTTTGGGTGGGTGGGACCAGCCAAGTCTTCAGAAACAATCAGGTAGCTGAGGCCTCTAGTCAGACAATTAGCACCCTTCCCCACTCAAAACTTTGCAGCTAGTGAAGCCAGCAACAATGAATCAATTCTACTCAAAGCCCCAACATAGGTTTGCTACCCAAAGAAACAGGACACCAATTCAAACAGCTTCACCAACAATACATCAAAATAGGTTTGGAATTATAAGATATAGGTCTCCAATTCAAAGAAACAGACCAGTTAAATTACACCAATTATGTTTAAAAGAAGAAATAGGCCTCTACAAATGCAGCCTGCCACACCGAACCAAACAAATGAGCCCACTTTTAGCTACCAAAACAGGTTTCAAAATTCCAACAGCCCCAAACAATACCCTGCTAGCCCTTAGTAGTAAGAAAGAAAATAAACATTCTACCAAGTAGAATCCATGAAAAACAATGTAAAACAAGAAACTACTGTACTGTAGATCTGATCCTGCCCCCCTTCTAGTTCCTTCTGAGAAGCCAAAGCACTGACTCCACACCTGATTCAGCTCTGCCTCCCTGCTGAGTGAGACCTGGCCAGACAAATTAGCACCCTTCCCCCACTCAAAACTTTGCAGCTAGTGAAGCCAGCAACAATGAATCAATTCTACTCAAAGCCCCAACATAGGTTTGCTACCCAAAGAAACAGGACACCAATTCAAACAGCTTCACCAACAATACATCAAAATAGGTTTGGAATTATAAGATATAGGTCTCAATTCAAAGAAACAGACCAGTTAAATTACACCAATTATGTTTAAAAGAGAAGAAATAGGCCTCTACAAATGCAGCCTGCCACAGTAGAACCAAACAAATGAGCCCACTTTTAGCTACCAAAACAGGTTTCAAAATTCCAACAGCCCCAAACAATACCCTGCTAGCCCCTTAGTAGTAAGAAAGAAAATAAACATTCTACCAAGTAGAATCCATGAAAAACAATGTAAAACAAGAAGCTACTGTACTGTAGATCTGATCCTGTCCCCCTTCTAGTTCCTTCAGGAGGAGGTTCTGGATGGCATATGGGGATAGGCTAAGGCAGGTTTGTTTTCAGAAGAGACATACTTGGTACCATATTCAACCTTGTAGGGTAAGCCAATTGGTTTGTGCATAGAGGTCATAAGTGTGAGTTAGTCTAAGAGCACCAAGTAGTAGGCTGCAGGATTTATTAGGGGCAACACTAACCTTTTGAGGGTGGAGTCGGGGGCTGCACCATACATCACTAACCCGTAATCAATGATGGACAGAATGGAGCTTTTTAAGGTGAGTGACAAGGCCTCTTGGGTTAGGCAATGACGGTGCCTGTATAATAGGCCAGTTCTAGGATTGACAACCTTAACAGTTGGATCTGTGTACTATGCAAAGGATAGAGAGCTGTCCAGGGTAATGCCTAGATATTTGAAAGTTTATACTTGTTCAATGGGGGTGGGTAGGCTATTTTGGAGTGTCATTTGAAAGTCCTTATGCTTATTGTGGGGGGTCACAAATAATATTACTTTAGTTTTTTTGTAGTATAATAGAAGCTTGTATTTGGAGAACCAAGCGTCTACTGCAGTGAAGTCACATTGGAGGTGAGCTTCACGTTGGTGTGGGTCAAGGCTTTTGGAGAAGATGACAGCATCATCAGCGTAAAGAAGAATTTGTTCTTTGCAGGCTAAGGGAAGTTTGTTAACAAAAAGGCTGAATAAAAAGAAGCCAAGAATTGACCCCTGAGGGGCACCTGTGAGAACCTGACGACTATTGGAGAGGGTGCCATTTATCATTACTCATTAGGACCCATTACTAAGGTAGCTCTGAAACCAACCTACAGTTTCAGTAGAGAGGCCAATGGAGAGGAGCTCATTTAGTGGTGTTTTATGATTGACAGTGTCAAAGGCCTTAGTGAGGGCGATGTAAATAGCCCCAGCTGTCTTGACTGCTGACTAGGGCCCCTTGCAGGAAGCCAGAGTACTCCAGTAAGGCAGTGGAGGTGCTGTGCCCCTTGTGGAACCCGTGCTTCTGTGGGCATTGTAGTCCATACTTTTCCAGATAGTCAACAAGCTGGTGGGAAACTAATCTTTCAAACAACATGAAGTCTTGCTGTATTCTGACTAATGCAGTTAGCCCCAGCCTTTAAACTACCCCGGGGAACAAAGGGTTAACTTCCTATGCAGAGCGTAGAATGCTGAGCTCTAGCTCGGTTGATGTCTCTGTCTGTTTCCCTTTGAAATCTAACCATCAGATTCTTTACTCCACCTCACTGAACAGTCGTTCCGGAGATTTCTCCTGCAGCTCGGTTCTAAAGTCGGTTGAAGTGTCGGTTTACTGTCGGTTTTTAACAGAAAATTATTTTCCACATAGTCTGTTCAGTCTCTGTCTGTGGTACCGTGAGTACTAGATAGGTTTTGTACTGTTTTTTCTGTGTGGAACTTGTAAAAGTGTGGATCGGTTCAGCTGAACCGATCAGTTGTTAAATTTTATATCTTAATTTAGTGTGTGGTTACCGGTCCTTATTGGTTCTAAAAAAAAAAAAAACGTGTTTGATACGTTTTTTTCCAACACCCGTGACACGATTAGGAACTGATAAGGGACTCTTTCCTGGCAGTTGCCGAGAAGAGGGTAAGTTGGTTAGGTTGGCCATGTCTGAGAAACCCAAGAAAAAAACTGGGCCCACTGGGTTTCAACACTGCAGTGAGTGTGGGGAGGTCTTTTCTAAGACTGATCCCCACACCACCTGTGTTTATTGTCTGGGGTTTGAACACCTCGATTCAGACTGCCAAATTTGTACAAACCTTCCCAAATCTACCCTTGAGAAGAGATTAGGTAGACTGAGGAAAAGAGAGGCCGAGAAGTCCGCTGACCGAATGGCCAGCCAGTTCGTTTCCGACCGAACCAAGGTGCCCTCTGACCAGAGGCGATACTTCTTGGCAAAGGAGAGCCGATCCGAGGGTTCGGTTCTGACAAAAGAAAATGCAAAGAAAAAATCGTCCGGTTCGGATCCAGAAGTCCATGTTCCGACCGGCCGAGGAAATAGCCAGAGCGATTCTGGATTGTGGAATCGCTTCGCCCGTTCCAACCGATCCAGCACCTTTTGGCAGGGGCTCAGTTCGGTCGGTTCCCCCGGTTCATGATTATACCCCTGAAGAATTTTATGAACCGGAGTTTGAGGAGGAGGGGGAGTTTGAGGATGACGATGGTGATGGTGAAAGTCTAGATGTGCCTGTTGAACCAGACATCTCCCCAGACAGACCTTCAGGTGTATCCCCTTCTAGGCTTTCTGAGTCCCCTTCCCACTTTATGTTCTACAGAAAGGTGGCTGAGACCCTCCAGCTTCCTATGGAGGAAGCAATGGAGTATCAAGAGGAGCCTGGTTTTGTGGAAATGATGGACATCCCAGAGTCCAGGAGACTGTCTATTCCCCTTCACAAATCTTTCGGAAGCAGACACAAAAAATCTTGAAGTCTCCCAATTCTATACCTCTTGTTGCTAGAATAATGGACAAGAGGTATACACTTTCAGGCTCAGATACGGAGTTCTTATATCAGCAATGCAGCCATGTTGGGGTTGTGCAGGCGGCTGCCAGTAATAAGGCAAACATCCCCTTGGCTTCACACCCCCTAGACAAAGACTCCAGGAAGATTAATGCCATGGCAAAAAAACAGTACATGGCATCTTCCTTGGGACTCAGGCAGGTGAATTATGTGGCCTATACAGCAAGGTACCAGAAGTCCAGGTGGGACACTGTACTGGCACTGGCTAAGCAGGCCTCCCCCCAGCTAGCCAAGTAGCTGGAGGAGGTGGCTGCAGATGGGATCGAGGCATCAAAAGTTCAGTTTCATGCTGCTGTGGACTCCAATGATGTGTCATCAAGAGTCATGGCTACATCTGTGGCTCTTCGGAGAATGGCTTGGCTCAGATATACTAGCCTCTTGCAGGATACCCAGGCTAAGGCCATGGATTTTCCTGTAGTGGGTAATTCTCTGTTTGGGGAGCAGACAGAGAATTACATGAAGAAAATGGATGAATACAGGACCACTTACAGGAGTGCTCAGGCCAAAGAAATGCAGGCAACTCCTGAAAGGCAGCAGTCTGGGGCAGGCCTTTTCATAGGCCTTTTTACCAAGCACAATCCTCTTCTCCCTTTTCACAGAGGGGGTTCTTCAGAGGGAGAGGCAGAAGGGGGATGAGCAGGGCTACATCCACTCCTCAGCCTAAGGCCCCTGCCAAGCAGACACCCTGATGGGCCTGCCCAGGTCGACTCTCCTATACCAGTAGGGGGCAGGCTGACTTACTTCATCCAGGACTGGATGTCTATTACATCAGACAAGTGGGTCCTGGAAGTAGTAAGCCAGGGACTTTTTCTCAGCTTCAGAAAATTTCTAAAGATGAGAGCCAGATCCTTCCCACCTGCAGGTCTCTCAGAAACCGTTGCCCTAGAGGCAGAGGTTTCATCTCTGCTGGCTTTGAGAGCTATAGAGCGAGTACCTACCCTACACTGGGGCAAAGGTCTGTGCTCCAGGTACTTTCTTACCCCAAAAAAGGCAGGGGAGTGGCAACCCATCCTATACCTAAGATACCTTGGTGAGACCCCATCTGGAATACTGTGTCCAGTTCTGGAGACCCCATCTCCGCAAGGACATAGACAGGATAGAGGCAGTCCAGAGGAGGGCAACTAAAATGGTGCAGGGTCTGCAAGAGAAGCCGTATGAGGAGAGACTAAAGGAGCTTAATATGTATACCCTTGAGGAAAGAAGGGAGAGGGGACATGATAGAAACTTTCAAGTACCTCAAGGGAATCAACGAAGTCCAAGAGGTAGCATCTTTCAGAAAAGAGACTTGCAAGAACAAGGGACACAATTTAAAGATAGAAGGAGGGCAGTTCAGGGGCAATGTGAGGAAGTATTATTTCACAGAGAGGGTAGTGGATGCATGGAACAGCCTTCCTGAGGAAGTTGTGGGTCTAAAACTGTGGAGAATTCAAGAATGCATGGGACAGACATAAGGCAATTCTTGTAGGGGCAGGAAGATATAGGCTGTTGGTTAACTAGGATCTGCGGCCTATCCTGTAGGTAGGGAAATGGGCAGACTAGATGGGCCTAGCGGTCCTTATCTGCCGTCAAAGTCTATGTTTCTATGTCTATGTTTCTATGTTTCTACCTAAACAAACATCTTTTAAAACCAAAGTTCAAGATGATAACTCTGGGAATAATCCTTCCCTCTCCAAGGCCAGGGGACTGGCTAGCCTCCCTGGACCTCAAATATACCTACTTTCACATTCCCATCAGGTGCTCCCACAGAAAGTACCTCAGGTTGGAGTTGCCCTCAGGCCACTATCAGTGCAGAGAAATGCCCTTTGGCCTAACTTCAGCCCCAAGGGTCTTCACAAAGTGCCTGGCAGTAGTAGTTACCTTTTTAAGGAGGCAAAGTATTTCCATTATTCCATACCTGGACGACTGGCTACTAGTGGGTCAGTCTTCAGACCAAGTCAAGTCAGACCTGCAAGTGACCCAGCAAGTGCTCTCTTCTCTAGGATTTCTTCTCAACCTTCCCAAGTCAGTTCTCGAGCCTGTCCAGCTTCTTACCTTTATAGGGGCAGAGCTGGATACGGTCAAAGCAAGAGCCTTTCTTCCCCTGGACAGTGCAAGAGTTCTTATATAGCTGGCTTCGTCCTTCAGCCTTCAGGTGTCCTGACCAGCAAGGCATTCCTTCAGCTCTTGGGCCACATGGCAGCCTCTACAGCAGTGGTCCAAGGGGCAAGATTCCAGATGAGGGACATTCAGTTCCATCTGAGGGGATTTTGGTCCCAAAAGAAGGATTCCCTTACCAAACTGATTCCAGTGACTCGAACCCAGATCCAAGCCCTTCAGTGGTGGCAGGATCAGGACAGTTTAAGGCAAGGGGTTCCATTTGCCCTCAGTCTCATTCAGTAGTCCTTACCACGGATGCTTCTCTTCTGGGCTGGGAGCCCATCTGAGGCTCCTCACTGCCCAGGGACTGTGGTCCCCTCAGGAATCTCTTCTCCATATCAGTCTCCTAGAACTCAGGGCAGTTTTTCTGGCCCTGCAAGCCTTCTCTCAGTAAGTACAGAACAAGGTGGTTCAGGTCAGGACAGACACCACCACCACCACCATGTGGTACATCAACAAGCAGGGAGGCACTCGGTCTACGGCCTTGTGCACAGAAGATATTTATTTATTTATTTAGCTTTTGTTAACCAGGTAAGTACACTAGACAAACACATGCCTATTTTCAGGTACGACCTGGGAGAGTACAGGAAATCAAAGAACATACAGAGTACAATTTGAAGCAAGTAGGACAGATACACAGATGTCAGGAGAAGCATAACATACATAGTAAGATATCTCAGGTTACGACAGTAATCATAGTCAGTGTGATTAGGTACAGAGTCACTGACACAACGTCTCAGCAATATATGTACAGATATATACAAAATTTACACATTTGCAAGATACATGGAATGACTATGCTCAAGTATACTGTGCAGAGGACCAGGCTAATCAGGGGGGTTAAGACAGTCACATACTGATGAGAGCTTCAAGTGGTCCCACAGGGAGGTATGTAGGTCTGACTGGGAAGGGGAGATCTGGACCTGGACAGGAAAGGAGTTCCACATTCTAGGGGCACATGACGCAAAGTCCCTGTCCCCCATTTTGGTACATGTAGGAGGGACCTTAAGGATAGCAGGGCCCAGTGACCTTAGGGGTAGGTAGCGGGCTGCTGGCACAAGGAGCCCGCCAGTCCGGGGGTGCCAGTACCCAACACCTTGCCCGTGAACCTGCCTACAACAAAATTCAAATAATTGGGTGGGAGAGCCAGTTGAGCTTACTGTACAGATCACAGTGGTGAGTGAGACAGGGACTCCAAGAGCACAATGGCAGATGTTATTGTAGGCAACGGTCCATCTAGAGAGGTGGATCTTGGAGGTATTGGCAAACAAAAGGAGCCCATAACAGAGAGAGATGGTAGAAACACCCTCTAACCAGTGTAGCGAGCAGCCAGAGTAAGGTTATTCTTTACTCTGTAAGCCAGACCCACTCCAATTAACAGCTCTACACGCATTTTGGATATGCTGACCAAGATCGAGCTGAGGGTCAAGTGTCACCCCAAGGTATTGTACGGAATCGGTGGTGAGAACAGGAGTGCCATCAATACCCGAGATGCGCATAGGAACAGAGGAGGCCTTTAACTTGGCCAGGGAACCGAACAGCATGGCCTGGGTCTTTTTAAGATGTAGGATCAGCTTGTGGGACGATATCCAGGAATGGACACTCCTGAAACTCTCACTCAGTTGGTGGTTAATGACCCCAGTATCCTTGGAATGAGTGAGGATAACAAGGTCATCAGCATACAGGATAGCCCTGCAGAGAGGCCGTCGAGGAGGGAAGGTCAGTGATGAATATGGAAAAGCAGGGGCCAGGACTGACCCCTGGGGAACCCCTGAGGACACGGGTGGCGCCTGAGAGCACTTTACTATAGTTGGTCAGTTGCTGCCTTCCATAAAGGTAGTTGGAGAACCAACCTCAGGGCCGGAGGGGAGCCCAAAGACCTAGGTTGAGAGCATAGAAAGGAATGGTCAACAAGGTCAAAGACTTTAGAGAGATAAATAAAGATGGCCCCAGAGAGTCTGCCTAGTCCATAGCAGCCCTTATCCCAGAGGTGACAGAGAGCAGCGCCAGAGGTGGTGCTGTGCCCTTTTCAAAAGCCATGCTGAGGGAGACAGAAGCTCATGAGCCTGGTTGTAATCTCAAGAATTGTCCCGCCACAACTTTCTCAAAGAGCTTGCTGATGGCAGGCAGAACGGCAATCGGATGATAGTTGTCAAGATCCTGGGGTTGCCCTGTTTGAGCACAGGGACAACCTGTGCCACCTTCCACAGGTCTGGGATAACCCCAGAGGCTAAGGATAGGTTGACTGATATGGGCCACAGGGGAGGCAATGTAGGCAGCGGCAAGGCAGAGAAGCTTTGGTTCCATGCCATCAAGGCCAGCACTAGAAAAGGGTGAGAGACCAGTTAGCAATCTCTGCATTTCTTTTACCGTCACAGCCTTGAGATAGAATGGAGGATGGGGGAAGGTGCCATTTGAGGCAGAGGGACTTGGATAGGACTATCATGACCAGTGGAGGAGAATAGTGAGGTGAGCAGACAGGTCAGTGAGCATTGAATGCATTTGCGATGGTTAGCGGATTATTACAGCTAGCGTCATCGAGCATGTCCGGAGCCTCACAGCAGGAGGAGCCACTCACTGTATTTTTAATATTCCTCCAGAAGTTCCTAGGGTCCTTGGCTGAGGTCTGCAAAGCAGCTTTACAGAAGTCACTTTGGCAGACCTGATAGCCTTGTTGCACTCATTCCTGAGCCTCCTGTAACGTTGGAATATGGTCTGGTCCATTGAGACCTTGAAACTGGCCCAACATTTGTCTCTAGCCCTCATGAGAGCGAGGAGGCTCCCATGCAACCATTTTGTAACAGCCCCCCTTACCCTCCGTCTGACGAGGGGGGCATGCTTATCCTGTAACATCCCGAAGATACTATTGAAGTGACAGACTGCCGAGAAAGCATTCTGGGCATCCATCACTGAAGACCAGTCAAGGAACTTGAGATCCTCCTGGAAAGTCCCTGGGTCAAACCTAGAGAAGTCCCTGACCTGGATGATTTGGGGAGGGATCTTTGAGGAGGAGATCTTCCATATGCTGTAGGCATGGTCAGAGATGGAGTCAGGAAGGGTACCTGAGGAGCTAATCCGTTCAGGCCTGTTAGTCAGGACCCAGTCCAGGAGAGAGCTGTTACCACCTGTGGACGACCATCTGGTGGGCTCCTGAATGAGTTGGGACATTGAGAAGCCAGCTAGCAGAGTTTCATACTGCTTGACATTGCCTCCTAGCCAGTTTAGGTTGAGATCCCCTAGGATTATTACCTCATTATTTCCTGTCCTGGAACCAACAGATTCAAGAAGGGAGGATAAGCCCAGTACACCACCCATGGGGGGATTATAGGTACATATAATGTGTAGTTTCTTTGCATTCCCAAGTAGCAGTACAGTGTGCAGCAGCTCAGAGGAAGACTGCTGTGGCTGAGGGCAGGTCAGCACCGACAAGTTAAGGTGGCTCATGTAGTAAACCAGAATACCCCCCCCTTTTTACCTGGACGATCCTGCCTGAGGAAGTCAAAGCCAGGAAGAGCACAAGCAGAGTCTGGGATCGAGGGTTTAAGCCAAGATTCGGTTATCCCTAGGATGTCAGGCTTGTAGTGGGTGACCCAGGCAAGGAGTTCAGCCATGTTGGGCAGAAGGCTACGGACATTAAGATGAGCTATTTTTAGCCCATTCTCTGAGTGCCAGCCCACAGGAGAGGAGAGGGCTTGACATGTAGGACCTGGGTTCAACTCCACATCCCCTGCCAGGACGAGTGTCACCAGTAGGAGCCAGAGGAAATGCCTCAGAGGGGGAGTGCCAGCCTTCGAGGATGTCCTGCGGCCGATGCGCCTGACCACTTTGACAGGGTACAGGAAGCACCGCAGGTTAAGGCAGCAGATGGGCCAGGGAGACTGGCTGTCTCTGGTGGCTATTAGGTTAGAACAAGTAAAGTCCCTCTCATCAAGTAATCCTGGTGAGAACCCGAGTTGACCCATGTGGGGAGCACAGTCCAGAGTGATAATAGGGAGGAACAATGCCATGAGCAGCCCTATGGCGAGGGCGTTAGAGATGGAGACTGACGCAGCCCCCCTCCTGGAATGCTTCAAGGCCCCCATAGCTCTAAATGCACACATGAGTCAGACTTAAATTCAACCAGGGCCCAGGAGAAATGAAGGAGATAGGGGTGACCAAACCCCCCTGGGCTACCTGGGGGGGGCACTGAGGAGCAGTCAAAAAGGACAGTTAGACCTGCAGCCGTCACTCCCACCAGGAGCAGAGTACCGCTGGGTTGCCTATTTCCACACTTGTAGCCCAACACAGTAGTTTTCAGCAGCAAATCATAGTAAAGCAGCTAGACAAGGGCAGGCAATAAGATAAGCACACGTCCCCAATGGCTAGAGACTACAATTGACTACAACTTGAAGTTGTGGTCCCTGGCATATTCCCTACAAACCTCTCTGATAGCAGTTCACCTTCTAGGGAAGGACAATGTGCTAGCAGATGCACGGACCAGGATCTCACAGGGCCATCACGAATGGTCCCTGGACCCTCTGGTATTGAAGGTGATTTTTTCAAGGTGGGGCACTCCAGAGATGGATCTTTTTGCAGCCCCAGACAATCACCAACTTCCTCTCTTTTGTTGCAGACCCCCAGTCTTGGGCTCAGTCCCACTGGATGCTCTGGTTCTGAACTGGGAAGGAAAATTTCTGTATGCCTTCCCTCCCTTCCCCCTTCTGTTCAGAGTTTTAGTCAAGATAAGGTCACAACCTTGCAAAGTGATTCTGATTGCTCCAGACTGGGCCAGACAGCCCTGGTACCCCCCGGATGCTGTCCCTAGCAGTTCATCTTCCCCTGTCTCTTCCCAGGAATTACAACCTGTTAACCTCCTCTCAGGGAGGATTTGGTACCCCAATCTTCAGTCTCTCAATCTCAAGGCATGGCTCTTGAAGAGTTAGAGTTTGCAGATTTGCATCTGTCTCAGGGTTCTGGATATTCTCAAAGCTTCTAAAGCCCTCCACCAGAAAGACTTATAACTCCAAATGGAAGAGATTCAGCATTTGGTGTTCTCTGCTATATTTCTCCAGACACTGCTGAATTGCCTACAGTTCTGGACTATATGGTCCATCTTAATGGCCTAGGCCTCAGACCAGCTACCCTCAAGGTACACTTGTCAGCTGTTTCTGCTTTTCTGTCTGTGGGGAAGTCTTCCTCACTGTCATCTCATCCTATATTCTGTAAATTTTTTAAAGGATTGCTTCATACCAATCCTCCCTTTAGAGACCCTGACCCTGCCTGGGATTTAAATGTTTGCATTGCTCAACTTATGCAACCTCCTTTTGAGCCTATGTCCTCAGCAGAGCTTGAGTACTTGACTTGGAAAACTGTGTTTTTGGTAGCCATTACCTCTGCCAGACGTATCAGTGAACTGCAAGCTCTGTCAGTGGAACCTGATTTTATCTCCTTTCACAGAGATAAAGTGGTCCTTAGAACCAATAGAAGGTTCTTGCCCAAAGTGGTTTCAGATTTCCACTTGAATCAGTCTATGTCTCTTCCTGTTTTCTTCACTGATGATTCTTCCTCAAGAGAGAGGAGGCTACACAGTTTAGATGTTAAAAGAGCCCTTAGCTACTACATAGAGTGTACTGAGGGTCACAGGTTTGAGTCCCTCCAGTTGTTCCTCACTTATGGAGAAGTGGGAAAGGGCAAACCTGCCACCAAGAGAACTGTTGCTAGGTGGATTGTGTCTTGTATACAATTCTGCTATGAGAAACTGGGAAAGATTCCACCCTCAGGCCTGAGGGCTCACTCTACAAGAGGTACAGCTGCTTCCCTGGCTGCTGCCAGGGATATTCCTATCTTAGAAATTTGTCAAGCAGCCACCTGGAAAACAGTCCATACATTCACCAGGCATTACTCTCTGGATATCCAGGCTAGGAGTGATGCTCGGTTTGGCACAGCAGTACTTCAGAGCCTATTCCCAAAGTAGGTTCTGTCCCTCCTCCATGGAGGTACTGCTTGGTAGTCTGCAATAGTCAGAATACAGCAAGACTTCATGTTGTTTGAAGAAAAAATTACTCACCTTAGTAATGTTGTTTCTTCTAATGGAGTCTTGCTGTATTCTGACCTCCCCCCCGCCTCCCCTCTCAGAACCTGGTTTTTGGGATGTGGGTGGGCAGGAGCAGTGTTGGCACCCTAGGGGGTGTCCCTTTTTCACCCTCCTTTATTTTGGGTGAGTTTTGTGTTTTGGGTTGTGTTTTGTTTTTTGGGTTTCCTGACTTGAGTCTTTGCTTTGAAACCAAAAAACCCTTTTATATACACTACCGGTCAAAAGTTTTATAACACCCCCATTTTTCCAGTTTTTATTGAAATTTAAGCAATTCAAGTCCAGTGAATAACCTGAAATGGTACAAAAGTAAGCGGCAAACTGCTAGAGGTTAAAAAAAGTTTAGATTAGCAAAAACTGCTGTAGAGAAATTGCAAAGAAAGCCAAGGTGTCAGTGAGTACAGTTTCCTACACCATCAAAAGGCACTTGGAAACTGGAGGAAACTCTGACAGGAAGAGGTCTGGCAGACCCAAAGCCACAACAGAATCAGAAGACAAGTTTCTGAGAGTCAACGGCTTGCGTGATAAGCGCTCACAGGACAACAGCACAGAGTGACTGGCACCTAAAAAACCAAAAGGGCTACCACAGCATTTTGCAGCACCATGCAATACCCTCTGGTCTCGCCTAGTTGGTCAGGGGTTCATCCTACAACAAGATAATGACCCAAACATACCTCCAAGCTATGTCAGAACTACCTTGAGGAAAAGAACAAGATGGTAGGCTTCAAATCATGGAATGGCCAGCACAGTCTCCAGACTTAAACCCCATCAAGCTGGTTTGGGATGAACTGGACAGAAGGGTGAAAGCAAAGCAACCTACAAGTGCAACACATTTGTGGGAACTTCTGCAACAGTGTTGGGAAGAACTTCCGAACAATATTTGATGTCCATTGTAGGAAGAATGCCACGAGTGTGTTCAGTGTTACAGTATATCTGCAAAGGTGGCTACTTTGATGAGTCAAAAATTTAGATTAAATTTTGTTAAACAAAATGATTCTATGATTTCTTTTTTATCTCCAATTGTTTATTTGTTCTGTGCTTCAATTTCAGAGTACATTGAGACATTAACCTTCGTAAATTTCAATAAAAACTGGAAAAATGGGGGTGTTCTAAAACTTTTGACCGGTAGTGTAAATTTAGTTGCCAGTTGGCTAGTGTGAGTTTTACAGTTTCCACACAGAACTTGTAGTGAGTATTGCTCGTAAAGATCTGACGGTTGAAGTTTAAACAACAGCAGACAGGGGCTTCAACTGAGCTCGAGGTGAACATTCCATGCTGGCCATGGAAAGTTTAATTTTCTGTTCTCTGGGGCAGTTGAAAGGTAGGACCTAACTGCAATAGTCAGAATACAGCAAGACTCCATTAAAAGAAACAACATTACTAAGGTGAGTAATTTTTTTCTTGTTGTATATGGTATGGTAGTAGGGCGGGGTAGTAGGTGTGTGATCATGATCCAACGTTGAGGGGCAGTTAACCTTCTGGGGTGTGCAGCCCACGATTACTAGAGGTGGGGGCATTACTAGTGCCAGTTCTATGACACAGTGTTAAAGTAGCATTGGCTGTGATCTTCCTGGACATAAAGTCTCCACCACTCATTCACACTAATGGGACTACGTCGAGGCGCTAGAGACCCAGTGGGAGCCAAAATCTTCAGGAGGGTCGGCGCCTAGGTGAGCCACGAGGAACTGGGCCCAGCTTGCACCATATAAAGCTACCTTAGTATCGACCCTCCAACCACCTTACTTCTTTTTTCCTGCCACAAGTGCGCTTCAGTGATGACGTCGCTCGCCCACCATGAGTCAAAACTTCACATTTATACAACAGCAGCTATAGTCGTTTTAGTATTTGATTAGGTTTTATTTCTTTAATTAAATTCAGTTAAAAAAAAAAATAGTTTTCATCAAGAAGAAGTCTTCAGCCCTCCTTTGACGGAGTCGACCATGGACGGGGCAGGTGGCGGTAGGGAGACTTCATATGAAAGCTGTGTTTTCAGCAGGGCTGGGTGTGGAGTGCCATCCTCTACGGAGGAGGACTTCTGACTACAGGCAGTCCGGTGATCGGGGGGGTGGGGATGGGTGGTCCTCCCAAAAGCACAAAAAGAAGCGGTCCCATTCTCGATCATCGTCAAGGACTCAGCACTGTTTGACCTCGAGTTCTTCCTCAGCCTCTCCTGGTCGAAGAAGAAACTGTACCACTCGAGGTCACCCTCTGGTATGTCTAAGTATCAATCATTGGTGGCGAGGGGCAGGGGTTTGACTCTGACTCCTCCAGGGTCTCTGACGGCCTCTGTTCCTGATGTCTGGCATCCTTGACTCCGTAGTATCTCCCCACCCACTGAGAGGGTTCTCCGGTGAGCAGTTTTACCATTGGACCGCTCTTATGGAGCAATGGGTTCGGTGGTTGTCCCATCTGTCTGAGCCGGTGAGTCTACCGGTTTCGTACCTATGGGCAGGGCGGTTGGGGCTTCCTAGTTGCATGGCACCTTCTCCAGTGCTGTTGACGCTGTGCTCTAGTGCTTTTCCCCCTCTTGTGGCTGTGGTGCAGGGGCCAGCACAGGTGCCTTTATCTCCTGCTGAATTTCTCAGATTTTCCTCCTGGTGGGGGTTAGGGGCCTCTGGTCCTGTGGTGCTGGGTATGTGCCGCATCCGGCGCCACGTCTTGTGCCGGTGCTGCCGGTATTTTCGGCACTGCACCCTGTGCCGGTGCCAGGAGCGCCTTCGGTGCCATGTGGGGCCTCGGGGTTCTCGACTCTGATTCGAGGAGCTCCTCCTCCTCTTTTTCCTCCCTTTCCTATATAATCTTTCCCTCCGGGCTAGATATTGAGCCTGATCCTGATCTTTGAATGGGGCCGACTTTGACGACGATTTCTTTCTGGGGGTGGCAAATAAACCATCTCTTCCAGCAGAGCCTCTAGTCGAGGACCTTTCCTTTAAGTCTCTGCTTAAGAACATGAATACCACTCTCTCTCCAGACTTCAGAGATTGATCCTGGGAAATTGTTGTGTCTGCAGTATCTGCACGTTCCGGATATTCCTGTGAAATTGACTCCTCCCGTGCAGCCCTCTTTTGAGACCCTCTCACAAATGGTGTGGGATAATGCGGCGCTTATTCCCTCTGTGGCCAAATCCATAGATAGGAAATATGCCCCTGCCAAGGATCGTCCTATTCTGGCCTCGCAAGCCTCTGCTGATGCCATACTTGTCCTGGCAGAGAATGACAAAGCTGTTCTTCCTCAGGAATCGACGGCATGCCCAGTAAACAAGAAATCATGCAAAACTGACACTTTGGGAAAGCAGGTCTTCACTGCCTCCACCCTGGGCATGCGCATTGCAAGCTACCAGGGTTACTTATGTCAGTATGAGTATAGTCTCTGGCATTCGTGCCACGCCACTGTAGAAGCTCTTCCAGATTCGAACATTAACACAGAGCTTCTTCAGACCATTACTAGGGCATTGAATCCAATAATCAGCTTAGAGCCGCTATGGATGCCTTTGACACTGCTTCCAGAGCAGCAGCAGCTGGTATATGCCCCCGACTTCACTCTTGGTTATGCACGTCTGGATTCATGAATGATGCCCAGCAGAGAGTTATGAGTTTGCCTTTTGATGGTATGTATGTGTTTGTTCCTGAGGTCGAGCAGGCACTAGAGGCCACACAGAAAACTAGAATGGCTATCAAAACAGCCAGACCACCTTCCGCAGCCCCTCAACGGGGCAGGAACCGGCGGCAGTTTCATAACTGTCAGTCCTGTTGTGGTAAGGGCAAAGGGGGTTTCAACAGGAATTATGCCCGCCTGGCTGGCCCAGTGGCGAGAGGGTTGAGGCGCTGGCGCCACCCGACTCCACACCGGCAACCTGGGTTTGGGAACGAGCCCAGGTCAGCTTGAGGTCGGCAGCGTGGGGGAACGGAGCTGGATGGAGCTGCGGGTAGGCAAGCCTTCTCTCCGAGGAGGTAGGTGGCATCCTCGCTGATGGTGACCCCTAGTGGAGGCTTGAAGCACGGGCTCAGAGGGTACCCAGGCATTAGGCCATGGGTGGGGAAAGGGGTGATAACCAGGGCTGTACGGCGCATGTGCGCATACTCCTGGGGCCTCGGGAGAAAACCAGAGGAAAATATGCCGGCAGCAGGAGGAAGACTGACTCCTGCTGGCGCCAGCCCTGGTCTGGGCAAGGTAAGGACTGGTAATTCTGGGGATGGGGCTGGGGAGGTCGGTTGGATGGGGCTGCCAGCGAAGGAGCAAAAATCAAGTTGTGATTAAAAAAAAAAAAGAAATTAAGCCCCCCAGCTGCAAAAGAAAATGCAGCAGAAGGCACAGGGCCCCAAAGCACCTAGTGCCACCCTCTGAGATTCTGGCCCTAGTTCCTTCTCAGCTGTCCAAGGGGGACTCTTCGTCGGCAGTAGGAGGGTGTCTGACTCAGTTTTACAACCAGTGGAAGTCACTTGCATCAGACAAGTGGGTACTCAGTATAATCTGTGAGGGATACTCTCTAAACCTTTCAGAAACCCCTCCGGATCACCCACCCAAATGAAAGCCCAAGCTGTCTGTCTCTCAGTCAGACCTTCTTGCTTCTGAGATTCAAGGCCTTCTGAACAACAGGGCAGTAGAATTAGTTCCGCTGGATCAGCAAAACACAGGTTTCTACTGCCATTACTTCCTAGTTCCAAAGAAAACAGGCAGCATGCGGCCCTATCCTCGATCCAAGAAAGTTAAACAAATTCCTTTACAAGGAAAAGTTCAAGATGATGTCTCTCAGCTCCCTGTTACCTCTGATTCATCGGAATGACTGGCTGGCCTCGCTAGACATGCAGGACGCCTACCGGCATGTTCTTATACATTCAAACCACCACAAATACCTCAGATTTGTGGCATTGGGTCAACACTACCAATTCAGAGTCCTGCCCTTTGGGCTATCCTCGGTGCCCTGAGTCTTTACAAAGTGCTTTGCAGTTCTCGCAGCACATCTCAGGAAGCTCGGAATTCAGGTGTTCCAGTATCTTGACAACTGACTTCTAGCAAGCCCCTCCAGTCAAGAGACTCTGGAAGCCGTGGCTACGGTTTCCAATTTCCTCATGTCCGTGGGAGTTCTGTTAAATGTGGGAAAATCGCAGCTACAGCCCTACTAGTGGCTTCTCTTCATAGGAGCCTTCTGGATACCTCCAACGCGAAAGCCTTTCTTCCGGAGGACAGAAGGAATGACATCCTTCAGATGGCCCACTTCATCAGAGACCACGACTCTGTTTGAGCTCTCTCGATGCAGCGGATGCTGGGTCTCATGGCATCCTCAGTGTTCACTGTGCCACTGGCTCACCTTCACATGAGGACTACTCAGTGGGATGCTCAGCTCTCAGTGGTCCCCGACCACACATCCCCAGTCCTTTCACATCAAGGTGATGGAACCTCTAAAATGGTCATTCACCTGGTGGTCTCAAGAGGATAACCTTCTGGAAGGATTTCCCTTTGTCCCTCTGAAATCTCAGATCTCCATCACCACAGATGCATCCCTACTCAGTTGGGGAGCTCACTGTCAAGATCTCCACACCCAAGGTCGATGGAATCAGGACGAGTCTCAACTCCACATAAATGTTCTAGAAATGAGAGCTGTCCTGTATGCAGTTCGAGCTTTGAAGGACTTTCTCTGTCACAAGATCATTCTCCTTCAAACGGATAACAAAGCAATGATGTACTACATCAACAAACAGGGCAGAGCACACTCTTGCCCCTTATGCAGAGAAGCGATGAGAGTGTGGGAATGGTGCCTAGAGCACAAAGCTCTGATCCAAGCGAATTTACCTGCTGAGATTGTAGAACGATCTGGCAGATCGTCTCAGCAGAATGGAAACAGATCCTCGCAAGTGGTCTCGCAACACAAATGTTGTGCAATAGCTCTTTAAAGAGTGGGGAACTCTGGACCTGGACCTTTTTGCATCCCCACTCAACACAAAACTGCTTCTGTTCTGCTTCAGAAATCCAGGACCTGGCAGTTTCTGTCAGGATGCATTTAGACTGCGGTAGACAAGACACTTTCTGTACATGTTTCCTCCTCTTCCCTTAGTTCAGAGGGTGCTGCTCAAACTGGAGGTGCAGGGGGGGCAAAATGATCCTCATCGCCCCATTTTGACTTGTCAGATCTGGTTTCCATTAATCAACAGATTATCAGAAACTTCCCTGAGACAGCTTCCACTTCAAATGAGCCTGCTGACCCAGGGCCCAGTGGTCCATTCCAACCTGAGATCCCTTCACCTCCACGCCAGGCTCCTGAGGAGATAGAGGTGAGTAGATGTTTCACGTAGGGTCTCAGATATTCTGTTAGCAGCACGCAAGCCAGCTACTAAAAAAAACTTACACGACTAAGTGGAAGCGGTTCTCCATCTGGTGTGCAAAGTCCTCTTGGGATCCCTTTTCCTACCCACCAAACAAAGTCCTGGAGTATCTTCTGGGCCTGTCAAATACAGGTCTGCAATACTTAACCGTAAAGGTTCACCTCTGCGCGATCTCAGTGTACCACGAGCCCGTAAAATCCATGTCTCTGGCTCAATTACCTTTGGTCAAGAGGTTTCTTGAGGGCATACTACACACCAGGCCACCAGTCAGATGACCGGTAGCCAACTGGGACATTAATCTTGTGCTAGACATGCTCACCTGTAAACCTTTCGAGCCCCTAGCAACTTGTCAGCTGAAGTTTCTGACCTGGAAGACCACCTTCCTTGTAGCCATTACCTCTGCTTGCAGAGTTTCTGAAATACATGCTTTGGCCTCAGATCCTCCGTATACTGTATTTCACAAAAATAACATGGTTCTGCGAACTCACTCTACATTTCTCCCCAAAATGGTCTCAGAATTAAATCTGAACCAGCCCTTGGTCCTTCCGACCTACTTCACGAACTCCCAGAATGAGGGGGAGCATACCTTTCATTCTCTGGATGTTAAGAGAGCTTTGTGGTTCTATTTAGACAGAACTAAAGAAATCTGCATATCAAAACAAATGTTTGTCTCTTTCAGCATGGCTCGGCTGTGTCAGCCTGCTGCTATCAGATGTATTTCAGCATGGCTGGTGGCATGTCATCGTGAATGCTACTCTATGGCACAGGTTAAACTGGAAGGCAGAGTATACGCTCATTCTACCAGGGCAGTTGCGGCATCTCTGGCAGATATTCGAAACGTGCCCCTTGCAGACATCTGCAGTGCAGCTACTTGGAGCTCTGTGCACACATCTGTAAAGCATTATGCTTTGGATGTCCATGCCAGGCAGCATCAGTCCTTTGGCAGGACTTCTGTCTTAAGTGAGTTCCTCTCTCCTGCCTCCCTTCTTGGGGGGATTATTTAGCTCAGTACTGTCCCTTTAGTGTGAATGAGTGGTGGAGACTTTATGTCCAGGAAGATATGAAAATTACGTACCTACCCTAATTCTTGATCTTCTTGGACGAAGTCTCCACCACTCAATCCACCTCCTACTCATCCCTGAGCCCCTCATCTGTTTTGGTCTTCACTCCCTCGATGGCTGGGCTTTGAAGACTCTTTTGTGTTGACCTTTCTTACATGGGTCATTCGGACTACCTTATGTCCTACATAGGTTAGTTTCACTAGGTTAGTTTACACTGCACCTCCTCAGTAAAAAAGGTACTGAGGCAGTTGGATTAACGCCAAGGTAACCTATACGGCGTGAGCCGGGCTCGAGGTGCCGCTTCCTCATAGCCCTACATAGGCGCCAGCCCTCCTGAAGATTTTTGGCTCCCACTGGGTCCTTGCGTCTCTGGCGTAGTCCCATTAGTGTGAATGAGTGGTGGAGACTTTGTCCAAGAAGATCAAGAATTTTGGAAGGTACGTAATTTTCATTTTGTGTCACTCAGTATATGTTTGTTTGGATATTCAAGAGTTAGGAGAATTAGAAAGAGAGCTGATAAAGTTAAGTGTTTACAGGAGCTATTAGATATACTGTAGTTTGCCAATGCACTTACAAAGCAGTGTAATGACGTGGATCATAACTGGCTCCACTACCTGTGCTTGCATCCCATAACATCGTTATCCCCTCAGCTGTTTCTGACCCCATAGGTGTCAGTTTCTGTCTCCGCTTGCACTTACCTGTCCAGTGCAACTTCTAATGCACTTACCCGTGTGTCTCTGTCCTGACAAGGCCCCTCGGCTGCCTCACTACCCCACTACACCTATGCCTTCCTGACCCTCAACCTCTCCCCTGCTTGCCCTCTTCCTCCAATCTGTTTCTGTATTACACATCACTTAGTCTGATTATGTCAAGCAAAGTTACTGTCTGAAACCTTGTACCTGTAACTGTCTTATGTTTGAGTGTCTATTGCCTGTAACCATAGCGTGGATGACCCTTTCTAAAAGAGCCTTGGCTCAGAGGTACTTGTAATCCTAGACATAAATAAATAAATCTTTAACTCATAGAATACAGTCTGTCCAGAGACTCTGAAACAAAAGCGACCGAAGCAGCTGCACCTCTTTTTCAGTCTGGCAGCCACAAGGGACAGCAAATGCAGTTAGGAAGAGCTGTTGCAACCTAGTCCCTGGCGTACAGCAGGTAGCATCTCACATCTTGAAATAGAATGTGTTATAGGGCCAGTAATTTATGGTGAAAGAAGTAATCAGATTCCAGTTTTAGGATTAAAAAATTGCGTTTGCACCTGTGGTTGAAATGAAAGAAATGCATACAGCAGATAAACAAACCAAAATTAAGTAGTACAGGAGATAATTTATAGCAAAATATATCTTTATGTAGAAGTATTTCTCTGGTATAAAATGACAGATTTTGGACAATTCTGAGATTTTTACCTGTGTACTTAAGTCAAACTTTAATGTTCTTTCTTACTGTTTTTTCAATGAACACCGTTCATCAGTGGCCCTGTGTACAGTACAGTAAAAATGAAAATGATTTGAATTCCTCATTAGTACCATTAGAGGGAGCACTGGCTTTGCGCTGAAATGCACTGACACGTTCCAGTAAAGTGAAACTCAACTCACATTGTACTGCTAATGTATGGATTTGGTTAGCTTTCACTGTGATGTAATTTTTCAACCAGTTTAGTGAAAGTCCAGCCTACTGTTAGTGTGAGTTAAGAGTGTGAAGAGATTTCTATCATCAAGTGCAGAGTCTGACCCCTTGTAAACCATTTAGTGTCCCAGGCAGGAAATTGATTTCTGATTTGAACTGCTGGTCTAAGCATGCATAGACATTGGGAGAGTGAGGGTACACACAGTATATTTGGCTCACACTCTAGGTCAGTACTTGAGGGGAGAGCAAACCATCAAAGGGAGTTTGTATTGTACTAAGTATCTCTGCATATCTATATAGTTATCTCTTCTTCTTCTTTGTACACATATTTGCATTAGATATATATTTCTGTAGGAACAAAAGAAGGGACACTGTCATCATGTAGGCTGAAAATAAAGTGAACGGGGGTTGTCTTAAATGTAGACAAAAAAGGTGAAAATAAACATTTTAGTCATGACCCACAAGGAAGAAAGTAAACCTAGTTTATTTACTAACTGCATTTCTAACTACCTAGACTTACCACACAGTCAGTTTTCTGCTGAGCATGCTCTGTCATCGGAACAGTCTTCAAGCTTGACTCTTCTTACCATGTGATCCTCCAGCTGTCCCTGTTTGCACTTGTCCCACGGACCCATCACTGACTTTGTCAGACACGCCGTAGCGACCAGTTCAGGTGAAGCCTTCAACCCGAGACCTGGCGAACAGCATTCCGACCAAGGACCCTAGGCCTGAGTTTGGACATCCTCATCTCCTGTTAGTGGTGGTTATCCTGACAGAGGGGTTGTCCAGATCTAGTGTCGGGGTCAGCATTGATTTATCATGGCTCTGATTCAGATGTATGCATTCCATCGACTCTGTATTGGCAGAATGGTAGCCGGCCAACAGACAGGCCACTTTGAGAAGGCTAGCCTTCATGGCCGCCCTCATGGAATACATGTTTTTGGCCCTGGGCACTCCATTGGAGAAGATCCAGAAAGAGACCTGCCTGAGTTTGGACATTTCTCGAACATGACCCCTCACAGGGGGTAGCCTTTCCTTTCAGCTCTGCCGTCTTGGGTCCAGCATTCAGCGTCTGGCAGCACCTGGCCTCCTGCTAGGCCCCATCATGCCACATGAACTGCAAGTATGCATTCACCCACTCCTCCCTCCCCCGAGTGGACTGTAAGTGTTTTCAGAATATCTGTCACCAGTAAGGCTACAGGTTAACGTGTTTCACAAGGCAAACGTGCAGAGTGAGTCAGACAAGCCACTAGACAAGGAGTCCAAGAAGTGGGACAGACCTGGCCTCTAGGCCAATACAGTTGCATCCCAGGGGTTGGGGGGCAACAAGCAGCCATGCAGAGTTGATTGATCGATACAGCTTTGAGGTCTTGGAGACAGTCTCTGACTGTGCTAACTAACCTGCTCCTTGAAGAGCCAGCATGATCTGCAATTAATCTGTGATCTTGAGCTGATGGTTAATCACTAGTTGCAGATTGCCCTAGACATGATGGATGTGTCAGCCTGGTCAGTGGCCAGTGGGGATTATCTATACACCACCATGTTTGAATGGGTGGCAGATATGCCCTTCATATAGATGGATCCCTTTGGGCTGCTGGTCATGGATCATCTTAAAATGATAAAAACACAGATAAGTTCCTTGCTTATGAAAACAGAAACATATAAATTGTCAGCAGATGAGGACCTCTAGGCCCCTCTAGTCTGTCCATAGGCCCTATACATTGTATGTGGCCACTGACCCTATGTGATCAATGGCTTTTCATCACGCTCTCCTCTCTCAGGCTTCCCTTGTTCCTGTCTCAGGCATGTTTAAACCCCCTCCACTGTGCTTGCCCCCACTACCTCCTGTGGCAGACTATTCCAAGAGTCAACTCCCTTTCTGTGTAGAAAAACTTCCTCACATTACCTCTTAATTTACCCCCTTCCAATTTCATATTGTGCCCCCTTGTTCTAGTACTTTTTCTACATTGGAAAAGGTCCCCTACCTGCACCTTGTTTATGCCTTTGAGGTACTTGAAAGTTTAAATTTTGTCCCCCCGCTGTCTCCTCTCCTCCAGTAAGTACATATTGAGGTCCCTTTGTCTCTCCTCATATGTTTTGTGGTGCAAGCCCTGCACCATCTTTGCTGCCCTTCTCTGAATAGTCTCCATCTTATCTATGTCCTTGCACAGGTGTGGCCTCCAGAACTGCACATAGTACTCCAGGTGAGGCCTTACCAATGTTTTATACAATGGCATCACCACCTCCCGCCTCCTGCTAGTGATACCCCTGCCTATGCACCCCAGCATGCCACTGGCACTCCCTGCTGCCTTTGTACACTGCTTTGATACCTTAAGGTTATCAGAGATGAGAACCCCTAGGTCCCTTTCCTCTTTGGTGACAGTCAGTCCCCCCCCCCCAACCTGTAGCTCTCCTCAGGGTTCCCTCTACCCAGGCGCATTATGTTGCACTTCTTTGCATTGAATCTCATTTGCCACATCTCTGACCATCTTTCAAGCTTCTCCAGGTCTTTCTTCATGTTCAAACAACATGAAGTCTTGCTGTATTCAGACATAATGCAGTTAGCCCCAGCACTTGAACTGCCCTGGAGAGGAAAGAGTTAACACTATGCAAAAGCATAGAACGTTGAGCTCGAGCTCGGTTTTCAAACCTCTGTCTGTGGTACTTCCCAGTGTAACCATCAGATTCTTTACTCCACCTAACACTGAAGTTGCTCCGGAGATTTCCTCTGCTCGGTTCGGTAAAAGAAAAATAAAAGCATTCGGTTTTAACCGCATTTGTTTATTATTTTTGGATTTCCAGCCTCTGTCTACAGTACAGGTAATATGTAGATAGGTAGTGACTGTGTTATATTTTGCTAAAGAGTGGAAATTGTCTTTCTTCGGTTTCTTTCCGGTCGGTCTGGTTCGGAACCGACTTTGTTGAATTTTTCTCTTTTTCTGGGATTAGTGTGGTGTTCCGGTACCGATCGGTTTCAAAAGAACTTTTGCTGGTTCTTTTAAAAAGCCCGTGACACGGTTTGTAACCGATCGGTTGCTCATTACCTGGTTTGAAAGCTGCTATAGGGTAATTGTTAGGTTGGCCATGTCTGAGAAACCCAATAAGAAAACCGGTCCCACTGGGTTTTAACACTGTACTGAGTGTGGGGAGGCCTTTGCTAAAGCCGACTCCCACCTCATCTGTGTTTATTATCTGGGGTTTGACCACCTCAAATCAGACTGCCAAATCTGTAAGAACTTTCCTAAAACCACTCTAGATAAAAGACTTAAGTAGGTTGAAGGAATGGGAGGCCAACAAGTCCGTGAGATCCAGATGGCCAGTTTGGTTCGTTCTTGGCAGAACCTGAGGAGGTGCCTACTGACCTAAGCGATACCTCCTCAGAGCAAAGGAAAACCCGACCCCGAGGGTCGGTTCTATCAAAGAAAAGCACAAGTCTGCGGTTCAGATCCTGTATCCTCTCTCCAACCAGGGGCGAAATAGCCAAAGTGATAAGTATTGTCCAGTCGCTTAGACCAGTTCCGTCTGAACCGACACCGCCGGTTCGGTCGGATCTGTCTCCTCTGGATTTTGACCCAGATGTTTATTGTGAGGAGTGGGAGGGAGACGAAAACTATCCCGGTGATGACGACGATGAAGGGGGTCTGGATGTGCCCATTGAACCGGACATCTCCCCAGACAGGCCCTCAGGTGTCTCTCCTCCCAGGCTCTCTGAGTCCCCTTCACACTTTTTGTTCTACAAAAAGGTGGCACAAACCCTGCAGCTTTCCTTGGTTGAAGCAGCAGAGGAGGAGGAAGAGCCTGATTTTGTGGAGATGATGGACATCCCAGAGTCCAAAAAGCTGTCTATCTCCCTTCATAAATCTTTGGGGAAACAGACACACAAAATTTTACAAACCCCTAATTCAGTACCTCCTGTGGACAAGAGAATGGACAGGAGGTATTCGATATCGGGCTCAGCTGCAGAGTTCCTCAGTAGTCATTGCAGCCATGTTGGGGTAGTGCAGGCTGCAGCCTGTGATAGGGCTAACGTTCCTTTGGCTTCACACACCCCCAGATAAGGACTCCAGGAAAGTGGATGCCATGGCCAAAAAACAGTATTTGGCTTCCTCTTTGGTACTCAGGCAGGCTACTTATATGGCCTACACAGCCAGGTACCAGAAATCCAGATGGGACAAAGTTCTGGAACTGGCTAAACAGGCCTCTCACCAGCTATCCTGTTGCAGATCTTTGTGTCATCTGCAAACAGGCAGACCCTTCCTTCTAGCCCTCTGCTGTCACTAAGGAAGACATTGAACAGGACTGGTCCTAGGACTGATCCTGTGGTACCACACTGGTCACCCCTCTCCCCAGATTGTACCCCATTTACCACCACCCTCTGTCTCTTGTCTGTTAACCAGTTCCTAACCCAGTTCACCACCTTGTCTCCCATGCCCAGATCCCATCTTGTTAATCAGCCTTCTGTGTAGGACGGTGTCTAAGACTTTGCTGAAATCTAGGTAGGCGATGTCTACCACCCCTCCCTGATTCAGTTTCCTAGTCACCCAATCAAAAAAATCTATTAGATTCATTTGAAATGACCTTCCTACTGTGAATCCATGTAGCCTCAAATCCTGAGCCCCGCTGGATTCCGTATGTGCCACTGTCCTTTCTTTTAGCAGTGTCTCCATGATCTTTCCCACCAGTGAGATGAGGCTGACTGGCCTGTAGTTCCCCACCTCCTCCCTACTGCCGCTTTTGTGCAGTGGGATTACATGTGCCCTCCTCCAGTCCTCTGGAACGACACCCATGTTGAATGACTCTCTGAACAGGGTCGCCAGAGGTGCTGCTAGTTCCCTTTGCAGCTCCTTTAATATCCTTGGATGGATGCCGTCTGGCCCCATGGCCTTATTCACCTTCAGCTTTATGAGGTTCTTCCAGAACTCTCTCCACTATGAATGGACTGGTGTCCACTTCTCTCCACCCGTTGCCTCTGCAACCCAACTGTGGTCCTTGACCCACCCCTTTTAGTGAATACTGAGCAGAAGTATTCAGTATTTCTGCCTTGTCAGATCCCCTCCTTATACACTCCCTTTTGAGCCTCACAACCCCCACCCTCGGTTTTTCTTCTTTCACTGATGTAACTATAAAATGCCTTATCCCCTTTGTTTACAGACTGTGCTAAGCCCTCTTCTGTCTGTGCCTTTGCCCTCCTAACAGCCTTCCCTGCTTCTCTTAGACATTCAAGGTACACCTCCCTGTCCTCCTCCCTTTGGCTCACCTTATATTTCCTGAAACTTAGCCTTCAAACAACATGAAGTCTTGCTGTATTCTGACAATATGCAGTTAGCCCCAGCTCTTGAACTGCTCCGGAGATGAAAGAGTTAACTCTATGCTGAGAGCATAGAATGTTGAGCTCATGCTCGGTCCAAACCTCTGTCTGCTGCACTTTCAAGTGTAACTGTCAGATTCTTTACTCCGCCTAACTGAACAGTCGCTCCAGAGTTTCTCCTTTCGCTTTCAGGTTCGTTTGGTAAAAATCGCCGGTTTTAACGCATGTTTTTCTTATTTTCATCGGTTCAGATCCCTGTCTGTGGTACAGTAAGTGGTAGTGGTAGTGGACTGTATTGCATTTTGTATTAAGTACTGTGGAAATTGTAAACTTAGAATTGTTTTGGTCGGTTTGGCTGAACCGATCATTCTTTAATCTGTGGTGATTGGTTCTGAAAAAAAAGCCGTCTTTACGTTTTTTCCAATACCCATAACGCAGTTAGGATCCGATAAGGTTGTCTTACCTGGCCTGAAGCGTGTAAAGTACGTTTTCTCTGATTTTACTGTGGCCATGTCAAGAGCAAAAGAAAATCGGCCCACTGGGTTTCAGCACTGTAGTGTGTGGGGAGGCCTTTGCTAAGGCTGATCCCACACCACCTGTGTTTATTGTCTGTGGTTTGACCACCTCGATTCAGACTGCCAAATTTGCAAACATTTTCCTAAGACCACCCTAGAGAAAAGGTTAGGCAGGCTTAAGGAGAAAGAGGCAGAGAAGTCCGCTGACCCGGATGGCCGGCCTGGTTCGGTTCCGACCGAACCTGAGGAAGTGCCCTCTGACCAGGGCCAGACTTCCTCAGGCAAGAGGAGAGCCGATCCTGAGGGGTCGGTTCCTACAAAAAAGAAGAAAAAGGAAAAGTTGTCCGGCTCGGATTCAAATCCCCACCTCCCAACCACCGAGGAAATTGCCAAGGCGATTAGTATTGTGGAATCGCTCCATTCTGTTCCGACCGATCCGGCACCTCTCGGTAGGTGCTCAGTTCGGTCGGTTCCCCTGGTTTCCGATTATTCTTTGGAAGAATATTATGAGCCGGAATGGAAAGGGGAAGAAGAGTTTGATGATGATGAGGAAAAAGATGGCAGGGAAGGTCTGGATGAGCCCATTGAACCAGACATCTCCTCAGACAGACCTTCAGGAGTTTCCCTTCCCAGGCTTTCTGAGTCCCCCTTCCGCTTTATGTTTTACATCCTGTGGATGAAGCTGTTGAGGAGCAGGAGGAGCCTGACTTTGTAGAGATGATGGACATCCCAGAGTTCAAGAGACTGTCTATTCCCTTACACAAATCTTTTGGGAAACAGACTCACAAGCTTTTAAAGACTCAAATTCATTGCTTTGGTGGACAAACGAATGGACAGGAGGTATATGCTGTCAGGCTTAGCTTAGGAGTTCCTCTACCAGCATTGCAGCCATATTGGGGTAGTACAGGCTGCAGCCTGTGACAAGAGCTAGCATTCCCTTGGCTTCTCACCCCCCCAGATAAGGACTCCAGGAAGATAGATGCTATGGCTAAGAAGCAGTATCTGGCATCTTCTCTGGGACTCAGGCAGGCTAACTATATGGCCTATGCAGCTAGATACCAGAAGTCCAGGTGGGAGTCTGTTTTGGATCTGACTAAGCAGGCTTCCCCCCCAGCTGGCCAAGGAGTTGGAGGAGGTGGCTGCTGATGGGATAGAGGCATCTAAGATTCAATTTCATGCTGCTGTGGATTCCAATGATGTTTCATCACGAGTCATGGCTATATCTGTGGCTCTTCGGAGGATGGCTTGGCTCAGATGTACTAGCCTCTCGTAGGATACCCAGGCTAAGGCCATGGATTTTCCTGTTGTAGGTAATTCTCTGTTTGGGGAGCAGACAGAGAACTACATGAAAAAGATGGATGAGTACAGGACCACATATAGGAGTGCTCAAGTCAAGAAAAGGCAGTCAACTCCTCAGAAGCAGCAGGCTAGGGGCAGAGGCAGGCCTTTTCACCAGGCACAGGCCTCCTCTCCTTTTTCCCAGCGGGGGTTCTTTAGAGGGAGAGGTAGGAGGGGGATGAGCAGGGCTGCATTCACCTCTCAGCCTAAGGCTCCTGCCAAGCAGACACCCTGAGGTGTCAGCCCGGGTCAACTCCCCAATTCTTGTAGGAGGCAGGCTGGCTTACTACTTTCAGGCCTGGAAGTCTGTAACATCAGACAAATGGGTCCTGGAGGTGGTAAGCCAGGGACTGGCCCTCAGCTTCAAAAAATTCCCGAAGCTGAGGGTCAGGTCTTTTCCACCTGCAAACATCTCCGAAACCATTACTCTAGAGCAATAGTTCTTAGACTTTGTCACAGTGAGCCTTCCCAAATCCATGGAAAAGATTTTGAGCCTCCCCAAAAAGTGAAATAATCTTGGGCCTCCTCCCCAAAAAATAACATACTGTACTTTGTGAGTACACCATGAATAAATTGAAACCCCTTTGAGTACTTGGCTCACATTCAGTTCTTTGTCTTATACTGATGTGGAACCTTTGAAAAAGAGCTCCTGTGCTCAAAGGTGTTATCTGAATAACAATTAAATAAAATAAACAAATATTATTCAGCTTATTGTAAGCCCCCCCCCCCCCCACAGGCCAGCCTACTTGGTCCGCTATTTTCATTCCTGAACCAGTTACCCCTTGTTGCAGTACCTTCATGGGTCAGATTCCTTTCTCTCTCTATATGAAATAACCTTCCTACATACTTTTTCTCTCCCCCTTCTTCCCTGCTCCTAAGCAACTTCTCTGGGATTACTTCGCTCCTTCCTGCTATTGCTCTAAGCACTTCTATGCTCAACCCTTGTATTTGGGCTATTCTGCTATCAGTCTACAAATTGATCAATTACCAGCACTCATTATTAGTTTATTGTTTATATTTGTTTACTATTCATTGTGTATTTTTGATTGTTCTGCAGTTACCTTTTGAAATGTATTCACTCCCTGCCCTTCCCCGGGTACACCTGAAATGAGCCTTGGCTCATCTCACCTTCTTTGTCACCCATTAGTAAATAAATACATAACATTCACCTACTATTATCCTCTTTCAGTTTGCTTCATTTCTTCACACAAAATACATAAAACTCAAAATTTAAATACAGTACTTTTTCAGACTTTCTTGAGCCTCCCCAGGAACAGGTTGGGGCCTCCCCAGGGAGGCTGGCCTCACCATTTGAGAACCCCTGCTCTAGAGGCAGAGGTCTCCTCTCTGGTAGCTATCAGAGCTATAGAGAGAGTGTTCCTACATCCCTCAGGGGCAAAGACCTGTACTCCAGGTACTTCCTTACCCCAAAAAAGACTGGGGAGTGGCGGCCCATCCTAGACCTAAGATACTTCAGCATTTACTGAAGCCAAAGTTCAGAATGGTGACTCTGGGAATAATTATTCCCTCTCTAAGGCCAGGGGATTGGTTAGCTTCCCTAGTCCTCAAGGATGCCTACTTTCACATTCCCATCAGGTGCTCCCACAGAAAGTATCTCATATTCGAACTGCCCTCAGGCCATTACCAATTCAAGGCAATGCTGTTCGGGCCAACATCAGCACTAATGGTCTTTACAAAATGCCTAGCAGTAGTAGTAGCCTTTCTAAGGAGACAGAACATCTCTATTTTCCCATATCTTGACGACTGGCTCATCGTGGGGCAGTCTCCAGACCCAAGTCAAATCAAATCTACAAGTGATCCAGAAAGTGCTCACTTCCTTGGGATTCCTCCTCAACCTTCCAAAGTCAGTCCTCGAACCAGTGCAGCTTCTCACCTTCATAGGGGTGGAGCTGGACACTGTCCAGGCAAAGGACTTTCTTCCCTTGTCAAGGGTAAAGGCCCTTACATACCTAGCTTACTCATTTCGTCTCCTGGGTCTCTCGTCCAGCAAGACATTTCCTTCAACTACTGGGCCACATGGCAGCTCCCACTGCAGTGGTTCCAGGGGCCAGGTTCCAGATGAGGGATATCCAGTTTCACCTGAGGGCTTTTTGGTCCCAGAAAAAAAAAACAAACCCTCTCACCAAATTGGTTCCAGTGACTCAGACCTTGATCCATGCTCTCCAGTGGTGGTTGGATCAGGACAACCTCAGACAAGGAGTCCCATTCGTCTCTTAGACTCATTCTGTGGTTCTGACCACAGATGCTTCTCTCCTGGAGTGGGGGGCTCATTTGGGAGCCCTCACAGCACAAGGGGTGTGGTCCCCTCAGGGGTCTGTCCTTCATATCAACCTTCTGGAACTCAGGGCAGTATACTTGGCCCTACAAGCTCATGAAGCAGTGCAAAACAAGGTGGTTCAAGTGAGAACAGACAACACCACCACCATGTGGTACATCAGCAAGCAGGGAGGCACTCGGTCGACGGTCTTGTGCACAGAAGCCATGCAAGTCTGGTCTCTGGCCTGTTCTCTACAGACATCCCTGGTAGCAGTCCACCTTCCAGGGAAGGACAATGTGTTAGCAGTTGCTTTGAGCAGGATTTCTCAGGGCCATCATGAATGGTCCCTGGATCCTCTGGTGCTAAAAGTGATATTTCTAAGATGGGGCACTCCTCAGATAGACCTCTTTGCAGCCCCAGGCAATCACAAACTTCCTCTCTTTTGTTGCAGACCCCCAGTATTGGGCTCAGTCTTCCTGGATGCTCTACTGTTGGATTGGTTGGGGAAATTTCTGTATGCCTTTCCCCCCTTTCCTCTGTTGTTCAGAGTTCTGGTCAAGATAAGGTCGCAGTCTTGCAAGGTGATCTTGATTGTGCCAGACTGGGCCCAGCAGCCTTGGTATCCCCTCTTGCTGTCTCTGGCGGTCCATCTTCCATTGGCTCTCCCAGAAAATACAGTCTGTTAACCTCCCTCGGGAGAATTTGGTATCCCAGTCTTCAGTCTCTCAATCTCAAAGCTTGGCTCTTGAAGAGCTAGAATATACATATGAATATGTCTCAGGGGTTCTGGACATTCTCAAGGCTTCTCGTAAACCTGCCAATAGGAAAACCTATAACTCTAAATGGAAAAGGTTGGTATTTGGTGTTCTAGTAAACAGATATCACCAGACTCTGTTGACTTGTCTGCAGTTCTGGACTATATGGTTCATCTCAATAGTTTAGGCCTCAGACCAACTACCCACAAGGTGCATCTTTTAGCTGTTTCTGCATTTTTATCAGTGGGGAAGGCTTCTTCTCTAGCTTCCCATCCTGTAAGATTTTTAAGGGACTACTTCATACTAATCCCCCTTTTAGGGATCCTACCCCTGTTTGGGATCTTAATGTGTGCATTGCTCAGGTCATGCAACCACCCTTTGAGCCTTTGGCCTCAGCAGAACTTAAGTACTTGACTTGGAAAACTGTGTTCCTGGTAGGTATTACCTCTGCCAGGCGTATTAGTGAATTGCAAGCTCTGTCAGTGGAGCCTGATTTTATTTCTTTTTATAGAGATAAGGTTGTCCTCAGAACCAACAGGAGGTTCTTGCCCAAAGTGGTGTCAGATTTTCATCTGGACCATTCAGTGTCCCCTTCCTGTGTTTTTCACTGATCATTCTTCTTCAGGAGAGAGAAGATTACACAGTTTGGATGTTAAAAGGTCTCTTAGCTACTACATGGGCGCACTAATGCACTTAGGTGTGACTGTTCTCAATTATTTCTCACTTATGGTGAAGTAGGGAAGGGCAAACCTGCTACTAAGAGGGCTGTTGCCAGGTGGATTGTACCTCTTGTATTCAGTTTTGCTATGAAAAGCTGGGCAAGGTACCCCACAGGCCTGAGGGCTCATTCGACCAGAGGTACAGCTGCTTCTCTGGCTGCGGCCAGAGATATTCCACTCTTAGAGATCTGTAAAGCAGCCACCTGGAAAATAGTTCATGCTTTTACCAAACATTACTCTCTGGACATCCAGGCTAGGAGTGGTGCTAGGTTTGGTACAGCAGTGCTGCAGAGTCTATTTCCTAAGGAGGTACTGCTTGGTAGTCTGCATATTGTCAGAATACAGCAAGACTTCATGTTGTTTGAAGAAAAAAATTACTCACCTTAGTAATTATGTTTCTTCTAATGGAGTCTTGCTATATTCTGACCTCCCTCCCTACCTCCCCTCTCAGAACCTGTTTTTTTTTTTTTTTTTTTGGGAAGTGGGCTGGCAGGTACAGTGCTGCACCCCAGAGGTGTATTGGCTCCCTCTCCTTTTGGAGGAGCTGGGCACAGTGGTCTTCATTTGTTGTTATTTAAAGTTATGTTAAGTTCACTACCTGAGTTTTTGTTTTGGGATTCTCGACTTGAGTCTTTTGAGATTCCAAAGCGTTGGGTGCCCTTCTGGCTGTGTTTTTTTACAATTTCTATACTTTAGGTGTAATTAGTTAGTTTTGGCTCATAAGAATCTGACAGTTACACTTGAAAGTGCAGCAGACAGAGGTTTGAACCGAGCACAAGCTCAACGTTCTATGCTCTCAGCATAGAGTTAACTCTTTCATCTCCAGAGCAGTTCAAGAGCTGGGGCTAACTGCATATTGTCAGAATACAGCAAGACTTCATGTTGTTTGAAGAAAAAAATTACTCACCTTAGTAATTATGTTTCTTCTAATGGAGTCTTGCTGTATTCTGACCTCCCTCCCTGCCTCCCTCTCAGAACCTGTTTTTTTTTTTTTTTTTTTTGGGAAGTGGGCTGGCAGGTACAGTGCTGCACCCAGAGGTGTATTGGCTCCTCTCCTTTTGGAGGAGCTGGGCACAGTGGTCTTCATTTGTTGTTATTTAAAGTTATGTTAAGTTCACTACCTGAGTTTTTTGTTTTGGGATTCTCGACTTGAGTCTTTGAGATTCCAAAGCGTTGAATACCCTTCTGGCTAGTGTTTTTTTTACAATTTCTACACTATAGGTGTAATTAGTTAGTTTTGGCTCATAAGAATCTGACGGTTACACTTGAAAGTGCAGCAGACAGAGGTTTGAACCGAGCACAAGCTCAACGTTTTATGCTCTCAGCATAGAGTTAACTCTTTCATCTCCGGAGCAGTTCAAGAGCTGGGGCTAACTGCATATTGTCAGAATACAGCAAGACTCCATTAGAAGAAACATAATTACTAAGGTGAGTAATTTTTTTCTTTTAGCCCTGACTTTGTCCTCCACCTCTTTGGAGAACCATAGTGGTTTCCTCCTTCTTTTCTCTTTGGCCACTATCCTAATGCATTGGTTTGTTATCTCCACTATGGCTCCTTTCAGTTTCTTCCATTGTTTTTCTCCCCTCCCCATTACCTCTCCCTTCCCAGGACTGCTTGTATAAAGCACTATACCATCAATATCTTGAGAAAATGCCATGGCAAGGCAGTGTATTAAAATATACTGACTCAGTTATGTTCCTCCTAATTAAGAAATACTATACCAATAATATCTTGAAAAACCATAAATGATTTTTCTTATTGTTTAACTTTTTAAGTTCAAAACGGTCAAGAGTTGTCTTACAGCATTGTCATAGAAGTAAGGAGGTTTGGGGCATGGTGGGGAATTACTGACTAATAATCTCACCCCACAGCAAAGTCCCCATTTGCTTACACTTAATGAAACAAGATTCTAGAGTATTGGTCCTTGGAAGACAGGAGATGCTGGAAGGTTTGATACCTTTTATTGGACCAACAAGAGTCTTGCACAAAGATGGAATTCTACACATGCTTTCAGGGCCTCACAGGTTCCTTCCTCAGGTGAATGACAAAAACAGAGCAACATAAGCAGTGCTTGTGCATATGTGTGTGTGTGTGTGTGTATATATATATATATATATATACATATGTGTATATACACAGTGCTCTCGAATTACAGGGGCCTGGGGAGGCCGGGCATGCTACTTTTGGGAGGCCCTCTGAGTTCTGTGTAATTGAAAGGTGCCAGGGGGCCATGTTTTGGTCCCTTTCTCACTGCTGAAACTGCTGATCTCCATTCAGTCAGGAGCAAAAATTGCAGCAGCCCTGCCTGAGTGAAAAATAGTAATTAACACCATGTTTTCCCTTTTAGCAGCCATCCAAGAAAACAATAGCCTCCCCCTCAACCCATAGCCACACAGCCAGCATCAAAGTGAGAGAGGTGATACTTGAGACAGATATTTATCTAAAGCCGTGTTTACAAGTCCGCAGCACTTTTTCATTTGCGCTGGTCCTTCCCGCTGTGCTGGCTGCTCCTCCATCAATTTAGTGTTTACATAGCCTGCCCTGCTGGCGCTGGAGCGCTCTGAGGGGACTGTAAATTCAGCAGAGGATGCTGGGAGACACTGGGACAGAAGGCTTTCCATCGGGCGAGTGCATCAGTTTACAACATCCATTAACGCACTTGTTCTGATATGGGTAACCACAATTGAGCCACAGCAGAAAAGGGCTCCAAAGCGCACTCACAGTGCTCCAGAAAGTGTCTACAAAGCCAACACTGCAGCACATCAACATGTACGCATGGATTGATGTGCTGCAAAGTTGGAGGTGTAAATAAGCCTTAAGTGATAGCATGCCATTGCTTGACTGCTTTGATGGTCCCCTTACTGGAAAACAAATAGACAAAAGCCTCCCGCAGCTATAAACAGTATCCACAGCTGGCACCAAAGTTAGTCCTTCACAGATACTTTAAAAAGGTGATAGTCAAAGATCCTTATCTTTATCCTTATTTACTGTAAAAAAAAAAATGCTGTGCTTGCATTCTTCGGTGTGACATCTCCTTGAACATGCACAGTTGGAGGTATTAATTTCAGTTCAGATTATAGATGACTTAAACCAAAGGTAAAGTATTAGCCCCTTCAGTGAGCCCCTAGGAGCAACTTACTGTACTTGTTCACTATCGCTGAATTGTCAGAGAGACAGAGAAAGGGCGAGAAAACAAGTACAGTTTCAGGAGCCCAGAGGACTAGTGTGGCACCTCTGTTGTATTGCGTGTTGAAATCAGATTACTGCTGGCTGTTCTGCCAGAGGAGTCTTGTTATTTTATACAAGATAAGAAAATTAGGAGCACACAACTCCAGACGGAATGTAAATATGTTTTTTTTTTCTTTTTTGTATAAAGGTGGAGTTATAGGCAGGAATTAGGTTGAGTAAGTTAGGACTAAGAAGAACTTGAGACAGGCATGCAGTGCTAGCTGGCTGGGGCTGGAGTGTGGTGTAGGGCAGATGCAGAGCTGTATTACATCCTGGACTCTGGTAGTGTCAACACAAGTTGCCACCATAGAGAGAGAGCTGAGAGAAAGGGAGAGAGAGACCCTGAATGGGCCAGGCCTACACTCTTTTGGCCTCCTCAGTCTGACCTCGTATGGGGTGGTTACTTTAGTCTCTATAGACCATGTTCAGTAAGGCAAGCTTGGGAAGGGGGTAGTTGTCTCCAGTGCCAATGTGAAGTAAGGTAAGGAGCCTAAAGAGAGGATTGTTTTCTGTCTCCAGGCCCCATGTGAAGTAAGACTGGGTTGAGAGGAGGGGGGTGTTTGTCTACAGAGCCATGTGAAGTAAGGTAAGACAAGGCAGAGGTGCGTGTTTGTCTCCGGGCCCCATGTTAAGTAAGGCAAGGCTGGGGAGGGGTTGTTTCCAGAGCCCATGAGAAGTATGGTAAGGCGGGGAGGGGGAGTGTTTGCTTTGTGTTTCTTGAGCTCATGTGAAATAAGACAAGACTAGTGGTAGGTGTTGTGCATCTCTGGAGCCCATGTGAAGTAGGGCAAGGCTAGGGGGTGCTTTGTGTCTCCAGAGTTCATGTAAAATAAGACAGGGGACCCTGTGTGTCTCTGGAATCCATTTCAGGTAAGGCAAGGCTGGGGGGTGCTTTGTGTCTCCAGAGCCCAGGTGAAATCTGTATATTATAGAAAATACTGTAGTCACTACGTTGCTTTCTCCTACTCAAGTAATGCATCCCAAGTGATTTGCATAGTGCAGCCAAGGCATATCCGCAACATTCTTAGATTTTGACCAGTACATCAAGGAGAGCTAATCTATGTGTGTATAGCATGGCAGACATTTAGTGCTAGATTCAGTAAAAGAGAAGATCCTATGAATTATGGATATTTGGGATAGTGGTGTGACTGTGTGAGACATGTATGTGGGGTGTGGGATTGGTCAAAATAAGGGGGCTCCTAAAAATAGGAAAACCTGGAAGGAAATATTTCATGTTTTAGGAAAAACACATGTTAATCTCGCTGTCTCCTAAACCTGCCAGCAATGACCCCCTGAGAAGGTGGGACAACAGGCCATCAGCCAGGGGCTTCATTTAATTATTTAAGGGGGATGTATTTGACTCCAGTAGTTAAGAATGTAGACTGTAGATGACTTTGAATTTTGCAGGCATGGAAGTCAAACAACGATGTGATATTTTTCTGAATGAATGGGGGGGCATGACATTGTGTATGTTATAAAATAGTCTCTGACGACATTATATTAGCTACCTGGGAAGTATTTTGACTTCCCCAAAACAGGAATGACTTTCAGATTTTGACCACTAAAGTTTTGACATGAGTCATCCACAATTAACTGAACCTCAGAGACCGAATGTCTGAAGTCTTATTTAAGAAATAAAGTGGGTGGTGTGTGTGTCCCATTGTCAACGGTCCAGGATTTATCCACAAGTTTGATCTTTTTAGTACTCTACCTATCATCATAATGCACAAATCCCCATCGGTTGTCCCTTAACAGTAGCAAGTGGGCCCCCTCCCCACTGTTTTATTGCCTGCTGCTCTATAGTGCTCTGCTGCTGTATCCATTTTTATTTTGCTTACTTGGCGCATATTGCAAAAACATTATGTGGCAGTTTAGGAAGGCGGGTCGGTGGAGGTGCGGCACTGTAGCATGCGGAGTACTGCATTTGGGGCTTGGCGTCAGGGGACCAATGGAGGCACAGTGTGCTGATGACATTGGTTTCCAAAAGTGCCACCAAGTTAAAACATTTCTCGCTGCAGCACCGGGCCGCCACACGTAGCCTAGCCATTCTTGCTGCAAAGAGGAGTGACCCATCATTGCAGGGCGTACCTCGCCCAGTGTAATATTGTTTATGAATGCGCGCAAGCCACCAACATATTTAGAAATGGTATTCACATGGCCGCACCTCGGCATCATGCACCCCAAAATAGTCTTTGTTTGCTGACGGAGGCACCAATCTCCTGCTGGTCCCTCCCCTTTCCAGTTTAATTTGCCCGGCAGAGGGCCCACTCCTATAAATCTGATAATGTCCCCCCTCAAAAAAAATCTGTTTTGTGCTGAGGTGGGTGCCCAATCCCCCATGGCTGTTGCCCCCTTGTATGTGCCGATGTTGCCAACTCGTCGGGTTAGCACTCTCTAAAAAAATGATTGGCATGCTGGGAGTCCACCCCTGTATGCCAAATGTCCTTGTAAAAAAAAGTCCCGGGATGTTTTGTGTTTTTAATTTTTAAAGACCTGTAAACCGAAACGCCTCTCGTTGAGTCCGGTGGCGCCTCCCCACACACCCCCTCACCCCATACTTAACTCCGGAGCCCAGTGCGACGATCTTCGGTGGACCGGGAACATGTCTGCACTCTTCAAAGCCGACCGCGAACTGAAGAAATGCCGGTAAGCTGTATAATGGCATAAATAGGGTTTCTTCAACTTTGGTGCATAGCTCAGGCATTTTGGGGAATTTTGGCACCAACATTTCAACATGGGGTTATTGGGACACCTCCTCATGAATTCAGCCACTGTCATGGTGTTATTTGGTCCCAAAGGTGATTTCGCAGTCACTGCAAGGAATCACCTTTTGGGAACCGATAACCTCGAAAAACGACAATGCCAGTGTTCATAAGGTGGGCTCAAAAAGTCTGTGTAGCAAATTGGGGAAAAAATCAAAAATTACTATTTTACTAGCGTGCATTTCGTGAGTTGCTACGCATCAGAATCTCCGAATTTGCAATATTTCACTCCAGATTTTCAACATCGGCATTTTTCTGCACCTCCTTATGAACAGTACCACTGACATTTTTCATATCCTGGCTGAAATGTGTTTTCACACTTCCAGCACAGAATAGCGTGGTCGCTGTGGGAAATCAGTGTTCGGGACACATTAAGAAAATCACAGTGACACTGTTCATGAACAGAGGTCCTAAAATACCTGTGTTTAAAATTTTGTGATGAAAGTCCATAAAATTACTGTGTTACGAGCATGCGTTGCGCAGTTTCCACGCATGCTGGTAACTTCTCAAATTTGTAATATTTTCACTCCAGATTTTGAACATTGGCATTTTTCCACACCTCCTTATGAACAGTACAGCTGTCATTTTTCACATCCTGGCTGAAATGTGTTTTTGCACTTCTGGCACAGAATAGCGTGGTCGCTGTGGGAAATCAGTGTTCGGGACACATTAAGAAAATCACAGTGACACTGTTCATGAGCAGAGGTCCTAAAATGCCTACTGTATGTTGAAAATGTGGTGACAAAAGTCCATAAAATGACTGTGTTGCACACATGCGTTGTGCAGTTTCCAAGTATGCTCGGAAGTGCGAGCATTTTTAATATTCCCACTACAGATTTTCAACATTGCCATCTCTTCACACCTCCCTATGGATGGTGCAGCTGTCATTCTTCACATCCTGCCCGATCTGTGTTTTCATACATGTGGCGCAGAATGGCACAGTCGCTGCTGGAACTCAAAGTTCGGGACACATGGACAAAATCACACTGCCACTCTTCATGAGAAGAGGTCCCAAATGCTTTCATGAGGTGGGGTCACAAAAAGGCCATGTTGAAAATTTGTAGTGCAAATACCAACAAACGCCCGGGGTGTTAGGGTTTCTAACCATAACGTCTCACCCTGTAAAGACTGACAGGCATAGGGGTGTGCCTTTGGATTGCCGACTGTACTGCTCATGCCATCCCACCCGACCCCCCAGCCAGTGACAGGCATCGAGATGTACAATGGACTCTTTAGCCCCAGAGTTCACCCCATTCTCCTATACTGCACCCGTTTCAGCGTATGTCCTTATAGAATGGGGTGACTGTAAAGCTAAACACCCCAAGGAACACCTCAGCACGTGTCGGTGTCTGCAGAATAAGGTGGGGTGACATGGCATAAACGTCATGGGCGATGACCCAAACACTTACCCCAATGCCTGTCCGTCTCTACAGGATGGAGGTGGGTTGGCGTGAAGTTCACTACTTGACTGCCATTCCTATTCTGCATCTGTCTAACTCCTGTATTTCCAATGCTAATACCAGTAAAGCAAGCGTTCGGCATTGACAAATGCTTGTTTTCTTGTGGTCAAATCAGAATCACGGCTTGTATGATAGTAATCCTCTGCATAAGCTGCCTTGGTTGTCCACTTCTTGCGATTGGGGTATGGTACATAAGTAGCAAGCAGTGGGATGGCAAAAATCCTGGGGTTGATGTTGGTGGATGAAAGGGGTAATTAACAAAGGGGGTAATTGTGATCTGGGGGATCTGTTTCACAGACTGAGAGAGGAAGGGGGAGTGAGACACAATCCACTTTACAAATGAAATAAAGAATTCACTTTCGTAAACAGTTGAATTTTTAAAACATTCTAGCAGGAAACTGTAGTAGCCTTATCACAGAATGTTTCATCCTGGTGAGCTTTAGCGTATCTTACGTAGTTCTAAAATGAAGGAAAATGTACCATTTACAGTGATCTTTTAAAAAGTTTCCTGGGAAGGGCATGCCCCCAGACCCCTCTAGCTTTGTGATAATTTTTGCACCCCCTTTTCACGGACTCTGCGCACACCTCTGAATATGGGTTGTTTGGCCCCCGCACTTTTTTCATCATAATTCGAGCACTGTATATATTTATTTGAATTTTGATGACCAGGTGAGCCCACTGGGACTAACAAGTCCCTTTTTCAGGGGCAACCCGGGGACTAGGCATTCCACAAATAACGAGAAAAAATAACATATGACAGGTGGTAAAGCAGGAACAAGCATGATAATACAATGGTGATCGTCCAGTGATAACAGGAGACAATACAGTATGTAAACAGTTTCCGAAACAGTCCATATATGGCTAACAGTTAGGGCTTGCGGATATATACAGATATACATACAGTACAGTACAGTACACTATAATACAATATATTACATAATTAAATTGCAGTGAGGAGAAGAAAAGGCAGGGTAGGGGAAAAGAAAGGGGTGGCAGGGATAGAGCATCGAGTAGAGAAGGAGGCGAAGAGAAGGAGAGGGAAAGGGGAGTAGACGCAGGTTGAAACAGGTGAAGAATTAGATGCAGTTACAGATGGGGTGAGGAAAGAAGATTTCTTTGAAGTACCTCTTGAACAAGGAAAGAGAGGCATGAGAAAAGATTGCGAGGAGGTTTTCCATTTTGTGATGCTATATAGAAGGATCTCCTACCAATGGTTAGTCGGGTTTTGGGTATGGATAATATAGGGAGATGGGATATATATATATATTTATAAAATGGCTAGGAAGTAAAGGACATCATCATGCATAAAAAGCCCATCAGGAGACTGTGCGTATATCAGAGCGCGACCGCACACCTCCACTTATACCCCCCCAAAAAAAAATTTTGCCATTTTATAAGATAGATAACCCACTCTAGGATATGCAGTCACGCTCTGATATACGCACGCCTTGGGTGGTTGATGCACTTGGCCTGCGGCCTCGCATGCATAACACACACCAAGGCACGATATCAGAGCACCCACCGCACACCCTCAGAGTGGGTTATCTATTACATATATATGTGTGTGTGTGTGTATAAATAAATATATATATATATATATATATATATATATATATATTTATAAAATGGCAAGAAAAATCTAGAAATCTCACCGCCAAGAGACATCAGCTGACTGTACATTAAGTCTCTATATACGCACAATGAGCAAAGCAGTCGTCCTACAACCAGAACGATCTTCCATCAAGCTCCTAAAACCAGAACTGATCTTCCACCACAAACATGGCTGCTACATTTACACTGTGGAAAACTTCAACTGGGCCTTAAAAATAAAACTATCTTAAATATAAAATAAAACAAATTAGTTAAATGTTGTTTACCAGATCATCACTCCTTACACATAAACAAATTAGAAACATTTAGTATTGTTTACAGTTTTCATTACAACTGTTTCTTTGCTAACAGTGAAAAATCCCCGTTCTATCTTTACCTGCTCATCAGGGAACTCTCTTCTGCTTTCCCTGACAGTGAGATAATTGAGTCTCTGGCTCTAAAACAGGCCTTTGTTGTCTGTGTGTACAGTACGTTAGTAGAAGAACTTTGAATCCCTGTATTCCATGGAAAACATTCCATGATAAACATTCCATTTCTTGTATATGGGGAAACATAGAGGAAAAAAAACAGAATGAAGAAAGTAAGCAATAAAACTATATAAACAGAGAGAAAAAGCGATAAATTACTCACCCTGCTGTTTATCTTTTAGGACAGAGCAAGCAGTTCATGATGCTGTCAGTGAGTGTGGCAGTTTTGAACCACTCGCATGCAGTGTTGGGTAAGTTACTTTTTCTATTACTTTTGAAAACTTGTTCCAGCTTAAGAAACATGTGATGGAGAAGTATAAAGATGTAATACACCTTACAGTAACATTTACTGATGTCTTTTAAACAAAAGAAATACGTAACTGTAACTTATTACATTTATTTGAAAATAACTAGTAACTAATCTATTACTTTCAAAAAATGTAATCTGTTATAGTTATTTATTATTTTTGTATTGTTTTTATATTAAAACAAATAAGTAACTATAATTGTAAGGTGTATTACTTTTTCTAGTACTTCTCCATCCTTGCTAGTGACTGCACAGAGCTTCCTGGAACAAGTTTCCAAACATAATAGTAATAGAAAAAGTAACATCCCAACACTAGCTTATGCTTGCAGCACCAGGAACATAGAGCCTCTGTTATGGCTTACGTTTTTAGTTGTCTACAGACTAGAAAGAAAGAAATAAAGTAAGGGGCTATGTGTCATACTTAGAATGAGGAAAACACCATATGTGAATTGTCGTGGCTGGCAGGGGAAAATGAAGCTTAAGTGGGCAGGGAGGCACACAGTATATAACACTACTTTAATCTAGCACCAATAGGCGGAAGGACTATTTTACGTTAAAAGCACAGATTCACTTACATTTTACTTGTTTCAAAATAAAAAAACTGCTTCTAAAAATAAAGGGCCATTTTATAAGTGCAATAAGACAGTCTGGGGTTCGCATTACAGAGTGTGATAACTGCACTCTAAGGAAGACCCAGCCTTGCCTCATGACTAACCATGCCCTTAGGAGTGCGGTTATCACACCGTAATGACACCTAGGCCATGTCTTATTATGTATACACATATATATGGCTGTGGAGCAATGTATAAACATAATAGAAGAAATTACAGGAAAGGTAGAATGGTAGGCAGTGTGAAGCTCAGAGGTGAAAAAAGGAACACAGAGCAATAAAGCCCTGAGATGAGAGTCTGTGAAAGTTGCAGCGTGATAAAAATAGGACATGTGAGAAGACCTAATGGGGAGTGGGGGTGGCTGGTATTAATAGAAACGGGTCATTTGAAGATGAAAGGGAAGCTGAAAGAGGTAATAAGAAGGTGACAAGTTTACCTAATTCAGTGCAAGATGTGCACAGATGGATACTATATTGGGGAAACTAGGCAGCCACTGCAAACCAGGATGAACCACCACCGACACACAGTAGTAAACAAGATTAGCAGCACACCAGTAGGGCATCATTTTTTCAAAAACAGATCATTCCCTCTCTGGCTTATCTATCCTGATATTAAGAGGCAACTTTAGAGAAACACAGGACAGAAGGACATGGGAACTGAAATATATTAAACAACTTAAATCTAATGTTTGTGGACTGAATCAGAACATTTGATTTATGACACACGATGGTAAAATATAATTCTTTTGTTACTTGTCACCCAAGTTTTTTTTCTCTCTCCCCTTTTGTGTTCCTGCCTACTGTTTCTATTACCTATTCCTTCCTGCCTCTCTTACAAATATCGTTTCAGCTTCAGTCCTGCTCACCCCTCCCACTTCACACTTCACTGTATATACTAAGCTTATACTCTGTTTATCCAGGCCTTTTTAGTTTGTGTTCCTTCATTTCTTCATAACTTCCATTAATTTCTTAACACTTCCTACCCGACCTACCCTTCCTGCTAACACTTGTATCTCAAGTCTTTCTTATCTGTGTTCCTGTCTTGACACCTTCTTATTACCTCTTCCAGCATTCTTTTCATCTTCCATGACCTGTGTTCCTATTATTGCCACCCCACCCCAACCCTCCTTAGATCTTCTCACACATCCTATTTATATCACTTTGCAACTTTTACAGACTCTTATCTCAAGGCTTTATTGCTCTGTGTTCTTTTCTTCATCTCCGTGCTTCGCACTGCCTGCCGTTTTACCTTTCCTGTAATTCTCTTCTATTATTTTTATGTTGGCTTGTGCGCACGCGCAAGCAACATCTTGTAGTAGCACATTTCAAAGGTGTGTCAGTGTTGTGGTCAGTGTTGGGGACGCTTTAGTGGGTGCGTCCCTCAGCCACCAATCAGTGAGCATGCTGGTGATGACAGTAGACTTCAAAGAGAGCCAAGAACTTGAAAGAAATCTGCTGCTGCAATCAGGTGCAGTTTTGTCATTGCAGCAGCAGATGACAAGACTCAGGCCATGTGCATTACAGTGCACAGTAATGCGCATGGCCGAAGTTACGAGCAACTTATGAAATGGTATAAATGTGGCACAGTGGGAGTCCACCCTAGTGTGCCGAAATTTTATTTTCTTCCGACACCGAGATGCTCACTCCCAGTGTCGGATGGGCCCCTTCCCCCCCAAAAAGCCCTTTAAATGATTTACCAACATCTAGGAACTCAATCCCCATGTCGGCATGCCCCCCACACTATTGTGGCACACTAGGAGCCCACCCCAGTGTGCCCAGATTAATAAAAAAAGTGTTTTTCCTGTGAAAGAAAAACGCCCTTCGCTGGTTATTTTTTTTACCTGTAAAAGGAAATGGTCCATCGTTGTCTCGCCGCCCTCCACCATCCCAACCCTTCCTGCGCACACCTCCCTGCACCCCCCAACCCTCCGGAGGTCAGCGCCGTCATCTTTTGGGACACTGCACTCTCTTCAAAGCCGAACCGCAAAATGAAGAATCAAAGGTAAGCCATATAATGGGACTCAGTGGGGAGGGGTTCAACTTCGGTTGATATCTTTTTTTTTTTTATTTAGTTGTTTAACCAGGTATATCACAGATATAGCATATCTCAGCCATAGTTTGGAATTTTGGCCCCAGATTTTCAACATGGGCTTCTTGGGACCCCACCTCAACAACTCTGGCACTGTCATTTCATTTCTCGGTCTCGAAAGGTGATTTCGCTGTCGCTGCGTGGAATCACCTTCCGGGACTGATTAATGAAATGACAGTGCCACTGTTCATGAGTGAAGGTCCCAAAAATCCCATGTTGCATATATTGTGAAACAATCCAAATAATGACTGCGCTATGAGCTTGCATTGCACATTTTCTGTGCACGTTCGTAACTTCACTATTTTTTTATATTTTCACTCCAGATTTTCAACAGTGCCATTTTTTTCACACCTCCTTATGAATAGTACAGCTGTCATTTTTCACATCCTGCCCAAAATGTGTTTTCGCACCTGTGGCGCAGAGTGGCTCAGTCGCTGTGGGAAATCAACTTTTGGTACAGATTAATATGATCACAGTATCACTGTTCATGAGCGGAGGTCCCAAAATGCCCATGTTGAAAATTTGGTGGAAAAATTCCCCAAAATGATTGCATTACACAGTTTCTATGCACACTCTTAACTTTGCCAGTTTTTCATATTTTCACTCCAGATTTTCAACATTGCCATTTTTTCACACCTCCTCATGATCAGTATAGCTGTTATTTTTCACATCCTGCCCAAAATGTGTTTCCACATCTGTAGGCGCAGTCACTGTGCAAAATCACCTTTCAGGATTGAGTACGAAAATTATACTGCCACTGTTCATGAGGTGGGGTCCCAAAAAACCCATGTTAAAAATTTGGAGTGAAAATACCAACCAACGCCCGGGGTGTTAGGGTTTCCAACCTTAACACCCACCCTGTACAGACTGACAGGCATTGGGGGTGTGACTTGGGTTCGTCGGTCATAATGCTCACGGCATTCCACCCCACACCTTGCAGCCATTGACAAGCATCGAGATATGCGCTGGGGTCTTCGGCCCTTCACCCCATTCTCCTTTACTGCACCTATCTCAACTTATTTCCTGATGGAATGGGCTGAGAGTAAGGGCTGAAGACTCCAAGGCACTCCGCAATACCTGTTGCTGTCTGCAGGGTGGGGTGAGCTGGAATGGCATAAGCGTTATGGCCGATGACCCAAAGGCACACCTTCAGTGCCTTTCAGTCTCTGGTGGGGTTGGGGTTGGCGTTAGTTCAATACTTCACTGCCATTCCTATTATGCATCACTCTAACTCCTGCACTACCAATGCCAGCAAGCCAACATTCACCACTGACAAATGTTTGTTATACAGTACTCCACAGCATATAGATATGTGTGTGTGTGTATATATATATATATATATATATGCACACACACACACACTATATATATATATATATATATATATATATATATATATATATACACACACACACACACTGCTTATGCTTCTCAGTTTTGTCATTCACCTGAAGACAGGACCTGTGAGGCCCTGAAAGCTTAAGTAGAATTCCATCTTTGTACAAGAGTATTGTTGGTCCAATAAAGGTATCAAACCTTACAGTCACAGGAGCGGTCTGGTAGCACTGAAGGTTGAGTGTGCTGGGTGCCACGCCAGCGACCTGGGTTGAAACAAGCCCGGCTGTCTGGGGTTGGCGGGGAAGGAGAAGTTGAGCGTCTGGAGGACAGCTCTCTTCTCCCAGGAGGGAGGTTGCTTCCACTCATGATTGCCCCAGGTGGAGGCCTGGGAAGTGGGAGGTCTGTAGGGTGCACAGAAGAGGTGGGTACTGCAGTACTTCCGTGAGCGTCGCGTGCCTCCCTGGGCGCACATCAGCATGTCTAACTCCAGGATTGGGGAGAAAATGGAGGAGAAATCAATCCTCCGACCGCAAGGATGAAGCTGGACTCTCTGCAGGCTCCGCTCCCAGGCCGGGCAGAAAAGTAAGCCCCAGTAAATCCAGGCTATCGGGGCACAGAAGATAGGAGTATAAATAGAATATGGGAGGGGAGCCTTCCAGCGTCTCCTTACCACCTAAGTAAGGTCTGCCACAGAAGGCATTTTCATGGAATATTGGCTGCTTAATAAGTACCCAAACGACCATATTCCATGATAGTGCTAAATGTGAAACGTACTGTATTACTGTGATAAACTGATGAAGAAAGAATTTTTACAAAAAACTTTCTGTGTTTTTATTTTGTGGAGTTAGACTTCAGGGCAGTTATCATGGAATATAAACAGACTTTCAGCCTATCAGACTGTGACTTTCCAGGCCATAAAGTTATTCTGTAAAGATTTCCCACTGCTGCCTCCTGCTGGACATTGCTTAGCACTGCAGCATCATATTTACAAGCTGGTGAATTTGGGATTTGAACTTGCACCTGTCTGGCCCAGGATTCTGCCACCAAGCTAAATATGCTGCTCCCTCGGCTAAGCTAATTGAAGATCTCGATATATTTTAGCCTTGTTGGATACCCACCCCAACCCCTAATTAGTTAATCATCACATACGCTCCTCCTGGAAATGGAAACTGTGATCTTCCTAGACTAAAAGTCTCCACCACTGATTCACACTAATGGGACTATGCCAGAGGTGCTAGGACCCCACGGGAGCCAAAAATCTTCAGGAGGGCTGGCACCGGAATAGGACCGTGCATGCGCGGCTAGCTCGCGCCGTATAGGCTGTCTTGGCATCAACCCTTCAACCGCCTCAGTTCCTTTTCTCCTGCCATCGAGTGAGCTTCGTTGTCAACGTTGCTCGCCTGCCAGAGTCAAGTTCGCTCATACAACAGCAGCTATAGCTGTTCAGTATTCGCTAACTTACCATTTTTAGTTTTCTTTCTTATTTAAAAAAAAGATGATGATGATGCTGAAGAAGAAGAATTCTCAGCCTGCCGTCGACAGAGTCGACCTTGAGCGACAGCGGTGATGGTAAGAGAGAGACTTGGTTTGGCTATGATGGCAGTGGGGCTGTGTGCGGTCCCCAGCACTTTGCGGAGGGGGGGTCTGACCACAAGCAGTCCAGTGTTTTGGGGACAGTCCACCAAGCATAAAAGTAGCAGTTCTGGGACCTGGCTTCACTTGACCTTGAGCTCTTCTTCCTCCTGTCGGTGGAAGAATAATCAGTACCGCTCGAGGTTGCCCTCTGGTACGTCTACACGGGGATCATCGGTGGTGGAGAGCGGTAGGCCTGAACCAACTCCATTGGGTTCCTCTGTTGCTCCTCTCTTAGTGTCCGCTATCTTTGACACCGGATCCCGTCTCTGTCCTCGATGGGGTTCCAGTGAGCAGTTTCACCTCTGGGCCACTCTTTTAGAGCAGGGGGTATGGCGTCTGCCTAGTTGTCCTAGCCAGTGGACCCGGTTCCAAGGGCTTTGGAACCACTGGGCTGCGGCCAGGTCGGATGGGCCAGTGTGCGAGCGGTGCCCTCTCTGGTGCCAATGCCATTGACGCCAACTCCTCATGCCAATCCCCTCTCCTTTTTCCTGCAGGGGCTGGCACAGGTACCACGTTCCTTCTCCCCTTTTTTCAGGCCAGCAGCAGTTCTGGCACTTTGTTTGGTGCCGGAGCTGGATTTGGTGCCAGCACCATGGGTGGTCTGGCGCTGTGTGTGGTGCCAAGTCTGGCGCCATCACTGGTGCCATGGGTGGTGCTGGCACCATGGGCGGCTCCGGTGCCGCGGATAGCACTGAACTGTTCGCCAGTCCAGGTGGTGTCTTCTGTGTTCCTGGTCTAGATCTGCCTTTTGGAGGTTATTATGGGGTGGAAGTGGAGCTGGATGAGTCTCTCCCTATTCTGCTTTGTCGAAGACGAAGCGGATGACTCATTTTATGGGCTGGACTGCAAGCCTTCTGTATCAGTGCGATGGAAGATCTTCTTTCCAGTTCTTTTTTCTCAGGGATATGAGGTCCACCATAACATTTCAGTTTTCGTCTGTGGACCAAAGCAGACTTCTACGTCTTGAGTTCCTACATTCCTCAGTACGAGTACACCTTGTGGAACACACTCAATGCAATGGTCGAGAGCTTCCCAGAATCTTAACGCCCATTGCTAGGGGATTATAGCCCAATAATCAGCTAAAAGCTTTTATGGACGCCTACGACTCTGCCTCTAGGGTGGCTGCTGCTAGTAGCAGGTGGTTAACGTCTCCTTGACAGTGCTTATCTGTTCGTCTCTCAGGTTGAGTTCTGGGGGCCACTCAGAACAATGTGACTGCCATTTAAACAACAGGTGGTGCCTGCTGCCTCTCAGAGGATCAGGACCTTCAACATTCTCATAACAGGCAGTCCTTTCAAGGTAAAGGCCTAGGTGACTTTATCAGGAACCAATCCAGTAGGGGGCACAGGGCCCCAAAGCACCCTGTACCAACCTCTGTGGAGCCAGCCCAGGTCCCACCTCAACTGTCTGAGGGAACGCCTCGCGATAGGAGGGCGCCTAATTCAGTTTTACAGGCAGTGAAAGTCCATTACATCAGACATATGGTCATCAGGATTGTCCGAGAGGGATACTCTTCCACTTTCACAGATTTCCCAGAGCATCCACCCAGATGGCAGCCCAGTCTGCCTGTCCTCTCAGTCACACCCTCTGAGATACAGGGCCTCTGCAGGAACTGAGCAGTAGAAGTTGTTCCACAACAGAATGGAGCACAGGTTCATATTTTATTACTTCGCTCCAAGATAACAGGCGGCATGCACCATATTGTCAACCTTGAAGGTTAAACAAGTACCTTTTCAGGGAGGAGTTCACTAAAACCTCTATGTTCAAGTTTTCACTTCCTGGACATCTGGCTCCTAGCTAGCCCATCCGGGCAAGAGACACAGGAGGCAGTTGCCACAGTTTCTCAGTTCTCTCCAGGGGGTTTCTGATTCAGGGACGGTGCCAGTTTATCTTCCTAGCAGCCCTTCTCTTCGAGGACCTCCTGGATTCCTCCAGGGCATTGGTTTTCATTCCAGAGGACAGGAGAAACGACATTGTCAGATGGCTCGTTACATATTGGAAAATTACTCTGTTCGGGTCCCTTTTGGTCAAGCAGATGCTGGGACTCCGGGCGTCCCCTGCAGCAGGCAGTGGTCTCCAACCACGCATCCACAATCCTCCGTACAAAATGACAGCCTCGGACAAACCTCTTGGGGAGCTACTGTCAAGACTTCCACACTCAGGTGCGGAGGCAGGAGGAACCTCATCTTTTCATAAATGTCTTTGAGATGAGAGCTATCTTATAAGCAAAGTCCTGAAGGATGTCCTCTGCCACAAAGTGATCCTACTTTGGACGGACGACAGATCTCTGATGTACTGCATCAGCAAGTAGGGTTGGGCGCCCTCCTTCCCTCTCTGCAGGAAGGCTATGAGGTTGTGAGAGTAGTACCTCTAGCACGATGCGTCAGTTCAGATTTTGTGCAGTCGCTTTCGACGACTGGTGCAGTTTGGTCCTGCTCCTTTTTGCATCCCCTCTCAAAGCAAAATTGCCTATATCCTGCTTCAGAAATCCAGACCCTGGTTTTCCTGTCAGGATGTATTCACTTCAGTAGACAAGATGCTACCTGTACGCTTCTCCTCCTCTTCCCTTATTTCATAGGGTACTGCACAAGTTGTAGGCACTGGAGGGCAGGATGATTCGCTATCCTGAACTGGCCTCGCAGATATGATTTGCATTAATCAACAGTCTGTCAGAAGTTCCTCGAGCTGACTCCCTCACGAGCAGACCTCTGACACAGGAATTTAGTCTATCCTAACCTCCATTCCCTTCATCCCCATGCCAGGCTCCTCAGGACAGGGAAGTGGACAAGTTTTAGGTTTCCCGTGCCATTGCAGACATCTTCTGAGCCATGCATAGGTTCTACCAGGAGGGCTTGCACGGCTAGGTGGAAACCCTTCTCCATCTGGTGTGGAAGCCCCATCTTGACCCTTCGGTTGCCCACCAAGTAAGGTGGTGTTAGGGTGCCGCTTGGACCTGTCGAACGCAGGTCTGCATTATTCGCCAGTGAAGGTACACCTCTGCACGTTTTTGGTCTGTCTTGAGCCAGTAGACAGCATGTCACTGGCTCAGTTACCGTTAGTCAGGTTTTGCTTCTCCCTACTTACTTTGTTAACTCCAGAATGAAGGAGCACGCTCCCTTCATTTCTCTGTATGATAAGAAGGTTCTGCGATTCTTCATCGACAGAACAAGGAGATACGCATCCAAGCAACTATTGTATCTTTCAGTATGCCTCGGCCAGGTCAGCCTGTTGCCACGAGATGTATTTCGGCTTGATTAGTAGCATGTCTTCGACACTACTAGTCCATGGCACGGGTCAAGTTGGAAGGCCGGGTTCACACCACTCTACTGGAGTGGTTGCGGCTTTCTTAGCGAAGATCGTAATGTGCCTGTTGCAGACTTCTGCAAGGCAGCAAGTTAGAGCTTGGTGCATACCTTTGTAAAAGCACTGTTGTGGATGCCCATGCCAGACGGTTCACTTTCTTTGGCAGGACAGTCATTATGGACTTCTTTCCTGCGTGAGCTCTGTCTCCTACCGCCCTACTCAGAGGGTTTGGTTTTTAGCTCGGTACTCTCCCATTAGTTTGAATGAGTGGTGACTTTTAGTCCAGGAAGATATGGAAATGATGTACTTTGACAGGCACCCTAAAAATAAACTTATTATTATTACCACCGTAATTCTTGATCTTCTTGGACGAAATCTCCACCACTCATTCACCCACCATCCCTCGAGCTCACTCATTCTGTTTTGGTCTTCACTTCCTTGTTTGGGTTGTGAAGACATTGTTGAATTGACCCTTCTTACATGGGTTATCCTGGCCTTCATATGCCTGGAAGTTAGGGTTAGGTTTTCTTTTGTTAATTTATGCTGCACCTCCTTAGTCGAAAAGGTACTGAGGCAGTAGAACGGTCGACACCGAGATAGTCTATACAGCGCAAGCTAGCCTCGTGGTGCCATACATGCGCGCTCCTGTCCCAGCACCAGCCCTCCTGAAGATTTTTGGCTATCGTGGGGTCCTAGCACCCCCAGCATAGTCCCATTAGTGTGAATGAGTGGTGGAGACTTTGTCCAAGAAAATCAAAAATTGCAGTTAAATATGTAATTTCCATTTCTTTGTCCTCTGTTCAGGATCTGGTTTAGAATCTCACACTAACACCATTTGTGAAGGTTATACCACTGTGTCCACTTGCTGAACACTTTCTAGTACTGCAGCCTCCTTTTCTACAAACTAGGGGACACAGGATTTGAACTTAAAAAACTCTGTCTCCCAATCCAGGACAGTACCAACAAGTTAAAGGAGCAGTTCCCCTTTGCTGAGCTACTAGAAGATCCCAGTATACTTGCTCCTTTTCCACTCCCCTTCATCACCTCATCCCACATTTACTGTAGTTTTAACACATAATGAAAGACCTTCATAGAGTCAGTCTCCTTCACAGAGATCCACTCTTTGGTATTAGCTGGAAGCAGTAAGACCCTGCAAGAACCAGAGTTTTTTAGGATTTGCACACCCCATTCATACCGCACAGATGTATGGCACTGTGCACACCAAGGTCTAAATGGTAGTGCCAGCCCTTAAATGCCTCCATTTCTTTTTTCCTGCCATCATAGAGCACATTACCTCATCAGGCACTTTTATGTCACTTGCTCCGAATAGCTTTCCTGTCTAGTTTGTTGTAGTTTTCATAATAAATATTTTGTATTAGTGTAAATAATAGTTCACTGTCATTTGTTTGATGATCGGTGCTGGATGACTGTTTGGTTCCATTGCAGCACCCAGGCATTGTGTATCACAACCCTTATGCCATGTTTTTACCTCTCACTGAATGTTGTCATCATTTTTTACAACAGTTCTTCAGTGTCATTACAATTCCTCAGTACTGACCTCCTCTGGTCCCAAAACCCATGTTGTGAGTGTTTTGGGCCTACTGTATAGCACGTCCAACAATACTCTCTCTGCCAGGCAGTTGCAGGACATGATAGAGCAGGGTCTAGGATGGAGTCTTGTTATGTCCACCCATATCCACAGACAGTATACCAAACATGTGTGAGCCTGGAAAACTGGGCTCACACATGGAAATTAAATTTCAATATCACCAAGTGCAAGTTGTTACATCTTGGGCGGGGAAACCCTAAACACAGGTACACCCTGGCAGCAGAGGCGCTGGAGGCCTCAACAGGGGAAAAAAACCTAGGGGTCATGTTGGATGCATGTGTGAATAACTCTGAGCAGTGCAGGAGAGCAGCTAGCAAGGCAAACAGGATGTTGGGATGCATCGTAAGGGGGATCACCTCTAGGAGCAGGGAAGTGATTCTGTCACTGTACAATGGACTGGTTAGACCACACCTTGAGTACTGTGTACAGTACTGGAGACCACGCTTGAAGAGGGACATACAGCTCCTGGAGAGGGTACAGAGGAGGGCAGCTAAGATGATACGAGGACTAGGGGATTTGACGTATGAGGACAGACTTGAGGAGCTCTGCCTGTTTTCATTGGAGGAGAGACCGGGGAACATGATTGAGGTCTTCAGGTACCTCAAGGGAATAAATAGGGAAAACACAGAGGGGATCTTTAGACTAAAGCAGGGAAGTATCACCAGAGGGCATGGCTTAAAGGTGGAAGGGTGAGGGGGGAAAGAGGAGGAGGTTTTTCACTGAGAGGGTGATGGACCCTTGGAATGCGCTGCCTGGCGAGCTGGTTCAGAGATCCACAGTGGAGGGCTTCAAGAACGGGTGGGACAGACACAGAAAGCGGATGTATCAGATGATGGCCTGGCCTAGGGGGTGGGATGAATGATAGGGGTTTCTGGACACAAAGGGGGAGAGCCTGCACCCAACTAGGGATCTGAGGTTCGAGCAGACTGATAGACCATAAGGCCTAATCTGCTGGCAATTTTTAGTTTATTAGTCTAGGAATTAATACCTTTGAGCCAGGGCTCTTTTACAAAGGTTCCACGTCACAAAGAACATTTAACAAAGCACGATACACATTACAGGTAAAACCAGACAGGAAAGTTACATCATAAATTTGCTATTAACAGTTTAAGGCAGTAACGTTTTTAAGTTTCATAGAAAAACAAGATATAACAGGTTCAAGCGAGTAGACAATTTCGAGGTTAAGGAAACTTCCAGGGAGAGGGTGATCATTAGGCGCCAAAAGGAGGCTAGAGAGGAGGGAAAGGTGGTGAGCGGAGAGTAAGTGAGAGAGGACAGGAAAAAGGGGGAGTGAGTTTGGGTGGGAGACAGGAAGTAGTAGAGGTACCAGAGGGTTCATTAGTCAGGAGGAAGAGGCCTCAGATGTGAGGATGGACATGAGGAGTAGTAGTCTTTATCTAGCACAATCACAGTTGCTAGTGGTGGTGAGGTGGGCATAGAGCATGGATTTGAAAGCTTCTAGCGAGGTTGAGGATAGAGTAGGTGGACTAGCGCATTGAACCATGTCGGGGCCCTGTATACAAAAGATCTTTGTCCCTGTGCAGTCCGGCATCCTGGAACCAGGAAAGGTTGCGCTCAGATCTGGTGGAGGGTCGTGAGCCGATGTCGAGTAGGTTTTGAATACACAGTGGAGTCAGTCCCAAGATAGATTTTTTGCCATTGTGCAGGTGAGATAAATAAGACGATTTGATAGGTTCAACCAGCCTGATTCATAGTACAGATCACACGTGTGAGTCAGTCTTTGAGCCCCCGTGAGGAGCCGGCAGGCCTTATTTAGAGTGATTGAGATACGCCTTAGAGCAGTGGAGGTAGCTGAGCCATAAATAATAAGGCCATAGTCAATGATTGAGATTATGGAACTCTGTATAGCTATTCTCAATGCCGCTTGATTTAGAAATTAGTATGTTAGTATATATGTAGAAGGACTCAGTTGGGGTCTTGCTTGAAGCCTGTCAAGTAAAAAGAGCTTGTTTACATCTGTCTTTTTGTGTACACCTGACATGGTATAAACAACAATGGCACCTCACCAGTGCTGATAGGGCCTACGTTAGTGCTAACTTAGGAGGGCCTTTGACATCTGTCATATGCATCCACACTGGCTGCCATGGATGTGGTGGGTTCCCTTCCTGCAATTCAAGAGCATAATTTCATGCAGGTATCCAGTAAGGACTTGCCTGTCCTTTTACGGATCGTCATGTATTTAGAAGCAGGCTCACATCCATCAGGATTCCTTCTTACGTATGTACAGGAACAGGAGGATTTGGCTTCTTAAGAGCCCAAGTGGCTTGCCCTCCCACTATCCACTGTGATGCTTCTGACTTTTGGTAACCTCTGCAGCTCCAAGCACAGACATGCCAATTTATAGAAGCATTATTAAACTAAAAAAACAAAACAAGTCCATCTTTTCAGGTCCGTTGCCTTATGGAACATTATATCCTGGTAAAGGAGCAGGCTTAGCACGATCCAGGTGATAGTGGACTGGCAACCAAGACCTCCTCTAATGGTTTGATGTTCTCATATTCATGTCCCGCTGAGAACAAGGAAAATGAAAGTGTTCTATAGCAGAAGCATCTAGTCAGGATTTCCAGATCCCTTAAGTTTAGCCAGTAACCTCATATCATCGTGTAAGCTGACAGCTAAATTTTGACTAATTGTCAGAAGACTTTTAGCCACAGCTTAAATGTTTGATATACTGTCTGTGGAACTGCAGTATGGTTTGACTGCTTGGACAGTGGTATTAATAGCTCAATACAGAAATGCTTAGTGAAATGATATTTGCTGTTGGCTACTTATGACTGCTATATAAGTATATAATATTAAGGGTTGTGTTGTGAAGGTATCAAGTCTTTGCTAAAGAGGTCCAGTGCAGTAGTCCACCACCTACAAATAGATAACAGGTGTATTATTTTCCCTATCAAGGCCATTTACCTCACAGTAAAGAGATTAATTATAGCCACTGATTTAAGCTGAACAGTGAAGGCCACACATGAGTGGTTGCCGGTGGTATAGGCTCTCTCTGATGAGCAGGAAACTCTAAAGATCAACATCCTATTCCATCATGCCGCAGTCCAGAGCTGTTGCTTTATGGGCTTCAAAATCATCAGTGGTGTGCATTTTGGTAAGATGTTTTACAGCAGTGATTAGGTTGCTTCCTATGCCTCCAGACTTGGCTCCTGAGACCATTGTTAATCAGCAGAATGGGTTGTCCACCACAGTTCCTGTCCAGAATCAGGAAGTCACCATCTGTGAAGGCTGTTTAGCAAATGGGTTTGCCATCTGCAGCAAGGGTACAATGCTGATTCCCAACTATTATCCTTGTGAGCAAAATTTTGAGTACATTCTGGGTGTTTTCAACAAGGATTGCATTCCGATTAGTGAATGTGTATCTGCAGGCCTATCCCACTTAATCATGAAATGATTAATGGGTCCCCATGTAACAGCTGCTTATGCTCAGGACATTCCTCAGAGGGAGCCTGCACTTCCTTGTCAATCTTCACCATTCATTACTGCTTGGGCTAGTGCTGGAGGCGGCGCACCCGCTTCTGGGGGTATTTTTTATTTTTGGAGTCTGCTCCAGTGGTGCTGCCCACGAGGCGGCCGGGCTGCATCATGCCTCGAGGGCAGCCGCCTCAGTTCTGTTTCTCCTGCCGTCGAGGCTGCACCTGCTGCGCGGTAGAGTTAATAGTATGCCACTAGGCCTAGTTGTCGCTTGTTGACGCCATCTTTCAGACTTCTCCTTCATCCTGCCTTTTTCTCAGCATCATCACTGGTAAGACCGCTCTGTTTTTTTTTCTATTATTTGACAACGCCAGAGCTGTGCTGTTTTTGCCTTAATTGTTTCATATCATATCAGGTTCGGGGCAAACGCAAGTTCAAGGTGGGCCGCTCTTATGCTCCTGTAGCCCATTTTCCTTCACGGACCGACATGATGTTTGTCTTTGTTGCTCTAGGACCCAACCATAATATGGATGCGGCGGCCTGTTTCTCGATGGACCGTCGCATCCTAGAAGTCTGCATGTTCAAGATCGCAAGGTTCCACCGACTTTCGGGGGACGGTGCTGCTCCAGGGATTCCCAGGTAAGGTCTCTAGACCCTTCCTCCGGGTCTGCTCTCAGGCCTATACGGTCTGGAGAGGAGGAGGCCTCCTCATCTTCTCTTGCCGAAGAGGAGGCCTCTTTTGCGGTGTTGGAGGAATGCCGGGTCCCTCCCAGGGCCACGGTGGAGACACCGCCTGGGCAGTCACCTCCTCTGAGGTGCAGGCTCCCCCAGTGTCGAGGCCCAGGTCTGCTGTGCCTGGCATTGGTGGACCATCGACGCCACCTTCCAGTGCCATTTCGGATCCTGGTGCCATTCGCGGTGCCGGTGATCAAGGCAGCACCATTCGCAGTGCCGTGTTGGCTCTCGGTGCCGCCTGCAGCACCGTGGGCCCGGTCGGCTCTTCTAGCGGTGCTGAGTCGGGTCTTGGTGCCGTAGGTCTGGCCAGCGCCGTTGGGGAGTCAGGGCTGGGTTTGGGCGTTGTGGGTGGTCCAGGATCATCCGGCGCCGCCGCTGGCACTGGCGCCATTCGTGGTGCCATTCACTGGAGACCCCCAGGGTGGCCGGCCAGTATTGTGGTCCAGCTGGTCTATTCCTTATCGGAGGAGGAGGATAATTCAGATGTGGACCCGTCCTGGCACCCTGACTCTTCGGAGTCAGGGTCTCCGGTGAGACAAGGTGCTAGGCGGCCCAGCGCGCCTATTCCTCTGTCTCCTCTGCTGTCCTCTCCTGAGGCCTCCCAGGCTGGGGGTGGTCTGGGGTCCCTGGAGGGGGATGGCGTGGAGGCAGAGGGAGGGGCTCTCCTCCTGAGGGGGTTATGGCAGCTACCGATCCCAGTACTGCTGCACCTCCTCTGGATGGGGTGTCGCTGGGGTCGAGGAGGAGGGCATTCTCGGAGTCCAGGGGGTCGAGAGACCAGGTTGAGGCACCTCGTCTTCACCTGCCACCCCTCGGGGGGGCGGGTAGGAGCCGTAGCGCCGGGCCCCATCCTTCCCTCTCGAGCTCCAGGGACCCTTCTGGTGGTGTTGCTGTGGGCTGCCCTTTTGGACCCATGCAGCCCCAGATTCGTCACAGGGGAGAATCCCCTGCTAGACTCTTCCAGGCTTCACATCCCCAGGGTTCCATTCTGCGACCTGGTTTGTTGTCCGGGATCCCGCCAGCTCAGACTCCGTTTTCTGGATTTCAGAGCCTCAGCAGAAGACAGTTGCCTCGCCATAGGTGCCCCTCTCCCATTCCTCTGTGGCCACCCCCCCTCTCTCCCAGACCATGTTGGTCCTACGAGCCTGTTATCCTGGGAGACGTTCAGAGGCTCTGCGGCGGCATTCCCCTCATACGTTGGATACATTCATGAGCGGGTGTTTCGACTATCCCCACTGCAGCAGGAGTCCTCTGGACATTCGAGCTCTCCATCATCCTCGTCTCCCTCCTCCTCGGAGGGAGAGGAACCCACTGCTCATCTCTCCTCCGATGCTGATTTCACTGAATATCAGCGATTCCTTTCGAGGATGGTGAGGGAACTTCGCATCTCTTTCGTTAGGCGGGACAATACCGAATGGCAGACGTGTGAATTCCTCAGTGAATTTAGTGCCCAGCATTTGGTGATACTGTCCTGGCCTGTTCTCTTCCAGGAGGCGTCTATCCGTTCCTGGCACTCGCCAGCCGCCCTTTCTCCAGCCCCGGCAGACTGCAGAAGAAGGTATTGTGCCCCACTGGAGTCTCTAGGTACTCTCCCCAACCCGCCTTCGAGATTGGCATACCTAGAAACTCCCTCCGGGCGCCGCCACCTGGCGCACGACTGTCCACCGGACTCAGGTTCCCTACAGTTTGACTGGTGGGGGCGAAGAGTGTTCTCTTCCTCTTGTGCGATGTTATGCATTGCATCACATCAGGCTTACCGTGCTGCCTACAGTAGGCATTTGTGGTCGATGCTCTCCTAAGTCTTAGTATCAATGCCTGATACGGAGCAATCCAGATAAGCTATTGCCCTCTCTGCTGTAGGCCTGGAGCTGGCAAGACACCAAGAAGGGCATCTTACGACGCCAGTGAGGTGGCTTCCAGGCTTGCAGAGACAGCGATCTGTATTAGATGGACGGCATGGCTTCATCTATCATGATTGTCACCCTGGCCCGTGTGGGGTGATTCACTCGCTGTCCAGGGACCTGTCTTTTTCCTCCAGGGCTAGGAGGCTTCTGCAGGGCTTCCTCCATCTCCCCATCCTCGGGACACCTCCTAGCTCTCTTCCATGATAGGCTTCTCACCTGATTAACCCAGGGTCTTCCCTCTTGTTCACGCACCAGCAGGAGGCTGGGGTCTTGTTCCCTCAGGGTTCCTATTATCCCCTTGGGAGAGCTAGTACTTCACCCAAGCAGTAATGAATGGTGAAGATTGACAAGGAAGATATGAAAATGATACCTACCTGCATTTTGATCTTCTTTATCTTCACCATTCATTACTGATACCCCCACCTTCCCCTCAGTGGCCTCCTTACCGCGCATCCCCTCGCTTCCTCTCCCTTCCTCTTTGGCCTTTATCGAATAAAAAAAAAACTATCCTGGTTTCCGTTCTTCTCTGGCGGATCCTTTTCTTCAAGGTAAAGAGGAACGAGTAGGACTTTTCGTATCCTGAGGGAACTCTTTCTGACTGCCCCTAAGGGTGACCTCTTGGCTCCTTAGCCACGTTGTTCAATTCACGGCTGAAGAGACCGTCCCTCTATGGCTTGGCCTCAAATTTCAGGTTCCCTCTGGCAGGCATTATTTAATTGTCAGCTTCTTCTGGTTGGAGCTTCTGCACTTCTTAACCTTGAACTGTTGTCCGTGCCTTGCCTTCAGGGAGTCCGATTGAGTTCCCACTCTATCCTTCATACAAAACTGCCTTTTGTAGGGCCTAACCCCTACCCACACACTCCGGTGTTAGCACTTAACAAGGTGCTAAGGGGCTTGTCCCCCTCATAGTTGGGCGCTCTCCTTCCGGAACAGATTCTGCCTGGGCAGTCAGTGAGCTCTCAGCTAGAGTGTAAGGGGTTGGGATGATGAGAAGTTAGAGAATCTGCCCTTTGTGTCCAATTGATACAAGCAGTTCTGTTGAACCTTCTCTCAGTCCTGTCAGGAGGGATTCTTGCTCCCTTGTTTTTGGTTCCGAGCTTATAACCCTCTCAACCAGTGTATCTATGGGCAGTGTTCTCCCCTCTCAGTATCCCTTCCTTTTCTTCTTTCTTCTTCTTCTTCTTATCTGTTCCTCCCTTAGAGCCGCCTCTAGAAGGCAGGCCCATGTCCCTTAGGTAGATATTCTTCCTCTTCATCTGTCCCCACCGCTTATTCCTCTTCAGTTTATATCCTTTCCTTTTCCTGTCCCTCGCTCTCTTGCCTCACTCTCCCTTTTTTCGCCTCCGCTACCAGAACTGAGTACGGAGGAGATTCTGGCGGCACCTAATGGCCGCCCCCACATGACGAGCGCATCGCTCTTGTGGGCAGTGCCATTGGAGCCAACTCAAAAACTCGTAGCGGGCGTGCGCCTCTGGCACTAACTCAGGCAGTAATGAACTGTGAAGATACAAGAGAAAATCAAGAATTACGGTAGGTACGTAATTTTCATTTTTCGATTTCTGATAAAGAGAATTGTATCTTTACCCCACTGTAATGCGAACTGTCTCACCCAACCTTCCAAGCTGACAACACAATTGAGCCACACTGTCTCTTGTGGGGTGCTATCTTCCTAGAGTTTGTTTTTCCAGATCACAAAGTGTTGATGCTTCAGGCTGTAATCACAACTCCTTCCTTTCTAATAACAAAAAAGTGATGCTCCATCCACATACTAAATTTCTGTCAAAGATGGGGCATCATCTCACACAGTTCTTAAAGTTGCAGACATTTTTACTTCAAGTTGTGAACCAGGGATAGATTCTGTTGTATTACATGAACATATGAAATTGACAGCAGAAGAAGGCGATACAGTCAATCAAGTGTTGTTGTTGCGGACCTGCGCAGCTTGTGTTGCATGGCGCTCCGCATCCCCACTTTGGCACTTTTACCCTTCCCTTGACTTTATCCTACCCCCTTTTAAATCCCCCAACTGTTTTCTGGTTGACAGCCTCCTCTGGAAGCTACTCTCTTGATGTCAGAAGGTTTCCCAACTTCTGTATTGACTGGGCCTGCTACACAGGCAGTCTTTCCAGTCATGTGTGGTGTTTGACCCTAATTACGGTTTAAACTAGCCTTCAAGAAGGATATGCCTAGCTTTCTTGTTATCTTTATCCAGAGATGTCTTTCAGCAGTGGGAAGTAGCTGTAAATCTATGTACTTGTACATTCTACTAGTACAGTATCGCTGTCTGTGGATGTCCTAGGGCAGTATGCATTGCATGCTCTGTACACTATAACCTGAAGAAGTGCTCATATGCCCGATAACAACTGTGTCCTGGATGTACATTTTGAGAGACATGTAGATTTTGGATTTGGCAACACTGTGAGAGTTGCCACCCTGAGCGCTCTTTAAAACTGGCCGCTTGTGCCTCTGGACTGCTTATTACTGGACCAAAAAGTGGTGCTCTGTAGAGGTGACTGACTCTGCAGATAGGAAAGTTACCTAACAGTACCTCTTGATCCTCTTGCGTATCTACTCCATAGAGTCACACTTGACCCACCCACCATCCCTCGGGCTCATGAATATTTTATCTGACTGATCTTATAGGTCTGGGCAAGGACTTTGAGCAGTTAGCTGTGTTGCTTGTTTTCCCTCAGGCAGGATAATGAGGTAAACAAAATGTTTCTTATTGTTTCAGACCTCATACCGAGCCTTCTTGTGGTAATCTTATACCTTTTCATTTCAGAAATTTCAGCGGAGGGAGGGATGCTAGAGCATTAAGGTTTTAGTTACCGTCGCCAAAAATATTTTCTGGTCACATTATTTCTGTATCCTATTTCTCAGTTCTCAGCACTCTTTTCTTTCTATGCTTCTCAAGTAAAACAGTGCAGTTTATTCAAACCTTCACGCTCTTCATACCATGGTGTGCATGTTGCCGTACATTACTGCGTGGGCATGGCACATACCTCACTGACCCTAAATTATTCTGGTTCCTATGAGGTATTACTACCTATCCTTAAACCAAAGAGTGGCTGTATGTAGGAGATACTTAAGATGATCAGTAGTCCTAGGTAACTTTACTTTTTTCTTTCATTATCCTCCATGAAAAAAAAAAGCATAGGATACGGGATTTAGTACTACATCCCATAATTTAAAATGGCTAACAGAATATTAAAATTTTAAAGGCTGGTCCACTTGATGAGGCAGCAGAATATTAAGATGGCTTATGGGAGCAGTCTTGGTTAGCATGAGATTTTGCACATCACAGAGGGAACATGCTGATATCCGAAAAGTGGCTCTGGCCACCAGGACACATTCTCATCCTCTGCAGCCTTGAGGTAGGTTGAGAAGCAGCCATGCACAGCTTCCTCTGGTAAAGGACAGACACAATTGAAGGAGATCGCTGATGTGGAAGTTGTCATAAGATTGGGGAAAAATAATAAAAGGAAATGGAAAAGCTTTAGCCATCCCCAGTCCACTGCCAATACTGAGTCTTTATCTTGGGTATGGGACCTCCCTAAGGCTCCTCGCCCACACTGCACTCAGACCCCGTAACGTATAGAAACTGTTACAACCAGGGAGCGGTGCAGTGTGTCCACACTGTCACGGGTGTCCATTATGGACCAGCACCGCCAGTCCACACTTTGGGAGCTGGGTGACCGTTGCAGGGCACCCGATCCCACATGCAGCTCAGCGCCGCGCTTAGGGGACTGGTGTACGCTGGCCCACACTACGCTGCCTGTGTAACGTTACAGGTGTAAACGCAAACCATTGCAGTAACGGTTTGGGCACTCTGTAACGTTACAGAGGGGTAGTGTGGACAGGGCCTAAGAGAAATGTGGTTGTTAGGTGGAAGAGCTCATTCTCATCTGAGAGCCACCAAAATGAGAAATGAAAGGCAGCCACTGAATATATTGAAGAACCATTATTTAACCCAGTTAGTTAAGATTTAACCCTTTCTGTCTTGAGAGTTTTTAAACTAAGGCCCTGTCCACACTGCCTTGAAAATCTGTAACATGTTAAAACCATTACAGACTGAAAGGCCCTGTCTATACTACCTTGAAATCCCTCTGTATCGTTACAGAGGGTCCAAACAGTTATTGTAATGGTTTATGCTACACTGTTAACGTTACAGAAAGTGTTTTCAGAATCGCTACAGAAACCTGTTGTGAGGTGGTTTCAACAACAGTTTCTGTAATGGTTTCAAAGCTCAAATGTTTAACCCTGTCCATACTACACAAGTAAAATCCAACATTTTCAGAAAGTTTTCAGTGGTAGTGGATGCACTGTAATGTTTTCAGTCTGTACCGTTTCAAAACATTACAGATTTTCAGTGCAGTGTAGATAGGCCAAAACATTACAGTGCATCCACCCCACCACTGATAACATTACAGGATTTTACTTATGTAGTGTAGACAGGCCTAAAATATCAGTTTTCAACAACGGATTTGAAAACGCTTTCTGTGACATTACCAGTATAAATGCAAATGCTACGGTAATATTTGGACCCTCTGTAACGTTACAGAGGGATTTTTCTGGTGTAGTTTGGATAGGGCCTAATTGTAACTTCTGTGAATGTTTGTCTGAGTACTACCTTGCAGGAAAGGTTGTGGTTTATGATAAGAAAGATATTATTTAATGTTTGTAGGTTGATAAAGTCCTTTTTCTCTTTTCAGAGGGGAACGGACCAGGCGCTGGCTTCAATGTTAACATGGCTTTCACTGGTGGCTAGACCCACCCATGGGAGATGCGGAATACCTGGCAGCTTAGGTAAAGCAGTAAACCTATTCCATATCATGGCTTAAAACAACCAATACTGGTGGGAACTGAAAGCTTTGAGTTTTGGGAAAAGTGGATCCCCAGGTCTCCCCTTTGGTTATTGTATTGTTCATGTCTCTTATTTCTCATGTCTCTTCAACATCCATAACCTTTATTGTATACAATAGTTGATACTTTTGTATATGTTACATTCTATGTGGTCTAGTGGTTAAAGCACCGCCTTGGGATCTGTGAGATCAGAGGTTTAAACCCAGTTAGAGTCAGATACTCACTGTTTGACCTTGGACAAGACAACGATCCTCTTACTGCTCCAGTCCACCCAGCAGTGAATAAGGGTAGATGCAGAACCCCCACAGAAAATAAGATGTTGCATCTGAGCTGGGTTTTGCTAGGTAATAAATTGTTAAATAATTCCCTTTATTGTAAGCCAGTTAAATTTCTGGTTTTTGCATCAACTATGCTAGTCACACTTCAAATAAGTGAGAAATTCCTACCTAGAAAAATGGTCTCAAATTCATGAATATATTGCATCTGGCCATACTGGGGAGATTGACTGGGGGGGGGTATTTTTTGAGAGGGTTGTCTATGAAAGTAGGATCCAGCTGTGAGTTATATTATTGTTTGCCTTGTCTGTAGATTTAGTCACCAGAGGAGAATTATTAATTTTTCTATAAGTTGTATTCCAGAGGACCTTCTCCTGGGTTTTATAATAGGAGGAATATTATTACTTAGAAAATGGGCAAGTGAAATACTGTATTCTGATTGGCTGTTGCCATTCTAGTTGCATATGTTTATGTGTCAGCAATGCCCTGTAAAGAAAAGAGGTCCAACCATGTGATCTGGAATTTTGACAAATCACATACAGAATTCATGAGCCACTTCACTGATTCTTCATGGCCATCACAAACATGGCTGGCATCTTTACTCACACGTGACAATCTTCCATTAGGCTCAAAATAAAACACCTTTCAAATATTAAAAAATGGAATGTTATTTCCACTCATGATCCCTCCTTACACAAAACAAATGAGTTTTCATTTCCAGGGCCAGATTCTTAACACTTTGCCCGGCACAAACCGAGTTTGCTCGGAGACTGGGCTTTGTGAATAGTTGGCATTCACAAAGCTAGTTTTCCAGCGCAAACTGGGTTTGCACCTGGAAAGTAGTGAGGGACAATGCAGATGAGGGGAGGGGACCTACATTTCCCAAGAATCATTGTTTTTGTTTCATGCTAGGGCCTTTATGAAGGCAGGCCCTTGCAAGGAGCAAATTACCGCTAGCAAAAAACCTGGGGGTAATCCGTGCAGCCCACCCCCTCCCCATCTTCCAATCGCCGACCCCATGGTGAAAATAAGTTTCTATAGTGTATTGGTCCCTCCCCAGTCCCCGATCTCCCACCCGTAATGTAAAAAAGTACTTTCCATAGTGTAGGGTCCCTCCCCGTTCCCCGATCTCCGACCCGTAATGTAAAAAGAAAATGTCCATAGTGTAATTGTCCCTCCCCCCTCCCTGATTGCCCACCCGATGTTTAAAATTCCTTTTCATAGTGTAATGGCTCCTCCCTAATCACCCGCCTGATCTTTACAGTTATTTTCCATAGTGTAGTGGTCCCTCCCCAATTACCCACCCAATGCTGAACAATATTTTCCATAGTATAGTGGTCCCTCCCCACTGCCCAGCACGATTGACACCCCGTAATACACACATTAACTCCTGGTAGTCTATTGGTCCCTCCCAGTCACCGAATTCCATCCCATACGATATGTACCAATATATGGTGGTGGTCTAGTGCACCCCCACCCTGTCCGTAGTGTCTCCCACCCCCCACCTGTGATTGACAGGTACAATAGCATTTTGACATCGCTATGTAAGCAGTGAAATGAGGAGGTGGTTGTCATGGAATAAACACCCGACCAGCTGCGAAGTGCCTTCAGCACCTGGTTGTGTGTTGATTCCATGACAGTCAACGACCTAGAATGTCTTATTTCTCTTATAAAATGGGTCCCCTTGTAAAATATTTTATCATATTTTGGTAGATAAGTAGGTAAAAGTGTATTCATATATTTCACATATGAACAGGAGATTCAGTTGAGGCAAGCTCATTTCCAGTGAGGTCTTTACACAGTACGTTTCAATAAATAGCATATTTAGCAATTAAAAAACAGTGTGTTTGATGTTATTACCATCCATTAGGTGGGTCATTTTTTTTATTTTTTTTTTTATTTGGAGCCGAAACACTTTTCATGAAGGAGCGGGTAGTGGAATTTGCTAGTGGTGGTAGTGTTTAGTGAGCGGGAGACATCAGCACTTCACAGAACTGAAAAGAGAAAACACTGAGGTTAAGTCATGGTCTTAAGTACTGTACTTGTCATAAAAAATGTATGTGGATGTGGTGGTGGGAGGGCTTGAAGGTCATAAAATGTGGTAATATGATGTGTTTTTAGGTAAAGGCAAGTGAGAGGTGGGAAGGTTTTACTATACTAACATGGCTGTCTAAATATCTATCAGGGAGGCAGGACTATGAAGGTGTGCTGTATCCTGGTTGCCAAAAGGGTTCCCAGACAGGAGGTTATCGCCACATAGGCACCTGGGTTCCAAACCCTCTCTGCCAATCAGAAAATGCCCTACCCGTTTTATAATATGGTATAACAGCATCTGGAAGTGTATGTATTTCCATACATAGTAACACTGAACAATATACTACATAGCTGTTATTTATTTATTTAGTTTTTGCTTCTTGTGGAGTAACAAATAAGCTGAGTGGCTGTATGGATGTGGAATCCTCATGATAATTTGAGAGTTTATGTAATAATTCATTGGTGCTAATATAATTTGTAATTCTTGTTACAGCTGGCGTTATCTCTAGTATGTCATTTAAAAGCAGTTCATTCTGTTATATGAACATATGAAGAAGATAGCAGATACAGGTAACTCTGTGGGGCGCTATCCCAAGGGCTACTACCCCTGCCTGCCTCAGCTGTGACAGGGTGAGGGGCCTTGATCCGTTGACGGGTGCCTCCACCCAGAGGTCGGGGTTAGAACAGTCAAGGTTGACTCTGTCACAGCCCTCTGGGTTGCTGCAACCCCCCTTTCTTCCCACTAGTGGCTCACGTCCTTACCCTGAACACTTACCCCCCGGCTCGAACCACTCAGCTCACTCCAGGGACCCCCTGGAAAGTAAGGTACAGTTATCAAATATCCACTGTGCAGTATGTCACCAGTAAAACACAAATCAGCCAGTGTACTTTTGCAAAACAAGCAATCTGATTTATTTAAGGGAGATAACAAGGACCGGGGAAATCAGGGTGATTGGCTTACCACTATAGTATATGTTTGCTTACCTAGGGCTCTGCACAGGCCTAACCTATTAATTACTGTCTATGGGTATCCAAGCCCTAATGGATAGTTCCTCGATGCAGCTGGTTGGGGCCCTGACACAAACGAGCACTTAATTCCTGAGCAGATCAGATGGAGCCAGAAAGTTCAATTAGTGCAGTCAGCATTACAACAAGATGATTTTTCCTTTGTTTGTAACCTTTAACAGGGAGCTACCCTGATTCAGTACTCACAACTCCAGCAGAAAACCACTCTTTCACCACTCGCAGGGCTGAGCCTGAGCTTCAAAGGCCTCCTCACACATTTTTATGGAAAACAACAGAGGGGTACCATACCAAGCAGCTGCTCCTATGGCCCAAACGAACTCACAGCTATCGGGAGTCTCACTGCAGCTTCAACTTCCCTGACAGAATGAGCGCGATTTAGCAGATTCTCCAGTCCTCTTCAGGTTGAGCCTGGTAGGTAGCTGTGCTTGTACACAGCCTCCTCTGACCGCTGCCCTTCGGATTTAGTCCGTGGATCGTCGGCGATGTAAACGGCTGCCTCAGGCCTTTCACGTGCTTCCCGCATGAACACTCAATGGCGCAGGAGCTCAGAGCTCCTTCCTTATTCACAGCCACAACGGATCTGCCCCTTGACGGCATGGGGCCATCCTCTCTGCTCGGCACCACCCAATCCCATTGGCTGGCTACAGATACCAGTCACTTAGTCCTGCTTCCAGTGGTGCAAAAAGGTGCCATGGCCCAGAATGCCACTTCCCAGAATCACAAGCTGTGTCCCCATTGGTCAGCCGGCTCCATCTAGAGTCCTGATTCCTGGTTGGTCACCTCCACGCCAATTTCGATGCCCCCTAACTACTGTTCGACCCCTTCAGCACAGTCCGGGTCCAGTGTGGAGGGGCACGACACAAAGTCCCAGCTGCAATAAAAAGGAGTTAGACAAACTGCAATTTTACCAATACTATATATGTTCTTAAGGGAACAACTACATCTTTCAGATGGGCTCCCTCAGCGCTCCTAGCGACGGCAGAACGGAGTGCTCAGACAGCAGTCCAGGGCAGGATTCGAGCAGGGAAACCCTAGTCCCCTCTTGCACTCACTAAAGCTCGCGGGCAGGCAGCTCTTAAAGAGACAGTACTGAGGCTTTAAAGCACTCACAACGCCTTAAGATTTAATCTGCCTTACGCCGAACACCAGTCAGGCATGGAGCACTTAGGCAAGCTCTGGGAAAGCTTTTAGAAACCCCCATTTGTAGGGGGGTTACACAGGCCAAAACGGTCTATCTCATCTGCTCGAAATTGCAGCATAGTTTATTCCACTGCTGCCACCCCCCACCCCTACCCTTGAGTCAGCCCACTACCTACAGTTATTTTGCCCTTGACTCTATCCCAACCTTTTGAAGCCGCTCCACTGCCTCTGAGAGACCAGCTCCTCAGGAAGTATGTTCCATGCTGCCACCACTGCCCAGTGAAGTATTGCCTCCTCATCTCCTTCTAAGCCCCTCCAGTTTCATACCGCGGCCCTTGTGACCCCTCCCATTTTAGCCGGAACATGCCCTCTGTACCAGTAGTATTTATGCCTCTTGGGTATTTAAAGGTCTTGATCATATCCTCCCTGTCCGTGCCTGTCCTCCAGGGAGTAAATGTTTTAAGCTCACTCAGCCTATTTTCATAGGTCTTCTCCTTCATCCCATTAATCATTTTGGTTACCCTCTCTGGACCCCTATAGGAGTTTGATGTCCCTCGTCAAATAGGGCCACCATAACTGCATGCAGTATTCCAAGTGCGGTCTCACCAGTGATCTGTACAGTGGCAGGATCACTTCCTCACTTCTTGAGTTAATTCCTGTTGCTCCACACTCAACATTTTGTTTGCCTTAGCAGCTGCCCTTCTGCACTAAACTGTGTGATTCATGTTCCCTATTACCATTACCTCAAGATCTTTTCTTCTTGGTGACCTGCAACCTTTCACTGCCTAAATGGTAGCTGTACTTGGGGTTCTTTGACCCTAAGTGTGCGTGACTTTGCACTTTTCCACATTGAATCCCAGCGGCCATGTTTTTGACCACTTTTCCAGTGTGTCCAAATGTGTCTGCAGCACCTTCACCTCCTCCCATTCATTCACTACTGCACCAATTTTGGTATCATCCGTGAACAGGCTCAACTTGCTCTCAACCCCCTCTGCTTTATCAACGATGAAGATGTTAAAGAGTACCAGCCCCAAAACCAAGCTTTGTGATACCCCACTTATGACTGCACGTGGGGTTGAGAGTTCTCCTCCGACTACCACTCTCTGTTGCCTGTTCTTTAGCCAGCTTGCTATCCATCCAGTCAACCTTTTCCCAGCCCCCAGGGACTCCAATTTGCCCACCAGTCTTCCATGTGGTACCAAGTCAAAGGCCTTGCAGAAGTCCAGGTACAGGACATCAACGGCCTGGCATCCATCCAGTGCCCTAGTGACCCAGTCGAAGAAATCTGTCTGGCAGGATCTGCCTTAGATGAACCCATGCTGCCGGTCATCCTGTAGACTGTTCTCCTGCATGAGTGTTACTAGCCTGAACACTAGGTCTAGCAGCATTGTAATTAATACTGTATCATGATGATAACCATGTAAGCAAACTGCAAAACTATGCCTGTATAATACTGTAACCATGACTTACCGCTGTATTAGAAATGTAGTGTTATCCCGGTCGCCCTAAGAAAAGGGACCTTTGGTGCCCAGTGGGCCTACCCGTCACCAAATTAAATTAATAAATAAAATAAATAAACCTCTTTTATGATGGTCACGATCAGTTTAGACACAATGGATGTGAGGCTGACTGGCCTGTAATTCCCAGGTTTGTCTCTAGGCCCACTCTTATGAATTGGTACCACATGAGCCATCCTCCAATCCATCAGAACACATTCTGTCCTAAGGGAGGTGTTGAAAACATCAGTCAGGGTTTTTGCCAATACCTCTGCAAGCTCCCTCAGCACCCTAAGGTGTAATCCATCCAGGTGCTTTATCTGTCCGTATGGATTTCAGGCCCTCGAGTACCCTATCTACTGGGATGTCACAATCAGTTATCCCTTCCCCTCCTTCCCCCCCCCACCATCCTTCCCTTTGTCTGTGGAGTTGGTCCATCACTTTCCCTTGTAAAAAACAAACAGAAGTACTCATTTAGTACCTCAGCCTGTCCAGCACCCTTTTTTATCTACCCTACTCCATTCCGGATTATAGTTATCTGCTGCCTTACATTTCTTTTCTTCCTGATATACCTAAAAAATTCCTTCTCACCTTTCCTTATCCTCTGTGCGAGCCTCAGTTCTTTCAAGACCTTGGCTGCCCTCACAATCCTGGTCACCTCCCTAGATCTTGTGACAAGTTCCTCCCTATCTGCCTCCTTTCCAGTCCTTTTTATATGTCCTGGAAGGCTGCTCTCTTCTCCCATACTATCTCCTGCACTACTGCAGTCCACCAACTGGGCTTTTTGGACCTCGCTTTGCTGGCAGTAGTGGTGCACATGTCCGTTGCCTCCAACAGGCTCATAGCTTAACCATTTCCCACTTTGGTGGGCATCCATTTCCAGTCTTATTGTGGCTACATGCCCTTCACTATGTCTCATCCTGCCAAAATCAGCCTTCCGGAACCGCTACCCTGGTTATGCTCCTAATAACCTCCTTTCCCATGTCCAGGGTGAACCATACTGTATTGTGATCACTTCCTGCCAGGGGGTCCTCGACTGTTACGCCTTTATGCTTTTGTATTTTAGATCGATGCTGATAGACATTATCTCACTTAGTTGTGCAGGAGGAACATGAGGTTGGCTATGTAATTATGTCTGTTGCTTATTTATGTTGCTTTATACTCTGTCACATTTCTTCATTTACCGTATGACACATCCTTTGGTTTCTGTCTCTTGAATTTTTTTTTTTTTATAACAGTGAGGTATTGTATATTCTTTCTCAAATACATTAAACTGTAACAAACTTTGTGTGCCCCGCGCTGTCTGCCGTGAGGTCATTTTCAAACTGATCCTCCTTGTGTTTGATTCTGTGGATGTGTTCTACAGTGCTGCCCCATATTTTCCCTGACAGACTTAACCCCTTTTCTACTCCAGACGGTTTGTCTTATACAGCCCTCCCCACTGTTGATTATTTACTAACCCCTTACTCTCCATCCTTAGAAGATAGGAGCATCTTTTTGTAAATATATTTTATTCATATTTTTTTTTTTCACAAACGGGAACTTATGCACATTACAGGTTTCATTTGTAGACATATATAGAAATACAGTGGCAACATACATTGCATATAAGAGCATTCCATCAGTGATGAAAAACATTTCCCCAAGGGCGCCCACCTTCTCCGGCTCAGTAGTGGGAAGGAGGACACTATTGTAATATTCAGACTCATATAGCAATGCTTCTTTTTGCATTATGGGGTCAAGGGTATCTCCAGGGACCATCTAACTATTTTATGCCTCCGCTTGTCTGTGTCAACCCTCCATTGTATTGTAGAGACACACTTTACTTGGGAAACCCTGATCCCTACAGTATGCAGGTGGGGTCATGCTGCATGACATAGAGGAGCCAACTCAGCCAAGCAGTCCATCTTGAGGAGAAGATCTCTGCTTAGTCATTCAGCCTAAATGTAATCCACTTCATGGTACAGATATGATTCACCGCCTCCACCACTGTGGTCGGTCAGGTACCTGTGCTGTCAGCCATTTTCCTCGTGGTGCATTTCTGTGCTGCCACCAGCATTGTGATCAGTATGTATTTCAAGTGTCTTCCCTCAATAAATCTTGGGTATTGGTATAGCAGGTGTAGTTTGGGGGTTAGAATTACTCCAATATGGAGACTTAAGAAATCGCTTCTTCTAGTTTCTGGAGAAAGTCTGCCAGAAGTGGGCAAGCCAACATTGTATTTTAGTCTTGCTGCCCCACATTGTCTCCAGCATGCAGCGTTCCCTTCCACCCCATACCTGACCGTTATTACCGTATTCTAAAGAAGCAGATTAATTGCTTTCAGGCATATTCTCTCCAGACATGGGATGAGGTTACCCTGCCTGCTTCGCTGCAGCCCCTTTCCCAGTCTTAAGGTTTTATTGCTCTCCCTATTTCTTCCACCCAGTTCTGACCTACATAAAGGATGTTGAAGGAGTGTGTCTTTATGACACGGTAAATGATGGGTATGGTGCCTGGTAGGCGATGCATGGATATGTGCAGCAAAGGTTGTTATCAGTGGTGGGATCTTGCATGGGTCACGAGCCTCAGAGGGCTATGCATCCAAGTAGTGCCTCACATGAAGATATCGGTAGAAGACAGAAGCATCTTCCACTGTATTTCTGTCATTTCCAAATTCTGATTTTGCTCCTTGCCTTGCTAATTCTCTTCACCCCTTTTTTTAGCTCCTCCCTCCTTCTCCTCCATATCTTCTGACACCTGCTCCTTCCCTGGCCCCACTGCAAGTCCCTAACTGAGCAGGCAGCCTTTCTTACTGACTCCTCCACCTTCGAAATACCCCCAACTGTCCTTGAGTCACTAGCCTTCTCATTTAAAACCCAGCTTCCTGAATTTACTTCTCACACTTGCACCAGCAAGTGTCCTTTCCCTTCTTGCTACCCTTCTCTTCTCTGTTTATCCTGTCAGTCTTTGATCTTCAGTCCGTCAGCCAATAGTTCCCCAACAGTGCTGCTGTTAGGTGCATAATTTATGTTTCTGCTTTTAAATAATGTTTTGATATGGTTGTATTCCTCTTATCTGATGCCTGTTGTTATTGCGTTGCATTTATTGTAAGCATTGGATATTTATTACATTTTTCCTTTGCTAATCTCTCTATAACACTCTGCTTCCCCCACCCACCCCATGTCCGACTTGGAAACTGGCCTTGAATCGGTATGCCATCACTAAAGCCCATTTCAAACAGTGGTTTCTTCATGGCATTGGAGCGAGCAGAAGTAAAAGGAAAGAAGTCTACTTGAGCGTTGATACGTCCTACATTTTCTTTGAGAAGCTTGATTCCGTCTCTTATGTCCTCTCTAAATATCAGCCCCTTAAGCCCTCTTCTGGCTTTGCATCAGGTTTTCTTCCAGTCTTGGCATCTGCTCCTTTTATGTCAGTGGGACTCAGTTATTAAACTTGCAAAAGAATTGAAACAGATAATCTGAAAATTTGATAAGAATATGTTAAGGGACTGCTGGCAGCAGGGAAGTTCCAAGTGTTTTAAAATGATAAACACATCCCTGAATCTGAAGTGACATTAGTAGCTGGGGGATCATTTCAAATGCGCAGTTATGTAGTATGTGGTGCATTCCTTCCTTGAGAACAAGGGAACCATTTGAACATTGCTCTACTCTATGAGTTAAAATGCAATGCCTCATTTCAGGAAACATTTAAAAAGCCTTTGCATCCATTTAAAGTGTTGTAATCTATGCATCATAGTGTAAAACTTACTTGGTATGTACTGTTAAAACAGATCAGGTTTACGTACAAATGAAAGCAGCAGATGCCCTTTTCCCATTTTCAGGCTTCTTTAGCATTTTTCTTTTTTTTTGCCATTTTATTATTATTTTTATTGGGTTTTTTTTCCTGGCTAGTCACTCATCCCCAGGAATATACCATGATCAGGTCCAGCCCAGTTGTCATGTAAATGGCAACTGTGTTTATCCCCGCCCTGCTCCCTTGTTGGGGGCAATGCCTGTGTCAGCCTCACACAGCCACAGCTCCCCCTGCAATAGGAGTGAGCTCCCTGGCCCAGCCATAGGGATCAGAGTGGTGGCAGAACCTGCTGCCAGCCCTACCCGACCAAGACACACAGCAGAGCAGCAACAATCTCATTCATGGTCTGCCTCCCAAAACAGTTTCCTGGACCCACTCTAAACCCGTTCATCTGCACAGAAGTTGCCTCACTGATGGGCTATCATAGCCTTCTTTTGACATTTGAAATAATTAAAGAAAGCCTCTCTTCAATGCGGCCATCTGCCAGGTTGTCGCCATTATTCTAAGTTGTTTTAACACCCATTGTCTAAAATCACTTTTCTTGTGGGTAAGACGAACTGGGGTGCAAGAGACACTGCTTCCTGACCTTATGAGACAATGAGTGCTCAACAACAGTTGGAAATGCTATTGGAAAACCTGGGAAAACCCATATTAAAATGAACACTAATTTTAGTATTTCAAATGTAAAAGAAAATGCTACAGCAGATTGAAAACGGAGAAAGGAGCATTATAAAAGACAGGAGAACAATGACACTTTAAATAGAATAAAAAGGAATACAGTAGGTCAAAGTTTCACCATGTCATGCGCTGCAGCTTGAAACCCAAACTCCCTCCAACTTTTTCTCAGATGTATTTGGGCTAACTCAGATTTTAAGAAGATGAGCTGAATGTTATGCAAATTTGAGGTCCAAAGTTCTTAATACAGAGGCCTGATGACCCCCACTGCTGACTGACTCACACCATTGCCCATCACATGCTTAGCACCACCTCTGCACATTCTAGTGCTGCTGTTATAGTGCAAACTACACTAATGGAAAGCATTCAAAATGTATCTTGAAACTAACTAACTCAGCAAGCCTTCTTGGTTAAATTTTTAAATGAATAATAAAGGTGAAGGCTTTAAAGGTCTGACTAAGCATACATTATATTATAAATGTGTAAATTGTTACAAATTCTTTTTCATGTGTACTTGGGACAGTGACCATTAAGTAGTGACCTTGAATTCCTCTGTCTGTTGCCATCCATAAGATTGAAGCAGGTCGCTAAACATATTTTTTTTTTTTTTAACTTTTTTCCTGGCTCCACTGACTTGATTTCATTCCTTGTGTTGTCTCCCTGATCCAGGCTGCCGCTGGCTGCAGGAGTTATTAGTAACACAGGACATTGTGCACCTCCTTCCGTGGGGATGAACAGAGCTACCTCAGGCGGCACCTCTAGCCCTTGATGCTGGAGTGCAGGGACCCCAATTTGCATGCTAATGCCACACACTCTTGGCTGTTTGGTGGCTTCTGTTGTGTAGATACCACTATTAGCTTAGGCGAGCATGTAGCCATATGTGTACAGTCCTAACGTGGTAAAACTCATTCCCTCCTGGAGCATATATACGAGTCAAAACATTCTATACTCAACCTTATTCAAAGTGGCCACTGCAAACAAAGTACAAACTCTGGCACTTTCAGGCAGGGATAACCAGCCCGACTTCATAGATCATCTCCCACCTAGTTCTCTTTTCCCTAGAATAATTTTTTGGCCTGAAAGTTGCTGCCATGCATGTGGTTTACTGGCTGTAGTCTGGCACAGTCAACTCTGGACATGGAACTTGTGTTTAAGGTGGGAAACAAAATCCAGTTTCCTTTTCTTAAATGCAATGACTTTCTGGTTCCACTGATACTCCAACCAGTCTTCCAGTTTTGTTTTGCCATGAGTGAAAGAACTATGGGTCCATTAGCCCACAATGGAAGAACTGTAGCTTGTTGACAGGCAAAGAAAGGCTTTTGCATTTCTGCATGAATGGAACCTTAAAACTAAATAGTTTCCAGTGAATGATTGTATGAACTATGAAAGACATGCATTTTTATATTTTTACTGTAAATTGCTGATAAACCATACCATTGGGAAATGATGAAAGAAAGTTGTTTGTTTTGGCCACCTTTATGATGTTGCTGTAATTTAAAGGTCCTTAACAGTTTAAAATCTGTTGTTTATTTTGGAGGCTTAGCCCACCAGTTCAGCTGATCAGCATGCTCCCTTCTGAAAGTAATACTTTGTAGAGGGTTTGAACAGCCAGCAGGCTATAAAACTGAAATAATCCATTTCAAATCAGTCTGAAGCTATATCTAAACTATCCCACTTAAAACAAACAAAATAGATAAAAAACACTGCAAGACATTCCTACATCATGCACAGTATGCACATCAAGAACTGGCTGAAACCAAACATGTACACTCTACTGTGTTATGCCACCGTAGTCAATAAAGGACTCAAAAATTATGTTTTGAGCTTACTATATTACAAGTGTATGCCTGATAATACCTTATATCAAGGATATGCCCTGTCTTCACTAGGCTCAAATAGATAAAAACCACTGGAAAACATTCCTACACTGGCAGACAGGGCGGAGGTTCTCTCCTTCTTTGCCCAGTCATTTCTGATTGGGACAATTGCTCCCTGCCCGGGACTTTCTGCGCCTTCTGGGTTACATGGTGGTGTACACCTCAGTGGTCCATTGGGCTCAGTTGCACATGCGCCCCCTTCCAATGGGAGCTGGCCACCCAGTGGACTCAGCGCCACAGCCATTTCGACAGCTGATCGCTGTAACCCAGAAGATGTGGGATGCTCTCCAATGGTGGACCGCTCCAGACCAGTTGCAGGAAGGGATCTCATTTGTCCACCCTGAGCCAACAGCCGTCCTCATGACCGATGCCTTTCTCATGGGCTGGGGACCCCACATGGGGGACAAAAGGGCCCATAGGTTCTGGACCCCCAAGGAGTCCCGATACCACATCAACCTGTTGGAGATCAGAGCAGGCACTGTCAGCTCGCCTCAGCTCCGGGTCAAGTGGTTCAAGTCCAGACGGACAATACCATGACCATGTACTACCTCAACAAACAGGGCAGCACGCACCCCGCTTGCTGTGCAAGGAGGTGCACCGCATCTGACTCCCTGCCAGCCGCTTGAGGCAGATCTCTTAGCCATCCATGTGGCAAGGAGTCTTAAACCATCTGGTGGATGCTCTCAGCCGCTTAGGTGAGACAACCCACGTGTAGTCTCTCCATCCAGAGGTAGCTTACAGCCTGTTCTCCCACTGGGGTGAACCAATGGTGGAACTATTTGCCTCCAGGGAAAACACCAAGCTGAGGCTGTTTCATGCCCACCCCCCTCAGCAGGGCTCGCTGCAGGGAGATGCCTTCTCGAGGCCGTGGAACTCAGGCCTCCTCTGCACCTTTCCTCCATTTCCCTTGATCCACAAGGTGCTCCTCAAGGTGAAGAGGGACAAGGCAAAGGTGATTCTGGTAGCCCCAGACTGGCTGCGCCAGTTCTGGTATCCAGATCTCCTCAGCTTCAGCTGCAGGCCCCCAGGGCAGCTTCCAGCACGCCCGGACCTGATAGCTATCAATCAGGGGAAGGTATACCATCCGGACCTTCAACCCCTGCACCTCACAGCCTGGTTCCTGAGTGGCTAGAGTTCCAGGCTTTAGGTCTCTCCGAGGATGTCCTCACTGTGGTGGAGGCATCCAGGAAGGAATCGACCAGGAAATGTTATGCCTTCAAATGGAAAAGGCTTTCCATTTGGTGTCAGGGCAAGGGCCTGGACCATCTGTCCTGTCCAGTGGCTAACATTCTTGACTACCTTTGGTCTCTGTCCAAAGGGGGTCTTCGGTCATCGACCCTTAGGGTGCACCTGACAGCCATCTCTGCTTATGGGGTGCGGGCTGCTCAGCCAGTGTTGGCACAGGAGACAGTGGTCGGGTGCTTTTTCAAAGGCCTGTATCACATATCCCCTCTGGTGCGTGAACTTCCACCTTCTTGGGATCTGCTGCTGGTACTGGCAAAGCTCATGGGCAGTCCATTCGAATCAATGCACAAGTGTACATTGTCACACTTGTCGTGGAAGACGGCCTTCCTGGTGGCTATCATGTCTGCCAGAAGGACAGGGGAGCTCCAGGCGCTTTCGGTGGACTCCACTTATCTGGTCTTCCACAGGGACAAGGCTGTCCTATGCCCCCACCTGAAATTCCTTCCGAAGGTGGTGTCAGAGTTTCACTTAACCAGGTGTTAACTCTGCTGGTATACCACCTTACACCTGGAGGCCGAGTACAGGCTCCATACTTTGGACCTGAGATGAACTCTCTCCTGTTGTAAGGAGAGGATGGCAGAACTTCGGGGAGAAGGTCGCCAGCTGTTTGTCACCTACGCAGAAGCCGCTTCTGGCAGACCTGCAGCAAAATGGACCATTGCAAGGTGGATTACATCTTGCATAGGTCTGTGCTATAAGGTGGCGGGCATGGAGCCTCTCAGAGGGATAAGAGCTCATTCTACCCTCCATACCGCTGCATCGGTGGCTGCTTCCAGGGACATCCCTATTCAGGAAATCTGCCGAGCTGCTACCAGGAAGTCAGCAAACACCTTCACTACCCATTACCACATTGACCTTGAGTCACACCGGGATGCTGGTTTTGGGGCCTCAGTTCTCAAATCTCTGTTTCCTAAGTAGGGTGTGTGTGCCTTGCCTCCCTCCTCCCTGAGAACTGCTAGGAGCCTGCCAAAGAGTGTGGATGAACAACATATCCACGATCCTAGAAGAACCGGTTACTAACCTGTAATAGTAGTTCTAGGAGTGGTATATGTTGTTCATCCACACAGACCCACCCGACCTCCCCGGCTGCAGATGCACAACACCTGGCTTCCAGCAGGCTAAGATCTGGCGTCATGGGGTGGAGCCGAGGGTTATACCACCCGGGTGGGTGGGAGGAGCCAGCTTGAAGACTTCTGGCGATCATTAAAGGAGAAAGGGACATGTCAAAGAGTGTGGATGAACAACATATACCACTTAGAACTACTGTTACAGGTGAGTAACCTGTTCTTTGGTTGTATTACTTCTGCTCAAGGACTTCCGAGCTTCAGGCTCTCTGGTATGAGGAGCCTTACTTGATTTTCCACAAAGACAGAGTATCTTTGTGCATGAATCCTAAGTTTCTTCCCAAGGTGGTGTCTGAGTGTACCCTGAAACAATCTGTCCACCTACCTGTTTATTTTTCTGAGTGTGCCAATCAAGGGGAAGCACTGCTCCATACCTTAGATGTGCAGAGAATTTTTAAGTATTCTCTGTTCCAAACAAAGGACTGCAGAAAGTCAAAGCAGCTATTTGTTTCTTTTGTCCCAGGAAGAGAGGGCATTAATGTTTCCAAACAACGTTTGTCCAAATTGTTGACATATTGTATTGTGTTCTGCTACAACAAACATGGCAAAGAGTTGCCAGGGGCGGTGAAAGCCAACTCCACAAGGGGCATGGTTACCTCTGTAGCCTGTTTCAAGGGGGTCTCAGCTGCTGACATCTGCATTGCTGCCTCTTGGAGGTACCATCCATACTTTCACTAAGCACTACAGTCTAGAGATTGCCTTTAGAGCCTGAGCAGGCTTTAGCCGGGACGTCTTGCATGGTCTCCTGTCCTAGGCTTTGGTTGGCCTTCCTCCCAGACTGTCGTGCTGTACCTGTAACTGCTTGGGACTCATTTCTACGGTGTGATCTGATGACTGAGATACCCCTGAAGAAGATAGAACAGTTATGTAAGAACTTACTGTAACAGTAGATCTTCAAGGGGATCTCAGTCATCAGGTCTGCCTTCCCTCCCACCATCCTCCTCTTAGGGGGTTCTCTTCTGAGAATTGGCTTACTGTTGTATCCAGCCTTTTATTTTGGCCTGGGCACCTGTCTGTCTCCTCTTCCCCCATGGCACGAGTTTGCTCCCTAGTCTTGTGGGAAAGAACTGAGAAGGGAGAGGGTCCGTACGCACCTGTATAGGGTTGGTGATGTCAGTAAGTGACGACGGCATGGGAAGTCCCACTGGTACTGATGGAAAATCTTCCATGTGGATCCTGCTTCACCAACGGTGAAGTTCCTATGGTATGACCATACCTGATGACTGAGATCCCCTCGAAGATCTACTGTTACTATAAGTTCTTTCATATCTGTTCTTTTTATAGCCATGGTACTGTACATTAGGCAAGAATACTCAAAACGTTGTATAGATGCACATATCTGCTATCACTCATATAGTACATGTGTTTTTTTATTTTTATTTTATTTTAGTCTTTGGTAACTGGGTTAGGCCCACTAGGCACAAGTGCCTGTTTTCGGGGGCAACCTGGGAGCACTGGGAGGTTCAATGACTTGCTCAGACTCACACAGTATGCAAGTGGAGGTTGTGAGAATCAAACCAAGGTCTGGTCTGCTGGATGTACCAAGCTTGTTCACAGCTCATTACTTCTAACCTGTAGGCTATACTGCCAGCCCACACCACACCAGTATGCGTAGATTTTGCCAGTTAAATGGTGTTACTTTGTTGATGACGTACTATGTCTGCCTTTAAGATAAATATATTTATTTTGATAAAAGATGCACCACAAACAAAATAATACATATTAGATGTGGAATTATGTTTCATTGAACCAGTAGGAGAACATCTGAAAAAATACTTGATGACATCTCTGTAGAGCTCTGCAGCATTCTGACTAAAACGTCCTGAGCATTTCTACAGTCTGAAAAAATGGTTTTCCAAAATGGAAAAATATAAAGGAATATTTCTGAAGAATGGCATGACAGCATTCTTAATTCTTTCAAACTGAAAAGAATATCTGCATGTATTGAAGATGATGGGCAGGGTATGTGGTACAGGGCTCTGCCAGTCATGGTCTCCATACAGCCTTTTTTTCACAATTTCTTGTACTTTCCTTAGCTTGTACAGTTTTTGCAAATGTGGCAGCAGAAGCAGTTCTCCAAGGAGCCCTATCATTCGGCACCATGGGATTCTGGGTAAACTTCCAGTCTTAGTGACATAGCCCCCACTGTAGCTATAATGAGGACAGTTGGGAGTGGGTATTATTTTTATGTTTTTTTATAGAATCTGTGTGGGTTTTAATGTTTAAAATACAGTGGTCCCTCTTTTATCTGTCAACTTCTCCATACGTCCAGCTGGCCAGGTGGCATTGAGGGTTGAGATGCTGGACACCACATCTTGTGCCACGCAGGCGGCCCGAGTTCGGGAACAAGCTCAGGTGCCAGGGGTTGGCCGGGGAGGGAGGGAGAGGATTGAGTGTCCAGTGGACTGCTCTCCCCTCCTTGGGGAAGGATCCAGGGCATGCACGGCAAAGTAGTGGCCCACTGTGGAAGCCAGAGGTATTACACACTCTCGGGTTGATGAGTGGGAGGAGTGCGGCGGATGTCCACGGTGTCATACTGCACTGACGTCATTGCACTGCTGCACTCCAGGAGGAAATATACTAGAAAAAAAACCTCTACGGCACCGTAGAGATGATGGGGACTCCAGGGGCAGGCCCACATCCCAACACCACACCGCCCATCGCCCAGGGGACTCCACAGCCGACCGCCGCTCAGGTAGGCTTCTAATTTGAAAGGCTGCCACGGAGGACGGGCCCGCCCTGGGAGTGATTCAAGGGCTAGACCTGCCTGGGTGTTTTGGCAGAGGAAGCTGGAAGCATAGGTTCAGGCAGGGAGTAGAGGCCTTCAAGCTGAGTACCTGGAAGGATGCCCAGGCCGTGGGAGCAAAAAGAAAGTCTACAAAAAAAAAACATAAAAAACCTTTCATACATTCTAAATGTTGGCAAATAATAGAGGATGACTGTTAAAGGGAGAGAAAGCATTTTGGAAATGGGACAGGCGCTCACACTGGTGGTAGCGAAGATGGTGGATAAAAGAGGTGTGGATAAAGGAGGGAGTCTTATATACTTGCAGCTAGTTTTAGAAAGCTAGCTGTAAGTGCATTTGTAAACATTATAACCCTTGCCAATAGAAACTTTGACGGCAGATAAGGACCGCTTGGCCCAGTCTGCCCATTTCCCTACCTATTGGATGAGCTGCAGATGCTAGTTAACCAACAGCCTACTTCTTCCTAAACCCCTTCAGAATTGCCTTATGTCTGTCCCATGCATTCTTGAATTTCCCTACCGTTTTTGATCCCATGGCCTCCTCAGAAAGGCCATTCCATGTGTCCACCACCCTCTCCGTGAAAAAAATACTTTCTTACATTGCCCCTGAGCCATCCCCCCTCCAGCTTCAAATTGTGCTCCCTTGTTCTTGCACATCTCTTTTTCTGCTATATGCTATAAAAAACAAAAGTAATGCCCACTACCTACTGTCTTCATTACAGCTATAACTGGTGCTACGTCACTAAAAGTGGGAGTTTCCCAGAATCCCCAGGTTCCACTCTATTGTGCCCTTGAAGCTACCTCCGTTTTGTGTTTGCTGAAACTCTGCAAAAAAAACACAAGCTAATGACAATGTTTAAAATATATTCAAATTTCAGTTATCTCCTGGACAAGGCCTGTATATCTCCAGTGGCAACCTCTGTCTCCAGTTCAGTACTATATCCATGCTGCGCTCACTGAACCCCCCATAGCCTATTCTTTACTACATCAAAGACAGATGCTCAATCAACACATACTTAATGCCACAATCAGTGGCTCTGCATTTGCCCCAGTCAATTTCTTCCACATTACCATGGTTGGCACAGAGACACCTGCTCCTGACGATATGTTTTAAAACTTTTGTGCTTCCTCTGAGTGGAGAGGACAAAACTGCTGCTTTGCCAGATTTATTATGTATTTATTTATTCAATTTTGTAACTGGTAGGACCACTGAGCCCTGAAGGTCCTTTTTCAGGGGCGATCCGATTTAGTTACAGAGGTAAACGGTATAACATTAGTTACAGAGGTATACAGGTACAGCAAAGGAACAAGTGCAGAGCAGTTCAAGGACAGTAAATACATGGATAAACAGTGCTGACTGTGCCAAAATTAGTATACAGGGGATGCCATTTGACAAATTACAGGAATATGCTGGGGTAGGAGTGTAGCAATCAGGAGGGAAAGTACTACTTTATGCAGCAGTGCATGTCTAGGCTAGTAAGGACCTGGCCTAAGGTTGGTTCCCTTATTGACAGGAGCAGACGCTAACTTCTAGTAGGTGAGCACGAAGTCCCTTACGGAAGTTTTCAAGGGAGGGGGTGTACTGAAGGAGGGGAGGAAGCTTATTCCATAGGGCGGGGGCCATGGTGGCAAAGTATTTACTGCCGGCAGTGGTGTGAACCTGGAACACAACTAGAAGTTACGCCCTAGTGGTTAGTAGAATGCGTGCTGGCGCTTAGGGATCAGGAGAGCTGACCAGGCTGTCAGGGGATTGTGTATTAGCCTCGCATATGCTGCAGAGCAGAGAGTACTGAAGGCGTACTATCTAGGGAAGGCCATTGTAGCGACGCAAGGGCTTCGCAGTGATGCCGTCTTTTGTGGGACTGTGACACAAACCAAGCTACTTTGTTGTAGAGAACTTGTGGCCTGCTCATCTCTTGTTTAGCCAACCCCTGTAGAACAGGGGCAGCAACGGTCAGTGTTGGAAGGAGTAGGCTGTTGGCAATGGTGATTCTAGATTCGGGGATGAGCTGGTCATTCAGGTGGTACAGCAGACCAAGTTTGCGGTGCATTGCTTTGGTTACCTGGTCCAAGTGAGGTTTGAGGGTAAACCCTCGATCCAGGGTTAGCTCCAGGTACTTGAGGGAACTCACAACCTCGATGCGGTTGCCTGTGGATGAAGCCAAAGGGAGCAAGGTACTACGGTCTGCGCCAAGGTTTCTCTGACCAGCTTATTCTCAGTAAGCCAGGACTCTAACTTGGCAAAGTCAGTTTGCAGATTTATAATTTAATACTGCTCGCACAGTCGACACAACACAACCGGAGAAGCACTTACAACATTTTCATGCCACTCTCACAAAGAAGTGCAGTGCTCATCTAACTGGTAGGTTTTTCCGGCATTGTATTGAAATCCCACATCTTCCTGGACATAAAGTCTCCACCACTCAGTCACACTGGTGGGATTTACGCCGGAGACACTAGGACCCAGTGGGAGCAAACCTTTTGCAAGAGGGCCAGCGCCAGACATGGAGCTGCGAGTAAGTGGCACCGCAAGCCCCGGCTCATGCGGTAAAGACTATCTCGGCATCGACCCTCCAACCGCCTCAGTCCCCCCCCCAATCGAGTGCGCTTTAGTGACGATGACGCTCGCCCACTGGGAATCAAACTAACAGCATAGTTTTCTGTTTATGGTTTTGTAATTTATCTTCGAAAGTACCGAGTAGATTTTAGTAAAATGTATTGATTAGTAAAGAAGTTTTCAGCCGTCCATTGACGGAGTCGACCATGAGCAGGTCAGGTAATGGTAGGGAGACTTCGACCTAGAGTTCTTTCGGCACAAGTCGAGAAAGAAGGCATCACTTGAGGTCATCTTCTGGTATGTCTGCCGTCGACGGTCCATCATTGGGGCTAGGCACCAGTCTCCTCCTCTCGGAGTCGCCAGTTTCTGGCTCTGGTGCCCGACCTCTTCGACATCGGGAGCCCGTCCCGCCTATTGAACGGGCCTCTGATGAACAGTTTCTCCAGTGGGCTGCTCTTATGGAGCAGTGGGCTTGGAGTTTGGTCCAGCTGCCTGACCGGTCACTCCGGGCCACTAGAGGAACCAGGTAGGGTGGTTTTACCTTCCTAGTCGCTGGCATATTCGGTGCCTCGACCCATGCTCAGGTGTTTCCCCTCACATGGCTGCGCATGAGCCCACACCGATGCCTCTATCTCCTGTTAATTTTCCTCCTTTTCCTTCAAATCGCAGTTTTCGGAACCTTGGGTCATTCTCGGAGCCGTCCGCAGCACCAAGGGCTCTGTCGGCGCCATCCACGGTGCTGGGTGCTCTGTCGGTGCCGTCCGCTGCTTCGGGGGCTCTGTCAGTGCTGTCCGCGGGCTCCTTCAAATCACAGTTTTTGGAAACTTGGGTGTCACTCAGAGCTGTCCATGGTACCGAGAGCTTTGTTGGCACCGAGGGCGCTGTCAGTGGCGCCGAGGGCTCTGTCAGCACCGTGGCCTTTGTCGGCGCCATGTGTTGGGCTGTTTCTGATGGCACCCACTTCCTTGGGTTCTGTGCCGTGTTCTTCATTGGGCGCAGATACTTGGTGCGGCGCCGTCCAGCCTCCAGGGCTTTTTGACTCCCATTCTTTCCTCTTCTAATTTCCATTCTGATTTTCACTCCTTTCCTGTCCATACAGTCCCCCCTGGACTGTCAGGAGATGATTTTGAGCCTAACCCAGATCTTCCTCCAGGTGATGATGTTGAAGGAGCAGGAGTTAATCCTGCTGCAGAGCCTGTGGTCAAAGACCTTTCCTTTAAGTCTCTGCTGAAAAATTTTAATTCCACTCTTTCTCTACAGACTACGGAAATCGATCCTGGAAAGCTTTTAAGACTCCAATACCTACATATCCCGGAGATCCCTATGGATTTAACTCCTCCAATACAACCATCTTTTGAGACCCTTTCTCAGATGGTATGGCACAATCCTGCTCTCATCCCTTCCATGGCTAAGTCCATAGATAGGAAGTATGCTGCTCCCAAGGATCGACACATATTGGCCTCACAAGCTTTTGCTGATCCCATTGTAGTCATAGCAGAGAATGACAAGGCTATCCTCCCTCAGGCTTCCTTAGCCTGTCCTATCAATAAAGAATCTTGTAGATTGACTACCTTTAGGTAAGAGAGTCTTTGCTGCCTCCACCCTGTGTATGCGTATTGCCAGCTACCAGGGCTATTTTTCTCAGTGTGAATATGTCCTTTGGCATTCGCTCAAGCAAATGGTAGAAGCTGTGCCTGAGTCGGAAACTAATTCAGAGCTACTTTACATCATAACCAGGGGCATCGAGTCCAATAACCAACAGGTTAAAGCTGCAATGGACGCTTTCGATACTGCTTCTCGAGCAGCGGCGGCGGGCATTTGTACCCATTGCAACTCCCACACGCATTGGCTTCATGAATGATGCCCAGCAGGTCATGGCTTTACCCTTCAGTGGTATGTGTATTCACTGACCCCAGGTGCTACTGGCACAGCACTCTGGGATTGGGGGAGGGACCACTAGACTGTCATAGAAACATTTTTTAACTGTTGGGACGGCGATTGGAGAATGGGGTGGGGAGGGAACCGCTAGATTGCCAGGGAAACAAATTTTGAACTGTCGGGACGGTGATCGGAGAATGGGGTGGGGGAAGGGAACCACTAGACTGCCAGGGAAACATTATTTTAACTATCGGGACAGTGATCGGAACAGGATGGGGAAGGGACCACTAGACTACCAGGGTATTTTTTTTTTTCTACGGTAACTGTGATTGGGGACAAGGGAGGAACCACTAGACCACCAATGACTATAGCTGCGGGGCAGTAGTTGGGGATGCGCTTAGGATAGCTATTAGCCCATGTAAATGAGCCTAAAATGGGCATGCACATGGCTGGCTAGTGCCTTGCATGCCCAATGAGCTCATTTTAGTGGCTGCTTTTGTAATTTCAAATAGCACACCAGTGCTATTCATTGCGGGTCATTTCAGGGAATGCAGGTCAGGGCTCAGCTAGTGGGGTTAGAGGTAGTGGTAATGGGTTTACCACTGTCTCTGCCTACCCCTATTCACAGTCGGATAGCGCCCGATGCCATCCATCTGTGAATAGCATTTTTTACCACCTGGGCAATCCCAAAGTGCACCACAAACGTTTGGTCTGAACTTTGCGATTTTTTGTGAATCTAGCCACAGGGCTTTTGCGTTGTCATCAAATATGCTAAAAGTAGCTCTCACATTGGTTGGGTATGTCATTATTAACATGCATGGTGTGAAAAATAACATACCTATTTTCATTCCATGCCTTTCATTAGCCAAAGTAACACTGTTCACAGAAATGTATTTTCAACTGTGTTGTATGAACGAAGGGAAAAAAACAAGATACTGTATGTAGGCTACAGGTAAAGCAAAAGGATTAAATGAAATGTCCACTAAAAATAGAAAATGAAGTCAGAATCAGTGTTTTAACTATTAGGTCTTTATAAAGGCTCAATAAAGAGAAAAAGTAAGCATTGTTCTATTAAATGTTGCTTGTGCTGTCTGTCAATCTGTACATATCTGTATGTGTGTGTATGTACTGCTGCGGATCCCATGAGACACTGCATGCCTGGAAGGTAGTACTGTTATTTCGACTGTCATATGCCACGTTGCCTTTGCTGAGGATCAAGCTCAAGATGAAGAAAAGATAAGAAATTGGCTATAATGAAATCCAAGCAACAGGCACTTTCACCATGAACTTGAAAACACACAGTGGAGAGCTGAGCGTAATTCAGACCAGCCCAGATGGCACACTGCGATCCTTTGAAGTCTGCAGAGGAATCAGTGGAAGCCCTTTGAGCAAGGCAGGGCGATACCAATATGTATTTAACCCTTTCCAGGCTCTTGAGTATTCAGCATCATACTCCTTAAATTGTTTTTTGCCATAAGCATTAAATAGATGTGATGGGTCTGAAGAGAATTGACTTCCTTTTTAAAATTGGTTTGTAAAACTTTGAAGTAGTTGACAAGCATCTGACTGCCTGGTCCTTAGAGAGGATTTCCCTGAAAGAAGAGTGCCTTATAGCTTTTGTACTTTAATTTAAAGTTACTGCTTTGGGGCAAAGACTAGGATTTTCTGCTTATACCTCTTATCATTATCCTAAAGGTCAAACTCATACTTACAATGCTGTTGTATTACTTGAAACGGTCTCTTGGATGAAGCAAACTGCATTGGATTACCTGTAAGTTCTACACATTTGATTAGAACAATAGCAGCTGTGTGTTCATATAGTCGTAGTGAAAACCACTGAGAGCTGCTTATACTCAATAAGGATACAGGAGCAGATTCTCATGTCTAGAAACAGAAACGTAGACAACAATGGCAGAAAAAGCCAAGGGTTTATTTAGTTTGCCCATAGTTTCCTATCTGCCCCAGGGCCTATTGTCCTTACAGGGTTCTATCCTTCCCTGTGTACCTCTTGCTCCCCTCCCTACTGTTATCGATCTTAGTAACCACCAAACCCTTTACTCTGTGCCAGCCATGCTTGACACCATTTATGGTCTTGGCACCCAGCACATCCGCTAGCAGTCTGTTCCATGGCTCCACTACCCTTTCCATAAACTAGAACTTCCTCACATCCCTCTTAAACCTTCCCCCCACCAGTTTCCACCCATGTCCTTGGGTTCTGAATTTTACTCCTGTGAACTAGTTCCTCTGTTCGCCTTTTTATTCCATTCAGGGACTTGACGGGTCTCGTCGATGCCACCTCTCTCACCTGGTCTCCAGTGAGCATATGTATCAGTGCCTTGAGATGATCTTCATAAGATCTTCCTTGTGGCCCTGAATCATCTTAGTCACATTGCACCGCCTCCAGCCTGTCCTTGTCTTTCCTCAGGTGAGGACTCCAGAACTGAGCACGGTATTCTGATAGCGGCCTCACCAGTGACCTATATAGAGGTAGTAATAACTCCTTTTCTTGCTGTCAAAACCCCTTTAATACACTCCCAGATTCCCAATAGCCTTACTATTGGTCTTGTTACAATGGCTTAATTGTTTGAGGGAGTCACTGATGATGACACCCAAGTCATTCTCTGCTGTAGTGCTCAGTTTTACTCCTACTTACTCTGTCTTGGGGGTTTTGTTCCCTAGGAACATAGCCGTGCACTTTTTGGTGTTGAATTTCAACTGCCAAACCTTAGACCACCTCTCCAGCCTTTGTACATCCCTCTGCATCTCCATGATCCCTTCATCACTATTTACCCTACAACAGAGCTTCATGTCATCTGTGAAGAGAGACAGCTTGCCCCGGATGCCCTCTCCAATTTTGCTGATGAGCCTGTTAAAGAAGACAGGATCCAGTACAGAGCCCTGTGGCACCCCAAGTCATGATCACACACTCTGCTGATTTGACCCCATTTACCATCATGCTCTGCTGTCTTTACTTCAACCAGTTTCCCACCCATCTCACTATGTCCATAGCCATGCTCAGGTCCTCCAGCTTCTCAACAATCTTCTGTGTGACACCTAGTCAGAACCTTGCTGAAACTGGAGTAAATTCACAGCATGGCCTTTGTGACAGGGGTTGAATAGGACCCAATCCCAGGAGAGTTTGAATGCAGGGATCTGTTCTGTCTTTTCCTGTCTTTTATCTGATTGTGCAACCAAATTTTCCTGTGAGACCTAGGATTTGACCACCCTGACGGTCTTGCAGTTCTTTGCCTCTCACTGTCTCAACTTTCACTTGCTGTTTCTATCTTTTCCTCCCTTGCATATCTGCTGGTATAGAAATGTGTGCAAATCATTATGTAGAAATGTACTGATATTGGGATCCCTTTGTTAAGAAATTATATAGTGTTACTGTTAAAATGTATATAATTATAGTTTGAGATGATTGCAAAAGCTGTTGGAAACTCAAGGGTTAACCTGAAATGCGATTTTTTTAAGCCTTTTGCAGAAGCGTGGAAAAGGGGCCTCAGTTCTGGGACACTGTATTCTAGCTGCACATGCCTGATATTTATAAGAACATTTTAGAAAAAAACAGGATGCTTGTTAAGGGGTTGCAAGGACGTATAAAAACAGAGCTGCAATTGCTTGCAACAGACACAGAGATTGAAGGAAAACTCTGATGGATCTTCTCTATTTATTCTGCCTTTGTAAATAGTTATATGGAACAAGTTTATTTTTTTATGTTACTGCTAGTACAAATAAATACTTTTTGCGAATTCTACAGCTGCTCCTGGTTTTCCTATGCTTCCTGACCTGTGCCTCGATGACACCCTTATTATCACTTTTGTTACCCAATCAGGTAAAACTAGCAGATTGGTCTGACAAGACCTCCCTGCTACAAACCCATGCTGTTTACTAGATTGTTGCTGTTTAGGCAATCCACAAGGTCGTCTTTGACCAGTGATGTAAATCCCCAGATCTTCCATATACCTGTCTTCATCATTCATTGCTGGTGGGTGTAAGCCTGAGGCACCAGACTCTGCAAGAGCATGTAGCTTTAAGGTTTTTAAGGAGGACGGGCCGCTGTCGGGTACAGCACTGCCCTTGAGGCCGATGCACAACATGGCACTCGCTGGTTGGCCAGTAACTGACACCGGAACCCCATCCTCCTCAGTTCTTTTTTCCCGCCGTCGAGGTCAAATCTCGTGGGAGCTGAAGCCATGCATAGAAATTTAGCTGTCTCAGTTCCGCTGCTGCTGCTGCATTTTTCTCAACGCCGTACCTCAACCTTTAATGCCGTTCCTCTTCAGGAAGCCGATAATATTTTCCTTGTTTTCGTCCCTTTATTCTTTAGTGCGGAGTCGAGTACTGTCACTTTGTTTGTTTTTATTTGTCTGCGTGGTCATGTCCAGTTCAAACAACATGAAGTCTTGCTATATTATGACAGTAGCAGTTTGATCCAGCTCTAGAACTGCTCCGGAGGTGAAATGGTTAAAACCATTCCAAAATAGAATTTTGGCCACGAGCTCTAAGAAGCAGCTCTATCTGTGTTATTTCAAACCTGAACTGTCAGATTCTTTACTCCTCCCAGTGAACAGTCGCCCAGAGATTTCTCCTACTGCCGTGTCATTTCGGTTTGTAGTGTTTTCTCGTTGATTCAACCGAGAATAGTTTTATTTTAACTGCAAAACCGCTCGTTCAAGCTTCTATCTGTGGTAACCGTAAGTAAATTGAAGGTTTTGTCTGTGTGGATCTTGTGTTATCGGTTCGGTTTTGAACCGACCAGTTGGTTTAAAACTCATTTAAAACTAAAATTAAATATTTTAGAGTGCGGTTCGGTTCTTATCGGTTCTAAAAAACGGATTTATTACGCTTTTTTCCAATACCGTGGACACGGTTAGAACCGATATGGTGTCTTGCCCAGCACTGCGCTAAAAGGGCAAGTTTTCTGGTTAGGCTGGCATTATGTCTGAGAAACCCAAAAGAAAACTGGCCCACTGTTTCAACACTGTGATGTTTGTGGGGAAGTCTTTGCCAAGGCTGACCCACACACCACATGTGTTTATTGTCTGGGGTTTGACCACTCCAGTCAGACTGCCAGACATAAGAATTCCCTGCAGCCACCTCTGGAAAAAGATTGGGCCGGCTCAGGAACGAGAGGCTAAAAAGTCCGCTGACCCGATGGCAGCCTGGTTCGGTGCCAACCGAACTGGAGGGAGTGCCCTCTGACCAGGGCGAGACTTCCTTGGGCAAAGAAAAGCTGGTTCTGAGGAACCAATTCCAGTAAAGAAAACAAGAAAATCAGCAGGTCTGAGTCCAAACCCCTTCTCCAACTGCTGCAGAGATAGCAAAGTCATACAGATTGTCCAGTCACTGTCTCAGGGTCCGTCCGAACCGCCACTATCTGGCAAAAGGTCGGTTCGTCGGTCCCAGTGGTTCAGGAATATGATATTGAGGAATTTTATGAACCAGAGGAGGGGAGGATGATTATGAACAGTATGAATGTGGCTGGGAAGGTCTGATGTGCCCATTGAACCGGACATCTCCCCAGACAGACCTTTAGAATCTCCTATGCTGTCTGAGTCCCCATCTCATTTTATGTTTTACAAAAGTTGTTGAAACCCTCCAGCTTCCTTAGAAGAAGCTGTGGATGAGCAAGAGGAGCCTGATTTTGTAGAAATAATGGATATTCCAGAGTCTAGAGATTGTCTATTCCTTTACATAAGTCTTTTAGGAAGCAAACAGTAAAATTTTAAAACTCCTAATTCTGTGCCTCCTGTAGATAAAAAGATGGACAGAAGGTACACATTGTCAGGTCCTGATACAGAATTCCTTTCTCAGCAATGCAGTCATGTTAGTAGTTCAGGCTGCTGCCTGTGATAAAGCTATATTCCCTGGCTTCACATCCTCCTGACAAGGATTCCAGGAAGATTGATGCCATGGCAAAACAGTATATGGCAGCCTCTCTGGGACTCAGGCAAGAAAATTATATGGCTTGTGTAGCTAGGTATCAGAAATCTAGATGGGATACTGTGATGCAATTAGCCAACAAGCCCATGGCCAGCTGGCTAGTGAACTAGAACAGGTGGCTGCTGATGGCATTGAGGCTTCTAAGGTTCAGTTTCATGCTGCTGTGGATGTTAATGATGTTTCTCTAGGGTCATGGCCACATCTGCAGCTTTTCAGAGGTTGGCCTGGCTCAGGTGTACATAGTCTGTCACAGGATACCCAGACTAAGGCTATGGATTTTCCTGTGGTGGGAATTCTCTGTTTGGGAGCAGACAGAGAACTACATGAAAAGATGGATGAATATAGGACTACTTACAAGAGTGCCCAGGCTAAGGAGCGGCAAGCCTACCCTCAAAGGCATACCCCAGGGTAGGCCTTTTCACAGGCCTTTACCAGACTCAGGCCTCCTCTGCCTATGCTCAGAGGGGCTTCTTCAGAGGCAGAGGCAGAGGGGTGGGCAGACCTGCTCCCACCCCCCAGCCTAAAGCTCCTGCTAAGCAGGCACCCTGATGGGGTGCCCAGGGCCAGTCTCCTGTACACGGTAGGGGGCAGGCTGGCTTACTTCAGCCAGGGTGGGCTTCTTAACCTCAGACAAGTGGGTTCTGAGTAGTAGGCCAGGGTCTGGTTCTCAGCTTCAAAAGTTTCCCAAGTTGAGAAGCAGACTTTTCTACCTGCAAGTGCTTCAGAGACCCTTGCTCTGGAAGCAGAGGTCTCATCCCTGTTAGCTCTCAGAGCAGTAGAGGGGTTCCTCCTGCACCAGGCAGGGGTCTGTATTCCAGATACTTCCTTACCCCAAAAAGACAGGAGAATGGCGGCCCATATTAGATCTCAGATATCTGAACAAGCATCTTTTGAAATCAAAGTTCAAAATGGTAACTCTGGCAATGATTTTACTCTCCCTAAGGCCAGGGACTGGCTAGCCTCCTGGACCTCAAGGATGCCTATTTCCATGTCCTAATCAGAAGCTCCATCGAAAGTACCTCAGATTCGAACTGCCCTCAGGTCATTACCAGTTCAGAGCAATGCCCTTCGCCTTACCTCTGCCCCAAGGGTATTCACAAGTGTCTAGCAGTGGCAGTGGCTCACTTAAGGAGGCAAAGGATTGCTATTTTTCCTTATCTAGACGACTGGCTCATTGTAGGCCAGTCCCCAGAACAGGTAAAATCTCACCTGCAGGTCACCCAGCAGCTTCTCACCTCCTGGGCTTTCTGCTAAATCTACCAAAGTCGGTTCTGGAACCACTCCAGGTACTCACCTTTATAGGGGCAGAATTGGACACAAGCTAGCCAGAGCCTTTCTTCCTTAGAAAGGGTAAGGAATTTAGTGGCTCTGGCCTCCTCCTTCACTCTGCAGGTCTCTCGATCAGCAAGACACTTTCTGCAGCTCCTGGGGCACATGGCTGCATCCACAGCTGTTGTGCAGGGAGCAAGATTTCAGATGAGAGACATTCAGTTTCACTTGAGAACCTATTGGTTTCAGAGAAGAGACCCCTTTCCAAGTTGGTCCCAGTGACTCGAACCTTGATCCTAGCCCTCCAGTGGTGGCAGGATCAGAGCAATTAAGATTGGGGGTCCCTTCATTCCCCTCACTCACGACTTGACTCTCACTACAGAGTCTTCCCTTCTGGGTTGGGAGCCCACATGGCGACCTTTCCACTCAGGAGTGTGGTCCCCAGGAATCTCTGCTCCACATCAATTTGCTGGAACTCAGAGCTGTCTTTTAGCTCTTCAAGCATTTTCTGCATCTGTCCACGACAAGGTGATACAAGTCAGAACAGACAACACCACAACAATGTGGTACATCAACAAACAGGGGCACTCGGTCTTGCCTTGTGCACCGAGGCAATGAAGTTGTGGTCTCTGGCCTATTCCCTGAACACTTCCTCATAGCAGTTCATCTTCCAGGGAAGGACAATGTCCTAGCGGATGCTGTCAGCAGGATTTCCCAGGGCCATCACGAATGGTCCCTGGATCCTCAAGTGCTGGGGATAGTCTTTGCCAGATGGGGCACCCCTCAGATAGATCTTTTTGCAGCCCCAGACAATCACAAACTTCCTCTGTTCTGTTGCAGGCCTCCAGTGTTGGGCCAGTTCCCTGGATGCCCTTCTTCTGGATTGGGAGGAAGTTTTCATGCTTCCCTCTTCCTCTCCTATTCAAAGTACTAGTCAAAATCAGATCTCAGCCTTGCAGGGTGATTCTGATTGCCCCGGATTGGGCCAGGCAGCCCTGGTACCCACCTTCTGTCACTGACAATCCATCTTCCCTTTGCCTCCCCAGGAAACACAACCTGTTGACTTGTGCCCAGGGAAGGGTTTGGTATCCGACCTCAAATCCCTCAACCTCAAGGCCAGGCTCTTGAGGAGTTAGAGTTTGCTGATTTACACCTCTCTCAGGGTGTTCTTGAGATCCTAAAGGCTTCTAGAAAGCCTTCCACTAGGGCTACTTATAGTTCTGAATGGAAAAGGTTTTCCATTTGGTGTGCTGGGAAAAATATTTCCCCAGAATCTGCTGATTTGCCCATTGTGTTAGATTACATGGTACATCTTAATTCCTTGGGTCTCAGACCAGCTACCCTGAGAGTTCATTTGGCAGCTGTATCTGCTTTTGTGTCAGCAGGAAAGTCATCCCTCTTTCCACTCATCCTGTTTTTCCAAGTTTTTAAGGGATTACTCCATACTAATCCTCCTTTCGAACCGGCCCTGCTTGGGACCTTAATGTTGCATTGCCCAGTTAATGCAACACCCTTTGAACCTCTGTCTTCTGCAGAGCTTAAGTACCTAACTTGGAAAACTGTTTTCTAGTGGCTATCACTTCTGCCAGACGCATAAGTGAGTTGCAAGCCTTGTCAGTGGAAACTGACTTTATTTCTTTCCACAGGGATAAGGTAGTCCTTAGGACTAATAGGAAGTTTTTGCCTAAGGTGGTTTCAGATTTCCATCTTAATCAATCTATCTCCCTTCCAGTATTTTTCACTGATCACAGCCTGGATGTTAAGAGAGCTCTTAGTTACTATATAGAGCGTACCAAAGGTCACAGGTTCGAATCCCTCCAACTTTTCCTTACCTATTGTGAAGTTGGGAAAGGCAAACCTGCCACTAAGAGATTAATTGCCAGGTGGATTGTCTCTTGTATCCAATTTTGTTATCAGAAACTGTGCAGAGCCCCCGGTTTGAGGGCTCATTCTACCAGGGGTACAGCTGCGTCTCTAGCTGCTGCCAGAGACATCCCTATATTAGAGATTTGCCAGGCTGCTACTTGGAAAACGGTACACACTTTTACCAAGCATTACTCCCTGGATGTCCAGGCCAGGAGAGATGCTCGGTTTGGCACAGCTGTTCTTCAGAGCCTATTCCCTAAGTAGGTTCTGCCCCTCCTCCATGGAGGTACTGCGTGTATTCTGTTACTGTCATAATATAGCAAGACTTCATGTTGTTTGAAGAAAAATTACTCACCTTAGTAATGTTGTTTCTTCTAATGGAGTCTTGCTTATGACCTCCCAACCTGCCCCTCTCAGAACCTCTACTTGGGTGGGTGGGTGCGGGCAACTTGGTGTGGGCACCTTTATGTCCTGTTAGCATTTTGTCCCCTTTGGGGCTTTGGGTGTGTGTGTGTGTGTTTTATTATACTTATGTTTTATTCTCATATGATTAGAATTGTGTTAGTATTTCTGGTCCCTGACTTGAGTCTTGGGTGTTGGGACCAGCAATGGTTGTTATTATTTAGGTAGCCATTTGGCTAGTGTAGGTTACAGCTTCACACAGACCTTAGTGAGTTTGGCTCGTAAAGATCTGACAGTTCAGGTTTGAAATAACACAGATAGAGCTGCTTCTTAGAGCTCGAGGCCAAAATTCTATTTTGGAATGGTTTTAACCATTTCACCTCCGGAGCAGTTCTAGAGCTGGATCAAACTGCTACTGTCATAATATAGCAAGACTCCATTAGAAGAAACAACATTACTAAGGTGAGTAATTTTTCTTCAGGGCCTAGTTCCAGTAAGTCTAAGAAGGGTGTGCCCTGTGGCAAACCAGTTACCATAACGGACCCTCATGACTGTTGTTTCACTGCCTGGGTCCATCTCACAACATGGATGCCTGCGGCGCCTACTTCTCCATAGAAACATAGAATTTGACGGCAGATAAGGACCGCTTGGCCCACCCAGTCTGCTCATTTCCTTACCTAGTGGATAAGCTGCAGATCCTAGTTAACCAGCAGCCTACTTCTTCCTACCCCACCCCTAGAATTGCCTTATGACTGTCCCATGCATGCTTGAATTCCACCACTGTTTTTGACTCCACAGCCTCCTCCGGAAGGCCGTTCCATGCATCCACAACCCTCTCTGTGAAAAAATACTTCCTTAAATTACCTCTGAGCCGCCCCCATCTTCAAATTGTGCCCCCTTGTTCTTGCACACCTCTTTTTTTGAAAGATGCTACCCTCTTGGACTTTGTTGATTCCGTTAAGGTACTTGAAAGTTTCTATCATGTCCCCCCTCTCCCTCCTTTCCTCGAGGCTATACATATTAAGCTCCTTAAGTCTCTCTTCATATGTCTTCGGTGCAGACCTGCAACATTTCAGTTGCCCTCCTCTGGACAGCTTCCATCCTGTCTATGTCTTCTGGAGAGTGGATCTCCAGAACTGCACACAGTACTCAGATGGGGTCTCACCAGCTGTCTGTACAGAGGGATAATAACTTCCTGTTTTCTACTGGTGATGCTTCTCCCTATGCATCCCAGTATCCCCCCAGCCCTCCTTCCTGCCCTCTCACATTGCTTGCCCACCTTTAGGTCATCTGATATGACTACCCCCAGGTTCCTTTCCATTTCTGTTGTTGTTAGTATCTCACCCCCCATTGTGTACTCTTCCCCTGGGTTTTTGTTTCCCAGGTGCATTACCTTGCACTTCTTAGCATTTAATCTAAGCTGCCATACATTTGACCATTCCTCTAACCTTGCCAAGTCCCTTCTCATCCTTTCCACCCCACCTTGTGCATCAACTCTGTTGCAGATCTTTTTGTGATCTGGAAAGAGACATACTTTTCCTTCCAGTCCCTCTGCAATGTCGCTTATAAAGACATTGAAGACGACCGGTCCTAATACTGAACCCTGCGGTACCCCACTAGTATCCCCCCTTTCTTTAGAGTGGACTCCATTTACTATTGCTCTCTGTGGGCTATCATCTTGGGACCCACTCCCAGGCTGGCTAACTTGTATATTAATCTTTTGTGTAGGACTGTGTCAAATGCCTTGCTAAAGTCTAGGCAGGCCATGTCCACAGCCCCTCCCTGATGTACTACTTTGGTCACCCAGTCAAAGAAATCTATCAGATTTGTCTGGCATGACCTTCCGCTAGAATCCATGCTGCCTTGGGTCCTGTGCCCTCTGGCCTCTAGATACTCGACAGTTCTTTCCTTCAGAGTGATTCCATCATTTTCCTACCACTGAGGTTAAACTAACAGGTCTGTAGTTTCCTGCTTCTGCCTTACTCCCACTTTTGTGAAGGGGTATCACATCTGCCCTCCTTCACTCTCGCACTCACCCCATCCTCCCATGATTTGTTAAAGAGGGTAGTCAGTAGTGTCACTAGTTCTACCCTTAGTTCTTTTAATTCTGGGATGAATCCCATCAGGCCCCATTGCTTTGTCCACCTTCAGTTTTAAGAGTTCTTTCAAAACCCTTTCTTCCAGAATGGGCTGGTATCAACTTCTGTATCCAGAGTGTTTCTACTGTTTGTTTTAGGTACCTCCCCTCTTCCTTTGTAAATACTGAGCAAAAATATTTGTTTACTATCTCTGCCTTTTCACAGCCACCCTCTGCCCACCCTCCTCCCCTTTATTAAGCCTCACTATCCTCCTTCCTTCGGCCCCCTGATGTACCTATAAGAGGTTTTATCCTTCTTAACTGAGTTGGCTATCTTTCCTCGGTTTGGGCCTTTGCTGTTCTGACTGCCTTCCCAGCTTCCTTTTGCTTTAACTGATAAAGTTCTCTGTCCTGCTCCTTCTGTGATTCCTTGTACTTCCTGAATGCTTTCTTTTCTTTTCTCTTGAACCTTCCTGCCACTTCCTTTGAGAACCATAGTGGTTTCTTACATCGTTTCCATGTCCTCAAAATCCGGGCATTGAAGGTAGGTTGAAAACCTCCACCTTGGACGGTGCCATTTCAGGATGCCAAGTTCAGGTTGCTAGGCCCCTTCCTGGTCTCTCTCGCCCCGGACTATATGTACGAAGGGCAGGTCTCTGCTGCTCGTAGTCTACTGGGATGAGAGCCCTGTGCGAGGTTGGTGGGACAGTCAGCCTACTCTGCGGGTCGGCTGAGCACCCTCGCGGTGATTGCCTTTGGGGCATGGATGCCAGTGGTGTCACGGTCACAGCTATGCTGTGCCTGAGCTGGTAGCCCTCGCGTCATTTTCTGGTGCAACTGCTAGGTCCCTTCCAGCACCGCTCTGGTGCGGGAGAGGGAGAGTCTCTGGGTAGCCTCCTTGGAGATCTCCTGATGACTTCCTCTTTGGAGGAGGATGATCAGGATGATCACAACTGGCTGCCCGCTCCCCGGAACTTTGGGACTCTCCTCCACCCAGCCTTAGCGCCTCGGGTACCATTGAGTCTGCTTCTGCCCTTCCCAGGGACGCCCTTCGGGCTGCCCTCCATGTCCTCCAGCGCCAGGTTGGGGTCTAGTGCTGGGTTTGCTTCCAGTGCCATTGGCGGTGCTGGATTGGACCCTGGCACAGGATCAGGTTCCAGAGTGGGTTCTGCACTGTTAGTGGTGCCAGGCTACCTCAGTACCCTTGACTTCAGATACTAGGGTCCTCCCAAGGAGCAGGTCCCTGTCAGGTGAGGTGGGGAGGTTGAGGTTGGCATGGATGCCCGTTTTCAGAGTGGCTGGAGGCTCTGCGAGGAGCCGAAGTGCTGACCCCTTCCCTCCTCTCCTCGCCGGAACCAGCAGGGTCTGTAGTTGGTGGGGTAAGGGGCTGCCTGCAAGGGCCAGTCCAGCTCTGATCGCCCCATCTTGGGATTCCCCCCCAGGGACACCACCCTGTTCACCCCATCTTGTTGGGCGCACATCAGTGGGTGGGTTGTGCAGCCCTCTCCCCGGGAGTAGCCCCCTGCTTGCTCTCGCACCCTAGCAGAGGACCTGCTCTGGCCCGTCAGGGTTCTTCTACTCTTTCTCTGCCTCCTCCTCCTCCTCCTTTCCCAGGCCTCTTTGGCCCTACAGGGCCCATGATGTAGGAACAGTTCAGAGCATCGGGGTTGCATTCCCTTGGTACGTAAGAGTCCTGGATAAGATAATCTTTAGACTTGAACCACCAACATCACCGATCCCTAGATCGAGCTCCTTGACCTATTTGTCTTCCTCTGAGGAAGAGGACCCTCCACCCATCTGTCCTTTGACGCTGATCTCACCAGCTATGAGCTGTTCCTTTCGGAGACGCTGGAGGAGCTCCACATTTCCCACTTCGCAAGGCGCAATCCAACCCGTGGCACGTAAACGGAAAAAACTGTGGTTTAAAAGCATGTTCCGTACACTTCAATGGAGCATGCCACTGCACTCTCCCTATAGCCGCATCATAAGATGTCAGAGCATGGGGGTGTGGCCAGCAACAGGGAAGCAGAAAGGGATCATGCTGCTAGTCCCTCGGGGGAAATTTATGATCCCTTCCCTTCCCTTGAGGGTATAATTCCAAAGGCTGTTTTATTACAGAGGAGCACCCACAGAGGTAAGGGAGTTTACTCTTGTTTCTGCCCAGCACCAAGAGAGGTGCTTTTTTAGAAGGGCAAAGAGACAAGAGGTGTTTTGCAAAGGCGGGCGACCAAAATGATACAAGGAAAGCAGGGGATGTCATACAGGGAAAGGCTGAAACACCTCAATGTGTACACTTTGAAAGATACAGGAGAGAGGAAGGACATGATAAAGACATTCAAGTAATGTCTAGTCATGAACTACTTTACAGAGACCTTAATTGCTCTTCTGACAAAACACATTCCCACCATTACGCGGTGGGTCCAGACTGAGCTCACACACTAGGTGGCTACACGGTCCTCTTCTCCAGCTGATTAAAGCTCGCAACAAGCTCTGGGCTACCTGGAAACCCTCCTCTCTCTGTGCTGACTATGAGGCCTACCACGCCTCATGCAACCAGTGTGAAAAATGAGATTCACTCTGCCAAGAGTAGCTACTTCAGGGGACTTCTGCAGGCCACCGCCCGGAACCCCAGAGCCTGCCGGTCACTAATAAACTATGTAATGGGTAACTCCCATACCCAAGCCCACCGTGTCATGCTATTTGACAACGCCTCCTGCGACAATCCCACTACCACTGCCAACCACCATAACTTCCTCTTCACCTCCCCCCCAAATATAATGGCCCTACCTCCCCAGGTCAACCCCGCTACTGGTGCCCATCCTTTCTCTCTCCCCACTCTTGATCTTGCCCCCCGTCTCTAGGGATGATGATCTACAGCTCCTCAGACAAATACTTCCCCATGGCTGTGCAGGTCCTGATGTGTTGAAACCTAAGATCCTCAAGCTTGGTGTGTCCCTCCTGGCCACTCCCCTCACTCACTTATTTAACCTCTCCATTAGTTCGTCCACTGTCCCCCGCTCCTGAAAATCGGCTAGAGTCAGTCCCATCTTTAAAAAAGGTGACCCCAGAAACCCTGCGAACTACTGTCCCATAGCTCTGCTGCCCACTCCTGGAGAAACTCGTCCACATAGAAACATAGAAGTTGACGGCAAATAAGGACTGCAAAGCCCATCCAGTCTGCCCATTTATTTTTCTACCTTATGAATATGCCATCGGCCTTTGCTCTGTCAATGGCTTATCTATTCATACTCATCTGTATTGCTCTTTAATGCCTATCCCACGCCTGTTTGAAGCCCTGCACTGTATTAATATCCACCACTTCCTGAGGTAGGCGCTCCATGCATTCACCACCCTTTCTGTAGAAAAGAACTTCCTCACATTACCCCTTAATCGGCCTCCCTCTAATCTCATGCTGTGCCCTCTTGTCGTGCTATTTTTCTTATATTGAAACATGTTAGACTCTTTCACCTTGTTAATGCCCTTAAGGTGTTTGAATGTTTCTATCATATCACCTCTCTCCTTCCTTTGCTCCAGGGTATACCTATTGAGCTCCATTAATCTGTCCTCATATGTTTTCTGATGCAGTCCCTGCACCATTTTGGTTGCCCTTTTCTGGACTGCCTCAATTTGGTTAATGTCCTTGTGAAGGTGTGGCCTCCAGTACTGCACGCATTCTCCAGATGGGGCTAACAAGTGTCTTGTAAAGAAAAAGTGATTATTACTCTCCTCTTCCAACTTGTGATACCCCACTAATACACCCCAACATCCCCTAGCCTTACCTACTGCTTTAGTGGTCTGCTTGGATGATTTCAGGTCATCAGTGATGATGATGCAAGTTCTTTTCTTCCCTTGTGACTGCCAGCAACTCCTCCCAGCCTATAGGTGGCTTTTAGGTTTCTCTTCCCTATGTGCATGATCTTGCACTTTCTTGCTAAACCCCACTTGCCACTCTTCTGACCATTTTGCTAGTTTATCCAGATCTCTTCCCATTCTGCCCATCCCATCTGGATCATCTACTCTGTTGGAGATGTCGAGTACAATAACATTTGCAGATTCACTCTGTTTGCCCCTCACCTTACCCACTGTTGCTCGTTATACGCGGACCTATGGTGGCTCTCCCCCTCATCTAAGCATGTATTTGCCCTTGGTTGCCTAGTTGACAACATTATCCAATCTTCCCAGCCTGCCTCCCTTGCCGGGTTACTCACCCCCGTGGCTCACCCTCATCAACCTCAGCCCTACTCTCTCTGCTCCCCTGCCTCACTAAAATGGGGAACAATCTTTGCCCACTATGTGCCCAAACTCTGTAACTCCCTTCCTCTATACCTCAGGTGTACCAAATCAGATTGTACATTCAATCGAGCCCTGTTCGCCCACCTCATCTGCCTTGATGCCTGTACGTGTTAACTTTCTCCCTTCTTCCTTCCATTACCCGCGGACCTGATTTTCCCTCTAGCACTTAATTAACCTTGCTTGACACCTTGTCCAACACTCGCTGCTGGTCTTTCTCCTGACTGAAACCATCTGCTACTTGCTACTGTTTTTGGCTGCTTGCTCCTGATTCCTGCACTTACCTTCTAGATCCTGTTTTGTCACACAGACTGTTGAGCTTTTTTCGTTTTTAATATTTATTAGCGTCTAGGATTACAATTACCTTTGAGCCAAGGCTCTTTTACAAAGGTTCCACGTCAGGATGAGAACAAACAAGCAGGACATTAATTATTATAGGATAACAGGTTAAAATTGTTTATCATCACATGAGTACATACAGATTAGAGCGGTAAAGGGGCATGCATAGGACATGGATAACATTGATAACGAGAACTTGGTGAGACACGAAGAAAATGCTGCCAGAGGCAAGTGTCAAAACACACAGGAAGTGCAAGTGGAAAGTGCAAGTAAGAGATGGGGGAGTAGAGGGGGAGTGTAGGGGTGGATGAGAAGGACAACTGCCAAAAAGGCAACAGCAGTTAGAGAAGACAGTCACATGTGCTACAGGAAGAGAGGAATAGGCGGAGGTTAGATTTGAACAGGCCTAGCTTAGGTAGGGAGAAGATGTCCCTGGTGAGACAATTTAGCCAGCTAGGGCTCTGTAGGCAAAGGATATTTGTCCCTGTGAGGTCCGGCATCTTGGAATATGCAGTAATTGAGATTCAGAGCCCCTGGTGAGGTGGGGATTCAGTGCAGGTTGTAGCAGAGCTTGAACTCCAATGGGGCAAAGCCCATCAATGTTTTTAGCCATTATACGTGTTAGATACTTGATGTGGCTCGGGAGTGAAGCCAACCAATTTGGGCATATAGGTTACAAGTATGGGTGAGACAATGGGATCCAGTGATGAGTCGGCAAGCTTTGTTCAAAGCCATAGATAAGCGCCTGAGGGCGGCGGTGGAAGCGGAACCGTAGATGAGGCCATAGTCGATAGTTGAGATCACCGAGCTCTGAACTGCGATCCTTAAGGCTTCTGGAGTTAGGCATTGCCTATGCCTGTACAGCAGGCCAATACGTGTGTTAATTGCTCTGGCAACATTGTCAATGTGAGCCCCATAGGACAGACAACTGTCAAGAGTGATTCCAAGGTATTTGAAGGTTTGCACTTATTCTAGGATTGTACCTAGGCAGTTTGCAATAGTGAGGGGGTGGTCCCGGTTCTTGTTTTGCGAGCTGCAGAAGAGCATGGACTTTGTTTTTTTATAGTTGAGGACAAGTTTGTGTTTACTGAACCAGTTTTCAACTGAGGAGAAGCCATGCTGTAGTTTGCTTTGCAGAAGGTGGGGGTCCTTGTGGGTGGAGTGGATGACAGCATCATCAGCCTATAGGAGGAGTTGTTCCAATGGATTGTGGAAGACTATTTAGGAAGATGCTGAAGGGAACAGGTCCAAGGATTGACCCTTGCGGCACTCCAGAGCGCACTGGTCTGGCCTCAGAGAGAAAGTCAGCTATTTTCACTCTTTGTGAGCGGTTTTCCAGGTAGCTCTTAAACCAGGATGTAGATTCAGGGGACAGTCTTGTATATAGCAGCTGTGAGAGTAGTAGATGATGATGGACAATATCGAATGTCTTCGTCAGATCAGTGAAGACCGCCCCTGTAAGAAGGCTATTGTCCAAGGAACTATGGATTGCACCAGTGAATTCAAGGAGGGCTGAGGTGGTGCTGTGACCTTTTCTAAAAGCCACGCTGTTGAGCACACAGGACATCGTGTTATCAAGGTATTCTGTAAGCTGGTCTGATACATACACCTTATCACCTTGGAGAGCGGGGGTAGTATGGAGATGGGCCGATAGTTCACAAGGAGGGCCCTGTCCCCACTCTTGTGGACTGGTGTGACAAAGGCGGATTTCCATCTGTCAGGGAACTGGCTGAGAGAGAGAGGGAGAGGTTGAAGATTTTTGTTAATGGTAGGAGCACCTCGTCGAGGGTGATTGCAAGCAGCTTGAGGTCAAGGGAGTCCCCACTTGACCTGGACCTAGCAATAGCTTTACTGATGTGGATGCGAACTTCACACGGATTGACTGATTTAAAGTAGAATGGAGGCCAGTTTGGAGAGAGGGTAGGACTTGAGGGGAGAGTTTGGGGGTCGACTTTGTTGAAATAGTCAGGTGAAAGAACAGAGGCTGAGGTCAGTGAAAGCTGAGTTTAATGAATTTGCTATGGTAGTCGGGTCCAGTGTTGTGATACCATCTACAACCAGCATAGTGGGTGAGGTTTTTGTCTGCTTTCCTGTAATTTCTTTAATATTGTTCCAAAATGAATTCCCCTTGCCCCAAGTGTTTGTCGGGGCATCCTTATAGTAGGTACTTTTCTGGTGGTGGACTAATTCTGTGCAGTTATTACAAGCTTGTTTATAATTCTGTATGTCGATTTGCTTTCCAGTTTCCCGAGCCCGTACCCAGAGATGGTCCCTGGATTTTAGTTGTGCTAGTAGTTCAGAGTAGAGCCAGGGGTTGCACAGGCCTTTGACTTTCCACTTTTTGAAAGGGGCATGAGAGTCACAGGCAGCATTAAAGGTTTTGATGAAGAGGTCAAGGGCAGTGTTGACATATGGAGAGTGGAAGATTGGGGACCTAATTACTGTTGTGCTTGCTCCATTGTACCTGAAACTCCTTTGTATTTCATTTTGATGTCGTCCTTGTAGTTGATGATCTGATCTATACTTGTTTTGTTCTCTCCCGGGTCATGCCTGAAAATAAGCATGATCTTATCTGTGTCAGTCTTCACCATTCATCACCTTTGGGTACATGGCCGGAAGTCATGATCCTGCGGGAGCTCTTTTTTTTTTTTGTTGATGGGCGGAGCTGACGCACCATCAACGCCGCCCTCGAGGCCGATGCATTCCGTGGCGCTCGCGGGTTGGCCGTAGGCGCTGTCGACTCCGCCTGCCTGCCAGTTCTTCGTCTCCTGCCATCAAGGTCACCTCGTGGGAAGCCCTGCAGAACTTGAGGCCTACTGCCAACGCAGTTGCGACTTCAACCGTATTATTGTTTCCTCCATGCCACAGTCCGTCAGCTCCTTTCCTACTGGTTCTAGTTGCCTTACTTGACGTCGCTTGGTAAGATCTTTCCATTTATTTTTATTCTTGGCGATGTCGAGTCTGTTTTTGGTGGGGTTTTTTCCCGTAGGTCATGTCTGGGTCGGAGGTCAAGAAGACTTCGAAGACGGGATGGTCCACCATGCAACGGTGCCCTTCCGGACGTAAATTTTCCATCACCGACCAGCACGACCATTGCCTTACATGTCTCGGCCCGCTTCACGACATGGATTTGTGCGATGCCTGTTTCTCCATGGACTGCTGGGTCATCGAGCAACGCACGTGGAAAGTGGGGTGAGCTCCACCGACTTTCGGGGGTTGGGTGCGAACTCGTCGGGCCAAGCCACATACTCTCGGCCTTTTCTCCGGGTCCCCTCCTGGTTCTACATGGACCGAGAAGGAGGGAGCCTCGGCTTCTTGTAGCCTGGCCGTTGCTGAGGCTTCTTCCATGGGGCAGGAGGCCCGTCCCGCTCCTTTCCGGGGGCAGGCAGAAGGCGCAGCCAAGGCAATCGTCCTTTCGGGGGCGATGGCTCCCCCGATGTCGGACCAGCGGTTTGCTAGGCCTGGGTGGTGCCATTTCTCGGTGCACGAGCAGCACCTTGGGCCCTAGACGGAGTCGTCGTCAGTGCCAGTTTGTCGCTTGGCGCCTGTCATGTCACCACGATGGTGCTAGTGGCACCATGGGAGTCTCTACAGCGCCGTCTTTGTCTTCTCCTCACCTCGGCGCCATTCACGGCACCGAGGTTGAGCATGGCACCGTGTCAGCTTGGACACAGCACCATGGGCTTCAGATTCTGCTGTCGGCGCTGCCCTCGGGCGCCACTTGTGGCTATTGTATGGGCGGCGCCGTCCAGAGCGTCATTGGCGCGCGTCCCTGCCCTGGCAGTGCCGTGGATGGTTCTGACTTCAAGGCTGCTGTTTGGGCCGGAGTCGTGTCCTCCTCGGATACCGCCTGTGGTGCTGTGGGGGCACTGGCACTGGCTCGGCGGTCTCGGTTTCTGGCACCCTGTTTGGCAAGGATGGCAGCGGGTGCCCCTCTCGGTCTGGCACAGGGCCTCGGCCTCTACCTCTTGAGCGGAGTCAGACGAGCAGTCTGACTCCTTGGGGTTGACTGTTGAGGTGGGCAGCCCTGTAGTGTCCTCAACAAGCCAGAGTCAGCCCCCTTCTGAGGTGGGGTCGGTGGCTGCCGAGACTGGGGTCAAGGGTGCTGACCAGCGGGCAGTGGTGCAGGCCACCATTGCTCTGCAGCCCAGTCTTGGTGGGTTCACTGACCCCTCAGCAGTGGTACCCCCCCCCCCGTGGTATGCCTGGATCGCCCAACTTTGGAGCCAATCAGGGCACCTACAGGAGGGAAGGTACTGTGCCCTGGATAGCTCCTTCCGGTGCTGGCCAGGGCCGTCAGCTACCTAGGCTGGCCTTCTTGAGGAGGAGGGCTCTATCAGATTCTGAGGAACCGAGTTGCAGGGGGTCTGCAGGGCGACCTTTTTCTGGGGCCCACCCAGGCTCTAGCAGAAGCCGTAGTGCAGATCTCCGCTCTTCCTCCTCAATCTCTTTGAGAGAGCCCCGTTCTTTTGAGGTAGGGGACCATCCTTCTGGACCTATACGGCCCCAGTCGCCTCACAGGGGCGATTCTTCCGGGCGCAGCCAAGGCAGTACCGAAATGGTTGTTCAGCTGTCGGCTGTGGAGTCTTCCGGAGCACCTTCTTCTTTGGGTACTCTTGGTCCACTCCCTAGCCCAGGCGGAGGTCAGCCGACATCTCTTCTCGGCTCTGTCCCTATACCTCTGCCACATTCTCCTGTGCTCCCAGGCATCCTTGGTTCTAGTGGGCCCCTCTCCTGGGAGCAGTTCAGGGCTGTGGCTGCTCGGTTCCCAGCTTACGTCAGGGCAATGGACAGTCAAGTTTTTCAACCTCCCCGAGCAGCTGCCCTCTGAGCAGTCGTGTGCCTCCAACTCTTCATCCCCCTCTTCTGGGGAGAGGAGCCTTCTGTCCACTTCTCTCCAGCCGCTGATCTCGCTCAGTATAGCGTTTCCTCGTGAGGATGTTGGAGGACTTGCACCTCACCCCTGCCACTTTAAGCAATCCAGAGCACTCGGCGCATGCCTTTCAGCGAGGCCACCCTTGTGGTGCCTCCCTGGCCTGCTCCCTTTCCGGAGGCGTTGTTGCGTTCCTGGCCCTTCTTCGGAGTTCCTGCCCCTAGGGATCTCTGCCAGCGGGTGTGCCCCCAAGTCTCCAGGTTCCTTGCCTTATTCGCAGTCCGGATTGACGCGGTTGGACACTTCCGATGGGCTTCGCGCCTTTCACAGTGACCAGCCCCCAGATCAAGACACCTCGGATTTTGACTTCTGGGGTAGGAGGGCTTTCTACTCGGCACAGTTGTTGCTTTCCATTTCTGCCCATTAGGCCCACTATGCAGCCTATGACAGGTTCTTGTGGTCCAGGCTAGGTCAACTCCTAGCCTCGTTGCCTGATACGGAGCAAACCAGAAAAGCCATTGTACTCTCTGCGCGTGGCCTAGAGCTAGCAAGGCACCAAGCAAGGGCATCCTATGATGCCAATGCGGTAGCTACCAAGGTCATAGGGACAGTGATCTGCACTAGGCGGATGGCATGGCTGCGTCTTTCCCGGTTGTCACCCTTGGCCTGGCATAGGGTGATTAACTCCACTCACCAGAGAACCTACCTTTTCTCCTGTAGAGCGAGATGGCGTTTGTCGGGGCAACTTCCTTCTCCCTTCCGGGGGGTCCCCGTCTCACTCTCCTCACTCTCAGGCCTCTCCAGGCCCTGAAGGTTCTCCCTCTTAGTGTGTCACCCACTGAGAGCTAAGGGACTCTGTCCCTTAGGGTGTAAAAGAAAAAAACCCTTCGGGGGGGCTCGGCACTCACCCAAAGGTGATGAATGGTAAAGATTGACACAGATAAGATATGAAAATTACGTACCTACTGTAATTATGATCTTTCTGTGTATCTTCACCATTCATCACAATCCCGCCCTCCATCCCACTGGGGCCTCAGTCTCTGAGTCCCCCTCCCTCTCTGTGCCCAACCTTGCCCCCCTCCTTTCTTTGTCAGGAGTGGGGTAAACAGGGGCACATAGGGGGATAATGTTCTGGGGAGAGTGGTCAGCATGGGGGGGTGCTCCTTTTCCAGTGCGTTAGCTCCACCACTGTGGGGTGGGAGTTGGCAGTTGCCTCCATTCTCTCCTCCTCTTTGTTCCCGTCCGTCTTATTTTTCCTTGTCCTTTGGACTATCCTTTATTACAAAAAAAAAACCTACTTTTCCTTTTTCACCAAAAATCTTTCCTTGAGAGGGTGTTAATTTTCTGTGCCCTGTCCTCCTTCCAGAATAGCCGATTCTGATCAAATGGAGTTTTTTGCCAGCCATTCTGTGACTTGAATTCTGGCAAGAAGCCTTTGGCTACTCCTTGCAGTTCCTATACAGTCTGGAGACGGACCAGGGTCTGGAATGTGTTTAACCTTCTCCCGTCTCATCCTACTTCCTAAATTCTTTATCCCACCCTACCTCCCTCCTCTATTTCCAGAGATTGGGGCCCCTCCCAATCCCTTTAGTGTTCTGATTTCTTCCTCTTCTGTCCTCCTTTCTTGTCCCACCCTCCACTCCCTTCCTCTTACCTCACCGGTGACTCAGAACTGGCAGGGAGGCGAAGTCGACAGCGCCTAACGACCAACCCGCGAGCTGCATGCAATGCGTCGACCTCGAGGGCAGTGCCGATGGTACGTCAGCTCCGCCTATCCCAAAAAAAAAAAAAAGAGCTCCTGCGGGGTCATGACCTCCGGCCATGTATCCAAAAGTGATGAATGGCGAAGATACACAGAAAGATCATAATCATGGTAGGTACGTAATTTTCATTTCTGCCTAGTGCACCTACCCGGTTACCAAAAGCAAATAAATAAATAAGTACCTCTGTGGAATAAATAATCTGAACAACTTTGAGTTGTTTACACTGAATGGGGACATGGGCACAAGAGGAAACTCCATGAAGGTGGTGGGATTCAGGAAGGATGTCAGGAAAGACTGCTTCATGGAAATCCGTAAGGGGATAAATGGAATAGGTTTCTAGAGGAGGCTGTATGCACTAAAACAGTTGAGAGGGGTGAAATGGTCGTGAGGGAGCATTTCCCACTAATGGACAGGTTGCAGACAGTCTGGATGGGCCACAAAGCCTTTATCTGCCACCAATACTGCATCCTTTTTTTTTTCTTTCTATTTTTTCCCCTGCCCCTTCCCAGCACTGTCATCTGACTTACCTGCTCTGGCTGCCTCTTCCCTCTGGAGACACACCCCGTGGATTTCTGGCTTATCTCCAAGACGGGGATGTGGTGGTGGGGGTCCCCCTTTAACTCCCTCCCGGAGGGAAATCAAGTCTGTGTAAGGGTCTCCAGTGATACTGCAGCCGCGGGCAAGTGAAGACCTTCTCTGGCCCTCGTGTCAGTGTCGCGCTGGGAGAACATTTTTTTGTGTACACCCCCTGTGCAAGCGATGCCATATGTGACGCCTATGGCTTACGCCAGAAGCCCACCACACTCCCTTACTGTGTAGGCATCGGGCCACAATACCCCTAGATGTCACCAGAGGTCAGGCTGCCCCATGCCAGTGGGTCCCTCCTCCAGAGGAGCTGAGCAATCCATTGAACACTCAGACATCCTCCCTCGGCCGCCCTCTGGTGCCCCGGTCTGCTTCCGAACCCGGGTCGCCAGCATCGCAAGCGGAACAATACTGCATCTTTATTTTTATGTTATCCTCTCTAGAACATCAGATTTGCTGTTCTGCATGTTTTTACAAGCATGCCTGCTTGCCCTACAGCTGGAGCGTTTCATTCAACAGTCAAGCATGTGTTTGAGGTACTCGGACCAAGAAGCAATAGGGTACTCACTGGGTTTATGGAAGGTATAACAGGCGTGTAAAAGTGGAAGTTGATAGAGTTTATGATGAAGCACTGGGATACAGTTAACGAAAGAAGGAACCCCAAAATGCTCTTCAAACATCATTAAGTCTTGCTATATTATGACAGTAGCAGTTTGTCCCACCACTAGAACTGCTCCGGAGGTGAAATGGTTAATACCATTCCAAAATAGAACTTTGAGCACGAGCTCTAAGAAGCAGCTGTATCTGTGTAATTTCAAACCTGAACTGTCAGATTCTTTACTCCGCCTCAGTGAACAGTCGCTCCGGAGATTTCTCCTACTGCTCGGTTCATTTCTCGGTTTAAACAGTGTTTTCTCGGTTCGATTCAACCGAGAATAGTTTTATTTTAACCGCAAAACCGTTCGGTTCAAGCTCTGTCTGTGGTAATCGTAAGTAAATTAAAGGTTTTGTCTGTGTGGAACTTGTAAGTTTATCGGTTCGGTTTTGAACCGATCAGCTGGGTTTAAAACTTATTAACTTTAAAGTTTAACATTTTAGAGTGCGGTTCCCGGTTCTTATCGGTTCTAAAAAAAACGGATTTTATTACGTTTTTTTCCAATACCCGTGACGCGGTTGGGAACCCGATAAGTGTCTTGCTAGCACTGCAGTTTAAAGGAGCAAGTTTTTCTGGTTAGGCTGGCATTATGTCTGAGAAACCAAAAGAAAACCGCCCACTGGTTTCAACACTGTGATGTCTGTGGGGAAGTCTTTGCCAAGGCTGACCCACACACCACATGTGTCTATTGTCTGGGGTTTGACCACCTCCAGTCAGACTGCCAGATATGTAAGAATTTCCCTGCAGCCACCCTGGAAAAGAGATTGGGCAGGCTCAGGGAACGAGAGGCCAAAAAGTCCACTGACCCGGATGGCCTGCCCAGTTCGGTGCCAACCGAACCGGAGGGAGTGCCCTCTGACCAGGGCGAGACTTCCTCGGGCAAAAGAAAAGCTGGTTCTGAGGAACCAATTCCAGTAAAGAAAACAAGAAAATTAGCAGGTCTGGAATCAAAACCCTTCTCCAACTGCTGCAGAGATAGCAAAAGCCATACAAATTGTCCAGTCACTGTCTCAGGTTCTGTCGAACATCCACTATCTGGAAAAAGTCGGTTCGTCCGGTTCCAGTGGTTCAGGAATATGATGTTGAGGAATTTTATGAACCAGAGGAGGGGGAGGATGATTATGAACAGTATGAATGTGGCTGGGAAAGTCTTGGTGTGCCCATTGAACCGGACAGTTCCCCAGACAGACCTCTAGAATCTCCCCCTATGCTATCTGAGTCCCCATCTCATTTTATGTTTTACAAAAAAGTTGCTGAAACCCTCCAGCTTCCCTTGGAAGAAGCTGTGGATGAGCAAGAGGAGCCTGATTTTGTTGAAATGATGGATATTCCAGAGTCTAGGAGATTGTCTATTCCTTTGCATAAGTCTTTTAGGAAGCAAACAATAAAATTTTAAAAGCTCCTAATTCTGTGCCTCCTGTAGATAAAAGATGGACAGAAGGTACACATTGTCAGGTCCTGATATAGAATTCCTTTCTCAGCAATGCAGTCATGTTGGGGTAGTTCAGGCTGCAGCCTGTGATAAACTAATCCCCTGGCTTCACATCCTCCTGACAAGGATTCCAGGAAGATTGATGCCATGGCGAAAAAACAGTATATGGCAGCCTCTCTGGGACTCAGGCAAGCAAATTATATGGCTTATGTAGCTAGGTATCAGAAATCTAGATGGGATACTGTTATGGAATTAGCCAAGCAAGCCCATGGCCAGCTGGCTAGCGAACTAGAACAGGTGGCTGCTGATGGCATTGAGGCTTCTAAGGTACAGTTTCATGCTGCTGTGGATGTTAATGATATTTCCTCTAGGGTCATGGCCACATCTGTAGCTTTTCGTAGGTTTCGTAGCTCAGGTGTACTAGTCTGTCACAGGATACCCAGACTAAGGCTATGGATTTTCCTGTGGTGGGAAATTCTCTGTTTGGGGAGCAGACAGAGAATTACATGAAAAGATGGATGAATATGGGACTACTTACAAAGTGCCCAAGCTGAGGCGGCAAGCCACTCCTCAGAGGCATACCCCAGGGGTAGGGGAGGCCTTTCACAGGCCTTTTTCCAGACTCAGGCCTCCTCTGCCTATGCTCAGAGGGGCTTCTTCAGAGAGCAGGGCAGGCGAGGGGTGGGCAGGCCTGCTCCACCCTCAGCCTAAAGCTCCTCTAAGCAGGCACCCTGATGGGGTGCCCAGGGCAGTCTCCTTACCCAGGGCTGACTGCTTACTTCAGTCAGAACTGGGCTTTAACCACACAGTGGGTTCTGAAGTGACAGGGTCTGGTTCTCAACTCAAAAAGTTTCCAAGGTTGAGAACCAGACTTTTCTACTGCAAGTGCTTCAGAGACCTTTGCTCTGGAAGCAGAGGTCTCAACCCTGTTAGCTCTCAGAGCAGTGAAAGGGTTCCTCCCTGCACCAGGGCAGGGTCTGTATTCAGATACTTCCTTACCCCAAAAAGACAGGAGAATGGCGGCCCATATTAGATCTCAGATATCTGAACAAGCATCTTTTGAAACCAAAGTTCAAAATGGTAACTCTGGCAATGATTTTACCCTCCCTAAGGCCAGGGGACTGGTTAGCCTCCCTGGACCTCAAGGATGCCTATTTCCGTCCTAATCAGAAGCTCCCATCAGTACCTCAGATTCGAACTGCCCTCAGGTCATTACCAGTTCAAGCAATGCCCTTGACCTTACCTCTGCCCCAAGGGTATTCACAAAGTGTCTAGCAGTGGCAGTGGCTCTTAAGGAGGCAAAGGATTGCTGTTTTCCCTATCTAGAGCGATTGGCTCATTGTAGGCCAGTCCCCAGAACAGGTAAATCTCACCTGCAAGTTACCCAGCACTCTCTCACCTCCCTGGGCTTTCTGCTAAATCTACCAAAGTCGGTTCTGGAACCAGTCCAGGTACTCACCTTTATAGGGGCAGAAGTTGGACACAAAGCTAGCCAGAGCTTTTCTTCCCTTAGAAAGGGTGACGAATTTAGTGACTCTGGCTCTCCTTCACCCTGCAGGTCTCTCGACCAGCAAGACACTTTCTGCAGCTCCTGGGACACATGGCTGCATCCACAGCTGTTGTGCAGGGAGCAAGATTTCAGATGAGAGACATTCAGTTTCACTTGAGAACCTATTGGTCTCAGAGAAGACCCCCTTTCCAAGTTGGTCCCAGTGACTCGAACCTTGATCCAGGCCCTCCAGTGGTGGCAGGATCAGAGCAATTTAAGATTGGGGTCCCTTCATTCCCCTGCTCACAATTTGACTCTCACTACAGATGCTTCCCTTCTGGGTTGGGAGCCCACATGGGCGACCTTTCCACTCAGGAGTGTGGTCCCCGGAGATCTCTGCTCCACATCAATTTGCTGGAACTCAGAGCTGTCTTTTTAGCTCTTCAAGCATTTTCTGCATCTGTCACAACAAGGTGATACAAGTCAGAACAGACAACACCACAACAATGTGGTACATCAACAAGCAGGGGCACTCGGTCTTGACCTTGTGCACCGAGGCAATGAAGTTGTGGTCTCTGGCCTATTCCTGAACACTTCCCTCATAGCAGTTCATCTTCCAGGGAAGGACAATGTCCTAGCGGATGCTCTCAGCAGGATTTCCCAGGGCCATCACGAATGGTCCCTGGATCCTCAAGTGCTGGGGATAGTCTTTGCCAGATGGGGCACCCTCAGATAGACTTTTTGCAGCCCCAGACAATCACAAACTTCCTCTGTTCTGTTGCAGGCCTCCAGTGTTGGGCTCAGTCCCCCTGGATGCCCTTCTCCTGGATTGGGAGGGAAGTTTCTTTATGCTTTCCCTCCCTTCCCTCTCCTATTCAAAGTATTAGTCAAAATCAGATCTCAGCCTTGCAGGGTGATTCTGATTGCCCGGATTGAGCCAGGCAGCCCTAGTACCCACTCCTTCTGTCACTGACAATCCATCTTCCCTTTGCCTCCCCAGGAATCACAACCTGTTAACTTGTGCCCAGGGAAGGGTTTGGTATCGGACCTCAAATCCCTCAACCTCAAGGCCTGGCTCTTGAGGGTTAGAGTTGCTGATTTACACCTCTCTCAGGGTGTTCTTGAAATCCTAAAGGCTTCCAGAAAGCCTTCCACTAGAACTACTTATAGTTCTAAATGGAAAAGGTTTTCCATTTGGTGTGCTAGAAAAATATTTCCCAGAATCTGCTGATTTGCCCATTATTAGATTACATGGTCCATCTTAATTCCTTGGGTCTCAGACCAGCTACCCTGAGAGTCCATTTGGCAGCTGTATCTGCTTTTGTGTCAGCAGGAAAGTCATCACCTCTTTCCACTCACCCTGTGTTTTCCAAGTTTTTTAAGGGATTACTCCATACTAATCCACCCTTTCGGGAACCGGCCCCTGCCTGGGACCTTAATGTTTGTATTGCCCAGTTAATGCAACCCCCTTTTGAACCTCTGTTTTCTGCAGAGCTTAAGTATCTAACTTGGAAAACTGTTTTTCTGGTGGCTATCACTTCTGCTAGATGCATAAGTGAGTTGCAAGCCTTGTCAGTGGAAACTGACTTTATTTCTTTCCACAGGGATAAGGTAGTCCTTAGGACTAATAGGAAGTTTTTACCTAAGGTGGTTTCAGATTTCCATCTTAATCAATCTATCTCCCTTCCAGTATTTTCACTGATCACTCCTCTTCTGGTGAGAGGAGGTTGCACAACCTGGATGTTAAGAGAGCTCTTAGTTACTATATAGGCGTACCAAAGGTCACTGAGTTCGAATCCCTCAACTTTCCTTACCTATGGTGAAGTTGGGAAAGGCAAACCTGCCACTAAGAGATCAATTGCCAGGTGGATTGTCTCTTGTATCCAATTTGTTATCAGAAACTGGGCAGAGATCCCCCTCTGGCTTGAGGCTCATTCTACCAGGGGTACAGCTGCGTCTCTAGCTGCTGCCAGAGACATCCCTATATTAGAGATATGCCAGGCTGCTACTTGGAAAGCGGTACACACTTTTCCAAGCATTACTCCCTGGATGTCCAGGCCAGGAGAGATGCTCGGTTTGGCACAGCTGTTCTTCAGAGCCTATTCCTAAGTAGGTTCTGCCCTCCTCCATGGAGGTACTGCTGTGTATTCTGCTACTGTCATAATATAGCAAGACTTCATGTTGTTTGAAGAAAAATTACTCACCTTAGTAATGTTGTTTCTTCTAATGGAGTCTTGCTATATTATAAACCTCCCCAACCTGCCCTCTCAGAACTTCTACTTGGGTGGGGTGCGGGCAACTTAGTGTGGGCACTATTTTATGCCCTTTTAGCGTTTCTCCCTTTTGGGAGTTTGGGTGTGTGTGTTTATTATACTGTTGTTTTATTCTCATGTTGTTAGAATTGTGTTAGTAGTTCTGGTCCCCTGACTTGAGTCTTGGGTGTTGGGACCAGCAATGGTTGTTAATATTTAGGTAGCCATTTGGCTGAGTGTGAGTTACAGCTCCACACAGACCTTAATGAGTTTTTGCTCGTAAAGATCTGACAGTTCAGGTTTGAAATTACACAGATAGAACTTTGAGCCGAGCTCTAAGAAGCAGCTCTATTTTGGAATGGTATTAACCATTTCACCTCCGGAGCAGTTCTAGTGGTGGGACAAACTGCTACTGTCATAATATAACAAGACTCCATTAGAAGAAAACAACATTACTAAGGTAGAGTAATTTTTTCTTGTTGGACATCATGGAACAACTCTTTCAAACTGTGGGAAAAGAAACTTGAGTTTTCACTCATAGAAACATAGACTTTGACGACAGATAAGGACCACTTGGCCCCCCCAGTCTGCCCATATCCCTACCTACTGGATAAGCTGCAGATTCTAGTTAACCAACAGTCTACTTCCTGCCATCCCCCACTACAATTGCCTTATGTCTGTCCCATGCATGTTTGAATTCCCCCACTGTTTTAGACCCAACAACCTCCCCAGGAAGGCAGTTCCATGCATCCGCCACTCTCTCTGTGAAAAAAAAATCCTCACATTACCCCTGAGCCGTCCCTCCTCTATCTTTAAATTGTGCCCCCTTGTTCTTACACATCTCTTTTTCTGAAGTATGCTACCCTCCTGGACTTTGTTGATTCCCTTCAGGTACTTGAGCGTTTCTATCATGTCCCCCGTCCCTCCTTTCATCAAGGTATACATATTAAGCTCTCTCAGTCTCTCTTCATATGGTTTCTGATACAGACCCTGCACCATTTAGTTGCCCTCCTCTGGACTGCATCCATCCTGTCTATGTCCTTGCATAGATGAGGTCTCCAAAACTGCACACAGTACTCCAGATGGGGTCTCACCAACTGTCTGTACAGAGGGATAACCACTTCCCTTTTTCTGCTTGTGATGCCCCTTCCTATGCATCCAGTATCCCCCTGGCTCTCCTTACTGACTTCTCACATTGCTTACCAACCTTTAGATCATCTGATATGACTACCCCCAGGTCCCTTTCCATTTTTGTTGTTGTTAGTACCTCCCTGCTATTGTGTACTCTTCTCCTGGGTTTTTGTTTCCCAGGTGCATTACTTGCAATTCTTTGCATTGAATCTAAGTTGCCATGTCTGACCATTCATCCAACCTTGCCAAGTCGCTTCTCATCCTTTCTACCCCGTGTATCCAACTCTGTTACATATCTTTGTGTCATCTGCAAGAGGCATACCTTTCCCTCCAGACCCTCTGCAATGTCACCTATAAAGATGTTAAAGAGGACTGGACCCAGTGCTGAGCCCTGAGGTACTCCACTATTGACCCCCCTTTCTTCGGAATGTGTTCCATTCACTATTACCTTCTGTGTCCTGTTTTGCAGCCAGTTTGCTACCCAGGCTACCACCCTGGGACCCACTCCCAGGCTGGATAACTTGATTATTAATCTTTTGTGCAGGACTGTGTCAAATGCCTTGCTAAAGTCTAGGTAGGCCATATCCACAGCCCCTCCCTGGTCTATTACTTTGGTCACCCAGTCAAAGAAATCTGTTACATTCGTCTGACATGACCTTCCTGCTGTAAATCCATGCAGCTTTGGGTCCTGTGCCCTGCTGGCCTCTAGGTACTGAACAATTCTTTCAAGTGATTCCATCATTTTCCCTACCACTGAGGTCAAACTTACAGGTCTGTAGTTTCCTGCTTCTGCCTTGCTCCCACTTTTGTGAAGGGGAATCACATCTGCCCTCCTCCAGTCCTCAGGTACCACCCCATCCTCCCATGATTTGTTAAAAAGTGTGGTCAGTGGTGTCACTAGGTCCTCCCTTAGTTCTTTTAGGATTCTGGGGTGAATCCTTAGGCCCCATTGCTTTGTCCACCTTGAGTTTTAGGAGTTCTTTCAGGACTCTTTCTTCTGTAAATGGACTGGTGTCAACCCCCTACCCAGATTGCTTCTCTTGTCTGGTTTAGGTAACTCCTCCTTATCTTCTTTTGTGAATGCTGAGCAAAGTATTCATTCAGTATCTCTCGTTTTCACTGTCTCCCTCTGCCCACCTCCCTCTCCTTATTAATCTTCACTATTCCTCCCTTAACCTTTCTATGCTCCCTAATGTACCTATAAAAGGTTTTATCCCCTTCTTAACTGAATTGGCTATTTTTTCCTCGGTTTGGGCTTTGCTATTCTGACTGCCCTCCAACTTCTTTCTGCTTTAATTGATACAGTTCTCTGTCATGCTCCTTCTGTGATTCCTTATACTTTTTGAATGCAGCCTTTTTCTCTTTAACCTTCCCTGCCACCTCTTTTGAGAACCATAGTGGTTTTTTACTCCGCTTTGTTTTCTTTATCTGTTTCACACTAAGGCTCGTTGCCTCTATGATGGCAGTTTTGATTTTTCTCCATTGTTCTTACACCCCTCCTTTTGGCCATTTGCTAGTGTATTCCTCAGGTATTCACCCATTTTGCCAAAGTCAGCCCTTCTAAAGTCCATTATGCTTGTTTTTGAATGGCTTGTCTCCATGGTTGTGCTTATTGTGAAGCACACTGTGCAGTGGTCGCTTGTTCCCAGATGTCTACTGACTTCTAAATTTGTGATCCTCTCTCCGTTTGAGAGTACCAGGTCTAGTATTGCTCCCTCCGAGTGGGTTCCAACACTAGCTGTCTAAGGCCTGCCCCCTGCAGGGCATCGAGAATGATCCCGCTCTTGGATGTGGCTGCAGTACATGTCATCCAGTTAACATTTGGCATATTCAGGTCCCCCATCAACAGTATCTCCCCCTTTTCAGCCATTTTGAAAATGTCCTCTATCATATTCTTGTCCATTTCCTCCCCTTGACACGGGGGTCTGTATACAACCCCCGTGCGGACTGTGATGCCATTCCCTGTCTCCAAGGTGACCCAGAGTGCCTCTTGTCCTCCCCCTTTACTTTTTAGTTCTATAGCTTTGATCCCTTACCTTATGTATAAAGCTACTCCACCTCCTCTTTTCCCCTCCCTGTCCCTTCTGTAGACTGTGTACCCCAGTATGTTGACATCCCAGTCATGGTTCTCCGTGTACCATGTTTCCGTGACTGCCACAATATCCAGTTGTTCATCTTCCATCAAGGCTACTAGCTCAGGAAGCTAGTTTCCCAGACTACGGGCATTGGTACTCATTGCCCTCCATTTAATGTTGGCTTTATCCTTTGTTCTCCCATGCCTGCTCTTTTTGCTCTTGTCTATTTTTCCATTTACCCCTGTCCTACCCTCTGTTGAGCACTGTACCTCAGTGTTTACCTTACTACCTGGCATGTTTTGTAGAGGGAGGCTTGAAATTTCCTGCCTCTTATTAGCACTTATTAGCTCATGGTCTTTGTTGTTCAAAACTGAATGACAGAAGTCAATCAAAGTATGGAACAGACACTTAATTCAAGCATTTATAAACTCTAGCTCTTCAAAAGTAAATATATCTTGTTTTTAATTAAAATTCTTATATTTAGATTCTTACACATACTCCTACATTAATAAATACACAGTTGAAAGCAAATGGTTTGAGAAAAATATGTATGGACTTGCCTATAAACCTTGTCTTCCTTTGGGGGTTAGGCCACAGTTTGGTCTTTCACAGTGTGTTGTGAATACTGCAAATTTCTTTTCATGAAATGGTAGATCTTCTAAGAATTAATCTTCGCTATTCATTCCTATTTATGGGTCCAAGCCAGAGGTGCTAGGATGCAGTGGGAGCAAACTCTTTTTGTAGCCTAGACCACCAACATCGGTGCCAGTGCTACCCATGAGGCAGGTGTAGTGACATGCTTGTAGGTTGACCAGTAACTGATGCTGGCGCCTACCGTTCCTCAGTTTTGTTTTTCCTGCCATCGACTGTGTACCTTGAGAGCCTTTCTGTCACTGAACTGCATCACAACCCTTCCCAGTTTGTCACTGCCTTTCTTTGCTGTTGTTTTTTTCTCAACGCCATTTTTTTGGTGCTGTTTATTGTTTTACCATTAATTCGATGCCAAAATCTTGTCTTTCAAACAACATGAAGTCTTGCTATATTATGACAATTGCAGTGAGTCCCCATCTTCGAACTGCCCCGGAGGTGAAATAGTTAACTTTCAATGCAAGCATGGAACTCTGAGCGCGAGCTTGGTTAGAAGGCTCTGTCTGCTGATCTTCAAACATAAACTGTCAGATTATTTACTCCGCCTCACTGAACAGTCGCTCCGGAGATTTCTCCTGCTGCTCGGTTCATTTTGTTGATTTAAAAGTATTATTTTATCGGTTTTCAACCGAATTATACATAACCGGTCGGTTCAAGCTCTGTCTGTGGTAATGTAAGTAATAGATGGGTTTTACATTCGTTTTCTCTGTGTGGAACTTGTAAACATTTATCGGTTCGGTTGAACCCGATCAGATTGTATTTTAAAATTGCTAGTCACTGTAGTGTCTGTGGGGAAGCCTTTGCTAAGGCTGACCCTCACCCACCTGTGTCTATTGTCTGGGTTTGACCACCTCAATGCAGACTGCCAGATTTGTAGAATTTCCTGCTGCCACCATAGAAAAGAGGTTGGTAGGCTCAGGAAAGGGAGGCCAAAAGTCCGCTGACTCAGATGGCCAGCCGGTTTGGTTCAACCGAACCAGAGGAGTGCCCTCTGACCAGGCGATACTTCCTCGGGCAAGCGAAGAGTTGGCTCTGAGAGCCAGTTCCTGCAAAAAGGACTAGAAAGTCAGCTGGTGTGGAGCCAAAAGTTCTCTCTCCAACCACTGAAGAAATAGCTAAAGCAATCCAAATTGTCCAGTCTCTTTCCCCGGTTCCGACTGAACCGGCACCATCAGAGAGGCGCTCGGTTCGGCCGGTTCCACCGGTTCAAGATTATAATTTTGAGGAATTTTATGAACCGTGGGAGGGGGAAGAGGAGTATGAGGAGAGTGAATATGGTTTTGAAGACCTGGATGTGCCCATTGAACCGGACACCTCTCCAGACAGACCCTTAGGGGTTTCTCCTCCAAGGCTCTCTGAGTCCCCTTCTCATTTTATGTTTTATAAGAAGGTTGCTGAAACTCTCCAGCTCCCTGTTGAGGAAGCTGTTGATGACCAAGAGGAGCCTGATTATGTAGAAATGATGGATATTCCAGAATCTAAGAGACTGTCTATTCCTCTGCATAAATCTTTTCGGAAGCAGACAGTAAAAGTTTTAAAAACTCCTCACACTATACCTCCTGTAGATAAAAGGATGGACAAGAGGTATACTTTATCAGGCTCTGATACGGAGTTCCTCACACAGCAATGCAGCCATGTGGGAGTAGTGCAGGCTGCAGCCTGTGACAAGGCAAATATTCCCTAGCTTCACCCTCCTGAGAAGGACTCCAGGAAGATTGATGCTATGGCAAAGAAACAGTACATGGCAGCATCCTTGGGACTCAGACAGGCAAATTATATGACGTTGCTGCTAGATACCAGAAATCCAGATGAGATACTGTGCTGGCTCTAGCAAAACAAGTCCCTGACCAGCTGGCCAGAGAGCTGGAATAGGTGGCTAGAGATGGTATTGAGGCATCTAAGGTGCAGTTTCATGCTGCAGTGGACTCTAATGATGTGTCATCAAGAGACATGGCTACATCTGTGGCACTTCGCAGAATGGCTTGGCTCAGATGTACTACCCTGTCACAGGATACCCAGTCTAAGGCCATGGATTTTCCTGTTGTGGGCAACTCTCTGTTTGGGGAGCAAACAGAGAATTACATGAAGAAAATGGATGAATACAGGACCACCTATAGGAGTGCACAGGCCAAGGAAAGGCAGGTCACTCCTCAGAAGCAGCTTCCCAAGGGCAGGGGCAGGCCTTTTCATGAGCCTTTACCAATCCCAAGCCTCCTCTTCTGCTTATGCCCAGAGGGAGAGGCAGACGGGGTTCAAGCAGGCCTGCTTCCACCCCTCAACCTAAAGCCCCTGCCAAGCAGGCATCCTGATGGGGTAGTCAGGGCGATTCTTCTCTACCTGTAGGGGCAGGCTGGCTTACTTTGTCCAGGACTGGAAGTCTCTAACATCAGACAAGTGGGTCCTGGAAGTAGTAAGCCAGGGACTGGTTCTCAGCTTCAAAAAATTTCCAAAGATGAGAACCAGATCTTTTCCCTGCATCTCCATCAGAGGCACTTGCCCTAGAGGCAGGGTCTCTACCCTCCTCGCTCTCAGAGCCGTGGAAGGGTTCCACCCCTACACCAGGGCAAGGTTTTGTACTCCAGGTACTTCCTTACCCCAAAAAGACGGAGAAAAGGCCCATCCTGGATCTCAGATAGTTAAACAAGCACCTTTTAAAACCAAAGTTCAAAATGGTGACCCTGGGAATTATTTACCCTCTCTAAGGCCAGGGGACTGGCTAGCGTCCCTGGACCTCAAGGATGACTACTTCCATATTCTCATCAGAGCTCCCATCAAACTGCCCTCAGGCCATTACCAGTTCAAAGCAATGCCATTTGGCCTCACCTCTGCTCCAAGGGTATTCACCAAATGCCTGGCAGTAGCAGTTGCATGCCTAAGGAGGCAAATTGCCATCTTTCCTTACCTGGATGATTGGCTCATAATAGGCCAGTCCCCAGAACAGGTCAGCTTACACCTTCAGGTAACTCAGCAACTGCTTCACTCCCTAGGTTTCCTTCTGAATCTCTCAAAGTCAGTTCTAGAGCCTGTCCAGCTCCTGACCTTCATAGGCGCAGAACTGAACACACAGGAAGCCAGGGCCTTCCTCCCTCTGGACAGGGCAAAGACCCTAGTCTCCCTGGCCTCCTCATTCACCCTGCAGGTGTCTCGACCAGCAAGGCATTTTCTGCGGCTCCTAGGACACATGGCTGCTTCCATAGCAGTAGTGCAAGGAGCAAGATTTCAGATGAGGACATTCAGTTCCATTTGAGAGCTTTTGGTCTCAAAGAAAGATCCTCTACCAAGTTGATCCCAGTAACTCGAACCCTGATCCAAGCCCTACAGTGGTGGCAGGATCAGAGCAACCTGAGACAAGGAGTTCCTTTGTCACTCAGTCTCACTCCTTAATCCTTACTATGCATGCATCCCTCTTGGGGTGGGGGCTCACATGGGCGACCTCACTGCCCAGGGACTGTGGTCCCCCAAGAAACTCTGCTCCCACATCAACCTGTTGGAGCTCAGAGCAGTTTTCTAGCACTTCAAGCTTTCACAAATCTGTTCAGAACAAAATTGTAGGTCAGAACAGACAACACCACTACAATGTGGTACATCAACAAGCAGGGGCACTCAGTCTCGCCATGTGCACGAAGCCATGAAGTTGTGGTCTCGGCTTACTCCTGAACACCTCCTTTACGCCAGTTCACCTCCCAAGCAAGGACAATGTCCTGGCAGATGCTCTCAGCAGAATTTCTCAGGGCCATCACTAGTGGTCCCTGGATCCCTAGTTCTGGGAGTGGTATTTGCCAGATTGGGCACCCATCAGATAGATCTTTTGCAGCCCCAGACAATCACCAACTTCCCTCTTTTGCTGCAGGCCCCCAGTCTTGGGCTCAGTCCTCTGGATGCCTTAGTCCTCAGTTGGGAAGGAAGTTTCTCTATGCCTTCCTCCTTTCCTCTCCTATTCAAAGTGCTAGTCAAAATCAGATCCCAATCCTGCACGGTCATTCTGATTGCCCTGGATTGGGCCAGACAACCTGGTATCCACTCCTACTGTCCTTAGCAGTCCATCCTCCCCTGTGCCTTCCCAGGAATCACAATCTGTTAACCTGTGCCCGGGGAAGGGTTTGGTACCTGAATCTCAAATCTCTCAATCTCAAGGCCTGGTTCTTGAAGAGTTAGAGTTTGCTGACTTACACCTCTCACAAGGCGTAATGGATATATTGAAGGCTTCTAGGAAGCCTTCCACCAGGGCTACTTACAACTCCAAATGGAAAAGGTTTTCCATATGGTGCTCAGAAAAGCATATTTCCCAAGACTCTGCTGATTTACCCACAGTCCTGGATTATTTGGTCCATCTGAACACTTTGGGGCTGAGACCAGCTACCCTGAAAGTGCATTTGGCAGCTGTGTCTGCTTTTATTTCGACTGGTAAATCCTCTTCTTTTCAACTCACCCTGTATTTTCCAAGTTTTTAAGGGATTGCTTCACACCAACCCTCCATCAGGGATCCTGCCCTGCCTGGGATCTTAATGTTTGTATTGCTCAGCTTATACTACCCCCTTTGAGCCTTTGTCTTCAGCTGAGCTTAAGTACTTGACTTGGAAAACTGTGTTTCTAGTAGCCATCACCTCTGCCAGCGCTAGTGAATTACAGGCTTTGTCAGTGGAGCGGATTTTATCTCCTTTCACAGAGATAAGGTAGTCCTCCGGACTAATAGAAAGTTCTGCCTAAGGTGGTTTCAGATTTCCACCTTAATCAATCTATATCTCTTCCAGTGTACTTCACTGACCATTCTTCCTCTGGTGAGAGGAGGCTGCACAGCCTAGATGTGAAGAGAGCCCTTAGTTACTACATAGAGGTGTACCAAGGGTCACATGTTTGACTCCTCAACTGTTCCTCACTTATGGTGAGGTTGGTAAGGAAACCTGCCAGTAAAAGATCCATTGCCAGGTGGATTGTTTCTTGTATCAATTCTGTTCCAAAAACTGGGTAGGTTCCTCCCTCAGGCCTGAGGGCTCACTCTACCAGAGGTACAGCTGCTTCTCTGGCTGCTGCCAGAGACATCCTATTCTAGAGATATGTCAAGCAGCTACCTGGAAAACAGTTCACACTTTTGCAAAGCATTACTCCCTGGACATCCAGGCTCGGAGTGATGCTCAGTTTGGCTAGCTGTCCTTCAGAGCCTATTCCTAAGTAGGTTCTGTCCCTCCTCCATGGGGTACTGCTGTGTGACTCTGCAATTGTCATAATATAGCAAGACTTCATGTTGTTTGAAGAAAAATTACTCACCTTAGTAATGTTGTTTCTTCTAATGGAGTCTTGCATATTATACCTCCCTCCATGCCCCTCTCAGAACCTCTGTTTTGGGATGTGGGTGGGCATTACAGTGTTGGCACTTTCTTTATGCCACTTTGTTGTTTCACCCTTCCTTTGGGGTGAATTGGTGTCGTATTTTTCATTTCTTTTGTGTCTCATGACTTGAGTCTTTGTTGGAGACCAAGTGTGTGTTTATGTTAGTAGCCAGTCGGCTAGTGTAGGTTTACAGCTTCCACACAGAGCTTTAGTGAGTTTTTGCTCGTAAAGATCTGACAGTTTATGTTTGAAGATCAGCAGACAGAGCCTTCTAACCGAGCTTGCGCTCAGAGTTCCATGCTTGCATGGAAAGTTAACTATTTCACCTCCGGGGCAGTTGAAGATGGGGACTCACTGCAATTGTCATAATATAGCATAGACTCCATTAGAAGAAACAACATTACTAAGGTGAGTAATTTTTCTTCCTGTTTTTCTGTTATATTTTCCACATCATGCCAGATCTGCATCGGTGCTCCTATGGGATCATACTGCCATTCAGAAGCACACGATGACTGTTAGGTAAGCCTTGGCACTGACCACTACATGGATAGGTGCGACACCATGGATTTTTGCACCCTTGAAAAGCATGTGTTGAAGTGGGGTTGTAAGTGTCCCACCATCAGACGCAGGCATCACATCAGGGACACCAAGGTAAGGTCCCTGGGCTCTTCCCTTGAGCCCCTTCCTGGTACTATACAACTGAGAAAAGAACAGGGCACTCCTCGTGCTCGCCTCATCGGAGGCTGTGAGGGAGGGATCGAGTGGACAGTTAGCCTCCTCTTGGGGGCCTTCTGAACTCCCTTCCCAGTCCTATGGCCTTTGGGGCTGTGGACGCCCCTGGAGGTGAGTCAGGCTATACCTCTATCTGCCTAGTGGGCACCTCAACATTGTGGCCTGATGCCTCCTCTGCTCCACCTTCTAAGGCCGGTACCGGTAAGCAGGTCAGTGCCAGCCACAAGACTAAGCCCCCTTCCAGTACCACTCACAGTGCTGGAAGAGGGAAGGGTTCCAGAGCCAGTCCCACCATAGACCTGGAGGTTATTGTAATTTCTTTCCCCAAGTGGTCAAATGATCCAGGGAGGATGATGGGGCTTTCGAGAATAGAGGTCTTCCTGGGCCTCGTTCTGAGCCTCTCTTGGAGTTGCCCCTCAAGCTGGCACCAGGGACATACTGAGGCCCCTTCTGGGCCATTTGCGGCACCGGTTCAGGTTCTGATGGCATTCCGGTAGTGGCACCTGTCCCAGAGACAGGGATGGTGTCACTGCTGGGGCACAATCAGGGTCTGGCTCTAGCAGAGGCCTTGTCTGGACTTGGTGGGGAGCAGGGTGAGTCCTGGTGAGGAAAGGAGACATGGCACTGGGCCTGTAGTGCACCCCTTTTCCAGAGGTGATGGAAACTTTGTCAGGGGTCGCAGTTCTAATCCAGTGCCCAGCTACTCTCTGGAAGCATTTGGTCCTGTCACTGTTGGGGATTGGGGCTACCCATGGGACGCATACAGCTTCGCTTTCCCCACCCCTGGGTTTTCCCTCCATGGCACCACCTGGATTGGTCCACGGATGTTGGTCATTCAGAGATGGGTGAGTTTGCCAGGCCCCCCCTCCCCAGATGAGCTCCTCTGAGCATTCTCGCAGCTGTGACAGAGAACGTGGCCAGGTCATCCACAGCCTTCCTCCTCCTCCTCCCTCTCTCCCATGTATTTCTGGTCCTCTACAGCCCATGACTTGGGACCAGTTCAGATCAGTGGTTGGTGTGTTTCACCAATTCACCTCAGAACTGATCAGGCTATTTTTTGGCCTGAGGTCCTTGCACCGCTGCTACCTGAATCCAGCTCCTCCTCTCCCACTTCCTCCTCTAAGCAAAAGGATTTTTCTGTCCATCTCTCTTGTGATGCTGAGTACTCTTGGTACCAGAAATACCTTTTGGAGATGATGCAGGAGCTGAGCCTTCACCATTTTGTAGGTCGCAATACTGCTGCCCTACACTGTCGTTCCTTGGAGAATACAACAGTGATAATGCTGTCATCCCTCCTTGGTCCCGACTGTTTACGGAGGTGTCCAAGAATGTCTGGCTCCATCCCTTTGCCCCTTCTCCAATCCCTATGAGCATCAAACACAGATATTGCACTCTTGTGTAGACTCCAGGTACTACCCGTCACCCCGCCTCCGGGATTTTGGTGCTGCTGATCCCTGCTAGGCATAGTGCCCAGTGCACGACTGCCTCTCCCCCAACACTAACTCTGCAGAGATCAGTGCTTGGGGCAGGAGATTTGTGTGGTGGCACACACCATGATGTGCATTTCTGCAAACAGGCAGCTTATGGCAGGCATCTGTGGGTGACACAGAGTCAACTATTAGTGTCCATGTTGATTGCGGAGCAACCAGACAGGCCATTCGCCTTTCCACTCAGGGCCTGGGGCTGGTGAGGAACTAAGTGAGTAGCTTCTGGGCTGGTGGGAACTGTAGTCTGCATTTAGCAGACAGCATGTCTTTGCCCTTCCCGGTTGGCACCCCTGTCCAGGCCTAGAGTGCTCAACTCGCACTACCAGGGGACTAAGTTCTTCTCTCGCAAGGTCAGATGTGAGTTGTTGGGACACCTTCCTGCTCCCAGGCCATGGAAGCTTCCACCTGCCCTGACCAGTGTCATGTCCCATTGGGCCTGTAAGAAGTCCCTGCCTTCCATTGGTTATTCCCCTACAGAGGGCTGAATGAAATATATTTTTTACCTCAGGGTGAGCCAACTCCTCCCCCTTTTTGAGGAAAGCTCGGTACTCTGACCCATACGTGGGAGTGAATGGTGAAGAGTGATTCTTGGAACATAGGAAAATTATGTACTCACTGTAATTGTTGATCTTCCAGAATATTTTCATCATTCATTCAAACGCTTGCTCACCATCCCCTGCTCAAGTAAGGATCAGAGCCTCTAGGCAGCTCACTCTATGATGATATGATGGTCACATGGCATCTTCTTGCCACTTCTTCAGGGCTGTCCCCTCCCTTGGTCAGATAGTCCTGTCTATCCTTGCTGGAACTGGGTTTCTTGCCTTTTCCATGCTCTTGGTTTTTTAACTTGTTTTCAAAAACAAACAAACAGACAGACAGGCAAAAAGGTTCCACCTCCCCCCCTCAAAAAAAGAAAAAAGCGAGAGAGAAAGGAAAGGCTCAGAATAAAAACAAAATCATTATCTTCTCGGAATCAGTCCTCACCACTGATATACACTAGTGGGTGTTAGCCAGATGTGCTAGGACACCATGGGAGCAGCAAGAATGGCTCGGGCTGCATGGGTTACCTCAGCACTAGCCAAGTGTGCATGAGTGACATCACTCAAGATGAATTATAGAGTCAGAATCTCACTAATACAACAGTTCTAGTTCTCTCAGTTTTAGTGTTTAAAGCTAGAGATAGTTGTTTTGTGTCAGTTTAGTGATTTTACAAAATACTTCACTGAGTCTCTCACAGCCCTACGAGTTGATGGTCGATGACCATGGAGGGCATGGTGGGAGCCTTCTTAGGCAGGCTGCTCTGGCAGCGGGGCCTGTTCTGTCCACTTTCACCATTGTACTCACTGTAATTGTTGATTTTCATAATTCATTTACACACCGCCACCATCCCCTGCTCTTGTAAGGATCAGGGCCTCTAGGCAGCTCATCCCAGATGTGATAGGCACGTGGCATCTTCTTGCCACTTCTTCAGGGCTGTCCCCTCCCTTGGTCAGATAGCCCTGTCTTTCCTTGCTGGAACTGGGTTTCTTGCCTTTTCCATGCTCTTGGTTTTTGAGCTTGTTTTCAAAAACAGACAGGCAAAAGGATTCCCCCTCCCCCCCCCCACCAAAAAAAAAGAGAGGGAAAGGAAAGTCTCAGAATAAAAACAAACAAAATCATTATCTTCTCGGAATCAGTCCTCACCACTGATATACACTAGTGGGTCTTAGCCAGAGGTGCTAGGACCCCATGGGAGCAGAAAGAATGGCTCAGGCTGCTTGAGTTACCTCGTCACCAGCCAAGTGTGCATAAGTGACATCGCTCGCACACCAGGAGTTAGAACTTCACATTAATACAACAGTGTTCAGTTCTCTCAGTTTTAGTGTTTAAAGCTAGAGATAGTTATTTTTGTGTCAGTTTAGTGATTTTACAAAAATACTTCACTGAGTCTCTCACAACCCTACCGAGTTGATGGTCGATGACCATGGAGGGCGATGGTAGGGAGCCTTATTAGGCAGGCTGCTCCGGCAGCGGGCCGTGTCCGCATACTTCTCACCATTGTACTCACTGTAATTGTTGATTTTCTTAATTCATTCACACACCTGCCCACCATCCCCTGCTCATGTAAGGATCAGGGCCCCTAGGCAGCTCACCCTATGATGATGGGCACATGGCATCTTCTTGCCACTTCCTCGGGGCTGTTCCCTCCCTTGGTCAGATAGCCCTGTCTATCCTTGCTGGAACTGGGTTTCTTGCCTTCTTCCACACTCCTGGTTTTTGAACTTGTTTTCAAAAGCAAACAAAAAAAAAAACAGGCAAAAGGGTTTCCGCTTTCTCCCAAAAAAAAAGAGAGAGAGAGAGAGAAAGGAAAGTCAGAATAAAAGCAAGCAAAAAAAAATCATGATCTTCTCAGAACTGGTCCCCACCACTGATTTACACTAGTGGGTGTTAGACAGAGGTGCTAGGACCCCATGGGAGCTGGGCACCGAGGTGAGCTGTGAGCATGTGCGCACCGTGAGAATGGCTCGGGCTGGATGTGTTACCTCAGCACTAGACGAGTGTGCATGACTGATGTCACTCGCCCGCCGGGAGTCGGACCTTCTCATCAATATGACAACAGTGTTCAGTTCTCTCAGTTTTAGTATTTAATGCTGGAGAGAGTTATTTTTGTGCCAGTAATTTTACAAAAATACTTCACTGAGTCTCTCACAGCCCTACCAAGTTGAAGGTTGATGGTCATGGAGGACGATGGTAGGGAGCCTTCTAGGCAAGCTGTTCTGGCAGCACTTTCACCATCAGGAAGGGTTCTGACAACGGGTGGTCCTGTGCTCGAGAGGAAGGACAGTCCTCCAAGAAGTACAAAAAGAAGAGAGCCCATTCCCAATCCTGATCAGGTTCTCAGCATTGCTCAGCGTAGAGTTCTTCCTCTTTCCATCGGAAGGATAAGAAACAGTACCACTCAAGTTCGCCTTCTGTGAGGTCTGCCGTGAGATCCTCAATCTCCTGAAGTTGGAAGTCTTCGCCATCACCAGGGGCCTCTGGTACCAGGAGGTCGAGGTCTCTGGTCCGGAGTCCCTCTCTGTCTGTAAGCTGGAGCCCTGATGGGCAGTTCCACGACTGGGTAGCTCTTTGGAGCAGTGGATATAATAATAATAATAATAATTTTATTTATATAGCACCTTTCAAAATATCAAGGTGCTAAACAACTCAAAACAATTCAAACACTACATAAACAAACATGTACATAAAATCAGCATACAACAAGATAAAATATATGATAATAAAACCAAGCATTAATAAATAACTAATTATCTAAAAAGCCATGCTCCACAAGTAAGTTTTCAAATCCTTTTAAAGAGTTCTACGGAGGTGCACCGTGAACCGACATGGTAGAGAGTTCCAAAGAGTGGGTGCAGCATATGAAAATGCTCTGCTGCCAGAAGATTTCAAGCTCACGCTTGGGATCTCTAACAACCCCATGTCGGCCGACGGAGTGATCGGTCAGGGCAGTAAGGCACCAGGAGGTCTTTCAGATAGGCTGGACCCTGGTCGTGGAGGGCTTTGAAAGTCAGCAAAATGACTTTAGGTGATCCGCCATCGCGACAGGCAGCCAGGTACAGTTCGCGCAGCACGGGAGTAATATGACAGAACCGACTTGTCCCAGTCAAAACCCGGCTGCAGCGTTTGCACCAGCTACAGGCGATGGATTTCAACCCCAGAAAGCCAAAGTACAGGCGCTGCAATAGTCTAAGCGTGAAGATACAAAAGCATGAACCAAAGTAGGCAGGGAGTCAAACGGAACAAGATGCTTCACCCTGGCAATATTCCTGAGATGATAAAGAAGTCTTGACAACAGCTGACCCTGAGCTTTGAGAGTCAGCCTATCGCCAAGAATGAATCCAAGGCTACGCACTCTGCTCTGAGGACGGCAAAGATACTCCACCAAGAATAATTCCAGGTGGAGCACCGATATCCGGCCTCACCACCCGACCACCAGGATCCACTACCAGCACCTCTGTTTTCTCCGAGTTCAACTTTAGCCAACTAGAATCCATCCAGTCTTGGATCTCCCTCAGACAGTTGTTAAACACCGGAGAGCTCCATCCTGGTCGGGTGCAAAGACAGATAGAGCTGTGGTGTCATCCGCATAGCAATGAAACCTCAGCCCATACGCTAATGATACCTCCGAGGGCAGCATATACACTGCAAACAACATGGGCTACAGCACGGATCCCTGGGGCACTTCACACAACAGAGGATTGGGTCAGAGGAAAAATCCCAGACACAACTCTCTGCGATCTTCCTGGTAAGGAATGACGTGAACCATTGCAGAACGTTCCAGACATCCCACAAATTTGCCCCAGGCGAGCTAATAGCACCATGTGGTCCACCGTGTCAAAGGCTGCAGAGAGATCAAGAAGAACAAGAATGGAACGTCTCTTCTGATCCCTCGCCGTCAGAAGATCATTTAACACCCGAACCAGCGCAGTCTCGGTGCTATGTCTTTTACGGAAGCCCGACTGGAAGGATTCGTAGACATTATGGATGGTTAAATGGTCATCCAGTTGAACCGCTACGACCTTCTCGATAACCTTCCCAATAAAGGGGAGGTTAGAGATAGGTCGATAACTAGAATAAGAGTCCGGGTCCAAGGAAGCTTTCTTCAAGAGAGGAGTTACCACAGCCTCTTTCAAGGAGCAGGGAAACTCACCTAATTCCAAGGAGCACCAGACTATTTGCGCCAGGACCGGACCAATGATGTCCAAACAACCCAAAATGAGGGGAGTGGGACCAGGATCCAAGCCACAACTTGTGGGGCGCATAGAATGGATGATCCTCATAATGTCCACGAACTCAGGTCGTCTAAAGGAACTCCAGGAGAAATGAGGCACTGTCATCTCATGCTGTCCAAAAGCTTCACCCATAGAGCTTACCGGACCCAGGTTCTTCATGATGTCGGCCACTTTAGTTGCAAAGTATCGAGCGAGCTTGTCGCACTCTGCTTGCAAAAAAGCTTTCCGAACATGCAGGCAGGCTGGGTTGCACTGTCTGTCTACAGTTCGGAACAGCTGAGCCGGTCGATTTTGAGCAACTGCAATCTCCCTGGACAGGAATTCTGCCTTCTTATGGGTGATTGCAGATTGATAGTTAACATAATGTTCCATCAATCTAGAGTGGTCGGCATCAAGAGCGGACCTGCGCCAGCGACGCTCTAACCTTCGCCCCTGTCTCTGCATCTCCCTCAGGGTCCCATCGAACCATGGGGCTCCGGGGCGAAGGGATCGGGGGCGCTCACGAACAGGAGCAATAGAATCCAGAGCCGTCATGACGGCCTTATTATAGGCCAGCACCAATGCTTCTGGGCCATTGCTCACCGAACCGAAGGATGAGAGGTCAAGGACCGCCGCTAGACCTTGTGGAGTAATATTCCGTAATGGGCGGTACCTGACCATCTCCACAGGGGCTGGTCTTCTCAGGGGGGTGCAAAAATTGAACCTCACGATGTGGTGATCAGACCAGGCGACTGATTCCACCCCCATGTCGAATGCGTTGATCCCTAGAAGGAAGACTAGATCTAAAGAGTGTCCAGATTTGTGCGTAGCAGTGGAAACCACCTGTGTAAGGCCCAAAGAAGACATCAATTGGAGGAAGTCATTACCCAAATTTGAGAGTTCATCGTCGACCCAGGCGTTAAGTCACCCAGGACCATCAACCTGGGACTCAAGCGACATGTCGACGAAGTCTGCTACTCCTGTAAAGCGCCTCCCATCTCCGGGTGGACGGTAGATGAGGACTATCCAACGCCTACACCTGCTATGACTGTACACTCAAAAGACCCAGTCTCACCGACTACCACATTCGTGAGACCCAATTCTGTCTTAAAACAGACTGCAACCCCCCGCCCCTGGGTCCAATCGAGGGTGTATCACCTAGCATCAGAATCATGGCCTCCAAGGTGGGGCCAGAACTTTCATCCAGCCAGGTCTCGTGATGCAGGCCAGGTCAGCCCGAACCAACAAGATCGGCAATAATAGCAGTCTTATTCCTAACAGACCTGGCATTGCATAACACCGCCCGAGTTGGACAAACTTCGGGGTTGTCAGCCTATCTGCCCACTAATTTCTGTAGTGCCCTTGGGTATGGCTACCAGACAGGAGAACCTCGATCTGGATTCCATTTACGCCCCAAGGCGCCTCCTGAACCTGACTACCCCGTCGATGGCCCTTTCATTCATCCACCTGTTCGACAACCCCCCCCCGAACAATACCCAGAGCTCTACAGCGTTGGTAGGTGTCAAAATGAAGAGGAGGAGTGACAAAGGGGCGTAGGGCGCGAAGCGAGGAGGATGAATAGTGCACCACCGTGGGAGCTACAGGCCAGCACATGTTGCAGCTTAAATAAGATAAACCAAAACCCACAACGAAACTAATTAATCAATTTAACAAAATCATAAATATAACCTTAAAAAAAAAAAAAAGTCTAAACCTAAGCTGTTACCCCCCCCCGGATTGCTGTCACCACCGGGAAGGAAAGGGACAAGGCACTCTCACTGCCTAGCCCTCATGGGATATAACAGCAGAGGGCCAAGAACAAAAAACTCCTCTCAAGTTCTCTCACAACAAGGGGGAAGATGATATTTGTTCTACCCTCACAAAAAGAGATAAAATAAATCAAAACTAAAAAAGCTAAATGACACAAAGACCTCTCACCTCCAGTGTCCAAAAGCCATAATCAAAAAACTCAGAAATAAAATAAATCAAACCAAAACAAAGTCCTTAAAATTAATATGTCCGTATCAGGCAGGAAACGGATGGGTGTAATGCAAAAGAAGTCCAAAGTTTCACCAAAATAATTCAGGAATCTGTAAAATTTGGTCAGAAAAAGTCAGCTTGACTCATGCCCCATGTTTCTCCCAAATAGGTAATCCTTGAAGGAGTCCAAAGCTACCCTTACCAAAGAGTCATGAAGAGTACCGCAAAAGTGGCAGTCCTCCTGATTCAAGGGAGTGGGGTACTCCAGCCAGCTCCCTGACTAAAAATACCCCCAAACCCCCTGCAGCGTAGCAAAAACTCCAAATCAAGACACCTACCGGGTAATTGACTAACAGAGGCTGAAACCAGAGTTGCACAGCCAATTACTTAAAACCTTACTCAGACAGGGCCGTTCAGCACTCTGAAATCTAAGCTGTTCACAATTAAACTTAACCAAGTCAAACAGCGTCAGGTTAAAGTTCTGGCAAAGAAAAGAAAGAAGGGGCAAGCCCATCCAGTGTCACTCCAATCCACCACCAGGGTTCTGAAACAGCGTTGAAGTAATGGGCTCTTCAAGCCCTATTCCCAACGAAATGAACACGCCACTTAATCACAGAAGGAACCGACAAAGAAACCCAAAGCCACCTGATCCAAAACAGTCCAGGACTCCACGAACTTTCCAGTCAAATGGTCCCAAAAAATAAATTTAAACGTTCACTCGGACCGAAAAGGTTTCCCGCTCTCTTCCCCGAACTCGTCCAGGAGCTGAACACTGAAAGGAGGGGACGGAAACAAGAGAACCCCTCCGACGTTCCTCCGCTGAAACGAATCCTGTCGGAAATCCAGAGATACCACCGCAGGATGAGGCAGAAACAAAAGAGCCCCTCCGACATTACTCTGCTGAACGGATCCTGTCGGAACTCCAGAGACACCACCGCAGGTCCGTAACAGCGGAAAGCCGAAAAGCCCAACCGATATTCCCCTCGATTAGTCCTGCCAAACCGGCACAAAACCCAAGGGTTCACAAAGTCTAAAATAGTCTGAAGTAATAGATTATAATAACACAAAACTAACACAGAAACAGAGGTTCAAAACCCGAGTGACGGCAACACGCCCAGCCTGGCGGCCATATGGCATCAGGCTTGTGTGTCTCTGCCAGTGGAGCCAGTCCCTAGCCCATCAGTCAGTTGAACTGGAGCCACGGGCGGGGCCCTTAAGCCGGGAAGAGCATTTGGCTCCAGCAACAGCCCCATGACCCTTGCTGATGACCGTGCTGCCAACTCCTGTCCCACTGGCCAGACCGCACTCCTGTGTCATTTGTGGGACTGGCTGGTACCTTGCTGGTCACTTAGGTTCTGTCTGGGTCAATTCATTAATTTCATTTTCGTTTCATTTTATTGAAGGGTTAGACCATTGAGAAGTAACTCTTTAAAACAGTGAGTCGTGGCATAACAAAAACATATTACAAAACATACAAAACCCATAAATACAGAAAAATACATAGAACATATTAAATACATTGCACATCATGCGGGAGAAACAATTCTGTTGAGACACTAAGTTGGGATATTCAAAGGGTTGCCCGGTGCGATATTGAAAGGGGTAGGTTGCATAGCGCAACCCCCGATGTGCCTGGGTGCACCAGTAATGTTTATGGCTGGGGGAGCATGCCCATGCATATGCGGCGCATATGCAGGCACAAACCCACCTTGCTCCACACTGGGGGGCACAAAGATGTGCCCTAAAAAACAGGGAACATGTTGGGGACACCCACAGGCAGGCGCTGTATTGCTGGGCTGCAACACGGCAGCCGCCTGCTGTGGGTGGCCACCCGACCCCTCCCGGGACAAACCTGTGGCATCAGACCTCCATTCACCTGATCGTGGGCATAAAATATAATAACCCTGGTGGTTCAGTGGACCCGTTCTCCTGCCCGATTGTGGGCATATGAATATAATGTCCCTGGTGGTCCAGTGGACCCTACCCATCACCCGATTCGCGCATTGTATATAAATTACCCTGGTGGTCCAGTGGACCCGAACTCCTGCCCGATCGCAGGCAAATGTAAATAAGAACCCTGGTGGTCCAGCGGTACTCACCCGCCCACTGAGCCCCACCGCCCTGCACCCCCTCCCGTCAGCGGCGGGTGGCAGCTCCCCACGCAAGCTGCCCAGCCACTCGCCGACTAACAGTGTCAGTACGGCTGTACGCCCTATTGGTCCACCGTAGGCTAATGGGCGTGGCAGGATCAGACTGTACTACATAGTCCCCGCAAGTGAATGAACCATTCACACTTCAGGATTGTGTAATAGTACAGTCTGTGGTGCCGACTGGCCCACGCAGTGGACCAGTAGGCATACAGCCGTACATTTCGACTGTCAGTTGACGCCAGGTGGCTAGCGCGGGTGGTAGGTGGCGGGCCCAGTGGGCGGAGGAGGGTACCGCTGGACCACCAGCGTTCTTATTTATATTTGCTTGTGATCGGCAGGAGTTTTGGTCCACTGGACCACCAGGGTTCTTATCTACATATGCCCACAATTGGGCAGTAGATCGGGTCCACTGGACCACCAGGGTAATTTATATACAATGCCCGCAATCGGGTCATGAGGTAGGGTCCACTGGACCACCAGGAATATTAGTCTTCACTTATGCCCGCGATCGGACAGGGGATCTGGTCCACTGGACCACCAAGGATGCATTAAACATATGCCCGTGATCGGTCGATGGGGCACGTTGCCTGCCGAGGGGCAGTGGGCATCGGTCCCTGACGGCTGCAGCCTGGCAGAGCACCAGGCGCAAGCCACCGGGATCAAGATCGCATGCAAATGGGGCTATAATGACATGCAAATGGACCCATTTGCACTTTGCATATAATGGCCTCATTTGCATGCTCACAGCTGAATGTCGCTCTTGCTGCACCTAAGCGCCAACCGCGCACTTGGCTGGCACAGCCCCTGCTACCACTTGTGCTGGCGCAGTGCCATATTCAATGGTGCGGCACCATGGCGCAGCACCGTTGAATATCGCCCAGACCATGCCCTGGCTCATCCCAGTTGTGCTGCACCCAGGCTTGCGCCCCCGCCTGGTGCAGTCGGAATATCCCACCTAGTATATATACCAGACATATATAATCAAGCTAAACACAGCAGGGTTTAATTTGTGTAGTAATAGTATCAATGAACCATTGTTTGAGTATTTTTAATGGCAGAGGTTTTACATTTACCAGTCGAAACCTTGGGGGAAGATTATTCCACAACCAAAAGATCATGTAATTGAAAAAATGCTTAGATCTTTGAGTTGTAGATTTAGGGACAACTAGTTCCCTATATATTGCTTTCCTAAGAACTGGATTCAACTCCCTAAATTTAAATTATTCTCGAAGGTAGTCAGGTATACCACCCTGAACACTATTATAGGCAAAAACCACCTTATGTAGTTCAAACAACAAGAAGTCTTACTGTATTTTGACATAGCATAGGACCACCCGTTGCAGACAGGAACCGGCACACCACTACTATAACCCAGAAAATAAATTTAAACACAAAAGGTCGGTTCCCAACCGGACCAACGGCAAAGGAACTGAAGTTTACAATTTCCACAGAGAAAAACACAGAAATTATGGTTCACTACCTATCTACACTGCTTACTGTACCATAGACAGAGGCTCGAAAACAAAATAAATAAATCGGTTGAAAAACCGACGCTAGAAACTTTGCAAAACCGCTAAAGGAGCATACTCTGGCGCCGACTTCACAGTTAGGTGGAGTAAAGAATCTAATGGTTACACTCTGAGGCACCACAGACAGAGGTTTGAAATCCGAGCTTGAGCTTGAGGTTCTATGCCTTGCATAGAAATTAACTCTTCCTCTCCAGAGCAGTTCAAGTGCTGGGGCTAACTGCATATGTCAGAATACAGCAAGACTCCATTGGAAGAAACACAATTACTAAGGTGAGTAATTTTTCTTTCCTCCTATTAGCTAAGGAAAGCCAACCCAATTTAGCATACATCCAACAATGATGGATATCTCTTTGACATTGAAGAATTAGCCTTGCCAGTCTATTATAAAACCTCCAACTTCTGCAATTTGGCCTGACTTGCATAATCATAAAGAATATCACTAAATCGAACAGTGGAAGAACTTGTGTCTCGACTATTTTCTTCATCACACTACTCCCTAAACAATTTTTGTAGTGATATAATACCCTCACTCTTTTATCTATGGACCCTGTAAGTTTATCCATGTGGGTATTACCTGATGCTGATGTGTCTACCCAATAACCTAAGTATTTATAATGTAACCCCCCTGCAAATGGGGGTTCCCAAAAGACTTCCAGGAGCTTGCTTGAATGCTCCAAGCCTGAATGGTGTTTCATGCTTAAGCCATTTATCAGTGAGTGTTTTAGAACCTCTGGTACTGTCTTTAAGAGCTGTCTGCTTGCAGACATAATTAGTTTGTATGGGGACTGTGTGTTTCTTTGATTGAGTACCACTCAAGCTGCCAATTCACTCCATTTTGCAGTCACTAGGAGTGCAAAGGGAACCTATCTGAAAGATGTAACTGTTTGCCAGAAATCATTTACAGTAATAATGAAATTACAGTTTGTCTAACCTACTTTCTTTTGCAGTCAGAACAGTGTCTGCCTAGTTCCCCATTCTAGTTTTGAACTGCTGAACTGGACCAATCAGTGTGGGGTAAGCTAGCTCTAAAATGGTGCCTTGGACGAATCAGAACTTGGACTCATAATCTGAGCCAGCCCCAAGAGGATTGTATGGGCAGTGACTCTGGGATATGTAGTTTAGACTTCAGTGCCTTTTGGACCAACAGCAGCAGTCTATTGTGCGTGATAGCCAATCCAGTCAAGAACTGGGAGGAACTCAAAGGAAGTGCCCGGTTTTGTCGGTTGGAGTTTCAGTTGAGCTTTGGCAGTGAAGAAGGAAGGAGCCCTGTGCTTTTTCAGTGTGCAGTTTTAGTCAAAAAACGTGTGTAAGGCCCAGAGTTCCGGTCTGCAGCTTGTGTAACAGCTTGTTAGGACTGAATCCGTCCTGTGAAAAGAATCAAAGGATCTCTGAAGAGTAGAAACCAGGCTCACCCTGTAGAAGACTGGAGGAATTGCTTAGAAAATTGCACTCTGTCTGTCAGGAACTGAATCTGCTGTGTGTTCTCCCGGTATTGTGCAGTAATTGCGATCGGGATACAGATGCAGCCTGCCTGGTATAGTGCTTTTTATATGGATGTGAAGAGGTTTGTGTACCTCAAGTGAGCCCTGCTGACATTGAAGGACCCTATCTTATTTGGAGGTCGTGAGTACTATTCAGGGTCGCTCCCTGTTGAATTGCCACATTAAATCCAAATGGAATTACTGTACTGCTGACTGTTTAATTCTCCTTTTCTCTGTGTGAAAGGGCCCCTACCAGCTGCCACGGTTTGGACTAGCCACTAGGGCTTGGGTACCCAGGGACAGTAACTGATAGGGATAGGCCTGTGCACAGAGCCATAGGTAGATTATTAGAGTGATAAGCTAATTAACCTGATTTCCCTGTCCTTGTTATATCCCCTAAATAAATCAGAGCTGCTTGTTTCAGCAAAGTTATACTGCCTGAGGTATTTGTCTATGTTAAGTACTGTACTGTGATTGTTGCACTGTATCTCATTTCACAGGAGGTCCCAGTGCCGGAACCAGACCTGGGGTAAGTGTATACTGTGAAGGTAATTTGATATATTGTGTGGGCCACTAGTGGGAAGAAAGGGGTTGCAGTGTCCCAGAGGGCTGTGACCAAGTTAGTTTAACTATTGCAAACCCTGACCTCTGGGTGGAGGCACCCGCCATTGGATCCAGGCCCTCAACCTGTTAGTGGCAAATCAGGGGGGTAGTAGCCCTGGGATAGCGCCATCTAGGGGTTACAATAATAAGAGACCTGCTGAAGCATGGCCCCCTCCAAATCCGTTCTGTTCAGTTCCAAGCAATTTTTTAATTTTGAGCCAGACCCTAGGACCATACATTTTGTTTTACTGATATTCATTGTTAACTTTGATTTAACAAAAAAGTCCTGAATGTCATCAGAACTTGATTGTAAGTTTGCCTAAGTCTCATGCATTGTACATGCCTAAGTATAAATAACTCTCATTGGCATGCTACTGGTATGTCGATCTATTAACTGTGTCTCCAAATTTACTTAAATACAACAAAATAGCAGGGGCCAAGCACAGATCCCTTGGGTACCCCAGTAACAACAGGCAAAGGATCTGAGGTCACATGATTAACAGTTGTAACTTGAGTTCTCCCTCCCAGGTAAGAAGCAGACCATTTCAGGGCAGATACAGTCCAATATCCCTCAACCTTTATAGCAAAATTTGATGGTCACTATGTCAAGGCCTTGGAGAGGTCAACAAAGATGGCACCAGTTAAATGCCCCTTTTCATTGCTTTGTTGATGTCATCCAAGACCCTTGACACGGAGACTGCTGTACCGTGGGGCTTATAAAACCCTGACTGATATTTATCGATAGATTATTCTGAGATAAATATTCCATAAACTGCTTTGCCAGGAGCCTTTCAAATAATTTGGAGACCAAACATAACAAGGAAATTGGTGGTAGTTTGTTAGCTGGTCATGACTGCCCCTCACAAATGGGGACCACCCTGGCCAGCTTCCAACCCTCAGGAATAACCATTCTAGAATAGACCCATTAAACAGATATGTGAGGGGGCAGAAATCTGTAAAGCAGATATTTTAAGAGAAATGAGGTCAATCCATCAAGGCTACCACCCTTGTTATTTTAAGGCGAACAATAAATCTCACACTTCATATTCCTCTATCTTCTTAAATGAGAAGGTGGGACAGTTTCCACAATGAGATGGAGCCTGATTAATGTCATTAGTGGAATCACTGTCGAAATATCAAGAAGTTACTCTGCTAATAAAATAATTGTTAAAGACATCAGCAAGGAATCCAAGCCCATCCTGTACTGGGATTTTAAGTATTATAGTGGAATCTCTAAATGGTCCATTTAGATCCTTAACAATTTTCCAAAGGGGTCAGTGGCACTGGGTCTGGTGTCAGCACCAGGTTTGGGCCCTTGGGGCTGGTCCTGGCGCTGTTCTTGGTGCCAGGGATCCCCAGTACTGGATTTAGTTCCGTTCTGGCACCGTTCCTTCCTTCTTGGGACCAGTTTTGCTGGTGCCACATTCTGGAATAGAATACTCGATCCACTGCTCTCTACTCCCCTTCCTCTGGGGAGGTTGTAGAGGAATGAGTCTGACCCCGACCTCATCTTTTCTGAGGGCGGTTACGATTACTTTATCCTGGACTCTTTGGACCCAGGCCCCACTGCTGTGCTTCAGGAGGATCTGTCTTTCAAGGTCTGGCTCAGAGACAAGCTTCTGCACTTAATTTTGAGCCTACAACCATTGAGCAAGATAAGTCTCCATCAGCAGTGACTAGCGTTTCTGCCATGCCAGTCAGTTTAGTTCCTCCTATTCCACCTGCATTTGAAACCCTGTCTGAAGTGATCTATAGTAGGCCTGCTTCAATACCTTCTATCTGCAAGCAGATACATAATAATAATTCTCAATAAAAAAAGCACTGCCCAGAAAGGCACTCAGTACAGTGTATGCTTCTCAGTCTTAGCTGTTGCCATTGTTATTCTCCCTGAGAATGACAGTGCTGTTCTCCTCCAAGAGGTCACTGCGCATCCTCTTATGAGGAGTCAGAAAAGTTGACACTATGGGAAAACGGGCCTGTGCATCAGCTACCCTAGACATGTGAATTAGTAGCTACCAAGGACTTTTTTTCTAATGTGACTATACCCTTTGGAGCTCACTTAAGTCTCTAGCAGAGTCTTTGCCAGACTTCTGGACTAAGCAAAAACAACTGCTGATTTCCAAGCGTGAATTAAGTCCAACAGTCGTCAGCTTCTAAGCCGCTTGAATGCCTTTTGCTTCTGCCTCTGCAGCCATCTGCATCAGAAGGCATTCCTAGCTATGAACCACTGTTTTTTTTTTTTTCACGGAGGGCATTCACCCTCTCCTTGACCTTAGAAATCTAATCAGTTTCTTGGATCAAGAAATTTACAGTTGTTTGTTTAAGGAATGGTTAGCTCCCTGCATGTGCAGGATGCATGCCAGCACATTCTGGTATGCCTCAGCCACTTCCGATACCTCTGAATCTTACTTCAAGAAAGAGCTGTTGCAGCAGGTTACACCATTAGGACTGAAGCCAGCAGGCGCCAGGACCCCACGGAAATTTTCTAGCTAGCAGTATTCAGCAGGGCCCGGCCCGACGTTGGTCCTGCCCCTGACATCAGGCATAGTACATCTCAGTGTCAGGAGAGGGAGGGTCTCTGGGGTAGCTTCCTTGGAGATCTCTTTGATTTCCTCTCTTCAGAGGAGGGAGATTAGATGATCCCGACAGGCTCCCTAGAGCCCCAGAACTCTTTCCACCCAGCCTTATAGCCTCCAGTACCATGGAATCAGTCACGCCCCCCAGGGCCATCCTTGGAGCCAGCTCTTTATGCTCTTGGCTCCTGCCTGTAGTGCCGGATGTTTCTGGTTCATACTGGTGCCAGAGAGGGGCTGGGACCAAGGGCAGTGACATGTGTGTTCTTGTGCTGGGTCTGATTCAGGCTCCATTGGCAGTGCTGGATCAGACCTTGGCACCGGGCAGGTCTAGGATAGGTTCTGGCACCTGCTCATATGCCAGCAGTACCTCTGTGTCCTCAACTTCAGGTTCTAAGGTCCTTCTGAGGAACAGGTCCCTGTCGGGTGAGGTGGGGTGGCGAGGTTGAGGTCACCGTGGAGGCCCATTTCCAGAGTGACTGGAGGCTCTGGGAGGAGCCAAAGTGGACCCGGCCTCTTCTCCTCACTGGAACCTGCAGGTCCTGCAGTTGGTGGGGACAACAGCCATCCACAAGGGCGAGACCAGCTCTAATTATCTCACCTGGGGGTTCCCCCCAAGTGCACCACCCTGTTCATCCCTGCCTGGTTGGGCGCTCATTGGTGGGTGGTTTGTGCAGCTCCCTCCTCCAGGAAGAGTCCCCTGCTCGCTCCCACAGCCCTAGCAGAGGACCTACTCTGGCCCATCAGAGCTCTTCTCCCCCTTCTCTTCCTCCTCCTCCTCTCCCAGGCCTCTTTGGCTCTATGGGGCCCATGACCTGGGAACAGTTCAGGGCATGGGTGGCTGCATTCCCTATATACCCAAGGGCTCTGGATGAGGTCATCTTTAGATCTGAACCGCCAGCTGCACCAATCCCTGAATCGAGTTAGTCTGCCTCTTCGTCTTCCTCCTCTGAGGGAAGAGGGTTCCTCCATCCACCTGTCATCTGATGCTGATCTCACCAGTTATAAGCGGTTCCTTTCAGAGATGCTGGAGGAGCTCCACATTTCCCATTTTGTTAGCCACAATCCTGCCCGTGCAACATGGCATTCCTTGGGAATACAGCGCTGACAATTTGTCATCCCTTGTGGCCTTGACCTTTCACAGAAGCATTGTACAGGGTCTGGCATCATCCCTCTGCCCTTCTCCAGCCCCAGGGACTGTCACCAGGTATTGCACTTCCCCTAGGGGTCTCCATGTGCTATGCCCCACCCCTCTTCAGAAGTGGAGCTCCTGGACACCCCTTCTGGGCATTGTCGCCCAGGACAGAACCACTCCCCTGGAGTCAGACTTGCTGAGTTTGACCACTGGGATAGAAGCGTCTTCTCAGTGGTGCACCTTCTTCTGTGCATCTCATCACACCAGATCCACCTGGCTGCTTATGCCGGGCACCTGTGGATGATGCTAGGACAACTGCTGGCATCTGTGCCTGATTCAGAGGCTACCAGGCAGGCCATCAGCCTTCTGCCCATGGTCTGGAGCTGGCGAGGCACCAATCAAGGGTGTCTTATGATGCCAGTGAGTTAGCTTCCAGACTGGCAGGAACTGCAGTCTGCATCAGGCGGATGGTGTGGCTTCGCCTGTCAAGGTTGTCACCCCTGGCCTGGTGAAGGGTGATCACCTCTGTATTCCAGGGGGCCCACTTTTCTCTCCAGCAGGGTGAGGTGCAAATGGAGGGGCATCTTCCATCTCCCAGGCATCGGGAGTCTCCACCTTGCCCTGACCAGTCTCTGGCCTCACCAGGCCCATGAAGGAGCCTCTGCCTCCTTGTGTTCTCCCTGTAGGAGGCTGAGGGACACTTTCTTCCCTCAGAGAGGTGCCAGAGCCACCTAGGTGGTACTTGGTACTCACCTACCAGTAATTAATGGTGAAGATTGCTCTATGGAAGATATGAAAATTACGTACTCACCATAATTCTTGATCTTCCAAGATATCTTCACCATTCATTACTGCTTCCCATCCTCCTTTCCCTCATGACTTGACTTTTGGGCAGTGCTGTCTCCCTGTTGGCCTTCTCCCTTCTCTGGGGCCATTCTTGCTGGCACCTTCCAGCACTGAGTCCTTCTTCAGGAAGGCTTATTGTTTTTTCTAGGGAGAACGCGAGCAGGGATGCATTGCCTTCTTTGGTGTGGGCCCCCAGGGCTTGAGGTGTCTATGACACAGAGGTCTCCTTCCAATTTACTTCCGCATTCTGATGTTGCCATCTCACCAGCCTTTTTTGTGCACCCTGTTGCGGGCAACTCTCAAAGGCTTGCCTCTCTGCAGGCCATGAGTTCCTTATCAGACTTCTCAAACCCTGGGGGCCTTCATATCTTCACTTCTTCTGGTGGTGCCTTCGGGGGCCCTTGCCTCCATTTCCCCCCTCCTTGGTATCCCAGGTACCCTGGGTTATTGATGTGGATGAAGTCTCCATGGACCTCGTTTGTCCAGAGATACTCTTCTCCATTCATAGTTTGGAGTGCTTAGACTTTTCTCTCACCCCCCACCACACACACACTCATACAAACTTTTACGTAGTGGTGGCGAGGTTTCCCGATGGGATACACCCTTCTGGCTAGAAAGTGTACTTGTTTCCTTTGGGCTAAGTGCACCTCCATGTCCATGGGGACTCTGTCCCACTGGGGATATCTCATTTCTCCGGGGGAGAGAGAGAGGGAGAAGGAGAGGAACTTCCTTGGTGGAATTCTCCCTAGTTCCAGGCTCAGTCTTTCCAAAACAAAAAGGAAGGTGATGGAATAGAGAACACGTTTTCTTTCTCCCTGTCAGATAACCAACTCTGTCTCTTTAATTCCCTATTATCACCTTGTCTGTAAAGGGTCTCCTAGAACAGTTCTTCTCTCTGCATCTCCTTGAAGTCCTTTCTATATACAGCTAAGACCTAGTTTCTGTTCTACATTATGTGGCAGAGCATGTTTTCTTGCCTGCATCATATAGGAAAGCCTCTCTGCCTGCCCTAAGGGATGTTGCTTCTCATCCTTGTTTGGGGTTACGAAATTCAGTTTCTCTCTCTCTCTCTCTCTCTCTTCCTCTCTCTCTTTTCTCTATCTTCTTTCTTTCTCTCTCTCTCTCGCTTTCTCTGGCCTGTCCAGTGGTTTGGGTCACCCCTGCCCAGAACCAACCTAGAGTCCTTGCCTCTCCCTCCTGTGGTCGGCCTTAGAGTTTTAGTTTATATCCTTTCCTTTTCCTATTCCTTGGGCTCCCTTGTCCCACCCTCCCTTTCTCTCTGTCTAATTTTCCTCTCCAGCAAACAGAACTGAGGAGGTTGGGGAGCCGGCATCAGTTACTAGCCAGCCTACAAGTGCCATGTTGTACATTGGCCTCGAGGGAGGCGCCATCTCAGATGTCTGCCCCTACTCCAGGAAAGCTTAAAGTTACAAGCTCCCACGGGGTCTGGCACCTCTGGCTTATACCCACCAGTAATGAATGGTGAAGATATCTTGGAAGATCCAGAATTACGGTTAGTACGCACTTTTATTTCTTCACCCTATGCGGGTTCTGCTGAATCTAGAGAAGTCTCAGCTCCAACTCTCACAGCAGTTGCTGTTCTTAGGAGCGCTTCTGGATATGACCAAGGCCTGAGCCTTTCTGCCAGAGAGCAAAATGCAGGCAGTCCTGCAGATGTCATGCTACTTAATGGAGCACAGAACTGTACAGTCCATGCAATGCATGCTAGGTCTGAAAGCCTTCTCAGTACCCCTGACATGGTTACTCATGAGAACGACTCAGTAGATGCTCAGTGTGCAATGGTCACATACATCACATCCTGAAACCTACCCCCATTCAGGTTACCAAGCCCTTGGTTCAGTCACTCACATGATGGTCAGTAGAAGACTCTCTCCTCAAGGGCTTTCCGTTCTCCTGAAAGAAGTTTCAGGTGACTCTCACCACAGATGCCACCCTGTTGGAATGTGGAAGCCCACTGTCAGCGTCTCCAAACACAAGGTGTATGGGACCCATCAGAAACTCATCTCCACATCAGTATGTTGGAGATGCAAGGTGTTTTGTATGGCCTGTAAGCCACAGTGGATCTTGTCAGTCACAAAACAATCCTCCTCCAGACAGACAATAAGTCTGTGCTGCATTGCATCGTAAACAGGGAGAAGCACACTCTTTACCCTTTCTGCAGGGAGGCAGTGGGAGTGTGGGAATGGTGCCTGGAGCAAGGGATCCTGCTCGAAGCCATCTGTCTTGCCAGGAGCCCAGAACACTCTGGCACAAACAGTGGCTGATCCACACAAGTGGTCAGTAGTGCCAGATGTTGTGAGATTGCTGTTCATCAAGTGAGGTACTCCCTAGATGGCTGCACCTTTTCATCCCGGCTTCCCATCAGAAAGCCAGTGGCTTCCTGGGATATCAACCTTTGCTGAGATATACTCACCTTAAGCTTTTGAACCCCTGTGACGTGAGCTGAAGTTTTAATTTGGAAAGCAGCATTTCTAGTGGCCATCACCTCTGCTTGCAGTGTCTTGAGATTCATGCCTTGATCACAGGTTTTCCACAAGGACAAAGTAGTTCTCCACACACATAGGTCCTACCAAAGTGGTGATGGAGTTCCATCTGGGAATTGGCTCTAGTGCTTCTTACCTACTTTGCCAACTTCCAGAATGAAGGAGAGTGCACGCCCATTTTCTGGATGTTAAGAGGGGCCTTACATTTTATCTGATCAGAGCTAAGGACTTCAGACAGTCCAAACAGCATCTTTCCTCCGATCCCAGTAGAAAGAGACAGCCTATTACAGTCTAAGTGCATTTCTGCCTGGATTGTGATCTGCCTGTGCCAACTATATGCCATGGATCAGGTCAAGCTGGAAGATCAGGTACGTGCCAACTCCACTAGAGCAGTTGCCATATCCCTGGCGAAGATTCACTGTGTACCTATCCGTGATATCTGCATTGCTACTACCTGTAGCACAGTGCACACCTTTGTTAAGTAAATGCCACCTTTGGCAGGACTGTCCTGAATAGACTAATGTCCTGAGTGAGTACCGAGCTCCTACCAGCCTAGTCTGGGGGATTTTGTCTGAACTTGGTACTCTGACTCATTAGCATGAATCTATGGTGAAGATTGATTCCTGGAAGAATCTGAAAATTATGTGCTCACCTTAATTCTTGATCTTCTAGGAGTATCTTCAACATTGATTAACATGCCCACCTGTCATCCCCTGGCTCACTCCAGTTTTTTTGTCTTCATCCCTTGTTCTTGGTTTGGGCTATGAAGACACTGTATTACTGGTTTGTTGATCCTTCTTTTACAGGTCACCAGTGCTCTCTCATGCCCTGAGGTTAAGTGCATAAGTACTTGTTGGGTTATGCTGACCTCCTCAGTAAAAAAGGTACTGACGCAGTTGAGGGCTGGTGCTGAGGTAAGCCATACATCACGAGCCAGTCTCGTGGTGCCGCGCACGTGTGCAGCTTACCTCGGAGCCAGCCCGCCTGAAAAGTTCTGACTCCCGCAGGGTCCTAGCACCTCAGGCTGAGACCCACTAGTGTGTATCAATGGTGAAGATATTCCTAGAAGATCGTTAGTTACGATGTGTCATAGAGGTGTAGGTTAGAACACATAGGCAAACCAGGAGAAGTTATTCAATTCCCAAGAAGCATTTTATTATTAACAATAAAATAAAATAAATTAAACTTGTACAGGATAGCTCTTCATACAGGCAGTACAAACAAAATCAGTCCTACATCTGAGATTCTTTCAATTTAAATCTCGGTCTCTCTCTCTTTCTCTCTCTCTCTCTAAACAGAACATTGCTCTCTTTTTATAAGATGTCTTTTTCCTGGTAGTTTAAAATCTGCTTCCTGGTGTTATAAATCCTGTTTCTCTCAGAATGTCTCAGAACTTTCAGTTTCTTTCCTAAGGCTAGCCTGTAGGTGCAGCAAAACAGAACATTCTGTCCCAGGTCTAGTCTCCTGTTCACAGTTCTGTTAACAAGCTTGTGGAAATCAGAGTACATGTAAAGGTCAGTCTCCCGTGTTCCAGATTCATATATTTTGTGATAAACCCAAATACCTTTCTGCAATCATTTTAGCACTATAATTGTATGCATTTACAAACCAGGGGATCCCAGTTTCACATAAAGATTCACATATAGTTGTTTTTTTTAACAACAGAGAAGCAAGGGGAGAAAGAAAGAAAGAAAGAATAGAAACAGCAAATGAAGGAAGGGAGATAATGGAGGGAAATTCTGGGACCACCAGAGTGGCCAGTTTCCTCGGTGCTACCAGTACGTTTGATAGTGTGATCAGACAGACAAGAGGCAGAATAGGAGAGACAGTACAGATCCTTGCTTTTCAGTCTATCTTGCATAACAGATAGGACAGGGCTTTATCCAACCCTGTCACGAGGTGAGTATGTAATTTTATTTTATGTACTTTTCATCTCTCGCTCTTCCCTCCAAGGAGGTTATTGGTACCCACTGAAGCTGCGTGTGCCTCGTCCCCACCTTGCAGATACCACCAGCCTCTGTCAACTGGCAGCATAGCCTTGCTTCAAGGCACAACCTTCACCTTTGGTGCTAAGGAGGGAAAGATGCTAGGGATCGGTTTATTGTTATTTTCTCTGCCTCTCAAGCAGTATACTGCCTCACACCTTGGTGCTGGGTCCTCCTTTCCTTTCTTCTCTTCTTCACTCTGTAGAGTGGCAAGAGGATAGGAACAGTGTTATTGGTCTTCCAACCTCTCTACTATCTTAAGAATTTTGTTTAAATTCGGGTTCTTGTTCTTGTGAGCACAAGACCCTCCCTTAAATTTGTCTTCTGCCATCTTATCCTCAGGGATTTTTTCTGGATATCTCTTTAGACTAACCAGAGCTTCATGTCAATCCATCTTCCTGTTCAGGTGGTTAGTAGGCTCTGGCTCTCACACCCACTAACCCTGTGCCACTTTGGCCCATTCATTAGTTTTGTCTAAGCTGGTAGTTGGGATTTATGATTTTATGGTTTTATATCCTATATCTTTTTCCTGTCCCTTTGAGTTAGGAGTCTATAGCACTCTTTCACTTTTCTTCTCCCACTTGTTTCTCTCCTGACAAGCAGAACTGAGGAAAGGAGGGGCTGGCATCAGTTACTGGCCATCCAGCAGGTGGGTCACCATGTCTGCCTCATGGGTGGCACGGGCACCAACATCGTTCCCCTAGGTTGCAAAGGACTTTGTTCCCATTGGGTCCTAGTGCCTCCAGCTTGGACCCATCAGTGAGAATGAATGAAGATGTTTTGGAAGATCAGCAATTATGGTAAATACATAATTTTCATTTCTTGGAATCTGTGGAACACTGGCTAAAGAAACATAATGAATCTTGCTGTCTTCAAAGAAAAGAGTATATAGCAGTGTGCACTATCCACCTGATTCCTCACTGCAGTCTTTATATGTACAAATTATGTAAAAAAATTATATGTATTTCTTTCCTAATTATTGGTGGTGTTAGTGCAGAAAGATGTGCCAAAATTGAATCTGCAAAGTCTTACATAAGCAAAAACAACACAGAGCCTACTCACTCATTTCAAATATATGAAATGTTTAAAGCATAGCGTTATTGCAAACAAGAAAACAAAACAGAAATGTGTCAGCTGGTCATCTTGCCTAGTCTACAGTTTTCCGTGAATTGTAAATTATGTGCTATGGGTTTATTTTTCATCTTCCAGTAAAGCCACGATAGTGAAGGGTGATGCAATACAGGAATGGAAGTGAGTGGAACGGGTCTTCTCCGGGGAATTACCTACTTGTGAAGACATCTCAACAGAAATTGTTAGAAACTTCCCATGTGGAAACAGACTGGGAAGTTCAAACTGAAACTGCGGCTGTAGCTCGGGATAACCTTATTATCAAATCACCATGCAGAGCTTATACTTCTACTGTATATCTGAATGCATGCATACACCATCACTTGTAAAGCTGTTGCCTACAGACAAAAGGAACTGATAGCATCAGACAAACTCTTGGCCGTGCACGTTGAGGTTGGGAATAGGGACTGGGGTCTCAGCTGTGCTCCTTTAGAATAGCATAATACTGTAATTTAGCTAACCATTTACTGCGTTAATGTTCCATGGCAGAGTTAACCACCAAAGAATTCAGACAGCACTGATTTGAAAGATCGGAGGAAATGCAAGGCCCAAGTGCAGAGGCGTAAATTGCATGGCAGCAAATTAAAGAAATTCTTGAAATCACACAAATTTATTAGTAGGCATGTTGTAGTTTTTTTTTTTTATGGTAAGAGGGAGCAGTAAAAGTCAGAGCCTTTAAGAGCGGGTTCTCTTGGTGAGTTTAGTGCTCATTAGTGTCTTGTTCAGTCAGCAAAAGTCTTTCCCCACAAATGAAGTGAAACATTAGCACATAACTTGTACAGTAATATCTACTCTGCCCACAAAAAAAGTGTTTCCTATTAGACTCATATTTACATTTTTCAGTGTCAGTTACTGTAGTTGGACTGTTCGTAAGAATAAGTTTTAAATATTAAGTGCTAACTTGTGTAGCTTATGTACTGTAGATACATTCTTCATGTTTATGCAATGGCAGTGTAAATAAATAAGCCAAACTACTGTAGATATTGTAGTCAAGGCACAGGTCAGGAAGCATAGGGAAAACCCAGGAGCCGTTGTAAAATTCACCAAAACTTTATTTATAGTAGCAGTAATATGAAACAAAATGTGTTCATAATAACTATGTACAGAAGTAAAATAAAATATGTCTTGTAAGTTCCCTTGCAGTAGCAGCTTAGCTGTTTTATAAGTCTTTTCAACCCCCACCTTTGCAAACATCCTGGCCTTGTAAAATGTTCTGTTCTCGTAAATATCAGGAGCTGCTAGAAGACAGTATGCTTCCTGAGTCCATTACAGCCCTTGCAAAAGGCTGAGACATTTACACCCAAGTAACCTCTAGCTTTCTACAGTCATCTCAAATTATAAATATATACACATTTCAACAGTAATACTAAATATTCCCTGAACAAAAGTGATCTCATTATCAGTTTCATTCCATACAATGATTTGTACATATTTTTATATTAGCAGATATGCAACGGAGAAAAAAAGACAGCAAGAGAAAACTGAGAGACAGTGAGAGGCAAAGAATTGCGAGACTGTTCGGGTTGATCAAGTCTGAGGTCTCACAGGAAAATTTGGTTGCGTAACCAGATAGAGAAGAGACAGAAAAGGAAAGAATGCATCCTTGCATTTAAACACTTTCTCCAAAACAAATGGGACAGGGTCCTGTTCTACTGTGTCACAAATAGAAACATAGTGTCGGCAGAAAAAGACCATTGGTCCACCCATTCTGCCCAGTTTTATTCTACTATGCTTAGTGACCTATTGTCCAGATGGGGATTTCACCCTCCTCTCCCTCCCCACTCCCTGCCTTACCACTACCCCCACCCCCACCCCCAGTAGCTCTGAAGTCGCTTACTCTGTCCCAGCTGTACTTGGACCCATATATGTATTCTTTGCATCCACCACATCTGCTGGTTGGCTGTTCCACTTCTCAACCACTAGGCCAAATAATGCTTACTCGCATTGGTCCTGAATCTTCCTCACCAGCTTACATTCATGTCCCTTGGTTTTGACCGCCATTCTTGCTAAATAGTTTCTCACAGCTTACCCTGTTTATTCATTTCAGGAACTTGAAGGTCTCTATCATCACCCTCCCCCCTCCTTTTCTGGCCTTCATCAGCATTACATGTTCAGTGCCCAAGGTAATCCTTATAGGATTTGCCATGTTGGTCCTGAATCATTTTGTTACTGTACATTGCACCATCTCCAGCCTGACTCTTTCTTCAGTTGAGGACCCCTGAACTGGACACAGCATTTCAGATGGTGTCTCACCAGTGATCTGTAGAGAGGTAGATTACGCCTTTCCTCATGCTGTCACAACCCCTTTAAATACACCCCAACATTCTGGTTGTCTTGCTGTAGGCCTTGTTATACTGGCTAGTTTATTCTAGGGAGTTGCTTATGATGAACCCAATGTCCCTTTCCTCTGAAGTAGTGGCCAGTTTAACCCCTCCCATCCAGTATTCATTCCTGGGTTCTTCTTCCCTATGTGCATTGCCTTGCACCTTTTTGTGTTTAATTTCAACAGCCAGACCTTGGACCACCTCTCTTTGCAGGTCCTCTACAACTCCCTACCCCTCCTCACTGCCTACCCTGCCACAGAGCTGTGTTATCTCAGACAGGGACACATCTTGCCCTGTATTCTTCGCATATGTTGCTGATAAACATATTGAAAAGGACTGGTCCCTTGCAATGGCTCCTCATGTATCCACTTGTGACCTCTGTCTTCCCTAATTGACCCTATTTATCACCACTCCCTGCCGCTCCTCCTAACCCATTTCTCACCCATTTAACCTAGGTCCTTTGATTCTCCCGGATCTCCTATTTCCTTCAACAACTTTCTGTGTGGCACCAAGTTAGATGTCTTGCTAAAGTAAAACAGAGCAAATTACTGCTTGTGCCTTACCCACCACCCTTGTTACCCAGTCAAAGAATACTGTCAGATTGGTTTGACATGACCTCCCATCCATGAACTGCTGCTTACTATCCTGCAGCCCATTTTCTCCAGGTAGTTTACAGTATTCTCTTTGACTAGTGTTTCCATCAGTTTACCTACAGTGGAGTTAAGATTGATGGGCCTGTAATTTTCCAGGTTCCTCTCTGTCTCCTTCCTTGTGGAGCAGCACCACATCCACTATCCTCAAGTCTCTCAGAAGCATCTCTGACTGTAATGAGCTGATGAGTAGCCCTGCCAGTGTTTCAGCCAGTTCTGATCCCAGTTCCATGGGCACCTTCGGATGCATCCCATCTGGCCCTGGAGCCTTGTCTATTTTCAGGGCTGCAAGCCCTTTTCTAATCCTTTCTCCTGTAATTGCCATTGGTCCCATTTTTGGGATCCCCTTGAAGCGGCCTTTATGCCACTTTCTGGCTGAGGTACGCTATCCTCCACTGTGAATACTGAGCAGGATTTAAAACGTCTGTCTTCTGCTCGTCCTCCTCTATTACCCTGCCCCCCTCCTCCATCAGTCTAACAATTTCCCCTCTCTCTTTTTTCTCTGGATGTACCTGAAGAACTGTTGTCCCCCTCCGCAGTATGTAGCACTGTGTCTGCTTTTGTGTCCTTGACTGCCTTCTTGGCCTCCTTCATCTCTGTCTGGTATTTGCTCAATCCCTCATCTCTCTGTTTCGCCTTGTAGTCAGTGATTGCCCTGTTTTTTGGCTCTCACTGCCTCCATGACCTTAAAGAACCAGATTAGTCTCTTGTGTCTATTACCCTTGGTAACCATTCTCCAACATGGTTTGGTTTCCTCGAGAATTGTCCTTTTAAATTCTCCTCCCCCCCCCAATTTTTTTCCACTCCAGCTAACTAGCTAACCCTTGACTAATTCCATCATCTGATCAAAATCCAGAACCACAGCTGAGGGTATACTGATACTCTTGGCCATTTCAAACCATATGGTGTTATGGTTCCTGAACCCCAGTGATTCTCCACCCACACTTCACCTACCATTTCCAAGTTGGTGAGCACCAAATCAAGAATGGCAGCCTGTTTTGTTGTTTCCCTGACCAGCTGCTTGAACAATCAACCCTGCACAATATCTAGGACCTGACTTCTGTTGCTCTTAGCAGCTAGAATGTCCCAGTCTGTGTGACATAGATTGTGATCCCCACAACCACTACCTCCCCTTGTGGCCCCCTCTTAGTTTTTATGTCTAGGACCCTGTCCCCCTCTTCTCCCTGTCTCGGTGGTATGTAGTCCATCCCCATGCACAGCTTCTTTCCCGATGCTGTCCTGAGCTCTACCCACAGTGATTCTGCCCCCTCATTTCCTCCCCGATGGACTGATCCTCTATTGCTTGTATGCCTCCGTTGACACAGAGTGCTACCCCACCTTCTTTTCCCTTACTCCTGTCTCCCATATACATGTTATACCTCACCACTGCCAGGTCACAGTGGATCTTCCTGGACATAGTCTCCACCACTTGTTCACACTAATGGGACTACACCGGAGGTGCTGGGACCCAGCAGGAGCCAAACATCTTCAGGAGGGCCAGTGTTGAGGTAGGACTGTGAGGAAGTGGCACCGCAAGCCCAGCTTGCACCGTATAGGCTACCTTGGCATCAACCCTCCAACCGCCTCAGTTCCTTTTTTCCCGCTGAGTGCACTTCAGTGATGATATCGCTCATCCACCAGGAGTCAGGTCTTTACATCTATATGACAGCAGCTATAGTCATTTTAATATTTGTTAGGTTTTATTTATTTTAGTAGTTCTTAAATAAAGTAATTTTTTCATCAAAGAAGAAGTCTTCAGTCCTCCTTCGACGAGCTCTGATCATGAATGGGGCAGGTGACGTAGGTAGACTTCAGCATGAAAGCTGTGTTTTCAACAGGGGCTGGGTCTGGTTTGCCACCCCTATGGAGGGGGGTTTTGACTACGGGCAGTCCAGTGCTCAGGAAGGATGGGCGGTCCTCCGAAAGCACAAAAGAACAATCCCATTCTCGATCATCATCGAGACTCGGCACTGTTTACTTTGAGTTCTTCCCTGACCTCCCCAGTCAAAGAAGAAACGGTACCACCGAGGTCGCCTTCGGTATGTCTGTGCATCGGCCGCCGGTGGCTAGGCAGGGGTTCACTGACCTCCGGGGTCTCCCAAATCCTCTGTTCCTGGTACCAGCATCCTCCACTCCAGAGTCTCTCCCCGCCCCTGGGGTCTTGCGTGAGCAGTTTCATCATTGGGTCACTCTTATGGATCAGTGGAGTTCGTGGTTGTCCCCCTGCCTGGGCAGCGAGTCCTCACTGAGGCCTTCAGGCCTTCGGTTCAGGCCTGTGGGCAGGGCAGTTGGGGTCTTTCCGTTGGCACTTCTTCCTGCCGCCGATGCCGCACTCTGGTGCTTTACCCTCATATGGCTGTGGCACTGGGACCAGCACAGGTACCACTCTCTCCCTGCCAGATTTCTCCATTCTTCATCCCCAGTGGGTTGTTGGGGCCCCTGGTCCTGCAGCACCAGAGTGTAGCACCTCTGGTGCCGTGTTGGTCCTACCGAACCAGGAGCTATGGCACTCTACAGGAAGCCGGGTTCTCTATCTAATTCATTGAGCTCCTCCTCTCTTCCTCCCTTTCCTATTTATTCTGTCCCTCCGGACTAGTAGGAGATGATATTGAGCCCGGATCATGAGATCTTCGACTGGTAGAAGACTTTGATGACGCATTCCTCCTAGGGGTGGCAAATAGACCTTCTCTTCCAGCAGAGCCTTTGGTCGAGGACCTTTCCTTTAAGTCTCTGCTTAAGAACATGAATACTACTCTCTCTCCAGACTTCAGAAAGTGATCCTGGGAAACTGCTGCATCTGCACGTTCTGGATAGTCCTGTGGAATTGACTTCTCCCATGCAACCTCTTTTGAGACTCTCTCACAAATGGTGTGGATAATCCAGCGCTTATTCCATCTGTGGCCAAATCCATAGATAGGAAATATGCCCCTCCCAAGGATCGTCCTATTCTGGTCTCACAAGCCTTTGCTGATGCCATAGTTGTCCTGGCAGAGACTGACAAAGTCGTTCTTCCTCAAGAATCTATGGCACGTCCAGCAAACAGGGAATTGCGCAAAACTGACACTTTGGGGAAGCAAGTCTTCACTGCCTCCAACTTGGGTATGCGCTTTGCTAGTTACCGGGGTTATTTCTCTCAATATGAATATACAGTACCTTCTGGCATTCGCTCAAGGTCACTGTAGAAGCTCTTCCAGAGTTGGATGTTAGCACAGAGCTTCTTCAGACCATTACTAGAGGCATTGAATCCAATAACCAGCAGCTTAAAGCTGCTATGGATGCCTTCGACACTGCTTCCAGGGCAGCAGCAACTGGTATATGCACCTGACGCCATTCATGGTTATGTACATTGGGATTTACAAATGATGCCCAACAGAGAGTTATGAGTTTACCATTTGATGGAACGTATCTGTTTGGCCCTGGCCGAAGCAGGCACTAGAGGCCACACAGAAAACTAGAACCGCTATCAAAACGGCCAGGCCACCATCTGCAGATCCCTCAGTGAGGCGGAACCGCGCAGTTTCATAATCAGCCAGTCCTTCTGTGGCAAAGGCAGAATCAAGCCCCCAGCCACAAAAGAAAATGCAGCAGAAGGCACAGGGCCCCAAAGTGCCTAGTGCCACCCTCTGAGATTCCAGCCCAAGTCCCACCTCAGCTGTTCGAGGAGAGTCTTTCTTGGCAGTAGGAGGCGCCTGACTCAGTTTTACAGCCAGTGGAAGTCAGTCACATCAGACAAATGGGTACTCAGGATAATCCACGAGGGTTACTCTCTAAATCTTTCCGAAACCCCTCTGAATCATCCACCCAAGCAACAGCCCAGGCTGTCTGTCTCTCAGTCAGACGACCTTGCTTCCGAGATTCAAGGCCTTCTGAACAACAGGGCAGTAGAAGTAGTTTCGCTGGATCAGCGGAACATAGGATTTTCCCTTGTCAATCTTCACCATTCATTACTGCTTGGGTAGTGCCGGAGGCATGCACCCGCTACGGGAGATTTTTTTAATTTTGAGGAGTCTGTTCCAACGTATGGCTGCCCACAGAGCGACGCGACTGCGCCGAGTAAGTGGACCGCTAGGTGCCGAGACCTCCAGCAATATAGTTCTGTTTCTCCCCGCTGTCGAGGCTGCACCTGCTACGTGGTTAGAATTCAGTTCTAGGCCTAGTTGTCGTTATCGACTGTTCCAGACCCTCCTTCCCGCCTCGGACGTTGTCACCGGTAAGACCATTCTTTCTTCTCTTTATTCGACGCCACCGAGAGCTGTGCTTGTTTTGTCTTAATTTTTGCATCATGTCAGGTTTGGGGCAAACGTAAGTCGAAGGCGGGCCGTGCCCCTATGCATCGGTGCTCCTGTGGCCGGCATGATGTTTGTCTCCGTTGCCTGGGACCCAACCACAATATGGATGCTTGCGACACCTGTTTCTCGATGGACCGTCGTATCCTGGAAATCCGTTCGTTCAAGATCGGCAAGGCTCCGCCGACTTTCCGGGGATGGCACCGCTCCAGGGATTCCCAGGTACGGTCTCTAGACCCTTCATCCGGATCCTCTCTCAGGCGTATACGGTCTGTAGAGGAGGAGGCCTCCTCATCTTCTCTTGCTGAAGAGGAGGCCTCTGTTGCTGTGTCGGAGGAACGCCGAGTTCCCTCCGGGGCCGCGTTGGGGACACCGCCTCGGCAGTCACCTCCTTGGAGGTGCAGACTCCCCACTGTCGAGGCCCAGATCTGCTGGACCCGGCATTGGTGGACTCTCGACACTGCCTTCCGGTGCCATTTTGGATCATGGCGCCGGTGATCGAGACGGCACCATGTTGACTCTTGGCACCATGGGTCTGGTGGTTCTTCTAGCAGTGCGAGTCAGATCCTGGCACCGCGGTGCGTGGGTCTAGCCGGGCACCGCTTTGGGAGTCAGGGCCAGGTCTAGCCATTGCGGAGGTTCTTGGTCGCCCGCGCTGCCGCTGGCACCGCGCCTTATGTGTCATTCACTGGAGACCCTGGGGTGACCAATATTGTGGTTCAGCTGGTCTCTTCCTTCCTTGGAGGAGGATGATTCAGAAGTGGACCCATCCTGGCACCCTGACTTTCTGGAGTCAGTGTCTCCATTGGGCGAGGTGCTAGGCAGCTCAGCGCGCCTATTCCTCTGTCTCCACTGCTGGCCTCCCTGAGGCCTCCCAGGCTGGGGGTGGTCTTGGGTCCCTGGAGGGATGGAGGAGGTGGAGGAAGGAGGGCTCCTCCTTGGGGGTTCAGGCAGCTGCCGATCCTGGTGCTGCTGCACCCCTCAGGTGGGGGGATCACTGGGTCGAGGAGGAGGGTGCTCGGAATCAGGGGGCGAGAGACAGGGTTCAGGCGCCTCGGTTCACCTGCCGCCTGGAGGCGGGTAGAGTCAGAGTGCCGGGTCCCAGGACCCCTCAGTGGCGCTGTGTGGGTTGCCCTCTGGATTCATGCAGCCCCAGGTTCATCACAGGAGGATCCCCTACTAGGCTCTTCCAGGCTTTGCATCCCAGGGTTCCGCTTCTGCGACTTAGTTTGTTGTCCGGGATCCGCCAGCTCGGGCTCTGTTCCCTGGATTTCAGAGAGCCTCAGCAGACGACAGTTGCCTCACCGTGGGTGCGCCCTCTCCCATTCCTCTGCAGCCACCCCCTCTCTCCCAGGCCATGTCGGTCCCACGGCCTCATATCTTGGGAGACGCCTGAGGCTCCCGTGCGCCTTCCTCATATGTTAGTTACATGCATGAGCGGGTGTTTGGCCTATACCCACCACCACAGGAGTCCTCTGGACATTCAAGCTCTCCATCATCCTCGTCTCCCTCCTCGGAAGGAGAGGAACCCACTGCTCATCTCTCCTCCGATGCTGATTTCACTGAATATCAGCGATTCCTTTCGAGGATGGTGAGGGATCTTCGTATCTCCTTTGTTAGGCAAGACAGTACTGAACAGGAGACGCATGAATTCCTCGGTGAATTCAGTGCCCAGCATTTGGTGGTACTATACTGGCCTATTCCCTTCCAGGAGGCGTGTATCCGTTCCTGGCAGTTGCCAGCTGCCCTTTCTCCAGCCCCGGCAGACTGCGGAAGAAGGTATTGTGCCCCATCGGAATCTCTAGGTACTCTCCCCAACCCACCTTCAGGATTGGCATACCTAGAAACTCCCTCTGAGCACCATCGCCTGGAGTTCCAACCGCCCACCGGACTCAGATTCCCGCAATTTGACCGTGGAGTAAGAGTGTTCTTTCCTTCGCACATGTTATGCATTGCATCACATCAGGCTCACCATGCTGCCTACAGTAGGCATTTGTGGTCGATGCTTTCCCAAATCTTAGCATAACTGCCTGATATGGAGCAAACCAGACAAGCTATTGCCCTCTCTGCTATAGGCCTGGAGCTGGCAAGACACCAAGCAAGGGCATCTTATGACGCCAGTGAGGTGGCTTCCAGGCTTGCAGGGACAGCGATCTGTATTAGACGGATGGCATGGCTTCATCTATCAAGGTTGTCACCCCTGGCTCAGCGTAGGGTGATTCACTCCATTTTCCGGGAGACCTGTCTCTTTTTCTCCAGAGCTAGGAGACTTCTACAGGGGCTTCCTCCATCTCCCCGTCCTCGAGGGCCACCTCCTAGTTCTCCTCCACCATAGGCTTCTCACTTGATTAGCCCGGGGTCTTCCCCTTCTGTTTCCCACCAACAGGAGGCTGGGGGTCTTGCTCCCTCAGGGTTTCTTTATCCCCCCCTTGGGGAGCTTATATCACTCAAGCAGTAATGAATGGTGAAGATTGACAAGGGAAGATATGAAAATTACGTACCTACCGTAATTCTTGATCTTCTCTTGTATCATCAGCATTCATTACTGATACCCACCCACCTTCCCCTCAGTGGCCTCCTACTGCGGCGTCTCTCCCTCCCTTCTCATTCCTCTCCTTTCCTTTGGCCTTTATGCCAAAAAAAAAAAAAACTATCCTGGTTTCCATACTTCTATGGATGGATCTTTTTTCCTCAAGGTAAAGGGGAACGAGTAGGACTTTTCTCCTATCCTGAGGGAACTCTTTCTGACTGCCCCTAGGGGTGACCTCTGGGCTCCTTAGCCACGATGTTCAGTTCACAGCTGAAGAGACCATCCCTCTTGGCTTGGCCTCAAATTAAGGTCCTCCGTGGCATTATTTAATTGTCAGCTTCTTCTGGTTGGTGCTTCCTGCACTTTAACCTTGAACTGCTGCCCTTGCCTTGCCTTCAGGCAGTCCGATTGAGTTCCCACTCTATCCTTCATACAAAGCTGCCTTTTGTAGGCCCTAACCCTACCCACTCACTTTGGTGGCACTTAACAAGGTGCTAAGGGGCTTACCCCCCCCCCCCATAGTTGGGCGCTCTCTTTCCGAACAGTTTTTCTGTCCGGGCAGTCTGTAAGCTCTCAGCTAGAGTGTAGGGGGTTGGGATGATGAGATTATAGAGAACCTGCCCTTTGTGTCCAGTCTTCATACAAGCGGTTCAGTTGAACCTTCTCACTCCTATTAGAGGATTCTTGCTTCTTGTTTTGGTTCCGAGCTTATAACCTCTCAACCAATATACCTATGGGCAGTGTTCTCCCTTCAACATCCTTCTTTCTTCTCTTTCTTCTTCTCTTTCTCTTTATCTGTTCCTCCCTTAGACCCGCCCGGATGGGAGGCCCTGCAGTCCCTTAGGTAGGAATTCTCCTCTTCCATCTGTCCTCTACTGGCTTATTCCTTCTTCAGTTTATATCCTTTCCTTTTCTATCCCTCTGCTCTCTGCGTCAGCTCTTCCTTTTTCCTTCCTTTTTTTTGCCTCTCCGGCTACCAGAACTGAGATGGAGGAGGTCTGCATCACCTAATGGCGCTTCGCATGATGCAGTAGCGTCGCTCTACATGGCGGGCGCCGTTGGGTCAACTCCAACTCCCAAAAAAAATCTCCCGTATGAAAAGCGCGGCCCGCACTACCTAAGCAGTAATGAATGGTGAAGATACAAGAGAAGATCAAGAATTACGGTAGGTATGTAGTTTTCATTTTCTGCTCCCATTACATCCTAGTTCCAAAGAAAACAGGCGGCATGTGCCCTATTCTCAGTCTAAGGAAGTTAAACAAATTCCTTTACAAGGAGAAGTTCAAGATGATATCTCTCTGCTCCCTGTACCTCTGATGCATCAAAACGACTGGCTGGCCTCATTGGACATGCAGGACACCTACCAGCATGTTCTCATACACCCAAACCACCACAAGTATCTCAGATTTGTGGCGTTGGTTCAGTACTACCAATTCAGGAATCCTGCCCTTTGGGCTATCCTCGGTGCCTCGAGTCTTTACAGAGTGCTTTGCAGTACTCACAGTGCATCTCAGGAAGTTCGGAATTCAGGTGTTCCCATATCTGGACAACTGGCCCCTAGTAAGTCCCTCCAGACAGGAGACTCAAGAAGCTTCCAACTTTCTAACGCTTCACGGAGTTCTGTTGAACTGGAAACCACAGCTGCGCCCTCCCAACAGCTCCTCTTCATAGGTGCCCTTCTGGATACCTCCAGTGCAAAAGCCTTTCTTCCAGAGGACAGAAGGACCGACATCCTCAGATGGCTCACTTCATCAGGGACAACGACTCAGTCCGGAGTCCTCCTGATGCAGAGGATGCTGGTTCTCATGGCATCTTCAGTGTTCACTGTGCCTCTGGCCTGCCTTCACATGAGGACTACTCAGTGGATGCTCAGCACTCAGTGGTCCCCGACCACACATCCCCAGTCCTATCACATTAAGGTGACAGAACCCCTGAAATGTTCTCTCACTTGGTGGACTCAAAAGGACAACCTTCTGAAAGGGTTCCCCTTTGCCCCACCGGAATCTCAGATCTCCATCACCACAGATGCATCCCTACTCAAATGGGGAGCTCACTGTCAAGATCTCCACACCCAAGGTCGGTGGAATCAGGACGAGTCTCAACTCCACATAAATGTCCTAGAAATGAGAGCTGTCCTGTATGCAGTCCGAGCTCTGAAGGACATTCTCTGTCACAAGATCATTCTCCTTCAAACGGACTACAAAGCAGTGATGTACTACATTAACAAACAGGGTGGAGCACACTCTTACCCCTTATGCAGGTAAGCGATGAGAGTGTGGGACTGATGCCTGGAGCACAAAGGCCTGATCCAAGTGGTTTACCTTCCAGGAGTGCAGAACGATCAGTCAGATTGTCTCAACAGAACAGAAACTGATCCTCATGAGTGGTCTCTCGACACAAGCATCGTGCAGTCGCTCTTCGAAGAGTGGGAAACTCCAGACTGGAACTTTTGCATCCCCACCAATGCAAAACTGCCTCTATTCTGCTCCAGAACCAGAACCTTATGCTTTTCTGTCAGGATGCATTCAGACTGCTGTGGACAAGACGCTTTCTGTATGCATTTCTCCTCTTCCTTAGCTCAGAGGGTGCTGCTTAAACTGGAGGCAGTGGGGCAGAATGATCCTCAACGCCCATTCTAGCCTCGTCAGATCTGGTTTCATTAATCAACTGATTATCAGAAACTTCACTGAGACAGCTTCCACTTGAAACGAACTCCTGAACCAGGGGCCAGTGGTCCATCCCCTACCTGAGATCCCTTCACCTCCACGCTTGACTCCTGAGGAGATAGATGTGAGTAGGTTTGATGTCTCACGAGGGTCTCAGATATTCTACTAGCAGCATGCAAGCCAGCTACTAGAAAAACTTACACGGCTAAGTGGAAGTGAGTTCTCCATCTGGTGTGCAAAGTCCTCCTTGGACCCCTTCTGCCCTGAACAAAGTCCTGGAGTATCTTCTGGACCTGTCAAATATAGTACTGTAATACTCAATTGTGTAAGGTTCACCTCTGCTAATCTCAGCGTACCATGAGCCCGTGACACTCCTTGTCTTTGGCTCAGCTACCCTTGGTCAAGAGGTTCCTTATGGGCATACTCCACACTAGGCCACTGGTCAGATGACTGGTAGCCACCTGGAACATTAACCTTGTGCTAGACATGCTCACCTGTAAACCTTTCAAGCCCCAAGCTACTTGTGAGCTGAAGTTCCTGACCTGGAAGACCACCTTCCTTGTAGTCATTACCTCTGCTCGCAGAGTGTCTGAAATACAGTACATGCTTTGGTCACAGACCCCCCACTGTATACTGTATTTCATTAAAGATAAGGTGGTTCTCAACTCACCCTAAGTTTCTCCTCAAAGTGGTCTTGAATTCCATCTGAACCAGCCCTGGTTCTTCTGACCTACTTCGAAAACTTTCAGAATAAGGGGGAGTGTACCCTACCTTCTTTGGATGTTGAGATCTTTGCAGTTCTGTTTAGACAGAACTAAAGAAATCCGCAAATCTAAACAACTGTTTGTCTCTTTCAGCATGGCCTGAGTGGGTCAGCCTTTTACTATCAGATGTATTTTGGCATAGCTAGTAGCATGTCTTCATCAGTGCTACTGCATGGCACAGGTTAAGCTGGAAGGCAGAGTATTTGCTCATTCTACCAGGGCAGTTGCAGCATCTGTGGCAGAAATTCGAAACATGCCTATTGCAGATATCTGCAATGCAGCTACTTGGAGCTCTGTGTACACTTTAGTGAAGCACTATGCCTTGGATGTCCATGCCAGACAGCATCAATCCTTTGGCAGGACAATCCTTAATGGACTTCTGTCCTAAGTGGTCTCCTTTCTCCTGCCGCCCTTCTGGGGGATTATTTCAGCTCAGTACTCTCCTTTAGTGCGTAATGAGTGGTGGAGACTTTATGTCCAAATATGAAATGACGTACCTACACGTAATTCTTGATCTTCTTGGATGAAGTCTCCACCACTGATTCACACACCCACCCTCCATACCCCGAGCTCACTTATCTGTTTTTGGTCTTCAGTCCCTTGATGGCTGGACTGCTAAGACTCTGTTGTGTTGACCCTTCTTATATGGGTCAGTCGGACTAAGCTTATGTCCAACATAGGTTAGTTTCACTAGGTTAATTTATGCTGCACATCCTTGGTAAAAAAGGTACTGTGGTGGTTAGAAGGTCGATGCCAAGGTAGCCTGTAGGGTGCAAGCCAGGCACAAAGTGCCACTGCCTTGCGGCTCTACCTTGGCGCTGGCCCTCCTGAAGATTTTTATCTCCTGCTGGGCCCTAGCACCTCCAGCGTAGTCCCATTAGTGTGAATGAGTGGTGGAGACTTTGTCCAAGAAGATCAAGAATTAGGGTAGGTATGTAATTTTCATTTCTAGGGACATGGATATGTGGTTCATCCACACTCATTGGCAGGTATCCTTGCCGCTTTAAATCTTGCCAGAAGGTCTTCAAGCTTGCTCCTCCCACCCACCCGGGTGGTATAACTCTCGGCCCCGCCCCATGACGCCAGATCTTCCTTACCGCTTGGAAGCTCAGGTTCCCTCCTTAACGCTCTGCGTTTGAGACTGGTTCCTATTTCTCCGTTTGCGGTTTTAAAAATAAATTTGCAAAAAAGACTTCGGTCTTCTATCCCTCGCGGCTGCGATGGACAAATCGACTCCCGGATTTCGGAGATGCCCATGCGGGCAGAAGATGTCTCGGACGGATCCACACTCCACGTGTGTCTACTGCTTAGGCCTTGAGCGCGACCCGCAGGCTTGCGACCTGTGCTCATCTTTCTCGGCCTCGTCTCTCGAGGCCGTGCTCCCGATTGCAACTGGGCCGTCCCGAGCGCTTCCCTCCGGTGAAGTCCAAGGAGGCCGGTTGGCGGTGTCCGCGGGCGGGCTCAGCGGATCAGCTCGAAGGATGGTCGCCTCAAGAGGAGTGCGGCATGGTCAGATCTTTCCTCGCCGCGCATTTATCCCGGGCCTCCCTGGGCTCTTCTTGCACGGCTTCTTTTTAAGGAGCTTTGTCTGTCCTCTCCACTAAAGGAGAAGGACCTACGCTCATGGACCTTATTCTCGGTCCAAAAGAGGGACAGGGTAAGTCCCTCCGTCGACGCTCTTGGGAGCGGGAAAGGTCCCTCTCCCCGGGCCGTCGACCGTCGGCTTCGGTCGACCGCTCGGCTTCGGCCACTGGCCTCACGGTGTCCCCGTCAGGTCAGTTGACCGAGACTCCCACCGATGAAGTCGAGATTTTTCTCGACCCATTGGATGGGCTGTCGCCTTTAGCAGCTGAGATTCCCCTCTCCCCGGTTCCCCGGAGGAGTTGAGGATCCCGTGGGCTCGCCTGTGCCTCCGGTTCCGGAGCCCTCGGATGGACCATCCGAGCCGAAGGAGTGCAGTTCCAGCCGACACCTCCCGCACCGACCTCGGAAATTCGGGACTCTCGGTCTGGTCTCGGACTCTTCGCGGTCCAGCCGATCCCACCGTCATAGGCGGTCTCGGTCTCGGCACCGCGGTAAGCGGCGTCGCTCCTCGTCCTCCTCCTCGGATGAGGGGAGGCTTCGGCGTAAATTACGTCGACGGTACGAGGACCTTATGTTGCAACAGCTCCTCCTGGCCGGGAATAAGCCGACTCCCGCCTCTTCCCCGCCATTATGGTGGTTTCACCGAACGGCCGACACAACCCCCGACTTATCCGAGGAGCCTATACCCAGGCGGTTGTTTGGCCAAAACCAGCTGCTCCACCGATTCCGTGGAACCTCGCCCTCCACAGCCGCCATTGGGGCTCCGACCAAGGATTCTCGGCCGGCTAAGGGTCTACCCATCGGCTGTCAGTTACCCTCACTCCCGACCGACCTCGGCAGGTGAAGGTGGCTCAGGCCAGAGGCAGCTCTTCGAGGACCTCCGAAGTCCGAAGATGATTCTCCTTTTCTCCAAGCGACTGGACTTGGAGTCTTCAGGAGGTCAGTCACAGACGATAGTCGTCCGTCTCTTCCTAGGACTGCTTCGCGTCATCTCGGAGTCCACGGATGGAGCTCGAACCCGCTTCCAACGGGCCAGGTATCCCCTCAGAGATCTCTGGACCGAGGATTCTCCACGGAGGCCTTCCGGTGGCCGAGGCTACAGTGGGTCCGGCACTGAGCTTTGGCAGCGCCTGCTTCCTGCCCTGCGCTCGGCCAGGATGGCCAGGAAGTATGCGGTCCCTACCGTTCCTTGTCCGGTTTTTGAACATCCCTCTGCTGAGGGTTGGTTACCGACAGCGTTCATGCCGCGCATGCAACGCAGGGATGTGGACAAACCTCCTGACAAGGGTCCAAGAAATTGGACCATGTCGGGCTTAAAGTCTACGCCAAGTCCCCTCTCTCGGCTCGTCAGGCCAGCTGGCCGCCCTCATGGCAATATACATTTTCTCATGCCCTGTTGGGCTCCTGGATGAGGTCATCCTCATCTTCCCGCCGATCTGCAGACTACGGTTAAGCAGGTGCGGGACCGAGGCAGGGCAGTGCCAAACAGCAGCTCCAGACTGCTTTGGATATAGGGGACTCATGTGCCAGATCGGTGGCGGCCGAGTGGCTATGCGTGTGAGCTTGGCTGAGGATATCCACCTTTACTTGGATACCCAGCACAAGTTGGCGGATGTTCCCTTTTTGGGGACTGACCTCTTCGGCCCTGGGGTGGAAGGTCACCTGCAGAGGATCGAGAAGTCCAATGCCACCTTGGACTCGGTCTCTTCCGCTCAGAAGGACAAAGGCCGCAAACCACAGCCTAAGCCCTTTCGTCCTTCTGTGCCCCCGGCGCGCCCGGCCCAGCAACGTCAGGGCCAGCAGGCTCGGCCTTGGCATCCCAAACCCAAGCCGCCGGCTTCCTCTAACAGGAGGCAGGGAGGAAGGGCCCAGGAGGTCCCTCGGCCGGTCCTCCTCCAGCCTGCCCAGTGACGGGCTGAGGGGTGTGGCCCCATTCCGTCACCTTCTCCCTGGGTCCTGGGGACGGCTCCGCACTTCCGTCCGCCTGGTCCGCTGTTACCACGGACAGGTGGGTCTTGAGAGGTGGTGGGAAGAGGCCTGCCTCTGGAATTCGAGCAGGCACCACCCTTCAGGCCGCTCGCCTCGGGGGCCTCGATCCCCAGCCTCACTGGCGTGCTGCTGTTGAGCCGACATCGCCTCCTCCTCCAGAAGGAGGTGGTAAGAGGTGGTGGACCCTCCTTCAGACCCAGGGTTTGTGTCCAGGTACTTCCTGGTTCCGAACGACGGGGTCGCTGCCCATTCTCGACCCACACGACCTAAACAAGTTCCTAAGGTCTCGAACCTTCAGGATGGTCACTCTGGCTCAGATAATACCATCCTTGGAACGCCGCGTAGGTTCTGCCTCTGGACTTGCAGGACGCGGTTCACGTCCCTATCCGTCCGCCTCACCAGAGATTCCTTCGCCTCCGAGCGGAAGGATCCTCTTCGAGTTCCAGCCATGCCCTTCGACTTGTCTCCAGCTCCCAGGGTCTTCACCAAATGCATGGCAGTGGTGACAGCATTCCCACGGGCGCCGAGGGGTCCGGGTGACCCTTACCTGGACGACTGGCTGATAGCAGCTCCCTCCAGGAAGGAGGCGGAGTGGTCCAGAGATCTGGCCCTCCAGGTCTGCTCTCAACTGGGCCTCCTTATCAACGAGGCCAAGTCGGAACTCGAGCCGAAGCAGGTGATTCTATTCATCGGGGCGCAGCTCGACTCTCTTCGAGCCAGAGCGCGGCTCCCGGCGGACAGGGCCGAGGTTCTTTCCTCCTTTGCCCGATCATTTCTGGTTGGGCAATTGCGCCCTGCCCAGGACTTCCTGCGCCTCCTGGGTCTCATGGCGGCCTGCACCAGCGTGGTCCATTGGGCCCGCTGGAACATGCGTCCCTTCGGTGGGACTGGCCAGCCAGTGGTCCTGGCGCTGCGATCCCTTGGACCAGCGTCAGCCGGTGACACAGGGGATGTGGAACGCCTCCAGTGGTGGACCGTTCCAGATCATTTGCAGGGAGGGCATCCTGCTTAGTCCGCCCGAGCCGACGGTCTCTATCGACCGATGCCTCTCTGATGGGTTGGGGTGCCCATCTGGGGGAACACCGGGCTCATGGCCTCTGGTCCCTGCGGGAGTCCCGATGCCACATCAACCTGCTGGAGCTCCGAGCGGTCCGCCTAGCTCTCACCGCCTTTGCTCCGTTCCTCCGGGGTCAAGTGGTCCGAGTCCAGACGGACAATACCACGACCATGTACTATCTAAACCGCCAGGGCGGGACCCGCTCCATGCTTCTATGCAAGGGAGCTCTCCGCATTTGGTCACTCGTGCGCCGTCTGGAGGCGGATCTCCAGCCATTCACGTGGCAGGAGCCTCCAACACCCTGGCCGATGCCCTGAGCCGGATAGGGGCTGCATCCCACAGTGGTCTCTCCTGCCGGAGGTAGTACAGCATCTGTTCTCCCTTTGGGGCACACTCAGGTGGACCTGTTTGCCTCCAGGAGAACGCGAGCTGAGTCTGTTCCATGCCCGCCCCCTCAGCAGGGCTCGCTGCAGGGGATGCCTTCTTGAGGCAATGGACCCCGGCCTTTTACGCTTTTCCCCATTTCCCTTGATCCAAGGTGCTTCTCAGGCGAGGAGGAAAGGCGTAGATGATTCTGATAGCCCCAGACTGGCCTCGCAGTTCTGGTACCAGATCTCCTCAGTCTCAGCTCCAGGACTCCGCGCAGCTTCCAGCTTGCCCGGACCTGCTCTCAGTCAGTCAGGGAAGGTGTTCCATCCGACCTTCAATTCCTGCACCTGACGCCTGGTTCCTGAGCGGCTAGAGTTCCAGGCCTTGGGTCTTCCGACGAGGTCCTCAATGTAGTTGAGGCGTCCCGTAGAGTCGACTCAGAAAATGCTATGCCTTCAAATGGAAAAGGTTTTCCATTTGGTGTCAGGGCAAGGGCTTGGACCCTTCCTCCTGTTCCTTGGCAAGCATCTTGGACTATTTATGGTCCCTTTCTAGTCAAGGGGCTTAGGTCGGCGACCTAAAGGGTGCACCTGGCAGCCATCTCTGCTTACCGGGCGCGGGCCGGGAAGCAGTCGGTGGCGCAGGAGAAGGTGGTCTGGCGCTTTTCAAGGCCTTGATCACATTTCCCCTCCAGTGCGGGAACCCCCACCTCCGTGGGATCTACTGCTGGTACTGGCAAAGCTCATGGGCAAGCCATTCGAACCTATGCACAGGTGTGCTCTCTCTCACCTGTCGTGGAAGACCGCCTTCTTGGTGGCTATCACGTCAGCCAGAAGGATGGGAGAGCTCCAGGCGCTTTCCATCCGAGTCTCCTTACCTGGTCTTCCACAGGGACAAGGTTGTCCTAAGCGCCCACCGAAATTCCTTCCAGGTGGTGTCGGAGTTTCACCTTAACCAGGTGTTGACTCTGCCGGTGTTCTACCCCAATCACACCGGAGGTCGAATATAGGCTCCATATCTGGACCTTGGGGAAGGGCGCCGCTTATTATAAGGAGCGCACGGCTGAAATTCAGGGAGAGGTTCGCCAGCTGTTTGTCACCCACGCTGAAGCCAGATCTGGCAGACCGCCAAGCTGTGACGATAAGCAGGTGGGTAACCTCCTGCATAGATCTCTTATAAGTTGGCGGGCATGGAGCCTCCCAGAGGATAAGAGCTCATTCTACCCGCCATACTGTAACGGTGGCTGCTTCCAGGACGCTCCCTATCCAGGAAATCTGCAGGGCTGCTACCTGAAGTCAGCAACACCCTTCATTACCCACTACCACATCGACCTTGAGTCACGCCGGGATGCTGGTTTTGGGGCCTCGGTTCTCCAGTCTCTCTTTCCCAAGTAAGTATTGGGGGTGTGCGTCTTGCCTCCCTCCTCCCGGAGAACTGCTAGGAGTCTGCCAATGAGTGTGGATGAACAACATATCCATGTCCCTAGAAATACAGGTTACTCACCTGTAACAGGAGTTCTAGGAATGGTGTATGTTGTTCATCCACACGACCCACCCGACCTCCCCGGCTTCGACGCACAACCTGAGCTTCCAGCGGGCCAGATCTGGCGTCCTGGGGCGGAGCCGAGAGTTATACCACCCGGGTGGGTGGGAGGAGCAAGCTTGAAGACCTTCCGGCAAGATTTAAAGCGGCAAGGATACCTGCCAATGAGTGTGGATGAACAACATATACCATTCCTAGAACTCCTGTTACAGGTGAGTAACCTGTATTTATTCATGGTGGCCAGTGTTTGTATAATGGCTGTGAGGTCTAATCCCCCATATGCCACCATCACCTGTAGCTCAATAATTTTGTTTCCTAGGCTCCTGACATTTAGGCAGACTGCCTTCCAGCTTGTGTGTATACTATTTCCCCCTTGTGAGCTCCTCTCCCTTTGTCCTCCCCCTTCCTTCTTAATGCCCTGGTTTTCCTGCTCCCTACTGGCTTTATGAGCCCCCCTTCCTTGGCACCCTTACTTAACTTATTATGGACCCCTGCTTTGCTGCTTTCATCTCCACTGCTGCTAGGCCCAATTTACTGAGGGAGACTTAGCTATGTTCATTTTTTGCTTTTCATCCTCTGTGGTTTCCCCAGCCTCAGTTTCCCTCCTCTCAGTTTAAATGTTCACCTATGTAGACATCAAATGTCTGCCAAAGTACACTGGTCCCCTCCTCTTGTTAGGTGAAGGCTATCACCCTTGAAGAGCCTCCTGTCCTAGAAGAACCCTAGTCCCCCACAAAGTGGTACCCCTTTTCCTGACACCAACCCTTCCACCACCTGTTACATTACTCAGTCTCCTCCTTCCTTACCCCTTTCCTTCCCATGTCCCCCCACCCTCCCACATAGGGAGGATCTCTGAAAAGGCCAGAGAAACAGAATAGGCCTTCAGTCTGTCCCCCGGCGTTCAAAAGTTACACTTCGCTGTCTCAGTCAACTGGTTTGCCTGATTGTTGGTACCTAAGTGTACCAGCACCCAAAACTCCCCCTTACTTTCCTCTACCATCCTTCCTGTACTATCCATATTCTGGATGGCTGATGCTCCTGGAATGCATCTGACCTCATCCTTTCCCCTTCCCTCATCAACTTCTCCACCCCTCTAATCATAGAGACCCCTGCTACTACTATGAAACGCCTTGCTGATTTCTTCCTGTTCTCCCCCGGGGCCACCAAATCATCCTGTTCACCCATCCCAACCGGCTCAGATCCCCCCTTTACCAGTCTGGTACCTGTGCCTCGTCCAGTGGTACAAAATGCTTTAGTGAGTTTGAGCATCTTTTGTGTGACTGCCACCCTTCCACCTCCTCACCACACTCCAGCCCCCTGGGTTACTGGGCCTCTGGGGGAGTTGAGGTGTAGGGTGTGTCTGGGTACCAACCCAGCTGGTGATGCACCATAGATTTCTCTTCCCATGCTTTTACCAGCTGTGCCTGTAGCTCCATGAATCTCCTACATAAATATGTAGATATGAAATATCCTAAATATGGTATACTAAATGGTCTGACTCAGAATATACCATTTACATATCTTCATGAGTAAGGAGGCAAGACAAAACTCACAAGGCGAGAACCACAAAGAGTTATATACAAGTCCTGCCCCTGCCATGTCTCAGCCTTAGTTGTTGCCCGGAGACAGAATTTTAGAAAGTTAAAATTCAAACTCTGCTCTGTGGTCCTACTTCCTTGGCATTCCGACAGCAGATTTATTATTCTACTAAAGAAATGTGATGCTCTGGAGTCCTGTTGAAGTCCTAGTGGGTAAGTTCAGTTAAAATTTAAGCTTGTGTTTCCTTTTGTTGTTTTATTTAAAAGTCCTATATGCAGCATTAGTTCAGTTAGCTTTTATTTTGCATTTTTTTGTTGTTCTCAGTTATTTGGAACAAAAAAAATTGGTGTTCAAGTTTATTGCAGGAAAGACTCTGTTGAGCAAACTCATTCACAAGGAGGTCCTGAGGCACATACACATACAGTTCGCAATTACATAGACAGGAGATATAAAATGTAGAACAACAAAGAAAAAAAAAATATATTTTTGCAATCAAACTGGTTTTAAAATTATTATTTTGAATTTATATTGGCCTACTTTTAAAGTAGTTGGTGCTTTTTTGTGTGTACAACTAATTTTGATTTTTTTGGTGCTCTTTTTACTCATTGGCATAACTGAGAGGCCTAAAAAGAGGACAAGCCCAACAGGTTATAGAAAGAGTAAGAACTGCATACAGCTCTTGACCTGAACAGATGGCCATGGACTGTATTTTGATTGTTTGAGCTTGGACAAATATTTTGAAAACTGTGACCTCTGCAAAGTTCTTTGCCCAAAAACTAAGAAAAAGAGGGCATCTAAACAGCAGTCACTATTCGCCCCAGCTTCCACAGTGGTGTCTCAGCTGTGTTTCACAGTTGAAAGCACAAAACATACACATGCAGGGAGTTCCTCTGAAGGTTGAAAGCACGCTTCAGACAGTTCCCTATCTGTGCAATGACCTGAATTAAAAAAGAGCTGTAAAGTACTGCAGACATTCATCTCTGTCAAAGTAGACTGCTAAGCCATCCACGAATCTCAGTAAAGAGCACAGGGTATCTGGTAGGAGGAGCCCTGATGCAAATAATTTGAAGAAACATAAAAGGTCCTCTACTCAGGGATTACCCTCAACATCTGAGAAGAAAAAAACATCTTAGCTCTTCTGTCCGAAGGGTATTGGGAACCCTGCAGCGGCTGCCCCTCATCCCTGGCCCCCACTTAGTACCATGTACAGAGTCTGGCTGAGAGAAGGAAGACGAGGAACAAGTTGAGCCTGATGTTTTCCCTGAACAGGACTTAAGTTCCTCTGCCAGAGTAAATGAGATTCTAGGAGCGTGGATATGTTGTTCATCCACACTCTTTGGCATGTCCCTTTCCACTTTAAATCCAACCAGATGTCTTCAAACTGGCTCCTCCCACCCAGTGGTATATACCTCAGCTCCGCCCCATGACGCCAGATCTTCCTTTCCACTGGAAGATTGAGGTTGACTCCCTAAGTGCTCTCACATTTACATTGACCCTGGCTCTCAAACCTTGGTTTTGCGAAAATTACATTACTGATTGCAAGTTTGCTGCTTGATTATGGAAGATAAATCTTTCCCCAGATTTTGTTGGTGCCCATATGGCCAGAAGATGTCGCGTACCAATCCCCACACCGCGTGCGTGTATTGCCTCGGTGTTGGCCGTGACACCTAGTCGTGCAGTATCTGTTTGGCCTTTCATCCCAATGTTCTCAACAACCGTCTCACACCCCTGAAACTTGGGAGGCTGGAGAAGGGGAACCCTCCGGTGAAATCCAAGGAGGCCCAGTGGGCAGTTTCCATGGCTCCAGGGTCCGTCGAGCAGTTGGAACGCATGCAAGTGTTCGAGGAGCAGGCAGCTTGCGCCGCAGAGTCTTCTCGGAGCTTTTATCTTCCGCTCAACCTGGGCTCCACCTTCTCGGGTTCCTTCAGGGAGTTGTGCCAGTCTCTCCCTACCAAGGCAGAGGCACCTGCGGGCTCATACTCCTCTCGATCCCATAAGCGGGAGAAGGATTCAAGTGCATCTTTGTCTCGACGAAGATGGTCCTGGGACTGGGAGAGGTCTCAGTACCAGGAGCATGTGGTCTTGACTTTGGTCAAGATCGCTTCCTCAGCTGCAGGCTTTTCAGACTTGCCATCCAGCCAGCCAACCAAGGGTTTGGTCAACGATGTGGAAATCGTCCTTGTCCTTCTTGAGCCTTTATCACCGACTCCCGGTCGACAACTCCTTCGAGAGGACTCCGGTCCTTGTTTTTCCCAATGAGGAGACCCAGCCTGCTGGAGTCCCCATTGAGGAACTGGTTCCGGACTCCGGGAAGTCACCGGCCCCGCCGGTGTCTCCCGATCGACCAGGTCTGGGATCAGGGCCAAGCTGTTGCCAAACAGCAGCTCCAGATGGCCCTGGACCTTGGAGACTCTTGTGCCCGTTTGATGGCTGCCGCAATTGCCTCTTGTCACGGGGTTTGGCTGAGGTGCTGCTCCTTCCCAGTGGAAACCCAGCATAAATTATCTGACATGCCCCTTCCTTGGGACCGACTTGTTGGGCCCGGTCACCTTCAGCACATTGAGCAGTCCAGTGCCACCTTGGATGCTACCTCTGCCAAGAGTTCTTCGGGCAAGAACCAGCAGAGGAAAAATAAAAAGCCTTTTCGTCATTCTGCCCCTGCGACTCAGCAGTCCTCCTTTCAAGGCGGACAGCAACAGCAATAGCAGCAGACTCAAGCTTGGTGCCCTTGGCCCAAGCAGGGTCCCCAGCAGGCCCGTAAAGAAGGCCGAGGTTCAGGTCCTGGATCATTCTCCTCCAAGCCTGCTCACTGATGGGGCGGGGGCTGTCAATCCCGCTCCCATCGCGCCAGCTGTGGGTCCTCCCATGGGGGGCCGGCTCCACCACTTTCTTTCTGCCTGGTCCGTTATCACCATGGACAGATGGGTTCTGGAAGTGGTCGGTCAGGGATTGCCTCTGGAATTCGAGCAGTACCCTCCAAGCCAAGCCCATGCCCCTCGGGAGAAACGAGTATCCGCTCAGACCCAGTCGTCTCTCAGAGACGACATCACTCAGCTCCTCCTCAAGGAGGCAGTAGCTCCAGTGGTGGATCCTCCAGCAGACCTAGGCTTTGTCTCCATGTACTTCCTGGTGCCCAAGCGGACGGGGGGCTGGCGCCCCATTCTAGATCTGTACAACCTGAATCAATATCTCAGGTCACACACCTTTTGGATGGTCACTCTGTCCCAGATCATACCGTCCTTGGAGCAAAACATGTGGTTCTGTTCGCTGGATCTTCAGGACGTGTTCTTTCACGTCCCAATCCGTCCGTTCCATCAGCGGTTCCTCCGCTTAAGGGTCGAAGGGACCCTGTACGAGTTCCGAGCCATGCCATTCGGCTTGTCATTGGTCCTGCGGGTTTTCACCAAATGCATTGCAGTGGTGGCAGCCCATCTCAGGCATCGGGGGGGGGTTCAGATTTAGCCTTACTGCGACGATTGGCTCCTAGCAGGATCCACCCGACAGGAGGTGAGGTCCAGGGACCTGGCCCTACAGACCTGCTTCCAACTCGGGCTCCTGATCAATGAGGCCAAGTCAGAACTCATGCCGTCTCAGGTGATGGGCTTCATCGGGCAGAGCTCGACTCTTGTCAAGACTGAGCTTGGCTCATGGCGGACAGGGCAATGTTCTTTCCTCCTTTACCCAGTCATTTCTGGTTGGGCACTTGCGCCCTGCCGGGACTTTCTGTGCTTTCTGGGTCACATGGCGACATGCTCCTCAGTGGTCCGTTGGGCCCGGTTGCATATGCGCCCCCTTCAGTGGGAGCTGGCCGCCCAGTGGACTCGGTGCCACGGTCACATCGACCAGCTGGTCTCTGTAACCCAGAAGATGTGGGACGCTCTCCAATGGTGGACTATCCCAGACTGATTGCAGGAAGGGATCCCGTTTGTCCGTCCTGAGCCGACGGTCATCCTCATGACTGATGCCTCTCTTATGGGCTGGGGAGCCCACATGGGGGACAAAAGGGCCCACGGACTCTGGATCCATGAGGAGTCCCAATGCCACATCAAACTGTTGGAGCTCAGAGTAGTCAGACTGGCACTGTCAGCTTTCGCTCCTCAGCTTCGGGGTCAAGTGGTTCAAGTCCAGACTGACAATACCACGACCATGTACTACCTCAACAAACAGGGCAGCACACAATCTTCCTGGACATAAGTCTCCACCACTCATTCACACTAGTGGGATTGGCGCCGGAGGCACTAAGACCCATCGGGAGCAAACTTTGCTGGAGGGTCGGCCGAGAAGCAGCGCCCGCAGAGACAGCGCCCATGAGCAGCGGCTCGGCGGTAATGACCATCTCGGCGACGACCCTCCAACCGCCTCAGTTCCTTTTTCCCGCTTCGTCGAGTGCGCTTCAGTAGACGTCGCCGCTTGTCGAGAGTCAAACTTCAAACTAGCGCATAGTTTTCAGTTTGTTTTTTGTAACATTATCACAATAGTAGTATCGCTTAGTTTTATTCTATTTTCGTAAAATTTTTCTATATTTAATTTAAATTACTTGAAGAAGTCTCGGCCTACTGGACGGAGTCGACCATGAGCAGGTCAGGTGACGGTAGGGAGACTTCGTATGAAAGCTGTTCAGTCAGCCGGGCTGGGTCCGGTCAGCCTCCTTCTCCTCAGCGGGGTTCCGACTACGGTCAGTCCGATGCCCGGGGGGATGGGCGGTCCCCCCGCCGGCATAAAAATAAACGGTCGCATTCTCGGCGCCGTTCGGCCTCGAGCTCTTCTTCGGCCCACAGGTCAAAAAAGAGAAGGCATCACTCGAGGTCGCCCTCTGGTATGTCTGTGCGTCGACGGTCGGTTATCGTTGCTAGTTGCCGGTCTCCTTCTTCGGAGTCGCCAACTTCCGATAATCGTCGTCCTCATTTATCGGAGCCCTCCGCCTATAGGTAGGGCTCCAGATGAGCAGTTTCATCAGTGGGCGCTCTTATGGGCGATGGGCTCGAGGTTGGTTCTTCTGCCTGGCTCGTACCTCCGGAGCCCTCGGGCTCCTCAGCGATCAAGTAGGGGGGTTGGACCTTCCTGATGCAGCGGGCACCTTCTTGATTGCTAGCGACTCCGTGCTGAGAGTGTTCCCCCCCTCACATGGCTGCGGCGCAGGGCCTCACCGATGCCCTTATCTCCTGGTATTTTTCCTTCTCTTGTTTTCCAGGTTCCCGGGCTTTTCTGGCGCCTTCTGCAGGGTCTGTGGCCGTGTCGGCGCCGCTGGGCCGCCGAGCTGCGCGCTGCTTGGCGGCGTGGCGTGTCTCGGCGGCTATGCAGGCGCAGGGCGTGATCTCGCGCCGCCGGTGGTGCTGATCGGGCGGCGCTGTTTGGCGCGCTGCCTGCGGTGCCGTCGTGGCGCCGCGCTCGGCGGGCTGCTTCACAAGGCCGATCGCTGCGCCGCTGGCCGCCCGCGGCGGCTGCTGCCGCGGGCGCCGCTGGGCGCTTATGGGGTCACAGGTTTCTCGGGCGCCATGGCGCCTCCTCGTGCCGCCTTTTCAGCCTGCTTGTTGCCTCCTGCGCTGCAGCCCTTGGGACTCTCCTTGTTTTTCTGCCATTTCCTCCTCTCCTTCTTCACTCCTTTCCTGTCCAAACAGTCCTTTCTGGACCATCAGGAGATGATGTTGAGCCTGACCCAGACCTTGGGTTGGGTGATGAAGTGGAGGAAACAGGATCTTTCTTTGCTACAGAGCCTGTGGTGGGACCTGTCCTTTAAGTCTCTGTTGAAGAACCTGGGATCCACTCTTTCTCCAGACACAGACATCGATCCTGGGAAGATATTAAGACTCCAGTATCTTCATGCTTCGGAGATCCCTACGGTTTGACTCCTCCGATTCAGCCTTCCTTCGAGCGCTGTCTCAAATGGTATGGAATAACCTGCTCTTATTCCCTCAGTGGCTAAATCCATTGATAAGAAGTATTCAGCTCCCAAGGATCGTCCCATTTTGGCATCCCAAGCCTTTGCGGATCCTATTGTAGTCCTGGCAGAGAATGACAAGGTCGTTCTCCTCAAACTACTACAGCTCGACTCTATTAACAAAGAGTCTCAAGATTGATACATTAGGTAAGAGAGTCTTTGCTGCCCACTCTAAGTATGCGTATTGCCAGTTATCAAGGCTATTTTTCTCCAGTATGAGTATATCCTTTGGCACTCTATGAAAAGAATGGTTGAAGCTCTTCCAGATTCGGATTCCAAGTCAGAGCTTCTTCTGACCGTTATTAGAGGTATTGGGTCCAATAACCAACAGGTCAAAGCCGCCATGGACGCTTCGACACTGCTTCTCGCTCAGCAGCCGCTGGGTTTTATCGGCGCCATTCCTGGCTGCGTACTTCTGGCTTCGCGAATGATGCTCAGCAGCAGGTGATGGCGCTGCCTTTTGATGGCTCCTTTCTTTTTGGCCCTCAGGTGGAGCAAGCCTTAGAGGCCACTCAGAAGACTAGATCGGCCATTAAGTTGGCCAGACCTCCGCCTGCCCCCTCTCGGGGGCATGTGAACAGACGTCAGTTTCATAGTCGTCAGTCCTTTCGAGGCAGAGGCAGGGGAAGCTTCCATAAAAGCCAACCTGCCCAACCTCAAAAGAAGACGCAGCAGAAAGCGCAGGGACCTAAAGCTCCCAGCGCTACCTTATGAGTCGTTGGCCCAAGTTCCATCCACTCTGCCCGAGGTGGAACTTTCTCCTCCGGTGGGAGGTCGTCTGATGTACTTCTACAACCAGTGGAAGTCCATAACCTCAGACAAATGGGTTCTTCGGATAATTCGCGAGGGTTATTCTCTCAATTTCTTGGAACCCCCCCCGAATTGTCCTCCCATACGACAACCCAGGTTGTCGGCCTCTCAGTCAGATCTCCTCACCGCGGAGATCCAGGGCCTTCTGAACAACAGGGCAATAGAACTGGTGCCCCCGCATCTGCGAAACACAGGGTTCTACTCCCATTACTTTCTGGTTCCAAAGAAATCTGGGGGGATGCGCCCCATTCTAGACCTCAGAAAGTTAAACAAATTCCTCCCCAGGGAGAAATTCAAGATGATTTCTAGGTACCCTGTTACCCTTGCTGCATCAGCACGACTGGCTGGCCTCTCTGGATATGCAGGATGCTTACCAGCATATCCCCTGCCACCCGACCCCACCGCAAATTCCTCAGGTTTGTAGCTTTGGGTCAACATTATCAGTTCAGAGTCCTGCCTTTGGGCTATCCTCGGCTACCGTGAGTTTTACAAAGTGTTGTGCAGTTCTCGTGGCGCATCTCAGGAAAGTCGGACTCAGTGTTTCCTACCTGGACGATTGGCTTCTAGCAAGCCCTTCCGGCCAAGGGACTTTGGAAGCCGTGCAACCGACTTCTGTCTTCTCACGTCCATGGGAGTTCTGTTGAATTTGAAAAATCTCAACTGCAACCCTCCCAGAGGCTCCTTTTCATAGGGACGCTTCTAGACACCTCTTCAGCGGCTTTCCTTCCAGAGGACAGAAGGCTCGACATCCTTCGTATGGTCTGTTACATCAGGGAGAACCAATCGGTTACAGCTCTCTCGATGCAACGATGTTGGGTCTCATGAGCCCTCGGTCTTCACTGTCCCTCTGGCCCGACTGCACATGAGAACCACCCAATGGATGCTCTCCACTCAGTGGTCCCCGACCTCTCACCCCCAGTCTTATCCCATCAAGGTGACGGAGCCCCTTCGAAAGTCTCTCACCTGGTGGTCTCAAGAGAGCAATCTCCTGGAAGGATTCCCCTTTGCTCCCCCGGATCATCAGATCTCCATCACCACAGATGCATCGCTAATGGGATGGGGAGCTCACTGTCTCTCCCTCCACACTCAAGGTGTATGGACTCGGTTGAAACTCATCTCCACATAAATGTCCTGGAGATGAGGCGGTCCTCTATGCAATCCGAGCTCTGAAGGATGTCCTTTGTCACAAGAACATTCTCCTTCTAACGGACAACAAAGCAGTGATGTATTACATCAACAAGCAAGGCGGTGCTCATTCTTATCCCCTTTGCAGGGAAGCAATGGAGTGTGGGAGTGGTGCTTGGAGCACAAGTCTCTGATTCAAGCGGTTTATCTTCCAGGTATACAAAGCGACCTAGCAGATCACCCAGCAGAATGGAGGCAGACCCTCACAGTGGTCTCTCGATCCAGCCGTGCTCAGTCCCTGTTCAAGAGTGGGGACTCCAGACCTGGACCTTTTGCATCCCCACTCAGCATAAACTGCCTCTCTTCTGCTCCAGAAATCCAGGGCCTGGCATTTTCTGTCAGGATGCGTTCAGGCTGCGGTGGACAAAACGCTTTTACGCCTTTCCACCACTTCCTCTAATCCAGAGAGTACTCCTCAAGTTCGAGTCTCAGGGGACCAAGATGATTCTCATTGCTCCTTCCTGGCCTCGGCAACTGTGGTTTCCTCTACTCAACAGTATGTTGGCAGCCTCTCCGAGACCACTTCCTTTGCAAATCAGTCTTCTGACTCAGGGTTCTTGGTCCATCGCAACCTGAAATCACTTCACCTTCATGCTTGGCTCCTGAAGAGATAGAAGTGAATCGGTTCAACGCTCTCTAGAGTCTCAGACATCCTTCTGGCTGCTCGGAAGCCAGCCAATCAACGTCTTCCAAATGGAAACGTTTTCTCTGGTGTGCAAAATCCTCTTGGAATCCTTTCCTGTCCTCCTGGCAAGGTTCTGGAGTATCTTTTGGACCTATCAAGCTTAGGTCTTCAGTACTCCACAGTTAAAGTTCACCTTAGTGCCATCTCAGCTGCCCATGAGCCGTTTCTTCCTTAACTCTGGCTCAGTTACCTATGGTGAAGAGATTTCTTAAGGATTCTCCATACCAGACCCCTGTTAAGCGTCCAGTTGCAGCCTGGGACATTAACCTGGTGCTGGACATGCTCACTCGGAAGCCTTTCGAACCCTTAGCTACCTGTGAGCTAAAATTTCTTACCTGGAAGACTGCCTTCCTGGTGGCCATTACCTCAGCCCGCAGGGTCTCTGAGATACATGCACTGGTTACGGACCCTCCGTATACTGTATTCCATAAGGACAAGGTAGTTCTCCGTACTCATCCTAAATTTCTTCCCAAGGTTGTGTCAGAATTCCATCTGAACCAACCTCTGGTACTCCCGCTTACTTCGCTAATTTCCAAATGAAGGGAGCAGGCTCTTCATTCCTTGGATGTTAAGAGAGCCTTGCGGTTCTATTTAGATAGAACCAAGGATGTTCGCAAGACTCAGCAACTGTTCGGTTTCTTTCAGCGACACCCGGCTGGGTCAACCTGTCGCTATTAGATGTATCTCTTCATGGTTAGTGGCATGCCTTCGTCATTGCTATTCCATGGCTCAAGTTAAATTAGAAGGTAGAGTGTACTCCTCTACTAGGGCGGTCGCGCATCCCTAGCGAGAAGTTGAATGTTCCAATTGCAGATATATGCAACGCCGCTACCTGGAGCTCAGTGCATACTTTGTTAAGCACTATGCACTGGATGTTCATGCTAAGGCGACATTCGCATTCGGCAGAACTATCCTTAATGAGCTTCTATCTTAGACGCGTGAGCTCTGGCTTTCCTGCCGCCCTTTTGGGGGATTATCAGCTTGGTACTCTCCCACTAGTGTGAATGAGTGGTGGAGACTTATGTCCAGGAAGATAGGAAAATTACGTACCTACCGTAATTCTTGATCTTCTTGGACGAGTCTCCACCACTCATTCACACGCCCACCCTCCATCCCCCGAGCTCACCGCTGTATTGGTCTTCACTCCCTCAAATCTTTAGGCCGTGAGGACTTCTTTGCTGACCCTTCTTATACGGGTCATACGGACTATCTTATGTCCGTTTTTTTAATGTTGGGTTTACCCTTTACGGTAGTTGCGCTGCACCTCCTTGGTAAAAAAGGTACTGAGGCGGTTGGAGGGTCGTCGCCGAGATGGTAGTCGCCGAGCCTGCTGCCGATGCGTGTCTCGCCCTGCGCCGTCTCTCGCGCCGACCCTCCAGCAAAAAGTTTGCTCCCGATGGGTCTTAGTGCCTCCGGCGCCAATCCCACTAGTGTGAATGAGTGGTGGAGACTCGTCCAAGAAGATCAAGAATTACGGTAGGTACGTAATTTTCCTTTCTTGTTTGCTGTGCAAGGAGGTGCTCCGCATCTGGACCTTCGTGAGCCGGTTGGAGGCAGATCTCCTAGCCATCCATGTGGCAGGAGCCACAAATCATCTGGCAGATGCTCTCAGCCGCTTAGGCCAGACATCCCACGAGTGGTCTCTCCATCCAGAGGTAGCATACAGCCTGTTCTTCCATTGGGGAAAACCGATGGTGGACCTGTTTGCCTCCAGGCAAAACACCAAGCTGAGGCTGTTTCAGCCCACCCACCCCCCTCAGCAGGGCTCGCTGCATGGGGATGCCTTCTCGAGGCCGTGGACCCCAGTCCTCCTGTATGCCTTCCCTCCATTTCCCTTGATCCACAAGGTGCTTCTCAAGGTGAGGAGGGACAAGGCGAAGGTGATCTTGGTAGCTCCAGACTGGCCACACCAGTTCTGGTATCCAGATCTCCTCAGCCTCAGCTGCAGGCATCCGGAGCAGCTTTGCACATGCCCAGACCTAATATCACTCAATCAGGGGAAGGTATTCCATCCAGACCTTTAGTCACTGCACCTCACAGCCTGGTAAGTGAGTGGCTAGCGTTCCAGGCCTTGGGTCATTCCAAGGATGTCTACACCATGGTGGAGGCATCCAGAAAGGAATCGACCAGGAAATGATATGCCTTCAAATGGAAAAGGTTTTTCGTTTGGTGTCAGGGTAAGGGCCTGGACCCTTTATCCTGTTCAGTGGCTAACATTCTTGACTACATTTGGTCTCTCTCCAAAGGAGGTCTCCGGTCATCGACCATTAGGGTGCACCTGGCAGCCATCTCTGCTTACCGGATGAGGGCCGGTCAGCCAACATTGGCACAGGAGACAGTGGTCAGGTGCTTTTTCAAAGGCCTGGATCACATATCCCCTCCAGTGCGTGAACCTCCACTTCTGTGGGATCTACTGCTGGTACTGGCAAAACTCATGGGCAAGCCATTTGAACCTGTGCACAAGTGTGAGTTGTCACACTTGTCATGGAAGATGACCTTCCTGGTGGCTATCACGTCTGCCAGAAGGACAGGGGAGCTCCAGGCGCTTTCAGTGGACTCCCCTTATCTGGTCTTCCACAGAGACAAGGTTGTCCTGCGCCCCCACCCGAAATTCCTTCCGCAGGTGGTGTAAGAGTTTCACCTTAATCAGTGTTAATTCTGCCAGTTTACTACCCTAATTACACCTCGGAGGCCGAGTACAGGCTCCATACTTTGGACCCGAGACGTGCTCTCTCCTATTATAAGGAGAGGATGGCGGAAATTCTGAGAGAGGTTTGCCAGCTGTTTGTTACCTATGCTGAAGCCGCTTCTGGCAGACCTGCAGCGAAGCAGACTATTGCAAGATGATTACATCATGCATAGGTCTGTGCTATGAGTTGGCGGGCAAGGAGCCTCCCAGAGGGATAAGAGCTCATTCTACTCGCCATACTGCTGCATCAGTGGCTGCTTCCTGGGACATCCCTATCCAGGAAATCTGTCAGGCTGCTACCTGGAAGTCAGGAAACACTGTCATCACCGACTACCACATCGACCTTGAGTCACGCTGGGATGCTGGTTTTGGGGCCTCAGTTCTCCAATGTCTGTTCCCTAAGTTGGGAGTGTGCACCTTGCCTCGCTCCTCCCAGAGAACTGCTAGGAGTCTGCCAAGGAGTGTGGATGAACAACATTTCCACTCTCCTAGAACAACAGGTTACTCACCTGTAACAGTAGTTCTAGGAGTGGTATATGTTGTTCATCCACACGGACCCACCCGACCTCCCCGGCTGCGGACACACACAACCTGGCTTCCAGCGGGCTAAGATCTGGCGTCATGGGGTGGAGCCGCGGTATATACCACCCGGGTGGGTGGGAGGAGCCAGCTTGAAGACTTCCAGTTGGATTTAAAGTGGAAAGGGACATGCCAGAGAGTGTGGATGAACAACATATACCACTCCTAGAACTACTGTTACAGGTGAGTAGCATGTTCTTTCTCCTCATACTTTGTCTTCATTAGCTAACTGTCTAGTATGCTGAAACTGTCTTTAAATGAAACAGATGTAGATGTAGAGGAGGCAGAATTCATGAGTATACTGGGACTGACTTCCCATTTATAAATCCCACAAGAAGGCTACTGCTAAAGTGCTAGCGACTATATTCTACACTGGCCATTGACAAAAAAAATGAAAAATGGATCAGGTGGATAAAATTGTGACTGTAAAAGAAAAATCCCCCACTTCTTATAGGCCTATAAAAGGGTAAGTATGGGAAGGGCGTACTACAACAGACCCTCTGTGCACTGTGAATACCCATTTCAGAGGGTCAGAGGTGTAGGGGGGGGGCAAAGCAGAAGTCTGTCTCAGCTGCTCCAGCCTAGGCAAAACTCACCCATACCACAGGATATGGTACACATAGAGAAAGCAGTGAAGCTAAATAGTGCAAACATAGGTTTAATGGACAAATCCACAGATAAGGAATGCACCAGTGATACAGAACACTGACAAGGTGCCTCAACGCTTCAACCAGATGGGTCTTCGTCAGAGGCAGCAAAGCTCAGTCCCTAATAATTCTGCAGGCAAAAGAAAAGGTACACAAAAAACAAGTACTCAGAGCCAAGAAAATGCTGAAGTGGTCTTTATTTATTCCTATGACTTGTATTTTGCGCGTTTATACCCTATATTAATTTTGTTCTGTTTCTTTTAGATGTGAATGCACACTGAAGCTAAAGATTTATCCTGCTTACTTCTAATATTATTCACATGCAATTGTTGTCAGAATATCTCTTGAAAGAATCAGCAAGAATATTTATGTATCTTTGTACTATTTAAACTTATATATATGCTATTGTAATTTGTCAAAGGATTTTGTGTATATTTAATACTCATACATTTGCTATTACTAGTGTTTTTAAAAAATAATTTCTCTGAATAGTCTTTAATTATTCGGCACATCACACTTTAATTGAGGTGTGTCTCTTTAAGATGTGGCTTTAAATACAATGGATATGCTTTCTTGTTCACTCTCCCTTTGAAGAACCCGCTGGGGTTCGAGACGCTAGTGGCTTTGTTGCGCTTGTTCTGTGGAGTTCGGCACAATAAAGACCACTTGAGCATTTATTTGGCAGTGAGTACTTGTTTTTTGAGCACCTTTTTGCTTTTTTGCCTTTGGAATTTTTGGTGCAGCGTTTCTAATTGAGCGCTTGAAACTTTGCTTTTTCCTAATAATTCTGCCCCTGTTGTCATAGACTCATTGCCCAGTAAGAGGGCTTCTGTTTTACTATATGTGAGTGGGAAAAAGTTACCACTGACCAGTGGGTATTGGAGGTAGAAGGATAGGGCTGAATATTTCAGTTTATAAACGTCCAAAGCTAAGCCAAACCAGAGTATTTCAGACCAGAATTAGAGCAAAGAATCCTGCTGGAGCTGGGAGTGAAAAAGGCTGCTGTAGTTAAAGGCTATGGAAAGGGTTCCTGTCTGCCAGCTGGTATCTTTTCAGATATGGTACTTTCTCACCTCAAGAAAAATGGGAATGGGGACCCTTCTGGACCCTGAGGTTCCTGAACAAGCACCTGAAAAAGGAAAGATCAGAATGGTAACACTAGAGATAGTGATTCCATCCCTACAAGAAAAGCGGATTAACTAGGGCCCCTGAATTTGAAAGATGCCAACTTTCGTATTGCAATAAGACCAAGCCACAGAAAATACCCATGGTTCAAGGTAGGCTCGGCTCACTACCAGTTCTCAGCAATTCTTTTTGGTCTGACCTCCGCGCCCAGAATGTTCATAACATGCCTGTCAGCAGTGGCAGCATATCTGCATAGGCAGGGAATAGTGCTGTTTCCCTGCTTAGACTGGCTAATTTGTGAGAAAACACATGAGGATGCAGTGCACTCAGTTCAGGCTGTAAAGAATAAATACACTGCACACATGGGGGTTCCTTCTGAATTTAGAAAAATCCCACCTACAACCCAGCCAAGTGCCAGAGTTTACAGGTGCAGAATTAAATACAAAACATGGGAGGGCTTATCTGCCAATTCGAAGAGAAGAATCCCTCATTCAGTTTGAAAACTCATTTCTGGCAGGCCATACAAGGTCAACACAGGAATTCCTGCAACTGTTAGGCTAAATGGCCTCAACCACAGCAGTGGTTCCATAGGCACGGTTACAAATGAGGGATGTTCAGTACCACCTAAGAAGGTACTGGCACCAAAGAAGTGCACCACTGGAGCAGCCAGTAGCAGTCACCCAACATTTGGTACAGGCTTTAGAGAGGGAAAGAGGTGTGTGAAACTACATTTCTTACCACTGATAGCCTCCCTTGCTTTTCCACGTAGAGTTCCCTAGTTCCTATTTGCTGGTCTCCCTTGTACTTCTAAAAGCTGCTCTCTTTCTCCTTATCTCCCCCACTCCCGAACCAAAGTGATCTTTTGTGCTTTTCTTTCCTGCCTACCTCAAGCAGGAGCTTGTTGCATCCACAGTGGCCTGCCTTATGACGTTCTACTTTGCCTCAGTCTCTTCTTTTTCCCTCATATCCACAAGTTGCTTCTAAAATAACTGCCCCACCTTTCTGAAATCTACCTTTCTGAGCTCCGGGTCCATCGTCTTTGAAGTTGAGTGTTGGGTGTCTGTCATGATTCTAAACCAGACTGAGTTGTGGCGACTGGTCCTAGAGGGGCTCATCTACTGTGACTTCTCCTATGCTGTCGAGCATTAAGTCAAGTATAGCCCCTTCCCTGATAGGCTCCCTAACTCACTGGATTAGTAGTCATGCATGCATCTCCTCTACCAGCACCTGGCTCCATGCATGCACTGTTGGCCAACAGGATTTCCCAGCCCTTATCTGGTAGATTGAAGCTGCAAACCTCTTTTAATTATCTTTATTTGTAGCTCTGATCTTATTTATTATTTTAATTATCTTTGACTTGTTTGTTTTTAAGGCCCTCTGTGTCTTTGGACTAGGGTGCCAAACAAAATTGTCTGTAAACCCCCGAAATAAAATTTTCTTGCCTTTCTGCCAATTTGCTCTCAACTCTGCACCTTGCACTCACCACTGTGATTTCTGCCCTGCCCTCTGGCGGCCTTCCCTTGTGAGCCACTATCACTTGCACTCTGCGGTTTTGATTTATAAAGCACTGATCTAACAGCCACCATGAATATATTTCCTTTCTGCTAATGGCCTACCCCACCTATGGTCTGTATCTCACTCCAACCTCCACTTCTTTCTTATCTCCAGGTGTTGCAGGCCACGTGGGAAAGAAGCCTTTTCTTGAAGGCTCGCTCTATACAGAACTCCATACTTCACCGCCTTCAACCCTCCTCTTCCTTACGTTGGTCACCAAAGAGGCAGTTTAGGGAGCTGCTGCACACAACCTCTGTCTGCTTTTCTGTGCCCCCCCATACTGGCATCTACTCACTGGCAGCTGTCCACTTGCTTGGCATCTGCATCCATTATTTTCTTTAGGGTGTTTTTTTTTTTTCTTTGACTGCAATGGTCTCCTTTATAGGGTTTGTTTGGTTAATGGATGCTGCTCTTTATTTTCTGTACCAACTGTGTGACTTGCCATGGTTTGCACACCTTACGGAAGTACTGTTTTGTTTTTTGTTTTTGCTGCTCCCTGGGCCCCTTGTTGGCCACTCCTTCAGGCCACCAAGGCCCAACGCAGTCCCATCCCCGTCGACATCCGCTGTTCCGTCTGCACCGTGACCCAATGTAACCCTTTGGGTGGGTCCCTCACCCATGGGCCTGCAACCGGGAAGGAGAAACACCTGCGGGCATCTATTACGTATCCCAGGCATGACAGGGGTCAGCATGGACACCCTCTTGGCTGTCGTGGTGGTGGGGACGGCAGCCGTCATCCAGCCGGCTGAGGGCAAATTTTCCACTTTTCTTCTGAACCACCAACACCCTCCTACAATGGGCCAGTTGTGGCAGTGTCCTGGGGCAGGGACACTCGTCAGTCGCGTCGAGCCACCACGCCAAGAGCATAATCCAAATCCACTCCCTGCTGGACTTTGCTCCTGATGTCTGGGCTTGGGGTGTGAACCCAGGTTGCCAACATGCCGAGCAAACACCCATCGTTCAGCGCCACGGAGCCGGCTGCCTGTGTTTGTTATATAGTTGATGTACTTGCTTGTATATTTGTATCATTCTGTGGTACCTTCCCTCAGTACACACCTGGAAACAAGCTGTATAACTCAGTGTGCCTTCCTTGCCAACTTTACTAAATAATTATTTTGTGAACCAAAGTTTTTCTGAGGGAGTCCTGAAGCAGAACTGAAGAAAAGGGAATTTAACCAAACCCAAACTGAATTTGCTTCCGTCACCCCTGTCCACATCGCAGAAAGAGATTTCATTAACCAGATTTGCCAGGTTGCTAAGAAACATGATGGGGATTCTGCTTGTGTGTATCCCCTCATTTGTCACCTTCACCTCTGTAAGGCGGGGGGAGGGATGCACATGTTAAAAAAAAAAAAAAAGCTGCATATTTTCTAAGAAGCATGGTATATTCATTATTTACTTCCATACACTGAATTGTTTTCAATATAAATATCCCACTGGTGAGTTAGTGACTTGCACAACAGGGGTTGTAGCATTCTATTCTTATTATGACGTGGGAACTCAGAATGCACTCCAGACCTTGTTCCCGTTGATTGTCAGAGATTATAGCAATTACAGACATCCCCATGGATACTGCCTATCCTTGATCACTCCTGAGTCAGTCTGTGCCAGTTCTGATTATTGCCAGGCTATCCACAGTTCGCTTCACTGTAGGATTTAATCAGGTGTTTCCAGTTCTTCAAAGCAGCACCTTTTACTACTGCCAGCAAGGCTACACCACATGCTTTGCCACTGGTATTAGAAACTGCAGTTTAAAAAGAAAAAAATGATTATTTCAGCATTTTTTCTTCAGGTTTGAAGTCCAACAAGTCAGCAGTACTTCAAAGTATGGAGAAAACAACTTACCACATGCACTTGCCCCTGAAACGCTAGTTAAGTGCTTTATGGACGAGGTGGTTTCTGCTCAAATTGTCAGTGGGTTCCACTTAAAGCATTTTTTTGGTTTGAAAGTTGTCAACAATAAAAAAGAATAAGTTGGCCAAAGCTGTAAGCTTTTAGTAATGTACAGTGTGGAGTTAAAGGGAAAATGTGGTGCTTAGCTCAGTGCAGTTGTGTGGATGGTTACTTTCAGAGAAGAAAACCTCTCATTCAGGGTCATCTTCCTTAGAGTCTTAATGGGGTTTCAGAGTTTGTATTTAATGGACCAGAAGAAAACACACTGCTGTGTCATTTCTATGGGAGGGGGTACAAATGTGATATTTCTCCTGTCCCCAAATAAACAGTTGGTTATGCTTGACTCACTGGTGATAGGGGTAGCACTGTACTCCATTGCCACATGGCAGACCTGAGTTTGTGCCACAGTCCCTACTGCCTCATTAGACTATGCAAGTTTACGGCTCACTCTGACTCCAAGGGAGGAAATCTCACATTGTGCTATTGAAGATCTTCTTTAGTGGTATGTGGAGTAGCATAGAGGATAATGGATGGGCAATGGTGAACGACAATGCTGTGTTCACTTCGAGAGGTTATCATGACAATCTAGTTAAACCTAGAGAGCAAAGCTTGAGAGGTTTACAGTTGTCATGAAACCTCAAGAAGTGAACTCAGCGTTGTTGTTTAACTGTTGCCCATCCACTGTCTTTTATTGTGTATGGGCAACAGCTAAACACGCACTGAGCATTTCCTAAGCGCAGCTATCTTTATGTGCTGCTGCTAAGATCCTGCCCCACCACCACCACAAGAACAAGCCCCACTCCATCCACGGTCCCCGTCCCCGACTCACAAATTCAATTTTTTAAATATCAATACACACTGCATAACTACAATAGTAAATTGCAAGTGTCCTTATACTGCCAGGTTTTATCGGCGCTGTTCTCTTTCCGGGATGAATCTTACTGAGGTGTAAAAAATATACCGCTTTTTGAGTATTTCGACAGTTTTCAAGGTCTTTTTAATAGAGGCTCCCTTATTTTACTGGGAAACGTTATTTTTTTCTCTGTTTCTTCTGAGTTTTGTTATTTTAAGTCACGGTTCTTTACTGCTAGGGAACCCACTGCACTTACAGTTTTTCAATTTTGGGAACCAATGTTGTTCAGCTTTCTGACATATTTTTATGTCAGAAAAGCCAAAAAAGAGGACTGGACCCACATGTTTTAAAAATTGTATTAAGTGTGGTGTGTTTTATTGTGCTTGGGTCCAGAACATTTTTGCTCTTAATTCTGCTCAAAAACTATTAAAAAGAGGGCCAAAAGACTAGAAGAGATGGCCTCTAATAATGCTTCTCCTACTGAGGAGGGGTCCACTGCCCTGCCTGACTAAAGATAAGGACCCCTCAGAAAATGAGTCTGATGAAACAATAAAAATGGTGACATGCCAAAAAAAAAAGAAATGGTGAACAGACCACTGAGTCTGTTCCAGCAAAAAAAAAACTATGCAAAGACAAGCATACCACTGCTCCTCCTGTGTCAAGGCAAGGGAGACGCCAATGACAAAAAAGCATAAAGACAAGAAAAGAATAAAGAGGGTCAGTCACCCACTGAGGTCTCTGACTCTAATAAAGATTTACCCCTATAAAGAAATGGCAAAGGCATGGCACCTATATCAAACTTTACAGGGTATGGGGGCATTTTCTCCTGTTAACCCTACTACATTCGGGTGATGATAATGACTAAGATAATGATGGGGACCAGCCTTTGTTGCTGAACATGTTGCCTGACCCACGCTTTGGTACCTCTCCAGATGGCCAGGAGGACCTTTCTTCCCTCCCTCCTGACCTTCTTACAGCACATAGTGGACACCCTGGACCTCCCTGCTCAGGAGTTCATAGAAGAGGATGATGATGAGAGGATGAAGACTATAAAAATATGATGGTTCTTCCTCCTACAAAAAAAGATTGTTCTTCCTGTATAGAAATCCTTCAAGAAATCTACTATGAAGGTCCTGCAGGCCCCTACTTCCCTGTCAGGAGTGGACAAGAAAGTGGAAAGTGGATCGAAAATATCCTCTGGCTAAAATGAGGCTGATTTTCTTTATACTCATCCCAGCCACGAAGGGGTGGTTCAGGCCGCAGCCTGTGATAAGGCTAAGGTCCCTGTCACCTCTATGCCTCCTGAAGAGGAGTCACGGAAATCAGATGCTATGGCTAAAAAATCTTATACCACAGCCTCTTACTTAGCATACTCTGCTAAGTACCAGAAGGCTCTTTGGAGTTCTGTCCAGGCCATTCTGTCACACAAATCTGACATGATGTTCCAGGACATTGCTGAAACAATGAAATCTGGTCTGGAAGCCACCAGATACCAGTTTCACATGGCTGCAGACACTAATGACACAGCAACAAGGGTCATGGCTCAGGCTGTCTCTCTCAGATGTTTTGCCTAATTTATCACAGGACACCCAGTCCAAAGCTATGGACTTCCCCTGTGAAAATAATTCCCTTTTTGGGGACAAAACTGAAGCATACATGAAAAAGGTGGAGGAGCACAAATCAACCCATGAAAGTAATGCAGCCAAGCAGAAATCCTCTACATCCCAGAAGTCTCAGCCTAGGGGTAATTCAGACAGGCTACTTCATCAGGGCATTCTATCTATGCCCATGCCTTTGGAGTTCTCTCAAATGAGAGGTTATTTCAGGGAAAGAGGCAGGAGGGGTCAGAGGAGAGCTGCCACCACTCCTGCCTCTGCTACACAGTCTAAGTCCTAACTTCTGCAATCGGGTCACCTCCCCATCTCCAATAGGGGGGCAGGCTGTCCCACTACGTCCAAGCTTGGACCCACATCACCACAGACAAGTGGGTCTTGGAGGTAGTGGAAAAATGTGTACCCCTACAGTTCAAGCAGATCTTGTCTGTGTCAGTCTTCATCATTCATCACTGTTGGCATGACCCCACGGGAGCTCCTTTTTTTTTTTTGGTAGGCGGAGCCGACGCACCATCGGTGCCGCCCTCGAGGCCGACGCATTGCGTGGCGCTCGCGGGTTGGCTGTTAGGCGCTGTCGACTCCACCTACCTGCCAGTTCTTTGTCTCCCGCCGTGGAGGTCACCTCGTGGGAAGCAAGCTCTGATTGAGGCCTACCACCTAAGCAGTTCATTTTTTCACCGCTATTTCCCATGCCACAGTCCGTCAGTGGCGTGTCCTGCCAGTTTTAGTTGCTTATTAGACGTTGCTGGTAAGATCTTTCCATATATTTTTGTTTCTTGGCTACGTCGAGTCTGTTTTTGGTGTTTTTTTTTCTCCGTAGGTCATGTCTCGGTCAGAGGGCAAGAAAACTTCCAGGAAGGGTCGGCCCCCCCATGCGATAGTGCCCATGCGGGCCAAAATATTCCGTCACCGACCAGCACAACCGTTGCCTTTTGTGTCTTGGCCTGCTTCATGACATGGATTCATGCGATGGTCTGTTTCTCCAAGGACCGCCGGGTCATCGAGCAACACGCGTGGAAAGTGGGACGAGCTCCGCCGACTTTCGGGGGTCGGGCGCGCACTCGTAAGTGGACAAGCCACGCATTTTCGCCTTTCTACGTTCCTCCCGGTTCTACACGGACCGAGGAGGAGGGAGCCTTGGCTTCTAGTAGCTCAGCCATTGCCAGGCTCCTTCCGATGTGCAGGAGGCCCATCCCGCCTCCTTTCGGGGCGGAGGCACGCCACAGCAATCGCTCGGGATGAAGGCCCCTCAGTGCCAGACCTGCGGTTCGCAAGGCTCAGGTCGGCGCTGTCAGTCGGTGCCATTGTGGGTCTCAGCACTGTTCGCCCTGATGGAGCCGTCGTTGGCGCCGGTTTGTCGCGTGGTGCTGTGGCTAGTGTCTGAGCCGTTTGCAGCGCCGATACTGCTAGCGGCGACTGTGGGAGTTTCTACGGCGCTGTCTTTGTCTGCGTCTTGCCTCGGCACCATCCGTGGTGCCGAAGTTGAGCACGGTGCCGTGTCCTCTGGACTCGGTGCTGTGGGGCCGCTGCTGGCACTGCCTTTGCCCTCGGTGCCATTCGCTGCGCCATGGAGCTGAATGGTGCTGTGGCTGGTCCAGAGTCTGGAGCTCCTGTTCGGCTAGACCGTGCCTTCTATGGATTCCACTCATGTGCTGTAGAGGGCACTAGGACTGGCTTGGGCATGGTTTTGGTCTCTGGCACCCCTTAGCAAAGATGGCAGTGGACCCTCCTGTGGTCTGGCATTAGGGCTCGCCTCTACCTCTTCAGAGGCAGAGTCTGGCTCTGAGTCAGACGGACAGTCTGACTCTTTGGGGTTGACTGTTGGAGTGGGCAGCCCTGTAGTATCCTCGACAAGTCAAGTCAGCCCTTCTGAGGTGGAGTCGGTGGCTACCGAGACTGAGTCAGGATGCTGACCAGCAGTCAGTGGTACGGGCCACCATTGCTCTGCAGCCCGGTCTTGGTGGGTTCACTGACCCCTCAGCAGTGGTACCCCACCTGTGGTGTGCCTGGATTGCCCAACTTTGGGGCCGATCAGAGCACCTCACGGGAGGAAGGTACTGTGCCTGGATAGCTCCTTTGGGTGCTGCCCAGGGCTGTCGGCTACCTAGTAGTAGTAGTAGTAAATCATTTTTATTCATAAGCGAATAAAGGATACATTCAATTGAGCAAAGCTTGTTTTCAATGAAGTTCCATGTCACAATAAAATGAGGTTCCACATCAAAAGGACATAACATCAACGCACTAAAAAAACACATATAGAATGGGACAATTACAATACGGCAATAAATAAGGAAGGATAAAAAAAATAACAGAGAAGAAATAAAAAAAAAATTTAAATACAACAATCAGTCTCATTACACAATAACATACCTAGGACACTAACAATTATTACATATAGTAGTATGTAATACAGTTATACACCACTTCTAGGCTGGCCCTCTCAAGGAGGAGGGCTGTTTTGTACCCAAGGGTGTAGGCATGGGGTCTGCACGGCAGCCTTTTTTCGAGCTCCCAACTGGCTCTGGAAGAAGCCGTAGTGCAGATCTCCGCCTTCTCCCTCGGGTTTCTTTGAGAGAGCCCTATTCTTTGAGGTGGGGACTGTCCTTCTGACCTATACGGCCCCGGTTGCCTCACGGGGGAGTCTTCCGGGCGCAGCCAAGGCAGTACTGAAATGGTTGTTCAGCTGTCGGCTGTGGGGTCTTCTGGGGCACCTTCTTCTGCGGGTGCTCCCGGTTCGCTCCTTAGCCCAGGCGGAGGTCAGTCGACATCTCTTCTCGGCTCTGTCCCCATTCCTCTGCCACATTCTCCTGCGCTCCCAGGCATCCTTGGTCCTAGCGGGCCTCTCTCATGGGAGCAGTTCAGGGCTGTGGCTGCTCGGTTCCCTACTTACGTTAGGGCAATGGACAATCAGGTTTTTCAACCTCCCCCCAAGCAGCCGCCCTCTGAGCAGCCAGTGCCCTCCAGCTCTTCATCCCCCTCTTCTGGGAGAGAGGAACCTTCTGTCCACATCTCTCCAGCTGCTGATCTTGCTGAGTATCAGCGCTTCCTCGTGAGGATGTTGGAGAACTTGCATCTCACCCCTGCCACTGTTAGCAATCCAGAGCATTCGGCACATGCCTTTCTAGGTGATTTTGGCGAGGCCACCCTTGTGGTGCCCCCCTGGCCTGCTACCTTTCGGGAGGCATCGTTGTGCTCCTGGCAGAGGCCTCTCTGAGTTCCTGTCCCTAGGATCTAGCCAGAGGTATTGTGCCCCCAGAGTCTCCAGGTTCCATGCCTCATCCACAATCGGGATTGACGAGTTGGATACTCCTGATGGGCTTGCGCCTTCACCATGACCGCCCCAGATCAAGATTCCTCGATTTTGACTTATGGTGTAGGAGGACTTTCTACTGAATGGTTGTTTCCATTTCTGCACATCAAGCCCACTATGCAGCCTATGACAGGTTCTTGTGGTCCAGGCTAGGTCAACTCCTAGCCTCGTTGCCTGTCTGAACAAACCAGAAAAAGCCATTGTACTCTCTGGCGTGGCCTAGAGCTAGCAAGGCACCAAGCAAGGGCATCCTGTGATGCCAATGCGGTAGCTACCAAGGTCATAGGGACAGTGATCTGCACTAGGCGGATGGCATGGCTGCGTCTTTCCCGGTTGTCACCCTTGCCCCTGGCGTAGGGTGATTAACTCCACTCACCAGAGAACTTAGCTTAATCCTGTGGAGCGAGATGGCGTTTGTCGGCAACTTCTTCTCCGGGGTCCCCTGCCTCACTCTCTCACTCGGCCTCCAGGCCCTGAAGGTTCTCCTCTTAGTGTGTCAGTCACCCACTGAGAGCTAAGGACTTTTGCCCTTAGGGTGGAAGAAAACCCTTCCGGGGTCAAGACTCACTAACAGTGATGAATGATGAAGATTGACACAGATAAGATATGAAAATTACGTATCTACCGTGATATATGATCTTTCTGTGTATATTCACCATTCATCACAATCCCACCCTCCATCCCCTGGGGCCTCAGTCTCTGGTCCCTCCTCTCTGTGCCCATCCCTTCCCCCTTTCTTGTCAGGAGGGTAAACAGAGGGCACATAGGGGATAATGTTCTGGGAGAGTGGTCAGCATGGAGGCACCTCTCCAGTGCGTTAGCTCTACTCCCGGTGGAGTTGGCAGTTGCCCTCCATTCTCTCCTTCTTCTTGTTCCCATCCAACTTATTTCTCCTTGTCCATGGACTATCTTTTATTACAAAAAACTGCTTTTTCCTTTTTTCACCAATAATCTTTCCTTGAGAGGGTGTTAATTCTCTGTACCCTGTCCTTCTTCCAGAATAGCCGACTCTGCTCAACTGGAGTCTTTTGCCAGCCATTCTGTGCCTTGAATTCTGGCAAGAAGCCTTTGGCTACTCCTTGCAGTTCCTATGTAATCTGGAGATGGACCAGGGTCTGGGATGTGTTTAACTCCCCCGGCTCCTAAATTCTCTATCCCACCCTACCTCCCTCTTCTATTTCCAGAGATTGGGGCCCCTCCCAATCCCCTTAGTTTCCGTCTTCTCCCTCTTCTGTCCTCTCAGTCGTTATTTCTCCTTTTAGTTCATATATCTTTTCCTTTTCTATACCTTGGACTTCCTTGTCCCACCCTCCACTCCCTTCCTCTTACCTCTCGCAACTCAGAACTGATAGGCAGGTGGAGTCGACAGCGCCTAATGGCCAACCTCGAGCACCACTTGCCAATGCGTCGGACTCGAGGGCAGCACGATGGTGCGTCGGCCATGTACCCCAACAGTGATGAATGGTGAAGATATACAGAAAGATCATAATTACAGTAGATACGCACTTTCATTTTCATGCCCGTCCGACTCTGTCAAAACCCCTATCCCCAACAGAAAGATACTGTACCTGCTGGAGCTGGAGGTAAAGACTATTATCAGCCAAAGTGGTGGAGAGGGTTCCCCTTTTACAGCATGGAAAAGGTATCTACTCCAAATACTTCCTGACATTAAAGAAAAATGGAGAGTGGTGACCTATTTTAAACCTCAGATATCTAAACAGGCACCTACTCAAACCAAAATTCAAGATGATTACCCTTCAAGTAGTAATATACTCTCTGCAGCAGGGAGACTGGCTAGCCTCCCTGGAACTCAAGGATGCCTATTTTCACATTCCAATAAGGCAGTCCCACAGAAAGTGTCTGAGGTTCAGGCTGCATTCAGGCCATTACCAGTTTGCAGCCATGCCTTTTGGCCTCACCTCTGCTCCCAGAGTATTCACGAAGTGCCTGTCTGTAGTGGCAGCTCACTTGAGAAAGCAGAGCATCTCAGTCTTTCCATACCTGGATGACTGGCTCATAGTGGGCAAGACCCCTCAGCAAGTCAGAGAGGCTCTAACCCACACAAGATAAACTCTGTCCTCTTTGGGGTTTCTAATCGATGAAAAGAAATCCCATCTGGAACCCTCTCAGCTCCTCAACTTCAAAGGAGCAGACTTGGATACTCAGCAGGCAAAAGTCTTTCTTTCTCAGGACAGAATTCAAAATTTTCTGAGTGCAGCAAATTTTGTTTTTGTTATGTTATGCCAGCCAAGGTCTGTGAGGTATTTTCTACAGCTCCTGTGCCACATGGCTTCCATGACAGCTGTGGTCCCATGGGTAAGGTTTCAAATGAGGGACATTCAATATCATTTGGCAGCCCGCTGGTCACAAAAGAAAATTCTCTGTCCAAGCTAGTACCAGTGACAAAACACTGCTTCAGGCTCTTAACTGGTGGCAGGAAGAAGAAAATCTTTCAGTGGGCATCCCCTTTCAGCTCTTCAGTCAGTGGCACTTGTTTATTTTATTTATTAGAAAGAATCAGATTACATTTACCTTTGAGCTAAGATCTCATTTACAAAGGTTCCTCATCAGTACAGTGAATTACAGAGATACAGAGACAAAAAATAATACACATTAGCAGTAATAATATACAAGGAGGCAATCAGATGATACAACGTAAGATCTTAGCTAGTTACAGACTAGGGGAGTGAAAATTGCGAACATGTTGAGACAGTTCTTGTCATAAGTGCTGCAGGTGGGGAAGACAGAAGTTTTATTTTTATTGGATGGTGGGCCTATAACCCCGTACTAAGACCTCCCTAGCCCAAAGGTCCTTCCACTACCACGCCCCACATGGTTCAACTCCTCTTGCTCCCTGTCACTAAGTCTACCAAAATTGGTCCTTTAAAGTCGCTCTCCGAACCACCTTTTGGAGCCGAGCTGTAGTTGCCCTTAATCAACCTAATGTTGGGGTCGCCCCGTTCTTGCCCATAGCCTTGACAATGTCCATTGACTGCCCCTTTTATTTATACGATTGCTATTCACTGCATGTAACCTTATCCCGAAAACCACTGTTATATTGTGCTCTTTTTGTTTTCTGTATTGCATCTCTATGTTACCACTGTTGTATCTCACACTGTAACCATGTCTACCCTCCTCATGCAGAGGTGCCTTTGTAAATGAGTCCCTGACTCAAAGGTTGTAAACCGACTTTCAAGATAAATAAATAAATAAAATATAACCAGTGCCTGTTGAGAAGGACAGGACCTAGAAAGGGAAGAATAGGAGGTGAGGAGGTGCGATCAGATGGTGAAGGGAGTGACCAACAGAGAAAAACATGGGTTAAGGGGAGGAGAGGGGGTATGTATGGATTTACAGCGGGGTGGTCCTTCAATGCATGGTATCTGGCTAGGCAGAATCGAAGGGGGAGGGAACCATGGGGAGAGGAGGACCAACAGGGAGGGAGGAAGGGAGGTGTAGAAAAACTAGGGGGTTGTAGGGGAAAATATGGTCAGTTGGCTTCGGAAAGAGAGATGGGGGCCTATATTATGTTCATTGGTCACAGATTACTGGTAGTTGTAATACATCAAACAGTACTACAAATACTGGTTGAGGAATTATATATTGTGCACAATAGCCAGATCAGTGGTCGATGTAAGCAGGACATGAAGCTTGATTTTGAATAGACCTAGTTTGGTTGCAGTCAGGATTTCGTCGGTCAATGTATTTAACCAGTAGGGTGCCCGATATTATATTTAACCAGTAGGGTGCCCGATATTCGTAGGATCGTTGGCCTTGGGAGGTCTGTTTGAAGGGGACTGAGAAGGATCGGCTCTTTAATATCTCTTGTACTCCTACTGTTGTTAGACTTGCTGAGTAGTTTCTGAACACCTGGGGGAGTTAAGCCCATTGTGGATTTCATGGCCAGTAGGCAAACCTGGTACTTTATCCTGCTATCTAGGTTTAGCCAACCGGATTGTGCATAAAGCTGACAGGTGTGGGAGAAGAAATGAGCTCCTGACACAAGTCTGCTTGCCTTATTGAGCGTCATTTTTATACGCTTGAGGGCTGAGTCATTTGCGCACCGTACACCTCCAGTCTGGTAGTCTGTTACAGACAGAACTGGAACTAGTCACCGCTAGATTTAGCATGTCATTGGTGAGGCACTGTTTGTTCCTGTGAAGAACTCCTAGTTTGGCATTAGCTTGGCAATCAGATCGACATGCTGGGTAAAAGTGAGAGAGCAGTTTACGGTAGTTTCTAGGTACTTGAAGGTTTACACCATTTCAAGTGGTTCATTATTTCAGTTTATTACATTCAGGCGATGGGTCCTATTTCTGCAATGAGAGGAGGCGAAAAGCATGTTTTTGTTTTTATAGTTACAGCAATTTTAATTTTAGAAACCACGCTCGATTATGGAGAAATTGGATTGCATTCGATTTTCTAATGCTACTGGATCGGTGTGGCTTGAGTATAGTACTGCATCATCTGCATACAGTAAGATTTTGTCATTAACTGAAAGTGGTAGTTGATTCAGAAACAGACTGAAGAGCAGAGGACCCAGAATGGAGCCTGGGGACCCCAGTTACTACACTGCGGCTCTGTGAGAAAATGTCTATGATTTTCACTCTTTGGCTCTCTCTCTCTCAGCTCTTAAACCAAGTTACGGACTCAATGGATAGGCCAATGTGCAAAAGTTGGGTTAATAGTAGGTCATGGTTAACTGTGTCGAAGGCCTTGGTGAGGTCAATGTAGGTTGCCCAAACCAAGAGCCCCCGATCTAATGCATCATGTATGTACCCTGTAAATTCAACTAGGGTGGTAGTGGTACTGTGCTGCTTTCTAAACCCATGTTGTTCAGGGCATTGCAGCAGGTATTTTCACGGTACCCAATAACTTGATCATGGCTAATGATGCGTTCTAATGCTTTGGAAAGTGGGGGGACGATTGAGATAGGTCTATAATTAGTAGGGCTAGTTCTATCTCCACTTTTGAATACTGGCATTACCACAGTGGCCTTCCATAGTCGAGGAAATTTACCAGATATAAGTGATAAGTTTAGGATGCTTGTTAGAGATGGGAGTAATACGTCTAAGGTGAGTGTGACAAGTCTAAGGTCAAGCGAGTCGCTACTTGCTCTCGCCTTACCAAGAACTTGGCAGAAGTGTTTTTTGGCCTCAGCTAGTGTGACAGTTTTGAGGTGGGGGGGTTGTCAAGGGGGAGTGATCCTTCTTCTCGGAGTTACTGGTGCTACGGGGTTTGAAGAAGTCTCGCGGCAGCACATTGCTGAGGTCGGTGAAGGCCTTATTGAATGTGTTGGTGATGATACTGGTGTCTTGTATTGGGGCACTATCAACATTTAGCACAGTGGGGGGAGATTGATTTGGTTTGCCATTAAGGGTCTTAATGTTTTCCCAGAATTTCCGACTGTCACTCTGGGGGTTAGCCAGCTCACTTTTGAAATGCTGACATTTGGCCATTCTTATGGCCCAGGTACACACGTCATGGGCTGTTTTATAAGCCTGTAAGTTTACCTGTGATCATGTGCCTTTTGCTATGTTCCTAGATTGTCTCTGACCTCATATGCTCAAGAAGTTGTGGTGAGATCCATGATTTAGATGCGCCATTGACTTTATGCTTTGAGGAAGGGGCAAATATATCGGAGGACTCATTGAATTTTTTAATAAAGCTTTCAAGAGCTATGTCTACATCCATAGCAGTGTGGATAGCGTCCCAGTCTTGGCATTCTAGGTGAGCTTTTAGTGCACCCAGTTTCACTCTTTTTAATACCCTTGTTGTGACTATCTTGGCAGGGATCTTGGGGGATTTGTTGGACCAGGTACAGAGTATGGGAGAGTGGTCACTGATGGAATCTGAGAGGAACTCAGTGCAGGAAATTCTCTCCGGCTGGTTGGTGATTACCCAGTCAATCAGTGTACTAGTCCCCATTCGATAATTTTGGCGAGTGGGGTAGTCAACTAGCTGGGTTATGTTAATGGAGGATAGAGCACTTCTGTACGCAGCCGCAATTGGGGAGTTCCAGTTAATGTTGAAATCTCCCACTATGAGAAGCTTGGTATTGTGGTGGAGATCACTGAGGTAGTCAAGGACCACCTTGAATCTGCAGGATTGATCCTTAGGAGGGATATATACTGACAGTACTGTTAGGCTTTTCTCTTGTGTGCCTAGGAGTATTTTTAGTGCCAGTATTTGGGTGTTGCTGCTGGTTTTGATTGGAGGAAGCATTACCCCTGGATGTGGTCTTTTATGTAAATTACACATCCACCTCCACGTTTGCCTACCCTGTCGCGTCTGAAAGATGTGTATCCTTGAATCTGGATTACTGTGTCAGCTACCCTTGGTGTGAGTCCCATCTCGACTACCAAGAGAATGTCAGGTTGATGCTAGGTTACCTACACTTGCTGTGAGTCGAACTTTGCCAGGAGGCTGCATATGTTCATGGAGGCAATTGTTAAACCCGTATGGTTTTATGTTGAGCTGGAGTATACTGCACTGAGCCAGGGTTTGGGTGAATATTACCCCAGAGCAGCAAGAGTAGCCAAAACAATCTTATAGCCTGCCACTTCAGATACCTTATTGCTTGTGCATGGCTACAGATTTTGTATTGTTTATTCTTGCTATTTGTGCCATAGGCTGTGAAGCAGAGTATCGTGGTGGTAGGGGTAGCTGTCTGGATTACAGGTGCCAGGCCATGTGATATTAGCACACCCTGTTGGATGGACGAGCAGGAGCAGATGTGGTTTTTGGGCTATGCCGATAGAATAGGGATTCACAATGAATTGTGTTCAAATATGTGTGGATGTTATTCTGTGAGGTGGGGTGGTAAATGTGAAGGGTGAGGCTTATTGCTGCCTTCATGAATGTTAAATGTGACTAACCGACATATTATGTAGGTATATTAATGGTATTTTAGAAATTAAGCACTTGCTTGACACTAGTCGGGGAGAAATGGAAAAGAGAACAGAGCTAGAGGGAGGAGGAATCCTAGCTGGGAGAATACGCTTGTCAGGAAATAGAGGAGCTGGACACTGAGTTTGGGTGGCAGACAGGCAGTGAGAAAGGTGGTGGGCAGATCAAGTCGGGGAGCAATACGAGATGGAAATGCACTTGGCAGGTGATAGGGTAGCTGTCATTTTGAATTAGAGAAGCAGAGAGGCAGAGAAAGAGTGGAGAGATGAGAGAGCTAAATGAGGAGTTACAATAGATAGGGAACGGCTTGGCAGGAAACAGTGTTGATGTCACTTTAAGCTTGAGGAGCTGGCTGGCAGTAGCCTGTAGAAATGAGCTAGTAAGCTGAGGCGGTGTTTAAGTGTATTTAAACAGTGCAGATGGTGGGTGGGTGGGTCGGAAAATTAAGCTTCTGGGGCTCCCTTTCTGGAGGTAATCAGTCCCAGAGGGAGAGTCTCTACCTGGGCTTCTGTGAGGGGCTGATGGCTTCAGACCTGGACCACGGGTGGCAGTCTGGTGGGTCGGGTTCATCAGAGAACAATGGCTATGGCACTTGGACCACCTGAAAAGGGAAGGATGGGGAAATTAAATAAAAGAGGCAGGGGAGGTGGGGGCTGTTCATGGAGCTAAAAAGAAATGCAAAAAGGCTTAAATGGGGGTTGGGTTGCAGACCAGAATGTTAGGCAAGGTGCCACAAGGTCTGAGAGAGCAAGAGCAGGGCTAATTAAAATACAATAGCAAAGTAAAAAGGTGAAAATGAGGAGCGTGAGTTTAAGACCTGAGCTGAGATCGCTGCTGGTCTTAAGACGGAACACTCTACAGGCACTTAGATTAAATCAGCAAAACTTGAACTCTGAAATACTAGCAAGACAGTATTAACAGAAATGAAACTCCAGTAAAATGTAATTCACGCATTAGCAGTGCAGAGCTACGAGCCAATCGGAGTGCTCCTGGGGCTAACTGCAACCAATGGGGTCACAGCAGGAATAGGCACTGGACTTAAACCCAGAAACAACTATCCTCGTGTAAAAAAAGAAAAATCAAGCTCCTAGGACTCCCTTCCTGGAGATAGCTCCCTTTCTGGAGGTCATCAGTCCCCGAGGGAGAGTCCGTACCTGGGCTTCTGTGAGGGGCTGGTGGCTTCAGACTCGGACCGCGGATGGCAGTCTGGCAGGTCGGGTTCATCAGAGAATGATGACTGTGGCATTTGGACCACCTGGGCTTCTGTGAGGGGCTATTGGCTTCAGACCCAGACCCTGGATGGCAGTCTGGTGGGTTGGGTTCATCAGAGGACAGCGGCTGTGGCACTCGGACCACCTGGGCTTCTGTGAGAGGCTGGTGGCTTCAGACTGGATGCGGATGGTAGTCTGGGGTCGGGTTCATCAGAGAACAACAGCTGTGGCACTTGGACCACCTGGGCTTCTGTGAGGGGCTGGTGGCTTCAGACCCGGACCGCAGATGGCAGTGTGGCGGGTTGGGTTCATCAGAGAACAGTGGCTGTGGCACTTGGACCACCTAGGCTTCTGTGAGGGGCTGGTGGCTTCAGACCTGGACCGTGGATGACAGTCTGGCAGGTCAGGTTCACAGAGAACAATGGCTGTGGCACTCAGACCACCTCACTTGATGCCAAAGGAGTCCAAAGCCACATAAGTCTTCTGAACTCAGAAGTCTTCTGGAACTCAGACCTGTGTACCTGGCACTGAAAGCTTTCGCCCCTCAGGTCAAGAGACACACTGTTCAGATCAGAACAGACAACACCACTGCTATGTTTTACATAGATAAGCAGGGTGGCACAAGGTCTACTGCCCTGTGCACAGATGCCATGAGAATCTGGTCGCTGGCCTATTCCCTAGACATGAGTCTCTCTGCCATACACCTCCTAGGCAAGGACAATATCCTGGCAAATTTTCTGAGCCGCATCAGCTAAGGTCACAATGAATGGACTCTGAACAGACACATCCTTGCCACATTCCTGAGGAGGTGGGGCACACAGAGGGGACCTGTTTGCATCGCACCTCAACTACCAGCTTCCTCTGAACTATTGCAGACCTCAGCAATGGGCACTCTCCCAGCAGATGCACTAGTTTTGAACTGGACAGGGAAGTTTCTGTATACTTTCCCTTCATTTCCCCAGTTACACAGAGTGCTACTGAAGCCCGGGGATCAGTCTGCAACCATGATCCTCATAGCTCCAGACTGGCCAAGGCAAGTGTGGTATCCTCTCCTGCTGGCCATGTCCCACAAGAAGCCGATTAGACTTCCTCTGACTCAATGCCTCCTCACCCTAAAACAAGTAGGAGTGAATTATCCAGCCATGGAATCCGTTCACTTCAAAGCCTGGTTCTTGAGGAGCTAGATTTCCCAGATACACAGTATTCAGAGCAAGTTATGAAAATTATTCGCAAGACTAAAGAGCCAAGCACAAAGAAAACCTATGCAGCTAAATGGAAAATATTTTCAATCTAGTGCAAAGGAAAAAGAATAGACCCTCTGAAGGCCTCTATCCCTTCCTTTTTGGACTATTTAGTTAATCTGTAGTCATCAGGCCTCAAGTCCTCATCCTTGAGGCTTCATTTAGCTGCAGTTTCAGCCTGCCTTTCCACTGGGAAAGAAAAGTCTGTCATTTCTAGGCCCATTTTCAGAAAGGTCTTCAAGGGCTCCCTTCATTTGCAGCCCCCAATTAGGGAACCTGTTCTCCCTTGGGACCTTAACCTTTGCATTGCTAAGCTCATGAAGCCCCCCTTCGAACCCATGGCTACAGCCCACATTAAGTATGTTACCTGGAAACAGTATTCATAGTGGCTATCACTTCTGCAAGAAAGATTTCAGAACTGCAAGCACTCTGCACTGAGCCTAACTACATGGTCCTCCATAAGGACAAAGTAGAGCTCAGAACAAATAGAAATTCCTTCCCAAGGTGGTCTTTGAGTTCCACCTTAACCAGTCCATTACTCTCCTGTCTTTTCATTGACAATTCCACTCCAGGGAACAGAAGGCTTCACAGCCTAGATGTCAGGAGAGCTCTGTCCTATTACATGGAGCATAGCAAAGGTCAGAGGCTCCTCTCTCAGCTTTTCCTCACCTGTGGTGAGGTGGGCAAGGAAAAACCAACCACCAAGAGAACTATCTCTTGCTGGATAGTTTCCTGTATTCACTTCTGTTATGCTAAGGCTGGCAGACATTCCCCTCAGGGCCCACTCTACTAGGGGCACTGCTGCCTCTGTGGCAGCTGCAAGGGACATCCCCTTGCTAGAGGTCTACAAAGCAGCTACCTGGAAGACTGCACACATTCATAAAGCATTACTGCCTGGATGTACAGTCACGGTCTGATGCCAAATTTGGCAGGGCGGTCCTGTAGAACCTCTTTCCTAAGTAGGTTCTGTGCTCACCTCCCAACTGTATTGCTTTGTAGTCTGCTATTGTAACTGATGCTAAAGGACTCCTGGGGTGAGAAGAAAAAATTAATCATCATAGTAATTCTTTTTCTTCCAAGGGGTCCCTTATAACCTCCCACCCTGCCTACCCAGGCACCTATGTTGAGGGCTCTGCTTCTGCATCTTTTTGCCATATTTGGTCAGTTTTTTTGATCATTTTTAGAGCATGTTAATGGTTAATTATAGTCTTTTTATAGTTCATGCTATTGCAAGGTTTTAAAGCCTGTTGGCACAGTCCTTTTAGTCATTGTTCTCCTTTCATCTTTGAAAATATTCTGAAGTCCTGTGGGCTCTTTACACTCAGCACAACTTCCTGCTTAATTCTGATTGGCCACTCTATTTTAATGAATATTCATGGCTCCACCTCCGAAGCAGTTCAACCTGGTCAGCTTACTGCTATTAAACAGAATTACTATGGTGAGTAAGTTTTTCTTATAGCTCATTATGTTGTCCTGGCCAGGTATTATAATTAAATAGATGTCATCCTACAGTTGCCCACATTACAATGATCCACCAGTCATTAAGGAGTTCCCACCCTAACAGTGCACCCTAGTGAAGGACCTGTGCACCCCACTGTGGAGATGAAAACCCATGAATGATTGATGGCAGGAACAGGATAGTGCCGAGCTGGCACAGTGGTACTAAGGTAGGAGTTGGACTGAGGAGAGCAGAGGTGGTGACCAGGAGGAATAAAGTGGATGAAAAATTCTAAACATAACAAAATTAGTGAACTGAAAAGAGATTAACCAGTGGCTATATATTTCTATATCTGAACATGAACATATGAAGAAACCAGCAGAAGAAGGCCATTTGGTCCATCTCGTCTGCTCGTATTGCAGGATCCACAGCTTGAGCCACTGACCCAGCTCCCCTTCCCCCACTCCTCCCATCCTTTCCATCTTCTCTACCCATGATCCTTACTTCCCCCATGCCTGTTCCATCCTCTCTTGAAGCTGCCCGCTGTCTTCAACAAGACCACCTCTTCCGGCAGCACGTTCCAGGTGTCTAACACCCTCTCCATGAAAAAGTGCTTCCTGACCTCACCCATAAACAATCCCCCCCCCCAAGCCTAAGACTCCCCGTGTTGTTGTTGCCACTTAGCTTAAAGAACCCTCCTTATCCTCCTTATTATTATATTTTTATTCTTTGGTAACCAGGTAAGGCCCACTAGGCACAAGTGCCTGTCTTCAGGAGCAACCTAGGAGCACTGGGTAGTTAAATGATTTGCTCAGAGTTACACAGTATGCAAGTGGGGTTGTGGGAATCAAACCAGGTCTGCTGCATGTACCAGGCTCATTCACAGCTCATTACCCTAACGTTTAGGTTATACTGACAGTTCACCCATTCAAGTACTTGAAAGTCTCAGTTATGTCCCCCTCTCTCTCTCTCTCTCCCCTGTCCTCCAGGCAGTACATGTTCAGTGCCCTCAACCTCTCCTCATATGCTTTACCCTGCTGATTTGCTGTCATCCTTGTAGTCCTCTTCTGAACCTTCTCCAGCAGGTTAATGTCCTTTTGAGGTGTGGGCACCAGTACTGAACTCCATATTCTAGATGTGGCCTCACCAGTGACCTGTACAAGGGCAGTATAACCTCCTTTCTCCTACTAGTGATCCCCTATCTATGCATCCTAGTATTGTGTTTGCCCTTGCTGCTGCTTTCTTGCATTGTGTGGAGTGCTTCAGGTCACAAGTGATCATCACTCCCATGTCCTTCTCCTCATCTGATACCTCAACTCCAGCCAGGTAGTACTCCGTCCTGGAATTCTTGGCTTGAATGTGCATAACCTTGCATTTTTTGGCATTAAAGCCATGCTGCCAGATCCCAGACCACCTCCCCAGCTTTTTCAGATCATCCTGTATCCCTTCAGCTGTGTCTACTCTCCCACAGAGCTTGGTGTCATCTGCGAGTAGGCACAGTTTGCCTTTAATGCCATTCCCAGTGTCATTGATGAAGACATTGAACAACATCAGTTTTAGCATTGAGCCATGTGGAGACCCACTGGTGACCTCTCTGGTGCCAGATAACTCTTCCCCCTCCACCCACAACCACTCTCTGAATTCTGTCCCTGAGCCAGTTTTCCACACATCTGGTGGAGTGTCTTCCCAACCCCAGGATCCACCAACTTCCTGATCAAACTTTTGTGGGGGCAATGCTCAAAGGCCTTGCTTGAACCAGATAGAGGATGTCACCACTTGGTCCCTGTCTGCTGTCTTAGTGATCCAGTCAAAGAAGTCCGTCAAATTCGTTTGACATGATCTCCCCAACCCCAAACCCATGCTGCCTCACATCCTGGAGACCATGCTTCTCTAGATATTCTACCAACCTTTCCTTAAAGAGCAGCTTCCTAGTAAGGGCTCCTGCAAGCACATAACATAGCCTACCTGGCCCAGAGTTGACTCCATACATTATTTTCTTTACTGCTGCCTTTAAAAAAAGTTATTTCACTTGTAAAATTGCACTGAGACAACACAGCCAGAAATGCAGCCACTTCCTTAAACCACCGACACTCCCCCGCGCAGGCACACGCAGCCCAGTTTTGTGATGTTAGAAAGTGAAGGCTGCGTGTGTGTGCTCCATTGAGTTGAATCGAGGTGATTTTCCTATACAGTTTTATGTTATTTAGAGTTGTGATATAACAACAGTGGCCGATTAACAGGACCCTGTTAGTTGAGCGCCACTTTGATTTATTTAAATCTCAACTCTAAATGGTATAAAACTGTATAGGAAAATCGCCTCTATTCAACCTCAATGGAGTGTGCACACACAGCTTCATTTTCTGACATCACAAAGCCGGGCTGTGTGTGCCTGCATGGGGGGCGTACAGCTTCTGGCTGTGTTGTCTCAGAGCAATTTTACGAGTGAAATAACTTTTTAAAGGCAGCAGTAAAGAAAATAATGTTGAAATCAACTCTGGGCCAGGAAGACTATGTTATGTGCTTTGGGGGTTGACTACTAACCATCTATGAAGCTGCTGTTTAAGTATGGTCTCCATGAGCTTGAACATGACTGAGGTCAGACTGACTGGTCTGTAATTCCCTGGGTCATACTTGAGACCACTTTTGTGGAGGGGCACATGTGTGCTGTTCTCCAGTCCTGCAGTACCCCGCCTGACTCCAGTGAGCTATTAAATAGGCCTGTTAGTGACCCTGCCAGCTCTTCAGCCAGTTCCCTTAGTACCCTTGGATTTACTCTGTCCGGGCCTGGTGATTTGTTCACCTTCAGTGCAGCCCCTCCCTCACCCTATCCTCCTCTGTCACTACATCTTTGTCCCCCCACCTCCCTCCTGAAGGCACTGATCCATCCTTCTTCTTGGTGAAGACTGAACAGAAGTATTCCCCCAGTATCCTCCACCCATTCCTCCCCTTTCTTAAGCCTAACAATCTCATCCTTCTTGTCCTTTTTATTGCTTATACAGCGCAAGAAGGCCTTCTCCCTCTTCTTAGTTTCTTCAGCTGTTTGCAGTTCCTTCTGTGCCTTAGCTTGCCAGACTTTCTTACTTGCCTCACTAGCCAACCTTAGGTAATTTTCCCTATTCACCTCTCCTGGTCTGTCTGAATTTCCTATAGGATAACCTCTTTTCCCTTACTGCCTTGGTAACCCCTGAACTGAGCCACCTGGGTGCTTTGGCCCTTGTGTTCTTCTTCCTGAGCCTAACGCACTCCTCTGTGGTAGTCAGTATTCCTTCCTTAATGATGAACCACCTTTGGTCCACCCCCATATCTGCTCTGATGTCCACCAGGTGGCTCCTTAGCACTTCGCCCGTTTTCCTGAAGTTCACCCTCCTAAAATCCAAGATTTTGGTCTTAGTCGGGATGCTTTTCCTGCCCATATCCAACTGGAACCACACTGTACAGTGGTCTCCCCTACCCAGGGGCTCCTTGACCATTATTTCCTGTACATGCCCCTATTTGTGAGCTCAGTTCCCTGTCCCTCTCCTCATTCTGGTTGGGTGGTCTGCAAACCACCCCAACCTCATCTTTTCCCTCTGTTGTACCATAACTGAACCCATAATGCCTCCACTGTCCCTTCCTCCAACTCCTCTCTCATGCAAGTTATTCCCTCCTTGATGTAAACTGCCACCCCTCCCCCCCTTCAAGACTACCCTGTCCTTCCTACATAGTTTATATCCAGGGATTGCAAGGTCCCACTCATGATGTGATGTTGCCCAGGTCTCAGTTACTGCTGCTATGTCCACCTTTCTGTCTGCTAATAGCACCTGCAGGTCGTCCATCTTGTTTCCAAGACTCCATGCCTTCAGAGACACCACCCTCCACCTAGAATCTGACCTTCCTTCCCTCTCTTCTTCTTTTCACATTTCTCTCTTCTGTGTGCACCCCCACCTACCCTTGTTATGTGTTCCTCCCCCCTCTACCCTTTGCTGTTTTCTCATCCTTTCCAAGTCTTCCACCTCGATAGTCATCAAGCTAGATGAGTTTCTGTGAACATATCATGTGTGTGGGTTTCTTTTCCCACAAAATATAAAATGTCACCAGTGTCTCACAAGTCAACAGAGACTCACACTAACCTGGCTGTGGTGCAGTGTCCCCTTCACATGTTTTGCTGCTCAGAAATGTAATAGTTCTTACCATTTTGAAATTTCCTTTGATTATTTATTTTCTTCACTCAAGAAAGGGGCCATCAGGAGGATTGAATGGTGTCAGTAATTTCTACAAAGTGCTTCAGCTGTTGGAAGTGTTTAGAAATAATTTCTGCATTTGGGACAGCACAAGGGCCCTGCAAATGAATAGTTTTTGAAACTGAGCTCTTTGAAGTTTCTGGCCTTAATAGCTACTGTAATGTAAATGTAAATTAATGAAGAATAATGTAAGCATTTACTGGCATATGTGTGAAAGTGGATAATTGTTATTGTGCTTTCACTGCCAGGTGGATCTACTCACTTACTGTATAGATTCAGTTGTTTTTAAGACTGAAAATGTATAAGCTGTTTAAGACCTGACTAAATTAGTTGAAAATGCTCAGCTTTCCTGGGTTTAGCCAGTCTTTAAAATATCTGGAAATGTTTAGGTAGGTTTGTGAACGTGTCAGGGCAGAGCTGTGGGATGACTTTGAAGATTGTGTTTAGATGCAGTGATAGGGCAGATGAAGCCACTATGATTTGAATTCCGTTCATTTTTTTTTTTTGAATTAAAAAAAAAAAAAAACATTGAGCAGAGCTCATTTACGATGATGTCCTGGTAAGGCAAAACATCTGATGACAAGCGAACATGCTATAGACATAAATAGTGCTAGATACAGTTTACAACTTACAGGGCATTGTATGTTTACATAGGCATAACAAAATTTTAAGTGCAATGTAAGGCCCTATGCAGGAGTACAGGGACAGACGCTCACAGTTGTTGCTACCTATGTTTTGTCCCGGAGTGATGGCAGCAAGGTTTTTGCCCAGAGGAAACTGAAAAGAACCATTCTGTGAATTTTGTAGTGTATGGCAGGGGTGGTTTACCAGGTGTATGGATTCTTTCAGGGAGTTCCGCACAGTCAGGCAACTGTGACCTAAGGCTTGGGACCTGCAAATCGTATTTAATGTGGGGGACCATCAGCTCGAATGATGCGGCGAGGTGCAAAGATCTAGGGCAGAACTTAAGGCAAGGGACCTGCGAATTGTATTTAATGTGGGGGACCATTAGCTTGAGTGATCTGGTGGAGCGCAAGGATCTGGGGCAGGACTTGCGAGTATGTCTTGAGGGCCTTTGACACACTTCAGGGAGAGCAGGATGAAGTGCAGCACTTCTGGACTAAAAGTCTCCATCACTCATTCACACTAATGGGAGTACGCCGGAGGTGCTAGGACCCTGTGGGAGGCAAAAATATTCAGGAGGGTAGGCGCTGGGATAGGACTGCATGTGCGGTGCCACGAGACTAGCTCGCACCGTATGGCTATCTCGGCGTTGACCCTCCAACCGCTTGAGTTTCTTTTTTCCCCCCACAGTTGAGTGCACTTTGGTGACAACGTTGCTCACCTGCCAAGAGTCAGGTCTTCGTCTGTATGACAGCAGCTATAGCCATTCAGTATTCCATTAACTTACTACTTCTAGTGTTCTTTTTCTATTTAAAAAAAAAAAAAGATGAAGAAATTCTTAGCCTGCCATCAACAGAGTCAACCTTAGATGTAGCAGTGATGGTAGGGAGACTTCGTTTAAGCTATGATGGCAGTAGGGCTGTGTCCCATCCCGCGCCCTTTATGGAAGGGGTCCGACTACAGAGCATTCCGGTGCTCGGGGTGAGGACTGTCCACCTGAAGCACAGAAGTAATGGGCCCATTCCGACCTCGATCTTGTCGGTGGAAGAAGAATTGGTACCACTTAAGGTCTCCCTCTGGTATGTCTGGGTGGGGGTCATCAGTGGTGGAGAGCTGTAGACCTGACCCGACTCCTGTTGGGTCCTCTGTGGCTCCGTTCTCAATAGCCGCAATCTTTGACACCAGATCCCGTCTCTGTCCTTGGTGGGGCTCCAGTGAGCAGTTTCATCTCTGGGCCACTCTTTTAGAGCAGTGGTACAGCGTCTGCCCGGTTGACCTGGCCAGTGGACCCGGTAACGGGCCTTCGGGCCTTGGAGCTGCTGGGCCGTGGCCGGGTCAGTTGGGCCAGGATGTGTGCACGGTGCCCTCTCCGGCGCCAACAATTCCACATGCCTATCCCCTCACTTTTTCCCTGCAGTGGCCAGCACAGGTACTGCTTTCCTTCCCCCCTTTCTTCAGGTCTGGGGCCAGCAGCGGTGCTGGTGCCACGTGTGGTACCAGCACTGCGGGTGGTGCCGGCACCACAGATGGCTGTTTCCAGTGATCCTGGCTTAGACCTGCCTTTTGGAGGTTCTTCTGTGGTAGAAGTGGATCTTGATGAGTCTCACCCTGTCCTGATTTGTCGAAGACTCGGTGGATGACTGATTTTATGGGCTGGAATGCAAGCCTTCTGTATTAGCAGAGCCTGTGATGAAAGACCTTTCTTTCAAACAACATGAAGTCTTGCTGTATTCTGACTATATGCAGTTAGCCTCAGCACTTGAACTGCCCCGGAGAGTAAAGGGTTAACTCTATGCAAAGGCATAGAACGTTGAGCTCGAGCTCGGTTTTCAAACCTCTGTCTGTGGTACTCTGAAGTGTAACTGTCAGATTTCTTACTCCGCTTAACTGTGAAGTAGCTCCGGAAAACCCTCCTGCACTTCGGTTCGGTAAAAGCTCGAATTGGTCAGTTCTTTCAACCCACTTTGTTAGAAAATCGGTATTCTTGCCTCTGTCTCGGTACCGGTAAGTGGTAGTTGTAGGTAGTGGTTTTCTTAAGAAATTGTTTTATTTTTGGTTCTTTGCCAGTCGGTCTGGTTGGAAACGAAACCTATTCTGTTTATATATTTTATTGTTTAACTGTGTGGTTTTCCGGTACTTATCAGTTCCTAAAAATCCGGTTTTAGGATTTTTAACCGACCGTGACACAGTTGGAACCGATAAGTTGCATTCGCCTGCCTTAACCGCTGTTTGGGGTGACTTTCTATTGGAAGGCATGTCTGAGAAACCTAAAAAGGAAACTGGACCCACGAGGTTTCAGCACTATACCGAGTGTAAGGAGGCCTTTGCTAAGGCCGACCCTCACCTCGTATGTATGTATTGTCTGGGGTTTGACCACCTCAAGGAAAACTGCCAAATATGTAAGAACTTTCCCAAAGCCACTTTGGAAAAACGTTTGAGTAGGCTAAGGAAGAGGGAGGCCAAGCAGTCTGCTGACCCGGATGGCCAGCCTGGTTCGGTTGCGGCCGAACCTGAGGAGGTGCCCATTGACCTGGGTGATACCTCTTCGGACAAACGGAGAGCTGATTCTTCGGATTCGGTTCCGAGTAAAAGAAAAAGGAAATCAGCCAGTTCGGATTCGGCTTCCCATGGTCCGACCGCTGATGAAATAGCGAAAGCGATTTCAGTTGTTCAATCGCTTTGCCCGGTTCCGACCAAACCGGTCTCAGTTCGGAGCCGATTGGTTCGGTCGGAGGTACCTGCTTCAAAATTGGATCCTGAGGCTTACTATGAGGGCTATTGGGAGGAAGATGAAGATTATGAAGAACAATGTAAAGGCCTAGATTAGCCAGTAGAGCCTACCATCTCCCCAGACAGACCTTCTCAGGCTTCTCCTCACAGGCTTTCTGAGTCCCCTTCCCATTTCTTGTTTTACAAGAAAGTGGCTGAGACTCTGCGTTTCCTATGGAAGAGGCTGAACAGGATCAGGAAGAACCTGACTATCTGGAAATGATGGATGTCCCAGAGTCAAAGAGAGTGTCTATCCCTTTACACAAATCTTTGGGGAAGCAGACACAAAAAATTCTGCAATTTCCTACATCCATTCCTCCTGTGGAAAAAAGAATGGACAGGAGGTATGCTTTGTCAGGTCCTGGGACAGAATTCCTTTGATCTCATAGCAGCCATGTTGGGACAGTACAAGCTGCAGCCTGTGACAAGGCTAATATTCCTTTGACATCTCACCCCCCCAGATAAGGATTCCAGGAAAGTGGATGCCATGGCAAAAAAGCAGTACTTGGCATCCTCTTTGGGACTCAGGCAATCTAATTACATGGCATACACTACCAGGTACCAGAAATCTATGTGGGATACAGTTCTGGAGCTGGCTAAGGATGCCCCTCCCCAGCTGGCCAAGGAGCTGGATCAGGTGGTTGCAAATGGCATAGAGGCATCTAAGGTGCAATTCCACGCCGCTGTTGATTCCATTGATGTTCATTCTAGGGTCGTGGCTACATCTGTCTCAATGAGGAGATTTACTTGGCTTAGGCGTGCCAGCCTCTCTCAGGATACCCAGGCTAAGGCTATGGACTTTCCTGTAACTGGTAATTCTCTGGGGAGCAAACAGAGAACTACATGAAGAAAATGGACGAGTACAGGACCACCTATAGGAGTGCTGCAGCCAAAGAGAAGCAGACCACTCCTCAGAGGCAGCAGTTAAGGGGCAGGCCTTTTTACAGGCCTTTCTACCAAGCTCAGGCCTCCTCCTCTTCTTTCCAGCAGAGGAGGTTCTTTAGGGGAAGAGGTAGATATGGGGTAACCAGGACCCCATCAGCTACTCTGTCCCAGTCCCCTGCCAAGCAGACACCCTGAGGTGTCAGTCAGGGGTGTCAGTCAGGGTCACCTCCCTAATCCCAGTAGGGGGCAGGCTGGCTCATTACTCCCAGGCCTGGGAGTTTATTACTTCAGACAAATGGGTCCTGGAAGTAGTGAGCCAGGGACTTGCTCTCAGTTTCAAAAGGTTCCCAAAAATGAGAGCAAAGTCTTTCAGTCCTCCCTCTCCCGTGGAGACAAGGGCCCTAGAGGCAGAAGTCTCCTCCCTTCTGCTTCTGCAAGCAGTAGAGATGGTACCCCTTTGTCACAGGGGAAAAGGACTGTATTCAAAATACTTTCTTACCCCAAAAAGACAGGGGAGTGGCGACCCATATTGGATTTAGGGTACCTGAACAAACATTTGACAAAATCAAAGTTCAAAATGGTGACTCTGGGAGTAATTCTTCCCTCTCTGAGACCAGGAGACTGGCTAGCCTCCCTGGATCTCAAGGATGCCTACTTCCACATACCTATCAGGCATTCCCACAGAAAGTACCTCAGGTTCGAGTTGCCCTCAGGTCATTACTAATTCAGGGCCATGCCCTTCGGCCTAATATCTGCTCCAAGGGTGTTCAGCAAGTGTCTTGCAATGGTGGTGGCATTTCTCAGGAGGCTGGGCATCCTTCTGTTCCCATATCTGGACGATTGGCTTCTAGTGGGCCAGTCCTCAGACCAAGTCAAGTCAGCTTTAGAGGTCACCCAAAGACTTCTAGAATCCTTGGGCTTCATTCTGAATTTAGAGAAGTCTGTTCTAGAGCCAGCCCAGCTTCTCACCTTCATACCCTCATAGGAGTGGAAATAGATACAGTTCAAGCAAGACCATTTCTTCCTCTCTCAAGGGTTCAGTCTCTGGTCACTGTGGCCTCCTGTTTTCGTCCTCTGGTGTCTCGTCCAACAAGGCACTTTCTACAGCTGTTGGGACACATGGCAGCTTCCACAGCAGTAGTCCAGGGGGCAAGATTTCAAATGAGGGATATTCAGTTTCATCTCAGATCTTTCTGGTCTCAGAAAAAGGACCTTCTCTCCAAATTGGTTCCAGTCTCCAAAACCCTGGTTCAGGCCCTTCAGTGGTGGTTGGATGAGGACAGTCTTCGACAAGGGAGCCCCTTTATAAGTCAGGTCCCTTCTGTGATTCTCACTACAGATGCCTCTCTCTTGGGGTGGGGGGCCCACCTAGGTCATCTTACAGCTCAGGGAACTTGGTCACACCAGGAGTCCCTTCTGCATATAAATCTTCTCAAATTAAGAGCTGTCTTTCTGGCACTTCAGACATTCTCAGCAGTTGTCCAAGGGAAAGTGGTGCAGATCAGAACAGACAATACCACAACCATATGGGGCATCAACAAACAGGGAGGCACTCGGTCCTTGGCCTTGTGCACAGAGGCCATGAAAATTTGGTATCTAGCTTATTCTCTGCAGGCTTCCTTGATGGCTGTGCACCTCCCAGGGAAGGACAACATTCTGGCAGATGCTCTCAGCAGGATTTCTCAGGGTCACCACGAATGGACCCTAAATCCTGTCATTCTTCAGGTCATTTTCAGGAGATGAGGCACCCCAGAGATAGATCTCTTTGCAGCCCCAGACAATCATCAACTCCCTCTGTATTGCTGCAGACCACCTCTTCGGGGTTCTGTTCCCCAGGATGCTCTTCTACTAGATTGGACAAACAAGTTTCTGTATGCATTTCCTCCTTTTCCTCTGATATTCAGGGTCCTGTTAAAGATCAGGTCCCGGCCTTGCAAGGTTATTCTGGTGGCTCCAGACTGGGCCAGACAGCCTTGGTATCCTCTTCTGTTGTCACTGTCAGTAACACTGCCTTTGTGTCTTCCCAGGCAGTGCAATCTCCTCACCTCCTCTCAGGGGAGGATTCTGTACCCAAGCATTCCGACTCTCAGGCTCAAAGCCTGGCTCTTGAAGAGCTAGAATATGCAAGTTTGCATCTGTCCCAATCAGTCTTCGATATTTTAAAGGTCAGCAGGAAGCCTGCCACTGGGAAGACATACAACTGCAAATGGAAGAGGTTTGGTTTCTGGTGTTCCAATGGGCATATTAAGCCAGAGCTGGCTGATATTGCCACTGTTTTGGACCATTTGGTACATCTTAACAGTTTAGGCCTCCAGCCTACTACTCTTAAAGTACACTTGGCAGCTGTGTCAGCTTTTCTTTTGGCTGGTAAGGCCTCTCCACTAGCTTCTCATCCAGTTTTCAAGAAGTTTATCAAAGGCTTGGTCCATGTCAATCCTCCCTTCCGGGAGCCTACTCTTTCTTGGGATCTGAACGTCTGTATTGCACAGCTTATGTAGTCCCCTTTTGAATCTTTATCTGCAGCTGAGCTGAAATATTTGACTTGGAAAACTGTATTTCTGGTAGCCATTACCTCAGCTAGGAGGATCAGTGAACTACAGGCCTTATCAGTGGAACCTGATTTAATTTTCTTTCATAGGGATGAGATGGTCCTTCGTACCAATAGAAAGTTCCTTTCAAGGTGGTGTCAGACTTTCATCTGAACCAGTCTGTGTCCCTGCCTGTCTTTTTCACTGATCATTCTTCCTCTGGGGAGAGGAGGCTACACAGTTTAGATGTGAAAAGGGTTCTCAGTTACTATATTGAGCATACTAAAGCCCATAGGAAGGATTGTTCTCAATTATTTCTCACTTATGGTGAGGTGGGAAAGGGCAAGCCTGCTACTAAGAGGTCTATTGCCAGGTGGATTGTCTCTTGCATTCAATTCTGCTATTCTAAACTTGGGAAGGAGCCTCCCTCAGGCATGAGGGCTCACTCTACCAGAGGTACAGCTACTTCTATTGCAGCAGCTAGAGATATACCGTTAGTGGAGATATGTAAAGCAGCTACCTGGAAATCTGTTCACACCTACACCAAGCATTACTCTTTTGACATTCTTTCTCGAAGTGATGCTAGGTTTGGCATGGCTGTGCTGCAGAGCTTGTTCCCAAAGTAGGTTCTCTAACTCCCTCCTCCAAGGAAGTACTGCTTGGTAGTCTGCATATAGTCAGAATACAGCAAGACTTCATGTTGTTTGAAGAAAAAATTACTCACCATAGTGATGATGTTTCTTCTAATGGAGTCTTGCTGTATTCTGACCTCCCTCCCTGCCTCCCCTCCTGGAACCTAGTAGTTTTGGGATGTGGTGGGGCAGGCACAGTGATGCACCCCAGAGGTGTACTGGACATGCCTCCATCTCTTAGGGGTTTCTTTTGGGTTATTATTAAGCATTTTGGTAAACCACTACCTGTTGCGTTCTTTTTGGGTGTTCTCGACTTGAGTCTTCTGACCCTAAAACTTTGTTTTGCCATTTGGCGCAAAATTTTGGAAACAATTTCTTCCTTTGAGTTAGTTAGTTTAGTGCTTGTTAGAATCTGACGGTTATACTTCAGAGTACCACAGACAGAGGTTTGAAAACCGAGCTCAAGCTCAACGTTCTATGCCTTTGCATAGAGTTAACCCTTTACTCTCCAGGGCAGTTCAAGTGCTGGGGCTAACTGCACATAGTCAGAATATAGCAAGACTCCATTAGAAGAAACAACATTACTATGGTAATTTTTTCTTCCAGTTTTTCCTCAGGGATATGGGGTCCACCATAGCATTTCAGACTTCATCTGTGGACCAAAGCAGACTTCCATGTCTTGAATTTCTACATTCCCCAGTACGAGTACACTCTATGTGGAGCACACTCAAATCAATGGTCGAGAGCCTCCTAGACTCTAACGTGGCATTACCAGGGGCATATAGCCCAATAATCAGCTGAAAGCTTTTATGGATGCCTATGACACTGCCTCTTGGGCAGCTGCCGCTGGCTGCAGGTAATTAACGTCCCCTTGATGGCGCTTATCTATTCGGCCCTCAGGTTGAGCTCTGGAGGCCACTCAGAACATCAGGGCTGCCATTTAAAGAGTCAGGCTGGCTCCTGCTGCCCCTCAGAGGGACGTGAACTATCAAAATTTTCGTAACTGGCAGTCCTTTCAAGGTAGAGGCCGAGGAGCTTTTATCAGGACCCAACTCCTCAGCTGCAAAGAAAACTCAGCAGAGGGCATAGGGTCCAAAAGCGCAATGTACCAACCTTTGTGAATCCAGCCCACGTCCCACCTTAGCTATCTGAGATAGACGCCTTGTTGGGGGGTGGGGGGGCGCCATCTGACTAGATTTTTCAACCAGTCAAAGAACATTACAGCAGACTTATGGGTCATCAGGATTGTCCAAGAGGGATACTCTCCCAATTTCACAGAGATTTCCCCAGACCTTCCACCCAGACTGCAGCCCAGTCTGTCCGACTTTGTCCGACTCTCATTCAGACCTTCTTGCTTCTGAGATATGGGGCCTCTGCGGGAAAAGGGCAGAAGAAGTCGTTCCACTGTAGAATGGAACACGGGTTCCTATTTCTGTTGCTTCTGGTTTCAAGATTACAGGCGCCCAGTTCTCAACTTTGGAAGGTTAAACAAGTACCTGTTCAGGGAGGAGTTCACTAAAACCTTGGCATTCAAGTCTTCACTACGTGGGACGTTTGACTCCTAGCCAGCCCATCTGGGCAGGAGATACAGGAAGCAGTTGCCACAGCTTCTTAGTTGCTCACTTCTAGCGGGGGTTCTGACTCGGGAAAGTGCCAGAGGGTTTTCCTTTTGGAAGATGGGAGAAACGACATCTTCAGATGGCTCATTACATCACAGGAAACGACTCTGGGCCCCTTTCAATGCAGTGGATACTGGGACTCATGGCATCATCCGCAGCAAGCAGTGGTCTCCGACCATGCACCCACAGTCCTCCACATAAAATGACAGAACCTCAGACAAAATCACTCACATGGTGGATGCAGTTGGGCAAGCTTCTACAAGGTCTACCCCTTACCCTCTTGAAATCTCAGATCACTATCACCACGGTTGCACTCCTGATCGGTTGGGAAGCTCACTGTCAAGACCTCCACACTCAGGTGTGGAGCCAGGAGGAGCCTCATCCTCTCATAAATATCTTAGAGATGAGAGCTGTCTTATGCGCTATCCAAGTCCTGAAGGATGCCCTGTGCCACAAAATGATCCTCCTTCGGAAGGACGACAAACCTGTGATGTATTACATCAACAAGCAGGGTGGAGCGCCCCCCTACCCTCTGTGCAGGAAGGCCATGAGGATGTGATGAGTGGTGCCTCGAGCATGATGCGTCAGTTCAGACGTTGTGCAGTTGCTATTCGATGAGTGGAGCAGTCTGGACCTGGTCCTTTTTGCATCCCCTCTCAACGCAAAACTGCCTTTATTCTGCTTCAGAAATCCAAAACCTGGTGTTTTCTATTTTTATTTATTTATTTAGGTTTCAGAATTACAGTAACTTTGAGCCATAGACTCGTTTACGAAGGTTCCTGTTAAGGGTGTACAGGATGTATTCAGCCTGCAATGGACAAGACGCTTCCTGTATGTTTCCTCCTCTTTCCTTAGTTCAGAGGATGCTGTTTAAGCTGGAGGCACCGGGGTGATTCTCATTGCCCCAGACTGGCCTTGACGGATATGATTTGCATTGATCACCAGTCTGTCAGAAGTTCCCCTGCGGCAACTCCCTCTATGAGCAGACCTTCTGACACAGGGACTTTGGTCCATCCCAGCCTGCGCTCCCTTCATCTCCATGCCAGGCTTCTGAGGAGATAGAAGTGGGCAGGTTTTAGGTTTCCCAGACAATCGAAGAAATCTTCTTAGCCATGCATAGGCCTTCCACCAGGAAGGCTTACACAGCTAAGTGGAAACGCTTCTCCATCTGGTGTGCCAAGTCCCGCCTGGACCCTTTCGGTTGCCCACCAAGTAAGGTGTTGTGGTGCCTCTTAGACCTGTCGAACGCAGGTCTGCAATACTCAGCAGTGAAGGTACACCTCTGTGCATTTTCGGCCTACCTTGAGCCAGTACAGAACATGTCACTGGCTCAGTTACCGTTAGTAAAGAGATTTCTAAATGGTATCCTACACTCTAAACGGTGGCCGCATGGGATATTAACCTGGTGCTAGATTGCTCACACGTATACCCATTGAGCCACTAGCTACCTGTAAATTGAAATTTCTGACCTGGAAGACAGCCTTCTTAGTGGCTGTCGCTTTCGTGAGGTTCCTGAAATCCATGCTTCGGTCTCAGCCCCCCTACACCATCTTTCATGAGGATGGGGTGGTACTCTGTACTCACCCTAGGATGGGGTGGTACTCTGTACTCACCCTAAATTCCTACTCATAGTGATTTCACACTTTCACCTCAACCAGCCTTTGCTTCTCCCTACTTACTTCGCTAACTTCCAGAAAGAAGGAGAGTGTGCCCTTCATTCTCTGGATGTTAAGAGGGTTCTGCGGTTCAGCATCGACAGAATGAAAGAGATATGCAATCCAAGCAACTCATATCTTTCAGCATGCCTCGGATGGGTCAGCCTGTTGCCATTAGATGCATTTCTGCATGGTTAGTAGCATGTCTTCGACACTGCTAATCCATGGCGCAGGTCAAGTTGGAAGGCCGGGTTCACATCCACTCTACCAGAGTGGTTGTGGCTTCCCTGGTGGAGATTCGTAATGTACCCATGGAGATTCGTAATGTACCCATTGCAGACATCTGCAAGGCAGTGACTTGGAGCTCAATGCATACCTTTGTGAAGCACTACAATCTTCCCTTGTCAATCTTCACCATTCATTACTTCTTGGGTGTAAGCCGGAGGCGCGCACCCGCGACGGGAATTTTTTGTTTTTAAAAGCTAGCTCTATGGCGCCGCCCTCGAGACCCGGCGCCTTGCGTCATGCGGCGGCCGTTAAGCAACTACCGACTCCTCCTCCATCTCAGTTCTGTTTCTCTCGCCGTCGAGGCTGCACCTGCTAGCGTCGTGAGAGCTATAGTTTAATGAAGCACGAATAGTTTTGCCGACTCCTCTGTTTCTCGCTTCACGCTCGGCGCCATACCACGGTAAGACTGTTCTTTTTCTATCTGTAAAGCATCGGGTGTTTTCCTACTGTTTTTACCTTAATTGTTTGGCGTTATGTCGGGTTCTGGAGGCGAGCGTTTTCTAAGCGGGCGGCCCCAGCGTCAGGTGCTCCTGTGGCGGCATTTTCCGTCTCTACGGCGTGGCGTGTGTCTTCGATGCCTGGGACCCAACCATGACATGGATTACTGCGGCGCCTGCTTCTCCATGGACCGTCGTGTCCTCGAAGTCCCCGCGTTCAAGCTCGGCAAGGCCCGCCGACTTTGAGAGGGCGTCGTTCAGGGACTCCAGGTAAGGTGTTTAGGCCTTCCCGGGTCCCCTCCGGGCCTACTCTGGTCCAGCGGAGGAGGGCTTCCTCATCTATCTTGCCGGCGAGGAAGCTCCTTCTGCGGTGTCGGGAGTGTGGCGGTCCCTCCGGGGCATGACGTCGACACCGCCCGGCGATCACCTCCTCGGAGGTGCAGGCTCCCCAGTGTTGAGGCCCATGATTTCTGGGCCGGACACGGCGGACCTCGACGGCGGATCGGCGCCGTTCGCGGTGCGGTGATGGAATAGCGCCGTTCGGATCGGCACGTTCGCGGTGCGGTGATCGAACAAGCGCGCGTTAATGACGCCGTTTAGGATCCTGGTGCCGCTTCGCGGTGCGGTGATCGGGACGACGTCGCTGGCAGCACCGCTTTGGCCCCCGGCGCCGTTAGCGGCGCCGTGGGCCTGGTTTCTCCTCCTCGCGGTGCCGGGTCGGTTTCCGACGCCGGGAGCGGTGCCGTTGGCCTCGCTGGTACCGCGGGGGAGCTGGGACCGGGCCTGGCTGTTGCTGATGCTCGGGGGTCAGCCGGCGCCGCCTCTGGTGCCGGTGCCGTTCGCGGCGCCGTTGCCACGGGGACCCCCGGGGTGGCCAGTATTGAGGTCCTGCTGATCTCGTCCTCCTCGGAGGCCGACGATTCAGACGTGGACCCATCCTGGCACCCCCACTCTTTGGGGTCGGGGTCTCCTGTGGCCTTGCGAGGGTGCCAGGCGGCGCAGCCAGGCCCCTCCTCTGTCCTCCCGTCCTCCCTGAGGCTCTCCGGCTAGGGGTGGCCTTGAGTCCCAGGGGGCAGTGGGGGCGACTAGGGAGGCTCCCCTCCCGGGGACCGGTGACAGCAGCCCTCCCGGTACTGTTGCTCCCTCTGGGGATGGGAGCAGCTGCGGTCGAGGAGGAGGGCTCTCGAGTCCGAGGGGTTGAGGGGCAGGGGGACAGGACCTCGGTCTTCTCTGGCCACCTCAGGGGGGGGTGGCCAGGAGCCGTAGTGCTGAACCCCGCCCTTCCCTCTGGGACTCTAGGGTGCCTTCGGTGGCGTTGTTGTGGGCTGCCCTTCTGGATCCATGCAGTCCTGACTTCGTCACAGGGGAGGTTCTCCCCTGGGCTCTTCCAGGCTCCGCTTCCTCAGGGTTCCGTCTTGCGGCCTGGTTTGTTGTCCGGGACCCCGCCAGCTCGGGCTCCGTTCCCCGGATTCCAGAGCCCTGGCAGAGATCTATTGCCTCCTCGAGGTGCCCATCTCCCATATCTCTGCCTCCACCACCCCCGCTCCCGGGCCATGTCAGTCCTACGGGTCCGTTATCCTGGGAGCAGTTCAGAGGTTCTGCAGCGGCCTTCCCCTCATACGTTAGATGTATGCATGAGCGGGTCTTTCAACTCTCCCCACCGCCGCAGGAGTCCTCTGAGCACTCCAGCTCTCCATCATCCTCGTCTCCCTCCTCTGAGGGAGAGGAACCCCCTGCTCATCTCTCCTCCGATGCTGATTTCACTGAATATCAGCGATTACTTTCGAGGATGGTGAGGGACCTTCCGATCTCTTACATGCAGGAGAGACAATACCCGAGCGGAGGCGTGAATTCCTTGGAGAATTCAGTGCCCAACACTTGGTGGTACCTTCCTGGCCTATTCCCTTCCAGGAGGCGTCTATCCGTTCCTGGCATGTCAGCCAGCCGCCTCTTCTCCAGCCCGGCTGATTGTCAGCGTAGGTATTGTGCCCCTCGGGTGTCTGGGTACTCTCCCAACCCCCTTCTGGCTTGGTCTACCTGGATACTCCCGGGCGCTGCTGCCTGTGACGACGCCACCAGACCGGACTCTCTTCAGTTGGCGGTGGGGGCGAGAGTGTTCTCTTCTTCGTCGCGTTGCTTGTATAGCATCACATCAGGCTCACCACGCTGCCTACAATCGGCACCTGTGGTCGATGCTCTCTCAACTTCTAGCGTCGATGCCTGATATGGAGCAAACCAGACAAGCTGTTGCCCTCTCCGCTATAGGCCTGGAGCTGGCAAGACACCAGGCAAGGGCATCTTATGACGCCAGTGAGGTGGCTTCCAGGCTTGCGGGGACAGCGATCTGCATTAGGCGGACGGCATGGCTTAGTCTTTCAAGGTTGTCACCCCTGGCCCGGCGTAGGGTGATGCGCTCCGCCTTCGGGGACCGTCTCTTCTCCTCCAGAGCTAGGGAGACTTTGGGGGCTTACTCCATCTCACGTCCTCGGGAGGCACCTCCTAGCTCTTCTCCCACTTAGGCTTTTCTCTGAACTAGCCAGGGTCTTCCCCTTCTGTTTCTCACCAACAGGAGGCTGGGGGTCTTGTTCCCTCAGGGTTTTACCTCTTCCCCTTCTGGGGAAGAGGGCATACTCACCCAGAAGTAATGAATGGTGAAGATTGACAAGGGAAGATATGAAAATTACGCATTACCTACCGTAATTCTTGATCTTCTCTTGTATCTTCACCATTCATTACTAATCCCTCCTCCGTCCCTCAATGGCCTCCTTCTGTGGCGTCTCCCCCCCGTCTCGTTCCTCCCTCTTTTGGCCCTTATGCAAAAAAAATCTCTGTCCTTGCCATTTCTCTTAATGGTTTCCAGGAAATTATTTACTCTAAGATTCGTTGGCATTTATTGCAGGAGTGCTGGGTCGTGAGGGAGCTGCACGACTATCTCACCGCCATGTTTTCAGGCGAGGCACTCCTAGGGACTTTGCCTGACTCTGTCTGTGCAGTGTTTGGTCCCGGAATCTTCTGCTAATCAATTACTAAGCCCTGGAAACCAACCCCTTTTTACAGAATAAGAGGAACGGGTATGGTTATACAATTTCTCTCTTAAAGCTGAGGGAACTCTCTCCGACTGCTTTGAAGGCAATCCCTTGCTTCTCAGGTCATGTTTTTCCTCATAAGCCTGTGAGTCATGCTCTGTCCTGACCCCGTTTTTTCAAGAGTCCTTCTGCGAGCAGTGCTGCAGGAAAAGCAGTGCCAACTACGGGCAGAACTTGCCAGTTTCAAGTCTCTACCTGCCTTGACATAGCAAGTCCGATTAAGTTCCGCTATATTTCTTACAAAACGCCTTTAAAAGGCTAAGTTTCTTTCTATACCCTTTTGAGCAGCTCTTACATGCTGCCTGGGAACTAATCCTTTCCTAGCTAGGCTCTTCTGGAACAAAGGTCTGCTCAATCAGGCCAGGGCCCTCAACTAGGATAAAGGACCATAGCATGTTGAGGTCAAAGACTATGCCCTCCTTAGTCTGTCTAGCAGGTTCGGTGAACCTTCTCTTCAGCACTACCAGGGGATTCTTGCTCACTTGTTAAGTCGAGCCTTAAGCCTCTCAGCTAACTATGCTCGTTGGGCATTATTGTCTCCTCAACATCCCATTTTCTTCTTCCTCTCTCTGCTTCTTTCTTTCTCCTTCCCTTTTCTCTCTATCTGTTCCTCCTAGAGTCGCCCCGGTAAGGAGGCCCTGCGATCTCTTAGGGCAGGAATTCTCTTTCCTCTGTCTATTCTCCATCGGCTTATTCCTTTTTCAGTTTATTTTCCTTCCTTTGCTATCCCTTGGCTATCTTGCCTCGCTTTCTCTTTTTTCCACAATATAATTTTTTTGCCTCTCCGGCTCACAGAACTGAGATGGAGGAGGAGTCGGTAGCTACTAACGGCTGCCCCTCACGCATGACGCAAGGCGTCGGTCTCGAGGGCGGCGCCGTTAGAGCTAGCTTTTAAAAAAGTCTGTCAAGGGTGCGCGCCCTGCTTACACCCCAAGAAGTAATGAATGGTGAAGATACAAGAGAAGATCAAGAATTATGGTAGGTACGTAATTTTCATTTCTGGATGTCCATGCCAGACAGCACACTTTCTTTGGCAGGACAGTCTTGGGACTTCTGTCCTGAGTGAGCTCTGTCTCCTACCGCCCTACTCGGGGTTGATTTTTAGCTCAGTACTCTCCCATCAGTGTGAATGAGTGGTGGAGACTTTTAGTCTGGGAAGATATGGAAATTACGCATCTAGCATAATTCTTGATCTTCTTGGACAAAGTCTCCACCACTCATTCACACGCCCACCCACCATCCCCTGAGCTCACTCATTCTGTTTTGGTCTTCATTTTCTTGTTCAGGCTGTGAAGATATTGTTGGATTGACCCTTCTTACATAGGTCATCCAGGCCATCTAATGCCTGGAAGTTAGGGTTAGGTTTTCTTATGTTAGTTTCCACTGCACCTCCTTGGTCAAAAAGGTACCGAGTTGGTTTGAGGGTCAACACCGAGATAGCCTTTACGACACAAGCTAGTCTCGCTGCACTGCACATGCGCAGTCCTATCCTGGCACCAGCCCTCCTGAAGATTTTTGCCTCCCGCGGGGTTCTAGTGCCTCCGGCGTACTCTCATTAGTGCGAATGAGTGGTGGAGACTTCGTCCAAGTAGATGAAGAATTATGGTAGGTACGTCATTTTCATTTCCCTCCTGTCACCCAGGGACAACCAGTTCAATGCACTGTAGAGCTTACATTTGTGAGTGTTCTAAGGGTAGTTGAGTATCAGCCTGGCTAGCCTGTTGTAGAGGACCTCTAATTTGCCATTCTGGACTTGGAGGCACACTGAGTTAGTTAGACTCTAAAATGACCACAGCATTGGCAGCCCATTTTGCCTACATCTGTCAGAGAATGGAATGAAATGTCCCAACCCTAGAAGTCTAGACCAAAGTGATTCTCTAAATCTGTTTTCCTTAGTTAGCCTTTTATTTTTCTCCTCATGCCACAGAGGATAAAGCAGATCTTCCAGTCCTATGTGCATCACCTATTCAGAGCACTGTCCCCTCACAGCTGTGACCTGTGTGAAGAGAAACTATAAGTGGCGGAAGCCTGATCTTAGAAAAAGATCATTTCCCTTATTTTTTTTTTCTTGTTGCTTTATTCTGACATCTAATCAAGCATTAAACTCAAAATAATTATATGAAGTGACCTCAGGGCCTACTGATGATGCCAAACCAGATGTCAGCCCAGCTAGACAATTTCAACACAACCTTCTGCCTTATCCATTTCTAGCATAAAACTGAATTCCACCTACACTAGGTTCTGTTTTTAGGCAGTCCATTTGTTACGGCTTCAAAATGAAAGCATTTGTTTTCTGTGGTACCAGTTGGGAAGGCCCTTTCTTTAGGCACTGTGCCAGGATACATGGAATTCTGTACTGTTTTAGTTTTTGGTGTTGATCTTTTATGCACTGACAAAGCTTCGTTACCAGATGGGATTCATCCCAGAATTCTTAATATAAGTGGCAAAAGAGATAGAGAGCGCCTTTGGCAGAGATGTGTGTTAACTCAGTGAAGACTGGAGAGTGGCAAATGTAAAACCACGGGCCAGAGGACATGCTAGGAGATTACAGGCTTGGAAATCTGATTTCAGCTGCTGGGAAGATACTGAAAACACTGAGCTGGGATAGGATCGGGAATCTGTTACAGTGTTATAATTAACTAAAGAATAGTCAGCAAGAACCAACAATAGGAAGTTCTTGCTTGATGAAGCTACTAGAATACTTCGAATACATGCATACATTTTGGACCTAATTTACCTAAATTTGATGATAGCTTTCAATATAGTCCCACACAAAAGGCTGATTACGATGTCAATAAGTGGAGTATCAGAGGAGAAATACTGGAAATGTTAACTGAGTGGTAGAGGGTGATAGTAAGCAGTAGCACAGATGGGGAGAGATTACTAGTGGAGTTTTACGGGGATGTGTTTTAAGACTCCTCTTATGTATTTCAAATACTGTAATACTGACCTGGAAGAGGGCACATCTGTGTTTTCAAGAAATACGAAGATAGGGGAGCTGCTGGTACAATTCAATGTGTAACCCCCCTGCAAATGGGGGTTCCCAAAAGACTTCCAGGAGCTTGCTTGAATGCTCCAAGCCTGAATGGTGTTTGGCATTTAAGCCATTTATCAGTGAGTGTTTTTAGAGCCTCTGGTACTGTCTCTTTAAGAGCTGTCTGCTTGCAGACATAATTAGTTTGTATGGGGGGACTGTGTGCTTCTCTGAGTACCACTTGAGCTGCTGCCAATTCACTTCATTTTGCAGTCACTAGGAGTGCAAAGGAACCTATCTGAAAGATGTAACTGTTTGCAAGAAATTATTTAGAGTAATAATGAAATTACAGTTTGTCTAACCTGCTTTCTTTGCAGTCAGAACTGTGTCTGCTAGTTCCCATTCTAGTTTTGAACTGCTGAACTGGACCAATCAGTGTGGGGTAAGCTAGCTCTAAAATGATGCCTTGACAATCAGAACTTGGACTCATAATCTGAGCCAGCCACAAGAGGATTGTGGGCAGTGACTCTGGGAGATGTAGTTTAGACTTCAGTGCCTTTTTGGACCAACAGCAGCAGTCTATGTGAGTGACAGCCAATCCAGTCAAGAACTGGGAGGAACTCAAAGGAAGTGCCCGTTTGTCCAGTTGGAGTTCAGTTGAGCTTTGGCAGTGAAGAAGGAAGGAGCCCTGTGCTTTTTCAGTGTGCAGTTTTAGTCAAAAACGTGTGTAAGGCCCAGAGTTCCGGTCTGCAGCTTGTGTAACAGCTTGTTAGGACTGAATCCGTCCTGTGAAAAGAATCAAAGGATCTCTGAAGAGTAGAAACCAGGCTCACCCTGTAGAAGACTGGAAGAATTGCTGAAAATTGCACTCGGTCTGTCAGGAACTGAATCTGCTGTGTGTTCTCCCGGGTATTGTGCAGTAATTGCGATCGGGATACAGATGCAGCCTGCCTGGTATAGTACTTTCTTTTATATGGATGTGTGAAGAGGTTTGTGTACCTCAAGTGAGCCCTGCTGACATTGAAGGACCCTATCTTATTTGGAGGTCGTGAGTACTAATTCAGGGTTGCTCCCTGTTGAATTGCCACATTAAATCCAAATGGAATTACTGTACTGCTGACTGTTTAATTCTCCTTTTCTCTGTGTGAAAGGGCCCTACCAGCTGCCACGGTTTGGACTAGCCACTAGGGCTTGGGTACAGGGACAGTAACTGATAGGGATAGGCCTGTGCACAGAGCCATGAAGTAGATTATTAGAGTGATAAGCTAATTAACCTGATTTCCCCTGTCCTTGTTATATCCCCTAAATAAATCAGAGCTGCTTGTTTCAGCAAAGTTATACTGCCTGAGGTATTTGTCTATGTTAAAGTACTGTACTGTGATTGTTGCACTGTATCTCATTTCACGGAGGTCCCAGTGCCGGAACCAGACCTGGGGTAAGTGTATACTGTGAAGGTAATTCTGATATATTGTGTGGGCCACTAGTGGGAAGAAAGGGGGGTTGCAGTGTCCCAGAGGGCTGTGACCAAGTTAGTTTAACTATTGCAAACCCTGACCTCTGGGTGGAGGCACCCGCCATTGGATCCAGGCCCCTCAACCTGTTAGTGGCAAATCAGGCAGGGGTAGTAGCCCCTGGGATAGCGCCATCTAGGGGTTACAAATGAGATAAGCAAATGTACGAGATCTTGCCTGGAAGATTCATATGTCCTGTGACTCCATGGCTGACATTAGCAGGTATCAAGCCCTTCAGAATGCTTGTACCAGAGTCACCAGGCTTGCCAAGGCTGAGTACTTTTCCTCCACCTTCCAGAACGACCTTAGTCACCCCTCCAAGTTCTGGAAGGTCATCCACGCTCTCTTCTCCCCCCTACCCAGTCCTCCTCCCCAGCCTCAAGGTGGGTGACACCCTAATTTCCAACCCCCTTTCTGTTGCCTCAGAGTTCAACTCCTTCTTCACCTCCTGTGCCTCTTCCCTTCTTGCTTCCCTACCCCCACCTGTCCCTATCCCCCCTTCCCGCCTTTCCATCTCTCTTCTTCTTCTCCTGTCATTCCTGCTGCTTTTCTCAATGCTGTCTTGGCCCTCAACCCTCTTAAATGTAGGCACCCTGATGGGCATGATCTCAGACTCCTACACTTCTCTGCCCTGCAGTTGCTTTCCAATCACCTCCCTTCTCAACTTCTCCTTCTCCCTTGCTTATGTCCCTGACTCCTGTAAGCACGCCGCTGTTACACCCCTTCCTAAAGGAGGGGACTCCTCCAGCTCTGGCAATTACCACCGTAGCTCCCTTCTCCCCACCCTAGCTAAACTACAAGAACACATCGTACTGTCTCTACTCTCCCCCTTCTTTGATTCTTCCTCTTTTTTCACCCTCTTCCAGTCTGGCGTCCGTAAACACCACTCCACCACATCCTCTCTCTCCTCTAACTTACTGACTCCATTCTCTTAGGCATGTATCAGGGCCTCTTAACATCCGCCATCTTTGTCAACCTGGCCAAAGCCTTCGATACTGTTGCCCACCCCCTCCTCTGCTCCCAAGACAAGCTCAAGGCAGCAGGGTTCTCTAACTCTGCAACGAACTGGCTTTGCTCCTGTCTAGTGGGTAGATCTCAGTATGTTAGAATTGGTGAATCCTTATCCCACCCCCTTTTCTGTGTCCCCCAAGGTTCTGTCCTTGACATACTACTCTTCTCAGTCTTTTTAAATGACCTCCCCTCTGCTTGCTCATCTGCGTCCATTCATATGTACACAGATGACATAGTCCTATTTTCCTCTGGTTTTCCCCTTCTGAGTTGAAGACCAGACTTCAACTGGATTTCAGCAACATTCAGCACTGGTTCCATTTGAATCAGCTTTCCTTAAATGCCAAGAAAATGGTCTTTATGACCTTTGGCACTAAGCATAAGCACCTCAGGCTCACCTCCCTCCCCTCCTTCCACACCTTAGATGAGGCCACAATCAATGACGTTCCCTCATTTAAGAACCTTGTGGTCTGGCTTGACCAGCACCTCGACTTTTCGGGGCATGTGGATACCATCCACAAAAAAATCCATCCTGAACTCGCCGTGTTACACAGGAATAAAAGCTGCATCCCTCTTCCTGCTCGCCAAGCTGTTATCCTGAAAAATGAATCTCCCCATTTTCAGCTATGAGAACATTGTCTACAGTGCTACACCAAAGACCACCCTAGCCTTATTGGGCCTTCTTTCACTCCTTCTAGCTGCAATCGAGCAGACTTGTTGACCATAAGGCCTTTATCTGCTGGCAATGTCATGTTTTATATATATATATATATATATATATATATCTATGAGAGAGAGAGATATAGAAATATATATGCTCAAATGTCCTCCTGTCGCTTTGCCTTGGACTGTCTACCCCCAGACTCACCACTGTTCCTTGTACTACTCCCTATCCCTCCCTCCCCTCCTTGAAGCTAGGTGCCCAGCTCATTTTGCCTCCTTTATCTTGAAATCCTGGCTGGCCTCCCCTCCTCTACCTTACCTCCCCCCCTCCCCATCCTCCTCATGCACTCTTGGTAACTCATTTACTGATCCTTCGTACTCCCTCTAGAAAATCCCTCACTGGTCAGGCTGCCTTCTCATACCACTTTTCTAAACTTTAGAATTCTCTTCTCCTAACCATTCGCTCCTCCTCCTCCAAATGCCCTCTCACCTCTCTTCTCCATAACTACACCTCCCACTCCTACAATTGCCCCTGAGACCTGTCCCGGTTCCACTTCTTAATTTACCCTTCTCCCCTTCTCCTTCTTTTCTTTTCCTCTGATCTGCACTTGTTTACCCCATCCTTTTGTTTCCTTCTGCTCCCTACAGCAATCTAGCCCTCTGTGCCTCTGCACCTGAAAAGTAATTTACTTGAAACCCAGTGGGCAGGCCTTCTGCCCGTTCATATTTAAATTTGCCTATTGTTAATGTTTGTTTTACTTGTACTGTTTCATTTATTGTTTCTGATTGTTGATTTAAGGCGCTATATAAGAAATTGTTCTGATTGTTTCTTGAACTCCTCTTCCCTTCCTCCCCCAAGGACACATCTGGAAATGAGCTATTATTAGCTTAGTATGTCTTTCCTGGTGAAACTTTTGAAAATAAATAAATAAAATGACTAGAATAAACTTGGCCTATAAGCTGCAAGTGTGGTGCACTTCAAAATATGTAAGATAGGAAGGCCAAGGAGCAAAACATTCATAGGAGAATGTGCCCTGGCTATATATTGCAAAACACAGATGATCAAGGGGCCTCAGTAGTTTAAGCTGAGAAATTCTTATGCCTTCTGCACAATTTCTGTCTTTGGGAACAGAAAGAAATTTTCAGATAGCTAGCTAGCTATAGCTAAATAGGTATATAGGTAGGTGAGTAGGTAGGTAGGTAGAATGCAGGGAATATGTAATGGGTTGCAGCAGTGCGATATTATATATAGCTGCACAAGTGAAGAGAAGACCGATCACCCACAAATGACAAAGGCATGAGTGTGTTCTGAAGGTCTTATCCTCATTAGCTGGGATAAATGTAACTTTCACACTATAAAGTAAAAGCTTTTCATTGGACATTTAGCAATTTACATTTAAATTCAGAATGTACACAGGGCCTTTGTGGAGTCATCGAGCACTGTACAGTTTGCTCTTCAGTTGGTTAAGTAATATGATCTTATTTCTGGGTTTATAAATGAATCATCATTTGAAAGGTATAAAAGTTTAACTGTTAGGGATAGCAACTTTGTTTTTAAGAAACAGATCAGCATGACTAGATCATAACACTACAGTTTTCATCTGTCGATGAATGTCAGTATAAGGATCTATGTCAAAATAGCTAAGAGAAAACATCACAGTTAATAAAGCAGTCAATAGCCACACTGGGAAAAGGCCGTGAGGGAAAAACCATGCATGAAAAATACACCGCAAACCGATGACTGTGTGGGAGATAGTCGAGGGAGAATTTCTATTATGAATTCCACAGAAACTCAGTGGGGGCGTCACTAACCAACTCAGGGGACAAACTCGGGCAATCAAGCGCTGAACTTGGTGAAATGACAAGTCCTTGTGGGAATTTTCTCTCCCGGATATGATGTATTTAAATGTAATCACTCTACTAGGAGGGTGGCAGCGTGTTTTACTAGTCAACAGTAATATTTCATGTATTAATATTACTATTAAGATAAAAACACATGCTGTTTATACAGAAACCATCTGGGTTAAATTAATTTTGAATCCATCTGAGTTTCTTATCGTAGGTACTTGTTACCATCCACCAGATTGTTCTATGGATATGTTTGAGGCGCTGTTATCAGAGATAGAGAATGCCAGTGCCATGGGCGATTTAATTATCCTAGGTGATATTGATTGGGCATCTAACTGAGGGAGCAGTGGATGTGGCAGCGGTCACTGAGACTTGGGCCACTGCAAGACATGACTGGGACCTGAACCTGGAGGGATACACTATGTTTAGGAAGGACAGGGGGGAGGGAAGGGGAGGAGGGGTAGCAATGATAGTCAAAAACTGCATTGGCATAGGGGGAGTAGAGGAGGCGGAGGGAACCGTGGAGGCGATTTGGGTCACCTTGATGATAAGGGGCAAGAGAGTAAAAATAGGGAGTGTGTATAGACTCCTGCCCTGGCGGGAGGAGCTGGAGGACAGTCTGGTGGCAGATGTTAGGAGACACTGCAGACTGGGCAGAGGAACGGTGGTGGTGTTGGGGACTTAAACATGCCAGGAACAGACTGGAGACTATGACATCCTCTGTGACCAGGGAACAGAGGTTGTTGGATGTCTTTCAAGACGCGTTCCTAGCTCAGCAGGTGAGGGAACCGACCAGGGAGGCACGGGTACTGGATGTGGTCCTGGCAGACAGTGACCAGATTGGGGGCCTGGAGGTAAGGGACCCATTGGCGAGGAGTGACCATGCCACGGTCTGGTTCTGCCTGGACCTAGGAGGGGTAGAAGGCTGCACAAAGACGGAAGTAACCGACTTCAGGGGGGAGGATTTTAAGGAAATGGGAAGGATCCTTAAGGAGCATTTGGATGGGATTGGGTCAGACATGGACGCTGATAGTAGGTGGGAAATCATCAGGAGAGGGGTGCAGGATGCTACCAGCACCTGTGCAAGAGTAAGACGAAAATGCGGTAGGGCCCAAAAACCCTGTTGGTGGACCAGGGAGGTCCAGGAGGTGGTGCGGGGAAAGAAAGCAGCCTATAAGCAATTCAAGTGCTCAAGGAGTGAAAGGGATCGGGGGAGTACGAGCTGATGGCTAGAAGGGCCACTAGAGTGGTGAGGGCGGCTAAGGCAAGGAAGGAGCAGAACCTGGCCAGGGAAATTAGGAGAGGGAACAAGGGGTTCTTTAGATACATTGGGGAAAAACAAAGGGTGAAGGGGCAGATTAGCAGGATTAAATCAGGGGAGAGATGGGCACAAGACCCGGGGGAGCAGGCTGAGGTACTAAATGAGTACTTCACCTCAGTTTTCACCAGGGAAAATGGGGGTGCTGCATCATACATGGGAGGAGACAGAGATACTGAGAGGGACCCTACCGATCAGCAGGTCTGGGGAGAGGAGAGGCATCACTGGCAGGTGGGGAGGGCTAAGCAGGGAGAAGGGGTACCGAAGTGGAAATTACAGCAGAGAGTGAGGGAAGCCTCAGCTCCTTAAGACGGAGAAAGCACCGGGCCGGATAAATTACATCCCAGAGTGCTGAAGGAACTTGCAGATGTCCTGGCAAAACCCTGGCAGAGCTTTTCACCATCTCTCTGAGGACAGGGTGGGTGCCCCAAGACTGGAAGGTGGCGCATATAGTGCCTATCCACAAGGGGGGATCAAGGGAGGTGGCAGGGAACTACAGGCCTGTCAGCCTGACCTTGGTGGTGGGCATTGTCAAGGAGAGGCTAGGGGGGACCTGGATAAGTCAGGGTGCCTGGACGATAGACAGCATGGATTCATCCCGGGGAAATCGTGTCAGACAAACCTGGTGGAGTTCTATGACTGGGTGACAAGTGCCTTGGACCTGGGTAGACCAGTGGATGTCCTTTTCTAGACTTCAGCAAGGCATTTGACTCTGTTCCTCACTGGGCCTGTTGGATACGCTGGGAGAAATGGGGTGGGAACCAGATGATCAGATGGATAGGCAATTGGCTCTAGGACCGGACCCAGAGGGTCATAGTTGGCGGGATAGTCTCATCCCAAAGGAGGGTCATTAGTGGGGTCCCACAGGGATCAGTCCTTGGGCCCTTCCTGTTCAACGCCTACGTCTCTGACATAAGGACAGGTATCAGGAGTGAGATGAGTCTCTTCGCGGATGACTCAAAACTGGGGTGGTGGTGGATGGGAGGAGGGGAGGGTGGCCCCACAGGGGACCTGGAGGCTCTGGAAAGATGGTCTAGAAAGTGGAAGCTGAGGGTTCAATGCAGGGAAGTGCAAAGTACTCCACCTGGGGCCAGAAACCCAGGCCAAGTGTACACCCTGGGGGAATGCTAAAGTCTCGATGGCTGAGAGGGACCTGGGGGTGGTGGTGGATGTCAAGATGAACAACTCTGAGACTTGTAGGAGGGCAGCAGCCAAGGCCAACAGGATGCTGGGATGCATCGCTAGGGGATCACCTCCAGAAGGAGGAAGTGATACTCCTCTGTATAACTGCTTGGTGAGGCCGCACCTTGAGTACTCGTGCAGTTTTGGAGGCCACACTTAAAGCGGGACATTAACCTCCTGGAGAGGGTCCAGAGGAGGGCAACCAAAATGATTTGGGGCTTGGGGACAGGACTATGAGGAGAGGCTCAAGAGCTAAATATGCACACATTGGAAGAGAGAAGGGACCGGAGGGACATGATAGAGGTCTTTAGGTACATGAAGAGGGTAAATAGGGAGGAACAGTTGGGGTGCTTGAAGGAAGGAGGAAGGGGCCACTAGAGGGCATGGGTGGAAGCTGGAGGGAAGATTCAGGGAGAAAGGAGGAGGTGCTACTTCACTGAGAGGTGGTGGAGCCATGGAATGCACTGCCTGGGGGCTGGTGGAGGCAGAGACAGTGGAGGGGTTCAAGAGGGGTGGGACAGGTACAGGGGAAGGGTTCTGGAAGCAAAATCCAATGCAGCAAGAATATCCGGAACTGGGAAGGGAGAAGCCAGAGAAGGCGAGGGGGACAGCAAGGTCAGCACCCAGGTTGGGGACTGACCAAACGAGCAGACACGAAAGACCGTTAGGCCTATTCTGCTGGCATTTTAGTATGTTAGTATGTAAAACAGCATCTACCATCAAGGGTTTCAAATTACTGTCTGTGTAATCAGCTTTATTGGACTCAGTATGTAACTACTCCAACCAGAGGCAATCGCATTCTTGACCTGGTGTTATGTTCTAATCACTTGAATATAAACAATTATATTAGCACTTCCCCTGAAGGTACCAGCTACCATAATGTAGTACAGTTTGTTCACTCTAGAAATATTCTGCATCACTCTGGTTTCAGTAAAATATATCTTTATGATAAAGCTAATTTACCAGTGATGAAGGAATATATTTCTAGCATTAACTGGGAGAACGAATTTAGCAAGCGATCTATCTCTCAAAGTTGGAGCTTTATCAGTGAGATACTTGGTAACCTACGGGATACATATGTTCCAATCAAACTAAAATACAGCGATACTAGACACTGTCCTAAATGGTTTAATAAATCAGTTAAAAAAATTGTCAACAGTAAGAACAAAAAATATTCAAATTTTCAAAAAAAAAATTAGGTTGAGTTAAAATTGGTCTAAATTTGTGATTACACAAAAAAAGTGTAAGGCTAAAATAAAAAAAAAAAGCCAAACCAAAATGGGAGTTCTGCTTAGCAGAGCATGCTAACAAACATAATAGTAAATAGTTTTATTCTTATGTTAATTCATTAAAGAAACCTGCTTGTCAAGTCGGCCCTTTACTTGAACATAGTGACCTTATTCATGACCATAAGAAAATGACTAATATTTTCAGCACTAGATTCTGCAATGTTTTCAGTCCGCAAAATCAAACCCCTTGCATTAATATACAAAATTATGTTAATCCTCCTAATCTTGATGTAGATATGATTCTTTCTAAACTTCTTGCTCAAAAGAGAAAAATGTCTCTAGGCCCCGAGAACGTATGTGGTCATATGTTATACCTGCTAGCTAATAGTCTCGCTCTTCCACTAAAAATCATCTGTCCGGGCTGTCTTTCTGAAAATTTTGTCCCACAAGAATGTCATACTGCTATATAAGAAGGGGCCCAAAACAAACTGGGAGAACTATAGGCCAATTAGTCTTACTTCCCCAATCTGTAAAATCCTTGAAAGCCTTATCAAAGATATCATCACCCACTTACTTAACATTTCCGATACTGAGCAACACGGGTTCAAACAGGGTAGATGTTGCCTCACTAATTTTCTTTCATTTTATTTGTTTAAACTGGAAAGTCCATGGGCCAAAGACCAAATGGGGGATGAAACGTAATTCAAATAAATGTAAAATTATGTATTTAGATAGACACAATCCAAGTACTTTATATACACTCAATGGTTCTCCTTTACTACCAACAACTGATGAGAAAGATTTAGGTGTTATTATATCCAATGACTTTGACAACTCTAAACATATTACTGAGGCTATTAGTAAAACCAATAAAGTCATTTGGTCAATCCATCGTAACATTCAGTCTAGGGATAAAATAGAGCTTCCTGGACATAAAGTCTTCACCACTCATTCACACTAATGGGAGTACGCCAGCGGCGCAAGGACCCAGCAGGAGCCAAAAATTTTTTACTTATTTATTTATTGAAAACATTTCACCAGGAAAGGCACACTGAGCAAAAAGATGTTCGTCTCACGGTGCGACCTGGGGGGAGGGGTTACAGAGGAGGCAGGTATACACACAGTAGTTGAATTTAGCAGTAGAGCAGTACATTTGAACTTGATTCATAAGGAAAGCAGTACAGAACACGATCATCAAGGACAGGGTATACATATCATGGGTACACATTGAGGCAAGAACAGTACAGAACATGATCATCAAGGACAGGGTGTACATATCATGGGTACACATCGAGGCAATACATGAATTACATAAGTGCCAGTAACAGAACTGGAGTGCCGGTAGCAGAGCCTGAGCTGCAGCGAGTTGCACCAAGTTGACAGTAGGAGTTGGAGAGCAAAGATAGGGGGTAGAGGAGGAGTGGAGTAGTAACATTAGGTGTGAGAGGGGGGTTTAGGTGAGGTGGGCTGGGGGATAGGAGAGTGGAGCTAGTGGCTGTGCGTAAGGTTGAAGAGCGTAAGTTAGTTAGGAAGGAGGGAGAGAAGGGAGATATTGGAGGAGAAGAGTGGAAGAGTGAGAGTGTAAGTGCATAGGGCAGTATATAAGGCAGACAATTAGGCGATGGCCAAGCCGCTGGTCAGGCGCTAAGGGGCGACGGGGGAAGAGAAGCGATCAAAAAGGGCGGGGCAGTTGCAATTTGGTGCAAGGAAGTTAGTAAGGGCAGAGGATAGGGAGTGTTTGGATGAGGAATGGCAGATCTGGGCCGGCAGGCCATTCCAGAGTTTAGGGAAGAGGTAGGAGAAGGCTGATTGGCCGGGGGTGGTCCTTCCGTGGGGGATGGCTAATAGCCTAGCGTCAGTGGACCTGAGGGCGTGGGTGGGGGTAGGTGGGGAAGATAGGGAGGATACGAGGTAGGGCCGAAGGGAGCCGAGCCAGAAGTTGGAAGTGAAATTAACACTGTGAATTTGTCACCGGTTACTCAGGGATGGCAGGGCCAGTGAACGGTAGAGCTCGCAGTGATGTGAGCGGGGGGGGGGCATCGAGGGCAAAGCGGCAGAAAGCATTAAAGAGGGGGTCAAGTCTGGCTAGGGTGGTAGACGACATCACAGTAGTCAAAGGTAGGTAGAATCATATTCAGGACTAACTCACGTCTGACAGGTAGCGGGAGACTAGTGCGGTTCCTGTAGAGGGCGCCAAGTTTTGGGCGCAGTTTTGAAGTGATGGCATCCACGTGTGTGGAAAAGGAGAGGTGGTGATCGAGCCATACCCCTAAATACCTGAAGGAGGGCACTTCATCAAGGATGGTATTATTTAGGGTATGGAAGATCAGAGGGGAGGTGAGTTTGGATAGACGCTATTTAGTGCTGAAGGACATAGAAACAGTTTTCTTAGCATTTAGGGAGAGTTGGTTGGTATTGAACCAGTGCTGGATTTTGTTGAAATCAGTTTGAAGATTGGAAGGGAGTTCTTCGTGAGTCCGGCCGGAGGTAAAGAGGACCGTGTCATCTGCACATGTGTGGATCGCGGTAGAGGAGCAAGAATTAGGCAGATCATTTAGAAGGATGGGGCCAAGAACTGAGCCTTGGGGAACGCCGGTGGTGATGGGGAGGGGGGGAGGTGTGGTCAGCTATTTTAGTGGATTTGGTTCTATTTAGTAGGTAGGCACTGAACCAGTTTGTGGCAGATGCTGATAACCTAGCCCCTGATAGGCAGGATAGAAGGAGAGAGTGGGATACCGTGTCGAAAGCTTTAGCTAGGTCAATGAAAATAACGACAGTGATTAGCCCTTTATCCATCCCAGTGAGGATGGAGTCCATGAGTCTTAGTAGGGAGGAGGTGGTAGAGTGGTGTTTTCTGAAACCAGACTGAAATGGGGTGAAGAAGTTAGTTTCTGAGAGAAAGTGGGAGAGTTGGGATAGCACTAGGTGTTCCTGGAGTTTGGCGAGGGCGGGGAGGAGGGAGATGGGATGGTAGTTAGTAGTGGAGGAAGGATCACCACCTTTTGGAAGGGGTAGGACAGTGGCATGCTTCCATTCGGAGAGGAGTGACTCGGTGGAGAAAAGAAAATTTAGTAGGGCAGCGAGGGGGATAGCGATGGTGGGGGCAGATAGGAAGAGGAGTTTGTTATCGAGACCATTGAGGGATTTGCCTTTGGAGGGGTTCAGGGAGTGAAGGGCATCTAGGGTTTCGGTGGGGGAGATATGTCTGAAGAAAAAAGGGGTTCATACCAGATGGTATGGGGATAGATGACTGGGTGATGGGTGTGGTTATAAATGTATGGGGGTGGGGTGGTTGCAGGAGGTAGGGAATCGAGGGAGGGCCAGAAGCGTGAGTAAATAGAATTAAACTCAGGGCTATCTTCAGGGGTGGAGAGGAGAGTCCCATGGTGAGGAGGAGAGGTGGGGGCTTGTTGTTTGGGGGAGAAAAGGAGTTGATGACTTTCCAGAATTTAGAAGGTCTCCCAAGATCTGCATTTAGGGTGTTGTTGAAATATTCAGTCTTAGCTAAGCGAATGGCCTTTGTGCATTTGTTGCGGAGCATGCGGTAGGTGATACAGTTGCTTGGGAGGAGCGTGGATTTGTAGTTTCGCCAGGCCTTGTCACAGGATTGTTGGGAAGCTGTCAACTCAGGGGATATCCAGGGTAGATGAGACCCACGGACTCTAACCCGGCGCTTGGGGGCGTGTTTGTCCCAGGCAGTGAGAAAGGTGTTCTGAAAATGCATAAGGGATGAATCCATGTTAGGGGAGCTAGAGCACGGGACCCAATTTGAGTGAGAAAGATCTTTCAGGAGAGGGGAGAGGTTGAGGGATTTGTATGACCATTAGAATATAAATTTGGGAGGGGATTTAACTCTGTGGATTTTGTGGACCAAGTAGATTAGGTGGCGGTCGCTAATGGAATCGGGGAGGAGGCCTGATCTGATGACGTGGTGTGGGTGGGATGTAAGCGCCCAGTCTAGTAGGGAGTGATTACCGGACTTATGGTTTGAGTGTGTGGGTTCCGTAATGGTTTGGCTAAGGTTGAGAGTGGTTTTCTCAGTTTGGGTTTTGTTAAAGGTGGGTGCTAGCCAGTTGTGGTTAAAGTCACCCATGATGTATAGTTCACCCGACTGGGCAAGTGATGAGAGCTGGCACAGTAGGTCAGTGACTATTGTGGTTGGTGTGCCTGGGCAGCAGTAAATACCTGCCACAAAGATAGGTAACGAGGAGGTAGGGGACAGTTTTACCATAAGAAGCTCGTAAGCTTTGGGTTCAGCTTTTGTAAGAGAGACAGTGAAGTGTAGGGCTGATCTGATATAGATAGCCACCCCTCCGCCTCTGTAGGGCCTGTCTTGCCTTGTGATAGTGAACCCTGGAATAGCAATGGTATTATCTGGTAGGCTGGAGTTTAGCCAGGTCTCAGATAGGATGATTATGTCAGGGGCATGGTGAGCTGGGACCTGAAGCTGATCGAGCTTAGGGGCTGGGCTACGAATATTTAGATGGAGAAGCGCAAGTCTCGGGGAGGTAGCCTGGGCCAGTGTCGGTGGTGGCCGCTGAGGGGTTAGGTATGGGGTGGGCTGGGCCTGTGGTTAGGGTTGGGCCGGGGTTAGAGTGTATATCCCCTGCAGCCAGAAGGAGTAGGGCAATGAAAATCTTCAGGAGGGCCGGCGCCAACGTAGGACCGCACATGCACGGCACTGCGAGACTGGCTTGCGCCATATAGGCTACCTTGGCGTCGACTCTCCAGCCACCTCAGTTCCCTTTTTCCCACCATTGAGTGCGCTTCAGTGACGACGTCACTCGCCTGCTGGGAGTCAAATCTTCACGTCTATACGACAGCAGCTATAGTCGTTTTAGTATTTGATTAGATTTATTGTTTTATTATCAGTTAAAAAAAATAGTAAAGTAAAATTTTTCATCAAGAAGTCATCTTCAGCCCTCCTTCGATGGAGTCGACCATGAACAGGGTAGGTGACGGTAGGGAGACTTCGCATGAAAGCTGTGTTGTGAGCAGGGCTGGGTGTGGTTTGCCGCCCTCTACGGAAGGGGGGATCTGACTACAGGCAGTCCAGTGCTTGGGGGGACGGGTGGTCCTCCCGGAAGCACAAAAACAAGCGATCCCACCCTTGATCCTTGTCGAGGACTCGGCACTGTTCGACTTCGAGTTCTTCTTCAGCCTCCCAGTCAAAAAAGAAATGGTACCGCTCGAGGTCCCCTTGTAGTACGTCTGCACGCCGATCATCGGTTACCGGTGGCAGGGGCCCAACTCTGTCTCCTCCGGGGTCTCCTCCTGCCTCTGTTCCTGGTGACCGGCATCCTCAATTCTGGTGTCCCTCCCCGCCCCCTGGGGGGGTCCTCCGGTGAGCAGTTTCACCATTGGGCCACTCTTATGGAGCACTGGGTTTGGCAGTTATCCCATCTACCTGAGCCGGTGAGTCCGTCACCTGGGCCTTTGGGCCTGTCGGTTTCGGACTTGCGGGCAGGGCGGTTGGGGCTTCCTAGTCACACGGCGCCTTCTCTGGTGCCATTGATGTCACATTGTGGTGTTTTTCCCCATATGGCAGTGGCATAGGGGTCAACACCAGTGCCTTTATCTCCTGCTGAATTTCTCAGACTTTCCTCCGGGGATTGGGAACCTCTGATTTGGCGGTGCCGGATCCAGCGCCAGCTGCTCTGGTGCCGGCGCCGCATTCTGTTCTAGCACTGGTGGTATTCTCGGTGCCGCCTTCTGTTCCGACGCCTTTGGTGCCTTGTGGGGCACCGGGGTTTTCGACTCCAATTTGCGGAGCTGCTCCTCCTCTTTTTCCTCCCTTTCCTATATATTCTGTCCCTTCAGGACTAGTAAGAGATGATTTTGAGCCTGATCCTGATCTTTGACTGGGGGACGACTTTGACGACGATTCCTCCCTAAGGGTGGTAAATAAACCTTTTCTTACAGCAGAGTCTCTGGTCGAGGACCTTTCCTTTAAGTCTCTGCTTAAAAGCGTGAATACCACACTCTCTCTCTCTCTCTCTCTCTCCAGACTTCAGAGATCAATCCTGGGAAATTTCTGCTTCTGCAGTACCTGCACATTCCGGACATTCCTGTGGAATTGACTCCTACCGTGCAACCCTCTTTTGAGACTCTGTCACAAATGGTGTGGGACAATCTGGCGCTTATTCCCTCTCTGGCCAAGTACATAGATAGGAAATACGCCCCTCCCAAGGATCGTCCTGTTCTGGCCTCACATTCGTTTGCTGATGCCATAGTTGTCCTGGCAGAGAATGACAAGGCCATTCTTCCTCAAGCATCTACGGCACATCCAATAAATGAGGAATCTCGCAAAATCGACACTTTGGGAAAGCGAGTCTTTACTGCTTCCATCCCGGGCAGTCACATCAGACAAGTGATTTCTCAGGATAATCCGTAAGGGATACTCTCTAAATCTTTTAGAACCTCCTCCCCTGATCACCCACCTAAACGACAGCCCAAGCTGTCTGTCTCTCAGTCAGACCTTCTTGCTTCCGAGTTTCAAGGCCTTCTAAACAACAGTGTAGTGAAAGTAGTCCCTCTGGATCAACGAAACACAGGATCTTCCTGGACATAAAGTCTCCACCACTCATTCACACTGATGGGACTACGCCAGAGGTGCTAGGACCCAGCGGGAGCTAAAAATCTTAAGGAAGGTGGCGCCTAGGTAGGGCTGCGAGGAAGCGACACCGCGAGCTCGGCTCGTGCCATATAGGCTACCTCAGCATCGACCCTCCAACTGCCTCAATTCCTTTTTTCCCGCCGTCGAGTGCGCTTCATTGACAACAATACTCACCTGCCAGGAGTCAGAGCTTCTTGTCTATATGACAGCTGCTATAGTGTTTCAGTTTCGATTATTTTTAGTAGTTTTATTTATTTTCTTACCAGTTTAAAAGGAAAATAATTTCTTAAGTTATTAAGCAGATTTTTTGTTGGAAGAAGTCATCAGCCCTCCTCCGAAGGAGTCTACTGTGAACAGGGCAGGTGACAGTAGGGAGACATCGCATGAAAGCTGTTCGGTCAGCAGGGCTGGGTCTGGTCCACCACCCTCTGTGGAGGGGGGGTCTGACCTGGGCAGTCCAGTGCTTGGGGGGGGATGGGGTCTTCGAGCACAAGAGCGCCCCATTCTCGATCCTCGTCGAGGGACTCTGCACCGCTCAACCTCGAGTTCTTCTTTGGCCTCCCGGTTGAAAAACTGCACCACTTTCGGCGTCGCCTTCTATTCGTCTGCTTGGCGTCGATCATTGGTTACTGGTGGCAGAGGCCAAACTCCACCTCTTCTGGGGTCCTCTCCGGTCTTTGTCCCTGGTGGCCGGCATCCTCGACTCTGGAGTCCCTCCCTGCCCACTGGGGGGGTTCTCTGGTGAGCAGTTTCACCGTTGGGCCGCTCTTATGGAGCAATGAGTTCGGCTGTTGTCCCGTCTGCCCATGCCAGCGAGTCTGTCGCCGGGGCCTTTGGGCTTCTCAATTTCGGACCTGCGTGCAGGGCGTTTGGGGTGTGCTAGTCGCGCGGCACCTTCTCCGGTACCAACGACGCTGCGCTCTGGTATTTATCCCCCTCATATGGTTGTGGTGCAGTGCTCCACAGTGGTGCCTTTATCGCTTGCTGAATTTCTTCATTTTTCCTTAGCAAGTTGGGGATGGGAGCCTCTGGTTCAGCGGCGCCAGCGCCTCACTCGGTGCCGCGTCCTGTGCCGGCACCATGTTCGGTGCCGCATCCTGTGCTGGTGCCACCTGTATTTTTGGTGCCGCTTCCTGTAGCGGCGCCGGGAGTGCCTGCGGTGCCGCATGTGATGCAGGGGTTTTTGACTCAGATTTGCACTGCTTCTCCTCCTTCTCCTGCATTTCCTCCTTTTCCTATCTATACAGTCCCTTCTGGACTAGTAGGGGATGACGTTGAGCCGATCCTGATCTTCGACTGGGGGACAACTTCGATGATGATTCCTCCCTAGGGGCAGTGAATAATCCTCTTTCAACAGAGCCTTTGGTCGGGGACCTTTGTTTTAAGTCTCTGCTCAGAAATTTTGAATACCTCTCTCTCTCTCTCTCTCTCTCTCTCCAGACTTCAGAAGTCATTCCTGGGAAGTTACTGCGTCTTCGGTGCCTGCACAATCCAGACATTCCTGTGGAATTTATTCCCCCGTGCAACCCTTTTTTGAGATACTATTGCAGATGGTGTGGGATAATCCAGCATTTATTCCCTCTGTGGCCAAGTCCATAGACACGGAATATGCCCCTCCCAAGGATTGACCTATCCTGGCCTCGCAAACCTTTGCTGATGCCATTATTGTTCTGGCAGAGAATGACATAGCTGTTCTTCTGCAAGAATCTACAGCACATCCAATAAATAAAGAATCTTGCAAGATCGACACCTTGGGCAAGCAAGCTTTTGCTGCTTTCACCCTGGGCTTGTGTATTGCTAGCTACCAGGGCTACTTCTCTCAATATGAGTATACACTCTGGCATTCACTCAAGGCTACAGTAGAAGCTCTTTCAGAATCGGAAGTTAACACAGAGCTCCTTCAAACCATTACTAGAGGTATTGAATCCAATAATCAACAGCTCAAAGCTGCCATGAATGCCTTTGACACTGTCTCCAGAACAGCGGCAGACTGTATTTGCACCTGTCGCCACTCTTTGTTGCGTACCTCGGGCTTCACAAATGATGCCCAACAGAGGGTTATGGCCTTGCCTTTCGATGGTATGTATCTGTTTGGTCCTCAGGTCGAAGAAGCTCTAGAGGCCACTCAGAAGACTAGAACAGCCATAAAAATGTCCAGACTGCCTTCCGCAACCCCTCAAAGTGGCAGGAACAGGCATCAGTTTCATAACCGTCCGTCCTTTTGTGGTAATGACAGAGGGGGCCTTAACAGAAACCAAACCCCTCAGCCGCAAATGAGAATGCAGCAGAAGGCACAGGGCCCCAAAGCACCTAGTGCCTCCCTCTGAGATTCTGGCCCAAGTCCCAGCTCAGCTGTCTGAAGGGGACTCTTCCTCGGCAGTAAGAGGGCATCTGACTCAGTTTTACAACTGGTGGAAGTCGAGCACATCAGACAAATGGGTGCTCAGAATAATCTGCGAGAGGTACTCTCTAAATCTGTCAGAAACCCCACCGGATCATCCACCCAAACGACAGCCTAGGCTGTCTGTCTCTCAGTGAGACTTTCTTACTTCCGAGATCCAAGGCCTTCCGGACAACAGGGCAGTAGAGATAGTTCCGCTGGATGAGTGGAACACAGGTTTCTACTCCCATTACTTCCTAGTTCCAAAGAAAACAGGCTGCATGCGCCCTATTCTAGATCTCAGGAAGTTAAACAAGTTCCTTTTCAAGGAAAAGTTCATGATGATATCACTCAGTATGCTATTACCTCTGATTCATCAACACGATTGGCTAGCCTCTCTGGACATGCAGGACACCTGCCAACATGTTCCCATTCACCCAAGCCATCACAGATACCTCAGATTCGTGGCATTGGGTCAGCACTACTAATTCAGAGTCCTGCCCTTGTGCCTCGAGTTTTTACAAAGTGCTTTGCAGTTCTCGCAGCGCATCTGAGGAAGCTCGGAATTTAGGTGTTCCCGTATCTGGATGATTGGCTTCTCGTAAGCCCCTCCAGGCAAGAGACTGTAGATGCCGTAGCTATGGCTTCAAAATTCCTCACGTCCATGGGAGTCCTGCTACACTTGGGAAAGTCACAGCTATAGCCCGCCCAGCGGCTCCTGTTCATAGGAGCCCTTCTGGACACCTCCAGTGCGAAAGCCTTTCTTCCAGAGGACTGAAGGAGCGACATCCTCCAGATGGCCCACTTCATCACAGAAAACAGCTCGATTCGAGCTCTCTCGATGCAGTGGATGCTGGGTCTCATGGCATCCTCATTGTTCACTGTGCTTGTGGCTCGCCTTCACATGAGAACTACTCAGTGGATTCTCAGCACTCAGTGGTCACTGACCACACACCCTCAGTCCTTTCACAGCAAGGTGATGGAACCGCTGAAATGGTTGCTCACCTGGTGGACTCAGGAGGACAACCTTCGGGAAGGTTATCCCTTTGCCCCTCTAGATCCTCAGATTTCCATCACCAGGGATGCGTCCATGCTGGGATGGGGAGCTCACTGCCAGAATCGCCACAAACAGGGTAATTTAAGTCAGGACAAGTCTCGGTTTCACATCAGTGTTCTGGAAATGAGAGAAGTCCTCTACGCAGTCCGGGTCTTGAAGGACGTACTCTGACACAAAACCATTCTCCTTCAAATGGACAACAAGGCAGTGATGTACTACATCAGCAAACAGGGCCGAGCACATTCTTACCCCTTATGCAGGGAAGCGATGAGAGTGTGGGAATAGTGCCTAGAGCACAAAGCTTTGATCCAGGCGGTCTACCTGCCAGAAGTCCAGAACGATCTGGCGGATCATCTCAGCTGAACCGAGACAGATCCTCTTGAGTGGTGTCTTGACACAGGTGTCGTGCAGTCACTCTTCGGAAAGTGGAGAACTCTAGACCTGGACCTTTTTGTGTCCCCACTCAACGCAAAACTGCCTCTCTTCTTCTCCAGAAATCCAGGACCTGGCATTTTTGTCAGTATGCATTCAGACTGCCGTAGATAAGACGCTTTCTGTATGCATTTCCTCCTCTTCCCCTGGTTCAGAGGGTGCTGCTGAAACTGGAGGCATGGGGGGGAGGAATGATTCTGATTGCCCCATTCTGGCCTCATCAGATCTGGTTTCCATTAATCAACAGATTATTGGAAACTTCACCAAGACAGCTTCCACTTCTTATGAAGCTGCTGACCCAGGGCCCTGTTGTGCATCCCACCCAACCTGAAGTCCCTTTACCTCCATGCCTGGCTCCTGAGGAGATAAAGGTGAACAGGTTTAATGTTTCACGTAGGGTCTTACATATTCTGTTAGCTGCAGACAAGCCAGCTACTCAAAAAATGTACACGGCTAAGTGGAAGCGCTTCTCCATCTGGTGTGCAAAATCCTCATGGAATCCTTTTTCCTGCCCACCAAACAAGTTCCGAGAGTATCTTCTAGACTTGTCAAACACAGGCCTGCAATACTCAACTGTTAAGGTTCACCTCTGTGCAATCTCAGCGTACCATGAGCCCGTACATGCCGTGTCTCTGGCTCAGCTTCCTGTGGTCAAGAGGTTTCTTGAAGGCATTCTGTATACCAGGCCACTGGTCAGATGACCAGTAGCAGCCTGGGACATTAACATTGTGCTAGACATGCTTACTCATAAACCTTTCGAGCCCCTAGCTACTTGTGACCTGAAGTTTCTGACTTGGAAGACAGCCTTCCTTGTAGCCATCACTTCTGCCCACAGAGTGTCTGAAATACATGCTTTGGTCACAGACCCCCCGTATACTGTATTTCGCAAAGACAAGGTGGTTCTTAGGACCCACCCCAAGTTTCTTCCTAAGGTTGTCTCAGAATTCCATCTGAATTAGGCCTTGGTCCTTCCTATCTACTTCACGAACTTCCAGAATGAGGGAGAGTGTACTCTGCATTTCCTGGATGTGAAGAGAGCCTTGCGGTTCTACTTAGACAGGACTAAGGAAATCCGCACACCTAAACAACTGTTGGTCACCTTCAGCATGCCCCGGCTGGGTCAGCCTGTTGCTATCAGGTGTATTTCAGCATGGTTAGTGGCATGCCTCCACCAATGCTGCCCCATGGCACAGGTTAAGCTAGAAGGCAGAGTATACGCTCATTCTACCAGAGTAGTCACAGCATCTCTGGGAGAAATTCATAACGTGCCCGTTGAGGACATCTGCAATGCGGCCACTTGGAACTCCATGCACACCTTTGTAAAGCACTACGCTTTGGATGTCCATGCCAGACAGCATCAGTCTTTTGGCAGGACAATCCTTAATAGACTTCTGTCCTAAGTGAGCTCCTCTTTCCTGCCGCCCGTCTCAGGGGATTATTTAAACTCGGTGCTCTCCCATCAGTGTAAATGAGTGGTGGAGACTTTATGTCCAGGAAGATATGTAAATTACGTACCTACCGTAATTCTTGATCTTCTTAGGTGAAGTCTCCACCACTCATTCACACGCCCACTCGCCATCCCCCGAGCTCACTTATCTGTTTGTAGTCTTCACTTCTTCGATGGCTGGGCTGTGAAGAGTCTATTGTGTTGACCATTCTTACACTGGTCATTCGGACTGTCTTATGTCTGACAATAGGTTAGTTTATGCTGCGCCTCCTCGGTAAAAAGTGTACTGAGGCGGTTTAAGGGTTGACGCCGGGGTAGCTTTATATGGCGCAAGCTGAGCTCGCGGTGCTGCTTCCTCGTGGTCCTACCTATTCGCCGGCCTTCCTGAAGATTTTTTGCTCCTGCTGGGTCCTAGCATCTCCAGCGTAGTCCCATCATTGTGATTGAGAGGTGGAGACTTCATCCAAGAAGATCAAGAAATACGGTAGGTACGTAATTTTCATTTTCTACTCCCACTACTTCTTAGTTCCAAAGAAAACAGGCGGAATGCACCCAGTTCTTGATCTGAGGAAATTAAACAAATTCCTTTACAAGGAAAAGTTCAAGATGATATCACTCGGTACACTTTTACCTCTGATTCATCAAAACAATTGGCTGGCCTCCCTCAACATGTAAGATGCCTACCAGCATGTTCTCATATACCCAAACCACCACACATACCTCAGATGTGTGGCATTGGGTCAACACTACCAGTTCAGAGTCCTGCCCTTTGGGCTATCCTCAGCGTCTCAAGTCTTTACAAAGTGTTTTCCAGTTCTCGCAGCACATCTCAGGAAGCTTGGAATTCAGGTGTTCCCCTGTCTGGATGATTGACTTATAGCAAGTCCCTCCAGACAAGAGACTCGGGAAGCCGTGGCTATGGCTTCAAAATTCCTCACGTCCGTGGGAGTTCTGCTAAATTTGGGAAAGTCACAGCTACAGCCCTCCCACGGCTCCTCTTCATAGGAATCCTGCTGGATACCTCCAGCACAAAAGCCTTTCATCCCAGAGGACAGAAGGAACAACATCCTTCAGATGGCCCATTTCATCAGGGGGAAGGACTCTATTCGAGCTCTGTCGACGCAGCGGATGCTGGTTCTCCTGGCATCCTCAGTGTTCACCGTGCCCCTGGGTCACCTTCACATGAGGACTACTCAGTGGATGCTCAGCACTCAGTGGTCACAGACCACACACCCTCAGTCCTTTCACATCAAGGTGACAGAACCCCTGAAACAGTCGCTCTCCTGGTGGACTCAGGAAGACATCCTTTTGGAAGAGTATCCCTTCGCCCTTCTGGAATCTCAGATCTCCATCACTACGGATGCATCCCTGTTCAGATGGGGAGCTCACTGTCACGATCTCCACACCCATGGTTGATGGAATCAGGATGAGTCTCAGCTTCTCATAAATTTTCTAGAAATGAGAGCCGTCCTGTGTGCAGTCTGAGGCTTGAAGGACATACTCTGTCACAAGATCATTCTCCTTCAAACAAACAACAAAGCAGTGATGTACATCATCAAGAAACAGGACAGAGCACACTCTTACCCCTTATGTAAGGAAGCGATAAGAGTGTGGGAATGGTGCCTGGAGCACAAAGCACTGATCCAGGTGGTCTGCCTGCCGGCGTTGCAAAACAATCTAGTGGATCATCTCAGCAGAATGGAGACAGACCCTCACAAGTGCTGTCTCGACACAAACATCATGCAGTCGCTCTTCGAAGAGTGTGGAACCCCAGACCTGAACCTTTTTGCCTCCCTACTCAACGCAAAACTGCCCCTCTTCTGCTCCAGAAATTGAGAGCCTGGCGTTTTCTGTCAGGATGCATTCAGACTGCAGTGTACAAGATGCTTTCTGTACGCATTTCCTCCTCTTCCCCTAACTCAGAGGGTGCTTCTCAAACTGGAGGCGCAGGGGAGCAGAATGATCCTCATCACCCCATTCTGGCCTTGTCAGATCTGGTTTCTATTAATCAACAGGTTATCAGAAACTTCTCCTAGACAGCTTCCACTTCATACAAGCCTACTGACCTAGGGCCCTGTGGTCTATCCCAGACTGAAGTCCCATCACCTCCGTACCTGGCTCCTAAAGAGACAGATGTGAACAGGTTTAACGTTTGACATTGGGTCTCAGATATTCTGTTAGCTCTATGCAAGCCAACTACTCGAAAAACCTACACGGCTAAGTGGAAGTAGTTCTCCATCTGGTGCGTAAAATCCTCTTGGAATCCTTTTTCCTGCCCACCAAACAAAGTCCTAGAGTATCTTGTAGATCTATTGAGCACAGGCCTCCAATACTCAACTGTGAATGATCACCTTTACGCGGTCTTAGCGTACCACGATCCCATACACTCAGTATCTCTGGCTCAGTTACCTGTGGTCAAGAGGTTCCTTAAGGGCATACTGCATACTAGGCCACCGATCAGATGACTGGTTGCCACCTGGGACATTAATCTTGTGCTAGACATGCTCGCCCGTAAACCTTTCGAGCCCCTAGTTACTTGTGAGCTGAAGTTTCTGACTTGGAAGACTGCCTTCCTTGTAGCCAGTACCTCCACTCACAGAACGTCTGAAATAATGTTTTGGTCACAGACCCCTCCATATACTGTAGTTCACAAAGGTAAGGTGGTTCTTAGGACTCACCCTAAGTTTCTCCCCAAGGTTGTCTCAGAATTCAATCTGAATTGGCCCTTGGTCCTCCCAACCTACTTCGCGAACTTCCAGAATGAGAGAGAGCGTACCCTGCGTTCTCTGGATGTGAAGAGAGAACTAAAGAAATCCGCATGTCAAAACAACTGTTTGTCTCCTTCACCACGGCCTTGCTGGGTCAGCCAGTTGCTATCAGATGCATCTCAGCATGGCTAGTGGCATGTCTTCGCTAATGCTACTCCATGGCACAAGTTAAGCTAGAAGGCAGAGTATACGTGCATTCTACCAGAGAAGTTGTGGCATCTCTGGCAGAAATCCGAAATGTGCCCATTGTGGACATCTGCAGTGTGGCCACTTGGAGCTCCGTGCACACCTTCATAAAGCACTATGCTTTGTATGTCCATGTCAGGCAGCATCAGTCCTTTGGCAGACCGTCCTTAATGCGCTTTTCTCCTAAGTGAGCTCCTCTCTCCTGCCACCCATCTCAGGGGATTATTTTAGCTCAGTACTCCCCCATTAATGTGAATGAGTGGTGGAGACTTTATATCCAGGAAGATATGGAAATTACGTAACTACCATAATTCTTGATCTTCTTGGACGAAGTTTCCACCACTCATTCACATGCTTTCCCACCATCCTCTGAGTGCACTCATCCTGTTTTTGGCTTCACCCCCTCATTATTGGGCTGTGAAGACTGTTTAGTTGACCCTTCTTAGCGTGTCATTCAGACTTTTTAAGTCTGGAATAGGATAGTTTCATTAGGTTAGTTTACGCTGCACCTCCTCAGTAAAAAAGGTATTGAGGCAGTTGGAGAGTCATCGCGGAGATAGCCTATACGGTGTGAGCCAGTCTTGCAGCACTGCGGATGTGCAATCCTACCCCGGTGCCAGCCCTCCCGAAGATTTGTGACTCTGGCTGGGTCCTAGCGCCTGCGGGGTAATCCCATTAGTGTGAATGAGTGGTGGAGACTTCGTGTAAGAAGTTCAAGAATTATGGTAGGTACGTAATTTCCATTTTTCACTGATGTTAGTTTGACCGTGTGCATTTCAGCCACACTATTATTCCGGCGCCGACTTCCACCGGGTACCTCACTATAACATGTTAGTAAAAACATATGGATGCTATTGTTTACTTTTTAGAAACAATGAAGATATTTGTATATTGATATTGCTGAAATAAGTTTATTTCATAGTATTTACAGCATATCAACTTTTATATTGATACATTGCATTGCAGCAATTTTATTGTATCAGTACAAAACAGGGTGAAGTCACTTAATGCAGAGAGCCGAATAGCAGCCTCACTTAACTGCTCCAGCCACCCAGACCTGTATAAATATAATTTTTACGATTAATAGTGGCAGCTAAAGTGGGAATTACATTTTATCAGCTGTAAGAACATACCTGGAAGATGTTCAGTGTGGAAGCCTGACAAATGGATGTCGAAATGAGGAAAGCGCAGCCCAGGCACACTCCACCTCCGTCGCCGGCAAAGGCCGCAAAAAAATCCAAGGCCTCTTCATCTGACGGTGGCCCAGAAATGGAACAGACAGCTCCAGAACATGAACCGCTGACTTTAGCATGATTTTTGGCAGAATTTAAGCCATTCCAGGAGGAGATTCGCACCATTACGGAAGAGCTGAAATCTGTGACCCAAACACTGGAAGCTCTTTCAAGGAGAACCAGGGACAGTGAAACCTGCATAATCTCTATAGAGAAGCAGGAGCCAGAAGTGGTAGCAATCAGGCAAAAACTCAACAGAATGGAAAGTAAAATTGACTTAGAAGGTCGAAGTAGAAGGAAAAATGTGGTGATTAGAGGCCTCCCTGAGAAAGAGGAGGGGCCGACGGAATTCTTTTCACACAGAAGCTGCTGGTAAAATTAGCAGGCCCCACTCCCTTCGGCCCCAACTACGTTTTAGAAAGGGCCCACTGGGCGTTACGAGCGATGCCACCACTGGGTGCCCCACCTCGACCATTTATTTTCCGATTTCTCAACTACCTAGAAAGGCAGCGTGTCTTCAGCAAAATCAGAGAGATCCAGGAGATAAAATGGGAAGACTCCACTCTGAGGGTCGCGCAAGACCTCCCGGCATCGGTTCACCAATGGAGATCCACTTACCACCCGCTGGTGGTCAAGCTTATTGCCTCGGGGGTCCGTTTTCGTATGGGGTACCTGGCCAGATTCCAGGTACTGCTGTCCGGTACCTGGATTACCTACAAGGATGCCAGCACTGCTGCGGAGGGTCTCAGAGCGGCCCTCCTTGATCTCTTCTAAGACCGCTGAAGTATTCGGGAGCTCGGAGAAGTAAAGTGTCAGTTTGGAAGCCTGAATGTAAGAACTTGTAACTACTGACATTAGCTGCTGTTTATTAGCTAATAAAAGGCTCACCACATTGTTTGGACTTTTTCGGCAATCGAACAGTCCGTATGGGCATACAAAGGCATGTGACTTACTTCTGGGCACTCGGAGCAGGAACTGGTGAGGGACACTAAGACAATTTAGCAGCTTCATTTCAGGGTTTTTTTTTTATCTTTCTACCCCCTTCTTGATTGCTGCCCAAGATTTTCACTGTTGATTGGAGTGAGTGCTATGCCAGCTCGAAGCCTTGCACACTCGTTCTGTATTTTCCCTACCGCGACTAAGACAGCAATGTTTCAATCCAAACCCAAGAGGAAATTGTGAACTGGGAGCTGCATTGCAATTTAAGGTACTGTAAATAATGGAGTCAAAAAAAGGATTTTTAATTTTTTTTTTAAGGGCTCGAGATGTTAATATATTTTCATTTGACTCTGGAGTCGAGTTGTTTTATGCCAGGAAGCTGTACCAGGCAAGTGTTGTTACCCCCGAGAGTAGAGTTTGGCCAAGGGCGACATGGCGAACTTGGAGGACACTGTCAGTTTACTCCCTCTCTGGATGGAAGACCTCCCTTAGTTCAGCAGCCGTAAAGTTTTCCATATTAGGAACTGGTTTTGTTTTTTCTTGCCTCCTTCAGCTGCGTATTCTGACTTGCTGACTAATGTTTCAAGTTCTGAAAGGGGCTGTAGCATCGAATTCTTGACTAAATATCCCTGCTTCACGAAATGGAGGGTGAAGTGGTTTTAAATACACTAGAGGGAGCCCGCTCGTAGGGAAATGTTTTGGTTTGCAGTACAGGTTCTGACAGCTTACAGCTCCTAAAGGAGGGTCTATCTGTTAAGGGACCAATGTGTCATTCTCTGCATGCGATTTTGGAGTCAGGTTTCATGTCATATTTTGTGGGCTTATACAGATACAGTAGTTACTTCCTACAAGTGTTCTGCGATTGGGATCTCAGGGAGGTATCCGGGTTCTTTAGCAACCTTACTTTTTTTTTCTTCTTTATGGGGTAATTAAAGCCCAGTTTGGAAGCCAGTCAGAGGGAATTGGAGTCCTCGGGATCGGGTGGAGGATTGTATGGCACTGGGTTCAACCATGAAAGGGAGTCCTAATTAGGAAGCGGGAAGTTTTCCTTGGCTCAGGGGGAACTCACTAATTTGAAGGATGTGGAGGTGAAATTAGGAGAGGACTACTTCCAGAGGGATATAAGGTTTGCTTCACAGGGGGGGACATACACCACTCTGGTTCACTGACTAGGATGTGGTTATGAAGCATTAGTCTTTGGGATGTCAGGGTGGTTGACACAGGTTCATAATATTTTTAGTTGCCAATAGCACTGGGAAGAGTAGGGTATTGGGGAGCGGGAGCAGGGTGGTGGGTTGACCGGCGATCATGGGCCATAAGATATTTTTTGGGGAGGGGGGCTGGGGTTATTTGGGTTTTTACTTAGATTTACAGTACTTCAGTACCTTTTAGGTATGGGCAAAGGGAGAGAGTCCTGGGTCATACACTACACTGTTCAGGAGTACAGGTGGGTAGAGGAGAAGGGGGGTGGGGAGGAAGAGGGAGAGCCTTGCTTTCAGTTCATTTGGGGGTAATCTGCATCACCAGGATAGGATTACAGCAGAAAGCTGGATTAGAATCTGTTCACTGTATAAAGCTAGAGATAGGCACTGAGAGACAAAGAAGATAAATGAGGAATAACTATGTACGGATTTCATGTCATGTCAAAGGGTCCCAAAATAAAACAAAAAGATATAAACTCCTTAAGCATATACAGTTACTAAAGGGGAAGGTTATATGTTTGCAAGAAAATATGCTTGAGTCAGAAGCTAATTTGTTTAGAAAGCAGTTCGTGGGTCCGGTGTTCACGGCAAGGGATAGTACAGTTAGTAGAGGAGTGGCCATTGTTATTTCAAGATCCACACCTTTTCTATGTGAGCAATGTATAAGAGATCCGAACAGGCGTTATGTACTAATTAGGGGCCTCTTAGGGAGGATGCAGGTACTAGTGGAAAGTACATATGGGCCTAATGCAGACTCGCTGGGCTTTTTTATGGATCTGCTGAATGCCCCAACACCCTTCGCAAACCTCTCCATTATAATGGGTGGAGATTGGAACCTTCCTTTCTCCCTGGAGTTAGATAAGGAGGGGAGGAGACGTGGGGAGTTGACTCCAGCCCAGAGGGTGATCCAAGATATGTCAGACCAGTCAAGACTATGTGATCCTTGGAGGGTCCTACACCCGACGGTCAGGGAGTTTACAGCGGAGGTTCATAAATCCAGGTTGAGAATTGATTACGTCTTAGTTAGTCAGTCACTTTTCCCTGGACTATCGGAGTGTGTAATAGAACTGGGGGTTATTTCCAATCACTCTCTGGTTAGATGCTCCCTAGGCCTCAACTCTAACCTACCCAGCCAAACTATCTGGAAATTGAATAATCAATTACTCAAGTCTAAACAGATTAAAGAGAGTATTATACAAAGAATAGAACAATATCAGTGAGACAATCGAAATTCAACTGGGAGAGAGGATATGGAATGGGGAGCACTATAGTGTGTCTTAAGAGGGGAACTAATTAAAATGGCAGCAGAGAGGAAGAAGAACGGGGAACAAAAATCATTATAGCTTCTAGATCAAATTAGGGAAATAGGAAAAAATTTCTCACCCAATACCCCAGAAGAGATCAGAACTAAATTAATAGGATACAGTAAGCAGTATAGTGATTTGTTGAGGGAAAAAGTGGAGTATGCTATCCTCAAAACAAAAGCAACATATCTAGATCAAGGGGAAAAAGCAAGTCACCTGCTGGCCCTGAGACTTAGATCAGAGGAATCTTCTAAAATTATCCAGAGCATTAGATCCCAGAGAGATGATTCTATTAAATTGCAACCCCGGAATATAGTGCAGGAATTTGAATACTGCTATAGGGAATTGTACAGCCCTATGAAGCATCAGCCTAAAAAAGAAACTATAGTAGAGTATTTAGCCTCTGTTCAGTTGCCAGTAGCTCCGGAGGCACTAAGGAGTGGGCTAGTTGCCCCCATCTCGGAGATTGAAATACTGGAGGTAATTAAATCTTTGCCTCTAGACAAAGCACCGGGCCCAGATGGGTTCTCCCCTAATTTTTATGAATGTTTTGCCAAACAACTTGTCCCAGGTTTGAAGAGATTGTTTCACAGCATACTGGAGTCAGACACATCTGACAGGCACGTGTTCGAAGCCCTGATTATATTTATTCCCAAGGCAGGGAAAGAACCAGATAAGATTACTAGCTAATCATTCTATTTCATTAATAAATTATAATGTTAAGATTCTAGCCAAGACACTAGCGAATAGATTGGCAAAGACTATGCCTCATATAATACACCAGGATCAAGTAGGGTTCATGACCAGGAGGATGTCATCTGACCACCTGCCCAAGCTGTCTCACGTGTTCTCTGCATCCAGGGACTTAGATATTCTGGCAGGACTGATGTCCCTGGACACGGAGAAGGCATTCGACAGAGTAGATTAGCAGTTTCTGTTTTCAGCTGTGGAGAGATTTGGTCCCCCCTCCAACTTTCATTAATTGGGTCTCCTCTTTATATAATCATCCCAGTGAATGGCTGTACTGTAATGGAGTTTTCTCCTCTACCTTCCCTCTGTTCTCGGGCACAAGACAGGGCTGCCCCCAGTCGTCCCTTCCTTCTGTTTAATATTTATCTGGAACCCCTCCTTAGTAGCTTCAGATCCAATCATAGTACACAGGGAGTTGTACTTGGCACCCAGGAGTTCAAAGTATCCACGTATGCAGATGACATGCTTCTTCATATGGTTCACCCCTGGGATACCTTCCCAGTGGTCCTGGAGACAATAAAGAGATTCAGTAAATTGTCTAACTACAGAATAAATGTAGAAAAACCACAGTGTTCCCACTCAACTCCAAGCTACAGAAGAGTGTAGTTACAGAAATTGGACTCCAGTGGAGCCCGCACTCACTAAAATACCTAGGCATTATGCTGGCATGGAGTGAGTCCAGAATGGTTCAACATAATCTAGACTCAATCCTCCACACTATCAGACAATATCTGGCCAGATGGAGACATCTCCCATTCTCACTCTGGGGTTGTATAAACCAAATTAAAATGAATGTCCTGCCCAGGGTGTTTTACCCCATTAATATGCTTAGTATGTGGTTGCCCTTGAGTTGGTTTAAAAAGACCCATTCGGTGATCTCGGACTTCATATGGCAGAAGAAGATTCCCAGAAGAGCTTATCACAGGCTGGCTGCTTCCAAATCCAAGGGGGGGTATGAGATTACTGCAGTTTGGTATGTATTACTGGGCTAGTGGTGCTAGTAAATACCTAAAATGGCTGCTAACACCAGAGGAAGAGGCCTCACTGCCCTATTAGGTGAAGTTAGAGATTGAAATGATGAGGGATGCTGGCCTTGACTCGGTTGCCCTCGTATATTGTACACAGAAGTGCCTTCCCAAGAAATTGGCATCCATGCCAGTAGCTACATCACTTAAAATCCATGTACGGCTTTGCTCCTTCCTAAGCTACATAGCACGGTGGGATCCAGATTAGCCCCTCTGTAAAAAATCCCAGTCTGAGAATAGGAGGAAAGGTGATCACGGAAACTTGGATACCCTGGCTGAGAGGTTTGAGGATTAAAGACCTTTTACAAGATGGGATGTGTGGTACTGTTGAATCTATCCTCCATAGGTATAGTGTGAGCCCTAACCAGATATTCAGGGTTTACCAGATACGGCACATGCTAATGCATGAGCAAGATGGTTTCAGGAAGGGAAGATTACCGGAGGGATTCTTTGAGACACTGTCCCAAGGAGTGTGGGATCCACACACAGTGTCCAGGTTATACATTGCCTTGTTTGACTGAGCATATGCAGAACTTGATGGGATGCCTAAGTATTGGGCAGAGCAATTCTCAGAACTGGCTAATGAATGGCCTGCTATATGGCAAAACTACTATCGTTATATCACCCAGGATAGACTGAGTGATGCAGTTCCAGCTGTTGAATAATATGTTCTGGACCCCAGCAAGACTTCACAAAATAGGTAGGGTGCCTAGGCCTACATGCAATAGATGCCTTCAGGAAGAGGGTATCCTTCGCCACATATTTTGGGACTGCCCATTGGTGAAGGCCCTCTGGAATTTGATTTAAGCTAAAGCAGACCCACTGCTTGGCATAGAAGAACACGTCACCCCTGAGATCTGCTTACTAAGGGATTATAGAGGGGTGAGAGTGAAACTAAGAAGGTATTACATGGCTCTCATTTCCTCCTCCTTTAAAAAGCTGGTTTTAAGACACTGGATAGATGATCTCCCATTAAGCTACACAGAGTGGCTACATGAGTTATTATCTAACTTAAGTGTGGAACAGTTGGGGGCTAGCAGGAGGAATAGTTTGCCCAGGTATACAGGAATTTGGAAGACAGCGCACTCCGTATGTATGCTACAAACGGGAGTACAATCTTCTTGATGGCTTCAGTAGGCAGACCAGGGTAGCTGAGTCCTGACACAACCTAAGGCATGAAAGCAGTGAGGTTCCATATGGCGATGCCGGGATAGCATAACGGCAAGGCTGGGGGAAGGGAGGGAGGGGGGGAGGGAGTGAGTTGTGTATATGATTGCTTGTTAAATGGAACCTGACATATTTGAGTTACATGCAACTTGCTCTGTTAAAGTGGAAATAATAAAGTTGAATTTAAAAAAACACAAAACAGTTAAAAACAATTGCTATAGCCATGATTACATAAAATATGGAGTTTGGCTTCAAATTCATTCATTTTAATAAATAACTCTCATTTATAACTCCCCATCCCTAAACTTTATTGCCTTTATGATGTTGCAAACATTTCACTTTCCCCTCTACCAACCCCTCATTTTCCTTGCTTTCTCAGGCTCTGCCTGAGAATGTGTTAGAAGATAATAAAAGGGCTGGACACATTGCTAGAGACAGAGAGAATTGGAATATAACGCTTTCTGTGATTTTCATCCTTGGGTCAAGGGAAATGGTCACTAGTCTACCATTAATACATGGGGAAGGCCTCAGTGGACTACTTGTCTTCCATCTGCAAACTTTTCAATGTTTCTTCTATGTACCCAGCTTCAATAGAAGTTTGTGAAGCTGAACTGGCAGTAGGAAGTTTACTTTGCCTAGAAGGTGGTTGCTTTTGGCCTCCTGGAGATTGCCAGTTTTTCCTGCAATAACTTGTTGGAATTGCCAGAACTTAGTTATGTAAACTTTCTTCAAAAAACTGAATTTCAGGACCTTTGATTTTGTTTTTACTGAAGTCATTTTTTATTAACGCTGGATATTTTCTCATAGACTTAATTTGTTCCTGACCTGAATAATACTCTGCTTGTGATCTTACAGTTTGTTGCTATGAAAATTATTGCGGTGTAATGAGTAGTGTATTGTGAGTTGAGGCCTAGTATAAGCAGCAGCAGAGAAGTGAGGCCCTGTTTTTAAAATATTTTTTCAGAGGCACTAAACTGGAGAATTCCTTTTGAAAATATGGCCCATGGGAGCAAAAGCCTGATCTTCCAAGACTCCATCTTCTCTATAGAGCCCCACTCTTTGGTCTTAACCCAGACGGCACTGGAACCCAACAGGAACTAGAACATTTGAGGCTGACAAGTGCTATGCAGATGTGCTCAGCACCAAACATGGTGCCACACAGATGCACAGTGATAGAAATAGTGCATGCCAGACACAGCCAGCTCAGTTCCTTTTCTCCTGACTTCAAGAGCATACCTTGTCGGGGGACCAACAGAACTTGTAACATGGCAATAATCAGAATGCTGGAATGGGCACCGGCGATTGGTGAAATGGCATCACGGGGTCTAACTTGGAGCCGGTATTAATCCACGATAGATGCCGTGTTCAAAATGGTAGTACCAATGTCAGCCAGACAGCTAGCTTAGCAGCACTGGGCACAGGTGGGGAGCGAGTGTTAGAGGGGCAAGACTGGCACAGCCACAGGGAGACCAGCTAGACGCAAAATACCTGGACACAGGAAGGGAGCACACCGGAGAGAGGCACCACCAGCACATGCAGCAGGGGACGCAGGCGCCAACGTCAGACAACTCTGCGAGAGGCAGGGAGGTGACCCGAGTCCATGTAAATCTCTACGTCTTGATCGCACACATGTGAGGAGCAGTGCACCGGAGACCTCCAGCGTGAGATATGAAGCAACCACCCGCGCAGATCGGCAGAATTTCCGGACTGTGATGTGAGCCGCACTATGTTCTTTACTTACACCTACTGATTATGTTGACCGCATCAGTATGTTAATGTTGGTTTGTAGGAACATTTCAAAGTGCAGTAAAAATGTTTCCTCACAGCTCCGACTCCCTGTGTTATGTTGTTCAACGCACACGTGGCCCATGTTACAAGCGCATTAAGCCACTCTGGCGGTGGCATCTAATGCGATTAATGCATGGTTGGGTGGATGATCGGCCTCGGCCTCGGGCCACAACCCTCCCAACCATGCATTAATCCAACATTAGATGCCGCCTTCATCGTGGCTTAATGCTTACTTCATGTTTTGCCTGGGTAGGCCTCTTAGTTTCTAGTTCTTATTTGTTTTTACAGTGTCATTTATTTTTACAATATGTCTTTTTTTTCTCTGCACCAGGTACATGATTTATTTAACTGTTCTCAGCGCCATCAGTTTTCATAGCAGATCTACAAGTTTCTCACAGCCATACCGCGTTCTTATAATTTTTTCACCGGCCATTATGTCAGGTTGGATGCTTGCAAAGGCTAGTTGCTTCTGTAGTCAGTCTGTTTTGACCACCACTCCTGTCTGGGTGAGTGTCTTGGTACTAGATTGCCTCATACCTGGGAGGATAGGCAGTCCTCTAAAAATAATGGTCCTGCTCCCACTCCTGCTCCATGTCAGATTCCCAAAACCCCTCAACTTCATCCTCTCACACGAAAAAGATGCAAGGACAAATGTTTTGGTCTGGATCTTCCTGTGCTGAAGTCTCCACCACTCATTCACACTAATGGGAGTATGCTGGAGGTGCTAGGACCCCACAGGAGCCGGCATAGGACCATGCATGCACGGCACCACGGGGCTAGCTCGCACCATATAGGTTATCTTGGTGTCAACCCTCCGACCGCCTTAGTTCCTTTTCTCCCACCGTCTCCCACTTTGAGTTCACTTTGATGATGACGTCGCTCGCCCGCCGGGAATCTAGTCTTCATCTATATGACAGCAGCTATATAGCCGTTCAGTATTCACTTAACTTAAACACTTTTAGTGTTCTTTTCTCTTAAAAAAAAGAAAATGAAGAAGAAATTATTCTCAGCCTGCCATCAATGGAGTCAACCTTTGACGGTAGCAGTGATGGTAGGGAGACTTCGTTTGAAAGCTGTGATGGCAGTGGGGCTGTGTCCAGACCGCCACCCTTTTTGGAGGGGGGTTCAGACCACGGGCAGTGTGGTGTATGGGGAGAGGACAGTCTGCCTGTAGCACAAACGTTGTGGTTCTGGGACCTGGCTCTGCTTGACCTCGAGCTCTTCTTCCTCCTGTCGGAGGAGGAAGAAGAAGAATCGGTACCTCTTGAGGTCGCCCTCAGGTATGTCTGCACATTGATCATCACTGGTTGAGAGCGGTTAGCCTGAACAGACTCTGGTGGGTTCTCCTGTGGCTCTGCTCTTAACGGCCATGATCTTCGACACTGGTTCCCATTTCTGTCCTTGATTGGATTCCGGTGAGCAGTTTCACCTCTGGGCTGCTCTTTTAGAACTGGGGATACGGCATCTGCCCAGTTGTCCTGGCTAGTGGTCCTGGGTCTGGGGCCTTCGGACCTTGGGCCCCCTGGGCTGCGGCCGGGTCTTCCAGGCCAGAATGTGCATAGTATCCTCTACGCTGCCATTGGCAGCGCCGTGTGGTGGTGCTGCATGTTGGCGGTGGTGGCACCAGGCAGTGCCAGGGCTGGGTGCGGCACCATATGTGGTGCTGGCACCGCGGAAGGCGCTGATCACCTCCCCGATCCAGGTGGTGGCATCTCCCTGGTCCTGACCTGCCCTTGGAGGTTATTTTTGGGTAGAAGTGGATCTGGATGAGTCTCTCCCTCTTCTGCTTTGTCGAAGAGGCAGTGGATGACTCATTTTATGGGCTGGAATGCAAACCCTCTGTATCAGTGTGATGGAGGATCTTCTTTCCAGTTCCCTTTTCTCAGGGATATGGGGTCCACCATAACTTTTCACTATTCATCTGTGGACCAAATCAGACTACTACGTCTTGAGTTCCTGCATTCCTCAGTATGAGTACACCCTGTGAAACACACTTAATGCAATGATCAAGAGCCTCTCAAAATCTAACGCTCCATTGCTAGGGGCATATGGCCCAATGATCAGCTAAAGCTTTTATGGACACCTATGTCTCTGCCTCTAGGGCAGCTGCCGCTGGCAGCAGATGGTTAACGTCTCCTTGACTGTGCTTATCTTTTCGACTAAAGGCCTCTCAGAACAATAGGGCTGCCGTTTAAACCACACGACATCCTTGTGTCAAGCAGTCCTGTCAAGGTAGTGGCCTAGGTGCCCTTTTCGGGAACCAACCCCATAGCATCTAAGAGAACGCAGTAGAGGGCACAGGATCCGAAACTGCCCTATACTAACCTCTGTGGATCCAGCCCAGTCCCACCCCAGCAGTCTGAGGGGGAGCACCTCTCGGCGATAGGAGGGGCGTCTTATTCAGTTTTACAACCAGTGGAAGTCCACTACAGGACCTATAGATCATCAGGATTGTCCGAGAGGGATACTCGCCCAATTTTGCAGCTTTCCCCAGACCTTCCACCCAAACAGCAGCCAGTCTGTTGGCCTCTCAGTCGCACACTCTGTACTAATGAGATACGGGGCCTTTGCGGGTACTGGGCAATAAAAAATCATTCCACAGCGGAACAAAGCACAAGGTTCCTTTTTCCATTTCTTCTGGTTCCAAGTTAACAGACGGCATGTGCCCATTTGTCGACCTTGGAAGGTTCAACAGGTTCCTGTTCTGGGAACAGTTCCCTAACCTGTGCATCCAAGTCTTCACTCCCGGACATTTGGCTCCTAGCCAGCCCTTCCAGTTAAGAGACACAGGAAGCAGTCGCCGCAGTTCCTCAGTTGTTCTCTCCAGGTTTGGGGAAGGTGCCAGTTCATCTTCCCAACAGCTCCTCTTCTTAGGAACCCTCCTGGATACCTCCAAGGTGTCATCTTCATTCCAGAGGATGGGAGAAATTATACCTTAGATGGCTTTTTACAATACAGAAAACAACTCTATTTGGCCTCCTTTTTGGTTGAGCGGATACTGGGACTCAGGTCGTCGTCTGCAGCAAGCAGTGGTCTCCGACCACGCATCCGTAATCTTCTGTACAAGATGACAGAGCCTCGGACAAAATCCATGGGGGACTCACTGCCAAGGCCTCCACACTCAGGTGTGGAGCCAGAAGGATCCTCATCTTGTCATAAATTTCTTAGAGATGAGAGTTGTCTTATAGGCAAAGCCCTGGAGTATGTCCCCTGCCTCAAAGTGTTTCTACTTTGGAAGGATGACAAGCTGTGATGTATTACGTCAGCAAACAGGGTGGAGTGTCCCCCTACACTCTCTGCAGTAGGGCCATGAGGTTGTGAGAGTGGTACCTTGAGTATGATACATCAGTTCAGATTTTGTGCAGTCACTTTTGACGAATGCGGCAGTTCAGACCTGGTTCTTTTGCGTCCCCTCTCAGCGCAAAACTGCTTCTATCCTGCTTCAGAAATCCTGACTCTGGTGTTTTCTGTCAGAATGGATTCACTGCAATATTCAAGACGCTCCCTGTACGTTTTCCTCCTCTTTTCTTAATTCAGAGGGTGCTGATCAAGTTGTATGCACAGGGGGACAGGCTGATTCTAATCGTCCCAGACTGGCTTCGGCAGGTTGATTTGCATTGATCTACAGTCTGTCAGAAGTTCCCTCAAAGTCACTACCTCTATGAGCAGACCCTCTGACACAGGGATTTTAGTCCATCCCAGTCTGCGCTCCTGTCATCTCCATGCCAGGCCCAGAGAAAATGGAAATGAATAAGCTCTGTTTTTTTCCCCAGACCATCGGAGATGTCTTTGAAGTCATGTATAGGCCTTCCACCAGGAAGGCTTACGTGGCTAAGTGGAAACCCTTCTTCATCTGGTGTGCAAGTCCCATCTGGACCCTTTGATTGCCCACCAAGTAAGGTGTTGGAGTGCCTCTTGGACCTGTCGATCGCAAACTGGCCATACTCGGTAGTGAAGGTACACCTCTGTGCAATTTTGGTCTATCTTGAGCCAGTAAACATCTTGTCTCTGGCTCAATTACCGTTAGTCAAGTTTTGCTTTGTTAACTCCAGAAGGAAGGGTAGCGCTTCCTTCACTCTCTGGTTGTTAGGATGGTTCTGCGATTCTTCATCAACAGAATGAAGAGATACACATCCAAGTAACTATTGTATCTTCAGGATGCCTCAGCTGGGTCAGCGTCTTGCCATGAGATGTTTTCGGCTTGGTTAGTAGCATGTCTCCAACGCTACTAATCCGCGTCACAGGCAAGTTAAAAGGCCGGATCCACACCACTCTATCAGAGCAGTTGCGGCTTCCTGGCGGAGATTTGTAATGTACCCATTGCAGTCATCTGCATCGTGGTGAGTTGGAGCTCAGTGCATACCTTTGTAAAGCACTATGTTCTGGATGTCCATACCAGACAGCTCTCTTTCTTGGCAGGACAGTCCTTTTGGATTTCCATTCTGAGTGAGCTCTGTCTCCAACCACCCTACTTGGAGTGGGTTGATTTTTAGCTCAGTACTCTCCCATTAGTATGAATGAGTGGTGGAGACTTGAGTCCAGGAAGATATGGAAATTACGTACTTACCGTAATTCTTGATGATCTTGGATGGAGTCTCCACCACTCATTCACATGCCCACACACCATCCCCTGAGCTCATTCATTCTGTTTTTGGTCTTCACTGCCTTGTTGTTCGGGCTATGAAAACATTGTTCATTTGACCCTTCTTATAGGGGTCATCTGGGCCTTCATATGCCCGGAGGTTAGGGACAGGTTTTCTTTCATTAGGTTACACTGCACCTGTTGGTCGAAAAAGGTATTAAAAAGCGGTTGGAGGGTCAATGCCGAGAGATAGTCTATACGTCGTGGAGAGCTAGTCTTGTGGCGCCACACATCACCTTGAGTCCCTATTCTGGCACCAGCCCTCCTGAAGATTTTTGGCTCCCGCAGAGTTCTGGTGCCTCCGGTGTACTCCCATTAGTGTGAATGAGCGGTGGAAAATCCGTCCAAGAAGATCAAGAATTACGGTAAGTACATCATTTCCATTCTTGCTACTCTGCCTCGAGGCCATTGGCTCTGTCTTGTGTGGGACCCATGGTACCCCTTCTCCTTGCTTCTCCCACACTGAGGACCTAAGATTTGATGCCTCATCAGTTAAGCCTGTGCACCTTCCTTCTGGGGGCAGTTTGCTACTCTACCAAAGAATGGGACTCTATGGAGAAGATTGGTACTGGTAAGGAAGTATGATTCAAACAACATGAAGTCTTACTGTATTCTGACCATATACAGTTAGACCCAGCATTTGAACTGCTCCAGAGAGGAAAGGGTTAACTCTGTGCCAGGGCATAGAACGCTGAGCTCGAGGTCAGTTTTCAAACCTCTGTCCCCGGTACTCCGCAGTGTAACCGTCAGATTCTTCACTTTGCCTAACTGTGAAGTCGCTCCGGAGAATCCCTCCTTCGCTTCGGTTTAGTAATATTGGTCAGTTTTCAACTGCATTTTCTTGTTTTATTACGGTATTCAGATCTCTGTCTATGGTACAGTAAGTGTAGCTAGTAGGTAGTTAGAGTTTTGTTTAGCAGAAATTGTTTTTTGTTCATTTTTTTCCAGGTTGGTCCAGTTCGGAACTGAAACAAATTCTTTAACTGTTAATTCTTGTTTTTCCTGTTCTTATTGTGTGGTTTACCGTACTTTACGGTTCCTGAGAAAAAAAGACGAGAGTTCTTAGTTTTTTTAACCAACTCGCGACACGGTTGGAACCGATAAGTGTATAGTTGCCTGGCTGAACCGCTGTTAAGGGTAACTTTTTTGAATTCGGCATGTCTGAGAAACCCAAAAAGAAAACCGATCCCACTGAGTTTCAGCACTGCACTGAGTGTGGGGAGTCCTTTGCTAAGACTGATCCGCACCTCATCTGTGTTTATTGTCTGGGGTTTGACCACCTCAAACAAGACTGCCAAATATGTAAGAACTTACCTAAAGCCACTTTAGAAAAATATTTAAGTAGGTTGAAGAAAAGGGAGGCCGAGAAGTCCGCTGATCCAGATGACCAGCCCGGTTCGGTTGCAACCGAACCTAAGGGAGTGCCCACTGACCTGGGCGATACCTCCTCAGACAAAAGGAGAGCCAAGACTACGGAGTCAGTTCCATCTAAAAGAAAATGCAGGTCAGCCGGTTCGGTTCTTGGTGCCCATGTTCCGACCGCTGAAGAGATTGCAAAAGCGATTACTATTGCTCAGTCGCTTTGCCCGGTTCCGACCGAACCGACACCAGTTCAAAGACGATCAGTTCGGTCAGAAAGAGTTGCTTCTGAAATTGAACCTGAAGCATTCTATGAGGGCGACTGGGAAGGAGAAGAAGATTATGAAGAAGAGGAAGATGAAAGCCTAGATGAGCCAATAGAGCCTGACATCTCCCCAGACAGGCCTTCCAATGTGTCTCCTCCCATTTCTTGTTTTACAAGAAAGTGGCTGATACTCTTCAGCTTCCAGTGGAAGAGGCTGAACAGGATCAGGAGGAACCTGACTTTGTTGAAATGATGAATGTCCCAGAGTCAAAAAGAGTGTCTATCCCTTTGCATAAATCCCTGGGGAAACAGACACAGAAAATTCTGCAGTTTCCAACATCTATACCTCCTGTGGATAAAAGGATGGACAGGAGGTATACCTTGTCAGGTCCTGGAATGGAATTCCTTACAAATCATTGCAGCCATGCTGGGGTAGTGCAAGCTGCAGCCTGTGACAAGGCTAACCTTCCCCTGGAATCTCACCCCCCAGATAAGGATTCCAGGAAAGTGGATGCCATGGCTAAAAAACAATACTTGGCATCCTCTTTGGGACTCAGACAAGCTAGGTACATGGCATATACAGCCAGATACCAGAAATCTATGTGGGATGCGGTTCTGGAGCTGGCTAAGAATGCCCCTCCCCAACTGGCTAAGGAGCTGGAGCAGGTGGCTGTGGATGGTGTTGAGGCATCCAGAGTTCAATTCCATGCTGCTGCTGTGGACTCGAATGATGTGCATTCCAGGGTCATGGCAACATCTGTCTCCATGAGGAGATTTGCTTGGCCCAGATGTACCAGTTTGTCACAGGATACCCAGACTAAGGCCATGGATTTTCCTGCTGCTGGTAACTCTCTGTTTGGGGAACAAACAGAGGCTTACATGAAGAAGATGGACAAGTACAGGACCACCTACGGGAGTGCTGCAGCCAAAGAGAAGCAGGCCATTCTTCAGAAGCTGCAATTTAGGGCTGGCAGGGGCAGGCCTTTTCACATGCCTTTTTACCAAGCCCGGGCCTCCTCCTCTTTCCAACAGAGGGGGTTCTTTAGGGGAAGAGGCAGACGAGGGATGACCAGGCCCCATCATCCACTCATTCTAAGCCCCCTGCCAAGCAGACACCCTGTGGTGTCAGTCAGGGTCGCCTCCCCAGTTCCAGTAGGGGGCAGGCTGGCTCACTACTTTCAGGCCTGGAAGTCTGTTACTTCAGACAAATGGGTCCTGGAAGTAGTGAGCTAGGGACTTGCTCTCAGTTTCAAAAGGTTCCCAAAAATGAGAGCAAACTCTTTCAGTCCTCCCTCTCCCATGGAGACAAAGGCCTTAGAGGCAGACGTCTCCTCTCTGTTGCTTCTTCCAGCAGTAGAGTAAGTACCTCTTTGTCACAAGGCAAAAGGTCTGTATTCCAGATACTTCCTTACCCCAAAAAAGATGGGGGAGTGGCGACCCATCCTAGATCCAAGATACCTGAACAAACACATACTAAATCCAAAGTTCAAAATGGTGACTCTGGGAATAATTCTTCCCTCTCTGAGACCAGGAGACTGGCTAGCCTCCCTGGATCCCAAGGATGCCTACTTCCACATACCTATCAGACATTCCCACAGAAAGTACCTCAGGTTCGAACTGCCCTCAGGTCATTACCAGTTCAAAGCAGTGCCATTCAGTCTAACATCTACCCCAAGTGTGTTCACCAAGTGTTTAGCAGTAGTGGTGGCCTTTCTCAGGGGACAGGGTATCCTGCTGCTTCCATATCTGGACGACTCATAATGGTTCAGTCCTCAAACCGAGTCAAGTCAGCTCTGGTTGGAGGTCACTCAGAAGCTTCTAGACTCCTTAGGATTCATTCTGAACCTAGAAAAGTCCGTTCTGGAACCAGCCCAGCTTCTCACTTTTATAGGGGTGGAACTAGACACTGTCCAGGCAAGGGCAGTTCTCCCACTTTCAAGGGTACAATCCTTTATGACTGTGGCTTACTCTTTTCGTCCTCTAGTGTCTCGGCCAGCCAGGCACTTCCTACAGTTGTTAGGCCACATGGCAGCTTCCACTGCTGTCATGCAAGGGGCAAGATTTCAAGTGAGAGATATTCAGTTTCATCTAAGATCTTCCTGGACATAAAGTCTCCACCACTCATTCACACTAAATGGGACTACGCCAGAGGCGCTAGGACCCAGCGGGAGCAAAGTTTTTCAGGAGGGCCGGTGCCTGAGATTGAGCCGTGAAGAAGCGGCACCGTGAGCCCGGTGCGTGAAGTAATGACTGTCTTGGCGTTGACCCTCCAACTGCCTCGGTTTCTTTTTTCCCCGCCGTTGAGTGCGCTTCATTGATGACATTGCTCGCCCACCAGGAGTCAAACTTCAAACTAGCAGCTTAGTTTTCAGTTTATTGTTTTGTATTTTATCTTCGATAAGTACTGATTATATTAATAAATTCTACTTATAAGAGAGAAGTTTTCAGCCCTCCACTGATGGAGTCGACCATGAGTGGGGCAGGTGACAGTAGGGAGACTTCGTATGAAAGCTGTTCAGCCAGTGGGGCCGGGTCTGGTCCGCCTCCCTCCCCGGAAGGGGGTCTGACAACGGATGGTCCAGTGCTTAGGGAGCTGGGCGGTCTTCCCAAAAGCATAAAAAGAAACTGTTCCATTCTCGGCACCGTTCAGCCTCGAGTTCTTCTTTGGCACACAGGTCAGAGAAGAAAGGACATCATTCGAAGTTCCCTCTGGTACGGCTGCGCATAGACAGTCAGTTATTAGGGCCAGGCATTGGTCTCCACCTCTGTTGGAGTCGCCGGTTTCTGTCTCTGATGGTTGACCTCTTCGACACCGGAGCCCCTCTCTGCCTATTGGAGGAGCTTCTGATGAGCAGTTTCACCAGTGGGCTGCTATTCTGGAGCAGTGGACTCGGAAGTTGGCCCGGTTGCCCGAACCGGCCAGTCCAACACCAGGGCCTTCCAGCCCTTCGGTTCTGGGATGGCAGGCGGTGCGGTTAGGTCTTCCTAGTCATGCAGCGCCTTCTTTGGTGCTGTCGACTCCACGCTCTGGTGTCTGTCCCCCTCACACGGCTACGGCACAGGGGTCTACACCGACACCCTTATCTCCTGCCATTTTTTATCCTTCAAATCACAGTTCTCAGACTCCTGTGACATTGCCGTCACCTGTGGTGCTGACTTCTCCGGTGCCAAGTTCCCTTGCGGCACCATGAGTGCTGTCGGCACTATCTGTGGTGCCGCAGGCTCTGTTGGCGCCATCCTTTGCATTGGGGCTGTGGTGGCGCCGCGCTATCAGTCGGCGTCTCCGGCACCACGGGGGGCATCTGGTGTGGTGTCACACTCTTTGTCAGTGCCATGTGCAATGCCGTTTTCTGTGACAGCTCCTTCTTTGTTCTCTGCACCGTTTTCTTTGATGGCACTGGGGATCGGTGTGGTGCCATCTAGTTTCCAGAGGTTTTCGACTCCGATTCTTTCTCCTTCTCTTCTTCCTCCTGGTTTTCACTCCGTTCCTTTCTATACAGTCCTTCCTGGATTGTCAGAAGATGATTTTGAGCCTGATCCAGATCTTAGACTGGGTGATAATGTAGATACTGACACTGCCCTGGGGGGGCAGGGATCAATCCTCCTGCAGAGCCTGTTATTGAGGACCTTTCCTTTAAGTCTCTGCTTAAGAATTTAAATTCTACTCTTTCTCTCCAGACCACAAAAATCGATCCTGGAAAGCTTTTTGCGTCTCCAATATCTTTATGTTCTGGAAAACCATATGGATTTAACCCCTCTGGTACAGCCCTCTTTCGAGACCCTTTCACAGATGGTGTGGAAGAATCCAGCTCTTATTCCTTCTGTTGCCAAATCCATAGATAGGAAATATGCTCCTCCCAAGGATCACCCCTTCTTGGCCTCACAAGCCTTTGCTGATGCCGTAGTGGTCCTTGCAGAGAATGATAAGGCTTTCCTCCCTCAGGAATCTACAGCCCATCCTATAAACAAAGAATCTTGCAAGATAGACACCTTAGGTAAGAAAGTCTTTGCTGCCTCAACCCATGGCATGCGCATTGCCAGCTACCAGGGCTATTTTTTTTTAATATGAGTATGTTCTTTGGCATTCGCTCAAAGCAATGGTAGAAGCTCTGCCCGAATCGGAGGCTAACTCAGAGCTACTTCAAACCATAACTAGGGGTATTGAGTCCAATAACCAACAGGTTGAAGCTGCAGTGGACGCCTTCGATACCACTTCCTGGGCCGCAGCGGCTGGCATCTACACCCATCGCAACTCTTGGCTGTGTACTTCGGGCTTCACAAATGACACCCAGCAACAAGTCATGGCATTACCTTTTTGATGGTTTGTAACTGTTCAGACCTCAGGTGGAGCAAGCACTACAGGCCACATAGAAGAATAGGTCTGCCTTTAAGACAGCCAGACCTACGCCCACCCCCTCCTGAGGGGGTGGGAACAAGCGCCAGTTTCTCAACCGTCAGCCCTTTCGGGGCAAAGGCAGAGGAGGTTTTAACAGAAACCAGAACCCTCAGCTGCAAAAGAAAGTACAACAGAAGGCACAAGGCCCAAAAGCACCCAGTGCCACCTGTTTCCAGCGCAGGTCCCACCTCAGCTGCCCGAGGGGGACTTCTCCTCAGCAGTGGGAGGATGTCTGACTCAGTTCTACAACCAGTAGAAATCCATAACATCAGACAAATGGGTCCTCAGGATAATCCACGAGGGATACTCTCCCAGTCTTTCAGAAACCCCTCTGGATTATACTCCCAAACGACAGCCCAGGCTGTTGGTGGTACAGTCAGACCTTCTTGCTTCCGAGGTACAAGGCCTTCTGAACAACAGGGCAGTAGAAGTAGTTCCACTGGATCAACGAAACACAGGTTTCTACTCCCATTATTTTCTGGTCCCAAAGAAATCCGGCGGCATGAGCCCCATTAGGATCTCAGAAAGTTAAACAAGTTCCTATACAAGGAAAAGTTCAAGATGGTATCACTCGGTACTTGCTAACTTTGATTCATCGACACGATTGGCTAGCCTCCCTGGACATGCAGGATGCCTACCAACACATTCTCATACACCCAGAGCACTACAAATACCTAATGTTCGTGGCATTTGGTCAACACTATCAGTTTAGAATCCTGCCCTTTGGGCTATCCTCGGCGTCTTGAGTTTTTACAAAGTATTGTGCAATTCTTGCGGCGCACCTCAGGAAAGACGGAATACAAGTGTTCCCATATCTGGACGACTGGCTTCTAGCAAGTACCTTCCGGCAAGAGTCTCTGGGGGCCGTGGCCACGGCCTCAGACTTCCTCATGTCCATGGGAGTCCTGCTGAACCTCAACAAGTCGAAGTTGCAGCCCTCCCAGAAGCTCCTCTTCATAGGAACTGTTCTGGACACCTCCTGTGTGAAGGCTTTTCTTCCAGAGGACAAAAGGAGCAATATCTTACAGATGGCCCGATACATCAGAGAACACAGCTTGGTTCGAGCTATGTCGATGCAGTGGATGCTGGGCCTCATGGCATCCTCGGTGTTCACTGTACCCTTTGCTCGTCTTCACATGAGAACTTCTCAGTGGATGCTCAGTGCTCAGTGGTCCCCAACCACTCACCCTTAGTCCTTCTCATCAAGGTGATGGAACCTCTGAAGAGGTCGCTCACCTGGTGGTCTCAGGAGGACAACCTTCTGGAAGGACATCCCTTCACTTCTCTGGATCGTCAGATCTACATTACCACGGACGCGTCTCTGATGGGTTGGGGAGCTCACTGCCAGGATCTCCACACCCAGGGTACATGGACTGAGGACGAGTCTCAACTTCACATAAACGTCCTGGAAGTGAGAGCCGTCCTTTATGCAATCCGAGCTTTGGAGGACATACTCTGTTACAAGTGGACAACAAGGCAGTGATATACTACATCAGCAAACAGGGCAGTGCACACTCTTACCCATTATGCAGGGAAGCAGTGAGAGTGTGGGAATGGTGCCTGGAGCACAAGGCTCTGATTCAGGCGATTTACCTGCCAGGAGTACAAAACGAGCTGGCAGACCATCTTAGCAGAATGGAGGCAGATCCTCACGAGTGGTCTCTCGACTTAATTGTCATTCAGTCACTCTTCAGAGAGTGGGGAACTCCAGTCCTGGACCTTTTTGCGTCCCCACTCAATGCAAAACTGCCTGTCTTCTGCTCCAGAAATCCAGGACCTGGCGTTTTTTGTCATGATGCATTCAGGCTGCGGTGGATAAAACACTTTCTATACGCTTTTCCTCCTCTTCCCCTAATTCAGAGGGTACTGGTCAAATTGGAGTCCCAGTGAGGCAGAATGATTCTTATTGCCCTTTCTGGCCTCGGCAGATATGGTTCCCGCTGCTCAACAGACTATCGGAACACCCCCCAACCCCGAAATGCTTCCCCTTCAGACAAACCTTCTGACCCAGGGTCCTGTGGTCCATTGTAACCTGAGTTCGCTTCACCTTCACGCTTGGATCCTGAAGAGATAGAGCTAAATGGGCTCAATGTTTCTCATGGAGTTTCAGATATACTTTTGGCTGCACGTAAGTCGGCCACTAGAAAAACCTACACAGCTAAATGGAAGCGTTTCTCTATCTGGTGTGTAAAATCCTCTTGGAATCCTTTTTCCTGCCTACCAAATAAAGTCTTGCACTACCTGCTAGACCTCTCAAACACAGGTCTGCAGTACTCCACAGTCAGAGTTCATCTTTGTGTCATTTCGGCATATCATGAGCCGGTATTTTCCATGTCACTGGCTCAGTTGCCCCTAGTTAAGAGGTTTCTTAGGGGTATTCTGCATACTAGACCTCCTATTAGACGTGCAGTTGCAGCCTGGGACATTAACATTGTGCTAGACTTGCTCACTCGTAAACCTTTCGAGCCTCTAACTACTTGCGAGTCGGAGTTCCTCACTTGGAAAACACCATCCTGGTGGTCATTACTTCGGCTCATAGAGTCTCTGAAATACACCCACTGGTCACAGACCCCCGTACACTGTATTTCACAAGGACAAAGTAGTTCTTAGGACTCATCCTAAGTTTCTCCCTCAGGTTGTCTCAGAATTCCATCTAAACCAACCTTTAGTCCTTCCTACCTACTTCCAGAATGAAAGGGGAGCGTACCCTTCATTCTCTGGATGATAAGAAAGCATTGCAATTCTGTCTGGATAGAGCAAAGAAATCCACAAGGCTCAACAACTGTTTGTTTCCTTCAGCAAGACCCAGCTGGGTCAACCTGTTGCTATCAGGTGCATTTCAGCATGGCTGGTGGCATGCCTTCACCACTGCTATTCTATGGCACAGGTCAAGCTGGAAGGCAGAGTGTATGCTCACTCTACCAGAGCAGTCGCGGCATCTCTGGTGGAAATCTGCAACGTGCCCATTGTAGATATTTGCAATATGGCTACCTGGAGCTCTGTGCATACCTTCATTAAGCACTACACCTTGCATGTCCATGCCAGATGACATCTGTCTTTTGGCAGGACCATTCTTAATGGACTTCTGTCCTAAGCACGTGAGCTTTTTATCTCCTCCCATCTGTCTCTGGGGATTATTTAGCTCGGTACTCTCCCATTAGTGTGAATGAATGGTGGAGACTTTATGTCCAGGAAGATGTGGAAATGACGTACTTACCACAATTCTTGATCTTCTTGGACGAAGTCTCCACCACTCATTCACATGCCCACCCACCATTCCCTGAGCTCTCTTCTCTGTTTATGGTCTTCACTCCCTCAGTGGCTGAGCTGTGAAGACTTTATTGATGACCCTTCTTACACGGGTCATTTGGACTATCTTATGTCCGATTTGTTAGGTTAATCCTTTCTAGGTTAGTTACGCTGCACCTCCTCAGAAAAAAAGGTACTGAGGCGGTTGGAGGGTCGATGCCAAGATAGTCATTACTGCACATGCCGGGCTCGTGGTGCCGCTTCCTCGCGACTCCATCTCAGGCGCCGGCCCTCCTGAAAAAGTTTGCTCCCACTGGGTCCTAGCACCTCCGGCGTACTCCCATTACTGTGAATGAGTGGTGGAGACTTTGTCCAAGAAGATCAAGAACTACGGTAGGTACATAATTTCCATATCTTACTAGTCTCAGAAAAAAGACCCTCTCTCCAAATTGATTCCAGTGTCCCAAACTCTGGTTCAGGCTCTCCAGTGGTGGCTGGAGGAGGACAATCTAAGACAAGGTGCCCCTTTCCTCAGTCAGGCCCCTTCAGTAATTCTCACCACAGATGCCTCTCTACTGGGATGGGGAGCTCATCTGGACCAGGTTACTGCACAGGAAACCTGGTTTAATCAGGAGTGTCTTCTGCACATAAATCTTCTCGAACTCAGAGCTGTCTTTCTAGCACTTCAAACATTCTCAAACACTATTCAGGGAAAAGTGCAGATCAGGACAAACAATACCACAACCATGTGGTACATCAACAAACGGAGGCACTCTGTCCACGGCCTTGTGCACAGATGGCATGAAAATATGGTCTCTAGCTTATTCCCTTCAGGTTTTCCTGATAGCTGTGCATCTCCCAGGGAAGGACAACATTCTAGCAGATGCTCTCAGCAGGATTTCTCAAGGTCACCATGAATGGGCCCTGAATCCTCTGATTCTTCAGGTCATTGACAAGAGGTGGGGCACTCCAGAGATGGATCTCTTTGCAGCCCTGGATAGTCACCAGCTTCCTCTGTTTTGCTGCAGACCCCCTCTTCTGGGATCTGTCCCCCAGGGTGCTCTACTGTTGAATTGGACAGGCAGGTTTCTGTATGCTTTTCCTCCTTTTCCTTTGATATTTAGGGTTCTGATCAAGATCAGATCTCAGCCTTGCAAAGTGATTCTGGTGGCTCCAGACTGGGCTAGACAGCCATGGTACCCCCTATTATTGTCCATGTCAGTGACAATACCACTGTGTCTTCCCAGACAGTACAATCTCCTCACCTCTTCACAGGGGAGGATAATGTATCCCAACCTTCAGACTCGAAGCCTGGCTCTTGAAGAGCTAGAATATGCAAGTCTGCAACTTTCCCAGTCAGTCTTGGACATTCTTAAAGTTAGTAGAAAACCCTCTACTAGAAAAACTTTAAATTCCAAATGGAAGAGAGTTGGTTTCTGGTGTTTTCAGAGGCACATTCAGCCAGATTCAGCTGACATTGCCACTGCTTTGGATTATTTAGTGCATCTTAGCAGTTTAGGCCTCAGACCTACTACTCTCAAGGTACATCTGGCAACTATATCTGCTTTCCTTTCAGCTGGCAAGGGCTCTTCCCTAGCTTTTCATCCAGTTTTCAAAAAATGTTCAAATATCTAGTTCACATTAATTCTCCTTTTAGGGAGCCTACTCCTGTTTAGGACTTGAATATCTGTATTGCACAGCTTATGCAGCCCCCTTTGAACCATTATCCTCAGCTGAGCTGAAATACTTGACTTGGAAAACTGTATTCCTGGTAGCCATTACTTCTGCCAGGAGAATCAGTGAATTACAGGCCTCATCAGTGGAACCTGATTTAATTTCATTTCACAGGTATAAGGTGGTCCTTTGAACCAATAGAAAGTTCCTTCCCAAGGTAGTTATCAGACTTTCATTTGAATCAGTCTGTGTCATTGCCTGTATTTTTCACTGACCATTCTTCCTGTGGGGAGAGAAGACTGCACAGTCTTGATGTAATGAGGGCCCTTAGCTATTATATAGAACACACTAAGGCCCATAAAAATTACTGTTCACAGTTGTTTTTCACTTATGGAGAAATGGTTAAAGGTAAACCTGCTACTAAGAGAACTACTGCCAGGTGGATTGTCTACTGTATCCAGTTCTGCTATTCAAAGTTGGTAAAAGAGCCACCAACAGGCTTGAGGGTTCACTCCAACAGAGGTGCAGCTGCTTTGGTCGCAGCAGCTAGAGACATACCCTTAGTGGAAATCGGTAAAGCGGTCACCTGGAAAACTTCATACATCTATCAAGCATTACTCTCTTGACATTCAGTCAAGAAGTGATGCTAGGTTTGGCACAGCAGTGCTGCAGAGGCTGTTCCCAAAATAGGTTCTGTAACTCCCTTCTCCAAGTGGGTACTGTTTGGTAGTCTGCATATAGTCAGAATACAGCAAGACTTCATGTTGTTTGAAGAAAAAAATTACTCACCATAGTAATGTTGTTTCTTATAATGGAGTCTTTCTGTATTCTGACCTCCCACCCTGCCTCCCCTTCTGGAACCTAGTGATCTTATCTGTGTCAGTCTTCACCATTCATCACCGTTGGGTATAGTGGCTGGAGGTCACGACCCCGCAGGAGCTCTTTTTTTTTATTTGGATGGGCGGAGTCGATGCACCATCAGTACCGTCCTTGAGGCCAAAGCACTGCGTGGCGCTCGCAGGTTGGCCATTAGGTGTCGTCGACCCCGCCCTCCCGCCAGTTTTTCATGTCCCATCGTAGAGGTTGTACCTCGTAGGAAGCTCTGCATAACAGGCCTGCCGTCTGCTCTCAAGCCTATCTACAATTTTGACGCCGCTTCTCGACGCCGAATCCGTCGATGCCGACATAGTTTGACGCAGTTTTATAGCCTGCCGGTTCCACTGTTTGCCACCACTTGACATCGCTGGTAAGACTGTTCCTTTTTCTTTATTGTTAGCGACGTCAAGTCTTTGGTTGTTTTTTCCGTAGGTCATGTCTCGATTGGGGGGCAAGAAAACTTCGAAGATGGGATGGCCCCCTATGCGTCAGTGCCTGTGTGCCACCGACCAGCATGATCATTGCCTCACATGTCTTGGCCTGCTACACGACATGGATTCGTGCGACTCCTGCTTCTCCATGGACCATCGTGTTATCGAACAATGTGCGTGGAAAGTTATACGAGCTCTGCCGACTTTCAGGAGACGGGCAACGCACTCGTCGGGCTAAGCCACAGTCTCTCGGCTTTTCCTCCGAGTCCCCTCCCAGTTCTGTATGGACCGCGGAGGAGAGGGCTTCTGCTCCTAGTAGCCTCGCTGTTGCAGAAGCCCCTTCCGCGGTGCAGGAGGCCCAGTTCATCCCCCTGTGGGACGGGCAGGAGGCACCACATTGGTAATCGCCCCTTTGGGGGTGAAGGTTCCCCCGGTGTCGTTTCCTTGGGCTGGAAAGCCTTGGTCACGCTGTCCTCAATGCCATCCGTTAGCAACATCTTGGGTCTCGGCGTCGTTCATGGTGCCGTGGGCCCTGATGGCACCGTAATTGGCGGCAGTTCGTCGCTCGGCGCAGTCTCTGCTGTCGACGCTGTTCACGGTGCCAGTGGTGCTGATGGCGCCGTGGGAGGCTCTACGGTGCCATCCTTGACTGTTTCTCATCTTGGCGCCATTTGTGGCGCCGTAGTTGAACATGGTGCCATGTCCAGCTCTGGTGCTGCTTGCGGCACTGAGCAAGGACACGGCGCCGTGGGGGGTTCCAATCTCAACGCCAAGAGTGCGGTCAGAGCTGTCGTTGGCGCCATCTCTGGCCTCGGGGTCGGGATGTCACCATGACAGGCTCCGGCCCCGATACTGCTGCCGTCCTTGGTGCCATATCTTCTTCACACACCGTTAATGGTGCGGTTGGGGGCTTTGGCGCTGACTCTGGTGCAGTCCATCGAACTGGTGCCCCATTCGGTTGGGATGGCAGTGGGCATCCACGTACCGTCTGGCACAGGACTTCGGTCTCCACTTCCTCGGAGAGGCGGAATTGGACTCTGAGTCAGATAGGCAGTCTAACTCTTTGGAGTTGGCTGCTCCCATGGATATCTTGGTAGTGTCCTTGACAGACCAGAGCCAGACCACCTCTGAGGATTGAACACTTGCTCCCAGTCCAGGGTCAGGGGTGCTGACCAGCAGGCAGTGGTGCAAGCCACCATTGCTCTGCAGCCTGGCCTTGGAGGGTTTTTTGACCCTTCAGTGGTGATACACCCTCAGGTGGTGTGCCTGGATCGCCGAACTTTGGGGCCGATCAGAGCACCCACAGGAAGGGAGGGTGCTACTCTCTGGATAGTCCCTTTGGGGACTGACCAGGGTTGCCAGCTGCCTAGGCTGGCTTTTTCGCGGAGAAGGGCTCTTCTCGGACTCCGGTGGGGTTCGACCACGGCGACCGCTCTGGGACCCACCCAGGTTCCGGAAGGAGTCGTAGTGCGGACCTCCGCCCTTCCTTTTCAGTCTCCTCGAGAGGACCCTGTTCTTTGGAGGTAGGGGACCATCCTTTTGGACTTTCACTGCTCCGGTCACCTCACGGGGAATCTTCAGGGCACAGCCTAGGCAGTTCCAGTATGGTTGACCAGCTGTCGGCTGTTGAGTTTTCCAGAGTTCCCTCTTCCCTTGGGGCTCCAGGTGTGCTCTCTGACCCAGGCAGAGGACAGCCGATTCCTGTTGTCGGCTCTGCCCCCTCTCCTCTGCCACCTCCTCCTGCTCTCCCAGGCATTCTTGGTCCAAGTGGCCCTCTCTCCTGGGAGCAGGTCAGAGCTGTGGCTGCTCAATTTCCCTCTTATTTTAGGGCCATGGACAAGCAGGTTTTCCAACCTCCCCCTGAGCAGCCAGCCTCTAAACCTTTGAGATCCTCCGATTCTTCATCCTCCTCTTCAGGAGGAGAGGAACTATCTGTCCACATTTCCCCAGCTGCTGATTTCGCGGAGTATCAGCATTTCCTCATGAGGATGCTGGAGGACCTGCATATCACCCCACCCATTCAGTACAATCTGGAGCATCTGACATGCGCCTTTTTAGGCGATTTCAGTGCGGAGACTCTTGTAGTGCCCCCCTGGCCTGCTCCCTTTCGGGAGACATTGTTGCACTTCTGGCAGAGACCCTTTTCTTGAGTCCCAGCCCCTAGGTATCTCCGCCAGAGGTATTGTGCCCCCTGGAGTCTCCAGGTAGTCTGCCTCATCCTAGCTCAGGACTGACGCACCTGGATACTCCCGATGGGCTTCGCGCCCTTCACCGTGACCGGCCCTCAGATGCGGACTCCATGGATTTTGACTTCTGGGGTAGGAGGGCTTTCTGTTTGTCACAGTTGCTTCTTTCGATATCTGCACATCAGGCCCACTACGCTACCTATGACAGGTTCCTGTGGTCCAGGCTAGGACAACTCCTAGCTCCGATGCCTGATACGGAGGTAACCAGACAAGCCATTGCACTCTCTGCGTTGCCTGGAGTTAGCAAGGCATCAAGCAAGGAGCATCTTATGACGCCAACGAGGTAGCTTCCAGGGTCGTAGGGATAGCGATCTGCACTAGGCGGAGGGCATGGCTGTGTCTCTTCCGGTTGTCACCCATGGCCTGGCGTAGGGTGATTACCTCCGCTTACCAGAGAACCCACCTTTTCTCCCGTAGGGTGAGACAACATCTGTTGGGGCAACCTCCTTCCCCCTCTGTCTCACTGTTCCCGCTCTCGGGCCTCTCCAGTCCCATGATGGTTCTCTCTCTTGGTGTGCCACCCACTGAGAGCTAAGGGACTTAATCCTTTTGGGTTTACTGCCCCCTTCTGGGGGGCTCGGCACTCACCCAGTGGTGATGAATGGTGAAGATTGACACAGATAAGATATAAAAATTACGTACCTGCCATAATTCTGATCTTTCTGTGTGTCTTCACCATTCATCATAATCCCATCCTCCATCCTCCTGGGGCCTCAGTCTCTGGGTCCCCCTCCCTCTCTGTGTCCTCTTCCCCCCTCTTCTGTTGGTCAGGAGTGGGGTGACCTTGGGCACGTAGGGGGATGTTTTTCTTCTAGGGGGAGAGTGGTCAGGATAGGGGCCTCGGCCCCGGCCCTGTGGGGTGGTGGTGGTGGTTGCCGTCTCTTCTATTCTCTCTCCCCGTCAGTTTTTACCTTGATTTTTTGTCCTTTGGACTCAACCCTCAGATTAATTTAAGAAACTAGTTTTCTTATACCAAAACTTGATTTTGAGGGGAAGTATTGCCCTATATCCTCTCTTTTCTTCCAGAATAGCCGATTCTGCTTATGTTGGAGTTATTGCCAGTAATTCTGTGCCTTGAATTCCGGCAGTTTAGTCTTCCAGCTACTCCTTCACAGTCCCTATACAAACTGGAGACAGGTCAAGGTTCCAGGGTATGTCTCTCTCCCCCCCCCCCCATCCTTACTTCTAAAATTCTTTTATCCCTCCCTCCTCCTCTTCTACTTCCAGAGATTGAGGCCCCTCCCAATCAACTTAGTTTTCCAGCTTTATTCTGTCCTCTCAGTCGTTTATTTCTCCTTTTAGTTTGTATATCTTTACCTTTATCTGTCCCTTGGACTCCCTTGTCCCTCCTCCCAACCTTTTCTTACTCTACAGCGACTTAGAATTGGCGGGAGGACGGGGTCGATGACACCTAATGACCAGCCCGCTAGTGCCATGCAGTGCTTCGGCCTTGAGGGCAGCGCCAATGGTGCGTCAACTCCGCCCATCTCAAAAAAAAAAAAAGGAGCTCCTGTGGGGTCATGACCTCCGGCCTCTATACCCAAAGGTGATGAATGGTGAAGATACACAGAAAGATCAGAATTACAGTAGGTACGTAATTTTCATTTTTGGGATGTGGTCTGGCTGGTGCAGTGCTGCACCCCAGAGGTGTACTTGGGATACCTCATCTTATTTGAGGGTTTTATGATTTACTTAAGTTTATATTGGTTGTTTTCACTACTTACTTGGATTCTTTTTGGGGTTTCTCGACTTGTCTTTTAGACTCACAAAAATATGTTTATTGCCCTTTGGCACAAAATTTTAAAAACGATTTCTAGATTGTAGGTTAGTTAGCACAGTGCTCGTAAGAATCTGACGGTTACACTGAGGAGTACCAGGGACAGAGGTTTGAAAACCAAGCTCGAGCTCAATGTTCTGTGCCCTGGGATAGAGCTTGACCTTTTCCTCTCCGGAGCAGTTCAAGTGCTGGGGCTAACTGCATATGGTCAGAATACAGCAAGACTCCATTAGAAAAAACAACATTACTATGGTGAGTAATTTTTTCTTCCCTTTTGCCAGAGCTCCTAATCTTCAAGAATATCATCTCCGTTAAGCCCCACTCGTCCATCCTCCATCCCCCATCCACTTTCCTGAATGCTGGGGTTGCCAGTCTCGGTTAGTTACCAGTGTAAGGACAAAATGTGAACAGGCTCATCTAATCTCGGAAGCTAATTACGATCAGACCAATCCGTGGGTCTCAGTACATGAATAGTAGACAATTATCTGGATACAGTCGGTGAGAATCAACAGGTAATCTCTATTGGCTCATCACCTTATTTTGCCTAGAGCTTTTCTATGTTCTCGATAACTGAGATTGTAGATACAGACCCTGCTACAGCCAGCTGCTGTGTGGAGCACCTTTCAGAGCTCCTTTTTCTCTCAGTGCCTCAGTCCCAAATACTTAGACAACAAGACCTCTTCGACTATAGTTTCCAAAGCATTTCTTCTGGTTTTTCCTATAGTAAAATCTTTTGAAAATATGTGCAGGCAGATTTGCCTTCTCTTAGACTCTCCTAAGTAGATTCCAGAAAGATTTCCCTGCAGCTGAATGGTTACAGCTGCTGCCTTTTAGGACTTTGGATAACCAGACTTTTATTACCAGCAAGGGAGGGAGCCGTGTCTTCTCAATTAGAGAAGCCATATAACAGCGATTACCTTCTTTGAAAGCTTTCTTAAAAAAAAAAATACCTGTTTTTTATCAGATGTATATGGATTTTTTGACCCTTTTGTTCACCACATGCTATGTGGTGTGCAGTCTCTAGCAGGCGTTCAAAGCAGCACTACATAATAATGGTGACAGTTTTGACCTGTACTTTTTTATTCTATTTCAGATTGCCCCTTATCTCCTGATATGTACAATACCTTTTTTCCACATTTTGAGTTTGCTTTGCTGGTTTTCTTTTTTTTTTTGTGGTTGTTTTTGATTTTTTTGTTACCTTTGAAATAATAAAAGGAACAATCCTTTTTATATGGTTTGGACCAAGTTTTCATCACTATTCTCTGTTGTTTTTGAAGACCCACTATTTAAGATAACGTTCCTTGTGACTGAAATGAACTAGCATGCAGCAGACACTGCTCCCGTCTATATGGTCTATAGGCATATAAAAACCTTTTTCAAGCCATATTAAAAGGAGTGAGCACTCCTTTCATTATTTCAAATGTGAACAGAAGTGCTAAAGCAGACTCAAAATGGGGAAAGAAGGGTATTACACAAGTCAGGAGACAAGAGGCAATCTAAAAATAGAACAAAAAGTATAGATAAACATTTTCACCACTATCATGCACTACTGCTTTAAATTCTTAAGTTCTTTTAATATTTTTGCTTCTAAAAACTTAAAGTATCTTTTTCACTTGATGCTCTTTCTCTCCTTGGTAAAAAAGGTACTGAGGTGGTTGGGGACAGCTTGAGATATTTATACCATTGGTGCACGTGGCACCATTCTGTGTGCCATGTGCATAGTGCTTGCCGGTCCCAAACGTTCTGTTTCCTACTAAGTCTTAAAATGCTTCTGCCTCTAAGACCAAAGAATGTGGCCCCATGAAGAAGATATTCTTAAAGATCTAGAGTTACTTTAAGGAACCATCACTTTTTCATGCAAATGTTCATAATAAAGTATGGAATGTCCTGATATTCAAATTCTTTTGCAGTACTATGAAATTTATAGCCCTCTGATTCCAGTTGCAAGCATTTACAAGAAATTGGAAAATAACATGAAACTGATTGAACTTAGAGGAGACATCTTTGGAAGTTATAAGTGAGGGGGTACTGATTCATATTTCTAACTGTAAGCTGAAGAGCAGTTGTCTTCTAACTGTACCCTTATTGTCACTTAAATACAGTAATAATGTAACAATGTAATTTTATAAGGTACCCTTCTGTCACAACTCGGTGCCGTATACTATTTGAAATAGAAGCAATCCCAAATAGTGGTACTGTATGTACACACTAACATAGGAACAGAAGAAACTAAGACAAAGATTAGGACTATTCTACAAAATTAACCACCTGCTCGCAATGGAGGCCAAGATTCAACTGGTTCAAGCTACCTTCCTATCTTTAATACATTATGCAGACCTGCTCTACAGCCACTGCACTGCCTCTGCACTGGCTAAGTTGGACACCCCTACCACAGAGCTATCAGGTTCATTACTGGCCTTCCATTTTCCATACACCACTGCTCCCTGTACTCATCGTTAGGCTAGACTTCCCTTCACTATAGAAGGGTAGAAAGCATATAGACGCCGGGCCGGTGACCAACAAACTCCCCTCATGTCTCAGATTGTATTTTCCGGATGTGTTAGGCACCTACGCTCTAAGGAGCTATTCCCTAATTGCCCTCCAAGTTCCAAGGGTCAAAACTCATTTCGGCAAAGCTGCTCTAAGCTTCTCTTTACCCCCATTGTGGAACAGTTTACAGAGGAACTTGAAGCTGAGCTGCCCTGTTAGCCTTAATATCTTCAAGGCGCTCTACGATTGCTACATGAAAGCACCTTGCAAATGTTTTCCTCACTGCTAACCCACTAATTCCGCAACTCCCCCCTTCCATCCTGACGCTCGCCATGTTTCCACCCCTGGCTCTCACTCTTGCCCTATTAACTCTTCCTGCTGCACCCACCCTGCCCTGTCTGCTCCAGCCTGGCTAAAGTCCCACCCCATCCATAGTAGTGTCCCAATTATCTACCCCTCCTCCGTTATTATCATAATAAACAAGTACACGACAGCCATCGTCACTGTCTGTGGTTTTAGCCCAATTTTCCCTCCAGTCGTTGGTAATATATCCCTCCTCTTTTTTACCTTTCTAACCTGCCACCCCATATATGGCCTCTTTCCCCTGTATGTTTAGTTGCCGGCTGCCTCACTCAAAAGATCTCTGCTTAAAACCCCTCTGTGCCTATGGTTGATTGTACATCTGCTGACTTCTTCAATTGTAAAATAATGCTGTTTTTTTTTTTTATTTCAACCTTGTACTGTACTGTATACGCAGTATATACTTTTTCTTCCTTGTATATTATTGCTTTTTGTATACCTGCTTCTGTACTGTACTTTGATGTATTCATGACCAGGTCCACCTTGCAAATGAGCCTTGCTCAATGGTGCCCGCCTGGATAAATAAAGATTTTGATTGATTTTGATTGATACAGTTTAACAGACAGCAGCCCATACCCACTAAAGTGCAGCAGAGCAAAGAGATGGATTCAGAAAGCTGTCTCTGGTTGCTGTCTTAAATCAATCCTCCAAGTCAATGAGCAGCCCTGAGCAGTAACCTCACATTTGACAGCTGATGTTAGGGTGGGGGAAAAGCAGTGGGATGGAATGGGTAAGGCTGATATGATGGTTAAGCCCTCCTGTCTCTCACCACTTTTTTTTTCCTTTTTGTAATTAGTATAAGGGTAAATCAGTCATCCACAGTCCTGGGTTGGGTAGCACTCATCTGTTGTGTGACACTTAACAGTCTTTAATTATGGTTAATGAAAATTGCAGAGTGGAAAAAAATAAGTGGCTTTGCAGATGCTGAAGCAGTTTGCAGAGGGAGAAAGGGAACAGAGAGATCTCCATCCAGTGCACCGCTGCTGTTTTGGAGACAAGTGCCACGCAGTGAGGTCATCTAATAATGGGTTTTCCAGTCCTTGTCAGTGTGATTGCCAGGTGCCCCACCCCCACAGTAACAAGAGATCACATGGCAGATGGAACATAAGCGACTTTCACTGAGTTTATGCTGGCTGGAATAAAGACTACTCTGAGACTAAGACCAAACAAAAGTTGCAGTTTTTGAAAATGTAGTTTTAGAGGACTTTTAGTGGTACCCTAGATAAAGTACAGAATGCAGGAAGAAATGTGTTTTTCTATTATCTCAGAATCGACTGAGCCATACAAAGGTCCTTGATTTTGTAAGATTTCTCTTCAAACTTGGGGGAAAATAATTGCCTTGTTAGCCAGGCAGGAATACTGTACCTCACTCACACCCCCATTTAATCCTTAACATCCTTGTGATTATTTTTTTTTTTGTCAATGCAGAACAGTTGTAATGCCTATTGCCAATGAGTTTGCCCCAGACGTGGTGCTGGTATCGGCCGGGTTTGATGCAGTGGAAGGGCATCCTGCACCTCTTGGGGGATACAAAGTGTCAGCTAAATGTGAGTATTTATAAAACAAAATCATCTTATAACTTTTTTTTCCTATGGACACTCTCTCTCTCTCTAAAAGCAGACTTTTTTTTTTATTTCTTTTTGCCATATTATCAAGGGAAAAGTTTATTAAAAAATGTTTGTGTAAGCCAGCCCGGTGGCGCTGAGGTGCTGGGCAGCCTTACCTCCGCTCTGCACGCAGGTGACCCAGTGTTCGGGAATCGAGCACGGGCCACGGGGTTGGAGAAGGCTAAAGGACTGAGCATCTGGAGGACTGCACTCCTTCTCTGGGGAGGGGATCATCAGTGGTCGGCCGTGGCTAGCCCCTACTGGAGACTGGGGCAGTGCGCCAGCGCTGCAGTAAGAGGGCAGGAGAGGTGGAAACGCCCGGGTGAGTGCGTCTTGGGATGCATCGCTCCTCCTCTGGCGTCATGCATGCCCTCCCACGGGAGCACCGACGCAAGAGAAGTTCTCGGCAGCATGAAGGCGGGCGCCGCCACAGTCGCCCACACAAGTCTTCTCCCTCCTGGGTCCACCCTCATGGTCTCCGCAGTGATGAGGTATGTACCCATTGCGATGCGGCCAGAGGGGGTTGTGACAGGGAGGTCTGAGCTCTGTCCGCGACTGGGGCAGCAGCTGTGAAGGTTGGCTGGAAGGGGGGGGGGACCAAAGGCCCAGCCTCCCCCTTCAGTTGAGGAAGTAAATAAACTAAAAAAAAAAAAAAAAAGTTTGTGTAGCAGTTGCTGCATTACAAAATTCAATCTGAGTCGCAATAAGAAAAATGTGCATAGTATTTTGTATGTAATCCCGTGTGTGAGAGAACTGTATGCTTACCTTTGGGTACATAATAAGTGACTGCTATACATAAACAGTTTTGTGTAGCAGGTGATGAAAATTGTGTAATTTTTTGCTACACTGTACCAGGTAAAATGCTGTAGTACATTACTGTTATCTGGTGGCTCATAGGAAGGAACAAGGGACGTGTAGGTATCTGACTCTGCAATTCTGTTGGCTCCCTAAATTTTTTATATACAATACTTGTATTCGGTAAACTTGGTGACAGCATAGAATGGTCTCAGCAGTCCCTAGAACTTCAGCCTGTTCTAAGGCAGTTCATCAAGCTCAAAACCTAAAATAAAGCAGCCCTGAGACTGGGTCATGAAATCCAAAATGTTATCAGTTCGTGGGTGTTTGTCATATGACCTCTGTGCTGAGTTCTTTGCACGGGAGGGGGGGGTTAGAATAGGAGGCAGATAAGGATTACATTAGTAGCACAAACTCCAACATAAAAACAGAAATGAAAAAAAAGCAAACTGATCTTGCATCCTTCTTCAAAGCTAGGACCAGTGTGAAAACCAAGCCTTCAAAGACTGAGTAGACATTAACTCTTACAGCTCTAGAGAGACCTGCGCATGAACAAAGCCCAGTTCTTGATGGACAGTTGTAGGGGTGGGTGGGGAGGATCAGTGCTGAGAAATTCAAGCAGATGTTAGCTAGCCACATTGCTAGTCACCACTCACCTATTGTGTAACCAAAGGGCACCAGAGACTGCAGTCTGGGTTGTTTTAGGATCAGGGCAGTACGTTTTTTTTTTTTTTTGTTTGTTTGTTTCTAAAAGTCACTGGGATCGCAGTTTTCATTTAGGGAACTGTTGTGTTTTATCTTGTGTGCATGCGGGTGGGTATATTTGTATTTCCATTAAAGGGAGCATGCTGCAGGGGAGGCCCCAACATAGGCCATCGCGCGCCACTTTAATACATTCAAAGCATTTATCTGCTGCAGGGGAGGCCCAACATAGCCATCGTGACGCCACTTTAATACATAAGCATTTATCTGCTGCGGGGAGGCCCCAACATAGACATGCGCCACTTTAATACATTCAAGCATTTATCTGCTGCAGGGGAGGCGCCAACATAGGCCATCGCCGCCACTTTAATACATTCAAAGCATTTATCTGCTGCAGGGGAGGCCCCAACATAGGCCATCGCGTGCCACTTTAATACAGTCAAAGCATTTATCTGCTGCAGGGGAGGCCCCAACATAGGCCATCGCACGCCACTTTAATACATTCAAAGCATTTATCTGCTGCAGGGGAGGCCCCAACATAGGCCATCGCACGCCACTTTAATACATTCAAAGCATTTATCTGCTGCAGGGGAGGCCCCAACATAGGCCATCGTGCGCCACTTTAATACATTCAAAGCATTTATCACACAGGGCTGGGGGACACGCATATATTAAACCAGATCAAAAGGGGAGCCAAAGCAGAAATTCTGAAGTGTATTTATTGAAACAAAACCTGGCTTGTATTATGTGTTTAGTCCTAGTTAATCCCTTGAGACTCTTTATAATAATGATGTAATACTTTTTTTTTCCCCAGTTGCTTTGATTGTTTGCCAGGAGTCAGATTCTGCAGCCAGTATCTGACCCCTTTTTGCATTTCTTGTTTCCTGCTGCAGGTTTTGGGTACCTTACCAAGCAGCTGATGGGACTGGCCGGGGGCCGCATTGTATTAGCCCTGGAAGGGGGTCACGACCTCACTGCCATTTGTGATGCATCTGAAGCATGTGTTTCTGCTTTACTGGGAAATCAGGTAATTTTTTCCCCTTATGCTTTAGTGCTGCAGGTGCTATAACCCCACCAGCGAAAAGTTCAAGTCAATTTCTTCCCCTCTGAAATCAGATTTATTTTCTGTAGCTTTACTGCATGTTGTACATGTCTGACATTCCCTTTGGACTCCCATAGTTCTCAATAGGACTGGTACCTTGTATGGTCTGAAGCACATTTACAGCAGGATGACCCCTCCATAGAGTGGTAGCTGTCATGGTTTTGCTAATGTGGAGTAGTATTTCATTGTTTTGGATTTGAAGGCAACTCATACAGATAATTAGAGAGAGAGAGAGAGAGAGAGAGAGACAAAGCTTGCAAAGTGCGTATGTTTTTAATTCTAGCACTGTTAATGTTTCTGACTCCTGAAATTTGAAGACCACATTAAGTGCCCCACTTTCAGAACGGCTTCCCCCATTTTGTGCCTGTGGCAAAAAAAAAAATGTTACAAGAGTTAGAGGCCTTAGAAGGAGAGCATTGGTTCTGTAGTATTGTGGGTCACAGTATTCCTACATCCTGATTTCCCAGTGATATAATTCATCTGTCCTCATCTTGTTGAATACGTGTATATTGTTATTTACTGCCGTATCCTCCTCTATGCGGATGATGCCGTTTTATACATAAATCAACCAGACGTCGTAACCCTAGAACAAAATTTGCAAAGCAACTTCAATCTAGTAGAAAACTGGTTCATTAACTCGCGGTTGTTGCTTAATCACAAGAAAACAAAAACAGTGCTAGTTGCCTCTACTCACAGCAGATACAAATCAGCTAAGCTTGCTATTCAAAACAAACAAAATGACATCCTTAAAATGGTCCAATATTTTAAATATCTAGGGGTTATGCTGGGCAGTTCCCTGTCATGCTCACTTCATACTGATGCCGTCTCCAAATCAGCAAACAGAAAGATCAGGCAACTGTTAATGCATAGGCACTGCCTCACAGAAAACGCCATCAAACTTGCTTTAACTAGCTCAGTCTTCTCTGGAGTTTACTTAAGTAAGCTGTTGGTTAATTAGGATCTGCAGCTTATCAGCTGGGTAGGAAAATGGGCAGACTAGGTGGGCCAAGCGGTCCTTATCTGCTGTCACATTCTATGTTTCTGTGTTTCTATATTGTATTCTAGTGCAGCAAAAGGGCCATGTTCAGTTCAGACTTGGTGAGAACAGAACTTGAAGGAGCATTATGTAAAGCAAAAAGAAAATAAATTAATGGCCGGCCTGGTAATGTAGAGGGCTGAGGTGCTGGTGCCTTACCTTTTACCATGCTGATGACCCGGGGTCGGGAGCGAGCCCGGGTTGCCAGGGGCTGGCCGGGGGAGAGAGGATCGAGCGTCCGGTGGTCAGCTCTCCTCAGTTGGGAAGGGGTGGGTTGTGGATCCCTGGCAGCAGCGACACCACGTGGAGGTGTGCTGGGCCACACAAGATATTGGGAGAGGTGATGACGTCCGCGGGAGGAGTGTGGGATGTCATTGCACATCTGTGCCTCGGGGGGGGGGTAACCACATAAACCAAGGAAAAAACCCTCTCGCCAGGAGGAAGACTTCACTACTGCCACCATGCCCACGCTGGATCCTCCTCTCCGGGACCTGACCACTTCCATCTTTCACCTCTGACTGCCTTGGCACTGGATTGAATGGTCAGAAGATCGCTGTGGCGTAGAAGGCAACCGCTCCTCGGAGGGTAGACCGAGGGGTGCCAGGTAGGTGTGCCGCAGGTGGGTTGGAGGAACAGAATGTCCAGTAGAGGGGATCTCAGCAGGGCAGGATAAGGTGGGGTGACCAATGGGGCCCTTGCGAGAGGCAACGGGAGGGGAAGAAAGCTGATTAAAAAAAAAAAAAAAAGGAAAAATTACATAGTTAAAAAAAAATGCAGGGTTGCCCTCCTTGATAGGAGACACTGCTGTGTAGGTGACCTCAGTTTGGGAGAAGACTCAGTCGTTTGCATAGCATGGCAGGCTTGGGTGTGGAAACTGCCTCTGCCTGCTGCCACTTGCAGTGCTCCTCAGTTGGGAGGGTCCCCTATAGTGGACAGGTAGCTTGGCCCCAAGCCATGGTGCCCTTTACAGGCCTTACCACAGTGCACCCACACCTGGGAACCTGGGAGGTCCCAAGGAAATAAACTTGGGACAAAAATCTCAGTCTCCATGGGATGCTGACTGCCACTGCATTCATGCCCATGGAATGCAGCCCCTGCAGCATCCTGGGTTGGGGGCAACAACTCTCCTATCCCCCGGCCAGGAAGGGAAAGGAGAGAGGACCCCTTAAGCAACAAGGTTTGTTGTTGATGCAACCCTGATCTTCCCTGTGTCTGTTATAGCCATTGATCACTGGTGGATGGTTGGCCGGAGACAGGCACCCACAGGAGCTTTTTTGTAGGAGGAAGGAGCCAGTGCCATTGGCACTGCCCACAAGGCCGACACACTGCATGGCACTCACGGGTTGGCCAGTAATGGCTGTTGGCCCCTCCTTCACCTCAGTTATGCTTCTCCCGCCATTGAGACAGCACCTCACCTTGCTTTGGAATTGTTTACTGCGACTTAACGGCCTAGTCCGACATAGACACCTTCTGGGGCCGGTGTTCCTCAGGGCCATTCAACACCGTCCTTCGACTCCTTCACTGCAACTCCACCTTGGTTCTGCAGCCTACTCGAAATCATTTGCCTCCAATCTGATAAGATCTTTCCTTTTATTAAGCAACGTCGAGTCTTTTACTGTTTTTGCATTTTGTTACCATGTGCATCATGCCTGGTCCTTGGGGCAAGAAGTGTTCGAAGAAAACGTGTCGGCCTCCAATGCTCAGTGTCCCTGTGGCCAACTGATTTCTGTTGCCGACCAGCATGATGTTTGCCTTGCCTGCCTTGGACCTCAGCACAACATGGATTCCTGTGATGCCTGTTTCTCTGTGGACCACCACATTCTGGAGCACCGTGCATTAAAAGTCGTCAGGGCTTTGCCAACTTTCAGGGGTGGCATCGCTCACGTTGGTTCAAGCACAGGACTCTCGGCCCTTCCTCTGGGTCCCTTCCCGGGCATACATGGTCCGGTGAAGAGGTGGCCTCCTCTTCTTCATGCCTTGCCATAGAGGAGGTTCCTATCGTGGTGCCAGAGGTCCGGTCTGACTCCGTTTGGGGCTGGGCATACCACTCTGTCAGTCACCTCTTCGGAGGTGCAGGCTCCCCATAGTCAGGGCCACGGCTGCAGGTCAGGCGTAGGCGTTCAACTGCCTTGGATCCTAGGGCCGCTCGCAGCTCTGGTGATCGGGGCAACGCCACAAGGGGTGCGAAGTCGGCTTAGCACCACGGGCAGGAGAGCCCATGGGGCCGCAGGTCCGGAGCTCCTCTGGATCGTCTCCTCTCCAGAGTCAGATGATTCAGAGGCTGATCCAGACTGGCAGCCCGACTCTTCGGAGTTGGGGGGTTCTCCATGGCCTAGTACTCTTGCTCCTCCCCAGTTTCCCCCTCCTGTGGCTCTGGCAACTGCGGCCCATGCCAACTCCCGAGCCAGTGGTGGCTTGGCGGGTCAGCTGCGTGCTGGCGGTCCCACTGCTGTGGAAGTGATGGTCCGGATTTTGAGGGAGAGGGGTGGCTGCCATCCCTGGTGCCATTGCCTATATCAGGATCATGATCGAACCTCCCTCCTCTGCGACTCTCCTTGGGGAGTCACTGGAATTGAGGAGTTCCTCGCCACAGGGTGTGAGGAAGAGGGCTTCCTTGGAGTCGATAGGGTTGAGAGGACAGGGTGAGGGATGGCGACACATTCCTGAGGCCCTCCGGGGCAGGAGGGGGAGGAGCCACAGTGCTGAGACCAGTTTCTCTCCTCCGTCCCCTTTAAGAGAGTCCTCATTGGACTGGATCCTTGCGGCCCCGGTCTCCTTGTAGGGAAGCTCCTCCTACAGGGCTAAGTCCCAGCCGCTTTATGTTTCTTAACAGGTTGGTGAATTTGCAGACCTGCAGATTCAAACAACATGAAGTCTTGCTATATTATGACATATGCAGTGAGTCCCAACCTTCGAACTGCTCCGGAGGTGAAAGAGTTAACTTTCCATGCCAGGCATGGAACGCTGAGCTCGAGCTCGGTTGAAACTCTGTCTGTTGTTCTTCAAACTCAAACCGTCAGATTCTTTACTCCGCCTCACTGAACAGTCGCTCTGGAGATTTCTCCTTCTGCTCGGTTCATTTTGTCGGTTAAAGTATTGTTTTTCTCGGTTTTTGACCGAAATTAAACCGCAACCGGTCGGTTCAGACTCTGTCTGTGGTATTGTGAATACTAGATAGGTTTTACATTGATTTATATCCTGTGTGGAACTTGTAAACGGTTTAATCGGTTCGGTTTGAACCGATCAGGTTGTTTAAAATATATTAATCTGTCTTTTAGAGTGTGGTTACCGGTTCGTATCGGTTCTAAAAAAAAAAGGATTTTATTACGGTTTTTTCCACGACCCGTGACACGGTTGGGAACCGATAAGAGGGTCTTACCTGGTGGATTGCCATAAACGGGTAAGTTTGGTTAGGCTGGCATTATGTCTAAGAAACCCAAAAGAAAAACCGGGCCCACTGGGTTTCAACACCGCAGTGTCTATGGGGAAGTCTTTGCCAAGGCTGAACCCCACACCACCTGTGTTTATTGTCTGGGGTTTGACCACCTCAATGCAGACTGCCAGATTTGTAAATATTTTCCTGCAGCTACCCTGGAAAAGAGAGTTGGTAGGCTCAGGGAAAGGGAGGCCAAAAAGTCCGCTGAACCGGATGGCCAGCCCAGTTCGGTTCCAACCGAACCGGAGGGAGTGCCCTCTGACCAGGGCGAGACTTCCTCGGGCAAAAGGAGAGCCGACTCTGAGGAGTCGGTTCCAGCAAAAAGGACTAGGAAATCAGCTGGTGTGGAGCCAAAACTTTCCTCTCCAACCGCTGAAGAAATAGCCAAAGCGATTAAAATTGTCCAGTCGCTTTCCCGGTTCCGACCGAACCGGCACCATCAAATAGGCACTCTGATTCGGCCGGTTCCACGGTTCAAAGTATGATTTAGAGAATATTATGAACGGAGGAGGGGAAGAGGAGTATGAGGAGAGTGAATGGATTTGAACGCCTGGATGTGCCCATTGACCGGACATCTCCCCAGACAGACCTTCAGGAGTGTCTCCTCCTAGGCTTTCTGAGTCTCCTTCTCATTTTATGTTTTATAAAAAAGTGGCTGAAACCCTCCAGCTCCCTATGGAGGAAGCTGTGGATGATCAAGAGGAGCCTGACTATGTGGAAATGATGGATATCCCAGAGTCTAGGAGACTGTCTATTCCTTTGCATAAATCTTTTGGGAAACAGTAAAAATTCTAAAAACTCCTCACACTATACCTCCTGTGGATAAGAGAATGGACAAGAGGTACACATTGTCAGGCTCTGATACGGAGTTCCTTACACAACAATGCAGCCATGTTGGGGTAGTGCAGGCTGCAGCCTGTGACAAGGCAAATATTCCCTTGGCTTCACACCCCTGACAAGGACTCCAGGAGGATTGATGCCATGGCAAAGAAACAGTACATGGCAGCATCCTTGGGACTCAGACAGGCAAATTATATGGCTTATGTTGCTAGATATCAGAAATCAGGCGGGATACTGTTATGGCTCTAGCAAAACAGGTTCCTGGCCAGCTTGCCAGGAGCTGGAGCAGGTGGCTGCTGATGGTATTGAGGCATCCAAGGTGCAATTCCATGCTGCAGTGGACTCTAATGATGTGTCATCAAGAGTCATGGCTACATCTGTGGCGCCGCGCAGAATGGCTTGGCTCAGATGTACTAGCCTGTCTGGGATACCCAGACTAAGACCATGGTTTTTCCTGTTGTGGGTAATTCTCTGTTTGGGAGCAGACAGAGAATTACATGAAAAATGGATGAGTATAGGACCACCTATAGGAGTGCACAGGCCAAGGAAAGGCAGGCCACTCCTGAAAGGCAGCTTCCCAGGGGCAGGGGCAGGCCTTTTCATAGGCCTTTTTACCAAGCCCAGGCCTCCTCTTCTGCTTATGCCCAGAGGGGGTTCTTTAGAGGGAGAGGCAGACAGGGTACAAGCAGGTCTGCTTCCACCCCTCAGTCTAAAGCCCCTGCCAAGCAGGCACGCTGATGGGGTTGCCAGGGCCAATTCTCAACTACCTGTAGGGGGCAGGCTGGCTTACTTTGTCCAGGACTGGAAGTCTCTGACATCAGACAAGTGGGTCCTGGAAGTAGTAAGCCAGGGACTGGTTCTCAGCTTCAAAAAATTTCCAGAGATGAGAACCAGATCCTTTCCACCTGCAAATCCTCCCGAGGCAGTTGCCCTAGAGGCAGAGGTCTCTTCCCTCCTGGCTCTCAGAGCTGTGGAAAGGGTTCCACCCATACACCAGGGCAAAGGATTGTACTCCAGGTACTTCCTTACCCCAAAAAAGACAGGAGAATGGCGGCCCATCCTGGATCTCAGATATTTAAACAAGCACCTTTTAAAACCAAAATTCAAAATGGTGACTCTGGGAATTATTCTACCCTCTCTAAGGCCAGGGGACTGGCTAGCGTCCCTGGACCTCAGGGATGCCTACTTCCATATTCTCATCAGAAGCTCCCATCGAAAGTACCTCAGGTTCGAGCTGCCCTCAGGCCATTACCAGTTCAGAGCAATGCTCTTTGGCCTCACCTCTGCTCCAAGGGTATTCACAAAATGCCTGGCAGTAGCAGTTGCTTCCCTAAGAAGGCAGAAAATTGCCATCTTCCCTTACTTGGATGACTGGCTCATAGTAGGCCAGTCTCCAGACCAAGTCAAGTTACATTTACAGATAACTCAGCAACTGCTCACCTCTCTAGGTTTCCTTCTGAATCTTTCAAAGTCAGTTCTAGAGCCTGTCCAGCTCCTCACCTTCATAGGCGCAGAGCTGAACACAGAGAAAGCCGGAGCCTTCCTTCCTTTAGACAGGGCAAGGACCCTGGTCTCTCTGGCCTCCTCATTCACCCTGCAGGTCTCTCGACCAGCAAGGCATCTTCTACAGCTCCTGGGGCACATGGCTGCTTCTACAGCAGTAGTGTAGGGAGCAAGATTTCGAATGAAGGACATCCAGTTCCATTTGAGAGCCTTTTGGTCTCAAAGGAAAGACCCTCTAACCAAAGTGATCCCAGTAACTCGAACCCTGATCCAAGCCCTACAGTAGTGGCAGGATCAGAGCAATCTGAGACAAGGGGTTCCCTTTGTCATTCAGTCTCACTCCTTAATCCTTACTACAGATGCATCCCTCTTGGGGTGGGGAGCTCACATGGGCGACCTCACTACCCAGGGATTGTGGTCCCCTCAGGAATCTCTGCTCCACATCAATCTGTTGGAACTCAGAGCAGTTTTCTAGCACTTCAAGTTTTTCAAAATCTGTTCAGAACAAAGTTGTACAGGTCAGAACAGACAACACCACCACAATGTGGTACATCAACACAGGAGGCACTCGGTCTCACGGCCTTGTGCACTGAAGCAATGAAGTTGTGGTCTCTGGCTTACTCCCTGAACACCTCCCTTACGGCAGTTCACCTCCCAGGCAAGGACAATGTCCTGGCAGATGCTCTCATCAGGATTTCCCAGGGCCATCATGAATGGTCACTGGATCCCTGGTCCTGGAGGTAATATTTTACCAGATGGGGCACCCCGCAAATAGATCTTTTTGCAGCCCCAGACAATCATTAACTTCCCCTTTTTTTGCTGCAGGCCCCCAGTGTTGGGCTCAGTCTCTCTGGATGCCTTAGTTCTCAATTGGGAAGGGAAGTTTCTCTATGCTTTTCCCCTTCCCTCTCCTGTTCAAAGTGTTAGTCAAAATCAGATCTCAATCCTGCAAGATGATCCTGATTGCTCCAGATTGGGCCAGACAACCCTGGTATCCACTCCTACTGTCCTTAGCAGTCCATCTTCCCCTGTGTCTCCCCAGGAATCACAACCTGTTAACCTGTGCTCAGGGAGGGTTTGGTACCCGAACCTCAAATCTCTCAATCTCAAGGCCTGGCTCTTGAAGAGTTAGAGTTTGCTGATCTACACCTCTCCCAAGGTGTAATGGATATATTGAAGGCTTCTAGGAAACCTTCCACCAGGGCTACCTATAATTCCAAATGGAAGAGGTTTTCCATATGGTGCTCTGGGAAGCATATTTCCCCAGAATCTGCTGAGTTACCCACAGTCCTGGATTATATGGTCCATTTAAATACCTTGGGGCTGAGACCAGCTACCCTAAAAGTACATTTGGCAGCTGTGTCTGCCTTTATTTCAGCAGGTAAACCCTCTTCTCTTTCAGCTCATCCTGTATTCTCCAAGTTTTTAAGGGATTGCTTCACACCAACCCTCCATTCGGGGACCCTGCCCTTGCCTGGGATCTTAATGTTTGCATTGCTCAGCTTATGCAACCCCCCTTTGAGCCTTTGTCTTCAACAGAGCTTAAGTACTTCACTTGGAAGACTGTGTTTCTGGTAGCTATTACTTCTGCCAGACGCATAAGTGAATTACAAGCCTTGTCAGTGGAGCCTGATTTTATCTCCTTTCATAAAGATAAGGTGGTCCTCAGGACTAACAGGAAGTTCTTGCCTAAGGTGGTTTCAGATTTCCACCTTAATCAATCTATATCCCTTCCAGTGTACTTCACTGACCATTCCTCCTCTGGCGAGAGGAGGCTGCACAGTTTAGATGTGAAGAGAGCCCTTAGTTACTATAGAGAGCGTACCAAGGGCACAGGTTTGACTCCTCCAACTGTTCCTCACTTATGGTGAGGTTGGTAAAGGGAAACCTGCCACTAAAAGATCCATTGCCAGGTGGATTGTCTCTTGTATCCAATTCTGTTATGAAAAGCTGGGTAAGGTTCCTCCTTCAGGCCTGAGGGCTCACTCTACCAGAGGTACAGCTGCTTCCCTGGCTGCTGCCAGGGACATCCCTATTCTAGAGGTATGTCAAGCAGCTACCTGGAAAACAGTTCACACTTTTACCAAGCATTACTCCCTGGACATCCAATTTCAATTTCAACTTTATTTTTAAAAGGTGCTTTTCTTAAATCAAAGCGCCTGTACAGATAAACATAACAATAAATATAATAAATCCAATCAACAGAAATCCTTAAAAGCTATATTAAAAAGGTGGGTCTTCAACTCCCTTTTAAAACTAAGGACGGTCGGGCAGTCTCGCACCTGACGAGGTAGAGAGTTCCACAGGGTAGGTGCCATAAAACTAAATGATCTAGCACCAGATGTTTTCAAACGTACCCTGGGAATCTCTAGCAATCCCTCGTCAGTGGATCGGAGGGGGCGAGAGGGACTAAAGGGGCACAGGAGCTCTTTCAGGTAGGCAGGTCCCAGATCATGTAGGGCTTTGTAGGTCAGCAAACTGACCTTGAAGGTGATTCGCCAGAACACCGGCAGCCAGTGCAGTCCGTGGAGCACAGGCGTTATGTGACTGGATCTAGAGACTCCAGTCAACAGCCTGGCTGCCGCATTCTGCACCAGCTGCAGACGGCGAAGTTCAACCCCTGATAGCCCTAGGTATAGGGAGTTACAGTAGTCAAGTCGGGAGGTAACAAAGGCGTGGATTAATGTTGGAAGGTCCTCTGGAGGAACCAAGTGCTTCACCCTGGCAGTATTCCTCAGATGAAAAAGTCTTCACAACCGCTGACACCTGGATTTGAGTGTAAACGGTCATCAAGTATTATGCCAGGGTTTCGCACCTGGTCTGAGGTCGTCAGCTGGACACCTCCAAGCCATAGGCCTGAGGGTGATCCTTCTGGCAGACCCGCCTCACAGCGACCTAAATCCACAACCAACACCTCAGTTTTCTCCGGATTTAACCTCAGCCAACTCCCATTCATCCATTCTTGGATTTCTTCAAGGCAGTTATTAAATACCGACAAGGCAGCGTCCTGACCGGGCACAAAGACATATACAGCTGGTATCATCAGCATAGCAGTGAAAGCCCAGACCCTCATCTAATAATCGCCCCTAATGGTAGCATATACACAAAAACAACATGGGTGCTAAAATGGAGCCCTGCGGTACCCCACAGGGCAGGGAGAATGATGTTGAGGAAAAAATTCCCGACACCACTCTCTGAGTCCTACCCTCAAGGTAAGATTGAAACCATCTGAGGACCGTACCAGACAGTCCACAGACTAACCACAAGCGCTCCAATAACACACCATGGTCAACGGTGTCAAATGCTGCCGCGAGATCAAGTAGTACCAAGATGGATCGGGTCCTACGATCTCTAGCCATTAGGAGGTCATTTAGTACCCGTACGAGCGCTGTCTCGGTACTATGCCTTTTCCTAAATCCAGACTGGAGCGGATCGTAGATATTGTTGTTGGCCAGATGATCCTCCAACTGCACTGCGACCACTTTCTCAATAACTTTACCCACAAAGGGTAAGTTAGAGACTGGCCTGTAATTTGCTAGACAGTATGGGTCTAAGGAGGGTTTCTTTAAAAGGGGCTTAATTATAGCCTCTTTGAGGGGATCTGGAAAAATCCCCCTCTCCAAAGACTTCCATACGATCAGAGCTAGGACTAGGCCAATCTTATCCACGCAACCCACTAAGAGGCGCGTGGGACCAGGGTCCAAATTACAGTAGGTCGGTCGCAGTGCTCGAATGATCATCACAACATCCTCGATTATGGGAAGGCTGAAGTCAGACCATTCCAACTGGGTGCTTGACATCTCCCGATGACCACCGCTGCTCCCATTAGGAGGGAAGAGCAATGTCCGATCTGATTTTGCAACCTTATCTGCAAAGAAGAGCAAGCTCCTCACACCATTCTTGAGATAAGGCTCTTCTGGGCTGAAGACAGACTGGATTGCACAGTCTGTCCACAGTCCGAAAGAGCTGAGCCGTCTATTCTGTGCAGCCACTATCTCTCTGGACAGGAATTCTGCCTTCTTACGAGAGATTGCGGATTGATAGACCAAATAATGGTCCATCAAACTAAGCTTGTCATCATCACGACCGGACTTTCGCCAACGCCTCTCCAGCCTTCGCCCAACTCTCCTCAATTCCCTCATGGTCTCATCAAACCAAGGAGACCTGGGGCGAGGAGTAAGAGGACGAACACGAAATGGTGCAATAGAATCCAGGGCCCCTGCTACTGCCTCATTATAGGCATGCAGCAGAACACCTGGATCCATGCAATCTATCGGTAGGCTCGATAGGTCCAATACTGCCATCAGGTCCTCTGGGGATATACCCCTCAAAGGGCGGTATCGAACCATCTCCGTAGGGGCAGACCTAACAGGGTGGCCTCAAAACTGAATCTAATGGAGTGATGGTCTGACCATCCAACCGTTCCACCACCAAGTCCGATATCCCCATCCCCAGAAGGAACACCAGGTCCAATGAGTGTCCGTCCACATGGGTCGAGGAGGAAACTACCTGTGTGAAGCCCAGTGATATCATCAACTGGAGGACATCTTGACCAAACCGAGAGAATTCATTGTCGACCCAAGCATTGAAGTCCCCAGTACCAACCATCTGGGGACCCCAATGTTAGGTCGACAATGAAGTCTGCGATTTCCTGCAGAAAAACATTCTCGTCACCTGGTGGACGGTATACGAGAAGTATCCTGCACCCCACACCCTCGCCCACAATGTACTCAAAGGATCTGGTGACTCCCGCTGGCACCTCCACCAGACCCAGTTCTGACCTAAAACACATGGCAACACCCCCGCCCCTACGATCCTGCCTCGGGCGGTGTATCACCGAGTACCCAGCCGGAATTGCTGCGGCTAATACAGGCCCAGCATTTTCATCCAGCCAGGTCTCGGTGATGCATGCCAGGTCAGATGACTCGACAAGATCAGCTATAATAGCTGTCTTGTTTTTAATAGACCTGGCATTGCATAACACCGCCCGAGTAGGACAAACCTCCGATAGTGACCGGCCTACCTGCTGGTCCAATCCAGGGCCCTTGGGTATGGGCACAAGACAGGAAGGCCCTCTCTCCCGTGCCCATTTCGCCCCAAGGCGTCTCCTTGACCCTACAATCCCAATCCGCCCACTCCTTTCCATTCCCCTCAGCATGGGACCTCCGTCTCCTTCTCACAATCCCCAAAGCCCTGCACCTCCTATAAACGTCAGCTGGCAGCAGGGGACAGGAGAAAGGGCGGAGGTCCCTAAGCATAGAGGGGGAATAATACCCGACCGTCTGGCAGTCACTCCAGCACATCTCTTCACTAAAATAAAACACTCACAATAAAATAAGTTCTAACAATTTCTAGTGCTGTAAAATCATCTATTCAAATTCTGATACTATAAAATTATCTATTATGATTCTAGTTCCACCCCCCCCCCCACAGTACTCTCACCACTGCAGGAAGAGGAGCACCCCACCTGAAACTACTAAAAAATAAAATGGGTGCTGTATAGGAGAATGGAGTAAACTTTGGGGTTGAAGAGTCCAAGGCACACCTCAATGCCTCCTTCCTCCTTGTAACAGCTGTTTCCAATGCTTGCCACTAGTAAAATCAGCAACAGTCTCTCACCCTGTGCAAACTTCTGTTGGGTGTTGTTAGTCACTTTGGAAAACAGTCTCTCTCCAAATTAGCAGACAGAATCACTCAGGCAGAGTACAGCAAAGGTGCAGATTTACCTCTTGGAGCAGCTCGGCTTTTTAAAGTGCTTTGACCTCCTCCTCCTCCTCCTCTGAGCACACAGCACACTCCCCAGCCTTCCTCCTTGTAACAGCTGTTTCCAATGCTTGCCACTAGTAAAATCAGCAACAGTCTCTCACCCTGTGCAAACTTCTGTTGGGTGTTGTTAGTCACTTTGGAAAACAGTCTCTCTCCCAAATTAGCAGACAGAATCACTCAGGCAGAGTACAGCAAAAGGTGCAGATTTACCTCTTGGAGCAGCTCGGCTTTTTTAAAGTGCTTTGACCCCTCCTCCTCCTCTGAGCACACAGCACACTCCCCAGCCTTCCTCCTTGTAACAGCTGTTTCCAATGCTTGCCACTAGTAAAATCAGCAACAGTCTCTCACTCTGTGCAAACTTCTGTTTGGTGTTGTTAGTCACTTTGGAAAACAGTCTCTCTCCCAAATTAGCAGACAGAATCACTCAGGCAGAGTACAGCAAAAGGTGCAGATTTCCTGATGGACTGCAAAAGGAAAAAATGTAAATTGAAGAAGAAATAAGCCGACCAGAGGACAGAAAATGAGGCAGACCTGGGAGGTTATGGGCCGAAAAAGGCCCCAGTCCCTGGACGGCCAAAGGGCAGGAAGGGAGGAAAGACAGACAGACAGAATCTCAGTTTTCTCCCTTCCTTATCCAGATATCCAGGCTAGGAGTGATGCTCGGTTTGGCACAGCTGTGCTTCAGAGCCTATTTCCTAAGTAGGTTCTGACCCTCCTCCATGGAGATACTGCTGTGTAGTCTGCATATGTCATAATATAGCAAGACTTCATGTTGTTTGAAGAAAAAATTACTCACCTTAGTAATGTTGTTTCTTCTAATGGAGTCTTGCTATATTATGACCTCCCCCCCGCCTGCCCCTCTCAGAACCTCTGTTTTTGGGATGTGGGTGGGCAGTGCAGTGTTGGCACTTAGTAGATGCCCACCTTGTTGTTTTCATCCCTCCTTTTTTGGGGTGACTTGGTGTTTTGCGTTCATTTGTTTGGGTCTCCTGACTTGAGTCTTTGTTTTGGGACCAAAAAATGTGTTCTTATGTTTAGTAGCCAGTTGGCTAGTGTAGGTTTACAGCTTCCACACAGGACCTCAGTGAGTTTAGCTCGAAAAGATCTGGCGGTTTGAGTTTGAAGAACAACCAACAGACAGAGTTTCAACCGAGCTCAGCGTTCCATGCCTGGCATGGAAAGTTAACTCTTTCACCTCCGGAGCAGTTCGAAGGTTGGGACTCACTGCATATGTCATAATATAGCAAGACTCCATTAGAAGAAACAACATTACTAAGGTGAGTAATTGTTCCTTCCTGCTTATGCCAGGTTCATCTGTAGAGTCTTCCAGCCCTGGCAGAGATACGTCACGTATGGTGACAGGTTCACCCATGCCTCTGTGTCCAGCTCCCCTTCTTCTAGGCCATGTTGGTCCCTTGGGACCTTTGACCTGGAAACAGTTCAGATCCCGGGCTGCAGAATTCCCCCAGTATGTTAGGGCCGTGGATGAACAAATCTTTCGACCAGGTCCCCCTCCACAGCCGGAGTCTGGCTCTGCAAGTCCCTCGGCCTCCTCATCTTCCTCAACGGAGGAAGAGGAGCCCTCTGTCCATGTGTCCTCAGATGCTAATCAAGCTCAGTATCAGCACTTCCTAGCGAGGCTGGTCAGGGACTTGCACATTACCCACTTTGCCCATCACAATGTCATGCAGGCAGTGCAAGCCTTCTTAGATGATTTCAGGGCACACCATTTGTTGGTCTCCTCCTGGCCAGTTCCCTTCCAGGAGGCATCGTACAGTGCTGGGCAGCTTCCATATTCTTCAGTTCCAGTCCCCGTGGACTGCCGGAGGTGGTATTGTGCAACCCGAGGGTCTCCAGGCTCTCTGCCTCATCCCACTTCAGGACTGATGTATCTGGACACTCCTTCCAGTCTGGTCCACAACCGACCACCGGATCCTGACTCTGCGGAGTTCGGTCATCTGGAGTGGAGAGTTATTTCCTCTGCGCAGATGATTCTAGCCATTGTTTCACATCAGGCACACCATGCTGCCTATAGCAGGCATCTGTGGGCAGTGCTGGGCCAAGCCCTTGCATCGCTGCCTGATCTGGAGGCTGCCTGGCAAGCCATAGCCCTCTCTACTGTAGGTCTGAAGCTGGCAAGGCACCAGTCAAGGGCATCTTACTATGCCAGTGAAGTTGCTTCACGACTTGCAGGGACAGTGATCTGAATTAGGCGGACGGCGTGGCTTCGCCTTTCGAGGTTGTCACCTTTGGCCCGGCGTAGATTACTGGCCTCCTCTTTCCAGGGGATCCATATCTTTTCCCGCAGAGTGAGACGGGATTTGCAGGGGTGCCTTCCTTCCTTGTCTGACCAGTCCCATGCCTAACTAGCCAGTGGAGGGTCTCCCCCCCCCCCATTTTTTCCCCGTGGGGGCTAAGGGATGCTATTCTCTAAGGGATTTCCAGGGCCCCCTTCAAGGGAGCTCGGTACTCACCCACCAGTGATGAATGGTGAAGATTGACACAGGGAAGATATGAAAATTACGTACCTACCGCAATTCTTGATCTTCCTGTGTATCTTCACCATTCATTACTGAATCCCACCCACCTTCCCCTCACAAGGCCTCAGTCCATGAGCTGTGCCACCTCCCTGCTCACCCCCACCATTTCTCTTTTGGGATTTTTGCGCCTCCTCCTCCCTGGCAGGCCTGCCAAGAGGCCTCCTGGGGGGGCGTCAGAGGAGGGTGAGTAGGGCCCCTATCTGGGCTGCATAGGGTCTTCTGGTGGACCCCTTCCTTATCCTGGGTCTGCTCTATGGGATCTGCTGTCCCCTTGGTTTGCCGACCTTGAGTCCTCTGGGATGAGGGGGGTTCTGCAGCTGATCAAAAGTCCCTCAGCTCTTGTTATTCTACTCTTTGGCTGTACCCTCCCCTGTGGGGAGGGACTCTTTTAATGCCAGGGTTCCTTCTCTCCGCCCCACTGAACCCTATGGGTTCTCCTGATTACGGTAACAAGAGGGGGTAGGGGCGGGAAATCCTCCTGGGGAGTTGGGATTCGAGGGAGCGGGCCTTACCTATCTTACGGGATTCTTCCAAGTTCCTCAGAATCTCCTTGTTGAACGATATCCTTTGAAGGATCTGCCTGGTCAGCTTAATTCCTTGATGGGTGTTGGCCTCCCCCTCTCCTTCCTCTCTCCCCCCTTAATTTTCTCTCTCTGTCTGTCTTTCCTCCCTTCCTGCCCTTTGGCCGTCCAGGGACTGGGGCCTTTTTCGGCCCATAACCTCCCAGGTCTGCCTCATTTTCTGTCCTCTGGTCGGCTTATTTCTTCTTCAATTTACATTTTTTCCTTTTGCAGTCCCTCAGGCTCCCTTGTCCCGCCCTTACTTTTCTCTATATCCTGTTTTCTTGTGTCTCCCCGGTGTGCAGAACTGAGGTGGAGGAGGAGCCAATGGCTGTTACTGGCCAACCCACGAATGAAACGCAGTGCATGGGCCTCGTGGGTGGTGCCAACGGCGCCCACTCCTCCCTCCTACAAAAAAAGAATGCTCCCGCATGGTGCCTGTCTCTGGCCAACCACCTACCAGTGATGAATGGTGAAGATACACAGGAAGATTAAGAATTACGGTAGTTACATAATTTTCATTTGTTGCCTGTTTGTGGGGGAATCAGTATGAATAAAGATTTCAGGTGAAACACAGTTACATTAATGAGGAAATTACTGTAGAAATAATGTAGCTAGCACCACAAATGGGTGTTATTTAAGCAATGAGGCAAGACAGGTTGTGAGTTTATTTTTGTAAACCACACACCCAGGTGCATTGTAAGTGTCTCGTGCCTTCAGGCATGTGGAAATGTGGTTTACAAAATAGAGCTGCACCCTAAAGTGTCTTATTGTGCATATAAAGTGAGAACTGAGTAGCAAAATAAAAATAACCTGAGATAAAAAAATAGCAAAAACATTGAATTTCAAACTTTTTCTTAATTTTAAGAAATAAACGTAGTCCCTGTTTGACCTGAGTTGCATATGTCTTTCTTTCAGGGTTTGTATAATTACTGGGGCATTATACCTTTAATTGTTTAATTCTGCCCCAGTCTTCCTCTAAGCTGAGCAGATTTTAGTGCCTTCTATGCAGTCCTAAATCCAGTGCCCTGTTGTTCTGGTCCCCCTACTTGTCCCTTATTCTTAAAGGGAGTGGGATGTTTAGAGTTGCTGTGTTCTTTGCCAGGTTAGGCCGCAGCCTTCTCTGCCCCAAACAGCAAACCCGCTACTGCAGTGTCAGAACCCCTTTGACTTGCATTATAACTGGGGTGCCCGCCACCCCACAGCTAGATGCAGACAGAAAAAAAGTAAACTGCTGCATGGTATGGTGTAGACAAACCGTCAGGGCACCCCTTCTGGCCAGTTACTTTGTTTCTGATGATTCAGGGAGCCAGTCTCGACAGGCAGTTGATATGACTGACTGACTTCTGCCTTTTGCTTCTGGTGACTCTGCTGTGCCATTAGTCTGGTCCAGAGGGAGATATTCTTCAGTCCTTCTGCGCCATCGCTCACTCAGCCAGCCTCTTCCATTCACAGTCTGCCAGGACTTGAGGCACGCACCCAACCAGACCAAAATTATTTACCCTCCCTCTGTACACGTGCACTTGAGGCAGCAGCATTTAAATATTTTGAGTGTATGTTTATTTTTGATGATCGTGACATTGACTGCTGTTTGTTCTGGGGGTATTGGTATGGCATGCAGACCATTGGTGGTGCCAAGCAGGAGCGAGGTCTTGGCTTTCAGATCAGGGTAACTAGAGATGGTCACAGTCAGTACATTTGACTTGTCTGTGAGCTCTTTGTTCTGAGTGCTGTTCATGCTGGGAGAATTAGGATGGCAAGCAGGCTGGGCTGGTATGTGGGCAGGCAGCAGGGGCTGTGACGGTAACCAGGAGAATGTTTGTTATTGCCAGGGAAAAACTGGCTGCAGAGTAATCCAGGCCTTGAACAAGAAGGTAATGTAAAATGAAGCTAGAAAGATTATGCTAAAAGTGTGTTACTTTGAAATTAAGGGAAAAGTGTAGGTGGAGTCCGGGAAGTCAAAAAAATGTACAAGTAGGTTGTTTTGTAAAGTCAAGGCTGCTTTTGCTTTACAAAAATGGTGACCAGATATATTCTTGAGAATTTTGTCAGAGGTATTGATACGGAAAAGTGCTACATCCTGTTTGTTGAAAAAGTCAAAAGTTATGAGTTTTCACTTCTAAACTACATGGCTTTGGAATCTTTTTCACCAATTAGGATGCAGGACATTCCCTACTCATTTTATAATATAAATTGTAAAATATCAGAGTTGTGTAAAAACTTGTCCATTTACACTAGCCGTCCTTGATCTGTTTGATAAGGACCACAATGTAGCCAATCAGAATACTCTTTTTGCTGTCGCTGCTTTCTGTAAAGTTCATAATAGCTGTTAAAGGAGTAACTAGTTGAGAGGCCATTAGATGGCTCAGTGGGTAGCGTGCTACACTCCCATGCCGATAACCAATGTGGGAGAAGACTTGGGAGCTGACTGGGGTACTTCTGCAGGGCAGCGCATGCAGCCAAGGAGGGATGGCATCATAGTTCTGCAGCAGCGGCAATCCCTGTGGTGGACTGGGGAACTTGCCTACTCCAGAGGGGTTTTTGGCATGCTTGTTTGGACAGCAGGGACACTGCTCAGCACCAGCTGAGAGGTGGGCACAGCTGAGAAAGAAAACCAAGAAAAGGTAATGTGCACTGGCTGGCAGAATGACAGTTGCAGGCACCTCCAAGTCCTCCTCCACGTTGATCCACCCCTGTGCAGATGGGGGCTAAGGGGTCACCGGCAGAGACCTTAGTAGACAGGTGTAGGTGTCATCTTGCAGGCAGAACAGGTGGCTTAGAAAAAAGTGACTAATTGGAAAGATTAATTAATATTCTGAACTCTTAAATACATAAAATCAGTGAATACATTAATGCTTTTGATGAGAAGTTCTATGTTGAACAGTTTTCTGCAGTACTGTTTAGAAAATAATCTGTAGAAGTAGAATATAATTTAGAGGTCTATATTTAAGTGTCTATATTGTGTGCTAGGTTTGGTTGAATGTACAATTCTTGCTAGTTAGGAAAATATCAAGTGCTAGCAAAGGCACTTTTCTGAAAACCTGTTCTGGCAAAACTCCGTCTTTATGGTCCCCATGTCTGTGAGAACTATTCTTTCAGGCTGTAGTTAACCCTGATGTCCCATACAATCAGAAAGCAGTGCCTGCTGTTGGACACTAGTACACTTTATGAGGAACATGATGGTTGTTCAAAAACTGTTGAGAATGTTGGTGAAAACATGGGGCAGCCATACGTAATGGAGCTCTTCTTTAATTAGTTCAAATCTAAACAAAAATGCAAATGCAGACTCAAAATGTGCAGTGGGAGATCTTATATGGCATGAGAGAAAGGAGATTCTGAAATGAAATAAAAGTATAGGTACAAAATTGTCACTGTAACATGAACTAGTGCTGAGATTTAACATAATGTTTCCGGGGTGGAATTCCATTCAAAGAGTAATTGCAAAGCATTAGAAAATTCATATTAATGATCTGTTTCATGTTTTGGTAAGCCTCTGTTGCCAGCAAAAGCAGATAGCAAGAAAAATGTCCTTAATTTACATCCACAAAACAAAAACCAGGAAGCCTTACGTTTTAGCAAGGGCTTTTATAAAATGTTTTGTAATCTAATAAAGTTGGATGGAATCGGAACAGCTTTATCCTGTGGCACTTTGATGATGTTTGATATACAGTGTGTTAGAGGGCTCTGCACGCACTCACACATGGACAGCCAGCTGTAGACGGCAGTGTGCTCCAGGGGGCTCGTCGACATCAGAGGTATGACAGAAGACTCTCTGAAATGGTAGGAAATTGGAAGAAAAGAATGAAGCCCCCCTCCCTTCAGGATGGTCTGTAGCCAAGATAAAACCTTCATGTTATTAAAACTGCACATGAGCTGGATGTCTAAAAACCCTGGAATGTGAGATTTGGTTGCATGCTACCATTCGTGTCCTATATTTTATTATTTCTGCTAAGAGCTGTGTAAAACTTCAAAGCTCGAACCACAAAAGTAGAATCCAGACTTTAAAACTAATTTGTTAGAATCATCAGTGACCCCCCCCCCTTATTATCTTCTGATGCTTTTGCAGGCCGTGCATGTGAAAGCATCTGAAGATTTGGGGTATATTTTTGGGAAACCATTTTCATAAGAAAAATAATACCATTGTTTTGCAGCTATATGAACCAAAAATCAGAAAGTTTGAATCCTAAAAATTATTTTCTGTCATTCTACATTGTCACTGGGATAGGCATTTACTCTATGGTAATACATGATCACCTAACAGGGGCAAACAAATCTAAAAGCTGTGACATCATCATAAAACCTTTAGCTTCATCCCTTTCTGAGGTAGTTAACTTTAAATCATCAATTATCAGTCTTAAGTGTGTCGATCTTAGGGGTGGTCAGCATCGCTAGCGCTCTCCTGCCTGAAGGCCTTCTTTGAAACCTGACCTTCCTGGACATAAAGTCTCCACCACTCATTCACACTGATGGGAGTACACCTGAGGTGCTAGGACCCAGCGAGAGCAAACTTTTACAGGAGGGCCAGCGTTGAGACGAGGTCACGGGGAAGCGGCACCGCAAGCCAGGCACGTGCGGTATAGACTGTCTCGGCATTGACCCTCCAGCCACCTCAGTTCCTTTTTTCCTGCCGTCGAGTGCACTTCAGTGACGATGTTGCTCGCCCAGCGGGAGTCAAACTTCAAACTAACAGCTTAGTTTTCAGTTTTATTATTTTGCATTTTATCAATGATAAGTACCAATTATATTTTAATAAATTCTTACTTGTACAAGAGAGAAGTCTTCAGCCCTCCATTGATGGAATCGACCAGGAGTGGGGTAGGTGACGGTAGGGAGACTTCATATGAAAGCTGTTCAGTCAGCCACACCGGGTCTGGTCTGCCGCCCTTCCCAGAGGGGGAGTCTGACAATGGACAGTCCAGTGCTCGGGGCGGGATGGGCAGTCCCCTCGAAAGCATAAAAAGAAACGGTCCTATTCATGGCACCCAGTTGACCTCGAGTTTTTCTTCAGCATCACTCGAGGTCGCCCTCTGATACATCTGCATGTAGACGGTCGGTTATTAGGGTCAGGAGCTGGTCTCCACCTCTTTTGGAGTCGCCGGTTTCTGTCTCTGGTAGCCGACCTCTTCAACACCAGAGCTCCTTTCCGCCTATTGGAGAGGCTTCCGATGAGCAGTTTTCACCATTGGGCCGCTCTTATAGAGCAGTGGGCTCGGAGGTTGTCCCGACTGCCTGAACCCGCCAGTCCATCACTGGGGCCTTCGGGCCTATTGGTTTCGAAATGGCAGACAGGGTGGTTAGGACTTACTAGTTGTGCGGCGCCTTCTTCGGTGCCGTTGACTCCGCGCTCCATTGTCTATCCCCCTCACATGGCTGGGGTGCAGGGGTCCACACCGATGCCTTTATCGCCTGCCATTTTTCATCCTTTAACATCAAATCACAGTTCTCAGACTTCTATTACAGTGCCGTTGACTGCGGTGCCAGCTTCTCTGGCATTGAGGTCCTTTACGGAGCTGCGGGTGGTGTCGGCACCATTTGCGGTGCCACATGCTCTGTCAGTGCCATCCTCGCGCCGGGGTTGGTGGCGCCACATGTGATGCCACGCTATCTGGTGGTGTCTGCTGTGTCGCGCTCCCTGACAGCACCAGGCGCGATGCCGTTTTCTATCTCGGCACCCTCTCTGTTCTCTGCGCCGTTCTCTTCAGCGGCACCGGGGATGTGTGTGGCTGGGCATTCGTATTGCCTGCTACCAGGGCTATTTTTCACAAAATGAGTATGTTCTTTGGCATTCACTCAAAGCAATGGTAGAAGCTCTGCCTGAATCAGAGGTTAACTCGGAGCTGCTTCAGACCATTACTAGGCATATTGAGGCCAATAACCAGGGCCCTGATTTTTCTGCGGCACATCGGAGCAAAGTTCTGCGGCAGGGTTCTCATTTGCCGCAGAACTTCTGCAGCACTCAACACCAATTTCTGCGGCAATTCTGTGGCACATTTTTACCCTTAATTTTTTTCCTTTTTTTTTTTTGCCATATCTGACACAATGCATGCTCATAACACAGTCATTTTATCGGCGTTTGTCACCAGATTTTCAATATAGCCAATTTAAGACCTCTGCTCATGAACAGTATCACTGTGATTTTCTTAATCTGTCCCAAACATTGATTTCGCACACCAACCGCACCATTGTGCGCTACATGTGCGAAAACACATTTTGGGTGAGATGAGAAAAATGCCAGTAGTACTGTTCATAAGGAGGTGTGGTAAAATGGCAATACTGAAAATCTGGGTGAAAATATTAAAAATGCTCGAAGTTACAAGCGTCTGCGTAGGAACTCTTGCCAATACTGCGCTCGTAAAACAGTCATTTGGGGAATATTTTCCACCAAATTTCAACATAGGGTTTTTGGGATTCACCATGAACTGCACACTGTCATTTCATTAATCATCCCGAAAGGTGGTTCTGGCGCGAGTGATCAGGGGAACACCTTTCGGGACCAATTAACGAAATAACAGTGTCACAGTTAATGAGGTGGGGCCCCAAAAACCCCATGTTGAAAATCTGGTGAAAAAATTCCCAGAAATGGCTGATATGCGCTAAAGTTGAAAAAAATCCATTTATGCCATTATACAGCTTACCGGCATTTCTTCAGTTCGCGGTCGGCTTTGAAGAGTGCAGACGTGTTCCCGGTCCACCGAAGATCATCGCACTGGGCTCCGGAGGTAAGTATGGGTTGAGGTGGGGGTGTGGGGAGGTGGGTACGCAGAGGGGTGGGTGGGTGCAGGTTGGGGGAGGGGGCAAAAGAATCAACGAGGAAGGTTTTTTGTTTCAGGTTTGATCGTTTTTTAGACTCAGTGAGAGACTTTTGCCACACTGGGGTGGGCTCCCAGCGTGGCACCAGGCAGCTGGAGGGCGTGGAAGCCGGCGGCAGAGTTGGGCACCCCGTCGGCAAAGAACTTTTGCCATGCTTGGGTGGGCTCCCAGCATGGCACCAGGCAGCTTGGAGGGGATGTAAGTCGACGGGATTGGGCACCCCTGTCGGCAACGGAAGCTTTTGCCACACTGGGGTGGGCTCCCAGCTTGGCACCATGCAGCTTGGGGGGGCAGTGAAGCCGACAGGGGATTGGGCACCCCCATCGGCAACGGAAGCTTTTGCCATGCTGGGTGGGCTCCCAGCCTGGCACCTAACGCAGGGGGAACATGTGAGCCGACCGAGTTGGGCACCCCCGTCAGCAAAGAAGCTTTTGCCATGCTGGGGTGAGCTCCCCAGCGTGGCACAGGACAGCAGGGGGCGTGAGCCACGATGGGGATTGGGCACCCCCGTCGACCAGGACATTGTTCAGCGGCCGTGAATTCCGTGATGGTGACGGCAAATTCCGTCAAATTTCCACGGTTGCACTTTCCAGCAGAATACTTGACTTTCAAGACCCTACCAATAACCAACAAGTTAAAGCTGTAAAGGACACTTTTGATACAGCTTCCCAGGCGGTGACAGTTGCATTTGCAACCATTGCCACTCTTTGCTGCGTACCTCGGGCTTCACGAATGACGCCCAACAGCAAGTCATGGCCTTACCTTTCGACGGCATGTATCTGTTTGGGCTTCAGGTGTAACAAGCACTAAAAGCCACATGGAAGACTAGATCTGCCATTAAGACAGCCAGATCTCCGCCCGCTCCCTCCCGAGGAGATGGGAACAAGCGTCAGTTTCACAACCGTCAGTCCTTTCAGGGCAAAGGCAGAGGAGGTTTTAACAGAAACCAGAACCTGCAGCCGCAAAAGAAAACACAGCAAAAGGCACAAGGCCCAAAAGTGCCCAGTGCCACCTTCTGAGTTTCCGGCCCAGGTACCACATCAGCTGCCCGAGGGGGACTCTTCCTCGTCAGTGAGAGGACATCTGACTCAGTTCTATGACCAGTGGAAATCTATAACATCAGACAAATGGTTCCTTAAGATAATCTGTGAGGGATACTCTCTCAATATGTCGGAAACCCCTCTGAATCATCCTCCCAAATGACAGCCCAGGCTATCTGCGGCACAATCAGACCTTCTTGCTTCCGAGGTACAAGGCCTTCTGAACAACAGGGCAGGAGAAGTAGTTCCGCTGGATCAATGAAACACAGGTTTCTACTCCCATAACTTTCTGGTCCCAAAGAAAACCGGCAGCATACGCCCCATTCTGGATCTCAGAAAGTTAAACAAATTCCTACACAAGGAAAAGTTCAAGATTATATCACTCGGTACCCTGCTGCCATTGATTCATCAATACGATTGGCTAGCCTCCCTGGACATGCAGGACGCCTACCAGCACATTCTCATACACCCAAATCACCACAAATACCTAAGGTTCGTGGCGTTGGGTCAACACCATCAATTCAGAGTCCTGCCCTTTGGGCTGTCCTCGGCATCTCGAGTTTTTACAAAGTGTTGTGCAGTTCTCGCTGTGCATCTAAGAAAAATCGGCATCCAAGTATTCCTGTATCTGGACGACTGGCTTCTAGCAAGTCCCTCCAGGCAAGAGACTCTGGAGGCCGTGGCCATGGCCTGAGACTTCCTCATGTCCATGGAAGTCCTGCTGAACATCAATAAGTCACAGTTACAGCCCTCACAGAAGCTTCTCTTCATAGGAACTCTTCTGGACACTTTCTGTGTGAAAGCTTTTCTTCCAGAGGACAGAAGGAGCAATATCTTACAGATGGCCTGATTCATCAGAGAACACGGCTCGGTTCGAGCTCTCTCGATGCAACGGATGCTGGGCCTCATGGTATCCTCGGTGTTCACTGTAGCCTTGACTCGTCTTCACATCAGAACCTCTCTGAGGATGCTCAGTACTCAGTGGTCCCCAACCACTCACCCTCAGTCCTTTCTCATCAAGGTGACAGAACCTCTGAAGAGGTCACTCACCTGGTGGTCTCAGGAGGACAACCTTCTGGAAGGATATCCCTTTGGCCCTCTGGATTATCAGATCTCCATTACCACGGATGCATCCCTGATGGGTTGGGGTGCTCACTGCTGGGATCTCCACACCCAGGGTACGTGGACTCAGGATGACTCTGAACTTCACATAAACATCCTGGAAATGAGAGCCATCCTCTATGCAGTCTGAGCTTTGAAGGACATACTCTGTCACAAGAACATTCTCCTTCAAATGGTCAACAAGGCAGTGATGTACTACATCAACAAACAGGCAGTGCACACTCTTACTCACTATGCAGGGAAGCAATGAGAGTGTGGGAATGGTACCAAGAGCACAAGGCTCTGATTCAAGCGGGTTACCTGCCAGGAGTACAAAACGAGCTGGCAGACCGTCTCAGCAGAACGGAGCCAGATCCTCACGAGTGGTCTCTCGACTCAGCCGTCGTTCAGTCACTCTTCAAAGAGTGGGGAACACCAGACCTGGCCCTTTTTGCGTCCCCACTCAATGCAAAACTGCCTCTCTTCTGCTCCAGAAATCCAGGACCTGGCGTTTTTGTCAGGATGCATTCAGGCTGCTGTGGACAAAACGCTTTCTATATGTATTTCCTCCTCTTCCCCTAATTCAGAGGGTACTACTCAAACTGGAGACTCTGGGGCAGAATGACTCTCATTGCCCCATTCTGGCCTCGTCAGATCTGGTTCCCTCTAATCAACAGACTAGCAGAAACCTCCCCGAAACCACTTCCCCTTCAGACGAACCTTCTGACCCAGGGTCCTGTGGTCCATCCCAACCTGAGGTCGCTTCACCTTTACGTTTGGCTCCTGAGGAGATAGAGGTGAATAGGTTTAATGTTTCTCGTAGAGTTTTAGATATTCTCTTGGCCACGCGTAAGCTGGCCACCAGAAAAACCTACACAGCTAAATGGAAGCGTTTCTCTATTTGTTGTGCAAAATGCTCTTGGAATCCTTTTTGCTGCCCACTGAGTAAAGTCCTGGAGTATCTCTTAGACCTCTCAAACACAGGTCTGCAATACTCCACTGTCAGAGTTCATCTTTGTGCCATTTCAGCATATTATGAGCTGGTACTTTCCATGTCGCTGGCTCATCTGCCTGTAGTTAAGAGATTTCTTAAAGGGATTCTGCATACTAGACCTCCTGTAAGACGTCCAGTTGCAGCCTAGGACATTAACCTTGTGCTAGACATGCTGACTCGTAAATCTTTCGAACCTCTAGCTACTTGCGAGCTGAAATTCCTCACTTGGAAAACGGCCTTCCTGGTGGCCATTACTTCTGCTCATAGGGTTTCTGAAATACACACCTTGGTCACAGAGCCCCCATATACTGTATTTCACAAGGACAAAGTAGTTCTTGAGACTCATCTGAAGTTCTTGCCTAAGATGGTATCAGAGTTCTATCTGAATCAACCTTTAGTCCTTCCTACCTACTTTGCAAACTTCCAGAATGAAGGAGAACGTACCCTTCATTCCCTGGACGTAAAACGAGCATTGCGGTTCTATCTCGATGGAACAAAGGAAATTCGCAAGGCTCAATGACTGTTCATTTCCTTCATCGTAACCCGGCTGGGTCAACCTTTTGCTTTCAGGTGCATTTGAGCGTCACTGGTGACATGCCTTCGCCACTGCTATTCTATGGCACAGGTCAAGCTGCAAGGCAGAGTGTATGCTCACTCTGCTAGAGCAGTTGCAGCATCTCTGGCAGAAATCCGTAATGTCCCCATTGCACATATTTGCAATGCGGCTACCTGGAGCTCCGTGCATATGTTTGTTAAACACTATGCCTTGGACGTCCATACCAGACGACATCAGTCATTTGGCAGGACAATTCTTAATGGACTTCTGTTCTAAGAAAGTGAGCTCCTTTCTCTCCTGCCACCCATCTCGGGGGATTATTTAGCTTGGTACTCTCCCGTCAGTGTGAATGAGTGGTGGAGACTGTATGTTCAGGAAGATATGGAAATTACGTAGCTACCGTAATTCTTGATCTTTTTGGATGAAGTCTCCACCACTCATTCACACACCCACCCACCATCCCCTGAGCTCACTTCTCTGTTTCTGGTCTTCACTCCGTCAGTGGCTGAGCTGTGAAGACTTTGTTGTTGACCCTTTTTACATGGGTCATTCGCACTATCTTATGTCCGGTTTTTAGGTTAGTTATGCTGCACCTCCTTGGAAACAAAGGTACTGAGGCAGTTGGAGGGTTGACGCCGACATAGTCTATACTGCACGTGCCTGGTTTGCAGTGCCGCTTCCTCACGGCCCCACTCAGCCTGCCATCAACAGAGTCGACCTTAGACAGTAGCAGTGATGGTAGGGAGAGTTTGTTTGGAAGCTGTGATGGCAGTGGGGCTGTGTCTGGTCTGCCAGTCCTTTGTGGGGGTCCGACCACGGGCAGTCTGGTGCTCGGGGGGTGCAGTCTGCCCAAAGCACAAAAGCAGTGGGCCCGTTCCCAACCTTGATCAGGGACCTGGCTCTGCTCAACCTCGAACCCTTCTTCCTCCTGTCGGTGGAAGAAGAAACAGTACCGCTTGAAGTCACCCTCTGGTACGTGTGTATGGAGACCGTCGGTGGTGGAGAGCAGTAGGCCTGACCCGACTCCGGTGGGGTCCTCTATGGCTCCGTTCTTAACGGTCGCGATCTTCGACACCGGATCCCGTCTCTGTCCTTGATGGGGCTCTTGTGAGCAGTTTAATTTCTGGGCCGCTCTTTTAGAGCAGTGGGTACGGCGCCTGCCCGGCTGACCTGGCCAGTGGACCCGGTTCCGGGGCCTTCAGGCCTTGGAGCCAATGGGACACAGCCAGGTCGGTTGGGCCAGGATGTGTGCACGGTGCCCTCTCTGGTGCCAGCGCCATCAATGCTGACTCCACATGCCTAGCCCTCTCACTTTTTTCCCTGCAGGGGTCAGCATGGGTACCGCTTTTCTACCCCCTTCTTCAGGTTTAGGGTCAGCAGCGGTGCTGGCGTCGTATATGGTACTGGCACCGCGTGTGATACCTGCGTCACGGATGGCGCTGAATTCCTCGACACTGATCCGGGTGGTAGCATTTTCCATGATCCTGGCCTAGACCTGCCTTTTGGAAGTTCATCTGGGGTTAAAGTGGACCTTGATGAGTCTCTCCATGCCCTGCTTTGTCGAAGATGCAGCGGATGACTCATTTAATGGGCTGGAATACAAGCCTTCTGTATCAGCTGAGCCTGTGATGGAAGATCTCTCTTTCCAGTCTTTCCTCAGGGATATGAGGTCCACCATATCATTTCAGACTTCTCAGGGGTATATAGTCCAATGATCAACTGAAAACTTTTATGGACACCTATGACACTGCCTCTAGGGCAGCTGCCGCTGGCATTTGTAGAAGGCGACTCTCCTGGCCCAGAACATCATATTTCTCACCCGATGCTCAATAGGTGATTAACATCCTCTTGATGGTGCTTATCTGTTTGGCCCTCAGGTTGAGCTCTGGAGGCCGCTCAGAACATCAGGGCTGCCATTTTAACAGCCAGGCTGACTCCTGCTGCCCCTCAAAGGGATGGGAACTGTCGACATTTTCGAAACAGGTAGTCCTTTCAAGGTAGAGGCTGAGGAGCTTTTATCAGGAACCAGCTCCTGAGCCACGAAGAAAATGTAGCAGAGGGCACAGTGGATCTGGGCCAGGTCCCACCTCAGCTGTCTGAGGTGGACACCTCTCGGCGGTAAGGGGAGCATCTGACTCAGTTTTACAACCATTGGAAGTCCATTACAGCGGATGTATGAGTCATCAGGATTGTCCAAGAGGGATGCTGTCCCAATTTCCAAGAGATTTCCCCAGACCTTACACCCGGACAGCAGCTCAGTGTGCCCGCCTCTTAGTCAGACCTTCTTACTGGTGAGATACAGGGCCTCTGCGGTAACAGGGCAGTAGAAGTTGTTCCACGGCAGAATGGAACACAGGTTCCTATTTTCATTGCTTCTGGTTCCAAGATAACAGGCGGCATGCCCCCAGTTCTCGACCTTGGAAGGTTAAACAAGTACCTGTTCAGGGAAGAGTTCACTAAAAACATGGCGTTCAAGTCTTCACTACCTGGACAATTGACGTTGAGTCTGTTTCTTTTGTTTTTGTTTATTTGTGTTCGTCCAGATCATGTTCAGTTTCAGGGCAAAGGCGTACCAAGGCGGGGACTTCCCCTATATGTCGGTGCCCCTGTGGAAGTTGGTTTTCTGTAATGGACCCGCATGACTGATGTTTTACCAGCCTAGGTCCAAACCACGATATGGATCGCTGCGATGCCTGTTTTAGACAGGATTATCAAGGTCCTATCATGTGACTGCGGCCCTGTGAAGTCTGCTTTGGCTGCCAGTCACGTGGTGGATTCTTTTCAAGGTGGGCTTGCTTACCTACAAGGCCCTATATGGATCGGGCCCTGGCTACCCGTTGGACCTCCTTACCTCTGTCATCCCAGCTTGCTTCCTCCGCTCCTCCACTCAGGACCTCCTGGTGGTTCTGAGGACTGGGCTGAAAATCTTGGATGAGTGTTCATTCGGGGTGGCCGGTCTGGTCCCCTGGAACTCTCTCCCAAGATCTCTGAGGGAGGCCTGTACAGTGGAGGTATTCAGGAGGGACCTAAAGACCCACTTTTTAATTTAGCTTAACCTGCAGATGTATTTTAAATTTTGCCAGATTAAAAAATGTTTTAACCTTACTACATAAGTTTTAAAAGTGTAATCTGTAACTGACTGCTTTTATAATTTATCTGTATACACTGCTGTTCCCACTGTGTAGCACCCAGAGCCCCTGGGATTGGGCGCCCAAGAAATAAATTATTACTTACTTACCACCTCCAGCTGTTCGTTTTTTAGGGCTGGTGTCACCAGTGTTGCCTACACCATGGTCCAGATTGGGGATTCTGCGATCCACCCCCTTCTAGATCTCCCTTCCGGGTGGTGGGGGTTTTTAGTGAGGTGAATCTGACCCAAACTACTCATTACAGAGGGCAGCAACAATAACTTTTTTTTATAGCCTGGACTCTTTGGACCCAGGCCCTCCTCCTGTTCCTCAGGAGGATATGTCTTTTCAACCTCTCCTCCACAATGTGTACTCTGCACTTGCTTTTGAGCCATCAGCTGTTGACCCTGGTAAACGTCCCTCTTTAGAGTGGCTGAACGTTACTACTATGACAGTCAGTCTCATTTGCCCTGTTGCCCCTGCATTTGAAACTCTTTTGGATGTGGTATGGAATACGCCTACTTCTGTTCCCTCTGTCTGCAGGCAGGTAGATCGTAAGTACACTGCCCCTAAGAACACACCACTTTACGCTTCTCAGCCTATTGCTGACATAATTGTCATCCTTGCTGAGAATGATAAGGCTGTTCTTTCTCAAGAGGTCACTGCGCACCCCATTAATAAGGAGTCGCGCAAGAAAGACACTATGGGCAAAAGAGGCCTTTGCTGTGCCTACCCTGAACGTGAGAATTGCCAGCCACCAAGAACATTTTTCTAAGTTTGAGTATGCCCTTTGAATCTTCCTTGAGTCCATAGCAGAATCTCTTCCAGATTCCTAGACTAAACAGAAGATCCTGCAGACTGTCACTCATGGCATCGAGAGTCACCAACTCAAGGTAGCTATGGATGCAATCAGTAAAAAAATGCACTCAAAGCCCCCCAAAAAGCTGCTGCTTAAACTTTATTTTGCAGAATCCTCATAACAGTTGTGTGCCATGGCAAACCAACCACCCCAAGAGAGCCTCGATGTTTCGCGAAGGCGCTCTTTGTCAAGGGACCAGCAGCTGTGGATGCCTTTGACACTGCCTTTCATTTGGCTGCAGCAGTCATCTGTATCAGAAGGCACTCCTGGTGTTGAACTTCTGTTTTCTTTTCTCAGGCTGTCCAGCAACAGGTTATGAATATTCCATTCAGTGGCACATACCTGTTTAGACAGCAGGTGAAACAATATCTTGAGGCCTTTCAAAAACTAGGACAGCTGTTAATACTACAGACCTGCCCCTGCGAACCCGAAAAGAGGAAAAGGTGGTTTCTTTTCAAAACAAATGGACCTTTCAAGCCAAAAGTAGGGGAATACAAAACAAATCCCAACCACAAAAGATAGCTCCATCAAAGGTACAGGCCCGAAAGCGTCTAGTGCCTCCCTCTAAAGCCCTGTCCCTGGTTCTTCCTCAGCTGCCTAAAACAGACCTCTCCTATCCATTAGAGGGGTGTTTGACTCTGTTCTACTGTCAATGGGACTCCATCACAATGGTCAAGTGTGTGCTTGGGAATATCCGAGAGGGATAGTCCCTGATTTTTACAGAAATCCCACTGGATTATCCACCGAGAAAGCAACCCCTCTTATCAACTCACATGTCAGAGCTTCTGGTACAGGAGATGGTGGGCCTTCTGAGAAGTAGGGCAGTGGAAGTAGTGCCAGAGTTGGAGTGCTGCACAGACTTCTACTCCCATTACTTCCTTGTACCAAAGAAGTCGGGGGCATGCATCATGTTCTTGACCTTAGAAACTGGAACAAGTTCCTGGGGCAAGAAAAGTTTCAAAGTGATCTCTCTGGGATCCCTGCTCCCCTCCTGAAACCCGAGCATTGGTTAGCCTCCCTGTATATACAGGATGCTTATCAGCATATCCTAGTGCACCCCTATCACCACAGATTCCTTCGGTTTGTTTTGCTGGAACAGCATTATCAGTTCAGAGTTCTGCCCTTTGGGCTGTCCTTGGTGCCTCAAATCTTTACAAAGTGCTTTGCTATACTCACGGCTCACCTAAGAAAACTAGGACTCCAAGTTTACCCTTACTTGGACGACTGTCTGACAACCAGTCCATCAAAGCGAGAAATGGAACAAGCAATGGCCACTGCCTCTCATTTTCTTACCTCCATGGGAGTTGCCAAAAAAAACAATCAAAACTTTATTTCTTGAGCACTGTTCTGAAGATCATAGCACTGTACAGATTAGATCAATAAAATCATAAAACAGCATAAATAACAATTCATTAAAATATTCAGCTAAAATTGAGCTGATAAGAAATGACGTCAGACTAACTAATTACTAGCCTCAGGGAAAACTAGGGCAAACAAATCCATTTTTAATGCAGATTTAAAACCCTTGATGGTCAGGCACTATCTTATCCGACGAAGTAGAAAATTCCAGAGGGTTGGGGACATAAAGCAAAAGAGTGGACCCCAGAGGTTTTCAGTCTCACACTGGGAACCTCCAGCAATCCCTCGTCGGTGGAACGGAATGAGCAGAGGGGGCCGTAGGGACAGAGAAGATCTTGCAAGTAGTGCGGTCCCTGTATGTGTAGGGCTTTATAGGTCGGTCAGTAACCTGACCTTGACGGTGATCCGCCACTGTACAGGCAGCCAATGTAGTTCAAAGAGCACAGGCGTGACATGGCCAGATCTAGATGAATCAGTCAACAACCTGGCCACTGCATTCTGCACTAGCTGCAGTCAGTGGATATCAACCCCCGGTAGCCTTAACTATAGAGCATTACAGTAATCAAGGCGCAAGGTTACAAAGGCATAGACCAACGTTGGAAGGTCACCAGGTGGGATCGGGTGCTTTATTCGGATGATGTTCCTCGGATGGTAGAATGAGGTTTTAACGACAGTAGACACCTGAGTTTTTAATGTCAGGCCGCTATCGAACACAACGCCCAGATTTCGCGCCCGGTCAGAGGTAAGAAGCTAGTCACCCCTGCGCCAGAGCCCTGAGGATAATCCTGCCAGCATCCCTATACCATGGCGACCTGAGTCCACCACCAACACCTCAGTCTTGTCCAAATTCAACCTTAGCCAGTTGGAACCCGTCCAGTCCTGGATCTCAGGCAGCTGTTAAAAAAACAAGACTGCATCACCCTGCTCAGGCACAAAGGACATGTAGAGCTGAGTATCATCTGCACAGCTGTGAAAACTCAGCCCACACTGCCTTATAATGTCTCCTAATGGTAGCATATACACTGCAAACAACATGGGAGACAACATGGAGCCCTGTGGAACCCCACATGACGGGGAGACGGGCCGAGGAATAAATTCCTGACACCACTCTCTGAGTCCTGCCAGTGAGGAATGATCGAAACCATCTGAGGACAGTACCAGACAGTCCACAGAGTATCCACAGGTGCTCTAGCAGCACCCCATGTTCTACAGTGTCAAACGCTGCAGAGAAAGAGATCTAGGAGAACCAAGATGGAGCGGCTTTCCCAATCTGTTGCTATCAGGAGATCAATAAGTACCCAAACCAGAGTAGCCTCAGTACTATGCCTCTTCCTAAACCCAGACTGGAGAGGATCGTAGACATCATGAGAGGTTAAATGATCATCCAGCTGCACTGCAACTACCTTCTCAATAACCTTGCCCACAAAGGGTAGGTTAGAGACAGGTCTGTAGTAAGCTAAGCAGTCTGGATCGAGGGAAGCTTTCTTCTTCAGGAGTGGTAAAACTACCGCCTCCTTCGGGGGTCAGGAAGCACCCCAGACTCCAACGAGCACCAGTCAATCTCAGCAAGGACAGGGCTGATGACATCAACGCACCCCACTAGAAGGCGCATTGGGCCCGGGTCCAAACTACAGAAAGTAGGGCTCATACCCTGAATGAGCCACACAATGTCCCTGATCTCAAACTGGCCAAAGTCGAACCAGGCAGGCTGAGGGCCTGCAACCTCTTGCCAGTCACCACAATACCCATTTGATGGCGCCAGACGGATCTCCAACATGATCGAGTCACTCTTATCCATGAAGAATTGAGTAAACTCATTGCACTTTGTTTGCAAAAATGCTCCCCATGGCTGAAGACAGGCTGGATTGCACAACCTGTTCACAGTCCGGAAGAGCTGAGCAGGTCAATTCCTCACTGCAACAATCTCTTAGGAAAGGAATTCTGCCTTCTTACAAGAGATTGCTGATTGATAGTCCTTATAATGATATATCAATTTAAGCTTGTCAGCAACCAGGCCGGATTTCCGCCTGCGGCCGTTCCAATCCTAGACCCCTATGCCTCAACTCCTTCAAAGTCCCATCAAACCAAGGGGGAACTTCGGGCGAAGACTGAGGGGTCAAACGCGGACAGGAGCCAGGGAGTCCAGGGCACCCATCCCCACCATATTATAGGTGAGTAGAAGATCCCCTGGATCACTGCTTACTCTCGACGAACCAGATCCGTCCAGCACCGCCATAAGACCATCTGGAGTCAAACCCCTTAAAGGGCAGTACCGAACCATCTCCATAGGGGCAGATCTTCCTGGACATAAGTCTCCACCACTCATTCACACTAGTGGGATTAGTGCCGGAGGCACTAAGACCTATCGGGAGCAAACTTTTTGCTGGAGGGTCGGCGCGAGAGACGGCGCCGCGAGACAGGGCGCCACGAGCAGCGGCTCGAAAGCGGAATGACCATCTCGGCGACGACCCTCCAACCGCCTCAGTTCCTTTTTTCCCGCCGTCGAGTGCGCTTCAGTGACGACGTCGCTCGCCTGTCGGGAGTCAAACTTCAAACTAGCGCATAGTTTTCAGTTTATTTTTTTGTAACATTATCTCGATAGTAGTATCGCTTAATTTTATTCTATTTTCTAATATTTTAAATTTAACTTACTTGAAGAAGTCTCGGCCTACTGGACGGAGTCGACCATGAGCAGGTCAGGTGACGGTAGGGAGACTTCGTATGAAAGCTGTTCAGTCAGCCGGGCTGGGTCCGGTCAGCCTCCTTCTCCTCAGCGGGGTTCCGACAACGGTCAGTCCGATGCCCGGGGGGATGGGCGGTCCCCCCGTCGGCATAAAAATAAACGGTCGCATTCTCGGCACCGTTCGGCCTCGAGCTCTTCTTCGGCCCACAGGTCAAAAAAGAGAAGGCATCACTCGAGGTCGCCTTCTGGTAGCGTCTGCTGCCGACGCTAGTTATCGTTGCTAGTTGCCGGTCTCCTCTTCGGAGTCGCCAGCTTCCGTACTGCTGCCTCGACATCGGAGCCCCTCCCCGCCATAGGTAGGACTCCAGATGAGCAGTTTCATCAGTGGGCCGCTCTTATGGAGCAATGGGCTCGAGGTTGGTTCTTCTGCCTGGCTCTGCTGCCTCGGAGCCCTCGGGCCTCTGCGATCAGGTAGGGCGGTTGGACCTTCCTAGTCATGCGCGCCTTCTTCGGTGCCAGCAACTCCGTGCTTAGGTGTTTCCCTCACATGGTTGCGGCGCAGGGGCCCCTCACCGATGCCCTTATCTCCTGTTTTTTTCCTTCTAGCTTTCCAGGTCTCTGGGCTCTTCCGCGCCTTCCGCAGGGCTCTCGCTGGCTTGTCAGCGCCCGCTGTGCCGCTGGGTCTGCGGCGCTACCGGTGTGCCGCGGATAGGCGGTGCCGTCAGCGGGCGCCGATCATGGGGCGTCCGCCCTCTGGGGCGCCGCCGGCCTCGGCTCGGCTAAGGTCGTCTCATGTGCCGCTGGGGGCGCTATGGGGGTCAAGGTTTCTTCGGCGCCTGCGGCTCCTCGGTGCCGCTCTTCAGCCCGTTTGCCGTTCCCTTTGCCACCGCGTTCTTGGGTATCTCCCTTTTTTCTTGCTATTTCTCCTCTCCTAATTTTCACTCCTTTCCTGTCCAAACAGTCCTTTCTGGACCATCAGGAGATGATGTTGAGCCTGACCCAGACCTTCGGGTTGGGTGATGAAGGAGGAAACAGGATCTTTCTTGCTACAGAGCCTGTGGTCGAGGACCTGTCCTTTAAGTCTCTGTTGAAGAACCTGGGATCCCTCTTTCTCTCCAGACTACAGACATCGATCCTGGGAAGATATTAAGACTCCAGTATCTTCATGCTTCGGAGATCCCTACGGATTTGACTCCTCCGATCCAGCCTTCCTTCGAGACGCTGTCTCAAATGGTATGGAATAATCCTGCTCTTATTCCCTCAGTGGCTAAATCCATTGATAAGAAGTATTCAGCTCCCAAGGATCGTCCCATTTTGGCATCCCAAGCCTTTGCGGATCCTATTGTAGTCCTGGCAGAGAATGACAAGGTCGTTCTTCCTCAAACTACTACAGCTCGACCTATTAACAAAGAGTCTCGTAAGATTGATACATTAGGTAAGAGAGTCTTTGCTGCCTCCACTCTAAGTATGCGTATTGCCAGTTATCAAGGCTATTTTTCTCAGTATGAGTATATCCTGTGCACGCTATGAAAAGAATGGTTGAAGCTCTTCCAGATTCGGATTCAAGTCAGAGCTTCTTCTGACCGTTATTAGAGTATTGAGTCCAATAACCAACAGGTCAAAGCCACCATGGGCCGCTTGACACTGCTTCTCGCTCAGCAGCCGCGGGGATTTGTACTCGGCGCCATTCCTGGCTGCGTACTTCTGGCTTCACGAATGATGCTCAGCAGCAGGTGATGGCGCTGCCTTTTGATGGCTCCTTTCTTTTTGGCCCTCAGGTGGAGCAAGCCTTAGAGGCCACTCAGAAGACTAGATCGGCCATTAAGTTGGCCAGACCTCCGCCTGCCCCCTCTCGGGGGCATGTGAACAGACGTCAGTTTCATAGTCGTCAGTCCTTTCGAGGCAGAGGCAGGGGAAGCTTCCATAAAAGCCAACCTGCCCAACCTCAAAAGAAGACGCAGCAGAAAGCGCAGGGGCCTAAAGCTCCCAGCACTACCTTATGAGTCGTTGGCCCAAGTTCCATCCACTCTGCCCGAGGTGGAACTTTCTCCTCCGGTGGGAGGTCGTCTGATGTACTTCTACAACCAGTGGAAGTCCATAACTTCGGACAAATGGGTCCTTCGGATAATTCGCGAGGGTTATTCTCTCAATTTCTTGGAAACCCCCCCGAATTGTCCTCCCAGACGACAACCCAGGTTGTCGGCCTCTCAGTCAGACCTCCTCACCGCGGAGATCCAGGGCCTTCTGAACAACAGGGCAATAGAATTGGTGCCCCCGCATCTGCGAAACACAGGGTTCTACTCCCATTACTTTCTGGTTCCAAAGAAATCTGGGGGGATGCGCCCCATTCTAGACCTCAGAAAGTTAAACAAATTCCTCCCCAGGGAGAAATTCAAGATGATTTCCCTAGGTACCCTGTTACCCTTGCTGCATCAGCACGACTGGCTGGCCTTTCTGGATATGCAGGATGCTTACCAGCATATCCCCGTCCACCCGACCCACCTAAGTTCCTCAGGTTTGTAGCTTTGGGTCCAGCATTATCAGTTCAGAGTCCTGCCCTTTGGGGTTATCCGCACGTGAGTTTTACAAAGTGTTGTGCAGTTCTCGCGGCGCATCTCAGGAAAGTCGGACTCCGAGTGTTTCCCTACCTGGACGATTGGCTTCTAGCAAGCCCTTCCAGCCAAGGGACTTTGGAAGCCGTGCAAACGACTTCTCGTCTTCTCACGTCCATGGGAGTTCTGCTGAATTTGAAAAAATCTCAACTGCAACCCTCCCAGAGGCTCCTTTTCATAGGGATGCTTCTAGACACCTCTTCAGCGAAGGCTTTCCTTCCAGAGGACAGAAGACTCGACATCCTTCGAATGGCCCGTTACATCAGGGAGAACCAATCGGTTACAGCTCTCTCGATGCAACGCATGTTGGGTCTCATGGCGTCCTCGGTCTTCACTGTCCCTCTGGCCCGACTGCACATGAGAACCACCCAATGGATGCTCTCCACCAGTGGTCCCCGACCTCACCCCAGTCTTATCCCATCAAGGTGACGGAGCCCTTGAAGGTCTCTCACCTGGTGGTCTCAAGAAACAATCTCCTGGAAGGATTCCCTTTGCTCCCCGGATCATCAGATCTCCATCACCACAGACGCATCGCTAATGGGATGGGGAGCTCACTGTCTCTCCTCCACACTCAAGGTGTATGGACTGTTGAAACTCATCTCCACATAAATGTCCTGGAGATGAGAGCGGTCCTCTATGCAATCCGAGCTCTGAAGGATGTCCTTTGTCACAAGAACATTCTCCTTCAAACGGACAACAAAGCAGTGATGTATTACATCAACAAGCAAGGCGGTGCTCATTCTTATCCCTTTGCAGGAAGCAATGAGGTGTGGGAGTGGTGCTTGGAGCACAAGTCTCTGATTCAAGCGGTTTATCTGCCAGGTATACAAAGCGACCTAGGCAGATCACCTCAGCAGAACGGAGGCAGACCCTCACGAGTGTCTCGATCCAGCCGTAGCTCGGTCCCTGTTCAAAGAGTGGGGACTCCAGACCTGGACCTTTTTGCATCCCCACTCAACGCAAAACTGCCTCTCTTCTGCTCCAGAAATCCAGGGCCTGGCATTTTCTGTCAGGATGCGTTCAGGCTGCGGTGGACAAAACGCTTTTTACGCCTTTCCACCGCTTCCTCTAATCCAGAGATACTCTCAAGTTCAGTCTCAGGGACCAAGATGATTCTCATTGCTCCTTCCTGGCCTCGGCAACTATGGTTTCCTCTACTCAACAGTATGTTGGCAGCCTCTCCGAGACCACTTCCTTTGCAAATCAGTCTTTTGACTCAGGGTTCTTGGTCCATCCCAACCTGAAATCACTTCACCTTCATGCTTGGCTCCTGAAGAGATAGAAGTGAATCGGTTCAACGCTCTCGTAGAGTCTCAGACATCCTTCTGGCTGCTCGGAAGCCAGCCACCCGAAAACGATACGCTTCAAATGGAAGCGTTTTCTCTCTGATGTGCAAAATCCTCTTGGAATCCCTTTTCCTGTCCTCCTGGCAAGGTTCTGGAGTATCTTTTGACCTGTCAAACTTAGGTCTTCAGTACTCCACAGTTAAAGTTCACCTTAGTGCCATTTCAGCATTCCATGAGCGGTTTCTTCCTTAACTCTGGCTCAGTTACCTATGGTGAAGAGATTTCTTAAGGGATTCTCCATACCAGACCCCCTGTTAAGCGTCCAGTTGCAGCCTGGGACATTAACCTGGTGCTGGACATGCTCACTCGGAAGCCTTTCGAACCCTTAGCTACCTGTGAGCTAAAATTTCTTACCTGGAAGACTGCCTTCCTGGTGGCCATTACCTCAGCCACTAGGGTCTCTGAGATACATGCCTGGTTACGGACCCTCCATTATACTGTATTCCATAAAGACAAGGTAGTTCTCCGTACTCATCCTAAATTTCTTCCCAAGGTTGTGTCAGAATTCCATCTAAACCAACCTCTGGTACTTCCCGCTTACTTCGCTAATTTCCAAAATGAAGGGGAACGAGCTCTTCATTCCTTGGATGTTAAGAGAGCCTTGAGGTTCTATTTAGATAGAACCAAGGATGTTCGCAAGACTCAGCAACTGTTCGTTTCTTTCAGCGACACCCGGCTGGGTCAACCTGTCGCTATTAGATGCATCTCTTCATGGTTAGTGGCATGCCTTCGTCATTGCTATTCCATGGCTCAAGTTAAATTAGAAGGTAGAGTGTACGCTCACTCTACTAGGGCAGGTCGCGGCATCCCTAGCGGAAATTGCAATGTTCCAATTGCAGATATATAGCAACGCCACCTGGAGCTCAGTGCATACCTTACGTTAAGCACTATGCACTGGATGTTCATGCTAGGCGACATTCCATAGACAGCAGAACTATCCTTAATGGGCTTCTATCTTAGAGCGTGAGCTCTGGCTCTCTACCCCGCCCTTTTGGGGATTATCAGCTTGGTACTCTCCACTGAGTGTGAATGAGTGGTGGAGACTTATGTCCAGGAAGATATGAAAATTACGTACCTACCGTAACTTGATCTTCTTGGACGAGTCTCCACCACTCATTCACACCCTACCCTCCATCCCCGAGCTCATCAGCTGTATTGGTCTTCACTCCCTCAAATCTTTAGGCCGGAGGACTTCTTTGCTGACCCTTCTTACACGGGTCATACGGACTATCTTATGTCCGTTTTTAATCATTGGGTTTACTCTTTCGTTAGTTGCGCTGCACCTCCTTGGTAAAAAGGTACTGGCCGGTTGGGGTACGTCGCCGAGATGGTCATTACCGCTCGAGCCGCTGCTCGCGGCGCCGTGTCTCGCGGCGCCATCTCTCGCGCCGACCCTCCAGCAAAAAGTTTGCTCCCGATAGGTCTTAGTGCCTCCGGCACTAATCCCACTAGTGTGAATGAGTGGTGGAGACTCGTCCAAGAAGATCAAGAATTACGGTAGGTACGTAATTTTCCTGTCTATTGGGGGGCCTCGAATCTGAACCCTATAGTGTGGTGGTGATCAGACCACCCAGCTGGTTTCACCAGCAGATCAACGATCTCCATCCCTAGAAGGAAGACCAGGTTCAATGAGTGTCCGCAACTATGGGTAGCAGAGGTAACTACCTGTGTGAGGCCCAACGAACTCATCAGTTGGAAGAAGTTTTGTCCAAAATGTGAGAGTTCATCGACCCAGGCATTGAAATACCCCAGAACTATCCATCTAGGGGATTCCAAAATCAGGTCAATGAAGTCCGCTACTTCCCACAAGAACTCCTTCTCACCACTAGGTGGGCAATAGATGAGAAGTATCCTGCAGCCTGCACCTGCACCCATGATACACTCAAAGGATCTGGTTGTTCCCACAGGGATGTCTACAAGGCCCAGATCCGATATAAAACAAATGGCAACCCCCACCCCACCCCTACGATCATCTCTCGGGCGGTCATCACCGAGTAACCAGCCAGAAATGCAGATTCCAATACTGGGCCATCATTATCATCCAGCCAGGTCATGGTGATGCAAATCAGGTCAGCTGAACCAACAAGATCAGCAATTATTGCTGTTTTGGTTTTACTAGACCTGGCATTGCACAACACCAGAAGTCGAAGTAGACTAGACAACTTGCCCACTTACCGTGGAGCCCTTGGGTATGGGGACCAGACAGGGAAGTCCCCTTTCTTGGACCCATTTCACCCCAGGGTGTCTCCTTGTCCCCACCACCCCAATCCACCCACTTCGCTCCACAACCCCACCAGACCCAGGCCTAAACGCTCACCACTTCATACGCTCCTGGCTATCCCCAATGCCCATTCTGATGAACCTGAAGAAGTTGTAGCTCCAACCTTGTCAGCAGCTCCTGTTCATTGGATCCCTTGTGGACACCACCTGAACCCAAGCCTTCCTTCCACAGGACAGGAGGAAAGTAAGTTTTAGCTGTGTCAGTCTTCACCATTCATCACTTTTGGGTATAGTGGCCAGAGGTCACGACCCCGCAGGAGCTCTTTTTTTTGGCGGGGGGTGGGTGGAGTCGATGCACCATCGGCGCTGCCCTCGCGGGTTGGCTTCTCGCTGTAGTCGACCTGCCTCCCTCTCCTTGCCAGTGCTCGCTTCCAACAGAGGTTGCACCTTGTGGAAGCTCTGCTTGCAAGAGACCTTGCTGCTACAACTAAAGCCTTCGGGTTCCGCTATCTCCTAGTCCGCTTTTTCTCGACACCAAGTCTGTCGCTGCCATTTATTAAAACTTACCTGCCAGTTCCGCTGTCCGCTACCACTCGACATCGCCTGGTAAGACTGTTCATTTGCTTTTATTAGCGATGTTGAGTCTTGTTTTTGGTTATTTTTTCCGTAGGTCATGTCTCTGTCGGGGCAGAAAACTTTGAAGACAGGACGGCCCCTATACATTGGTGCCCGTGCGGCCGTAAGTACTCGCATCACTGACCAACATGACCGTGTCTTGGCCCACTACATGACATGGATTCGTGCGATGCCTGCTTCTCCATGGACTGTTGTGTCATCGAACAATGCGCATGGAAAGGTGGACGAGCTCCGCCGACTTTCGGGGGATGGGCATACACTCATTGGGCCAAGTCACTGTCTCTCAGTCTTTCCTCCGGGTCCCCTCCTGGTTCTGTATGGACCGGGGGGGGGGGGCTTCTGCTTCTAGTAGCCTCGCCGTTGCAGAAGCCCCTTCCACGGTGCAGGAGGCCCAGTCCGTCCCTCCTGGGGGGTGGGTGGGAGGCACCACCTTGGCAGTCGCCCCTTTGGGGGTGAAGGCTCCCCCAGTATCATCTCCTCGGGCTAGGAAACCTGGGTCGCTGCCGTCCTTGATGCTGTCTGTCGGCGCCATCTCGTGCCTCGGCCCCAATGGCTCCATCGTCGGCGCCAGTCTGTCACTTGGCATAGTCTCTGCTGTTGGTACCGTTCGTGGCACCAAGTTGTGGGAGGCTCTACGGCACCATACTTGACTGTTTCTCACCTCGGCACTGTTCGCGGCGCTGTGGTTGAGCATGGCGCCATGTCCAGCTCTGGTGCTGCTTGCGGTGCCAAGTAATGACACAGCGCCATGGGTGTTTCTGACCTTGTCGCCAAGAGCGCGGTCTGGGCCGTTGCCGTCTTTGGCCTTGATGCAGCTTGCAGCACCGTGGGTTGAGACGACACCGTGACAGGTCCCGGTTCTGATACTGCTGCCGTCCTTGGCGCTCTGTCTTCTTCGTGCACCGCTCGCAGTGCAGTTGAGGGCTTCAGCGCCAACTCTGTTGCAGTCCCTCGTTCTGGTGTCCCATTCAGTCAGGATGGCAGCGGGTGTCCACGTACCAACGGGCACAGGACTTCGGTCTCCACCTCCTCGGAGGCGGAATCGGACTCTGAGTCAGATGGGCAGTCTGACTCTTTGGAGGTGGCTGCTCATGTGGACACCTTGATGGTGTCCTTGACAGACCGGAACCAGCCCCCCACTCTGAGAAGCGGACAGTTGCTCCAGGGTCAGGGGTTCTGACCAGCAGGTGGTGGTGCAGGCCACCATTGCCCTGCAGTCTGGCCTCGGAGGGTTTTCTGACCCCTCAGTGGTGGTACCCCCCAGGTGGTGTGCCTGGATCGCCCAACTTTGGGGCAGATTGGAGCATCCACAGAAGGGGAGGGTGCTGCTCCCTGGATAGTCCCATCTTCCCTTGTCAATCTTCACCATTCATTACTTCCTGGGTGTAAGCGGAGGCGCGCTTCCCGCCGCGAACTTTTTTAAAAAGTTTGCCCTAACAGCACCGCCCTCGAGAGTGACGTCATACGCGGCGGCCGTTGTAGCGGCCGACTCCTCCTCCAACTCAGTTCTGTTTCTCCCCGCCGAGGTAGCACCTGTCCGCCAAGCGCCTCCAGTACTTATCTGCGTAGTAGCTACTACCCTTGCTTTTTCCTGACACTCGACGCCTATACGGTAAGACTGTTCTTTTTCTTTCTTTCGGCACCGGGTGTATTTCCTACTGTGTTTTGATCTCGTTATTTTCGCGTTATGTCCGGTTCTGGAGCTAAGCGTTCGTCGAAGACGGGCCGCGCCCCTATGCGTCGGTGCTCCTGTGGCCGCATTTCTCCGCCTCGGACCGCATGACGCTTGTCTTCGCTTGCCTGGGACCCAACCCCCAACCCATGATATGGATTCAGTGCGGCGCCTGTTTCTCGATGGACCGTCGCGTCCTCGAAGTCCAGCGCGTTCAAGCTCGGCAAGGCCCCCGCCGACTGGGGACGGCGGCCAAGGGAATCTCGGTGAGATCTTCTAGGCTTCTCCGGGTCCTCCCGGCCTATACGGTCCGAGGAGGAGGGGTCCTCATCCTATCTTGCCGAGGAGGAGGCCCTTCATGATGTGTTGGGAGCATCGTAGCCCTCCCGGGCCGAGCGCTGACACCGCCCGCAGTCACCTCTTCGGAGGTGCAGGCTCCCCTTGGCTGGGCCCGCCCGGTGGACCCTCGACGCCGTCAGCGGTGCCGGTGATCGGGCGGCGCCTGCTGGATCCCGGGCGCCGTGATCGGGGCCGCTGGATCCTGGCGCGTGCGCGCCAGTGATCGGAGTGGCGCCGCTAGGCGGTGCGCTTTGGCCTCGGCGCCGTCGCGGTGCCAATGGACATGGCGGTGCCGTCGATGGTGCTGGCTCAGCCGCCGGCGCCTTCCTCCTCCCGGCGGTGCGGGCCTGCCGGGAGCCGCTGGGGTGTGGGGTTAGGCCTTCCTGCTGCGGCGGGGGGGGCGAGCGCGTCAGACTTGGTACCGGGCCGCTCGTGGGCCTCGGGACCCCTGGGGTGGCCAGCATCGAGGTCCTGCTGGTCTCGTCCTCCTCGGAGGACGATGACTCAGATGTGGACCCATCCTGGCACCCCCATTCTTCGGAATCTGGGTCCTCGGTGGCTAGGGGTACCAGGCGGCGCAGCGGGCCCCTCCCTCTGTCCCCCTTGCCGTCGTCTCCTGAGGGTTCCTCGGCTGGGGGTGGCCGAGAGTCCCGGGGGGCAGACGGGGTGACGGAGGGGAGGCCCTCTCTGGAGGCCTGGTGACAGCTACCCCCGGGTGCTGTTGCCTCCTCTAGGGACTGGGGACTCGCAGTCGAGGAGGAGGGCCCTCTCGAACTGGGAGGTTGAGGGGGCAGGCGGCCTGCTGCCCTGGTCGCCTTTGGCCACCTCAGGGGGTGGCCAGGAGCCGTGGTGCAGAGCCTCACCCTCCCCCAGGGTTCTAGGGTGTCCTCTGGCAGCGCTTTGTGCGGACTGCCCTTCTGGATCCATGCAGTCCGCGTCGTCACAGGGGAGTTTCTCCCCCAGGGCTCTTCCAGGCTCCGCTTCCCCAGAGTTCCGTTTCGTGGCCTGGTTTGATATCCGGGATCCCTCCTACTAGGGCTCCTTTCCCGGATTCCAGAGCCCTCACAGAGAGCAGTTGCCTCCTCGGAGGTGCCCCTCTCCCATCTCTCTGCCTTCACCACCCCCGCTCCCGGGCCATGTCGGTCCTACGGGTCCGTTATCCTGGGAGCAGTTCAGAGGTTCTGCGGCGGCCTTCCCCTCATATGTTAGATACATGCATGAGCGGGTCTTTCGACTCTCCCCACCGCCGCAGGAATCCTCTGGACATTCCAGTTCCCCATCATCCTCGTCTCCCTCCTCTGAGGGAGAGGAACCCCCTGCTCATCTGTCCTCCGATGCTGATTTCACAGAATATCAGCGTTTCCTCTCGAGGATGGTGAGGGATCTCCGGATTTCCTATGTTCGGAGAGACAATACCGAACGGGAGACGCGTGAATTCCTTGGTGAATTCAGTGCCCAGCATCTGGTGGTACCTTCCCGCCTATCCCTTTCCAGGAGGCGTCTATCCGTCCTGCAGTTCCTTGCCGCTTTTCCCCAGCCCCGCGGACTGCCAGCGAGGTATTGTGCCCTCTGAGTCTCTAGGTTCCCCTTCCCAACCCGTCCTCAGGTTTGGTATACCTGGATACTCCTTCTGGGCGCCGTTGCCTGCACCGCGACCCTGCAGTTCGGACTCTCTCCAGTTCGACCGCTGGCGGGTAAGAGTGTTCTCTTCTTCTTGTGCGAGTGCATGTATTGCATCACATCAGGCTCACCACGCTGCCTACAACCGCATCTGTGGTCGATGATGTCCCAGCTGTTGGCATCTATGCCGACACGAGCAAACCAGACAAGCCGTTGCCCTCTCGCGGTAGGCCTGGAGCTGGCAAGACACCAAGCAAGGGCATCTTATGACGCCAATGAGGTGGCTTCCAGGCTTGCAGGACAGCGATCTGCATCAGGCGGACGGCATGGCTCGTCTTTTTCCAGGTTGTCACCCCTGGCCGGCGTGAGGGTGATGCGCCTCCGCCTGGGGACCCGCCTTTTCTCATCCAGAGCTAGAGACTTTTACAGGGCTCCATCCGTCTCTCTCGCCTCGGAGGCACCTCCTAGCTCTTCTCCCACTTAGGCTTTCTGAATAAGCTTAGGTCTTCTCCTTCTGTTTCTCACCAACAGAAGGCTGGGGGTCTTGTTCCCTCAGGTATGGCCTCTTCCCTCCAGGGAAGAGGAGCTTGGTATTCACCTAGGAGTAATGAATGGTGAAGATTGACAAGGGAAGATAGGAAAATACGCATCACCGTAATTCTTGATCTTCTCTTGTATCTTCACCATTCATTACTTACACTCCCACCATCCCCCAGTGGCCTCTTCCTGTGGCTTCTCCACCTCCCGTCTCCTTCCTCTCTCTGCAAAAAAAAAAATTTTTTTCTTAAAATATAGGGAAAAATTCTTAATTTTTTCCCAAAAAAAAAATCTTCTTGGGAGGGGCTCTAATTTTCCAGAAAAATTACTTACTCTAAGATTCATGGGCCATCTCGTGGATTGCATTGGTGATCAGACTGCACAACTATCTCTTGCCATTCTTCTGCGTAGATACCTCTGGGGTTTTGGCTTGGCTCTAGGCTATTCAGTTTCGATCCTGCAATCCCGTGTTCCAGATAGTTGCCCTGAAATCAAAATCACCCCCCATTCTTGCCTTGCAGAGCAGAGGACGGGCACATCTATTCCTTTTTTTCTTTTTGCAAAAAAAAAAAAGGGGAAAATGCTGAGGGAACTCTCTTCGACTGCTATAGGCATCTTGGTATTGGGGTCATGCATCTAGTCTAAAATTTTATCTGTAAAAAAAAGGGGGAAAAACAAACTAGAAGAGAAATGAGAAGGTAGGCTATCCTTCTCGCTAGTTTGCATATTGGTTTCTCCCTTTAGTGTCCTCCTGACAATTTTTCAGAAGAGCAGTGCTGACCATATCCAATCCCAGCCAGTTTAAGCCTTGGCCTGCCTTGGCCAGTCAGTCTGAGTCCCTTTTCTATCTTAAAACGCCTGAAAGGCTTACATTCTCATTTCTAAAACCCTGAGCAGCGCCTCATGCTGCCGGGTTTTATTCTTCCCTCCTCGGGTGTCCTCCAGTTAAGCCTTCACTGCCAGGAGCCCGGTGGGTATCAAGAACAATGGCATGTTGAGAATGAGGACTATGCCCTCCTGAGTCTGTCTAGCGGGTTTGGTGAACCTTCTCTTCAGCTCCATCTCTGGGGATTCTTGCTTCCCCTTTAGTCGAGCCTCTCAGCTGTAAGCTAACTATGCTCATGGGCATTCTGGTCTCTTCAACATCCCATCTCTTCTCTTTCTTCTTCTTCTAATTCTCATTTCCTTACTTATCTCTCCTCCTAGAATCGCCCAGGTAAGGAGGCCCTACAGTCCCTAGGCTAGGGATACTCTTATCTCCTCTGTCCTTCCTCCATCGGCTTATTCCTTTTTCAGTTCATTCTTCCTTGCTTTGCTATCCCTCGGCTATCTTGCCTCGCTATCTATATTCTCTGCTTTCACTTTTGCCTCTCCGGCTCACAGAACTGAGTTGGAGGAGGAGTCGGTCGCTACTAACGGCCGCCCCTCGCATGGCGCATGACGTCACTCTCGAGGCGGTGCCGTTAAGGCAAACTTAAAAAAAAAAAAAAAGTTCCTTGGCGTGGTGCGTCCGCTTACACCCAGGAAGTAATGAATGGTGAAGATACAAGAGAAGATCAAGAATTACGGTAGGTACGTAATTTTCCTTTCTGGGACTGACTAGGGCTGTCAGCTGCCTAGGCTGGCTATTTCAAGGCGAAGGGCTCTTTCAGACGTCGAGGGGTAGGGGTTTGACACGGCAACCCTTTTCTGAGACCCACCCAGGTTCTGGAAGGAGTTGTAGTGTGGATCTCTACCCTTCCTTTTTTGTTTCCTCGAGAGGGCCCTGTTCTTTGGAGGTAGGGGACCATCCTTTTGGACTCTCACAGTCCCGGTCACCTCAGGGGGATTCTTCAGGGCGCAGCCTAGGCAGTTCCAGTATGGTTGACCAGCTGTCTGTCGTTGAGTTTTCCGGAGCTCCCTCTTTCCTTGGGGCTCCAGGTGCGCTCTCTGGCCCAGGCAGAGGACAGTCAGTTCCTGTTGTCGGCTCTGTCCCCTCTCCTCTGCCACCTTCTCCTGCTCTCCCAGGTATTTTTGGTCCTAGTGGCCCTCTCTCCTGGGAGCAGTTCAGAGCTGTGGCTGCTCAATTTTCCTCTTATGTCAGGGCCATGGACAAACAGGTTTTTCAACCTCCCCCTGAGCAGCCAGTTTCTGAACTCTTGAGGTCCTCCAATTCTTCATCCCACTCTTCTGGAGGAGAGGAACCATCTCTCCACATCTCCCCAGCTGCTGATCTCACAGAGTATCAGCGATTCCTCGTGAGGATGTTGGAGGACCTGCATATCACCCCACCCATGCAGCACAATCCAGAGCACTCAGCGTGTGCCTTTTTAGGCGATTTCAGTGTGGACACACTTGGGGTGACCCCCTGGCCTGCTCCCTTTCGGGAGGCATTGTTGCGTTTCTGGCAGAGACCCTTTTCCAGAGTCCCGGCCCCTAGGGATCTTTGCCAGAGGTATTGTGCCTCCTCAGAGTCTGCAGGTTCTATGCCTCATCCTCAGTCAGGATTGACGGAGCTGGACACTCCTGATGGGCTTCGCAACCCTCACCGTGACCGTCCCCCAGATCAAGATTCTATGGATTTTGACTTCTGGGGGAGGAGGACTTTCTACTCAGCACAGATGCTGCTTTCTATTTCAGCACATCAGGCCCACTACGCTACCTATGATAGGTTCCTGTGGTCCAGGTTAGGTCAACTCCTAGCTACAATACCTGACACAGAGGTAACCAGACAAGTCATTGCACTCTGCACGTGGCCTGGAGCTAGCAAGGCACCAAGCGAGGGCATGTTACGATGCCAACGAGGTAGCTTCCAGGGTTGTATGGACAGCGATCTGCACTAGGCAGACAGCATGGCTGCATCTTTCCCGGCTGTCACCCTTGGCCCGGCGTAGGGTGATTTCCTCCCCTTACCAGAGAACCCACCTTCAAACAACATGAAGTCTTGCTGTATTCTGACTATTGCAGTGATATCCAACCTTTGAACTGCCCCGGAGAGGAAAGAGTTAACTTTCCATGCAAGGCATGGAACGCTGAGCTCGAGCTCGGTTGAGACTCTGTGTGTTGTTGTTGTTTGAACCCAAACCGCCAGATTCTTTACTCCACCTCACTGAACAGTCGCTCCGGAGATTTCTCCTTCACTCGGTTCAATTTAATCTGTTAAAGTGTCGTTTTTTCCCTCGGTTCAACTGAATTTCTTCTATCTAACCTGTCGGTTCAGTCTCTGTCTGTGGTACCGTGAGTACTAGATAGGTTTACTATTATTAGTTTCTGTGTGGAACTTGTAAACATTGGATCGGTTCGGTTTGAACTGATCAGGTTTGTAAAAAAAGTTTGTTCTGCTTTTTAGAATGTGGTAACCGGTCTTATTGGTTCTAAAAAAAACAGATTTCATTACGGTTTTTTTCCACGACCCGTAACACGGTCAGGAACCGATAGGGGTGTCTTGCCTGGCGGATTGCCAAAAAAAGGGTAAGTTTGGTTAGGACTGGCCATGTCTGAGAAACCCAAGAGAAAAACCAGGCCCACTGGGTTTCAACACTGTAGTGTGTGTGGGGAAGCCTTTGCTAAGGCTGACTCCCACACCACCTGTGTTTATTGTCTGGGGTTTGACCACCTCGATTCAGACTGCCAGATTTGTAAAGTTTTCCAACAGCTACCCTGGAAAAGAGAGTAGGTAGGCTGAGGAAAGGGAGGCCAAGAAGTCCGCTGACCCGATGGCCAGCCCGTTCGGTTCCGACCGAACCAGAAGATGCCCTCGACCAGGGCGAAACTTCTTAGGTAAAGGAGAACCGATTCTGAGGAGTCGGTTCCGAGTTAAAAGAAAAGAAGGGATAAATCAGCCGGTTCGGATCCACAAGTTCTTTCTCCGACCGCTGATGAGAATAGCCAAGCGATTAGGATAGTTCAATCGCTAAGTTCGGTTCGCGCAAACCGGCACCATCGTAGTCAGGCTCGGTCGGTTCCCCGTTCCGGATTATACTTTAGAAGAATTTTATGAACTGGAGGAGGAGGAGGGAGAGTAGATGATGAGTGATGGTGATTATGAAAGTCTGGATGTGCCTATTGACCTGGACATCTCCCCAGACAGACCTTCAGGTGTTTCTCCTCCTAGGCTTTCTGAGTCCCCTTCCACTTTGTTTTACAAAAAGTGGCTGAAACTCCAGCTTCCTATGGAAGAAGCAGTAGAGGATCAGGAGGAGCCTGACTTTGTTGAGATGATGGACATCCCAGAGTCCAGGAGACTGTCTGTCCCTCCATAAGTCTTTGGGAAACGGACATTTAAAATGTCAAGACTCCTAATTCCATACCTCCTGTGGACAGAAGAATGGACAAGAGGTATACTCTTTCAGGCTCAGATACGGAGTTCCTTTCCCAGCAATGCAGCCATGTTGGGGTAGTGCAGGCTGCTGCCTGTGATAAGGCAAATATACCCTGATTTCACACACCAGATAAGGACTCCAGGAGGATTGATGCCATGGCAAAGAAACAGTACATGGCAGCATCTTTGGGACTCAGGCAGGCCTAACTATATGGCCTACAGCTAGATACCAGAAGTCTAGATGGGACACTGTGATGGCTCTAGCTAAACAGGTCTCTGACCAGCTTGCCAAGGAGCTGGAGCAGGTGGCTGCAGATGGTATTGAGGCATCCAAGGTGCATTTTCATGCTGCGAGGACTCCAATGATGTTTCACTAGAGTCATGGCTACATCTGTGGCCTCGAGGATGGCTGGCTTGGCTCAGATGTACTAGCCTGTCACAGGATACCCAGACTAAGGCCATGGATTTTCCTGTATTGGTAATTCTCTGTTTGGGGAGCAGACAGAGAACTACATGAAGAAAATGGACTGAGTACAGGACCACCTATAGGAGTGCTCAGGCCAAGGAAAGGCAAGCCACTCTCCAGAGGCAGCATTCCAGGGGCAGGGGCAGGCCTTTTCATAGGCCTTTCTACCAAGCCCAGGCCTCCTCTTCTGCCTTTGCTCAGAGGGGGTTCTTCAGAGGGAGAGGCAGATGGGGTATAAGCAGGCCTGCTACCACCCCTCAGCCTAAAGCCCTGCCAAACAGGCACCCTGATGGGTTTGCCCGGCCGATTCTCCACTACCCATAGGGGCAGGCTGGCTTACTTTGTCCAGGACTGGATGTCTTTAACATCAGACAAATGGGTCCTGAAGTAGTAAGGCAGGGACTGGTTCTCAGCTTCAAAAATTTCCCAAGATGAGAACCAGATCCTTTCCACCTGCAAATCCTTCAGAGGCCCTTGCCCTAGAGGCAGAGGTCTCTTCCTCTTGGCTCTCAGAGCTATAGAAAGGGTTCCACCCCACACAGGGAAAAGGATTGTACTCAGGTACTTCCTAACCCCAAAAAGACAGGAGAATGGCGGCCCATCCTGGTTCTCAGATATGTAAACAAGCACCTTTAAAGCCAAAGTTCAAAATGGTGACTCTGGGAATAATTCTCTCTCTCTAAGGCCAGGGACTGGCTAGTCTCCTGGACCTCAAGGATGCCTATTTCACATTCTCATCAGATGCTCCCAAAAAAGTACCTCAGGTTCGAGTTGCCCTCAGGCCACTATCAATTCAGAGCAATGCCCTTTGGCCTAACATCAGCTGTAAGGGTGTTCACAAAATGCCTGGCAGTAGTGGTTGCTTTCCTAAGGAGAAAAAAGATCTCCATCTTTCCATACCTGGACGACTGGTTTATAGTGGGTCAGTCTCCAGACCAAGTCAAGTCACACCTACAGATAACTCAGCAACTGCTCACTTCTCTAGGATTCCTCCTAAATCTTTCAAAGTCAGTTCTAGAGCCAGTGCAGCTCCTCACCTTCATAAGGGCAGAGCTGGATACAATAAGGGCAAGAGCCTTCCTTCCCCTGGACAGGGCAAGGACCCTTGTGACACTGGCCTCTTCATTCACCCTTCAGGTGTCTCGACCAGCAAGGCATTATCTGCAGCTTCTGGGCCACATGGCTGCCTCTACAGCAGTGGTCCAAGGAGCAAGATTTCAGATGAGGGACATTCAGTTCCACTTAAGAGCCTTCTGGTCCCAGAGAAAGGATTCTCTGACCAAGCTAATCCCAGTGACTCGAACCCTGATCCAGGCTTTGCAATGGTGGCAGGATCAGGACAACCAAGGCAAGGAGTTCCTTGTCACCAATCTCATTCTCTAATCCTTACCACAGATGCCTCCCTCTTGGGCTGGGGAGCCCACTTGGGGATCTGACCACCCAAGGGTTGTGGTCACCTCAAGAATCTCTGCTTCACATCAGTCTCTTAGAACTCAGAGCAGTGTTTCTAGCATTTCAAGTTTTTTCCAAGTCTGTTCAGAACAAACTAGTTCAGATCAGGACAGACAATACCACCACAATGTGGTACATCAACAGCAAGGAGGCACTCGGTCTACGGCCTTGTGCACAGAAGCAATGAAGTTGTGGTCTCTGGCCTATTCCCTGAATACTCTCTGATAGCAGTGCACCTCCCAGGGAAGGACAATGTCCTGGCAGATGTTCTCAGCAGGATATCTCAGGGCCATCACGAATGGTCCCTAGATCCCTAATTTTGAAGGTGATCTCTCCAGATGGGGCACTCCACAGATAGATCTTTTGCAGCCCCAGACAATCACCAACTTCCTTTTTGCTGCAGACCCCCAGTTTGGGCTCAGTCCCCTGGATGCTCTAGTTCTCAATTGGGAAGGGAAATTCCTGTATGCTTTCCCCCTTCCCTCTCCTGTTCAAGGTACTAGTCAAAATCAGGTCTCAACCCTGCAAAGTGATTCTGATTGCTCCAGACTGGGCCAGACAGCCTTGGTACCTCTCTTGCTGTCCTTAGCAGTCCACTCTTCCCTGTCTCTTCCCAGGAATTACAACCTGTTAACATGTTCTCAGGAGGGTTTGGTATCTGAATCTCAAATCTCTCAATCTCAAGGCCTGGCTCTTGAAGAGTTAGAGTTTGCTGATTTGCATCTCTCAAGGTGTTCTGGATATTCTAAAGGCTTCTCGAAAGCCTTCCACCAGAAAAGACTTACAACTCCAAATGGAAAAGGTTTACTATTTGGTGCTCTGGTAGGCATATTTCTCCAGAAGTCTGCTGGGTTGCCTACAGTCCTGGACTATATGGTTCATCTCAATAGCTTGGGACTCAGACCAGCTACACTTAGAGTGCATCTGGCAGCTGTCTCTGCCTTCTTGTCAGCAGGCAAGCCTCTTCCCTTTCAGCTCATCCTGTATTCTGTAAATTCTTCAAGGGATTGCTGCATACCAATCCTCCCTTCAGGGACCCTGCCCCTGCTTGGGACCTTAATGTTTGCATTGCTCAGCTTATGCAACCCCCTTTTGAGCCTTTGTCCTCAGCAGAGCTTAAGTACTTGACTTGGAAAACTGTGTTCTTGGTAGCCATTACTCTGCCAGACGATAAGTGAGTTACAGGCCCTGTCAGTGGAGCCTGATTTTATCTCTTTCCATAGAGATAAGGTGGTCCTCAGGACTAATAGGAAGTTTTTGCCTAAGGTGGTTTCAGATTTCCACCTTAATCAGTCTGTGTCTCTTCCTGTTTTCTTCACTGACCATTCCTCCTCTGGGGAGAGGAGGCTACACAGCCTGGATGTGAAAAGGGCCCTTAGCTACTACATAGAGCGCACCAAGGGTCACAGGTTTGACTTCCTCCAATTGTTCCTCACTTATGGTGAGGTTGGTAAGGGAAAACCTGCCACTGAGAGATCTATTGCCAGGTGGATTGTCTCTTGTATACAATTCTGCTATGAAAAATTAGGTAGAATCCCACCCTCAGGCCAGAGGGCTCACTCTACTAGAGGTACAGCTGCTTCCCTGGCTGCTGCCAGGGATATTCCTATCTTAGAGATTTGTCAAGCAGCCACCTGAAAACAGTCCATACTTTCACCAGCATTACTTCTGGATATCCAGGCTAGGAGTGATGCTCGGTTTGGCACAGCAGTGCTTCAGAGCCTGTTCCTAAAGTAGGTTCTGTCCCTCCTCCATGGAGGTATTGCTTTGTAGTTCGTAATAGTCAGAATACAACAAGACTTCATGTTGTTTGAAGAAAAATTACTCACCTTAGTAATGTTGTTTCTTCTAATGGAGTCTTGCTGTATTCTGACTCCCCGCCCCCTCTCAGAACTCTGGGTTTTGGGATGTGGGTGGGCAGAAGAGTGTTGGCACCTCAGAGGTGCCCCCTTTTTCTCACCCTCTTATTTTTGGGTGTGTGTTGTGTTTTGTTTTTTTGGGTTTCCTTACTTGAGTCTTTGCCTTGGAACCACAAAATCTTTTTATTAAATTTAGTTGCCAGTTGGCTAGTGTGAGTTTACAGTTTCCACACAGGACACCCAGTGAGTATAGCTTATAAAGATCTGGCAGTTTGGGTTCAAACAACAACAGATAGAGTCTCAACTGAGCTCGAGCTCAGCGTTCCATGCCTTGCATGGAAAGTTAACTGTTTCCTCTCCAGGGCAGTTCAAAGGTTGGATATCACTGCAATAGTCAGAATACAGCAAGACTCCATTAGAAGAAACAACATTACTAAGGTGAGTAATTTTTTCTTTTCTCCCATAGAGTGAGGCGGCGTCTGTTTAGGCAACTTCTTACTCCTTCCGAGGAGTCCCCATCTCACTCTCCCCACTCCCAGGCCTCTCCAGACCCGTGAAGGTTCTCTCTTGGTGTGCCACCGACTGAGAGCTAAGGGACTTAGTCCTTTAGGGTTCATTCACCCAAAGGTGATGAATGGTGAAGATTGACACAGATAAGATATGACAATTACATACCTACCATAATTCTGATCTTTCTGTTTATCCTCACCATTCATCACAATCCCACCCTACATCCCCCTAGGGCCTCAGTCTCTGGATCTCCCTCCCTCTCTGTGCCCTTTCTTTCACCCCACTCCTTTCTGTTGGTCAGGAGTGGGGTGACCTTGGGCACATAGGGATGTTTTTTCTGGGGGAGGGCAGGATTGGGGCACCCTCCTCAGCTTTGACTCCACCCCTGTGGGTGTTGTAGTTGCCCTCTTTTTCTCTCTTTCCCTTCTCCCTGTCAGCTTTCTTTAATTCCCTTTGATTTCTTTTTCCTTTAGACACAACCTCAATTTAATTTAAGAGACTAGTTTTCTCATACCAAAAATTTGATTTTGGGGAGAGTGGGGTATTCCCTGTATCCAATCTTTTCTTCCAGAATAGCTGATTCTGCTTAAGTTGGGGTTATTGCCAGTGATTTGGTGCCTTGAATTCTGGCAGTTTAGCCTTCTGGCTACTCCTTTGCAGTTCCTATACAATCTGGAGACAGGTCAAGGTTCCAGAGTATGTTCCCTCTCTCCCCCCCTCACATCCTTACTTCTAAATTCCCTAACCCTTCCTCCTCCTTTTCTACTTCCAGAGATTGGGGCCCCTTCCCAATCCCCTTAGTTTTCAAGCTTATTCTGTCCTCTCAGTCGTTTATTTCTCCTTTTAGTTTGTGTATCTTTCCCTTTTTCTGTCCCTTGGACTTCCTTGTCCCTCCCTCCCAACCCTTTCTTACTCTATGGTGACTCAGAACAGGTGGGAGGGCGGGGTCGACCGCACCTAACGACCAACTCATGAGCGCCACGCAGTTTGTCGGCCTCGAGGGCGGCCCCGATGGTGCGTCGACTCTGCCCATCCAAACAAAAATAAAAAAGAGCTCCTCAAGAGGGTCGGACCTCCGCCACTATACACAAAGGTGATGAATGGTGAAGATACACAGAAAGATCAGAATTACAGTAGGTATGTAATTTTCATTTCTGCAGAAGGCACACTAGATAATGGAGTGCAGATCAATACAAGCGCACTCCATGCAGTGCATGTTGGGTCTGAGAGCCCTCCTCAGTGTTGTGCACCTGGCACGACTACACAGGAGAGCAACTCAGTGGATGCTGAGTACACAGTGGTCACAAGCATCACACCCTTAGTCTTATCCCATCAAAGTGACAAAACCTCTCGCTCGCTCACTTGCAAAGTGGACAATGGAGGAAAACCTCCTCTAAGGCTTCCCTTTTCTCTAACCAGAGCCTCAGGTGACCTTCACCACAGATGTCTCCCTGTTGGGATAGGGAACTCACTCCCAGGGTGTCTGGAGCCCGTCAGAGACACAGCTCCACATCAGCTTGTTGGGAAATTAGAGCTGTGCTGTACAGCCCATGAGCCTTCGTGGATCTTGTGAGCTACAGAGCAGTCCTCCTCCAGATGGACAACAAGTCCATTATGTGTTACATCAACAAGCACGGGGGAGCACACTTCTGTCCCCTTTGCAGAGAATCAGTGATAGTGTGGGAATGGTGTCTGGATCCGGGGATCTTACTTAGAGGGTCTCTTTCAGCAAGCAACACCGTTGGGGCTAAGTCGCCAGGCACCAGAACCACATGGAAAACTTATAGGTAGCAGTCATTAGTGGGGGACCACCCCCGATGTCGGCACGCCGACGTCCGCCAGTGGTCTAAAAGGGGTGGTCCCCTAGCCCATCCCCAGTTCTTTTCCCGCTGTCGACCCATGCAAGTCAGACCTCCACAGATGCATGCTTCTATGGATTGCCATTTTTTCGTGATTTTAACTCAATTTCTATACCCTTTTCCAGTATTCATTACTTTTTGATTTTTTATCGATTTTGCATGTCTTCTTCTTCAACTACATCTTCTGACCAGTGGATGAAGTATGCTTGCGGCAAGCAACTTCCCTCCAAGGATGGCCACTCTTTCTGCCTGCTCTACTTAGGCCCTGACCTCAACACTGAGGCCTGCCAGCATTGCCAGGACTGTGACAGGGTTGAATTGGCCCTGCCCCATTTGCTATCCAGAAAAAAGTTTAAATGCAAGGATCTGTTCTGTCCTCTCCTTTTCTGTCTCTTTGTCTGGTTGAGCAACTAACTTTTCCTGTGAGATCAAGGAACTGATCACTCTGATGGTCTCGCAATTCTCTGCGCCTCACTAGCTCTCTGCCTTCAGTTGCTGTTTCTGTCTGTCTTCCTTCCCCTTGCATATCTGCTGGTATAAAAATATATGTGAATCATTTTGTGGAAATGTAATTGATACTGGGGTCCCTTTGTTTAAACTTGTATATAGTTATAATGTTGAAGTGATTGCAAAGCTATTTGGAATCAGGGGGTTAACTGAAATGCAGTTTTTAAGCCTCCTGCAGAAATGTAAACAAAAGGTCAGTTCTGGGTCACAATGTTCCTTTTGCTACTCCTGCTGAAACTGACAAGAACACTGTGTGAGAAGCAGAATGTTCTTATAATGAGCTCCTACAAAGACTTGTTACAAAAAGAGCTGCAATGTTTTGCGAGAAACTGAGATTTGAAATTGAGAAGAAAAAGGAGTCTGCTTTCTATGTTTGTACTGCCATTGTAAATAGTTATATTGAACAATTTTTTTATTTTTTTATTTTACTGTTATTGATAGTAAAACACTTGTTGCTAATTTTACAGCTGCTTCTGGTTTTCCTATGCTTCCTGACCTGTGCCTTGATGACAAGGACTTCAGCTAGGCCACACGGACACGATGATTGAAGTCCTTCCAGAGTTTCCTGCTGCAGTAGAAATTAGCCATGATGGAGAAGGAGCTTCAGGGAAAAAGTTCCTCTTCTTCCCCAGTTTCTGGGGCCTCGACTTCTTCCTTCTCCCAGAAAGAGAAGAAGTTTGGCAGCAAGCACAAGCACCGGGACAAGCATAGTGATCTGCCCTGGTCAGCTTCCCGCTCTTGGTCTCTGCATAAGTTGGCGGCTGACTCTGGGTCTTCCTCCCACGAAAGGTTGGCCCCTCCGCCACCAGCAGCCTTTTCTTCTTCTGGGCTCCCATTGTCTCTGCCTCCTGCCCTCCTCACCATTTCGGGAGGTGACTCTTCGGGACTTTGTCCCCAGCCTCCTAGCCCATGAACATCAGGCCCTTAGTCCCAGCGATTCCTCAGCCAGGTGGCTCAATAAGCTCCACCCCAGTCTTGGATTTGCCTATGTCAGTCCAGAGTTCTGGGACCGATGCCTCCAAGCGATGCCCGGAGCATGCGCTCGCCTCCCTCACTAGAGTGATGCCTCTGCCTCCATTTGGAGCTAGCTCCCCTACGCCGGCATCTCCTTAGAGATCTGCACTGACTGCTTTGCCTGTCTGGTATCAACCTTCACCTGTTCAGCTGATGCCGGCTGCCCTGACGATGCCCCGGCCGTTGTCGCCTAACCCTCAACCAATGTCGGCAGACCCCTTGGTCGTTTCACAGTCGACACCTGAGGGACCGACACCTGGTCTCCCAAAACCTCTGAGATCAATGCCGAACAATCCTTGACCTCAAGGGCCGATGCCAGGTTACCCGGCACCCTAAGGGCCAATGCCCAGGTACCTGACGCCTCAGCATCTGTCGCCGGACACTCCTTCCCCCAGTTTTCTGGTGCCATCCCCCCCCCAGCATCCTCCAGTGGATTACCATGCATTGTTTCTGGCTTAGTGGGAGTTCATGAAGTGTAAGGATTCCCCGAGGAGGCCTCCCACTCCACCTCCTAGGGATTCACCTGCGAACCCAGACCGGGCAGGCAATAGTCATCCCCAGTCTCTGGGGCATAACAGAGACCGTCCTGCTAAGGACCGTTGCCCACTGACACTAGTCCCAGATTACGTCCCGTCAGGAGGGGATTCAACAACTTCTTCCTTGGATGAATCCAAGAACTCCAGGCTGCTGTCGAAGCCAGAGGAACCCAGGGACACCCACAGATCCCCACTTGACGACCCAACCTTCATGAACGTAATGAGACACATTCAGTCCTTGATGGGCTGGGACACGGAGGGGCTAGACCCTGTGTGTCATCATCTAGCTGCCTTCCTCCGTATGAAGGAGACCCTCTAGTGATCTGTCATCTCATCAGCTCATTGGAGGATGTCAGCAAGGCCACCTGGAACTGTCCATTCTCCATTTCGGCCTTAGCCAAAAAGGCAGACCATCTTTATTGTGCCCCCAGGGACAAGCCCTTCTATGGTGAGCATCTGGAAGCAGACTCGGTGGTCATGAACTCTGCTTATGACGATCATACTAAGAGACCTAGGCACCTTAGTATCCATCCTCTGGATAAGGAGTCCCACCAGGTGGACCAATTTGGCAGAAAAGTCCATGCATTGACCACCCTGGCAATTAGGACCCTGAACTTCTTAGCTCACATGGTTAAACAACTAAATAAAAAAAAAAAAAGTACCAAAATGCTCTGTGGGACAAGGCTCTAGAGTTGGTACAGGCTCTTTTTGAAGACCCTACCAAGACTCAGTTGGTCCAACTGCTGAAGTCGGGATTAGACGTGGGCAGTCATGTCCTCAAAGCTTCCTTTGATACCGCAGATGCCACCAGCCAGGCAGCAACCACCAGCGTATGCATTCACTGCCATTCCTGGCTCAAGATATCAGGCTTTGCCCCAGATGTACAGGCTAAAATCCTTGATGCCCCTTTCAATGGTCCTGTTCACTTTGGTGAAGATGCCCAAAGCATTATTTCTTGCCTGCAGGAGTCGGGCAAGGCTTTGAGGTCAGTACACTCCATGTACTGTTCCTAGCCTAAACCCCACCAACGTCAGTCCTTTTCTCGCCCCCGCAGACAGCAGTCTAAGGGCCAACAATAGTCCAGAAGTACCTTCAAATACAAGGCCCCTTCTCAGCTGGCCGGAACCTCAGCCCCTAGGGCCTCTAGAGCCTCCCCTGCTGCATTGCCCATCTCCGGTTCCTCTGCCTGACTCCTTGCCCGCCCCGGCGGATTCTTTGCAGTAGGCAGTGGGAGGTCGCTTATCCCTATACCTAGAAGGATAACGAAGCATAACCTCAGATCAATGAGTCCTCCAGCTTGTGGAAAAAGGACACACCCTGGAATTTCTGGAGATCCCCCCAGGCAATCCTCCTTCGCACGCCCATTAACCTCGGGCTCACATTGCCCTAATACAGGAAGAGATTCAGGTGCTTCTGCACAAAAAGACCATAGTACCCATTAATCCAGCTCAAAGAGGGAAGGGATTCCAAAGTGCAAGTCCATGCTGCTGTAGACTCTAACGATGTGGCATCGAGAGTCATGGCTACAACTGTGTCTCTCAGGAGATAAGCTTGGCTCAGATGCACTAGCCTTTCTCGGACACCCAGGCTAAGGCCATGGATTTCCCTGTGGTGGGTAACTCTCTGTTTGGGGAGCAGACAGAGGCTTACATGAAAAAGATGGACGAGTACAGGATCACCTACAGGAGTGCACAGGCCAAGGAATGGCAAGCCATTCCTCAAAAGCAGCAGTCTAGGGGCAGGCCCTTTCACAGGCCCTTCTACCAAGCCCAGGCCTCCTCTCCCTTCCCACAGAGGGGTTCTTTCAAGGGAGAGGAAGGAGGGGGATGAGCAGAGCTGCATCCTCTTCCTAGTCCTAGGCTCCTGCCAAGCAGACGCCCTGATGTGTCTGCCCGGGTCAGCTCCCCAACTGCAGTAGGAGGCAGGCTGGTTTACTACTTCCAGGCCTGGAAGTCTGTTACCTCAGACGGGTGGGTCCTGGAGGTAGTAAGCCAGGGACTGGCCTTCAGTTTCAAGAAGTTTCCAAAAATGAGGGTCAGATCTTTTCCTCCTGCAAACATTTCCGAAACCACTGCTCTAGAAGCAGAGGTTTCCTCTCTGCTGGCTCTCAGAGCCATGGAGAGAGTTCCTACTCTACACAGGGGCAAGGGTCTGTACTCCAGATATTTTCTTACCCCAAAAAAGACAGGGGAGTGGCGACCCATCCTAGACTTAAGGTATCTGAACAAACACATCTTAAAACCAAAGTTCAAAATGGTGACTCTGGGAGTAATTATTTCCTCTCTGAGGCCAGGAGATTGGTTAGCATCCCTGGACCTCAAGGATACCTATTTCCACATTCCTAGTAGGTGCTCCCACAGAAAGTACCTCAGGTTCAAGTCGCCTTCAGGCCATTATCAGTGCAGAGCCATGCCTTTCAGCTTAACATCGGCTCCAAGAGTGTTTACCAAGTGCCTTGCTGTAGTAGTGGCCTTCCTCAGAAGGCAGGGGATCTCTCTATTTCCATACCTGGACGACTGGCTCATTGTAGGACAGTCTCCCGACCAGGTCAGGTCAGCTCTTCAAATCACTCAAGATTTGCTCAGTTCTCTGGGTTTTCTTCTCAATCTGCCAAAGTCGGTTCTCGAACCAGTACAACTCCTCACTTTCATAGGGATAGAGTTGGATACTGTTCAAGCAAAAGCCTTCCCATTAACAAGGGTAAAGGCCCTTACAGATCTTGCTTCCTCTTTTCGTCCTCTGGTCTCTCGCCCAGCAATACATTTTCTTCAACTCCTATGCCACATGGCAGCTTCTACCGCAGTGGTACAAGGAGCCAGGTTCCAAATGAGGGACATTCCGTTTCACCTAAGGTCTTTTTGGTCTCAGAAAAAAGATTCTCTCACCAAATTGGTTCCAGTGACTCAGACTCTGGTCCAAGCTCTCCAGTGGTAGCTGGATCAGAACAATCTCAGACAAGGTGTCCCATTGCTCACTCAATCTCATTCAGTGATACTGACCACAGATGCTTCCCTCCTGGGCTGGGGAGCCCACCTAGGACCTCCACAGCACAGGGTGTTTGGTCTCCACAAGAGTCTCTCCTTCATATCAATCTTCTAGAACTCAGGGCAGTATTCCTAGCCCCTCAGGCTTTCTCGGGCTCAGTAAGGGACAAGGTGGTTCAGGTCAGGACAGGCACCACCACCACCACCACCACCACCATGTGGTACATCAACAAGCAAAGGGGCACTCGGTCTACAGCTTTGTGCATGGAGGCCATGCAAATATGGTCTCTGGCCTACTCCCTGCAAACCTCCCTAATAGCAGTCCACCTCCCAGGGAAGGACAATGTGTTAGCAGATGCTCTGAGTAGAATCTCCCAGGGCCATCACGAATGGACCTTGGATCCCCTCATACTGAAAATAATCTTCACCAGGTGGGGCACTCCAGAGATAGATCTCTCCACAGCCCCAGACAATCACCAACCTCCCCTATTCTACTGCAGACCCCCAGTCCCAGGGACTGTTCCCCTGGATGCCCTGATATTGGACTGGGAAGGCAAGTTCCTTTATGTCTTTTCTCCCTTTCCCCTATTGTTCAGGGTTCTAGTCAAGATCAGGTCACAACTCTACACAGTGATTCTACTGGCTCCAGACTGGGCCAGACAGCCTTGGTTTCCTCTGTTTTTGTCCCTAGCAGTTTCACTCCCCCTGTCTCTTCCTAAAAGACACAATCTCCTAACTTCCTCTTGGGGGAGGATCTGGTACCCCAATCTCCAGTCTCTCAATCTCAAGGCCTGGCTCTTGAAGAGTTAGAATATGCAGGTCTGCATCTTTCTCAGGGAGTTTTGGACATCCTTAAGGTTTCTCGGAAATCCTCTACCAGAAAAACTTATAATTCCAAATGGAAAAGATTCAGCATTTGGTGTTCCCATAAGGATATTCTACCAGATGCTGCCAGCATTGCTACACTTTTGGATTACCTAGATCTTCCTGGACTAAGTCTCCATCACTCATTCACAGTAATGGGGATAGCACCGGAGGCACTAGGACCAAGCGGGAGCCACAATTTTTCAGAGGGGCCGGCACCGAGACATGACAGCGCATATGCGGTACCAGATGAGCTTGCGCCTGTGTAGGTTATCTCAAGGCCGACTGGCACCCCATCCTTCTCCCAGTGAGGAAGAAGAGCTTGAGGTTAAGCGGAGCCGGATTTGTGCTTTTGTGGACTGTCTCCCCCCACCGAGCACAGGACTGTCCGTAGTCAGACCCCCTCCCCCCTTTCATCAATGGGCGGTGGACCGGACACAGCCCCTCTGCCATAAAAACTTTCAAACAAAGTCTTCCTACCGTCACCGCTACCGTCTAAGGACGACTCTTTTGATGGCAGGTGAGAATTTTTTTCTTCTTTATAAACTTCTTTTCTTGTTCGTAAAATAAGAAATTACTACTATTAAACTGTTAAATTAAACACTAAAAGCTGCTGTCGTATAGACGAAAACTTTGACTCTGGCAGATGAGCAACGTCGACATCCAAGTGGCGGGAGAAAAGGAACTGAGGCGGTTGGAGGGTCGACGAGAGAAAGCCTACACAGGCACGGTAGCCAGTGTCCCAAGGGTGCTGCAGACAAAGCATCCCTGTCTTGGCACCAACCCCTCTGAAAAATTTTGCTCCCGCTTGGTCCTAGCGCCTTCAGCGCTATCCCCATTAGTGTGAATGAGTGATGGAGACTGTCCAAGAAGATCAACAATTATGGTAAGTACGTAATTTCCATTTCACAGCGATGGCTTAGGCCAGCCACTTTAAAGGTTCATCTAGACGCTGTCTCTGCATTTCTGTCAGCAGGGAAAGGCTCTTCTCTGGCTTCTCACCCTGTATTTGCCAAGTTCTTTAAAGGTCTGGTCCATATCAACTGGTTCATATCAACTCCCCTTTTAGAGAGCCTACTCCGGCTTGGGATCACAATATTTGAATTGCTCACCTTATGCAGCCACCCTTTGAACCTCTGGCTTCGGTCGAGCTTAAGTACCTGACCTGGAAAACTGTGTTTTTGGTAGCTATCACTTCTGCCAAGCGATTTAGTGAATTACAGGCCCTGTCAGTTGAACCTGATTTTATCTCATTCCATAGAGATAAGGTGGTCCTCAGAACCAATAGGAGGTAAGTGGTCTCAGATTTCCATCTGAACCAGTCCATGTCTCCTCCTGTGTGTTTCACTGATCATTCTTCTTCAGGAGAAAGAAGATTACATAGTTTGGATGTTAAGAGGACACTTAGCTACTACATTGAGCATACTAAGGCACATAGGAATGACTGTCTTCAACTGTTTTTTGCTTATGGTGAAGCAGAGAAAGGTAGGCCTGCTACTAAGAGAACTATTGCCAGGTGGATTGTCTCTTGCATACAATTCTGCTATGGCAGGCTAGGCAAAACACCTCCCTCAGGCCTGAGGGCTCATTCGACTAGGGGTACAGCTGCTTCTCTGGTTGCTGCCAGAGATGTACAAAGCAGCCACCAGGAAAATAGTCCATACTTTCACCAAGCATTACTCTCTGAATATTCAGGCTAGGAGTAATGTGAGATTTACTGCAGAGCCTATTCCCAAAATAGGTTCGGTACCCTCCTCCATGGAGGTACTGCTTGGTAGTTTGCATATGTCAGAATACAGCAAGACTTCATGTCGTTTGAAGAAAAAATTACTCAACTTAGTAATTGTGTTTCTTCCAGTGGAGTCTTGCTGTATTCTGACCTCCCCCCCCCCCCGCCTCCCCTCTCAGAACCTAGTTTTGGGATGTTGGCTGGCAGGTACAGTGTTGCACCTCAGGGGTGTATTTTGTACCCCTCCCCTTCAGGGTGGGGGGGTTGTTGTTGCTGTTAAGTTTTACTCAGATTATATATCTTGTTCATTACCTGTTTTTTCTCTTGGGTTCTCTGGACCCAAGTTGTTGCCTGTTGGCTTATATGTTTTACAGTTTCCACACTGGTAGTGTAGTTAGTTTGCTGGTAAGAATCTGACGGTTACACTCTGAGGCACCACAGACAGAGGTATGAAATCTGAGCTTGAGCTCAACGTTCTATGCCTTGCATAGAAATTAACTCTTTCCTCTCTGGAGCAGTTCAAGTGCTGGAGCTAACTGCACATGTCAGAATACAGCAAGACGCCGGCCCGCCGGCGTAGCAGTTTGATTTCCGCTTGCGACGCCGGCGACCCGGGTTTGGGAAAGGACTCCGGTTGTCAGAGGGCGGCGGGGTAGGATGGAGCTTTCTATGGACAGCTCTACTTCTCCAAGGGGGTGGGACAGTGTCCAGCGCAACGAGAACCCCTGGCGGATGCCGGGAGTCACTCCCACTACCGGCACTTGAGGTTCAGGGAGGCAGGGCGGATGCTGGCGTCATTGCACATCCCCACTTCCGAGAAAAGCAGAAAAGAACAGAAGGGGTGAGCCCTCTGTCTCAGTGAAGCCCTTCCTGGGGCTTCAATTAACCTGCCATCGCCGCACTACCCGACCAGATACAAGCCCACGGCTCGGATATGGGGGTCCGATGCCTTGGCCCTGCCCTCTGGGGGATAAGCCGGGGGTAACTGGGGAGGAAGCGGCAGTGGATGGCAGGTGGTAGTCCCAGGGGCCGTGACCAGGGTGAAAGACCGACAGAAGGGCTCACCATGGATAAATAGAGAGAAAAAAAAGGGTATAGCAAGACACCATTGAAAGAAACACAATTACTAAGGTGTGTAATTTTTTCTTTGCACCCAGGAGACAGGGGGCTCCTGTCTCCAATGTTTGTCTTAATGGTTAGCTAACTGTGTTGTTTATTGCTACTGCAAATATGACAAGCCTTTGCCAGATCCTGTCAAAGGCTATTCTACCAGGGGGATGGCTGCCTTGACTGCTTCTTTCAAGTATGTGGCCACTGTTGACATTTCTGCAGCTGCCACTTGGAGCTCTGTCCATACCTTCATCAAGCATTACAGTCTGGACATTGCCTCCAGGTGTAGAGCCGGGCTTAGGCTTTCTGTCCTCCAGAGCCTTCTGTCTTAAAGTGCCCTATAATTTACTCTTTCCTCCTTACAGCTGACTGGGTCAGTTCCTTTACTGCTTGGGACTCAGTCCTAACAGTATTGCCTGCTGCAAGACTCCCTTGGAGTAAGATAGTACGGGTCCGTAAGAACTTACTGTAACAGTAGATCTTCAGGAGGAGCTCTTGCAGCAGGCACTGCTTTCCCTCGCTCCTTCCCCCGGTTTGCTTTTTCTCCATCTCAGCTATTTTGCTTTCCTCAGTTATATGAGCATACAAATCTGCCAGCAGAAACGGGCCTTACGGTCTATCAAGTTAGTCTGCTTGAATGTGCAGCAAGCACGCTTATATTGCAGCTGCCCTCCACCTTGACCCCCCTCGCACCCTGTCCTATGCCCTTTAAAACTGCCCACTGTGCTACAGGATACCACCACCTCGGGTAGCGTTTTCCATTTCTCCACCACCCTCTCTGTGAAAAAATGCTTCTTTATCTCTCTCCAGTATCTTCCACCCTCCAACCTGAGACCATGCCTCTAGTGTCCCTTCCTCTCCTCAGCTTAAATATCCCTTCTATGCCCGTTTTGTTAATCCCCTTCAAATATTTGAAGGTCTGAATCATATTCCCCCGATCTCTCTCCTCTCCTCCAGGGAGTACATATTCAACTCAATCAGCCTGTCCTCATAAGTTTTGCCCTCCAGCCCCTGGATCATCTTAGTTGCCCTACGCTGCACCCCCTCCAGCAATCTGATATCCTTCTTCAGAAAGGGACACCAGAACTGCATGTAGTACTCCAAATGTGGCCTGAATAGTGACCTGTACAGTGGCAGGATCACATCCCTATTTCTGGATGAGATTCCTCTCACAGTACACCCCAACATCTTGTTGGCCTTAGCTGCCACCTTCCTGCACTGAGCTGAGTTGTTCATGTTATTTGTTATGATCACCCCTAGTTATGAGGAACCTCCTTGGTTCTCCAATCTCTGAGCATGCCAAGGTCTCCGGTGGGAGAACTGAGGATGGGCTGGGATATCGCCCCTTTTATACCATTGGCGGACATCAGTGTGCTGACGTTGGGGGCGGTCCCCCACTAATGACTGCTAGGTAGAAGTTTTCTGTGTGGTCCTGGCACCTGGTGGCTTAGTCCTAACGGTGTTGCTTGCTGCAAGAGCTCCTCTGGAAGACCTACTGTTACGGTAAGTTCTTACGTAACTGTACTGTCCTGATCCGGACAGTGTATCTGCCAGAAGTGCAGAATGCTCTGGCAGACGAACTAAGCCAGTTGGAGGCTGATCCTTAGAACTGGTCATTGGCACCGATGTCATTAGATCGCTGTTCAGTGAGTGGGAAAATCCAGATGTGGACCTGCCTTGATTCTGCTCCAGAAATTCAGGACATGGTGTTTTCCGTCAGGATGCATTCAGGCTGCAGTGGCAAAATCTTTTTCTGTACTCATTTCCTCCAGTCCCTCTAGTACAGAAGGTATTGCTTAAACTGGAGGAAGATAGGGGCACAATGATTTTCACCCCCCTGTTGGCCTCAGCAGATGTGGTTTCCTCTGTTGAACAGCCTGTCAGTCAGCACACTGAGGATCCTTTCCCTTAGGACAGACCTACTGACTGAGAGCCCCCTGGTCCATCCCAACCTGCACTCCCTTCACCTTCAGGCTTGGCTTCTGAGGACAAAGAAGTGAACGGGTACAAGAAGTCTTAGAGAGTCTCTGAGATACTTTTGGCAGCCCATAAGCCTTCCACCAGAAAGACTTACACAGTTATGTGGAAAAGATTTTCAGTCTGGTGCTCCTAATCCCACACTGACTCCTTTCAGTGTCTACCTAACAAGGTTTTGGAGTATTTGTTGGATCTTTCTGATGCATCTGCAGTATTTCTTAGTTAAGGTCCATTTGTGTGCTTGTTCAGCATACCACGAGTCCATCGGTACCCTCTACCTGGCTCAGCTGCCAGTCTTAAAAGGTTCCTTAAAGGAATCCTACATACAAGTCTTCCAGTCAGGAAACCAGAAGTTGCCTGGGATATCAGCCTTCTGTTGTACATGCTCACCTGTAAGCCTTTTGAGTCCCTGGCAACTTGTGAACTGAAGTTTTTAATTTGGAAAACAGCTTTTTCAGTGGCCATCACCTCTGCCCACAGAGTATCTGAAATTTATGCTTTGGTCACAGATCTACCGTATACTGTTTTCCACAAAGAGAAGGTAGTCCCCGTACGTACCTAAGGTTCCTACCTAAAGTGGTGTCTGAGTGTCACCTAAATCAGCCTCTTGTGATGCCTACATACTTTCCTGACTTCCAGAATGATGAAGAGCACACTTTCTGTTCCCTGGATGTCAAGAGAGCCTTAAGTTCTACTTGGACAGAACTAAAGACTTCTGGCTGCCAGCCCACTGGCACTACAGTAGCGCTACCGCTCGTGACGCTGCCAACCCGGGTTCAGGAACGTGCCAGGGAAGATGGAAAGCTGGCCGGGGGCGGAGGAGTCTTGAGCATCCATGGACCACTCGCCTTCTCCGGGGAGGGAGGTGGGACAAGGTTCGGCGCTTGACTGGCCTCTGGCAGAGACTGGAGATACAGCAAGCACCAAGCCACACTGAGGGCAGACGGAATGATGGATGTTGACGAATACGCCTTGATGTTTGGGCACACGTTATGCTCCAGAACACCAGAAAATGGCTCCCTGCACGCTGTGAAAATGGAGCTCCCGTCACAGATCCCCATAACAGTCCCTGTCTGTCCCATTTAAGTTGTCCAGATGAAACCAGAATGTTTGGGGTGTACAAGCCCCACCTCGTCCCCGCCTAGGGGGAATAATCACGGCTTTATCGGGGATCATCTGCGGGCTACAGGTAAGAGGAAAGAGGGACAGATGCCTTGGTGACTCCCGATGAGGCAGGGGGGGGCATAAATAGAAAGTAAAAAAAAAAAAAAAGACTCCAGGCAGTCTAAGCAGCTCTTTGTCTCCTTTAATCCTTATTGGATGGGATGGCCTGTTACAGTTAAGTATATTTCTGCTGGATTGTCAATTACCTATGCCAGTGCTGTGCTATGGCACAGGTCAAGCTGGAGAGACAGGTACGTGCCTACTCCACCATGACACTTGCCACGTCCCTGGCAGAGATTCATTCTGTTCCTATAGGCGATATTTGCAGAGCTGCCACTTGGAGCACAGTACTTACCTTTGACAAGCACTATTTACTGGATGTCCATGTCAGGCAGCACAGCTCCTGTGGCAGGACCATACTAAATCAACTTCTGTCCTGAGTGAGCCTCAGCTCCTACTGCTAGTCTGGGGAACTTTTTTGTCTGAGCTTTGTACTGTGATCCATTAGTGTGAATTAGTGGTAAAGAAAATACAAAATCACACATGCCCACACAGTGCAAAGCATCATGGGCTGCATATGCAAATCACCACAGAATGTTATGCTGGTCCAACTTTAAGCAGAATTGCATGGTGCCGAAAGACCTCTCACACAGTTTGCAAAGGGTGCTAACAGATGACATAGACACGTGTTTCGTCCTACCAGGACTCATCAGTATGCCTCGTCTGTTTGACACCCCAGTGGGGTGGACCAGCTACCCTAAGACAGTGTGTCTTGGATATTAGTGGTAAAGACTGATTCCTGGAAGATATGAAAATTACTTACTCAGTGTAATTCTTGATCTTCTAGGAATATCTTCATCATTGATTCACATGCCACCCAGGATCGTTCCAGTCTGTCTGTTGGTCTTCACCCCTTGTTCTTGGTTTGGGCTGTGAAGATATTGTGATACTGGTTTGTTGATCCTTCTTACACGGGTCACCAGTGCCATCTTGTGCCCTTAGGTTAAGAGCATAAGTGTTAGTTATGTTATGCTGCACCTCCTCAGTAAAAAAAAAAAAAGGTACTGAGGTGGTTGAGGGCTGGTGCTAACGTAAGCCATGCAGTATGAGCCAGTCTTGTGGTGCTGCACGTGTGCAGCCTACATCAGCACCAGCCCTCTTGAAAAGTTCTGGCTCTTGCAAGGTCCTAGCACCTCTGTCTCAGAACCCATTAGTGTGAATCAGTGATGAAGATATTCCTAGAAAATGAAGAATTACAGTGAGTACGTCATTTTCATTTCTCTGTTGAAAGGTTGGTAGTCTGGATTTATTTTGTTGTTTGTTTATATTCATATATCCTTTCCCTGTCGCATTGGTCTAGGAAAATTCTTAGCCTTTTCTTATTTTACCCCCTTTGTTTTTTTGCTGGTGAACAGAACTAAGGTTAGTAAGGGAGCTGGCAACAGTTATTGGCTGCAGCGTTGCACCACATTGGGGGGAGTGCGCAGGCATATTGCCCAGTAGCCATGGGTGCCCCCCACCCAACTCTGGCAAAAGCTTTGCTCCCACAGGGTCCTAATGCCTCTAGCCTAGATCCATAAGTGGTAATCAATGGTGAAGATATTTTCGAAGATCAGCAGTTGTGATAAATACAACTTTATTTCTTGAATCTCTGCTTGGTGGAAGGAAGCAAAGGAGGAGCATTACTCACTTTTCACGTGAAACTGTACCACGCTGTATTATTCTTGAAACCTTATGTGCCCCCTTTGTGAATGTTGTTTTTTATGTAATCAGATACACAGAAGTAGGCATGATACCCAAGTCCCCCCAACATTATTATATTTTGTTTAGTTTTACAATTTGAGGCAGTATAGCACAGTGGTCTAAGGCTCTGAGCTGCAAATCTGGTGACATCCAGCAGACCAGACCTGGGTTTGAATCCCACAGCTTCCACTTGCATACTGTGTGACCCTGAGCAAGTCACTTAACCTCCTGTTGCTCCTGTAAAAAAGCTTTCAGCGTAGTGTGCTATACCTGGTTAAACAACTAAAATAAATAAATAAATAAATTTATTGTTGTCGTCATGTTTGTTTTGGAGAGAAGAAAAAAAAGCCATTCACTCGGCAGAACTGTGTCCAGTGAGGTGAGGTAGCTTAGCTAAATGTTGCTGCAAATACGGGATGTTGCATGTAAAAAAGGATAGCACTGTTGAATCTTTTTGGAGCTGTACAGTTGGGTCAGCAATAGCAGCCTTTAGGGAAGAAGATGACGATTTCTGGAGGCTCTTGTGCTCTCACTGATAGTCCTGGGTGGGTCACTGTATGAACGCTCCCAACAGAGGGACATTTGTTCCTGATTGATATACAGTGATTCTGCTCCCAGAAGGGTTTTTTTGTTCCTTAGCGTAGGCCCCTCTGACTTACAAAATCCTCAGCTAATAAAATGAAAAATAACAAGAGAAGGTTAGGTCTTTGAAGAGTTTCCTATTTTTTTTCATGGGATAAAGTAAGAGGGATCAATAGAGTTTTGATCATGCTGTATCTCGTGCTGGTGCTGGATTACACACTCCACTGCCGTAGACTGAAATGTGCTTTCTTCGTTCTCATTTATTTCAGTGGAAACATCAACATTTTTTCTAAAAGTGCATTTGTGAGGGTTTTTTTCCCTTTGGCATGCAAGTAAGATAATTTAGCTTTTCTAGTGTTGGCGTACATGAGACATGCCTCTTATTTGAAAGTTTGGAATTCTTTTACAATGAACTGTTTTGGCTATTCTCAGTATAGAACATGAGGAAAAGGTATTCCAGTAAACAGAAGGAAATTCAATCAAGCAAAAGAGTTAAATCAAAAGGATACGTTTCTTTCACTGTACAGAAAGAAAGGAATAAAAAAAATTGGTTACTCCTGAACATTTTTCTATAAATATTTCTCTTGCTGTGAAAGAAAGTGAAATGTGATGCATTTATAAAATGTAATGACTTAAAAATCTTCCTTTGTCAATCTTCACCATTCATTACTGTTTTGTTGTAAGCCGGAAGCTGCACTCACTACGGGAGTTTTTTTCCGCCGACGAGGGGCAGCCGTTAGGCACTGGAGACTCCTCCTCCTCCTCCATCCCAGTTCTGTTCTCCCGCCATCGAGGCTACACCTGCTGCGTGAGTGACGGTGTGAATTTCTGAATACGCCATTCGGCATACCCTTCGATGCCATTCTTTTGGTGCCATTCTTCGACTCCTCATCCTGACGCCGTTAGTGAACGGTAAGTCCGTTCCATTATTTGTTAATGGCGCTGGGATCTTTTGCTGTGTTTTGTTTAATTTTGCATCATGTCTGGTTCGGGAACCAAGTGTAAATTGAAAGCGGGCCATGCCCCTATACGTCGGTGCTCCTGTGGCCGGTATTTTTCCGTTTTGGACCGGCATGATGTTTGTTTGCGGAGCGTGGGACCTAACCATGATATGGATAGATGCAATGCCTGTTTTTCCATGGATCGCCGTGTTTTGGAAATCCAAGCATTTAAAGTCGGCAGGGCCCTGTTGACTTTTGGAGGAAGACGTCGCTCTTGGGCCTCCCAGGCCAGATCTTTAGACCCTTCTTCCGGGTCCCCTCCCAGGCCTGTATGGTCTGGTGAGGAGGAGGCCTCCTCATTTTCAAGCCTTTCCGAGGAGGAGGCTTCTTTTGCAGTGTTAGAGGAGCGGCGCGGCTCCACCCGGGGTTGTGTCATCAACACCACCTTGGCAGTCACCTCTCCTGAGGTGCAGGCTCCCCCAGTGTCGCGGCCCACGGTTGCTGGGTCTGGCACTGGCAGCCCCTCGATGCTGCCTCATGGCACCGTTTCGGATCCTCGTGCTGTTCGCGTCGCTGGTTCGGTTCCCTGCTCGACTCCACCGGCGGCACCATTTCAGGTCCGGGTGCCATGTGCGGTGCTGGGAACCAGGCCAGAGCAATGAGTGGGTCAGCATTGGGTTCTGGGGCCGTGGGTGGTGCGGTGGGAACAACTGGCGCCGCTGGGGACACCGGCACCGTTAGCGGCGTTGTCTCTACGAAGATACTCCGGGGTGGCCAGTGTGGAGTCCTTCTGATCGACTCCTCTTCGGAGGGTGAGGATTCAGATGTGGACCCGGACTGGCTACCCAATTCCTCGGAATTGAAGATCTCGGTGGGACATGTCAGGTGGCCCAGCAGTACCATTCCCGAGTCTCCAGAGTGGTCTGCCTCCAAGGACCCCTCCGCGGGGGGAGGGTGGCCTGGGGTCTATTGGTGATGACAGCTCTGGGGTTGGGTAGGGGTTGTCTCCTCTGGAGGGGCTGTGGCGGCTGCCAACCTTGGTGCTGCTGCACCCTCCTGGGGGGACTGGAGACCCTAGCTTTGGTGGCCTCCCTCAGGAGGCCTCTAGATCAGGGGACTCCTCCACTGGGGTCAAGGAGGAGGGCATCCTCCGAGTCTGGGGGGTTGAGGGGCCGGTGCGGGGGCAACCCTCTGCCACCCTACAGGCTGCAAGGAGGAACCACAGCCACAGCGCTGAGCCCCGCCTCGCCTTCTCGGGCTCCAGGGTCCCCTCCGGTGGCACCACCGAGGGTTGCCCTTCTGGACTCATGCAACCCCAGGTGCGTCACAGGGGAGATTCCCCATCTGGGCTCTTCTGGAGTTCGCATCCCCAGGATTCCGTCCTGCGCCCCGGTTTAATCTCAGGGATCCCTGTAGCTCAGGCACCATTCCCTGGATTCCAGAGCCCTGGCAGAGGACTCCTGCAGGTGCCCTTCTTCCATCCCTCTGCAACCACCCCCCTCTCTCCCGGGCCACGTGGGTCCCACAGGGCTCTTATCCTGTGAGATGTTCAGAGGCACTGCGGCGGTCCTCCCGTCATATGTTAGACACATGAATGAATGGGTCTTTTGCTTGTCCCCACCGATGCAGGAGTCTTCTGGACATTCAAGTTCCCCATCCTTCTCGACTCCCTTCTCGGAGGGAAAGGAACCTACCATTCACCTCTTGTCCGATGCTGATTTCACTGAATAGCAGTGCTTCGTATCGATGATGGTTCAGGATCTCCATATATCCTATGTCAGACGGGACAATACCGAGCGGCAGACGTGAGAATTCCTCAGTGAATTCAGTGCCCAACACCTGGTGGTGCCATCCTGGCCTATCCCCTTCCAGGAAGCATCTATCCACACCTAGCAGGCTCTAGCCGACTCTTTCCCAGCCCTGACAGACTGCAGCAGGAGGTGTTGTGCTCCACATGTGTCTCTAGGTTCTCTTCCTCACCCTCCTTTGGGTTTGGCATTCCTGGAGACCCCTTCCAGGCATTGGCGCCTGGCGCACGACCGACCACCGGGCTCGGATTCTCTATAGTTTGACTGGTGGGGGCAAAGAGTTTTCTCTTCTTCTTGTGCGATGTTGTGCATTACATCACATCAGGCACACCATGCTGCCTACAGTAGGCACTTGTGGTCAGTGCTGGCCCACGTGCTGGCATTGATACCTGATTCGGAGCAATCTTGACAAGCCATTGCCCTCTCCGCTATAGGTCTGGAACTGGCAAGGCACCATGCATGGGCATCTTATGACACCAGTGATGTGGTTTCCAGGCTTGTGGGGACAGTGATCTGCATTAGGTGGACGGCATGGCTTCATCTATCGAGGTTGTGACCCCCTTGCCTGGCTTAGGGTGATCCGCTCTGCCTTCCAAGGGACCCGCCTTTTCTCCAGCAGGGCTAGAAGGCCTTTGCAAGGGCTTCCTCCATCCCCTCATCTTCAGGGGACACCTTCTAGCTCTCCTCTGCCTTAGACTTCCCAGTCTGGTATGGCTAGGGTCTCTTCCTCCTGTTTTCCACCAACAGGAGGCTGAGGGTCTTTTCCTTCAGGGCTGTGCTAGGGCCCCTACGGGGGTTGGTACTCACCCAAACAGTAATGAATGGTGAAGATTGACAAGGGAATACGGAAATTACGTACCTACCATAATTGTTGATTTTCTCTTGTATCTTTACCATTCATTACTGAATCCTGCCCACCTTTCCCTCATGGCCTCATTTCTTGGGCATCTCCCCTGCCCTGCTTGCTTCCCCCTCTCGAGGCCGGTGGGGGGCTAAATCCTCTGGTTCCTCAGGACCTTCTGTTCTTCTCTAAGAAGCAGCAAAGTATTTGAAGAAGGAGGAGAGCAAGTGGAGCTTCGTCGTTTCCATCTGAGGGAACTCTTTCTGATATTCCTGGCAGGCGTCCTTTTGAGGACTTTTCCTTCAGGCCAGATTAGTTTAATCACCAGCCAGCAGGGCTAGTTTCTGAGATAGTCCTCTAACCCTCGGTCTTTGGACCTAGCTGGTGTACCTGAATCTTGCCTTGTATATACCAGACCTGGGCTAGTTACCTCCTCTCTAGCCCGATTCAACAAATTAACAACTTTTGAATGAATGGTTTGGTATCATTGATCCCTGCCTTCTCCAGGGAGTCAGAAGGAGTTTCCTTCTCTGTCCATCTTTCCAAAAGAGGTTGCCCTTCCTTGGGGCTTCCCCTCTCCCCTCTAGTACTATCATACGGCCATGTACTAGTGGGACCTCTTTCCTCTCACGTAGTTGGGGGCTCTCTCCCCTCCAGAACAGATTATTTGCCTTTGGCATTCTTTGAGCTCTCAACCTGAGTGATGGGTAACAGGATAGCGAGATGTGTAGGAAAATCTGCCTCTCTCATACAAAGCTGTGCAGCGGGTTCGGTTGAACCATCTAAAAAAGGTTTTGTCTAAGGGATCCTTGCTCCCTTGCTGTTAAACTCCATGCTGATAAGCTTCAAACCAATTTCCCCAAAATTTGTGGCAGAATTTTTCCCTCCTCCCAAAATCCTTTTTCTTCCTCTCCTTTTATCTATTCCTCACTCAGAGTCGACCAAGGAGTGAAGTCCTGCGGTCCCTTAGGGTAGGGTTCTCCTCTTTTTGGCTTATTCCTTTTTCAGTTCATTTCCTTCACTTTATCTATCCCTTGGCTCTCTTGCCTTGCTCTTATCTTTCTAAATTCTTAATTTTGCCTCTCTGGCTTACAGAACTGGGATGGAGGAGGAGTCTGCAGCACCAAACGTCTGACCCTCGCACACCACGCAGTGCATCATTCTCATGGGCAGTGCTATCGGTGCCGACTCCTCCCTCCGAAAAAAAAAAAACACACCGTAGCAGGTGCACTTCAGCTTACACCCAAACAGTAATAAATGGTGAAGATGCAAGAGAAGATCCATAATTACGGTAGATACGTAATTTTCATTTCAGGTGCATCTCTTTTTGGCAGAGTTTGGATCTTTAGGGTTATTCCATGCACATGTGCTGCTCGATTCTCAGTGGGGAAGGGGGAGAATGAAAGTTTGTACTGGGCACAGGAGGCTTACTTGATTATAGACATGTTGATGAGACAACTTCAGTAAAAGTTTGTCTGTTGTAAACCGGCACAATTTAAGACAATGTGGAAAAAATGTTTTTCTTTCTTTAATTTTTTTCCTCACTTTGTATCAGCTTTTGGGTAGAAAAAGAAAGTTGCCATTAGCTGAAATCAGCATTCGAATGGGTTTCTGAAATATGTTTGTACTGTTTTGTGGCACAAGTCTGACAATACTTTGAGAATAATTATTTTGGGAGTGGGATTTTTCCATCAAAGAAATCACCTACTTAACTTAAAATAGGGGGAAAAAAGTTTAAAAAAAAACAAAGGTGATTTGTATGCGTACACTTGGATGGGGTCTGCTGTATGTCAAATGTGTGTGTATATGTATGTATATATATATATATATATATATATATATATATAGAAACTACTTAAGTGTTTGAGGATATTAATTATTTTAAAATAAAACCACATCATTGATTCATCCATTGAGGCACTAAAAGATCTCTAAATTTGGGGGTGACGCACCTCATATGCAGCGCCTTTCTAAACCAGGTAGAGCGCGTACAATCAGAAATTAGATTTGTTAATACTTCTTTTTAAATTGTTCAAATGATTAGGGCCTTTTTGCGAATGTGGGAATCTGTTTTGTTTTCGTTTTGTTTTTTTTCCTTTTCCTAGTTTCAGATGGCCCTTTGTCAGTCCTTGTGGGAGTAGCATGTAACCATGAGGCTTAGGCTATTCAAGAACATTCAAAATGATAGGTCAGATGGGTTTCAAAATTCAAACATCTAAACTCTTTATTTTACACTTGTTTGAACAGTTCAAAATTAAATGGTTTCTTTTCCAGTATTCCCCCAAAAATCTGTCCTCTGTGATTTCCCTTCTTTATACAGCAGGAATTAAGTGTCTGTCCCTGATTTTTCTCTGCTCACTAACTCTAGGACCTCAAGTGAGTGTATACTGAATTGATCCTCTCCCTCTCTCAAAGCTTTCATCAGCTCTCCCTGCTTTCAAGCAAGCCTCCAGGCAGACTTCCCCAGCTCCATCTGTCTTTGGCTTACAGGATTAACATACTAACATACTAAAATGCCAGCAGAATAGGCCTAATGGGCTTTCGTGTCTGCTCGTTTGGTCAGCCCCCACCCTGGGAGCTGACCTTGCTGCCCCCCTCACCCTTTTTGGCTTCTCCCTTCCCAGTCCCGGATATTCTTGCTGCACAGGATTTTGCTTCCAGAACCCTTTCCCTGTACCTGTCCCACCCCTTCTTGAACCCCTCCACCGTCTCTACCTCCACCAGCCCCCTGGGCAGCGCATTCCATGGCTCCGCCACTCTCTCAGTGAAGTAGCACCTCGTCCTTTCTAACCCCCCTCCAGCTTCCACCCATTCCCTCTAGTTGCCCCCCTTCCTTCAGAGCACCCAACTGCTCCTCCTCTATTTACCCCCTTCATGTACCTGAAGTCCTCTATCATGTTCCCCCAGTCCCTTCTCTCTTCCAATGTGTACACATTTAGCTCTTCAAGCCTCTCCCCATAGGTCCTGTCCCCTAAGCCCCAGATCATTTTGGTTGCCCTCCTCTGGACTTTCTCCAGGAGTTTAATGTCCCTCTTTAAGTGTGGTCTCCAAAACTGCACGCAGTACTTAAGGTGTGGCCTCAACAAGCAGTTATACAGCGGGAGTATCACTTCCCTCCTCCTGTAGGAGATCCCTAGCGATGCATCCAAGCATCCTGTTGGCCTTGGCCGCTGCCCCCTGCACCTTCAGCTGCAGTGTCCTTCAGAGCTTCCTCTAAACTCTTTGTTTTGCAGGAGTTTTCTCTCCCTTCCTGCAGATTACTGCAAAAAAAAAAAAACCTTTATACTGAGGTATGTTCTTTTATTGAGCTCCGAAGCCTGTAGTTGCTCCTATTTAACAGCTGCTCCCAATTATCTAATCAAGGGCTGAGTTCAGGTCTCCCTGCACTGTTGACTTAAAGGCCATACTTGAAATGGCATACTCTCTCTTTTCAAATCATGGTTTGACTCCCACCAGAGCCCATGACAAACCCCTTCTGGTCCTAAAAAGTGATGGGGAGGGCAATGGCAGACCTACCCTGTCACATACTCATCCCCTCAGAGCCATGCCTCAGGAAGGCTCAGAAGTGGCTACTGGTGTCATCCCCTCCTGGGAAGAAAAGTGGGCCTTGCTCTGTGTCACAGTGTGTGGGAATAAACTTCAGACAAGGCAAATTTACAGGTTTAAAACACAGCTTGGTGTGATATTTATTTTTCAAAAGTTTGAAAAAAAAATAAATGAAAACAAAAAAATAGCAAAGAAAATCACTATTTAGCATCAGTAGTTTCTCACAAAATACAGTCTTGGATCTTAGAGCTCCTAAGACCCTTGAGAGGTATGGTGGTGGGAGGGTTGTCACTGCAACAGGTGACTCAGAACTTCAAGTTTTTGGCAAAGGGGCCATGCTGGGGAGGCAGAAATGGATGGGGATTTTGGCAGGTACCCCATGGGTGAGTAGTCACTGAGATGGGTGGGAGGAGGGATTTAGTGGTTCTGGCAGAGGGGACAAGGGTGGGGAGGGTGTTGATACTCAACTGGTCTGTGTGTGTGTGTGTGTGTGTGTGTGTGTGTGTGTGTGTGTGTACTGATGAAACAGATGAAGCCAAGACAGAACCAATTTTTAATAAAAAACTTTATTTAGGTTACAATATTTAGGCATTTTGATTTTGCTAATCAAATCGAGGCATGCGCTATTCATTTTCACAATTGATCAGCACTTTCACGCGCAAAACTGCTAATCAATTTTCCGAGCTTATTTAAAACCCTGAGTGACGATGAAGCTCGCCCACCGGGAGTCAGAACTTCACGTCTGTACAACAGCTATAGTCTTTCAGTTTCGATTAGTTTTATTATTTTTTTGACAGTTTAAAAGAAAAATAAATACGTTAATTTGAGTAAATTTTTCATCGGAAGAAGTCTTCAACCCTCCTTCGACGGAGTCGACCATGAACGAGGCAGGTGATGGTAGGGAGACTTCACATGAAAGCTGTTCTGTCAGCAGGGCTGGGTCTGATCCACCGCCCTCTACGGGGTGGGGTCTGACTACAAGCAGTCCCGTGCTTGGGGGGATGGGTAGTCTTCCCGAAAGCACAAAAAGAAGTGGTCCCGTTCTCGATCCTTGTCGAGGACTCTGCACCACTCAGCCTTGAGTTCTTCTTTGGCCTCCCGGTTGAAAAAGAAACGGCACCACTCGAGGACGCCTTGTGGTACATCTGCACATCGATCGTTGGTTACCAGTGGCAGGGGCCAGTTTCCATCCATTCCGGGGTCTGCTCCGGCCTCTGTTTCTGGTGGCGGGCATACTCGTCTCCGGAGTCCCTCCGCCCACTGGGGGTCCTCCAGTGAGCAGTTTACCATTGGGCTGCTTTTGTAAGCAATGGGTTCGTGATTGTCCCGTCTGCCGAGCAGCAGAGTCCGTGCTGGGGGCCTTTGGGCCTGTCGGTTTTGGACCTGCGGGTGGGCGGTTGGCCTCATATGGCTGTGGCACAGGGTCCACACCGTGCCTTTATCTCCTGCTGCATTTCTTCATTTTTTCTCAGCAAGTCAAGGGGTGGAACTTTAGTTTGCGCCACTGGCTGCAGTGCTAGCTTCTCGGCGCTGCACCCAGCACTGCATCCTGTGCTGGCACCGCCTCCTGTAGCGGTGCCGAGAGTGCCTTCTGTGCCGCATGCGATGCAGGGGTTTTCAACTCCGATTCGCAGTGCTCGTCCTCCTCCTTCTTTTCTTCCTTTTCCTATCTATACTGTCCCTTCAGGACTAGTAGGAAATGATGTTGAGCCTGATTCTGATCTTTGATTGGAGGACGACTTTGACGATGATTCCTCCCTAGGGGCAGTGAATAAACCTCTTTTAGCAGAGCCTCTGGTCGAAGACCTTTCTTTTAAGTCACTGCTTAGAAATTTGAATACCTCTCTCTCTCCAGACTTCGGAAATCGATCCTGGGAAATTGCTGTGTGTGCAATGCCTGCACATTCCAGACATTCCTGTGGAATTGACTCCCCCCATGCAACCCTCTTTTAAGACACATTTTCGCAAATAGTGTGGGATAATCCAGCGCTTATTCCCTCTGTGGCTAAGTCCATAGACAGGAAATATGCCCCTCCCAAGGATTGACCCATTCTGGCCTCACAAGCATTTTCTGATGCCATAGTTGTCCTGACAGAGAATGACAAAGCCATTCTTCCTCAAGAATTGACGGCACATCCAATAAACAAAGAATCTCACAAAATCGACACTTTGGCAAAGCGAGACTTTGCTGCGTCCACCCTGGGCATGCGCACTGCTAGCTACCAGAGCTACTTCTTTTAGTATGAGTATACTGTCTTGCATTTGCTCAAGGCTATGGTAGAAGCTCTTCCAGATTCAGATGTTAACACAGAGCTTCTTCAAACCATTATTGGAGGCCTTGAATCCAATAATCACCAGCTTAAAGTTGCCATGGATGCCGTTGACACTGTGTCCAGAGCAGCGGCAGCCAGTATATGCACCCGCCGACACTCTTGGTTGTGCACCTCAGGGTTCACAAATGATGCCTAACAAAGGGTTATGGCTTTGCCTTTTGATGGTACGTACTTGTTTGGTCCTCAGATTAAGCAGGTGCTAGAGGCAACACAGAAGACTAGAACAGCCATCAAAATGGCCAGATGACCATCCGCAGCCCCTCAAAGGAGGGGGAACTGGCGTCAGTTTCATAACTGTCACTCCTTTCGTGGTAAAGGCAGAGGTGGCATTTAACTAAAACCAAACCCCTCAGCCGCAAAAGAAAATGCAGCAGAAGGCACAAGGCCCCAAAACACCTAGTGCCACCCTCTGAGATCCCAGCCCAAGTCACACGTCAGCTGTCCAAGGGGGACTCTTCCTCGGCAGTAGGAGGGCGTCTGACTCAGTTTGACGACCAGTGGAAGTTAATCTTATCAGACAAGTGGGTGCTCAGAATAATCTGCGAGGGGTACTCCCTAGAGACCACTCCGGATCACCCCCAAAAGGACAGCCCAAGCTGTCTGTCTCTCAGTCAGACCTTCTTGCTTCTGAGATTCAAGGCCTTCTAAACAACAGGGCAGTAGAAGTAGTCCTGCTGGATCAGCAGAACACAGGTTTCTACTCCCATTAGTTCCTAGTTCCTAAGAAGACAGCAGCATGCGCCCTGTTCTCTATTCCAGGAGGTTAAACAGGTTCCTTTACAGGGAAAAGTTCAAAATGATATCACTTGGTAGACTTTTACCTCTGATTCATCAAAACGATTGGCTAGTCTCCCTGGACATGCAGAACACCTATCAACACGTTCTCATACACCCAAACCACCACAACCTCAGATTTGTGGCGTTGGGTCAACACTACCAGTTCACAGTGCTGCCCTTTGGGCTATCCTCGGCACGTCAAGTTTTTACAAAGTGTTTTGCAGTTCTCACAGCACATGTGAGGAGGCTCAGAATTCAGGTGTTCCCATATCTGGACGATTGGCTTCTAGCAAGTCTCTCCAGACAAGAGACTCAGAAAGCTGTGGCTACGGCTTCCAAATTCCTTATGTCCATGGGAGTCCTGCTAAACTTGGGAAAGTCACAGCTACAGCCTTCCCGATGACTCCTTTTCATAGGAGCCCTTCTAGATAACCCCAGTGCAAAAGCCTTTCTTCCAGAGGACAGAAGGAGCAACATCCTCCAGATGACCAGCTTCATCAGAGAGAACAACTCGGTCCAGGCTGTCTCAGTGCAGCGGATGCTGGGTCTCATGGAATATTCAGTGTTCACTGTGCCTCTGCCTCACCTTTACATGAGGACTACTCAGTGGATGCTCAGCACTCAGTGGTCACCGACCACGCACCCACAGTTCTTTCACATCAAGGTGATGGAACCGCTGAAATGGTTGCTCACCTGGTGGACTCAGGAAGGTTATCACTTCGCCTCTCTGGATCCCCAGATCTTCATCACCACGGATGCTTCCCTACTGGGATGGGGCACTCACTGTCAGGATCTCCATACCCAGGGTTGCTGGAGTCAGGACAAATCTCAGCTTCACATAAATGTTCTAGAAATGAGAGCCATCCTATACGCAGTCCGAGCCTTGAAGGACATACTCTGTCACGAGATCATTCTCCTTCAACCGGACAACAAAGCAGTGATGTACTACATCAACAAGCAGGGCGGAGCACACTCTTACCCCTTATGCAGGGAAGCGATGAGAGTGTGGGAATGGTGCCTGGAGCACAAAGCTCTGATCCAGGCAGTCTACGTCCCAGGAGTACAGAACGATCTGGCGGATTGTCTCAGCAGAACGGAGACAGACCCTGTGGTCTCTCTATACAAACATCATGCAATCACTCTTCGAGGCGTGTGGAACTCCAGACCTGGACCTTTTTGCGTCCCCACTCAATGCAAAACTGCCTCTCTTCTGCTTCAGAAATCCAGGACCTGGCGTTTTTTGTCAGGATGCATTCAGACTGCAGTGAACAAGATGCTTTCTGTACGCATTTCCTCCTCTTCCCCTAGTTCAGATGGTGATGCTTAAACTGAAGGCACGGGGGGGGGGCAGAATGATCCTCATCACCCCATTCTGGCCTCGTCAGATCTGGTTTCCATTAATCAACAGATTGTCGGAAACTTCTCCAAGACAGCTTCCACTTCATATGACCCTGCTGACACAGGGCCCTCTGGTTCATCCCAGCCTGAAGTCCCTTCACCTCCATGCCTGGCTCCGGAAGAGATAGAGGTGAACAGGTGTAACGTTTCACCTAGGGTCTCAGATATTCTGTTAGCTACATGCAACCCAGCTACTCAAAAAAACTTACACGGCTAAGTGGAAGCGGTTCTCCATCTGGTGTGCAAATTCCTCATGGAATCTTTTTTCCTGCCCACCAAACAAGGTCCTAGAATATCTTCTGGATCTCTCAAACACAGGCCTGCAGTACTCGACTGATAAGGTTCACCATTGCGCGATCTCTGCGTAACATGAGCCCGTGAACTCCGTGTCTCTGGCTCAGCTTCCTGTGGTCAAGTGGTTTCTTAAGGGCATTCTGCATACTAGACCACCGGTCAGATGACCGGTAGCAGCCTGGGACATAACCTTGTGCTAGACATGCTCACTCATAAACCTTTCGAGCCCCTAGCTACTTGTGAGCTGAAGTTTCTGACTTGGAAAACTGCCTTCCTTGTAGACATCACTTTCGCCCGGCCAGTGTCTGAAATACATGCTTTGGTCACAGATCCTTCATGTACTGTATTTCACAAAGACAGGTGGTTCTTAGGACTCACCCTAAGTTTCTCCCCAAGGTTGTCTTAGAATTCCATCTGAATCAGCCCTTGGTCCTTCCAACCTACTTCACGAACTTCCAGAATGAGGGAAGGTGTACCCTGCATTCTCTGGATGTGAAGAGAGCTTTGCAATTCTATTTAGACAGAAGTAAAGAAATCTGCACCTCAAAACAACTGTTCGTCTGTTTCAGCACGGCCCAGCTGGGTCAGCCTGTTGCTATCAGATGCATTTCATCATGGCTGGTGGCATGCCTTCGCCAGTGCTTCTTCATGGCTCAGGTTAAGCTGGAAGGCAGAGTATATGCTCATTCTACTAGAGCAGTTGTGGCATCTCTGGCAGAAATCCGGAACGTGCCTATTGCAGACATTTGCAGTGCGGCCACTTGGAGCTCCATACACACTTTCGTAAAGCATTGTGCTTTGGCTGTCCATGCCAGGCAACATCAGTCCTTTGGCAGGACAGTCCTTAATGGACTTCTGTCCTAAGTGAGCTCTTCTCTCCTGCTGTCCGTCTCAGGGGATTATTTTAGCTCGGTACTCTCCCATTAGTGTGAATGTGTGGTGGAGACTTTATGTCCAGGAAGATATGGAAATTACATACATACCATAATTCTTGGACGAAGTCTCCACCACTCATTCACATGCCCACCCTCCATCCCCCGAGCTTACTCGTCCTGCTTTTTGGTCTTCAACCCCCTCGTTGTTGGGCTTGAAGACCCTGTTTAGTTACCCTTCTTACACAGGTAATCCAGACTATCTTATGTCCGACATAGGTTAGTTTACTCTGCACCTCCTCAATAAAAAAGGTACTGAGGCGGTTGGAGGGTGGAAGCCAGTTAGCCCATGCGGTGTGAGCTGAGCTTGCGGTGCCGCTTCCTCGCAGCCCTTCCTAGGCGACAGCCCTCCTGAAGATTTTTGGCTCCCGCTAGGTCTTAGCGCCTCCAGCGTAATCCCATTAGTTTGAATGAGTGGTGGAGATTTCATCCAAGAAGATCAAGAATTACGACTGGTACATAATTTTATTTTCCTTCCACTGCTCCTTCCTGTTGCCTAGGATCTGCTTTGCTTCCATCTTATTTGAACTTTGCTAGGAGGCCTGTTGTGCCTGCTGGGCTAAGTTGTTCTGTTCCACCTGAACACCCATGACATGCATTTCCCATCTGGTCCATCAATTTGTATATTGGGCCTGCCTATGCTGGATTGTGAAGGTGATCCGTTCCATTTCTTGTATGGAGGAGACAATGTTAACCCACTTACCCACATTCAGTATATCTGCCTGCAACCAGCGCATCTTGAGGGCCTTCAGTGCGGCAGCAATCAACAGTTGCCAAAGGTATTTGGCCTCCTTTCCCTGTAGGTGCCTTGACTTCACCCCCAGTATTAAATGCTCATGACCTAGTTTACCTACTCCTTCAAAAATAGTCTATAAGTGGTTTGAGACTTCCTTCCAGTATGGCTGTATCCTTGGGCATGGCCAGAAAATGTGAATATGGCCCACAGAGCTTTCACCGCACTTCCTCCAACACAAGACCAACCCATCTGATCTAAATTTGGCTTGGGTTTTGGGGACCAGAAAGTACCTAATCCTGATTCTCCAAACAAATTCTCGCCATGTCGGTGAGGAAGTAGTGCCCCACACTGCTTTCCACATTTGTCCCAAACTTCTGTCTCAGTCCCTGCTCCATGTTCACCTTCCCACCTATCCTTAACCTGGAGTGTACTTGCCCCTGGTCTGCCAGGTAATTAATGTATAGGTAGGTTATTGCCCTTTCCAGATGGTGAGGACCATATTTATTCGAATTGGGGAGTCCTGAACCCTCATGACAGATCAGTTTCTTTTCAACCCTTACACCGGCCCTGGTACCCCCAACTGACTGTACTCAGCACCAGCCTTAAAAACTATATTCATTTTAAACATGACATGTTTCCTACATTTCATCCCATATCACAGGGAGTTCAAAACATGGGAAAGTCCCTTCAGCCACCATGGTGTCTTCTCTGTTGCTTATAGTCTTCACCCCAGTATGCATGTGTCCTGAAACAGTCTTGCCTGGGGCCTTCATCGTGTCATTCTCCAAGTAGCAGCAGCCCGGAAAAATGGGCAACGGGATCTCAAAAGTGGCTGGCAACAAAAGTTCCATCAGGGGGTCCTCCTCCTCTAGAACATATGGATCCTGCTCCTCTGCCACCGCCATGAAATCCTCTGGTTGGGAACCCTCCATCAGCACCTGGCAGCGGTGTTCTGCCTCTCTCCAGTGCTGGTCCACCTCCGCAGTCCATGAAACTCAATCCAGGCAATACAGTGACGCCCGCCAGGATGAAGCACAGTGTCACGGGTTTACTGCATGACAAAAGGGATTGACTCCCATTGAAACTGCATTGTTTACTGCAGTAACTCTACTGCAGAATTCTGCAGTGCTGCGCTTCATCCTGGTGGGCTTCACTGTAGCTCCTTTCCAGTTCTCACCTGGGCTCTGGTATGCACACTGGTAAGCCCCTCCTCCTTCAACAGATCATTGGCATCCACGAGTTCCTGGAGGTACGCCATCCTGCTCTTTGTTCCCATGTCTGGATACCAGGGCTAGTATCTGGGTACTGGTCTCCCCCTTGTTTCTTTGGACAACCAGTACCTTCCCACTTCTGACACCAAGTTTGTCACAGTATGTGAGGATAAACTTCAGACGAGGCAAATTTATTTTATTTATCGAATTTTGATGACCGGGTAGGCACGCTGGGCCCCGAAGGTCCCTTTTTCAGAGGCGACCCGGAGAGTCATTAAATGGCATTACTTGTAATTACATGGCATACATGGTGAAGCAGACAGTAAACTGGCATTGACTGAGATACAGGTTCAATAGTTGCAGTTTTTGACATTGATCCATAACAGTAGAGGCAAACTATCCAAAATGGTTTGGCACAACTCTTATCGATAAGGTGATAGGCATAAATCTGTTGGGGGGGGGTGGTTGTCAGGTGCCATGACATAGGCAAGTGCTTGCCTTGAGTAGATGCGCCTTGAGCCTGGTACAGAAGTTCATGAGCGAGGGGGCTTCCTGTATCTCTGGAGGAAGTTTGTTCCACAGATGGGGGGCTGTGGCGGAGAACAGTTTCTGGCCTGCGCTGGTCCTGACCCTGGGGTTTCTAGTAGAGTCCTCCCTGTGGACCTCAGGGTTCGAGGATTATATCTGGAGGCTAAGGTTGATGAGAGGCTGGGTGGATATGTAGGGCTGAGTAATTTAAATGCTAGGCAGAGGAGAGGGTATTGGAGATGTGCTTCAAAAGAAGGCCACTGTAGTTTGGCAAGTGTGTCACAGTGGTGGCTTCTGGAATGATCCTGGGTAGCGAACCGCACTACCTTGTTGTATATAATCTGCATCTGGTGGACCTCCAGCTTGGCCATTCCCTGTATGACAGGGGCTGCATAGGTCAAAGTGGGGAGCAGGATGCATGAAGCAGTGGAGAGCCTGGCTTCCGGAATAAACTGATCCTTAATCTGATACAAAATGCCAAGTTTCCCGTGGATGGTCTTGGTCACTTGTTCCACATGGTTCTTGAAGGTGAGACCTTGGTGAAGCGTAAGCCCCAGGTATTTACAGGTTTAAAACACACCTTAGTGTGATATTTATTTTTCAAAAGTTCAACAAATAATAAATGAAAACAAAAAAATAGCAAAGAAAATCACTACTTAAAACCAGTAGTTTCTCACATAATACAGTCCTAGATCTTAGAACTCCCAAGACCCTTCTCATCTGCATTCAACAACTTCTCTGTGCAAACAGTACAACCTGTCTCAGGGCTGATCCCCACTGGACTGAACTCTACTGGACTGAACTGAAGTGAACCCAGTGAAGAACTTTTATATCTTTTGGTGGGGTCACCTGAATGAGTCCATTCTATTTACATGTCTAGACATGTTGTTTCAAAACCGGGGGGGGGGGGCGTTGTTTCAGGGGACTTCCTGGTTCAATTAATGGTAAAGTGCTTAGCTCCACAGATATTGACTCTCTAGATCCCTGATCCACAGGGACTAAACACTTTCATGAAGCATGCTACCTTATACAGTAACAGGATTATAGTGTGAATTTATGAAAATACCTTAAGGATTCTTATAAGTGTACTAATCATGAAATTATTATTGTTTTATATGGCTTCTGAATCTTTTTTTATTTAAAAGGCATTATTAACTGTATTTATTCCTATTTATGCACTTTACACAATACCTCTCCGGGTGTTTGGCATCATTCCAGGGACTAAATGTATGGGAACAGAAAAAGAATGAAAAGAGAGAACTAGTAGGAAGTTTAGTAGGCTAGTAAAGAGCTACGCTAGGTGGCCAACCTAGGGTAGGGGGAAAAAAGAAGAAAAGCGAAGAGGGTTAAATGTTGCACAACAGAAGTTTTGGTGGCTAGGAAAGGAGATAGAAAAGTGGTCCATCAGTCACAGCTGAGGTTACATAGAAACATAGAATTTGACGGCAGATAAGGACCGCTTGGCCCACCTAGTCTGCCCATTTTCCTACCTAACAGATAAGCTGCAGATCCTAGTTAACCAACAGCTTACTTCCTCTTAACCCGCCCCTAGGACTGCCTAATGCCTGTCCCATGCATTCTTGAAGTCCCCCACTGTTCTTGACTCCACGACCTCCTCAGGGAGGCTGTTCCATGCATCCACAACCCTTTCAGTGAAAAAATACTTCCCCTGAGCCGTCCCCCCTCTATCTTCAAATTGTGCCCCCTTGTTCTTGCACATCTCTTTTTCTGGAAGATGCTACCCTCTTGGACTTTGTTAATTCCCTTGAGGTACTTGAAAGTTTCTATCATGTCCCCTCTCTCCCTTCTTTTCTCAAGAGTATACATATTAAGCTCCTTTAGTCTTTCTTCGTATGTCTTCTGGTGCAGACCCTGCACCATTTTGGTTGCCCTCCTCTGGACAGCCTCCACTATGTCTATGTCTTTGTGGAGATGGGGTCTCCAGAACTGCACACAGTACTCCAGATGTGGTCTCACCAACTGTCTGTACAGAGGGATAACAACTTCCTGTTTTCTACTATTGATGCCTCTTCCTATGCATCCCAGTATCCCCCCAGCCTTCCTTACTGCCTTCTCACATTGCTTGCCCACCTTTAGGTCATCTGATATAATTATCCCCAGGTCCCTTTCTATTTTTACTGTTGTCAGTATCTCACCCCCCATTGTGTAACCTTCCCCTTGGTTTTTGTTTCCCATGTGCATTACCTTGCACTTCTTTGCTTGAATCTGAGCTGCCATACATTTGACCATTCCTCCAACCTTGCCAAGTCCCTTCTCATCCTTTCCATTCCATCTTGTGTATCAACCCTGTTGCAGATCTTTGTGTCATCTGCAAAGAGACATACTTTTCCTTCCAGTTCCTCTGCAATGTCACTTATAAAGACATTAAAAAGGACCAGTCTCAGTACTGAACCCTGTGGTACCCCTTTAGTAACCCTCCTTTCTTCACTGTGTACTCCATTTACTACTACCCTTTGCGTCCTGTTGTCTAGCCAGTTTTTTATCCAGGCTACCACCTTGGGACCCATTCCAAGGCTGGCTATCTTGTGTATTAATCTTTTGTGTGGAACTGTATCAAATGCCTTGCTAAAATCTAGGTAGGCCATGTCCACAGCCCCTCCCGGTCTACTACTTTGGTCACCCAGTCAAAGAAATCTGTTAGATCTGCCTGACACCACCTTCCCATCGTGAATCCATGCTGCCTTGGGTCCTGTGCCCCACTGGCCTCTAGGTACTCAACAATTCTTTCCTTCAGAAGTGATTCCATCATTTTCCCTACCACTGAGGTCAAACTAACTGGTCTGTAGTTTCCTGCCTCTGTTCTGCTCCCACTTTTGTGAAGAGGAATCACATCTGCCCTCCTCCAGTCCTTGGGTACCACCCCATCCTCCCATGATTTGTTAAAGAGAGTAGTCAGCGATGTCACTAGTTCTACCCTTGGTTCTTTTAAAATTCTTTGGTGAATCCCATCAGGCCCCATTGCTTTGTCCACCTTCAATTTTATTAGTTCTTTCAGAACCCTTTCTTCTGTAAATGGACTGGTATCAACCCCTGCCTTCAGAGTGTTTCTCTTGTTTGGTTTAGGTAACTCCCCTCCTTTTCCTTTGTGAATACTGAGCAGAAATATTTGTTCAGTATCCCTGCTTTTTCACTGTCACCCTCTACCCACATTCCCTCCCCTTTATTAAGCTTCAGTATCCCTCCTTTGGTCTTTCTTCGCTCCCTAATGTACCTATAAAAGGTCTTATCCCCCTTCTTAACAGAATTGGCTATCCTTTCCTCGGTTTGGGCCTTTGCTATTCTGACTGCCTTCCCAGCCTCTTTCTGCTTTAACTGATAAAGTTCTCTGTCCTGCTCCTTCTGTGTTTCCTTATATTTCCTGAATGCTGTCCTTTTCTCCTTAACCTTCCCTGCCACCTCTTTTGTGAACCATAGCGGTTTTTTCCTTCGTTGTGTTTTATTGATTTTTTTACACAAAGAGAGAGCCAACCAAGCTCATTATAAAGTTGACAGTGGTATTTAAGCCGAGGAGCAGAAGAGGCATAGCGACATATGTTGTTATACGTAATATCCCATCTGAGTAGATAAGTTTTATGAGCAGCCCCAAATAAGGGAGCCCCACAGGTTAGGGTGGGGAGCAGAATCCCCCTCGCAATGGCCATTTTAGCCGATGACATGAGCATGTAACTAGTCTTATATGCAACACCCAGTTTGGAGTTGACAGCTCTGCAAACAGACTGTACATGAAGATTAAGATCAAGAGATTGACCTAGCAGGATGCCCAGGTACTTGAAAGAGGTCATACATTCCAGTAATTGACCTTCTAAGTCCTGCACCATCAGTGGTGTTGTGCAAGGCCGGAGCTTTGGGTCCGATCCAAGCAGCATGACTTTAGTTTTGCTAGTGTTGACAGCCAGTTTGTGGTCGTATAGCCAGTTTTGGATATTGTTAAAGTCAGAGGAAAGGGTTGTATTGATAGTGTCTATATTAGTAGAACTTCTATAGATGACAAGATCATCAGCATATAGAATAGCAGAGCAGGATTTTAGAGCAGCTCCAATGTTATTTATATAAAGAGAGAATAGGAGGGGCCCTAGGATGGAGCCCTGAGGTACACCAATTTTAATGTTGGTACTGTTCAATAGAGAGGAATTAAATTTCACCACTCGAGTTCTATTTGTCAGGTAGCTTTCATACCAGTCAACAACAGAGGAGAAATGCAGGTGTCGAAGCGAGGAGAGAAGCAAAGTGTAATCAACAAGGTCAAAAGCCTTTGAGAGGTCAATAAAGACAGCCCCAGTCAGATTGCCAGTATCCATTTTTGAAAGTGTGTCTGTGGTGAATTTAAGGAGTGCAGTTGTTGTGCTATGTCCTTTCCTGAAGCCATGTTGGGTATCTGAGAGCAGACTGTGCTTAAGTAGATAGTCAGTTGTCTGAGTTGCGACAATTTTCTCCAGGATTTTGCTCAGTAACTCTGCCACAGACCGCCCACACTATGGGGCACTGTACTGCATTCCCATGGCTGAAACATCTGCGCCTAAAACCTTGGGTACACAGAACCATCTCAGTGTGGTGTGCATTCCTCTAGCTTATTTTTACAACTATGCCAACTGTGTCTAGCCCTTCTCTCCTCCTTAAAAGGAGGAGTTTTTTTATCCTGTAGGATAGACGCCTGTACAATATCTTATGTGGTAAGAAGCCCCTGGATGTTGGAGGCACCTACTGCATTATCGGCGTCCAGTACAGTATCAATGGGCAGACTAGGTGGGCCAAGCGGTCCTGATCTGCCGTCAAAGTCTATGTTTCTATGTTATGCTGTCCTAAATATTAAAGAGCAACTCTCTACTATACTAAAAAGCTTAAAACCATTATATTTACACTAGTTATGTTCTAACTTTAGTGTTTTTTAGTTTTTTGGGTTTTTTTTTGCTTTTTTCTGTTCTCGGGCTACTAAATATTGCAAATACTACAGTACTTATTTCACTGAGTATTTAAATATGTATCTCTCTTCTGCTGATCTCACAATTGCTGTTTGTGACATCACAGTTTGTTGTCAGGGTGAGCACTTTGATGTCATAAACAAAGACATTGTGAAGTTAATTGGGAGAGGCAATGCTTTTTATACAAACATTTTAGGTAGACTACCAAGGTGTGTTGTAAACTTTGGAAAGAAACAGTAAACATTGCAAAAATGTACTGTCTAGTAAATTGTAACAGCTAAAACGTGTTATTGATGAAAGTGCATGCTGAAGTGCAGAGTTGTTCTTTTAACATCTGTCATCATAAATTTGCACAGCTTGCTGTTTACATGTTTTTGGCATTGTTTCACTGGGCCATCAATCTTACAATTTATCAGAGCACATATTTCCTTTATAACTTTCATGTCCTTGTCAATCAGTTTCTTTGGGCACTCCTGCCATACTCCGTCTCATTCATTCCAAGAGAAGTGTTTTTTTTTTTTTTCAATATATCTTTTCAGTGGGGTTCTTCATTTACTGTTTGCAGCAACCATTTGGTCTTCTGCACACAAAAGGGCCCATTTTTCAATCTTTAGGCTACCCACATGGCATTCAGGGCAAGAGACACAATAGTCAGCTATCTCATTAACTAGTCCTGGCCTGTATTCTTGAATTGGGTAACTGCTCCAGGGTTTCCTTCCTTTGCATTCTGCACCATGAGGCACAGGAGCCAACCTTAGCACTTCAGGTTGCAAAAACCTAGGAACCATTGCATGGCCTAAAACTCTGTCTGGTTTCCAGGTACTACTTTAACCAGTATATCCCCCCTTTTAGTTCAACTCTGGTAAGGACTCTTATGTGTGGCTTGTAAATCACCTGATACCCTGCTATTGGTACTTGCTGTGATACCCCTTCTAGTGGTTTGTCATCTTTTTGCTTAGCATCTGGGTTTTTAAACCCACCTGCTTTAACCTCTGGAAAGGTTGCTTGACCTTCTAGAGAGGTGAACTCTTTTTAAGCATTTGTGGCAATGCCATCTGAAGAAGTGAACTCTGTCTCATCATGTGTGGCACTGTTCTAAGCAGGGTTCCTAACTAGGTCTGGTTTTACTTTTCCCAGGTCCCATGACATTCCAACTTTCCAGAACCCTCTAACTGCTCAGTGTTTTGCCTTTCTGCCTCCATCTTGGTATACTGCACTGTCTGTATCACTTCTGCTAGGCTTTCTAACATTTCCCCTGTGTCGTGGTGAGGCTCCTTTTTTCTCTCAACCACTTTTATTTCAGACAGAAAAAGTCTCTTATTGCATTACCCCGGAATATTCAACTTTTAATTCAGCTATCACTTCTCAGTTTTGTTGCATGTCCGCACATAGCTCATCTTTGGCAACCCTCAGCATTTCCATTTCCACTTGCAGGGTCACCAACTTGGGGACTACCATTTCAGCCATCCTCTTTTCTGTTTGTACTAGTACCCTGAAAGATTAAATCCAAGTGCCCCTTAACTCTTCTTGATTTTGCTGCAGTTCCTCTGTTAGTTCCTCTTCAACTAACCTGAGTGTATCAATTTCTGTTGCTAACCTGACCATATAAACTTCCATCTGTCTGAGGTCCCATATTGTAACCACGCAGGTTACCCTTTACTCTTTTATGCCTACGAGACTTTCATGGCTTCCCTTCATTGCCAAACAGTTCCAGGTCAAACTCTAGGAACATGTGCTCTCCAAGAAATAATTTTCACTATTGATTCCCACTTATGGGTCTAGGCCGGAGATACTAGGACTCTGCAGAAGCAAAGCTTTTGCCAGGGGTCCAGCCTCGAATACTGGGTACGGCACCTGTGCACCTGCATGTGGTCCCATGTGCCAACCAGTAACCATTGCTGGTTCTTTACAAACCTCAGTTCTGTTCTTCCCGCAGTGAAGTGCACATCGTGGGAGTGCAGCACCTCAGTTTGACTCGCTGCTGCTACTGGGTAGACCCTACACTCCCTAAAATGTTCCTTTCCTGTCTTCCCCAAACAGCTAGGGGGTCCAAATGCCACCGTGTCAGCTAACCACATGTGACAGGTAGCATGTAACCATGTGGCAAAGGCTATTCAGGAACATTCAAAATGATAGAAAGCAAAAAGCCCCAAAAGTAATTGGGGTGGTAGGTTGGCACACATTCTTAATCCAAAGACTGGACATATGAGTAACAAAGTATTTTTTTGAAACAAAAAATGGCTTTATTGCACATCAGAACTTTAAAACAGTTCTTACCCTCGACCACCGGGCATAAATTTCATTGAGAATGATAAATCAGAAGACTTTCAAAATTTAGACACCTAAACTCTTTATTTTACACTTGTTTGAACAGTTCAAAATTAAATGATTTCTTTTCCAGTTTTAAAAAAAAAATCTCTCATCAGAGATTTCCCTTCTTTATACACAGCAGGAACTAACTTCAGCTCCGTGATCTTGTCTGCATTACCTCTAGTACTCCAATTTAGCCTGTATTGAATGTATTCTCTCTCGAGGTTTTCTTTATGTCTTCTAGACAAAAACTCTAGGCCTCAATTCAGCCTATACGGAATTATCTCTCATAAAATCTTTAACTCTCCGTCTTTTCAAGTAGGCCTCCTGGCAGGCTTCCCCAACTCCATCTGTTTCTGGCTTACAGGGTTAACCTCCCAATGCTTTCAGTCACAGTGTCCTTCAGAGCTTCCCTCAACTCTGTGTTCTATGGGGGTTCTCTGCCTTCCTGCAGAGTCTAGCAAATAAAAAGGCTTCACACTGAGATATGTTCTTTTCAGTCAGCACCTCAGCCTGCAGGTGCTCCCAGTTATACATTAGGGTCCGAGAATGGGACACTGATTGGCTGACTGGCATCTTTCTGCTGTGGTATATCCTACCATAACCACTGGAAAAGGTGGCAGTCAGTCACTTCACCAGTACAGAGTAAAAGAAACTAATTCCGCCCCCCCCCCCCCAAACAATCAAAATAAAAAACTGCCATATTGGATCCTTGGTAAATCCTCTTACTGGCAAACTTAATGCTGCAGGCCTTTCTGACTCTTCAGTCAGTTGTTTTGTTCCTACCATAAAGACCGATCTCAAGCTGTCCAGATAGGAAAATCAATTTCACCTTCACTTCCCATTAGCTCAGGTGTCCCGTTCTCTTTTCAGTATTCCTAAATGACCTACCCTCTATTTCACCTGCATCTGTTCATATGTATGCTGATGACACAGTTCTTTTTGCATCTGGCTGCTCTCCTTATAACCTTACTTCTCGACTTCAGTTGGATTTTGACAACATTCAGTGCTGCTTCAAGGATAACCAACTGTCTCTTAATGCCAAAAAAACAGTCTCAATGACTTTTGGTCCCTGTCAGAGGCTTGCCAAACTTACTTCTCCCCTACTATTTAATACCTTTGATGGTGCTAATATTGAAGATGTCTCCTCCTTTAAGTACCTCGTGGTCTTCCTTAAACGGCATCTTGATTTCTCTGTGTACATTGATGCAATCCGCCAAAAGCTTCACCCTAAGCTTGGTGCTTTGTACAGGAATAAAGTGAGTATACCACTCCCTGCCCGACGAGAAATTGTCCTAAAAATTATCTTTCCTATTTTTGACTACGGTGATTTAATCTACAGTAGTGCCCCTAAATCCTCCCTTGCCAGACTGGACACCCTTGTTCATTCTTTCTGCCACTTTGCTTAAGATTGCCCCTCTCGTACTGACCGCTGCTCTCTTTACTCAGCTCTTTCCCTCCTCTCTCTTAATGCTAGGTGCCTTTCCTATTGTGTTTCTTTTTTATCCAAATTCTGGTTCAGCACTCTTCCCTCTTCTCTCAAGTCCCTTCTTCCCCCTCCTCCTCCTCCTTCCTTCTACCCTCTCCGCAACAATACTTTCCATTGTCTCTCTTTTTCTTCTAGAAAATCTGTTGTTGGCCAGTCTGCTTTTTCTTACCACTTGTCATCGAGGCACAGGTCAAGAAGAATAGGAAAACCAGGAGCAATTGTAAAATTAGCAACAAGTGATTTATTAATAAGAACAGTAAAATAAAAAAATAAAATTGTTTGGTATAACTATTTACAAAGGCAGTATAAACAGAAAAAGTCCACCTGGGTTGCTTCTCAAATTCCAGTCTCTATCTGTGTGTTTCTGTTGCAAGAAATTGCAGCTCTGTTTTTATAAGTCTTTGCAACCCCCGCTCGTTAAGAAAACAGCATGCGTCTCACATAGTATTCTTGTAAGCTTCAACAAGTGCAGCAAAAAGAACAATGTGACCCAGAACTGACCTCTTGCTTACAGCTTCTCAGAGAGTTTGCAAACAGGATAACCCTTGAGTTCCAAACAGCTTTTTGCAATCATTTCAACAGTATAGCTATATACATTTACATAGATTACATAGGTTATGCAAATCATAGTAGACTAGAGTCCATAGAGTTTGCCAACTTGTGTAGCTATATCCCTGTATGTTATTTTGAATTAGGTAGTTATCCAGTAGTAACTTGAATTGTGTTATGTTGTTACTCTCCACTATCTCAACTGGGAGTCTATTCCAAGTTTTAACCACTCTGGTAACAAACCAGTGTTTCTTTTCATTTGTTCTGTAGCATTCCCCTGCTAGTTGTATGGTGTGAGTTCTAGTATTATGCCCTTTTTCTCTGATGTTTATAACAAGCTGGTTTCTTAGTTCTAACTCTTGCATTGCTCTGTACACTAGACAGATGTCTCCTCTTAATCTCCTAAATTCTAAGGAGTACATGCCCAATTGTGCCAGCCTTTCCCCATATTCTGAGCCTTCCAGTTCCAGAATTCGTCGAGTTGCTTTCTGCTGAATTCTTTCCAATACCTAAATATCTGTTTTATAACCCGGGGACCAAAGTTGTGCACAGTACTCTAAATGGGGTCTCACCAGGGAAGTATACAGTGGCACAGTTACCTGCCTATCTCTACTAGTGATGTGCCTCAAAATGCAGCGTAATATGCCTCCAGCTTTTTGGATTATGGCATTATTGTGTTGCTTAAAGCTTAGTTCTTGAGTCATTCTTATACCCATGTCCCTTTCATCTGCTACTGTTCTCAAAACCATTCCATTCAACCTATAAGTTATTTTTGGGGTTCCCTTGCCCAGGTACATAACTGTACACGTATCTGAATTAAAGGCCAGTATATATTTTATTGACCATACTTCCATCTCATAAAAAGTGAGAAGTATACTAGCTTTTGAAGTATACTAGCTTCATCTTCGTTGTTTACTGTATGATTCAATCTGGTATCGTGAGCAAATTTTGAAAGCCAGGCATCTGTTTTACATTCTAATGATGAAATATAGACATTAAACAAGCAGGGCTCCAGCACCGACCCCTGGGGCACTCCACTAGTCACATCCGATCATTCAGAGAAGGTGCCTCTAATGCACACTCTTGGCTTTCTAGATGAGAGCCAGGATACAGTCCATCTGGTTATATTCCCTGGTAAGTTATATCCAATTAGGGTGTCTGTCAACTCCCCATATGGGACTCTGTCGCAAGCTTTGGAAAAATCGAGGAAAATTACATCCACTGAATTTAAGTTATCCATCGCCCTACTAACTTTAGCATAGAATTCCAGTAGGTTTGTTTGACAAGACCGCCCTCTCTTGAAACCATGCTGAGTATTATCGATGTCACCTAGGAATTCTGTGATAAAGTCTTTTATGCAACCCTCCAAAATCTTACACAGTACTGTAGTTAGGCTCACAGACCTGTAATTTCCTGCTGCATGTCGTGCACCCTTTTTGAAGATTGGGACAACATCCGCTTGTCTTCAGATATCTGGCACCTCTACTGAATCTAGTGTTGTTTGGTACAATTCAGTTAGGAGTCCTACGAGTTCTTTCTCTTAACCCCCTGATCAACCATGGTGAAATGCCATCTGGTCCTTGTACTTTATTTATATCTATCTTCTGTAATCTTGATTTAATGTCAGATTGGTTTAATATTAACCTATTTTCTTCTGAACTATTTAAATGACTAAGGGTGGTAGTGCTGTTTTTGTTGAAAACTGAAATAAAAAAGTCATTAAACTTGGTGGCCATATTGCTGTTCTCAGTTATTAATTCTCCTTCATTATTTTTTAAGGGACCAATTGTTTTTGTTGTACCTTTTTTGTGGCTTATGTATGCATATAAAGATTTATAGTTGTCCTTAACCCCTGCTGCTAATTTTATTTCATGTGCCTTTTTTGCACTTTTTATATTGGATTTCGAAATCCTTAGAGTTTCTTTATAATGGTCTCAACAGGCCTGGTTTCTGCTACCTTTTGCTCTGGCATAGGCTGTCCTTTTGTTTTTTATACTTCTCTTAACTTTCTGTGTGAACCATGGTGGAATTCTTCCTGAACCATTATATTTTGATTTCATCGGTACATGAACTGCAATTAAACTATTTATTTTTTGCTCCAGGCTATCCCATATCTGCTGCAGTGTCTAGTTTTTAAAGTCCATTTTCCAGTCCCATAATGCTAATTCTGCCCTCATTTCCTTAAAATTGGCCTTATTATTGTTAAAGACTTTGGTAATTCCTATTAAATTTGTTTTGCAGCCTAGCAACGTAAACCTAATCATATCATGGTCACGTGACCCCAATGGGTATAGAACTTCACAGTTCTGTAGTCTTATCAGGGTTGTTTGTTAGAACTAGATCTAGTTTTTCTTATTACCTCTTGTATTACCTTCCACCAAGTGTTCCATACCTACTAGGTTGATTATTTCGAGGAATCTTTGCTCAGTAGGCGTTTTTGCCTCAAGATTTCCCCTGTGAATTCCTAGGAGATTGAAGTCACCCATTAGTATATTATTTCAACAGTAAAACTATATACATTTCTAAACAAAGGGATCCCAGTATCCGTTACATTTCCACCTAATGCTTCACATATATTTTTATACCAGCACATATGCAAGGGGGAAGAAAATACAGAACAGCAAGTGAGAGTAGAGAGACAGAGAGAGGCAGAGAATTGCAAGACCGTCGGGTTGATCAAGTCCTAGGTCTCACGAGAAAATCTGGTTGCACAACCAGACAGACAAGAGACTGAAAAGGAGAGAATAGAACAGATCCTTGCATTCAAACTCCTTCTCCAGAACAACTGGGACCGGGCCCTATTCAACCCTGTCACACCACTTTCCATAACTTTGGTCCTCCCTCTCCTTTCAAACAACATGAAGTCTTGCTGTATTCTGGCATATGCAGTGATGTCCAACCTTTGAACTGCCTCGGAGAGGAAAGAGTTAACTTTCCATGCAAGGCATGGAACGCTGAGCTCGAGCTCGGTTGAGACTCTGTCTGTTGTTGTTTGAACTCAAACTGCCAGATTCTTTACTCCGCCTCACTGAACAGTCGCTCCAGAGATTTCTCCTTTGCTCGACTCAATTTAGTCGGTTAAAGTGTCGTTTTTCCTCGATTTCAACTGAATTTAATCCATTTAACCTGTCGGTTCAGTCTCTGTCTGTGGTATCGTGAGTACTAGGTAGGTTTATTATTGTTTCTTCTGTGTGGAACTTGTAAACATTGGATCGGTTCGGTTTCAACCGATTAGGGTTGTTCAAAAAAGTTTGTTCTACTTTTAGAGTGTGGTAACCGGTCCTTATCGGTTCTAAAAAAAACTGATTTCATTGTGGTTTTTTCCACGACCCGTAACATGGTCAGGAACCAATAAGGGTGTCTTGCTTGGCGGATTGCTGAAAAAAGGGTAAGTTTGGCTAGGACTGGCCATGTCTGAGAAACCCAAGAGAAAAACCGGGCCCACTGGGTTTCAACACTGTAGTGTGTGTGGGGAAGCCTTTGCTAAGGATGACCCCCACACCACCTGTGTTTATTGTCTGGGGTTTGACCACCTCGATTCAGACTGCCAGATTTGCAAAAATTTTCCCTCAGCTACCCTGGAACTGGAAAAGAGAGTTGGTAGGCTCAGGGAAAGGGAGGCCAAAAAGTCCGCTGACCCGGATGGCACAGCCCGGTCCCGTTCCAACCTAAACAGAAGGAGTGCCTCTGACCAGGGCTAAACTTTTGAGCAAGGAGAACTGACTTGAAGAGTCGGTTCCAGTTAAAAAGAAAAAGAAGGGATAAATCAGCGGCGGATCCACAAGTTCTTTCTCCGACCGCTGATGAAATAGCCGATAAGGATTGTTCAGTCACTAATTCCCGGTTCCGACAGAACCGGCACCATCGGTTAGGGGCTCGGTTCGGTCGGTTCCCCCGGTTCCAGATTATAATTTAGAGGATTTTTATGAACCGGAGGATGAGGAAGGAGAGTATGAGGATAGTGATGGTGATTATGAAAGTCTGATGTGCCCATTGACCCGGACATCTCCCCAGACAGACCTTCAGGGGTTTCTCCTCCTAGGCTTTCTGAGTCCCCTTCCCATTTTATGTTTTACAAAAAAGTGGCTGAAACTCTTCAGCTTCCTATGGAGGAAGCACTAGAGGATCAGGAGGAGCCTGATTACATTGAGATGATGGACATCCCAGAGTCCAGGAGGCTGTCTGTTCCCCTCCATAAGTCTTTTGGGAAACAGACAATGAACATTTTAAAGACTCCTAATTCTATACCTCCTGTGGACAAGAGAATGGACAAGAGGTATACTCTCTCTCGGGCTCAGATACGGAATTCCTTACCCAGCAATGCAGCCATGTTGGGGTAGTGCAGGCTGCTGCCTGTGATAAGGCAAATATACCCTTGGCTTCACACCCCCCCAGATAAGGACTCCAGGAGGATCAATGCCATGGCAAAGAAACAGTACATGGCAGCATCTTTGGGACTCAGGCAGGCTAATTATATGGCCTACACAGCTAGATACCAGAAGTCTAGATGGGATACTGTAATGGCTCTGGCTAAACAGGTCCCTGGCCAGCTTGCCAAGGAGCTGGAGCAGGTGGCTGCAGATGGTACTGAGGCATCCAAGGTGCAGTTTCTTGCTGCAGTGGACTCCAGTGATGTTTCATCTAGAGTCATGGCTACATCTGTGGCCCTCCGTAGGATGGCTTGGCTCAGATGTACTAGCCTGTCTCAGGATACCCAGACTAAGGCCATGGATTTTCCTGTTGTGGGTAATTCTCTGTTTGGGGAGCAAATAGAGAAGTACATGAAGAAAATGGATGAATACAGGACCACCTATAGGAGTGCTCAGGCCAAGGAAAGGCAAGCCACTCTCCAGAGGCAGCATTCCAGGGGCAGGGGCAGGCCTTTTCATAGGCCTTTCTACCAAGCCCAGGCCTCCTCTTCCGCCTTTGCCCAGAGGGGGTTCTTCAGAGGGAGAGGCAGACGGGGTACAAGCAGGCCTGCTACCACTCCTCAGCCTAAAGCCCCTGTCAAACAGGCACCCTGATGGGTTTGCCAGGGCCGATTATCCACCACCTGTAGGGGGCAGGCTGGCTTACTTTGTCCAGGACTGGATGTCTTTAACATCAGACAAATGGGTCCTGGAAGTAGTGAGCCAGGGACTGGTTCTCAGCTTCAAAAAATTTCCCAAGATGAGAACCGATCCTTTCCACCTGCAGATCCTTCAGAGGCACTTGCCCTAGAGGCAGAGGTCTCTTCCCTTTTGGCTCTGAGAGCCATAGAAAGGGTTCCACCCCTACACAAGGGAAAAGGATTGTACTCCAGGTACTTCCTAACTCCCAAAAAGACAGGAGAATGGCGGCCCGTCTGGATCTCAGATATTTAAACAAGCACCTTTTAAAGCCAAAGTTCAAAATGGTGACTCTGGGAATAATTCTACCCTCTCTAAGGCCAGGAGACTGGCTAGTTTCCCTGGACCTCAAGGATGCCTATTTCCACATCTCATCAGAAACTCCCACTGAAAGTACCTCAGGTTCGAGTTGCCCTCAGGCCACTATCAATTCAGAGCAATGCCCTTTGGTCTAACTTCAGCTCCAAGGGTGTTCACAAAATGCCTGGCAGTAGTGGTTGCTTTCCTAAGGAGAAAAAAGATCTCCATCTTTCCATACCTGGAGGACTGGCTCATAGTAGGTCAGTCTCCAGACCAAGTCAAGTCACACCTACAGATAACTCAGCAACTGCTCACTTCTCTAGGTTTTCTTCTGAATCTTTCAAAGTCAGTTCTAGAGCCTGTGCAGCTCCTCACCTTCATAGGGGCAGAGCTGGATACATTAAAGGCAAGAGCCTTCCTTCCCCTGGACAGGGCAAGGACCCTTGTTACACTGGCCTCTTCATTCACCCTCCAGGTGTCTCAACCCAAGCATATGCTTGCAGCTCCTGGGCCACATTGCTGCCTCTACAGCAGTGGTCCAAGGAGCAAGATTTCAGATGAGGGACATTCAGTTCCACTTAAGAGCCTTCTGGTCTCAGAGAAAGGATCCTCTGACCAAACTAATCCCAGTGACTCGAACCCTGATCCAGGCTTTGTAATGGTGGCAGGATCAGGACAACCTAAGACAAGGAGTTCCCTTTGTCACTCAATCTCATTCTCTAACCCTTACTACAGATGCCTCCCTCTTGGGATGGAGAGCCCACTTGGGGACCTGACCACCCAAGGGTTGTGGTCACCTCAAGAATCTCTGCTTCATCAGTCTCTTTGAACTCAGAGCAGTGTTTCAGCACTTGCTTTTTCCAAGTCTGTTCAGAACAAAGTAGTTCAGATCAGGACAGACAATACCACCACAATGTGGTACATCAGCACAAGGGGCACTCAGTCTCACGGCCTTGTGCACAGAGGCAGTGAAGTTGGGTCTCTGGCCTATTCCTGAATACCTCTCTCATAGCAGTGCACCTCCCAGGGAAGGACAATGTCCTGGCAGATGCTCTCAGCAGGATATCTCAGGGCCATCACAATGGTCCCTAGATCCCCTGATTTTGAAGGTGATCTTCTCCAGATGGGGCACACCACAGATAGATCTTTTGCAGCCCCAGACAATCACCAACTCCCCCTTTTTTGCTGCAGGCCCCCAGTGTTGGGGTCAGTTCCCCTGGATGCCCTAGTTCTCAATTGGGAAGGGAAGTTCCTGTATGCTTTTCCCCGCTTCTCTCTCCTGTTCAAGGTACTAGTCAAAATCAGGTCTCAACCCTGCAAAGTGATTCTGATTGCTCCAGACTGGGCCAGACAGCCCTGGTACCCCCCTTGCTGTCCTTAGCAGTCCGCCTTCCCCTGTCTCTTCCCAGCAATTACAAGCTGTTAACATGTCCTCGGGGGAGGGTCTGGTATCCGAATCTCAAATCTCTCAATCTCAAGGCCTGGCTCTTGAAGAGTTAGAACTTGCGGATTTGTATCTTTCTCAAGGTGTTCTGGATATTTTAAAGGCTTCTCGAAAGCCTTCCACCAGAAAGACTTACAACTCAGAATGGAAAAGGTTTACTATTTGGTGCTCTGGGAAGCATATTTCTCCAGAGTCTGCTGGGTTGCCTACAGTCCTTGACTATATGGTTCATCTCAATAGCTTGGGACTCAGACCAGCTACACTTAGAGTGCATCTGGCAACTGTCTCTGCTTTCTTGTCAGCAGGCAAGCACTCCTTCCTTTCAGCTCATCCTGTATTCTGTAAGTTCTTCAAGGGATTGCTACATACCAATCCTCCCTTCAGGGACCCTGCCCCTGCTTAGGACCTTAATGTTTGCATTGCTCAGCTTATGCAACCCCCTTTTGAGCCTTTGTCCTCAGCAGAGCTTAAGTACTTGACTTGGAAAACTGTGTTCTTGGTAGCCATTACTTCTGCCAGACGCATAAGTGAGTTCCAGGCCCTGTCAGTGGAGCCTGATTTTATCTCTTTCCATAGAGATGAGGTGGTCCTCAGGACTAATAGGAAGATCTTCCTGGACATAAGTCTCCACCACTCATTCACACTATTGGGATCTGCGCTGGAGGCACTAGGACCCATCGGGAGCAAACTTTTGTTGGAAGGTCGGCACCAGAGATGGCGCCGGTGAGGAACAGCACCGCAGCCCTAGCTCGTGGGTTCCACTATCTCAAGGCCGACCCTCCAACTGCCTCAGTTCCTTTTTTCCGTCACGAGGCACTTCAGTGACGCATCGTCGCTTTGTCGAGTCAAACTTCAAACTAGCAGCATAGTTTTCAGTTTTTATTATTTTGCAATATTATTTCGATACAGTATCGCTTAAATTTATTCTTATTTTTAAAATAAAATACAAATAAAGAAGTCTTAGCCTACCTTGACGGAGTTGACCATGAGCAGGTCAGGTGACGGTAGGGAGACTTCGTAGGAAAGCTGTTCAGTCAGTCGGGCTGGGTCCGGTCTGCCGCCTTTTCTCGAAGGAGGGTCTGACAATGGTCAGTCCAATGCCCAGGGGGATGGGCGGTCCCCCCGGAAGCATAAAAATAAACGGTCGCACTCTCTGCACCTTTCGGCCTTGAGCTCTTCTTCGGCCCACAGGTCTAAAAAGAGAAGGCATCACCCGAGGTCGCCTTCTGATATATCTGGCGCCAGACGCCGCCGTTATCGGGGTTAGTTGTCGTCTCTTCCTTCGGAGCGCCAACCTCGTTTGGTAGCCGACGGCTGACATCGGAGCCCTCACCCCGCCTGCAGGTCTTCAGATGAGCAGTTTCATCAGTGGTCCTTTATGGAGCAATGGGCTCGAGGTTGGTTCGGCCACCTGACCTCGGTCGCCGTGGGCCTCGGGCCTCTGGGTGACCGGCAGGGCGGTTGACCTTCCTGTCGCGGCACCTTCTTCGGTGCTGTCGACCACGCCAGGTGCTCCCTCACATGGTTGCGGCGCAGGGGGCCACAACGTTCTTATCTCCTACTCTTCTTCCTTCAAACCCGTTTTTCGGAGTCTGGGAGTGTTTAGGCACCCTTGGCTGCTAGGTGTCTCTCGGCGCCATCCTCGGCGCCGATGTTGCACTCAGCGCCATCTTCAGCGCCCATGTGGCTTCTCGGCGCCCGCCCCTCTGCACCGTGCAGCTCTCAGCTCAAGGCCTTTGGCGGCCAGCTCGTGCCGCGGTGCCCCTCGCCGCGCTCTTGGGACTCTCTTTCACTTGTTTCTTCTTCCTCCCTCTTCTGAATTTCTTTCTTTCCTGTACATACAGTCCTCCTGGACTGTCAGGAGATGACGTTGAGCCTAACCCAGACCTTCGGTTGGGTGATGAAGTGGACGAAGCAGGATCTATTACTGCTACAGAGCCTGTGGTTGAGGACCTATCCTTTAAGTCTCTGTTGAAAAATCTCAGTTCCACACTTTCTCTCCAGACTACAGACATCGATCCTGGGAAATTGTTGAGACTCCAATATCTTCATGCCTCGGAGATCCCTACGGATTTGATTCCTCCGATTCAGCCTTCCTTCGAGACGCTGTCTCAAATGGTATGGAATAATCCTGCTCTTACCCCTTCGGTGGCTAAATCTATTGATAGGAAATATTTAATTCAATTCAATTCAATTCAACTTTATTTTTAAAAAGCGCTTTTCTTAAAATCAAAGCGCCTGTACAAATACATATAACAATAAATATAATAAATCAAACTAATAAAAATCCTTAAAAGCTATATTAAAAAGGTGGGTTTTCAACGCTCCCTTAAAACTAAGGGCCGTCGGGCAATCTACTTTTCTGACGAGGTAGAGAATTCCACAGGTAGGTGCCATAAAACTAAACGATCTAGCACCAGATGTTTTCAAGCTGCACTCTGGGAATTCTAGCAATCCTCGCCAGTGGATCGGAGGGGCGAGAGGGACTATAGGGGCTCAGGAGCTCTTTCAGGTAAGTAGGTCCCAGATCATGTAGGGCTTTATAGGTCAGCAAACCGACTTGAAGGTAATTCCGCCAAAACACTGGCAGCCAGTGTAGTCCGCTGGAGCACAGGTAATGTGACTGGACTCTAGAAACTCCAGTCAACAGCCTGGCTGCTGCATTCTGCACCAGCTGCAGACGGCGTAAGTTCAACCTCGATAGCCCTAGGTATAGGGAGTTACAATAGTCGCCGGAGGTAACAAAGGCGTGGATCAATGTTGGAAGGTCCTCTGGAGGAACCAAGTGCTTCACCCTGGCAATATTCCTCAGATGAAAAAGGAAGTCTTTGTGACCGCTGACACCTGGGACGGCGTGTCAAACGGTCATCAATTACTACGCCAAGATTTCAAGACTCTGTCTGAGGTCGCCAGCTGGACGCCCAAGCCATAGGCCTGAGGGTGATCCCTTCTGGACCCGCCTCACAGCGGTACCTATATCCACAACCAACACCTCAGTTTTCTCCGGTTTAACCTCAGCCAACTCCCATTCATCCATTCTTGGATTTCTTCAAGGCAGTTATTAAATACCGACAAGGCAGCGCCCTGACTGGCACAAAGACATATACAGTTGGGTATCATCTGTATAGCAGTGAAACCCAACCGCACCGCCTAATAATCGCCTCCAATGGTAGCATATACACCAAAACAACATGGGTGGTTAAATGGAGCCCCTCATGGTTGCCTCACAGGGCAGGGAGAATGATGCTGAGGAGAAAAATTCCTGACACCACTCTGAGTCCCACCTCAAGGTAAGATTGAAACCATCTGAGGACCGCACCAGACAGTCCACAGACTAACCGCAGGCGCCCAACAGCACACCATGGTCAACGTGTCAAATGCTGCAGAGAGACTGGTAGTACCAAGATGGATCGGGTCCCACGATCTCTTGCCATTAGGAGGTCATTTAGTACTTGTGACGAGCGTTGTCTCGGTACTATGCCTTTCCTAAATCCAGACTGGAACGGATCGTAGATATTGTTGTTGGTCAAATGATCCTCCAACTGCACATGCGATTACTTTCTCAATAACTTTACCCACAAAGGGTAAGTTAGAGACTGGCCTGTAATTTGCTAGACAATATGGGTCTAAGGAGGGTTTCTTTAAAAGAGGCTTAATTATAGCCTCTTTAAGGGGATCTGGAAAAATCCTCCTCTCCAAAGACTTCCATATGATCAAAGCTAGGACTAGCCCCCAAGGATCATCCCATTTTGGCATCTCAAGCCTTTACGGATCCTATTGTAGTCCTGGCAGAGAATGATAAAGTCGTTCTTCCTCAAGCTACTACAGCTCGACCTATTAACAAAGAATATCGTAAGATAGACACCTTAGGTAAGAGAGTCTTTGCTGCTTCTACCTTAAGTATGCGTATTGCCAGTTACCAAGGCTATTTTTCTCAGTATGAGTATATCCTGTGGCATTCTGTTAAACAGATGGTTGAAGCCCTACCGGAGTCGGATTCAAAGCCAGAGCTTCTTCAAACCATTACCAGAGGTATTGAATCTAATAACCAGCAGGTTAAAGCAGCCATGGATGATTTTGACACTGCTTCCTATTCAGCGGCTGCTGTATTTGCACCCGCCATTTCACTGCACTTCGGCTTTACTAATGACACGCAGCAGCAGGTGATGCATTGCCTCTGACGGTGCATATCTTTTGGTCCTCAGGTGAGCAAGCTCTAGTAGCCACATTGAAAGACTAGGTCAGCCATTGTTGGCTCGACCCTCCTGCTCCCTCTCGAGGCATGCCATACAACAGTTTATAATCGCCAGTCCTTTCGAGGCAGAGGCAGAGGAAGTTTCATAAGAACCAACCTGCCCAACCTCAAAAGAAAGCAGAACAGAAAGCAGCAGGCCCAAAGCTACCAGCGCCACCTTATGAATCACGTCTGTTCCATCTCAGCTGCCCGAGGTGACTTTCCTCCGTGGGAGGTCATCTGATGCACTTACAACCAGGGAAGTCCATAACCTCAGACAAATGGGTCCTTCGGATAATTCGCAAGGGGTATTCACTCAATCTTGTGGAGACCCCTCCGGATCGTCCCCCAAACGGCAGCCCAGGCTGTCAACCCTTCAGTCAGACCTTTACCGCTGAGATCTGGGGCCTTCTGAACAACAGGGCAGCAGAAGTGGTGCCACTGTACCAACGAAACACGTGGGGTTCTACCCTCATTACTTTCTTGGTTCCAAAGCAGTTCGGCTTAAATGCACCCCATTCTAGATCTCAGAAAGCTAAACAAGTTTTCTCCTCCCTCAAGGAGAAATTCAAATGATTTCTCTGGGAACCCTGTTACCCTCTGCTCCACCAACACGACTGGTTAGCTTCCCAGATATGCAGGATGCTTACCAGCACATTCCTGTTCACCCGAGGCATCACAAATTCCTGAGGTTTGTGGCTCTGGGACAGCACTATCAGTTCAGAGTCCTGCTATTTGGCTATCCTCGGCGCCATGAAAGTTGTTACAAAATGTTGTGCAGTTCTCGTGAGTACCTCAGAAAGGTCGAATTCAAGTGTTTCCTTATCTGGACGATTGGTTTAGCCAGCCCTTCCAGGCAGGGGACTCTGACGCTGTGAGACGGCCTCGCTCTTTCTTTTATCCATGGGAGTTCTGCTCAACCTCAAGAAATCGCAACTGCAGCCCTCCCAGAGGCTCCTTTTTATGGACTTCTGGACATTCTCCTAGTGAAGGCTTTTCTTCCAGAAGACAGAGGAACGATATCTTCAGATGGCCCGCCACATCGGGAAAACAGCTCAGTCACAGCTCTTCGATGCAGTTGGATGCTAGGCCTCATGGCATCCTCTAGTGTTCGCCTGTACCCCTAGCACGCCTGTATATGAGAACCACCCAGTGGATGCTCAGTACTCAGTGGCCCCAGCCACTCACCCGCGTCCTAATCTCATCAAGGTGACAGAACCTTTATGGAGGTCATCACCTGGTGGTCTCAGGAGAGCAATCTCCTGGGGGGTATCCTTTGCTCCTCTGGACCATCAGATCTTCCACACACGGACGATTCCACTGGGGTGGGGAGCTCATTGTCAGGTTCTCCACACTCAAGGTGCATGGACTCAAGTTGAGTCCCAGCCCATATAAACGCCCTGAAATGAGAGCTGTCTCATGTTGGTCCTCAGCTTGAAGCGACATTCTTGTGTGACAAGACCATTCTCCTTCAAACGGACAACAAGCAGTGATGTATTACATCAACAAGCAGGGCAAAGCTCATTCTTACTTCTTGTGGTGGAAGCAATGAGGTTATGGGAATGGTGCTTGGAGCACGAGGCTCTAATTCATCGGTCTACCTGCCAAGTGTTCAGAACGAACTGGCAGACCGTCTCAGCAGAACAGAGACAGACCCTCACTAGTGGTCTCTCGACTCAACCATAGTTCAGTCACTATTCCCGAAGAGTGGAACTCCAGACCTGGACCTTTTTTCATCCCCACTCAACGCAGAAACTGCCTCTCTTCTGCTCCAGAAATCCAGGGTCTGGCATTTTCTGTCAGGATGCTAGGCTATGTGGATATCGCTTTCACGCCTTTACGCCTTCTAATTCAGAGGTACTCTCAAGTTCGTAATCCTGGGGGACAAAATGATTCTCATTGCTCCCTTTGGCCTCGGTAGTTGTGGTTTCCACTGCTCAACATTATGTTGGCAGTTCTTCCGGAGACCACTTCTGCAGATGAACCTTGACTCAGGGACCGTGGTCCATCCCTAACCTGAGATCACTTCACCTTCATGCTTGGCCCTGAAGAGGTCAAGTAAACCGTTCAATGTCTCTTAAGAGTTTCAGATATTCTTCTTCTGGCTGAAGCCAGCCACTTGGAAAACTTTACAGGCAAGTGGAAGGTTTCGCTCTGGTGTAAAGTCCTCTTTGAATCCTTTCCTGTCCACCAGATAAGGTTTTGAGTACCTTTGACCTCTCAAATTGGGTCTGCAGTACTCTACAGTCAAAGTTCATCTTAGTGGCTTTAGCGCATCATGAGCCCGTTATTTCTTATCTCTGGCTCAGTTACCTATGGTTAAGAGATTTCTTAAGGGGATTCTGCATACCAGACCTCCTAGAAGACGCCCAGTCGCAGCCTGGGGACATTAATCTTGTGTGATATGCTCACTGAAACCTTTCGAACCCTCTGGCTACCTGTGAGCTAAAAATTTCTCACTTGGAAGACTGCCTTCCTAGTGGCTATTACTACTCAGCCCGCAGGGTCTCTGAGATACATGCCCTGGTCACAGACTCTGTAGATATCTGTGTTCCATAAGGACAAAGTAGTTCTTCGTACTCATCCTAAATTTCTACCTTAGGTTGTGTCAGAATTTCATCTAAACCAACCTTTGGTCCTTCCCTCTTATTTTTGTGGACTTCCAAAATGAAGGGAACGCTTTCATTCATTCTTGGATGTTAAGAGGCTTCTCATGCTTCTCATCTAGATAGAACTAAGGATTACCCGACAAGGCAAGCGTCCTGACGGGCACAAAGACATATACAAGCTGGGCATCATCTGCATAGCAGTGAAAACCCAAACCGCATCAGGTTTGTCAATCGCCTCCCCAATGGTAGCATATACACCGAAAACAACATGGCAAGAAAATGGAGCCCTGCGGTGCCCACAGGGGCAGGAGAATGATACTGAGGAGAAAATTCCGACACCACTCTCTGAGTCCTACCCTCAAGGTAAGATTGAAACCATCTGAGGACACGTACCAGACAGTCCACAGACTAACATAGGCTCCAACAGCACACCATGGTCAGCGGTGTCAAATGCTGCAGAGAGATCAAGTAGTACCAAGATGGATCGGGTCCTACGATCTCTTGCCATAGGAGGTCATTTAGTACTCGTCACAGGCTGTCTCGGTACTATGCCTTTTCTAAATCCAGACTGGAACAAGATCGTAGATATTGTTGTTGGTCAAATGATCTCCAACTGCACTGCGACTACTTTCTCAATAACTTTACCCACAAAGGGAAAGTTAGAGACTGGCCTGTAATTTGCTAGACAACATGGGTCTAGATGAGGGTTTCTTTAAAAGAGGCTTAATTATAGCCTAAAGGATCTGGAAAATCCTCTCCAAAGAGACTTCCATATGATCCAAAGCTAGGACCAGCCCCCAAGGATCATCCCATTTGGCATCTCAAGCCTTTAGGATCCTATTGTAGTCCTGGCAGAGAATGATAAAGTCGTTCTTCCTCAAGCTACTACAGCTCGACCTATTAACAAAGAATATCGTAAGATAGACACCTTAGGTAAGAGAGTCTTTGCTGCTTCTACCTTAAATATCGTGTACACGAGTTACCAAAAGCTATTTTTCTCAGTATGAGTATATCCTGTGGCATTCTGTTAAACAGATGGTTGAAGCCCTACGGTCGGATTCAAAGCCAGAGCTTCTTCAAACCATACCAGAGGTATTGGTCCTAATAACCAACTTGGTTAAAGCAGCCATGGATGATTTTGACACTGCTTCCATTCAGCGGCTGCTGGTATTTGCACCAGTCATTTCTGGCTGCGCGCCGGGCTTCTGAATGACAGCAGCGAATTGATAACATTGCCGCTGTGAGTTTTGCATATCTTTTTTGGTCCTCAGGTAGAGCAAGCTCTAGAAGCTACACTACACAAAGACCTAGGTCAGCCATTAAGTTGACCCCCTCCTGCCCTCTCGAGGGCATGCCATTAAACAACAGTTTCACTAATGTAGTCCTTTAAAGGCAGAGGCAGAGGAAGTTTCCATAGACCAACCTGCCCAACCTCAAAAGCGCCAACAGAAAGCAAGGGCCAGCGTAGCTACCTTATGAGACCGGCCCCAAGTTCCATCTCAGCTGCCCGAGTGGATTTTTCCTCTCCGTGGAGGTCATCTGATGCACTTTTTACAACCAGTGGAGTCCATAACCTCAGACAAATGGGTCCTTCGGATAATTAAGGGGTATTCACTCAATCTTGTGGAGACCCTCCGATCGTCCCCCAAGCGGCAGCCCAGGCTGTCAACCTTCAGTCAGACCTTCTGCGCTGGGGTGAGGGCCATGAGACAACAGGGCAGTAGAAGTGGGTGCCACTGTACCAGCGAAACGGGGTTCTACTCCCCATTACTTTCTGGTTCAAAGGGGTCTTCAGTGAAACACCCCATTCTAGATCTCGAGAAAGCTAAACAAGTTTCTCCCAAAGGAGAAATTCAAATAATTTCTCTGGGAACCCTGTTACCTCTGCTCCAACCAAACACGACTGGTTAGCCTCCCTAGATATGCAGGATGCTTACCAGCACATTCCTATTCACCGAGGCATCACCAAATTCCTGAGGTTTGTGGCTCTGGGACAACACTATCAGTTCAGAGTCCTGCCATTGGGCTATCCTCGGCGCCAGCAGTTGTTACAAAATGTTGTGCAGTTCTGCAATTGCACCTCAGAAAAGTCGAATTCAAGTGTTCCTTATCTGGACGATTGGCTTCTAGCCAGCTCCTTCCAGGCAAAAACGGACTCTGGGACGGCTGGAAACGGCCTCAATGCCCACATCCATGGGAGTTCTGCTCAACCTCAAGAAATAGCATACTGCAGCCTCCCAGAGGCTCCTTTTTTATAGGGACTCTTCTGGACACCTCCTGTGCTAAGGCTTTTCTTCCAGAAGACAGGGAGGAACTATATCCTTCAGATGGCCCGTCACATCGGGAAAACAGCTCAATGAAGCTCGCGATGCAGCGGATGCTAGGGCCTCATGGCATCCTCAGTGTTCACTGTACCCCTAGCACGTCTGCATATGAGAACCACCCAGTGGATGCTCAGTACTCAGTGGTCCCCAGCCACTCACCCATGATCCTATCTCATCAAGGTGACAGAACCTTTAAGGAGGTCACTCACCTGGTGGTCTCAGGAAGCAATCTCCTGGAGGTATCCCTTTGCTCCTCTGGACCATCAGATCTCCATTACCACGGGACGCATCCCTACTGGGGTGGGAGCTCACTGTCAGGCTCTCCACACTCAAGGTGCATGGACTCAAGTTGAGTCCCAGCTCCACATAAGCGTCCTGGAAATGAAGCCCGTCCTCTGTGGTCGAGCTTTGAAGGACATTCTGTGTCACAGACCATTCTCCTTCAAGCGGACAACAAAGCAGTGATGTATTACATCAACAAGCAGGGCAGTGCTCATTCTTACCCCTTATGCGGGGAAGCAATGAGGGTATGGGAATGGTGCTTGGAGCACCGGGCTCTAATTCATCGGTCTACCTGCCAAGTGTTCAGAGCGAACTGGCAGACCGTCTCAGCAGAACAGAGACAGACCCTCTCTAGTGGTCTCTCGACTCAACCATAGTTCAGTCACTATTAGAAGAGTGGGGAACTCCAGACCTGGACCTTTTTCATCCCCACTCCAGCATAAACTGCCTCTCTTCTGCTCCAGAAATCCAGGGCCTGGCATTTTTCTGTCAGGATGCGTTCAGGCTCGCGTGGACAAAGCTTTCTTTACGCCTTACGCCCTCTTCCTCTAATTCAGAGGGTACTCCTCAAGATTCGAATCCCAGGGGACAAAATGATTCTCATTGCTCCCTTTTGGCCTCGGCAGCTGTGGTTTCACTGCTCAACAATATGTTGGCAGTTCCTCCGAGACCACTTCCCCTGCAGATGAACCTTTTGACTCAGGGACCGGTGGTCCATCCCAACCTGAGATCACTTCACCTTCATGCTTGGCTCCTGAAGAGGTCCGAGTAAACCGGTTCAATGTCTCTAAGAGTTTCAGATATTCTTCTGGCTGCTCGGAAGCCAACCACTTGGAAAACACACAGGCAAGTGGGCGTTTTTCGCTCTGGTGTGCAAAGTCCTCTTTGAATCCCTTTTCCTGTCCACCAGATAAGGTTTTGGAGTACCTTTTGGACCTCTCAAATTCGGGTCTGCAGTACTCTACAGTCAAAGTTCATCTTAGTGCCATTTCAGCGTATCATGAGACCGTTATTTCCTTAACTCTGGCTCAGTTACCTATAGTTAAGAGATTTCTTAAAGGGATTCCTGCATACCAGACCTCCTAGAAGGCGTCAATCGCAGCCTGGACATTAATCTTGTGCTAGACATGCTCACTCGGGAAACCTTTTCGAACCTCTGGCTACCTGTGAGCTAAATTTCTCGCGGAAGACTGCCTTCCTAGTGGCCATTACCCTCAGCCCACTTGGGGTCTCTGAGATACATGCCCTGGTCACAGACCCTCCATTATACTATGTTCCATAAGGACAAAATAAGTTCTTCAGTACTCATCTAAATTTCTACCTTAGGTTGTGTCAAAATTTCATCTAAACCAACCTTTGGTCCTTCCCTCTTATTTTGCGGACTTTCAAAATGAAGAGCGTTCTCTTCATTCTTTGGATGTTAAGGGGCCTTGCGTTTCTATCTAGATAGAACCAAGGATTTTTAGCAAAACTCAGCAACTGTTCATTTCCTTCAGTGAGACCGGCTGGGTCAACCTGTAAGCTATCAGATGTATCTAATCATGGCTAGTGGCGTGCCTTGGTCACTGCTATTCCATGGCTGAGGTTAAGTTGGAGGTAGAGTTCGGCGCACTCTACCAGAGTGGTCGCGGCATTCCTAGTGAAAATCTGCAATGTGCCCATTGCAGACATCTACCATCGGCCCACCTGGAGCTCAGTGCATACTTCGTTAAACATTATGCACTAGATGTCCATGCCAGGCGACATTCTTCCTTTGGCAGAGCCATCCTCAGTGGACTTCTGTCCTAGAAACTTGAGCTCTTGGTCTTTCCTGCGCACTCTTGGGGGATTATTAGCTCGGTACTCTCCCAATAGTGTGAATGAGTGGTGGAGACTTGTGTCCAGGAAGATATGAAAATTACATACCTACCGTAATTCTTGATCTTCTTGGGCGAGTCTCCACCACTCATCTGCTACCTCACCCTCCATCCCCAGAGCTCACCTTTCTTGTTCATCTTCACTCCCTCAAATCTTTAGAGCCTTGAAGACTTCTTTATTGACCCTTCTTACACGGGGTCGCCCGGACTATCTTATGTCCGGGTTTTAGGATAGAACTACCCTTCTCTAGGTTGATTACGCTGTACCTCCTTGGTAAATAAGGTACTGAGGTGGTTGGAGGTGGCAGCCGAGATAGTCGTTACCGCATGGACTAGGGGCTCAGTGTTGCCATTCTGTGAGCGCCATCTCTGGTGCCAACCCTCCAACAAAAGTTTGCTCCCGATGGGTCCCTAGTGCCTCGGCGCAGATCCCAATAGTGTGAATGAGTGGTGGAGACTCGTCCAGAAGATCAAAATTACGGTAGATGCGTAATTTTTAATTTTTGCCTAAGGTGGTTTCCAGATTTCCACCTTAACCAGTCTATGTCTCTTCCTGTTTCTTCACTGACCATTCCTCCTCTGGGAGAGGAGGCTGCACAACGGACGTGAAAAGGGCCCTTAGCTACTACATAGGCGTACCGAGGGTCACAGGTTTGACTTCCTCCAACTGTTTCTCACTTATATGGTGAGGTTTGGTAAGGAAAACCTGCCACTAAGAGATCTGTTGCCAGGTGGATTGTCTCTTGCTTACAATTTTGCTATGAAAAATTAGGTAGGATCCCACCCGCGAGGCCTGAGGGCTCACTCTACCAGAGGTACAGCTGCTTCCTGGCTGCTGCCAGGGATATTCCTATCTTAGAGATTTGTCAAGCAGCCACCGGAAAACAATACATAATCTTCCCTTGTCAATCTTCACCATTCATTACTTCCTGGGTGTAAGCCGGGCGCGACCCGTCACGAGGCTTTTTTTTTTTTAAAAGCTTGACCATGACTTTCGCCCTAGAGTGACGTCATCACGCTGACGTTAGTAGCGACCAACTCCTCCTCCAACTCAGTTCTGTTTGTCCTGCCGTCGAGGCCACACCTATTCCGCGGGCAACCAGTTTTCTACTGCGTGAGTGTACCGACTCCCTGTTTTCCGTCGCTTTTCGGCGCTCAATCCGAAGACTGTTCTTTTTCTATCTTCACGTAGCGTGGTGTGTTTCCTACTGTGTTTTAGCCTTGTTAGTTTTGGCGGATGTCGGTTCTGGAGCTAAGCGCTTTTGACGGGCGAGCGCCCTGCGTCGCTGCTCCCTGTGGCGGCATTTCTCCGTCTCGGACCAGCATAGCGTTGCCTTCGTTGCCTGGGACCCAACCATGATATGGATTAAATGCGGCGCCTGTTTCTCGATGGACCGCCGTGTCCCCGCAATCGGGCGTTAAGCTCGGCAAAGCCCCGCCGACCTTGAGGGCGGCCGTCGCTCTCTCCGGGATTCTCGGGCAGATCTCTGGAAGCCCTTCCCCGGGTCCCTCCGAACCCTACTCTGATCGAGGAGGAGGGGTCTCCTTGCTCTTTCTTGCGAGGAGGAGGCCCTTCTGCGGTGTTGGGGGCGTTGTAGTCCCTCACGGGGCCATGGCGCCGCATTGCCTCAGCAGTCATCTCCTTGGGTGGCTCCCCTGTGTCGAGGCTCTCGACTTTTGGGCCTAGCTGGGTGGACCCTCGGCGCCGCCTTTGGCGCCGTTTGGATCGGCACCGTTGGTAGTGCCGGTGATCGATCTTGACAGCGTTCGGCGCCGGTTTATGGCGCCGTTAGCGAGCGCGCCGTGATCAGCGGCGCGGAATTGGCTGGTGCAGCTTTGGGTTTCGGCGCGTTGGCGGCACCGATGGTCATGGCGGGCGCTGGCCGGCGGTGCCGCCTCGCCTCCGACACCGCCCGGCGGTGCTTCAGGCCTAATCTTACCTCCGTGCGGTGCTGGGCCTGCCGGCGCCGGGTGGGGTTGGAGTTAGAGCCTGGCTGCTGCCGGTTGAGAAAAGCGACAGCGTCGCCTCTGTACCGGGCTGTTCGCGGCACTGTGGCCTCAGGGACCCTGGGATGGCCAGCATTGAGGTCCAGCTGGTCTCGTCCTCCTGGGAGGACGATGACTCGACGTGGGACCCATCCTGGCACCCCCACTCTTGGGTCTGGGCCCCTGTGGCTAGAGGTACCAGGCAGCGCAGCGAGCCCCTCCCTCTGTCCCCTCTCCGTCGTCTCCTGAGGGTTCCCCGGCTGGGGTGGCCAGGGCCCGGGGCAGCGTGGGGGGTGACGGAGGGAGCTCCCTCTCTGGAGGCGGTGACAGCTACCCCCCAGGGTGCTGTTGCCCCCAGAGATAGGGGGGATTGCCGACGAGAGGAGGCCTCTTGGAGTCCGGAGGGGTTGAGGGGCAGGGGGTCTGGCGCTGGTTTCTTTGGCCACCTCAGGGGTGGCCAGGAGACAGAGTGCAGAACCCCGCCTCCCTCCAGGGTTGTAGGGTGCCCTCCGGCGATTCTGCGGACTGCCCTTCTGGATCCATGCAGTCCGCGTCGTCACAGGGAGGTTCTCCCTGGGCTCTTCCAGGCTCCGCTTCCCAGAGTTCCGCTCTGCGGCCTGGTCTGCTGTCCGGGATCCCTCCTACTAGGGTCCGTTCCCCGGGATTCCAGAGCCCTGGCGAAGAGCTGTTACCTCCTTGGAGGTGCCCTCTCCACCTCTCTGCCTTCACCACCCCGCCTCCCAGGCCATGTCGGTCCCACGGGTCCGTTATCCTGGGAGCAGTTCAGGTTCTGTTGACCTTCCACTCATATGTTAGATACATGCATGAGGCGGGTCTTCGACTCTCCCCACCGCCGCAGGAATCCTTTGGACATTCCAGCTCCCCATCATCCTCGTCTCCCTCCTCTGAGGGAGAGGAACCTCCTGCTCATCTTTCCTCCGATGCTGAGTTCACGGAATATCAGCGTTTCCTCTCGAGGATGGTGAGGATCTTCAGATTTCCTATGTTCGAGAGACAATACCCGAACGGAGGCATAAGAATTCCTTGGTGAATTCAGTGCCCAGCATTTGGTGGTACCTTCTTGGCTATCCTTCCAGGAGGCATCTATCCAGTCCTGGCAGTCCCCAGCCGCTTCTTCTCCAGCCCCAGCTGACTGTCAGCGTAGGTATTGTGCACCCTCAGAGTCTCTAGGTTCCTTCCCAACCCCCTCTGGTTTGGTCTACCTAGATACTCCTTCTGGGCGCCGCTGCCCTGGCGCACGACCGCCCACCGGATCGGGACTCTCTCCAGTTCAACCGCTGGGGGCTAAGATGTTCTCGTCTTTTTCGATGCGAGTGCCTGTATTGCATCTCATCAGGCTCACCACGCTGCCTACAACCGGCATTTGTGGTCGATGATGTCCCAGCTGTTGGCATCAATGCCTGACACGAGACAAACCAGACAAGCCGCTGCCTCTCCGTGGTAGGCCTGGAGCTGGCAAGACACCAAGCAGGGCATCTTACGACGCCAATGAGGTGGCTTCCAGGCTTGGGGACAGCGATCTGCATCAGGCGGACGGCATGGCTTGCGTCTCTCTAGGTTGTCACCTCTGGCCCGGCTTAGGGTGATTCGCCTGCCTCCGGGGACCCGGCTTTTCTCCTCTAGAGCTAGGAGACTTTTACAGGGGCTTCCTCCGTCTCCTCGTCCTCGGGAGGCACCTCCTAGCTCTTCTCCCACTTAGGCTTTCTGAATAAGCCAGGGTCTTCTCCTTCTGTTTCTCACCAGCAGAAGGCTGGGGTCTTGTTCCCTCAGGGTATGGCCTCCCCGGGGAAGAGGAGCTTGGTACTCACCCAGAAGTAATGAATGGTGAAGATTGACAAGGAAGATATGAAAATGCATGCACCTACCGTAATTCTTGATCTTCTCTTGTATCTTCACCATTCATTACTACACCCCCACCATCCCCTCAGTGGCCTCTTCCTGTGCTTCTCCACCTCCCGCCTCATTCTCTCTCTGCAAAATACAAAATTAAAAAAAGGAGGAAGAATTACACTAATTTTTCCCCAAAAAAAAGTCTATATCTTTGGGGGTCCTTATTTCTTCCAGAAAAATTATTTACTCTAAGATTCTTGGATTCTCGTGGAATTGCATATGGCGATCAAACTGCACAACTATCTCTTGCCATTCCTCTGGTGAGATACTTCTGGGGTTTTAGCCTGGCTCTGGCTATTCAGTTTTGATCCTGCAATCCCATGCTTCCAGCTGTTAAGCCTAGAATCGCACCCCCCTTCTCTAATTCTTGCCTTGCAGAGCGGAGGAATGCGACTATTTTATTTTTTTCTAAAAAAAAAGGAAAAGGCTGAGGGAACTCTCTCCGACTGCTATAGGCATTCTTTGCATTTGAAGTCATGCCCTAAGCCTGCAAGTTATTATCTGTAAAAAAAAAAAAAAAAGAAAAGGGAAAGAAAAAAGGGAAATACAAGGGCAAACAAACCCTTCTTGTGAGATTCTGATGATTGGTTTTCCTTTCAAGTGTCCTCCTGGACAGTTTTACAGAGAAGCAGTGCTGACCATGACCAATCCTCGCCAGCCCTACGCCTCTGGCCTGCCTTGGCAAGTCCAACTGAGTCCCACTTCTATACTATAAACGCCTGAAAGGCTTAGATTTTCCATTCCTAAACCCTTGAGCAGCTCTCTCCATGCTGCCTGGGATTTATCCTTCCTCCTCGGGTGTCCTCCAGTTAAGGCCTCCGCTGGCCAGGGAGCTGGAAGTGGGGATCAAGAACCATGGCATGTTGAAGATGAGGACTATGCCTCCTGAGTCTGTCTAGCGGGTTCGTGAACCTTCTCTTCAGCTCCATCTCCGGGATTCTTGCTTCCCTGTTAGTCGAGCCTTGAGCTATAAGCTAACTATGCTCGTTGGGCATTCTGGTCCCTTCAACATCCCATCTCTCTCTCTCTTCTTCTTCTTCTTTCTCATTACCTTCCTTCTCTCTCCTCCTAGAGTCGCCCAGGTAAGGAGGGCCCTGCAGTCCCTAGGTTAGGATACTCTTATCTCCTCTGTCCTTCCTCCATCGGCTTATTCCTTTTCAGTTCATTCTTCCTTACTTTGCTATCCCTTGGCTATCTTGCCTCGCTATCTCTATTTCTCTGCTTTAGCTTTTTGCCTCTCCGCTCACAGAACTGAGTTGGAGGAGGAGTCGATCATGCTAACGCGGCCTCTCGCGCGTAACATGGCGTCACTCTCGAGGCCGTTGCCGTGGTCAAAGCTTTTAAAAAAAGCTCGATGGACGGGTGCGCCGCCCGGCTTACACCCAGAAGTAATGAATGGTGAAGATACAGAGAAGATCAAAATACGGTAGGTAATGCACTTTCATCTTTACCAACATTACTGTCTGGATATCCAGGCTAGGAGTGATGCTCGGTTTGGCACAGCAGTGCTTCAGAGCCTATTCTAAAGTAGGTTCTGTCCCTCCTCCATTGAGGTACTACTTGGTAGTCTGCATATGTCAGCATACAGCAAGACTTCATGTTGTTTGAAGAAAAATTACTCACCTTAGTAATGTTGTTTCTTCTAATGGAGTCTTGCTGTATTCTGACCTCCCCCTCCTCTCTCAGAACCTGGGTTTTGGGATGTGGGTGGGCAGCAACAGTGTTGGCACTCTGGAGGTGCCTTTTTCTCACCCTCTTAATTTGTGTGTGTGTGTGTTGTGTTTTGTTTTTTTTGGGTTTCCTGACTTGAGTCTTTGCCTTGGAACCAAAAAAAATATTTTTGATGTATTTAGTAGCTAGTTGGCTAGTGTAAGTTTACAGTTTCCACACAGGACAACCAGTGAGTATAGCTTGTAAAGATCTGGCGGTTTGAGTTCAAACAACAACAGACAGAGTCTCAACCGAGCTCGAGGCTCAGCTGCTCCATGCCTTGCATGGAAAGTTAACTCTTTCCTCTCCGGGCAGTTCAAAGGTTGGACATCACTGCATATGTCAGAATACAGCAAGACTCCATTAGAAGAAACCACATTACTAAGGTGAGTAATTTTTCTTCCTGTTCATTCTCCCTCTTCTACTTCCTCACTAAAGTCTCTTCTTTCTGACCTTTGTCATCCTACCAGCAACTGCTTGTGACCCTTCTTCTTTTCTCCAATCTCTAGTCTTGCCCTCTTCTTACTGTTCTGTTTTCTTTTGTATATATTAAGAGTGTGTTATTTTCTAGATGCTTTCTTTTACTATTCTGCCTATGATATTTATGATTTTTCTTGTAAACTATAATCTTCCTGGACATAAAGTCTCCATCACTCATTCACACTAGTGGGACTACGCTGGGGTGCTAGGACCCAGCAGGAACCAAATTATTCAGGAGGGCGGTGCCACGGTGGGACTGCACATGTGCAGCACCACAAGGCTGGCTTGCACTATATAGGCTAGCTCAGCATCAACTCTCCAACCGCCTTCAGTTCCTTTTTTCCCCACGGTCGAAAGTGCACTTCAGTGAAAAATGTTGATCACCTGCCAGGAGTCAGATCTTCACGTCTATACGATAGCAGCATCTCAGGGCACACATATAAGCTGTAATATATTTTTCTGACTGGGGTTATCTTCCATGTTTCTTTGATTATATCTAGTGGCCCTCTAGGTTGTCTACCATACAGCATTTCAGATGGTGAAAACCTGTTGATGCCTGTGGCACTTCTCTGTAAGCAAAAAGCAGGTAAGGCAAGTATTGGTCCCAGTTTTTCCTTCTCCTTTTATAAACCTTTTTAACATGCATTTTAGGGTTTGATTGAAGCTCAACAAGACAGTCTGTCTGAGGGTGATAAGGGAAGGTTCTTATGGCAGTGATAAGTGCTACCTAGTAGTCTGTATAGCTCCTTAAGTAATGAAGCACCAAAATTACTACCCTGATAAGTAATGATTTCTTTAGGGATGCCCACTCTGCTGAAAATTTTGACAAGCTCTGCTGCAACTTTGGGCTGTGACAGTATGCAAAGGAACAGCCTCTGGGTATCGAATATCATAGTCACATACTACCAACATGAATCGATTTCCTTTTTACTTTTGTCTATAGCCAACCATATCCATTGCAATTCTCTTAAAAGGCACATCTATCAAGGGTAGGGCACCTTGTCTTTTTTAGTCACTGGGGCTACTTTTTGACACTCAGCACAAGAACTGCAATAGGTAGAAACATCTTCATGAATTCCAAGCCAGTAAAATCTGTACAGCAATCTGGCAAGGTTATGATCCCTCCCTGAGTGACCAGCCATGGACTATCATGTGCTATCTGTAACAACTCAGATTTATACTTTGTGATGTAACCAGTTGTTCTTTCTAGTCCTGTGTTTGAGGTTTAACCCAAACTCTACAGTAGCCTATTACATTTTTAAACATAGGTTCACCCTGTTTTGGTTTCACCCTCAGCTGCTTAAAATAACCCTGAGAGAAACATTGTTAGCTTGACCTGAAAGAAAGTCACAATAAGTGATCAGTTTAGTTTCAGCATTTTCATATGTTAACCCTATGTCCATCAGTCTTTTGTTGCCACTGTTTCTTCTTTCTTTCCTGGACTTCCAGATCTTGGAGCTGTGCTCGAATAAGTTTGAATCAAAATCAGCTTCTCCGGCGCGAGGTCGCTGCGGAGCGGCAGGTGGTAGCACCATCTCACGGTGCTGCATACTGTGTCGACACTGGGGCTGGTGTTGGCGCCAGCGTGCTGTGCCATGCACCATTGGCACCTTTTGCGCTGGGGTGTACTCCGTCGGCATCATGTATGCGATAATCGTTGTCTATGTTCAGTGCCCTCTCTGATCTTTGGCGCTGCTCTCTTCGGGCGCGCTGGGGATGTGTACAGCACCATCTAGTTTTCAGAGTTTTTCGACTCCAATGCTATCTCCTTCTCTTCTTCCTCCTGGTTTCATCCCATTACTGTCTATACAGTTCCCGCTGGACTATCGGGAGATGATTTTGAGCCCGATCTGGATCTTCGGCTGGGTGATGATGTTGATGCCGATTCTGCCCATGGGGCAGGGATCAGTCCTCCTGCAGATCCTGTTGTGAAGACCTTTTCTTTAAGTCGCTGCTCAAGAATTTAAATTCTACTGTTTCTCTCCAGTCCAGGATATAGATCCTGGGAAGCTTCTCGTCTCAATATCTAGATGTTCCAGAAATCCCGGTGGATTTAACCCTCCTGCAGAGCCCTCGAGACTCTTTCCCAGATGGTGTAGAAGAGTCCTGCACTTATTCCTTCTGTGGCCAAGTCCATAGACCGGAAATATGCCCCTCCCAAGGATCACCCCTTATTGGCCTCACAAGCCTTTGCTGATGCCACTGTGGTCCTGGCAGAGAATAAGACCGTCTCCTCAGGAATCTACAGCCCATACTATAAACAAAGAATCTCAGAAGATAGACACCTTGGGTAAGAGAGTCTTGTTACCTCAACCCTGGGCATGCACATTGCCAGCTACCAGGCTACTTTTTACAATATGAGTATGTTCTTTGGCATTCACTCAAAGCAATGGTAGAAGCTCTGCCTGAGTCGGAGGTTAACTCAGAGCTATTACAGACCATAACTAGAGTATCGAGTCCAATAATCAACAAATTAAAACTGCGATGGACACTTTCGATACTGCTTCCCGGGCGTGGCGGTTGGCATATGCACCTGTCGCCACTCTTGGCTGCGTGCTTTGGGCTTCACGACGACGCCCAACAAAGTCATGGTCTTACCTTTCGATGGTATGTATCTGTTTGGGCCTCAGGTGGAACAAGCACTAGAGGCCACACAGAAGACTAGGTCTGCCATTAAGATGGCCAAACCTCCGCCCGCTCCTCTCGAGGTTGGGAACAAGCGTTAGTTTCATAACTGTCAGTCCTTTTGTGGCAGAGGAGGTTTTAACAGAAACCAGACCCCATAGCCAAAAGAAAATGCAGCAAAAGGCCCAAGGCCCAAAGCACCAGTGCCATCTTCTGAGTTTCGGCCAAAGACCCACCTCAGCTGTCCGAGAGGACTCTTCCTCAACAGTGGGAGGGACGTCTGACTCAGTTTTATGACAAGTGGAAATCTATAACATCAAACAAATTTGTCCTCAGGATAATCCGAGAGGTACTCTCTCAGTCTGTCGGAAGCCCTCCGGATCATCCTCCCAAGCGATAGCCCAGGCTGTCTGCGGCACAGTCAGACCTTCTTGCTTCTGAGGTACAAGGCCTTCTGAACAACAGAGCAGTAAAGTAGTTCTGGATCAACAAAATACAGGTTTCTACTCCCATTACTTTCTGGTCCCAAAGAAACTGGCGGCATCGCCCTATTCTGGATCTCAGAATGGTAAGCAAATTCCTGCACAAGGAAAAGTTCAAGATGATATCACTCGGTACCCTGATGCCCTTGATTCATCAATACAATTGGCTAGCCTCTCTGGACATGCAAGATGCCTACCAGCACATTCTTATACACCCAAATCACCACAGATACGTAAGGTTTGTGGCGTTGAGTCAACACTATCAATTCAGACTCCTGCCTTTGAGCTATCCTCGGCACCTTGAGTTTTGCAAAATGTTGTGCAGTTCTTGCGGGCGCATCTAAGGAAAATTGGAATCCAAGTGTTCCCGTGATCTGACGACTGGCTTCTAGCGAGCCCTCCAGGCAGGAGACTCTGGAGGCCATGGCCATGGCTTCAGACTTCCTCACGCTCATGGAGTCCTACTGAACTTCAAGAAGTCACAGTTGCAGCCTTCCAGAAGCTCCTCTTCATAGGAACCCTTCTGGAAACTTCCTGTGTGAAACTTTTTCTTCGGAAGATAGAAGGAGCGATATCTCACAGATGGCCCAATTCATCAGAGAACACAGCTCGGCACGAGTCTCTCAATGCAACGGATGCTGGGCCTCATGGCATCTTTGGTGTTCACTGTATCTTTGGCTCATCTTCACATGAGAACCTCTCAGTGGATGCTCAGTACTCAATGGTCCCCAATGACTCACCCTCAGTCCTTTCTCATCAAGGTGACGGAACCTTTGAAGAGGTCAGTCACCTGATGGTCTCAGGAGGACAACCTTCTGGAAGGATATCCTTCACCCTCTGTATCATCAGATCTCCATTACCATAGATGTGTCCCTGATTGGTTGGGGAGCACAATGCCGGGATCTCCACACCCAGGGTACGTGGACTCAGGACGAGTCTCAACTTCACATAAATGTCCTGGAAATGAGAGCCATCCTCTATGCAGTCCAAGCTTTGAAGGACATACTCTGTCACAAGAACATTCTCCTTCAAACAGAAAACAAGGCAGTGATGTACTACATCAACAACAGGGCGGTGCACATCTTACCCATTATGCAGTGAAGCAGTGAGAGGGAATGGTGCCTGGAGCACAAGGCTCTGATTCAGGTGGTTTATCTGCCAGGAGTACAAAAGAGCTGGCAGACGCCTCAGCAGAATGGAGACAGATCCTGACAAGTGGTCTCTCGACTAACTGTCGCTCAGTCACTCTTCAAAGAGTGGGAACTCCAGACCTGGACCTTTTGCATCCCCACTCAGCATAAAACTGCTTCTCTTCTGCTCCAGAAATCCAGGACCTGGCGTTTTGTCAGGATGCATTCAGGCTGCAGTGGACAAAATGCTTTCTATCACGCATTTCCTCCTCTTCCCCTGATTCAGAGGTGCTGCTCAAACTGAGACTTGGGGGCAGAATGATTCTCATTGCCCTGTTTTGTCTCATCAGATCTGGTTTCCTCTAATCAACAGACTATCAGAAACCCCCCAAATTGCTTCCCTTCATAAGAACCTTCTGACCCAGGGCCCTGTGGTCCATCCCAACCTGAGGTCGGTTCACCTTGCTCCTGAGGAGATAGAGGTGAATAGGTTTAATGTCTCTCATAGAGTTTCAGATATTATTTTGTCTGCGTGCAAGTCGGCCACTAGAAAAACCTACACAGCTAAATGGAAACATTTCTCTATCTGTTGTGCAAAGTCCTCTTGGAAACCTTTTTCTAGGATTGTGGATATGTCATTCATCCACACTTATTGGCATGTCCCTTTCCCTTTAAGGATTACCGAAGTCTTCAAGCTGGCTCCTCCTACCCACCCGGTGGTATATACTTCAGCTCACTTCATGACGCCAGATCTTCCTTTCCGAGGAAGAGATCTAGGTTGCCTCCTTCGTGCTCATGCATTTTGTAGGCCCTGGCTTTCAAAACTTCGGATCTACAGAAATTAAAACTCATTCAAGTTAGCAGTTGCACTTTGCATCTTGATCATGGAAGAAAAATCCCGGATTTCACCAGTGTCCTTGTGGCCAGAAGATTAGTGCACTGATCCCCATCTCATGTCGTCTACTGCTTAGGTGTCGGCATCGATACCTCGTCCTGCAGCTTTTTGCTTGGCCTTCCATCCCAACGCTCTGATGACCCCAGCACGCTTTTAAAGTTGAGGAGACCGGAGAAGTCCAAGGGAGGCTAGGTGGCGTTTTCACGGCCAATGGACTCTGCAGAACAATTGAATGTATGATTTTGCTCAAGGAAGAAATAGCCATGCTCACGACACTTCTGGGCTTCTTCCTTCCTCTTGACCTTGGCTCTACTTTTTCGGCTCCTTCCGGGAGTTGTGCTAGTCTCTTCCCACCTGGGAGAGGCGCCTGTGGGCTTGCACCCTTCCAATCCTATAAGCAGGAGAAGGAACCGAGTTAACCTTTGTCTCAGTGAGGCACTCTTGGGACCGAGAGAGGTCCCAGTCCCAAGAGCATGTGGTCTCGACTTTGGTCGAGATCGCTCTCAGCCACTAGCTGGACCTTCCGCTGGGCCAGACGACCGAAGATGCAGTCAACGAGGTCGAAATTGTCATCGACCATTGACCCACTGTTGCAGGCTCCAACCAATTCCTTGGAAAGGACTCCAGTCCTTGTCTTCCCCAATGAGGAGACTCAGCCTGCTGGAGTTCCTATCGAGGACCCGGTTCCGGACCCCTGGCAGTCACCAGTCTCGCGGTGTCTCTGGAGTGACCAGGCCAAGGAAGAGCCATAAGCGCTGTAAGAAGAGGCAGCGCCTTGGTCATCCTCGTCCTCCTCGGATGAGGAGGCTCCGCGGAAACTCTGTCGGTGCTACGAGGACCTCATGTGGCAACAGCTGATCTTGTCTGGGCACAAGCCAACTCCGGCTCCTTCCCGGCCATTACTTGGCTTTCACCTCCTAGGCGAAGCCAACCCCTCTGGAGCTGAAATCTTGGTTCCTCTGCCCTTGGGACCAGGCAAATCCACCTCTTGGTCCAAACGGCCTCTCCACCCATCATGGTGGAACTGCCGCCTAAGCAGCCCAAGGGAGGCCTTCAAAGAAGACAGACTGACACCAGGCTTCGCTGGCATTTATCAGTCACGGTCACCCCTGACCGCCTCTACATGTCGAGGGTGATTTGGGCGGCAGGCTGCTGTATCCTGACTCCTTGGATTCTGATGTCACGGGCTTCACTCTCATCCTGGGGATGATGAGTCGTCTGTTGGCCTAGGGATGGAGGAAGGTTCTTCCTCTTTCCAAGGGATCCTTAGCCTCATCTCTGAGTCCACAGGGATGCCCTGGAATCCATCCAGAAAAGGCCGAAGTACCCTCTTACGGACATCCTTAAAGAGGAATACCCGGCGGAGGCCTTTCCTGTGGCCGAGGCCATTGTTGAGTCCGGCACTTCGAACTCTGGCAAGCGTCCAGCCTCTTGTCCAGCACCATCTGCCCGCATGGCTTGCAAGCACGCAGTGCCCATAGGGTCCTTTAGGGGTTCATAGAGCACCCTTGGCTGAGAGCCTGCGGACCACCTCTATATTCAGGCATACTGGCAGTTCTGCGACACTGACTGACCTCCCGACAAACAGTCCAAGCACTTGGACCATTCAGCGAGGAAGGTCTATGCGGCCTCCCCTTGGGCCTTCATCAAGCAGATTCGTCTGTCATCATCGCACATTTCTTTCCATACCCCCTTGGGTCATTAGGCAAAGTCCTTAACATCTCCCCACGGACATGCAGACCACGGTCAAGCAGGTCTGAGACCAGGCCGAGCTGTTGTAAAACAGCAGCTCAGGCGGCCCTGAACATCGAGGACTCTTGTGCCCGCTCAATGGCAGCCGCAGTTGCCTCACGCTGCAGGGTTTGGCTGGGATTTTCTTCTTCCCGGCAGATACTGAACATAATTAGCTGACGCGCCCCTTCCTTGGGACCAGCTTGTTTGGCCCAGGAATGGCCAGTCACCTTCAGCACATAGAACAGTCCACTGCCACCTTTGGACGCCACTTCGCCAAGGGTTCTTGGGCAAGAATCAGCAAAAGAAGAAGAAGCCCTTTGGCACTCTTCCCCTGTGGCTCAGCAGTCCTCTTTTCAAGGGGACAGCAGGATCAGCAGCAGGCTCAAGCTTGGCGCCTTGGCCCAACCCTAGACCCAACAGGCCCATAAAGGAGTTTGAGGCTCAGGTCCTGGAGCATCCGCCTTCTCCAAGTCTCAGTGACAGGGTGGGGGCTGCCACCCTACTCTCGTCGTGACAGCTCTGGGTCCTTCCGTGGGGGCGGCCCGCCACTTCCTTTCCGCCTGGTCCACTGTCACTTCAGACAGGTGGGTTCTTAAAGTGGTCAGTCAGGGACTGCCTTTAGAGTTCGAGCAGTACCTCCCAGCTGAGCCTCGCCCCTCAGGAGGAGACGAGCATCCACTCACATCCAGTCGGCTCTTCGAGACAACATTGCTCAGCTCCTCCTCAAGGAGGCAGTAGCTCCGTGGGGATCCTCCAGCAGACCCGGCTTTGTCTCCAGGTACTTCCTGGTGCCCAAGTAGGAGGGGGGCTGACACCCCATTCTAGATCTCCACAACCTGAATCAGTATCTCAGGTCTCGCACCTTTTGGATGGTCACTTTGTCCCTGATCATTCCATCTTTGGGCAAACGTGGTTCTGTTCACTGGATCTGCAGGACACGTTCTTTCACGTCCCAATCCATCCATCCCATCAGTGGTTCCTCTGCTTCAGGGTCGGGGGACCCTGTCTGAGTTCTGAGCCAAGGCATCTGGCCTGTCATCAGCCCACAGGTCTTCACCAAATGCATTGCAGTGGTAGCGGCCCATCTACTGTATCGAGGGATCAGAATTTACTCCCTACATCGACAACTGGCTTCTGGCAGGTCACTCCCTACAGGAAGTGGAGAGAGGCAGGGATCTGGCCCTCAGACCTGCTCCCAACTCAGCCTCCTAATCAACGAGGCCAAAGTCAGAACCCGTGCCTTCTCAGGCGATGGGCTTTGTCGAAATGAAGCTTGCCTCTTATCAAGCCAGAGCTCGGCTCCCAGCAGACAGGGTGGAGGTTCTTTCTTCCTTAGCCCAATCATTTCTGGTTGAGCAGTTCGCCCTGCCGGGACTTTCTGTGCCTTCTGGGTTACATGGCAGCATGCACCTCAGTGGTCCATTGGGCCAGGTTGCACATCGTCCCCTCCAGTGGGAACTGGCCGCCCAGTGGACTCAGCGCCACAGTCAATTCAACCAGCTGATCACTGTTACCCAGAAGATGTGGGAGCTCTCCAGTGGTGGACCGCCCCAGACGGTTGCAGGAAGGGATCCGTTTGTCCTCCGAGTCGATGGTCGCTCTCACGACTGATGCCTCTCTCATGTGCTGGGAGCCCACATGGGGACAAAGGGCCCACAAGCTCTGGACCTCCAAGGAGTCCTGATGCCACTTCAACCTGTTGGAGCTCAGAGCAGTCAGACTGGCACTGTCAGCTTTCACTCCTCAGCTCCAGGGTCAAGTGGTTCAAGTCCAGACGGACAGTACCCGTGAGACTATCTCAACAAACAGGATGCACGCACTCCCATTTGCTATGCAAGGAGGTGCTCCACATCTGGACCCTCATGAGCTGGTTGGAAGCAGATCTCCTAGCCATCCATGTGGCAGGAGCCTCGAACTATCAGCGGATGCCTCAGCCGCTAGGCCAGATATCCCACGAGTGGTCTCTCCATCCAGAGGTAGCTTACAGCCTGTTCTCCTGTTGGGGCAAACCGATGGTGGACCTGTTTGCCTTCAGGAAAACATGAAGCTGAGGCTGTTTCATGCCCACCCCCTCAGCAGGGCTTTCTGCAGGGGATGCCTTCTCGAGGCTGTGGACCCCAGGCCTCCTCGCCTTCACTCCATTTCCCTTGATCCACAAGGTGCTTCTCAAGGTAAGGAGGGACAATGCAATCCTGGTAGCCTCAGATTGGCCGAGCCAGTTCTGTATCCAGATCTCCTCAGCCTCAGCTGCAGGCCCCGAGGCGGCTTTGTACATGCCGGACCTGATATCACTCAGTCGGGAAGGTATTTCATCCAGACCTTCAATCCTGCACCTCACAGCCTGATAGCTGAGCAGCTAGAATTCCAGGCTTTGGATCTTTCCCAAGATGTCTACACTGTGGTGGAGGCATCTAGAAAGGAGTTGACCAGGAAGTGTATGCCTTCAAATGGAAGCCATTTTCCATTTGGTGTCAGGACAAGGCCCGGACCCTCTGTCCTGCCCGTAGCTATTCTTGACTACCTTTGGTCTCTGTCCAAGGGGTCTGCGATCAACTCTTAGGGTGCACCTGGCAGTCATCTCTGCCTTACCGGTCGCGGGCCGGTCAAGGCGTCGTTAGTGCAGGAGACAGTGGTCGGGCACTTTTTCAAAGGCCTGGATCATATCCCTCCGGTGTATGAACCTCCACCTCCTTGGGATTTACTGCTGGTACTGGCAAAGCTCATGGGCAAGCCTATTGAACCCATGCACAAGTGCGAGTTGTCACACTTGTCGTGGAAGACGGTCTTCTTGGTGGCTATCACGTCAGCCAGAAGGACGGGAGCTCCAGGCGCTTCGTGGACTCCTTATCTGGTCTTCCACAGGTACAAAGTTGTCCTGTGCCCCACCTGAAATTCCTTCCAAGGTGGTGTCAGAGTTTCACCTTAACCAGGTGTTGACTCTGCCAGTATACTACCTAATTACACCCGAGGGCGAGCACAGGCTCCATACTTTGGACCTGAGACGTTTCTCTCCTATTATAAGGAGGATGGTGGAAATTCATGGAGAGGTTCGCCAACTGCTTGTCACTTACGCTGAAGCCGCTCTGGCAGACCTGCAGTGAAGTGGACTGTTGCAAGATGGATTACATCATGCATTGGTCTGTGCTATGAGTTGGCGGGCAAGGAGCCTCCCAGAGGGATAGAGCTCATTCTACCCACCATACTGCTGCGCATCGGTGGCTGCTTCCAGGGACATCCCTATCCAGGAAACCTGTCAGGCTGCCACCTGGAAGTCAGCAAACACCTTCATCATCCACTACCACATCGGCCTTGAGTCATGCCGGGATGCTGGTTTGAGGCCTCAGTTGTCCAATCTCTGTTCCCTAGATAGGGGTGCACCTTGCCTCCTCCTCCCAGAGAACTGCTAGAGTCTCTAATAGTGTGGATGAACAACATATCCACGATCACAGAAGAACAGGTTACTGTCCGTAACAGTAGTTCTAGTAGTGGCATATGTTGTTCATCCACACAGACCCACCCAACCTCCCTAGCTGCGGTCACACAACACCTGGCTTTCAGCGGCTAAGATCGTGCATCGTGGGTGGAGCAAGAGGTATATACCACCTGGGTGGGTGGGAGGAGCCAGCTGAAGACTCTTGGTGATCCTTAAAGGGAAAGGACATGCCAATAAGTGTAGATGAACAACATATACCACTCTCTAGAACTACTGTTACAGGTGAGTAACCTGTTCTTCCCACCCATCAAATAGAGCCTTGGGTATCTCTTAGACTTCTCACAGGTCTGCAGTACTCCACAGTCAGAGTTCATCTTTGTGCCTATGTCGCTGCTCAGCTGCCTGTAGTTAAGAGGTTTCTTAAAGGGATTTTGCATACTAGACCTCCTATTAGACGTCAGTTGCAGCCTGGGACATTAACCTTGTGCTAGACATGCTCACTGTAAACCTTCCGGGCCTCTAGCTACTTGCAAGTTGAAATTCCTTACTTGGAAAATGGCCTTCCTGGTGGCCATTACTTCTGCTAATGGGGTTTCTGAAATACATGCCTTGGTCACAGACCCCACCCCCCATATATTGTATTTCACAAGGACAAAGTATTTCTTAGGACTCATCCTAAGTTCCTGCCTAAGATTGTCTCAGAATTCCATCTGAATCAACCTTTAGTCCTTCCTAACTACTTTGCAAACTTTCAGAATGAAGGAGTGTACCCTTTATTCCCTGGATGTAAAAAGAGCATTGCGGTTCTCTCTTGATAGAATGAAGGAAATTTGCAAGGCTCAGCAACTGTTCGTTTCCTTCAGCACAACCTGGGTGGGTCAACCTGTTGCTATCAGGTGCATTTCAGCATGGCTGGTGGCATGCCTTCACCACTGCTATTCTGTGGCACAGGTCAAGCTGGAAGGCATAGTGTATGCTCACTCTACCAGAGCAGTCGCTGCATCTCTGGCAGAAATCTGTAATGTCCCCTCTGCAGATATTTGCAATGCAGCTACCTGAAATGCATGCATCACGCTATTTAAGCACTGTGCCTTGGATGCCCATGCCAGACATCATCAGTCATTTGGCAGGACAATTCTTAACAGACTTCTGTCCTAAGAAAGTGAGCTTCTTTTCTCTCCTGCCGCCCATTTCGGGGATTATTTAGCTCAGTAATCTTCCATCAGTGTGAATGAGTGGTGGAGACTTTTGTCCAGGAAGAAATGGAAATTACCTACCTACCTTAATTCTTGATGATCTTGGACGAAGTCTCCACCACTCATTCACACGCCCACCCACCATCCCTCTCGAGCTCACTTCTCTGTTTCTGGCCTTCACTCCCTCAATGGCTGGGCTACGAAGACTTTGTTGTTGACTCTTCTTACACAGGTCATTCAGACTATCTTATGTCCAGTTTTAGGTTAGTCCTCTCTAGGTTAGTTCGCTGCACCTCCTCGGAAAAAAAGGTACTGAGGCGGTTGGAGGGTCGATGCTGAGATTGTCTGTCTATACCTGACACGCCTGGCTTCAAGTGTGCCGCCTTCCTCACAGCTCCATCTGGTGCCCTCCTGAACAAGTTTGATCCTGCTGGGTCCTAGTGCCTCCTGTACCCCCATCAGTGTGAATGAGTGGTGGAGACTTTGTCCAAGAAGATCAGGAATCATGGTAGGTATATAATTTCCATTTTTCTCTTCAGCATCTCCTCTCTTTCTCCGTCTTTTGCTATATAGCCCACCATTTGAAAAAGGTAGTCAGGCTTTCAGGTTCTGTCACTGCCTGTTCCTTTTCTATAACTGGTGCTAGCTGTACCGTCTCAGCTTGGACTTCTGTCTCTGCTAGTTTGGCTGCCATTCTCCTGGTAACCACTTCTGGGCTTGCTGCTACAGAATCCATACCTTTCTTCTATGCTTCCCTGGTACCAGGTCTAGTACCCATGCACAAAATTCCTGGCTTAGGTATGCGCGGCGTGGATCCCATTTAGGCTGACACCATCTGTCATCGAGGCACAGGTCAGGAAGCATAGGAAAACCAGGGCAGTTGTAAATTTGCAACAACAGTTTTATTGTTAATAACAGTAAAATAAAAAAATATTCAGAATAACTATTTACAGTGGCAGAAAAAAACATTGAAAACAGAGTCCTTCTGAGTTTTTCTTCTCAATTTCAAATCTCAGTCTCTCAGTCTGTATCTCTCTGTTTTGCAGAACATTGCAGCTCCTTTTATAAGTCTTGTGCAGGAGCTCGTTAAGAAAATAGCATGCTTCTCACAGCGTTCTTGTAAATTTCCATTGTTCTTGTCAATTTCAGCTGGTGCAGCAAAGAACATTGTGACCCAGAACTGACCTCTTGCTACATCGTCTCAGAGAGTTTGCAAATTAGCTTCTCAGGTTAACCCTTGAGTTCCAACAGCTTTTGCAGTCATTTCAACAGTAAAACTATATACATTTCTAAACAAAGGGATCCCAGTGTCAGTTGCAGTTCCACAAAATGATTCACATATATTTTATACCAGCAGATATGCAAGGGAGAAAAGACAGAACAGCAGATGATGGTAGAGAGCTAGCAAGAGGTAGAAAATTGCAAGACCATCAGGGTGATCAAGTCCTAGGTCTTAGGAGAAAATCTGGTTGCAACTAGACAGAGAAGAGACAAAAAATGAATAGAACAGATCCCTGCATTTAAACTCTTCTCCTGAACAGCCGGGACAGGGTCCTATTCAACACGCTCACAGATACTCATTGGTGAAGGTGCATCTTTGTGGATTTTAACCTACCACCGGCCTATCCAGAATATGTCGGTGGCTCAGCTACCCTTGGTTAATAGATTCCTTAAAGGTATGCTGCATACTAGACCACCAGTCAGAAGACGGTAGCCACTTGGGATATCAACCTTGTGCTAGGCATGCTCCTTGTAAACCATTCATTTGAGCCTCTAGCAACCTGCAATTTGAAGTTTCTGACCTGGAAGGCTGCCTTCCTTGTGGCCATTACCTCTGCTCACAGGGTCTCTGAAATACAAGCCCTGATCACTGACCCCATACACAGTATTTCACAAGGACAAGGCAGTTCTCAAAACTCATCCTAAATTCCTTCCCAAAGTAGTCTGAATTCAGATCCACAGCGGAATTCGACAGAAATTTATCGAACCCCCTGTCGGCACACCGCAGGTCGAGACCGCATTCTGCAGTTGGCTGCTGGTTCGCACTTTGTTCCTTTGTTTTTCTAGGGGCTTTCCCGAACCCCCACCACTTAGGATTCTCAGCTCCAGTGGAAGCTGATTGGGAGGGTGCAGGACCCCCAACAGACAGGCCCGGGTTCCAGTGGGTCTTCCACCATGACTAGGTGCTGTAGTCGCTGTGGGGACCTCGCTGGGGAAATGTCGCTGTCGGGGTGTAACCTTAGGAATTCCACCTGAACCAGACCTTGGTTCTTCCGACCTACTTGTAAACTTTCAGAATGAAGGGAACGCATCTACATTCTTTGGATGTAAAAGGATTTTGCGATTCTACATTGACAGAACAAAGAGCTTTGCAAATCCAAGCAACTCTTTGTCTCATTCATTATGGCCTGAGTAGGTCAGCCTGTTGCAATCAGATGCATTTCAACATGGCTGGTGGTGTGTCTCTGGATTTGCTATTCAATGGTGCAGGTCAAGCAGGAAGGTATGGTGTACGCCACTCTACCAAGTGGTCACTGCATCTCTGGCAGAGATTTGAACGTGCCCATTGCAGACATCTGCAATGTGGCCACTTGGAGCTCTGTGCTCACTTTTGTGAAGCACTACACCTTGGATTTCCATGCCAGACAACATCCTTCCTTTGGCAGGACAATCCCAATGGACTTCTGTCCTGAGTGAACTCCCTCTCTCTTGCCGCCCTTCTCTGGGAATTATTTTAGCTCAAATTACTCTCCCTCTAGTGTGAATGAGAGGTGGAGACTTTATGTCCAGGAAGATATGAAAATTATGTACCTACCATAATTCTTGATCTTCTTGGACAAAGTCTCCACGACTCATTCACATGCCCACCCACCATCCCCAAGCTCATGTATCCTGTTTTTGGTCTCTCACTCCTCAGCTGGGCTGTGAAGACACTGTTTTGTTGACCCTTCTTACACGGGTCGACGGACTATTTTATGTCCAAGATGGGTTAGTTTTCTAGGTTAATTTACACTGTATCTCTTTGGTAAAAGGTACTGAGCCGGTTGGAGGTCGATGCCGAGAGAGCCTGTACAGCGTGTGCCAGCCTCGAGGCTAACGCATGCGCGGGTCCTACCTTGGCCAGCACTTCTGAAGATTTTTGACTTCCGCGAGTCCTAACGCCTCCAGCATAGCCCCAATTGTGTGAATGAGTGGTGGAGAACTTCATCCAAGAACATCAAGAGTTACGTAGGTGTGTAATTTTCATTTATGGTATTTTACCTTGTTATTTTTTTATTACTCCCTCTCCCCAGGACACATCTGGAAACAAGCTATTTTCAGCTCAGCATGTACTTCCTGGTTAAACTTTTAAATAAATGCAGACAGACAAAAATGGTATCACATTGTTTGCTCGCCAACCACTGCCTCTCAGCAAGGAAAACTGCTCCTTCAAAGTAACAATCAGCCTCCCAAAACAGTAGCTGAAAAAGAAAACTTTAAAACTTTGCCACAGTACTTGGTGTGAGTTGGGGAGGGATGAATAGTTAATTTACAAAAACATAGAACAGCTCTAGAGTAATAAAGTCCAGGAGGGTAGCATCTTTCAGAAAAGAGATGTGTAAGAACAAGGGACACAATTTAAAGATAGAGGGCAGGCTCAGGGGTAATGTGAGGAAATCTTTTTCACGGAGAGAGTGGTGGATGCATGGAACTGCCTTCCAGGGAGGTTGTTGGGGCTAAAACAGTGGTGGAATTCAAACATGCATGGGACAGACACAAGGCAGTTGTAGTGGGGTGGCAGGAAGTAGGCTGTTGGTTAACTAGAATCTGCAGCTTATCCAGTAGGTAGGAAATGGGCAGAATGGGTGGGCCAAGTGGTCCTTATCTGCGTCAAAGTCTATGTTTCTATGTTACCATGCATTTGTATTACTGTAGAGCTGTACTATGTTTTTCGAAATGAACTGTTAATCCCATCCCACTCACCTCAGGACACATCTGAAATGAGCAGTCCTACTCAGTATGCCTTCCTAGTGAAACGTTTAAATAAAACTGGGTTGCGGAGTACAAAATCTTGATTGACAGCAATGTAAAGTGACCTAGTCAGATCACTCCACCAGAGAAACATGTAAAAACTACAATTCGGCATCCTCATTCGGACCAGTGCACCTAGTGGAGAACTACAGCTGCAGCATCCTCAGTAGGATAAACCCATTAGGTGGAAGAACAGTTTTATTACAATTGCATGTTGACAGTTTTTTTTTTTTACGAAACCTCTAAAATAAAGTTGCCTGTTTTATAATAGAATTAACCCCACCTAGGGCATGGGTTTACTAAAATTAATCTACGCCTGGGTGGTTGAAGTCACTCGGCCTCATACCCCACACCCCACTGCTGATATGGATTAATTCTCAGAAACCCATGGCCTGTTGTGGTTTATCCTTCTGTAGCTGTAGTAGTAGTATTTATTTATATCTGCGCCTTCCCCAAGCACTATTACAGTAAAAGGAAAACACAATCCATATTCCAAAGCAATAACCAATAAATACATAATGACCCCTTATTCCAGAAAACTAATATAAAATACCTAAAAACCTAAATACACTGAAATTTAGTAAAACTAAATGTTGCACCTATGCATTATGAAGCTTCTTCAAATGCTTGTTGAAACAGATAAAACTTGAGCCCTTTTTAACACATGGTTCAACTCCTCCACTCTCTGTCATTAAGTCTACTAAACTTGGTCCCTTTAAGTCGCTCTTAACCACCTATTTGGTGCCAGGCTGTAGTTGCCTTAATCACCCTAATGTTGGGTCCCTCCGTTTCTTGCCCATAGCCTTGACAGTGTTCATTGGACTGCCCCCTTTTTTTCTTTTCCTCACCCCTGTCTCCCCAACTTAGGTATTTCCTAGCGCACCAGGGTTGTGACTTCTACACACATACTTTTGTATTTATCATATTTACTGCATGTAATTCTTATCCGCAAACCACTGTTACATTGTGTTCTTTCTGTTATCTGTGTTGCATTTGTATTACCACTGTTGTATCTCACACTGTAACCATGTCTCACCCTTCTGCTCGACAAAGTGCTTTAGTAAATGAGTCCCTGACTCAAAGGTTGTAAATCCAATTAAAAAAAAAAGTAATAAATAAAAGGCATCAACTGAGGGGGGTCTTCTCAAGTGCCTAGCAAAGAGTTCCACAGTACCTGAAAGGCCAGGTCACCCGAACTCTTCAGTCAGGCCCATGAAACCCTGATGAGGCCCTCACCGCTGAACGGAGTGGGCAGACTGGGGTGTATGGATACAGGAGCTCTGCCAGGTAGACTAGACATAGTCTGCGTAGGGCTTTATAGGTTAGAAGACTTATCTTATATGAGATAACGCCACTTCATTGGCAGCCAGTGTAGAATCACGCAGTGCCGGAAAGATATGGCTTGATCTTGGTAAGCCTGTGAGTAACCGAGCAGCTACAGGTGTCGTAGCATACCCCCGCTAACCCTGAAGTTTAAAGCATTACAGTATACCAACATTGAGGTCACGAATGCATGGATCCATGTGGCAAGCCCTGGGGTAAGGGATCGAATCTGGTGGATATTCTGAAGATGGAAACAAAACACTCCAGACTACAGCCGACACCTAGGCCTCCATTGACAGACCTTCGTCCAGGATGACTTCCAGATTGTTTACCTTTGGCTGCCTAGCAGACTGGAGCTACTGACTCAAAGACCAGGCACTCCTATGCCAGCTGCATATGCCCCATTTCGGCCCGCGCCAACCACTAAATCCTCAGTCTTCTTGGGGTTCAGTTTCAGCCAGCTAGAAGCCATGCAGGTCTGGATCTTGGCCAGGCATTCATTAAACACGTTGACACACCGAGTCTTGGGAGTAAAGGCGATAGAGTTATGTATCAGTGAAACCCCATCCCAAAATGTCTAATGACCTTGCCCAGGGGAGCATATAAACTGCAAACAACAGTGGAACAGGACTGATTCCTGGGTATTCCACAGAACAGAACCGCCAGGTCCGAGGAACAATTTCCTAGTACTACCCTCCGGTTCTATCCCTAAAAATGAGTCGAACCAGCAGATGACAGTGCCGCTAAGTCCTGCATACCCCTTAAGATGGTCAAAACGCCATGGTATCAGATGCTGAAGAGAGATCGAGGAGGACAAGAATCGATCACTCCCACTATCCCTCACCATGAGCAGATCATTAAGCACCTTGTTTAGTGCTGTCTCTATGCTGTGCCTGGCTCTAAAACCCGACTGGAATGGTTCATAAATGTTGGAGAATGCTAGGTGTTTCTCCAGCTACAACACTACACTTTCTCAGCAACCTTCCCCAGAAAAGGAAGGTTAGAGACTGGACTATAGTTCTCAAAAACATCTGGGTCCGGAGAAGGTTGTTTGAGAAGGGGCTTTACCAGTGCACATTTAAATGCTACTGGAACTAGCCCCTTCTCTACAGGGAACACCGGACAGTTTTGGCAAACACGGGCCCAGGTGATCAATACAACTCATTAAAAGTCGCGTGCCAGGCCCAGGTCCAGATTGCAAAAGTCAGACGAGGTTCAGGTTCACCCAGTGGACTACTTCCATTGTTACTGGCCGAAAACTTGCCCCAAGATCACCTGATGTGTTCCCGGCCCATAGGCCAACCACTGCTGGGCTCAGAAGGCCCTGTTGGAGTAATTCTAGTCATAATGGAGGACACCCTGTCTGAGAAGAACTACAAACGCCCGCATTTTATGAGTAAAATCTTTCTCACAGGTTCCAGACAGGCAGGATGGAGTAGTCTGTCTATAGTCTGAAGAGCCAAACTGGTCGGTTCTTCCTAGCAGCAGTCTCCTCTCAGCAGAAATTCTGACTTCTTCTTAAAGGCCACCAACCCTCAAGAAGAACTTTGAAGAACATAATATTGGACACAAAGCAGCTTATATTTCTTTTTAGCTCTGTATTTCTTATCCCATTATGTATTACTAAGGTCATATGCATGAAAACAAAAGGAGAATCCCTTGATCAACCCATCTTTCCTTGCCCACCGGCTCGGAAAGAAAAAAAAAAAGAACTCCCAGACTTTCTACCAGAATGCTTGTGTTGAGGGAAAGGGGTCCTGTCCCCACCTCCATGTCCTGGGACAGACTTGAGAGACCCTGGCACTCACCCTCTATGGGTCAGTAGAGCACGACCCTAGGTTGGCTTCACCTCAACTTTTCTCCAAGGGCCTAACATTTCTTTGGTGTGGCATTCTTCAGATGACAGACCATTCTGGTCTTCTTTCTCCCAGCCTGCTGGAGTGGTTAAGGAATATGGAGGGCGGGTACTGTTCTTTTTAGCACCTAGATGCTCCCTGGCATCCCTAGAGGAGTAGGGTGCTGAATGGTCTCTCATTGTCTCTCTCCTCTCTCTCTGTCTTCTTCTTCTTCTTCTTTCTATTTCTTCCCCCACACACACCACCACTCCTCTATTCCCTTGGGACTGCCCAGTGTTTGGGGCCTTCCTATACCACACCTTCAGGTAGCCTTCTTCTCCTCTTGTATCGCTTATTCTCCTTTCTGTTTTATGTCTTTCCTTTTACTATCACTTGGGCCCCTTGCCCCACCCTTTTTCTTCTCTGTATCTGTTTTCACTGTCTCTGGCAGACAGAACTGAGGTGAGGAGGAGTCTGCATTGTTACTGGCTGACTAAGCAGCATGCCATCATCCCTGAGGGTATGCCGGGTCTCGGCGCAGACCCTCCCCAAGAAAAAATTTGTAAGCTGAAAGCTCCTGCAGGGTCATAGTGTCTCAGCCTCGTAACCCACCAGTGATAAATGATGAAGATATACAAGAAGATCAAGAATTACAGTAGGTATGTAATTTTCATTTCTTAAAGGATGGTGCAGTTTTTCAAAACAAGATTGCGACTACACAGAGCCTTTCAGTTGGAGAGAAAAATGCAAGGATTTTAGTTTTGTAAATTGGATTGACTAGCACTTTATACGTGTTATGCAGGGATTTACTCACGGCTAAAGTTGCCAATGAACCAATCAGGATAGAGGATTTTAATGAACATTATATAATTTTCTGTAGTTTAACTGGTTTAGAATTGTGAATTAAAGTTTGAGAAAAATTTCAATTCAGGACTTTATCAGTAACATATTGAATTAAACTGAACAAACAGAGGGTAATAAGGTTTCATATCCCATATAATATGATGAATCTTTTCCCCATTTCTCAGTCGGCCTCCATCACCCTGATGTCGTCGGGACTTACCACTGTTGTACCGGGCCCCCCCAGCAGGGTTGGTGGGGTCCGCCAATCCACCGCCTTGAACTGATCCAGTAGTTGGACTGGCAAACCCTACTAGTTGAGTGCATGTCCTCACGAGGGTCCAAGCGCCTTCCTGCCACTGAGGTTTTTCCGTTCTCTTCCCCAAGGCACAACATGCAGTGATGCCATGACATGTTCCTTGTGCACCGTGTGCCATGCATCGGCATCTGCCCTCCCCTTCTCATTCTGTGACTGTCCTGGTGTCTTCTCTAGTTTCACGCTGGGCCACACATACGTGGGGCCCTGCAATCTCCCTGCCCCCAAGGAGGACAGTAGTCCTCGGATGCTCAATCCTCCTCCCTTGTCCAGCCCTCCGATGCCCCAAGCTGGCTACCAGATTTGCTGTGCTGATGGGCTGGCCATCTGTGGAATCTTTTAAAGCAAATGTTAGCCCTTTTATCAAATTAGGTATGGCATGATGGTCAATTTTATCAATATCACTGGGTCTTGAATTAATTTGATCAGAATAAATATCCTCCTCATTCTTTTATCAGACTATTGCCATCTGCATCGTCAGGGTATTTTTGCCTGGTGGGACAGAGACTGGTCTGTTTATATGGATGGGAAAAGGCCATGAGTCTGCTATAAAACTGCAGCTGGGAGGCTAGTAGTGCCAGATCTGATTCAAGACTGTTACTATCCAGCAGCACAGATGCAAGCCTTGGCCATGTGGCTTACACCTTCTGTTCAGATAACAGAAAGAGAAATGGAATTAGAGGAAGAAGACCAAATATATTTATTTAAGTCTTATTTATCAGTTAAGTGTGCTGATCCAAGGACTGCTTTCAGGCACGACCTGGCCACAAACGATGGCACAGAATCAAACAGTTAAAATAATTTACAATCCAATAAGAGTAGCAGATTACAAGCTGTACAGACACAAGTCCCAACGGAAACATACGGAGCATAATAAGCAGTGGTACAGAGAAGTAACTGAACAATGTACAGTTGCAAGCCCGATGAAAGCAGATAACTAGCTGTACAACAATAGACTGATATAGGGTAGTTGAAAATATCAGTTACAAGCACTAATACTAATTTGAAACAGGGTAAACAGACTGCACCACAGTAACCTAGTAGGATAAACTGTTCAACATGCAACAGTACCTAAATGGAGGTGCATAGGGAGGAAGCGGGAAGTTGGGTGCCGGAGGTGGTAAATAGAGGCACACTCCAAGGGTGCTAGGAGGAGATGGAGAAAAGCAGAGAAACTAAGTGCTATTGGTGACATGGAGGCACACACCGAGGTTACTAGGGTAAGGAGGAGGGAAAGTAGAGCAGAAGTACATGGCTAGGACAAATAAGGAAAAGATCTAGGGAGAGGAGGGGTGAAGGCACAAGGGAAAACAAGGTAATTAGTAGGGGTAGGGATGGAGGGTAGAGAGAGCTAGCACGTAAGGGTGGGGGAACGAGAAAAAGGGAGGCAGTGTACACCCTTCCAGTGTATAGAAAAAAGGCTTTTGACCATATAATGCTAAACTTTAATCTCTGGAAGATGGATAGATTCTGGTATTGGTATAGGTTATCACCTTGGAAATACAAAAAAAAAAAAAAACTGGCACTGTTCCCCCCCCAGGACAGGGTGCCAATTGCCAACTAAACTTGAAGTTCAGTTGTAAATGCCACACGATGCACCTTGCACCACTAACCTCGGGTCTACGCCTCTCCTCACGATCACAGGTCAAAGTGACACGGGCACCCAGCCAAATGAGTGCGCTTTGCATTGTGGCAGCGCAGCACAAAAATACATAAATGCATTCTTGGGCTCGACAGCTTCTTTGCTTTGTGTAGCGGGCTTGGCAGTATGCTGCAGATCTACCCAAATGCCTGCATCAGTGACATAGGGAAAAAAAACAGCAGATTAAACTATTTCACTGGCATGTCCGTGAAAAATGGCATGCCAGTTAAAAACTGGCCAGGTGGCCACCCCATGGTAATGCTGCTACTTTCTTATGAGTACTAGACACATACAGTATTTCAATAAACTTAAATCCCACATTGAACTGCTCTTACAGTATACTGAACATTAAAGAAAATGTTAATGCTTGAAAATGAACTCTCAAGTCCCTAAAATACATGAGGAGCAAGAATGAATAAGAGTCGCAAGTGAACGTAGATACTGGAATATTTTAGAAGACTAGCCACTGCACCACACCTCCCTGACATGGCATGAATTTATCTTGACAATATTAGATACAGTACTTCCAAGCATCAAACTAACAAATTAAATACAGCACTTTCCTTTTTCTTTTTTCACTACTGTCTGATGGTTCCACATGAAAACTATGAAACCAGAAACAACGTGGTCAGATATCAGCGCTGAGAAAATAAATTAGTAAAATTATCAAGCAGGAATTTGTATGGGTTTTAGCAAAATTTATTAGATAAAATCCTCCTGAAGCAAATTCTGCATTGAAAATCAAAGTCTTTGAACAATACCGTGAAAATAGTCACCAAAGTTTGTTTATTTGACCACAGGCTTTTTCAGAAGTGCAGTCTTGATGGGACAGGCTCTCTGATAGCTACATGTTATTGATTAAAATGTGTTATTTTGCTGTATTGTGTAGAAAGCAATGATTGTTCTCTGAAAGTGAATACAAACTTTAAATGCACATGTGTCAAAAAAGAGAAAAATATATATATTGTTGGGTCCCAGTCCTGTCAAGCTAAAGTTTCTCATTCTGCTTTTTAGCTGGAGCCTTTACCCCAGGAAGTTCTACATCAAAGGCCAAACGCTAATGCTGTAGCTCCATGGAGAATGTCATTGAGATACAGAGTAAGTTAGCATGTAAAAGAAGATCCACTACTAGTAATCTCATTATTTTATCCGGTTGGTGGATAAAAATAGTAACACTGCTTTCTCAGCTTTTTTATTTATAATTACTGATTTTGATATTTTTAAGTGAGTCCGAATCAAATTATTACTGTGAAGCAGTTTTACTTTCTTATGATTGCTCACGTTTTACCACTGAGGAGACAGCTGAAGGAAAGCAGGAAGCACGGTAAATTTTCATTTACAATATGTGCAAGTTATAAGATATATTTTATGGCAACAGATAACAGACTCAAACCAGTAATACTGTACAGAGTTGTACAGTGAAAAGTTTAGACAAGGTTGTGGGGATTTAAACTCTAGAGGCTGCACAGCTATAGTTAATAGTCACCAATGCATGGGGCGGGAGATGATCAGCACAAGGTTGAAAACTCTAATACATGCGTATGACATACCCATGTACTACAGAGTTCTGGAGCTTGCATTTACTGTATGTATTGAATGGCTAACCAGTAATTATAGCTGATAAGCATCAGTATCAGTTAATCAATCAGCACTTTGATGTTATGGACTCTGTTATCAGTTATACACCTCTATGTGTGATGTCATCATAAACCTCTCAAGCTTCACTCTAGGTTCATAGTCATCACACCTCCGTATAAAAAACAAATACAACTTGTAATACACTCTTCCTGTGCATTATTCTATTTGTAATTCAGACTGGCCTTAAACCCTTCAGGTACTGAAAAGAGGCTCACACTCAAAAAATGCTGCATATATTAGCTTGATCTTCCAAAATCAGTCTTCACCATTAATCACTGGTGGGTTCAAGCCGAAAGTGCCAGTACCCAGCAGGCGTGTAGCTTAAAGACTTTTGGAGTAGGGCGATGTCGGGGCGAGCGCTACCCTGAGCAGACATATGATGGCGCTCATGGACTGGACAGTAACTGATGCTGGCTCCTACTCCTCAGTTCTGTTTTCCAGCCATCGAGGCTGTATCACTGTGAGAGCACTCTGCAAAGCGACTATGCTACAGTGCCACTGCCACACCATACTTTGACGCTATTTTATTGGTTTTGACACTGTTTTCTTTCTTTTCCTCCAGTACTGTGCTGGGTACTATTTTGCTGCCTTTTGTTGTGTTCTGTTTCAGTTTGGTCATGTCCAGTCCAAGGCCTAAGAAAACCGTGAAACATAGAAACATAGACTTTAACAGCAGAGAAGGACCGCTTGGCCCATCTAGTCTGCCCATTTCCTACCTACCAAGGATAGGCCGCTGATCCTAGTTAACCAACAGCCTGTTTCTTCCTACCCCCACAAGAATTGCCTTATGTCTATCCCATGCATTCTTGAATTCTCCCACAGTTTGACCCAAACCTCCTCAGGAAGGCTGTTCCATGCATCTACTACCCTCTCTGTGAAATAATACTTCTCACATTGCCTCTGAACACCCCCCCATCTTTAAATTGTGTCCCCTTGTTCTTGAACGCTCTTTTCTGAAATATGCTACCCTCTTGGACTTTGTTGATTCCACTGGGGTACTTAAAAGTTTCTATCATGTCCCCCCTTCCCTCAAGGGTATACATATTAAGCTCCTTTAGTCTCTCCTCATACTGGCTTGTCTTGCAGACCCTGCACCATTTTAGTTGCCCTCCTCTGGACTGCCTCTATCCTGTCTATGTCCTGTGGAGATGGGTCTCCAGAACTGGACGCAGTACTCCAGATGGGGTCTCACCAACTGTCTGTACAGAGGGATAACAACTTCCTGTTTTCTGCTGCTGATGCCTCTCCTATGCATCCCAGTATACCCCAGCCCTCCCTACTGCCTTCTTGCATTGCTTGCTAACCTTAAGTCATCTGATATGATTACCCCCAGGTCCCTTTCCTTTTTGTTGCTGTTACTACCTCCCCATTGTGTATTCTTCCCTTGGGTTCTTGTTTCCCAGGTGCATTATTTTGCACTTCTTTGCATTGAATCCTAGCTGCCATACTTCTCACCATTCCTCCAACCTTGCCAAGTCCCTTCTCATCCTTTCCATGCCTCCTTGTGTATCAACCCTGCTGCAGATCTTTGTGTCATCTGCAAAGAGGCATCTTTTCCTTCAGTCCCTCTGCAATGTCACTTATGAAGACATTAAAAGGACTGGACCCAATATTGAACCCTCGCGGTACCCACTAGTAACCCCTCTTCTTCAGAGTGGACTCCATTTACAGTTACCTTCTGTGTCCTGTTGTCCAGCCAATGTTTTACCCAGGCTACTACACTGGGACCCACTCCCAGGCTGGTTAATTTGACTATTAATCTTTGTGTGGGACTGTGTCAAATGCCTTGCTAAAGTCTAGGTAGGCCATGTCCACAGCCCCTCCCTGGTCTACTACTTTGGTCACCCAGTCAAACAAATCTATTAGATTCATCTGACATGACCTTCCCGGCTCAGAACCCATGCTGCCTTGGGTCCTGTGCCCCATTGGCCTCTAGGTACTGACTATTCTTTCCTTCAGAAGTGACTCCATCACTTTCCCTACCACAGAGGTCAGACTGACAGGTCTGTAGTTTCCTGCCTCTGTCTTGGTCCCACTTTTGTGAAGGAATCACATCTGCCTTGCTCCAGTCCTCGGTACCACACCATCATCCCATGATTTATTAAAAGAGTAGCCAGTGGTTCACTAGTTCCCCCTTAATTCTTTTAGAATTCTGGGGTGAATCCTTCAGGACCCATTGCTTTGTCCACCTTCAGTTTTAGGAGTTCTTGCAGAACCCTTTCTTCTGTGAAAGGACTGGGATCGACCCCCTATCAAGAGTGCTTCTGTTAATTGGATTAGGCACTTCCCTCCTCTTTTGTGAATACTGAGCAGAAATATGTTAAGTATCCCTGCTTTTCACTGTCCCTCTGCCCACCCACCGTTCATTCTATTCAGCCTCACTATCCCTCCCTTTGTCTTTCTCACGCAGCTGATGTACCTATAAAAGGTTTTATCCCCTTTTAACCAAGTTGGCTATCTTTTCCTCAGTTTGGGTCTTTGCTATTCTGACTTCCCCTCCTGCTTCCTTCTGCCTTAACTGGTACAGCTTGTCCTGCTCCTTCTGTGTTTCCTTATACTTCTGGAATGCTATCTTTTCTTCCTGACTTTCACAGCCACCTCTTTTGAGAACAATAGTGGCTTTTTCTTTCATTTTGATTTGTTTATTTGCGCCACAGAAAGGCTTGTTGCCTCTGTGATGGCAGTTTTGATGATTCCCATTGTTGCTCCATACCTCCTTCTAGCCTGTTTGCTAGTGCTTTTCTGAGGCACTCTCCCATATTGCCAAAGTCAGCCTCCTAAAGTCCAGTACCCTCACCTTTGTATGAGCTTGACTGTGTAGCTGAGTTTCACGTGAACCACACTGTTTGGTGGTCACTTGTTCCCGGATGGCAACCCACTTCTAGATCTGAGATCCTCTCACTGCCCCTGTTTGAGAGCATGAGGTCTAAGATTGCTCCTCACAGTGGGTTCCGAACTAGCTCTCTGAGGTCTGCCACCTGTAGGGCATCAAGAATGGCCCTGCTCTTGGATGTGGCTGCAGCAAATGTGCTCCAGTTAACATCTGGCATATTCAGGTCTCCCATCAACAGTATCTCCCTTTCTCTGCCATTCTAAGAATGCCTTCTATCATATCCTTGTTCATTCCTCCCGCTGACATGGGGTCTGTACACAACCCTGTGCGGATTGTGTGCCCTTTCCAGTCTCCAAGGTGACCCACAGTGTCTCCTCTCCTCCCTGTTTACTCTTTTGTTCAGTTGCTTTTATCCTTCCTTTACATAGAGAGCTACTCCTTCCCTCTTCTCCCCTGCTTGTCTTTCCTGTAGGTTATGTACCCTGGTATGTTAACATCCCAGTCATGGTTCTCTATGTACCATGTTTCTGTGACTGCTCGATATCCAGGCATCCCTCTTCCATCGAGGCCACCAGCTCAAGGAGCTTGTTGCCCAGACCACGAGCATTGGTACTCATTACCCTCCATTTCCTGATGGCCTCTCTTTTGCCCCATCCTGTCCTTCTTGCCTTTGTCATTTCCTCCATTTACCTCCCCTTCTCCCTATTGGCACCTGTATGTTGGTGTTACACGCGCCTACCTTGATTTTTGGGGGCCTAAGATTTCCTGCTCCTTTCAGTGCCTCCCCTTGGCTAGTTTAAATGCTTGCCAATGAAGCATTTAAACCTATCACCTAGGATCCTGGTTCCCTCCTGGACAGATGCAGCCCATCATGCCAGTATAGGCTTCATCACCCAGGTGGACCCCAGTCCCCAATGAAGCCAAATCCCTGAGCTCCACACCAGTTTTTCAACCACTGATTGAATCCGTGGTGCAGAACACCATAGCCTCTCCCACGCCTATAGATGGGCAGCACCTCCGAGAAGATTACCGCATGCTACTTGTCTAAGACCCTCCCCAATTCCACAAACTCTTCCTGCACTTCTAATCCCTTTCTAGCCAGGTCATTTATCTCTAGGTGGACAATGACATCCAGCTCCCTCCCAGTGCAGCTGCTCCGGCAATCCTGAGGTTACTCCCTGTCCCTCCAAGCCATGGCCCAGGCAGGCACCTACCTCCTCTCCCTTCCTCCCCAGTTCTACCTTCCTAACAATGGGTCCCCACCAGAGTTGTTTCCTTCCCTCGGGGTCCCCTGCCACCCTCCTGTGGGTCTCCTTGTGGAGGTTCCCAGCATCCTCCTTGGTCTCCACTGCGGGTGCCTCCATAGAGGAACCACACTTTGCCAGAATGGCATAGGAATTGTGGAGAGGTACAGCTGGAGGGATGCGCCTCTGTTCGACCACCCTCACCCTCCCTGAGCCCACTGTGGTCCAACCGTCCTCTTTCTTGGCAACCTCTGAGGCAACGGCAGTGGCACTGGTGGTCCCTGGATGGAAGAGGAGGTCCCACAAATCCTAGCCAACTCAGCCTGGAGATGAGCAACCTCCTCCTCAGCCCAGAGAGATGCCTGCAGATGGGACAACACCGCATCCTCCAGAACGCCTCTCAGAAGACTGCTGCCCACAGCCACTGCACTGCACCACTCCCCATCATGTCTTATTTCTGGCCCCTTAACTGTTTGCAATCCTTACTCTTTCCTCTGTTTTTTTTCTCTCTCTCCTTACTTTCTGCCTGTGTGCCCTTTAAGCTCCTGATTGTCCTGTTCTGAGACAAGAATATCCTGTATTTCTCAGTAGACCCCTACTTGCTCAGAGGCAGACCTCCAGCAGTTAGAAGGGGCCGGAGAGCTACTCTTGCCCTTCTAGGATGGTGGGTCTTTGGTAGCTCTGTGATCACCACTTCCTGCTCTCAAACAGGAAGTTCCTGTTGTCAGTCAAATCCTGTGCCTATAAAAGAAGAACTAACTTTGGGTGGGAGGTGGAGGAAGGAGGGCAATATAGTCCCAGCAGAGAAGTCCAGTCACACAGCAGTCCTTTCTCCTGGTGTCTTCTGCCAAGCTACTAACGGAATCTTTCTAAGGCAGTCTTTAAATGTAGCTTCCTTCTAGCTAAGCCACTCCCCTACTTACTAGATCTTTCTACAAGTAATTTAAACCTTACAGCTATCAAGTCCTTTCAATCACCTGAGATTTACACCTAGATAACTGTTCAGATAACCATTCAGTTCAGTTAACTCAGACAAACACACACTTTTTTTTTTGTTTTGTTTGTTAGTTTTTACCCTAAATTAAAGGTCCAAGTACAAGACAGCTTCCCCCATCGTCAGTGCCCCTGTGAGGAAGCTACCGACTGTCATGACAGGGCTGACTTGCCGGGTCCAAACCACCATGATGGACATGTGCGGCGCTTGCTGTTGCATGGACCTCTGCACCTTTCAGCTTCAGACTTTGAGGTTAGGGGCGGGCGGCCCCCAACCTTCAGAGGCCAGCTTTGCACCCAGAACACCAGGATCAGGTCCCTGAAATCTTCCCCAAGCCCCTTCCCGTACTATACATACTGAGGAGACCAGGGGTCCACCGTTTCTTGTCTCGTTGAGATGGGAGGCCTGCAGGAGGGGTCTGTGGGACAGTCGGCCTCCTCAGTGGGTCGACTGCACATCTCTTCCAGTCCAATGCTCCCCGGTGGTGGCATCGCAGCTGTACACTGGGACTGCTCTGGTGGATCCCTCAGCAGCTCTGTTTGGTGCCACTTCAGCTCTTGATACCAAGTCCAGTGTCACTGAGCATGTGACTGGTCCCTCCTGATGATGATCATGGCACCAGGAGAGGAAGAGTCCAGGGCTTGCCCAATTAGAGCTCTCCCTGTTGTCATCCTCTGACTCTGAGGGTGATGATCGGGATGATCCTGACTGTCTCCCTGGGTCCAGTGAGCCTCAGGACCTTGTAGGCCAGTCCTAGGCCATCTCTATCAGCAGGGTCTTGAATCCTCCTGAGCTGGCCACTGTGCTGAATCCTCTGTGTCCCTTGGTGCTGCCTGTGGTGCCAGGGATGCTTCTAGTGTCAGTTCCAGAACCAGTGGGGATGCTGGTGCCAGGGCTGGCATTGAGTTGGGATGCAGTGCGTCCTTTGGTGCTGAGTCGGTTCTGGTGCCGCTGGTGGTACCGCCTTTGACTCGGTGCCATGGGCAGTGCCAAGGTGGATACCAGTGTCATTCGAGGCACTGAATCTTCCTCCCTCTTGGTTTTAGGCTCTGCCTCTGATGTTAGGGCTCCTCCGAGGAGCAGAGCCCTGTCACGTGATGTGGGTGTTGGGAGGTCTAGGTTAGCATCACTCTCCATGCCCAGAGCAGCTGGGCTCTGGGAGGAGTCGGTGTGCTGACTCAGGCCTTCTGTCCCCCAAAACCATCAGGGCCTGCAGTTGGTGGAGATAGGGGCCGCCCTATCAATCAGTCAATCATTATTTGACCAGGAGAAAGCACCATTGAGTGGACTGATTTACGAGGTGGTCCTGGGAACAAAATACAGTAATAAACATTGTAACATACAGTGGCATCTGATTACAAAACAGCTGGTGAAATGAGAGGATACAATGGATGTTACATAGCAGCACAATACCTAGGAATGATATGAAGCAACATAGGCTGCATTGGCAACAGACTATACAAACAGCCAGCAAGTTAAGTGCTAGGCAATATGTCACAAAAAGTAGAGGCTAACGAAGAAACAATCAGCAGGCGTGATGGAGCAGGTAAGAAAAGGGTGAGGAAGATGTAATGGGGCGGGCAGGAGGGGACAGCTGAAGAGAGAATGGTGAGGATGAGAAAGGGAATGTTCACAGAAATATAAATGTAGGGGAGACATTCGATGTAAAGGAGCATGAGACTAAGGCTACACAGCTAGAATAGCAGGTACTGAAGTCTGGTATGAAGGGCAAGGTACAGGAGGAAGGGATTGTTAGGAGAAGCAGCCACAAGTTTCCTTAAGAGAGTGACTCAGCAGTGTCTTAAAGGTGGACAGTTCAACTAAGTTTGACAGTTTTAGTGTACTTTGAATGGTATTCCAAAGGGTAGGGATAGTGAGGCTTAATAAAGGAGAGGTGGGTGGGCAGAGGGTGACAGTGAAAAGTAGAATACTAAATGAATACTTATGCTCAGTATTCACAAAGAAGAGGAAGGTACCTAAAACAAACAATAGAAACACTCTGGATACAGAAGTTGATACCAGCCCATTTACAGAAGAAAGGGTTCTGAAAGAACTCTTAAAACTGAAGGTGGACAAAGCAATGGGGCCTGACGGGATTCACCCCAGAATTCTAAAAGAACTAATCGGAGAATGAGTGACACCACTGACTAACTGGAGGAGGGTGGATGTGATTCCTTCACAAAATGGAAGCTAAGCAGAGGCAGGAAACTACAGACCTGTTAGTTTGACCTCAGTGGTAGGGAAAATGATGGAATCACTTCTGAAAGGAAGAACTGTTGAGTACCTAGAGGCCAGGGAGGCACAGGACCCAAGGCAGCATAAATTCACAGTGAGAAGATCATGTCAAACGAATCTAATAGATTTCTTTGACTGGGTGATCAAAGTAGTAGACCAGGGAGGGCTGTGGACATGGCCTACCTAGACTTTAGCAAGGCATTTGACACAGTCCCACAAAAGATTAATAAACAAATTAGCCAGCCTGGGAGTGGGTCTCAGGGTGGTAGCCTGGGTAAAAATTGGCTGGATAACAGGACACAGAGGGTAATAGTAAATGGAGTCCCTCTCAAGGAAAGGGGTTACTAGTGGGGTACCGCAGGGTTTAGTACTGGGACCGGTCCTTTAATGTTTTTATAAGTGACATTATGAGGGACTACAGGAAAAGTATGCCTCTTTGCAGATGACACAAAGATCTGCAACAGGGTTGATACACGGGGGTGGAAAGGATGGGAAGGGACTTGGCAGTGTTGGAGGAATGGTGAAAAGTATGGCAGCTTAGATTCAATGCAAAGAAGTGCAAGTAATGCACCTGGGAAACAAAAACCCAGGGAAGAGTACACAGTGGGGGAGAGGTACTAACAACAATAAAAATGGAAAGGGACTTGGGGTAGTCATATCAGATGACCTAAAGATAAACAAGCAATGTGAGAAGGCAGTAAGAAAGGCTGAGGGATACTGGGATGTACAGGGAGAGGTATCACCAGTAGAAAACAGGAAGTTGTTATTCCTTTGTACAGACAGTTGGTGAGACCCCATCTGAGTACTGTGTGCAGTTCTGGAGACCACATCTCCGCAAGGACATAGACAGGATGAAGGCAGTCTGGAGAGGGAACTAAAATGGTGCAGGGTCTGCACCAAGCCATACTAAGAGAGACTAAAGGATTTTAATATGCATACCCTCGAGGAAAGGAGAGAGAGGGACATTATAATCTTTCAAGTACCTCAAGAGAATCAGCAAAGTCAAGATGGTAGCATCTTTCAGAAAAAGAGATGTGCAAGAACAAGGGGCACAATTTGAAGATAGAGGGGGACAGCTCAGGAGCAGTAAGGAAGTATTTTTCACGGAGAGGGTGGTGGATGCATGGAATGGCCTTCCTGAGGAGGATGTGGGATCAAAACTGGGGAATTCAAAATGCATGGGACAATCAGTAAGGCAATTTCTGGTGGGGCAGTAAGAAGTAGGCTGTTGGTTAACTAGGATCTGCTTTGTGTTGTGGAGGTTAGAGAGAAAATAGGGAGTAGGAGGAAAGGAGACAGTAGGGAACATTGTGGTAGAGGAGGGTAGGGAAAGATGGGGTATGGGGAAGGGAGAAAATAGAAGAGGAGAAAACAGGTAGAAAAAAGGAGAAAGGGGTGCAAGTAGAAGAGTAGTACAGGTAGAGAAAAGAGAAAACAGGTAGAAAAAGGAGAAAGGGCGAGCAAGTAGAAGAGGAGTACAGGTAGAGAAAAGAGGATGGTGCTGAGAGTATAGGAAGAGTTATCAAGTCGGAAGTGAGGGGAGAGGGTTAGGTGCAGGAGGGATGTGTGAGAATGAAGGAGACGTTGGAGAACTTTAAGACAGGAATGAGCGAACATCTAGAGGTAGAGAATTCCAGGTACTGGGAAAGGATAAGAGAAAGCATATCTTCCAGAAATGGAAGACCGGTGGGAAGGGCAAAGGTCCTGTGGGTGAAGCCTTCCTTTTCTCCTTCCTCTCTGGGTGGGACCCCTGTGGATGGGGCTGGGGCCACCCTTGTGGACCCACACAGCTCCGGTCGCCCCATACGGAGGGGGGTGGTTCCCCAACTGGGCTCAGTCCTGACTGCTTCAGCATGGTTGAGGGACTGCTGATTGAGGAGACCAGCAGATCCCTCCCTGGGGTAGGCTCACCTGCCAAGTCTCACAGCCCTAGCAGAAGGTCCGCTCACCCAGTGAGCATGCTTCCCTCCTCTGCCTCCTCCACCTCTTCTTGGGCCAAGTGGTCCTTCGGGCCCATGACCTGGGAGCAGTTCAGGGCCACGTGCTACCGCTTCCCAGGTACGTTAGGGCCATAGATGAACAGGACTTCCACCTGTCCTCCCAGGAGCAGCCAGACTCTGGATCCTCAGACTCATCGGCCTCCTTGTCTTCTGCCCTGAGGAAGAGAATCTTTCTGTCCACCTTTCTTCTGACGCTGATCAAACCTCGCCTCAGCATTTCCTGTCGAGGTTGCTCAATGGGCTCCATATCTCCCATGTGGCAAGACACACTCCTGAGCAGGCAATGCGTGCCTTCTTGGTGAATACAGTGCAGACTACCTGGTGGTGTCTGCCTGGCCGGTCCCTTCTGGGAAATGTTGTACCATACCTGGCAGCATCCTCACCCCTTCTTCAGCCTCAAGGGACAGCTGGCACAGGTATTGCACATCCCAGGGGTCTCCAGGAGACTTGCCTATTCCATTTCTGAGTGAGGCTCCTGGACACCCCTACCGGGCATAGAAGTCCAAGGCAAGACCGACCTCCAGAGGCTGACTCCACGAGTTCGACCACTGGGGAGGAGAGTTTTCTCCTCAGCGCCTCATGCTGTCTGTGGCATCATCAGGCCCATCATGCGCTGCAACAGGCAATTATGGTCGATACTGAGCCAGTTACTAGCATCATTGCCTGATTCAGAGGCAACCAGGCAAGACATTGCCCTCGCTGCACTTGGTCTGAAGCTTGCGAGGCACCAAGCAAGGACATCGTGACGTTGCCAGTGGGTGGCATCCAGGCTGGCGTGACAGCGATCTGCATCCGGTGGACGGGTGGCTTCTGCCTTTCCCAGTTGTCACCTTTGCCCGGCGAGGGTGCTTACTGCCTCTTTCCGGGACCCACCTTTCTCCCACAGGGTGAAGCAGGAGCTTCAGGACCGACTTCCTTCTCCCAGGTGACGGGGACCCCACCTCACCCTGACCAGCCAAGGGCCTCGTGGTGGCCAGTGAGGAGTCCCTTCTCCTGTGTATCCTCACAGGGGCTGAGGGAAACTTTCCATCAAGGAGCTGCCAGGTCCCTTTGTGGGGGTTTATATCACCACCAATGATGAATGCTGAAGAGTGATAAGATAAGATACTAAAATTACATACTACCATAATTAGTGATCTTTCTGTACATCTTTACCATTCATCACTGCTTCCTGCCCACCATCCCCTCTTGGGCCTCAGTTTCTGGGCAGAGCCACCTTCCTGCTTAGTCTTTCGCCTAATTGAGGCCTGCTAGGCACAGTCCCACTGGCACCCCTGGGGTCCCCAATCCTCCTCTGAAGTGCGGGGCCCTCCTGTGAGGGGAGAGCAAGCAGGACCTCTTGCCCTCTAGGTCTGGAGTCTCCGAGCCTTCTCCCACCTGTGCTTTTCTGAGTTTCACTCTGCTTGTGGAACATCCTCAGGCCCCAAATTCGGGAGGGAGGGCCCTGAAGACTCCTTCATTCTCTCATTTTTCCACAGTCCCTGTGTAGGGATTCCCTTAGTGCCTCCTGCCTAGTGCAGGACTTCTATTTCCAAGGACACTTGAGTGTCTGATGTCTGTGACCTAGTGTTTCAAATTTCTATCACCATGACCTTTAAAAATAAAAAAGAGAGAAAACGCCAGAGAGGGGCTAATCTGCTGGTGTGGGGGCCTTCCCCACTCCCTACTGCAAGATATTGCTCCATCTCTCAACCCGTGCTGGGAGGGGCCTTCTAAGGAGAATGAATGCATCCCCCTACATCTACTCCTCTATTCAGCTCTCTCCCTTTACCACCTGTTTTGTCCTTCTCTCCAAGAAAATGGTAACTTTTTGGAAAGAGACAACAGTTAGTGGAAGTTCCTTTGGGGAGAAGGGAATGAGGGTACTCCTGTGGGTGCCTCAGATCGTAGGCGAGGGTATGTAGCTGTTGGAAGGGTGCTTTGTTTTCCCTCCATCTCTGGCCCCTTTCTTCCTCTGTGTCTCTCTCCTCACGTGAGTGTTCCTCTCCCTGCACTCCACTTTCCTTTTTCTTTCTTATTCATTCTTCTCTTGCTTAGTGGTTGGGGCCTTCTCCCTACCCTTGGGTCCAGACTCTCACGCCTGTCCTCTCTGTTGGTCTTATTCCTTTTTAGTATGTTTCCTTTATCTATCTCTTGGTCTCCCTTGCCCCTCCCGCCACCCTTTTTCTCTCTGTCTCTTATTCTCTCCGGCAAGCAGAACTGAGGTATGGGAGGAGTCAGCATTGGTTACTGGCCAACCCACGGCGCCACATAGTCACGTCGGCCTGTGTCGGTGCCATCCCAGGCATCTTCTCCTCCCCAGGTTTTCCCAAAAACTTTTTGAGGTCTCAAGGTCCTAGTGCCTCCGCATAGGCCCACCAGTGATGAATTGTGAAGACTACAGAAAGATCAACAATTATGGTAGGTACATAAAGTACAGTTACGTAAGAACTTACCATAACCCGTGAGATCTTCGAGAGGAGCTCTGCAGCAGGCTATAACAATAAGGGCTATGCCACAGGCACTAGGACCTCCGATGAAAACTTCAGCCAGCAGTACACAGCAGGAACTGCCCGACGCCGCCCCGCCCGACGACAGTCTGGGTACAAAGGGATGGACCTAGCTCCACCCTCAGTTCTCCTACCAAGGCCCGGAACAAGGCCTGACAAGAGAAGGAGACGAAGCACCTGTAGAAGATAAATGGAGATGTAAATGAAGATGGATCTGCACACCTCAAGGAGAAGGGGGTGGGAAGTAGCCTGCTGCAAGAGCTCCTCGAAGATCTACTGTTACGGGTAAGTTCTTACGTAACTGTACTGTCTTATTGAGTGGGAGCTCTTGCAGCAGGCTATAATAATAAGGACTAAATACCAAGCAGCCCCACACCAAAGAGGTAGACGACCCTGGAGGTGGAATATGCTGACTCAGAGGCCTTAGGACAGAAGCCCTTGCAAAACAGCTAGGCCGAAGCCAGCTTACGCCTCGAGACGATCTCCATGCTGTAATGCTTGACGAAGGTATGCACCGAAGTTACAGGTAGGGGCTGCAGAAATGTCCCTTATAGAGACATTTCTCAGGGTGGCGAATGAAGCAGACACTCCTCTGGTGGAGTGACCCTGACTGGGCCTGGTAGGGCTTATTGTGTTTCTCATAATGAAATGCAGTGAACTATCCACTTAGAGATAGTCTGCTTGGTCACCGTCGACCCAAGCATTGTGGTGCAAAGGCCACAAAAGTTGCTCCGATTGATAGTGTGAGCAGCACTCTTGAGGTAATACCTCAAAGTCCTGTGAACATCCAGTGTGTGGAGGAGAGCCCCTTTATTGGAAGGGAAGGAAAATAACAGGAAGGTCAACCAACTGGTTGAGGGTCAATTCTGAGACCACTTGGAAGAAACTTAGGATTCGTTCTGAGGAAACCTTTTCCTGTGGAAAACTAAATACAGCTCTTTACACATCAGAGCCTGAAGCTCAGAAACCCTTTGAGCTGAGGTAACAGCAACTAAAAACAAACCTTCCAAGAAAGGTAACGAGCTCACAATCCACTGCCGGTTCAAAAGGAGGGAGGGTGAGTTTCTCCAACACAAAAAGGAGGTCCCAGGGTGGGAAAGGGTCCTGAATGGGAGGTCTCAAAAGCAGAATTCCTCTAAGAAAGGTGCGGCCGACATCCACTGTGCCAATGTCCTATCTCCAACAAGAGTATGATAGGCGGAGATAGCCCATATATGCACCTTGATAGAGGAGTAACTCAGGCCCTTTTGATATAAGGAGAGGAGATACTGCACGCTGAGTTCACTGGGCAGGTGATGGATCCAAATGCTGTGGCGATGCCCAAAGACAAAAACGCTTCCACTTCATAGCATAGGCGGAGCGGGTAGAGGGCTGTCGCTGAAGCTAGGACTGCGCCAGTCCCGGGAAACCCCGTATCACGTTGAGCTACATCTGAAGGAGCCAAGCATGTAGGTGTAAAGACCGGTCCGGTGGACCAGCGACCTTGGTCCTGGGACAGTAACTCGCGGCATATGGGCAGCGGAATTGGAGGTTCCGTTGATAACCGCTGCAGGAGTGGGAACTAAATCTGCCGAGGCCATCTGGGGGCTACGAGATCATTTGGGCCCTTCTGCCTGTAACTTGAGCAGCACTCTCTGAATGAGAGGGAAGGCGGAAAGGCATAGAAAACCTCCTGCCCAGCAAGGGATAACGCATCTGGCCAGAAAATTCAGGCGCATGCTCTTGCGAGCAGAACATTGGCAGTTTGGCGTTGCGTGGTGATGCAAGGAGGTCCAGCTCTGGAAGACCCCACCTGTGGAAGAGCTGGTCTGCTACGGACTGTAGCAGCTCTCACTTGCTCCTGGATCCCGACCTGCTGAGGCTGTCTGCCAAACCGTTGAGGACGCCTGGAATGTGCACTGCGGACAGCAGAATGCCCGCTCCAGCACCCAGTACCAGACTCTCATCGCCTCCTGCAAAGGAATGCAGATGAGTACCTACTTGCTTGTTGATGTGAAGACGACCGCCATGTTGTCTGTCTGAACCAGAAGAGCCTGGCACCAGGTCCTCCTGAAAGACCTGTAAGGCATAGAGAACTTCGCATTTCCAGTACATTGATGTGAAGGGACCGCTACTCGGGTGACCAAACTCCTGATTAGAACCCAGTGCGCCCCACCCAGGTCTGATGCATCCGTTGTCAGGGTCTGACCTGGTGGCTCGGACGAGCTGACCCTTTCCCTAAGCTCATGGAGTCCACCCACCAAAGCAAAGTTCTCCTGACTGGCCCGAGATCTTGACCGGGAGTCTAGATCGTCGTAGCCTTGGTCCCACACACCTGAGCATCCACTATGGCACCCTCATGTGGAGGCGGGCCAAAGGAATGACAGGGATGGCCGCTGCTACGTGCCCTAGTAGCCTGAGGAAGTTCCGAGCTGGAATTTGAGGAGTTATTGAGATCCGTTCTGCAATCTCTCGAGGCGATCTCCCCTGTCCTGGGGAGGAAGGCTATGCCCTGGATGGAATCCAAGATCACTCCGATGAAGACAAGCTTTTGACCTGGCTCAGGGGACGATTTTCGCAGATTCAGGGTGATCCCAGCACCCAGAAGAGAGTATAGGTGTCTTCGAGGGCATGAAGAAGGGCTACCCTCGACGGGGACGTAGGCAGCCAGTCGTTGAGGTTGGGAACACATAGTGCCGTGCGCTTTAGAGCCGCAGCCACCACTGCTAAGCATTTGGTGAAGACTCATGGAGCAGAAAGAGGCCAAGCAGCACTCAAACTGTTAGTGCTCCCCTTGGAAGTGGAACCTCAGAAACTTCCGTGGGGAGGTAGACCCGATGTGCATGCGCATCTTGCATGTCTAGGAACAGAGCCAGTCTCCTTGGTGCAGCAAAGGAAGAAGTCCTTGAGGGTCACCATCCTGAACCTTTTGTACTTGATAAAGAGATTCAGAGGCTGAGGTCCAGAATGGGATAAGGTCCTGTGTCTTTTCTGGAACCAGGAAAAGTGTGAATAAAACCCTGTCCCCGCTGATGCAAGGGACTACCTCATTGCCCTTTTGCAAAGGGTCTGGATCTCCTTCTATTAGTGGGATGTGAGAAGGAGGAGCAGGGAGAGCTTTGGTGGAGTGTTCGGGGAAACTCTGTGAACTCTAGCGTGTGTCCCTCTGATGATGTCTAAGACCCATTGGTCTGCAGTTATTGACTTCCACCCTTCGAAATGAAGGAGAAGCGTCCCCAACTGGCTCCCTGGATCTTCGTAAGGAAGGGAGGTGCGAAGGGAGTCACTGGGCTGAGCCGGTGTAGGCAGAGAGGCCTGGGAGGACTTGGGCCTACAGGCATGAGCTCCACCAGGCTGCTGGTTCCCGGATCTCTGCCAGCCTCTCTCTGCCCCTGTTGGTTGCTACAGGCATGACCTTGACCGCCTGAGGACTTAAGAAAAGGCCATTTTTGATGTCTTCGCTGGTCACAGCGGTACATCTGGCGGACCTACCAGATATACTGCAACTCCCTGGAGGCAGAGATCAGGGCTTCTGTCTCCTGCCCAAACAACACGGTACCCTGGAAGGGCAATTCCTTGATACCGGCCTGCAGATCCTGGTGAAAGCTTGGAGACTGTCAACCAGGCGTGGCGCGTAGGCACACCCGAAGCAGCTGCCCTGGCTGTCGATTCGCCGGTCACACGCAGGCTCTCAGGATATGGGAGCCACGCCTGAGCCCGATTTTAGGACGCCCAGGAGCTCTGTCTTCTGGGCAGAGTCTGGAAGGCTTCAGCAGCTCTTGTCCCTCTCCCAAAGCGCAGTCTGGTACTGGACCATATCGTGCAAGAAGTTGAGGGAGCGTGTGGAACAGGTGGAAGCAGCATACACCTTCTTGCCCACCTGGTCCAAAAAGCGAGACTCGGGTCGGGAGGCTGAGAGCTGAGGTGCTTCGCTGCCTGGACTTATCATGGGCAGCCGTGATCACCAGAGAGTCCACCTGAGGTGTTCAGCGAGAAAGCTTCTGCCCTCGGGCCTTGTACAGCCCATCCGACTTTTTCGAACAGCTGGGACTGAAGCTGGATGCTTCTACGTAGTTCTAGTGGAGTCCTGGAACGATCCACCAGAGAGGGATTACCAAAGTTTAGGCTCCTTTGCCTCAGGTACTTTGCTAGCCTCCGGCGTTCCGGTCCAGGTCCTCCGCCTCCACTCATTGAGGCCTGGATGTACCTCATGACGTCCATAAAGGTAGGATCGCCTGGAGGCGGGCGAGGCTGGTCCTTCTCTCCGAGGAGCACTGCAGACTGAGAGAGGAAGTTGAGGAAGGCGATGAGGAAGATCGACTACAGGATTTTGAATAGTCTGACCTTTCCGTGCGACCAGGCTCCGCTGTCGTCGGTAGCTTAGGGACCGACATCAACCGAAAAGATCAACTCCGGTCCTGGACGGCGATGGACAAAAAGACCGGCGTGGTCAGAGGACTGACATCGGGCCGTTCTCACACCTAGAAGACGAAGGCTCCTGAAAACGCCACTTGGACGTGATAGGCACCAGGGTCCCTGGAGGCGTCGTCGGTGGTCACGGACCTGAATCTAGAGAGCAGCCCTAGAAGGAGGTGGGCGGGCACTCCGGAGACTTCTGTGAGGAAGAGTTCACCTCCTGGCTGTGGTTTTCCGCTGGGTCTGGTACGGTGTCTGGAGCGGCGATGGGGGAACCGCTTGTGGACCTGCCCCCACCAGAAGGAAAACAGTTCCTGGAGCTACGTCCTTCATGAAAATCTCTGCCGCCTGGCTCAGAAAGGAAGGAGAGTATCCGGGCGTCAGGCGCGAAGGAGGAGCACTTCTGGGTGCCGGGGAGGAGGAGGACTTGGGCGGCCAGGGCGTCGGCTCTTCCACAGCCAATCCCTCGCCTCCGCCCCTTCAACCAGCCGGTGCAAGTACTGGCGTAAGTGCCACCCAAGCAGTGCGGAGAAGTCCTTGGCTCCAGGCGTGCCTTTAGCAGGCAGCACCGGTGCCTTGAAGGTGGGGCCAAGCAAGCACCTCCAGGGCTTCATGGTGACCCTTAAGCAGGATCACCTTAGGCTTAGTTAGCTTCTCCCGAAGAACCGGCATTAGCCTGAGCAGATTTGGGGTGCTCTCCTGATCCGGATGGGCCTTCTTTGGAGAGGGCCGCAGTGAGGCGTGACGCGACCAGGACCGACTACGGTCTTTGCTGTGCCACTTCTTCTCTTTCCATTTCCCCTCCGAGGAGTGCAGATCCATTTTCTGCTCCAGTAGAAAGGCTTTCAGAGCCTTAAAGCAGCGGATCTTGGGTCCTGCTAGTGAAAGCCTGGCAGTCGGAGCAGTTGCAGTGTCGTGATCCTGGCCTAGGCAAAGAACACAGTGGCGATGGCGGTCCTTGGCTGGGATCTGCTCTCACACTCTCACTTATTCAGGTGTTCGGCGAGGCCGACGCCGAAGACATCCGTCGGACTTCACAAAAACGTTGAGCAATGGCTGACGCCGGTAACCAGAAGAAAAAAGCGTGAAAAACGGTTAAAAGTCGACGGACAGTGGTCTGACGTCGGTATAGAAATGAAGAAAAAACGTGAAAAAATGGCTTAAACGTGTTTTTTTTTTTTTCTTTGTTGAAGAGTTTTGCTGTAACTGGCAAGCAGAAGCTGTTCTTCCTTGTTCGCGCGGGACGCGGGAAAGAACTGAGGTGGAGCTGGGTCCGCCCCTTTGTACCAGACCGACGTCAGGCGGGGCCCGGCATCAGGGGTCCCTGCTGTGTACTGCTGACTGAAGTTTTCACCGGAGGGTCCTAGTGCCTACGGCATAGTCCTTATTGTTCTAGCCTGCTGCAAGAGCTCCCACTCAAGTAAGATTTTTCATTTCGCCAACAACATGGACAATGTGAAGTCTGCTCTGAGGTCCCAGAATTGTGGTTGCAGGCAGAAGATGTCCTGAACGGATCTGCAGACCTTGTGCGTATACTGCCTTGGCCATGAGCACAGTACCCAGGCTTGCGGCTTTGCTGCACTTCCATCCCTCTACCTTGGAGGATCGTTTAGCCCGCTTGCTGTTTGGACATCCAACGATCAGGACCCTCCTGTGAAATCCAAGGATGCCCATCGGGTGGTCGCCCCAGGGTCTGCTGAACAGCTGCGGCATTCTAGGAGAGCCGGCGCGCAGGCGCGCTGCACAGGCTTCCTCGGCTTTGGTCTTTGTGACACTTTTCTTGGGTGCCTCCTTTTATTGGGACATTTAAGGAATTGTGCCAGGCCCTTCCCACCCATGGGCAGGGTCCATCGGGCACTAAATCTAAAAAATCTAAAAAGAGAGGCGAGAGAAAGAGACCAAAAACAGTCTCACTGTAGATCATGGGATCGAAGTGCTCTCAGGCCTCCAGTTCCCACACTTCATTGGAGTTTCCGGACCACGATCAGTGCTTCAGCTCTGTCCGCTGACCCTGCAGTCTCTCTGTTGGGCCAGTTGGATTCAAGACTCTGGCCGACACCCCACTGAGATCTTTCTGAAGCGGTTGACCCACTTTCTGCCTAGGAGGTTGATACCTCCCTCTCCAGGACTCCGGTCCTACCACTTTCTCAGGGTGGGATGGACCAGGTTTCTATTCGCCCTTCTCGATTAAGAGCAGCTGGAGCAAAAGGGTCTTAGCTTTTAGCCCCTCTAAGACTCGCTGTTGGTCTCTCCGGCATTCAAGGTCGAGGTCCCGCTCTCGGAGCCCGACTTGGCAGCCTGCATCAGTCCTGATGCTTGCACACTCAGCACTCAGGAAGGCGGCATTGCCACTATTCCTCATCCTCACTGGGTGAGGAGAGGCACCAGCGCAAGTTGTGTTGGCGCTATGAGGATCCATGTGGTAGCAGCTTGGTTTACCCGGTGAAGCCAGGATACCGCTATTAGAACCACAGCTGACCCCACCTCAGCAGGAGTTCGATCTGCATCGGTCCCAGTGTGGCCCGCCTGGCTCTTCACTGATCCTGGTGGAGTCGCCACCCAAGCAGTCAACGTCTGGTGCTTTGACAAAGGATGCTCGTCCGAGCAAGGGTTTACCCATTGGCTGTCTGTCACCGTCACCCGGCCGCCTCGCAGGGTTAGCAGGACTTGATTGGTTGACCACTCTTTCACAATTGGTTGTGTAGTTCCATGGGGACCTCATGACTGATCAAGGCCCACATCCTTCATGGGCCTTCTCCATCTAATTTCTGAATCTACCTGTCTTGAGTTGGAGCCTGCTCAGAAGCTAGAACAGTACCCGCTGACTGAGATCCTCAAACGGGCGACTCTCCCGTTGAAGCCTTCCTGGTTCAGGACACTATCCTCAGTCCTGCCCTGGAGTGTGGCAGCACCGGCCTCCCCCCTGCGCCACTGGCCTGGATGAGCCTGCAAGTATGCAGTCCCTACCAGTTCCCTATCTGGTTTAATGGAACACCCCTCAGCTGAGGGTCTTGTGGCTGACTCTGTGTTTTGGCGCACCGGCAATGTGGGATGTTAACAGACCCTGATAAGGAGTCTAAGAAATTGGACCATATGGCCAAGAAGGTGTATGCTGCCTCCTCCCTCGGCCATCGGCAGGAGAGCTCAGCCCTCCTAATGGCCCATTTTTCACACCTTATGGGTTCCCTGGACAAGTAGTTCCGCAGTCCTGCGGACTACTGTCAAACAGGTCAGGGACCAAAGCCGAGCGGTAGCAAACAGCAGTTTCAGACTGCAGTGGACCTCGGCGATTCTTGTGCCTGGTCTGTGGCTGCAACAGTTGCCATGCGCCATTGGCTTGACTGTGCATCTCCACCCACGGCTTGTGCAGCACAAGTTGGCAGATGTTCTCTTCTTGGGTGTTGACTTGTTCGGGCCCGGAGTGGAAGGGCACCTCACCTGAATTGAGAAGTCCAGCACCACCTTGGACCCGGAGACTTCTGCCCAAAAGTACCCAAAGGGCTCTAAGCCTCAAAGAAGAAGCCCTTTCGGCCCGCCTCTGCCCCAGCTTCCAAATCTGCCCAGCCCCCAGCTGGATAGCAACAGGCTTTGGTCCCGCTGAAATCAGTGATCTCAGTCATCAGGAATCCAGGAGATAGAGGTTCCGGCGCCCTCTGCTGGCTCCTCCTCCACTTCCAAGCCTGCCCAGTGACAGGATGGAGGGGTGCCTCACCCATACCGTCCTGTCTCCGCTTGGATCCTCCCGTGGGGCGGCTCCACCACTTCCTTTTAGTCTGGTCTGCGCTTACCATGGACAGGTAGGTCCTCAATGTTTTCGGCCAGGGTCTGCCTCTAGAGTTCAAGGTGTACCCGCCCTGCTGAGCCCACACCCCACGGGAGGCAAAGTGTCTGTTGACATCCTTCGCCCTTGGACGACATTGCCCAGCCTGGCTCCTGTCTTGGACCTCTGGAACACCCAGGGTTTGTCTCCTGGTACTTCCTGGTACCAAAACAGATGGTGGCCTGGTGCCCCATCTTAGATCTGCACAACTTGAACAGGTTCATCAGGCCACGCACCTTCAGGATGGTCAGTGTGTCTTGTATCAAGATCTCTCAAGCAGAACTTGTGGTTTTGCTGATCTTCAGGATGCATTTTTCACATCCCAATCTGTCCATCCCACCTCTGGTTCCAGGCGGAGGATCCCCCTGAGTTCAACCATGCCATTCAGCCTGTCCTCAGCCCTAGGGTCTTCACCAAGTGCATCGCTGTGATGGCAGCTCACCTGAGGCGCCAAGAGTCCAGGTTTATCTTTTCCTGGATGACTGGCTGATTGTGGGTCCCTACAGGCAGGAGGGTGGAGAGTCCAGGACCTGGCCCTCCAGACCTGCACCTCCTTGGTCTCCTGGTCACGAGGCTAATGCAGAACTCATGCCCTCGTAGATGATCTGCTTTTTCAGGGAGGAGCTGGCTGTTGCAGAGCCAGGGCTTGATTCCGGCAGACAGGGCAGAGGTTATCTCCTCCTTGCCTGATCATTTCAGGTTGGCATTGGCGCCTGCTCGGGACTTCCTGGCCTACTAGGATACATGACAGCTTGCACCAGTGTAGTCTCTTGGGCCCATTGAGAATGCGCCTCTGCAGTGGAGCTGGCATGCCAGTGGTCTAAGTGCAAGGAAACTTTGACCAGCCGCTCACTGTGACCCAGCTGATGTGGGATGCCTCCACATGTGGTTAGTCCCGAACATCTGCGGAAGGTATCCCATTTATCCACCCAGAGCTGACGGTCATCCTGACAACTGATGCCTCTCTCATGGGCTGCGGTGCCCACCTGGGGAACACAGCATCCATGGGTGTGGACCCCGAGGAGTCCCAGTGCCATATCAACCTGCTGGAGCTTGGGCAGTTATGTCCACTGACTGGTTTTGCTTCACACATTTGGGTCAGGTGGTCCTGGTCCAGATGGACAACACCACGACCATATACTACTACAACAAACAGGGCAGGGCGCACTCCCTTCCTCTGTGAAGGCAAGCTCTCCGTGTTTGGACCCTTGTGCTGAGCGTGGAGGCTGATCTCCTGGCTGTCCAGGTGGTCGTGTCTCCAATCAGCTGGTGGGCAGCTGTCATCTTATTGGTGAGCATCTCCACGAGTTAGTCTGTCACCCAGAGGTAATACACAGACTGTTCTTCCAGTGAGGCACCCTCTGGTGGAACTGTTTGCCTCAGAGAACACAAGCTGAGGTTGTACTGTGCCCATCCCCCCAGCAGGATACGCTGCAGGGGATGTCTCTCGAGGTCCCGGACCCCGACTTTTTGTGCCTTCTTCCTTCCATCCTTGATCCACAATGTGTGCTCAAGGTGAGGAGGGAAAGGCACGGGTGATCCTTGTGGCTTCAGACTGGCCACACTAGTTCTGGTAACCCAATCTCCTCAGCCTCATCAGCAGGCTCCCAAAGTATCTTAATCTCTGCTCAAATCTGCTTTCCATCAACCAGTGGAACGTACTTTGCTGGACCTTCAATCCCTGCACCTGACAGCCTGGTTACTGAGCAGCTAGAGTTCCAGGCTTTGGGTGTCTCCAAGATGTCCTTACTGTGGTTGAGGCATCTCGAAGGAATCAACTCAAAATGCTATGCCTTCAAATGGAAGAGGTTCTCCATTTTGTGCCAGGGCAAGGGGCTTGACCCTTATCTTGTCTGGTGGCTAGCATTCTCAGCTGCTCTTGGTCCCTCTCTGTAAGGCCTCTCGTTGACGACACTTAAGGTGCACCTGTAGCCATCTCTGCCTACCTGTATGCGGCCTCAGTAGTCAGTGGCTCAGAAAAGGTGGTCTGGTGCTTTTCAAAGGCCCCGACCATATTTCCCTCCAGTGCATGAACCACCACCAATTTGGGACCCTATTGCTGGTATTGGCAAAACTCAAAGGCAAGCCATTTGCACCAATGCACAGGTGTGAGATGTCCACCTGTCATGGAAAGACTGCCTTCCTGGTGGCTATCACATCAACCAGAAGGATCAGTGAGCTCCAGGTGCTCTCAGTGGAGTCTCCTTACCTAGTCTTCCACAGGGACATGGTTGTCCTTCGCCCCAACCTACAGTTCCTCCCGAAGGTTGTGTCTGATTTTCACCTTAACCAGGTGAATAATCTCCCAGTGTACTTCACCAACCACACCTCAGAGGCCGAGCACATGATCCATACATTGGACCTGAGCGAGCTCTAACCTATTATAAGGAGCGTGGCTGGTGTCGGGAGATCACAAGCTATTTGTCACCCACGCTGAGCTGCACCTGGCAGACAGGCAGCTAAGTGGATGACTGGCAGGTGGATTGTATCCTGCATCAACCTCTGCTATAGGTTGGCAGGTAATGAGCCTCCGTGAGGGCTAAGGACTCATTCCAACCATCATACCGCTGTCTTGTCACTATCCAGGAAATCTGAAGGGCTGCTACCTGAGGTCAGCACACACCTTCATTTCTCACTACTACGTCAACCTAGAGTCACGCCGGGATGTTGGTTTTGGGGCCTCAGTTCTCCAGTTTTATTTCCCAAGTAGGGGTATGCACTTTGTCCCTCCTACCAGAGAACTGCTAGGAGTCTGCTCGAGTAGGATAGAATCCACATCCACCCCAAAAAACAGGTTACTCACCTGTAACAGTAGTTCTAGGAGTGGTATATGGTGTTCATCCATACGACCCACCCGACCTCCCTGGCAAGTGGTACATCGGTCTTGCGGGTAAGATCTGATGCACGGGGTGGTGCCGAGGAGTAACCACCTGGGTGGGTGGGAGGAGCCAACTGAAGACGTCTGGTGAACTCTTAAAGGGAAAGGATATTGCCTGAAGTGTGGATGAACACCATATACCACTCCTAAAACTACTGTTAGAGGTGAGTAACCTGTTTTGTTTCTCATATTTATGTTTTGCACCCTTGACTACCAGCTCCACCAGTCCCTCCTCTTGTGCCTGAGTCTCCCTTCTGCTGCTGGATCTGAGTTTGTCTAACACCACTAGGTTCAGTATATCCTCTTAGGGACCCTACACTGGGCCATCGCAGAAGAGGGAGAAGAGATTTGTGGTTTTAGGAGGAGGATGTCAGTCAAGTGGAATACATTAAGCCAAGGTGTCTACTGGTGTGGAGGAGTGGTCAGGAGGCCATCATCAGGTGCCACTGGGGGCTTCTTTTTCTCAAACTTCTCATCCCTTCTGTATTGGGAGCACAAATGCAACTGCATCTTGGGGCAGGAATGTAGCAGCACAGTTACCTCACACTGCCAAACTCTGCTCTCTTAGCCATTTACCAGGACCCACTTTGAGCAGACCACCACTCATCTCCTCCCTTGAAGAATAACTAAAATCATAACAGATAAAACAGGCAGCAGTATTGTCAGTGGAATCCATTTAATGGTTCCTTTAATTATATAACATAACATCACACTGAGAATCGTGTAGTGACATTTTGAGCCATGAAGCCATATGAGATAGCTATTTAAATATTTACGAAGTGGCTCAGTGTACTCTTGGCTGTCACACCTACCCAGTTTCATACATTTTTGAAAAGGCTTGGGGCTAACACCTGTATGTTCTTGCCAAAAAGGAAACAGTTTTGAGGCTGGAAGATATATTTTTATTTGTTATATTTGTGTAGTGCAAATGTTTTCAACTGCTGCATTTGTGATACATGGGTGATTTGCAAACTGTGCTGTGCTCCACAGCTTGTTTTCCATGAACAGTAGGGGTGGTGGACATGTCTGAATATGATGTTCTCCTCCCATTTTCAATGCAGACTCACCCTTGCCTTACTTTGGGGTACATTTATGTTTGAGAACTCTTAAGGCCCGTGTATTGGGGAGTTTAGCATTGTGTTCTTTAAATAAAAGCCACAAATGTGTGGTGAGGCATCTTTGATAGCAGAGAGCAAACATTACTCTGTATCCTATGAAAACATACAGCCCATCAGTCATAGGTTCTGAATATTTGGCTGTGTGCATGCTGAGGTTGATAGTTTAAATTGATGGACCCACACAGAAAGTAGGCATGTAATTAGCCCTGCATAGAAAGGAAAAGGAAAAATAGCTGGTTTATTTCAGTGAGGCACAAAATGCTGACCAAAGAGGCATTGAGAAAAACAGTCTTCATATGTTCCATCCTCTGCTGACTATAGATCTTCCTGGACATAAGTCTCCACCACTCATTCACACTAGTGGGATTAGCGCGGAGGCACTAGGACCCATCGGAGCAAACTTTTGCTGGAGGGGTCGCGCGAGATGGCGCCACGCGCGGCTCAGCGGCAATCACTATGTCGCGACGACCCTCCAACCGCCTCAGTTCCTTTTTTCCGCCGCCGAGTGCGCTTCAGTGACAACGCTGTCATTTGTCGGAGTCAAACTTCAAACTAGCGATAGTTTTCAGTTTATTTTTTTGTAACATTATCACGATAGTAGTATCGCTTAATTTTATTCTATTTTCATTAAATTTTTCTAATATTTTTAATTTAACTTACTTGAAGAAGTCTCGGCCTACTGACGGAGTCGACTCATGAGCAGGTCAGGTGACGGTAGGGAACTTCGTGATGAAAGCTGTTCAGTCAGCCGGGCTGGGTCGGTCAGCCTCCTTCTCCTCAGCGGGTTCCGACCTAACGGTCAGTCCGATGCCGGGGTTGGGCGGTCCCCGTCGGCATAAAATAAACGGTCGCATTCTCGCACCGTTCGCCTCGAGCTCTTCTTCGCCCACAGGTCAAAAAGAGAAGGCATCACTTGAGGTCCCTCTGTATGTCTGCTGACGATCGGTTATCGTAGCTAGTTGCCGTCTCCTTCTTCGAGTCACCAACTTCCAGTGACCGCTGCCCTCGACATCGGAGCCTCCCCGCCTATAGGTAGGGCTCCAGATGAGCAGTTTCATCAGTGGCCGCCTTATGGAGCGATGGGCCGAGGTTGGTTCTTCTGCCTGGCTCGGTTGCCCACGGGCCCTCGGGCTCCTCGGGTGATCAGGTAGGGGCGGATGGACCTTCCTAGTCGCCGGGCGCCTTCTTCGGTGCCAGCGACTCCGCCGTGTTCCCCTCACATGGCTGCGGCACAGGGGCCACACCATGCCATTATCTCCTCGTTTTTTTCCTTCTAGCTTCCAGGTTCCTGGGGCGTTCCCGGCGCCTCCGTAGGGTCTGTTGGCTTGTCGGGCGCCGCTTTTCTGCCGCTGGACCTTGCGGTGCCGTCCGCAGCGCGGGTGGTCTCGCTGGCACCGCCAGGCGCCGTTGGGTCTGTGGCGCGCTACGGTAACACCGCTTGGTCTGGCGGCGCGCGGCGCGCGGCGCTTTGGTTGGGCGGCGCTGTTGACGGTGCTGGGCACCAACGGCGCCGGGTGTTTCGCGCGCGGCTGGGCGTATGTGCCCTCCGCATACTTGCCAACCTGCTTTGCCTTCTCGGCACTGGGGCCTCGGGACTCTCCTTGTTTCTCTGCTATTTCCTCCTCTCTAATTTTCACCCTTTCCTGTCCAAACAGTCCTTCCTGGACCATCAGGAGATGATGTTGAGCCTGACCCAGACCTTCGTTGGGTGATGAAGTGAGGAAACAGGATCTTTCTTTGCTACAGAGCCTGTGGTCGAGGACCTGTCCTTAAGTCTCTGTTGAAGAACCTCAGATCCACTCTTTCTCTCCAGACTACACACATCGATCCTGGGAAGATATTAAGACTCCAGTATCTTCATGCTTCGGAGATCCCTATGGATTTGACTCCTCCGATCCAGCTTCCTTCGTAGACGCTGTCTCAAATGGTTTGGAATAATCCTGCTCTTTATTCCCTCAGTGGCTAAATCCATTGATAAGAAGTATTCAGCTCCAGGATCGCCCCATTTGGCATCCCAAGCCTTTATGGATCCTATTGTAGTCCTGGCAGAAAATGACAAGGTCGTTCTTCCAAGAACTACTACAGCTCGACCTATTAACAAAGAGTCTCGTAAGATTGATACATTAGTTAAGAGAGTCTTTGCTGCTCCACTCTAAGTATCGATTGCCAGTTATCAAGGCTATTTTTCTCAGTATGAGTATATCCTGTGGCACTCTATGAAAAGAATGGTTGAAGCTCTTCCAGATTCGGACTCAAGTCAGAGCTTCTTCTGACCGTTATTAGAGGTGTTGAGTCCAATAACCAACAGGTCAAAGCCGCCATGGACGCCGACTCTGCTTCTCGCTCAGCAGCCGCAGGTATGTACTCGGCGCCATTCCTGGCTGCGACTCTGGCTTCACTAATGATGCTCAGTGCAGGTAATGGCGCCTTTGATGGCTCCTATCTTTTTGGCCCTCAGGTGGAGCAAGCCTTAGAGGCCACTCAGAAGACTAGATCGGCCATTTGTTGGCCAGACCTCCGCCTACCCCTCTCGGGGCATGTGAACTGACGCTGTTTCATAGTCGTCAGTCCTTTCGAGGCAGAGGCAGAGGAAGCTTCCGTAAAAGCCAACCTGCCCAACCTCAAAAGAAGACGCAGCAGAAAGCTTAGGGCCTAAAGCCCCCAGCCACCTTATGAATTGCTGGCCCAAGTTCCATCCACATTGCCGAGGTGGAACTTTCTCCTCCGGTGGGAGGTCGTCTGATGTACTTCTACAACCAGTGGAAGTCCAAACTTCGGACAAATGGGTCCTTCGGATAATTTCGAGGTTATTCTTCAATTTCTTGAAACCCCGATTGTCCTCCCAGATGACAACCCAGGTTGTCGGTCTCTCAGTCAGACCTCCTCACCGCGAGATCCAGGGCCTTCTAAACAACAGGGCAATAGAACTGGTGCCCCTGCATCTGCGAAACACAGGGTTCTACTCCCATTACTTTCTGGTTCCAAAGAAATCTGGGGAATGCGCCCCATTCTAGACCTCAGAAAGTTAAACAAATTTCTCCCCAGGGAGAAATTCAAAATGATTTCCTAGGTACCCTGTTACCTTGCTGCATCAGCACGACTGGCTGGCCTCCGTGGATATGCAGGACGCCACCAGCATATCCCCATCCACCCACCCACCGCAAGTTCCTCAGGTTTGTAGCTTTGGGTCAGCATTATCAGTTCAGAGTCCTGCCCTTTGGGCTATCCTCGGCGCCGCAAGTTTTTACAAAGTGTTGTGCAGTTCTCGCTGCGCATCTCAGGAAGATCGGACTCCAGTGTTTCCCTACCTGGACGATTGGCTTCTAGCAAGTCCTTCCAGCCAAGGACTTTGGAAGCTGTGGCAAACGACTGCCTTCACGTCCATGGAGTTCTGCTGAATTTGAAAAATCACAACTGCAGCCCTCCCAGAGGCTCCTTTTCATAGGACGCTTCTAGACACCTCTTCCGCGAAGGCTTTCCTTCCAGAGGACAGAAGACTCGATATCCTTCAGATGGCCTCTACATCGGGAGAACCAATCGGTTACAGCTCTCTCGATGCAACACATGTTAGGTCTCATGGCGCCCGGTGTTCACTGTACCCCTGGCCCGGTTGCACATGAGAACCACCCAATGGATGCTTTCCACTCAGTGGTCTCCGACCTCTCACCCCAGTCTTATCCCATCAAGGTGACGGAGCCCCTTCAGGTCTCTCACCTGGTGGTCTCAAGAGAGCAATCTCCTGGAAGGTTCCCTTTGCTCCCCGGATCATCAGATCTCCATCACCACAGACGATCGCTAATGGGGGGCTCACTGTCACTCCCTCCACACTCAAGGTGTGTGGACTCAGTTCAAACTCATCTCCACATAAATGTCCTGGAGATGAGAGCGGTCCTCTGTGCGATCCGAGCTCTGAAGGATATCCTTTGTCACAAGAACATTCTCCTTCAAACGGAGAACAAAGCAGTGATGTATTACATCAACAAGCAAGGCGGTGCTCATTCTTATCCCTTTGCAGGGAAGCAATGAGGGTGTGGGAGTGGTGCTTGGAGCACAAGTCTCTGATTCAAGCAGTTCATCTGCCAGGTATACAAAACGACCTAGCAGAACACCTCAGCAGAACGGAGGCAGACCTCACGAGTGGTCTCTCGATCCAGCCGTAGCTCGGTCACTGTTCAAGAGTGAGGGACTCCAGACCTGGACCTTTTGCATCCCCACTCAACGCAAAACTGCCTCTCTTCTGCTCCAGAAATCCAGGGCCTGGCATTTTCTGTCAGGATGTTCAGGCTGCGGGACAAACGCTTTCTTACACCTTTCCACCGCTTCCTCTAATCCAGAGAGTACTCCTCAAGTTCGAGTCTCGGACCAAAATGATTCTCATTGCTCCTCCTGGCCTCGGCAACTATGGTTTCCTCTCTCAACAGTGTGTTGGCAGCCTCCGAGACCACTTCCTTGCAAGTCAATCTTTGACTCAGGGTTCATTGGTCCATCCCAACCTGAAATCACTTCACCTTCATGCTTGGCTCCTGAAGAGGTAGAAGTGAATCGGTTCAACGCCCTCGAGAGAGTCTCAGACATCCTTCTGGCTGTTCGAAGCCTAGCCACCGAAAAACATACGCTTCCAAATGGAAACGTTTCTCTCTGGTGTGCAAAGTCCTCTTGGAATCCCTTTTCCTGTCCTCCTGACAAGGTTCTGGAGTATCTTTTGGACCTATCAAACTCGGGTCTCCAGTACTCCACAGTTAAAGTTCACCTAGTGCCATCTCAGCGTTCCATGAGCGGTTTCTTCCTTGACTCTGGCTCAGTTACCTATGTGAAGAGATTTCTTAAGGGATTCGTCATTCCAGACCCCTGTTAGCGTCCAGTTGCAGCCTGGGACATTAACCTGGTGCTGGACATGCTCACTGAAGCCTTTCAGACCCCTAGCTACCTGTGAGCTAAAATTTCTTACCTGGAAGACTGTTCCTGGTGGCCATTACCTCAGCCAGAGGGTCTCCGAGATACATGCCTGGTTACGGACCCTCCGTATACTGTATTCCATAAAGACAAGGTAGTTCTCCGTACTCATCCTAAATTTCTTCCCAAGGTTGTGTCAAATTCCATCTAAACCAACCTCTGGTACTTCCTTCTTACTGCTAATTTCCAAAATGAAGGAGAGCGATCTCTTCATTCCTTGGATGTTAAGAGAGCCTTGCGGTTCTATTTAGATAAGAACCAAGAATTTTCATAAGACTCAGCAACTGTTTGTTTCTTTCAACGACACCTGGCTGGGTCAACCTGTCGCTATCAGATGCATTTCATCATGGTTAGTGGCATGCCTTCCGACATTGCTATTCCATGGCTCAAGTTAAATTAGAAGGTAGAGTGTATGCTCACTCTTACTAGGGCAGTCGCCGCATCCCTAGCGGAAATTCAGAATGTTCCAATTGCAGATATCTGCAATGCCGCCACCTTGGAGCTCAGTGCATACCTTCGCTAAGCATTATGCACTGGATGTTCATGCCAGGCTGGCATTCCGCATTCGGCAGAACTATCCTTAATGGACTTCTATCTTAGTGGCGTGAGCTCTGGCTCTCCTGCAGCCCTTTTGGGGATTATCAGCTTGGTACTCTCCACTAGTGTGAATGAGAGGTGGAGACTTATGTCCAGGAAGATATGAAAATTACGTACCTACCGTAATTCTTGATCTTCTTGGGCGAGGTCTCCACCACTCATTCTACAGCCCTACCCTCCATCCCCGAGCTCACCGCTGTGTTGGTCTTCACTCCCTCAAATCTTTAGGCAGTGAAGACTTCTTTGCTGACCCTTCTTCAACGGGTGTTACGGACTGTCTTATGTCCGTTTTTAAGGTTAGTTTACTCTTCACGTTAGTTGCGCTGCACCTCCTTGGTAAAAAGGTACTGAGGCGCTGGAGTGGTCGTCACGCGACATAGTGATTGCCGCCGAGTCGCTGTGCACGCGCGCCGCCCTCACGGCGCCATCTCTCGCTACCGACCTCCAGCAAAGTTTGCCCGATCGGTCCTAGTGCCTCCGGTGCTAATCCCACTAGTGTGAATGAGTGGTGGAGACTCGTCCAAGGTACGTAATTTTCATTTTTGTGGGTAAGGTTTAACATCACTTGGTATGAGGTGCTCACAGCTTCCTTCACTACACCTCTTTCAGCATGAGACACTGTGGGAAATAGTATAATCTGTCTTTTGAGAGTTATGACTACTACCTTTCCAGATATTCATCACTGTGAGGTTCATAACACTTCAGCACTCCTGATTCTGTTGGTTTCCAGCATAGAGTCCCTGTGAAAACAGAAGATAAATCTTGTTCGGAGCTTATAGTGATGGCTGAGCTTCCTGGATTTAAAGTCTTCACATTCATTCATTCTGCTGGGTACTACACCAGAGGCATTAGGACCCAGCAAGAGACAAAATCTTCAGGAGGTGGCTGGGGTAGGACCACATGGTGGCACTCGCGAGACTGGCTTGCGCCTGTGGCTGGCCTACAGCGTAGACCATTTTCTGAAGAAGAAAAGACAGTCTCTCAGCTCACATCGACAGAGTCAACCATGGACAGTATTGTTGACAGTAGGAGACTTCACTGTAAAGTTTTTCTGGCAGGGGTCTGTGTCCGATCCATCACCGTTTACTGAGGGGCAGTCTGACCATGGGCAGTCCGGTGCTCGGGAGGAGGACAGCCCTCCCAAAAGCAAAAAGCAGGCCAGTCGGTAGGGGACCCTGCGCAACTCGGCCTCAAGTTCTTCTCTTCCTTCAGAAGAAGAAGATATGGTACCACTCATGAATCCACCCTGTGGTAGGTCTGCTAGAAATCTTCGGTGGTAGGCGGTAGGCCTCCCCGACCCCTCTGGGGTCCTCAATGTAGTCTCCATTCTTAAGGCCTCAGTCCTCTGATGGGGTTCCCAGTGGCGGTTTCACCACTGGGACGCTCTTGTCAGGTAGTGGGTACAGCGTCTGTCTCGATTGCCCTTGTCATTGGACCCGGTTTCTGGGCCCTCGGGTCTTGGAGCTGCTGAGCCACAGCCAGGCGGTTGAGGCAGTGCCACCGAGGCACAGGTCAGGGAAGCACAGGAAAAACAGGAGCAGTTATAGAATTCGGTAAAAAGTGTTTATTAGTAGTCGCAGTAACAAAAAAGTTCAGAATAACTATTTACAAAGGCAGAATAAACAGAGAAGATCCATCTGAGTTTTTCTTCAATATCTGTATGTCTTTGTCTCTCAAAACATTGCAGCTCTCTTATGAGTCTTTGCAAACCCCTTCCTTAACAAGCATCCTGTTTTTTTTCTAATATGTTCCTGTATGTTTTAGGCAGGTGCAGGAAGAACACAATGTCCCAGAACTGAGGCACCTTCCCCATAGCTTCTGAAAGAGGACTTAAAACTGCTCTCAGGTTTACTCCTTGAGTTCCCAATAGCTTTCTGCAATCATCTCAAACTATAATTATATACATTTCAACAGTAACACTGTATAATTTCTAAACAGAGGGATCCCAATATCAGTTACATTTCCAGCTAATGATTTGCATATATTTTTATACCAGCAGATATGCAAGGAGAAAAAGACACAGCAAGGGAAGACAGAGAGACAGTGAGAGGCAATGAATTGCGAGACTGTCGGGTGATCAAATCCTAGGTCCCACAGGAAAATTTGGTTGCACAACCAGACAAACAAGAGACAGGAAAGGAAAGAACAGAACAGAACAGATCCCTGCATTCAAACTCTCCATAACAACTGGGACAGGGTCCTATTCAACCCGTCACATACACCCCTCCTTAGAGAACCTGTTTTATCAAACAGGTTTCCAAAACTTTCTATTAATTCTGTACTAACATTAACTTCTTACTTTCAGAAATTAAGCACATGTGCAATCTCCTTTTTTCTATAACAGTACAGAAAACAGTAAAGTTTAAACTCATACATTTGGTTTTCAACCTTTAGATCCCTCAATTCCTGATCCATACCTTGACAGAAAATCAGCATTGCTATTCTCTTTACCAGATTTGTGTATTACCTTGAATTTAAATGGCTGTAGTGCCAGGTACCACCTGTGATTCTGGAATTTTTATCTTTCATTTGGTTAAGCCAACAGAAGATTGTGATCTGTTATAAGTACAAAAGTCAGTCTCCAGTAAATAAAACTTAAGGGACTCCATGGCCCACTTTGCTGCTAAACATTCCTTTCAATGAGGGAGTAATCTTTCTCTCTGTCATGCAACTTCATACTTATGTACAGAATAGGATGTTCTGTCCCATCTATATTTTGACTCAGGACTGCAGCTAGGCCTACCTCTGATGCATCTGTTTGTAACAAAAAATGGTTTCGCGGAATCTGGGCTTCATAAAACAGGCTGAACATAATGCAACTTTACTGGCTCGAAAGCTTCATCACATGCATGTCCTCAGTGTACAGCGTCAACGTTGGTGCCGCATGCAGCGTTGATTTCAGTGCGGTGTCCGCTTTGGTGCCACATGCGGCATCAGGTTGCTTCAGTGCTGCATGCAGTGCGAGTTCTCGACACTGATATGGGTTCGATGTATCTTATCTGTGTCAATCTTCACCATTCATCACAGATTGGGTTGACTGGCGAATCAGGACCAGCGAACTTTTTAAAGGGTGGGCGAGCCGACACAGCATCGGCGCCCGCCCTCGAGGCCGACATACTCGCGTGAGCCGAGGTTGGCCAGGCTGTGCTGCTGACCCGCCTCGCCTACCAGTTCTTTGTCTCCCACCGCCGAGTCGCCTCGTGGGAAGCTTCTCTGCAGTTTTAGGCCTTCAGTCTGTTTAAAAAATCGACGTTCAGTCCGTCGGTTGTCTACCGGTTCTGGGTTCTGCCTCCATTCGTCGCCAGTAAGATCTTTCCTTTTATTTGAAATTCTGACGTCGAGTCTGTTTATTGTTTTTTTCTCCGATAGGTCATGTCCCGATCGGAGGGCAAAAATCTTCAAGGCAATTGACGTCCCCCATGCGTCGGTTACCCGTGCGGCCGAAAGTATTCTGTCACTGACCAGCAGGACCAGTGTCTTGCATGTCTTGGCCCGCTTCATGACATGGACTCATGCGATGCCTGCTTCTCCATGGACTGCCGGGTCCTCAAACATGCGCGATTGAAAGTGGGCTCTCTGCCGACTTTGCGGGTAGGGTTTGTACTCGTCGGGCCAAGCTGCGCCTCTCGGCCCTTCCTCCGGGTCCCTCCGGTTCTATATGGACTGAGGAGGAGGGAGCCTGGCTGCTAGCTTGGCCATTGCAGAGGCTCCTCCCTGGTGCAGGAGGCCCGTCCCTTCCTCCCAGGAGGCGGGCGGGAGCCGCTATGGCAATCGCGCCCCTCGGGGTGAAGCTCCCCGGTGTCTCTCCAGCGGCTTGAAGGCCGGGCGGTGCCGTCCCTCGATGCTGTCGGAGCCTTTGGCGCTGTTCGCGATGCCGTGGGCCCTGTCGGTGCCGTCTCGGCACTGACTCGTCGCTTCGGTGCCGTGGGCCCTGTCGGCGCCATTTGCGGTGCCGTGGGACAAGATCCGGCATCCTCTTCGCCATGTCTCGCCTCGGCGCCATCCTCAGCGCCGAGGTTGACGACACCGATGCCTTCGCGGCTTGGCGCGTGGGCCTTGGCTCCGGCTGTCGGTGCCGTCCTCGGCGCCGTCCATGCTCTCGGTGCGGAGTCTGCCCTGGGGCCATCGTCAGCGCCCGCTTTGGTCCTCGGTGCGCTCGCGGCTCTGTAGAAGCCAGCGGTGTGATTCGCGCCGAGGGTTGCTGCTGGGGCTGCTGTCGGCGCCGTCTCTGTCCCTGGTACCACCCCGGTGCTGGTGGACTTAGCGGGCGCGTCTGGACCTTGGCCCGAGCTGCCCTGGTGTCTCCTGCAGGTCCCGCCCACAGGATTGTGGAGAGCACGGGTGCCATCTCGGCCACAGCTCTGGCTGCCGGGCCCTCTAGCAAAGTTGGTTCTGCCCGCCCTCCTACTGTTTGGCTCAGGCTTGGACTCTGCCTCGTCGGGTCGAGGCTCGGAGTCAAGCGACAATCATACCCTTGGGGTTGTCTGCGGAGGAGGCGCTCCCGTCAGTCTCGTGATCAGTCGAAGCCAGCCCCTACTGAGGAGAGTCAGGTGGCCCGAGGTTAGGGTCAGTGATGCTGACCAGCAGGCAGTGGTGCATGCCACCATTGCTCTGCAGCCTGGCCTTAGGGGTTTCATCGACCCTCGGTGGTGGTACCCCCTCCAGTGGTGTGTCTTGATTGCCCAACTTTTGGGCCCATCGAGAAACCTACAGGAGGGAGGTGATTCCCTGGGTCTCCCGCAGGGGCTGCCCAGAGATGCCAGCTACCTAGGCTGGCCCTCTCGAAGGAGGACTCTCTCCAGACTCTGAGGGGGTGGGGTCAGTCGTCGGCCTTTCTCTGGGGTCCACTCGAGCCCTGGGCGAAGCTGAAGTCGCAGTTCCACCCTTCCCCTCGGGTTCCTTGAGGGAGTCCCATTCTTTTGAGGCAGGGACCGTCCTTCTGGACTTTATGGCCCCGGTCACCTCACTGGGGATTCTTCTGTTCGCAGCCAAGGCAGTACCAGCGTGGTTGTACAGCTGTCGGCTGTGGAGTCTTCCAGGGCACCCTCCTCGGGTGCTCATGATCCGCTCCCTAGCCCTAGCGGAGGTCAGCCGACTTCTTTTCTCGGCTCTGCCCTATCCCTCTGCCACATTCTCCTGCGCTCCCAGGCATTCTTGGTCCTAGCGGCCCTCTCACCTGGGAGCAGTTCAGGCGGTGGCTGCCGGTTCCCTGCCTACGTTGGGGCTATGGACAGCCATGTTTTCCAACCTCCCCGTGCAGCCACCCTCGGAACATATGGTGACCTCCAGCTCCTCATCCCCCTCTTCTGGGGAGAGGAACCTTCTGTCCACATCTCTCCGGCTGCTGATCTCTCAGAGTATCAGCGCTTCCTCGTGAGGATGCTGGAGGACTTGCACCTTTCTCCCTCTTCTGTTAGCAATCCTGAGCATCGCGGCGCGCCTTTCTAGGCGATTATGGTGGAGCCACCCTTGTGGTGCCGCCTGGCCTGCTCCCTTTCGGGAGGCATCCTTGCATTTCTGGCAGAGGCCCTTCTCCGGAGTTCCTGCCCCATGGGACCTCAGCCAGAGGTATTGCGCTCCCCGAGTCTCCAGGTTCTATGCCTCATCCGCAGTCTGGCTTTGACGCATCTGGACACCCCTGATGGGCTTGCGCCTCCACCGTGACCGGCCCCGGATCAAGACTCCTCAGATTTTGATTTTTGGGAGAGGAGGACCTTCTACTAAACGCAGTTGCTCCTTTGTATTTCCGCTCACCAGGCCCACTATGCAGCCTACAACAGGTTCTTGTGGTCCACGCTAGGTCAGGTCCTAGCTTCTTTGCCTGACTGGAGCAAACCAGACAAGCCATCGCGCTCTCTGCAAGTGGCCTGGAGCTATCAAGGCACCAAGCGAGGCATCTTCACGCCAAGAGGTAGCTACCAGGGTCATAGGGACAGCGATCTGCACCAGGAGATCGGCGTGGCTACGTCTTTCCGGTTGTCACCCTTGGCCCGGCGTGGGGTGATTGCTCCACTCACCAGGGAACCTACCTTTTCTCCCGTGAGCCGAGACAGCGCTTGTCGGGCAGCTTCCTTCCCCTCCGGGGACCCGTCTCTCTCTCCCACCTCGGGCCTCCCCAGGCCTGGAAGATTCCCCTTAGTGTGTCACCCACTGAGGGCTAAGGACCTGTCCCTTAGGGTGTAAAGAAACAACCCCCGCCGGGGCTTGATACTCACCCATCTGTGATGAATGGTGGAGATTGACACAGATAAGATATGAAAATGACGTGCCTACCGTAATTCTGATCTTTCTGTGTATCTTCACCTTCATCACACCCACCACCATCCCCTGGGGCCTCAGTCTCTGGGTCCCCCTCCTCTGCTCCCCTCTCCTTTTTGGAGCTGGGTGAAGTAAGGGACACACAGGGGTATTCTCCTTCAAAGGGTACAGCTCGAGCGGCACTCCTTCTACTACATGTCTCCACCACGATGGGGTGGGAGTTGGTGGTGCCCTCCTCCTGTTCTCCTTCTGGTTTCCATCCAACTGTTTTACAAAAAATAAAAAACCTTTTTTCACCAAACATCTTTCCTGAGAGAGTACTAAATCCCTGTACCCTGTCCTTCTTCCAGAATAGCCGACTCTGCTTCTGGGGTATTTGCCAGTTATTCTGTGCCTTGAATTCTGGCAGAGAGCTTTGCTACTCCTTGCAGTTCCTATACAATCTGGTGACGGACAAGGGTCTAGGATACCTTGTTACCTCTCCTCTCTCTAAATTTTCTCCCTCCCTACCCTCCCTTCTTCCGCTTCCAGAGATTGGGGCCCCACCAACCCCTTAGTCTCATCTCTTCTTTGCTGTCCTCTCAGTCGTTATTTCTCCTTTTAGTTCAGTCATCCTTTCCTTTTCTGTCCCTTGGACTCTCCTGTCCACCCTCCATCCTTCCTCTTACCTCTCGTGACTCAGAACTGGTTGGCGGTGGTCGACACAGCCTAATGGCCAACCCTCGGCGCCCGCAATGCGTCGGCCTCGAGGGCTGCGCCGATCGTAAGCTCCGCCCACCCACTAAAAAAAAAAAAGCTCCCGAGGGTCCTGATCTCCGGCCAGTACCCCATCTGTGATGAATGGTAAGATACACAGAAAGATCAGAATTACGTAGGTACGTAATTTTCATTTCTTGTATACTCTTTGCCTAGACCAGGCTTCGGTCTAGTAGGATTGTTCCTGACCTCTCGTGGTGGAGCTAGAACATGAGAGTCTGATCCTGACCTGATTTTTGTCTGACGTGGCGTTGAAGATGACTCGGTCCATGACTTAGAAAGCAAGCCTTCTGTCTCGGCTGAATCCTTAGTCGAGTACCTTTCCTTCCTGTCCCTTCTTAGGAATATGGGATCACCCTAGCCCTTCAAACCTCCTCAGTGGACCCAGGAAGCTTTTACTCCTCAAATTCCTTCATGTTTCAATATTCCTACAAATCGTACACCCCATGCCCCTCCTTTGGGACCTTGTCGCAGGCAGTGTGGGTCAGGCGGCGTGTTTCCTTCTGTGGCTAAGGCCACAGACAGAAAATATACCCCTCCTAAGGAAAGCCCCTTTCTGGCAACACAACCCATTGCAGATGCTTTAGTGGTGCTGCGAGATGGTAAAACTGTCTTCCCCAGAGGACTTCAGTACAGCCTTTCAATAAGGAATCTTGCAAGACTGACACTTTAGGAAGCAGACCTTTGTAACCCCAACCTTGGGCATGCATATTGCCACTTATCGGGTCATTTCTCTCATGCACGGTACACCCTGTGGAATTCTCTTAAATACATAGTCGAGAACCTCCCAGAGTCTGAAGTTAACATGGAGCTTCTCCAGACAGTCACCAGGGCATAGAATCAATAGTCATCAGCTGAAAGCTTTTATGGATGCCTATGACACTGCGGCTAGAGTGGCCACTGCTGTGGTATGTACCAGGTGGCACTTCAGGCTCAGAACATCCGGTTTCTCACCAGATGCTCAACTGCAGGTTATGAATGTCCCTTTGATGGTGCCTGTCTGTTTGGCCCTCAAGTTGAGCAAGCGCTGGAGGCCACTCAGAAAACCAGGATGGCCATTAAAAAGAGACCAGGCCAGCACCTTCTGCCCCTCAAATGGGTGGGAACCGTTGACAATTTCATAACAGGCACTCCTTTCAAGGTAAAGGTTGAGAGCCTTCAACAGACCAGACTCCTCTACCACCAAAGAAAACACAGCAAAGGCACAGGGCCCAGCGCCCAGTGCTGCCCTCTGAAGGTCTGTCCCTGAGTCCACCTCCGCTGCCCCAGGTGGACACCTCCACAGCAGTGGGGGCCATCTGACTCAGTTTTACAACCAGTGGAAGTCCATCACAGTGGACAAATGGGACCACAAGATTGTTTGAGAGGATGCTCTCTCAATTTACTAGAGATCCCCTGGACCTTCCTCCCAAGGGACAGCACAGCCTGTCCATCGCTCAGTCAGACTGTCTCACTTTCGAGATACAAGGCCTTCTCAAAAACAGGGCAGTAGACATAGTTCCCTGGGCAGAGCAGACACAGGGTTCTACTCCCATTACTCTCTGGTTCCAAAAAACAGGCGGCATGTGCCCGATTCTCGATCTTAGAAAGTTGAACAAATATTTATTCAAAGAACAGTTCAAGATGATTTCCCTAGGAACTTTGCTTCCACTCCTCCGTCAGTATGACTGGTTGGTATCCCTGGACATGCAGGGCGCTTACCATCATGTATTGGTACATCCAAATCACAAGTATGTCCACTTTGTGGCCTTGGGTCAAGATTACCAGTTCAGAGTTCTGCCCTTTGGGCTCTCCTCAGCCTTGAGTCTTTACAAAGTGTTTCGATGTTCTCGTGGGCATCTTGGCTTAGCTTAAGTTTTCCCACCTGGATGACTGACTACTAGCAAGTTCATCCGGTCCAGGAACAGGAGGAAGCAGTCTCCGAGCTTCACAGTTCCTCACCTCCATGGAGTTCTTCTGAATCTGGAAAAATCCCAGTTTCAACCCTCCCAACAGCTCCTCTTTATAGGAGCCCTCCTGGATACATCCAGGGCAAGGGCTTTCCTTCGGAGGACAGGAGGAATGACATTCTCAGATGGCCCTGCATTAGGGAGAACACCTCCATCAGGCTCTCTCCATGCAGCGAATATTGGGTCTGATGGCCTCATCTGTGTTCACAGTACCTCAAGCCCGACTGCACATAAGGATCACCAAGTGGATGCTCAGTACACAGTGGTCACTGACCACACATCCACAGTCTTACCAAAAAGTGACAGAGCCTCTGATGGAGATCACTTGCATGGTGGATTCAGGAAGTCAAGCTTCTCCAAGGTCTACACTTTGCCCTACCGAATCTCAGATCACCATCACCGATACATCTCTGATCAGTTGGGGGCTCACTGCCAAGATCTCCACACTCGGTGGGAGGGGTGGAGTCAGGAGGAGTCTAATCTAAACATAACTGTTCTAGAGATGAGGGCTGTCCTGTACACTGAGCCCTGCAGGATGTCTCTGTCACAAAGTAATCCTTCTTCAGATGGACAACAAAGGCGTGATGTACTACATCAACAAGCAGGTGGAATGCACTCCTACCCTCTGTGCAGGGAAACTATGAGGTTATGGGAGTGGTACCTTGAGCACAATGCTCTGATTCAGGCAGTCTACCTGCCGGTAACTCAGAAACGACCTGGGGATCACCTCGGCAGGACAGAGGTGGATCCCCATGAATGGTCACTTGCACCAGGTATCATGCAATCACTATTCGGACGAGTGGGGCAGTCCAGACCTGGACCTTTTGCATCCCCACTCAATGCAAAACTGCCTGTGTTCTGCTCCAGAAATCCAGAACCTGGCATTTTCTGTCAATGCATTCAGAATGCGATTGGAGCAGACACTTTATGCATTTCTCCTCTTCCATTAGTTCAGAGGGTGCTGCTCAAATTGGAGGCAGGGCAGCATGATTCTATTTGCCCCATACTGGCCTCGACAGATATGGTTCCCATTGATCAACAAGTTGTTGGAGGTCCCCGAGGCAACTTCCTCTGCGAATGGACCTCCCAACACAGGGCCTCTGGTCCATCCCAACCTCGCTCTCCTTCATCTCCATGCCTGGCGGCTCCTGAGGAGATAGGGTGGGTAGGTTTGAAGTTTCTCAGGGATCTCGAAATCCTCTTGGCAGTCGTGAGCCCTCCACTAGGAAGACTTACACAGCTAAATGGAAGCACTTCTTGATTTGGTGTGCGAAGTCCCTTCTGGACCCATTCTGTTGCCCACCAAGTAAAATGTTGGAGTACCTCATAGACCTGTTTAATGCAGGACTGCAATACTCAAGAGTGAAGGTACATCTCTCGCAATTTCTGCCTATCATGAGTCAGTAGAGAGCGTGTCACTGGCTCAGTTGCCGCTAGTCAAGAGGTTTCTCAAGGGCATCCTGCACACTAAACCCCAGTCAGGAAACCAGTGGCCGCATGGGATATTAACCTTGTGCTAGATATGCTCACTGGTAAGCCTTTTGAGCCTCTAGCCTTCTGTGACTTGGAAGTTTCTGACATGAAAGACCGCCTTTCTGGTGGCCATTACTTCTTCTCATGAGACCTCCAAATACATGCCTTAGTCACTGACCCTCCATATACTGTTTTTCACAAGGACAAGGTGGTACTTCATACTCACCTTAAGTTCCTGCCCAAGGTAGTTTGGGATTTTCACCTCAATCAGCCCTTGGTTCTCCCCACTTATTTTGCTAACTTCCAGAATGAAGGGAATGCACTTCACTCTCTGGATGTCAAGAGGGCTTTATGATTCTACATCGACAGAACAGGGAGATTCATAAACCAAGCAACTCTTTGTATCATTCAACATGGCCCGGCTGGGCCAGCCAGTTACCATTAGATGCATTTCTGCTTGGATAATGGCATGCCTTTGCCATTTTTACTCGATGGGCGCCAAGTCAAGTTGGAAGGTCGTGTCTCGCCCACTCTACCAGAGTGGTGGCCGTATCTAGCAGAGATCCGTATACGTGCCTGTTGCAGAGATTTGCAAAGCAGCTACTTGGAGCTCGGTGCATACATTAGTGAAGCACTATGCTCTAGATGTCCATGCCAGACAGCACCCTTCCTTTGGCAGGACAATCCTTAATGGAATTCTGTTCTGAGTGAGCTCTGTCTCCTGCCGTCCTGCTCGCGGTAATGGTTTTAGCTTGGTACTCACCCAGCAGTATGAATGAATGGTGAAGACTGTAAGTCCAGGAAGATATGAAAATGTCATACCTGTGCTAATTCTTGATCTTCTTGGATGAGTTTCACCATATATTCATATACCACCACCGTCCCCAGAGCTCACTCATCCCTGTTTCTGGTCTTCACGCCCTCGTTTGTCTGGGCTGTGCAGACATTGTTGAGTTGACCCTTCTTACATGGGTCAACTGGGCTATCTTATGCCCTTGTTAGGTGTTTCCTAGGTTAGTTACGCTGCACCTCCTCGGTCAAAAAGGTACCAAAGCGGTTAGAGGGTCAATGCTGAGATAGCCTACACGAGTCGCGTGCCAGTCTGCAGTGCTGCTAGGCATGCACGGTCCTGCCTCGGCGTCAACCCTCCTGAAGATGTTTGGCTCCTGCTGGGTCCTAGCACCTCTGGCTAGTATCCAGCATTATGAATGAATGGTGAAGACTTGTTCATGAAGATCAAGAATTATGGTAGATACGTAATTTTCATTTCTGTACCACCAAGTTACTGTTGGCAGTAGTGCTAACAACTGGTCCTGGTGTGTTGAAAGAATATAACAATCACAGCCTTGTTAAAGTTTAATACATTGATTAATTTCTTTATTGTCCAGACACCAGTTTGGACCTCATCAACAGCTGAAATACTCTTTTAAGGGAGAAATAGCATCAGTTGTCTGTGAGATGTGTAGGAGTTTTCAGAAACTGTGCCTGTGTGTTGCTTTTGATTAACCCATTTTATCATGCAGGCAAACACTGGTGTTCTGTGAACCACTCCTCACAGTGGATACTCCCTGATTGAGGCACAGAAATGTGAGACTGAAGAAGCAGAGACTGTGACTGCTATGGCCTCTTTGTCAGTAGGAGTAAAGCAGGCAGAGAAAGGTGAGAGTTCGTTGTTCATTATCAGTTCGAGTGTGACAAGAAAGGACAATAATATATGTTCTAGGGACATGGATATGTTGTTCATCCACACTATCTGGCAGGGTTCCTTGCAGCTTTAAATCTTGCGGAAGGTCTTCAAGCTAGCTCCTCCCACCCACCGGGTGGTAAAACTCTCGGCTCCGCCCCATGGCGCCAGATCTTCCTTACCGCTTGGAAGCTCAGGTTCCTCCTTAGCAGCTCTGCGATTAAGTTTTGGGCCTAATATCCTTGGTTTGAAAAATTTTATAACTTCACCTTCTCGGTCTTCTTCCTTGGCGGCTGCGATGGACAAATCGACTCCGGATTTGGGAGATGTCCCTGTGGGCAGAAGATGTCTCGGGCGGACCCGCACTCCGCGTGCGTTTATTGCCTTGCCGGAGACACGACCATGAGCTTGTGACCTGTGTTCCTCCTTCTCGGTCTCGTCCTCGAGGACCGCTGCCAGCTTTACATCTGGGCGTCCAGAAGATTTCCTCGGTCAAGTCCAAGAGGCCCGACTGGCGGTTTCCACAGCTGCGGGATCGCCCGAACAACTAGAGGTTGGTGCGCCGAGAGCAGGCGGCTCAGGCAGCGGCTTCCCTCTTCGGCCTTTGTCCTCTACTCATCTCGGGACCTCATATTCAGCTTCCTTTAAGGAGCTTTGTGACCCTCTCAACTAAAGGCGGGTCCTACTTCTTGAGTCCGTTTCATCGGTCGAAGAAGTCTAAATAAATCTCATCGTCGGCGGCTCTTGGGAGGCGGGAAAGATCCCCTCCCTCGTCGGCCAATCGACTTGGTCGAATTCTCGGCTCGGCCACTGGCTTCACGGTGCCCCGTCAGGCCAGGTGACTGAGACTCCCGCCCGGCTGGTCGAGATTTTTCTCGACCAGTGAGCGGGTTATCGGCTATGGGCCGAATTCCCTCTCCCGGTTCCCCGTGAGGCTGAGGATATCGTCGGCTCTCCGTTCCGGTGAATCTGGAGCCATCGGTTTTGCCGACCGAACCGAGGATCGCCGATCCTCGGCTCCCGTCTCACGACCTCGGCCTAGCCGAATTCGTCATCTCGGTCTCGGACATCTTCGGCGGTCCAGCCGTTCCGTCGACATAAGCGGTCTCGGTCTCGGCATGACACGGCCTTATCGCCGCTCTTCCTCTTCTTCCTCCTCTTCCTCCTCAGCCGAGGAAGGAAGGCCCGGCGTAGCTTACGCCCATCGAGGACCTCATGTGGCAACAATTTTCTGGCCAATAAGCGGCTCAGGCCTCTTCTCCGGCCATTAAGTGGTTGCCACGGACCAGGTAGTGGTCGAGGAGCCTGTTCCAGGCCAGTTCTCCGACCTATTCCGGCTGCCCCACCAATTGTGGTGGAACCGCCTCCACCTCAGCCGACAGCTGGGGCTCCGGCGAAAGAATCGCGGTTGGCCCAAGGCCTTCCCATAAGCTGTCGGTCACTCTCCGCCTGACAAGCCTCGGCAAGTGGAGGGCTCAGGCTCCAGGCAGCTATTGACAACTCGTGGGGTGGGATGACTCCTCCCTGTTCTCCAAGCGTTTGACTTGGAGTCCTCTGGGGGCAGTCAGTGGACGATAGCCCTTTGTCCTTCCTAGGACTTCTTAGGCTCATCTCAGAATCCACTGGGATGAAGCTTGAACCCGTATCAAGCAGGGCCAGATATCCCCTCACGAGATTCTGGACCGGGGATTCTCCCGAGGCCTTTCCAGTGGCGAAGCCATTGTCGGGCGGCCCTGGAACTTTGGCAGTGTCCGGCTTCCTGTCCTCGCCTTGCCAGGATGGCCAGAAAGTATCTGGTCCCTACTGGCTCTCTGTCCGGGTTTTCTGAACACCCCTCGGCTGAGGGCTGGTCCCGGATAGTGTTTTCCGCCGTGCGGTAATGCCAGGGGCGTGGACAACCGCCCGACAAAGAGTCAAGAAATTGGACTACTCGGGGCGAAAGTGTATGCTGCCTCTTCTCTCGGCCTTCATCAGGCCAGTTCGGCCATCCTCATGGCACTTTCTCCCATGCCCTGTTGGGTTCCCTGGATGAGGCGGTCCCTCATCTTCCCGCTGACCTGCAGACTACGGTCAAGCAGGTGCGGGATCAGGGCAGTAGCCAAACAACAGCTCCAGACTGCTCTGGATATAGGAGACTCATGTGCCCGGTCAGTGGCGGCCGCTGTGGCCATGCGTCGGCGGCGTGGCTGCGAATATCCACCTTTACGCGGATACCCAGCACAAAGCTGCGGGACGTTCCTTTCCTGGGAACAGACCTGTTCGGCCCTGGGTGGAAGGCCACCTCCAAGGATCGAAAAATCCAATGCCACCTTGGATTCGGTCTATCGCGCCCAGAGGGACAAGGGTCATAAGCCCCAGTCTAAGCCCTTTCGTCCCTCTACTCCCGCCTCACGCCTGGCCCAACAACAGCGTCAGGGCCAGCAGGCTAGACAACAGTATTCCAAGCCCAAGCCATCGGCTTCCTCTAATAAAGGCAAGGAGGAAAGAGCCTGGTGGTCCCCAGGCGGTCCTTCCTCAAGCCTGCTAAGTGACGGGCTGAGGGTGTCACCCCATCCCTTCACCTCGCCCTGGTTCCCCGTGGAGAGGCGGCTCCGACACTTCCTTTCTGCCTGGTCGCTGTTACCACGGACAGGTGGGTTTTGGAGGTGGTGGGAAGAGGCCTGCCTCTGGAATTCGAGCAGGCTCCACCCTTCAGAGCCGTCGCCTGCGAGGAGCTGGGTCCCAGAATCTCTACAGGCTCGTCGAGCCGACGCCGCCCTCCTCCTTCAGAAAAGGGTGATAAAAGAGATAGAGGACCCTTCACCAGAACCAGGGTTCGTGTCCAGGTACTTCCTGGTCCCGAAGCAGACGGGGCTGGCGCCCCATCTTGAGACCTACGACCTGAACAAGTTCTAAGGTCTCGAACCTTCAGAATGGTCACTCTGGCTCAGATAATACCATCTCTGGAACACGGCGTGTGGTTCTGTTCTCTGGACTTCAGGACAGCGTTCTTTCACGTCCCTATCCGTCCGTCTCATCAGAGATTCCTCCGCTTCAGGCGGAGGATCCCTCTTCGAGTTCAGGCCATGCCCTTGACCTTTCTTCAAGCTCCAGGGTCTTCACCAAATGCATTGCAGCGGTGACAGCTTTTCTCTTGCCGCCGAGGGTCCGGGTGTACCCTTACCTGTAGCATTGGCTGATAGCAGCCCCCTCCAGGTTGGAGGTGGAGCGGTCCAGAAATCTGGCCCTCGGGTTTGCTCTCAACTGGGCCTCCTGGTCAGCGAGGCCAAGTCGGAACTTCGAGCGAGCAGGTGATATCCTTCATCGGGCAGAGCTTGACTCTCTTCGAGCCAGAGCACGGCTCCCGGCGGACAGGGCCGAGTTCTTACCTCCTTTGCCCAATCATTTCTGGTTGGGCAATCGCGCTTCTGCCGGGACTTCCTCGACTCCTGGGTCTTATGGCGGCCTGTACCAGCATAGTCCGTTGGGCACGCTGGCACATCGCCCCCCTCCAGTGAGGTCTGGCCGGCCAGTGGTCTGGCGTTGTGACCCTCTGGACCAGCAGCGTGGGCGAGCCAGGAGATGTGAGCGCTCTCCAGTGGTGGACCGTTCCGTCCCATCTGCAGGAGGGTATCCCGTTTGTCCGCCCGAGCGGTCTCTCTATCGACCGGCGCCTCTTTGATGGGTTGAGGGTGCCCATCTGGGGGAACACCGGCCGCGGCCTCTGGTCAGCGGGAGTCCGATGCCATATCAACCTGCTGGAGCTTGATGCGATCCGCCTATCTCTCACCGCCTTTGCTCCGTTTCTCGGGGGTCAAGTGGTCGAGTCCAGACAGACAATACCATGACCATGTGCTATCTAAACCGCCAGGGCGGGGACGCTCCCTTCCCTCTATGCAAGGAAGCTCTCCGCATCTGGTCACTAATCTTGCCAGCCTGGAGGCGGATCTCCTGGCCATTCATGTGGCAGGAGCCTCCAACACCCTGGCCGATGCCCTGAGCGGATAGGGGCTGCATCGTGCAGTGGTCTCTCCTGCGGAGATAGTACAAGACCTGTTCTGCCGCTGGGGCACACCTCTGGTGGATCTGTTTGCCTCCAGGGAGAGCGAAGCTGAGGCTGTCTCATGCCGCCCCCTCAGCAGGGGCTCGCTGCAGGGGATGCCTTTTGAGGCCGTGGACCCGGGCCTCTTTCGCCTTTCCCCGTTCCCCTGATTCACAGGGTCCTGCTGAGCGAGGAGGGACAAGGCGCAGGTGATTCTGATAGCCCCAGACTGGCCTCGCCAGTTCTGGTACCAGATCTCCTCAGTCTCAGCTCCAGGACTCCGGCAGCTTCAGCTCTGCCCAGACCTGCTCTCAGTCAATCAGGGAAGGTGTTCCATCCGGACCTTCAATCCCTGCACCTGACAGCCTGGTTCCTGAGCGGCTAGAGTTCCAGGCCTTGGGTCTTTCCGGACGAGGGTCCTCAGCGTCGTTGGGCGTCCCGTAGTCGACCAGAAAATGCTATGCCTTCAAATGGAAGAGGTTCTCCATTTGGTGTCGGAAAAAGGTTGGACCCTTTCTCGTGTCCTGTGGCGAGCATTTTGGACTATCTATGGTCCCCTATCTAGTCAAGGGCTTAGGTCGGCGACCCTTAAGGTGCACCTGGCAGCCATTTCTGCTTACGAGCGCGGGCGGTCAATGATCAGTGGCACAGGAAAAAGTGGTCGGGCGCTTTTTCAAAGGCCTTGATCATTTCCCCTCAGTGGGGAACCCCACCTCCGTGGGATTTACTGCTGGTACTGGCAAAGCTCATGGGCAAGCCATTCGAACCAATGCACAGGTGTGGTCTCCCCACCTGTCGTGGAAACCGCCTTCTTGGTGGCTATCACGTCAGCCAGAAGGATGGGAGAACTCCAGGCGCTGAGCATCGAGTCTCCTTACCTGGTCTTCCACAGGGACAAGGTTGTCCCTCGCCCCACCGAAATTCCTTCGAAGGTGGTGTCGGAGTTTCACCTTAATCAGGTATTGCTCAGCGGTGTTCTACCCTAACGCCACCCTCGGAGGCCGAAGAGGCAGGCTCCATACTCTGAACCCCAAGGCGCCCGCGCATATAAGGAGCGCATGGCTGAAATTCGGGAGAGGTTCGCCAGCTGTTTGTCACTACGCTGAAGCCGCACCTGGCAGACCTGCAGCCAAGCGGACGATAGGCAGATGGGTCACCTCCTGCATAAATCTCTGCTATGAGTTAGCGGGCATGGAGCCTCCCAGAGGATAAGAGCTCATTCTACCTGCCATACTGCTGCATCGGTGGCTGCTTCCAGGATGTCCCTATCCAGAGATCTGCAGGGCTGCTACCTGGAAGTCAGCACACACCTTTATTCCCACTACCACATCGACCTTGAGTCACGCCCGGGATGCTGGTTTTGGGGCCTCGGTTCTCAATCTTTGTTCCCCAAGTAAGTATTAGGGGGTGTCGCCTTGCCTCCCTCCTCCCGGAGAACTGCTAGGAGTCTGCCAGATAGTGTGGATGAACAACATATCCATGTGCCTAGAAATACAGGTTTACTCACCTGTAACAGGAGTTCTAGGAATGGTATGTTGTTCATCCCTGGTCTCGACCTCCCTGCTCGACGCACAACCTGAGCTTTCCAGCGGCCAGATCTGGCGCCATGGGGCGGAGCCGAGTTTACCACCCGGGTGGGTGGGAGGAGCTAGCTTGAAGACCTTCCGCAAGATTTAAGGCGGCAAGGAACCTGCCAGATAGTGTGGATGAACAACATATACCATTCCTAGAACTCCTGTTACAGGTGAGTAACCTGTATATTCAGTCAGAGTTTTGCTACTGAGATCTGAACCTGCTGACCAACCTTAAATGAGCACAGAGTTTGTCAGCTACTCAAAATATTCACATTTACTAATCAGCTGTACCGCCTGTAACTATCAAAACAAAACTCATTCTACATTTATTTATGTATTTTTTTGTTTAGCTTTTGTTTACCAGGTAGGTGCACTAGGCAAGAAACCTGCCTATTTTCAGGCACGACCGGGAGAGTACATTACCAGGTGAACAAGCAAATAAACATTGGTCAAGAATACGAGCATTTAGGTCAATAAAGGAAGTGCATAGCATTACAGACCAGTGATGAATATAAATCATTGAGGACAATATCAAGTGCATCAGCTTACAGACTAGGGGTGGGTACAAATAAGAGAAGAGTACAGGTTACAACCCAGAAATAGCTATGGTACAGTGAGGCAGGAGGACAGACATTGTAGCAGAAAAAAGCAGGAAATGTTGGTTTTCCACTGGTCTTTCAGTGGCATGCTTTACTACTTGCTAAGAAAGGCAGTAGAGCATTTCAATGAAGACAACCCCAGAAAGATTTGCTTAGGGAAATTAAAGGTGATGTGCAAAGAAGTGTCCTAACCCTCTCCGTCCCCACATACCTTACAGTGTTTCTGCGAGGGTCAGGGCTATTAGGATCATAATTTTAAAGTAATCTTTATATTGTAAAAAAAAAACTGCAGAGCTTCGGCGCGAACATGGAGCACCGCGCGAGTCCGATTAAGTGTCCATGAAGTCGATGGTATTCCACCCATTCTGTGACATTGATAACACCACTGCTCCTATTGTTGGCAGTGGCGGTGGCTAATATGTTTAAATATGTTTATTTTATTGTCTCCTTGGGGTCTCAATACCTGAAATATTACTTAAGGCAACACCTGGACAGGTTGTTACCATAAGTAATATTTCAGGTATTAAGACCCCACAGAGTCATTAAAATAAAACATATTAAGTCACTGACACTGCTGCTCAATAGGAGGAGCAGTGGTGTTATCGACGCCACAGAATGGGTGGAATACCCATAATAACTTGCATCCGCCTCAGTCGGACCCTCATGGAGCTTCCGTGTTCCGCCGGGAGTTTTGGCAGTTTTTTACAACATAAAGATTAGTTTAAAAATTCTGATCCTAGCAGCCCCTGACTTAGCAACACTGTAAGATATGTAGGGATGGGAGTGGGCTAGGTCACTTCTTTGCATGTCACCTTAAAAGAGAAATAATACAGGTTTGTTTCAGCTAGATTTTCTAGTCTCCAAATCTGTTAAGTCTTTGAAACCAATTTGTAATGGTTGAAAATAACATTAAAACTGTGCAAACTTTTCTAGTGATCTCTTACGATGTAAAAAATATATTTATATTAGTAATCTATAAGTAGTCAAGAGTGGATCTGCCATGACGCAGGACACCAAGTCGCTGACATCCCCTACACGGACGGACACAGTGCCGGGTAGTGGGCATTGTGCTGTCGATTTTCCCATGTGTTTTCTTTCAAGGGGGCTGTGCCTCGAACCCCCCACACCCCCAGTATTTTATTAACCAGTTCCAAGTTGAGTTGTTTCAGGGAGGGGTCAAAAACACCGGAGACGAAAAGCTAGTGTCAACGAGGACCATTACAGTGACCTGTCTTTCTGTTGCTATAATGGTCTTTGCTGTAAGAGTTTCATTGTTCGGTTGGTACACCATCAAAAGTTACACCTGTAATGGTTACAAAAGCTGTTTTAAGAATGCAGTGTGAACTGCAAGGTACAGAGAAGAACTTCCATGTTTCCACCCTGGAAACACGGAAGGGCCGCTATTCAAATCAATCTTTATTTATTTATTTAAAAGGCGCCTTTCATACAATCAAGGCACCTGTACATAAATTATCATACATCAATAAAACACATCCAGTGTAATTATATAAAACAATTCTCTCACATGCCATCCCACGGCTGTTAAACAGTGGAGCCATACTATGATCCAGCAGGAACAGCATAACAAAAGCCCATAAACCATACAACTATCATCCAAACATCTTCATCTGGACAAGATGACTAAAAAAGAAAATCAAAACAAAAGGGAATGTGTTGAATAAAGGCCTGTACAGGGTGACGGCTGCATCCATCCAGGAGGAATCATAATCTTTAGTGAACGGTTTAAATGCTACATTGGAGAACATTTAAACTAGCCGAGGAGAAAGGGGAATAAGGCAGGGGTTAAACTGCCCCCAACAGGCTTACAAGGTCAGTAGTGGAATACGAAGGAGAGAAATCCCAAAAGGAACCAATTAACATAAGACTTAAGGGGTAGAAGGAAAGGAGATATTAAGAATAGTGAAGGAAATAAGTGCGAAGGTAAAATGGGGGCAGGACAATCTGAGAGCTATGTGTGCAAATGCTCAAGTCTGAGCAATAAGATTATAGACCTAGAGGCCACCATGGCAGAAGCAGACCTGGACATAGTCACAATTACCTAGTCCTGGTGCAGTGAAAACCAGGACTGGGATGTAGCCATGCCAGAGTATACTGTTTTCGGCAGGAACAGGGTATGTGAAAAGGGGAGGAGTGGCTCTTATGTGAAGGAAAACAAAAGCTATGGAAATGCAGGGGAGAAGAGTTACTGTGGGTCACCCTGGAAACACGGAAGGGCCGCTATTCAAATCAATTTTATTTATTTAAAAGAGCTTCGTATAATCAGGGTGCCTGTACATAAATTATCATACATCAATAAAACATATTAAAACCATAAGTTTCAAATAATCAAATTAATCACTGGTAACATTAACTTTGGCGGTACTGTATTAAACTCCCTCAAAAATGCTAGGCTAAAAGGCATGTCTTGAGTTCTATTTTGAAGCTTTGGACTGTCAGGCAGTCCTTATCCAACGAGGTAGAGAATTTCACAGGGTCAGGGCCATAAAAGCAAAAGAACGGGCCCCAGATGTTTGAAGTCGCACCCTGTGAATCTCTAGCAGTCCCTCTTCAGTGGATGGAAGTAGTCGGGAGAGGCAGCAGGGAGAAAGGAGATCTTGCAGGTAGAGGGGTCCCTGGTGCGTAGGGGCTTAATAGGTCAGCAAACCGACCTTGAAGGTGATACGCCATTGCACTGGCAGTCAATGCAGTCAGCGGAGCACAGGCATTATATGACTGGTCCTGGACATACCAGTCAAAGCCTGGCAGCCACATTCTGCAGCAGCTGCAGGCAAGGGATATCAACTCTGGAAGCCCTAAATACAGGGTGTTCGATAGTCAAGGCAAGTGGTCACGAAGGCTTGATCAGCGTAGGAAGATCATCAGAAGGAACCAAGTGTTTCACCCAAGCAATATTCCTCAGATGGTAAAAGAGGTCTTGACAACGGCTGATACCTGTGATTTCAGGGTCAAGCCATCATCAAAATAACACCCAGGTTCGCACTCAGTCTGGCGTGGTTAGCTGGACACCCTCCTGAGCTAAAGACAGAGGGTTGTCCTGCCAGCACACTGCCTTCCGACAATCGGGTCCACTACCAACACCTCAGTCTTATCAGGTTCACCCTCAGCCAGCTAGAACTCATCCAGTCTTGGATCTCAGATAGGCAGTTATTAAACATCATGAGAACATCTCCCTACTAGGGTACAAAGGACATGTACAGCTGAGTATCATCTACGTAGCAGTGAAAACTCAGCCCTACTGCTAATAATGTCCCCCAATGGCAGCATATACACAGCGAACAACATGGGTGCCAAAATGGAGCCCTCACGGCACCCCACAGGATAGGAGGAGAGGATCAGAGGGTTCTACCATCAGGGTAAGATCGAACCACCTGAAGATGGTACCTGACAGTCCACAAATGAGCCGCAGGTGCTTCAATAGCACACCATGGTCCCCAGTGTCAGATGCCGCCAAGAGATCAAGGAGGACCAAGATGAAACGAGTCCTCTGATCTCTCGCTATTAGAGATCAATAAGCACCCGCACAAGGGCTGTCTCGGTGCTATACCTCTTCCTAAATCCAGACTGGAGAGAATCATAGACATTGTGGATAGACAAATGATCATCCAGCTGCCGCAAGACCACTTTCTCAATAACATTACCCACAAAGGGCAGGTTAGAGACCGATCTGTAGTTAGCAAGACTATTTGGATCAAGGGAGGGTTTTTTTAGAACAGTTGTATGACTGCTTCCTTAAGGATCCAGAAAGATCCCCATCTCCAGTGATTGCCAGACTATCTCAGCCAGGACCGGGCCGATTTTCTCCATGCATCCCACAAGGAGACGTGTTGGGCCCGGATCCAAACTACAGCTGGTTGGCCTCAAAGTCTGAATGATCCTCACACTGTCCATGATATCTGGTCAGCAAGTTAGACCACACAAGCCAGGTGCTTGCAACCTCCTGCCGACTCCCTGCACCCTTTGAGGGGTCTGACGGATACCAGACCTGAAGGTGACAACGTTATCTGCTAAGAATCGAGCAAACTCATCACATCTCTCTTGTGACAGTGCTCCACTGGACCAAAGACAGGTTGGATTGCACAATCTGTCCACAGTCTGGAAGAGCTGAGCTGGTCGATTCCGCAGTGGCGATCTCCCTGGACAGGAAATCTGCCTTCTTATGGGTGATTGCCATTGATAGACAACATAATGATCCATCAATCTGTTAAGTCAACCTCCAGGCCTGACTTCCGCCAAGCCCTCTCTAGCCTTCAACCCACCTGCTCAACTCCTTCAAGGCCCCATCAAACCATGGAGACCTTGGGTGAAGGGTGAGTGGTCAAACACGAGCAGGAGCAATGGAATCCAGGGCACCTGTTACTGCCGTAGTATAGGCAGGCACAAGGTCCCCAGGATCCAAACATTCACTCGACAAGCCCGGAAGGTCCAGCACTGCCATTAGGCCATCTGAGGTCACCCTTCAAAGGACGGTACTGGACCATCTCTGTAGGGGCAGGCCCTTAGGGGAGCCCGGAAAGGAACCTTATAGTGTGGTGGTCAGACCAACCAACTGGTTCCACCTCCAATTCAGAGATCTCCATCCCCAGGAGGAACACTAAATCCAGTGAATAACCACCATTGTGCATTGCGGAGGAAACAACCTGTGTGAGGCCCAGCATTGTCATAAGCTGGAGGAGATCTTGCCCAAAGTGTGAGAGTTCATAGTCGATAGAGGCATTGAAATCTAGTAGAATTAACCATCTGGGGATCCCAACACCATACCAACAATGAAGTCTGCAATCTCTCTTATAGAAATTCTTCGCATCTCCTGGTAGATGGTAGATGAGCAGAATCCTACGCCTCACACCTGCACCCACAGCATATTCAAAGGATTTAGTGAACCCCACTGACACATCCACAAGGCCCGGTTCTGCATTAAAATAAATGGCTACACCCCTGCCCCTGTGATCCACCCTTAGCGGTGTATCACCGAGTACCCTGCCAGAATAGCTGAAGCCAGTATAGGGGCCAGCATTTTCATCCAGCCAGGTCTCGTGATGCATGCCAGGTCAGATGTCCCAACAAGATCTGTTGTTATTCGCACAGGAGTGATCTGCAGACCTCCTGCACAGGGGAAGAAGTGAATAAGGATATGCGGGAGCAATCCAAGGATGGCCAGCAAGGAGAGGTATTGCTGGTGGGGACTTCAGTCTACTGGATGTGGATTGAGCCTCCAGGCTGTGACAACAGCTAGAAGTAGGGACATCTTGGACTCCCTGCAGGAGGTGTTCTTCAGGCAACTAGTTAAGTAACCCACTTTCGTTTGGGGGATACTGGACCTGGTACTGACAAACAGGGACAGTGTTGCCGACGGCCACGGAGAGTAGGCACCTGGGGACCAGTGATCATCATACGTGTGGTTCAGTATAAGAACTGGGCCAGAATCAAACTACACTAAAATGAGAATCCTGGACTTCAGGAGGACCGATTTTAAGAAAATGGAAAAATGTCTCAAAGACAGGAAACTGAGTGGAGTCAGAACAGTGGGCAAAAATAAAGGAGGGCATTGAGAAGGTAACAAACTCTGTGTCTGGCAGGCCAGCAAGGGCAAGAGAGAAAAAGAGACTGCTGTAGTTCTCTAAAGTAGTAGCTGAGAAAGTAAGGGTAAAAAAGCTAGCATTTAGAAGGTACAAGACAACACGGAAGGAGGAGGGTAGAGAGATATTAGAAGAAACAAAGGGAGGCAGGAAAGCAGTTAGGAGCGTAAAGGTACAGACTGAGGAGAATATTGCCAAGTCAGCAAAAGGGTGATAAAATATTCTTTAGGTATATAAGCGAAAAGAGGAAGACCAAAGAAGGGATAGTAATGCTAAAAGATGAAGGAGGGATCTTCCTGGACTTAAAGTCTTCACCGTTTATGCATACTTCTGGGTTCTAGTCAGAGATGCTAGGACCCTGCTTGACTAAAACATCTTCAGGAGGCTGGCACTGTGGTAGGACCATGCATGTATGGCACCATGAGATTACCTTGTGCCCATGTAGAGCTACCTCAAGCGTCGACCCTCCAACTGCCTCAGTTCTTTTATCGTGCTGTTGAGTGTGCTTCAGTGGACGATGTCACTCACCTGCCGGAGTTAAATCTTCACGTGTATCGACAGCAGCTCATTGCCATTCAGTTTGTTTAGTATTGTTGTTCTTTATTTTTGTTTAAAATTTAAAAAAAGTATAACATTTGTCTTTCAGCCCTGCCGTCGACAGAGTCGACCATGGACAGTCTCAGTGATGGTAGGGAGACTTTGCTGGAAAGCTGTTCGGCAGTAGGGCTGTGTCCAGTCCGCCACCCTTTCGGAGGGAATTTGACCACAGGCAGTCCAGTGCTTGGGAGGAACAACAGTCCTCACGAAGCACAAAAAGAAGCAGGCCCATTCCTGGTAAGGGACCCGCATTGTTCGGTCCTCAAGTTCTTCTTCCCAGCAGAGGAAGAAGAAATGGTTCTGCTCAAGGTTGACCCTTGAATGCGTCTGCAGGAGTCTTGGTAGTGGAAGCGGCAAGTGCACCCTGACCCTCCAGGGTCCCGGTGGCCTCCGCTGTTAACAGCCGGGACTGTCGACTCTGAGCCCCTCCCTGTCCTCATGCAGGGTTTCCGGTGAGCAGTTTCATCACTTGGCTGCTCTTATGGAGCAGTAGGTACAGCGTCTATCTCATGTGCTTCTTTCGGAGGGCCTGGTTCCGGGCCTTGGTCTGGGAGCCACTGGGCTGTAGTTAGGGCCTTCAGGACAGGACATGTGTTGGTGTCAGCGCAGACATTCCAACCTCGCCGATACTGGCAACCTTACGCCTGTTTCACATGCCTCCCCTCACTCTGACTCCTTGCAGGGGCGGCACAGGTACCACTTCCACTCCTCTTTTTCCAGGTCTAGCAGTGGTTCTTGGACATCTGTTCCATGCCTGGCGGCAGGTGCTTCGATGCTGGGAGTGGTGCTGTCCCTCGACATTGAGTGCAGTGCCTGCTCCTGCAGTGCTCACGCACAGCGCGAGGTCATCTACACCTTTTCCAGTTCGGTGTCTCTGGTTTACCCTTGCCCAGGCCAGGCCTTAGCCTTTCAGGGCCTGATTTCTCTGGGGTCGAGTGGAGAATGATGAGTCTAACCCTGACCTGAGTCTGTCTGATGACGCCGAGGATGATCATACCTTGGCGAGAAGCTTTTTGTCCCAGCTGAGACCCTAGTTGAAGATCTTTCCTTCCAGTCTTTTCTCAAGAACATGGGGACAACCCTGGCTCTACAGACCTCTACGGTGGACCCAGGTAGGCTTTTGCACCTAGAGTTCCTTCATATTCCTAACATCTCTATGAGTCTTGCGAATCCTGTCCCCTCCTTTGAGACCTTATCACAGGCAGTGGGGAGAGGCCGGCTCTGATTCCTTTCTTCCTTCTGTGGCCAAGCCCATAGACAGAAGTATATCTCCACCCCACCCCAAAGAAAAGACCCTTCTTGGCATTGCAGTCTATTGCAGATGCTTTGGTGGTCCTTGCAGTGAACAACAAAGCTGTTCTACCTCAGAAAGCATCCATGCAGCCCTATCAATAAGGAATCCCATAAAACTGACACCTTGGGGAAATGGGCTTTCGCGGCCGCTACTCTGGGCATCGCATTGTCAGTTATCAGGGACACTTCTCCCAATATGAATATGTGCTTTGGAACTCTCTTAAGTCAATGGCTGAGAATTTCCCAGAATCTGACTCTACTGTGGAGCTTCTGCAAACTATTACCAGGGGCAGAGAATCCAACAGTCATCGGCTGAAAGCTTATTTGGATGTCTGTGACACTGTTGCTAGAGCTACCGCTGCTGGGATTTGCATCAAGAGGTGCTCCTAGCTCATAGCATCAGGATTTTCTTCTGATGCTCAACAATAGTCATGAATGTCCCTTCGATGGTGCTTATCTGTTTGGCCCTCAAGTCGAAAGCAGCACTGGGGCCACCCAGAAGACCAGGACTGCCATTAAAACAGGGGCGCTCCTTCTGTTCGGAAAAGAGTGGGAACCACTGACAATTTCATAACAGGCAGTCCTTTCAAGGTAGAGGCCAGACTCCTCAGCCATAAAGAAAATGCGCATAAGGCCTGGCAAGCCCAGTGCACCCTCTGAAAATCTGGCCCCAGTCTCACCTCAGCTGCCGAGGTGGACATCTCCGGGGCAGTGGGAGGTCGTCTTACTCAGTTCTGCAATCAGTGGAAGTTCATCACCTCAGACAAATGGGTCCTTAGGATTATTCGGGAGGGTTACTTTTGGAATTTTGCAGAGATCCTCCAGATCTTCCACCCAAGCAACAGCACAGTCTGTCTGCCGCTCAGTCAGACCTTCTTACTTCTGAGGTACAGGGCCTTCTCAGAAACAGAGTAGTAGAAGTTGTTTCCTGGGCAGAAAGGAACACTGGATCTTACTTTGAGTGGGAACTCTTGCAGCAGGCTATAAGCATTAGGACTACGCCGCAGGCCTTAGGACCCACTGGAAAAATCTTAGCTAGCAGTACCCAGCAGAGAGGGACCACCCCTGACATGTGCTCCACCCGATGTCGGCCCACGCTACATAAGAGGCGGACACCGCTCCACCTCAGTTCTTTTCCTGTTGTGATCCGCTCACGTTGAGGAAGTTTTTGTTATCCAGCAGATCTTACTTGAAAACTGCTCTTGCAGCAGGTTACACCATCAGGACTGAGCGGGCAGGCACCAGGACCCCACGGAAAAATTCTGGCTAGCAGTATCCAGCGGGGACCGCCCTCAGCGTCGGCCACTCTCCGACGCCAGGCATCTCATAAAGGGGGGTGGTCCCCCAGCATCCCCAGTTCTTTTTCCTGCTAGGCACCTACTTGGCACGGACTGCTTGGGATTCGATCCTAATGGTTGTAGTCGCTACAGGAGCTCCCACTAAGTAAGATAATACAGTTCACATAAGAACTTAACGTAACAGTAGATCTTCAAGAGGAGCTGTTGCAACAGATGCTGCTTTCCGCCCTCCATCCCCAGGTGAGATATTCAACATATCATCGACAGGCTTTCTTCTTTCACTCATTGGGGTCTGTTCATGGGTCTTGGCGGGAAGTGAGGTGGTCCCTGCTGGGTACTACTAGGTAAGATTTTCGGTGGGTCCTAAGGCCTGCGGTGTTAGTCCTAATGGTTATAGCCTACTGCAGAATTCCTCTCAAAGATCTACTGTTACGGTAAGTTCTTACATAACTGTACTTGTCTACTCCTGTTACTTTATGGTTCCAAAGAAGATAGGCAGCATGAGCCCAGTTCTCGACCTCAGAAAGTTAAACAAGTTCTTATTCAGGAAGAATTTCAAAATTATCTCCCTATGAACTCTCCTACCACTCCTTCATCAGTAAGACTGGCTGGCATCCCTGGATATGCAGGATGCCTAGGAGCATTTCAGTGCACCCAAGCCACCATAAGTACCTCCGTTTTGTGGTCTTGGGTCAACATTACCAATTCAAAGTCCTGCCCTTTGGGCTTCGTTGGTGCCTCGAGTCTTTACAAAGTGTTTTGCAGTTCTCACTGCACACCTCCAAAAGCTCAGTGTTCAAGTCTTTCCATACCTGGACGATTGGCTTTCGGCAAGCTCATCAAGATGGGACACACAGAGGCAGTGTCCATGTCATCTCAGTTCCTCACCTCCTTAGTAGTTCTTCTGAACCTGGAAAAGTCGCAGCTTCAAGCCTCTCAGCAGCTGCTCTTCATAGGGGCACTCCTCGACACTTCCAGAGCAAGGGCCTTTCTCACAGAGGACAGGAGGAACGACATTCTCCAGATGGCTCACTTCATCAGGAAAGCAACCCTGTGCCGAGCTCACTCCATGCAGTGAATGTTGGGTCTCATGGCCGTCTGTCTTCACGCTGCCTCTGGCTCACTTGCACATGAGGACCACTCAGTGGATGCTCAGCACACAGTGGTCCCAAACAAAACATCCACAGTCTTACCTCATAAAGGTGACAGAACCTTTGAGATCACTTGCATGGTAGATTCAGGAGGACAACCTTCGTCAGGGTCTGCCCTTTGCTCCTTGAGTCTCAGATTACCATCACCACGGATGCATCTCTGACCAGCTGGGGAGCTCACTGTCAAGAGTTCCACACTCAGGAGTGTGGATCCAAGAGGAGTCTCATTTACACATTAATGTTCTGGAGATGAGAGCAGTCCTGTACACTGTTGAGCCCTGAAGGATATCCTCTGTCACAAAGTAATCCTTTTCAGACAGACAAGAAGTCATTGATGTATTACATCAACAAATTGGGGGACTCCTACCCCGTTCATGAGAATCCATGAGGGTATGGGAATGACAGCGCCTGATTCAGGTAGTTTATCTGCCAGGGATTCAGAAGACTGGCAGATCACCTCAGCAGAACAGAGGTGTATCCTCATGAGTAGTCGCTTGCAACAGACGTCATGCAGTCGCTTTTCAATGATTGGGGAAGTCCAGATGTGGACCTTTTGCAACCCTACTTAATGCAAAACTGCCTCTATTGTGTTCCAGAAATCCAGAACCTGGCGTTTTCTGTCAGGATGCATTCAGACTGTGGTGGACAATATGCTTTCTGTACGCATTTCCTAGCTACCCCTAGTTCAGAGGTTCTGCTTAGACTTGAGTTATGGGGGGAAAATGAATCTTCTTTTTTTTTTTTTTTTTTTTGCATTATCTATTTGTACGCCCTCGTGCTCCCGAGCTGGCTGTCCTTCAGGCCGCTATGGTCTACAGGCACTCCCTACTGTCTCCCCTTGACCACCTACCTCACATCTGCAGCCTTCCAGCGGGGTAGCCCAGTGTAATCCTTCACGGGTGGGTCCCCTCTCCTCGAGGGGAAGGCACCGTGGGAGGAACCAGCACACTATTTTCTCGGTCCCAGGGGCTGCTGTGGCATTCTGTGGCTCTCCAGGGAAGTCTTCAGAGGTGCCTGGAGCCAGCAGCTGTCATCCAGCAGACTTCCAGGGCATTTTTCCGGTTTTCTTGTTCCCCTTGCATGCCACTTCTTGTAGTGCCTCCAGTCTCCACTGGGGCTGCTTCATCAGCGAGGCCAATCCAAACCCACCCAGGATGGGAGAGCAGTCCAGCGGACGCTCAGTCCTATCCTCCTCTCCGACCCCGACCTGAGTTCATTCCGAACCGGGTCACGGCGTGGGGTCGAGGTAAGGCGCCAGCGCCTCAACCCTGTATGCCACTGGGCCGGCTGCAAAATGATTCTAATTGCACCATACTGCCCTCGACAGATCTGGTTTCCATTAATCAACAAATTGTCGGAGGCCCTCGAGGAAACCACCTCTCGAACGAACCTCCTGACACAAGGATCCTGGTTCAAGTTCAGTCTGCACTCTCTTCATCTTCATGCCTGGCTCCTGAGGAGCTAAGTGGACAGGTTCAAAGTTTCCCAGAGAATCTCTCAGATTCTTTTGGCGGCATGTAAGCCCTCCACCAGGAAGACTTACACTGCTAAATGGAAGTGTTTTTCGCTATGGTGTGCTAAGTTCCATCTTAATCCATTCTGATGCCCACCAGATAAAGTCTTGGAGTACCTGTTAGACCTTTCAGATATAGGGCTGCAGTACTCAACGGTCAAGGTACACCAATGCACTCTTTCAGTCTATCACAAGCCAGTCAGAATATGTCTCTGGCCCAGCTGCCTTTGTTCAAGAAATTCCTCAAAGGCATTCTACACACAAGGCCTCCAGTTAGGAAGCCAGTGGCCGCCTGGGATATTAATCTTGCGCTGGATATGCTCACTCGTAAACCCTTTGAGCCTCTAACCATGTGTGAGTTGAAGTTCCTTACCTGGAAGACTGCCTTTCTGGTGGCCATCACTTCTGCTCACAGGGTCTCTCAGATACATGCCCTAGTCACAGACCCTCCATACACCGTCTTTCAGAAATACATGATGGTTCTCTATACTCACCCCAAGTTCCTACCAAGGTGGTTTTGGAGTTCCACCTCAACCAGCCCTTGTTTCTGCCTACTTACTTTGCTAACTTCCAAAATAAAGGGACGCACCCTTCATTCCCTGGATGTCAAGAGAGCCCTCACGATTCTACATAGATAGGACTAGGGACATCTGTCAAGTGAAGCAACTCTTTGTGTCTTTCAATATGGCCTGGCTGGGTCAGCCAGTATCCATCAGATGCATTTCTGCTTGGGTAGTGGCATGCTATTGCCATTGTTACTCTATGGGCAGGTCCAAGTTGGGCCAGATGCGTACCCCACGTAACTAAACTGATTGCAGTGTCCGGGTGGAGATATGCTCGGTTCCCCTTACTAAGGTTTGCAAAGCAGCTGTTTGGAGCTCAGTGCACACTTTTGTGAAGCACTACACTCTGGATGTCCATGCCAGACAGCATGTTTCCTTTAGCAGGACAGTCCTTAATGGAATTCTGTTCTGAGTGAGCTCTGTTTCCAGCCACCCTGCTCGGAGGATTGATTTAGCTTGGTACTCTAACCCGGAGTATGAATAAGCGGTGAAGGCTTTAAGTCCAAGAAGGTGTGAAAATTATGTACCTACCATAATTCTTCATCGTTTTGGACATGTCTTCACCATTTATTCATCGTCCACCCACTATCCCCAGGCTCACTCATTCTGTTCAAACTACAAGAGTCCTAATGTATTCTGACATATGCAGTAAGACCTTCATGTTGTACTGCCCTGAAGATGAAATGGTTAAAGCCTACATTCTAAGTAGGCGCGTGTCTCAGTTTCAAGCCACTGTCGACTGGTACATTCTATACAACCATCAGATTCTTTACTCTGCCTTACTGTGAATACGCCTCGGAGAATTCTTTCCAGCATCTTGTCAATTCTAGTTGTTTTCATCGTGGTTTTAACTACGATAATTTAAAACAGTTTAAAATAATTTTAAACTACTGTCCTTCGGTACAGGTAGAATAGTCGGTAAATTTTGTTCCACAACTGGTAAGATTCTCTGTTCTTTAGCAGTTGCGTGAACATAAAGGAACGATTTCATTACTCCTTTTTGAGGTTAAGTAGTATCTTCCGGACATAAATGCTCCACCACTCATTCACACTAATGGGATCAATGCCAGAGCGCTAGGACCCAGCGGAGCAAACTTTTTGCAGGAGGGTTGGTGCCAGAAATGGAGCCATGAGGACGCGCCCACGAGCCTCGAGCGTGTGGCAATGACTATCTTGGCGTCGACCCTTCAGCCGCCTCAGTTCCTTTTTTCCCCACCGTCGAGTGCACTACAGCGACGATGTCGTCGCCTCCGGGAGTTAAACTTCAAACTAGCAGCATTTTCAGTTCTTTTTTATTTTGTAGTATTTCTTGAATAAAGTACCGCTTACTATAACTTATTATAAGAAAGAGGTCTCAGCCTACATTGACGGAGTTGACCATGCAGGTCAGGTGACGGTAGGGAGATTCCGTATGGAAGTTTTCAGTCAGCCAGGCTGGGTCTGGTCCGTCACCTCTCAGAGGGAGGGGTCCGACAACGGACAGTCCAGTGCCAGGCGGTCCCCTCGGAAGCATAAAAGAAAATGGTCGCCTCTATACCATTCGGTCTCGAGCTCTTCTTGACCCATAGGTCCAGAAAGAGATGGCATCACTCGAGGTCGCCTTCTGGTATGTCTGCACATCGAAAGTCAGTCATTGGGGTCAGTTGTCAGTCTCCTCCGAGTCGCGGTTTCTGTCTCCGGTCTCCGACTTCTTCAACATTGGAGCCCTTCCCCACCTTCTGGTAGGGCTTCAGATGAGCAGTTTCATCAGTGGGCCACTCTGATGGAGCAGTGGGCTTGGAGGTTGGTCCAGCTGCCTGGCCGGTCACTCAGGAGCCCTCGGACCCTTGAGGAGATCGGGTAGGAGCAGTTAGGCCTCCACTTATCCGCGTCGGCGCCTTCTTGATTGCCGTCGACTCTGCGGCTAGGTGTTCTCCCTCTCCACATGGCTGTGGCACAGGGGGCCACACCGATGCTCTGTCTCCTACTTCTTTTTCCTTCTTTTGCCTCAAATCTTGGTTTCGGGGCCCTGTGTTGGTTTTGGTGCCATCAGCGTCAGTGGGTCGCTTGGCGCCGTCCTCGGCATCGATGTCTCTGTTGGGGTGCGTCCTCAGCGCCATTGGAATTGTCGGTGCTGTGCGGCTTTTCGGCGCCGATCTGGATTGTCAGTGCCACCCCTCTGTGCCGTGCGGCCTTGCTCTGTTGTTACTGTGTGCTGTGCTGGGCCTGGTGGCGCCATGCTCTTCTTTAGGCGCCCGAGGCCAGGTGTAGCGTCTTCCAGCCTTCAGGGCTCCTTGACTCCAACGCCTTTCCCTCCTATTTTCCTTCAGATTTTAACTCCTTTCCTGTCCATACAGTCCCTCCTGGGCTATCAGGAGGTGATATTGAGCCTGACCCAGACCTTAGGCTGGGTGATGATGTGGAAGGAACAGGATCTAATCCTGCTGCAGAGCCTGTGGTCGAGGACCTGTCATTTAGGTCTCTGCTGAAAAATTTGAATTCCACTCTTTCTCTCCAGACTGTGGATATTGATCCTGGGAAGCTTTTAAGACTCCAGTACCTTCATGTTCCGGACATCCCTATGGATTTAACTCCTCGATACAGCCCTCCTTTGAGGCGCTTTCTCAAATGGTGTGGAATAATCCTGCTCTCCTTCCTTCTGTGGCTACGTCCATAGATTGGAAGTATGCTGCTCCCAAGGATCAACCCATTTTGGCCTCTAAAGCCTTTGCGGACCCTATTGTAGGCTTGACAGAGAAGGATAAGGTCGTCCCTTCCTCAGACTACTACGGCTTAACCTATAAACAAAGAATCTCGTAAAGATAGATACTTTAGGTAAGAGAGTCTTTGCTGCATTCACCCTGGGTGTCGTATTGCCAGCTACCAGGGCTGTTTCTCTCAATATGAGTATATTCTTTGGTATTCACTCAAACAAATGGTTGAAGCTGTACGCGAGTTGGACACTAATTCAGAGCTTCTTCAAACCATAACCAGGGTATGAGTCCAACAACCAACAGGTTAAAGTGGCTATGGATGCTTCGATACTGCCTCCTGAGCGGTGGCGGCAGGCATTTGTACCGCCGTCATTCCTGGCTTCGCACGCCAGGTTTCATGAATGATGCCCAGCAACAGGTCATGGCGCTACTCCTTCGACGGTGTGTATCTCTTCGCCCATAAGTAGAACAAGCTCTAGAGGCCATATAAAAGACCAGATCAGCCATTAAATTGGCTCGACCTGCTCCTGCCCCTTCTCAGGGGGTTAATAGCTCCAGTTTCACAACCCGTCAGTCCTTTCGAGGCAAAGGCAGAGGTTTAATAAAACCAAGCCCCTCAGCCTCAAAGAAAATGCAACAGAAAGCACAAGGGCCCAAGCGCCCAGTGCGCCTTCTGAGTTTCTGGCCCAAGTCCCACCTCAGCTGCCCGAGGGGACTCCTTCTAACAGTGGAGGTCGCCTGACTCACCTCTACAACCAGTGGAAGTCTATAACATTGGACAAATGGGTCCTCTGGATAATCCGTGAGGATATTCCCTCAATCTTTCAGAGAACCCTCCAGATTGTCCCCCAAGCGTTAGCCAAAACTGTCAATACTTCAGTCAGAACTCGCCTCAGAGATACAAGGTCTTCTGAACAACAGGGCAGTAGAAGTTGTTCCGCTGGATCAACAGAACACAGGGTTCTACTCCCATTACGTTCTAGTTCCAAAGAAAACCGGGGCATACGCCCCATTTTGGACCTCAGAAAATTGAACAAATTTCTTCCGAGGAGAAGTTCAAAATGATATCGCTAGGAACCCTGTTACCTCTGCTTCATCAACACGACTGTCTAGCCTCCCTGGACATGCTGGACGCTTACCAATATATTCCAATTCACCCAAGGCATCACAGATACCTAAGGTTTGTGGCTTTGGGCCAGTATTATCAGTTCAGAGTCCTGCCCTTTGGGCTATCCTCGGCGCCATAAGTTTTTACAAAGTGTAGTGCAATTCTGCAGCATACCTCAGAAAGATCGGAATAGAAGTGTTCCCCATATCTAGACAACTGGCTTCTAGCAGTTCCTTCCAGGCAAGGAACTCTCAACGCGTAGCCATGGCCTCAGACTTTCTCACGCCCATGGAGTCCTGCCAAATCTCAAGAAATCGCAGTTGCAGCCTTCTCAGAAGCTCCTTTCATAGGAACTCTTCTGGACACTTCCTGTGTAAAGTTTTTCTACCAGAGGACAGAAGAAGCGATATCCTACAGATAGCCCAATACATCAGAGAGAACAGCTCGGTTCGAGCTATCTCGATGCAAAGGATGCTGGGTGTCATGGCATCCTCGGTGTTCACTGTACCCTAGCATGCCTCCACATGAGAACCTCTCAATGGATACTCAGTACTCAGTTGTCCCCAACCACTCACCCTCAGTCCTTTCTCATCAATGTGACAGAACTTCTGAAGAGGTCACTCACCTGGTGGTCACAAGAGGACAATCTTCTGGAAGGGTATTCCTTTGCTCCCCTGGATCATCAGATTTCCATTACCACGACGAATTTCTGATGGGGGGGGAGTTCATTGTCAGATCTCCACACCCAAGGTACATGGACTCAGGACAAATCCCAGCTTCACATAAATGTCTTAGAAATGAGAGCCATCCATTATACGGTCCAGGCTTTGAAGGACATTCTTTGTCACAAGAACATTCTCCTTCAAGCGGACAACAAAGCAGTGATGTATTACATCAACAAGCAGGCGATGCTCACTCTTACCCTTTATGCAGGGAAGCAGATGAGAGTGTGGGAATGGTGCTTGGAACACAAGACTCTAATTTAAGCAGTCTACCTGCCGGGAGTGCAAACGAACTGGCAGACCGTCTCAACAGAACAGAGACAGACCTCACGAATGGCCTCTCAACCCAACCGTAGTTCAGTCACTATTTGCAGAGTGGGAACTCCAGACCTGGACCTTTTGCATACCCGCTCAATGCAAAACTGCCTCTATTCTGCTCCAGAAATCCAGAACCTAGCGTTTTCTGTCAGGATGCATTCAGACTGCAGTGGACAAGACAGTTTCTGTACGCATTTCCTCCTCTTCCTTCGCTCAGAGGTTACTGTTCAAACTGGAGGCACGGGGGCAGAAAGATCCTCATCGCCCATTCTGGCCTCATCAGATTTGGTTTCCATTAATCAACAGATTATTGGAAACTTCACCGAGACAGCTTCCACTTCAAATGAACTTACTGACCGAGGCCCAGTGGTCCATCCAACCTGAGATCCCTTCACCTCCACGCATGGCTCCTGAAAAGAGAGGTGAGTAGATTTGATGTTTCCCATAGGGTCTCAGACATTCTACTTGTGCACTATAGCCGACTACCAGAAACACTTACACGGCGAAGTGGAAGTGGTTCTCCATCTGGTGTGCAGAGTCCTCCCTGAACCCCTCTCCTGCCCACCAAACAATGTCCTGAGTATCTTCTGGACCTGTCAAATACAGGACTGCAGTACTCAACTGTGAAGTTTCACCTCTGCATGATCTCAGCATACCACGAGCCAGTACACTCCATGTCTCTGGCTCCAGTTACCTTGGTCAAGTGGTTCCTTAAAGGTATACTTTACACTAGGTCACCAGTCAGATGACTGGTAGCTGCCTGGGACATTAACTTGTGCTTGACATGCTCACCTGTAAACCCTTCGAGCTCTGACAACTTCAGAGCTGAAGTTCCTGACCTGAAAGACCTCCTTCCTTGTAGCCATTACCTCTGCTCCAGAGTGTCTGAAATACATACTTTGGTCACAGACCTCCTGTATACTGTATTTCATAAAGACAAGGTGGTTCTTGAACTCACCCAAACTTTCTCCCTAAAGTGGTCTCAGAATTCCATCTGAACCAGGCCTTGGTTCTTCCGACTTACATGAGCTTCCAGAATGAGGGGAGTGTACTCTACATTCTCTGGATGTTAAGAGGGATTTGCGGTTCTGCATAGACAGAACTAAAGAAATCCATAAATCTAAACAACTATTTGTCTGTTTCAGCATGGCCGGCTGGGTCAGCCTGTTGCTATCAGGCGTATTAGGCGTGGCTAGTAGCATGTCTTCGCCAGTGCTACTCCATGGCACAGGTTAAGCTGGAAGGCAGAGTATCGCTCATTCTACAAGGGCAGAAATTTGAAACGCACCCATTGCAGACATCTGCAGTGCAGCTACTGGAGCTCTGTGCATACTTTGTGAAGCACTATGCTTTGGATGTCCATGCCAGACAGCATCAATCCTTTGGCAGGACAATCCTGAATGGACTTTTGTCCTAAGTGAGCTCCTCTTTCTCCTGCTGCCCTTCTCAGGGGATTATTTTAGCTCCGGTATTCTCCCACTGAAGATATGACCATTACGTATCTATTATAATTCTTGATCTTCTTGAATGAAGTCTCCACCCCTTATTCACCGCCCACCTCCATTCCCCAAACTCACTTATTTGTTTTTGGTCTTCCTCCCTCAATGGCTAGGCTGGAACACTCTGTTATGTTGACCCTTCTTATGTCCGACATAGGTTAGTTTCACTAGGTTAGTTTCGCTGCACCTCCTTGGTAAAAAGGTACTGAGGTGGTTGGAGGTTGACACCAAGGTAGCCTATCTGGCATGAGCGGGCTTGTGGTGCCACTTCCTCACGGTCCTACCTTGGTGCTGGCCCTCCTGAAGATTTTGACTCCGCTTGGTCCTAGCACCTCGGTGTAGTCCCATTAGTGTGAATGAGTGGTGGAGACTTTGTCCAAGAAGATCAAGAATTACTGTAGGTACGTAATTTTCATTATGTGTTTAGCCAAAAAGGGGATCCAGTTTTGTAAAAAACAGGGTCAATATTATCCATACCAGATCCTTTCCTTGTATCTAGCCTATTTAGCTCAGTAAGCACGCTTTGTACATCAAGTTAAGGAGAATAAAGGCTTGTTGTAATTAGAGTCAAAAACATTATCCAGAGCAACACCTGGGAGGCCAGGATTATTGCAATCAAATATACTCCCTGCTTCCAGAAAATATTCATTAAAAGCTTTGACCTGGTCGAGAGGCTTGCAAAGATACACATCACTGAAATGTAATAACTTAGGTAGACCGTCTGCAGTTGCCTTACTTTATTCCAAACTTTCTTACTGTTGCCCAACGCATTTAAAAACTGCTGGTTGTAAAAGTCACTTTGAGAAGATCTTATTTCCTAGTGCACTTATTTCTGATAGTTCTATATGTTTGGCGATCTCTTTCTGATTTAGAGCATTTAGCTATTCTCCATAATCAATCTTTTTGGATTACATTTCTCAGGTGTCCATTAAACCATGGTGCAGGATTAGTTCTAACTCTTTTCATTATTAAAGGGGCATGTGTGCTAATGACCTGCAGAAGGAATCTTTAAAATAAGACCATGCAGTGTGTATATGTCTGGACAGCAATATAAAGTGCCCAATTAACATGAAATAAATCAACAAGAAAAGCCTGATCATTAAACTTGAAAAATTCTAACAGTAATAGTGCGTACTGGCTTAGGTATTTTAAGCTGATAGCGTCAGCAGTGATCGCTAACGTCTGCATCAAAACAAAAGAAATATACTTCTGAGGAACAGTTGTCAATATCAGATCTAACAAAGTGCCTGTCAGAAGCAGCTTTATTAAAACAAGTGGGTCTATTAATAATCTGAGTGGTTAAGAGCTGAAAATTGGTTAGATGTCTGAGTGGAGGGTTTGGCCATATCAAATTTTAATCACCCATTATTAACAGTTCCTGGTTTATAAATGGGGCTAACAATGATGCAAGTAACTGTAAAACTACAGAAGAGGCTGAAGGGGTCTGTGGCAGAACTGCAAGTGAAAAGTTAAAATTTTGGGATATACCAATTTTCATAGTAAGTAAATCCAACTTTTTAGGAATTGATTTGGAGAGTAGCACTGTAGCTAACATATAACTTTTAAATAAATCGTAACACCACCACCTTTAGTGGAACGATCCTGTCTGTATAAATTATATCCAGCAATACTCACTTCAGTGTCCTTGACTTGCTACTCAGCCAAGTTTCAGAGTGCAATGCGTCGAATTTGAATTGTGCTCCCAACTGCAGATGTAATCGATTTTGGCAGTAGACTCCTTACATTTAGGTGCACAAATCCCAAATCGGTCCATGCATGAAAATCTTGTAGATGAAAGTGTTTATGTTTAATAACAGGTCCAGGGTTTGAATGTACATTGCCTGAAGAAAGTAACATCAATAAAATAAATGTCCTTAAAAAGGCAAAACAGCTTCCTACCCCTGCTGTTAATACTGAAACATGTTGTACCTTCTTAAAACCAAGTGCATAGAAGTGTAAACCTGCAATAGGTACTAAAATGAATTCAAACTCTGCAGGCTGTGCATTAACAAGCATTAAAGAGTAAGCATTTGTAGGAATATTAGGGCCGCGTATCAAAAGTAGGTGGTGTTTCTCTACAAATGCAACCACATTTTAATAAAACTCAGCATAACCCACCACAGTATAGTAGATAAAAACATTTTACAAATGCAAGAAACGATAATACAGTACCTCAAGCAATAGCAATAATAAGAACTAGCTAATATGCCTTTGTTAAAGTTACTAAACTGTCAGCCTCCACTATCGTTATATTGCCAGTCCTTAAATCTGCAGCCCCAGATCAAGATTCAACCTAAACCCTAAGAAGACACTTTCATCCAACAGCCAATAATTCTGTAGACAGCATCCAGAAGTAATGCTCCGCTGAGTATCTCTATGTTTCCAGCATCAATTTATTGGCACTGGCAGAAAAATAAAACTTAAGAACAAAGAAGACTAAACAAATACTCACCACTGCAAACCCTCTCAACGCTGTAAATGTCTCTTTGGAGGGGTGCAGCCACTACCTCAGCTCACTCACACTCAGGCAAGCGGCACAGGCTTTTAAATGCGCAAGCCCTGCCTCTAATCTCTGTTCACTGGCTGTCAGCTCCTCAAGCCCCCTACAGGCCAGTGGATGAAAAAGTCTAAAAAATTATTTTTGTAGGAGTACAGGCAGCAAATTCAGTGAAATCTTCTCCTGGGAGCTGTGTGTCTCTGGATCTGGATCCCGTTAGCAAGGAAAGCTGATTCTGATCAGGCGGTAGCACAGGCTTTTAAATGCGCATGGCCCGTCTCTAATCTCCATTCACTGGCTGTCGGCTCCCTCAAGCCCGCTACACGCCAGTGGATGAAAAAGTCACATAAAAGTTATTTTGTAGGGGTGTAGGCAGCAAATTTGGTGAAATCTTCTCCCTGGGAGCTGCGTACCTCTAGATCCAGATGCTGGTAGCCGGTCACAGAGAAGTTCTTATTAGGAGTATAGGCAGAAAATTCAGTGAAATCTTCTCCTGGGAGCTGTATGCCTCTGGATCTGGATGCCAGTAGTAAGGTGAAAATGCTGATTCTGATCAGGCAAGTGGCGCAGGCTTTTAAATGTGCATGTCCGCCTCTAATCTTTGTTCACTGGCTGTCAGCTCCCTTGAGCCCGCTACACGCCAGTGGATGAAAGTCACAGAAAAGTTCTTTTGTAGGAGTGTAGGCAGCAAATTCGGTGAAATCTTCTCCTGGGAGCTGCGTGCCTCTGGATCTGGATGCCGGTAGCGGGCACAAAGAAATTCTTATTGTAGAAGTATAGGCAGCAAATTCGGTGAAATCTTCTCCTTGGGAGCTGCATGCCTCTGGATCTGGATGCTGGTGGCAAGGTGAAAATGCTAATGGTATTGGCAACCACAAAACAAGAAAGGGACCTGGAGGTAATCATTTCTGATGACCTGAAGGTAGCAAAGCAGTGTGGTAAGGCAGTGGGGAAATCTAGCAGGATGCTCAGGTGCATAGGGAGGGTATCACCAGCAGAAACAGGAAGGTAGTGTTACCCTGTGTAGATTAATGGTGAGGCTCTCACCTTGAGTACTGTGGCCAGTTCTGGAGGCCCCATCTCCGGAAGGACATAGATAGGATGGAGGTGGTACAGAAGATGGGAAACAAAATGGTGCAGGGCCTACAAACAAAAGCCCCTATGAGGAAAGGCTCCAGGATTTGAATATGTACTCTCTTGAGGAAAGAAGGGAAGGAGGAGATGATAGAAATGTCCAACTATCTCACAGGTTTAATGAGGTACATGAGAGTAGCATTTTACAAAGAAAAGATGCTCTGAGGACAAGGGGTCACGCCATGAAACTGGGGAGGGAGAAAGAGGAGATGTGAGGAAATACTTCACGGAAAAGGGGTGGACACCTGGAACAGCTTCCCAGTGGAGGTGGTGGGTTGAAAACGGTAACAAGGATTCAAGCATGCATGGGATAGATGCAAGGGGAAAACCAGAGATAAGAGTAGGGACTGCAGTGGCACTGTAGAGTAGGGAAAATAGGGCAGACTAGTTGGGCCAAGAGGTGCTAATCTGCTGACAGCTTCTATGTTTCTATGAATAAAATGTCTTAACGGATAATTGTTTATAGGAAAGGGTTTAGATCTACCAAGTTTGACTCTGGTGGCTCTAATATTTAGTGAGTTTCCTATAGACACCATTGCAAATGTGTAAATGTTGTTAGTCTTGTGTAGACAGTGTCAAGCAATCAGTGTAGTGGAGTAGACACGAAGGCAATGCATATTTAGTTGCAAAATTGATATTCTAGTTGTGTTTAAGAGTGGACATACACATTGAAAAATACTATTTTTCTGGTATTTTAGGTTATCTCTGGCCACTATATATTTTACTCCCTTTAGTGTAGAGTGGTTATTTGTTATCTTTGTCACTTTTCTCCACTGCCCCCACCACCATCACTCTCAGTATCACACATTGGCAGCCCTTTGAGAGGAATACTCAGCAAAGATGGATACTTGATCACCAATGTTTCTACTGCTATCAAGTTTCTCTTCAAGGAAAGACACTTTGCTGGGAGCAAGCCCCTTTGGGCTGGCATGCTGCTGCAGTGCTGTGAGTGGTTCTGTTAGCTTGAGCTGCAGCTCTGGAATTCAAACTAAACCCAAAAAGTATACATAGACGCTTAGCCATAGGACAGTGGTTTAAACAAATAGATCAGCTGCACCTAGACTGACCAGCAGATCATCACCTTGATTCAGTGCTTAAATTTCTTAAAGGCACTGGTATCCGCAATACCAAAAGCAGAATGAGTCTGTCCAGGTTTATTCTTAAGAAGGCTTTCAACTTGCATACTCATGCCCCAAAGCTGTGAGTGTCACTCTTTGAGCTACACCAGCACACTGTCTTAGAAAAGCATTAACAAGCCCCCATTACTTTTAAACTTATAATTCTATTTTGTGATTTTTGGCAGAGCCCCCACGCATCTACTCCTGTGATTTATTTAAGGTCATGGTCATATATCCTTCCACAGTAGGGTTTGTTTTAAAGAGGGACTGTGGTAAAATTACTGTCATTAATAAATTCAGAATATGGATCAACATAGCCCGATCAGCCTCATGCCAAAATTGAGATCTCTAAGTCGCTTTGTTAGATAGTTACACATTATTTTACAACCCTAAATTACTGCCTGATCAAAAAGCCATGTTCATTGAAGAGCTGCTGCTGATGTCATCTCCTGAACTCACAGTCTGGTACTCCCTGTCAGCAAGCTTATAGGACCTGTTTCTCCAAAGTTTAAAGATTACGGTAATGGTTTTCACCGTAAAACAGGCAAGGCCATTCAATAAACATTGCTTTAAAAAACTGTGTGTTTCAGATTTTGTAACAAAGCTGGCAAATTTATTTTTTTTTTGTTTGTTTTTTTGGTGCTTTTTGTTGTGGTCCTTTTCTCCAGGGTTGCTGGTGCTGAGTCATAGCACACTGCTATGAGATTTGCAGACTGGATATCTCTGATGTGATGAAAGGTTACATCATTCACACCTGTCATTCAATTGAGGTGATTTCAGGATGGCCCTTTAAAACAATTATTCCATCACTCTGTAAATTGGGGTGGGAGGTAATGCTGTTTTGAAACCTATCTTTGAGTTTCTATACAGTAGTCAGCTCAATGTTCAGTCAGTCACTATTTTATTCATCATCAAAGTATGAATGAATGAGATACTCATTTGAGTACAGCTTATTTTCAGTTTTCTCCCTGTCAGACTGTCACTTGACCTGCATTCAGACTCATCTGTGTTGTACTTCACATTAAAATGATTGTTTTACTAGGACTACCACTTTCACCCCAATTAACACATATAAGACCCTATTAAAACTTATTGTAAAGCAGACACTGACAAACAGCAATGAAGTTACCAACATTTCAACATTTGTAGCAATACAGTTTCCCATGGTTAACTGTAGAGTAACACCACGAATGGTGTCAGCAGCCTGGAGGCAGGTTGACTCAGCATCCTGCAACTCTGGAGAAATGAACCACATCAAAAAGCATTACAAAATACATATTTGTCAACTTTGTTACAAAACCTGAAACACATAGATTTTATAGCAATGTTTTAGAATGGTGCTGCCTGTTTCACTTGTGAAAATCATTGCACAATGATCTAAAACTGTTAGAGAAACAGGTCCTATAAGCTTGCTGACAGGGAGTACTAGCCTGTGAGTTCAGGAGATGACATCAGCAGCAGCTCTTCACTGAAACTGGCTTTTTTTAACAGGTAGTGAAATCAGAGTTACAAAATAGCTCATAACTTTCAGATGATGTAACATAGAAACCTAATATTTGGTATGAGCTTTATTGGGGGCATGGCATGCTTATTCTAATTCTGCTATGTAGCATTTTTGGCCAGAGTCCCTCTTTAAGTCTGCTCTTTTATATTTAAATGTGTCCTGGGTTTATTGCCCCTTCTATCACTGCTCTTTTCCTAGGGCATTAAATGACCGTGGAACCAGGTCTCAGAGTAAATTGACTTTTAATCCAATTATATAGGAAATCTATTGGCAAGAGGTAATTTTATTTACTGCCCCCATCATTTCAGTTCTCTCCCGCTGTATATCACCAATTGCACTTCTTTGTTTACTTTTAAAAAAATCTTTGTGGAAGTGGCTTTTTGATAAGGATAAATGTAATTTTTTGTTTGAACTGATGATACTTATTGTATGTGTTTTTTATTACCTGTTGACTGTATAGTTTGTACCTATTTGTATAGTTTGTACTTATATGTCTTTTTATGTGTATGTGTACACTTGTCGCATATGAAAACAAGCAGATATGCTCATTATGCTTACAAATATAAAATAAATGGAAAAAAAACAACTTTTATTTTGTCCTGGGGTTCTTTTCTTTCAGGTCAGAGGATGAACCAATGGAAGAAGAGCCACCCCTGTAGCAGCGGATCTGCCTTAGAAGTTGTCTTTGTCCTTTCATCCAAGAACTACGTCTTTCTCATTACTCCTGCGTCCTTTCATGGTGTTCTTCCAGAATCCAAGGACAACCAGGTGTTTGAAAAATATGTAACTCTATAAGGCTCGTTGATAATGGACCATTACAAAGGAATAGAGATGCTGAGAAAGGCCATTTCTCCATTCCGGAGATACTGGGGATGAGTAATATGAGCACTTTGGCAAGAGTTGCCAAAAGCAAGTCGTGTTTCAGAAAATAAAAACAACCTCAAAAGCGGTGCTGTTTGAGTTCACTTACCCACAGTCCAAGAGTCTCGGACAGTTTATACCACTTGTTACACCTTCTACTAGATTTTTTAAAAGATCTTGCATATAGTGCAAGTCCAGAAAACTCTACATTGTCTTTTAAAAGAAACAATGTGATTTTTTATTAAAATATATATGTCTGTATGATGTCTATGTGTGTGTGTGTGTGTGTGTGTGTGTGTGGATATATATATATATATATATATATATACACACACACAATATAAATACATGCACACATACATATATTAAGAACCAATGAAATACTTTTTGTTTCAAGAATGGATGTCTCAGAAGAATCGGCTTTAAAAAATAAAAATAAATCCAAGGCCACTTGAAAAATAATAGACAAGAGTTTGTGCCTTTTAATGATCTGATGGATTTCATATTGTTGATTTCTGACATTTGAGGAACAATGCCTTAAACAAGAGACAAGAAGTAGTTTGCCAGAAGAGGGGTTCTCCCCAGTTTTCAAAACTGGGCCTTGACGGTGAAGGTTCTTGAGCCTGTGAAGGCATGTTAATATAAAGGAGACAGGAGGCAGGAGGCTGGGGCTTTTCCAGGATGGTTTACAGGGAGTTTCCTTTGTATTGCTATTAAGAAAATGAGATCTATATATCTATGTGTGTGTGTGTGTGTATATATATATGTGAATATATACATACTTACTGTATGTAGTAAGGTAGTTGCCAGTTTGAAGTGGCATACACTGTTGGAACTTTAAGAAAGGCTAAACATTAGAAACAAAGTATAAGCTCATTTCTATCTTATATTGTAGAGAAAGTGACCAATCTGATTTGGTTTTAAAAGCATGCATTAGAGACACTTGCAGTTTTGAGATTGGACTGCTAATATAAAATTCACACAACACAAAGAGCATGATAATCTAGCTTTCAATATTGTGCTAGTTATATTCTGAATGTATGATCCATTGAGTTTCTGTATTTGGGGAAACTCCAAGGCAAAGACCTTTTAACCAGTATTTACCAGGGAGATGACAGATGTTACAGTAGTTGCTTACTGTGAAAATTCCAGAACCAGGAAGGTTTCCTAGTTGGCCATATTTAAGTACCACTGAGAAGGGCAGGCTGATTTTTTCAGGAAAGGCTGACTCTGAGCAATGTGAAGCTTTTCAGAAACCCAACATGTTTGCCTCTTGGCAACTACCTGACTGCTTTTGTAATTTTATTTTACTGATTTTATGTGTTTCAGTTTCTGTCAAGAATTTTTATAAAAGAACAACATTTTCTTTTGATTATTTTTGTTTTAAAACCAGGTGTCACAAAAGCAAGCCTTTTTGTAAAAGAAAAAAATCATTGGTATTTTCCAGTTCAATGTTGAACGTTGTTTTATGTTCATGCTACAAATTATGTATGTTTTTTCCTTTATGGCTGGTACAGTGTGTTACCATTTTTATACCTTCTTTTATCCATTTCTGTACAGTTAATAGCTTTTTGCAGACTTAAGGAACTGTTATAGTTTTGGGGAGTATCAGAAAGTGAACCTTTAAGAAAGAAATAGAGGGATCGTATTGTTTCTATTTTGTATGATTCTAACAATTGTGTATTTCATATATTCCATTCATAGATTTATGAAAGGGTAAAAGCATTTTCTTTTTAACTGGTGTTGCATGGTGATATGTATTTATAAAATGGGTAGGCAAAATCCTACCCTGTGGTTGGTGAAATCCACTCACATGATTGTGTGGTTGTTGCATTGTAAATGCACTGTTCAGTTAAATGTCTTTTTCACATCAGCTTTGACAACCTTTGTTTACCATTTTATAAGCATGATAACACACTCCAGGTCGCAGTTAAGTTGTAATAAGTGCTGCCCAGGTGGTTGAAGGCCCTCTGCTGTGTCTTCCTGTGCCACAACCAACTGGGGGCATGTAGTTCTTACAGTGCTAGTCATGATACCCAGTTCATGTGTTATCACTTACATATACACCATTGAAACACAAGTTAGATTGTGGCAAGTTCTATTGTTGACATTTTATCTGCACTGTGGATGGTTTCCTGACACTATAAAAATACAGCATTAACATTTTTTTTGGGGGAGGTCTCCTTCTAAGTAGGATGTTACTCTGTAAGTTTTCCTCTCCAACGACATTAATGATTTGTGAAATTATTTTATTTGATATGATTTGATTCTTAAACTTTTTCATTATAACAAAATTGTGAGAAGTCTGCTTCAAGACTTCTTGCCTAAATTGTTGTCTAATTGGGGCTTTCAGCTGGCTTCTTAGTACCAGGAGCTACCCAGTTTCGTGGGTGAAAAGAAGTCATCTAACTGCAGTGGCTTGGACTAGTTTTTTCACTCAAACTTAGATTGGGGATGGTATACTCCTCTTATGCATATATACAAGGAGGGTCTTTGCAGAATTAACTACAAGAACCGACAGGACCTTTCCTTAGTAACCATGCCCTCCCCGCCTTTCTTTTATACACATAGCGGAGTCTTAGTCTGCTCAAAAATGTAGTTACTTGATGGACTGGATTTACAGGTGGAGCATGTATGTGTGAGAGCATGAAAAGTACGTTTCTTTTTCCCTTTTTACAACGTTGAAAATCAGACACTACTACTGTATTTTTTGTCACTGGTTCCTTTTAAATCATGTTATTTTTGACACAGATTGTAATGACATTTTGTCATTAGAATATGATGGTACATTCCACGAAACTGTACAGTTCGGTTGGAAAAAGAAACATTTCAGCTTGCTTCTGTTGTTAGAACTACAATTTTCCTGCCATGTACTGATACCAAATCTGCCAGCTGAATCTCCTTCCTTTTTATCATACTACAAGGCATCTGAGTTTTCAGTCTGCAAAATGTGAAACCTTTTGTTTTTTCAACTTCTAAAAACATTTATTTTGTTAATTTTGGACATAGGAGGAGATTCAAGTTGCAAAAAAGCCCAGGTAAAATTTTAGCAATTGGTTTTAAAGAACAAAACATTACTCACCTCAGAGTGTTTTTTCCTTTCTGAAGGGAAAAGGGAAGAAAGATCTTTAAAAAAAAAAGTAAAAATATTACATAATCCATCTTCTATGTAGCACCCAGGTGGTTGAATTTTCTTGTTTTACCTTCAATATACATTCCTTTTGTAAGACACTCTTGAGTCTTCATTCCATTCTTCGTTTTGTAAAATTAGGGCCCACTTGTTTTGAGGGCATTGAGATACATATATATATAAATATATATATAAATATTATATATATTTTTTTTAATGTTTACTACACATTGAGGTTGCATGGTGTATAAGGTTAGCATGTCTCAATGTTGGTTCTGTCTACAGATTTTACACGCCAAACATGGCAGCTTTGGGAAGGTTTCGTTTGTATCTTCTTGTGGCGTCTGCAGTTCTGAGACTAAACTTGTTTCCTGTGACAATAGAAACAGAAGGAGAGAGTGAAACTTTATGTCTTACTGAGTTCTGCAGAAAACAGAATGTGCTCTTTTATTGTAAAATACCGGTTACTTAAACCTTTGACATTTAAGGCAAAAATGTTTATCTAGCACTTGTGACATACCAATAACAGAGTATATTGTATTTATGTAGAAACAACTTTTTAGGTAAAGTGTACAATACACAAAATGGTGAACTGCCTGTGTCATTTTTGTGGGGAGGCTTTTGTCAATGATTGTAGTAGTTAATTCAGATGAAATTCAAAATGACTTAGGACTTAAAACAGTTAACTTTACAGTGCAGCTGTTATCACCTTTCAATCATGGTATCCATAGATTTCACTTTAAAAATAATAATAAGCAAACAGTTGTGTACTGTGTAAGCACTGTGGTTTCAAACAAACTTTTTACACACCAGAAGTAAAGACAAGAATACTCTTTTGATTGTTGGTTTTGTTTTGTTTTTTCTTTGATTGTTTAGGAGCTGAACCTGTTCCTGGCTCCACTTTGCCTTCTCATGTCTTGTTCAGCAGAAAAGAAAAACAAAGAATGCAAATATCTTTGTGTGCTTCATAATGGAGTCACTTTTTCAAGGCTTTGGGACTTACAAACTCTCTGCTGCGTGTGTGTGTGTATATATATATATATGTATATGTGTATATATATATATATATATATATATATATATATATATATACACACACATGGAAAATAGGGTTTGTACACATTAGTCACCCAAACAACTTATGATAATGTCTCTCAGAAGACATAACTGTCTTGCGTCATGCCTATACATGCTCAGTATGATGTCACCATTGATAACACTTACAATGCCAATTAAGTCTCCTTTATTTTAGACACTGATTTGTTCATGTTGTATGGACCCTACCTTGAGTAGTGGCAACCAGTGTCATGCTCATAGTCTCTGTCTTTTCTTTCTTTCTGTCTTTTTTCTCTCCTAGTAGAGTTGAAATATTTTATTTTGTATTTGTTTTCATTTTGCCTGTTTCACTGGCCAATGGTGTCTTTCTTTGACAGTACCGACTTCTATTTCAACTTGGTTAGGAGTCCAGTATTTTGTACCACATTATGACAACTTGTTATTCTTGTGGTGTAAATAAATAAAAGAAAAATAACTACACTTATCATTTGTTTAAGAGTCCATCACTCACACTTCAGTGTTTACATCTTCATTCCTTTCCTCTGAGAATATTGTTTTGGGTTTACAAGCCATTTTAAGAATGGAGCACCTTGAGTTGAACACACCTCATCATGAGTTTATCTGTTGAATTTATAAGTCTTTACATTACATATTTTCCTGATGCATCAGTTTAAATGACCAAAATTGGATAATTTTATCAAGGTGGTGGGAAACAAAAATGCATTTCTAACCACATAGCTTCCTTCTGTATATTCACACTATTGTTATACATAGAGCATGTGTGAAGTCCTGGGAAAGCAATTAGAACACTGATTGACAACACTCTCAAGTCTCTGGCCTTCTAAGATCCAGATCCATCTTTCCACTGAAAGATCCAGTTCTTCACATCAGAACTCTGCCTTTTGAAGATCTCAGTTTGCCAAGTACTATAGCTGTAACAGTTTGTAGTCTTTAAGATGATAGCATTTAAAAAACTCCAGTATACTCTTGCAATTGCTGTAGCTCCACAAAGCTACACTGCCTTAAGGAATGATAGGGTGGGAACAAGGAGAGTGCTTTATGTTAAGGAAAGCATAAAATTGACAGATATACAGGAGTTCAGGGTTGGGCAAGGTACTTGGGGTCACCCTGGAGTCAGGAATGGAGCCACTATTCGACAGCATGATCTACGGACCTCCGGCACAGGGAATCGTTAGATGAGCTATTATTGGAAGCCACTGACAAAATGGCAGAAAATGGGGAGGTGCTGCTGCTGGGGACGTCAGATTGCCAGATGCAGATTGGAGCCTTGCAGCTGTGGCTTCAGCTAGAAGCAGGGACATCTTGGATTCTAACCCCAGGAATCCTTCAGTATGCTTAACTAATGCAGTTAGCCTCCTGTGTTGAACTGTCCCAGAGAGAAATGGAATGTATGCTACTGACGGAACTCTCATTGGCTTGTGCCAGTTTCAAACTGCTCCCCTAGTAACTGCTATGCTGTAAAGCACTCAGATCTATTACTCCATCTGCCAGTTTGGACGACTGGAGAGCTCTCCTCGACGGCAGTGTCCCCCCAGACCGAGCCTCTTCCCATCCTCGGCGTGCCTCCGACGAGGGACCCCAGTCGGACACTGGCTCCTCCTGGCGTCCGCTGGATTCGCCGATAAGCCGCACGCCGGCTCCTCCACGCGCCGGGCCTCGGAGCCATGGCAGACCCTGCTCCATCTGTCGTCCCAGGTTCCCCGCAGCCCGCTGCCGTCCGGGAGCCTGAGTCCCCCTGCCTGACCCTGGGACTTTTCCTCCATCCCAGGCGAGGCTCGGATGTTTTCCGCCATCTGATCCCCTCCTACAGGCCGGATCTGGCCGGCCCCTCCGGCGCCAGTGGGGATATTCCTCTCCCATCGGGCCCTCCACCCACAGGCCTATCACGGTTGATCCGCCCATGGAGTTCCCTACCAGGCCGTCTGCTCTGGCAGCTCCTCCGGTACCTGGGTATCCGCTGTCTTATCCGGCCCCCGGTTTATCCGGGTCCACAGTATCCTGCGCCGCAGTACCGGCGCCCGACTCCACGCCGCAATACCCAGCTCCGGTATTCCCGCAGCGGGTTATGGTTACTCTCCTACGGTTTCATCCATACAACTATCCCCTCCTCCTCCTCCACCGCCCCTAGGCGCGGTGGATCTCCAGAGACTCCGGCCTCCCTGGTGGGCTGAGGAGCCAAGGCTCAGCTCACCAAGGGAAGTCGAGGCCGTCTTCTGGCGATGGTGCCACCCCGGCTCCGGCCGCCCCACGGCGCACTCCTCTCCACCTCCCGGTTCCCGGGCTCTGCCTCGGGATCCAGAGAGGGCAGGACACGCGTCAGGATCCCCCTAAGAACCCGTTCCTCCCCTAGGCAGAGCTAGGAGTCTTACCGCTTCAAATTCCTCTTCTTCTTCTTCTCTCTCGGACTCTCCGGATTCCTCCAATGGTTGCTCCGAGAAAGGCGCGAAACCTCGCTCTCCATCCAAGCCCGGCCGAGGGACTCCTCCAGTCTCCTCAGAGGATCCTTCCTTCACAGAGTTGCTCAGGAAGATCCAGGAAGTCCATCAGTGGCGTTCCTTAGAACCAGATCCTCAGCGGGTTAAACTCGCCGAACATCTGGACTTGCCCTCGGCCCCTACTCTAGTGCCACCCTGGATCGAGCCTCATGCCCACCTTGTTTCCACCATTTGGAAACAACCGTCGACTTATCGCCCCTCCGGAAGTCCAACAGGCTATACCAGGCTCCAGAGGGTAGACTTTTAGACTCTCACCCCATGCAGACTCGGTTGTGATTAAGCGCCGCTCACGGCGGTCACACACCAAGCTATTTGAGCTTGTCTCCCCGGATAAAGAATCTCGCCTTCTGGATCAGTATGGAAGGAAGATCTATGCTTCTTCCACACTGGGGATCAGGGCCCTAAATTATGTAGGCATATGGGGGATTACCAGAAGGCTGTCCTTACCCAGGCAGAATCCAAGATTGACTCCTTGCCTGACTCCCAAGTCAAGCAGGAGTTAGCCGACCTGGTCCGTTCTGCTCGTTGGCCAGTCGTCACATTCTGAGGATGACTTACGACACAGTGGACACGCCGGGGCGGGCTCTGCGACCTGTAAGTCTTGACGTCACGCGATGCTCCGTGTGTCAGGTCTGGTCCCAGAGGTGCAGTCAGCAATCCAAGAAGCACCTTTCAGGGTTCTGTGCTTTTGGTGGTGATGTCAAGGACATCATCACTGACTTACAGGAGAAGGACGACCCTTAAATCTGTTGATTCAATGTACTGTCCCATCATCGCCAGCGCGTCCCTTTCCAGACGCGGCCGGCCTCAAGTGAAACCTCAGGAAGGCAGGCTACAAGCGTCGGGCCCCCACAGCTGCCAGGCCCCGCCGCCATGGCGGCGGGTGCCCCAGCTCGGCGCTGCCTCACACCACCTGACTCCTTCCCTCTCCCACTGCCTACGGACACCCGGAGGAACGGTGGAGGGAGATTCTCCTCCACCTTCCGGGTTGGGAGAGGATAACATCAGATTCATGGGTGCTTCAGATCATAGCAGAGGGCACTCCATAGAGTTTCTGCAGAAACCTCCCGTCAACCCCTCTGAACTCCTCTTACTCAGGGACCACCTTCCTTTGGTCAAGGAAGAAATTTCTGCTCTCCTTGCGAAGCAGGCCACAGAGCCCGTCCCCTCACCTTCATGGGACGGGTTACTATTCCCATTTCTTCCTTGTACCAAAGAAGACGGGAGATCTCAGACCCATTCTCGATCTCAGCCCCTGAACCTTTATGTGGAATACAAGAGGTTCAGGATGCTCTCCTTCAAACCCTCTTGCCCCTGCTTCGGCCGGGCCAATGGCTTTGTGCACTGGATATGCAGGATGCATACCTGCACATCCCCATTCGTCCTTACGCAAAAGTACCTCAGGTTTGCATTCCAGGGGACCACCACGCAATTCCGGGCACTCCCTTTTGGTCTTTCCTCGGCTCCCTGAGTCTTTACCAAATGCCTGGCGGTGGTGGCGGCCCACCTCGTGCTTTGGAGTTCAGTTTTTCCCCTGGATGACTGGCTCCTGGCGGCCCCGTCCAGGAGGAACTCCTGCATTGTCTCTCCTCACCCAGCTGGTTTCACTGGCCTGGGTATCACCATCAACCATTCCAAGTCTCACCTGGATCCTTCTCAGAGACTCCAGTTCATCGGGCAATCCTCAATCGACAATGTGCAGGGCCTTCCTGCCTCTGGACAGGGGCTTCCCTCAGTCCCAGATTTCCCTTCTATCGGAATGCAGGAGGGTTCAGGGGTGGGTGCTCAGTCTCCTGGGGCTTATGGCGGCTGCCATCCCGGCCAGTGTCAACGTGCCTCCACATAAGGATCTCTCAGTGGACTCTCCTCTCAGTGGGATCAACTTGAGCGACCTAGATCATCTGGTACTGATCTCCTCCCGATGATAAGAGACTTGCAATGGTGGATGATTCGAGAGAACCTATTCGGGATCCTTTTTCATCCTCCCCGCTCAGACTCTGACCACGGACGCATCAGGCGAAGGTTGGGGAGCCCATCTGGGTCCTCACTGAATCCAGGACTTATTGTCAAAATTGGAGTTAGCTCTCCACATCAATGTGCTCGAGCTTGAGCACTGCTGTATCTCTCCAGGCCCTTCACCAATATATCCTTCCTGGTCACCTAGCCGTCCAAACAGACATGTCGTGGTGTGGTACATCAACAAGCAGGAGGACTCGGTCCTACCGCTATGCAGGGAAGCGATGAGGTTTGGGAATGGGCAACTCTTCACAACCTTCACCTCACGGCGATCCATGTTCCGGGAGTCGACAATGTCCTGGCAGACAAGCTAAGTGTTCTTCGGCACTGCCACGAGTAGGAACTGGACCAAAAGTTCTAAAAGCATCTTCCAGACTTGGGGGACTCCACAGATAGACCTGTTCGCCTCCTCCCAAAGCATAAAAGCTTCCAATTTTTTGCTCGCTTGTGCCAGGCGGGCTTTCTGGAGCGATGCTCCATCTCTAAACTGGAAGAACAGATTTGTCTATGCTTCTCGATTCCTCTGGTCCCTCGTGTGCTGCAGAAACTGACATTGGAAGGAGCGAGTATGATTCTGATCGCTCCTTTCTGGCCCAGGCAAATTTGGTTCTCTCTTCTACAACAATACTCAGAGGTTCCTCCTCTTCCTCTGCCTTTATCTCGAGGATTGCTGACCCAGGATCAGGGACCCTGGTCCATCCGGGACTCAAGTCTCTTCAACTTCATGCATGGCTCCTGCAGACCTAGCCCAATCTCGCTTTGGCGTCTCTCCTAAGGTGGCCGAGATTCTGGTGGAGGCTAGAAACCCTCCACTAGGTCCACCTCGCATGAAATGGAAAGATTTTCCATTTGGGCTGCCTCCAGGAGCGTGGAGCCTTTCTCCTGTCCTGTGGCCATTCTGCTTGATTATCTCGTCATCTTTTGACCTGGGTATCAGTCATTCCTCTTTGAAAGTCCACATGGCGGCTATTTCAGCCTACCATGTCCCTTTAGTTGATAAGGCTTTTGCCCAATTGGAGGTATCCAAGACTTTTCTCAGAGGGTCCTCCATCTCAGACCCCTGTTCGGACTCCAGCTCCCCTGGGACTTGAACTTTGTTCTTGAGAAACTTACCCTTCCTCCTTTGAGCCTGTAGCTTCACAGACTTGAAGTTCTTATCGTGGAAGACGCTCTTCTTGGTGGCCATTACTTCTGCTCAGAATTTCCAACTCAGGCCCTTATGTAAAATCCCTTATCTGATCTTTCACAAAGAAAGAGTAGCTCTTCGCACGAACCTAAGTTTCTCCCAGAAGTGGTAGCGAGTCTACCTTAAATCAGTCTATTGAATTACCTGCCTTTTCACGCAGTATTCCAACCAAGGAGAATACTTGCTCCATACCATGGATGTCCACAGGATTCTGAGATACTACACCGATAGGGACGAAGGATCTCAGAAAGACTGATCAGTTGTTACGTCTCTTTTGCTCACAAAGGGAAGGCAGTGCTGTCTCCAAGCAATGCCTATCAAAGTGGTTGGCTCATTGCATCACTTTCTGTTATGACAAGTACAACAAGATCCTACTGGGTCAAGTCAGAGGCCACTCTACTAGAGTAGCAGCCTCTGTGGCTTGTTCAAGAATGTGTCTGCGGCAGACATCTGTGCCACTGCACTTGGACCTCTGTCCGATACATTTACTAAACATTACAGTTTGACATTGCCTCGCCGTGAGAGCAGGCCGTGTTTAGCTGTCTTGCAGGGCCTCCTTTCTTGAGGTTTGCAAGCTTTTTACTACTTCTTGGAGTAGTTCCTCCTCCCAGTGCCTTTTCATTTGTTCCAGACTGCTTGGGATTCTGTCCTATATGTAATTACCTACTGCAAGAGCCCTCAAGTAAGACAGTCCAGTTACGTAAGAACTTACCGTGAATAGTAGATCTTCGAGAGAGGCTCTTGCAGTAGGCACACCTTCCGCCTCCATCCCCTAGGCTTTTTCAGCTCCTTTTCCATTGAGGGAAATATCTGCTTCTCTCTCCGGCCTTCCGGCCTGTGGCGGGAAAGAACTGGAAGGCGGCGTCTGGGACGCCCCTTTATACCGACGATAGTCTGGCCTGCGGTCACCTGTCGGGGGCGGTCCCTGCCAGGGACTGCTAGCTAGAGATTTTTCCGTGGGGTCCTGCCGCCTGCCGACATCAGTCCTATATGTAATTACCTACTGCAAGAGCCTCTCTTGAAGATCTACTGTTACAGTAAGTTCTTACGAACTGTACTTTCTAGGAGTGGTATATGTTGTTCATCCACACGCATCCACCCAACCACCCCTGCTTTAGGTGCATCACCTGCTTCCAGCGGGCTAAGATCTGGCATCATGGGCGGAGCCGAGGTATATACCACCCAGGTGGGTGGGAGGAGCCAACTTGAAGACTTCTGGCAAGATTTAAAGGGAAAGGACATGCCTAAGAGATCTGCCAAAGAGTGTGGATGAACAACATATACCACTCCTAGAACTACTGTTACAGGTGAGTAACCTGTTTTCCTGTACACCTTTCCTCCATTTCCCTTGTTGCTCAGGGTGCTGAACAAGCTCAGATCAGCCAGCAACAATGATCCTCATAGCTCGGATTGGGCCAGGCAGCCTTGGTACTCCCTGCTTTTGTTCCTGTCAATCTCCAGACCAGTTTGCCTCCCAGGAGGCATAACCTGCTGACATCCTCCCAGGGAGGATCTTAACTCAACCTCAAATCCCTCAGGCTCATGGCCTGGTTCTTGAGGACTTAAATCTGCATCTTTCTGAAGGGCCCTTGAGGTCCTAAGGGTCTCTTGGAAGCCCTCTACCAGAAAAACTTACACCTCTAAATGGAAGAGGTTTTCCATTTGACGCCAACAGATCATAGACCCTTATCAGGCTGGACTTACAGTTCTGTTGGACTACTTAGTCCATCTTCATTCCCTAGGCCTTAAGACGTCTACCCTCAAGATACACTTGGCAGCTGTCTCTGCCTACCTCTCAGTGGGTAAGGACACTCCTTTGGCTTCCAATCCAATTTTCAGGATGTTTTAAATGGATTGCTTCATTTGCATCCCCACACAGAACCAGCCCTCATGGGTCTTGAACATATGCATTGTACAGCTAATGCAGCCCCATTTGAGTCCATTTCCCAGCAGATCTCAAGTACGTGATTTGGAAAACACTCTTTCTAGTGGCAATTACTTCAGCCAGAAGGATTAGTGAACTCCAGGCTTTGTCCAGAGAGCCTAACTACATTTCAGTCCATAGCGACAAGGTAGCACTCAGAACCAGTAGGAGGTTCCTTCCAAAGTGGTGTCTGATTTTCATCTCAACCAGTCTATTACCCTGCCTGCATTTTCACTGATCACTCCAGTTCAGGGAGCATGAGCTGCATAACCTAGATGTTAGCGGGCTATCAGCTATTATATGGACCATACAGAAGGGCCATAAACAGAATAATACTCAGCTCTCCTGACCTAGAGAAGTGGGGGAAGGCAAACCAGCTTCAAAAGGACTATTGCATGCTGGATTGTTGCATGTATTCAGTTTTGCTACAGCAAATGGGCAAGGAACTCTCCAGTGGGCCTCTGGGCTCATTCCACCAGGAGTACAGCTGCTTCAAACAACATGAAGTCTTACTGTATTCTGACATATTGCAGTGATGTCCAACCTTTGAACTGCCCGGAGATGAAGAGTTAACTTTCCATGCCAGGCATGGAACACTGAGCTCGAGCTCGGTTGAGACTCTGTCTGCTGCTGTTTGAGAAATTAAACCGTCAGATTCTTTACTCCGCCTCACTGAACAGTCGCTCCGGAGATTTCTCCTTTGCTTCGGTTCAAGTTGTGGTTAAAATACCGTTTTTCTCGGTTTTTCGACCTAATTTATCCGTTTACCTGTCGGTTCAGACTCTCTCTGTGGTATCATGAGTACTAGATAGGTTTCTTTTCTTGTTCTTCTGTGTGGAACTTGTAAGCGTGGGATCAGTTCGGTTTGAACCAATCAGGTTGTTCAAAAAAGTTTATTCTACTTTTAAGTGTGGTAACCGGTCCTTATCGGTTCTAAAAAACGCATTTCATTACGGTTTTTCCACGACCCATAACACGGTCAGGAACCGATAAGAGTGTCTTGCCTGGCGGATTGCTGAAAAAGGGTAAGTTTTTGTTAGGACTGGCCATGTCTGAGAAACCCAAAAGAAAACCGGGCCCACTGGGTTTCAACACTGTAGTGTGTGTGGGGAGTCTTTGCTAAGGCTGATCCCACACCACCTGTGTTGTGTCTGGGGTTTGACCACCTCGATTCAGACTGCCAGATTTGCAAGAATTTTCCTGCAGCTATCCTGGAAAAGAGAGTTGGTAGGCTCAGGAAAGAGATGCCAAGAAGTCCGCTGACCGGATGGCCAGCCGGTTGGGTTCAACCGAACCAGAAGGAGTGCCCTCTGACCAGGGTGAAACTTCTTGGGCAAAAGGAGAACCGACTCTGAGGAGTTGGTTCCAGTTAAAAGAAAAGAAGGGATAAATCAGCCGGTGCAGATCCACAAATTCTTTCTCCGCCGCTGATGAAATAGCCAAAGCGATAAGGATTGTTAATCGCTTAACCTCGTTCCGACCGAACCGCACCATCGGAAGGGCTCAGTTCAGTTGGTTTCCCGGTTCCAGATTATAATTTAGAAGATTTTATGAACCGGAGGATGAGGAAGGAGAGTATGAGGATAGTGATGGTGATTACGAAAGTCTGGATGTGCCTATTGACCCGGACATCTCCCAGACAGACCTTCAAGGTTTCTCCTCCTAGGCTTTCTGAGTCCACTTCCCATTTTATGTTCTACAAAAAGTGGCTGAAACTCTGCAGCTTCCTATGGAAGAAGCTGTGGACAACCAGGAGGAGCCTGACTATGTTGAAATGATGGATATCCCAGAGTCCAGGAGGCTGTCTATCCCCTTCATAAGTCCTTTGAGAAACAGACAATGAACATTTTAATGACTCCTAATTCTATACCTCCTGTGGACAAGAGAATGGACAAGAGGTATACTCTCTCAGGCTCAGATTCGGAGTTCCTTACCAACAATGCAGCCATGTTGGGTAGTGCAGGCTGCTGCCTGTGATAAGGCAAATATACCCTTGGCTTCACACCCCCAGATAAGGGACTCCAGGAGGATTGATGCCATGGCAAAAAGCAGTACATGGCAGCATCCTTGGGACTCAGGCAGGCTAATTATATGGCCTATACAGCTAGATATCAGAAATCTAGATGGGACACTGTAATGGCTTTAGCAAAACAGGTCCCTGGACAGCTTGCCAGGAGCTGGAGCAGGTGGCTGCGGATGGTATTGAGGCATCCAAGGTGCAATTCCATGCTGCAGTGGCCTCCAATGATGTTTCATCTAGAGTCATGGCTACATCTGTGGCCCTTCTGAGATGGATTGGCTCAGATGTACTAGCCTGTCTCAGGATACCCAGACTAAGGCCATGGATTTTCCTGTTGTGGGTAATTCTCTGTTTGGGGAACAAACACAGAACTACATGAAGAAAATGGATGAATACAGGACCACCTATAGGAGTGCTCAGGCCAAGGAAAGGCAAGCCACTCCCCAGAGGCAGCATTCCAGGGTAGGGGCAGGCTTTTCATAGGCCTTTCTACCAAGCCCAGGCCCTCTTCTGCTTATGCTCATAGGGAGTTCTTCAGAGGAGAGGCAGATGGGGTACAAGCAGGCCTGCTTCCACCCCCAGACTAAGGCCCTGCCAAACAGGCATCCTGATGGGATTGCCAGGGCTGATTCTCCACCACCTGTAGGGAGCAGGCAGGCTTACTTTGTCCAGGACTGGATGTCTTTAACATCAGACAAATGGGTCCTGGAAGTAGTAAGCCAGAGACTGGTTCTCAGCTTCAAAAATTTCAAAGATGAGAACCAGATCCTTTCCACCTGCAAATTCCTCAGAGGCTCTGGCCCTAGAGGCAGAGGTCTCTTACCTCTTGGCTCTGAGAGCCATAGAGAGGTTCCACCCCTACACAAAGGAAATATTGTACTCAGGTACTTCCTAACCCCAAAAGACAGGAGAATGGCGGCCCATCCTGGACCTCAGATATTTAAACAAGCACCTTTAAAGCCAAAGTTCAAAATGGTGACTCTGGGAATAATTCTACCCTCTGTAAGGCCAGGGGACTGGCTAGTCTCCCTGGATGTCAAGGATGCCTATTTCCATATTCTTATCAGAAGCTCCCACGAAAATACCTCAGGTTTGAGCTGCCCTCAGGCCACTACCAATTCAGAGCAATGCCCTCGGCCTAACCTCTGCTCCAATGGTGTTACAAAATGCCTGGCAGTGGTAGTTGCCTTCCTAAGAAGAAAAGGATCTCCATCTTTCCATACCTGGACGACTGGCTCATAGTAGGCCAGTCTCCAGACCAAGTCAAGTTACGTCTACAGATAACTCAGCAACTGCTCATTTCTCTAGGTTTCCTCTGAATCTTTCAAAGTCAGTTCTAGAGCCTGTACAGCTCCTCACCTTCATAGGCGCAGAGCTAGATACAGTAAGGGCAAGACCTTCCTTCCCTGGACAGGGCAAGGACCCTTATTTCACTGGCCTCTTCATTCACCCTCCAGGTGTCTCGACCAGCAAGGCATTTTCTACAGCTCCTGGGGCACATGGCTGCTTCTACAGCAGTGGTGCAGGGAGCAGATTTCAGATGAGGGACATTCAGTTCCACTTGAGAACCTTTGGTCTCAGAAAAAGGACCCTCTGACCAAACTGATTCCAGTGACTGAACCCTGATCCAGGCATTACAGTGGTGGCAGGATCAGGACAATCTAAGACAGGGAGTTCCTTTTGTCCACTCAGTCTCATTCTCTAATCCTTACTACAGATGCCTCCCTCTTGGGCTGGGAGCCCACTTGGGGACCTGCCCACCCAAGGGTTGTGGTCTTCTCAGGAATCTCTGCTTCACATCAATCTATTAGAACTCAGAGCAGTGTTTCTAGCACTTCAAGCTTTTCCAAGTCTGTTCAGAACAAAGTAGTTCAGATCAGGACAGACAATACCACCACAATGTGGTATATCAAAAGCAAGGGGCACTCGGTCTATGGCCTTGTGCACAGAGGCAATGAAGTTATGGTCTCTGGCCTATTCCTGAACACCTCTCTTACAGCAGTACACCTTCCAGGCAAAGACAATGTCATGGCAGATGCTCTCAGCAGGATATCTCAAGGCCATCACGAATGGTCCCTGGATCTAGTTTTGAAGGTGATTTTCTCCAGATGGGGCACTCCACAGATAGATCTTTTGCAGCCCCAGACAATCACCAACTCCTCTCTATTGCTGCAGGCCCCAGTGTTGGGCTCAGTCCCCTGGATGCCCTAGTTCTCATTTGGGAGGGAAGTTCCTGTATGCTTTTCCCCCTTCCCTCTCCTGTTCAAGGTGTTAGCCAAAATCAGGTCTCAACCCTGCAAGGTGATTTTGATTGCTCTAGACTGGGCCAGACAGCCCTGGTACCTCTCTTGTTGTCCTTAGCAGTCCACCTTCTCCTGTCTCTTCCCAGGAATTACAACCTGTTAACATGTGCTCAGGGAGGGTTTGTATCTGAATCTCAAATCTCTCAACCTCAAGGCCTGGCTCTTGAAGAATTAGAGTTTGCTGACTTACACCTCTCTCAAGGTGTTCTGGATATCTTGAAGACTTCTCATAAACCTTCCACCAGAAACACTTACAACCCTAAGTGGAAAAGATTTTCTATATGGTGCTCTGGCAAGCACATTTCTCAGAGTCTGCTGGCTTTCCTACAGTCTCTGACTACATGGTTCATCTTAATAGCTTGGGACTCAGACCAGCTACACTAAAAGTGCATCTGGCAGTTGTCTCTGCCTTCCTTTCAGCAGGCAAACACTCTTCCCTTTATGCTCATCCTGTATTTTCTAAATTTTTCAAGGGATTACTTCTACAATCCTCCTTCAGGGCCCCTGCCCTGCTTGGGACCTTAATGTTTGCATTGCTCAGCTTATGCAACCCCTTTTAACCTTTGTCCTCAGCAGAGCTTAAGTACTTGACTTGGAAAACTGCTTTCTTGGTGGCCATCACTTCTGCCAGGCGCATAAGTGAGTTACAGGCCCTGTCAGTGGAGCCTGATTTTATCTCTTTCCATAGAGATAATGGTGGTCCTCAGGACTAATAGGAAGTTTTGCCTAAGGTGGTTTCAGATTTCCACCTTAACCAGTCTATGTCCCTTCCTGTTTTCTTCACTGACCATTCCTCCTCTGGGAGAGGAGGCTGCACAGTTGGATGTGAAAGGGCCCCTAGCCACTGCATAGAGCGCACCAAGGGTCACAGGTTTGACTCTTCAACTGTTCCTTACTTATGGTAAGGCTGGTAAGGAAAACCTGCCACTAAGAGATCTATTGCCAGGTGGATTGTCTCTTGCATTCAGTTTTGCTATGAAAAACTAGGTAGGATCCCACCCTTAGGCCTGAGGGCTCACTCACCAGAGGTACAGCTGCTTCCCTGGCTGCTGCGAGGATATTCCTATCTTAGAGATTTGTCAAGCAGCCACCTGGAAAACAGTACACCTTTTACCAAGCATTACTCTCTGGACATCCAGGCTTGGAGTGATGCTAGGTTTGGCACAGCAGTGCTTCAGAGCCTATTTCCTAAGTAGGTTCTGTCCCTCCTCCATGGAGGTACTGCTTGGTAGTCTGCAGTATGTCAGAATACAGCAAGACTTCATGTTGTTTGAAGAAAAATTACTCACCTTAGCAATGTTGTTTCTTCTAATGGAGTCTTGCTGTATTCTGACTCCCTGCCTCCCCTCTCAGAACCTTGGTTTTGGGATGTGGGTGGGCAGTAGCAGTGTTAGCACTGGGAGGTGCCCCACCCTTCTTTCTCATCCCTTTGGTTTGGGTGTGTGGGTGTTGTGTTTTATTTTATTTTTGGGTTTCTTGACTTGAGTCTTTGCTTTGGGACCAAAAATCTCTTTATTATATTTAGTAGCCAGTTGGCTAGTGTAAGTTTACAGTTTCCACACAGGGCACCCAGTGAGTTTAGCTCGTAAAGATCTGACGGTTTAATTTCAAACAGCAGCAGAGTCTCAACCGAGCTCGAGCTCGAGCTCAGCATTCCATGCCCGGCATGAAAAGTTAACTCTTTCATCTCCGGGCAGTTCAAAGGTTGGACATCACTGCAATATGTCAGAATACAGCAAGACTCCATTAGAAGAAACAACATTACTAAGGTGAGTAATTTTTCTTCTACAGCAGCTATCAGAGACATTCCTTTGCTAAAAATATGTAAAGCAGCCACCTGGAAAACTGTTTGCACCTTTACTAAACATTATTGCCTGGACACCCAGGCTTGAAGTGATACCAGGTTTGGCACAGCAGTACTGCAGAGCCGTTTCCTAAAAGGCTCTATACCCAGCTCCAAAGGTACTGCTTGGTAGTCTGCATATGTCAGAATACAGAAAAGATTTTCTGGGGCTTGAAGAAAAATTACTTACCGTAGTAGCCTTTGTTTCTTCAAGGGAATCTTTACTGTATTCTGAGATCCCACCTCCCTACTAGAACCTGGGGGCACTGCACAACAGCTGTTCATGTTTTGTTGTTGAAACTTGTTTAGGTTGGTGTTTTTGGCATCTGTGACCAGAGTCTTTTCAGATGTCCTATTCAAAGGGAGGATTGTAGTTCTTAGGAGGATTTAGATCTTCCTGGACATAAAGTCTCCGCCACTCATTCGCACTAATGGGAGCATGCCGGTGGTGCTAGGACCCAGTGGAGCCAAACATTTTCAGAAGGGCCAGCGCCGAGACGGAGCTACAAGGAAGCGGCACCATGAGCTAGGCTCGCGCGGTATAGACTTATTTGCGTCAACCCTCCAACCGCCTCAGTTCCTTTTTCCTGCCGCCGAGTGCGCTTCAGTGACAATGTCATTTGCCCGCCGAGTCAAGCTTCAAACTTGCAGCTTAGTTTTCAGTTTTATTATTTTGTATTTTATCACAAAAGTACTGATTACATTTAATAAAATTACTTTTGTACAAGAACAAGTCTTCACCTGACCATGAGTGGGGCAGGTGATGGTAAATGAACCGTATGAAAGCGTTCCAGTCAGCTGGGCGGGTCTGGTCTGACACCCTCTCCGGAGGGTCTAACAACGGATGGTCCAGTGCTTGGGGAATGGCGGTCCCTCGAAAGCATAAAAGAAACTGTCCGATTCCTGGCCGTTGACTCGAGTTCTTCTTGACCCACTGGTGGAAAGCAACATCTCATGCGCCTTCTGAGTACGTCTGCGTAGATGGTCGATTGTTGGGGTCAGTGGCGGTCTCCACCTCTTTTGGAGTCTCCGGTTTCTGTCTTTGACTGCCGGCTTCTCGACATCTGAGCCCTCACCACCTATTTGAGGGCTTCCGGTGAGCAGTTTCACCATTGGGCCACTCTTATGGAGCAGTGGGCTGGAGGTTGTCCAGACTGCCTGAACCAGCCAGTCCATCTGCGAGGCCTTTGGGCCTGTCTGTTTCGGATTGGCAGGTGGGGTGGTTAGGACTTTCTGGTTGCACCTGCTTCTTGGTGCCGTCAACTCCGCTCTCGGTGTCTATCCCCTCACATGGCCGTGGGGCAGGAGTCCACACCAATGCCTTTATCTCCTGCCATTTTCATTCTTACCTTCAAATTGCAGTTCAGATTTCTGTGGGGTGCCACTGCCTGTGGTGCCGGCTTCTTCGTGTCAAGGTTCTTTTCAGCACCACATGTGGTGTCGGCGCCATTCGCATCGCTGCATGCCCTATCGGTGCCATCCTCAGCGCCGGGGTGGTGTTGGTGCCACATGCAGTGCTGGGGGTGGTCGGTGCCAAGGTGGTCAGCACCCAGGTGGTCAACACCGTGGTGGTGCCGCCTCCCTGTCGGTGCCATGCGCGGCACCGTTTTCTGTGTTGGTGCCATTTCTGTTCTTGGCACCACTCTCTTCAATGCGTGGGGTGGTTGATGGCACCATAGTCTGTAGAGGTTTTCAACTCCGATTCTAGCTCCTCCTCTTCTTCCTCCTGGTTTCCATTCCTTTCCTGTCTATGCAATCCCCTGGACTGTCAGGACATGATATTGAGCCTGATCCTGACCTATGGCTGGGTGCGATGCTGATGCCGATTCTGCCCTGGGGAGCAGGGATCAGTCCTCCTGCAGAGCCTGTGGTGGAAGATCTTTCGTTTAAGTCTCTGCTCAAGAACTTAAATTCTACTCTTTTCTCCAGACGGAAACTGATTTTGGGAAGCTTCTGCACCTCCAGTATCTGCATGTTCAGGAAATCCCTATAGATTTAACCCTCCAGTACAGCCCTCTTTCAAGACTCTTTCTCAGATGGTGTGGAAGAATCCGGCTCTTATACCCTCTGTGGCCAAGTCCATAGATAGAAATATGCCTCTCCCAAGGATCGCCCCATCTTGGCCTCACAGGCCTTTGCTGATGACTTAGTGGTCCTGGCAGAGAATGATAAGGCTGTGCTTCTGGAATACACAGCCATCCTATAAACATACAATCTCGCAAGATCAACACCTTGGGTAGCGGATCTTTGCTGCTTCAACTCTGGGCATGCGTATTGCTAGCTACCAGGGTTATTTTCTCAATACAAGTATGTTCTTTGGAATTCGCTGAAAGCAACGGTAGAAGCTTCTGCCTGAGTCGGAGGTTTCCTCAGAGCTACTACAGACCATAACTCCTCAGCCGCTAAAGAAAACACAGCAGACAGCACAGAGCCCCAAAATGGCGAGTGCCACCCTCTGAGTTTCGGCCCAGGTCCCACCTCAGTTGTCCGAGGGGACTCTTCCATGGCAGTGGGAGGTCATCTGATTCAGTTCTATGACCAGTGGAAGTCTATAATATCAGACAAATGGGTCCTCAGGATAATCAGTGAGAGATACTCTCTCAACCACCCCGATCATCCTCCCAGCGACAGCCCAGGCTGTCTGCTGTGCAGTCAGACCTTGCTTCCAAGGTGTAAGGACTTCTGAACAACAGGGCAGTAGAAGTAATTCCGCTGGATCAATGAAACATGGTTTCTCTCCATTACTTTCTGGTTCCAAAGAAAACTGGCAGCATGCACCCTATTCTGGATCTCAGAAAGTTAAATTCCTCTACAAGGAAAAGTTCAAGATGATATAACTTTCAGTACCCTGCTACCTTTGCTTCATCAATACGATTGGCTAGCCTCCCTGGACATGCAGGACACCTACAACACATTCTCTTACACCCAAAACACTACAAATACCTAAGGTTCATGGCGCTGAGTCAACACTATCAATTCAGAGTCCTGCCCTTTGGGCTATCCTCAGCACCTCAAGTTTTACAAAGTGCTGTGCAGTTCTCATGGTGCCTTTAAGGAAAATCGAATTCAAGTATTCCCATATCTGGACAACTGGCTTCTTGCAAGTCCCTCAGACAAGAGACTCTGGAGGCCGTGGCCATGGCCTCAACTTTCCTCATGTCCATGGGAGTCCTGCTAAACCTGAAAAGTCACAGTTGCAGCCCTCCCAGAAGTGTCTATTTCTAGGAGTCCTTCTGGACACTTCCTGCATGAAAACCTTCTTCCGGAGGACAGACTTGAGCGATATTCTTCAAATGGCTTTCTTCATCAAGATAACAGCTCAGTTTGAGCTCTCCAATGCAGCGGATGCTGGGTCTCATGGCATCCTTGGTTTTCACTGTGCCCTTGGCTTGTCTCCACATGAGAACCACTCAGTGGATGCTCAGTACTCCGTGTTCACCAGCCACTTATCCTCAGTCCTTTCACATCAAGGCAACAGAACCTCTGAAACAGTCCCTCACCCAGTGGTCTCAGGAGGACAACCTTCGGAAGGATATCCTTAGCCCATCTGGATTCTCAGATCTCCATTACCACAAGCAGCGTCCCTGATGGGCTGGGAGCTCACTGCCGGATCTTCACACCCAGGGCAAGTGGTCCCACGATGACTCTCAACTCCACATAAACATTCCAAAATTAGAGCCGTCCTCTATGCAGTCAGAGCTTTGAAGCACATACTCTGTCACAAGAACATTCTCCTTCAAATGGACAAGGCAGTGATGTATTATATCAACAACAGGCAGTGCACACTCTTACCCATTATGCAGAGAGGTAATGAGGTGTGGGAATGGTATCTAGAGCACAAAGCTCTGATTCTAACCCCAGGAATCACTCATTATGATTAAACTAATGCAGTCAGCCTCCTGTGTGAACTGCCCAGAGAAATGGAATTTTATGCAAATTATGGAATTCTCAAGTGGCTCATGCCACTTTCAAACTACTGTCCTAGCAACTGCTGCACTCTGAGTGCTTCAGATTCTTTACAATGCCTGCCTGTTAAGGACGTCCCAGAGAGCTCTCCTTGAACTGTCTTCAGAATAAAGTTTATCTGTGGATAAGTGCTCATTTTAGTTTCTATCTAAATTGCTGCCTTAGAAACATTGTTTAATGTAGTTTAGTATTATTATAGTAGTTTTTGTCTCTATTAGGTTCCCTCACGGTTCCTTGGAACCCAGGGTTCTCGTCTATTTGAGAGTTTTACCTCAGTTTTCTTTTATTTTATATATATAGCTATCGGTTCCTTGAACGCTTTATTTGTTAAATTACTGTATTTATCGGTTCCCTTTTATTCAGGAACCGATTTACGATCGAGTTCTAGGAACCACTAGCGGTTGTTATTTTAAAATCCTCTGGTTCCAAGGTGCATTAAATAACGGTTTATTGTGAAGTAATATTTTTGTCTATCAATGTCAGTGGTCCATTTAGATAAACTTAAAATGTACAGGACCACGGGTTTTAAATGTTGTGAGTCTTGTGGGCAACTTATAACAAAAGCAGATAGACACTCTCTGTGTATTTCTTGTTTGGGTACAAGTCATATATTTGCCAATTGTGATATTTGTAAGACATTTTCCCTAAAACATTAAAGAAAAGGTCTAAAATTTTAGAAGAGACGGCTTCTGCTTCTTTCTTCCTCTTCCACAAAAAGGATGGAGGTAAAGCCAAGGATCCTGACAGGAGTTCAGATAAATCTGAACAAGGTAAAACAAAAGGGCTGTGAAACAAGCTCTGAACCTGTTCCATTAAAGAAAAGTGTAAAGAAAAACATGTTGCTGCGCCTCCGGCCGAAAGGCTAAGAGCTCCCAGCAGACAAGCACATTATGCCCTCGGCTGAGGACATTGCTAAGGCACTACAAGTGTTACAAGCCCTACAGGGTGCAATCCCGGTTCCTTTGCCAGTTGCCCCAGTTCCTCCTACAACCCCAGCAAGGCAAGGTGCTGGAAGTGTATGGGGAGGAGGAGAAGGATGACTTGGAAGGGGAACCTATAGATCAGAGGCCTCCCCTGAGCAAGAATTTGGGTCCCATCCTAGGAGTCCTAAGGAATACTCCTCCCACTATGCTTTTGTTAAGAACATGGTGGAAACCCTGAACTCCTCTTCAGAAAACAGAAGAGGATATGGAGGAGGCAGATTTTCTGAAGATGATGGGTTAACCCCCACAAACATCTGCTTCTGCCCATGCATAAATCCTTAAAAAGGCTGCAGTGCAGATTTTTAAAATCAACCTCTATCCTGGTGTGGATAAGAAAGCTGACAAGAAATATCAGCTGGACAGAACTACAGCTGATTTTCTGTTTACTCATCCTGATCCTGATGGAGTAGTACAAGCTGCTGCCTGTGACAAGGCCAGGATCCCTTGGCTACCCATCCACCAGACAAAGATTCAAGAAAAATGGATGCTATGGGAAAGAAAGGGTACATGGCTGCCTCTTTATTAGTTAGGCAGGCCAATTACATGGCATATTCAGTGCAGTACCAAAAGCTCTATGGAACACTGTTCTAGCTTTGGCTGATAAGGTCCTTGGTGAAGTCACTGTAGACTTACAGGATACAGCAAGGGCTGCACTTGATGCTACCAAGTACCAATTTCATATGGCAGTGGATGCCAATGATACTGCATCCAGGTTAATGGCTTTGTCTGTTTTACTCAGGAGGTTTGCTTGGCTTAGAGCTACCAACCTGACTTTAGATCACGCAGGCCAAAGCAGTGGTTTTTCCCTGGATTGTTCACTTGGGAGCTTAAGCAACAGGTTGGTAGAAAAGAGGCCAGGAGTTATATTTTGTTTTAAACTGAAATATTTGAATAGTTTGTTAGTGAAATTAGTTCTATGTGTTAAAAATTATTACCTTGAATTTGAACTGATACTTGGGCTGTGATATTGTAGGTTTGGGGATAGATGTTTGGCAGGAAAAATTAGAAGGTAATTTAAATGTGTTTGCCTGGTGTTTGGAGGAGGGACATTAGCTGCAATTAACTTGTCTTTAAACAGGAATTACTGTGGCTTTCATTGTTCACTTGGGAGCTTAAGCAACAGGTTGGTAGAAAAGAGGCCAGGAGTTATATTTTGTTTTAAACTGAAATATTTGAATAGTTTGTTAGTGAAATTAGTTCTATGTGTTAAAAATTATTACCTTGAATTTGAACTGATACTTGGGCTGTGATATTGTAGGTTTGGGGATAGATGTTTGGCAGGGAAAATTAGAAGGTAATTTAAATGTGTTTGCCTGGTGTTTGGAGGAGGGACATTAGTTGCAATTAACTTGTCTTTAAACAGGAATTACTGTGGCTTTCATTGTTCACTTGGGAGCTTAAGCAACAGGTTGGTAGAAAAGAGCCAGGAGTTATATTTTGTTTTAAACTGAAATATTTGAATAGTTTGTTAGTGAAATTAGTTCTATGTGTTAAAAATTATTACCTTGAATTTGAACTGATACTTGGGCTGTGATATTGTAGGTTTGGGGATAGATGTTTGGCAGGGAAAATTAGAAGGTAATTTAAATGTGTTTGCCTGGTGTTTGGAGGAGGGACATTAGCTGCAATTAACTTGTCTTTAAACAGGAATTACTGTGGCTTTCATTGTTCACTTGGGAGCTTAAGCAACAGGTTGGTAGAAAAGAGAGCCAGGAGTTATATTTTGTTTTAAACTGAAATATTTGAATAGTTTGTTAGTGAAATTAGTTGTATGTGTTAAAAATTATTACCTTGAATTTGAACTGATACTTGGGCTGTGATATTGTAGGTTTGGGATAGATGTTTGGCAGGGAAAATTAGAAGGTAATTTAAATGTGTTTGCCTGGTGTTTGGAGGAGGGACATTAGCTGCAATTAACTTGTCTTTAAACAGGAATTACTGTGGCTTTCATTGTTCACTTGGGAGCTTAAGCAACAGGTTGGTAGAAAAGAGGCCAGGAGTTATATTTTGTTTTAAACTGAAATATTTGAATAGTTTGTTAGTGAAATTAGTTGTATGTGTTAAAAATTATTACCTTGAATTTGAACTGATACTTGGGCTGTGATATTGTAGGTTTGGGGATAGATGTTTGGCAGGGAAAATTAGAAGGTAATTTAAATGTGTTTGCCTGGTGTTTGGAGGAGGGACATTAGCTGCAATTAACTTGTCTTTAAACAGGAATTACTGTGGCTTTCATTGTTCACTTGGGAGCTTAAGCAACAGGTTGGTAGAAAAGAGGCCAGGAGTTATATTTTGTTTTAAACTGAAATATTTGAATAGTTTGTTAGTGAAATTAGTTCTATGTGTTAAAAATTATTACCTTGAATTTGAACTGATACTTGGGCTGTGATATTGTAGGTTTGGGGATAGATGTTTGGCAGGGAAAATTAGAAGGTAATTTAAATGTGTTTGCCTGGTGTTTGGAGGAGGGACATAGCTGCAATTAACTTGTCTTTAAACAGGAATTACTGTGGCTTTCATTGTTCACTTGGGAGCTTAAGCAACAGGTTGGTAGAAAAGAGGCCAGGAGTTATATTTTGTTTTAAACTGAAATATTTGAATAGTTTGTTAGTGAAATTAGTTGTATGTGTTAAAAATTATTACCTTGAATTTGAACTGATACTTGGGCTGTGATATTGTAGGTTTGGGGATAGATGTTTGGCAGGAAAATTAGAAGGTAATTTAAATGTGTTTGCCTGGTGTTTGGAGGAGGGACATTAGCTGCAATTAACTTGTCTTTAAACAGGAATTACTGTGGCTTTCATTGTTCACTTGGGAGCTTAAGCAACAGGTTAATAGAAAAGAGGCCAGGAGTTATATTTTGTTTTAAACTGAAATATTTGAATAGTTTGTTAGTGAAATTAGTTCTATGTGAAAAATTATTACCTTGAATTTGAACTGATACTTGGGCTGTGATATTGTAGGTTTGGGGATAGATGTTTGGCAGGAAAATTAGAAGTAATTTAAATGTGTTTGCCTGGTGTTTGGAGGAGGGACATTAGCTGCAATTAACTTGTCTTTAAACAGGAATTACTGTGGCTTTCATTGTTCACTTGGGAGCTTAAGCAACAGGTTGGTAGAAAAGAGGCCAGGAGTTATATTTTGTTTTAAACTGAAATATTTGAATAGTTTGTTAGTGAAATTAGTTGTATGTGTTAAAAATTATTACCTTGAATTTGAACTGATACTTGGGCTGTGATATTGTAGGTTTGGGGATAGATGTTTGGCAGGAAAATTAGAAGGTAATTTAAATGTGTTTGCCTGGTGTTTGGAGGAGGGACATTAGCTGCAATTAACTTGTCTTTAAACAGGAATTACTGTGGCTTTCATTGTTCACTTGGGAGCTTAAGCAACAGGTTGGTAGAAAAGGCCAGGAGTTATATTTTGTTTTAAACTGAAATATTTGAATAGTTTGTTAGTGAAATTAGTTCTATGTGTTAAAATTATTACCTTGAATTTGAACTGATACTTGGGCTGTGATATTGTAGGTTTGGGGATAGATGTTTGGCAGGAAAATTAGAAGGTAATTTAAATGTGTTTGCCTGGTGTTTGGTGAGACCCCTCCCACCCTGTTTTGTAGGCTTACTTAAATACTGAAAAGCCACTGGGGGTTGGGATTGAAGGGCTGAGTATTTCTGTTTGGGACTGAAATTTTGAAGCAACAGGAGTTAGTGGGCCTGTGACATCACACGGTACCTGGAGTCTGCTTACACACACTGTTAGTGGGACTGAACACATACTGGACTGTATGTGTTTGTGAGACTTGGGAACTTTGTTGGTGGGGTTGAAATGGGTTTGTAAATAACTACAGTCAGTATAGAGAGAAACTGTACTCCAGGGAAAGGGACTGAGAAAAGGGGTGTGCTATTATAAACAGAGGGATAATCAGGGTGGCCATATTCCACCATGGCAGGCATCTTCGGAAGGGTTGTAGGCTGCACAGGCTGTGGGATGGCAATAATTCTAAATTGGGCCTGAGAGAGGGAGGCTGCCCACCTGTGAGACAGCTATCTTGTATTAGGAGTGAGGTATATTGGTTAAGGAGTAAGCTGTGGGAGCTGGGGGTGTCCAAGGATAAGGTGTGGATATGGGCAGCAGAAGGGTGGGGCTGAGGGAGGCTGGGGCAACACTCTGAAATTACAGGACATTATGCTACAGCAAGCAGAAGGGGGGTATTAGGGACAGAGGACCCTTAGATAGGGAAGTTGATGCTAAGGAAAGCGTACAGGGTGAAAATTCTGAATTCAAGGAGACTGGAGGGAAAAGTCAGGAGGGGCTGTTGTCGGAAGCCTAAAACAGCAGACTGTGGGAAGGAGCTCCTAAGGTGAACAGTGCAAGAGAGGAAGAAGAGGGTCAGTTTAGAGATGCAGCTCAGGAAACTCGGGTTACTTGATGGAGGCTGACATAGAGTGTCACAATAAATTTGAGATACTAAGCATCCTAGAGGGGGGAAGGGTTGGTAGAAATGAGGAAACTTATACAGAGGCCGGGAGGGAGTCAGATACCCATAGGGCATCACAGAACAGCTATGGAAAGGATAGACATAGTCCCAGAGGAGAAGGGGAAACATATATGTTAAGCAAATGGGAGATGCAACATATTCCAGACATGAGGGAGAGAGCATGATTGGAGAGAACTGGGAGACAAGGAGGTGGGAGAGGCCCCCTTCAGCAGGAAGGTCAGTACAAGGATGGGGCCCTAGCTAAAGGGGACCCACAGAGAGCCTCTGGAGACAGGGGTACTATTACAAGGGGGGATGAGGGTGCGGGGAAGGGGAAACCATCAGGGCCAGGATAAATGGTTCAGATAAGAGAGGGTTAAAGGGACACCTATTCAGAGGGGTTTGAGTTAAGTGGCAAAATAGCAAGGAGGCAGAAAGGGGAGGGTGACAAGGGGTCTCTAATAAGGCAGGAAGACTCCCATGAAATTGTGATCATGAATAAAGTGGGAGAGGGGGCTGAGAGGGCATAGTGGGGTAACCATAAGGATGATGGCGGTGTTAAGGTTCTGTTACTGGAAGACTCGATGATTAAGGGTATCCATTGGGAGGACAGGGGATGGATGCCATAGCCAGGTGAAGGTAGTGAGTATCTCTGGGCTGACAGTGCACAGAGCAAAGTTCATATTGTATGTAAATGGTTAGGGATTGTGGAGGAAGCAGTTCCTGGTGCATTTGGGAACTAATGATCTAGAGGAAATAGCATTAGGAAATCAAGCAAGGTTCCAGAACTTGCCAGAGTCTGTCGGGATAATGGATGCAACATTTCCTTTTCGGAGATATTGCCAGTACCAAAGGCCTCAGTGGAAAAAAATAAACTCACAGAGGTTAATGAATGGCTCAGGAAGTGGGAGAGAGAATGGGTTGGGGTGTTAGGGAACTGGAATGGAGTTTGGGAGGATAAGGGACTATATGCCAAGGACAGGTTTCATCTTGCCCCATTAGGGAAGGAAGTCCTTAAACAGGGATGGCTGACTACATACAAGAAAGGTGGGGTTTAAACTTGTAAGGGGGAGGGATAAGGGAGGGCTGACTGAGCCCTCCCCTCCAGATGAGGGAGCAGCCTTCAAGCCCAAGGGAGGAGGAAACAGACTGGAGGTGGAGGTTTCAGGAGGAGCAGGGGAGGATGGAAGTATAAGGAATCTGGGTGGGGTTCGACAAAAGGATCAGGAATAAGGGTGGGGGTTAGTGTTAGTAAATGCCAGGAGTTTGGGAAACAAGTTGCCAGGAGTTCCAGGCCATGCTGTTCGAGGGAGGGGTGGATGTGGCGGCAGTCACGGAAACGGTCACAACAAAACCATGACTGGGACCTAATGTACTGGGGCACACTATGCTTAGGAAGGATAGAAAGGAGGGCAGAGGGGTGGAGTGGCTATGTTCATTAGAGATGACATAGAAATTGCTATGGTAGAAGAGGCAGAGGGAAGCGTGGAGGCCTTATGGGTCACCTTACGATCCCCAGCAGGAGATAAGGTCAAGCTGGGTGTAGCATTGGCCCCCGGGATGAGTGATGTTCTAGAGGATGGTTTGCTGGACAAACATCATTGCCCAGTGGTCCAAAAGGGAAGGAGGGTGTTGATGGGGACCTTAATATGCCAGGTACTAACTGGGAACCATGTCCTCTAAGGTGGCCAAGGAGCAGAGGCTGCTGGATGGCTTCCAGGATGTGTTCTTAACACAGCATGTGATGGAGCCCTCAAGGGAGGGCATGTCCTGGATGTGGTTCTGGCAGATGGGGATCTGGTAAGGGACATGGTTGTACAGGACCCCTGACTGGGAGTGACCACAATACTGTCTGGTTTAAATAAGCATTGGGGAGTGGGGTGAGATCTAGGACACTGGCAGTGGACTTCAGGGGGCAGACTTTATGGGCATGGGAAATATTCTCAAGGATCACTTGAAGGGATTACCTCAACAACAAGTGTGGAAAGGAGATGGGAGGTCATAAACGGGACTTCATGAGGAAGTCAGGATCTGCGCTAAGTTGAAGCGTAAGGAGCAAGGCACACATAAACCATGCTGGTGGTCCAGTGAGGTCCAGGTAGCAGTCAGAGAAAAGAAGGCGGCTACAAAAATATAAAACAACAAGAGGATAGGGATAAGGAAATGTACCAGCTTGCATCTAGAAAAGTCACCCGTATGGTGGGAGCAAAGTCCAGTAAGAGCATCGGCTGGCACAGGGATACATGGAGGAAAAGGGTTCTTCCGGTACATTGGGGAGCGGAGAAAACTAAGGCCATCTCAGCAGATTGAGATCAGAAGGAGGGTGGGTGGAAGAGGCGAGGACCAGGCAGAGGTATTTAACGAGTACTTTGCCTCTGTGTTCACTAGGGAGGGATGGGATATCTACAAAGCAAGGCACAAAGGGATAGAAGCTGCAGGGAGTGGGATCAGGGGAGCAGCAGAAATGGAGCAAAAGGGAGGAAAGGTACCCCAGGGTGTCACATCTGGATAAGGATAAAAAGACCAGTAAGGTGGAGGGACGGATGATGCCATCCCACCAAAAGGGTGTGGTTTGCCCTCAAGGCCCTAAAGAAGAACCAATTCTCCTGGGCCGGATGGCATTCATCCGAGCACTACTAAGGGAATTGGCGGACATACTGGCTGCCCCTGGCGGAGCTTTTCAACAGGTCACTTGAGACAGGGAGGGTACCTAGATTGGCGAGAGGCACATGTGGCGTACCAATCTAAAGGGTCGAAGGAAGTACCAGGAAACTATAGACCCATCAGTTTAACCTCGGTGGTGGGAAAATTAATGGAGAGTATACTAAAGGAACGATTGGGGGTTTACTTGGAGGAGATGGAGGTCTGATAGTCGGCAGCATGGGTTTGTGCCAGGTAGATCATGTCAAACCAACCTTGTAGAGTTCTATAAATGGGTAACATCAGAACTGGATAGGGGTAAGCCTGTGGATGTATTATTCTTGGACTTCAGCAACGTTTGACTCTTCCCCACAATGGTCTGGTGGAGAAACTGATGGGGTTAGGAGTAGGCCCTTGATGGTCAGATGGATTGAAAACTGGATAGCTGGACGCACTCAGAGAGTAGTGGTCTGTGGGGAGCTCTCGAACCCCTACAGAGGTTGGTAGTGGGGTACCACAGGGCTCGGGTCCTGGGTCCAATCCTGTTTAATGCATACATATCAGACATCAGGATGGTATAGGTGTGAAATGAGTCTCTTCGTGGATGACCCAAGATGGGAGCAGTAGTTGAGGGAGAAGAGGGAGGTTGGCCCTGCAAGGGACCTGGACACCCTGGAAAGCTGGCTCACACATGGAAATTAAATTCAATATCACCAAGTGCAAGGTGTTGCATCTTGGTCGGGAAACCCAAACACAGGTACACCCTGGAGGGAGGTGCTGGAAGCCTCAACAGGGGAAAAAGACCTAGGGGTCATGGTGGATACATGTATGAATAACACTGAGCAGTGCAAGAGCAGCTAGCAAGGCAAACAGGATGTTGGGATGCATCTGCAAGGGGATCACCTCTAGGAGCAAGGAAGTGATTCTGCCACTGTACAATGGACTGGTTAGACCACACCTTGAGTACTGTGACAGTACTGGAGACCACACTGAAGAGGGACATACAGCTCCTGGAGAGGGTACAGAGGAGGGCAACAAAGATGATACGAGGGCTAGGGATTTGACTTCGAGGACAGCACTTGAGGAGCTCTGCCTGTTTTCATTGGAGGAGAGGAGAGACGGGGACATGATTGAGGTCTTAAGCACCTCAAGGGAATAAATAGGGTAAACATGGAGGGGATCTTTAGACTAAAGCAGGGAGGCATCACCAGAGGGCATGGTTTGAAGTTGGAAGGTGGAAGGGTGAGGGGAAAAGAGGAGGAGGTTTTCACTGAGAGGGTGGTGGACCCTTGGAATGCTCTGCCTGGTGAGCTGGTTCAGAGATCCACAGTGGAGAGCTTTAAGAGGGTGGGACAGACACAGAAAGTGGATGTATCAGATGATGGCCTGCCGGGGTGGGATGGATGATAGGGGTTTCTGGAGCACAAGGGATGGAGGGTCTCGCACCCAACTAAGGATCTAGGTTGAGCAGACTTGATAGACCATAAGGCCTAATCTGCTGGCAAATAGTATGTTAGTATGTTAAAACAACTCTTTGTTTGGGGATAAAACAGAGGTATACATGAAGAAGGTGGAGGAATATAAAGCCACCTATCAGAGCAATTCCAATGATAGGCCCTCCACCTCTTATAGACCCCGAGTAGGTGAGGTAGGTGTAGGGGGTTTTACCCCAAACTCTTCTTTCAGACTCAGGCCTCTCAGCCTCAATTTTTTTTCAATTCAACTTCATTTATATAGCGCCTTTCAAATCCAAGCACTGTACAGAAACATTACAAAATAATAAAATACAAACATTTAAAAGTCAGCCACAACTAACTAGAGTATGCTAAATTAAATAAATATGTTTTCAAAGCAACCTTAAAACTATCGACGGTTGACATTTCTCAACCAACGAGGTAGAACAGTTCCACCAGTTTGTTGCTGAAAAAGCAAAAAGCATGAGATCCTGATGACTTTAATCGAACCCTGGGAATCTCCAGCAACTCTCGCTAAGGAACGGAGAGGACAGAGGGGGCAATAGGAATCAGGAGTCTTTCAGGTAACCGGTCCCTGATCATGTAGAGCTTTAAAGGTTAGTAAACCAACCTTAAAGGTGATCCACCCAAACAGGCAGCCAGTGCAGTTCGCGGAGCACAGCATAATATGATGTTCTAGAAGTCCCAGTCAAGAGCCTGGCTGCTGCTCTGCACCAGCTGGAGGCAGCAGATATCAACCCCTGGTAGCCCCAGGTAGAGGGAACTGCAGTAGTCCAGACGAGTAGTGACAAAGGTGTGGACCAATGTTGAAGATCCCTGAGGAACCAGATGTCTCACCTGGGCGATATTCTCAGATGGTAAAAAGGATTTGACAACAGCTGACACCTGAGATTTCAGGTCAAACCATCATCAAAAATAACGCCCAGATTCGCACCTGTTCAGAGGTAGAGAGCGTACACCACCAAATAATAAACCTGATGGTTGTCCAGCTCCCAAACCCACCCCAGATGACCTGGATCCACAACCAATACCTCAGTCTTATCTGGATTGAGTCTCAGCCAGCTGGAACTCATCCAAAGTCTGATCTCCGAAGGCAGTTATTAAGTACAGAGAGTGCATCACCCTGACTCGGAGAAGGACAGATACAGCTGAGTATCATCTGCATAGCAGTGGAAACCCAGACTGTATCGCTTGATGATTTCTCCCAATGGCAGCACATACACTGCAAACAACATGGGAGCTAAAATGGAGCCCTGTGGTACCCCACAAGGCAGGGAGGAGCGCCAGAGGAATAAATTCCAGTGACAACCTCTGAGACCAGTCCGAAGGTAAGAATGAAACCATTTGAGGACTTGCCAGAAAGCCCACAAAAGACCAGAGGCCCCAATAGCACTCCATGGTCTACAGTGTCAAATGCAGCAGAGAGATCAAGAAGGACCAGAATGGTACGTGTTTTTCGATAGAATAACCTCTGGCCTCAGCATCAGGCCAGAGGTTATTTTAGAGGAAGAGGCAGGAGAGCATGAGAAGAGCAGCTCCTGCACCACAGGTTCAGGCACAGCCCACACAGAACCCCTGATGGGCTAGTGCAGGTTGCATCCCCTATTGCAGGACCACCAGTAGGTGGCAGACTGGCTCATTACCTTCACGGTTGGCATTCCATCACCACAGACAAGTGGGTGTTGAGGTGTTGGAGGTAGTGAGCCAGGCCTGGCACTCAGTTTCAAATCATTTCCAAAGCTGAGAACAAGAACCTTTGCTCCAACAACAGCTGCAGACAGAATTCTGTTGCAGGCAGAGGTAAAGCATCTGATAGCAATCAAAGCAGTAGAGGTAGTGCCTGTAACAAGCAAAAGCAAAGGTTTTACTCCAGGTACTTCCTCATAAGGAAGAAAAACGGGATTAGTGACCTATTTTGGATCTAAGACTTCTGAACAAGCTTATCTTGAAACCAAGGTTCAAAATGGTTACTTTGCAATAATCATTCCTCATTGCAAAAGGAGACTGGCTAGCTTCCTAGATCTAAGGGATGCTTACTTTCACATTCCATCAGACCATCTCACTGAAAATTCTTGAGATTCAGATTGGCTTCAGGCCATTATCAGTTTGCAGCTCTCCCTTTTGGACTAACTTTGTCACCAAGGGTTTTCCAGTGGTGGTAGAGTTCTGAAAAACAGCAACAGTTTTCCCTACCTGGACGACTGGTTAGTAGAAGGACAGTCTTTGCAGCATGCAGTGTAGTCTCTGGCATTAACAAAATCTACACTGGAGTCCTGGGATTTCTGATAAACAAAGAAACCTCAGCAGGTACCACTTCAGGTGCTGGTGTTTATTGGAGCAGAACTAAACACCAGACTGGGCAGAGCCCTCCTGCCACAAGACAGGGAGGCAAGCATTCTGCAGATTGCAAAACTTGTGTCCAGGAGACCCAAATCAGCCAGAGAATCTTGAGGCTACTGCAACACATGGCATTTGCCACTGCAGTGGTAATGGGCTCCAGGTTTCAAATGAGAGATATTCAGTTCCATCTCAGACAGTATTGGTCTCAAAGGACGGATCCTATGTCCAAACTGGTTCCAGTCACAAAAGCTTAGTCCAGGCTTTACAATGGTGGCTGGATGAGCACTGTCTCAGGGTGGGTATACCGTTTATAAGGAACAACCCTCAGTAATCCTGACAACAGATGCCTCTCTTCTAGGTTGGGGGCACACATGTTAGAACACACAGCAAGTGGCACATGGTCCCCCAAGAGTCTCTGTTGCACATAAATCTCTTGGACCTCAGGGCTGTTTACCTGGCTCTAAAAACATTTGCTCCTTACCTACAAAATAAGGTGGTGCAAGTCAGAACAGACAACACCACAACCATGTATTACATCAATAAGCAAAGCGGTACTAGGTCAGATCTGCTGTGCACAGAAGCAATGAGACTGTGGTCCCTGGTATACTCTATGGGAGTATCCCTGTCAGCCATACACCTTCCAGGGAAAGACAATGTACTGGCAGACTCTCTAAGCATGATAAGTCAAGACCACCACAAGGGGTGCCTGAATACTCAAGTAATCAGCACAATTTTCAGGAAATAGGGCATTCCAGAGGTGGATCTTTGCCTCCACAGAAAACCACCAACTTCCAATGTACTGTTGCAGGTCTCCTCTAAGGGCACAATTCCCTGGGCGCCATGGCCCTGGATTGGACAGAGAAGTTCCTGTACACATTCCCTCCCTTTCCTTTGATCTTCAGGACCCTACTGAAATTGAGGTCCCAACCAGCAAAAATGACGCTGGTGGCTCCGGATTGGTGAGACAGCACTGGTACTCTCTTCTGCTGTCTCTGTCAGTGGTTCCCCTATCCACCTGCCCAGGACGCACAACCTGTTAACCTCCTCTCAGGGCAGGATCCTGTACCCGATCTCAAATCACTGAGGCGCAAGGAGTGGCTCTTGAGGACTTAGAATTTGCTAACCTAAACCTATCAGCACAGGTGCTGACAGTGCTAGGGGTTCCAGGGAGCTTCTACTAAGAAGACATAGTCCTCTAAGTGGAAAAGATTTACTTTATGGTGTACAGGTAGGGTGTGAGCCCTGTCAGGGCTGAGTTGGCTATTCTTGAGATTATCGTATACATTTACATTCCTTAGGTCTGAAGCCTTCCACCCTCAAGGTCCACTTAGCTTCAATCTCTGCTTACCTGTCAGTTGGTAAGGAGAGGTCTATGGCCTCTCATCCAGTATTCAGAAAATATTTTAAAGGCCTTAATCTTCTACACCCTCCCTAAGGGAACCGGTTCGCCTGGAATCTAAATGTTTGCATTGCTAAACTCATGGATGCACCATTCGAAACTATGCAACCCGAGATTTGAAGTATGTCACTTGGAAAACTGTTTTCCTGGTTGCCATTACTTCAGCCAGAAGGATCAGTGAATTACAAGCTCTGTGCATAGATGTGGACTACATCTCATTCCACAGGGACAAGGTGGCCCTTCGACTAATAGAAAATTCTTTCCCAAGGTGGTATCTGATTTTCACTTGAATCAGTCTATCACTCTACCTGTCTTCTTTACAGACAACTCCAGTTCTCCAGAAAGGAGACTCCATTCTCTTGATGTCAAAGGGCACTTAGCCACTACATTGACAGAACCAAGTCCTACAGGACAAGTCAATCACAGTTCTTTCTCACATATGGAGAAGTTGGTAGGGCAAAGCTGCAACAAAACATACAATTACTCACTGGATAGTGGCATATATACAGTTTTGTTATAGTGAGGTGGGTAAACAGGTACCTCTGGGCCTGACATTACACTCTACCAGGGGCACAGCTGCTTCAGTGGCAGCTTCAAGAGAAATTCCACTACTGGAAATCTGTAAAAGCAGCTACATGGAAAACAGTAGACACCTTCACAAAGCATTACAGCCTGAACTTGCAATCCAGAGGTGATGCTAGGTTTGGTACAGCAGTTCTGCAGAGTTTGTTTCAAAATAGGTTCTCTGCCCAACCTCCAAAGGTACTGCTTGGTAGTCTGCATTAAGTTTAATCATAATGAGTGATTCCTGGGGTTTGAAGAAAAAATACTCACCATAGTAATCTTGTTTCTTCAAAGGGATCACTCTTTATGATTAAATACCCCTACCTCCCCTACTAGAACCTATAGAAGTTGCTCTGCATCCCTGTATTGGAGTATTTTTCTTTTCTCATATATTGGTTAAGGTAGAGACTCACTTTATTTAACCAGTTGGTGTCCAGGTGGTCTTAAAATTCTTAGGTTTGTTGGTTAAGGATGTTTTGACCTGAAAGGGCAAAAATGTTATTTTAATGTTGTTAATTTTTAGCTAATAGTTCTTTTTACCCAGTTAGGCTCTGTAAGAATCTGAAGCACTCAGAGTGCAGCAGTTGCTAGGGCAGCAGTTTGAAAGTGGCATGAGTCACTTGAGAATTCCATAATTGCATAAAATTCCATTTCTCCGGCAGTTCAACGCAGGAGGCTGACTGCATTAAGTCTAATCATAATGAGTGATCCTTTGAAGAAACAAGATTACTATGGTGAGTAATTTTTTCTTCAGGCGGTTCACTTGCCAGAAGTACAAAACGAGCTGGCAGACCATCTCAGCAGTACAAGGACAGATTCTCACGAGTTGTCTCTACTTAACTGTCGTTCAGTCACTCTTCAAAGAGTGGGAACTCCAGACCTGGACCTTTTGCGTCCCCACCAACACAAAACTGCCTCTTTTCTTGTCAGGATGCATTCAGGCTGTGGTGGACAAAATGCTTCTTACGCATTTCCTCCCACCCCCAGTTCAGAGAGTACTGCTCAAATTGGAGGCACGGGGGCAGAATGATCCTCATTGCCCCACTTTGGCCTCGCAGATCTGGTTTCTTCTAATCAACAGACTATCGCAAACCCTCTGAAACTGCTTCCTTTCAAACAAACCTTCTGATCCAGGGCCCTGTAGTTCATCCCAACCTGAGGTCTCTTCACCTCCCCACCTGGCTCCTGAGGAGACAGAGGTGAACAGGTTTAATGTTTCTCATGGAGTTTCAGATATTCTTTAGCTGCACGCAAGCCAGCTACCAGAAAAACCTACACAGCTAAGTGGAAATATTTTCTATCTAGTGTGCAAAATCCTCTTGAATCCTTTTCCTGCCCACTGAATAAAGTCACAGGTATCTCTTAGACCTCTCAAACAAGGTGCACAATACTCTACAGTCAGAGTTCTTCTTTCTTAATTTCAGCATATCATGAACCAGTACATTCTATGTCTTGGCTCAGTTACCTGTAGTTAAGAGGTTTCTTAACGGTATTCTGCATACCAGACCACCTGTTAGATGTCCAGTTGCAGCCTGGATATTAACCTTGTGCTAGACATGCTCACTTGTAAACCTTTCGAGCCTCTAGCCACTTGCAAGTTGAAATTCCTTACTTGGAAGATGGCCTTTCTGGTGGCCATTACTTCAGCTTGAAGAGTATCAGAAATACACACTTTGGTCACAGACCCCCATATACTGTATTTCACAAAGACAAAGTAGTTCTTAGGACTCATCCCAAGTTCCTCCATAAGGTTTTCTCAGAATTTCTTCTAGATCAACCTTTAGTCCTTCCCACCTATTTTGCCAACTTCCAGAATGAGGGAGAGCGAACCCTTCATTCCTTGGATGTAAAAAGAGCTTTGCGATTCTATCTGGACAGAACAAAAGAAATTTGCAAGGCTCAACAACTGTTTGTCTCCTTTAGCAGAACCCGGCTGGTCAGCCTGTTGCTATCAGGTGCATTTCAGCATGGTGGAATGCTTTTGCCACTGGTACTCCATGGCACAGGTCAAGTTGGAGGGCAGAGTGTACACTCACTCTACTAGAGCAGTCACGGCATCTCTGGCAGAAATTAATGTCCCCATTGCAGACATTTGCAATGCGGCTACCTGGAGCTCCTGCACACTTTTGTTGAGCACTATGCCTTGGATGTCCATGCCAGACAACATCAGTCTTTGTCAGAACAATTCTTAATGGACTTCTGTCCTAAAAATGAGCTCCTCTCTCTCCTACTGCCCGTCTTGGGGGATTATTTAGCTCTGTACTCTCCATTAGTGTGAATGAGTGGTGGAGACTTTATGTCCAGGAAGATATGGAAATTAATGCACTACTGTAATTCTTGATCTTCTTGGATGAAGTCTCCACCCACTCATTCACACACCCACCCACCCCCATCCCCCAAGCTCACTTCTGTTTCTGGTCTTCACCCCACTAATTTGGGCTGTGAAGACTTTGTGTTTTGACCCTTCTTACACAGGTCATTCAGACTCTCTTACATCCGATAGTTAGGCTAGTCCTTCTGTAGGGTAGTTATGCTGCAACTCCTTGGAAAAAAAGGAACTGAGGCAGTTGGAGGTCGACACCGAGATAGTCTATACAGCGAGCCTAGCTCACTTGATGCCCGCTTCCTCTTGGAGCCAGCCCTTCTGAAAGGTTTGGCTCCACTGGGTCCTAGCACCTCCAGCATACTCCCATTAGTGTGAATGAGTGATGGAGACTTCATCCAGGAAGATCAAGAATTATGGTAGGTACGTAATTTCCATTTCTTGAGGACAGCATAGATAGTATATTTTTGTACATGCTTCATAAGAATCAGACAGTTACATAGAATGCACTAGGGACAGTAGTTTAAAACCGAGCTCAAGCCTATCAACGTTCTACTATTTGCATAGGTTCCTTAACTCTTTCCTCTCCGGGGCAGTTGAATGATGAAGGCTAACTGCATATATCAGAATACAGTAAAGATTCCTTTGGAAGAAACAAGATTACTATGGCAAGTCATTTTTCTTTTCTGTCATTTCTTCTGCTCGTGGAACATTTACTCGACACCACACTAGTACCATTTTTATTTTCTACGGTCAGTTCAGTGTTGAATTCTTTAACTTTCGTTTTGTTTTAGTTGTTGCAGTCGAATCATGTTGGGTTCGGGGCTTAAAGGTTCCAAGGTGGGGACATCCTGTATGCTGGTGGTGCCAGTGGAAGTCAATACTCTGAAACAGGCCTGCATCACCAGTGCTTCTCCTGCCTAGGTCCGAACCACAACATGGATTGTTGCGATGCCTGTTTCAGCATGGACTGTCACACCCTTGAAATCTGCACAGCAAAGTTGGGGCGCAACTCCTCAACCTTCGGTGGATGGTGTCAAATGAGGGCCGTAGGCGGGGACCTTAAACTCGTCCCGGGCCTTCCTCTGCTGCTATACTCAACAGGAGATTGCAGGCTGCTGTGGGTTTGGGTCTTGCTGAGCCCGGCACCTCGGTGAATGGGCCCAGCTGTGGATTACTCAAGGCCCAGTTTCCCTTCAGGGAACCTGCCAACCCGGTGTCGAGGCCTCACCTGGACCCGAAGTCTGCATTGGGAGTTCGCCGGGGTGGGGGTGCAGCCTCAGCTCTTGACACTGATTCCAATGTCGTTGAGCGAGGCCGCTGTGGAGTCCCTCTTGACACCACTTTCCGTGCCAGGATGGGCCAGGTGACTGGTTGCTTCCTTGGTGTCTCTGTGCTTTCCTCCTCCGATTCGGAGGATCCCAATTGACAGCCAAGCTCTTCAGGGATCTGCTAGAGGTCATCACCTGTGGAATCCAGACTTAGAGGTGACACCATATGTGATGCTGCCCTTTCCTGTGTTGGTGCCGCAGAGGACTCGGTGCCATACTCCGTGCCGTCTCAGTGACAATGACACTTGTGGCATCATGCCCTATGACGGTGCCATGGTCGGTTGCCAAGTCAATGATGGTGCCGCTGTTGGGGTAGCGCCCGCAACGGCACTGTTTCAGGGGTCACTGCTGCTCTTGATGATGCCATGGTCAATGTCAGTGCCGCTTCCAGTGGCAGCGCGAAATCTGTGTTGCGACCTGCTCCGATGTCGTTTTAGGGGATGGTGCCATGAACTGTCTCCATGGAGGAGGAAGATTTCAGCATGGGGCCGCTCTTCGGTGCCGGCGTGGAGTTGGAGGGGAGTCGGGGCCAACCCTGGTGCTGGCTTCTCTCTCCCTTGTTTAAGGTCGGTCCATTGTGGGACCTCGCCCAGGGTAGGTCTTGGTCCTTGGGGGTCGGGGCCCAGTCTGCCTCCGCTGTGCTTGAGTGACCTCAGTCAGTCCTGAGCAGAGTTGGAGCACTGGGCCGAGCACCCTCCCTTTCTAGGGGCAGAGTCCTGCATCGGGTGGGCACAGGGCCACCCTGCTGGGTTTGCTTGGCTCTGGCTTGCCCACCAGGGGTCTTCCCCTTGGGCTTCTCCTGCTGGCTTGGGACTGTTGAGCAGTAGAAGGGGTCTGGGCAGAGCACCCCTTCACTGTAAAGGAATCCCCACTTGTGTGCCCACAGCTCTGCCAGGAGGGTTCGGTCTCTCAGGACCCTATTGTCCAACCTTCACATCCTCTCTGCAACCTTCTCCCAGGTCTCTCTGGTCCCTTGGGACTCCTCCCCTCTGAGGAGTATAGGGCCATGGCCAGTGCTTTCCCCACCTATTACAGGGCCATGGATGAGTTGGTATTTGCATCTCCTCTCTCCAGCACTGTTGTTTCCTGTGCAGAGCCCCTCCACTTCGTTGGCTTCCTCCTCTGAAGAAGGGACTCAACATCATACCAGTCTTCTGATGCTAACTTTACAGAGCATCAGTTTCCTAGCGTTGATGTTGGAGGAGCCCAGAGCCTGCCCTGTGATCCAACGCAATACTGCGCATGCGACTATGAGTGTACCTTTGGGGAGTACAGCCAGGAATACTTAGTGATCCCTCCATGGTGTCTGCCCTTTATGGAGGAGTCGACAGCCTGGCAGTCACCTGCTTCTGCTTCACCAACCCCTGGGGACTGCCAGCACAGGTACTGCGCTCCTTGGAGTCTCCAGGGTCTTTGTCTTACCCAACATCAGGCATGGGAGTGGCTGGACACCCCTTCTGGATGTCTCGCCTGACAAGAGACCATTCCCGGATCCGGACTCTACAGAGTTCAACCGCTAAAGCAGGAGAGTTTTGCCTCAGTGCATCTCTTGTTATCCATTGGGGCACATCAGGCACACATGGTGGCCTCTGAGAGCACCTCTGGGCGTGTTGGGCAAAATTCCTAGCAGCTCTCTGCCTGATAAAGCGGCAACTAGAATATCGCCATCCCACGAGGGCCTGGAGTTAGCAAGACAGCAGGCGCAGGCATCTTATGATGCCAGCGTGCAGCGCCAAGCTCGTGGGATCTGCAGTCTGCATTAGGCAGGCAGCATGACTTGCCTCTCCTGATTGTCACCCTTGGCCCGGCATAGGGTGGCTGCCTCACCATTCTGGGGAGGGCCCAGTTTTCTCCTGCAAAGTCAGGCGGGAACTGTCTAGGTGCCCTCCCTCTCCTGCAGAGCCAGGACACCCATCCTGTCTCTGAGCAGTAGCGGGTCTGGCCAGACCTGTGATGGGCCCTCCCTCGTGACTCCCCATGAGGGGCTGAGGCTGGCCAACCTTTAGGGAGGTACCAGTACACTTTTGCTAGCTTGGTGCTCACCACCAGTGATGAATGGTGAAGACTGATACAGTTACGCAAACTTACGTATCTACTGTAATTCTTGATCTTCCGATATATCTTCACCATTCATCACTGATTCCCACCCACTGTCCCTCTTTGTTTTATTTTTTATTTTAATTTTAATGATAAAATGGAGAACACCTGTGAGCAGATGCTCATTTGTATGTTCCGTGTCAGTTACAAGAAGAAAGTGAACAGGCATTACATACAAGGCATTACATTACAAGCAAGTACAAAACTGCATTGGTACAAAACAACACATTACAAACTAGGTAGACAAATTGGTGTGATTACAAGATTGGGATAGCATGTAGCTTAAGTTATAACATTTAGACGTTGCTTCGGCATTGGTGAGAAGGTGTCTGCATCAGAGAGTTAAGCCTACCTGTGGGGGAGAAACAGAGTGGGAGCAACAGCTGCTGCATAGTGAAGTGTATGCCTGCGTAAGGGTTAAGAACAGATTTAAGGAAGGTTGGAGACAGTGGGGCAAGGAGAGCAGCAGGCGGGGCATGAAAGTGGGGACAGAGAGGGACTGGGTGCCCAGTGTGGAGGGAGGGGGTAGACGGGGGTGGGACAATGAAGTGCTGTAAGGTAGGTGCCCCTAGGATTAGGCGGAAGTCAAGTCAAGTCATTTTTATTTAAAAGTGACGCCTAATCGAAGGCTCTGGGTGCCGACATTAAAGAGATAAAGAAATTTTCCAGCATGTCATGCCATATAAATACATAACAAAAGAAACATTATACATAATCATAATCAAACCCCAAAGCATATAAAAATAGGTGGGTCTTTAGGCAAACCTTGAAAGTATTAAGGTTCAGGCCTCTAACTGTAGCTGGCAATGAATTCCAAAAGCGGGTGCAGCGACACTAAAGCTCGTGGCCCATGATTTTAACCTCACTCTTGGAACAGTTAGGAGGCCAGCATCAGAAGAACAGAGATTACGGGAAGAGGAGGATGGTATCAGGAGATCTGACAGGTAGCCGGGGCCCTGTCCGTGTAGGGCCTTATAGGTGAGAAACCCCACCTTGAAGGCACTCTCCACCTGACAGGCAACCAGTGCAGTTTGCATAACACAGGTGTAATGTGACAGAATTTACTCTGCCCAGTTAAAAGCCGGGCAGCAGCATTCTGCAAGCTGCAATCTCGGAGAGAGCCCCAGAGATCCCGAGATAGAGGGCATTACAGTAGTCAAGCCTCGAGTGACTAAGGCATGTATCAGGGTATGGAGGTCCAGAGGCGGAACAAGGGCTTAATCCTGGCGATATGTTACAAGCTGGAAAAACAGGAACGAACCACAGAAGAAATCTGACCCTCCATGGTCAAATTCCTGTCAAACATCACACCAAGATTTTGCACCCAAGGGAGGTCATCAATGACACGGCCCCTAGTATAAGGCCAGTTGCCGAGTCAGAGGCCATCCCATCACGAACTCTGTTCGACTCCACTACCAATACCTCAGTCTTATCAGGGTTCAGTCTAAGCCAGCTGGAGGCCATCCAGTTGCTAATCTCAGCCAGGCAGATGTTCAGCACATCTACTGCGTTGGATGTTCCGAGCAAAGATAAGTATAGCTGAGTATCATCAGCATAGCAATGAAAACTCGTCCATACTTTCTAATGATCCCCCAGGGGCAGCATATATACTGCGAACAACATTGGGGCCAACACCAAACCCTGAGGCACTCCACACAAAGGAGACTGGGTGTTGATGAGAAATTTCCCATCACAACCCGCTGTCTCCTATTTGTGAGAAAGGACTCAAACCACTTGATGACAACACCAGTGAGTCCACATAACTCCCTCAGGTGGAGAAGCAACACACAATGGTCCACAGTATCAAATACTGAAGAGAGATCGAGGAGAACAAGAATTGTCGTCTCCTCAGTCTCTAGCCCTGAGGAGGTCATTTGCACCTGAACTAACGCAGTTTCAGTGCTATACCTGGCCTGAAGCGCTGACTGGAAGGGATCATACAACTCGTGAGTCATGAGATGTTCCTCCAACTGAAGCGATACCACCTTCTCAACAATCTTCCCCAAATATGGGAGATTCGAGATAGACGGTAGTTTGCTCTGACCTCCGGTCCAAAGAAGATTTCTTTAAAAGGGGTCTAACCAGAGCCTCCTTCAAGGCATCCGGGAAGACACTCTGACTTATGGAGCACCGGACAATCAGGGTAAACACCGGGCCGACAGAGTCAATGCATGTCATTAAGAAGCGTTGGCACTGGGTCCAGTTCACAAAAGTATGCTTCAGATTGACCGCCACCTCAATTACCTCATGGTCCTCCATTGGCCTAAACTCACGCCAGTCAGGCGAGTGCACTTAGTACATAATGGCGACCACTGACAGCAATAATATTGCGGCTGAGGAAACCTCCGTCGGATCAAAGACACCCTGTCTGAGAAAACCGAGCAAAATCCTCACAATCCTCATTAGAGGAAGCTCTACGGGTTGGAGACAGACAGGATGGAGAAGTCTGTTAACAGTCCGGAAGAGCGAGGCTGGTTGGTCTCTCCCGCAGCAATCTCCGAGACAAAACGATGTCTTCTTTCGACGATTTCCTCCTGATATGCACAATAGTGCACGAGGACCAGTTTGTCTGTCTCCAGACGGGATTTCCCAGCAGCCCAATCTCCGACCCATCTTCTTCATTTCCCTGAGATCTCCATCAAACCATGGAGACCTCAAGTATGAAGTTCTGGGTCGTACAGGACAGGTGCGAGGGAGTTGATGGCATCGGATAGAACCTTATTATAGGTATCTACACCGACACCAACAGCTGCGACGCATACATCACCTAAACTAGATAGATCAGCAGCCGCCATAAAACCCACAGGGTAAGATCTCCTAAAGGGCGGCAGCGGATCATCTCAGCAGGAAGTAAACTTCTGGCGGGAGCCTTAAGCGTGAACCTCACCGTGCATGATCAGACCAAAGTACTTGATCAATCATGAGATCTGAGATCTCAATCCCAGTGAGAACACCAGATCCAGTGTATGGCCGTCTCGATGAGTAGATGCATCAACGAACTGCAAACCCTAATAAGGACATATTCTGCAAAATTTGTCAGTGCATCTCTGAGTTTTATCCTCAGCCCAGACATTGAAGTCCCCAGAATAACACATCTAGGGGAATCCAACGTCTCGCTGGCAACAAACTCGCAAAATGCCGCAGGAACCCCCACTGGGCCCGGAGGGTGATAGATGAGGAGGATCCTGCAGCCAATGCCGAGTCCTCCACGGACGGCCACACACTCAAATGAATTGGGGCCTCCACTGGATGCACGTGAAGGCCAGGCTTAGATTTAAAACAAATGGCAACACCGCCGCCTCTGCTGATTTCCCTGGGGCAGTGCAGATGGTATGACCTGGGGGACTGCAGCCTCAAAAACAGGGCCAGCATCATCTCCCACCCAGGTCTCCGTTATGCAAGCCAGGTCAACAAGGCGACCAAAGCGGCAATAATTGCCATCTTGTTTCTAATCAACCTGGCATTGCATAAGACTGCCGACAGAGGAATAGCAGGTGGTGTAACCCTCGGGTTACCTGACCACCTCGGTCTGGTGGTTTCCTCGAAATGGGCACCAACCACGTCTGGCGTCGCCAGGTGCCCTAAATAAACCAGGGCATCTCCTTGATCCAACCACCTCTATTCTACCTTCACCCGCCTGGTCAGGCTGAAGCTCGCAGGCCAAGCAGTCCCTTGTAATCCCCACTAGTGCTACTGTTTTATGGTGGTCCAAATGTAGGAGAGTTGTTTTGGTCATCATGAATGACCAACGAGTCACAATTGTCATCTGTGGCAGGGTGCTGCCTGAGCTGTCGCTTGAAAGCACCAATAGTTGTGGTATCAGAGATGTCTGAAGGAAGGCGTTGATCCAGTGTTGTGCACAGTAGTTGAATGACATTGACCATGTGCAGTGCGGCATCTAGATTCGCTGAAAATTTAGCTGTGGGTGCTTCTGGTCAGCCTGGCACTTACATGGGCGTGAGCAGATTCTGGACTCATGGTGGCATCAGATTTAGTGTGATTTTTTGACCAGTAGACAGGTATGGTACTTAACTCCGCTGTTTAGCTGGAGCCACCCTGCCTGTGAATAGAGCTCACAGGTGTGTGTAAGCCTTGCAGCACCTGTGAGAGTCGGCAGGCCTTATTAAGGGCCAGAAAGATGCGATGGAGGGCTGAGTTTGGTGCAGAACCATAAACTGCTAGGTCATATTCAATGAGGGTAACAAATGAGCGGTGATGGCCATGTCACGTGCTTCATTTGTAGGCTGTGCTTGTGGCAGTGGAGTATCTTGATTCTGGAATGATTGCCTTGTCTGTGTTGTCTATATGCTGTGCATAGGACAGGGTGGAGTCAAGGTGATACCAGGCACTTAAAGTACTGCACGAGGTCCAGCACATCACCACTGTTTTCAGGATGGATAGTGGAAGGTCTTGTGTTTGCTGTGCGTGCTGGAGTAGATCATAGTCTTAGTTTTCTTCTAGTTAAGGATTAGTCTGTGCTCCTTAAACCATGTTTCTGCACCAGTAAATCCTAGTTGGAGGTCATTTTGAAGTAGTTTGGGGTTGGGGTTGCAGGTGAAAATGACAGCATCATCAGCATACAGTAGCATGTGACTGGTGCAAGAGCCTTTATTTAAGAAGATACTGAAGAGAAGGGGCCTAGCATTGATCCTGGGGACCCCTGAGCGACAGGTTTGCTGTCAAGACAATGTCCCCAATGGGCCCCAGGAGAAGGCAGGACACCACTAGGGGACCTGAAGCAGCACTCTAGAAGAGAGACTTGAGGACCCTTCTACTGTCAAGGGGCCCAGGGAACCAAGGAAGACTCTTAGGCCTCAGGTTTGGGCAGTGCCTCCTCCCTGCTTGCCTTCCTCCCCAAGATAGGCCAATTGTGGGCAAAGTCACACTGGTATCTCAGGCTTCCTGCCACTTCCTTGAAGCACCAGGGACCCACTTAGTGGGGAGGGCAATTACAGGGCTCTTGCCCTCTTTTACTTGGTTCCCCGGGCCCTCTTGACAGTAGAAGGGGTCCTCAAGTCTCTGTCCTAGAGTCCCTGCTTCAGGTCCCCTGCAGTGTCCTGCCTTTCTCCTGGGGCCCTCTGCTGGGACTAGGGTCCCGGAGACCCTGTATGTTAACCTATTTTTCCTTTGCAAGCAATCCCTTCCTGGATCCCTTACCAAAAGTTCAGTCCTTCCAGACTTTCAAGTTTTAGGAACCTCCTGGAGGTTTCCTTTCTTGATAAATCACCTCCCGGTGGTGCTGTATATGAGGTTCTTAGCCTCTTACACCCCGGTACTTCCTCTTGGTGCTTAGGTGAACTCCAGCTTGGAGGTGGACACTCTGCCTCCAGCCTTATGAGGAGGAGGAGGAGGAGCGTTTTAAGACCTGGTGTTCTTCCCTAGTGGACCAGTGGGCTACTTTTTGGCTTGTCGGGCAATGTTTCCTGTCAGATCCCTCTTGCTTTTGAGAGTTAAAATCCCTCTCCTTATAGAGTGGTCCAGATCTTTGGACCAGCGCCCTTTTCAGGCTTCCTAAAAAGAAAAAATGTTTTCACAAGAGGGTGAAAGCAGTCGAGTTAAGTCATCTTGGTTCACAGGGTTTCGGAGCATGGGGGTATGGTTTTCTGTCCTCCACTTCATCTCCTCCTACCTCATTCTTCTGTTTCTTTCTTTCTCTCTCCTTCCTTCCTTTCTTCTTCCTCCTCTCCAAAACATCTATTCTCTGGTCTGCTTATTCCTTTTCAGTTTATTCACGTTGGTTGCATACAGTCATAAGCCAAAGTACTGTGGCAATAATGATTTCGGGGGGTGTCACTGCGAGCCCGCTTGCAATACACACAACTAGGAGCTCAGCAGTCTACACCGATGACCACTGGTGTGGTCCTGACGGAACTCTCTGCTGGGTGGGCTGAATGGACATGCACTTCAAGGACCGAGGCCACTCCAGTCAGAGCGGGCTTGATCCTTTCATTTGCAACATAATATGCATAAACCAAGCTTTACTCACCGTCCCAGCAGCAAGCCACCCATGTGCTGCATGCTTTGCCACCCAGATCCTCAGATGTCGAGTCCTGATGAGGTAAAGGCCAGTCAATGGCGGGCAAGTTGCCATCTCTTCTCTGTGTGCAGGGTCGGACTGGCCTGGCCGGATACTCGGAGATTTCCGGTGGGCTCTTACCAACAACAACAAAAAAATACCAGGAAAAAAAATCGAGTGAAGAGACAAGCTGGGTCAAGTGAATCAATCAAGTGATTCACACTGACTGTGTTGTGTGTGTTGAACTGGGCCCTCTCCCTTTGTTGTTCGCTGCAGGTGCTGGAGCCAACAGGCAGACAAGTGCTCCAGTACAAACAAACAGAGATAAAACAAAGGTGTGGATTACACTCACAGGATGAAGGAAATCAGACAAGGCAGTTTGCAGCTACAGGAAGAACGAACCCTGTCATGCCCCTATCACGGCTTCCCTAGCGTGACTTGACTGAAGAGACATGCAGTAAAGGCGTGATGGGGTCTGTACCAATTAGGTTAGGATCAAGAGTCTTGACCCTAAGCTAATTGGTCAACAATCTGTGTGGGGAATGGTGGTAAATGGCAGCGGGCTCTTCAAAGGACTGTGTATATTACACCTTTGCACTTCGCTGTGGACAGTGCAGGCTGACTACTCAGTTTTCTGTGACTGACTGACCTGACTGAGATATCTTTCCTTGCTTCATTTGGGCTGTTTCCTCTGAATCGACACTGAGAGTCCCAGTCTCCCACATTCCAAGAGAGAGATAGGTGCCTGCATGCGGTGTCACTGGTGTGTGGCTGTGACTCTCTGAGACTTGATCCACCCGACTAGTCCCTGGCTTGAGTGCAAACCAAAATAAGTGCATATGATATGATGCCTTGCTGACGTGTAAAAAGTCTTCCCACCAGACCGACCGTCTGTGACCATCTGCTGAGTGCTGACCGACTGACCTGTTGCTTGTTTTATTGTCTGACTTGTCTGCGTGTGCACTGCAGGAGATGGGAGTCTGAGTAGGGAGTAAGTAGGATCTGAGGTGCAACTTCATGAATTTGTACATACAAATTAATAAGGGCAATGGCGCGAAAGCAAGACACAGTCTTGTCTTTTCATTGCCTTTGATGGTGGACATTAGGAATGGAAGCTGCTTTTAATGGCACGGGGATCATTACTGAGCACAACACTATACTGCGTGGCACAATCGTGCTGCCGATACAGCGTGATTCTTGCCATGCGGCATGTCTTTCTTTATGTGCGGTGCTCTGCCCCTCCAACCCTTTCTCAACTCCGGGGGTGGGTTCAAGTCGGGGAGCTCACAAAGATTTAAAAATATAATTTCTGGGACGGAATCAAACCCATCCCAGAAGCACTGCCTGGTTCCCTGCTGCTGTGGCTTAGTCAGTTGAGCCACAAGAGCTGGTCGGTGGAACCCACTCCCAGCAGAGGTCTTATCCTCTGCCTGGGACACTGAGAATGGTGCAATACCACATACAGCACCATTCGCTCACTATGTGCAGGCTGTGCAGGGTTAGCCATAATGTCGCACGCTATTAGCTGCATGACATTATGACCTGGTTGATTTTAACTACCTGCCTACAGCATGCAGAGAAGTTAAAGATCCCCAAGTTTCCACTGGCTGCAGAAAGAGAGCACATTTAGTCATGGCAAGTAATGTCTGAGCACACCAACTAATCTCAGTAGGAGTTTCATTCTCTAACACAGGAGGGTTTGGCAGCCCTGAGAGGCTTTATCCTACACTGTGTTTGAAGGAGGAACTTACGTTGCATCTCTATTTTGTATCCTTGTATTGATAACTGCAGGCACGTAGCAGTAAAGGGCTATTCCTGAACTCAAGGAGGTGAGGGTGGTTGCATAATGAGCTAGTATTAAATAACTGAAAACGAAGTTTTGGAAAATTTACTCTCATTGATTTTTATAACAGCTGTAAATGTTAATGTCTATTATTGTGCTACAGAACATGTGCTGAGTAGTATGTTTCCTGATGTTTCTTCCTCTATATCAATATCTGATATGTTTGTCCAGTACAAGAGGGTCAGCCAAACATGTTAAAATCCACAAAATAAACCATGGGTTCCATGCTTGTTTCTGAGGTACATAATGAGACTTCATGACTTGAGATAAATAAAATCAGTAAGGCATCAGATTACTTTTATTAGTAACAACATAATTGTTTTATATGTCACCGTAAGTGCAAATGAAAAACTAAATGAAGATAAAACATTTGTCAAGATGTTTGCTTAATCTTTTTCCATTGATGTAAAATAAAATGTAACTTGCTGATACTGGTCTGCCTGGGCTGAACTTTTGGTATGGTACTGAGAGTTGGCATTCTATTCCGACCCCACTCAAGCTTCCCCATGCACAGCGCAACAACCTACAAAGAGTAACTGGTGTGAAGATGGCAACAACCTCACCCTTAAAACCTGATAAAGTACAGTAGTTAAGGCTATGGACATCTTTAAAAGACATGGCAACAGACACAGCCAACATACACCAGTAGCAGAACTGTTGAATTTGACTTGAGGTGAACATTCATCTCCAGACTGGGGGTCTCTGCTGTCATCCAGGAGGTGGAACTGTCTGTAGTATTCAGCTGTGATTTGAAATGCAACAAAAGCAGAGGTATGCGCTAAGTTCCAGTGGGTTCTTGCTCTATTTAATCCCTGCCAACCTTCAGTTGCATAATAATCTTCCCTGTGTCTGTCTTCACCATGCATAGTTGGTGGGTGATTGGCCCGGAGACAAGCATGCCGTGGGAGTTAGTTTTTTTTTCTTCTGGGGGAGCTGGCACCACCACAGGCCGCTGTACTGTGTGGCGCTGTGGGTTGGCTAGAATGGCCGTTGGCTCTTCCTCCATCTCAGTTCTGCTTCTCCCACCATCGAGACAGCTCCTCTCCTGCAGCCTAGTGAGTTTCTGATATGACATTGCAGCCCTAATTCAGCGGAGTTTTTTGACACCCCAGAGACATTTCTCAATGCCTCGGAGCCGTTTTCTAAACGCCTTGAGTACCGTTCAGTTCTGCTGTCCACTTGGCACCGTTACTGAAGATTTTTCTTTTCTTAATGGTGTTCAGTCTTTCTGTGTTAAGGTTTTAGTTACTGTTGCATCATGCCAGGTTCAGGGGACAAGAAACATTCATCAAAAGCAGGCCAGCCTCCCATGCATCGGTGTCCCTGCGGCTGACAAATTTCCGTTACTTGGACCAGCACGCATGTCTGCCTCTTCCTGCTTTGGACTCCAGCACGACATGGACCACTGCGATGCCTGCTTCTCCATGGACCGCTGTGTTCTTGAACATCGAGGGTTGAAGGTCGGCAGGGCTCTGCCGACTTTCAGGGGTGGCGCCACTCATTGGTACAAGCGAGGGACTCTTCACCTTCCTCCGGGTCCCTCTCGGGCCTACACGGTCCAGTGAGGAGAGGAGGAGCTTGCCATGGAGGAGGTCTCTGCTGCAATGCCGGAGAACCGTCTGGCTCCACCCTGGGCAGGGGCCAGGATCACCGCCCTGACAGTCACCTCTTCAGAGTGCAGGCTCCCTCGTTATCAGGGCCCATGGCTGCTGGGCCTGGCATGGGAGTTCCTCGGCAGTTCCACCGCTGGTGCTGTCCCAGATCCCGGAGCCATTTGCTAGCCTCTTGATCGGTTCAGCACCACGAGGGGTGCTGGACCGACCTGTCGCCGTCGGTGGGAGAGCCCTGGGGTTGCTGGTCCGAGCTCCTCGGGATCTCCTCCTCTCCAGAGCCGGATGATCAGGAGGCTGACCTGGACTAGTAATCTGACTCCCTGGAGTTGGGAGGGTTCTCTGAGGCCCAGGACCCTGACCTCCCAGGTGCCCCCGTGGCACGGTGACTGCTGCTGCACCAACCCCTGGGCTGATAGCGGTGCGAGAGGGGTGGTGTGGGTCAGGCCCCGCTACTATCAGTGGGGTGGCCGGGCTTTGGGGAAGGGTCAGCTGTCACTCTCTCTTAAGGCTAGGACCGATCTCCTTCCTCTCGACTCTTCCTCAGGGAGCCTGAGGAATTGGGAGGGTCCTTTGGCACAGGGTCCAAGGAAGGGGTCTTTCTCTGAGTCAGCGGGGTTGAGGGGACGGGCGAGGGGTTTTGGCTCTCCTCTGAGCCTTCAGGGCTCAGGGAGGAGCCAGATGCTGAACAAGATCTTATCTGTGTCAGTCTTCACCATTCATCACTGATGGGTTCTGGCCAGAGAATCAGGACCCCTCAGGAGCATTTATTTATTTTTTGCAAGGAGAGGAGTTGGCGCTGTGACAGTGCCACCTTGCCAGGCCACTCACTCATTAGCTTTCATGGGTTGGCCAGTAACCGTATCGACTCCTCCATCCAGGTTCTGCTTCTCCAGCCATCGAGTGAACATGTCCTCGTGTGGTGCGTGAATTGCCTCTGTGTCATTGGCCTAGTCCATCGGCGTACACCGTCCCTAGTTCTGCTAGCTGCGTTCTCAGCGCCATCGGTTGGTAAGATCTTTCCTTTTATTTTGATGACGCCGACTACTGTTTTTGGTTGTTGCTTTTCCATCCAGTCATGTCTCATTCAGGGACAAGAAAAGACTTCCAAGGTGGGCCAGCCTCCGATGCGGCAGTGTCCCTGCAGCCGGCTTTACTCCGTCTCAGACTAGCATGACTGGTGCTTGACCTGCTTGGGCCCAAACTACAATATGGACCGTTGCAATGCCTGTTTCTCCATGTATCGTCAAGTTCAGGAAGTCCGCATGTTCAAAGTCAGGCGATGCCTGCCGACTTTCAGTGGACAGATGCGCACCAGGGATGCCAAATGCAGGTGTCTTGACCCTTCCTCCGGGTCCCCCAGTTCTATACAGACCACGAGGAGGGGCTTCTGCTCTTCAAGTCTCGCCACAGTGGAAGTCCCTCTTACAGTGCAGGAGGCCCAGTCCAATTCCTCCAGGAGTCAGGCTGGAGGCACCGTCCTGGCAATTGCCTCCTTGGAGGCGGCTGCCCCCGGTGTTGCAGCCTGGGTCTTCCGGCCTGGCCGGGGTTTCCTCAGTGCCGCCCATTGGGGCTGCCTCTGATCCTGGTGCTGCATGTGGTGTCGGGGTTGGAGCAGAAACATGGGCTATCTTGGGGGCAGCTAGGATCCTGGTGCCGTGCATGGTTCGTGATCAGAGCAAGCGCCGTAGGCAGTGCAGGAGCCACCTTGGGTGCCACTTGCGGTGCCGGGAGAAGGGGTCCATGGGTAGTCTGGATCTGTGCCTTCTCCGGGAGGATGATGATTCGAGGTGGATCCGGATTGGCTTGGGATTCTTCTGAATCCTCGGACTCTCCTTCACCTAGCACGTTGGCCCTGGTCCAACTCCTCCTTCGGATCTGGCGGTTTCTACGGTGCCAGTGTTGGAGCCGCTTGGGCACCAACCGATCTTTTGGCACTGGAGGATCCTCGAGTCGGTGGAACTTCTGATCTTGGGGAGGTGAACCCCTGCTTTGGGTGCCCAGGCTGGGCCCACTTCTGGTCCTCCTAGGGCATCTGGAGTGGGGAAGGTGCTCTCGGCTGCCGTCTCTCTGGAGTCGGCAGCTGGGGTTGAGCTACCTTGGTTGACCTTGAGAAGAGATCCATCTCTCAGTCTGAGGGGTTGAGGGTGCAGTGTTGGGGCAGAGTCCCTCCCTTGTAGCCATGCAAGGGTTCAGGTAGGAGTTGCAGTGCCGGCCCTGTCTTCTCCCCTGAGATCTCCTGGGAGGGATCTCATCTTTCGAGTCTAGGGCCGCCCTTTTGGACCCATGTGGCCCCAGTCGCCTCGCAGGAGGAATCCATTTTAGGACTCAGTCCTAACTGTTCCAGCCCAGTTGAACGGCCACTGACTGCATCAACCGACAGATCCTCCCGAGCTGTTGGGTCACCTGTTCAGTCTCCCAGCCCTGGCAGAGGTTGCCCTCTTCCTTGGAGGTGTTTAGTTCCTCTATTCTGCCAACCCTCCTCTCTCCCAGGCTACTCTGGTCCTGTGGGACCCTTGATCTGGGAACAGTTCAGGGCTATGGCTACCCTATTCCTGCATCGTCAGGTCCATGGCGAACAGGTGTTTCACCATTTTCCTGGGCAGCCGGTGCCTGACTCCCAGGCTCATGCTTCCTTGTCTTCTTCACTTGAGGGAGAGGATCCTTCCATCCACCTTTCCTCAGACGCTGACCAGACCAGTTATCAACCTTTCCTTTGGGTTAGTCGATAAGCTCCACATCACCAGACTCTAAGTCACAATCCTGAGCGGATGGCGCATGCCTTTTGGCGAGATTCAGTGCGGCCAACCTGATGGTTCCGCCTGACCCTCCCCTTTGGGAGCGCCACCGCACATGGAGGCATCATTCAGTCCCTCTCCAGCACCGATGGACTGCCAGCACAGGTATGCGCACCTTTGGGTCTCCAGGAGTGTTATCTCTCCCCTCCTCGGTGTGATGATCCTGGACACTCCTTCCGGGCACAGACACCCAAGACGTGACTGGCCTCCAGAGTCAGACTCTGCAGGTTTGACTTTTGGGGAGGAGAGTGTTTTCATCAGCCATCCTCTCTCTCTCAGCACATCAGGCCCATCATGCTGCCTATAACAGGCATTTATGGTCCTTGCTAGGGCAAATCCTAGCATCTTTGCCTGATTCAGAGGTAACCAGACAAGCCGTTGCCCTCTCCATGTGGCCTGGAGCTTGCGAGGCACAAGCAAGGGCATCGTTGCGACCAGTGAGGTGGCGTCCAGGTTAGCGGGGACAGTGATCTGCATAAGGCAGATGGCATGGCTTCATCTATCCCGTTATCATCCGTGGCCTGGCGAAGGGTGACTGCCTTCTCTTTCTGGGAACCCACCTTTTTCCGCAGGGGTGAGGCAGGAACATCAAGGGTGACTTCCTTCTCTCAGCCTCAGCGAGACCCGCCTCATCTAGACCAGTCCCAGTCCTAGTGGGCCTGCAGGGTCTCCCCCCTCCTGTGTCTCCCCACAGGAAGCTGAGGGCTTCCTTCCCTCAGGGAGGTACCAGGTCCCCTTTGGGGGCTTGGTAATCACCACCAGTGATGAATGGTGAAGATTGACACAGATAAGATATGAAAATTACACCTACCATATTTCTTGATCTTTCTGTGTATCTTCACCATTCATCACTGCTTCCATCTCCTCCTTCCCTCTTGGGCCTCAGTCTCTGGGCAGTGCCTCCTCTTTGTTTGTTCTCTCTCTGTTGAGTTGAGGCCCTTGTGGTCCACTGTCTCTGGTACCTTTGGCTCCACCTCTTCTGGGGAGTTAGGGGTGTCTTGGGAAAGACAAGCAGGGCCACACTCTCTCCCCTTTTCTTTATGAGAACTCACCAGGGCCTCTTTATCATCCTAACGGTTCCCTTTCCAGTATGGTCTGAACCACTCTTGGGTTCAACCTCTTTGCTTGATCTCAAACTTTACAGGTCCTCTTGGGGCAGTGGTTGGAGAGGCCCTGGTGATCCTATCCCTCTCCAGGGCTGTGACTCCCTTTTCTTTCTAACTGCTAAATCAAGCAGTTTCTCCTTGCAGGTCCCCTTTCTTGTAGGTGAAAATCAAGTCTTCTAAGATGATCCCCTCCTGGTTTCATTCTCTCCTCCTTTCAGAGGTGGAACATCTCTGAACTTCTGTGGGAACTTGTTTTTGTCAGGAGGACCATGCAGCAGGGTGGGTCCTGTCCCCACCTCATGATTCTCTCAAGGCAGGAGGAAACACTGGCCTCCAGCTCATCTTGGACTTCAGGGAGGCATTTTGAGGTGGTGCCTTGCCACCAATGCCTTTGGACTTCTTCAAGTCAGCCATCTTCCTCTAGATAATCCTTAAGACTTGAGGTTTTTTTCTTCCTCCTGCATCTGAAGAAGAAATGTGGTGCAAAACAGTAGGTGTCATTTCCTCAGTCCCAGGGAGCCCTCTGGACCCCTGCGATGAGGCACAGTGTCTCCCTCCTCTCTTACCTGTCTTCTATCCTCTTTCTCCCTCCTCCCTTACTCTATCCCTCTCTTGCTTGCCCAGAGGTTGGGGCCCCTTGTCACAGACCCCCAGGTTTCCTCTCTTTGTCCTCTTGATCAGCATTATTCCTTTCATGGTTTTATATCCTTTCCTTTTCCTATCCCACAGGCTTCCCTTACCGCCTCTCTTTCTTTCCTAACTGTCTCACGGTGTGCAGAACTGGGATGGTGGAGGGAGTCTGTGTCGGTTACTGCCAACCTGTAAGCGCCACTGGGTGTGTCGGCCTTGAGGGCAGTACTGTCTTGGCGTTGACTCCTCCCTTTGCAAAAAAAAAAAAAAATGCTCCGGGTCCTGATCCTCGACTAGAACCCACCAGTGATGAATGGTGAAGATACACAGAAAGATCAAAATTACGGTGGTATGTAATTTTCATTTCTCTCCTTCGTCTCCTTTGAGGGAGTCCTCGGTGGGGCTGGGGACTGCACTTCTGGATCCATGCAGCCCTGGTCCCTTCATAGGAAGCTTCCTCTACAGGGCTCAGTCCCGACTATTTTCTTTACTCCACAGGATGGTGGCGCTGCAGGCCTCGGATTCCCTGTTCTTCCAGGATTGCCTGATAGATCATATAGCCCTGGCAGAGGCATGCCACGTGCAGTGGCCAGTTACCCCATGCCCTTGCCTCAGCCCTCCTCTTCCAGATCATGTTGGTCCTTGGGACCTTTGACCTGAAGGATCGATTCAGGCTGCAGCTTTCCCCAGTATGTTAGGGCCATGGGCGAACACATCTTTTGACCAGTTCCCCTTCTGCAGCGGACTCTGACTCTTGGTTCCTCGGCCTCCTTGTCTTCCTCCGTCGAGGGAAGAGGGCCCTCTGTCCACCTGTCCTCTGACACTGATAAAGCTCAGTATCAAGCGCTTCCTGGCTAGGCTGATCAGGGACTTGACGTTTCCTATATGGCCCATCGCAATGCTGAGCTTATGACGCAAGCCTTTTGGGCAAGTTCAGGGAAAACACTGTTTGGTGGTCCCCCTGGCTGATTCCTTTCCAGGAGGCATCATGCAGCACCTGTCAGCTTCCATCTGCCACAGTTCCAGCCCCGTGGACTGCCAGCGTTGGTACTGTGCACCCCAGGGTTTCCAGGTACTCTGCCTCATCCCACTTGAATTGATGCAGCTGGACACCGCACGTTACGCCGAAGTCAGGTCCTGGCCGACCCCCTGATCCTGACTCTGCAGGTTTGATCATCTGGGGGCGGAGAGTGTTCTCCGCTGCCTGGATGATACTTTGCATTGCTTCACATCAGGTGCACCACCTGCCTACAACAGACATCTTTGGGTGATGCTGGGCCAGGCACTGGCATCACTGCCCAATTGAGGACTACCCAGCAAGCCATAACCTCTCTGCTATAGGTCTGGAGCTGGCAAGGCACCAGTCAAGGGCATCTTCGCGTCAATGAAGTCAGCTCATGACTTCAGGGACAGCGATCTGCATTAGGTGGACAGTGTGGCTGCGCCTTTCATGGTTATCACCATTGGCCCAGCATAGGGTGATGGCTTCCTCTTTCTGGGGACTCCGTCTTCTCCAGCAGGGCGAAATGGGAGCTGCAAGGATGCCTTCCTTCCCCAGGAAATGGGGACCTTGCTTCACCTTCTGACCCACCCCAGACCTAACTGGCTGGTGAAGGGTCTCCACCCCATGTCTCCCCATGGGGCTGAGGGATGCTATTCTCTCACGGAAATAATGGGCCCCTTTGAGGGGGTTTATATCACCAGTAGGTGAAGACTCACACAGGAAGATATGAAAATTACATACCTGTCGTAATTCTTGATCTTCCTGTGTATCTTCACCATTAATCACTGAATCCACACCTTCCCCTCACTCCCAGGCGATGCCCCTCTCTGCGTGCCCTCCTCCTCGGGGATCTGATTGGGTCCCCCTTTTTCCTTGGAACCTTCCTTATCCAAGGAGGGGACTGGAAAATTTTTGGAAGGAGGCCAGGTAGGGGCCTTTCTATTAGCCCAGTAGGGGGACTTCTGGTGGGACCCTCCCTTGTCCTGGGTATGATGATCTGGGTCAGCCCACCCGTTGGGGTGTGCCAGCTCTCTTGGTCTCCCAGGAAGTGGGGGCTGTGGCTCATGAGGACTCCCTCCACTCCTTTCCTATATTATTTCTCTTACTCTTCCTGTCTCCTTCCCCTTCGGGGAGGAGACATTAATGGTGGAATCCTCACTCCCCCGGTTCCTCATTGAAAAACTGTAACGGGGAGGGAAGGGGTAATCCTCACCAGTGGGTGGTTTTCACCCTCGGGGTTACAGGGAGGAGGGAGGACCTTCTCCATGCTACTATCCCTACAGGATTTCAGAAAACCGAGATTCTGACTCAGTAACAGCCTCTGTGGTGGGCTGTCTCCTTCCCTGGAGGCAGTGCTGGCCTCAAGATCTGGGTCTCTTAATGTGTGGATGCTGGTCCTCCTCTTCTTCTGTTTCTCTCTCTCTCTCTCTCTCTCTCTCTCTCTCTCTCTCTCTAATCTCTTTCTTCCTACCCTTTCTGGCCATCCAGTGACTGGGGCCTTTCAGCCCATACCCTCCCAGATCCTTCTCCTCTGGTCGGCTATTCCTTTTCAGTGTATATCATTTCCTTTTACTGTCCCTCCGGTCTCTTGCCTCACCCTCATTTTTTCTATCCTCCTTTTTCCTCTGTCTCTCCGTGTGCAGAATTGAGGTTGAGGAGGCACCAACGGCTGTTTCTGGCCAACCCACGCGCCGCCAATCACCCACTAGTGATTAATGGTGAAGATACCCAGGAAGATCAAGAATTATGGTAGGTACGTAATTTTCATTTCTCACAGTCCCAGTATTTTTAAAACAACACCTCCAAAAAAAACACACACACATGAAATTTGGTTATGTAAAAGTTCTGAAATCTGTATGTCAGGTGTTTCATAGTTAGTCAAATGATCATTGATATTGCTCTGGCATGGCATACCTCTGAACTGGCCCTTATTTTCTGACACATAAGTTCTCTGTCCCAACAGAGAAGCTGCAGCTCCACTGTGCACTGAGATTTTAAAACAGAAATGAACATCTATGGTGCTAAACTAAACAAACATCTTAATTTACAAACGTGAAAAACTGGCAGTGGTTGATATAGAGCAAACTGGCGGGGGTGGGGGATCCACTTCATGTTAGGGGTCTGAAGATATGCTTTTCACGACATTCAGCCGCCTTATTGTCAGTGACTGATCTAGGGGGCAGTGGAGGATGGGCACCCTTGAAATCGATGTAGATGGATTTGTGAACAGTCATGCACTTCAAAGGACCGGCCACCCAATCAGAGAGGGTTTTGGTCCTTTGATTTGCATATTCAGTCCTGGCTCACCCTCCTCGAGCCACAGAAAGAAAGAAAGAGAGAGAGAGAGAGAGAGACAGAGTGCTGCAACATTTTCTGCCAGTTTCCCAATTGTGCACACATTAACCGAAAGCAGAAGGTGTTTCTGTTCCTCTCATTGCTGCCAGAGAGTGAGCCTCCAACCCGCCCCAGCTATCCGCTCCCCATCCTCAGGTCACAATGAGACACTGAGAAAGGGCGCCACCGCCCCTACCAAGAGCCAGTAGTCGACATCATAGCGGTATTCTGCTGTGCAGGTTCGTAGGCCATTCTCCACCCACCTACAGCAGAGTTTATAGACAGTGTGTGTGTGTCTGTGCTCTGGCTCTGTATTTGCACCTTCCAACACATTCCAATCCTGTGCACATCAGTCTCGATGTCTTCTTTGGTGTCCCAGCTTCTCCCAATGTGTGGTCACAAGCCACAGTAGTGCCCTACCCTCGCGCAAGTAAAGATCCCAAATGGCAGACAGCGAGTGGACCACAGCAGTGTTACTTCTGTGTCGCGCAGTGAGAGAGAGACTGAGCAAGTGGTAGTGCAGGTGTGTGCCAGCTGTCTGTCTTCCTTCTCCCACTGCTATGCTGTCTCCTTGTACAGAGTGCCATAGTAAGAGGAGGAAGAAGCAGCTGGCTTGCTGGTGTTCACTGGCATGATATCCCATCAAGCACCAAGCACCTATCAGGTTCCACGGTGCTTCCTCTAGACATAGTACCACAGCTAACTTTCTACTGAACCATGCCAGTAGTAAACAATGAGCTCACCATGTAAAATTACATTTCTTCTGCACCTTTTGTTAATTCTACTGTCAACATATTTGTAAGGACTGATGCATGATGATAACCATGGCTTTAACCTGCTCACAAACCTGAAACTACTCTGTAACCCAAGTCTTCTCTGTATGAAAATATGTATTGTTATCCCGGGTTGCCCTGAAAAGGGACCTTCGGGACTCAGTGGGCCTACCCGGTCACTAATTTTAAATAAAATAAATAAAATAAAAATATGACCCCCACCCCCATAAGCAGCGCTTGAGTCCTGGACGGGCAGTATCACTGAATGCCCCTGCCACCACATATGCCCATATGCCCAGCATCGGTCACCATCTGCAACACATGGGAGGAGAGCAGAAATTGTTCCCAGCACTATGCTTCCTCCCCTACACAGTCTGCCGATGCAGCACCATAATCACAGGGACAAGCGGTTAGCTTGCAGGTTTTACCCAGCATCATGTAACCTGCTCCGCCAAACAACGTTGAGTTCGAGCCACCCACAATCACTGAATACCCTGCCTGTCCATAGCATTAGTCAGTGGGCACAAGTGACAAATGGAGAGACACATTGGTAACAGGCAGCTCAGTCAGTGACAGGAGGAGGCAGAACGGCATGGCACAATTCAGTTATGAAGTGTTCCATGGAACAGAGACCACAGACAGGACACCTCATCATGTGCAAGGAGAAGTGTATGTCAAGTGGGATGCAACAGCGGCAGATAAATGACAGATTAAAGTTGAAACAAGTTGCCTGATCCTTGGCAGTGTTCTGATCCTGTCAGCCACATTCGGCAGACATAAGGGAGTGATCGGAGTTCCGTCAGGCTTATCTCCTCGGGATGCCACCTCAGTCTTCCTGTACATAAAGTCTCCACCACTCATTCACACTAATGGGACTATGCCGGGCGCTAGGACCCAGTGGGAGCCAAAAATCTCAGGAGGGCCAGGGTAGGACTGTGCATGCATGGCACTACGAGACTGGCTCACGCCGTATATGCTACCTCGGGTTGACTCTCCAACCGCCTCAGTTCCTTTTTTCTGCCCGTCCAAGTGCGCTTCAGTGACAACGTCGTCACCTTCTGGAAGTCAAAACTTCAAGTCTGCACGATAGCAGCTATAGTCTTTTCAGTTTTGATTAGTTCATTTTATTAACAGTTTAAAAGAAATATAAAGTAGTAAATTTTAGTAAATAAATTTTCATCATCAGAAGTCTTCAGCCCTCCTTCGACGGAGTCGACTCATGAACAGGGCAGGTGATGGTAGGGAGACTTAGCATGAAAGCTGTGTTGTCAGCAGGGCTGGGTCTGGTCTGCCGCCCTCTATGGAGAGGGGTCTGACTACAGGCAGTCCAGTGCTCAGGGGATGGGCGGTCTTCCCAAAGCACAAAAGAAGCAGGCTCTTTCTCAATCCTCGTCGAGGGACTCGGCACTGCTTCGGCCTCCGGTCAAAAGAAATGGCACCGCTTGAGGTCTGTCCTTCTGGGGTCTTCTCTGGCTTCTGTTTCTGGTGACCGGCATCCTTGACTCGAGTCCTTCCCGCCTCCTCAAGTTTCCTCCAGTGAGAAGTTTCATCATTGGGCTGCTCTTATGGAGCAATGGGTTCGTGGCTGTCCCATCTGCCAGAGATGGCGAGTCCGTCACCAGGGATTTCGGTCCTTCGGTTTGGACCGACTTCCTAATCACGTGGCGCCTCCTTTAGTGCTGTCAGCGCTGCGCTCTGGTGTTTCCCCCTCATGCGGCTGTGGTGCAGGGGTCTATACTGGTGCCTTTATCGCCTGCTGAATTTCTTGTCTATCCTCAGCAAGTTGGGGTTAAGAACCTCTGGTGGTGCCGCACCTGGCACCGCATCCTGTGCCAGTGCCACGGTTGCTTTCGGCGCTGCCTTCTATTCTGACACTGGGAGTGCCTGCGGTGCATCGCGACACCGGAGTTTCTACCCATTCGTGGTGCTCCTCCTCCTTCTTTTCCTCCCTTTCCTATCTATACAGTCCCTTTGAGACTAGTAGGAGATGATATTGAGCCTGATCCTGATCTTCAATTGGAGGATAACTTTGACAACGATTCCTCCCTAGGAGTGGTGAATAAACCTTCTCTTACAGCAGAGCCTCTGGTCAAGGACCATTCCTTTAAGTCTTTGCTTAGAAATGTGAATACCACTCTCTCTCTCTCTCTCCAGACTTCAGAGATTGATCCTGGGAAATTGCTGCGTCTGCAGTTCCTGCATCGTTCTGGACATTCCTGTGGAATTGACTCCTCCATGCAACCTCTTTTGAGACTTCTCTCAAATGGTGTTGGATAATCCAGCGCTTATTCCTCTGTGGCAAAGTCCATAGACAGGAAATATGCCCTCACAAGCCTTTGCTGATGCCATAGTTGTCCTGGCAGAGAATGACAAAGCTGTTCTTCTGCAAGAATCTACGGCACATCCGATAAACAAAGAATCTCATAAAATCAACACTTTGGGAAAACAAGTCTTTGCTGATTCTACCCTGAGCATTGCATTGCTAGCTACCAGGGCTACTTCTCTCAGTATGAATATACACTCTGGCATTCGCTCAAGGCTATGGTAGAAGCTCTCCCAGATTTGAAGATTAACACAGAGCTTCTTCAAACCATTACTAGAGGCATTGAATACAATAACCAGCAGCTTAAGGCTGCCATGGATGCCTTTGACACTGCCTCCAGAGCAGCAGCGGCTGGTGCATGCACCCAATGTCAGTCTTAGTTGCGATCGTCGGATTCACAAATGATGCCCAGCAGAGTTATGGCTTTGCCCTTTGATGGTATGTACCTGTTTGGTCCTAAGGTCGATCAGGCACTAGAACAGCTATCAAAATGGCCAGACTGCCTTCAGCAGCCCTCAAGCAGGCGGGAACCGCATCAGTCCTTTCATGGTAAAGGCAGAGGGCTTCAACAGAAACCAAACCCTCAGCCACAAAGAAAATGCAGCAGAATGCACAGGGCCCCAAAGCGCCTAGTGCCACCCTCTGAGACTCTGGCTCAGGTCCCACCTCAACTGTGTGAGGGGGACTCTTTCTCGGCAGTAGGAGGGCATCTGACTTAGTTTTACAACCAGTGGAAGTCAATCACATCAGACAAGTGGATACTCAGGATAATCTGCGGTGGTACTCTCTAAATCTTTCAGAAACCCCTCCAGATCACCCACCCAAACGACAGCCCAAGCTGTCTGCCTCTCTGTCAGATCTTCTTGCTTCCAAGATTCAAGGCCTTCTAAACAACAGGGCAGTAGAGGTAGTCCCACTGGATCAGTGAAACACAGGTTTCTACTCCATTACTTCCTAGTTCCAAAGAAAACAGGCGGCAGTGCCCTATTCTCGATCTCAGGAAGTTAAACAGATTCCTTTACAAGGAAAAGTTCAAGATGAAACCACTCGGTACATTTTACCTCTAATTCATCAAAGCGTTGGCTGGCAGCCCTAGACATGCAGGGCGCTCATCAACATGTTCTCATACACCCAAGCGACCACAAATACCTAAGATTTGTGGTGTTGAGTTAACACTACCAGTTCAGAGTCCTGCCCTTTGGGCTGTCCTCTGCACCTCAAGTCTTTACAAAGTGTTTTGCAGTTCTTGTAGCACATCTCAAGAAGCTTGGAATTCAGGTGTTTCCGTATCTGGACAACTGGCTTCTAGCAAGCCCCTCCAGACAGGAGACTCAGGAGCCATGGCTATGGCTTCAAAATTCCTCACGTCCATGGAAGTCCTGTTAAATTTGGGAAAGTCACAGCTATAGCCTCCCAACAGCTCCTCTTCATATGAGCCCTTTAGTTACCTCCAGAGCAAATGCCTTTCTTCTGGAGGGCAGAAGGAATGACATCCTTATATGGCCCACTTCATCAGAGAGAACAACTCAGTTCGAGCTCTCTCGATGTAGCGGATGCTGGGTCTCATGGCATCTTCATTGTTCACTGTGCCTCTGGCTCATCTTCACATGAGGACTACTCAGTGGATGCTCAGCACTCAGTGGTCACCAACCACGCACCCACAGCCCTTCTACATCAAGGTGGCGGAACCTCTGAAGCGGTCACTCACCTGGTGGACTCAGGAGGACAACCTTCTAGAAGGTTATCTCTTTGCCCTGTAGACTCCCAGATCTCCACCACCATGGATGCGTCCCTACTGGGATGCGGAGCTCACTGCCAGGATCTCCACACCCAGGGTCACTGTAATCAGGATAAGTCTCAGCTTCACATAAATCTTCTAGAAATGAGGCAGTCCTGTACATGATCTGAGCCTTGAAGGACATACTCTGTCACAAGATCATTCTCCTTCAAATGGACAACAAAGCAGTGATGTATTACATCAACAAGCAGGGTGGGCACTCTTACCCTTATGCAGGGAAGCGATGAGAGTGTGGGAATGGTGCCTGGAGCACAAAGCACAGATCAGGCGGTCTACCTGCTGGGAGTACAGAACAATCTGGCAGATCATCTCAGCAGATCAGAAACACAGACCCTCATGGTGGTCTCTCAACACAAAGCGTCATGCAATCACCCTTGAAGGTGGGAACTCCAGACCTGGACCTTTTGCGTACCCACTCAGCGCCTTCTCTCTCTTCTGCTTCAGAAATCCAGGACCTGGCGTTTTTGTCAGGATGCATTCAGACTGCAGTGGACAAGATGCTTTCTATATGCATTTCCTCCTTTTCCCTAGTTCAGAGAGTGCTGCTCAAACTATAGGCGCAAGGCAGAATGATCCTTATCGCCCATTCTGGCCTCATCAGATCTGGTTTCCATTAATCAACAGATTATCGGAAACTTCTCAAGACAGCTTCCACTTCTTATGAACCTGCTGTCCCAGGACCCTGTGGTCCAGCCCAGCCTGAAGTCCCTTCACCTCCATGCCTGGCTCATGAAAAGATAGAGGTGAACAGATTTAACATTTCACTAGGTCTCAGATATTCTGTTAGCTGCCACTAAGCCAGCTACTTGAAAAACTTACGGCTACATGCAAGCGGTTCCCCATCTAGTGCAAAATCCTCCTGAAATCCTTTTCCTGCCCACCAAACAAGGTCCTAGAGTATCTTCTGGATCTCTCAAACACAGGCCTGCAATACTCAACGCGAAGGTTCACCTTTCTCGATCTCAGCGTATTATGAGCCTGTGCATTCTGTGTCTCTGGCTCAGCTACCTGTGGTCAAGAGGTTTCTTAAGGGCATTCTACATATTAAGCCACCAGTCAGATGACCGGTAGCCATCTGGGACATTAACCTTGTGCTAGACATGGTCACCTGTAAACCTTCGAGCCCCCAGCTACTTTTGAGTTGAAGTTTCTAACTTGGAAGACCGCCTTCCTTGTAGCCATCACTTCCGTTCACAGAGTGTCTGAAATACATGCTTTGGTCACAGACCCTCCGTATACTGTATTTCACAAAGACAAAGTGGTTCTCAGGACCTACCCTAAGTTCCGCCCCAAGGTTGTCTCAGAATTCCGCCTGAATCAGCCCTTGGTCCTTCCAACCTACTTTGCAAACTTCTAGAATGAGGAGGAGCTACCCTGCATTCTCTGGATGTGAAAAGAGCTTTTGCGGTTCTGTTTAGACAGAACTAAAGAAATCCACATGTCAAAACAACTGTTTGTCTCCTTCAGCACAGACCAGCTGGGTCAGCCTGTTGCTATCAGATGCATTTTAGCATGGCTAGTGGCATTCCTTCACCTGGGCTACTCTATGGCAGAGGTTAAGCTGGAAGGCAGAGTATACGCTCATTCTTCCAGAGCAGTTGCAGCATCTCTGGCAAAATCCAGAACATGCCCATTGTGGACATCTGCAGTGCAGCCACTTGGAGCTCCATGAACACTTTCAAAGCACTATGCTTTGGATGTCCATGTCAGGCAGCATCAGTCCTTTGGCAGGACAATCCTTAATGGACTTCTGTCCCAAGTGAGCTCCTCTCCTGCCGCCTGTCTTGGGGATTATTTAGCTTGTTACTCCTTAGTGTGAATGAGTTGTGGAGACTTTATGTCCTGGAAGATATGGAAATTACATACATACTGTATTCTTGATCTTCTTAGACGTAAGTCTCTACCACTCATTCACACCCCCACCTACCATCCCCTGAGCTGACTCATCCTGTTCTAGTCTTCACCCCTCGTTGTTTGACTATGAAGACTGTTGAGTTGACCCTTCTTACATGGGTCATTCGGACTATCTTATGTCCAACATAGGTTAGTTTCACTAGGTTAGTTTATGCTGTATCTCCTCGGTAAAAAGCTTCTGTGGCGGTTGGAGGGTAGATGCGAGATAACCTGTATGGCATGAGCCAGTCTGGCTGGCACTCTATCTGGCGGTCCTACCCCAGTGCTGGCCCTCCTGAGATTTTGGCTCCCACTGGGTCCTAGCACCTCTGGAGTCCCATTAGAGTGAATGAGCAGTGGAGACTTCATCCAAGAAGATCAAGAATTACGGTATGGTAATTTTCATTTTTGCACCAGAGAACACCAAAATTTCAACAGCTTCTGGGGCCTAGGCACACTAACTCAGACTGCTGGGGGCAGGATGCACTAACTCAGACTGTGAAATCTAATTCCAAAAAAATGAATCACAATGCATGTTCCAAAACAATAGGAAATAGCTGAAAACCTAATAACCAAGCCTGGGGAATGTAGAATAGTTGGGATCGGGGAGAAATGGAAGTTTAAAGCAAAAAAAAAAAAAAAAAAAAAAAACAGGGTTGCGAGGACAAGGTTGGGGCCCTAGGACAAAACATTCGGGGCCCGAGCCCCAGAGACCCAGCCCCAACAATGCCCCTGCCCCTTATGAACTTCCACTGTGGCCACATGATCATGTAGCTAGTATTCAAGTTAAATAGTTCCTCGTAGTTCATCCTGTTAATTCTTTTAGGAATTTGAAGGTCTCCATCATATTTCTCTCTCCTTCTGGTCTCCAGTGAGAACATGTTCAGCGCCTGAGGTGCTCCTCATAGGGCTTGCCCTGTTGGCCCTGAATCATTTTTTGTTACCCTGTGCTGCACCATTTCCAGCCTTTCCTAACCTTCCTGAGTGAGGACTCCAGAATTGGGTGCAAATCCACACGTGAGGCCTCACCATGAATCTATACAGGGAAGTATTACCTCTTTTTGCTGTCATTACCCCTCCCGATACATCCTAGCATCCTGTTTGCTTTGCTGTAAACTTTGCTGCACTGACTCATTGCTTTAGGGAATCACTGATGATAATCCCAATGTCTCGTTGCTCAGCTGTGGTACGAGTCTCACCTCTCCCATCCAGTATTCGTCCTGGAGTTCTTATTCCTCAGGTGCATAACCTTACTTTTTGGGGAGGGTTGAATTTCAGCTGCCAAACCCTTGACCACCCCTCTAGCTTTTGCAAGTCTCTGCATGTCTTGCATTCCCTCATCACTATCCACCCTCCCAGAGAGCTTAGTGCCATCAGCAAAGAGACGATCCTGACTCAGATGCCCTCACCAATGTCGCTAGGAACACGTTGAAGAGGACCAGACCCAGGACAGATCCCTGTGGTACCCCTGCTCGTGACATCCGTCCCTTCTGATTTAACCCTGTTAACTACCACCCTCTGTTGCCTCCCCTTCAGTCAGTTACCAAACCAGTTTACTATGACCCTAGTCACATGCAGATCCTCTGTTTTCTCCAGCATGCATCTATGCAGCACTGAATTAAAAAGCCTTGCTGAAGTCAAAGTAGAGCAGATCCACAGTATGCCCCCTATCCAGTTCCCCCATTACCCAGTCAAAAACACTATCAGGTTAGTCTGACAATAACACTGGAAGAATAGGCAGGGATTTAGAGTCGTGGTGGACCTCTACTGGACCAGTAATTAGGCTGCTCGGAGGGGATTAAATATTTGTGCCAAGTTATGGATCTCCAAAATGGTTGCAGTGCTGTGTGTGTGTGAGAGGAATGAGGACAGCAGCTATCATGAGGGACTATACTGTGGGATGAAGTGAAACAGAAGCTGTTTAAAAACAAGCATTGCTTGCTGGCATTAGCAGTGGAAGCGCAGGAGTTAGACAAATGCAGTATAGGAATAGCACTGAAGTACTGAACTGACGCCAACTCCACTCTCACCCTGCAGAGATGGACAGGCATTGGGGTATTATGATCGAAAACCCTAATGCCCTGGGCCAAGTTTTCCACATGGGCTTTTGTGACCCCACCACATGAACAGTGACACTATCAGTTCTTAAGCAAAAGGTGATTTTTGAACAGCTACTGTGCCATTTGGCACCACAAGGCGAAACAAATTTTGAACAGGATGTGAAAAGTGACAGGTGTACTGTTCATGAGGAGGTGTAAAAATGGCATTGTTGAAAATCTGGAGTGAAAATATACAAAAACTGGTGAAGTCACGAGCGTGCGTGAGAACTGTGCAAATGTACACCCGTAATGTAATTAGTTTGGGGATTTTTACAGCAGATTTTCAACACAGGCATTTTGGCACCTCTGCTCATGAACAGTGTCATTGTGATTTTCTTAATCTGTTCTGAACACTAATTTCCCACAGCAACGGCTTGTTCTACCGGAAGTGCAAAACACATTTCGCCAGGGTGTAAAATGACAGCTGTACTGTTCATGAGGAGGTGTGGAAAATTTCAATGTTGAAAATCTGGACTGAAAATATTACAAATTCGTGAACTTACAAGTGGTAAGTGGAAATTGCGCAATGCACGCCAGAATAATCATTTTATGGACTTTTGTTACCAAATTTTCAACATAGCCATTTTAACACCCTCTGCTCATGAAGTGTCACTGCGATTTTCTTAATGTGTCTCAACATTGATTTCGCACACCAACCCCGCTAACGCGCGCCACATGTGCGAAAACACATTTTGGGCAAGATATGAAAATGACAGCTGTACTGTTCATAAGGAGGTGTGGTAAAATGGCAGTGTTGAAAATCTGGAGTAAAAATGTTTTACATTTTCAAAGTTACGAGCGAGAAACTGCGTAATGCACACTCGTAAAACAGTCCTTTTGGGATTTCTGGAAATTTTCAACACAGGGTTTTGGGCTCTGCCTCATGAACTGTGACAGTCATTTTGTTACCCGTCCCCGAAAGGTGGTTCTGTGCAGTAACTGCAAAATCACCTTTCGGGCTGAATAGCAAAATGAAAGTGACTGAGTTCATGAGGTGGGGTCCCAAGAACCCCATGTTGAAAATTTGGTGAAATAATTCCAAGAATGGCTGAGATAGGCACCAAAGTGAAAAAAAAACATTTATGCCATTATACAGCTTACCGCATTTCTTCAGTTTGCGGTTGGCTTTGAAGAGTCAGATGTATTCCCAGTCCATCAAGATCGTCACGCTTGGGCTCTGGAGGTAAGTATGGTCGGGGGTGTGGGAGATGGGTGCAGGAAGGTGGGCGATTGGTGGAGTGGGGCAAGACAGTCAACCAGGGACCGCTTTTTCTTACAGGTGTTTTTTTTTTCTTTTACGTAAGATGACGGACTTCTTGCCACACTGGGATGGGCTCCCAGCATGGCATCAGGAAGTCTGTTTTGGTGGGGATACAGTGGAGCCAATGGGGATTGGGCACCACTGTTGGCCATACAGACTTTGCCACACTGGAGTGGGCTCCCAGCATGGCATCAGGAAGTCTGTTTTGGGTGGGGATACAGTGGAGCCAATGGGGATTGGGCACCCCGTTGTCCATATGGACTTTGACACACTGGGGTGGGCTCCCAGCGTGGCACCTGGAGAGGTGTGTTTGGGGCAGTGGAGCCGATGCAGATTGGGCACCCCTCGTCAGCCACAGTGCGGAGGGGAGTGCATGAGGATGCTGGGCTGGCCCCAGCATGCTACTTTGGTGTTTGTTGGGGGCCAGGGAAAACGGAGCTGTCTATGACAGCTGTTCAGATGTAGTGCTGACGGTAGGCTGCAATTGCTTCACACATTACCACCACTGATTGTAGTGGTCTTTGCTTTGAACTGTACGCCACTGCATCTAAACTGCTGTCATAGACAGCTCAGACATTTATTGATGCGGGTGAGGCGCACTGCAAGAAGGAGCAGGGCATTGGAAGGGTGGCACACCTATGAAAATTGTATGGTGGCACTGTGTTTCTTGCACATGCATGCAAGCAAACGTAATAAGCAGCAACCAGCATGATGTCTGCTTATTATTAGTATTCCCAAGTAGCGCCAGATAATGCTGTACAATCAGGGTTGGACTGGGGTACAGGAGGCCCACCTGAAAACTTGATGCAGGCCCACCTGGAAAATCAATAAGGAGGGCCTAGGGTGACACATTCTTATCAGTATTCCACTTATATTTAATACATTTGCTCTATGTTTGCATCTTAAATTTATTTGCAGTGCCTAAAAATCCCATTTAATTAGAAAATATATTACAAATGCAAATTTGGAAGGTGGTCAGGTACCCAAAAGGGAGGGGGGCTGCCTGAAATTTCCCTATATCTGGGTGGGCCAGTCCTACTCATTGTACAGGGAATCTCTAAAATGGTTGTGGTGCTGTGTTTGACAAGGGAAAGAATGAGGACAGCAGCTACTGTGTGGGATTATACTGTTACAGAGGTGGAAAACCAGGAAAAGGTACCAGAAATGTGTTAATCTTCCTGGACATGAAGTCTCCACCACTCATTCACACTAATGGAACTACGCTGGAGGTGCTAGGACCGAGTGGGAGCCAAAAATATTCAGGAGAGCTGGTACTGAGTTAGGGTCTCGTAGAAGCGCCCTGAGACCAGCTCACACCATATAGGCTACCTCAGCTGACCTCCAGCCACCTCAGTTCCTTTTTTCCCACCGCCGAAAGTGCACTTCAGTGACGACATCGCTCGTCTCTGGGAGTCAAATCTTCACATCTATATGACAGCAGCTTTAGTTGTTTAGTTTTGATTTGGAGTATAATTTATTTATTATTTAGTAAAATAAAAAAAATTAATTTTTATCGGAAGAACAGAAGTCCTCTTCAGCATGTCTTTGAGGAGTCGACCATGAACAGGGCCAGTGATGACGGGAGACTTCATAGAAAGCTGTTTCCAACAGGGCTGGGTGCAGTCTGCCACCCTCTACAGAGTGGGAGGGAGGGGTCTGACTATGGGCAGTCTGCTGCTCGGAAGAAGGGCGTCCTCCCAAAAGCACAAAAAGAAGTGGGCCTGATCTGCCTGGACATAAAGCCTCCACCACTCATTCACACTAATGGGAACTACGCCGGAAGCGCTTAGGACCCAGCAGGAGCAAACTTTTCAAGAGGGTCGGCATCAGAGGTGGAGACACGAGAAGTGGCACCATGAGCTGTGGCTCATGTGGTAAAGAATACCTTGGCGTTGACCCTCCAACCACCCTCAGTTCCTTTTTTCCCCGCTGTCGAGGGCGCTTCAGTGACAATGTCGCCGCTCTCCGAGTCAAACTTCAAACTAGCAGCATAGTTTTCAGTTTCTTGTTTTGTAATTTATCTTGAACAAGTACCAATTACATTTTATTTATCAAGTGTAAGAAAGACGCCTACAGCCCTCCATTGACCGAGTCAACCATGAGCGGGTCAGGTGACAGTAGGGAGACTTCAGATGAAAGCTGTTCAGTCAGCCGGGCTGGGTATGGTCCCCGCCCTCTCCAGAGGGTAGGTCTGACAACGGATGGTCCAGTGCACAGGAGATAAGTGATCCCCGAAGCATAAAAGAAACGGTCCCATTCTCGGCACTGCTTCGTTGAGCTCCTTCTTGCACACAAGTCGAAGAAGAGAAGGCATCACTGAGGTCCCCTTCTGGTATGTCTGCACATCGACGGTCGGTCATTGGGGCCAGGCACCAGTCTCCTCCTCTCGGAGTTGCTGCTTCAGTCTCCAGTGACTGACCTTCTTCGACATCGGAGCCCATCCCCGCCTTTGAGGGGCTTCTGATGAGTGTCTTCATCAGTGGGCTGCTCTTATTGAGCAATGGGCTCGGACGTTGGTCTAGCTGCCTGACCCAGTCACTCCAAGGCCTTGGCCGCTTGAGGAGCAGATGGGGCAGTTGGGCCTTCTAGTCGCTGTGGCGCCTCTTCGTGCCATCGACCGCGTTCGGGTGTTCCCCCACATGGCTGCAGCGCAGGGGCCATAACTGATGCCTCTATTCTTGCCAATTTCCTTCTTTTCTCTCAAATCATGGTTTTTGAACCTTGGGACTTCTTGGCACTGGCCGCAGCACCAGGGCTCTCTCAGTGCTGACTGCGGTGTCAGGGGCCTGGTGAAGCCGCTCTCGGTGTCGGGGCTCTGTCAGTCTCCTGCAGTGCCATGGCCTATGTTGGCGCCAGGTACTGGGCTGTAGATGGCGCCGACATCCTTGTCTTCGGTGCCATGTTTGTCGGCGCCGATGCTTGGTGACGCCGTCCAGCTCCAAGGCTTTTGACTCGATTCTTTCCTCTTCTAATTTTCCTTCGATTTTCACTCCTTTCCTGCCCATACAGTCCCCCTGACTGTCAGGAAATGATTTTGAGCCTGACCCAGATCTTCAGCTGGGTGATGATGTTCAAGGTGCAGGGATCAATCCTGCTGCAGAGCCTGTGGTCGAAGACCTTTCCTTTAAGCCTCTGCTGAAAATTTAAATTCCACTCTTTCTCTCCAGACTACAGAAATCGATCCTGGGAAGTTTTTAAGACTCCAATACCTTCATGTCCCGGAGATCCTTATGGATTTAACTTCTCTGGTACAGCCATATTTTCGAGACTCTCTTTCAGATGGTATGGAACAAATCCTGCTCTCATCCCTTCGTGGGTAAGTCCATAGATAGGAAGTATGCTCCTCCCAAGGATCAACCCCATTGGCCTCACAAGCCTTTGCTGATCCCATTGTGTTCTTGGCAGAGAATGATAAGGCCATCCTCCCTCAGGCATCTACAGCCCAGCCTATAAATAAGGAATCTCACAAGATAAACACCTTAGGTAAGAGAATCTTGCTACCTCTACCCTGGTATGCACTGCCAGCAACCAGGGCTATTTTTCTCAATGTGAGTATGTTCTTTGGCATTCGCTCAAACAGATGGTAGAAGCTCTGCCTGAATCAGAAGCTAATGCAAAGCTACTTCAGACTATAACCATGGGGTATCGAGTCCAACAACCAACAGGTTAAAGCTGCAATGGATGTTTTCGATACTGCTTCCCGAGCGGTGGCTGGCATCTGCACCTGTCGCCACTCTTGGCTCCATACTTTGGGCTTCACAAATGATGCCCAGCAGCAGGTCATGGCTTTACCTTTTGAAGGTATGTATCTGTTCGACCCAGGTGGAGCAAGCTCTGGAGGCCACACAGAAGACTAGGATGGCCATTGAGACAGCTAGAGCCAGCACCCACCCTTTTTCGGAGTGCAACAAGCGTCAATTTCACAACCGTCATTCCTTTCAGGGCAAAGGCAGAGGAGGTTTTAACAAAACCAAACCCTCAGCCACAAAAGAAAATGCAGCAGAAGGCACAAGGCCCCAAAGCGCCCAGTGCCACCTTCTGAGTTTTCGGCCCAGGTCCCACCTCAACTGTACGAGGGGACTCTTCCTCAGCGGTGGGAGGACATCTGACTCAGTTCTACAACCAGTGGAAACCTATAACATCAGACAAATGGGTCCTCTGGATAATCCGTGAGGAGTACTCGCTCAATCTTTCAGAAACCCTCCGATCATCCCCCAAACGACAGCCCAGGCTGGTGACAGTATAGTCAGACCTTCTTGCTTCCAAGGTATAAGGCCTTCTAAACAACAGGGCAGTAGAAATAGTTCTGCTGGAGCAACGAAACACAGGATTCTACTCCCATTACTTTCTGGTTCTAAAGAAAACTGATGCATGTGCTCCATTCTGGATCTCAGAAAGTTAAACAAATTCCTCCACAAGGAAAAGTTCACGATGATATCTCTAGGTACCCTTCTACCTTTGTTTCATCAACACGATTGGCTAGCCTCCCTGGACATGCAGGATGCTTGCCAACATTTTATTCACCAAGCACCACAAATACCTGAGGTTTGTGGCATTGGGTCAACATTATCAATTCAGAGTCCTGCCCTTTGGACTGTCCTCGGCGCGTGAGTTTTAAAGTGTTGTGCAGTTCCTGCACGCATCTCAGGAAAACTGGAATTCAAGTTTCCTGTATCTGGATGACTGGCTCTTGGCAAGTCCATCCAGACAAGAAACTCTGACGCTGTAGCCATGGCTTCAGACTTCCTGTCTATGGGAGTCCTGCAAATCTCAACAAATCACAGTTACAGCCCTCCCAGAAACTCCTTTTCATAGGAACTCTTCTGGACACTTCCTATGTGAAGGTTTTTCCAGGAGGACAGAAGGAGCAATATCCTTCAGATGGCCTGGTACATCAGGAGAAACAGCCCGGTTCGTAGCCATCTCAATGCAAAGGATGCTGAGTCTCAAGGCTTCCTCGTGTTCACTGTACCCTAGCTCATCTCCATATGAGAACCTCTCAGTGGATGCTCAGTACTCAGTGGTCCCCAACCACTCACCGTCAGTCCTTTCTCATCAAGGTGACAGAACCTCTAAAGAGGTCACTCACCTGGTGGTTGCAGGAGGACAACCTTCTGGAAGGGTATCCCTTTGCTCCTCTGGATCATCAGATCTCCATTACCATGGACACGTCCCTAATGGGGTGGGGAGCTCATTGCTAGAATCTCCACACCCAGGGTATGTGAACTCAGGATGAGTCCCAGCTTCCCATAAATGTCCTGGAAATGAGATCCGTCCCTCTATGCAGTTCAGGCCTTGAAGGACATACTCTGTCACAAGAACATTCTCCTTCAAATGGACAACAAAGCAGTGATGTATTACATCAACAAGCAGGCAGTACACACTCTTACCCATTATGCAGGGAAGCTATGAGAGTGTGAGAATGGTGCCTGGAGCACAAGGGCTCTAATCCACATGATTTACCTGCCAGAGTGCAGAACGAACTGGCAGATCATCTCAGCAGAACAGAGACAGATCCACACGAGTGGTCTCTCAACTCAGCTGCCCAGTCACTCTTCAAAGAGTGAGAAACTCCAGACCTGGACCTTTTGCATCCCACTCAATGCAAAACTGCCTCTCATCTTTTCCAGAAATCCAAGACCTGATATTTTCTGCCAGGATGCGCTCAGGCTGCAGTGGACACAATGCTTTCTATATCGGCTTTCCTCCTCTTCCCAAATTCAGAGGGTACTTCTCAAACTCAAGTCTCAAGGACAAATGATTCTCATTGCCCACTTCTGGCCTCGACAGATATGGATCTTCCTGGATATAAAGTCTCCACCACTCATTCACACTGATGGGCTCAATGCCAGAAGTGCTAGGACACAGTGGGAGCAAACATTTTGAAGAGGGCTGGCGCCAGAGATGGAGCATGCCCCGGCTTGTGCAGCAATGACTATCTCAACGCTGACCTCCAACTGCCTCAGTTCCTTTTTTTTCCCACCGCTGAGTACGCTTCAGTGATGATGTCAAGACAACGGGAGTTAAGCTTCAAACCAGCAGCAATATTTTCAGTTTATTGTTTTGTAGTATATCTCAAATAAGTACTGATTATTATAACATTTTTCTTATTCAAGAAAGAGTCTCGGCCTACATTGAGGAGTCGACTATAAGCGGGTCTGGTGACAGTAGGGAGACTTAGTATAGAAACTGTTCAGTCAGTCGGGCTGGATCCAGTCCGCTGCCCTCTCGAAAGGAGAGTCTGACAACGAACGGTCCAATGCCCAAGGAGGCGTTCCCCAGAAGCATAAAAGAAACAGTCGTATTCTCTGCATCATTTGGCCTCAAGCTCTTCTTCGGCCCAAAGGTCAAAGAAGAAGGCATCACTCGAGGTCGCCCTCTGGTATCTCTGCGCCGACGGTCGTGTCATTGGGTTCAGTTGTCGGTCCTCCTTCGGAGTCACTGGTTTCTGTTTCTGGTCACTGACCTCTTCGACATCAAAGCCGTCCCCCGCCTTCTGGTAAGGCTTCAGATGAGCAGTTTCATCAGTGGGCTGCTCTTATGGAGCAATGGACTCGGAGGTTGGTCCAGCTGCCTGGCCCGGTCACTCTGGGGCCTTTGGGCCTTCGGGGATCGGGTAGGTCAGTCAGGCCTCCCTAGTCGTGGGGAACCTTCTTCAGTGCCGTTGACTCCCGCGTTCAGGTGTTCCCCTCACATGGCTGCGGCGCAGGGGCCACACCGATGCCTCTATCTCCTGGTCTCCTTCCTTCTTTCTCCTCAAACCTGTTTTCAGAGTCCTGGGTTGTTTTCGGTGCCATAGGCATTGATGGGTCACTCAGTGCAGTCCTTGGTGCCGACGATCTGTCAGTGCCATCCTCGGCGCCTGTGAGCTTGTCGGCACCGTACTCAGTGCCGTTGAGCTTCTCGGTGCTGTCCTCTGTGCCGTTGGGCTTGTTGGCACCATCCTCGGTGCCAGGGGCCCTGTCAACGCCATGTGCTGCACTATGTCAAGCTGCCCTGTGCTCTTCTTCGCACCAAGGCTTGGTATGAGGTCTTCCAGCTTTCAGGGCTTCTTGACTCCGAACCCTTTCCTTCCTCATTTCCTCCTGATTTTCACTCCTTTCCTGTCCATACAGTCCTTCCTGACCTGTCAGGAGATGATACTGAGTCTGACCCAGACCATCGGCTGGGTGATGACATAGAAGGAACAGGACCTAATCCTGTCGCAGAGCCTGTGGTCGAGGACCTGTCATTTAAGTCTCTGCTGAAAAATTTGAATTCTGCTTTTCTCTCCAGACTACAGATATTGATCCTGGGAAGCTCTTAAGGCTCCGGTAGCTTCACGTCCCAGAGATCCCTATGGATTTAACTCCCCGCACAACCTTCCTTTGAGACACTCTCTCAAATGGTATGGAATAATCCCACTCTCATTTCTTCTGTGGCTAAGTCCATAGACAGGAAGTATGCTGCTCCCAAGGATTGACACATTTTGGCTTCCCAGGCCTTTGCAGACCCTATTGTAGTCTTGGCAGAGAATGATAAAACCATCTTCTTCAGGCATCTACAGCCTGACCTATAAACAAAGAATCTAGTAAAATAGACACCTTTTTTAAACTTTCTTTTTATTTCATTTTTAACATGTTAGGATCACATTAGAATCATACAGAAGTAAATTGTACTTTACATCACAAATTGCAAGTTTCACTAACATAGTATCTAGTCATGGGATATGTGACTTATAAATAACATATAAATCAATGTTAATATACATGAATTGGGAGTTAATATTTAACATGTTATATAGTGTTAAAAGGTCATTCAAGTCCTTTCTTACATAAGAGTGAATTTACATCAGCAGTTGTTCTGGGTTTGATTGTACTTTATAAAATATCTCCTGGGTTAGGGTGATTAGGTAAGTACATCTTCAAATAAGTAAGCAAAGATTAGAAAAAGGAGAAAAAGATATCAAGGGGAAGGGGAGGCCCCAGCACCAAGGGAAGCCCATTCAGGTGATAGTAGCAGGTTGGTAATCCATCATCCATTATTGCTGAAGGAGCTCTAAAGGGATATCTGTATCCAGGGCTGGTTGAACCCCAGCAATCTGATCTCCCTCGGGTCCTCGACTAAGATCAAGGTTTAGGGTATTTGGTCTGATCTGGACTGATCAATCAAGAGGAATCAGGGATTTATCTATTCATCAGCTCAGGAACCTTACTATGAATCCTTGCGGTCATGTGTTCAAGTTTGTATATATTGTAGATTGTGTTTTCCAGGCTGTAATGGTGGGAGACTCTCACTGGAGCCAGAGTCTGGTTATACATTTCTTGGCAGCTCCTAATAGAATGTTGAGGAGGTATATCTGGTGTGGGTTTCTAAAGAAGGGTAGTGGAGTAGTAGACTCGCTACCGGAGAGAGTTCGGTCTGTGTCGCAAGAGTTGTGTTATTCTGTCACTTATGGTGGCCCAATATGTGGCTAATGCTGGACATGACCATAGAATGCGGTGTGCATGGCTACCTCTCATTTGCATTCCTCCAACATGAGGAATCCTACCAGTGTTCTTTGGCATTCACTCAAACAGATGGTAGAAGCTCTGCCCGAGTCGGACATTAGTTCAGAGCTACTTCAGACCATAACCAGGGGTATTGAGTCCAACAACCAGCAGGTTAAAGCAGCTATGGATGCTTTCGATACTGCTTTCTGAGCGGTGGTGGTGGGCATTTGTACCCATTGTCATTCTTGGCTAAGCACTTCAGGCTTCACAAATGATGCCCAACAGCAGGTCATGGCATTACCCTTTGACGGTATGTATCTGTTTGGACCTCAAGTGGAACAAGATCTGGAGGCCACACAGAAGACTAGTTCGGCTATTAAAATGACTCAACCAGCTCCCACCCCTTCTCGGGGGGGGGGGTGTTAACAAGCGTCAGTTTCACAACCGTCAAGTTCTTTTGGGGCAAGGGCAGGGGAGGTTTCAACAAAAACCAAACCCCTCAGCCTCAAAAGAAAATGCAACAGAAGGCACAAGGCCCCAGAGCGCCCAGTGCCACCTTCTGAATTTCTGGCCCAGGTCCCACCTCAACTGCCCGAGGGGGGGCTCCTCCTCAGTGGTGGGAGGACGTCTGACTCAGTTCTACAACCAGTGGAAGTCCATTACATCAGACAAATGGGTTCTCCGGATAATCCGTGAGGGGTACTCCCTCAACCTTTCAGAAACCCCTCCGGATTGTCCTCCCAAATGACAGCCCAGGCTGTCAACAGCACAGTCAGACCTTCTTGCCTCCGAGATACATGGCCTTCTGAACAACAGGGCAGTAGAAATAGTGCTGCTGAATCAATGAAACACAGGTTTCTACTCCCATTACTTCCTGGTCCCGAAAAAGACCTGTGGCATGCGCCCCATTCTGGACCTCAGAAACTTAAACAAGTTTCTTTTCAAGGAAAAGTTCAAGATGATATCACGCAGGACCCTGTTACCCTTGCTTCATCAGCACGATTGGCTAGCTACCCTGGACATGCAGGACGCTTACCAACATATACACCTGAAGCATCCTATACACCTGAAGCATCACAAATACCTACGGTTTGTAGCTCTGGGCCAGCACTGTCAGTTCAGAGTCCTGTCCTTTGGGCTATCCTCGGTGCCACGAGGTTTTACAAAGTGTTGTGCAATTCTCACAGCGCATCTCAGAAAGATCGAAATACAAGTATTCCTGTATCTGGATGACCGGCTTCTAGCAAGTACTTCCAGGCAAGGAACTCTCGATGCCGTAGCCATGGCCTCAGACTTTCTCGCGTCCATGGGAGTCCTGCTGAATCTCAAGAAATCACAGTTGCAGCCCTCCCAGGAGCTCCTTTTTATAGGAACTCTTCTGGACACCTCCTGTGTGAAAGCTTTTCTACCAGAGGACAGAAGGAGTGATATCCTACAGATGGCCCGATACATCAGAGAGAAAAGTTCGGTTTGAGCTATCTCGATGCAATGGATGCTGGGTCTCAAGGCATCCTCGGTGTTCACTCTACTCCTAGCATGCCTCCACATGAGAACCTCTCAATGGATGCTCAGTACTCAGTGATCCCCAACCACTCACCCTCAGTCCTTTCTCATCAAGGTAACAGAACCTCTGAAGAGGTCACTCACCTGGTGGACGTAAGAGGACAATCTTCTGGAAGGGTATCCCTTTGCTCCTCTGGAACACCAGATTTCCATTACCATGGATGCATCCCTGATGGGATGGGGAGCTCACTGTCAGAATCTCCACACCCAAGGTAAGTGGACCGAGGACGAGTCCCAGCTTCACATAAATGTCCTAGAAATTAGAGCCATCCTTTATGCAGTCCGAGCTTTGAAGGACATTCTTTATCACAAAAACATTCTCCTTCAAATGGACAACAAAGCAGTGATGTATTACGTCAACAAGCAGGGTGTGCACACTTTTACTCTTTATGCAGGGAGGCAATAAGAGTGTGGGAATGGTGTCTAGAGAACAAGGCTCTAATTCAGGCGGTCTACCTGCCGGGAGTGCAGAACGAACTGACAGACTGTCTAAGCAGAACAAAGACAGATCCTCATGAGTGGTCTCTCGACTCAACCGCAGTTCAGTCACTATTTGCAGAGTGGGGAACTCCAGACCTGGACCTTTTTGCATCCCCACTCAACACAAAACTGCCTCTCTTCTGCTCCAGAAATCCAGGGCCTGGCATTTTCTGTCAGGATGCATTCAGGCTGCAGTGGACAAAACGCTTTCTATACGCCTTTCCTCCTCCTCTTCCACTAATTCAGAGGTACTTCTCAAATTTGAGTCCCAGGGGGACAAAATGATCCTCATTGCTCCATTCTGGCCTCAGCAGATATGGTTTCCATTACTCAACAGTATGTCGGAAACCCCTATGAAAGCGCTTCCCCTTCAAATGAACCTGCTGACCCAGGGGCCTGTGGTCCATCCCAATCTGAGGTCGCTTCACCTTCATGCTTGGCTTCTGAAGAGATAGAAGTGAATAGGTTCAGCGTCTCACGGAGAGTTTCAGATATTCTTTTGGCTGCTCACAAGCCAGCCACTAGAAAACCTTAAACAGCCAAATGGAAGCGTTTTTCTCTCTGGTGTGTAAAATCCTCTTTGAATCCTTTTTCCTGCCCACCAAATACAAGTTCTCGAGTACCTTTTAGACCTCTCAAATTCAGGTCTGCAATACTCAACAGTCAAAGTTTACCTTTGTGCCATTTCAGCTTATCATGAGCCAGTACTTTCCTTATCACTGGCTCAGTTACCAGTGGTTAAGAGGTTTCTTAAGGGTATTCTGTATACCAGACCTCCTATCAGATGTTCAGTCGCAGCCTGGGACATTAACCTTGTGATAGACATGCTCATTCAAAAATCTTTCCAGCCTCTAGCTTCCTGTGAGCTGAAATTTCTCACTTGGAAAACGGCATTACTGGTGGCCATTACCTCAGCCCGCAGGGTCTCTGAAATATATATCTTGGTCACAGACCCTCCGTAAACTGTGTTTCATAAGGACAAAGTAGTTCTTAGGACCCATCCCAAGTTTCTTCCTAAGGTTGTTTCAGAATTCCATCTAAACCAACCTTTGGTCCTACCTACTTACTTTGCAAACTTTCAAAATGAAGGAGAGCGTACCCTTCATTCTTTAAATGTCCATGGTTTGACGGGGTTTTGAGGGAGATTCAGCGACTAGGATGAAGGCTACAGTGTCACTGGTGGAAATCCGCCCTTGATGCCGACCACCTTAGATTGATGGACCATTATCAAGTCTATCTATCCGCAGTCATCTATAAGAAGGCAGAGTTCCTGTCCAGGGAGATTGTGGCAGCTCAGAACCGACCAGCTCAGCTGTTCTGAACTGTGGACAGACTGTGCAACCCAGCCTGTCTTCAGGTTCGGAAAGCATTTTTGCAAATAGAGTGCGATGACCTTGCTCGTTTCTTTGCTGATAAGGTGGCCGACATCAGGGCAGAGCTCCTACCAGTGAACTCTTTGGGTATTGCTTGTGATCAGCATGAGGTCACTGTCCCTCAGTTTAGCTGGAGTACCTTCAGCCACCTCGACTTCGTGGATGTCATGCAGATCATCAAGGGTGCATGCCCTACATGCTGTAGTTTGGATCCTGGACCGACTTCCCTGATTTTAGGTTGTTTTGATGTTATTGGTCCGGTCCTAGTGAGGATAGTTTGGTGCTCCTTGGAATCTGGGGAGTTTGCTAACTCTCTGAAAGAGGCGGTAGTGATATCTCTCTTGAAGAAAAGCTACTTTGGACCCAAACTGCCACGCTAACTACAGACCTATCTCTAACCTTTCCTTTTTGGGGAAGGTTATTGAGAAAGTAGTGGCAGCACAACTGGAGGACCACTTGACCATCCATGACATCTACGAGCCCTTCCAGTCCAGTTTTTGAAAGAGACATAGTACTGAGACAGCGCTGGTTCGGGTGCTCAATGATCTCCTGATGGCTAGAGATTGGAAGAACCGTTCCATCTTGGTTCTTCTGGATCTATCATCAGCGTTTGACTCCGTGGACCATGGGTTGTTACTTAGCCACCTGAGGTACATCTGGGGAATAACAGGAACTGTCCTCAGATGGTTTACATCTTTCCTCACTGGAAGAACTCAGAGAGTGGTATCTGGAATGTTTTCATCAGATCCAGTTTCTCTGTCTTGTGGGGTCCCTCAGGGTTCGGTTTTGTCGCCCATGTTGTTTGCGGTTTATATGCTACCCCTCAGAGACATTGTAAGAAGGTATGGGCTGAGGTTTCATTGTTATGCCGATGACACCCAGCTCTACCTTTCTTTTGCACCCAACCAGGATAGAGCTCTCTCGATCTTTAATAACTGTCTCAAAGAAATCTAGGAGTGGATAGATTTGAGCTGGCTGAAGTTGAATGCTGGTAAGACTGAGGTGATGGTTGTGGAACCTGGTCATTGGACAGGAGGTTTGGGAAGTGTGTCACCCTCTGGACTTGTTCTCAGGGGTGTCCCCTTCCAGACCTCTAACCAGGTGCGAAACCTGGGGGTAATTTTTGACAAGGGGTTGACCCTGCATTCGCAGGTGTCGGCTGTCATCAAATCTTCCTTTTACCATCTAAGGAATATCTCCAGGATTAAACATCTGGTACTGTCCAGTGACCTTCCTGCCTTGGTCCACGCCTTTGTGTCCTCGCGCTTAGATTACTGCAATTCCCTATACCTTGGGCTTTCTGGGGTGGAAATCCGCCACCTGCAGCTGGTGCAGAACGCAGCAGCCTGGCTTTTGACAAGGATCTCCTCGGTCCTGTCATATTACTTCAGTGCTGCACGAACTGCACTGGCTGCCAGTTCAGTGGCGGATCACCTTTAAAGTTGGCTTTCTGACTTTCAAAGCCCTACATGGACTGGGACCGGACTACCTGAAAGAGCTCCTGATTCCCTATTGCCCTGGGCGATCACTCTGCTCAGCCGGCGAGGGGTTGCTAGAGATTCCTAAGGTACGTTTGAATTTCTCGGGGGCCAGATCTTTTATGTTCATGGCTCCCACACTATGGAATTCTCTACCTCGTCGGTTACGGGAGTGCATGACTGTGGAGGGCTTTAAATCAGCCTTAAAACCTTTTTGTGGCACCAGGCTTATGGTGATTGATTATTTTAAGTATTTATATTTATGGTACTGTCTGATTTTAATGACTGTTTATTTATCAGAACTGTTTGCTTTTATCTTGTACGGCGCCTTGGTTTTTTGAAAGGTGCCTTAAAAATAAAAATATTATCATCATCATCATCAATCTTTATTTATTCAGGTGAGCATCATTGAGCAAGGCTCATTTACAAATTATTATGTCAAAAGAGCTTTGCGTTTCTGTTTGGATAGAACAAAAGAAATTCGCAAAGTTCAACAACTGTTTGTTTCCTTCAGCGAGACCCAGCTGGGTCAACCTGTCACTATCAGATGCATTTCAGCATGGCTGGTGGCATGCCTTCGCCACTGTTATTCCATGGCGCAGGTTAAACTGGAGGGCAGAGTGTATGCGCACTCTACCAGAGCAGTCGCGGCATCCCTGGCGGAAATCATAGCGTGCCCATTGCAGATATTGTGAATGCTGCTACCTGGAGCTCAGTGCATACTTTCGTCAAGCCCTATGCCCTGGATGTCCATGCCAGGTGACATCTTTTATTTGGCAGGACTATCCTTAACGGACTTCTGTCCTAAATTTGTGAGCTCTTGGTTTCTCCTGCTGCCCTCTCGGGGGATTATTAGCTCAGTACTCTCCCATCAGTGTGAATGTGTGGTGGAGACTTTATGTCCAGGAAGATATGGAAATTACGTACCTACCATAATTCTTGATCTTCTTCGACAAAGTCTCCACCACTCATTCACATGCCCACCCACCATCCCCCAAGCTCACCTCTGTTGTTGGTCTTCACCCCCTCAATGTTTAGGCTGTGAAGACTTCTTTGTTAACCCTTCTTATACGGGTTGTTCGGACTATCTTATGTCCGTTTTTAGTTAGGCTATCCTTTTAGGTTAGTTACGCTGCACCTCCTCGGAAAAAAAGGTACTGAGGCAGTTGGAGGGTCGGACGCCGAGTAGTCATTGCCGCATGAGCCAATGCTCGCGGCGCCTCTCCGCGCAGCTCCATCTCTGGCGCCGGCCCTCTTGCAAAAAGTTTGCTCCCGCTGGGTCCTAGCACCTCTGGCGTAGATCCCATCAGTGTGAATGAGTGGTGGAGACTTCGTCCAAGAAGATCAAGAATTACGGTAGGTACATCATTTCCATTTCCAGCTGCTCAACAGTCTGTTGGAACCCTCCCCCGAAGGCACTTCCTCTTCAGACAAACCTGCTGACCCAAGGTCCCGTGGTCCATCCCAATCTGAAGGCGCTTCACCTTCACGCTTGGCTCCTGAAGAGATAGAGGTGAATAGGGTCAATGTTTCCCGTAAGATTTCAGATATTCTCTTGGCCGCACGTAAGCCAGCCACTAGAAAAACTTACACAGCCAAATGGAAGCATTTCTCTCTCTGGTGTGCAAAATCCTCTTCAAACCCATTTTCCTGCCCACCAGATAAAGTCTTGGAGTACCTTTTGGACCTCTCAAATTCAGGTCTGCAGTACTCTACAGTCACCAAGTTCATCTTTGTGCCATTTCAGCTTATCATGAGCCGGTACATTCCTTTTCTCTGGCTCAGTTACCTGTAGTTAAGAGGTTTCTTAAGGGTATTCTGCATACCAGACCCCCATCAGACGTCCAGTCGCAGCCTTGGACATTAACCTTGTGTTAGACATGCTCACACGGAAACCTTTCCAGCCTCTAGCTACCTGCGAGTTAAAGTTCCTCACTTGGAAAATGGCCTTCCTGGTAGCCATCACCTCGGCCCGTGGAGTTTCTGAAATACACGCTCTGGTCACTGATCCCCCATACACTGTATTTCACAAGGACAAAGTAGTTCTTAGGATTCACCGTAAGTTTCTCCCTAAGGTTGTCTCAGAATTTCATCTAAACCAACCTTTAGTCCTGCCTACCTACTTTGCTAATTTTCAGAATGAAGGGGAACGTACCCTTCATTCTTTGGATGTTAAGAGAGCACTGCGATTCTATCTGGATAGAACAAAAGAAATTTGCAAGGCTCAACAACTGTTTGTTTCCTTCAGTGAGACCCGGCTGGGTCAACCTGTCGCTATCAGGTGCATTTCAGCGTTGCTGGTAGCATGCCTACGCCACTGCTAATCTATGGCGCAGGTTAAGCTGGAAGGCAGAGTGTACGCTCACTCTACTAGAGCAGTCACGGCATCTCTGGTGGAAATCCGCAACATGCCCATTGCAGATACTTGCAATGCGGCTACATGGAGCTCAGTGCATAGTTTCGTTAAGCACTATGCTTTAGATGTCCATGCCAGAGGACATCTGTCGTTTGGTAGGACTATTCTTATCGGACTTCTGTCCTAAGTATGCGAGCTCTTAGTTTTTCCTGCCGCCCGTCTCGGGGGATTATTAGCTCGGTATTCTCCCATTAGTGTGAATGAGTGGTGGAGAGTTTATGTGCAGGAAGATATGGAAATTAAGTACGTACCGTAATTCTTGATCTTCTTGGATGAAGTCTCCACCACTCATTCACACGCCCACCCACCCACCATCCCCCGAACTCACGTCTCTGTTTTTAGTCTTCACTCCCTCAATGGCTAGGCTGTGAAGACTCTATTGCTGACCCTTCTTACATGGGTCATTCGCACTATCTTATGTCCAATTTTGTTAGGTTAGTCCCTCTAGGTTAGCTACACTGCACCTCCTCGGGGGAAAAAAAGGTACTGAGGTGGTTGGAGGGTCAACACCGAGGTAGTCTTTACCGCACGAGCCACGGCTTACGGTGCCGCTTTCTCATGGCTCCACCTCTGATGCCAACCCTCTTGAAAAGTTTGTTCCCGCTGGGTCCTAGCGTCTCTGACGTAGTTCCCATTAGTGTGAATGAGTGATGGAGACTTTGTCCAAGAAGATCAAGAATTATGGTAAACATAGAAACATAGAAGTTGACGGCAGATAAGGACCGCAAGGCCCATCCAGTCTACCCATTTCTTTTTCTACCTTATAAATGTGCCATTGGCCTTTGCTCTGTCAGTGGCCTATCTATTCATAGTCATTTGTATTGCTCCCTTATGCCTATCCCATGCCTGTTTGAAGCCCTGCACTGTATTCATAGCCACCACTTCTTGTGGTAAGCCATTCCATGCATCCACCACCCTTTCTGTGAAAACGAATTCTCACATTCTCTTAATCGCCTCCCTTCTAATCTCATGCTGTGTCCCTGTTGTCCTGCTATTTTTCTTATATTTAAACATGTTAGACTCTTTCACCTTGTTAATGCCCTTAAGGTGTTTGAATGCCTCGATCATATCATCTCTCCTCCTTTGCTCAGGGTATACATATTGAGCTCTGTTAATCTGTCCTCATATGTCTTCTGATGCAGTCCCTGCACCATTTTGGTTGCCCTTCTCTGGACTGCCTCAATTTGAGTTAATGTCCTTGTGGAGGTGTGGCCTCCAATACTGCACGCAGTACTCCAGGTGGGGCCTAACCAGTGTCTTGTAAGAGGGATTACTACCTCCCTCTGAGCTTGTGATACCCCTACTAATACCCTAACACCCCCCTAGCCTTACCTACTGCTTTGGGGTCTGCTTGGATGATTTCAGGTCATCAGTGATGATGATGCCCAAGTCTCTTTCTTCCTTTGTGACTGCCGCAACCCCTCTCAGCCTATAGGTGGCTTCAGGGTTTCTCTTCCCTATGTGCATGATTTTGCACTTCTTTGCATTAAATCCCAGTTGCCACTCTTCTGACCATTTTGCTAGTTTATCCAGATCTCTTCTCATTCTGCCCACCCCATCTGGATCATCTACTCTGTTGCAGATCTTGGTATCATCTGCAAACAGACAAGCCTTACCCTCTAGTCCATCTGCAAGGTCACTAATGAAGATGTTGAAGAGGACTGGCCCCAGGACTGATCCCTGAGGTACCCCAATTTGTGACTTGCATCTCTTCTGACTGTATACCATTTACCACCACTCTCTGTTTTCTGCCCACAACCAGTTTGCCACCCAGTTGACCAACTTCCAGACCACCCCAAGCCTACCCAGCTTATTTATCAATCTTCATATGGAACAGTGTCAAAGCTTTGCTGGAAGTCAAGGTAGGCAACATCAACTGCTCCCCTTGGTCCACCACTCTGGTTACCCAGTCAAAGAAATCTATGAGATTAGTTTGACAGGACCTTCCTTTGTAAACCCATGCTGTCTTGGATCCTGTGCCCCTGGTGACAGGTGTTGCACTATCCTTTCCTTAAGGAGTGCCTCCATAATCCTGCCCACTACAGAGGTAAGACTGACTGGTCTGTAGTTCCTGCCTCCTCCCTGCCACCTCTTGTGGAGCGGGATCACATAAACCCTTCTCCAGTCTTCTGGGACCTCTCCTGTGCTCAGAGACTCACTAAACAGTTCTGCTAATGGCTCTGCTAGTTCCACCTTTAGCTCCGTAAGTACCCTGGGATGTATGTCATCAGGACCCATTGCCTTATCCATCCTGAGCTTAGCAAGCTCTTGTAGGACCCTTTCTTTTGTGAAGGGAGTAGTGCTCACCTCCCTCCCCCCCGGTAGGTATGTAATTTCCATTTCTTGATCCTCATCGAGAACCTGGCACCGCTTGGCCTCAAGCTCTTCTTTGTCCCACCAGTCAAGGAAGAAATGGTACCACTCGAGATCGCCCTCTGGTATGTCTGCATGAGGATCATCAGTAGTGAGGGACAGAAGGCCGACTCAGACTCTGTTGGGTCACCTGCAGTCTCTGTTCCTGGTGGCCATCATCCTCGACTCCTTAGTCCCTCCCGGCCCCCTGGGGAGTCCTCCGTCGAGCAGTTCCATCATTGGGCCGCTCTTATGGAGCAGTGGGATCGGCAGTTGTCTCAATTTTCTCAGCCTGCGGAGTCGGCCCTGGGGCCTTCGGGCCTAGGGGCTTCGAACCCATAGGCAGGATCATTGGGTCTTCCTAGTCGCATGACACCTTCTCCTGTGCCGTCGATGCTGCACTCTGGTGCTTTTCCCCCTCACATGGCTGCAGCGCAGGGGCCAGCACAGGTACCATTTTCTCCTAGTCATGTTGTCAGATCTTCATCCTTGGGTGCACCGAGTGTTGGGTTGGGGTCTCCAGTGGCGGCGCCGGTTGCAGTGCCGCCTTCAACTCCGGTCTTGGTGGTGCTACACTCGGCACCATTCTCAGTGCCACTGCCGGTGCCATTTTCGGGGCCAGCACCACCTCAGATGCCAGGATTCTCAACTCTGATTCGAGGAGCACCTTCTCCTGCTCTCTTTCCTCCCTTCCTTTATATACTATCCCTCCTGGGCTATTAGGAGACAACATTGAGCCTGATCCTGATCTTCAATTAGGAGACGACTTTGATGAAGATTCATCTCTCAGAGTGGGAAGTAAGCCTTCTACTTCAGTGGAGCTTCTGGTCGAGGACCTGTCCTTTAAGTCTCTACTGAAGACTATGAATTCCACCCTCTCTCTCCAGACTTTGGAGGTTGATCCAAGGAAGTTGTTGCACCTTCGATATCTGCATGTCCTGGAGATCCCTGTGGAATTGACTCCTCCGGTATAGCCCTCTTTTGAAACTCTCTCACAAATGGTGCGGGACAATCTGGTGCTTATTCCTTCCATGGCTAAGTCCATAGACAGGAAGTGCACTCTCCCTAAGGATCGACCAGTCCTGGCCTCTCAAGCTTTCACTGACATGGTCCTGGCAGAAAATGACAAAGTCATTCTCCCTCAGGAGTCTATGGCTCATCCAATAAACAAAGAATCTCATAAGATTGACATGTTAGGGAAGTTAGTCTTCGCTGCCACTACCCTATGTATGCGTATTGCTAGTTACCACGGCTATTTCTCACAATATGAGCATATCCTCTGGCATTCATGAAAGTCTACTGTGGAGACTCTCCCAGAGTCAGATGTTACCTCAGAGCCCCTCCAAACTATCACTAGAGGTATTGAGTCCAATAATCAGCAACTTAAGGCTGCTATGGATGCCTTTGACACTGCTTCTAGAGCAACAGCAACTGGGATATGCATCCGTTGCCACTCGTGGCTACAAACCTTGGGGTTCACAAATGATGCCCAGCAAAGAGTCATGAATTCACCATTTGATGGTGCTTATCTGTTTGGCCCACAGGTGGAGCAGGCACTCAAGGCCACACAGAAAACTAGGACAGCTATCAAAACGGCCAGATCAGCCCCTGCTGCCCCTCAATGGGACGGGAACTGCCAGCAGTTTCATAAGAGTCAGTCCTTTCATGGCAAAGGCAGAGGGGACTTCAACAAAAAACGAGCCCCTCAGCCACAAAAGAAAACGCAGCAGACAGCACAGGGCCTGAAAGCACCTAGTGCCACCCTCTGAGATTCTGGCCCAGGGCCCTCCTCAGCTGTCCGAGGGATACTCTTCTTCTGCAGTAGGGGGGCATCTGACTCAGTCTTACAATCAGTAAACATCAGTCACTTCAGACAAATGGGTTCTCAGGATAATTCGCGAGGGTTATTAAATGAATATTTCAGATACCCCTCCGGATCATCCACCAAAATGACAGCCTAGGCTATTGGTTACTCAATCAGACCTCCTTACTTCTGAGACTCAAGGTCTTCTGAACAACAGGGCATTAGACATAGTTCCGCAGGAGCAGTGGAACACAGGATCTTATCTGTGTCAATCGTCACCATTCATCACTATTTGGGTACCTGCCGTCAGGACCCCGCGGGATCTTTTTTTTTCTTTTTGCATGGGCAGAGTTGATGCAGTGACGGTGCTGCCCTCGAGGCCAATGTGCGACGTAGCGCTCGTGGATTGGCTGTCAACTGTCGCCGGCGCCACCCCCTCACCAGTTCTTCGTCTCCCACCGTAGAGGTTGGACCTCGTGTGGACCTTCATCTGAGATTTCTTCTATGACATATGCCTGTGGCCTAGTGCGGCCTAGTTACTGTTTAGCCTTTGTAGCTGCTTTTGGAAAAGTACTCGTCGGTTCTGTACGCCACACATCTGCTTGATGCCGCTGACTTGCCGGTAAGATTGTTCCTTTTATTATTTTATTTAGCGACATCAGGTACTGTTTTTCATTGATTTCTCAGGTAGATCATGTCTGGTTTAAGGGGCAAAAAGGCGTCTAGAGCGGGCTGGCCTCCTATGCATCAGTGCCCCTGTGGCCACCAGTACTCCATCATGGACCAACATGATCGGTGTCTCTCCTGCCTTGGCTCGTCCCACGACATGGATAAACTGCGACGCCTGCTTCTCCATGGACCACTGGGTTGTTGATTTGCACGTGTTAAAAGTAGGGTGCGTGCCACCGACTTTCCGGGGATGGGTGAGCAGTCGTAAGGCCAAGGCACGGAAGCTTGACCCTTTCTCCAGGTCCCCTCCTGGTTCTATAAGGACCGCGAAGTAGGGGGTCTATACCTCTTCTAGCCTTGCTGTGGCGGGGGCTCCTTCTGTGGTGCAGGAGGCCTAGTCCATCCGTTTCGGGGATCAGGCAGGAGTCACCACCCCGGCAATCACCTCCTCGGAGGTGAAGGGTCTCCCAGTGTCGCGTCCTGGGGCCCTCAAGCCTGGGCCGGCACCGGCCTCAGCATCGTCCGCTGGCGCCATTTCGGGCTTCAGTGCTGCTTGCGGCACCAAGGGTCTGGACGGCACCCTGGTCTGTGCTGCGCCGTCTCTCAGCACCAGTTTTGCTGTTGGTGCCGATGATGGGAGTGGTGCTGTGGGAGGTGTAACTGTTGTTTCTGGGGTGGTGCCGAGGCTGGGGACAACGCTGTTTCCAGATCCAGTGCTGTTCGTGGCACTGGGGAGGGAGATGGCACTGTGGTTGGCGCCATCTCTGGCTCCGGTGCTGCTCACAGTGCGGGGGAGAGGGATGGCACTGTGGCTGGTGCTGACTCTGTTTTTGGTGCCGTGATTAGTGCCACCTCTGACTCGGGTGCTGTTCGCAATGCTGAGGGGGATGTGGCACCGACAGTGCCGAGGTTGGCACCTCTCGCGTTCCAGGAATGGGCAGGGGTCGGAGGGTGGTCTGGCATTGGGCCTCTGTTTCCACCTCCTCGGAATGGGATTCTGTGTCCGATCTGGACTGGCTTCCGGACTCCTCAGAGTCTTCTGACCCCTCAGTGGTCACCTCTATGGCCCCCACTTGGCCTCCCTCTGAGGGGCGGGCAACTCTTCTGGACTCTGGGGTCAGTAGCACTGACCAGCCAGCAGCGGTCCAGGTGGCCGCTGCTGTGCAGCCTGGAGTCAGGGAGTTGTTTTTTCCTTCAGCTGGGACACCTCCTTCTTTGGTGTGCCTGGACAGTCCAACTTTGGGACAGCCCGGAGCACCCATGGGAGGGGAGGGTGCTGCACCCTGGGTGGTTTCCTCAGAGTCCACTCAGAGTTGCCAGCTGCCTGGGCTGGTGGTTACAAGGCAGAGGGCTCTTTCAGAGTCCAAAGGGTTGAGGGGCCTGGATTCTGTGCGGCGGCCTCTCCCTGGGACCCACACATATTCGGGGAGGAGCCGCAGTGTGGATCCTCACCCTTCCCCTTCGCTCTCCTTGAGAGGGACCTCTTTGGAGGCCAGGGACCGTCCTTCTGGACTCTCACAGTCCTGGTCACCTCACAAGGGCATGGTTTAGGCAGTTCCAGAAAGATTGATCAGCTGTTGGCTGCTGGGATTTCCGGGTCTCCTTCCCTGCTGGGAGCATCCACTAGGCCCTCTTGCCCAGGCAGAGGTCATTCCTCTTCATTGAAGGATTTGGCCCTGATTCCTCTGTCTCCATCCCCCTCTCTCTCCCTGGTATTACTAGTCCTAAGGGACCTCTGACCTGGGAGCAGTTCAGGGGCATGGCTGCTCATTCTCCAACATACGTTACGGCCATAGATGAAAGAGTGTTCCACCCTCCACTGAGTAGCCACCCCCTGAATCTCTGGACTCATCCGATTCCTCTTCCCCCTCATCTGAGGGGGAGGAATCTTCCATCCATATTTCCCCTGTGACTGATCTTGCTTCTTATCAGCGCTTCCTTGTGAGGATGATGGACAATCTCCAGATCACCCCTGGCTTAGAAAGCAATACTGAGCATGTGACGTGCACCTTCCTAGGTGATTTCAATGCAGCCAACCTGGTGGTTCCCAACTGGCCTGGCCCCTTTTGTGAAGCGTCACTGCAGTTCTGGTGGCTTCCCTTCTCCAATGTTCCAGCCCCAAAGGAACTCGGCCAGAGGTACTGCGCTCCCCCGGAGTCTCCAGGTCGCATGCCTCACCCTCTTTCGGGTTTAACATAGTTGGACACTCCTTCTGGGCTTCGCACCTCTCACCGTGACTGGCCCCCAGATTCAGACTCTTTGGATTTTGATTTCTGGGGTAGGAGAGTTTTCAACTTGGCATGGATCTTGTTGTCCCTTGCAGCTCATCAGGCCCACTATGCATCCTACAACAGTTTCTTATGGTCCAGGCTAGGTCAGCTCCTAGCCTCTCTACCTGATATGGAGGTAACTACTCAGGCCATCGCACTCTCTGCTCAGGTCCTGGAGCTAGCAGGGCACATAGCGAGGGCATCCTATGACGCCAATGAGGTAGCTTCCAGAGTCTCAGGGACAGCGATCTGCATTAGGCGGAAGCATGGCTTTGTCTTTCCCGGTTGTCACCCTTGGCCCGGTGTAGGATGATTTCCTCTGCCTTCTGGAGAACCCATCATCTTCCTGGACATAAAGTCTCCGCCACTCATTCATACTAATGGGAGTATGCCTGAGGCACTAGGACCCAGTGGGAGCCAAACAGTTTCAGAAGGGCTGGCACCAAGATAGAGCTGTGAGGAAGCAGCACCACGAGCTAGGCTCGCATGGTATAGACTATCTCAGCATCAACCTTCCAGCCACCTCAGTTTTTTTTTCCCACCGTCGAATGCGCTTCAGTGATGACGACGCTCGCCCGCCGGGAGTCAAGCTTCAAACTTGCAGCTTAGTTTTATTATTTTGTATTTTATCACGAAAAGTAATGATTACATTTAATAACATTACTTTTGTACAAGAAAAAGTCTTCAGCCAACCATGAGTGGGGCAGGTAACGGTAGGGAGACTTTGTATGAAAGCTGTTCAGTCAGCCGGGCCGGGTCTGGTCCGCCACCCTTTCTGGAGGCAGGGGGGCTGACAACAGACGGTCCAGTGCTCAGGGGGACGGGTGGTCCCTCCAAAAGCATAAAAAGAAAAGGTCCCATTCACGGCACCATTAGGCCTCGAGTTCATCTTCGGCCCGCCGGTCGAAGAAGAAAACGGCATCACTCGAGGTCGCCCTCTGGTACGTCTGCACGTAGACAGTCGGTTGTTGAGGTCAGGGGCTGGTCTCCACCTCTTTTGGAGTCTCCTGTTTCTGTCTCTGACTGCCAGCTTCTTCGACTTCTGAGCCCCTCACCGCCTATTGGAGGGGCTTCTGATGAGCTGTTTCACCATTGGGCCTCTCTTATGGAGCAGTGGGCTTGGAGGTTGTCCCAACTGCCTGAACCAGCCAGTCCATTGCCAGGGCCTTTGGGGCTCTCGGTTTCGGATTGGCAGGTGGGGTGGTTAGGACTTCCTAGTCATGTGGCACCTTCTTCGGTGCTGTCAACACTGCGCTCCAGTGTCTATCCCCCTCACAAGACTGCGGCACAGGGGTCCACACCGATGCCTTTATCTCCTGCCATTTTTCATTCTTTACCTTCAAATCACAGTTCAGACTTCTGTGGACTGCTGCTGCCTGTGGTGCCAGCTTCTCTGGTGCCAAGGTCCTTTTTCAGCACCGCCTGTGGTGTCGGCGCCATTTGCGGCACCACATGCCCTGTCGGCACCATCCTCGGCACTGGGGTGGTGTCAGTGCCATATGCAGTGCCGGGGCTGGTGGTCAGCGCTATGGTCGTCGGCGCCATGGTGGTCAGCACCGTGGATAGCACCACGCTCCCTGTCAGCATCATGATGTTGATGCCGATTCTGCCCTGGGGACAGGGATCAATCCTCCTGCAGAGCCTGTGGTGGAAGACCTTTCCTTTAAGTCTCTGATCAAGAACTTAAATTCTACTCTTTCTCTCCAGACCAGGGAAATCGATCCTGGGACGCTTCTGCACCTCCAGTATCTGCATGTTCCGGAAATCCCTATGGATTTAACCCTTCCAGTACAGCCCTCTTTCAAGACTCTTCCCAGATGCTGTGGAAGAATCCGGCTCTTATTCCCTTTGTGGTCAAGTCCATAGATAGGAAATATGCCCCTCTCAAGGATCACCCCATCTTGGCCTCACAGGCCTTTGCTGATGCCTTAGTGGTCCTAGCAGAGAATAATAAGGCTGTCCTTCCTCAGGAATCCACAGCCTGTCCTATAAACAAACAATCTCGCAAGATCAACACCTTGGGTAAATGGGTCTTTGCTGGTTCAACTCTGGGCATGCATATTGCTAGCTAGCAGGGTTATTTTTCTCAATACGAGTATGTTCTTTGGCATTCACTCAAAGCAATGGTAGAAGCTCTGCCCGAGTCAGAGGTTACCTCAGAGCTACTACAGACCATAACTCCTCAGGGCAAAAGAAAATGCAGCAGAAAGCACAGGGCCCAAAAATGCCAAGTGCCACCCTCTGAGTTCCCGGCCCAGGTCCCACCTCAGCTCTCCGAGGGGGACTCTTTCTTGGCAGCGGGAGGTCATCTGACTCAGTTCTATGACCAGTGGAAGTCGATAACATCAGACAAGTGGGTCCTCAGGATAATCTGTGTGGAGTACTCTCTCAGTCTGTCAGAACCTCCCCCCGGATCATCCTCCCAAGTGACAGCCCAGACTGTCTGCTGTGCAGTTAGACCTTCTTGCTTCCGAGGTGCAAGGCCTTCTGAACAACAGGGCAATAGAAGTAGTTCCGCTGGCTCAACAAAACACAGGTTCGTACTCCCATTACTTTCTGGTTCCAAAGAAAACTGGCAGCATGTGCCCTATTTTTGATCTCAGAAAGTTAAACAAATTCCTCTACAAGGAAAAGTTCAAGATGATATCACTCGGTACCCTGCTACCTTTGATTCATCAACACGATTGACTAGCCTCTCTGGACATGCAGGATGCCTACAAACACATTCTCTTACAACCAAAACACACTATCAATTCAGAGTCCTGCCCTTTGGGCTATGCTCGGCACCTCAAGTTTTTACAAAGTACTGTGCAGTTCTTGCAGCGCATTTAAGGAAAATCGGAATTCAGGTATTCCCGTATCTGGATGACTGGCTTCTTGCAAGTCACTCCAGACAAGACACTCTGGAGGCCGTGGCCTCAAATTTCCTCACATCCATGGGAGTCCTGCTAAACCTGAAAAAGTTGCATTCGCAGCCCTCCCAGAAGCTTCTTTTTATTTATTTATTGAAAATGTTTCACCAGGAGAGGCACACTGAGCAAAAAGATGCTCGTCTCACGGTGTGACCTGGGGGGCAGGTTACAGAGGGAGAAGGTAATACATACAGTAGTTGAACTATACAGTAGTGCAATAGGGATAGTATACATAGTTGGGATGGAATACATTGAGCTTGTTACATAGGCAGAGCAGTACAGAACAGCACATGATCAGCAAGTAAAGGTTATACAGATCATGGTTACACAACGAGGTAGGAACATTACAAAACAAGATCGTAAGGGCAAGGGATACAATTCATGGTTACACAACGAGGTAGGAACATTACAGAACAAGATCGTAAGGGCAAGGGATACAAATACTGGTTAAACAATTCATGGTTACACAACAAGGTAGGAACATTACAGAACAAGATCGTAAGGGCAAAGGATACAATTCATGGTTACACAACAAGGTAGGAACAGTACAGAACAAGATAGTAAGGTATGGTTTACAAATCATGGGTACTCATCGAGGCAAAGCATGACATACCTAAGTGCCAGAATTCAGAACAGGGAAGTACTAGCAGAACTTGAGTGCCAAAAGCAGAGGCTGAACTACAGAGAGATGCACCAAGTTGAGAGGTGGAATTGGAGACCAAGAAGGGGGGTAGGGAAGGAGGGTCTAATAAGAGTTAGGATAGGAGTCCTTCTGGATACTTCCTCAGTGAAAGCCTTCCTTCTGGAGGACAGAAAGAGCGATATGCTTCAGATGGCCTGCTTCATCAAGAGAACGGCTCAGTTCAAGCTCTCTCAATGCAGCGGATGCTGGGTCTCATGGCATCCTCAATTTTCACTCTGCCACTGGCTCGTCTCCACATGACATCCACTCAGTGGATGCTCAGTACTCAGTGGTAGCCAACCACTCATCCTCAGTCCTTTCACATCAAGGCAACAGGACCTCTGAAACAGTCCCTCACCTGGTGGTCTCAGGAGGACAACCTTCTGGAAGGATATCCCTTTGCCCCTCTGGATCCTTAGATCTCCATTACCACAGATGCGTCCCTGATGGGCTGGGGAGCTCACTGCCAGGATCTCCCAGGACAAGTTCCAACTCCACATAAATGTCCCGGAAATGAGAGCCTTCCTCTATACAGTCCCAGCTTTGAAGGACATAGTCTGTCACAAGAACATTCTCCTTCAAATGGACAACAAGGCAGTGATGTATTACTTCAACAAGCACAGCGGTGCACACTCTTATCCATTATGTAGGGAAACAGTAAGAGTGTGGGAATGGTGTCTAGAGCAGAAAGCTCTGATTCAGGCAGATCACTTACCAGGAGTACAAAATGAGCTGGCAGACCGTCTCAGCAGAACAGGGACAGATCCTCACAAGTGGTCTCTCGACTTAATTGTCATTCAGTCACTCTTCAAAGAGTGGGGAACTCCAGACCTGGAACTTTTTTGAGTCCCCACTCAACCAAAACTGCCTCTCTTCTGCTCCAGAAATCCAGGACATGGCATTTCTTGTCAGGATGCATTCAGGCTGCGGTGGACAAAACACTTTCTTTACGCATTTTCTCCTCCCCCCCAATTCCGAGAGTACCGTTCAAATTAGAGGCACAGGGGGGCAGAATGATTCTCATTGCCCCATTTGGCCTCGTCAGATCTGGTTTCCTCTAATCAACAGACTATTGGAAACCCCTCCGAAACTGCTCCCCCTTCAGACAAACCTTCTGACCCAGGGCCCTGTAGTTCATCCCAACCTGAGGTCTCTTCACCTCCATTCATGGCTCCTGAGGAGATAGAGGTGAACAGGTGTAATGTTTCTCGTATAGTTTCAGATATTATTTTAGCTGCACGCAAGCCACTACCAGGAAAACCTACAGAACTAAGTGGAAACATTTCTCTATCTGGTGCGCAAAATCCTCTTGGAATCCTTTTTCCTGCCCACTGAATAAAGTCCTGGATTATCTCTTAGACGTCTCAAACACAGGTCTGCAATACTCTACAATCAAGGTTCTTTGCACAATTTCTGCATATTATGAGCCAGTACATTCCGTGTCTTGGATCAGTTACCTGTAGTTAAGAGGTTTCTGAAGGGTATTCTGCATATCAGACCACCTGTTAGACATCCAGTTGCAGCCTGGGACTGGGACATTAAACTTGTGCTAGACATGCTCACTCATAAATCTTTCGAGCCTCTAGCCACTTGCGAGTTGAAATTCCTTACTTGGAAGACGGCCTTCCTGGTGGCCATACTTCTGCTCATAGAGTCAGAAATACACACTTTGGTCACAGACCCCCCCGTATACTGTATTTCACAAAGACAAAGTAGTTCTTAGGACTCATCCTAAGTTCCTCCCTAAGGTTGTCTCAGAATTTCTTCTAAATCCACCTTTAGTCCTTCCTACCTACTTTGCCAACTTCCAGAATGAGGGAGAGCGTACCCTTACGAACATATGAAATTTGACAGCAGTTAAAGGCCTAGAGGTCTATCAAGTCTGCTCGAATGTGCAGCTAGCACCCCTTATTCTGAAGCTGCCCCTCCCTTCCACCCTTCCCCTTCATTAACCCCCCCTTGTCCTGTCCCATCCCCTTTTGAAGCAGTCCACTGTTCTACTGGATACCACGTCTGCAGGTAGCGCATTCCACCCAGCCACCACCCTCTCTGTAAAAAGTGTCTCCTCATCTCCTCCTGAACCTTCCTCCCTCCAGTCTCATATCATGGCCCCTGGTGTCCTCCCTCCCTTACTTTGAACAGCCCTTCTGTACCTGTCTTGTTTATTCCTTTCATGTACTTAAGGTTTCAATCATGTCCCCCGTCTCTCCTCTCCTCCAGTAAGTACATGTTCAACTCCCTCAGCCTCCTCTCGTATGATAAGTCCCCCAGCCCCTTGATCATCTGTGTTGCCCTGCGCTGCACCCCCTCCAGTAACTTAATGTCCCTCTTCAGATACAGGCGCCAGTACTGCACGCAGTACTCCAGCTGCGGTCTAACTAATGACCTATACAGTGGCAGAATCACCTCCTCCCTCCTCGAGGATATACCCCTTGCAATACAACCCAGCATTTTGTTGACCTTTGCAGCTGCCTTCCTACATTGTGCCGAGTTGTTCATTGACCCTGTAATGAACACTCCCAGATCCTTCTCCTCCTCTGTCTGGGCTAGCTGCACTCCCCCCAGCTGGTAACTCCTCATTGGGTTCTTCATCCAAAATGCAGCACCTTGCACTTTTTGGCATTAAACCCCAGTTGCCAGGTGTCTGACCAGGTTTCAAGCTTTGCCAGATCATCCTGCAACCCTTGCCATCCCCCTAGGTCATCCACCACTGCTCCTACCTTGGTATCATCAGCAAACAGACTGATCTTGCTCTTGATGTCCCATGATATGTCTGCAATGAATATCCCAAACAACACTGGTCCCAACACCGAGCCCTGTGGAACACCGCTCATCACTACCCTTGGGTATGAGATCTCCCCACCACCACCCTCTGTTGACTTCCCTGAAGCCAGTTTCCTACCCATCTCACCAGCTTTGCACCCGCCATTGTGCCTACTAACTTACTGCCCATCCTTCCATGCAACACTGAGTCGAATGCCTTACTGAAGTCCAGATACAGGACATCCACTGCATGGCCCCTGTCCAGTTGCCTAGTTATTCAGTCATAGAACTTCACCAGGTTGGTTTGGCAGGATCTGCCCCGTATGAAGCCATGCTGTCTGCTGTCCTGTAGTCCTTTGGCCTCTAGGAGGGCCACCAGCCTCTCCTTCAGGATAGTCTCCATTAGCTTACCCACGATGGATGTGAGGCTCACTGGTCTGTAGATTCCCGGTTCATCCTTGGAGCCACTCTTGTGGAGGGGCATCACATGAGCCATCCTCCAGTCCTGAGGTACACACCCCCGAATGTAGTGAGGCATTAAATAGGTCTGCCAAAGGTCCTGCAAGGACCTCTGCCAGCTCCTTCAGTACCCTGGGGTGGATGCCATCTGGGCCTGGCGCCTTGTCCACCCTCAGTGCCTTCAAACCCTCCCAAACTCTGCCCTCCATGATTTCCCCATCTGTCACCCCTTTCCCCCCTGTTTCTGCCATTTCTCCCCCCATGGGTGTCACCTCTCTCTTCTCTTTAGTAAATACTGAGCAGAAGTACTCATTTAGTGCTTCTGCCTTATCGCAACCTGCTTCCATCCAACCCCTCTCCTTCCTAATCCTTACTATGTGGTCCTTACAGCTCCTTTTCTCCCTGATGTACCTAAAGAAGTCCTTCTCCCCCTTCTTAATGCCTTGTGCCAGCCTGAGTTCCGTAGATACTTTGGCTCCCCTTACTGCCCTTGTCACCTCCTGCGATTCTGTCAAGTACTCCTCCCTGTCCTCCCCCCTCCCTGTTTTCTTGTACTTCCTAAAGGCAGCTCTTTTCCTCCTTACCTTTTCCATGACCTCCTTGCTCAGCCAGCTCGGTTTCTTAGCCCTAGCCTTCTTGCTCTGGGCCTTGCAGCAGGTTTTGGTTGCCTCCACTATCCCGAGCTTTATGAACTCCCACCTCTGGTTAGTGTCCATACTAGATTGAATTCTTGCCAGGTACCCTTTTTACCACTTCCCCCATCCTCCCAAAGTCGGCCCTCCTGAAGTCCAGCACTCTTGTGCAATATTCCACTCCTTCCTTGCCCATATCCAATGTGAGCCATACTGAATGGTGGTCACTCCCTGACAGCGGTTCCTCCACTGTAAGTTCTCTCACAAAGTCACCATTTGCCAGCACAAGGTCAAGGGTATTCCCTAACCTGCTTGGTTCACTGACCATTTGCAGCACGAAGCTGTCCTGGAAGGCATCCAGCAGTATTTGCTCCCTTCTGTTCCTGGTTGTTGGGGTACTTGAGTCCACTCCTGGCATGTTGAAGTCCCCCACAATCACCACACTACCCTTCTCGCAGGTCCTCCTAATCTGTCCCGCTAGTTCCTTGTCTAACTCTTCCGTCTGAGATGGTGGCCTGTACACCACTCCCATTCTAAGAATCCTATTCTTGGAATCCTGGATTTGCATCCAAAGTGACTCCGTACTACCTCCTTCCCTTCCTCCATTACACACTTCAGTCCTTCCTTCACATATAGTGCCACACCCCCTCCTTTCCCAATCACCCTGTCCCTACGAAATAACCTGTACCCTGGTACAGACAGGTCCCAGTCATTGTATTGGGTGGCCCATGTTTCTGTGATAGCTGCAATGTCCACCTCTCCCTCTGCCATGAGCACCTGTAACTCTGCAGTTTTCCTCCCAAGGCTTCTAGCATTAAGGGTAACCACCTTCCACCCTTCCCCCCCATCCTGCCCTCCTTTACTAGCATCACCAATAGTACTTGCCATTTGTCCTTTGTCACTGTTATGGGGAGTAAGCTCATATGGTTTCCCAACCTGTGGTCTCTGTATATCTCTTGCCCAATTGCCACCCCCCGCTCCTAGTTTAAATTCCTAACTTCCTCTATGTACTCCTCCATCCTCTGTTTCAACACTTTCTTTCCCTCCTCACTCAAGTGTAGTCTGTCCTTGGCATAGAGACTACTGTCCTCCCAGGTCCCTCCCACCCCCCAACAGCCCATACCCTTTAGCACAACACCAGGTTCTTAGCCATCCATTAAATTCCTCTATTCTCAGCTTTCTTGTTGCGCTTGCCTTGGACACTGGAAGTATCTCTGAAAAAGTTACCGATCTTCCTGCCCCCTCACATAATTGTACTAGTTCCTCAAACCTCCTCTGGACTATATCCCCTGGATGTAAAATTAACTTTGTGATTCTATCTGGACAGAACAAAAGAAATCTGCAAGGCTCAACAACTGTTTGTCTCCTTCAGCATGACTTGGCTGGGTCAGCCTGTTGCTATCAGGTGTATTTCAGCGTGGCTGGTGGCATGCCTTCACCACTGTTACTCCATGGCACAGGTCAAGTTGGAGGGAAGAGTGTACATTCACTCTACCAAAGCAGTCACGGCATCTCTGGCAGAAATTCGTAATGTCCCTATTGCAGACATTTGCCACGCAGCTACCTGGAGCTCCGTGCACACTTTTGTTGAGCACTATGCCTTGGATGTCCATGACAGACAACATCAGTCATTGGCAGGACTATTCTTCATGGACTTCTGTCCTAAAAAGTGAGCTCCCCTGCCGCCTATCTCAGCTCGGTACTCTCCCATTATTGTGAATGAGTAGTGGAGACTTTATGTCCAGGAAGATATGGAAATTACGTACCTACCGTAATTCTTGATCTTCTTGGACGAAGTCTCCACCACTCCTTCACATGCCCACCCACCATCCCCCGAGCTCACTTCTGTTTCTGGTCTTCACTCCTCCAATTTGGGCTGTGAAGACTTTGTGTTTTGACCCTTCTTACATGGGTCATTTGGACTGTCTTACGTCCCATAGTTAGGCTAGTCCTTCTCTAGGTTAGTTACGCTACACCTCCTCAGAAAAAAAGGTACTGAGGCGGTTGGAGGGTCGACAACAAGATAGTCTATACTACGTGAGCTTAGTTTGTGGTGCCGATTCCTCACAGCTCCATCTCAGTGTGGCCCTTCTAAAAAAGTCTGGCTCCCACTGAATCCTAGTGCCTCTGGTGTACTCCCATTAGTGTGAATGAGTGGTGGAGACTTCGTCCAAGAAGATCAAGAATTATGGTAGGTACATAATTTCCATTTTTCTCCTGCAGGGTGAGACGGCAATTGTCAGGGCACCTTCCTTCCCCCTCCGGGGGGTCCCCATCTCACTCTCCCCAGTCTTGGACCTCGCCAGGTCTGTAGAGGTTCTTCCCCCCAATATATCCCCCACTGGGAGCTAAGGGGCTTAGTCCCTTAGGGTCTTATCGGGCCCCCTTCGGGGGGTGCAGTACTCACCCAGATAGTGATGAATGGTGAAGACTGACACAGATGAGATATGAAAATTACGTACCGACCGTAATTCTTGATCTTTCTGTGTATCTTCACCATTTATCACTAAATACCACCCTCCTTCCCCGTGGAGCCTCAGTCTCTGGGTCCCCCTCCATGTGCCTCCCTCCTTCCCTCCTTCCCCCCTTCCCTTTGGCCAGGATTGGGGGACCTTGAGGCACATGGGGGACTTCCTCATGCAGCTTAGATGTTGGGGGGGTGAGGGGGGCTTTCTCCTCATCACCTTGTGGCTTCCACCCCTTCTGAGGGGTGGGATGCTGGAGTTAGAGCCCCTTCTTCCCTCCCCTTTCTCCTTATCCTTCAGGACTAACCCAATTATATTTCTTTTGGGAGGGGGTTCTTCCCTTGAAATTCCTCCTCTCCTGTTTCCTTTGGCTAGGGGAGAGGACATGCCATGACCCCTGGACTCCTTAGCTATTGTGTCAGTCCCTACAACTAATCCCTTGAGGATAGTCATCCTCTACCAGGAGTTCTTGCTTGGTCAACCTTGTTTGATTATTGGGCTCAAGACCTTGCTTGCCTTGCCAGGTTCTCTTGTTTACTCCTTGGGCAGAAGACCTTAACTTGTTCCAGTATAACATTTTGGGGTCCCAGACCGCATGGTCAGTTGGCAATGTCCTCTCCCCTCCCAATAAAAATTGTTTCTTCCTTCCTTCTCCTTTTCCTCTTTTCCAGAGATTGGGTCCCTTCCCAATCCCTTAGATTCTTTTTCCTCCTCTTTCTTCTGTCCTCTCAACCGTTTATTCCTTCTTTTGTTTTTGTATATCTTTTCCTTTTATCTGACCCTTGGACTCTCTTCTCCCACCCTCCCTCCTTATTTCTTACTCTACAGTGACTCTGAATTGGTGAGGGAGCAGAGCCAACAACAGTTGACATCCAACCCACGAGCGCCATGTCATACGTTGGCCTCGAGGGTGGCGCAGTCACTGCATCGACTTCGCCCATGCAAAAAAAAAAAGTTCCCGCAGGATCCTGACTTCTGGTAGGCACCCAAATAGTGATGAATGGTGAAGATACACAGAAAGATCAAGAATTACAGTAGGTAGGTAATTTTCATTTTCTACTCCCACTACTTCCTGGTTCCAAAGAAAACAGGCAGCTTGCACCCTATTCTAGACCTAAGGAAGTTAAACAAGTTTCTCTTCAAAGAAAAATTCAAGATGATATCACTCGGTACGCTTCAACCTCTGATTCATCAAAATGATTGACTGGCCTCCGTGGACATGCAGGATGGCTACCAACAGGTTCCTGTGCACCCAAGCCACTGCAAGTATCTTTGATTTGTAGCCCTCGGCCAGCACTATCAATTCAAAGTACTGCCTTTCTAACCCCAGGAATCGCTCATTATGATTAAACTTAATGCAGTCAGCCTCCTGTGTTGAGCTGCCCAGAGAGATGGAATTTTATGCAAATTATGGAACTCTCAGTTGGCTCATGCCACTTTCAAACTGCTGCCCTAGCAACTGCTGCACTCTGAGTGCTTCAGATTCTTTATTCAGCCTACCTAGTAAGAATGTCCTGGAGAGCTCTCCTTGAACTGTCTCTGACTAAAGTTTATCTGTAGATAAGTACTCATTCTCAGTTTATTTTTAAATTACTGCCTTAGAAACATTGTTTAGTATACTAAATTATTGTTTTAGTAGTTTTTTATTTATATCCACGGCTCCCTCATGGTTCCTTGGAACCGAGGGTTCCGCGTCTATTTCAAAGGTTTCTTATCTCAAATTATTATTATTTAGAGTGATTTGGCGATTGGTTCCCTGAACCGCTTTAGTTTTGTCCAAATTTAGTAATTTTCTCGGTTCCTTTTTCTTCAGGAACCGAATAGTGCTCGGTTCCAGGAACCGCTAGCGGTAGTTATTTTAAAGTAATCTCCGGTTCCGAGTTACTTTAAATAACAGTGTTGTGAAGTAATCTTTTTTGCCTAGCTTAAATGTCAGAGGTCCATTTGGATAAACCTAAAAAACACACAGAACCTACAGGTTTTAAATGTTGTGATTCTTGTGGGCAACTTATAGCAAAAGCAGACAGACATTCTCTCTTTATTTCTTGTTTGGGTATAAGTCATTTATTTGCCAGTTGTGATATTTGTAAGACCTTTTGCCCAAAAACATTAAAGAAAAGGTCTAAAATTTTGGAAGAGATGGCTTCTGCTTCTGGGGATAATTCTGCTTCTTCCTCCTCCCACAAAAAGGATGGCGGTAAAGCCAAGGATCCTGAGAGGAGTTCAGATAAATCTGAACAAGGTAAAACAAAAAGGGCTGTAGGAACAGGCACTGAACCTGTTCCATTAAAGAAAAAGTGTAAAGAAAAACATGTCGCTGCGCCTCCGGCCAAGAAGGCTAAGGAGCGCCCAGCAGACAAGCATATTGTGCCCTTGGCTGAGGACATTGCTAAGGCACTACAAGTATTACAAGCCCTACAGGGTGCAATCCCAGTTCCTACACCAACTGCCCCAGTTACTCCTACAGCCCCAGCAAGGCAAGCAATGCTGGAAGTGTTTGGGGAGCCGGAGGAGGATGACTTTGAAGGGGAACCTATTGATCCAGAGGTTTCTCCTGATCAAGAGTTTGGATCTCCTCCCAGGGGTCCTGAGGAATACTTCTCCTACTATGCTTTTGTTAAGAACATGGTGGAAACCCTGAACCTTCCTCTTCAGGAAACAGAGGAGGATATGGAGGAGGCAGACTTTCTAGAAATGATGGGGTTAACCCCCATGAAATGTTTACTTCTGCCCATGCATAAATCTTTAAAGGCTGCAGTGCAGATTTTTAAAACTCCAACCTTTATTCCTGGTGTGGATAAGAAAGCTGACAAGAAATACCAGCTGGACAGAACTACAGCTGATTTTCTATTTACACATCCTGATCCTGAGGGAGTAGTCCAGGCTGTTGCCTGTGACAAGGCCAGGATCCCATTGGCTACCCATCCACCAGACAAAAATTCAAGAAAAATGGATGCACACCTCTTTTTTTTGAAAGATGCTACCCTCTTGGACTTTGTTGATTCCCTTGAGAAACTTTCAAGTACCTCAAGGGATCCAACAAAATCAGAAAAATAACATCTTTCAAAAAGAGTTGTGCAAGAACAAGGAGCACAATTTGAAGATGGGGGTGGCTCAGAGGTAATTTAAGGAAGTATTTTTTCACAGAGAGGGTTGTGGATGTATGGAACAGCCTTCCGGAGGAGGTTGTGGAGTCAAAAACAGTGGTGGAATTCAAGCGTGCACGGGACAGTCATAAGGTAATTCTAGGGTGTGGGGGTAGGAAGAAGTAGGCTGCTGGTTAACTAGGATCTGCAGCTTATCCATCAGGTAGGGAAATGGGCAGACTGGGTGGGCCAAGCGGTCCTTATCTGCCATCAAATTCTATGTTTCTATGCTATAAGAAAGAAAGGGTACATGGCTGCCTCTTTATTGGTTCGGTAGGCCAGTTACATGGCCTATTCAGTGCAGTACCAAAAGGATCTATGGAACACTGTTCTAGCTTTGGCTGACAGGGTCCCAGATGAAGTGGCTGTAGACTTACAAGATACAGCAAGGGCTGCACTTGATGCTACTAGGTACCAGTTTCATATGGCAGTGGATGCCAATGATACTGCATCCAGGTTAATGGCTTTGTCAGTTTCACTCAGAAGGTTTGCATGGCTTAGAGCCACCAACCTAACCTTAGACACCCAGGCAAAGCAATGGATTTCCCCCTGGAGAACAGCTCCTTGTTTGGGGATAAAACTGAGGCATACAAAAAAGGTGGAGGAATATAAATCCACCTATCAGAGCAATTCCAAGGATAGGCCCTTCACCTCTCATAGATCCCAGGGTAGGGGAGGTAGGGGCAGGGTTTTTTACCCCAGACTTTTCTTTCAGGCACAAGCCTCCCAGCCTCAGCAGCAGGCTAGAGGTTATTTTAGAGGAAGGGGTAGGAGAGCCATGAGAAGATCAGCTCCTGCACCACAGGTTCAGGCGCAGCCTGCACAGAATCCCTGACAGGCTAGTGCAGGTCGCATACCCTATTACAGATCCACCAGTAGGTGACAGACTGGCTCATTACCTTCATGCTTGGCATTCCATCACCACGGACAAGTGGGTGTTGGAGGTAGTGAGCCAGGGCCTGGCACTCAGTTTCAAATCATTCCCAAAGCTGAGAACAAGAAACTTTGCTCCGGCAACAGCTGCACACAGGATTTTGTTGGAAACAGAGGTAAAACATCTGCTAGCAATCAAAGCAGTAGAGGTAGTGCCTCTAATAAGCAGAGGAAAAGGTTTTCATTCCAGATACTTCCTCATAAGGAAGAAAAATGGGGATTGGTGGCCTATTTTGGATCTAAGACTTCTGAACAAGCACATTTTGAAACCAAAGTTCAAAATGGTCACTCTTGCCATAATCATTTCTTCCTTACAAAAGGGAGACTGGCTAGTCTCCCTAGATCTAAGGGATGCTTATTTCCATATTCCCGTCAGACCTTCTCACAGAAAATTCTTGAGATTCAGGCTGGCTTCAGGCCATTATCAGTTTGCAACTCTCCCCTTTGGGCTAACTGTGGCACCAAGGGTTTTTACAAAGTGCATATCAGTGGTGGTAGAGTTTATGAGAAAACAAGTTATAACAGTGTTCCCCTACCTGGACGACTGATTAATAGTAGGACAGTCTCTGCAGCATGCAGTACAGTCACTGACACTCACAAAATCCACACTAGAGTCCCTGGGATCTCTGATAAACGAAGAAAAATCTCAACAGGTACCACTCTAGCTGCTGGAGTTTATTAGAGCAGAACTAAATACCAGACAGGGCAGAGACCTCCTGCCACAGGACAGGGCAACGAGCATTCTGCAGATTGTAAAATCCTTTGTCTCTGGGAGACCCAGAACAGCCAGAGAATTTCTCAGGTTACTAGGCCACATGGCATCTGCCACGGCAGTGGTAATGGGCTCCAGGTTTCAAATGAGAGATATTCAGTTCCATCTCAGACAGTATTGGTCTCAAAGGACGGATCCTATGACCAAACTGGTTCTAGTCACAGAAAGTTTAGTCCAGGCCTTACAATGGTGGCTGGATGAGCACAACCTCAGGGTGGGTGTGCCTTTTATAAGGGAACAACCTTCAGTAATCCTCACAACAGATGCCTCTCTTCTAGGCTTTGAAAACATTTGCTCCTTACCTGCAAAACAGGGTGGTGCAAGTCAGAACAGACAACACCACAACCGTGTATTACATCAACAAGCAAGGAGGAACCAGGTCACATCTACTGTGCACAGAAGCAATGAGACTGTGGTCCCTAGTATACTCCATGGGAGTATCCCTGTCTGCCATACACCTTCCACGGAAGGACAATGTGCAGGCAGACTCTTTAAGCAGGATAAGTCAGGACCACCACGAGTGGTGCCTGAATACTCGGGTACTCAGTACAATTTTTAGCAAATGAGGCACTCCAGAGATGGATCTCTTCGCCTCCCCAGAAAACCACCAGCTTCCAATGTACTGTTGCAGGCCTCCTCTAAGGGGCACAATCCCCCTGGATGTCTTGGCCCTGGATCGGACAGGGACATTTCTGTATACATTCCCTCCTTTCCCTATGATATTCTAGACCCTACTGAAATTGAGGTCCCAACCAACAAAAATGATACTGGTGGCTCTGGATTGGGCGAGACAGCACTGGTATTCTCTTCTGCTGTCTCTGTCAGTGGTCTCCCCAATCCATCTGCCCAGGAGGCACAACCTGTTAACCTCCTCTCAGGGCAGGATCCTGTACCTCAACCTCAAATCACTGAGGCTCAAGGCGTGGCTCTTGAGGACTTAGAGTTTGCTAACCTTAATCTATCAGAACAGGTGCTGACAGTGCTTAGGGGTTCCAGGAAGCCTTCTACTAAGAAGACATATGCCTCTAAGTGAAAAAGATTTACAATATGGTGTACAGGTAAAGGCTTGAGCCCTTTCAGGGCTGATTTGGCTATTCTTCTAGATTACCTTACACATTTACATTCCATAGGCCTGAGGCCTTTCACCCTCAAGGTTCACTTAGCTTCAGTCTCTGCTTACCTGTCAGTTGGTAAGGAGAGTTCTATGGCTTCTCATCCGGTATTTAGAAAATATTTTAAAGCCCTTAATCTTCTGCATCCTCCCCTAAGGGAACCTGTTCCGGCCTGGAATCTAAGTATTTGCATTGCTAAACTCATGGATGCACCATTTGAACCTATGGCAACCACAGATTTGAAGTATGTCACTTGGAAAACTGTTTTCCGGGTTGCCATTACTTCAGCCAGAAGAATCAGTGAATTACAAGCCCTGTGCACAGATGTGGACTACATCTCATTCCACAGGGACAAGGTAGTCCTTAGGACTAATAGAAAATTCCTTCCCAAGGTGGTATCTGATTTTTACTTAAATCAGTCTATCACTCTACCTGTCTTGTTTACAGACAACTCCAGTTCTCCAGAAAGGAGACTTCACTCCCTTGATGTCAAATGGGCTCTCAGCCACTACATTGACAGAACCAAATCTTACAGAACAAGTCAATCACAGCTCTTTCTCACATATGGTGAAGTTGGTAAGGGCAGAGCTGGAACAAAACGTACAATTGCTCACTGGATAGTGGCATGTATACAGTTTTGTTAAAGTAAGGTGGGTAAACACGTACCTCTGGGCCTGAGAGCACACTCCACCAGGGGCCCAGCTGCTTCACTGGCAGCTTCAAGAGAAATTCCGCTACTGGAAATCTATAAAGCAGCTACATGGAAAACAGTACACACCTTCACAAAGCATTACAGCCTGGACTTGCAATCCAGAGGTGATGCTAGGTTTGGTACAGCAGTACTGCAGAGTTTGTTTCCAAAATAGGTTCTCTGCCCAACCTCCAAAGGTACTGCTTGGTAGTCTGCATTAAGTTTAATCATAATGAGTGATTCCTGGGGTTAGAAGAAAAAAATTACTCACCATAGTAATCTTGTTTTATCAAAGGGATCACTCATTATGATTAAAGACCCTCCCTACCTCCCCTACTAGAACCTATAGAAGTTGCTCTGCATCCCTGCATTAGGGTTTTCTCTTTCTCCTATATAGGTTAAGATAGAAACTCACTTTGTTTAGCCAGTTGGTGTCCAGGTGGTCTCAAGTTTCTTAGGTTTGTTGGTTAAGGATGTTTTGACCTGAAAGCGCAAAAAATATTATTTTTAAGGTTTGTTAATTTTTAGCTAGTGGGTATTTTACCCAGTTAGGCTCCGTAAGAATCTGAATCACTCAGAGTGCAGCACTTGCTAGGGCAGTAGTTTGAAAGTGGCATGAGCCAACTGAGAGTTCCCTAATTTACATAAAATTCCATCTCTCTGGGCAGTTCAACATAGGAGGCTGACTGCATTAAGTTTAATCATAATGAGTGATCCCTTTGAAGAAACAAGATTACTATGGTGAGTAATTTTTTCTTTGGGCTGTCCTCAGCGCTGCAAGTTTTTACAAAGTGCGTTGCAGTTCTCGCAGCGCACCTAAGGAAACTCAGAATTCAAGTCTTCCTGTATCTGGAGGACTGGCTCCTAGCAAGCTTCTCCAGGCAAGGGACACAGGAAGCAGTGACCACAGCTTTCAGGTTCCTCACATCTATGGGAGTTCTGTTGAATCTGGAAAAATCGCAGCTACAGCCCTCCCAGCACCTCCTCTTCATAGGAGCCCTCCTGGATACCTCCAATGCAAGGGCCTTCCTCCCAGAGGACAGGAGGAACGATATCCACAAGATGGCTTGCTTCATCAAAGAGAAGGACTCAGTCTGAGCTCTTCTGATGCATGGGATGCTGGGTCTCGTGGCGTCATCAGTGTTCATAGCACTCTTGGCTCATCTTCACATGAGGACCACTCAGTGGATGATCAGTACTCAGTGCTCCCTGACCACACATCCCCAGTCCTTCCACATCAAGGTGATGGAACCTCTAAAATGTTCTCTCACCTGGTGGGCTTAACAGGACAACCTTCTGAAAGGCTTTTCCTTTGTCCCACTGGAGACACAGATCACCATCACCATAGATGCATCTCTACTCGGATGGGGAGCTCAATGTCAACATCTCCATACACAAGGTCTTTGGAGTCAGGACGAGTCTCAACTTCACATAAATGTCCTGGAAATGAGAGCTGTCCTGTATGCAATCCAAACCCTGAAGGACAGCCTCTGTCGCAAAATAATTCTCCTTCAGATGGACAACAAAGAATTGATGTACTACATCAAAAAGCAGGACGGGGCACACTCTTATCATCTATGCAGGGAAGCGAAGAACATGTGGAAATGGTGCCTAGAGCATGAAGCCCGGATCCATGTAGTCTACCTGCCTGGAGCCCAGCATGATCTAGCAGATCACCTCAGCAGAACAGAGCTGGATCCTCACAAGTGGTCTCTCAGTGTAAACGTTGTGCAGTCGCTCTTCGAAGAGTGGGGCACACCAGACCTGGACCTTTTTGCAACCCCACTCAATGCAAAACTGTTATTATTCTGCTCCAGAAATCCAGAACCTGGCATTTTCTATCGGGATGCATTCAGACTGTGATGGACAAGACGCTTTCTGTATGCATTTCCTCCTCTTCTCTTAGTTCAGAGGGTGCTGCTCAAGCTGGAGGCACAGGGGGGCAGAATGATCCTCATCACCCCACTCTGGCCTCGCCAGATTTAGTTTCCATTGATCAACAGATTATCAGAAATTCCACCAAGACAACTTTCACTTCAAACAGACCTTCTGACCCAGGGCCCAGTGATCCATCCCAACCTGAGATCCCTCCATCTCCTCGCATGGCTCCCGAGAAGATAGAAGTGGGTAGATTTGATGTCTCACGTAGAGTCTCAGACATTCTTCTAGCAGCACAAAAGCCAGCTACTAGGAAAACTTACATGGCAAAGTGGAAGTGTTTCTCCGTTCGGCATGCAAATTCCTCCCTGATTCCCTTTTCTTGTCCACCAAACAAAGTCCTGGAGTATCTACTAGACCTGTCAAATACAGGGCTATGATACTCAACCATGAAGGTTCATCTCTGTGCGATCTCAGCTTATCACGAGCCTATACACTCTATGTCTCTGTTACACTTGGTTAAGAGGTTCCTTAAAGATATATTCCACACTATGTCACCAGTCAGGAGACTGGTAGCCACTTGGGATATTAACCTTGTGCTAGACATGCTCACCCGTAAACCTTTCGAGCCTCTAGCAACCTGCGAGCTGAAGTTCCTGACCTGGAAGACCGCCTTCCTCGTAGCCATTACCTCTGCTCACAGAGTGTCTGAAATACCTGCCCTGGTCACAGACCCTCCTTATATAGTATTTCAGAAAGACAAGGTGGTTCTCAGAATGCACCCTAATGTTCTCCCCAGAGTAGTGTCAGAATTCCATCTGAACCAGCCCTTGGTTCTTCCGACCCACTTTGCGAACTTCCAGAATGAGGGAGAGCATACCTTACATTCTTTGGATGTTAAAAGGGTTTTGTGGTTCTATACAGATGGAACTAAAGAGATCTGCAAGTCAAAGCAACTCTTTGTTTCATTCAGCATGGCCTGGCTGGGTCAGCCTGTTGCCATCAGATGAATTTCGGCATGGCTGGTGGCATGTCTTCGCCACTGCTATTCCATGGCACAGGTTAAGCTGGCAGGCAGGGTATATGCCCATTCTACCAGAACAGTCATGGCATCTCTAGCAGAAATATGGAATGGGCCTATTGCAGACATCTGCAGTGTAGCTAGTTGGAGCTCCGTTCACACTTTTGTGAAGCACTATGCTTTGGATGGCCATGCCAGACAGCATCAATCCTTTGGCAGGACAATCCTTAATGGACTCATGTCCTAAGTGTGCTCCTCTCTCCTGCCACCCTTCTTAGGGAATTGTTTGAGCTCGGTACTCTCCCATTAGTGTGAATGAGTGGTGGAGACTTTATGTCCCGGAGGATATGAAAATTACGTACCTGCTGTAATTCTTGATCTTCTTGGACGAAGTCTCCACCACTCATTCACATGTCCACACTCCATCCCACGAGCTCACTTATCTGTTTTTGGTCTTCACTCCCTCGATGGCTGGGCTGTGAAGATTCTGTTGTGTTGACCCTTCTTATACAGGTCATTCGGACTATCTTATGTCCGACATAGGTTAGTTTCACTATGTCAGTTTATGCGGCACCTCCTTAGTAAAAAAGGTACTGAGGCGGCTGGAGGGTCGACGCTGAGGTAGCCTATACAGCGCAAGCTGGTCTCACGGCACCACTTCCGTGCGGCCCTACCTCAGTGCCAGCCCTCCTGAAGATTTTTGGCTCCTGCTTGGTCCCAGCACCTCCAGCGTAGTCCCATTAGTGTGAATGAGTGGTGGAGACATCATCCAAGAAGATCAACTAGTACGGTAGGTATGTAATTTTAATTTTTGCACCAGAGAACACTAAAATCTCAACAGCTTCTGGGGGCCTAGGTGGAACCAAGGCCCCCAGCCTATTGTTTTGGGGCCCAGGCCCCGAGCAATATCTCATGCTAGCAACCCCTCTGCTTCACAGGTGCAGTATGCCATTTGGGTTCAGCTGCCCTGGAGGTGGAAACAATGTAAATGTATTTGGCACATTGGCCAATCAGAAGGGAGAGAGGGGGTGTGCTGCCTGCAGTCAGCCTAGAGGGCTTCAGAATTTTTTCTCCGCTGACTGAGCAACACTTCCCTGGCGTGCTTTCTCTTCATACACTTGTCTGAAGTGATTTTTCATTCCTAAGTGGTCTATTCTGTGCTGCCTTCAGGTTTTAAGGTATTTTTTAGCATTTATTCATTTTTTTCCATGAATCCTGACTGGTTCCCGGGATCCATGGATTTTGTCTTTTCCCGTGTTTTTTTCTGAGGTAAAACATTTGCATCTGAGGTTAAAAGAAATTGGCGGTTTTATTTTAAATTACTTGTGTTTTTTTTTCTTTTTGTAAAAAACATATTTTTTTCCTGGTTGGGGCTTATTCAAACAACATGAAGTCTTGCTGTATTCTGACTAAATGCAGTTAGCCCCAGCACTTGAACTGCCCCGGAGAGTAAGGAGTTAACTCTATGCAGAAGCATGAAACGTTGAGCTCGAGCTCGGTTTTCAAACCTCTGTCTCTAGCACTCTGAAGTGTAACCGTCAGATTTTTTACTCCACCTAACTGTGAAGTCGCTCCAGAGATTCCTCCTGCACTTTGGCTCGGTATCAGTTGAAATCAGTCGGTTTTACCTGTTTCTTTATTTTGGTCTTTTTACCTCTGTCTCGGTAACAGTAAGTGGTAATAGTAGGTAGTTATTGTATTATTGTGGAAACTGTTTTTTGCCTTCGGTTCTTCTCCAGTCAGTCTGGTTTGGAACCGAACCCCATTCTATTTCTGTTTTTTTTTAAACTATTACTGTGGTTTATGGTACTCATTGGTTCCTAAAAAAATTCCAATTTCCGGGTTTTTTTTAACCGACCCGTGACACGGTTGGAAACTATCAGTTTCTAGTTGCCTAGTGTAATAGCTGGTAAGGGTAACTTTTCAGTATTCCGGCATGTCTGAGAAACCCCAAAAGAAAACCGGTCCCACTGGGTTTCAGCACTTTACCGAGTGTAAGGAGGCCTTTGCCAAGGCCGACCCTCACCTCGCCTGTGTTTACTGTCTGGGGTTTGACCACCTCAAAGAAGACTGCCAAATCTGTAAAAACTTTCCCAAAGCCACTCTGGAAAAATGTTTGAGTAGGCTAAGGGAGAGGGAGACCGAGAAGTCTGCTGATCCGGATGGCCAGCCCGGTTTGGCGGTTGCCGAACCTGAGGGGGTGCCCACTGACCTGGGCGATACCTCCTCGGGCAAAAGGGGAGCCGATTCTGTGGAATCGGTTCCTAGCAAAAGGGAACGAAAAACAGCTGGTTCAGATCCTACTTCCCATGGTCCATCCGCTGAGGAGATTGCTAAAGCGATTTCTATTGTTCAGTCGCTTTGCGTGGTTCCGACCGAACCGGCAACGGTTCATAGAGGTTTGGTTCAGTTGGACATAGTTGCTTCTAACATTGATCCAGAGGCTTTCTATGAGGGCGATTGGGATGGAGAAGAAGAGTATGATGAAGAGGAAGATGAAGGCCTAAATAAGCCTGTAGAGCCTGACATCTCCCCAGACAAGCCTCTTAATGTGTCTCCTCCCAGATTTCTGAGTCCCCCTCCCATTTCTTGTTTTACAAGAAAGTGGCTGATACTCTTCAGCTCCCAGTGGAAGGAGCTGAACAGGATCAGGAGGAACCTGACTTTATGGAAATGATGGATGCCCCAGAGTCGAAGAGAGTGTCTATCCCTCTGCATAAATCCCTGGGGAAACGGACACAAAAAATGTTGCAGTTTCCAACTTCTATACCTCCTGTGGATAAAAAGATGGACAGGAGGTATACCTTGTCAGGTCCTGGAAAATAATTTCTTACGACTCATTGCAGCCATGTTGGGGTAGTGCAGGCTGCAGCCTGTGATAAAGTTAATATTTCCCTGGCATCTCACCCCCCAGATAAGGATTCTAGGAAAGTGGATGCCATGGCCAAGAAACAATACTTGGCATCCTCTTTGGGACTCAGACGAGCCAATTATATGGTATATACAGCCAGGTACCAGAAATTGAGGTGGGATGCAGTTCTGGAACTGGCTAAGAATGCCCCTTCCCAGCTAGCCAAGGAGCTGGAGAAAGTGGCTGCAGATGGTATTGAGGCATCCAAGGTCCAACTTCACGCTGCTGTTGACTCGAATGATTTGCATTCCAGGGTCATGGCTACATCTGTCTCCATGAGGAGATTAGCTTGGCTCAGATGTACCAGTCTATCACAGGATACCCAGACTAAGGCCATGGATTTTCCTGTTGCTGGTAACTCTCTGTTTGGTGAACAAACAGAGGCTTACATGAAGAGGATGGATGAGTACAGGACCACTTATAGCAGTGCTGCAGCAAAGAGAAGCAGACCACTCCTCAGAAGCAGCAGTTTAGGGCTGGTAGGGGCAAGCCTTTTAACAGGGCTTTTTACCAAGCCCAGGCTTCCTCTTCTTTCCAGCAGAGGGGGTTCTTCAGGGGAAGAGGCAGACGAGGGATGACCAGGACCCCAGCATCCACTCAGTCAAAGCCCTCTGCCAAACAGACACCCTGAGGTGTCAGTCAGGGTCGTCTCCCCAATCCTGTAGGGGGCAGGCTGGCTCACTATTCCCAGGCCTGGGATTCCAGTACCTCTGAGAAATGGGTCCTGGAAGTAGTGAGCCAGGGACTTGTTCTCAGCTTCAAAAGGTTCCCAAAGATGAGAGCAAGATCTTTCACCCCCCTCTCCCCCTTGGAGACAAAGGCCTTAGAGGCAGAAGTCTCCTCTCTTCTGCTCATGTGAACAGTAGAGAAGGTACCTCTTTGTCACAGGGGAAAATGACTTTATTCCAGATACTTCCTTACCCAAAAAGAGACAGGAGAGTGGTAACCCATCCTAGATTTAAGGTACCTCAACAAACACTTAACAAAACCAAAGTTCAAGATGGTGACTCTGGGAGTAATTCTTCCCTCTCTGAGACCAGGAAACTGGCTAACCTCCTTGGATCTCAAGGATGCCTATTTCCACATACCCATCAGACATTCCCACAGAAAGTACCTCAGGTTCGAATTGCCCTCAGGCCATTATCAGTTCAGAGCCATGCCTTTTGGCCTAACATCGGCTCCAAGGATGTTTACCAAGTGCCTGGCAGTAGTGGTGGCATTCCTCAGGAGACAGGGTATCCTTCTGTTCCCATAACTGGACGACTGGCTCCTAGTAGGTCAGTCCCCAGGCCAAGTCAAGTCAGCCTTAGAGGTCACTCAAAGGCTCCTGGAGTCCTTGGGCTTCATTCTAAACCTAGAAAAGTCAATTTTGGAACCAACTCAACTGCTCACTTTCATAGGGGCAGACATAGACACTGCCCAGGCAAGAGCATTCCTTCCTCTTTCAAGAGTTCAGTCTCTAGTCACTCTGGCTTCCTCCTTTCAACCTCTAGTTTCTCATCCAGCCAGGCATTTTCTTCAGTTACTGGGCCACATGGCAGCCTCCACAGCTGTGGTCCAGGGAGCAAGGTTTCGGTTGACAGATATTCAATTTCATCTCAGATCTTACTGGTCTCAGAAAAAGGACCTTCTCTCCAAATTGGTTCCAGTGTCCCAGACTCTAGTTCAGGCACTCCAGTGGTAGCTGGAGGAGGACAACCTTCGGCAAGGTGTCCCTTTCATCAGTCAGGCTCCTTCAGTGATTCTCACCACAGACGCCTCCCTCCTAGGCTGGGGGGCCCATCTGGACCAGCTTACAGCTCAGGGAACCTGGTCTCACCAGGAGTCTCTTCTTTACATAAACCTTCTGGAGTTGAGGGCTGTCTTTCTAGCTGTGCAGACATTCTCAACTGTGGTTCAGGGGAAAGTAGTACAAATCAGGACAGCCAATACCACAGCCATGTGGTACATCAACAAGCAGGGAGGCACTCGGTCCTCGGCCTTGCGGACGGAGGCCATGAAGGTATGGTCTCTGGCTTATTCCTTCATGCTTCCTGGTGGCTGTACACCTCCAGGAAGGACAACATCTTAGCAGATGCTCTCAGCAGAATTTCTCAGGGTCATCACAAATGGACTCTGAATCCCCTGGTCCTTCAGATTATCTTCAACAGGTGGGGGACTCCAGAGCTAGATCTCTTTGCAGCTCCGGACAATCATCAACTTCCTCTTTTTTTGTTGCAGGCCTCCTATACTGGGCTCTATACAACAGGAGGCTCTACTATTGGATTGGACAAGCAGGTTCCTGTATGCATTTCCTCCTTTCCCTTTGATCTTCAGGGTTCTGATCAAGGCCAGATCTCAGTCTTACAGAGTGATCCTAGTGGCACCAGACTGGGCTTGACAGCCGTGGTATCCTCTACTACTGTCATTGTCAGTGACAAGGCCTCTGTGTCTTCCCAGACAGTTCAATCTGCTGACGTCCTCTCAGGGGAGGATCCTCTATCCCAGTCTTCAGGCTCTCAGGCTCAAGGCCTGGCTCTTGAAGAGTTAGAATATGCACATTTAAACCTTTCTCAATCAGTTTTGGATATTCTGAAGGTCAGCAGGAAACCTGCTACCAGGAAAACTTACAATTCCAAGTGGAAAATATTTGGTTTTTGGTGTTCCCAAATACCTGTTCAGCCAGAATTAGCTGACATTGCTACTGTATTGGATTATTTGGTGCATCTTAATAGTTTAGGCCTTCGGCCCACTATGCTTAAGGTGCATTTGGCAGCTGTGTCTGCCTTCCTTTCAGCTGGGAAGGGCTCTTCCTTAGCCTCTCATCCAGTTTTTGAGAAATTCTTCAAAGGTCTGATGCATGTTAATCCTCCATATCGAGCCCCTATCATTTCTTGGGATCTGAACATTTGTATAGCACAGCTTATGCAGCCCCCTTTTGAGCCTCTATCTTCAGCAGAGATGAAATACTTGACATGGAAAACTCTATTCCTGGTAGCCATTACTTTTTTCAGGAGGATCAGTGAGTTACAGGCTTTATCAGTGGAACCTGATTTTATTTTTTTTTCACAGGGATAAGGTGGTCCTTCGAACTAACAGAAAGTTTCTTCCCAAAGTAGTCTCAGACTTTCATCTGAACCAATCTATGACATTGCCTGTGTTTTTTACTGACCATTCTTCCTCTGGGGAACGAAGATTACACAGTCTTGATGTGAAAAGGGCCCTTAGTTACTATGTGGAGCATACTAAGGCCTATAGGAATGGATGTTCTCAGTTATTTCTCACCTGTGGTGAGGTGGGAAAGGGCAAACCAGCCACCAAGAGAACTATTGCCAGGTGGATTGTCTCCTGTATCCAATTCTGCTATTCAAAACTTGGAAAGGAACCTCCCTCAGGCCTGAGGGCTCATTCTACCAGGGGTAAGAGCTGCTTCGCTCACAGCAGCTAGGGATATACCTTTAGTGGAAATTTGTAAAGCAGCCACCTGGAAAACTGTTCACACATTTACCAAGCATTATTCTCTGGACATTCAGTCTAGAAGTGATGCTAGGTTTGGCACAGCTGTGCTGCAGAACCTGTTCCCAAAATAGGTTCTGTGACTCCCTCCTCCAAGGGGGTACTGCTTGGTAGTCTGCATTTAGTCAGAATACAGCAAGACTTCATGTTGTTTGAAGAAAAAATTACTTACCATAGTAATGTTGTTTCTTCTAATGGAGTCTTGCTCTATTCTGACCTCCCTCCCTGCCCTCCCTCCTAGAACCCAGTAGTTTTGGCAGGCACAGTGCTGCACCTCAGAGGTGTACTTGGTTTGCCCTACTAACTTATGGGTTTTAGTTATGTTTTAGCTCTCTACCTACTTTGGTTTTATATTTAGCTTTCTTTTTGGGGTTCTTGACTTGAATCTTTTGACCCTAAAAACAATTTGTGTAGCCATTTGGCTTGCAAGAGTTGAAATAATTTCCACCTATTACTTTTATTAGTTAGTGCTCATAATAATCTGATGGTTACACTTCAGAGTGCTAGAGACAGAGGTTTGAAAACCGAGCTCGAGCTCAATGTTCTGTGCTTCTGCATAGAGTTAACTCCTTACTCTCCGGGGCAGTTCAAGTGCTGGGGCTAACTGCATTTAGTCAGAATACAGCAAAACTCCATTAGAAGAAACAACATTACTATGGTAAGCAATTTTTCCTTTTTACTGCATCTAAGACCCATTTTCCCGCGGTTGCCCCTAACTAGGAACCTGTCCTTTTCCCCTCTGGGAACATTAAGAAAATATGTCTCTTCTGATCTTTCTTGGCATGTCAGAAAAGCCTAATAAAAGAACTGGGCCAACAGAAATTAAAACTTGTATCAGATGTTTTAAGATTATGGCTAAAGCAGACAGCCACAATCTTTTTTTTACTTGTTTAGGTCCATACCGCTCTTGTGAATTATGCTCTAAATTCTCAAAAAACAACAACTCTCAGAGGTGCGAAAGATTTGAAATCCATGGCCTCTCAGTCTGCCTCCTCCATAGGTGCTGGAACTAGGGGTGCTGAGGGGGCGGCAGTGCCCCCTTGCTTGAAGTACAATTTCCTGTGGCTTCCTATACAGTTTTGTTCAATTGCTTTCAGCACCCCCACTATAAAAATTGTTCCAATGCCACTGGCCTCCTCCTCCTCTGAAATCACTGAGGAGGGCTCTTCTTGTCACAAAAATAAAGACAAGTCCTCTAAGCAAACTAATGATGTTAAGTCTGACAAGAATAAAAATTCTGACCAAGCCTAAAAAAGGCATAATGACCAGGGTTCTGATTCAGTCCCTGCCAAAAGGAATAGAAAAGAAAAGCATACCGCTCCCCCTCTCGCTGAAAAGCAAGGGGAGATGCCGGTGGCACAAAAAGATATGCCATCTGCTACAGAAATGGCTAAGACTTGGCACATTTATCAGACATTACAATCTGTGGGAGACATTTTTAATACCCCTACAGACTCTGGTGGCCCTCTTTCAGTTCCTGATTATGATCAGGGCTTTTATTATGAGGGAGAAGGAGGAAATAATGCAGACGATTTTTCAGAGCCAGATGTTGGTACCTCCTCTAAAGATGGATTTGCTTTGTTTTGGTTGTAAACTTAATTTAAAAGACTATGTTTTACAATGATGCCTTGTGTTCTAATACTTTGACTAATGAAGAACAGTCAGAAACTGACAAGATATGGAGAAAGAAGTCCACATTTATGCCAGGAATGAATTAGACAGTAAATACCTTCTTGAAATGGTGCCAACAGGATTTGGAAGAATGTTATAAATCTTTGCCAGCACCTAATTATTACAACTGTACATGGGCAGAGAGAGAAAAGCAATTGACAGCTTGCAGCAGAATTATATCATCATCAACTGGCTTGCGGATAAAGGTGGGGCCATGGTGGTGACGGATCAAGCCAAGTACAATTCTGCTATGCTTGAGCACCTAGGTGATGGGTCCTTTTATTGTACTTTGGATAGAGATCCTTCTGAGAGTTTTGCTTCACAGATTGCTGTCACCCTATATCAGGCAGAACTGGAAGGCCTTATCTCCTCTGAAACCTATCAATTCCTTCAGGTAGAGTGCCCGATTATTCCAGTAATTTATGGGTTGCCTAAAGTGCACAAGGATAGAGAGAATCCTCCTATGAGATCGATAGTATCAAGTATAGGATCTCTCACGGAGCCCTTGGCACTGTTCATTGATGCTTATACAGTGTAAAACCGGTGGCAATGAATACTCGGGCCTACCTCAGAGATACTACACATATTTTAAATCTGCTAGAGGAGATGGAGGTGCAGGAGGATTGGTGGTTGGTTACATTATATATAAAATCATTATATACTAATATTCCCCACTGCGAAGGCTTGACAGCAGTCTATGAATCACTCTCAGTTAATACTGCACTTAGTGGTGGCTTTATTTTGTTTATTTTGGACTTGCTTGAGTTGGTGCTGACCAAAAATATTTTTTGTACCAGGATCAATTATACCATCAGGTGAAAGGGACGCCCATGGGGGCAGCCATGGCCCCTAATTATGCAATAATTTGCCTTTCCGAGTGGGAAAAACAGTATATTTATGATGCTGAGGTTAATCCATATAGAAATCAGATAACTTTTTATTGTCGATTTATTGACAATATTTTGTTAATGTGGGCAGGGGATTTTCAGGAATTGACCGAGTTTGTAGTCTATTTGGAGAGCACTGGCTCAAACCTTGGTTTCAGTATGGTGGCAAGTCAGCAGCAAGTTTCCTTTTTGGATTTAACCATCTTTAAGGATGGAGGGGGTAATTTATTAAGTAAGCTCTACAGGAAGCATATGGATAGAAACAGTTTGCTTTTTCAAAATAGTTGCCATCCTAGTCATGTGACGAGAAATATACCCATAGGTCAATATATGAGACTTAAAAGGAATTGTAGTGATAAAGAAGAATATGAAATAAGTAAGGAAGATATGACACAGCGTTTCTATAAGAGGGGGTATAGTACTAAGATTTTACAACAGGCAAGAGAGAGGGTAGATAATATGGATAGAAGAGAAATGTTAAACTATAGGAGAGATACTTCACAGAAGGACAACAAGAAGGATAAAACTTCAGGTTTTGGTACTAATGTAAGCTTTGTTACTGTTTACAGTGCCCAGTAAAGAATGGTGGAAAACGTTATTAAGACCACTTTGGGACATTTTAAAAGCAGAACCAAAGCTGAAGGAAACTGTGGAACAAGGTCCAAAATTTGTGTATGAGAGAGGAAGTAACATGGCAGGCCTTGTGGTTCATCACACTAGAAGCTTGATGCCTAGGATGAAAGTGAATTTACCAAGTGGAAACTTTCGATGTAGCAACTGTGCAGTCTGTGATTATATACAGGTTGGACCCAGTTTTTCTGTTCCACACCATCAAAAGGAATACCAATTGAGACATTTTATATTGTGTTCTACAGAGGCAGTTGTCTATTTAGACACATGTACATGTGGGTGTTTCTATGTGGGAATGACAAGTTGGAAATTTCAAAATAGGATCCTGGAGCATAAGTCTTGTGTGAAAATAGGGAAACTTACCAATGCATTGGCATTTCATATCCAAGAAAGAGGCAGTGGACACTCCTTTAAATTTAAGGGTTTAAAAGTTGCAACATTAGGACCGAGAGGAGGAGATCTGAATAATAAACTGCTTTGTCGTGAGTCCTTTTGGCAACATAAATTACATGCTGGGGTTTATCCAGGATTGAATGACACTTTTCAATTATCCCCCTTTCTGAGAAATAAAAGATAACTCTATATAGTGGTGGTTTGTCTTATAAACTAGTGCAATTACTGGAGGGTATTTTACTTGCCCTTCTTCACTCCCTCTCTTTTCCCTTTCCTTTCATTCTTCCCTTCCCCTTCCCCTTTCTTCCTCTCCCTCCCCCTCCCTTTTTCCCTTCTTTCTTCCTTCCCTCCTCCCTCCCCCTTCCCTCCACCTCCCTGTTTGTGGCAGAGAATAGCTTTTTGTGGTGCTACTGTAATATTATAATAATGTAAGACAATATAGCCCACTTCTAGGATGAGTAGTGATGCTATTGCAGCATCATGATATTATTTGGAGTCATTGCACTTTAAGATCATGGATTAGAGCAATGTGAAATATTTGTAGTAATAATTGTATGTAGTGGTTTAAAAAATCCATAATACACAATGGCGATTTGTCTTATAAAATAGTAAGAATTATAGGAGGGTATATTATCTGTTTTCCCTCCCCCCTTCCCTCCACCCCTACTTCCTGGCTTATATATTGTAAGAGGTATCACTGTTTTAAAAAATGTTTAAAATTTTTTTTTTATTTTAAGGAATTTACTTGGGTTTAGTGAATGTAGAAATTAAAACATTTTTTGACAATACAGATCTTTAGTCAGCCTTTTGAAGTGCTGCAGTGATATTACAATATTGTAAGATAGCATAGCCCACAATTAGAATGAACAGTAATGGTGCTATTGTAGTATTATGAGAGTATGAAGATTGTAGGATTAGAGCAATGTGCAATATTTGCAGCAATAATTGTATGTAGTGTTTTAAAATTATTTTTTTCTTTTCTTTTTATAAAATATTTTTTCTTGGATGGGCATTATGATTGTATGGTGTTAGATTGTATTTGTAATTCTTATATGCACAAGTGGTGTTTTCATGCATATTTTTTTAAATGCCTCAGGTAAGGCCAATTAGTAGTGTGCATAAATGACTCTGTGAGACTGCTGCTGACATCTTGAAAAGGCACTAGCAAGCGTGAAACATGATTTGCTACAGGGGTGCTACCCTGCTTTTTTCAATAAATGATTTTGTACATTTTTAAAACCATTGTGGTTATTTTGCCTGGTACTCGTGAGCCCACCTTTTTTATTGCGTATACCTCTTCTAAAGGACAGGAGGATTCCTCATCTCATTTTACATTTCTAAAAAAATTTGATGGACACCCGAGGAGAAGGATGGAGGCTGTATTGAAATGATGGGTCTTCCTCCCTCTAGAAAGCTGGTTTTGCCCATTCACAATACTCTTAAAAGGGCAGCCCTGGAAGTAATCCAAAATCCTACTTCTATTTATGTAGATAAAAAGGTTGAAAAGAAGTATCAGCTAGATAAAACAATTGCTGATTTTCTTTATGAGCATCCAGACCACCAGGGAGTGGTACAGGCAGCAGCTTGTGGTAAGTCTAATGTACCTTTTTCCACTCAGCCCCCAGAAAAGGAGTCTAAGAGGCTGGACTCTATGGAAAAGAAAACATACACGACTGCTTCACTGCAGCTCATCCTGTCTTCATACGTGGCATATACAGCTCGTTATCAATGAGCTCTTTGGAATTCCATCCTAGACATCATTCAGCAAAGAAGGGACACCATGGTCCAGGATATTACTGAGACTGTGCACACATCCATAAAAGCTACCAAGTACCAGTTCCATATGGCTGTGGATAATAGTGACACAGCATTGAGGATCATGGCACAAATCATTTCTCTGGCGCTTTGCCTGGATAAGGACTATTACAGTCTCACAGGATATCCAGTTCAAGGCTATGGATTTCCCCTGTGAGAACAGTTCTCTCTTTGGGAATAAACCTGTGACCTACATGAAAAAGATGGATGAGTATAAGACCACCTACAAAAGTAATGCAACTAAAGAAAAACCCTCTACTCCTCAGAAGGCCCATAGCAGAGGGAACAGAGGCAGGGGGTGCTTCCCCAGGCCGTTCTACCCCATGCCTATGCTCATGGATTTTTCACACGAGATGCTATTTTAGAGGAAGGGGAAGAAGAGGCCAGGGAAGAACCTCTTTCACTCCCTCTCCCACTAATCAAGTTAAACAGCAGTCCTCCTGACTGTCTCCAGGTCACCTCCCCGTCCCAAGTAGGGGCAGGCTGTCCCATTACCTCCATCAATGGTAGCTTGTCACCACGGACAAGTGGGTGCTGAAGATTGTGGGCCAGGGCCTCTCCTTACAATTCAAGCAATTCCCCTGCCTCCAAGGGCCCAAGATTTCAAAATCCCTCTTTCCAGCAGAAAAATTGCTTTTGGAATTGGAGGTGACAAACCTGTTAAAGGCTCAAGCTGTGGAAAGAGTCCCCTTCCCCCAGTAGGGAAAAGGCCTCTATTCCAGATATTTCCTCACTCTGAAGAACAAGCATTTGTCAATGCCGAATGTTTGCTTGCTGGCATTGGCAGTGGTAGTGTAGAAGTTACAGAGCTGCGTAATAGGAATGGCAGTGAAGTATTGAACTGAAGCCAACCCCACCACCACCCTGCAGAGAGTGACAGGCATTGGGGTGTGCGTTTGGGTCATCAGGCATAACGGCCATGCCATTTCACCACACCCCACCCTGCAGACACTGACAAGTGCCACGGTGTTCCTTGTGGTCTTTGGCCCTTATCGCACCCCATTTCATTAGGAAATATGGTGAGATGGAGTGCGATACAGAGAATGGGGTGAACTTTGGGGCGAAGAGTCCAAGGCATACCTCGATGCCTCTCAGTGACTGCAGGGTGTGGAATGGTATGAACATCACAGGCAAGAATCCCAAGTCACCCCTGATTCCTGTCATTCTCTATAGGGTTGGGCGTTATAGTTGAAAAGCCTAATACCTCAGGCATTCATTGGTATTTTCACTCCAAATTTTCAACATGTTTGTTTTGTGACCCCACCTCATGAACAGGGGGAATATCAGTTTGTTAGCCGAAAGCTGCTTATGCACAGTGACTACGGCATTTAGCACCACAGGTGCAAAATATTCGAACAGGATGTAAAAATTACAGCTGTACTCTTTCATGGGAGGTGTAAAAATGGCTATGTTGCAAATGTGTAGTAAAAATATTTAAAAAATGGTGAAGTCAAGAGTACATAGAAGCTGTGCAACGAGAACCGTAATATAATTAGGTTGGGGATTTCTTACAGCAGATTGTCAACTCAGGCATTTTGGTGCCTCGATCATGAACAGTGTCACTGTGATTTTCTTTATCTGTGCTGAACAATGATTTCCCACAGCGACCACGCATCTCTGCACTGAAAGTGGAAAACACACTCGGCCATGTTGTGAAAAATGGCAGCTGTACTGTTCATAAGGAAGTGTGTAAAAATGCCACTGGTGAAAATCTGGACTGAAAATATTACAAAGTCATGAACTAACGAGGGTGCGTGGAAACTGTGCAATGCTCACTCGTAACACAGTCATTTCATGGACTTTTGTCACCAAATTTTCAACATAGCCATTTTAAGACCTCTGCTCATGAACAGTGTAACTGTGATTTTCTTAATCTGTCCTAAACATTGCTTTCGCACACCAACAGCACCATTGTGCGCTGCATATGCGAAAACACATTTTGGGCGACATATGAAAAATTGCAGCTGTACTGTTCATAAGGAAGTTTAATAAAATGGACATGTTGAAAATCTGGAGTGAAAATATTAAATTTGCAAACTTACGAGCATGCATAGGAACTGTGCAACGCACTCTCGTAAAAGTCATTTTTAGGAATTTTGCCACCAAATTTTCAACATAGCCATTTTAAGACCTCTGCTCATGAACAGTGTCACTGTGATTTTCTTAATTTGTCCTGTACATTGATTTTGCACACCGACTGCGCCATTGTGCTCTAAATGGGCGGAAACACGTTTTGGGTGAGATGTGAAAAATGACAGCTGTACTGCTCATAAGAAGGTGTGGTACAATGGTAATGTTGACAATCTGGAGTGAAAATATTGAAAATTCACGACCTTCTGATGCGTAGAAACTCTTCTGCTTATGCGGCTAAATAAAACAGTCATTTTGGAATTTTTCATAAATTTTCAACATAGCCATTTTAACACCTCACCTCATGAACAGTGTCACTGTGATTTTCTTAATTTGTCCGTACATTGATTTCAGACACCGAATGCGCCATTGTGTGCTACATGGGCAGAAACACATTTTGGGTGAGATGTGAAAAATGACAGCTGTACTACTCATAAGAAGATGTGGTAAAATGGCAAAGTTGAAAATCTGGATGAAATATTGAAAATTCAGCGAACTTACGAGCCTGCGTAGGAACTGCTAGCGCATAGCATACTGTAAAACAGTCATTTAGAATTTTGGCACCAAATTTTCAACATGGGGTTTTGAGACCCTTCTCATGATTGATGTCACTGTCATGGTGTTATTCGAGCCAGAAGGGTGATTTCACAGTCACTGCGCAGTCACTGCGCGAAATCACCCTCCGGGCTTGAATAACGCCATGACAGTGACATCAATCATGAGAAGGGGTCCCAAAAACCCCATGTTGAAAATTTGGTGCAAAATTCAAAAAATGCCTGAGATATGCAATAAAGTTGAAACCCTCCTATTTAGCCCATTATACAGCTTACCGGCATTTCCTCAGTTCGCGGTCGGCTTTGAAGAGTGCAGGACGTGTTCCCGGTCCACGCAAGATCATCGCGCTAGGGTCCGGAGGTAAGTATGGGGTGAGGGGTGTGGGAGGCTGGAGTGCGCAGTGGGTGGGTGCGGGTTGTGGGAGGGTGTGGGAGACTAGCCCGTTAGACCGTTTTCCTTTACAGGTGACAAAGGGAACCGGAGGCGTGGGACAAGGGCGTTGGGGGCTGTTCAGCCGGCGGGGATTGGGCACCCCGTCGGCCTACAAATGCTTGCCATGCTGGGTGGCTCCCAGCGTGGCACCCACTACTGGGGAGGGGTGGAGGACAGTGCAGCCGAGGAGTTGGGCACCCCGTCGGCTATATGATTGGTGCCACGCTGGGGTGGGCACCCAGCGTGGCATTTTAAACCTTTGGGAGGCGGAGGCCTGGCACAGCCGGCGGGATTGGGCACCCCGTGGCTATACACGTCGTGAGGCGCTGCGCCTCGGCGTCTGTGTGTGTGGTTGGGGGGCTGCGGCGTGAGCAGCGTTATCTTATCACTGCTCACTCCGTAGCTCCCCCTTTCAACTGTATGACACTGCATTTTGGAGCGTGTCATAGCTCCAAAATGCATTGGCTTACAGGGGCCGCGCCTGCCAGCCCACTGACTGAATTGGAGGAGGAAGTGACACACCTCCGAATCTCCGATGATGGCACTATGTTTCTTGCACATGCATGCAAGCAAACATAAAAATGGGGAGTGGCGACCTATCCTTGACCTAAGGTACCTGAACAGGCACTTGTTGAAGCCAAAATTTAAAATGGCCACCCTGACCCAGGTGATACAGTCTCTGCATCAGGGAGACTGGCAAGTCTCTCTCTGGATCTCAAGGACACATACTTTCATATCCCCATAAGGCTGTCCCACAGAAAGTTTCTCAGATTCAGGCTGCCTTCAGGCCACTACCAGTTTGCTGCCTTGCCCTTCGAACTTCTCAGCTCCCAGAGTGTTCACAAAATGCCTGGCAGTTGTGGCAGCTCATTTAAGAAGACAAAGGGTCTCAGTCTTCCCATATTTGGACAACTGGCTGATAGTGGGCAAGTCACCTCAGCAAGTAACAGAAGCTCTGAACCTCATAAGAAGTACCCTGGAGTCTCTGGGCTTCATCAAAAACAAAGAGAAGTCCCACTTCGAGCCAGCACAGGTACTGGACTTCTTTGGGGCAGAACTCGACACCCTTCAAGGGAATGCTTTCCTCCCTTTAGACGGTGCAATCTTTTCTGAACTTCATAAACTCTTTTGTCATAGGTTAGCCAAGGCCAGCCAGACATTTCCTCAGGCTCCTGGGCCACATGGCATCCATGACAGCTGTGGTCCCAGGTGCCAGATTTCAAATGTAGGACATTCAGTTATCACCTCAGAGCTTACTGGTCCCAGAAAAAAGATTCACTATCAAAGCTAGTTCCAGTCACAGTAACACTGCTCCAGGCCCTGGGCTGGTGGAAAGTCATAAACAACCTCAGGGACGGAGTTCCCTTCCAGCTAAGGCTGCCTTCCAGAGTGCTCACAACAGATGCCTCCCTCCTAGGGAGGAGAGCCCATCTTCAGGATCAGTCCATAAGTGGCACATGGACGTCCAAAGAATCCGCATATCACATCAACCTACTCAAACTAAGAGCGGTGTACCTAGCCATCAAGGCCTTTGCCACTCAGTTAAAAGGCCACTCTATTCAAGTAAGAACAGACAACACCATCACCATGTTCTACATAAACAAGCAGGGTGGCACAAGGTTTACCAAATTCTGCACAGAGGCGATGAGAATTTGGTCCCTAGCCTACTCCCTGGACATGAACCTGTCAGCTATTCATCTGCCAGGCAATTATAGTACCTTGGCAGACACTGGAAGTCGCATCAGCCGGGGTCACCATGAGTGGACTCTGAACAAACTGATCCTGGTGACAGTCTTCAGGAGGTGTGGAGTTCCAGAGGTGGATTTTTTTGTGTCCTGCGTCAACCACCAGCTTCCACATTACTACTGCAGGCCTCCAGCTTTGGGGACCATCCCAGTAGATGCTTTAACCTTCAATTGGACAAGGAGGTTTCTGTATGCTTGCCCTCCTTTTCCTCTGATACAGAGTTCTTCTCAAGCTCAGAGACCAGTCAGCCACCACGATCCTGGTGGCTCCATACTGGGCAAGGCAACCATGGTACTCACTACTCCTTGCCCTGATGGTCAGGATGCCCATTCACCTACAGGTGACCCACAGTCTCCTACCTTTTCCTCAGACAGAGGTAGCATACCTCTCTTCACCTCAAGGCCCGGTACTTGAGGAGTTAGAGTTCCCTGATTCTCAGTACTCTGAACAGGTCCTGGAGATCCTTCGAATGGCCAAAAAAACCTAACACTAAGAAGACTTATGCTCTAAGTAGAAAAGGTTCTCTATATGGTGTAAGGGTAAGGGGTTAAGTCCTCTCAGGGCTAATTCTCCTACCCTTTTGGATTATTTAGTATATTCTCACTCAGCAGGCCTTAAGTCCTCATCCCTTAAAGTACAACTTGCAGCCATTTCGGCCTACCTGCCTACTGGGAAAGACAAATCTGTCATCTCTCAGCCTATCTTTAAAAAGTTTTTCAGAGGTCTGCTGCATCTCAACCCGCACTAAGGGAACATATCCCTCCCTGGGATTTGAACTTTTGAATAGCCAAGCTCATGGAACCACCCTTCGAACCCATGGCTACTACTGATCTGAAGTATGTCACTAGGAAAACTGTTTTTCTAGTTGCCATCACTTTGCCAGGAGGATTTTAGAACTGCAGGCCCTGTGTACTGAACCAAATTATATCATTGCACACAGAGACAAAGTAGTCCTTCGGACAAAGAGGAAGTTTCTGCCTGAGGTGGTTTCTGAGTTCCACCTTAATCAATCCATTAGGCTTCCTGTCTTTTTCACTGAAAATTCCACATCAGGTGAATGCAAACTGCATAGTTTGCATATCAAGAGGGCTCTGACCTACTATTTGGAGCATACCAAGCAGTTCAGAGATGCTCATACTCAGCTCTTCCTCTTTTTATACTACTACGTACTAAGTTGCCAGCAGAGTAGACCTAAAGGTCTGTCGAGTCTGCTCAAAAATCAGCAACCGGTCAGGACGAGTTAGGTATTATCTCCCGACTGACGTTGTCCCGTCAGCCGTTGTACTGACACCGTTTTCCCATTTATGTAATTCCCGACTAGTACTGAATGCCGAAAGTTGTAATCCCGTCAAGTTTAGGCACAAATGTACATTCACATGCTATTGTTTGTGTCATTTTGACAGGGTATTTTAAAAAAGATATAACTGGAAGTGCACTTTATCTATGCTTTACTTATGCACATGGGGACAAATAGTGGAAATACTGAACTGTCTGGAGGGATCCAGGGCTCACTAAAGGGCATAGGGTGCAGTTTCTGTATCTCCGGTAGCAGTGCAGTGAATGGTGTTAGTACGAGCAGCAGGGGTGCAGACCAGTGAATCATGCCAGTGCGAGCAGTAGTGGTGAATGCATGCAGCACAAAAGACAAACTGATTATAAAACATGACCTTAGTAGAGTAGTGTGCATACTGTTGAATGGGAGACCCTGGATTCACTTCGGGTCACAGTCTGTAGTGTTCAGGTGTATCTGCGGTATCTCTGGTAGCACTGATGAATGTATGAATGAGAGTCACTTCTGGTCACAGTCTGTAGTGTTCAGGTGTATCTGCGGTATCTCTAGTAGCGCTGATGAATGTGTGAATGACAGCCCAAGGTGTGACTGGTAGTGGTCAGTGTAGCGAGAAGCATCTTTATTGGCAGTGGCAGAATGGAGTCAGCTTGATGCTGTATGCTAACAAACAAAAGTATTGTGACTCATATCTGGTACTGAATCTGTTTAACATGCTAAGATTCAGTGTTCAGTGTCAGAGTTCAGATCATCTGGTCTTTTTGGGATACTGTGTGTCAGGACTTCGTAATGCCAGGTAAGTTAACATTCAGGATAATATTTGGCGGGACAGTGATCGTGTCGGGAGAGCAGTGACGGTCAAGTGTTTGTCGGGAGAGTGTCAGTCGGGAAAGAGTACGGATCCTGTCAGGACACCATTGCTGCCCTCCCTACCTCCACTGTAAATTCCCTCAACCCCATCCTCAACAGAGGTGCACCTCCAGATCTGGCATTTCTCAGTTTTACCCTCCCCTTGTATCTGTCCCAGCATCTCTTGAATCCCTTCACTGTATCCACCGTCACCAACTCCACAGGCAGTGCATTCCATGGGTCCACCACCCTCTCAGTAAAGCAGCGTTTCCTAGTCTCCTCCCTGAGCCTCCCACCAACCAGCCTCATGGAATACCCCCTGGTGGCCTCCCTCATTTGGAACACCCTATTAAGGCTGACCCTGTTTATCTCCTTTAGATATTTAAAGACCTTGATCTTATCCCCTCTGTCCCTCCTCTCCTCCAGGGAGTTCAAGTTCAGCTCTTCAAGTCTCTCCTCATATGATCTCTCCCCCAGGCCCTGCATCATCCTGGTTGCTCTCCTATGGACTCTCTCCAGAAGCGGGATGTCCTTTTTTGTAAGGGCACCAAAACTGCATGCAGTGCTCTAAGTGCGGTCTAACCAGGCAGTTATACAGAGGGAAGAGTACCTCCTGTCTCCTTGAGGTTTTCCTCCTGGCAGTGCATCTGAGCATTTTATTTGCTTTAGCCACAGCTCTCCTACACTGCTCAGAGTTATTCATTTTGGCATCCACTACCACCCTAAGATCCCTTCTCTCCCTGAAATGTGCAGCTTCTCCACACCCAGAAAGTACTCATGATCCAGGTTTTCAAGCCTCAAGTGGAAAACCCTACACTTCTTGGCATTGAATCTCAAGTTTCAAGTGTCCGACCACCTCTCCAGATCCCCCCATAGGCTCTTCTACCCTCCTCCCCATCCACCACCGCCCCCCAGCTTTGAGTCATCTGCAAAGAAGCTCATCTCATTCCTGATACCATTTCTGATGTCTGTGATGTAAGTATTAGACAGGAGTGGGCCCAACACTGACCCCTGTGGGACCCCATTAATGACCGTCCTTGGAGATGATACCTCCCCCTACCACCACCACCACCCTCTGGGTCTGCCCAATTAGCCAGTTCCCTATTCACCTTACCATCCCTTTCTGTACCCCCCAAATCCCCTAGCTTGTCCAGCAACCCCAGGTGTGGCACAGAGTCAAACGCCTTGCTGAAGTCAAGAAAGAGGACATCCACTGGCCTTCCCTGGTCCAGCACCTTTGTCACCCAATCATAGAACTCCACAGGGTTAATCTGACATGATCTGCCCAGTACGAAGCCATGTTGGTGATCATCCAGATGGCCCCGTGTCTCCAGGAACACCTCTAGCCTCTCTTTCAAGATGGCCTTCTTTATCTTGCCCATCACCGACATTAGACTGACAGACTTGTAGTTACCTGGCTCATCTCATGAGCCACTTTTGTGGACAGGTACAACATGTGCTATCCTCCAATCCTGAGGCACTCAGCCTGTCTGTAGGGAGGAGTTAAAAAGGTCCACCAGAGGTGCAGCAAGGACGTCCGCCATCTCCTTCAGCACCCTGGGATGAAGGCCAGCCGGACCCGGTGCCTTATCTGTTCTCAGGGACTTAAGGGCCTCCCTCACCCTACCAACAGGAATTTCAGTGTCGGAGGGCTCCCCACTTCCTCATTTGTAGCCTGTCTCCCCCCCCCCTTCTGGTGATGTCTCCCCATCGTCTCTTGTGAAGACCGAGGCAAAGTATTCGTTAGGTACCTCTGCCTGCTCCTTGGCCTCCTCGGCCCATCCCTTCCCCCACTTCAGTCTGCTAATCTGCCCCTCCACTTTCCTCCTTTCCGTGATGTACCTAAAGAACCCTTATTCCCCATTTCTGATCCCTTGTGCTAGCTTCTCCTCTGTCCTTACCTTGGCCGCTCTCACCATCCTAGTTACCTTTTTGGCTAACCTGTTGTACTCCCCCTTGTCAACGTCCCCTTGTGAGCACTTATATTTTCTGTAAGCAGCTCTTTCCTCCCTCACCACCTCCTGGACCGCTCTGGTCCACCAGCTCGGCTTCCGGGCCCTACCAAACTTGTGTGGAACCTTCGTGCAGGCCTTGGTAGCTTCCAGGAGCATTCTTTTAATAATTTCCCACCTGCTGTCTGTATCCATATCTGGTTTGATCCCCTCCAAATGCCCCCTGAGGATCTCCTCCATACCCCTAAAGTCCACCACCCCTAAAATCCACAACCACAACCCCCCCCAGATTCAGGGAAAACCAAACCATGGCATGATCGCTCCCCACCAGTGGGTCCCCCACCACTAGGTTTCTAACCAGATCGCAGTCCGACAGGACCACATCCAGGATGCTACCCTCCCTTGTTGGGTCCGTCACCAGTTGGGTTAGGAAGGCATCCTGGAAGACGTCAAGCAAGCGTTGCTCCCCAGCTGATGAAGATGCTATAGTGCCCCAGTCTACCCTTGGCATGTTAAGGTCTCACAGCACCACAGTTTTACCCTCCCCCTGCCCACAGTGTCCCCTTAGATTTGCCACAAGGCCCTCCTCGAGTTCCTCGGCCTGCATGGGCGGCCTATAAACCACCCCCAGACTGACCCTCTTACCCCCAGAGGCCTACAAGATAACCCATAATGCCTCTACATTTCCCTCTGCCCTCTCCACTCTGCATATATCAATGCCGTTCCTAATGATGAACGTAACACCTCCCCCAACCCCGCCAATGGCCCTGTCCTTCCTGAACATGGTGTACCCTACCAGGTTTAGTTCCTAATCGTGCCGAGGAGTAGCCCAAGTTTCAGTGACTGCTACCACATCCACATCCCTTTCAGTTAGCATTGCCTGAAGCTCAGGCATCTTATTTCCCATGCTCCTGGCGTTAATCAGGACCACCCTCCATCTCTGCCCCTTGCCCTCTCTCATCCCCCAGTTAACTGCAGGCCCCCGCTGCCATGCACAGTCAAGTGCCCTTGTTGAGCACCCCTTCCCCTTTGCTGGGGGAGAAGGCCGAGTCCTCCCATGATCTACCTGCCTGCAGCAGCCTCAAGCCTCGGCCCTCCCCCCTTCACAAGTTTAAACCCCACCTAGCTTTGATGAACTCAGTCAGTTTTAGTTTCAAAACCTCCTTCCCCCCCAAATTTAAATGGTGCCTATCCCTAGCATATAACCCCTTGTCCTCCCAAGTTGCACCCCAGTCCCCAACCACACCCCAGTCCCCAATCAACCCATACCCCCTACACCATGTTTTGAGTCATTCATTTACCTCCCCAATTTTCTGCTTGTTTCCCACGCTAGCTCTAGGCAGCGGGAGAACCTCCGAGAAAGAGACCATACACCCCATGGCATGACACACCCTGGCTAGCTCCCAGAACCATGCCTGAATCTCCTCCACACTATTTCCCTCTATGTCATTTGTGTCTAGGTGCACCAATATGTTAGATGGATCCTTCACACTCCTTCACCAGAGCATAGACCATGTGCTTGGCCTTGTGCACAGTCAAGCCAGATATACTCTTGATCTTGACACCACAACCTTGCCCCTCACTCCCTCTTCCCACTTAATGCCCCTGATCATGGAGTCACACCACCCCCTTCACTCCCACTACCTCTCCATTTTCTCTGACTGCACCATCAATTTGACTGCCAATGGCTGCCTTTACCCCCGTTCCAACTAATTTCCTTGTTTGACCATTTTTCCCTTGCCCCCCCCCCAGATCTGACTCAGCAGTACTCCCGTTAGCCTGTAGCCCCATCTGACTTCCTGAGGCTCTTGCTTCAACCCCACCATTGTTCTTTTTTCTGCAGTCCTCCACACTTACTCCCTGCTGGGCCCTTTCCCCTGGGTTCTGAGCTCCTCTCCACTGTCCCCTCATCCTCCTCCTCCCTCCCTAGGCATTCCCAGCTCGTGGCCCCCCTTCTCATGCTATCCTCTGATACTCTATTTGTCCTGGTACAAATGCCCCCAACTCCCCCCACTTTCATTTTCCTTCTCCTTCTGTCCTCTGCATACTGCTCCCCCTCTTTTTCTGAGACCCCTCCCTCCATAGTGTCCACCAGTGGCTAGTACCTATTTGAGACCTGAATCCCACCGGTAGCCTGCTTACCAGTGCTCCTCTCCTGGGAGGTGAGCTCCCCTGCCGTGATCCTTGTAGACCCTTTTGCCAGTCTGTCAATGGCCCCTGCTCGCTGCCATCTTTCACCCTCCTCTCTGTCTGCCCTCCTCAATCTCTCTCCCCCATTTCTGCCCCCAGAGCTGGCCAGATCTACCATGATTTCTGGTGGTCTCCCATCCTCCTTCACCTGTATTAGCATTTCCAGGCACCGTCTCCCCCCATTTGTCTGTGGATACGTGCCTCCCGGCCCCTGCACACATGCCCTTCACCCACCTGTCCAGCTCATACCTGAGCCTGTGCAGCTCAGCCTCCAATCCCATCAGCCTGGCACATATAGGACAGTGTCCTAGTCTCCACAGTGTACTCATGACCATTGCAGCTCCACAGCCACTGCAACACACCAATCTGCTTCCCCTCCATCCTGTAGTTGAGGTCCCTCTTCCCTTCCAGAAGTGGTCCTGTCCAGCCCAGCTGCCCCTGTTTGCCTCACCATGCTGTGCCCTTCTCCCCATACACCAGCTTCCCCTAGCATGTCCCCAACTTACTGCAGCCATGTGGCCCTGGTCTCCTCAAGGGACCGACTGTTAACCCATGACTACCCCTTCTACAGGGGGTATATCAAAACCAAACTAGTTTAAAACAACCCGAAGCAATGCAATATCTAGCTAGCATCAGTGTGTCATCTAACTAGCTTAAGTCACACACATCCTGCAAACAGTACGCGCAGAATTTAGCCAGATCCCCCCTCAGTCAAGCAGCTCAAGACTCCACTAGGAAAAGAAATTAGTTTCAACCTAGTCAACACAGAATGCCCGTTTTGAGCCCAGATTAACCCCCAGCTCAAAGCAGCTCCCTTAATCAAAACAGGTTCACCCCAAATGCCCTTCCCAATCCAACCCAACTCAATACAGTACAAATCCCACCATGACAGACCTAAGAAGCATCATTAATCATTAAGTCAAATTAGTCTGTTAAAGGCAGCTTGCAGCTGGCAGGTTCAAATTTAGCCATAAAAAAAGTACCTGACAAGTTCTCCAGTGAGCTCGGACCAGCTAAGTGTTTCAAGCGACCAGCCCTTTTGTGGAAAAGTCAGTCTCCTGGCTAATTCTTGAGGTCTTCCTTGCTGCAGGCTCCTCCTCTCATTTATTAGAGGTCAGGGATGGGGAGGGCGGGCAGGACAAAATACCTCCTCCCCACGCAGCAGTTCTCCGAGTTGCAGCCAGGCTGCTCTGCTTATAAGGCCTGGCCACAAACTTGAACTTGGCGCCCCCATCCCTGATTGTCTGGGGCCAATGTGGCCAATCACAGTCCCTTTTGCCAACCTGGAAGATGCTGCCGACTGCAGCGTACTGATCCTGGTGGCCGCTGATGTAGCTCCCTCTGGGACTGCTGCCGATTGCGGTGAAGAAATTCACGGTGGCCGCTGATGCGGCTCCCTCTGATGATGCCACCAACTGTGGCATAGAAGTCCCAGCGGGCTGCCGATGCTGCTCCCACTGAAGATGCCGCTCACTGCGGCGATGAACAAAGCTTCTCCCCACGCAGCAGTTCTCCGAGTTACGGCTGGGCTGACCTGCTTTTAACGTCTTGCCACAAACTTGAACTTTTTTTTTTTTAGTTGTTTAACCAGGAGTAGCACACTAAGCTGAAAGCTTTTTTACAGGAGCATCCTGGGTGCACAGGGAAGCTAAGTGACTTGCTCAGGGTCACACAGTATGTAAGTGGAAGCTGTGGGATTCAAACCCAGGTCTTGTCTGCTGCTTGTCACCAGATTTGCAGCTCAGAGCCTTAAACCACTGCACTATACTGCCTCCCTAACTTGGTGCCCCCAACCCTGATTGGCTGGGGCTGATACAGCCAATCACATTCCCTTTTGCCGAACTGGAAGATGCCACCGACTGCGGCATACAGATCCTGGTGGCGTTGATGTAGCTCCCTCTAGGACTGCCGCCGATTGCAGCAAAGAAATTCCTGGTGGCCGCCGATGCAGCTCCCTCTGATGACACCGCCGACTGCAGCGTACAAGTCCTGGTGGGCCGCTGATGCCGCTCCCACTGAAGATGCTGCTCACTGCGACAACAAACAAACTTCCTCCCCATGCAGCAGTTATGGTGAGGTGAGTAGGGGAAGACCAGCTACCAAGATGACCATATAGCACTGGATTGTCTCTTGTATCCAGTTTTGCTACAGTAAGGCTGGCAAGCAGCCCCCTCAGGGTCTTTGGGCCCACTCTACTAGGGGCACTGCTGCCTCTGTGGCAGCTGCAAGAGATATCCCCTTATTAGATGTCTGCAAAGCAGCCACATGGCAGACTGTACACACGTTCAATAAGCACTATTGTCTTAATGTATAGTCCAGATCAGATGCCAAATTTGGCACAGTGGTGCTGCAGAGCCTTTTTTCTAAGTAGGTTCTGTACCCACCTCCCAACTGCACTGCTTTGTAGACAGCACCTGTGAAGCATACTAAATGACCCCTGGAGTGAGAAGAAAAAATTACTCACCATAGTAATGTTGTTTTGTCCAAGGTGTCCTTTAGTATGCTTCACCTCCTACCCATCCTCCCCTACATAATCAACTGGGCAGGGCTCTGGTTTTCTGTCTTTAGCAAACTCTTTTGGCTATTTCCTTTATTTTAACTAGCTGCTTCCAGTTGTTGGTCTGGTTTGTTTAGATTACTAGAGTAAGTTTTATACTAGTATTTGATTCCTGTTGTAACAGTCTTTCATCATGGGGCACAGTTTTTGCCCTTTTTTCAGCATTGAAGTAATTCTGAAGCCCTATAAGCTGACTGCAGGCAGCACACACCCTCTCTCTCTCTCTCTCTCTCTCTCTCTCTCTTTTCTGATCGGCTAATGTGCCAACTTCATTCACATTGTCTCCACCTCCGGGGAAGCTGAATCCAGCTGGCATACTGCACCTGCGAAGCATACTAAAGGACACCTTGGAAGAAACAACATTATTACGGTGAGTAATTTTTTCTTTCTTCGGTAAAAAGTTATTTCTTGTTTATACTGTACATGGAACAGTAGTCCCATTTATTTACTGTATTTTGTATTTTATTTTCAGTTCCTTTTACCTCAGGAACCTACCGTTTTCTCGGATCCCTTTAGCATGGGAACCAAGTTGTTGTGGGGTTATTTGTTTGTTTTGGTTTCTGTAGTGTCTGACACTGATTTCAGAGACTCCATAGAAGAAGAGGACAGGACCCACTGGTTTTAAGAATTGTTTATCCTGTGGTCAGATTATAGCTAAAGCTGATAGGCACGCTCTCTGTGTGTTTTGTCTGGGTAACAGCCATATTTTTGCTAACTGTGATATCTGTAAAACGTTCTGTCCTAAAACCCTTAAAAAGCTGCCGGCTCAGTGGTACTCAGGTTTGAAAAGCTGGATGCCACACCACGTGCTACGCCATGTTTGGGAACAGGCACGGATCGCCGAGGTCAGCCAGGAAGAGGAGGATTGAGCATCCTAGGGACAGCTCTCCTCCTCCAGAGAGGGTGGGGGGGGTATGACTGCCGAAGTGCCTGCTCCTACCAGCGGATGGTGGCTGTGCAGCTTTGAGGCCAACCGCAAGGGACAGCGTGGCGGCGTCTGACGTGCAGCGTACGGAAGTGTGCACTGCAGTGTCATTGACACCATTGCATGCCAGTGCCGAGGTGGGACTACCTACAAGAAAAATCCTCGGCAGCATGACAGCTGCCCCGACGGCTCTGCCACGGTCGTGCCCAAGTCAGCTCCCTCCTGGACCCGCCCTCCAGGTCTCCGCAGTGGTGGGGTAAGTACCTGCTGCAATGCTATCTGGGAAGGGCTGCGGTGAGGAAGTGAAGCTCTGGCTGTGACCAGGGCAATGGTCTTGAAGGCTGGCTGGAAGGGAGAACCAAAGGCAGAACCTTCCTAGCCAAGGACAAAAAAAAATTGAGTAAAACCCTTAAAAAGTGGACTCAAAAATTGGAGAAAATGGCTACTTTGGCACCTCCCTCTCAGACAACAGATGAGGCTTCCTCCTGAAAAAAAGATGTTCCTTCTAAAAAATACTAAAATAAGGAACCGGGAGAAAAGTCCTCAGAAAAGGCTGATTCCACAAAACCAAAAAGGCCTGTGGAACCGGTCGTGGAACCGATTCCCGCAAAATATAAACAGAGAAAAGCATACCACTGCATCTCCTGCTGAAAAGGCAAAGGAGCTCTCCATGGAAAGACCGACCAGGCCCTCAGCTGAGGATATTGCTAAGGCCCTACAAACTCCGCAGGCCCTTCAGACTGTCAGTAACATAATTCCTCCACCAGTTCCTCCAGTCTCTCAGTCGGTTCCCTTAGCAGTTCCTACCACAGTCTCCTCTGCCTTGGAACCAAAATACTTATATGAGGGATATGAGGAGGAGAAGGACATAAGGGAACCCACAGAGCCTGAGGTTTCCCCGGAGCAAGACTTCGGTTCCCCTCCCCGGGGACCGGAGAATTTCTCATCCCACAGTGCCTTTGTAAGGCAAATGGTGGAGACCCTCAATCTGTCTCTGCAAGAACAGTGGAAGAGGAAGCAGACTTCCTCAGCATAATGGGGCTCATCCCCACAAAGAGACTTGTGCTCCCTATTCATAAATCTCATAAGAAAGCTGTCCTAAAAATCCTGCAGACACCCACTTTGGTTCCAGCAGTTGATAGGAAGGTGGACAAGAAATATCAGTGGATACATCCAATGCTGAATTTCTTTTCACACAACCTGATCATAAGGGTATAGTTCAAGCAGCTGTCTGTGACAAGGTCAGAATACCCTTGGCTTCCCATCCTCCTGACAAGGAGTCAAAAAGTTTATTTTATACTGGAGAGTGAGCAAACATGCCCGTTTTCACAGTTGTCCAGGTTACAGAATATCACAACATGCAGTATACAGCAAAAGAAAAATACAAGAGCAGAAATAACTATATTTACAACAAATTAAATAAAAATTAAAACAGTCATAAATATCGGTGAGGAAGAGGGAGGTAGACAGTGGAAGGGGGAGGTAAAGTTGAGACAGTAAACATAGAGCTCGGGGAGTTGGGGGTGTGGATGGAGAAAAAGGAGGCGACATAAGGGGTGCCCTTAAAGGTGAGGAGTGGAACCTCACAATTGCTATATGAAACTTACCGCAGGGGGCACTTACAACAGTAACTCTCCAGGAGCAAATTTTTTGCAGAGGCAGTAAATAAGGGGATGGAGCCACAGGACTGGGTGCCAGGAGGTAGGTTGTTGTAAAGTTTCACACCCTGATAGCAGATGGAGTTTTGCGTGTGTGTGGTATGAAGGAAAGGAACCTCAAAAATGTGGCTGGTGCTCCCTCTGGGGCAGATTTGGGGAAAAGATCCAAAACATTTGGTGGCAATAAATTAAGATTAACCTTGTGTAGAAAAAGAAGTGTTTTAAGTTGAAACCTTCCTTCCAGGAGTAGCCACGAGAAAGGAGGGTAGAGGGGACAGTGATTGGGTGGACCAGGGATGCCAGTGACGAAACGCGCAATGTTGTGTTTTTTATTTTGTTTTAGTCTTTGGTAACTGGGTAAGGCCCACTAGGTACAAGTGCCTGTTTTCAGGGGCGACCTGGAAGCACTGGGCAGTTAAATGACTTGCTCAGAGTCACACAGTATGCAAGTGGAGGTTGTGAGAATCAAACTCAGGTCTGGTCTGCTGGATGTACCAAGCTCGTTCACACCTCGTTCCTCTAACCTCTAGGCTATACTGCCAGCCTGCAGTAAGAGGTAAGAGGTGTAAGAGACTCTCAGTTTGGAGAAAAGAACTGACGGGGAATAGACTGTAGAGCCATATTCAAGAAGGGGAAGGAGCAGGCAAGGCGAGATCTTGAGTCTGGAAGAAGGAATTTTCTGATCCAGAATAGCAGTCCTAACCTCATGTTTATTTTCTTGATAAGATTAGTGATGTATACTTGGAAAATGAGGTGTGGGTCAAGAACCAAGCCCAGATATTTAAAATCTTCAACTTTATCGATGCTGTTCCCATGAAGGCCAGAGAGGGTGAGGTTTAATTCTACATTTTTTTCTGGGGCCTGCAAAGAGCATGTACTTAGTTTTTTTAGAGTTAAGAACTAGGTTTCTGTGAAGGAACCAAGAGTGGAGCCTTAGGAAGTCAGTTTGCGGGTTAGAGAACATGGTGTCAGGGTTTTTATCAGTGCGGTATAGAGCTGCATTATCTGCATAGAGAACTATCTTGGTGTTTTGACAGATATTTGGGAGATTATTAATGGAGAGAGAAAAGCTGAGGGCCTAAAATAGAACCCTGCCAGATGCCACAATTAATTTGGCAGACATTTGAGAGTACCCCTTTTATGGCTGTCCTGTGAGACCTATTTGAGAGGTAGCTGTCTACCCAGCAAACTACTTCCTGGGATATATGAAGGCAGGAGAGAGAGTATAGGAGGAGGCTGTGGTCCACCAAATCGAAAGCTTTGGTCAGGTCAACAAATACTGACCCTGAGTACTGACCATTGTCGCTTGTTTTAGTAATATTACTGGTGAATCTGACTAAATCTGTTTCCGTGCTGTGCTTCAGTGAGCAGATTATGTTCTTGAAGAAAAGAGGTTGGTTGTGAGTAAACAACCTTCTCGATGATCTTGGAAAGAGGTGCCAGAAGTGAGATAAGGCGATAGTTCCCTACATCACTCCTGGACCCCAATTTGTATAGGGGTTTGATCGTAGCTGTTTTCCAGATGCTAGGGAAGGTGCTAGAACAGATGGAGTGGTTGAGGATGTTTGTCAGGGGTTTGACCAATGGCAAAATACAGAGCTTCAGAATTTTATAATCAATGCCATCATCACTGATGCTGGGCTTAGGGTTGTTGCTTCTGATGATGCAGATGGTATCCAATGGCTTTAGGGTGCGGAAGTAGAATTTAGGACAGTTTTTGGGGTCACTGCAGGGATGGTTATCGTCAGGCAGGGGAGCTGAGAGACAGGAGTCTTGGGTGGAGGATTTGAACTTATCGAGGTCACCAAAGAAATAATTAAACATGTTGGCCACTTCACTGGGATAATTTGTGAGCCTATCCCCTTGAAGTAGGGTAATGGGTTCCAAAGTCTTTGTTTTTCCTAGAAGAGAGTTTAATGTCCCCGAGAGCTTTCTGGGGTTGTTAGATTCACCAAAGTTGTTTGTTATGGAAATGGTCAATTTTAGCTTTTCTGATGGAAGATTTGCACTTGTTTCTTAGTTCTTTATAAGTAACAAGGAGGGAAAAGTCGCGTTGTAGCATGACCAAGCTTTGTCCCGGGCCCTCATGAGTTTAATGATGTCAGAAGAGACCCAATCATTTCTGTGTCCTCTGACCCTGATTTTCTTTAAGGGGGCAATTTTGTCACAGATACCAAGGAAGATGTTTGTGAAAGTGGTGTAAATGGCATCAAGGTTGTATGGACCATTTGTAAAGGCCCAGTCAACCTGATAGAAGCCACTTGTTAGCCTTTCAATGATGTCATCAGTCAGACGCCTGGAAGAGATGAAATTAGGGGGAGGTTTGGGGGATTTGAAAGACCAGAGGCAGGAGATGGTGCAGTGGTCGCTGAGGCAGTCAGGCAGAGTGCCAACCTGAGAGACATGGGCCAGGTTTGTGGCAACAATCCAGTCAATCAGGGATTGTGTACCAGTCTTGTAGTTTGTCCTCGTGGGGGTGGTGATTACTTGATGGAGGCCGAGGCCAAAGATGAATGCCTCAGCTGCGTCAGATTTACATGAGGACCAGTTAAGGTTAAAATCTCAGAGAAGTATCCATTCCCTGTTTAGGGGTAGGGAGTTCTTCGAGGTTAAAAGAGACTCAAGGTCTGAGAAAGGGGTGTGGGGGAGGGGAGGTATGTAGTGGTGAGGGAAAGTATTTTGCTCTTACCTAGGAGAAGGTTGATGGAGAGAACTTCCAGTCTTTCAAAAGCCACTTCTGAGGAGTATTCAGTAAATAACCTATTTGAGACATAAAACAGGCACCCTCCTCTCCTGTTGTTTCCCGGTCTGTCCTTAGGGACAGCAGTGTAGCCTGGGAGGTCAATCTCTCCAGTAGAAATTGAGTAGGTGAGCCATGTTTTGGAGAGTGCAATGACGTCAAATTTTTTATCAGTGGCCCAAGCCTGAAATGCATCAGATTTGGCAGTGAGGCTTTGTATATTAAGGTGTACAATAGAAATACCATTTTTGTGGCAGGCTGGGTTGGGGGGGGCAGGGTTGGGGTGGATCCCACCAGTCAGCAGTAGGAGGAGTATTAGGAGTCTGGCTAACATAGAGATAGGTGGCCGAGATATGAGCAGCTGACAGCCCACCCGTTTAGTCCAAGAGACTGGAAAGTTTGAGGGTATAAAGGGGTAGGCAAAGTAGAAAGGGGAGAGATGAAGATGCATAGGAACAACAAGCGAGGAAAGGAGCGAGTGAGGGGCCGGGGGGGCATGCGTGAGACTGGGGGAGACAGACTGACCAGGAGGAAGGGGATCCCCAAGAGTGGGGAGGATGGGTGTGGAAAGGGGCTTTGGACCATGTTTGAAGAAACTTGAGAGCAGGGCGAAGTGCAGGAGAAGGAAGAAGAGAAGGATGGGAAACATGCTTGTAAGTAAAGGTTTAGGGAACGATACTTGAGGGTGGCCACTAGTGGAATGGGAGGGCAAGTACAAGAAAGGGATAAGGGATTAAAAAAAAAGCAGGAAATCAGAGACCCTATCGTTGGTACAGGGGTAATGTGGTTGCTTTTGGTGTTAAGGGTTGAAGGTTTGAGACCCAGGGCCTGCCAGATGGTGTAGGAGAAGTATTCCCAGGCAGGAGTGGGGGGTGAGTCAAGGAAGGTTGATGCGATGGGTAAGAAGGGGTACCTGGCAGAATCCCTACTGGGTAGACAGGCCAATTACATGGCCTATGCAGCCCAGTATCAGAAGGCTCTTTGGTTCATAGTGCTTGCATTAGTGGATAAGGTGCCTGGAGAAGTGGGGATAGATCTGGCTGAGACAGCCAGGACAGCCATAGATGCTACTACATACCAATTCCACATGATTGTCGATGCCAACGACACAGCAAATAGGCTCATGGCACTGGCTGTGTCTATGTGGAGGTTTACATGGCTGAGCACCACAAACTTAACACAGGATACCCAGACAAAAACCATGTATTTCCCCTGTGAAAACAATTCACTTTTTGGGGACAAGACTGAGGCTCACATGAAAAAAAGTGGAAGAATACAAGGCCACTTACAGAAGCAACACTGTAAAGGATAGGCTTTCTACATCCTTTAGAGCTCATGCCAGGGGAGGCAGGGGTAGGGGGTCATACTCCAGACCCTTCTACCAGACTCTGGCATTGCCAGACTACCAGCAGCCCGGAGGGTTCAGAGGTAGGGGCAGAAGAGCTATGAGGAAGGCTGGTCCAGCAGCTCAGGCCACAGCCCAGCCAAAACAAACTCCCTGACGTGCTTCCACCCCTGCCAGTAGGTGGCAGGCTGGCTCACTTTCTCCAAGAGTGGCTTTCCATCACTACAGACAAGTGGGTCTTGGAGGCAATGAGCTAGGGTCTGTCATTAAGTTTCCAAAACCTTCCCAAATAAGGAAACAGGATGTTTGCCCCAGCAACACCAGTGGAAAAAAGCTTGCTGGAAGCAGAGGTAAGACATTTACTGCCAATAAAAGCAGTGGAGCCAGTTCCTGTATCCCAGAGGGGAAAAGGCTTCTATTCAAGGTACTTTCTGACACAAAAGAAAAATGGGGACTGGTGACCCATTTTAGATCTCAGACTTCTGAACAAGCACATAACAAAACCAAAATTCAAGATGATCACTTTGGCCATGATAATTCCAACCATCCAGCAAGCAGATTGGCTAGCCTCCTTAGATCTCAAGGATGCTTATTTCCATTACCTGATGTTCAGACTGCTCTTGGGACACTACCAGTTTGCAGCCATGCCTTTGGCCTAACATCGGTAACAAGGAATTTTTTACAAAGTGCCTTGCCATAGTGGTGGCACACTTGAGGAGACTGGGAATCAGTTTTTTCCTACCTGGACAACTGGCTAGTGGTAGGACAGTCCCCTCAACAGATCAAGGATTCCCTGATTTGTCACTTTATTTCTGGGACATTGGAAAATTGTCACAGCACTCAACCCTGCCTCCAACCCTTTTCATAAACACATTGTCTAATGGATTTGTTTCCTGGACGACTTTTTATGTATTTGGTCAGGAACTGAGTTGGAGGCCTTGGATTTTGTGGCCTGGTTAAACAACAATGACAGAAATTTACATTTCACATTTAGATGTGACCCATACAATATTGATTTTCTTGATATTGCGCTATCACATGATGAAAATGGTCATGTTGTAACAGACGGTTATCGAAAACCAACAGCTATAAATAATTTACTTATGGCCACCAGTTTTCATCCATTGGCTTTAAAAAACTCTATTCCTTTCAGCATATTCCTTAAGATTAGAGAAATTGCAGTAACATGGATGTTTTTTTACAACAGGCAGAGGATTTGAAAACTAGATTCCTTGAAAGGGGCTACAATGAGACAGCTGTGGACAATGCACTACTTATGGCAAAGTCAATTGATAGAAACACACTTTTGACACCCAAGCATGGAGATGAGAGCAGCACTGACACTGTTAGCATTGTAACTCAATATAATAGTGTAGGGGCACTCTAGGGAAGCTGATCATAAAATATTGACCCATTTTACAAGCTGACACAAATTTGGTGGCACATATAGGCACAAAACTGAGAATTTCTTTTAGGAAAGGTAAAAATGTAAAGGACTTATTGGTACACAGCCAATTTTCCAGAAACAGTCCTACTGCCAGCACTTGACTACTCATAAGACCCCCTGGATCTCACAAATGTGGCAACTATAATGTGTGCGTATATTGTCAACAGGACACTATTCGGAGCCCCTACTAATAAGAGATTGGTAACAATCAGAAAATGTATTTCCTGTGTTGCATCCTTTGTTGTATATGCATTGTGGGGTACCTGTGATAAACTTTATGTAGGGAGAACAGCCAGACAATTGAAAGTCCATATCCAAGAACATGTTAGGGATATAAAACATGTTATAAAATGGGCTTGGAAATCCCAAAGCACTGATTGGCTACAACATCATCTGAGCCGTGTCCTTATCAGATGATATTGTAGCCAACCGGTACTACTGCCCACCAAGAAGCCAAATGACCCAAAAAATTAATGAGCTCTGCCAAGCATTAACAGAAACGTTGACTGGCAGAGCTCACTGAACCGGCAGCACGACATCACTCGTGGACATCACAGTAACCTAACACTGCACTCAACAACATATGGCACTCCATCTAAATAAAGAAAAACCTCGTACCTCACAAATTACTCTCACGGCTTCTCTGCCCCCTGCCACCATTACCAGACTTTAAAAAGTACCGCCGAAAAACGGCACCAAAAGCGAAACGGCATTTTTTTTTCAAACCGCGGCAAATCCCGTAACGAAACCCACCTACCTGATTTCATCCATCGCAAGCAGCAACGTACATCAGTCAGTCGCTTTACTTTTAAACTAATAACGAGCCAAATATTCCCCAAAACGAAACCAGGAAACAAAAAGAAATACTGTCACTGCTTTGTACGGTGTCTGTTGAGGGACACGCCGCCTCCCAGTCAACAGACACGCTCATATCTTAAGACTTCAACTCCCTAACTAAACACAGGCAAACAAAGAAATAAAAAAAACCATACTAAAATGTATGACTAACTTTTTCTGTGCGGAGACACAATAAATACATTGCACAGAAACTTAATACAAGGGACTATTTTTCACTGTTCTCACAATTTTAAACCTATTCTTATAATTCTCTATTTTTTTTACACATTAAAAAAAAATTACTTTACAAAGAGCCCATTTTTAAAAACAATAACACACTCCGAGGTGTGGGTTACGTGCTGATAAGAGCTCGCCTTAGGGCATAAGGCACTGGCGCAAGCGCCGTGCCTTAGTACACCCCTAGGCGTGTTCTTATCAGCACGTAACCCACACCTCGCCGTGGTGTTATTGCTTACTTAATCTTGATAGCCCAGTGCCACATTTGTGGGAGCACTCACAATGCTGATACTAAACATCTAAAATTTCTAGGATGTGGAACAGGTCTGCATTGGTAGACAAGGGGGGGTATCGTTTGAATAGGCTCTCACAAAGAGAAACCTACTAGATTTATGAATTAAGAGCATTAACACCAGATGGATTGAATCTGGAATGGGACCCTAAGGCATATCTATGAAACCCATGTTATTTGTGGAATAAGTAGATCTCAGGAATTTATCCCCCCCCCCCCAAAAAAAACACCTATTTTTTAGCAGAACTTAACAGACCTAATGGCTTAACAGGATATTAGGGGAGAGATTTATAAAGCTCACAGTTGTAGTGTAATCTGAAGTAGTATTTGCTTTATGCGTCCTAAATCTGGTTTTTTATTTGGGGTTAGCCGGAACAATTGTTTCAATTGTATGACTATGTCTTTTAAATTTTCCCTTTTTAGTTCCTTGCGGTGTTGGAGATGTGTGAGCGCAGAATTTCTGCAAGACCATTAAGGGACCAGACTGTAATGAAGATAGCTGGGACTTGCGGCACACTGCTCCAATACCAAGTCACTGTAAAGTAACTTTAAAAATCAGTTTAAAGTTAAAATAATTTTGATTAGTTTGTTTTTGTTACCTGTTATGAAGTGCTGGGGAGTATAAAACATGTTATGAATTGGTTACAACAGCAATAATTTCAGGGCATCAAACTTGATGCTGATCATGCAGAAAAAGAAAAGAATTTTCCCTACAAAGAAAAGATTTATTTTGGAAAATGAATTCATTTCGGTATATATACTTTTTCACACAGCACTCATTTTGTCATTGTTACCAACATTATGGCTGTTTGGATTTATGTAATTTAAAAACATACAAAATCAATTTATTTTGGCAACCTTTGGAAAACTCTAACCACATAGTGTTGCCAGTTTAGTTTTTTGGAACCAATTTATTGTGTTTATAATTTTCAACACAGTATAAAACGAGAAACCAAAACTTAGCGTGTAAAATGTCTCTCTCATGCTTTTTTCCTAAAATGACATATAATGTTAGTCATTTTTAGGTTGCAGAAAGAATTTTGATTGGAATATTGTAAACCTATGGGATAAATAGTTGATGTATATGTTATAAATGTATTGAATTTTGTTTTGTTTTCTTTTTTACTCAAGTTTAATTGGCTTAAACAATTTGATTGTTTAGTAACTAATTGAATATAGCCATTTGCTTTGAGACTGACTTTTTATATGCCTTGATACTCATTGTATTTTTTTATTTGTTAGTTTTCTATGGTGTTTTAGGTATACATCATATAGAAAACAAATACTTAAATTGATTGGTTAATAAGATGTCAATTATTTGAATGAGATGCCTATAAATTGAGTGTCCTCCTATAGGTGCAGTACCCCCTGAGGAAGCCTTAAGTGGCGAAGCACCAGAGTACCTGCTAACAGATCACTTTTGTGTGTTGGAGTGATTCTTTGAATTACAGTAAAAATGTTCTATTTTTGGAACTTTGAAACTTGGAATTATTTTAAACCACCTTCACTGGGGTATTCACTCCCTTGGCTCTGGAGTGCCAGTGGCTTTTTGTTTTAAGTTACCAAGGACTCCCGAGCCCTGGTGCAGAGCACTCTAGAGTCACTGGGGTTCCTAATAAAGGCCCAGAAGTCTCAGCTAGAACCAGTCCAGGTCCTGGACTTCATTGGGGCAGAACTGAACACCCTGCAAGGGAAGGCCTTCCTCTACCAGGACAGGGTAAACAGCATTTTGGAGTGGGCAGAGTCTTTTCAGTTAAACAGACACAGGCCAGCAGGGCATTTCCTGCAAATTCTGGGCTACATGGCAGCAGCCACAGCAGTGGCCCCAGGATCCAGATTCCAGATGAGGGACATACAGTTCCACTTGAGGTCTCATTGGTCCCAAAGGCAAGACTTTCTGTCCAAGCTGGCGCCTGTCAGAAGGACTCTATTACAGGCCCTACAATGGTGGCAGGACAGGGACAACCTCAGGGAAGGCGTGCTCTTCCAAGCAGAACACCTGTCGGTGGTTCTGACCACAGATGCCTCCCTCCTAGGGTGGGGGCGTACATGTTAGACCTTACAGCCAGTGGGACTTGGTCCCACCAGGAATCACTTCAACACATCAGCCTGTTGGAGCTCAGAGCAGTGTACCTGGCACTACAGTCATTTGCTCCTCAGCTCAGTGGCAAGGTGGTACAGGTTAGAACAGACAACGCTACCACTATGTAATACATAAACCAACAGGGAGGTACCAGGTTGACCCCACTGGGCACAAAGACCATGAGGGTCTGGACCCTGGCCTACTCCATTTAGGTGTCCCTCTCCACCATTCACCTTCCAGAGAAAGACAATGTTCTGGCATCAGGAGTGTTGTTAGGGCTGGGCCTCGAATGTTTTGTCCTAGTGCCCCAAACCTTGTCCCACACAACCCTGCTTTTTTTTTTTTTGCTTTAAACTTCCATTTCTCCCCGATACCAACTGTTCTGCATTCCCCAGGCTTGGTTATTAGGTACTACATAATTAAAAGGGCTCCTCTCTAAAAAGGGCTGCTTCAGGTTTTCAGCTATTTCCTATTCTTTTGGAAAATGTGTTGTGATTCATTTGTTTGTAAATTAGATTTCACAGTCTGAGTTAGTGCGTCCTGCCCCCAGCAGGTAAAGCCGCCGTATTCCCCTCACTATTGGTACAGTGTGTAATGGGAGAGGGGGTGTCAATCCATATCAGGGGCTACACGATCTTACCAAAGATACAAGATCCAGAGGGGCATGGATGCAATAAAGGAAATTAAACTCCATTCCCTAATGAAGTGATTCTGGAAATTTAGAATGCATCCACTGGACCTGCAATGCTCAAACCCGAAACGCTGCAACCTACCAGGAACAAAAAGGTGTCAGTTAGCACTTGCAGAAGAAATTCCAGAGTCAGCTTCAATGAAAGTGCTGCAATACTTTTATTTCAATTAACCTTGTGCAAAATGGTGCTTGGGGAGAGCAGGCATTGAACCCCTTGCAGCTATGCAATGGCATTTCACCTCCGGCTTCCATTTGAAACATGGCTGGGTGGTTGCTCGGATTAGAGGCCCAATCTCCCTAATCACCATTTTACACAAGTGTTAATTGAAATAAAATACTGATGCAGAACTTTGAGTGAAGTTGGCTCTGGGATTGTGTGTGTAACGGTGTACTGAGCAGTGGTTAAACTGGAAATGTTTAGGTGGCTGGCAAGGGGTTGCTGGAGGTTCCAAGGGTTACTTTAAAATCTTCTGGGGCCCATGCTTTTATGTTTATGGCCCCAACCCTCTGGAATTCTCTGCCCCGTCAGCTTTGGAAATGTACGACCATGGGGTGCTTTAAGCAGGAACTTAAGACCTACAGTATCTGTGGAGACAAGCATTTTATGAATTGATATGAGTGATATTATGATTTTAATGTTTATCTTAACTCTATTTCTTGGGATTTTATTGCTAAGTTTGTACAGCGCCTTGTTACCCGAAAGGCGCTCAATAAATAAAGTTTTTTTATTATTATTATTTTTTGGTGGTGAACTCTCCTATATCACTCAATGGAGAAAAATGACAGAGGTGGTGGAACCGAGTTCCTGCGAGCTCCTGCCCAGTTTAACCCTTGGTGCTGAACGACCTTTATTGTTCCTTGACAGACTTTGGAATGAAAGTTGCAGAGCACCAGTCATTCTCACCCCCAACAAAATGTCCCAAATAAATTCAAGAAATAGTTCCTCTCCAACCCAGTGCTGGTGACGCACAGCATCACCGTGTTGGTGGGAGTCCTAGGATTAATTCTTGATTCCCCTCCGGACCTGTGAGGTCCAGTATGTGATAAATTAAGTCCAGTGGTGGGGGTTGCCATGGGTACACAGGCGATGTCGGTTAACTCCAACTGTAGGACAGTACCACCTGGTAACCGTGCATGGTATACGTCTCATCTGTCCCTGATTTTGCATTACACATTGTCCTCTGTCTCTCCTAAATTTGACATTTTTGCTACTGTAGAGCAGAGATTAAAATCACAAAAACATTCCAGGCAATAATTTTACAATCTAGTTCTCCATCCGAAAATGTTTTCATCACTAAACCACTTTTTGTAACAGCTGCAGGGACTGATAGAAAGAGAAAAATGACGGCAGAAAAAGGCAGGTCCATCTAGTCTGTCCAAGTTCCCTATATAGCCCTGGGACCTAATGTTCCCCCAGGATCTTAGCTCTGCCCCCTCCCCTTTTCCCCAATGCTGATGCCGCGAGCAACCACTGTACCCTTCATCCTGTCCCAGCAATGCTTAAAACCGTTAACAGTTTTCACACCCATCACCTCAGCTAACGGCTCCACCACCCTTTCTGTAAAAAAGTACGTTCTCATATCCTTTCTGAACCTCCCCTCTGTGAACTTCCACTCATGGCCACGTGACTGCAAGCTAGTATTCAAGTTAAATAGTTCCCCACAGTTCATCCTGTTATTCCTTTTAGGAATTTGAAGGTCTCCATCATATCTCCCCTCTCCCTTCTGGTCTCCAGTGAGAACATGTTCAGCGCCCGGAGGTGCTCCTCATAGGATTTGCCCTGTTGGTCCTGAATCATTTTTGTTACCCTGTGCTGCACCATTTCCAGCCTTTCCCTATCCTTCCTGAGGTGAGGACTCCAGACCTGGGTGCAATTCTACACATGAGGCCTCACCATGAATCTATACAGGGGAAGTATTACCTCTTTTTTTTGCTGTCAGTACCCCTTCCGATACATCTTAGCATCCTGTCTGCCTTGCTGTAAGCTTTGCTGCACTGACTCAGTTGCTTTAGGGAGTCATTGATGATAACCCCAATGTCTTGTTCCTCAGCTGTGGTACCGAGTCTCACCTCTCCCATCCAGTACTCAGTCCTGGGGTTCTTGTTCCCCAGATGCATAACCTTCCCCCCTTTTTTTTTTGTGTTGAATTTCAGCTGCCAAACCCTTGACCACCCCTCTAGTGTTTGCAAGTCTCTCTGCATGTCTTGTATTCCCTCATCACTATCAACCCTCCCAGAGAACTTGGTGCCATCAGCAAACAGACACATCCTGCCTCAGATGCCCTTACCAATGTCGCTGATGAACATGTTGAAGAGGATCAGACCCAGGACAGATCCCTGTGGTACCACTGCTCGTGACATCCGTTCCTTCTGATTTAACCCTGTTGACTACCACCTTCTGTTGCCTCCCCTTCAGTCAGCTACCAAACCAGTTTACTATGACCCTAGCCACATGCAGATCCTCTGTTTTCTCCAGCAAGTGTTTACACAGCACTGAGTTGAAAGCCTTGCTGAAGTCAAAGTAGAGCAGATCCACAGTGTGCCCCCTATCTAGTTCCCTCATTACCCAGTCAAAGAACACTATCAAGTTAGCCTGACAATGACACTGGAAGAACAGGCAGGGGTTCAGAGTCGTGGTGAACTCTACTGGACCAGTAAGTAATCAGCCTGCTTGGAGGGGATTAAATATTTGTGCTAAGTTATGGAATCTCCAAAAATGGTTGCAGTGCTGTGTGTGGGAGGGAATGAGGACAGCAGCTATCATGAGGGACTACACTGTGGGGTGAAGTGAAGCAGAAGCTGTCTAAAAATGAGCAGCAACCAGCATGATGACTGCTTATTATTAATATCCTCATGGAGCTTCAAGCAAGAATTTTCTGCGTAGTGCAGCCTAGTCTATCGTTCAGTCGTAGATTATTGTCTCAGTTCTGTTTGCCATACTCAACGCCACTTCTCCAACTCCAGTAAAGTCGTTCCTTTCTTTTAAGCAATGTCGAGTACTGTTTTGTGTTTATTTTCCGTCTGGTCAAGCCTCATCCCGGGGCAAGAAAAAGTTGGAAGGCAGGGCAGCCTCCTATGCATCGGTGTCCCTGTGGCCGCCTTTACTCCATTACGGACCAGCATGACTGGTGTCTTTCCTGCCTTGGCCCAGCCCATGATATGGACAACTGCGACATCTGCTTTTCGATGGACTGCCGAGTTCTAGAAATGCACACGTTTAAAGTCAGACATGTGCCGCCGACTTTCAGAGGACAGGTTCGCAGTTGGCGGGCCAAGGCCAGGACTCTCGACCCTTCCTCCAGATCCCCTCCTGGTCCTATATGGCCTGCGGAGGAAGGGGCCCCCACCACTTCTAGCCTTGCCACAGAGGGGGCTCCTCCCACGGTACAGGAGGCCCAGTCTGGCCCTCTCAGGGGCCAGGCGGAAGGCACTGTACTGGCAGTTGCTTCCTTGGAAGTGAAGGCTCCCGGGCACAGGCCAGCATCATCCTCAGTGCTGTCTGTCAGTGCCGCCCTTGGTTCCGGTGTTGACTGCTGCACCAGGGGCCTGGGCGGTGCTGCAGATGATGCCGAACCATCCCTCAGGGCTGTTTCTTCCTCTGGCACCATTTGCGGTTCTGGTGAGGGGGAGGGGAAGAGCGCCGTGGGCAGTGCGGGACGGGGGGGGATCAGTGCCGCACCTGTCTCTGGTGCCATTCGTGGTGCTGTGGCCAGTGCTGCCTTCGACTCCAGTGCCATTCGTGGTGCCAGGGAATGGTGCAGTGCCACGGCTGGTGCCGCCTCCAACTCCGGTGCCATTTGTGGTGCCAGGCGGGAGGTCGGTGCCAGGTGTGGTGTCACTCTGGGCTCCGGTGCCGCTAGCGGTGCTGGGGCTAGAGGTGGCATGGCTCGCTGCCCTGGGACAGGGACGGACCAGGGAGTAGTCTGGCTCCAGGCCTCTCAGTCCTCCTCCTCAGAGGAGGATTCGGGGTCTGATCCAGAATGGCTTCCGGATTCTTCAGAATCCTCCGGTCCCTCAGTGTATAACACCTCGGCCCCCACTCAGCCTCCCTCTGAGGTCAAATGGGTCCTGTTGGTTCTGGGATCAGTATGACTGACCAGACAGTGGTGGCCCAGGTGCCTACTGCTGCACTACCCGGGCCATGGATACATTTGTCCCCTCAGTTGGGTTACCCCCTTCCTTGGTGTGCCTGGATAGTCCGAGTTTGGTATGGTCCGGGGCACCCCAGGAGGGGGAGGGCACTGTACCTCTGACTGACTCCCAGGGGTCGGCTAAGGGTTGCCAGCTGCCTAGGCTGGTGGTCACGAGGAAGAGGGCCCTTTCGGAGTCAGAGGGGTCAAGGGGTTCAGGGTCTAGTGCAGCGGTCTCTCCCTGGGACCTGCCCGGGTTCTTGGAGGAGTTGTAGTGCGGACCCTTGCCCTTCCCCTGAACACTCCTTGAGAGGGACCTCCACTTTGGAGCTCAGGGGCCATCCATCTGTGCTCACATGGTCCCAGTCACCTCCTCAGGGGGAATTCTTCCCACAGGCACAGCTCCAGCCATTCCACCCCGGCTGAATGGCTTCTGTCTGCAGGGACCTCCGGGTCTTCATCACTGTTGGGAGCATCCACTTGGTCCCCCTGCCCTGGCAGAGGCTGCGCTACTTCTCTAAGGAGCTTGGCCCCCATGCCTCTACTTACTCCTCCTCCTCTCCCAGGTGTTCCTGGCCCTAGGGGGCCCCTGACCTGGGAGCAGTTCAGGGCTTCAGCTGCACATTTCCCTACATACTTTAGAGCCATGGATGTCCAGTTGTTCCACCATGCTCCCGTGCAGCCTGACCCTGAATCTCTGGACTCATCGGCATCCTCGTCTTCCTCCTTGGAGGGAGAGGAACCCTCTGTCCACCTTTCCCCAGCTGCTGATCTCTCTGCACATCATCGCTTCCTTTCGGGGATGTTAGACGAGCTCCATATAGCTCCCCTCTCAGAAAGCAATCCGAACAGACAACGTGCACCTTTTTAGGCGAGTTCAGTGCAGCCAACCTCGCAGTTCCCACCTGGCCTGCTCCTTTCCAGGAGGCATCACACCGGGTCTGGTGTCATCCCTTTTTCTCTGTACCAGCCCCAAGAGACCTCCGTCAGAGGTATTACACCCCCGGGGTCTCCAGGAACTCTGCCTCATCCCCCTTCAGATGTGACGTGCCTGGACACCCCCTCTGGGCATCAAACCCCAGGCTGTGACTGACCCCCAGACTCAGACTCTTCGGATTTTGATTTCTGGGGGAGAAGAACTTTCTCCTCGGCACGGATTCTGCTTTGTATAGCAGCCCATCAGGCCCACCATGCTACCTACAACAGGCACTTGTGGTCCAGGCTAGGACAATTCCTGGCCTCTACGCCTGATTCGGAGGAAACAGGCAGGCCGTCGCCCTCTCTGCACAGGGCCTGGAGCTTGCAAGGCAAGGGCGTCTTATGATGCCAATGAGGTAGCCTCCAGGGTTGTGGGGACGGAATCTGCACTAGGCAGACGGCATGACTTTGTCTTTCCTGGTTGTCACCCCTGGCCAGGCGTAGGAGGATTTCCTCCGCTTTCTGGAGAACCCACCTTTTTTCCCTGTAGGATAAGATGGTGGCTGCAGGAGCGCCTTCCTTCTCCCGCTGGGAGTTCCCTGTCTCAACCAGACCAGTATCAGGCCTTACTAGGCCTGTAAGGGTTCTCCCCTTCGGTGTCCCCCCCCACGACTGGAGGCTAAGGGACTCAGTCCCTTAGGGATTTATTGCACTCCCTTCAGTGGGGCTCGGTACTCACCCACTAGTGATGAATGGTGAAGACTGACACAGATAAGACAAAAATTACGTACCTACCGTAATTCTTGATCTTTCTGTGTATCTTCACCATTCATCGCTAAATCCCTCCCACCTTCCCCTCTTGGGCCTCAGTCTCTGGGCATCTCCTTCCCCTTCTGTGTCTCTCTGTTGTATCCCAACCATACTCCTCTCTCTCCTTTCCCTTGTGGTCAGGAGGAAGGGGACCCTTTGAGACACATGGGGAGGAGTTATTTCCTGAGGGATCTCTGGATGTCTCCTGTTATCTCCCCTACCTTGCCCTTGGCTCAGTCCCCCACCCCCTGGGTGTCCGGGGTGGGGAAAGAGGGCAGGAGACTCCTGAGTACCCCTCTCTTAAACCCTTTTTATCATTATTTTAAGTGTCCCTTTGGGACTACTACTCCCTTTCTTCTGTTTTTGGGGGTTTTCCCCTTTTTGGACTTTTCTTCCTCAGTTTGGTGGGAGGGATGGACCCGCCGCCTCGTCTTCCTGCTGACCTCGATTCCCCTCTAAGGTCTAGCTTCTGTGAGGCTACCCGACTGTTTTTAGTCGTCCATAACTTCCGCCTCTCTGCAGCCTGGAAGTGGTTAAAGTCTTCTCCTCTCGAGGTCCAGGTCCACTTGGGCAGGTAGTGGGGTCCTTCCCTCCCCCAATTTTCTTTCTCTCTTCTGCCCTCCTTTTCCCATCCCTACTTCTTTTCTTCCAGAGATTGGGGTCCCTCCTCCCAATCCCTTAGGCAGTTTCTCTCTCTCTCTTTCCTGCCTTCTTGGTCACTTATTTCCTCTTTTAGGTATTATATCCTTTCCTTTTGTCTATCCCTTGGGCTCCCTTGCCCCACCCCTCCATCCCTTCCTTCCTTTCTCTCTCTCTCCAGTGTTTCAGAACTGCAGCAAGGGTGGAGTCGATGGCAGTTAATGGCCAACCCACGAGCGCCACATAGTATGTCGGCCTCAAGAATGGCGCCGCCCTTGCGTCAACTCTGCCCCTGAGAAATAAAAAAAAGGTCTCCCGCAGTGTCCTAGCTCTGGCAATGTACCCACTAGTGATGAATAGTGAAGATACACAGAAAGATCAAGAATTTCGGTAGGTACGTAATTTTCATTTCTCAATCCTCATCGAGAACCCGGCACCACTCAGCCTCGAGCTCTTCTTCATCCCACCAGTCAAAGAAGAAACTGTACCACTCAAGGTCGCCCTCTGGTATGTCTGCACGAGGATCGTCGGTAGTGAGGGACAGAAGACCCACTCCATCAGGGTCACCTGCGGCCTCTGTTCCTGGTGGCCATCATCCTTGACTCTGTAGTCCCTTCCTGCCCCCTGGAGGGTCCTCCGGTGAGCAGTATCATCACTGGGCCATGCTTATGGAGCAGTGGGTTCGGCAGTTGTCCCAACTTTCCGAGCCTGTGGAGTCGGGCCTAGGGGCTTCAAACTCGTGGGCAGGACGATTGGGTCTTCCTAGTTGTGTGACACCTTCTCCAGTGCCATTGACACTGCGCTCTGGTGCTTTTCCCCATGCAGGAGCCAGCACAGGTACCATTTTCCGCTACTCATGTTTTGCAGATCGTCATCCTTGGGTGCAACGAGAGCTGGATTGAGGTCTCCGGACATGACGCCGCCTTCGACTCTGGTCTTGGAGGCTCTGCTCTCGGTGCTGTTTTTGGGCCCAGTGCTGCCTTGGATGCCAGGATTCTCGACTCTGATTCGAGGAGCACCTCCTCCTGCTCTCTTTCCTCCCTATCTTTTATATACTATCCCACCTGGGCTGTAGGAGATGACATTGAGCCTGATCCTGATCTGTGATTAGGAGACGACTTTGATGAAGATTCATCTCTCAGAGTGAGAAGTAAGCTCTCTACTTCAGTGGAGCTTCTGGTCAAGGACCTGCCCTTTAAGTCTCTACTGAAGAATATGAATTCCATCCTCTCTCTCCAGACTTTGGAGGTTGATCCAGGGAAGTTGTTGCGCCTTCAGTATCTGCATGTCCTGGAGATCCCTGTGGAATTGACTCCTCCGGTATAGCCCTCTTTCGAAACTCTCTCACAAATGGTGTGGGACAATCCAGCGCTAATTCCTTCCATGGCTAAGTCCATAGATAGGAAGTGCACTCTCCCTAAGGTTCGAGCAGGCCTTGCCTTTCAAGCTTTCACTGACGTGGTCCTGGCAGAAAATGACAAAGTCATTCTCCCTCAGGAGTCTATGGCTCATCCTATAAACAAAGAATCTCGTAAGATTGACATGTTAGGGAAGCGAGTCTTCGCCGCCGCTACCCTATGTATTCGTATTGCTAGTTACCAGGGCTATTTCTCACAGTATGAGTATATCCTCTGGCATTCATGAAAAGCTACTGTGGAGACTCTCCCAGAGTCGGGCATTACCTCAGAGCTCCTCCAAACTATCACTACAGGTACTGAGTCCAATAATCAGCAACTTAAGACTCCTATGAGGAGGTGGTGCTCAGAGAAGATTTTACATTTGGCCAGCATTGGGGCACTTTTAGGGACCCCAAGCTGTTTGGAAATGATGGACTGCATTTAAATAAATATGGTAGTAGACCATTGGCTAAGGAAATACAACACCAAGCATCTAACCTTTTAAACTAGGTGCAGTGGGGGAAGGGGAGGACTCTCAGGCCACCCAAGAATGAGGTGGAATACCCAAATGCCTTACACAATCAATGGCAAATACAAACTGGAAATGCCTGTCCCTAAATGTGAGGAGACTTATTCACAAATTTGACGAGTTAGTATGTCTATTAAATGCAGAGATGATTCAGGTTTGCGCCATAACTGAGACATGGTGGTCACCCATGAACACTTGGGACCATCATACTTGGTAATGGCTTATATTATGTGGATAGAGAAAATAAAAGGGGAGGAGGAGTAGCCCTTTATATATCAGATAACTTCCCATCAGAAGCTATTGAAATGTCCCTTTTACCTGGAATTGAACATGTTTGGGTCAAGTTAATGCCAGTAGGTAGCCCAAAAATACTAATTGGGGTTATATATAGACCTCCTGCAATATTACCTCAGGAAGATGCAAGTGTTCTTAACCTCTTAGACTCCCTAGATCCAACTGACAGGATCATTCTTTTAGGTGACTACAATCTCCCCACCACAGACTGGGATAAGCAAATTGCAGGGAACCATATTGAATACAGATATTTGGATACATTTCTGTTAACTGGATTGCAACAACATATATCAAGTAGCACAAGAGGGGATAACATTTTGGACCTTCTATTGAGCAACATGGGGGACATAATTCAACAGTGCAGGGTAACCACACCCCTTGGTTCTAGTGACCGTTGCATGGTTACTTTCAACCTTGTAGGACAGAAAATAGTTGTTAGGCTCAACAGAGGTAAGAAACTATAATAAGGCCAACTTTGATGAGCTAAAAAAGGAAGTTTTAAAATGGGACTGGAAAAAAGAGTTTGATAATAAATCACTAAATGACAAATGGGAGAGCCTGGTTACTAAAATTACTAAGTACAACCATTTAGGTAAATTCCCCATATAGATGACCCCTAAAATTAAAAAAAATGATTAACAAAAGAAGGAAGGCCTACACAAATGCTAAAAAAAGTGGGATTGTAAAAAACTGGGAAGTGTATAAAAAACTGTTACGGGAAACCAAGAGGGCAGTAGGTCAGGTAAGAAAAAAACATGAGTTAAATTTAGTAAATAAAGTAAAGGATAACCATAAATCATTTTATAACTACATAAATGATAAAAGAGGGGGCAGAACTATTGTTGGACCCCTTAAGGACCAGGATGGGGAACTAATAAATGATAACCAGAAAATGGCGGACTACTTTAACAACTACTTCTCATCAGCATTTAATGTCAAGTTGACAGGGAATAAGGAACATTAAGAGAAAGAGGGTATTATGATCAAACTAAATAGTATGGATATCAGGGAGAGATTGCTAAAGTTAGACCCTAATAAATCTCAAGGACCTGATGGGATTCACCCTAGAGTCCTCAGAGAATTAGCCATTGTTTTGGCTGATCCTGTGACAGAAATCTTCCAAACCTTCTTGGATAAGGGGGAGGTGGCAGAGGTCTGACGGAGGGCAAATGTCATACCAATACATAAAAAGGGATCCAAACAGGTGGTGTGCAGTTATAGGTCTGTAAGTTTGACCACCATCCTGGGGAAGATGTTGGAGACCATCATTAAGGATTACATTGTGGAGTTTACGGATATGGCAGGGGATACAGATGAGGTACAGAATGGCTTTAAGAAAAGCTTCTCATGCCAAACAAATTTATTGGAATTCTACGAGCATAAGTAAGGCACTGGATGAAGGCAAGGCAGCTGATGTTATATTCTTGGACTTTTCAAAAGCGTTTGATAAAGTCCCACATGGAGAATTGATCAATGCTTTAATAGACCATAATATCCCTGGGCATATTACTCAATGGCTAAATGCATGGCTGAGAGACAGGAAACAGAGGGTATAAATGTCCTGGAAATGAGAGCTGTCCTGCATGCAATCTGAGCCTTGAAGGACATCCTCTGTCACAAAATAATTCTCTTTCAGATAGACAACAAAGCAGTGATGTAATACATCGACAAGCAGGGCGAGGCACACTCTTGTCACCTATGCAGGGAAGCAATGAGAGTGTGGGAATGGTGCCTAGAGCACAAAGCCCTGATCCAGGTAGTCTGCCTGCCTGGAGCCCAGAACAATCTAGCAGATTGCCACAGCAGAACACAGATGGATCCTCACGAGTGGTCTCTTGATGTAAACGTCATGCAGTTGCTCTTTGAAGAGTGGGGCACACCGGACATGGAATTTTTTATGTCCCCACTCAACGCAAAACTGCCTCTATTCTGCTCCAGAAATCCAGAACCTGGCATTTTCTGTCAGGATGCATTCAGACTGTGATGGACAAGACACTTTCTGTATGCATTTCCTCCTTTTCCCTTAGTTCAGAGGGTGCTACTCAAGCTGGAGGCACCAGGGAAGAATGATCCTCATCGCCCCATTCTAGTCTTGTCAGATTTGGTTTCCATTGATCAACAGATTATCAGAAATTCCACCAAGACAACTTCCACTTCAAATGGACCTTCTGACCCAGGGTCCAGTGATCCATCCCAACCTGAGATCCCTTCATCTCCATGCACGGCTCCTGAGGAGATAGAAGTGGGTAGATTTGATGTCTCACGTAGAGTCTCAGACATTCTTCTAGCGGCATGAAAGCCAGCTACTAAGAAAACTTACATGTCAAAATAGAAGCGTTTCTCCATTTGGTGTGCAAATTCCTCCCTGGATCCCTTTTCTTGCCCACCAAACAAAGTCCCGGAGTATCTACTAGACCTCTCAAATACAGGGCTACAATACTCAACCGTGAACATTCATCTCTGTGCGATCTCATCTTATCACGAGTCTATACACTCTATGTCTCTGGCTCCATTACCCTTGGTTAAGAGGTTCCTTAAAAGTATACTCCACAGTAGGCCACTGGTCAGGAGACTGGTAGCCACTTGGGATATTAACCTTGTAATAGACATGCTCACCCATAAACCTTTCGAGCCTCTAGCAACGTGAGCTGAAGTTTCTGACCTGGAAGGCCGCCTACATCGTAGCAATTACCTCTGCTCGCAGAGTGTCTGAAATCACAGGTTCTACAGTCAGTGTTCAGAAGGTGGGGCACTCTGAGAATAGACCTTTTTGCCTCCACAGACAACCACCAGCTGCCACTGTTTTGCTGCAGACCTCCAGCCCAAGGAAAAATACCACTGGATGCTTTAGCATTGGATTGGACAAGCAAATTCCTTTATGTCTTCCCTCCTTTTCCACTTTTGCTCAGAGTCCTGGTAAAGCTCAGGTCTCAACCGGCAACAATGATACTGTTGGCACCAGACTGGGCAAGACAGCCATGGTACTCCCTTCTGTTTTCTCTGTAAGTGGCACTGCGGATTTGCCACCCCCAGAGGCACAATCTGCTCACATCCTCGCAAGGCAGGATACTGTATCCCAGCCTCAGATCCCTTCGCCTGAAGGCTTGGCTCTTGAGGGCTTAGAATTTGCCAGCCTATACCTCTCTGAGGAGGTGATGACTGTACTCGGGGGTTCACGAAAGCCATCAACTGCTGTAAGAAGACCTATGCCTCAAAATGGAAAAGGTTCTCGATCTGGTGTGGAAACACTGGGATTGATCCTATTGCAGCTGGGTTATCCATCCTCTTGGATTACCTGACCCACTTAGACTCCCTGGGCCTCAGGCCTTCTACCCTAAAGGTGCACTTGGCTGCTGTTTCAGCATATATGTCTGCTGGCAGGGATAAATCCAAGGCATCCCATTCAGTCTTCAGGAAGTTCTTCAAGGAATTACTCCACATTCACCCCCACTATTTTGAAGGAACTAGTTCCTCCATGGAACTTAAAACATTTGTATTGCCAGGCTCATGGATACCCCTTTTGAGCCTATGGCAACTGCGCACCTGAAGTATGTGACCTGGAAAGCTGTCTTTTTAGTCACCATTACTTCAGCAAGGTGAGTAAGTGAGTTACAGGCCCTGTGTACAGACCCAAACTACATCTCCTTCCACAGAGACATGGTGGTGCTCAGAACCAATAGGAAAATCCTTCTTAAAGAGGCATCAGACTTTCACCTAAATCAGTCCATTACACTGCCAGTCTTCTTTACAGACATGTCAAGCTCAGGTGAGCAAAAACTGCACAGCCTGGATGTGAAAAGGGCACTTAGCCATTATCTGAACAGGACTAAGGGTCATAGGCCGGAACATACCCAGCTGTTCCTCACCTGTGGTGAGGGGGGTAGGGATAGGCCAGCTTCAAAGAGAACTATTGCACACTGGATAGTGGCCTACATACAGTTCTGTTACAGTAAGGTTGGAAGACCACCTCCTTTGAGCCTCAGGCACACTCTGCCAGGGGCATGGCTGCATCAGTTGCTGCATCAAGAGATGTCCCCTTACTGGATGTTTGTAGGGCAGCTACCTAGAAGACTGTTCATATATTCATCAAGCACTATAGCCTGGACTTACAGTCCAGAAGTGATGCCAGGTTTGGCACATGCGTCCTGCAGAATCTTTTTCCTAAATAGGTTCTGTACCCCACTTCCAAAGGCACTGCTTGGTGATCTGCACCAGTTAAGCATATTGAAGAATTTCTGGGGTTAGAAGAAACTGCAACTTGCCTGCTGGATGGGAAGGTGGCCGTAGCCACAGGAGCAGCTTGTTGTCTGCCGTAACCACAGGAGAGGGGGCATTCGGCAGAAGTTGCCACAGTAAAAAGGTTTTTGGCGGCCATTGCCGCCAGTGAGGAGCTTCAGTGGCCATTGCTGCAGGAAAAGGTTTTCGGCAGCTGTTGCCACAGGAGAAGGTTTTCGGCAGCCGCTGCCGCACTGGGCAGCAAGGACTCAGCTCCCACATTTGGAGTGAGCCAATCAGGGCGTGAGTAGAAAGAAAAAATAATTTAAACTGAATTTGGGGGGTGTTAAGAAAAGGGCCACTCAAAGAGGCAGGAGAGGTGGGAGGCTATCAGCCTCCCCCCACAGGATGGAGATAAAACCAAAGAAAAGAAAAAGTTAGAAGGGGAGAGCAGTGTGGGGGGGGAGGGTTTAACAGTCAATGCCAGGAGTCTGGGGAACAAAATGGTGGACTTGGAGGCCATCATGATGGACGAGGGGTTGGACATAGTAGCAGTAAATAAGACATGGTGGACAGAACATAAGGCCTGGAAGACAGTTATCCCAGGCTACAGACTGTTCAGGAAGGACAGGGCTGGAAAAAGGGGAGAGGGTGGCATTATATATCAAAGATGACATTAGGGCGATGGAAGGGCATCAGGAGGAGGAAGGAGAGACAGAGCTCATGTGGGTCACACTAGACAAACGGACTGGTGAATCATTGAGGATGGGGGTGGGTTACAGACCTCCTACACGGGGGGGGGATAGACAGCTGATACAGGCAATTACAAAGATGGCTATTCAGGGGGAGCTTCTGCTAGTGGGGGACCTTAACCTCCCCAACATGGACTGGGAGATCCCGACTGCGGTGCTGGAGCAGGGGGATCCTAGAGGAGTTACATGGGGGTATTCATCCAACAGCTAGTCAAGGAACCCACTAGGGGTGATGACCTGCTGTACGTGGTCTTCACAAATGGGGAAAGTGTGGAAGAGGTGGTGGTGGGCAATGGACTAGGTTCAAGTGATCACAGGACTATAAGGTTCAGGGTAAAAATGGGGAAGGAGGCAAATCGGACTAGAATGAGGGTGATGGACTTCAGAAAGACTGACTTTAACAGAATGAGGAAGATATTTGGGGAGGTAATGACAGGGAAGGGGATATGGAGGATGTGGAGGAGTTATGGGGAGCTATCAAAGGAGGGGTATTGAAGGCCAAGGAAAGTTGCATTAGGAAGTTGTGGAAGAACAAAAAAAGGAGGTGATCACTCTGGTTTACAAGGAAGGTGGCAGGGGCGGTCAGGGAAAGGAAAAGGGCATTCAGGAAATATAAGGTGACACAAAAGGGGGAGGACAGGGAGGATTGTAGAGAGAGAGAAGAGAAAGGTAGCAGGGCAGAAGATAAGGGGAGGTAAAGCGGAAACTGAGGAGAAAATTGCTAGAAAGGCCAAAAGGGGAGACCAAACTTTTTTTCGATATGTGGGGGAAAGGAGAAAGGTTAGGCAGGGGATAGTAAGGTTGTAGGGGGAGGGAGAAATACAACTAGAAGGGGACTATGAGAAAGTGAAGGTGTTAAATAGCTACTTCTGCTCAGTCTTCACAGATAAGGGAGGGGGTGGGGGACCAGAGCTGGGTGGGATGGGTAGAGAAGGCAAAAAGGTGGATACTAGCATGTTCAGCATAGACAGAGTAAGAGAGGAACTGGGCAGGTTAAAGGTGGACAAGGCAATGGGGCTGGATGGCTTGCACCCAAGGGTACTTTGGGAACTGAGGGAAGAGCTGGCAGCCCCACTGACAATACTGTTTAACTTTTCACTGGATATAAGGTGTGTGCCAAGGGACTAGAGGAGGGCGGATGTGGTGTCACTGCACAAGGGGGGGGGGCAGTAAGGAGGCGGCAGAAGATTATCACCTGGTCAGCCTCACCTTTTTTTTTTTAAATATCATCTTTATTTAGATTTTATAACATATTTACAGACATGTCATCCAGATCAGCGAGAATAACTTCATGTAGACAAACATTAACATCTTCAGTATGGGTATAATACTTTAAGATAAAAATAAGGGTCAAAAGCCCATATTCAACAGAGTTCATGGGGGAAGATAATTCACAAGCAGTTCATCCTGGCCTTGTAGTAAAAAGGCAAAGTTTAAGGTCTCCCGGACCCGTGGTCACTTCAGGTTCTTCTGGAGACGAAGAAAAACAACTTGAGAGAGTTCCTAGGTGCCCAATTCTATATGACTCAGGTTCATATCCAGGGCGGTGATATCCTATACTTGTGCAACAGGGATATCTTGAGGGTACCCTCCTCAGTGGCAGACCACGGGCCCCCAAGTCAGCAAAACAAGCACCCCCCCAGGGCCCATGGGCCACACGTGGGGGGGGAGACGTCTCTCACCCGTCACCACACCCCCATTTACGGTGTAAAGGTAGGGTCCTTTAACATGTAGTATATTTGCCACCTAGCCCACCTGGTGGCAAACTTTTCCTCTTGGTTATTCAAGCTGTGTGTTATTTTCTCCATAGTGTAGATTTGTCTAGTGATGTTCCACCAATCTTGTATCATGGGTATCTTTGGTGTCAACCACTGCTTTCTGATGGATTTCTTTGCTGCAGTAAGGAGTATAAGAAGCAGATATCTAGTGATTGGACCACGCAAGTTTTGGGGGAACACGGAGAACAGAAACATCTCCACTGTCAGTTGGAAGTGAGGGTCCAATATCTCCTGAAAGTGGGATTGCAAAAGCACAAAGTAAGGTCTCAAGAGTGAACATTCCCACATTATGTGGGTGTGATTTGCCCTCATGTTGCCACAAAGGCACCAACATGTAGCTGGAAGCATTGGTTTGAAATGACTAGTGATTATCGGGGTTCTAAAGTATCGGATTAGGCATTTCCACATGAATTCTCTCCATACGTGGGAGCTGGAAACTCTGGCCGAGTATCTCCAAGCTCGTTGCCAATCTTCGGATGTTATTCGATATCCGGATTCTTGACTCTACTGCTCACGAATGCTATCTGTGCGGGTAAAGCTCTGTACTCTCAGGGCTTGATAGTACAATGAGACCAAATGACTTTAAGGTTTTATTGAGAACAATTTGGTTCTGTATTAATGGTGGGAGCCGTACATGTTCCCAGACCATACGGGGTAGGTTGTTTGCATAGTGTCTGAGTTGCAGGTACCGATAGAAGTCCCCCTTTGGTAGATTATATTTCCTTTGAATTTCCGCGTAAGCCCACATTGTGCCCTGGGTCACTATTTGCCCCAAATATCTCAGACCTCTCCTTTCCCACTGCTGAAAACTGCTGTCTAGGCTGTTTGAGGGAAAATTACTCAGGCTGGAAATTGGTCAAATAAGCGGTAGGAAAGGGGTCAATTGATGTGTCCTTTTAATGCTCTGCCAGCCTTGCATTGAGGCTGCAAGCCAAGGGTTTGTTTGTTTATATGAGGTCCTATCCTCCTTGTGTTGGTACAGGGCTCAGTGGAATGTATAATCATCCATCAATGCTCGCTCTATGTCCAACCAGTGTGGGCTGTTTGTTTTGGTTTGTCTAGACATCAAATGCATCAAGTTTACCGCCTGCTGGTAGAGTCTCAGGTCCGGGAGACCCATTCCTCCCCCATCACGGGGGAGAGTGAGAATTTTTAGGCATACCCGGGGTTTATTATTGGCCCAAATAAAGTTAGTAATGTGTCGATTTATTTCTCTGAAAGTTTTTAAAGGAAAGTGAACGGGAATATTTTGAAACGAGTACAAAGCTCTCGGAAGGGAAACCATTTTGATTAAGTCAATCCTCCAAGCAAGCCCCAGGGGAAGAGTCGCCCACAAGGATAGATCCGCTTTAAGTTGCGTCACAAAGGGAGCATAGTTATGCTTATAAAACTCCAGGGGAGATTTAGGAATATGTACTCCCAAGTATCTTAGTTTCCCCAGGTCCCATCTTCCCGGAATGTCGAAGGGGAGTAGTGAAAGGCGAGCAACTCCGTTTTAGTAAGGTTCAACTTGTACCCCGAAACTAAACCAAAGGAGTCCAATATTAGCTTGACTGCAGGGACAGATTGTTCGTGATTCCGTAGGTATAGCAGAACATCATCCGCATAGAGGTCTATCCGGTGTTCATTACCTCCCAGTTCCACCCCTTCTATTTCCTGCGTTTCCCTAATCTTCTGGGCCAAAGGCTCAATAAAGGCCGCGAACAATAGAGGAGAGAAGGGGCATCCCTGCCTTGTCCCCCTATACAGAGAGAAATAGGCTGAGTGGTGCCCATTCACCTTCACACACGCCTGAGGAGAAGCATAGATATTTTAAAGGATGGTTATTAATGCGAGAGGGAAGCCAAACTTGTGTAAGGTTGCATAGAGGAATGGCCATGCCACCCTGTCAAACACCTTTTTGGCATCTAGTCTGACAAGCATGGTTGGAACTCCTCCGGTGTGCATATGATGGACTATATGAAGGGTCCGTCTGATACTATCGGTGGTAGTGCGGGACTGGACAAATCCGGTTTGATCTTTATGAATTAGCAGGGGGAGCACCTGATCCACCTGATGAGTTAAGATTGTCATAAATAGCTTATAGTCTTGATTAAGTACCGATTTGGGCCTATAGGAGGCACATAATTGTGGGTTCTTGTCTGGTTTCGGGATTTCAGATATTGCAGCATATGACCAAGATGGGGGGGGGGAATTCCCTTCCAAGACTGAGTTGAACACACTAAGAAGGTTAGGAAGGATCTGGGCCTTTACCGCCTTGTAAAACTCCGCCCCATACCCGTCTGGCCCAGGTGACTTCAGCGACTTGGCATTTGCGATGGCAGCTAACAGTTTCATCTCCATTATCAGGGAGGTCAGGGATTGATTTTGATCTTCTGTCAGTAGCGGCAGGGTGATTGATCGCAGAAATTCCGCTATTTGCTGTGGAGACGCTGTGTTTTCAGGAATGTATAGGGACTTGTAACATATGGTAAAGGCTTCCGCAATTTCGTGTGTCTTAGTGAGACATCGACCTTCCATAGGGTGGTGCACCCATAGGATCGTGGCCGCTTTTTTTTGTTTCCAGATTTGGTATGTCAACAACTGGGTAGATCTTGGACCCACCTCATAAAACCTCTGGCATAGGAAAATCAGGGCTATCTCCATTTGCTGTTGAATTAGCCGGTCCAGCTCAAATCTGGTTTGTTGCAACTGGGGGAGTATGGTTGCATCCCCCTGTTTGTGGGCCATTTTTAAGAAGTGGAGGGTATCCTCCAACCTAAGTTTTTGCGCTTTACGCTGCCTTTGCCGTTCTGCCATGTATTTTATTATATGTCCCCTGAGTACAGTCTTAATCTTGTCCCAGTACATTGCAGGGGTAGAATCCATGATCAGATTATCGGCCTTTATCTCCTGAACTTTCTGTACAAGAAACTCGCAGAACTTCTTAGAACGCAGGTAATATGGATTAAGCCTCCAAAATGTCCATTTGGGCTGAAGCTCAAAGTCCCACATGGACGTCTGGGGGGCATGGTCCGAAATAGAGATGTCTCCAATTTGAATGTCGTGTAGCAACCCTGGGTTTTCCACCTGTGTGCACACTTGATCAATGCGGGAATAGTTTTGATGGACTGGGGAATAATAGGTGTAGTTCCTCGAATGGGGGTGGAGCCTCCTCCAGGCATCGCACCATCCCGCCTCGCTCACAAATTTCTTGAAAAATCTTTGGGTTACCGACTGTTTAGGGGGTTTAGTGTTAGTGGAATCCAGGTTAGGGTCCGTAATAAGGTTAAGGTCGCCCACCATCATGAGCACCCCTTTCGTCTGTTGTACAATTTTATCCAGTAAAGGTTTAAGGTGGGCCACCAGGGTACCGGGGGGAAATATACATTGACCAAGGTTACTGGTTTGTTATTTAATATGCCCTGTACCAGCACCATGTGACCCTCCTGGTCAGCCCAGGTGAGCTCAGCTTTGAATGGGGTGCTTGGGGAGATTACTATAGCAACTCCTCTATGTCTTCCTGCCTTGGCGGAAGAGTAAAAAACCTGTCCCCTGTTCAATTTGGCCAGTTTTGCATATTCGGCCGCATTCATATGAGTTTCCTGCAGGTACGTCAGGTCGGCTTTGGAACGCCTGATAAAAGCTAGGGTCCTAGATCGCTTAATAGGTGACGCCAGGCCATTAATGTTTAGAGAGAGTAATTTCACCTTAGAAGTACCTATGTTGCTATTCGGGGTGCCCTCTCTAGTCCAAACCTCCCTCCCCCCCAGTGGGGCCCTAGGTCTGCCACTTCTGAAGTATACGCTCACTGAGCTCATTTGCTCGGATCTGGTGAGTATAACATCACAACAATCAGTACACAACAATATGTAATGACCATAGATCACAACAAGAAACAACATAACAGATAAACATTACAACAGTCATAACTAACAAACTGGTACTTCCACGAATCAGGAGATCCTGATCCTGTGGTAAGGAGAACCTTACCGATTGCCCAGAGTGCCTGGGCTTTAGCACTAAGTGCTACGTGGGAAAGGGAAAATAGGATAGGTGATGGGTATAGGCCCCACTCGTGGTCCCCCAAGATCCTGGCTATGACTTATGGGGAGACATGCTGTTCTGAGGAGACGCTCTCCCACCATGGGTCCCCAGAATGGGATGCAGCCAGGGCCCAATGGGGGGGAGAAGAAAGGGCAAGGGGCCAAGCATCCGCCCCAATATATGTAGGCCTCAGCCAAGCATGGTATGGCATCCCCCCACCCAGCCCATCATCTCCAGAAGGAGGGAACAGACGAACTCAGTCATTATGTGCCCGCAGCAACTGTGCACATTCATGGCTTGGGGGTTCCGGGGTAGGTACTGGCCCCTCACCATCCTTCTGGTAGTCAGCCATATGACCCCCATCAATGTAAGAAGCCCCTGGCCCCAAGGGATCAGAGGACGTAGGTCTTGCCCATAAGCCTCCGGGAGGGTCCCCCCCCAGCCCCCTCCCATGAGGGAAGCCGGAAAGAGCAGCAGGGGAACCCCCCCACAGCACGAGGATGACAGTCCTCAGAGCCGGCCCAGCACAACGCCCCCCACCCGGCCCGGGCCAACCACCGGGGAACCCCCCTATGCCTGACCACGCCAGACAAGGTCACCACCTGTCTTTACAGCACCTTAGGGGAGAAAGGTATCCAGACCTGGACATTACCCTCATAAAATAGCTACGGGCCCCCAGAGGTCAGGGCCCCTTGGGTAAGGTCAGTCTCTTCATAACCCCTGCAGTTTAGCCATCTCCATGACCTTACTTTGTTAAAAACAGCCCCCATCCCCCACAGCCAGAATGAAGCGGGTCTTCCCACTAACGCTGAGGAGGAGATCTCTCACACACACCCCTGCCCCCATCGGGTATCCTCAGAGGTGGGGGAGGTGTCCCAGTCACCCCTTTCTGGCAATATCATGAATATTTTATCATTCCCTAGTCCCTCCCCTCCCCACCCATCCCAATTCTTCTTGCCCATAATGACTGTCCATGCATTTCTTCGCCACTTTATCCGCCAGTCCTTAGTGGCCGGCCCACACATAGAGGCCCTAGGATCTCAGTCTTGTAGCTTGGTGCTGTGTTTCACTTACAACCCCACTTCCCTTTGTATCCCTCCCCTTTCCTTCCCCCATTCCATTCCTTCCCTCCACCCCGTTCTTCGTTCACCTCCCCTTCCCTCCCCCCTTGGTGGAGTATAGGGGTCGGGGATGCTTAATAGGTCGTGGCTTCTTACCAAACGGCCCAGACAGGTTTTGCCTTCTTCCTTCGCTCCAATTGAGGCAGCTTCCATGTCACGACCAACCGTCTCCCCCTTCCCAATAGACCCCTTCCACCTTCTCCCTCCATTTTCTTCCTCTATCCCCTCAAATCCAACCCCCCCACCTTGTCTACCTCCCCAGAATTAAAGATCAAGGTGTGCCCTCCCCCATGCCCTGTGATTCAGTACAGCTGGTGTGCTAGGTTTGGATCATCATGGTCCGCTGACCTGCCTTCTGCATCTCCCACCACCCTCCGACCCTCTGAGCCTCCCCCCCTCCATCACAGAAAGCCACAACACCCACGGGGCACAGCCCCTCCCTACACCCCAATCCCCCCACCCCAATCCCCCCATCCAGGCAGACTCCAGCCCAGCCTCCCTGACACGCCACCTCCCTCATCAACCGCCCAGGCAGCCAGCGTCAATCGGACTCCTCCCTCCCCACAGGAGCCCCCCCAAACTAGGGTTAGGCTCTGCATTGCTTCTATCTATTGCCGCTACTAGGCCATCCCCCCAATCTTTTGAGCTAAAATATTTGAGGATACTTGCAGCCCCCTCATGCGTCTGCATTTGCCTTTGACAGCTGCTGCTCCTCCATGTTCGGTTGGGACGCCCTTAACACTCTGACGATCTTCTGAAGGGCCTCCACTCCTTGCTTGTGCCTCGCGTCTCTCTGCCCGCTGCTCCACATCTTCTGGGCAATCTTGGAAGCTACAGAGGGTTCTCGGTGCACCGTGGGCTGGGGGACATAGATGTTTCTTCTTTTAAGCTCTGCATTCACCTCCTCGGCTGACTCAAAGGTACACGCTCCATCTGGGAATAGGACCGTCATTTTAGCGGGGTAGGGAGTGCGAAATTTAATACCTGCTGCCTTCAGTGCCTTCACTACAGAGGTGTAAGTGCGTCTTCGTGCCATAATCTCATGGGCAAAATCGTTATCAAAGAACAGACGTTGCGACTCAAAGAGGACCTTCCCCTTCCTCCAGGCCGCTTGCAGGACAGTCTCTTTTTCCTGGAACCTTAGGAATTTAATCAGAATGGAGCGAGGACGAGAGCCCGGTGGCAGCCTAGGCCCCAGGGTACGATGCACCCACTCCATCTCCAAAGTGACACCCTCAGGTAAGGGAAGCAGCTCTTTTAGGAGTTTTTGCACAAAGGGGATCATTTCTGTCCCTTCTGAGCCCTCAGGGATCCCCGACAGCCTTATGTTGTTCCTCCGGCTGCGACATTCCGCATCTTCGGCCCGAGACCACAGCGCTTTAACTTCGCCGTGGAGTTGAACTATGGCGTGCTCCACATCCATCAACCTTCCCTCTGTCTCTGTGATGCGGGCCTTGCTGCTCTCCTGCCGTTGCTCCAGCTTCCCTATGTCGGTCCGCAGGGCGGTTGCCGTAGATTTCATTTCTCTGCAGAAATCCCTTATTTCTGCCAGCATCTGGGCCATTTGCTTTTGGAGAATTATGTGAGAAGCCTGCTCAGGTGCTACGCTGCTCCAGTGCGAGGACGACGAGGCCTGGGAGTCTTCACTCTCTGACCCCTCATCCTGCGATTTCTCCCCATTATGGTGAGCTAGGATTGAAAATTTGTTCTCCCCTCTCTTCTTCGGCATTTTTTGGTTGCCCTCCAAGTTCAGTGGTGAATGGATGCGCTACTTTAGGAGGGTTAATTACAGGATAGTTCGGGAAGCCACTAGATCTAGGCTGTCATTCTATCTGCGACGTCACTGGAAGTCCCGCGGTCAGCCTCACCTTGGTGGTGGGCAAGGTGATGGAGGCGCTAATAAAAGAAAGGGTGGTAGACTACCTGATGGACAGCAGACTGCAGGACGAAAGGCAGCATGGCTTTTCGAATGTGAGGTCATGCCAGACAAACCTGATGGAGTTCTTCAATTGGTGATGCAGGTGGTTGACCAGGGAGGGGTGGTGGATGTAGCCTATCTGGACTTCTGTAAGGCCTTCGACACCATCCCTCATAGAAGACTAGAAAATAAGCTGGAAAACTTAGGGGTGGGACAGAAAATAACTAAGTGGATAGAAAACTGGTTGGCGGGCAGAAGTTGGAGAGTGGTGGTAAATGGGGTGCATTCCAAGGAGAGGGAGGTGACGAGTGGGGTGCCCAAGGGGTCAGTACTGGGACCCCTCCTTTTTAATATATACATCAGTGCTATTGCGGAAGGTCTGGAGGGAAGGATGTGTCTATTCATGGATAATACGAAAATCTACAATAGGGTGGACATCCCGGGGGTGGGGGTGGGGGCGAGGCCATGAAACATTACCTGAGGATTTTGATGGAGTGGTCAGAAACTTGGTGACTAAAATTCAGTGCCAAAAAGTGTGCTGTGATGCACCTGGGGCGTAAAAACCTGTGAGCAGCTTATACTCTAGGAGGGGAGGACATCAAAAAAACAGAGCAGGAGAGGGATCTGGGGATTATAATATCAAGCAACCTTAAGGTGGGTAGCCAGTGCAGCAAAGCAGTGGGGAAGGCAAATGGAATGTTGGCCTGCATTGGGAGGGGCATAACTAGCAGGAAGAGAGATATGCTGATGCCTCTTTACAAGGCCACGGTAAGGCCGCACCTGGAGTACAGGGTCCAGTTCTAGAGACTGCACCTACGTAAGGACATAGATGGGATGGAAAAGGTTCAGAGAAGAGAGACCAAGATGGTGCATGGTATGCGGGAGAAACCGTGCAAACAGAGGTGTAGGGAGCTGGATCTGTACTCGGAGACTAGAAGGGAGCGGGGGGACATGATTGAAACTTTTAAGTATGTGACAGGTTATCAATAAGGTGAAGGAGGGGGCTATAACCAGGGGACATAGCTCAAGATTGGAAGGAGGGAGATATAGGAGCAGTGTGAGGGGGTGTTTATTTACAGAGAATATGGTGGAAGCCTGGAATAAACTACCAGAAGAGGTGGGGGGGCAAAATGGTGGCGGGGTTCAAGAGGACATGGGACAGACATATGGGATTGGAAATTGGGCAGAAGGAGAGGGCCCGTAACAGTGGCGATGAGTTGTGGGCCGACAAGGCCCTTTTCTGCCATCAGATTTCTGTGAAAAAATTACTGACCATAGTAATCTTGTTTCTTTCAAGGTATCCTTCAATATGCTTAAAGCTCCCACCCTGCCTCCCCTTCCAGAACCAGAAAAAAGGGATCCCCCTACATAGAAACATAGATAGAAACATAGAATTTGACAGCAGTCAAGGACTGCTTGGCCCACCTAGTCTGCCCATTTCCCTACCTAATGGATAAGCTGCAGATCCTAGTTAACCAAAGAGCCTACTTCCTCCTACCCCCCACTAGACTTGCCTTATGTCTGTCCCATGCATTCTTGAATTCCCTCACTGTTTTTGACTCTACAACCTCCTCAGGAAGGCTGTTCCATTTATCCACAACCCTCTCTGTGAAGAAATACTTCCTCACATTACCTCTGAGCTGTCCCCCTCTATCTTCAAATTGTGCCCCCTTGTTTTTGCACATCGCTTTTTCTGAAAGATGCTACCCTCTTGGACTTTGTTGATTCCCTTGAGGTATTTGAAAGGTTCTATCATGTCCCCCCTCTCCCTCCTTTCCTCAAGGCTGTACATCTTTAGTTCCTTTAGTCTTTCTTCATTTGTCTTCTGATGCAGACCCTTCATCATTTTGGTTGTCCTCCTCTGGACAGCCTCCACCCTGTCTATGTCTTTGCGGAGATGGGCTCTCCAGAACTGTACACAGTACTCCAGATGTGGTCTTACCAACTGTCTGTACGGAGGGCCAACAACTTCCTGTTTTCTACTGGTGATGCCTCTCCCTATGCATCCCAGTATCCCCCAACCCTCCTTACTGCCTTCTCACATTGCTGGCACACCTTTAGGTCATCTGATATGACTACCCCAGGTCCCTTTCCATTTTTGTTGTTGTTGTCAGTATCTCACCCCCATTGTGTACTCTTCCCCTGGGTTTTTGTTTCCCAGGTGCATTACTTTGCACTTCTTTGCATTGAATCTAAGCTGCCATACATTTGACCATTCCTCCAACCTTGCCAAGTCTCTTTTCATCCTTTCCACCCCACCTTGTGTATCAACCCTGTTGCAGATCTTTGTGTCATCTGCAGAGAGACATACTTTCCCTTCCAGTCCCTCTGCAATGCCACTTATAAAGACATTAAAAAGGACCGGCCCAGTACTGAACCTTGTGGTACCCCACTAGTAACCCTCTTTTCTTCACTGTGGACTCCATTTACTATTACCCGCTGTGTCCTGTTCTCCAACCAGTGTTTTACCCAGGCTACCACCCTGGGACCCACTCCCAGGCTGGCTAATTTGTTTATTAATCTTTTGTGCGGGACTGTGTCACATACCTTGCTAAAGTCTAGGTAGGCCATGTCCACAGCCCATCCCTGGTCTACTGCTTTGGTCACCCAGTCAAAGAAATCAATTAGATTTGTCTGACATGACCTTCCCGCTATAAATCCATGCTGCCTTGGATCCTGTGCCCCACTGGCTTCTAGGTACTCAACAGTTCTTTCCTTCAGAAGTGATTCCATCATTTTCCCTACCACTGAGGTCAAACTGACAGGTCTGTAGTTTCCTGCCTCTGTCTTTCTCCCACTTTTGTAAAGGGGAATCACATCTGCCCTCCTTTAGTCCTCAGGTACCACACCATCCTCCCATGATTTATTCAGAAGGGTAGTCAGTGGTGTTACTAGTTCTTCCTTTAGTTCTTTTAGAATTCTGGGGTGAATCCCATCAGGCTCCATTGCTTTATCCACCTTCAGTTTTAAGAGTTCTTTCAGAACCCTTTCTTCTGTGAAAGGACTAATATCAACTCCCCATCCAGAGTGCTTTTATTGACTGGATTTGGTATTTCCCCCTGCTTTTCCATTGTGAATACTGAGCAGAAGTATTTGTTCGGTATTCCTGCTTTTTCGCTGTCGCTCTCTGCCCAACCACCTTCCTCTTTGTTCAGTCTCAGTATCCCTGCCTTAGTCTTTCTTTGCTCCCTAATATACCTATAAAACGTTTTATCCCCCTTCTTAACCGAGTTGGCTATCTTTTCCTCGGTTTGGGCCTTTGCTATTCTGACTGCCTTGCCTGTTTCCTTCTGCTTTAACTGGTACAGTTCTCTGTCCTGCTCCTTCTGTGTTTCCTTATACTTCCTGAATGCTATCTTTTTCTCCCTTACCTTCCCCAACACTCCTTTTGAGAACCATAGTGTTTTTTTCCTTTCATTTTAATTTGTTTATTTGCTTTACACAAAGGCTTGTTGCCTCTGTGATGGCGGTTTTGATGTTTCCCCATTGTTGCTCCATCCCACCTTCTTGCCTGTTTGCTAGTGCTTTTCTGAGGCACTCTCCCATTCCCCCTATCCTGCATCCCTACTGGTCACTTTGTTTGGTGTTTGAACTACTGTTACGGTTAATGAATCTTGCAAACCAGTTTGTTCTGAACCTTTTTTGCCCCTTCTTATAGGGTCACACATTTGTTTTTTTTATTGTTATAAAATGTTCATAGGCTGATAGATAGTATAGCTAGTTATGGTGCTTTCACCCTGTCAGGCTCCTTAATAGATCTGAGAGCCTTACAGCGTAGCAGTTACTAGGGGGAGCAGTTTGAAATTGGCATGAGCCAATGAGAGTTCCATCATTAGCATACATTCCATTTCTCTCCGAGGCAGTTCAACTCAGGAGGCTAACTGCACTAGTTAAGCATATTAAAGGATACCTTGGAAGAAACACTATGGTGATTCATTTTTTCTTCCCTGCAGGGGACATTCCTTAGGCAACTAGTCAGTGAACCCACTCATGATGGGGCAATATTGGAGCTGGTACAATGAGAAGCTGTGGGATTTGGAGCCATTGAGCCGAGGCCAGGGTGTTTGGGTCAAGAGGCACGGGCTCCTCCTTTGGTGATAGCGTCTTCCTCATCCACCACCTTCAACTGTTGTCTAGCAGGGGATGGCACAGATACCTACAACCTCTTCTCCCTTTTCTTCTAGGTCTTTCAGGACTTCTCAGGGGATACAGGCTGCTCCGGTGTTGAGTGCACAACTTTTGGCCTCAGGGACAGCGCCGGCATTGCTTGCGGTGACGGTTCCCGTAGCACCAACTCTGGCACCATGGCTGATGCTGAGGGCCTCGACGCCAGTGATGACCTCTTCAATTCCTCATTTTTCCTGGCCCAAGCCTCTCATTGGTGGCCCATCTGGCACGGAGGAAAATCTTGATGAGTCTGATCCGGACATGCTCCTTTCTGATAACAATGTGGATGACTCAAGTTTTTGGACTGGAGAGCAAGCCTTTGATCTCTGCCGAATCCATAGTGGAAGATCTTTCTTTCCAGTCTCTACTCAAGAATATGGGATCCGGACTTCCGGTGCAGCTTCCGGCTATGTGGCGGCTTAGCGCGTGGGCTCCTGACCTGCTTCCCGACTTTACTTTATTGGAACTAGCCGTTCTTCATAAATTTCGAATTATTTTGCTACTGAGTTTATATGGCAGCCAGCAAACTTCAGGGGAGCTCGAGTTGCTACATTCAACCAGAGACCGAAATCTCCGAGGGAAACATCACAGACTCTGGGGCCTCCGATTCCCTTCCTAGGGCAGCCTGAACTAAAACACACAAGAAAGACAAATCTAAAGCGCCACGAACAAACCAGATGGAATCTAAGTTGGACAAAATATTGCAGGAGCTTAAAGAATTCAAAACGGATTTCCATGCTTTTAAACAAACTCAGGAGACTTTCCAAAAAGAACTCTTGGATTTACATACCACGGTCTCCTCCCTGGACCTACGTGCACAAGAGCAGGCCTCCACTACCGTACAGCTTCAAAATGCCCTAAATCAGGTGGCCCATCTGTGTCAATTAACTGTGGAGTGTCAGGAGGATGCTGAAAACTGCTCCCGCCGTAATAATCTCAGGCTCTATGGGGTCCCCGAAAACAGCGAGGGCACAAACCTCCAAGCATTCATAACTACGCTTCTTAAGGATATTTTAGAGCTGGATTCAGATCTGGAACTCTAGAGCAGGTGAATCCACAAATCCCTGGGCCCAAAACCCACACAGGCATCAGCTCGCCCTAGATCCATCATAATTAAATTTCTTCGGTACCAAACGAAGGAGATGATTCTCAAACAGGTACGGGCAAAATCTAAACTCTTCTATGGTGACATTCGCATATTCCTAGACAATGACTATGCCCCAGTCACAATGCAGAGGAGGTGGGCCTTTATTCTCTTATTCCTTCTGCTTAGATGGCAGAAACTTAAGTTTCGGATCCCTTATCCCAGCAAATTAATTGTCCAATTTCCTAATGGTCAACAGACCTACGACAATGTGCAGGAGGCCTGTGAGGATCTGAAACAACGAGGTTTTGCTATACCTACATTGGTGCATCTTCCTTGGAAAACTTTTGAGGATCGTGGCCCATCCAGGATGATTTCTACTCGTGTGCAGCTGAACCAACAAGCCATGATAGACTCAATCAAACAAATGCTGGCACAGTTCTCCAGACAACCCAGCTGACTTTAATATACCCTAGAAGTGCACAATGAGTACCTGGTTGGGAGCTGGTGAGGGGCTACAGGATGGGTCTGTCTCTGTTTAGGTGCCTGGGGTGGTGGTGGGTGCTCGTGGGGGGGAAGGTCCGGCTGAGTTGGAGACAGCATTATTCACCTATGGCCAAACCAGTTCGTGGGGACGCTGGAGGTTCCCTCCCCGTAGGCCTGTCCTTTATAACAGGATTTTACGGCTCCGGATAGGTTGCGGCACCTTTCAGTTTAAGTGTGAAGCTCTCAGAATTTGAAGGCACGGTGGGTGTCACTGAGTGGCCTGGGGTGGGTGGAAATTGGCCCCGGACTGCAATGGCCTGGTTCTTTCTAATGGACTCTTACATATATAGGACCTCGCTAAATCGGGGTCCCTGTGTACCTCGCTCTCGGGGTTGGGCTGGCGGGCCCCGGCTGGACATCTCATGCCTGGCTGGGCCTGGGTGCTCCCCTTGAGTGTTTGAGCTTAAACATCTAATATAACCAGAGCCTGACTATATGCCTAACCTGCTAAATAGGGAATAACCCTGAGGCCCCGGGTGGACTGGCAACACCCGACTCATGCCAGCAGGAGACTTGGATACCCTTAACACCATGTACAGAGCTTGACTTTTGGCCTTTTCGGATGGCTGGCTGCCTGCACCATCCTGGGTTATCCGGTAAAATTGGGACAGATTCTGCGGGTCTGGACCGGGGTTCTCCTGGTGTTCCTCTCCTCTTCTACTTATTGGGCATTTATTGGGTTAGCCCTGCCAGAGGAGAGGTTTCTCTTGTCAAGGAGGGAAGATCTGGCTGGTTTTGGATGATGGGCTTTATTGTTTTCTCTCCTCTCGGCCGCTCCCCACATCAGCAGGCTGCCCCCCCGTGTGCCGCGGAGTGCGGAGTCCCCTTGGGGACCTCTCCCTCTCCCATGCAGTCTCATCTGCCTACTAGTGCTTTTACCTATCTTAGACTCATAAGCAGCGCTGCTTCCGGTCAACGAACTGCCAGTAGTTCACACTGGACTAATTTCATAAAGTCTATTATAAGTAGAGTTACCTGAATTATGCAATATCAGGCCTGCAAGTGCTCCAACTGGGTACCCAGGTAGACCATGGGAGCTCCTAACCTAACTGACTGGGGGGAGACTGGTACCAGTCAGGGAGTGGGTAATGCTTCTAGTGCAGGTGGGCTAGTAAATGGTACTGTTGCATATGCTGGTTGGAGGTGGGCACTTGGTCAGTTTCTGTTTTACAGACAAAGTGACTACATGTTGTCAATATTCAAAAGTTGCTTATCCTCTGCACCCTTCTCCCCTTTCCCTATACCTAACCCGTGTAAATAAAGTGTTGGTTAACCTTTTTACAACTGTCGCGTGAGCATGTTATTAGTGTGTATATTATTAGCTGCAGTTTAAGCAGCAGTACTAGATAATCAGGAAGTGATTCTAAAAATTCTGTTTTTTTGGCTAGAAGCATGCAGCCATAGTTCGGGTTTCCATTTCTGTAAATATTTTTTTCTAGTGATCTTTAGATTTTTAGATATTTAAAATGTATTTGTATTGTTGTGGATCCACAGTAAATATGACTGCTGCCTAATTTTCAGCCGAACTCCCCCCTCACGTGGCATCACGTCTTTTGTTTACTTCCGTGGGACCCTGTGCTGCACATTCCTGTGTAGTGCTGTGAGTCATGCGCATGTGCAGATGGCAGCAGAGGTTTCCAAATCAACATGGTGGGTGGGAGAAATGTAAACAAAAAAAAACGGAGCAAATTACGGGGTGATATAGTACAGTGAAAACAAAAAAAACTACCAGGTAAGTGCTCAACAGAGCACAGGATACAAACTGTTGCAAAAGATACTTTTTTTTATCTAGTACTGCTGCTTTAATAACTGCATAGTGTATTGAAGGATTGATCTTCTCTGTGTCAGTCTTCACCATTCATCACTACTTGGGTATCTGGCTGGAGCCTGGACCCAGCAGAAGCCTTTTTTTTTTTTGAGACGGAGTCAACACAGGGGCAGCGCCGCCCTCAAGGTCGACGTGTTATGTGGCGCTCGCGGGTTGCCCGTTATCTGTTGTTGACTCTGCCTTAGCCCCAGTTCTTCTTCTCCTGCCATCGAGTGTAGAAGCCTCGAAGAATTTCAACTATGACACTGCGGCCTTGTCTGCGGCCTAGTTTGTCGGTCGTGTTCGTGTTTGCTCTCAGTTCTGTTTGCCCTACTTGGCGCTGCTTGGGAAGTCTGCCGGTAAGATCTATCCTTTTTCTTATAGCGCCGCTGAGTACTTGTTTTGTTTAATTTTCCATCCAGTCATGTCTTGTCCCAGGAACAAAAAGAAAAAGTTGAAAGCCGGATGGCCCCCTATTCGTCAGTGTCCCTGCGGCCATCTTTATTCCGTAATGGACCAGCATGACCGGCGCCTTTCCTGCCTAGGTCCAGGCCACGATATGGATCGTTGCGATGCCTGCTTTTCAGTGGATCGCCGAGTCTTGGAGATGCACGCGTTCAAAGTTGGACATGCTCCACTGACTTTCAGAGGGCAGGCTCGCAGTCAACAGGCCAAGGTAAGGACTCTCAGCCCTTCCTCCAGGTCTCCTCCTGGTCCTATACGAACCATGGCGGAGGGGGCCTCTGCCATTCTTAGCCTTCCCGCCCACGGTGCAGGAAGCCCAGTCTGGCCCTCTTGGGGGCCAAGCGGGAGGCACCGTTCTGGCAATCGCTCCCCCAGGGTCGAACTCTGTCGGTACTGCTCTTGGCTCCGGTGTTGCTTGTGTCACTGGGGGCCCAGGTGGTGCTGGGCCATCCCTCGGTGCTGCATCTGACTCTGTCACCGTTCGCAGTGCCACCCCTGGCTCAGTCCCATTTGTGGCACTGGGGAAGGGGTCGGTACCACCTCCAGCTCCAGTGCTATTTGTGGTGCCAGGAAGGGGGGCAGCGACGCGGCCGGTGCTGCATTTGACTCTGGTGCCATTTGCAGCACCGTGGAGGGGGGCGGCACTGTGGCCGGTGCCGCCTTCAACTCTGGTGCCATATGCAGCACTGGGGAGGGGGTTGGCATCGATCGCGGTGTCGCTCAGGGCTCTGGTGCCAATCACAGTGCTGGGGCTGGAGGTGGCACAGTTTCACGGCCCCGGGACTGGGACTAGTCTGGGTTCAGGCCTCTCAGTCCTCCTCATCCTCAAAGGACTCGGGGTCTGACCTGGACTGGCTTCCAGATTCCTCTGGATCCTCCAATCCTTCTGAGTCCAGCGCCTCAGCCCCCACTCAGCCTCCTGTTGTTGGTTGGGCAGATTCTGTTGCTTCTTGGGTCAATGGGACTGACCAGCCTGCGGCTGTCCAGTAACTGCAGTGCAACCCCGGGACCATGGATCTGTCCATCCCTTCAGGTGGGATACCTCCCTTCTTCGGTGATCCTGGCAGTCCAAGTTCAGGACAGATAAGAGTGTCCCAGGAAGGGGAGGGTGCTGCACCTTTGGCCAACTCCCAGGGGTCAGCTGGGGGCTGCTATCTGCCTAGGCTGACGGTTATGAGGAAGAGGGTCCTTTTGGAGTCAGAGGGGTTGAGTGGCCAGGGCTCAATGCAGCGACCTCTCCCTGGGACCTGCCCAGGTTCTGGGAGGAATCGCAGTGCGGATCCTCGCTCCTCCTCCGAAGACCCCTTGAGAGGGACTTCTGTCTTGGAGGTCAGGGGCTGTCCTTCTGGACTCACACAATCCCGGTCACCTCATGGGGGGGGATTTCTTACTTTGGGCACAGCTCCAGCCGTTCCGGTCCAGTTGAACGCCTCCTGTCTGCTGGGACCACTGGGTCTCCCTCATTGTTGGGATCATCTGCTTGGTCCTCCTGCCTGAGCAGAGGCCATGCTTCTCCTAGGAGGTGCTTAGCCCGCGTGCCTCTGCCTACTCCTCCTCTCCCAGGTGTTCCCAGTCCTACGGGACCCCTTACCTCGGAGCAGTTCAGGGCTTCAGCTGTGCTTTTCCCCGTTTTAGAGCCATGGACAAGCAGGTATTTCACCACTCTTCAGTGCAGCCTGACCCTGAATCTCTGGACTCACCGACTTTCTCATCTTTCTCCGCTGAGGGAGAGGAACCCTCCATCCACCTTCCCCCAGAGGCTGATCTCACTGCTTATCAGCGCTTCCTATTGTGGATGCTTGACGAGCTCCACATTTCCACCCTTAGTGAAAGCAATCCAGACTGGTCAGCGTGCGCCTTCTTAGGTGAGTTCAGTGCAGCCAGCCTCGTGGCTCCTGTCTGGCCTGTTCCCTTCCGGGAAGCGTCGCACCAGGTCTGGCGGCCTCCCTTCTCCTCTGTTCCAGCCCCAAGGGACCTCTGCTAGAGGTACTGCACCACCCAGGGTCTCCAGGAGCCCTCCCTCACTCCCCCTTCAGGTATGACACTCTTAGACACCCCCTCTGGGCATAGAACCCTAGGCCGTAACTGGCCCCCGGATTCGGATTCTTTGGATTTTGACTTCTGGGGGAGGAGAACCTTCTCCTTGCCATGAATTCTGCTCTGCATGGCAGCTCATCAGGCCCACCATGCAACCTACAACAGGTACTTGTAGTCCAGGCTAGGACAACTTCTAGCCTCTATGCCTGATTCAGAGGAAACCTGGCAAACCATTGCCCTCTCTGCGCAGGGCCTTGAGCTTGCAAGGAAACAGGCAAGGGCATTGTATGATGCCAATGAGGTGACTTCCAGGCTGGTGGGGACAGCGATCTGCATTAGGCAGTCAGCATGTCTTTGCCTTTCCCAGTTGTCATCCTTGGCCCAGCGTAGGGTGGTTTCCTCCGCTTTCCTTAGAACCCATCTTTTGTCCTGTAGGGTGAGGCGGCAGCTTCAGGGGCACCTTCCATCTCCTGTGAGGAGATCCCCGCCTCACCCAGACCAGTCCCAGGCCTTGCCAAGCCTGTAAGGGTTCTCCCCTCTGGTGTCTCCCCCACTGGAGGCTAAGGGACTCTGTTCCTTAAGGAGGTACCGGGCCCACTTCGGTGGGCTTGGTACTCACCCAAGTAGTGATGAATGGTGAAGATTGACACACAGAAGATATGAAAATTATGTACCTACCGTAATTCTTGATCTTTCTGTGTATCTTCACCATTCATCACTAATTCCCATCCTCCTTCCCGCTGGGGCCTCTGTATCTAGGTGATCCTCCTCCTCCCTCTGTGTCTCTCTTGTTGCGCTTCAACACCTCTCCTTTTTTCCCCTCTCCCTTGTGGTTAGGAGGAGGAGGAGGACATTTAGAGATAAACGGGGAGGAGTTTTTGCTCGGGGGTCTCGGGGTCTTCTCTCTCTCCCCCCCTTCCCCTGCCTTTTAAAGTTTGGCTCGCTGATGCCCCAGGGGGGGAGTCTGAGATGGGGAGGGAGATGGGGGACCCCCCCCGAGTACCCTCTCAGCAATCCCTTTATTATTTATTAATGCCCCTTTGGGGCATCTCCTCCTTTTCTTTAAGGTGTTGTCTCTCCCTGCTAGTTTCAACAGGGGTAGGTTCCCCTGTTTTTTTTCTCTATGCCTTATTCATCTCCCCTTTGGGGATATTCTGTTTTAATTTGGCAGGAGGGATGGACGCTGTCCAATCTGTCTTGGCCTGATTCGACCTCGAGTTATTCTCCCTTAACTCTGGTCCATTTTGGGGCCACCCTGGCTGCACAGGGGGCACTCCTGTGTCTTCTCTTCTCACTCTGCAGCAAGGGGGTTCTAGAATCTGTGCTACCCCTCTTGAGGTTCAGGCGTCCAGGTTGAGTGGGGCGGTGTCCTCCCCTCCTTCCACCTTCATTCCCCTCTTTCTTCCCTCCCTTCTCCACCCTTTCTTTCTTTCGCCCAGAGATTGGGGCCCCTTCCTATCCCAATCCCTTAGGCTGCTCTCTCTCTTTTTGCTGTCCTCTCAGTCATTTATTTCTCCTTTCAGTTTTATATCCTTTCTTTTCTCTATCCCTTAGGCTTCCTTGCCCACCCCCAACCCTTCCTATCTTTCTCACTGGCATTCAGAACTGGGGCCAAGGCGGGTCGACAATAGATGACGGCCAACCTGCAAGCGCCATCAACACGCCGGTCTCAACTCTGGAGTTGCCCTCAAGGCCGACTCCAAAAAAACGGCTCCCGCTAGGTCCTGGCTCCGGCCAGATACCCAAGTAGTGATGAATGGGGAAGATACATAGAAAGATCAAAAATTACGGTAGGTACGTAATTTTCATTTCTGATTCCTGGTAATCCATGTGTGGGGTGACTGTGTGGAGAGGTGGGTAGGTACAGCATCCCAGGGGGCTGTACCATTCTGTCATCTGGTCCACTGTATTTTAACTCTGGGTGGAGGCACCGTGCTAATTCATTTCTTATGAGAGAGAACCCCCAGTCCTGTCAAAACAGAGCCCAGGCCCCTCAACCTTGCTTGAGCCCGCAAGGCAGGAGTTGTAACCGTTGTGTACATAGTGACCCAGTTACAATTGGAGAAACAAGGGAGCTACTGGGACGGAGGAAAGATGGCGCCAGCATGTGCTGAGGAGTAAGTTGTTGTGGAAGCTCTCAACCAGGTTCTCTCTCCTTGTGTATTGGTAGAAAGTGATAAATCACTACAACTGAATTGCCATTTACTACACAGCATGCTAAGTGGGTCATGCTTACTTAGATTATTTAAGTTTCTTTCTGCAGCATTTGAACAGGCAGCTTTATGATTACTGATTTCCTATACCTGTGAGCACCTGTGAATAACCATTACAAGGATCCATTTAACAGGTATAGACAACACGCACACACAGGCCTTATTTCAAACACCCCCCCCCCCACAGGCAGCACCATGTCGGAAAGGCAACACAAGCTAAGAGCCTCTAAGAGAATATCTGCTTACCTTTCTACAGTCAAATCTGCAGTAGCAACAGCCTCAGGGAAGAAGCAAGATAAAGATTTATCTCATTTGCACCTGCCACAGCAAACAGAAAAGACGGAAAAGAAAATAAACAATCAAAAATTCCCTTTGCTCTCCTTAAAACCATTACTGAGCCCAGTAAAAACACCAGGGGCCTGCTGGCCTGGTGGTGCTGAGGGCTGAGGTGCTGGACACTACACCTCGCACCATGCTGGCGACCCGGGTTTGGAAGCGGACTTGGGGAGCCAGAGGTCGGATGGGGAGGAGAAGGACTGAGCATCTGATGGGCTGCTTTCCTCTTCTGGGTGGGAGGGGGGACCTGTTCTGCAGTGCTAGTGGCACCCAGTGGAGGCACTGCATCCAGGAACCAGAGAAGGGGGAAGATGGCGGCTATCACACACATTGCGTGTGGACAGCATTGCACGTCACGTCTTGGGGGGGGTGGGACCAGTAATAAGGAAAAGCCCTGGCACCCGAGTAGTTGATGGTGGGTTCAGTGGTCGGCCCCCACGCTCAGTGCCGGGTCCGACCCAACCAGTCTTTGGATCTCCTCCCATGCTCTAGCAGCCCTTCTAGACTGTAGATAGAGCACCAGAGGAGTAAAGCCAGCCCCACCCTGGAGGTTCAGAGCAGGGGGCGGGGAGGTCGGAGTGTTTCGGGGAGAATTCCTGGGATGGAGGCTTGGCATGGGGAGACCTCTGCAGAGCGGGAGAAAAGCTGAACCAAGTGACCACACTGGAGAGAGACCTATGGGGCCAGTGTAAGGAGCAGAAAGAAAGTTTAACAAAAAAAACCAAAAAACTCAAGGGGCCCAATATTCAAATGTTTGTGCAGACACTAATGGGTCTTTGCCCGCACAAACCAGTGTTTGCACTGGATCCCCATATTCAAAAGGGGATGTTACATGGGCAAAGATGGTTAGCGCCTGCGCAAAACATAATGTATACAGGCAGACAAGAGGAGGGGCATGGCCATGAATAGCCACGCAACCCCATATTCAGCGGCCTTACACTATGCAAAAGGGGTTAGCACAGTCCTTTTGTGCAGTGTAAATACTGCTGAACAAAACCCTGACTTAACTCTAGGCAACCCTAGTGGCTGCTGGAGGTAATGCAGCCGCCTAGGCGGTTGGATGCTGGGGGAGTGACGTCAAGGCACAGGTCAGGAAGTATAGGAAAGCCAGAAGCAGTTGTAAAATTTGCAACAAGAGTTTAATTATTAATAACAGTAAAATAAAAAAAAAAAATTGTTCAGAATAACTATTTACAATTATTTTATTTTATTTAAAATTGTTGACCGGGAAAGACATGCTGAGCCGAGGCTCGTTTCCAGGTGCGACCCGGGTGCATAGTACAACAGGGAGACATTTATATAGATAAAATATAGATATACAGAAATGATAACACTTAGCATAAGAAAAAGAAGATAAAAATGGTACAGTGTTTGTAAATTACATGGAGAAATTGGTGGTACAGTTACACTTATGAAAAGCATCAGAGTGAAAAAAACAAATTTATATTTCTTCTCTAGACCACTTAAAAATTCCCTGGACTTTCAGATAAGAGCATGCAATTGTTTGATTCCTGCAGTGGACTTCTCAAAAACTAGGGGTTGCACTAGGTCCGGGTAGGGGGGGGGATTTGGTGCACAGCTGAGGCAAGGGGTGGGAAGGAGGAGCCTGAGAAGCTGTTTGAAGATGGATAGGGAGGGGGCCAGGTGGAGGTTGGGAGGGAGGTTGTTCCATAGGAGTGGGAGCCGGTAGGAAAAAGCAGCTTGCCCGGAGGCTGAAAGGGGACGTGAGAGGTGGAAGATACGAGCATGTCTGTGACGAAGTGAGTAGCCAGAAGGGTTGGCTTGAGAGAGGTGGGAGGAGAGGTAGAGGGGAAAGGAGCTGAGCCAATATTTTGCTATGAGTGAGGCGCTATGGGTTTTCCGCCTATGTGAGAGTGGCATCGTCGATAGAGTTGAGAGTAGTTGGCAGTGATGAGTGAGTGGGGGGGAGGCCGTGGCAAAATGGATGAAGGAGTTTAGCAGGACATCAAGCTTAGCAAGGGAGGAGGAAGGGGCTGTGCCATAAATGACGTCCGCATAGTCTTGTACCGGTAGGATGGTTTTTCGTATGAGTTCACTCCACGTTGGGAGGGGGAGGCAGGCTTTGTGGCAGTAGAGGATGGCAAGTTTGGGCCGGAGTTTGGTGCAGATGGCGTTGACGTGGGTGGAGAAATTTAGGTTTGAGTCCAGCCAGACTCCCAGGTACTTAAACGTGGGTACAGTTGTGAGGGGTATTTCTTCCAGGGTGTAGATGGCAGTGGAAACATAGAAAACAGAGTCCTTCTGAGTTTTTCTTCTCAATTTCCAATCTCAGTCTCCCAGTCTCTGTCTCTCTCTTTTGTAAAACATTGCAGATCTGTTTTATAAGTCTGTGCAGGAGCTTGTTAAGAAAAAAGCATGCTTCTCACACAGTGTTCTTGTAAGTTTCCAAAGAACATTGTGACTTAGAACTGACCTCTTTTTACTTCTTCTGCAAAAGGCTTAAAAATTGCATCTCAGGTTAACCCCTTGAGTTCCAAAAAGCTTTGCAGTCATTTCAACAGCACAACTATATAGAGTTTTAGCTTTGCAGTCACTTCATCAGTATAACTATATACAATTTCAAACAAAGGGATCCCAGTATCAATTACAATTACACAAAATGATTCATATATCTTTTTATACCAGCAGATATGCAAGGTGGAGAAAAGACAGAACAGCAAGTGAGGGTAGAGAGATAGCAAGAGGCAGAGAACTGCAAGACCGTCGGGGTGATCAAGTCCTAGGTCTCACGAAAAAATGTGGTTGCACAACCAGAGAAGAGACAGAAAAGGAGAGACTAGAACAGATCCTTGCATTTAAACTCTTTTGCCATAACAACTGGGACAGGGCCGTATTCAACTCTGCCACATAACCCCCTCCTTAAAAGGGAAACTGTTTTACAAAAACAGGCTTCCAAAACTTTCTAGTAATTGTCACTGAACATAAACATATAACCTTTACAGTTCTGTGCATATGCAGTATCCTTTTTTCCATAACAACAGTACAGCAAATAGTGAAGGTTAAACTCACACATTTGTTGTTTCAGCCTTCAGAATTCTCAATTCCTGATCCATATCTTGACAGAAAATCAGCACTGATATTCTCTTTCCCAGATTTGTGCATCACTTTAAATTTAAATGGCTGTAGAGCCAGGTACCACCGTGTGATTCTAGAATTGTTTTCCTTCATTTGGTTAAGCCAACAGAGAGGACTATGATCTGTTACAAAGTCAGCTCCTAGTAAGTAAAACTTAAGGGACTCCATGGCCCACTTTGCCGCAAGGCATTCGTTTTCAATGGTGGAATACCTTTTCTGTCGTGCAATTTCCTACTTATGTGTAGAATAGGATGTTTTTCTCATCTATATGCTGACTCAAGACTGCACCTAGGCCTACCTCTGATGCATCAGTCTGTAACAGAAATTGTTTCTCAAAGTCTGGGCTTTTTAAAACAGGGGCTGAACATAATGCAGCCTTAATGGCCCAAAGGCCTTGTCACACTCTGGGATCCATTTCACATTATTCAGGAACCATTACTTTGTGAGTTCAGAGAGGGGAGTAGCTAACTCGGCAAAGTTGGGAACAAATCTCCTATAATAACCAGCCAGCCTTAAAAAATGACCTGTCATGCTTCTTTGTTTTAGGGATGGGGCTGTTAGCTACAGCTTCTATCTTGGACACCTCTGGTTTGACTTCTCAATTTCCCAAAACATAGCCCAAATATCTGGTTTCCTGCATGCCCAGTGTACACTTGGTAGGATTAATTGTCAGACCTGCTTTTTTGATCAATTGGATAACTACTTGTAGGTGTTCCAGGTGGCTTTTCCAGTCTGGACTGTACACCATGACATCATCCAGGTACGCAGCACAATAACCAATGTAAGGGAATAAAATTACATCCATGTACCACCAGAATGTAGTGGTGAATGGATAGAATCCTATAAGAGTGGCAAATTCAGTTTTTCCTTCTGGATTCTTTAGCTAGGGGGATTTTCCAGTAACCCTTGGTGAGATCGAGGGTACTAATATATTTGGCATTCCCCAGTCTGTCCACCAAGTCATCTATTCTGGGCATAGGATAGCTATCAAATTCTGACACTTGATTAAGTTTCCTAAAATCAAGGCATATTCTTACACCCCTTCTTTTTTGTTTACAATCACCATTGGTGATGACCAAGCACTTCTCGACTCTTCTATGATACCCAACCCTTTCATTTTTTGTATTTCCTTAACCATGTCAGCTCTTCACCCCTCTGGTAATCTGTATGTTTTTTGTCTAATAGGGTAAGCATTCCTTGTCACTATTACGTGTTCGACCCCTTTTGCTTGGCCTGGTACTGTAGTAAAAGTACTGTTAAATGTCTTTAGCAAGTTACAGATTTCTTCAGTTCGTTTGGAGGTTAAGGAAACATTCACCTTTACAGCATCAGCAGTATCAGTTTGTTGCACTCTGTCATAAGCTACATCAATATCTTCCTTATCAGTTTCTGGTAAAACTAGCAAAACAGCTTTTAGTGTTTTTCAACCCATTTCTTGAGGAAGTTATAATGGTGTTTTAATAGGATTTTTCCTATCAGGGGTCTCGGTCTCATAGCTAACTGTGCCAGTATGTCTAAGCACTTTATAAGGCCCTTGCCACTTCATTAACAGTTTATTTTCTGTAGTGGGTAACAGTAGCAAGACCTTTTCACCTGGCTCAAAACCTTTTTCTTTTACCCCATGGTCATAATACACATTCTGCTGGTTTTGGGCCTCTACTTGATTTTTATGGGTGATTTCAACGTATTTTGCCAGCTTCTTTCTCAGGGCACACATGTAAGATGTAATAGATGGTTTCTGATAGGGGCTATCTGCCCATGTTTCTTTTATTACATCTAGTGGACCTCTAGATTGTCTATCACACAGCATTTCAAATGGTGAAAAACCTGTAGATGCTTGTGGCACGTCTCTGTAAGCAAAAAGCAGGTAAGGCAAATAATGGTCCCAGTCATTCCTTTCCCCTTTTACAAACCTTTTTAACATGCATTTTAGGGTTTGACTAAAACACTCAACAAGACTGTCTGTCTGAGGGTGATAAGGGGAGGTTCTTATGGCAGTGATACCTAGTAGTCAGTACAGTTCCTTCAGTAATGCATCACCAAGATTACTACCCTGATCAGTAATAATCTCTTTTGGTATGCTCACCCTGCTGAAAAGTTTGGCAAGCTCTGCTGCCACTTTTGGGGCTGTGACAGTATGCATAGGAACAGCCTCTGGGTATCGATTAGCATAGTCACATACTACCAAAATGAATTCATTTCCCTTTTTACTTTTGTCTAAGGGGCCAAACACATCCATTGCAATTCTCTCAAAAGGCACATCTATCAAGGGTAGGGGCACCAGGGGCACCTTGTCTTTTTTAGTCACTGAAACTACTTTCTGACACTCAACACAAGAACAGCAATAAGTAGTAACATCTTCATGAATTCCAGGCCAGTAAAATCTGTACAGCAATCTGGCAAGGGTGCGATCCCTTCCCGAGTGACTGGCCATAGGACTATCATGTGCTATCTGTAGCAACTCAGATCTATGCCTTTGTGGAATAACCAATTGTTCTATCTGATCCTGTGTCTGAGGTTTAACTCAAACTCTGTACAGTAGCCCATTACATTTTTTAAACATAGGTTCACCCTGATCTTCCCTTGTCAGTCTTCACCATTCATTACTGCTGGGTGTAAGCCAGAGGTGCGCACCTGCACAAGGGCTTTTTTTGGGGGGGGCAGAGGAGTCGGCACCTATGCACTGCGTGGTGCTGACTCACTGTATGGCACACGAGGATTGGCCGTTAGGCACCGCAGACTCCTCCTCCACCCCAGTTCTGTTTCTCCCACCATCAAGGTCGCACTTGCTGCGCAAGTTCCACAGTTTTCTGCGTCATTAGGTCTAGGCTGAATTTCTACGCCATGTTCCTGCATCTCCATCTCCATCGCAGTTCTGACTACCACCCGACGCCATTGACTTTGGTAAGCTCGTTCCTTTTATTTTCCTTACCGATGGTGCCGGGTCTTTTCCTGTAATTTTGTTAAATTGTTTTTGCATCATGTCTAGTTCAGGGGCTAAGAAAAAATCCAAAACTGGCCATGCCCCCATGCATTGGTGCCCCTGTCGCTGGCATTTTTTTCATTGCAGACCGGCATGACGTCTGCCTTCAGTGCCTGGGTCCCAACCATGGCATGGACAACTGCGACACCTGTTTTTCCATGGACTGCTGTGTTCTCGAGATCCGTGTGTTTAAAGTCAGCAGGGTCCCGTCGACTTTCGGAGGATGATGTTGTTTTAGGGATGCCATGGCGAGAACACTTGACCCTGCCTCCGGGTCCCCTTCCAGGTCTGTACAGCCTGGTGAGGAGGAAACCTCCTCTTCTGATTCCTGCCTTGCCATCCAGGAGGTTTCTTCCACAGTGCCAGAGGAATGGCTTTGTTCCCTGTGGAGCCAGGTTGGGAGCACCGCTATATGGTAGTCACCTCCTCGGAGGTGCAGGCTACCCAAGAGTTGCAGCCCACAGCTGCTGGGCCCAGTACTGGCAGACCCTCTGGGACGCCTGCTGGCGCTGTTTTGGATTCCGGTGCTATTCGCAGTGCTGGTGATCAGAGCAGTGCCATGGACTGTGTCATTTCCCACAGTGGCGCCGTCTGTGGCACTGTTGGCAGGGAAGCTTCCGAGGTCACTAGTCTGGCAGTATGTGTGGTCCCCTCTTCTTTGGAGGAGGAGGATTCACTGGCTGATCCGGACTGGCATCTCGACTCCTGGGGGCAGGGAGCCCTCTTGGATGTGACACCAGGCAGCCATGTGTTTGTCTCCCAGGCTCCCCGGAGTCCACGGTCTCTGTGAGTGCCCATGTTCGCCCCGGTATTGGATGCCCTGCAGCAGATAGCTGTACTGGGGTGCCTGGGGTGACGGTCTCAACCTCGGGGGCCGGAACAGCTGCCACCCCTGTAGCTGCCCTAGCTACCATGGTTGTGATGGGGACCCCCACTTCTGCGGCCTCCCTCGGGGGGCCTGTGGGATTGGGGGACCCCTTCACACTGGGTTCAAGGAAGAGGGCATCCTCGGGGTTGAGAGGCTGGGGTAAGTGCTGGGGTTCTCTTCCACTACCCTACGGCGGGTGGGGAGGAGTCATAGTGCCGAACCCTATTTCTCCTCCTCTGGGACTTCAGGGACACCCTTAGTGGGCAGCACTGGGAGTTGCCCTTCTGGATCCATGCAACCCAAGTTGTGCCACAAGGAGATTCTCCCTCAGGGCTCAGCCAGGTTTTTTTTCAGATTTACAGCACCTGCTGACTGGATCAACCCCTGGGTCCCTCCCAGTGGGAGGATCTTTTTTGGGGTCTCAGAGCCCTGGCAGAGGCCAGGCACTCTCAGTTAGGTGCCCTTCCCCAATCCCTCTGCAGAAACCTCCCCTTCTCCCAGGCCATGTGTGCTCTATGGGACCCTTAACCTGGGAGACGTTCAGGACTACTGCAGCGGCCTACCCTAGGTATGTTAGAGCCATAGACGAGCAGGTCTTTCACCTGTCTCCACCGCTGTAGAAGGACTCTGTGCATCTGAGCTCCTCTACTTCCTCATCTGAGGAATAGGGACGTTCCATCCACCTTTCCTCCGATGCTGATTTCACAGAATATCAGTGATTCCTCTCGAGTTTAGTTCAGGAGCACCACATTTCCCATATGGTAAGATGCAATACCAAGCGGTAAACACACTCCTTTTTGAGGGAGTTTAGTGCTAACCACCTGGTGGTACCTTCCTGGTTCATTCCCTTCCAGGAAGCATCAATCCGCACCTGGCAGAGACCAGCCGCCTCATCGCCAGCCTCAGTGGACTGCAGGAGGAGGTACTGCACTCTCCAGGAGTCTCTTTGTTCTCTGCCTCACCTTCCCTCAGGGCTGACGGCTTTAGATACTCCTTCTGGGCTTCAACACCCGGCACACGACTGGCCACCAGATCCGGATTCCGCTGAGTTCGACTGGTGGGGTAGAAGGCCTTTCTCTTCAGCTCCTGTGTTGCTCTGCATCACCTCACACCAGGCTCATCACGCGGCCTACAACAGGCACCTGTGGTTGATGCTGGTGCAGGTTTTATCATTTTTGCCTGATTCAGAAGAATCTAGGCAAGCCATTACCCTCTCCAAACAGGGTCTGGAGCTTGCAAGCCACCAAGCAAGGGCATCATATGATGCCAATGAAGTGGCTTCCAGACTGCCAGGGACAGTGATCTGCATCAGGCGGATGGCATGGCTTCGCCTGACTAGATTGCCACCTGTTTCCAGGCATAGGGTGATTTCCTCCACCTTCCAGGGGATCCACCTTTTCTCCCGCAGGGCAAGGAGGAATTTACAGTGGCATCTGCCGTTCCCCTGACCACAGAGGACACCTCCTTGTCCTGACCAGCCTTAGGCCGTGTTGGTCTAGTATGGCTATAGGGTCTCCCCCTCCTGTGTATCCCCTGCAGGAGGCTGAGGGAGTCTGTTCCTTCAGGGCAGTGCCGGGTCCCCTTCAGGAGGGCTTGGTACTCACCCAGCAGGAGTGAAAGATGAAGACTGACAAGGGAAGATACGAAAATTACATACCTACCGTAATTCTTGATCTTCTCTTGTATCTTCACCATTCATCACTGATTCCCGCCCACCTTCTCTTCTTGGGCCTTCGCTCCTAGGTGCCGCCTCCACCCTGCTTGTCCTCCCCCTCTTTGAGGCCAATTGGGGCAGAGTCATCCTGGTACCCCAGGGCCCACTGTTTCCTTCCCTAAAGTCACAGAGTGCCCAACCTAGGAAGGTGACATGTAGGGTCTTCGCTCTGGCCTTGGAGGGAACTCCCTGGGATTCTCAGTGGGATGCACTGTAGGGTCCATTCCATGTCTTGGCACAGATCTGTTGGTCCGTTGTCAACCTGTTAAGGGTAGGGACTTCATCAGTGCATTCCGTGGGGGGGACCCTTAGGAACTCCTCCCCTTCTTCTTTCTCGCTGTCCCTTTGCTTATTGGAGTCATCCTGGACAGAGTCCTCCCCTGTTTAGGGTTTGTCCCCCTTGGCTAAACCCTCAGGTGGTAAGCTAGAGAGGGCCATGCTTCAGGACTTTCATCCTGATTGGGGTGGGGAAGGGGATCAGACCCACCCGCCATGCTTTATATTGTGCAAGACCATCTCAAATCCTCTTTTTAGACCTAAGTCCAGTGGTCCCTGAAGTTGACGGGATCCTTGCACCTGTGTCTTCATATTGTGCAGGTTTTTGAGGCTAAAAATCAGACAGTGGTCTTCCGGCTTATCATGGCAGAGGCCCCTTTTTATAAATATATATGTGTGTATATATATATATATATATATATATATATATATATATATATATTTTCCCTTTCTCTCTCTTTCACTCTTTCTTTTTTCCTATACTGCTGCCTGGGGCCATAAGTTCAGTTAGAAGTTCAATTCCTCTGTCCTCTGGTCGACTAATTCCTTTTTCAGTTTATATCCTTTCCTTTCTCCTATCCCTTGGCTCACTTGCCTCTTCTTTGGATTTCTCTATTCCCCTTTGTTTCATCCTCTCCAGCAGAACAGAACTGGGGTGGAGGAGGAGTCTGCGGTGCCTAACAGCCAACCCTCTTGTGCCTCACAGTGCATCGGGCCAACTCCCAAAAGAAGAAAGGGCCTGTGCAGGTGCATGCCTCCAGCTTACACCCAGCAGTAATGAATGGTGAACATACAAGAGAAGATCAAGAATTACGGTAGGTAAGTAATTTTCATTTTTGGTTTCACCCCAGCTGCTTAAAATAACCCTGGAGAGAAACATCTTTAGCTTGTTCTGAAAGAAAATCACAATTGGTGATCAGTTTAGTTTCAGCATTTTCATATGTTAACTCCTTTTGTCCATCAGTCATTTGTTGCCACAGTTTCTTCAGACATCGTCTTTCTTTCCTGGACTTCCTGATCTTGAAGCTGTGTTCAAAGAAGTCCGAATCAAAATCAGCAAAAGAAAAAGAGTCCCCACCATCTGAGATTTTCTTTGCCTGACCTCTTGTCACCACAGCTGCTGAAACTGCAGGGTTTACTCCCTCTTTGATTAACTCAGTAAATCCCGGAAAGCCATTTCCAATAATCACAAGTACATGTAACTTAGGTACTACCCCCACTTTCATTTGGTGCGACACCCCATTAATAGTCAGAGTCAATTGGATGGTGGGATAGTATTGAGTGTCCCCATGGATGCAGATGACACCAGTACCTGTTCCTTTTGCACAGTGTTTTCCCAGCACTTCAACATGCACTAGGGTATTTCTGCTTCCCGAATCAATGAGTCCCTTTACAGTCTTATCCCTCACCTGCACATCTGTTAAGTACTTGCTCCAATTTGCCAAGAACAAATATGCTCTATTGCCACTCTCCTTACTGTGGCAGTTTCTTGCAAAATGGCCTGACTTATTACAATTATAGCAGATAATGTCTTTGGGCACAGATTTGCTACCCCATCAGAGTTCTTATCAGGCTTGGAGTTTAAATGGGAAAAAGAGTATCTTACCGGTGCTTGACTGTTACCTCGCTATTGTGGCATCTGTCTGGCCATTTGGTAGTCTTGGGCCAAAGAAACAGCCTTTTCCCCACTTTCTGGTCAGCGTTCCTTCACCCAAAGCTGCACATCTGTAGGCAGGATGTTAATGAATTGCTCCATTGCAAATGTGTCGATGATCTGTGTGACTGTTTTGCTCTCTGGCTGGAGCCATTTTATCAGGAGTTCTCTGAGTCGGGTGAAGGCTTCTCGAGGATTGTTGACTGAGTTGTACTTCAGAGATCCAAATCTCTGCCTGTAGGTCTCCCCTGAGATGACATACATTTTCAGGATTTTATTTTTCACCAGGTCATAGTTTTCTGTATGTGCAGTGTCCATATTGCTGTAGGCAGGTTGGGCTTTCCCAGTCAGGTAGGGTATCAGTCTGATTGTCCATTGCTGCTTTGGCCATTGGCAGGCTGTGGCAACTCTTTCAAAAGTTGTCAGGTATGCCTCAGTATCATCTGAGGGACACAACTTTGTAAGTTTAATGGCTTTTAAGTTGCTTGTGTTTTGTTGTTCATCTGGAGCTGTGCCAGATCCTCTGTCTTTGATAGCTTGCAAGGCATCTAGCCATTGTTGCTCCTGTCACTGCATCGCTTCTCTCATCTGCTGCTCCTGTTGCTGCATCTCTTCTCTCTTCTGTGCTTCTAAACACTGAATCTCATTTTCTCTTTGCTTCTCCGTCTTTTTGTTGTATAGCCTACCATTTGAAAAAGTCCATCAGGTTTTCAGATTCTGTCACTGCCTGTTCTTTTTCCATAACTTGTGCTGGCTGTACAATCTCAGCTTGGACTTCTGTCTCTGCTAGTTTGGCTGCCATTCTCCTGGTAACCACTCCTGGACTTGCTGCTGCAGAATCCATACCTTTCTCTATGCTTCCCTGATACTAGGTCCAGTTGCTACGCACAAAACTCCTGGCTTAGAGTATGCAAGTATGCACGGTGTAAATCTCACTTAGGCTGACACCATCTTTCATCAAGGCACAGGTCAGGAAGCATAGGAAAAACCAGGAGCAGTTGTAGAATTCACAAAAAGCATTTATTAGTACTAGCAGTAACAAAAAATAAATTAAATTGTTTAGAATAACTATTTACAAAGGCAGAATAAACAGAGAAGATCCATCTGAGTTTTCCTTCAATCTCTGTGTGTCTATCTTGCAAGAAATTGCAGCTCTATTTTTATAAATCCTTGCAACCCCCCTTTTTAACAAGCATCCTGTCTTTTTCTAAAATGGGAGGAAAAAAAAGAACAGCAGGGTAAAACTGAGAGACAGTGCGAGACAAATAATTGCGAGACTGTCGGGGTGATCAAGTCCTAGGTCTCATAAGAAAATTTGGTTGTGCAACCAGACAGACAAGAGACAGGAAAGAAAAGAACAAAACAGAACAGATCCCTGCAGTCAAACTCTCCATAACAACTGGGACAGCGTCTTATTCAACCCTGCCACATGGTCATTCAGGATCTTTGACCTGGGAACAGTTCAGATCCCAGGCTGCAGACTTTCCCCAGTATGTTAGGGCCATGGACAAGCAGGTCTTTCAACCATCTCCCCCTCCGCAGCTGGAGTCTGACTCTTCAGGTTCCTCAGCCTCCTCGTCTTCCTTCATTGAGGAAGAGGAGCCCTCTGTCCACCTGTCCTCTGATGCTGATAATGCCCAGTATCATCGCTTCCTGGTGAGGCTGGTCCAGGACCTGCATCTTTCTTTTATAGTCTGTCGCAATACCAAGCATACAACGTAAGCCTTTTTAGGCAAGTATGGTGCAAGCTACTTTGGACTGCCAGCACCGATACTGCACACCCCACAGGTCTCCAGGCACTCTGCCACATCCCACTATGGGGGTTGATGCGACTGGACACCCCTACCGGGCATAGAAGTATGGTCTGTGACCGGCCCCCGGATCCTGACTCTGCAGAGTTTGATCGCCTGGGGTGGAGAGTTTTCTTCTCTGTGCAGAGTATTTTACGTATTGCTTCACATCAGGTGCACCACGCTGCCTATCATAGGCATCTGTGGGTGATGCTAGGCCAGGCACTGGCATCGCTGCCTGATTCAGAGGCTACCTGGCTAGCCATAGCCCTCTCTGCGATAGGCCTGGAGCTGGCAAGGCACCAGTTAAGGGTGTCTTATGATGCCAATGAAGTCGCTTCACAGCTTGCAGGGACAGCAATCTGCATTAGGTGGACGGTGTGGCTTTGCCTATCGTGGTTGTCGCCCTTGGCCCAGCATAGGGTGATGGCCTCCTTGTTCCGGGGGACCCACCTTTTCTCCCACAGGGTGAGATGGGAGCTGCAGAGGTGCCTTCCTTCCCCCAGGGAATGGGGGACCTTGCCTCACCCGACCAGTCTCAGGCCTAACTAGATGGTAGATGGTCCCTCCCCGTGTTTTCCCCCATGGGGGACTGAGGGATGCTAATCTCTCATAGAAATACTGGACCCCCTTCAGGGGGCTCGGTACTCACCCACCAGTGATGAATGATGAAGACTGACACAGGGAAGATATGAAAATGATGTACCTACCATAATTCTTAATCTTTCTGTGTGTATTCACCATTCTTCACTGAATCCCACCCACCTTCCTCTCAGATGGCCTCAGTCCCTGGGCGATGCCTACTGTCTGCTCACCCTCCTCCTTGGGTATCCAGTTGGGTCCCTCTTTCCTTGGCACCCTTCCTTGTCCTAGGAGGCAGCAAAAGGGTCTCATGGGAGGAGGGTGAGTAGGGCTTTGCAAACAAGATCTAGGTGGGGGACTTCTGGTGGGTCCCTCTCCCTTGTCCTGGGTATGATCTCCGGGGTTGGTCCATCCCTCCGGGGTATGCCGAACCTTCGGATCCCCCAGGATGGGGGGCTGGGGATGGCAGGGACTCCCCTCCACTCCCTTCTTTATATTGTTTCTTCTCCACTTCCCTGCCTCTTTCCCCTTCCTGGGAGGGAGATATTAATAGATGGGGTTCTCACTCCCCCCCCCAAGAACCCTGTGGGTTCTTCCTTTGGAAAACAGTAACTGGGGAAGGGGAGGAGTGGAGAATCCTCACAGGGGTGGTCTCCACCCACAGGGGTTTGGAGGGACCTTCTCCATGCTTCTTCTCCCTGAATATTAATAAACTGAGATTCTGCCTTGGTAACAGCTACCTGTGGTTTGGCTGTCTGCCTTCCCTCGAGGCACTTCCTGGTCTCTCAAGATCTGAGTCATCTGACATATGGATGTTGGTCCCCCCTTTCCTCTTCCCTCTCTCTCTCTCTCTCTCTCTTTTCCTTTCCTGTCCATATATGGCCGTCCAGGGGACTGGGGACCTTTCAGCCCATACCCTCCCAGATCCTTCTCCTCCTCCTCCTCTTCCTCTGGTCGGCCTACTCCTTTTTCAGTTTATATCCTTTCCTTATGCTGTCCCTCGGGCTCCCTTGCCCACCCTCATTCTCTTCTCTATTCCTCTTTTTCTCCTGCCTCTCCAGTGAGCAGAACTGTGGTGGAGGTGGAGTCAATGGCCATTTCTGGCCAACCCGCAAGTGCCACACACTGCATTGCCCTAGTGGGTGGCGTCGCCCCACCTTAAAAAAAAAAGCTCCCATGGGGTGCTCATCTCTGGCCAATCACCCACCAATGATGAACGGTGAAGATGCACAGGAAGATCAAGAATTACGGTAGGTATGTAATTTTCATTTCTGTGTAGGTAAAACTTAAGGACCATCTCAACATCCAGAGAATGGAGAGTGCTTTCTCCTTCATTCTAGGATTTAGCAAAAGAGGTAAGCCGCACAAGTGGCTGATTCTCATAAGACTCTGACACCACCTTGGGGAGGATCTTAGGGTGTCTGCAGAGAAATTAAAAATATGTACTCACTCCAATTGTTGATCTTCCAGAATATCTTCATAATTTACTCTCACCTATGGGTCTGTGCTGGAGGCACTAGGACCCCACATGAGCAAACTAGAATCTAGGGGGCCGATGTCGGTGACAGCACCACCCATAAGGCAGATGTATGACGTGGCATTTGTGGACTGACCAGTACCTGATGCTGGCCTCCTACCTTCCTAAGTTCTGTTTGCCAAGTGAAGAAGCACGTTGGAGAGAAAAAAGAAAGAAACAACTACTAAGAGCTAGCCCAAAGGGACAGGAAAAGAATACAGGATACAAAATAATAAAAACAATAAAACCCCACTACCGACTATAAGAGGAGGCTAAGGATGGGCCTAAGGGGGTAGTAGGTTAGGGGTGCCAAAGCCTGAGGCCACCTGGACAGCAAGGTGGAGGTAGCACCCATACAGTGGCTGTGGCCAGAAAAAAAGGGGAAGGATACACCATTGTCTCCTTCCTTCCTTGAGAAAGGAGTTAACAAAAGACAGAAAGAAGGAGAAAGAGAAAAAGGTTGTCCCATTGCCACTCTAAGGAGAGGGAGAAGGGGAGAAGAAAATATGGGAATTTCTCACTTGAAAAAAGGCTAATGAACCACAGAGGCCTGAGAATTGCTGACAGCAGATAAGAGTACGCTAGAAAAAGAGCTGCAAGAAGCCCATTAAAGTAGCAACAAGCTGAAGGGCTGAAAGGGAAGGGGGGAGGAGGGTGTCCCACAGGAAAGAGGAAAGACTCTTTTTTTTTTTTAGTTTAATTCCAAAAAGGATCTTCCGCACACCCTGTTTTTCTTCCTTTTTTTTTTTTTAAAGGGTTCCAAGAAGGAGACAACAGGAAAGGTAGAAACTGGCAAGGAGAAATGAAGGAAAAAGCAGGTGACTCAATCAGCTCCCCAAAGGCCCTGGCTTGTAGCTAAGCGGGGAATGGTTGGTGGGCATGTGAATAAATGGTGAAGATATTCTGGAAGATCAAGAATTATGGTGAGTGCATAGTTTTTGTGTCTTCCAAGAATCAATGTTCACTATTTATTCCCATCTGTGAGTCAGAATACCAAGCTTAGCACCCAAGAAGGGTGGTGCTGGCTCATCCTAAGGGAAACAGTTGTTCCCTCAGCTCCCTGGGGGGATAACCACATAATGGCAAGGACCCCTCATGGGTCTGGCGGGATCTAAGACTGATATGGGGCAAGTGGAGGTTCCTGTAGCCTGGAAGCAGGAATGCAACCCAATAACTCACACCTGACCCTGTGGGAGAGGAAGTGGGTTGACTGGAAGCACAAGGCGAGCACCCAGCACCAGGCCAAGGGTGTCAGCTTTGATAGGTGAAGTCATGCTGTCCACCAAATGTAGACTGCAGTTCCACCAGCCTGGAAGCTACATCGTTTGTGTTATAAGATGCCCTCACTTGGTGCCCTGCCAGTACCAGGCCCTGAGCGGAAAGGCAAATGGCCTGCCTGGTTGCCTTGCAGTCTAGCAGTGACGCTAGGAGTTAACCCAGTGTCATCCAGAGGTGCCTGCCAAAAGTCACCTGATGGGCCTGATGTGCAGTGATGCAAGTCATGGTGTGTTCTGCCGCAGACATCAGACTCCATGGTGTCAGAGTCATTGAGGCGGTCATGCACCAGGTGTCTATGCCCAGAGGGGGTGTCCCGGAGCCAAATCCCAGAAGAGGGATGTGGCATGGCACCTGCAGACCCCAAAGGAGCATGATACCTGCACTGGATGTCCCTCGGGGCTGGAGAAGGGGCAGACGGATGGAGCCAGACATCTCTGGATGCCTCCATGAAAAGCTGAGGCCACAGAGGGATGACTGTTGAGTCTCTGCTGTATTAGCACAGGAATGACAGTGCCAGGTTAGCAGGGTTGTGAAAAGACAAACTGGTGCAGGCTATGCTTCTGCAGTATATCTCTAAGGAACTGCTGGTAACAGATGTACTCAGCATCAGAGGAAAGATAGATAGCGATGTCCTCTTCCTTAGAGGAGGAAGTGGACGATGATGAGGAGCTGGAGTCAAGAGATGGCAGTGCATGGGCATCAGTTCAGAAAATGGCCTGCTCGCGGTACAGCGGTAGCACTACCGTTTGTGACGCCAGCGACCTGGGTTCAGTAACGAGCTCGAGTAGCTGGAGGGCGGCGGGAAAGTCTTGGCATCAAGGACTTTCGCCTTCTCCGGGAGGGAGGAGGACCATGGTCTGTGCTTGTCTGACCCCGGTGAGACTAGGTACAGCAAGCTCAGCCAGACAGAGGGGACCATGTGGTGACATCGACGCTAAGGCGCCATGACCAGGGCACACACCACAGGGCACAAAAACAGTGAAAAGAAGGCTGTAGCATCTCCAGCAGACTGAGCGCCAGCCCCGACAAGCCCCACAAGTTAATTTAAACCAGCATCCCTGACACAGGCAGAAGACGGGTGTCCAGGCTCCCACCTTGACCCCGCCTGTGGGGTAAACCAAGGCTCTGTGGAGGATGAGACTGCTCGGAATGATCAGGTAGGAGAGCGGGGACTTACAAGGCATAAGCGACTCCCGAAGACTGGAGTGCCAATGGCCGGGGGGGGAGTATAAAAGAGACAGTTAAAAAAAAAAGAAAACGGCCTGGTCCAAAGTATCAGAGATATTGGGGAAACACACTAGCTGCCATCCTATACCATCCTCAGGACAGGGGCCCCAGTGGACTGAAAATACCAGAGACAGAAGGAGGAGGCAGAGGAGGAGGAGGCAATGTAGGAGGGTCATGAAAGACCAGGCCAGGTCCTCTGCCAGGGCTGCGAGAATGTTCAGGGAACCTCACCCAGTAGGAGGACCTGGCAAACTCACCCATCAGTGAACTGCTAACAGCTGAGGACCAATCAGGATGGTGTCCTTGGGGAGAAGCCTCCGGGGGAGAAAGCGAAGCCATGTAGATCACATGGGGCAGCCTTGATCTCCACTAGTGGTGTAGCCAGATGGTTCCAGAGAGGAATGAGGGGCTGAGCCAATGCTGCAATTCCTGCCAGAGCTGCCACATACTCTGGGAAGGGAGTGAGCTGCTGACTCAGACCTCACTGTCCTCCCCTCATCAGGACTGGCCCTGCCCCTTAGGCTAGTCTCAAGGTCAGGAACAGAATACCCAGGAGTAGCAGGGCTGAAGGCTGTGCTGCGAGCGGCACCTTCTCCCCTCCTGGTACTGTGAATGGTGCTAAGAGTGGGGCAGCACCAAGAATGACACCTGGACCTGAATCAGCACCATGAACAGTGCTAACATGGGCCCTGAAACCAGCCCTGGTGTCATCAATAGACACAGCCACATGAGAAGACCCTGACCCAGATCCAGAAGCAGGCTCAGGAAGGCCTCCTTCATTGCCAAAATCATTAATAACCTCGAGATTCTCCTCAGAACCCTCCTTCATGTCATTCAACTGCTCAGATGTGGATATCACCGGTACCAGCCTTGTAACTGTTTTTAACAGTTTTTTTGTTTATTGATGTTATGTACATTTTTTTTTTATCACAAATCTATTTTATCTCCTCCTCCTCTGCAGGGCAGGCATGCAAGTTGTCTGGCCGCTGGCACTCGCACCCCCAGACCCTGGTCTGGTCTGCGAATCGCTCTCCTCCACGCAGGCTGGCCAAAATCTGGGGGGCGTACCTCTCTAGGTCCAGGGGTGCAGCGCACGGCCATCAGCCACCATGACCGCCCCGCAGTTTTCCGCCTGGTTTTCAACCATGGAGCTGGACATGCAATGACATCAGCACGCTTATGTGCTGACGTCCACCGTGCTCCGACCCTCTGCTGCACACTGCTCCTGTAGTGCACCTGACTTCCGTCAGGTGCCGCTGCAGAGCGACATGAACCCCTGTACCCACCCCACAGAGAGGAGAGCAGTCATTGGACACTCCATCCTCTCCCTCCCCTGCTGACCCCCAATGGCCCAGGTCCATTCTCAAACCCGGGTCACCGGCATAGCGCAAGGTGTGCCATCCAGCACCTCAACCCTCAGCACCACCGGGACGGCTAATGTTATGTAAATATTTTATGTATTGTAGTACTGTCTGTATTTATAGTGGAACAATTGTCCATATGTATGTCTTTCTGTAATACTGAGGTCAACACTGTAAATGAGCTTTGCTCTATGGTCTTAACCTTATAATAAACAACAAGCAAACATATCCAAGTACTTCCAGTGGAACAGGAGGGACCAGCTCCAGAAGCCTTCCCTCTCCTGGTACTGTGAGCAGCATCAGGAGGGGGCCTGGCCTTGATGTCGGCAGTGCCCCATTCACCAGTACCAGCCTGAGTACTGGGAGCTGAGACGTCACTGAGCCACAACGCCATGGTACCCACAAGTGTAGGCCCAGTGTATGACTCTGACCTCACCACTGGTGGAGTCTGCTGCCCCAAAGGGCTGACAGACTGGGAGGTGTGCTCAGCCTGTCTCCCTGGGTTGAATGACTGTCCACCAGACCCCTCCCCCAGGCTCTCCAACATCTTGGTGAGGAGAGCATGTGGAAAGGCCTGGTCTTACATAGTATGTGTAGTACTGGGAAGAGGTTTAGGGGAAGTGCTGAAGGATCTTACCTTGCTGTCCCTGGTGCAATGCCTGCTTCTGCAAGTGGGAGGTGGTTGACCCCACTTCAACATGCAGATCTCAAGAGTGCAGAAGTCCATAGAGAAACAGGCATCACAACTGTCCATGCTATGTTTGGTGCCGAGGCAGGTCCAACAGGCATCATACCAGTCCCAGATGGTGACATCTCTCTCCCATAGGAGCACCAACATAAAAAGAGGCTGCCCTTGGTCTTCTTTTTCTTTGAAGACTTCTTCCTGGGCTCCTTGGAACCAGACATGGCGATGCTTGGAAAATAAGAAAAATGGAGGAAAGAAAAGGGTTTGGCACCATACAAAGAGAAAGAAAATTAAATGCAGCACTGAAAAGCAAGCAGAGCTGAGGTACAGTATTGAATGAGGTGACTGCGAAATGAGGAAGACAATGATGCAGTTGAAAAAGTGACTGGAACACTCCCATGGTGTGCCTTTGATGGCTGGGAAAGCAGAACTGAGGTTTGCAGGGAGCCAACATCGGTTACTGGCCAGTCCTCGAGTGCCTTGTCATACATCTGCCATCTGGGTGGCACTGTCACTGATGTTAGCCCCCTAGATTCTATGCTGCAGTAAGACTTTGCTCCTGAGGGGTCCTAGTGCCTCCAGCAAAGACCCATATGTGGAAATAAATGGTGAAGATTAATTCTTGGAAGATCTGCCTTGTCCTTGTGGAAAACGATATACAGGGGATCTGTGACCAAGGCGTGGATTTCAGACACTACGCCAGCAGAGGTGATGACCACTAGAAATGCTGCTTTCCAAGTTAAAACCTTCAACTCACATGTTGCATGGGGCTCAACAGGCTTGCGGGTGAGCATATCCAGCACAAGGTTGATGTCCCAAGCTGCCACCAGCTTCCTGATGGGAGGCCTTGTGTGCAAATTACCCTTAAGGAACCTTTGAAGAGTGGCAGCTGTGTCAGGTGGAGGGTACCAAAGGGATTACAATATGCAAAAATAGCACACAAGTGGTCCTTGACTGTGGAATACTGTAAGGCAGCATCAGAAAGGTCTGGCAAGTACTCCAGAACCTTGTCAGGTAGGCAGTGAAAGAGGTCCATGCAGGTTTTGGAGCACCAGATGGAAGATTTGCAGGCAGCCAAAAGTGTTCCAGAGACCTTCTGAGATACCTTGTACCTGATCACTTCTATGTATTCAGGAACCAGGCCTGAAGGTGAAGGCAGAGCAAATTGGGATGGACCAGGTGACCCTGAGTTAGTAAGTCTGTCCTGAGTGGAAGGATCCTTGGGTCACAGACAGACAGTCTGTTCAACATAGAAAACCATATCTGCTGAGGCCAGCAGGGGGTGATCAGTATCATCTTGCCCCTGTGAGCATTCAATTTGAGAAATACGCTCCGCACTAGAGGGTGTGAAAGTAATACATATATAAATAGATTTTGCCATTACAGTCTGAATGTATCCTGACAGAAAACGCCACATCCTGGATTTCTGGAGCAGAATCAAGGCTGTTTGACATTGAGTGGGGACACAAAAAGGTCAACATCTGGGGTGCCCCACTTGTCGAATAGCGATCTCACAATGTCTGGAGCTAATGACTATTCATATGGATCGGCCTGTGCTTAGCTAAGCTCGTCTGTCAGAGTGTTTTGGACTCCTGGCAGGTAAATGGTTTGGAGCAGGATCCCTTGCTCCAGGCATCATTCCCACACTTTCATCACTTCCCTGCAGAGAGGGTATGACTATGCTGTCCCTTGCTCATTGATGTAATACATGACAGACTTGTCCATTTGGAGGAGGACTGTTTGTGGCTGACGAGATTCATTAGGATTCGCAGGCCATATAACACATCTTGCATCTCTAACACACTGATCTGGAGATGAGTCTCTGATGGGTCCCAGACAGCTTGCGTTGGGAGTCCCTGACAGTGGGCACCCCACCCCAACAGGGAGGCATCCATAGTGAGTGTCACCCAAAGCTCCAGTTGGGAGAAGAGAAAGGTCTGGAGGAGATTGTCCTCCACTGATCACCACGTGAGTGACTGAACCAGGGGCTTGTCACTCATATGGTGTAGGTCTGAGAGTGTGATGTTTGTGACCACTGTGTACTGAGCATCCACTGAGTTGTTCTCATGTGTAGTCATGCCAGGGGCACTGTGAACACTGAGGAGGCTATCAGACCCAGCATGCATTGCATGGAGTGGGCTTGAACAGATTTGCACTCCATGATGTTGTATGTCATCTGCAGAACTGCCTGCATCCTGCTGTCTGGAAGGATGGCCCAGGCCTTGGTTGTATCCAGAAGAGCTCCTATGAATAGCAGTTGCTGTGAGGGCTGGAGCTAAGATTTCTCTAAATTCCCCAGAACCTCCAAGAAGGTGCGGAACTGAGAGGCCGTGGCCTCTGCCTGTTCCATCTCCTGCCTGCATGGACTGGCTATGAGCCAGTCATCCAGGTAAGGGTAAACCTGGAGTTTTCTGAGGTGCACTGCAAGTACTACAAAGCACTTTGTAAAGACTCAAGGCTCCGAGAAGAGTCCAAAATGCAGGACTCTGAACTGGTAACGCTGCCCCAGCGCAGCAAATCAGAGATACCTGTGGTGGCTGGGGTGTACCAGTGTGCATCTGGCATATCCAGGGAAGCTAACCAATCCTGAAGTTTCAGGAGGGGAAGTAGAGACCCAAGAGAAATCATTCTGAAATGTTCTCACTTCATGAACTTGTTCAGGTTTCTGAGGTCGAGAATGGGCCACATGTCCCCTGATTCCTTTGGAATTAGAAGCAGTGGGAGTAGACACCTATGTTTTATTCTGACTCTGGCACTACCTCCACTGCTCTATTACTCAGATGGCCTGCAATCTCCTGTGCTAGAAGTTCTGTCATATGGGCTGCTAAGAGGGGTTGTCTTCAGAGTGGATAATCTGGAGGGATTTCTGTGAAGTCAAGGGAGTATCCCTCTCAGATGATCCTGAGGACCCACTTGTCTGTGGTGATGGATTCCCACTGATGGTAAAACTGGGTCAGGCCCCCCCCCCCAATCTGAGGAGGATAGGTCTGCCTCGGACAGCTGAAGCAGGACTGGGCCCAGAGCTTCAGAGGGTGGTACTGGGTTCTTTTGGCATCTGTGACTTTGGCTGTGCCTTCATTTGTGGCTGGGGAGGTTGAGATTTGTTTTGGGCTCCCCTGCTTTTCCCATGAAAGAACTGCCCATTCTGAAAGAAACTATGTCCTTTCCCCCTCTGAAGGTTAGCAGGAGCTGGCCTGGAAGTCTTAATGGTCATTATAGTTTTCTGAGACACATCCAGAGACTTTCTGATGATATAGATGCCTGCCGCAGCAGCTCGGGAGGCAATATCAGACACATCTATGGCCTCTTTGAACTGATGACTATTAGACCCAGTGCCATGAGTAACAGTCTCCAGAATCTTCTGTTGAGTTTCAGAGTCTGGCAGGGACTCTGCCAGAGGCTTTAGCAAGTTCCATAGGGTATACTCATACTTAGAAAAATGTCCTTGGTAGCTAACAATCTGTATGCCAAGAGTAGCTGCTGCAAAAGCCCACTTGCCCATAGTGGCAATTTTGCGTGACTCTTTTTTAGCAGTAGGGTTGTCAAAACCAACTGAAGTTCTGGGTTCTGGTTCTGGTCTAGAACTTTGCAAATTGTTCTATGGTTCTAATCTTCTTTAGAACTTGAACTCATTGGTGTGTATCACTGGAGAGAAAGAACAAATAAAGACACTCGGGAGAAAAAAATCACATAAATAAAGGCCCTGCTCTCTCAGAACAGCAACAATAATGTGTCACTGCACATGCAGGAAAGGGAAACACATTTTACCTTGCAAAATGCAAATAGAAACATAGAAAGTGACGGCAGAAGAAGACTGCTAGGTCCATCTAGCCTGCCCTGAGACTCTTCCTGCCCCTCTAGCTGTCCTTTAGTATGAGGGCTCCCTTATGCCTATCCCACGCATTCTTGAATCCTCCAACTGTGTTAGCCCCCACCACACTGGGACAGACTATTCCAGGTGTCCATCACCCTCTCTGTGAAGAAGAACTTCCTAACATTGGTAGAGAACTTCCCTCCTTACAGCCTCCGATCATGCTCCCTGGTTCTGATGCCCTCCTTGAAGTGAAAAAGCTCCTGTGCCTGCACCTTGTTATGCCTTTTATATATTTGAATGTTTCGATCATGTCTCCTCTCTCCCTTCTCTGTTCCGGGGAACACATGTTCAGTTCTCTCAGTCTTTCCTCATATGGCTTCTGATGCAATCACTGTATCATTTTTGTTGCCTTTCTCTGTACTGGGTCTATCTGGTCTATGTCCTTTTTAAGGTGAGGCCTCCAAAACTGGACACCAAACTCCAGGTGCAGCCTGACCAGCGTGCTGTAAAGTGGCAGGACCACCTCCCTCCTCCTGCTTGTGATTCCCCTCTCAATACATCTCAGCATTCCACTGGCCTTCAATGCTGCCTTTTCGCATTGTTTTCTCCCTTCATGTCATCTGAGATTGATTCCCAGATCATGGTCTTGGTTGGAGGCAGCTAGTCTTTCCCCACCCAAGTAATAACTTCTTTGGATTCCTTTTTCCCATGTGCATGACTTTGCACTTTTTGGCACTGAATCTCAGCTGCCATGCTCCAGACCATTCTTTTAGTTTCTTTACATCTGATTCCATCTTGTCTACACCCCTGTGGTATCCACCCTGTTACATATCTTGGTGTCATCCGCGAACAGACACACATTTCCCTCTAGTCCATTAGCATGTCAAATGTCACAATTCTATGTGTTTGGCACAAGATCATTGCATTATCATAATGTCTCTATCAAGAACATTTTAGGATGTAGTTCATAATAATTAATTTACTTTCCAGGTTGGCATCTCCTGTTTTGAAATATCTGCTCTTGAAATATGCAGCGCAGGGCAACAAAGATGATCCAGGGACTAGGGGACATACCCTACGAGAGCAGACTGAGGGAGCTGAACATGTACTCACTGAAGGAGAGGATAGACAGGGGGATATGATGGAAACCTTCAATAACATGAAAGGAATTAACAGGACAGGCATGGAGGGACTATTTAAGTTAAGGGGGTAGGGACACTCGAGATCACGATCTGAGATTGGAGGGGGGAATGTTCAGGAGGGAAATGAGAAGACACTTTTTTACAGAAAGGGTGGTGTCGGGGTGGAACGCATTGCTTGTAGCAGTGGTATCCTGTAGAACAGTGGGCTGCTTCTAGAGGGGATGAGACAGAGTAGCAGGGAGGGTCAGGGGAGGGGAGGGAGGGGCAGCTGCAGTATAAGGGTATCAGCTGCACACTCAAGCAGACTCGATAAACCATACGGCCTTTTATCTGCTAGCAAATTCTTATGTTCATATCTGAGCCAAAAAAGGCATTTAATTAAGTATTTTGAACCCTTGATATTTTGAAACCCTGGGTGTTCTAGTTCTAAATTAGAACTCGAATCACTGGGTTTTAAAGGGATTCTAATCTTTTTAGAACTAGTTCTGACCACCCTAGTTAGTAGGGTGCAGAGTGACCTCTTGGGGAGGAATGGCTTTGTCATTTTCATGAGAATAACAATGGCATCAGTTGCCGGCCTGGTGGCACTGAGGGTTGAGGTGCTGGACACCACACCGGCGACCCAGGTTCGGGAACAGACTTGGGTCACTGGGGGTCAGCTGGGAAGGAGAGGATTGAGCATCCAATGGACTACTCTCCTGGGGAGGGTAGGTTGTGACTCACGCAGCTCTGGCGGCTCCCAGTGGAGAGTGGGAGCATCACAGATAGTGGCGTCATGTTGAAGGGTATGGAGGCAATGGTGGACGTCCTGTGGGTGGGTATGGGCGTATGCCCACTGTGCACTGGATGTCATTGCACGTCCATGCCTCTGGGACCACAGAAAAGCAGAAAGATCCTGGCACCCAGTAAGGCGAAGGCAGGGCCTGCAGACCAGCCCCCCCCATCAGTGCCTGACCAACCCCAGCTGACCTCTGGTTCTCCTCCTCCTCCTCATCCCAGCTACACTCTAGATTGTAGATAGAGCACCGTATAGGAGTTGACGGCCCCGCCTCGGGGGGAGGGGGTTCAGAGCCAGGGGGATGGCAAGTCGGGGTGAGGTAGGGAAACACCCCCAGGAACAGAGGTTCAGTCTGAAAGGGGTTTCAGATGAGCAGAAGAAGGCTGATGTTCCTGCGTCCTGCCAGAGAGAAACCTTAAGGAGCCAGTGAATTGGCATAAAGAAAGTAAAAAAAATAAAAAAAATTAAAAATAATGGCATCAGCTATTGGTTGAGAAGCATACAGTGGTCTAGCCTTAGTGGCAGTGTATTTCCTGTCTATATGCTTGCAGATAGACAGAATAGAGGCAGATCTAGTCTAGACCTCATCTGGCAAAGTGTCAAATGCTGGCAGAATAGGAGGAACCAGACTTGACCAGCATGGTAGCAACATTTAACCAGATGGAGACATTTACCTGGATCAATGACTGAAGGTTCAAAATCAAGTGCAGCATGCATATTCCTGAACAAAGCCATGAAAGTGAGATCCTCCTGAGGAACAGAAGAAGGGCCTTGGTCCGAAGACTCCAGACTATAGAAATAGTCTTAGTTACCACCCTTAGAAATAATGAGGTCAGCATCAGACTCATCCCCCTCCACTTCCTCCTCTGGTGGAGGATTGTAGAGGGGGGTGGATCTTAAGCCTGCCAATCTAGAAGGCAGCCTTGGTAATACCAGCAACACCAGACCCCAGTTTACAAGGGACTGGTGCCAATGTTGCCACTACAACAAGTACTGAATCTGGCACTGGAGAGGTCTCTGGCACCAAAGGTAGTGCCAGGACAGAACCTTAAGGCCTAAACCTGGCACCAACAGCAGCGTCAACTCTGTCAACAAAGACCCAGCCTGCACCAGAGTGACTGGCAATGGTACAATGGCAGGTCCCATCACAGTGACACTGTATGGGGTGCAGCCAGGGTGACAGGAGTCAGCACAGTCACCAGCATGGACCCAGAGGCTGTTGCCAGAGCCAAACCATTTACCTGGCTTGAGATTCCAGCCTGCAGCTCCAGTCCAATAGGCACCAAGGGACCAAAGACCAGTTCTGCTGGCAGAGGCAAATGAGCCAGATGCTACATCCACTGCTCTGTAAGAGCGGCCCAATGGTAGAACTGCCCACCACAGTCATCATGAACAGACAGAAAGGGACTCCAGGCCTGAGACCTCAGTCTCCTAGAACCATAGGCCCCCGGTGATGCCGACAGAGCCAGCAAGAGCCTCCGACCCCAGGAGACCAAGGACCCCACAGCAGATCTCACAGAGGGTGGTCTTGAACGGTATCACTTCTTTCCCTTCTGACAGGAAGAGGAAGAACTTAAGACAGAGTGGTGCCAAGAACCTGACCGGGATCCGGAATGAGCCCACTTTTTTTTGTGCTTCTGGGAAGACTGTCCGTTTCCCCAGGCACATGACTGCCCATCATCAGAACTCTTCTCTGACAGGGTAAGTGGATTGGACCATGGCCCCACTGTTGGAGCAGCTTGCTTGAGAAGGCTCCCTACCGTCATCATCCATGGCCATTGACCATTGACTTAGTAAGGCTGTGACAGACTGACAGAAAGGTTTTTGTAAAATCACTAAGCTGACACAGAAATAACAAACTCTGCTTTAAACACTAAAACTGAGAAGGAATGAATGCTATTGCACAGATGTGAAGTTCTGACACCCAGCAGGTGAGCAACGTCATCACTGATGCACACTTGATGACAGGGAAAAAAGGAATTGAGATGGTTGAGGGGGCCAGAGCTTCAGAGGGTGGCACTGGATGCTTTCAGCAACTGTACTTTCAGCTGCGCCTTTTTCTGATGCTGGGGAGGCTGAGATTTGTTTTGGGTTCTCCTGCCTTTCCCACAAAAGGACTGCTGGTTCTGAAAGAAATCACATTCTTTCCCCTCTAAAGATTAGCAAGAACTGGCCTGGAAGTCTTAATGGTCATTCTAGTTTTCAGAAATGCCTCAAGAAGCTTCTCAACCTGCTGTCCAAACAGGTAAGCACCATCAAAGGGAATGTTCATTACCTATTGTTGGATATCTTGAGAAAAGCCAACAGTACATAGCTAGTCATGCCTTCTGATATAGATGGCCTGCCATAGCTGAGCAAGCGGCAGTATCAAAGGCATTCATAGCAGCTCTGAGCTGACGACTGTTAGACTCAGTTTCATGTATGGCAGTTGGCAGAATCTTTTGTTTAGTTCAGAGTCTGGCAGGGACTCTGTCATAGACTTATGTGACCTCCAGAGGATATACTCATATTTGGTAAAATGCCCTTGACTGCTAGCAATCTGCATGCTAAGAGGAGCTGTCATGCAAGTCCCCTTGCCTGTAGTGTCAATCTTGTGCATTCACAGTGACCTCCTGGTTAAGAATAACTTTGTCATTTTCAGTGAGAATAACAATGACATCAGCTATAGGTTGAGGAAAATACACCGGTATGTCCTTACGGGCAGTGAATTTCTGCTTGCAGACAGACCGTATAGAGGCGGGTCTATTCCAAACACATTCAACAGGGTCTTAAATGTGGGGGGAATAGGAGTATCTAAATTGACTGGCATAGTGGAAATGTTTAACCACTGCAGATGAAGATGTTTACCCTGGCTCAGTGGCTCAAGGCTCAAAATCAAGTGTGGAAAGCATATTCTTGAGCAAGATCTGGAAAGTTAGATCTTCTTGTGAACGGGAGATGGGCCTAGTTTTGAAAAGTACAGACTATAGAATGAGCCCTCATCACCATGCTCAGAAATGAGGAGGTTGGGATCAGACTCGTCCCCCTCCACATCCTCTCCCAGGAGGGAGGATTATAGTGGGGGTGGATTGTAGGCCCCACAATCCAGAATGTGGTCTTGGCAACACCAGGAAAACTGGCCCCAGGGGGACAAGGAACTAGAGCCAGAGGTGGCGCTGTAACAGGAACTTAATCTGGCACCAAGGAGATCCCTGGCACCGAGTGCAGCACTGGAGCCAGAACTGGTGCTGGGCCAGGCCCAGAAAGGCACAAATCCAGTGCCGACAGTGGCATTGACCCCATCACTGATGAGCCAGGTGGCACCAAAGTGAGGTAATGGTATCATGGCCAGTACCATCACAGTGACACTGAATGGGGCTGCAGCCAATGGGACAGGAGTCAGCGGCACAGTCACTGGCAATGGCTCAGGAGAAGTTGCCAAAGACAAATGCTCTGGCCAGCTTGAGGGCCCCACCTGGGGCTCCAGTTCCACCAGCCCCAAAGGACCAGGGTCCAGCAGTACTGGAAGAAGAAAATGAGCCAGATGCAACACTCACTCTCCATCAATGCTGCCCAATGATGGACCTGCCCACCGTATTCCCCACTTACAGAGACAGAGGGAGTCTGGGCATGAGACATTGGCTCCTACTGCCAGAGGCCCTCGATGATGCCGACAGTGCTGGCGACGGCCTCCAGCTATGAGAGACCAAGGATCTTGCAGCAGACAACACAGAGGGTGACTACAAGTGGTGTCATTTCTTCCCCTTCTGATGAGAAGAGGAAAAACTTGAGGCTGAGCGGTGCAGAGAACCCAACTGAGATTTGGAACGTGCCCACTTCTTTTTGTGCTCCCGAGAGAACTGTCCTTTTCTCCTAGACACAGAACAGCCCATTGCCAGAACCCTTCACTGTCAGGGAAAGTGGACCAGACACAGACCCGCTATCAAAGCAGTGTGCCTGAGAAGACTCCCTACCATTGTCATCCATGGCATCAGCCTTTTACTTGGTAGGGCTGTGAAAGACTTACAGAAAAGTTTTTGTAAAATCACTGAACTGGCACAAAAATAACAACCTGTGGCTTTAAACACTTTTTTTTTTTGGTCAATTCTGTTTCTAGCTCCAGTGGGACCAGGGCATCTCTCGGGAGTACCCACATGACCTCTACCTCTACTCCCAGCCAGAAACCATCCTCCTCCTGGGAGACACATTGCTGCGCACCCTCTCCCCGGTCCTACAGACTTGTCCAGCCCCCCGGATCACCCCAAGCCCCACCCCAACCCCACCTACCTGGCGGTCTTTCTAGGATAAGAGGGACAGTTCTGGGCCAGGTTGAGGGGCTCGGGAGTGCTGGTGGAGGGCTGGTCCGGCAGCAGAATGTGAGCATCAGTCCCCGGGGTCTCCACTGCCTCCTCTGGTCCACCGGGGGTTTTTTCTTAGTGTTGCCCCCTCGGAGGGCGGATGTGCAATGACGTCCAAGCACCTATGTGTTGACGTCTGCCGCTGCTCCACCCGCTAATTCCGGCACTGCTTGTGCAGGGCTCCCGATTTCCATCGGGGATCGCTGGTGAGTGGTGTGAGCCCTAGTACCTACTCCGGGAGGGGAGAGCAGTCCTCTGGATGCTCAGTCCCTTCCCTCCCCTGCCGACCCCCGACAATCTGAGTCTGTTCCCGAGCCTGGGTTGCTGGCATAGTACGAGGTGTGGCATCCAGCACCTCAGCACCACCAGGCTGGCCTAGCTTTAAACACTTAAACTGAGAAGAACTGAATGCTGTTGTTGTATAGTTGTGAAGTTCTGACTCCCCATGGGTGAGTGATGTCATCACTGAGTGCACTTGATGGTGGGGGAAAAAAGGAACTGAGGCGGTTACAGGTTGGTGTCAAGATAAGCCATGCGGTGTGAGCCAGGCTCATGGTGCTGCGCATGTGCACAGCTTGCCCTGGTGCCAGCCCCTCTGAAAAATTCTGTCTCAGTGTCCTAGTGCCTCTAGCTGAGACCCATTAGTGTGAATCAATGGTGTAGATTGATTCCTGGAAGATCTTATTGTTATATTACAACGGCTTTTAGAGGTGTGCCACTGTCAGATACAGCTCAGACTGCAATGGGCTTAACAGCGACAGCCCAGTAATCAGCTGTTCCCAGCTTGCTAGGCAGAAACTTCATGTAGTTGAAAGGAAGAAGCCACTCCAATCCGGAGAGGCTCTACCTTTTCATCTGCATGATGCTTCCCAGCAAGTCAGCTGAGCAGTGTCATGATCAGCCTATTGTCATTCTCCTTTCTTATGTAGAAACAAACCCACCTTCTGCCAAGTATCTCTCCCACCTCCCTGTTGCTTCCTGTGCCATTGTCAGTCATCCCACTCTCTGCCAAGTATTCCTCCTACTTCCCTGTCACTTCCCCTGCCATTGTCAATCATCCCACCCTCTGCCAAGAATCCCTCCCACTTCCTCATTTGCTTCCCGTGCCTGGCCCCCTTTTTTGCTGCCCGCCACTTCCATTACATTCCCATCACTTGACCACCCACCCCTTGCCTACTGGGGGTCCAAAACCATAATCCCCTCTGGACCAGAGACATGTCTTCACTCTTCAGTGCTGGATCGGGAACTGAGAAAATCAGCTAATCACAGTCAGTGTATTTCAATCCATTTTAAACTAGTACTTGTAACTTGGCCATGTTTTAATATTTTCCCCCAAAATTTTCAATATGGCCTTTTAGAGACCCCATCTCACGAACAAGACAGGTGAAAGTTTTCAAATCTGGTCTGAAAGGTGACTTCACAGTTGCTCCACAAAATCATCTTTTGGGTGAGATTTGAAAATGTTCACATACTGGGTTCATGAGGTGGGGTCATAAGAAGACTATGTTGAAATTTGTGGGTCAAAATATTTAAAAAACACACAAAAAATAACATTATAAAGGTACATTGAAATTTTTCAATGCTCACTCATAACTTTGATAATTTTCAATATTTTGACCACAAATTTTCAGCATAGCCATCTTTTTCACTCCACCTTACTAATGTGACAGGTGTCGTTTTTCAATCCTGACCAAAATGTATTTTTTGCACTTGCTGCCCAAAATGACCTTTCAGCCAGTATTTTATAAATTACATTTTGTTATGTTCAGAAGGAGGGGTCATAAAAAGACTGTGCTGAAAATTTGGGGTCAAAACATCACAAAACATCAGAATTATGAAAAAAACATTTTAATTTTTTATTGACATTTAACTCATAACATTGCGATGTGTGCAGATTTTGGCCCCCAATTTTCAACATAGCCCTTTGTTATCCTACTTCATGAACACGATAAGTGTAATTTTTCAAATCTTCTCTGAAACATGTTTTCACATTTGCACTGCAAAGTCACCTTTCAAACAGGATTTTTAAAAATGTCACCTGCCGTGACGATAAGGTGGGGTTGTAAAAAGAGTGTTGAAAGTTTGGGGTCGAAATGTCAAAAAATTACAAAGCTTTGAAGAAACATTGAATTTTTTCAACATTTATTAACGACTTTGCGATTTATGCAGATTTTGGTCCCTAGCCACAGATTTTGGCCCCCAGTGGGCACACAGCCCTTTTGGTAGCCCACCTGATGAACATGACAGGTGTCATTTTTCAAATTGGCTTTGAAACATGTTTTTGCAATCCCTCTGTGAAACCACCTTTCCGGCAGGATTCTGCAGGCAGTGTCAGAGGCTGGTTCGGCGTCATGAGCGACACCGGGGATGAACCTGAAGGTAGCACCATTGATGGCAGCATGCCCGGTGTTAGGCCCAGACCTGACACCAGGACCAGTGCTGCGTCTGTCACTAGGGTTGGCACTGATCTCCTCCACAGAGCCACAAGGGCTGCTCGGGTCAGAGATTAACATCTCCACCTTAGCGACTGGGCACCGCCGAGCCCCGTGTTGGTAACTTTCCCGGCAACACAATCAGTACCAGGAGGAGGCTCAACATCACAACCGGCACCACACCACTTACGACACCGCAGATGGTGTCAGGAGCTGAGGCAGCACCAGGCTTTGAAACCAAGGTGTCCACAGGTATAGACAAAGCATATAGCTTTGGCCTCACTACCAGGGACATCTGGTACCCAGAGCAGACAGACTGGGGGAGTACACAGCCGGCCACCCAGAAGGAGCCATCTGTCCACCAGACCCCACCCCCCAGGACTCTGATGGCTCAGCGAGGTTGAGGACCTTTTACTGCCACAGTACAAGAGGTACTGGTAAGGGGCCCAGGGGAAGAGCCCAGAGATCTGTGCTTGGTGACACAGGTGCGCTGCCTGTCTCTGAAGGTGTAAATCAGACGATAGAACTTCAGCACACATACTTCGAGGGTGCAGCTATCCACTGAAAAGCAGGTGCTGCAGGAAACCATATCATGTTCCGGGCCAAGACAGGTCCAGAAAATCTGATGTTGGTCCTTTGTCACGATCAACTTTCCACAGGTACACCGACACACAGTAGGGCCTTTTCTCAGACCTTTTTAATTTTTCTTGGACTCCGACATCATGACAGAATAACAAAATGAGAGGCGATGACATGAAACAGAAGAAAATAGGTGATGGCATATAAGAAATTTTCGACAACAGTCAAACTGAGGCACTGTCATTCCCACAGTGTGCACTGGATGGCGGGAAGAACAGAACTGAGGTGCATGAGGGAGTCAACAATGGTTATTTGCTGGTGTGCAGCATCATGTGGGTACGTGCTGCATGCAAGTGGTGTCAGCAGCTGACACTGACAACCTCCCTAGAAGAAAAAAAAGCTTCCACAAGGTTCTTGTGCCTTCGGCCCTAGACCCGTACACATGAATCAATGATGAAGATTGCTTTTTGGAAGATTCCTGTGTTTCTTTCTTGGGAAGGAACAGGTTCAGTAGCCTGCTTGTGTAAAAGTGAATGAACCTCTTGTAGCAGAAGGGACAAGTTGCCTGCAGGATAATGACAAGGAGGTGGAGGGATGTACTGGAAGAGCAGACAACAACTCCAGATCACGCCCCTTTTCCACTATCTTCAGGACCCACTCATCCATTGTGATCTCCCTCTGCACTTGAAGTTGAAGGGAGATCTTTCCTTCCCATCTGAACCACAAGAGGCAACAGTGGAAGGAAAGGAAGTGTGGAGACAGAAGGTACTGGGGCAGCAGGGACACCATCTTGACCAATAAACCTTTGGCTGCCTTTGCATAGGCATCAGAGGTGAGGGGGCCCAGTATGGACTTCTACAATGTGCACGGGGCTGCTGACACATGGCACAGCCACCATGAGCAGCAGGCTTACGAGATGATCCCCTACCACACCCCTGACAGGCTGAGGGATCAGAGATTTAAGGACCTTAATGTCATTCTGGAGGTTTGAAGCTCATGTAGAGCATTTCAGCATCACCCCCAAACAGCCCTGAGCCTCTAAAATGGAAATTCAGCACAGCCTATTGTACATCGGTGGCAAACCCAGCCACACAAACCAGGAATATCTCCAAAGACATATGCCAGAGACAGCAGCCCTGGCAGAAGCATTGGGAGCTTCATATGCAGAGCGTAACAGCTGCTTACCAGTATCTATACCAGCTGAAGTAGGTTTCAGCCTTGGCAGGACTATCAGGCAGAGCCCGAATATTAGACACAGCTGATTTCCACAGGCTGGTCTGGTATTTAATCACATAGGCCTGGTAGTTAGCAGTTCTGAGGCCTAAAGATGCAGAAGCATAAGTCTTTTTGCCCATAATATCCAGCCTCCTGGATTCTATATCAGGTTTAGCAGACAGAGCAGGGTACTGTTTATCAGCCTTCCTAGGCACTGCAAGCAAGCTATCAGGCCTATGCAAGCAGCAAATGTAGCATCATCTAAAGCAGGATATATAGGAGGGATGACAATGGACGGTGCAGTAGGAACCCACAAAAACTCAATTAAATTTCTCTTACTGGAGTCTTCCTCCTCAGCATCAAATCCCATGGCATCTTGGATTTCTCGGAGCGCAGCCTGAAAAAACGCATCCTCAGGAGGAGACTTATGGGTATACACCACAGTGTGCTCACTAAAACAGGACCGGGTAGAACTTGAAGGTAACCCTCCATTTTATTTATTTATTTGAATTTTGGTAACCGGGTGAACCCGCTGAGACATTACAGTCCCTTTTTCAGGGGTGACCCGGAAAGTGCAGAACATAGACAATGACATGGCAGTAGCAGCGGACGCATTTACATCATTCACTGATTTACAAAAAAATCATCATTTACAGAAACATTTACAGATTAAACATTTACAGATTACAAAGACATGGCAGTTACAGTGGTTATATTTACATCGTTCGTAGATAACAAAATGCACCATTTACAGATACACTTACATCAAATATTTACATAAACAGAAGGGGTCAGGGAGCGGGGATTCTTATTCATATGAGGATCAGTGAGGGGGCAAAATTTATGCATAGGGATCATGTTCCCTTTCTTCATCCTCCAAATCCTCCTCCATACTAAGGAGGTCAGGATTATACTCTTCTTCATCCTCATCTGAAATGACTATGGGAGTAAAAGTTGGAGCCGGCGACAGAGGAACAATAGGTGAGCTTTTGGATCCAGACAACACTGGGACAGCCACAATTGGTGGAAGTGATGGTAACAGTCAACGAAACAGTTCAGAACAACACCAGCACAGCTCAGCAGTTGATAATGCCTTGAAAAGAACACGGAAGTACCAACGTCGCCGGGGTAGATCTCAACAACATAGGCAGTGTACCATCCATAGTAGGTTAGGCCGTGCTAGAGCCAGACCCGACCTTGGTGTCTCATCGATGGTCAGGGTGGCTGTAGTCATCACCACCATATAAGATGATGACAAAGACTTACCTTCCTTCAGTGGAGACTGCAACCCCACCGGTGAAGCATAAGCCTTATCTTTATGCTTGCGATGATGGCTGGAAGAGGACTTCAGCGACTTTTTTTTGTCTTTGTCTATGTCTATGTTCTTCCATGACTGGAACAGCGGCAGCATTGCTGAACAGTGGGGACTATCCTTCCTGAAGGTGGCTGAATAAGAGGGAGAAACCGTCTTCGAGTCCACAGCCTTGTTTCAGTATTTCCTTGTGGCCTAGTTGAATTCCTAGCAGATGTTGCAGGCCCTGATGTTGTTGGACAGACCAAACAGCAAACACAAACTGTGTGAGTGTTGTCCTCGTAGACCCTCTAACCACAGGAACAAAACCTAAATGAAGGTTCTTTCGATGGCAACATAAAAGAGTAAAGTTAGAAAATAATAAAGTTGAAAAAAATAATAGCATTGTTTCTCTGTAGGTTCGAAGAGCAGTCAACAGTGGGAGAAAGAACTGAGGAGCAATGGAGCCACCCATGATTATATAGGTGCCAAAGTTGCACGTCATTGGGGGTGGCCCCCGAATGGCAAAAGTTTCTGAGTGGTCCTGATGCTGAGAGCTTACAGTTCCAAAGGTGTGGCCTAATAGAGGAGATATTGTTGATGAAGATATGATTTTCCACTGCAGTCTGAATGCATCTAGACAGAAAGTGCTAAATTCTGGATTTCTGGAGCAGAAATGAGGCAGTTTGGCATTTAGTGGGGATGCAAAAAGCTGCATATCTGGTGTCCCCCACTTATCAGACAGAGACCACATAATGTTGTCTGCTCACAAGGATCTGCTACTGTTTGACTGAACTAATCTGCAAGAGTATTCTGGACTCCTGGCTGGTGAATTGCTTGAAGCAGGATCCTCTGTTCCTGGCACCATTCCCACATTCTCACTGCCTCCTTGCATAGAAAGTAAGAGTGAACTCCTCTCTGTTTGTTGACATACTACATGACAGACTCATTGTCTGTCTGGAGGAGTACTGTCTTTCAGCAGACAAGATCCAAAAGGGTCTGTAGGCCATAAAGTACTGCCGCATCTCCAGTACACTGATGTGGAGATGCATCCCTGAACTGTCCCAGACTCCCTACATCTGGAATCCTTGACAGTGAGCTTCCCACCCTGCTAAGGAGGCATCCATGGTGAGTCTCCTGAGGTCCTGGAGTGGAAAAGGAAAGCCCTGAAGAAGATTCTCTTCTACTGACCAATACAGTAGGGACCACACTAGCAGTTTAGTTCCCTGTGTGGGGTAATTCAGAGGACATGATGCTTGCAATCACTAGATGCTGGGCATCCACTGTGTCATCCTCTTGTGCAGCCTTGCCAAGGGCACTGTGAAAATTGAAGATGCCATGAGACCCAGCATGCGCTACATGGAGTAAGCTGGCACTGAACAGAGAGCTCCGTGACAAAGCGAGTCATCTGAATAATCGAGTTCACTCTGCTTTCTGGAAGAAAGGCATGAACCTGGATTGTGACAAGGACAGCTTCTATGAACAGAAGCCTCTGGGAGAGAACTAAGTGAGGCTTGACAGCATTCAGTAACATGCCAATCAAAGAAAGGAACTGCAAGGCAAAAGCCACTGCCTGCTCTGACTTGGGTCTGGAAAGGCTTTTTATGAGCCACCATCCAGGTGAGGAAAGACATTTAGTCCAAGATTTCATAGGTGCAGTGAGAAAACTGTAAAATACTTTGTTAAAACATGCAATGTTGAGGCAAGCCCAAACAGAAGGATTCTGAACTGATGATGCTCTCCATCCCCACAGAACCACAGGTGTATATGATGTTTGGGGTTTACCAGGATGTGCATATATATGTAACCCCTAGCTGGCGCTATCCCAAGGGCTACTACCCCTGCCTGCTTGGCTAGTAGCAGGTTAAGGGGCCTGGGTAATGAAATGGGTGCCTCCACCCAGAGATCAGGGTTGTTAGTGGTCAAGCTAACCTGGGCACAGCCCTCTGGGACACTGTAACCCCCCTCTTTCCCTTCTAGTGGCCTGAACAATATACAATAATTACTTTCACAATGACCCCTATTCACCAGGCAATCACCCACACTGTTTGCACTTTCCACCAGGACTGGTTCCTCTAACTTGACTCTGGGGACCCCCTGTAAAAACAAGGTTAAGCACAGCAAATAGCAACAGTACAATACTTTTGGCACAAACTGGAACCACATTCAGGTTAAATGCAAACAAAGTTAAATCTGATTTATTCAGGGGACTTGAACAAGGGAGGGGCGTAATCAGGTAGATTTGCTTAAAAGCTATATTAATCAGACAGTCATGTGTAACCCCCCTACAAATGGGGGGTTCTTAAAAGCTTTCCCGGAGCTTGCCTAAATGCCCCGCGCCTGACTGGTGTTTGGCTTAAGGCCGTTAATTTCAGGCGTTGTGAGTGCTGTTAAAGCCTCCAGTACTGCCTCTTTAAGAGCTGCCTGCTTGCAGGCTTTAATGGTATAAATAGGGGGACCAAGGTTTCCCTGCTCGAATCCCACCTTGGACTGCGGTCTGATCGCTCCGTTTCTGCGGTCGCTAGTAGTGCTGAGGGAGCCCATCTGAAAGATGTAGTCGTTCCCTGGAGGACATGTATAGTGTTGGTAAAATTGCAGTTTGTTTAACTCCTTTTATTTACAGCTGGGACTTAGTGCTGTGCCTTTCCATTCTGGACCCAGACTGTGCTGAAGGGGTCCAATAGTAGCTAAGGGGCATCTAAAATGGTGTGGAAGTGACCAACCAGAAATCAGGACTCTAGATGGAGCCGACTGACCAATGGGGATGCAGCTTGTAATTCTGGGAAGTGGCATTCTGGGCCATGGCACCTTTTTGCACCAATGAGGGCAATAATGAGTGACTGGCATCTGCAGCCCACCTATAGAGTCGGGTAGCGCCCGAATAGAGAGACTGGCCTTAGCTGTCCAGGAGGAGGGACGTTGTGGCTGTGAGTGAGGAAGGTGCTCTGGGCTCCTGTGCCGTTGAGTGTTCGCGTGGGAAGCACGTGAAATGCCTGAGTCGGCTGGTTTGAATAGCCAGCGAGCTTCGGACTGCATCCGTAAGGCGGCGATTGGAGGAGGCTGTGTAAAAGCACAGCTACCTACCAGGCTCACTCTGTAGAGGACTGGAGAATCTGCTAAATCGTGCTCGGTCTGGCAGGACAGTGAAGCTGCAATGAGACGCCCGGATAGCTGTGAGTTCGGTCGGGTCCCAGAAGCAGCTGCCTGGTATGGTACTCCTCTGTTGTTTTCCATATAAATGTGTGAGGAGGCCTTTGAAGCTCAGGTTCAGCCCTGCGAGTGGTGAAAGAGTGGTTCTCTGTTGGAGTTGTGAGTACTGAATCAGGGTAGCTCCCTGTTAAAGGTTACAATTAAAGACAAAATCGTCTTGTTGTATTGCTGACTGTACTAATTGAGCCTTCCGGCTCCATCTGCTCTGCTCAGGAATTGAATGCTCATTTGTGTCAGGGCCCCAGCCAGCTGCACTGAGGAACTAGCCATTAGGGCTTGGGTACCCATAGACAGTAATTAATAGGTTAGGCCTGTGCACAGAGCCCTGGGTAGTCAACCATATATTATAGTGGTAAGCCAATCACCCTGATTTCCCCCGATCCTTGTTGTCTTCCCTTGAATAAATCAGATTGCTTATTTTGCAAAAGTACACTGGCTAGTCTGTGTAGTAATGGGAAAATATTGCACAGTAAATGTGATGTAACTGAACCTTGCTTTTCAGGGGATCCGCGGAGCGAGCTGATTGGTTTGAGCCGGGGGGTAAGTGTATATGGTAAGGATACTGAAATTGAACTGTGTGGGCCACTAGTGGGAAGAAAGGGGGGTTGCAGCAACCCAGAGGGCTGTGACCGAGTCAATCTCGACTGTTCTGACCCCAACCTCTGGGTGGAGGCACCTGCCAAGGGATCTGGGCCTCTGAACCTGTCACAGTTGGGGCAGGCAGGGGTAGTAGCCCTTAGGATAGAGCCCCCTAGGGGTTACAAATTGGAGGCACCGCTGGGATTAGCGTCCCCTAGTGACCGAGTGGGCGAAATGCATAACTATGGATAATTTAAAGGAAAAACTGGAAGGGGATATCACGGCTAACATTAAGCTGGACCATATTAAAATGATGGTACATAAATTGATGGGGTGGGGTGAAGCCGAAGAGCTGGACTAGCAGAGAATTGTGTTACTTCTAGATGTACCTCTGGGGGCAACGACCTCGGACATTATTTCTGCTGTGGAGCGTGTCAAATGTTTGGGCAAGGTAGAGGAGACGGGGCGTATGGCTGACCTACTCAATCAGAGTTTGCAGGTGCTACTCTTGTGTAGCATAGCCATCGACCCTGAGAGGGTGCCCCCAGTGATTTACCCGGAGGGTGCCCAACCAAGGTGGAGGGTCATTCACATACGGAGTGGGACAGTCACCCCCGGGGGGTCTCCCCAGACTACTAGTTTCAAAGATAAGCTACTTAAATTGTTGGCTGTAGAAGGGAGAACTACCCAAGAGTTAATGCAGACCTTGGAACTTTCTGGTGAACCAACCCCTCAGGCCTTCCCTGGTGCCTCTCCAGAGCCCCCCAAGAGTTCTATCTTGGCTCCTCCACCCCTAGTGGTTCCCTCTATACAGCTGGATTCTTACTGTAGGGTAAAACTTTTTCTGGCACAGTGCCAGTGCCTTCAGGGGAGGATGATTTGGAGGCGTGGATAGACTACGCCACCCCCAAGTCCAGGAGTGGCAATGCTCTGAGGTGGAGAAATGAAAGAGACTGATGGAGAGTCTGCGGGGTCCGGCTTTGGAAGCCATTCGGTTTTTGTGGGCCACTAGCCTGGAAGCTACCACCGCAGAGTATCTTTCCACTCTAGAGGGAGTGTTTGGGAGCACAGAAACTGGGGAAGACTTATGGAAATTCAAGTCTGCTAAGCAGTGAAGGAATGAGAAGCTTTCCGTCTTTGTCACCAGGGTGGAAAGGGCTTTACAAAAGGCCTATCGGAAAGGGGGGGGTCACCGCCTCAGCCTTGAACGAGGTTAGGTCGGAACGTGTTTTAAAGTCTGCTAAATTTTCCAGTGTGATACTGTTGAAACTTAAGTTACATGATCGTCGAGCTGCCCTGCCTGAATACTGTCAATTGATGAGGGAGATTAGAGAAGTAGAGACTGATGAAGAGGGGTGGGAACCCTATGTGTGGGCTGTGAATTTGAGCCCAACCCCTGAGTCTAGTGAACCTGATGAGACCCACCCTTCAGGAGGGTCTGATGTATCCCCAGAGTTACAGGGAGGGGCAGGGGTGCGTGCCATTTCCTCTGATCCCCAAGTAGAAAGTGAATTGAAGGCTGAGGTCAGGAATTTATGAGAGCTGCTGAGATACTTGAAACGATCCACTACCCACACTGTTAGGCCTGGGGAACCTGAGTTATCTAGAAACCCATGCCCTGGCCCAGGGGAATCCCCTCATCCCCCAGAGGACCCCCGGCAAACAAAGTATCTCCCTCCCCATAGGGACCCCCGGGACCCCAAGTTCTGTTACCATTGTGGGGAGGACGGACACTTTCAGACTGAGTGCCAGTTGCTGGAGAATGTAAGGAAGGTCAACAGCAGACTAATCACTTGGCATTGTAGGGCCCACGTCCGACCCCCCAGAAAGAGTTTTGTGACCCGGGCCAATGCCCAAGCAACTGTTAATGCTGTGCCCCTCGAGTGGTCTGATGTGGTCGGGCCCTTGATGGAGGCCCCGGTGCAGGTAAATGGGATTCCCACCCGAGCAGTATTGGATAGTGGCTCTCAGGTGACCATTATGTTTCAGGACTGGTATCAGACACATATACCTGAGGTGCCACTACAACCCTTGGATGGCCTACATGTATGGGGGCTGAGTGACAAGGCTTATCCGTATTTGGGGTATATCCGGATCTGGTTGTCATTTCCTACTTCTGTGGCTGGAGTGGACAAACAGGTGGAAACTGGCTTTAGTCTGCCCCCCCACTGGACTGTATGATGGGGGGCCATGTTTGGCCGATTAGCCCAGTTGTGTTCTGAAAAGCAGGTGTCCAGGACTGGGCGAGCCCTCAGGATACCCGTCTTGATCCAGAAGGCCTATGAGGCTCAGAGAAAAGCTAGTCAGGAGGAACCTGAAGGCCCGGTGGGTGTTGTCTGGAGGAAGGATCCAGAGCCGTTGCTATTAGCTCCAAATGCCCAGTGTGTCTTGCAAGGGGAGGTTCGGCTTAAAAAAGATGTCAAAAATAAACTATTGATGCTGGATGCACCTGGAAAAGGGAAGTTGCCTGGAGGACTGCTGGTTAAACCCAGTATCTTGCCTGCTAGGGCCCATGCTTATGCCAGGAGAGTAATGGTTCAAGTTCATAATGTGTCTGACAAAGAGATTCGAGTAAATAGGGGCTGCACCTTGGCTAGTGTGCATTGTGCGGATACTGCAGTGCTCCCTCACCGCAAGGGTTTGGGGAAGGATGACAAAGTCATGCCAGACTTGTTTGATTTCAGTGGCTCCTCGTTGCCTGCTGAATGGAAAGTAAAAGTCAGTGAGAAGCTTGCCCAAAGAGACCAGGTTTTTTTCCCTGAAGGAGTGGGATGTGGGTTGTGTCCGGTGGGCCGAGCACCGTATTCGCCTGCATGATGAAAGGCCTTTCCGAGAGAGGTCTCGGCACTTAGCCCCTGACGATATAGACGATGTGAGACAGCATCTACAAGAGATGCTTGCTGCTGGTGTGATACAAGCATCCAGGAGCCCTTATGCTTCCCCCATTGTCATAGTGAGGAAAAAGAATGGGGCTGTTTGGATGTGTGGACTACCGTACTCTGAACCGGTGGACCATCCCTGACCAGTATACCATGCCACACATACAGGATGCCTTGGACTGTCTGAATGGCAGTAAGTGGTTCTCTGTGTTAGATCTCCGCAGTGGGTACTATCAGATCCCAATGGCTCCTGAGGACCGAGAGAAGACTGCATTCATTTGCCCCCTAGGTTTCTATGAGTTTATCCAGATGCCTCAAGGGATCTCAGGTGCCCTGGCTACTTTTCAGCGCCTGATGGAACGTGATGTGGGGGATATGAACTTGCTTGAGTGTCTGGTTTACTTGGACGATGTCATAGTGTTTGGCAGCTCGTTGGAAGAACAAGAACGTCGATTGTTCAAGGTCCTAGATCGGTTGGAGGATTTTGGTCTTAAGTTATCTATAGACAAATGCCAATTCTTTCAAACCTCTGTGAAGTATGTAGGCCACATAGCATCCATTGAAGGCACAGAGACTGACCCCAGCAAGGTGCAGTCACTGACTACTTGGCCTCAGCCAAAGAATTTGAAAGAACTGCAGCGGTTCCTGGGGTTTTGTGGATATTATAGGCAGTTTATTAAAGACTATTCTCGAGTGATCCGCCCCCTCCTCAACCTCACTCAGGGGTACCCTTCCACCCACAAAAAGTATAAGAAAGTTGTGCTCTCTGGAACGGAAAGAAAGTATTTTCGTCCGAATGATGTGTTCGGAAACTGCTGGACTACCGAGTGTGAGGAAGCTTTCTTTGACATTATATATCAACTTACCCATGCCCCAGTGCTGGCCTATGCTGACCCGGCCAAGCCGTATGTCCTCCATACTGATGTCAGCCTACAGGGATTGGGGGCTGTCTTATATCAGAAGCACCCAAATGGGCTACGACCTGTAGCTTTCGCCAGCAGAAGCCTGACTCCCTCAGAAAAAACTATCTAGTGCATAAATTAGAGTTCCTGGCCCTGAAGTGGGCCATTGTTGATCAATTTCACGACTACTTGTACAGTGCCAAGATATTGGTAAAGACTGATAACAATCCTCTGACATATGTGCAGACCTCAGCCAAGCTGGATGCCACTGAACATAGGTGGCTCTCTGCCTTGGCCACCTACGACTATGCTGTTGAGTACCGAGCAGACCTAAACCATATAGATGCAGATGCTCTCTCTCGGAGGCCTGTACCCCGAAACGACTGGGTTAGGTTGTCAGAACCTGACATAAGAGCCCTTTGTCAAAAATTTGACAAAGAAGAACCGGTGTCTTCTGATGCTGTGGACTGCGTGGTGGATTGCTTGGGACCATCCGAGAACTGCATACCTGCTGCTTACTGTCATTTTTCTGCATTGGACACTAGTGCACTGCCCCAATTCGACAATGATAGTCTCCTATGGGCTCAATCCCAAGACCCCATGATAAAAGCTGCTTTGGAGGCTCTGCAAGCCGGGAGAGATGTGTCTCAACTGCGGTCCACTGAATTGAGAACTGCCCTGTTATATAAAGAAGGCCCAAAATTGAAATTGAACAATAGACTGTTATACAGGGAGACCGTGGACTGAGAGGGGCGGATAGACAAACAACAATTGGTGTGCCCACCAGTTTTAGAGAACTGATGTTGCAGTCCCTGCATGACCACATGGGGCATCTTGGCATAGACTGAACTCTTGACCTGGTATGGACCCGATTCTACTGGCCAAAAATGAGTGCAGATGTGGAGCAGTATGTCAAGACCTGTGGTCGCTGTTTGCAAAGAAAAGCCCTACCTCAGAGAGCTGCCCCCATGGTCAATATCACTACTAGTGCCCCTATGGAACTGGTCTGCATTGATTTCCTGAGTCTAGAGCCAGATCTGAAAAACATCAGCAACATATTGGTAGTCACTGATCATTTTACCCGGTATGCACAGGCTTTTCCTATTAAAGATCAAAAAGCAACCACGGTGGCTAAAGTACTTGTGGAAAATTTCTTTGTCCACTATGGGGCACCTCAACGGATTCATTACGACCAAGGAAGAGATTTTGAGATCCGCCTGATCAAAGAAATGCTGTCCTTATGGGGGGTGCGAAAGTCAAGAACCACCCTGTGCCACCCCAAGGGGGATCCTCAGCCTGAAAGATTTATCTGCACATTGCTCGATATGTTGGGCACACTGCAACCTAAAGACAAGCCTAGATGGTGCCAGCAGATTAGCACCCTGGTACACGCTTATAGCTGCACCAAAAGTGATGCCACTGGATTTTCCCCGTACAGATTGATGTTTGGGAGAGAGGCTAGGCTGCCAGTGGATGTATGCTTCGGGGTTTCTCCTGATGGGGTTCGAGCAGACAATCATCTACAGTATGTGCAAAAGTTGCAGGCCCAACTCAACCATGCTTACCAACTAGCCCAGACCATGGCTGCTAAGCGAAACCTGGCCAATAAGGAACGGTATGATAAGAAAGTGAAAGCAATGGAACTGAGAGAAGGGGATAGAGTGCTATTGAGGAATTTGGGACTGCATGGCAAACATAAGATTGCTGACAGATGGCATCACCTCCCTCATATTGTTGTGGGGAAAACTGGCAGATTTACCTGTATATAAAGTGCGGCCTGAAAACAATTCAAAAGATGTGAAAACTATACACAGAAATCACCTGCTGCCAATTGGGCAAATTTTGATAGAAGCTGAACCTCCTAATGCCCCCCCCCCCCAGGCCTGTGACTAGAGCTGCTGCCAAGAAAGAACCCAGACCACTTGATTCTTCAGCAGGCAAACTAAAAAGACCATCTCCAACCCCCTCTGATGAAAATGATCGCCAGTCTGTGTCTGAGGACACTGAGAATAATATTGAATACTATCCCTCTTATGAACTGAGCCAACTGTTTCGGGGCAATCCCCTAATCAACTCTGGAGATGAAGTTGGGCTTTCTGGACTGTCTGAGCCCCCAGCTTTGTCGCTGGAGCCAATGCTCCCAGAAGATGAAGTGAGTGGCATTCAAGCTGAAGGGGGTGGGATCCTTGAGCCTGGCTGAACTGTCTGGCCTGGCTGAACTATCTGATTTTTCTGAAGAAGGAAGTGATGTGGGGGAGCAAACCAGTGATATGCCAGAACCTGAGGAATATTTTGAGTGCCCTGATGGTTCCTTGCCAGTACTCGAACTGTCCCCAGCTGAGCTAAGTAGTGTAGGTCCTGATATAGAGGGTCATGTCCCCGAAAGTACTATGGGCATGGGGTCCCTTTCTCCTGTGGAGGTTTCCCCTACTAATCTCAAGGAGGCTGAAATGGAATCGAGGCCTGTAGCAGGTTTTTCTGAGACCCCTAGGTGCTTCAGCCGAGAAGTACGGCCTGTAGTAAAGTTGAGTTATGAGTCTCTGGGTCAGCCTGTGGACCTGCCTTTAAATGTAGTACATGAAGGGATGTATGTGTCCCCAAGCTCCTTGCCTAAGTTAGCCTTGGGGGATAACTCCAGCCTGTTAGTATTGCCTTTTGAGTATGGTGCCCCTGCTTTAGGTAGCCCTCAAGTAGCTGATAGGGAAGGGTCCCCTCTTTCCAGGTGTCATGGGCAGGAAGTAATGGCTTGATTTAACAAGAAAAAGGTTATCTGTGTGTAAGGTTGCATAAACAGTAGTAAATTAAGAATACAGTAACAATGCATGTAATATAAAGTGTGATACAATGTTATTTAAACTGTTTGCCTTAAAGTGATTTAACGGTAACTACTTGACGCGGATGTCAAGTTCTTTCCAGGCCAGGAAGGGTGCAACCCTCCTACAAATGGGGGTTCTTAAAAGCTTTCCCGGAGCTTGCCTAAATGCCCTGTGCCTGACTGGTGTTCAGCGTGAGGCCGTTAATTCTGGGCGTTGTGAGTGCTTTTAAAGCCTCCAGTACTGCCTCTTTAAGAGCTGCCTGCTTGCAGGCTTTAATGGTATAAATAGGGGGACCAAGGTTTCCCTGCTCGAATCCCACCTTGGACTGCGGTCTGATCGCTCCGTTTCTGCGGTTGCTAGGAGCGCTGAGGGAGCCCATCTGAAAGATGTAGTCGTTCCCTGGAGGACATGTATAGTGTTGGTAAAATTGCAGTTTGTTTAACTCCTTTTATTTACAGCTGGGACTTAGTGCAGTGCCCCTCCATTTTGGACCCGGACTGTGCTGAAGGGGTCCAGTAGTAGCTAAGGGGCATCTAAAATGGTGTGGATGTGACCAACCAGAAATCAGGACTCTAGATGGAGCCGACTGACCAATGGGGATGCAGCTTGTAATTCTGGGAAGTGGCATTCTGGGCCATGGTGCCTTTTTGCACCAATGACGGCAATAATGAGTGGCTGGCATCTGCAGCCCACCTATAGAGTCGGGTAGCGCCCGAATAGAGAGACTGGCCTTAGTGGTCCAGGAGGAGAGACGTTGTAGCTGTGAGTGAGGAAGGAGCTCTGGGCTCCTGTGCCGTTGAGTGTTCACGCAGGAAGCGCATGAAATGCCTGAGTCGGCTGGTTTGAATAGCCAGCGAGCTTCGGACTGCATCCGTGAGGCAGCGATCGGAGGAGGCTGTGTAAAAGCACAGCTACCTACCAGGCTCACCCTGTAGAGGACTGGAGAATATGTTAAATCGCGCTCAGTCTGGCAGGACAGTGAAGCTGCAGTGAGACGCCCGGATAGCTGTGAGTTTGGTCGGGTCCCAGAAGCAGCTGCCTGGTATGGTACCCCTCTGTTGTTTTCCATATAAATGTGTGATGAGGCCTTTGAAGCTCAGGCTCAGCCCTGCGAGTGGTGAAAGAGTGGTTCTCTGTTGGAGTTGTGAGTACTGAATCAGGGTAGCTCCCTGTTAAAGGTTACAATTAAAGGCACAATTGTCTTGTTGTATTGCTGACTGTACTAATTGAGCCTTCTGGCTCCATCTGCTCTGCTCAGGAAGTAAATGCTCATTTGTGTCAGGGCCCCAACCAGCTGCATTGAGGAACTAGCCGTTAGGGCTTGGGTACCCATAGACAGTAATTAATAGGTTAGGCCTGTGCACAGAGCCCTAGGTAGTCAACCATATATTATAGTGGTAAGCCAATCACCCTGATTTCCCCCGATCCTTGTTGTCTTCCCTTGAATAAATCAGATTGCTTATTTTGCAAAAGTACACTGGCTAGTCTGTGTAGTAATGGGAAAATATTGCACAGTAAATGTGATGTAACTGAACCTTGCTTTTCAGGGGATCCGCGGAGCGAGCTGATTGGTTCGAGCCGGGGGGTAAGTGTATATGGTAAGGATACTGAAATTGAACTGTGTGGGCCACTAGTGGGAAGAAAGGGGGGTTGCAGCAACCCAGAGGGCTGTGACCGAGTCAATCTCGACTGTTCTGACCCCGACCTCTGGGTGGAGGCACCCACCAATGGATCTGGGCCCCTGAACCTGTCACAGTTGGGGCAGGCAGGGGTAGTAGCCCTTAGGATAGTGCCCCCTAGGGGTTACATATGCATGCAGTTCAGAGTCCCTACACAGTCACACACTCTGGGTACTCAGGTAGGAAAATGGTGTGGTAGCCAGGAACATTGCAGCTGGTTGGGGCCCTGTGATGGAAGAAAGCAACATGCACAACACACACTATTTGTAATCTGGAGCCGGAGGGCTTAGTTCATGAAAGAAAAGGCAACAAGACATTCAGATGACAACACTTTTAGATTTAGCTGTTGTGTTAGGGAGCTTGCCTGATGTTTACTCACGATACCCAATACTGGACACAGGCAGGATGAAATCGAGACTGCAGGCTGTTGAGCTGGAGTGCCCGGTGAAGCAGGGCCCACACGAATCACAGAGGCATCATTCCTGTTCAAGGTGTTGAGCAGGGGGCTGATCCCCAGGCCGGTCTCTTGTCGATGACTTTCTCTGCGTTGCAGGTATTCGGGCTGGGCCAGTGTAGCAGGGCCAAGGCAAATGGAAATGGATACAGATTCAGTCCGTGGAGCTGGATACAGCCTCCAGCAAGCAAAACACAGTTCAGACACACAGTAGGGAACCAAATCATGACCCACTATAAGCACACAGCACATTCATATGTAAGAAAATTCCATGTACCAAGAAAATGGCTCTCCGGTCGCAATTTATTTATTTTTATTTATTTAGACAGCAGTTTGGAAAACCTTTGAGCCATAGGCTCATTTACAAAGGTACCTTGTCACAGTAAGACAAACGAAAATACGCAGTATAACAGTATAACACAGTATAACAGTAACTTAAGACATAGATACAAACAAGCTGGTACAGGTAGGATTGATGCAAACAATACCAGAGTTATGTTGTCCTTAGCAGCTTAGTAGTAAGCTTTGTCATTAGTATTGAGTACGGCTTTGACTAATGGCAATTACAGCTTCGGGTGTTAACAAGGTGGTTCCATAAGGACATTTTGAAGCACAATATAGTTGGAGCTTCGGAGATGGAGGGGGGCAGTGTGTTGAACCAGGAGGGGGCCCTAAAGCTGCAGGCTCTTTGACCGTGAGAGGTCCTAGCTCTAGGGATAACAAGAGAGGTTTTCCCAGAGGTCCGAGTATGAACTAGTGGGACAGAGCGGTGGATGGTGGTGGTCAATCCAGGCGAGGATAGCCCAAGGAGGGTCTTTTTTGTAAGGGCACAGGTCAGATATTTGATGCATTAATCAAGATCAAGTACCAGCGCATTAGTGTACAGTAGACAGGTGTGTGTTAGCCTAGGTGCCCCAGTAATTAACCTGCAGGCCTTATTCAGAGTAGTGCGAATTTTATGGAGTGCGGTCTGATCAGCAGCACCATACACCAGCAGTCCATAGTCCACTAGGGACAGGATAGAGGAGATGACTGAGAGTCGAAGAGCCTCCGGGGGGAGGCAGTGTTTATACCGATGTAAGATGCCCAATTGGATATTAGTGGCAGTGGCTAGGGCAGCGATGTGTCCATGGAATGAGAGGAGGGTCAAAATGGATCCCTAGGTATTTATAGGAGCAAAATTGTCTAGTGGGAAAGAGGACCCAGAGTGAATGAGGAGTTTGAAGTTGCAGAACTTGTTTTGAGGATGAGTGAAGAACATGTTTTTGGTTTTTTTAAGATTTATCACCAGTCTATGTTCCTTGAACCAGCCCTCGGCTTCAGCGAAGGACTTCTGCAGTGAGTCCTGGAGGACAATAGGGTTATGACTTGAGGCAAAGATGACTGCATCATCAGCGTACAATAGAATGTTCCCCGAGCAAGAGCGTGAAAGGGTGTTAAGGTAAAGGGAGAATAGTAAGGGGCCCAGAATGGAGCCCTGGGGAACCCCAGAAAAGATGGGACAGATGTCTGAGTAGGTCCCATTAATTTTTACACGCTGTGAGCGGTCAGACAGATAACTGGTGCACCAGGAGATAGGCCCAGCAGCAAAACCAGAGAGACTAAGGGCATCAAGAAGGAGGGGTAGGAGACAGTGTCGAAAGCTTTAGAGAGGTCAATGAAGACCGCACCAGCCAGAGAACCAGTGTCTAAGGAGGAGTGGAGAAAGTTGGAGAACTCTAGAAGGGCTGTGTTGGTACTGTGGCCGCTTGGAAGCCATGCTGCTCAGGACATAGGACATTGTAGGTGGACAGGTAGTCAGAGATTTGAGAGGCTACCACTTTTCCAAGGCCTTGAGAGAGAGAGAGAATGGAGATTGGCCAATAGTTTCCAGCCACAGTCCTATCACCACCTTTAAAGATAGGGGTGACAGTGGCGACTTTCCAGGCAGTTGGAACCTTCCCCAGGCAAAGAGAGTGGTTGATGAGGCACGTGATCGGGGTAAGGACTGTGTCTAAGACCAGCCGTAGGATACACGGATCCAGGGTGTCACTGCCCGTACTATTACTCTTGAGGGCAGTGACAAGGTGCGGCCTAAGTTCTTGGGCAGAAACACGGCGGAGGAGAAAATAAGGGCGAGAAAGATTTACGGCAGGCGCTGGGGGAGGAGGGTCAAAGAAATTTGTAGGGAGGATAGGGCTAAGGTCAGTGAATGAGGTGTTGAGGTGGTAGGCTATGAGGGCTGGGTCTGAAGAGATCACGCCATTAATGTTGATCTGGGTGAGTGGGGGAGAGTGCACTCCCATTTAACTGTTTAATGTTATCCCAGAAGGTTCTGGGGTTCCCCCATGAGGCTGTGAGTGAGGACCGATAGTGCTCAGACTTGGCCTTTCTGATGGCCCGAGTGCACTTGTTTAGGTGGCAGCATATAACTGCCTGTCACTGGGCGCCAGTCTCAATGGCGCGGTGCCATAGGTTGTCCCTATGTTTGAGTTGGTGGATCAAAGCTGGGGTTACCCAGGGGCATTCTGCCTTTAGAAGCGATGGGTTGACATTGGGGCAAAGATATCACAGGCATTATAAAAGTTCGCAAAGAAGGAGAGCTGTGTCAATGTCAGAGTTGCCTGTATAGGAGACCAGTCAATTTGGGACAGAAGTTCCTTAAGTTTTGTCAGACCACCAGGTATTAGACGCTGCCGGTATGTGGACTGTGCTATGGGTTTGGGGACTGAGGATGACCAGTGGAATAGAATGCGGGAGTGATCGCTGAGAGAGTCTGGGAGGACTTGTACATTGGAGATCCGATTAGGGCGGTTGGTGAGTACCACATCAAGCAGGGTACTGGAGCCTCTCTTGGGGTTAGTCCTGGTAGGTTGGGTAACTAGTTGTGTTAGGTCTATTGCAGAAAAGGAGTCACGGGTAGAGGAGGAGGAGGGGCTGAGCCAGTTGACATTTAAGTCACCCACCAGAATCTGATCAGCGGAAGGAGGCAGTGAGGAAAGGTATTCTGTAAGAGAGGCAATGGCCTGCGTTTGGTCCCTGGGGGGCACGTATGCAGTAGTCAGATAAAGGGGTCCCTTTAAAGGGTCAGGGGTTAGTTTCAGCGTAAGCGCCTGGGCCCTGGAGTCAAGGATTGGAGTAGGCAGGGCTAGTACGGGGAGAGATTCCTTGACATAAATAGTGCAGCCGCTGCCCTGTCTCCCAACACGGTCGGACCGGAAGAGGGTGAAACCAGGAAGGGAGACCAGGGAGTCAGGGGAGGATTTCAACAGCCAAGTCTCAACCAGAACGATGACATCAGGGTTAATTGATGTGACCAGGCATCGTAGTGAGTCAAACTATTTTAGCAGACTACAGATATTCATGGAGACCATGCATAGGCCTGTGGTGCTAGTCGGGGAGCTCCTGGGAACCGGGCCAGGGTTTGGATGAATGTTCCCTGACAGGAGTAGTAGCATGACTAACACCCTGGCTGGGAGATGGTGAGAGGTTTTCCTACGATTGACATGGGGGGACGTTAAGGGAGCAGGGGGTGGGCAGGGTGGTACAGGAAGGGAAGGCAAGAATAAGAAGACACCCAGATGTGCCTGAGGCGAGGAGGAAGCTAGGGGGAGGGCAGGGAGGACCGAGACACACAGAGGTCCCAAGGGGCAAGAGAGGAGGTTCAGGAGCAAGGGGAGGGAGGGGTGCCAGGGCACCGTGCAGAGTAGCAGATGGGTAAGTGGGCAAGTGCACTGCTAGTGGGGATAGGCACAGGCAGAGCGTGAGGCAGGGCCAATACATTGTGGTGAGCAAGATCCAAGGAAAGGAGTACTGTACAGGTAGGAGTAGAAGTAGCGAGGGAGCATAGGGAGATAGGTTCTGGGCAACAGGACGTGATGTCACACAGAATTACAGAGTCTCTGCACAATCCGGGAGTTCAGAGGTGGCTGGAACTCCTGACAGGCCGATTGCATTCAACAAATCTTCAGTCTTCTTCAGGTTAAAGCCTGGTCACAATTCAGTGGCTAAATTTGCTCTCCAAATTTGGATTCAGTCTGAAAAAAGCACAAGTTCCCTCTCAGGAACAGCAGGCAGGCATGCAGGCCAAACTCAGGCCTTTCCACAGTTCTCCCATGCGAATCCACTATGGATCGCTGCTCGAACTATCTCGAGCTGTTACTTCTTCACTTCCCAACTCAGATCTAACTAAAACTGCAAGCAGTGTGGGACTTTCCCCAAGATCCAAAAGGTTCGGTTGGCTGATCTGTTTGTCAGTCACAACAAGGGCTCCCCCTCCAAGTTATTTTAGGCGCCAAAAGCCCAAAACTACAATTCCTACAAGTTTTGGCCCCACCAAGCCCCTGTAGGCAGGCTCCATTTTAGAGTCCCAATGTACTGATTGGCCCATTCTGCAGTCCAGGACCAAGAAGATGGAAACAAACAGAACTGTCCTTGCTGCAAAGAAAACAGGTTAAAACAAACTACAATATTATCATCACTCTAATAGATAATCAGCAAATAAGTACATCTTCTAACAGAGCTCCCTCTCAGATAAATTATGACTGCAATCCAGGCAGCTCTTAAAGACACAGTACACAGAGGCTATACAGGCACTCTCTGGCAATACATTTAAAGTGCTAAAATGCAGAACACCAGCCTGGCAGTGAGCATTTAGGCAAGCTCAAGGAAGACTTTTGGGAACCCCCATTTGTGGGGGGGGGGTTACATATACATCCTGCATGTCCAGCGAGGCTAGCCAATGTTGGGGTTTGAGTGATGGAAGCAGGGACCCTAGGGAGACCATTTTGAATTTTCCTCAATTCATGTACTTGATCAATTTCCTGAGATCGAGACCGGGGAGCATTCCCCCCAGATTTCCTGAGTATGAGAAAGCAGTGGAAGTAGAACCCTTATTTCCATTCAACTTGAGAACTACTTCTACTGCCCTGTTGAGAAGAAGGTCTGCAATCTCCTCGTTTAACAGTTCTGCCATGTGAGCTGAAAGAGAGAATTGCTTTCCTGGGGGTTATCAGAAGAAGTATCTAAATGCTCCAGGGAATACAGGCCCATTGCCAGCTGGGGTTTGTCAGGTTCGAACAAACCCCCTTTCCTTGAAACTCAGATTTTTTTTTCCTTTGTGTTTGACAGTGTTACACTGTCTGAGCATCCCCCTTTAAGTCCCCCACCCCCCCCACTGCCAGCAACTCTGTAGTTTTGTGTGTGCACGGTTTCTCTGTACTCAGTGTCTCTCCCCCTTACAGTGCACTCCCCGCCCCAGTCATGATCGACCAGTTAGCGTGTGGCTGATGTCCAGTGAGTCACGCTGATGGGCCCATATGTGAACTGGTAGCAAGCATGTTGCCACTGCAGCCCGAGAGTGCGTCAAGGACAGTGAGAGACACCCTGACCTGAATGAAGTAGACTGGTGGTCGAGGAGACATTGAGAGGTAAGCTTTGCTTATTGGAAACCTAATTCTTTTTTTCATTTTTTTTTTTGCAGGGTGAATTAACTTTCAGAACTTGCATTACTTTTTTTATATATGTAACCCCCCTACAAATGGGGGTTCCCAAAAAGTCTTCCTCGAGCTTGCCTAAATGCTCACTGCCAGGCTGGTGTCCTGCGTTTTAGCAGTTTAAATGTGATTGCCAGAGAGTGCCTGTATAGCCTCTGTGTACTGTCTCTTTAAGAGCTGCCTGGATTGCAGTCATAAGTAATCCGAGAGGGAGCTCTGTTGAAAGATGTAACTATTTGCTGAAAATCATTTAGAATGATAATGATAATGTAGTTTGTCTAACCTGCCTTCTTTGCAGCAAGGACTGTTCTGTTTACCTCCACTATCTTGGTCCTGGACTGCCGAATTGGACCAATCAGTACTGGTCTGACCTAAAATGGAGCCGGACTACAGGAGCTGTCTGGAGTCAAAATCTGTAGGAATTGTAGTTTTGGGCTTTTGGTGTCTTTTTGCACCTGAAGGGGGAGCCTTTGTTGTGACTGACAGATAGATCAGCCAACTGAACCTTTTGGATTCTGGGGAAAAGTCCCAAGCTTGATGGCAGTTGAGTCAGATCTAAGTTGGAAGCTGAAGAAGCAACATCTTGAGACAGTCAAGCAGCCGTCTGAGTAGTTTTACGTGGGAGAACTGTGGAAAGGCCTGAGTTGTGGCCTGCATGTCTGCCTGCCGCCCCTGCCACCTTGTTTTACAGGGGGTCCCCAGGGCCGAGTCAGAGGAAAGCCCTGGTGGTAAGTGCAAACAGTGTGGGTACTATTGTGGTGTATCAGGGGTATTACGAAAGTGATTATTGTGTATTGTTCCAGCAGGGTAGTAAGGAAAGAGGGGGTTGCAGTGTCCCAGAGGGCTGTGCCCAGGTTAGCTTGACCACTATCAACCCTGACCTCTGGGTGGAGGCACCCGTTACAGAACCTAGGCCCCTTAACCTGCTACTAGCCAAGCAGGCAGTGGTAATAGCCCTTGGGATAGCGCTACATAGGGGTTACATATAGTTAATGTATCGCGTTATTCAGTTTAGTACAGGTGACAATTTAAACACACAGTCGGGCTGCTAGCAGGAAAGCAGGGTTATTCAATCAACAGTTGTTTTTAAAGTTGCCTCTATTATGAGATGCACATGGCTTCTTTGTTTAAAAGTGACGCTAACCTACTGCTGCATTTAAGCTGATATAATTACAGCAATGGCTCTATTTGAAACATGCTTTCAGCAGTACTGTAAAGCAGGTCTCCCCGACCTAGAAGGATTTCTGTATTTTACAAGGATTTAGAACCATCCATAGGGAAATTCTTCCCATATACTTGCATTGGTTATACAGGAAAACAGAGCAATTTGGCTTCCATAGCCTCACCTATGCTGTCCATATTGACTCCCTCTGCTCAAAGCTGCGCCCAAAGCTAGGTGTGCTCTTTCACAACAAACACACAATCCACCTACATATCCGCCATGACCTAGTTCACAAGACTATCCTCCCTATTTTCGACTACAGGTACATTATCTATGCCTCAGCCCGCCTCCTCATTCTCTAAGCTCCACATCTTACTCAACTCTTTTTGCAGATTCACCACAAACTCCCCTCCATGCACCCATCACTGTACTCTCCTCTCCAAATTTCCCTCCCCTCTCCCAGAGGTGGCACATTCATTCACTTACAGTCACTGCAAAATTCTGGCTCAACCTCCTCCCTCCATATCTCTCCTCACGCCTCTCTTCTGCACCCACTCCAACCTACCTACCCACTTTTCAGGTATATAGGTGAGCAGAGGAAAACAGGGCAGGGGATTCACAGACTGAAAAACAATAGTGGAGAGCTGGTGGTAGGAGACCAGGAGAAAGCGTAATTGCTGAACAGCTATTTCTGCTCAGTGTTCACGAAAGAGAATGCTTGGGAGGGCGGTAACTCAAGGGTAAAAGAGGAGGAGGGGGACAGAGTGGACATGAGTCCCTTCCAGGTAGAGGAGATCCTGAGAGAGCTACAGAGCTTGAAAGTGGATAAGGCGATGGGGCCGGAAGGGGTGCACCCAAGGGTGTTGAGGGAGCTGAGGGGTGTGCTGGCAGCTCCCTTGACTGCCCTCTTCAACAGGTCCTTAGAATCAGGGGTGGTCCCTGATGACTGTAAATGGGCAGATGTGGTACCCCTTCACAAGGGGGGGGAGGAAGAGGTGAGAAATTACAGGCCAGTGAGCTTGACATCTGTGGTTGGCAGACTCAAGGAAAAACTGCTAAAAAACAGAATCACCAGCTAGCTGGAAGCAAACGGCCTGCTGGACCAATGATAGCATGGATTCACCGAGGATAGATCCTGTCAAACAAACTTGACAGAGTTCTTTGACTGGGTCACCAAGGTGGTGGATGGGGGGGCGGGGCTGGTGGACATAGAGTACCTTGATTTCAGGAAGGCGTTCGACTCTGTGCCACACAGGAGGCTACTTCAAAAATTGGGATGTCAGGGGCTGGGGCAGGTGGTATTACAGTGGGTGCAGAACTGGCTGAGGGGCAGAAGACAGAGGGTGGTAAGAACCGGGGTACCCTCGGGGGAGGGAAGGGTTATCAGTGGGGTTCCCCAAGGGTCAGCGTTGAACCCACTACTGTTCAATATATTTATGGGAACATAGCTACGGCCTTGAGGGGGAAGGTGTGTCTATTTGTGGATGACACAAAGGTTTGCAATACAGTAGACACACAGGAGGGGCTTGAGAATATGCGAAGGGATTTGAGGAAACTAGAGGAATGGTCCAGACAGTGGCAATTGTCTTTCAATACATCGAAGTACAAGACCATGCACCTAGGCAGGAAAAATCAGAGAGCGGTGTATTGCATGGGAGGGCAACCATTGAAGGTAATGGAACAGGAGAGAGACTTTGGCATCAACATTACACGGGACCCGAATGTAGCAAAACATTGCAAGAAGGCAGTGACAAGAGCCAGCAGGATGCTGGGCTGCATTGGGAGGGGAATCACTCATAGGAGGAGGGAGGTCATAATACTCTTGTACACCCAGCTGTTTAGGCTGTGTCTGGAGTATGGGGTCCTGCTCTGGAGTCCATACCTATAGAAGGATGTGGAGAGGGTTGAGCACATCCAGAGGAAGGGCGACAAAGATGGTAAAGGGAATCAGTCACTTAGCATACGAGGAGAGACTGAGGGACATAAACATGTACTCCCTGGAACAAAGGAGGGGGGGGACATGTTTGAGACATTAAAATACTTAGAGGGTATTAACAAAGTGGCAGTAGGGAGCATCTTCCAACTAAAGGGGCAATCGAAGACAGGGGGCCATGATTTACAAATTGTAGGGGGGAAGTTCAGAGGAAACATTAGGAAACAGTTTTTCACAGATGGGGTGGTGGATAAATGGAATAGGCTTCCAGAAGGGGTGGTTGGGGAGACCATGGTAGGAGGGTTCAAGGGGGCATGGGACAGGCACAAGGTCCTGTTGGCAAGGGGGGGTTACAGTTAAGTCCTGGCAGTGGTCAATTTTTTTTATACTTAGTTTATTATCAAATAGCAACGTTACATTTACCAACAATAGTAAAATTTCAAAATTAGTATACATTGAGGCTCATTTCAAGTCCAACCTGTTTTTCATCTATATTCCCATTAATTCTCCTCTCTTCATAAAAAAAAAACACAAATACACAGTGAATACAACACTTTTCCTCTTTTTAAGAAAGATGCTAAACTACTTTTTGTTCCTAATAACATAGCAAGCAAACCCTAACTATCTAGGATGTGTTCTTACAGTACATTATTTAAAATCTTAATTTTGTTTTCGGTAAGTCCTGTACTTAAATTCAAAGAGAGGAGTCTTTCAGCTCAGGGAGGAAAGGCCCGTTGTCTTCTATAAATAAGTTAAAACTTTAGTTTCCTATCCACTATCATAGAGTATCCACCTTTTCCATCTCTGTTGGTATATCTGTGGTTTCTGGTTGAGATTAATTGTTAACCTTTCCATCATATGTATGGATTCAACCAACTCTCTCCATTCCTCTATCCTCGGGCTCTCGGTTGTAACCAATTTCTAATAATGACTTTTAACGCAGCTGCCACCAGAATTATCCATAGGTACATAGTATTTTAATCATTCAGTTCCCCCGGAATAAGTCTCAATATTAAATGTTCAGGTCCCAACTGGGTCTGGAATAGAAATACCTGCTCCAGGTGGTGAGTCACCTCCCTCCAAAATGAGGAGATAATTGGACAAGACCAAAAGATATGGGCTTGTGAGGCATGGTGAGCTCTGCAGTCCCTCCAACACTTTGCTGTGGCCTCCTCCTTGAAGTGAGCCACTTGAGCTGGCACCAAGAAGTATCATGTCCTCAGCTTCCAACAGAAGTCTCTCCATGTTAATGAGCTGGTTGTTAACCACGTACTTCTCTACAGCAGAGACCATTGTTTGTCCGTGATGGGGATCATTAGATCCTGTTCCCATCTGTTCTTTATATGCTGGGATAAGTTTGCCATATCTGCCATATATCTGTTATATAACAATGAGATGGCATGCTCTGCTCCTTGAGGGCCCCAAATCCTTGGGAACAAGCTACTCCCTCCCGGGTCAGGTTCCTCCAGCATTGATTTGTTAATTTGTATATTCAAGTAGTCTCTCAGTTGATAGTACCTGATTCTATCTGTCTGCTGCAAGCCATTTTTCTCCTGTATTGCTTCAAAAGAGAGCAACGTATTACTTGTCATTATTTGGTAAGGCGCACAAAAGCCTCTTTTGGCTTGTTTCTGGTACCATCTGTCGACTGTGGCTGGTACAAATTAGTGGTCATAGGCCTACCATCTGTATCACCAAAGTTGCTTATGTGTAGCACCCCTACTTATACCCCTCTTCCAACCCTCTACAATAGCTTTTGTGCTGGAGAAGCCCTTTATTTTGTCTGGGCCTGGGGGCCTGAATAGCGCCGCTTACAGTGGGGGGCTGCCCTGCTTCCAGAGATCCAGTCTCTTCCAGTACGTATCATATCCCAGGTTACCCCAGAGTAAAGCGACCCTCATCTGAGCCGCTACCCAGTAACCCTGCAAACATGGGAATGCAAGGCCTCCTTCTGCTTTCGAGAGATATAAAAGAGATTTTCTTAATCTGGGTTTCTTACCCTTCCACAAGTAAGAAAAGAACATGCTCTTCCAGGTCTCCAGGTCCTCAGGGGCCAATACACATGGGACGCACTGGAACAAGTAAAGGAGACGTGGCAGAGCGTTCATCTTGAGGGTTTGTACTCTAGCGCAAAATGATATTGGCAATAGTGACCATCTTTGGAAATCACTCTTAAGTTGTGCTATTATCAGTGGGTAATTTAGTTCTTTTAATTGTGCATTGTTCTTTCCCAACCTGGCAGTGGTCTAGGCAACCTGGACAGACTAGGTGGGCCTGGTGGGCCTTTTCTGCCATCACGTTTCTATGTTTCTGTGTTCTACCCCCCTTAGATCCTTGCACCCCTGCTCTTTCTCCATCCCCCACCAGCGCTCATCAGCCAGTGCTTCTGCTTTCCCTTGCCTCCTTCCTCACTTCTGGAATCAACTGCCTGCTCCCCTCCCTAAATTCCGCTCCCTCCCGGCCTTCAAACGGCAACTCAAATCTATCTCCCCACCCCCCCCGCACCTATCCCCTCACTCACTTCCCCTCTGCCACACCTTACTCTGTTCCCACCCCACCTCCTCCCCTTGTCGCACCCACCTTATAGTTCCTCTATCTTTTCCTTATGTAGAATATGTAAATATGTAAACGATGTTGGCTATTCATATCTAAGTCATTCTATTGTAAATACTGTGTATTATTTCTGTTACCCTGCTATTATAAAATTATTGTATCTCCCCCTGAACTGTATATGTCCCCGGGTCGCACTTGGAAATGAGCCTCGGCTCAGTGTGCCTTTACTGATTAATAAATTTTAAATAAATCGATAATAGCAAATAATCTACTCTACAGGAAAACAGGAAATTTGACCTGGAGTTACAGGGAAAATGCCAAATCAATCTGGGAGCACTGGTAAAGTCAGTGACTGTAAAAAACAGCATTGGTACTAAGGTTTATTGCAGTGAAGGGAGCTTAGAAAATAAATACCATTTTAAGTTTCTCTGCTTACAGTTTGTGGTTTCTACCAGTATGGTATTCATGCTGCCTACAGACAGTGAGTTCTGTTTGTGGTCACGGTGAAAGTGACCAGCTGAGTGCAGAGATCTGAGACCTGCCAAAAATTATCCTTTAAATGATCATAGCACAGTACAAAACAAAAACAAACACAAAAACACACGTTTCCTCTTTCTCTGATTCTTGAACCAGCAGTATCCCACAGGGTGCTAGCACCAATACAGTGGCAGTGGAAATGCTATAGGTAAAAACCTTTTATACAGCACTAGAAAGCGTTGCCTCTAGCACCATCAGGAAGTCTTATCTTCAAGGCATTTACTTATTGATAAGTTGATATGGCTTTTTTTTTTAGTGTAGCCCCCAGGGGCGCTTCCCTTAGGGCTACTACCCCTGCCTGCCTTGCCTATGACAGGGTGAGGGGCCCAGATCCGTTGGACGGGTGCCCCACCCAGAGGTCGGGGCAAGACAGCCAAGATTGATTCGGTCACAGCCTCTCTGTTACTGCAACCCCCTTTGTCCCACTAGTGGCTCACAAGAGGCAACGACAATATTTTCTCTGTCACTTACCCCGGCTCGGATCTCTCAGCTCACCTGGGGACCCCTGAAAAGTAAGGTACCGTTATTACACTTTCACTGTACAGTATATCTTCAGCAAAACACAATCCAGCCAGGGTGTAGTTGCAAAACAAACAATCTGATTTATTTAAGGGAAATAACAAGGCTAGGGAAATCAAGGTGACTTGGGTATCACTATACTTATCTACCTAGGGCTCTGTGCACAGGCCTAAACCTAATAGTTACTGTCCCTGGGTACCCAAGCCCTAATGGCTAGTCCCTCATGGCAGCTGGTTGGGGCCCCTGACACAAATGAACATTTACTATCCCGAGCAGATCAGAATGAGCAGAAGGCTCAGTTAATGCAGGCAGCAGTATAACAAAAAGGGTCTTGGCCACTGCTTGTAAGCTTAACAGGGAGCTACCCTGATCCAATACTCATGACTCCAGCAGATACCCTTCCTTCACCACTGGCAGGGCTGAACCATGAGCTTCACCAGCCTCCTCACACATTTATATGGTAAACACAGAGGGGTACCATACCAGGCAGCGGCTTTCAAGACCCGAGCGAACTCACGACCCTTCGGGCAGTAGCAGCCACTCCAACTGTCCAAATGGACCGAGCGCGATTCAGCAGATTCTCCAGTCCCCTTCAGGTAAAGCCTGGTAGGTAGCTGTGTCCCTACACAGCCTCCTCTGACTGCACGCCGTTGGATTTAATCCGAAGCACTTGACAAGGCAAAAACGGCCGACTCAGACCTTTCATGCGCTTCCCGCGCGAACACTCAAACGGCCAGAAGCTCAGAGCTCCCTTCTCCTTCACAGCCACAGCGAATCTGCCCCTAGCAGCATGGGGCACTCCTTACAGTTCGGGCGCTACCTGATTCCATTGGCTGGCATCATCTGCCAGTCAATTACTCTGGCCCTTAGTGGCCCGAAAAAGTGCCATAGCCCATAATGCCTTTTCCAAAGTTACAAGCAGTCCCTCTATTGGTCAGATGGCTCCACGAGAGTCCCGAGGTACTGATTGGTCCAAGTCGGCAGTTCAGGACCAACATGGAGGAAATAATCAAAACAGTCTTTGCTGCAAAGGAGGCAGGTTAGAACAACTACATTATCATTACCACTCTAAGCTATCCCCAGCAAATAGTTACATCCTTTCAGAGAACTCCCTTGACACATCTAGCGATGGGAGAATGGAGTGTTTACTCAGCAGCCCAGGTGGGACTCGGGCATAGGACCACACATCCCCCCCTCCCATTTCAATTACTTATGACTGCGGACAGACAGACCTTAAAGAGACAGTATACGGAGGCTTTAAAAGTGCTCACTAGCTACAACATTTAAACGGCTTAAACGCCAAACACCAGCCAGGCATGGAGCACTTAAGCAAGGTCCGGGAAAGATTTTAGGAACCCCCATTTGTAGGGGGGTTACACCTTTCCTGGCCTGGAAAAACTTGGCGTCCGCGTCAAGTAGTTACCCTTAAATCACTTTAAGGCAAACAGCTCAATTAACAGTATATCACACTTTACAGTACATATATGAATACTGTATTCACAGGTTACTATGATTCATGGAACTGCATACACACACAGCTCCTGTCCCCCTTCTAAATCAAATCACTAGTTCCTGCCCATGACACCTGGGCAGATGAGACCCCTCCCTATCAGCTACTGGTGGGTTATCTAAAGCAGGGGCACCACACTCGAAGGGCAATACTAACAGACTAGAGTTATCCCCCAAGGCTAGCTTAGGCAAGGAGCTTGGGGACACATACACCCCTTTGTGGACCACATGTAGAGGCAAGTCCACAGGCTGACCCAGAGACTCATAGTTGAACTTTACCACCGGCCGTACTTCTCGGCTGGAGCGTCTAGGGGTCTCGGAAAACCCGGCTACAGGCCCAAACTCCATTTCAGCCTCATTGAGATTAGTATGGGAAACCTCCACAGGGGAAGGGGACCCAGTGCTCATCGTACTCCCAGGGGCATGACCCTCTATATCAGGACCCACACTACTTGGCTCAGCTGAGGATTGTTCGGGCACTAGTAAAGAACCATCAGGGCATTCAAAATATTCTTCAGGTTACGGCATATCACTGGCTGGTTCCCCCATATCACTGTCTTCTTCTGAAAAGTCAGATAGTTCAGCCAGGCCAGACAGTTCAACCAGACTCAAGGACCCCACCCCTTGGGCTTTACGACTACCCAGCTCATCTTCTAGAAGCACTGGTTCTGGGGACAAAGTAGGGGGCTCAAACAGTCCAGAAGGCCCAACCACATCTCCAGAGTTAACAAGGGGATTGCCCCGAAACATTTGGCTCAGTTCGTAAGAGGGATATTATTCAATATAATTTTCATTGTCTTCAGACACAGATTGGCGATCATCTTCATCAGAGGGATTTGGACAAGGCCCTCTTAGTTGGCTGGCTGAAGAGTCAATTGGTCTGGTTCTTTTCCTGGCAACAGATCTAGTCATAGGCCTGGAGTGGGGGGGCATTTAGAGGTTCAGCCTCAATCAGGATTTGCCCGATTGGCAGCAAATGATTTCTGTGTATAGTTTTCATATCTTTGGAATTGTTTTCAGGCCGCACTTTATATACAGGCAAATCTGCCAGTTTTCCCACAACAATGTGAGGGAGGTGATGCCATCTGTCAGCGATTTTATGTTTGCCATGTAGGCCCAGATTTCTCAGTAACACTCTATCCCCTTCTCTCAGTTTCATTGTCTTCACTTTCTTATCACACCTCTCCTTGTTGGCCAGGTTTCGTTTAGCAGCCATGGTCTGGGCCAGCTGATATGCATGGTTTAACTGGACCTTCAGCTTCTGTACATATTGTAGATGATTTTATGCTTGCACCCCATCAGGGGAAACTCCAAAACACACATCCACGGGCAATCTAGCTTCTCTCCCAAACATCAGTCTGTAAGGGGAAAATCCAGTGGCATCACTTTTGGTGCAGTTATAAGCGTGAACCAGGGTGCTAATCTGCTGGCTCCATCTCGGCTTGTCCTTGGGTTGCAGTGTGCCCAACATATCAAGCAATGTGCGGTTAAATCTTTCAGGCTGGGGATCTCCCTGAGGGTGGTATGGGGTGGTTCTTGATTTTCGTACTCCCCACAAAGACATCTCTTTAATCAGGCGGCTCTCAAAGTCCCTCTCCTGGTCAGAATGAATCTGCTGTGGGGCCCCATAGTGGACAAAGACGTTTTCAACAAGTATTTTAGCCACCGTGGTTGCTTTCTGATCTTTAGCAGGGAAAGCCTGTGCCTACCGGGTAAAATGATCAGTGACCACCAATATGTTACTGATATTTTTCAGATCTGGTTCTAGACTCAAGAAATCAATGCAGACCAGTTCTATAGGGGCACTAATGGTAATATTGACCATGGGGGCAGCTCTCTGGGGTAAGGCTTTTCTCTGCAAACAACGGCTACAAGTCTTGACATAATGCTCTACATCCGTACTAATTTTTGGCCAGTAAAACCAGGTCCGTACCAGATCAAGAGTTCGGTCTATGCCAAGATGCCCCGACTGATTATGCAAGGACCTCAAGACTAGTTCCCTAAATTCTGAGGGCAGCACCAGTTGTTGTTTGACTACCCGGTCCTCCTTATCCACAGTCGCTCTGTATAGCAGTTGGTTAATCAGCCTTAATTTGGGCCCTTCTTTGTATAACAAGGCAGTTCTCAAGTCAGTGGAGCACAACTTGGACACGTCCCGCCCGGCCTACAAAGCTTCCACAACCGTTTTTATCATACAGTCTCGGGATTGAGCCCGTTGAAGACTAGTATTGTTAAGCTGGGGCAGTGAACTGGTGTCCAGTGCAGAAAAATGACAGTAGGCAGCAGGTATGCAGTTCTCGGATGGCCCCAAGCAATCCACTATACAGTCCACAGCATCAGGAGACACCTGTTCCTCCTTGTCAAATTTCTGGCAAAGGGCTCTTATGTCAGGCTCCGACAACCTGACCCAATCGGATGGTGGCATAGGTCTCCGAGAGAGGGCATCCGCATCTATATAGTTTAGGCCTGCTCTGTACTCAACAGCATAGTCGTAGGTGGCCAAGGCAGAGAGCCACCTGTGGCCAGTGGCATCCAACTTGGCTGAGGTCTGTACATAAGTCAGAGGATTGTTATCAGTCTTTACCAATATCTTGGCACCATACAAATAGTTGTGAAACTGATCAACAATGGCCCACTTCAGGGCCAGGAACTCTAGTTTGTTCACTGGATAATTTTTTTCTGAAGGGGACAGACTTCGGCTTGCAAAGGCTACAGGTCTCAGACCATTTGAATGCTCCTGATATAACACAGCCCCCAATCCTTGTAGACTGGCATCCATATGGAGAATGTATGGCTTGGCCGGGTCAGCATAGGCCAACACTGGGGCATGGGTAAGTTGATATATGATGTCATAGAAGGCTTTCTCACACTCAGCAGTCCAACGATCCCCAAACACATCATTTGGCTGGAAATACTTCTTCTCCATCTCAGAGCGCACAACCTTCTTATACTTTTTGTGCGTATGAGGGTACCCCTGAGTGAGGTTGAGGAGGGGGCGAATCACCCGAGAATAATCCTTAACAAACCGCCTATAATATCCACAAAACCCCAGAAACTGTTGCAGCTCTTTCAAATTCCTGGGCTGAGGCCAAGTAGTCAAAGCCTCCACTTTGCTAGGGTCAGTCTCTGTGCCCTCAGTGGACACTATGTGGCCCACATATTTCACAGAAGTCAGGAAGAATTGACACTTGTCTATAGACAGCTTGAGGCCGAAATCCTCCAACCGATCCAAGATCTTGAATAATCGTTGCTCGTGTTCTTCCAACGAGCAGCCAAACACTATGACATCGTCTAGGTAGACCAAACACTTGAGCAAATTCATGTCCTCCACGGCCCGCTCCATCAGGCGCTGAAAGGTGGCTGGGGCACCTGAAATCCCATGAGGCATCCGAATAAACTCATAGAAACCTAGGGGGCAAATGAATGCAGTCTCCTCTCGGTCTTCTGGGGCCATCGAGATCTGGTAGTACCCACTGCAAAGGTCCAACACAGAGAACCACTTACTACCATTTAAACAATCCAAGACGTCCTGAATGCGCGGCATGGTATACTGGTCTGGGATGGTCCGCCGATTCAAGGTGCGATAGTCTACACACATCCGAACCGCCCCATTCTTTTTCCTTACTACTACAATGGGGGAGGCATAGGAGCTCCTGGACTCTTGTATCACACCAGCAGCCAACATCTCTTGCAGATGCCGCCTTACATCATCTATATCAGCCGGGGCCAGGCGCCGGGACCTCTCTCGGAAAGGCCTTTCATCATGCAGCCGGATGTGATGCTCAGCCCCTTGCACACATCCCACATCCCATTCTTTCAGACAGAAAACCTGGTCCCTCTTAGCAAGCCTCTCACTGATCCTCTGTTTCCATTCAGCCGGCAGAAGGGAGTCACCGAAATCAAACAAGTCAGGAGTAACTCTGTCAGCTACCCTGGAACCCTTACTATTTGGCAGCACTGCAGTATCTGCACAATGTACACTTGCCAAGATGCACCCTCTTCTTATTCGAATCTCCTTGTCGGACACATTATGCACCTGAACCATCACCCTCTTGACATAAGCATGAGCCCTAGCCGGCAAGATACTGGGTTTGACCAACAGTCCCTCAGGTAATCTTCCCTCCCCAGGTGCATCCAACATCAACAACTTATTCTTAACATCTGTTTTTAGTCGTACTTCTCCATGCAGGACACATTGGGCATTCGGGGGCAAGTATCACTGGAGCCGGGTCCTTTTTCCACACTACACCCACCGGACCCTCAGGTTCCACCCGACTACCCTTCTTCTGAGTTGCAACTGCCTTTTGGATCACAGCGGGTATGCTTAAAGCTCGCTCGGTCTGGAATGCTTGCTTTTCTGAACACAATTGGGCCAATCATCCAAACATATGAGCATTCGTCCCAATCAACAGGGGCACTCCATCATACAGTCCAGTGGGTGGGCAAACTAAAGCTACGGTTTCCACCTGCTCGTCCATTCCAGCCACAGATGCAGAGAATGACAACCAGATCTGGATATACCCCAAATACGGATAAGCCTTGTCGCTCAATCCCCACACATGTAGGCCATCCAAGGGTTGTAGGGGCACCTCAGGTAAGTGTGTCTGATACCAGTCCTGAAACATGATGGTTACCTGAGAGCCACTGTCCAATACAGCTTGAGTAGGAATCCCATTTACTCACACTGGGGTCTCCATGGAGGGCCCGACCACATCAGACCATTCGGGGGGCACAGCTTTGGCAGTTGGTTGAGCATGGGCCCGGGTCACAAAGCTTTTCCTGGGGGGTCAAGTGTGGGCCCTGTGATGCCAAGTGATCAGTCTGCTATTGACTTTCCTTAAATTCTCCGGCATCTGGCATTCAGGCTGAAAATGCCCATCCTCCCCACAATGATAACAGAACTTGGGGTCCCGGGAATCTCTATTGGGCGGTGGACACCTTATCTGTTGGGGACCCTGAGGGGGAAGTGGGGGCTCCCCTGGGCCAGGGTTCTGGTTTCTGGATAGCTCAGGCTCTCCTGACCTAACAGGGTACATGGTAGATTGCTTCAAGTCCCTCACCAGTTCCCGCGGATTTCTGACCTCGGCCCTCAACTCACTCTCTACGTGTGGGTCAGAGGAAATAGCTCACATTCCCACATCGCCTGGAAAATCTGGAGACCCATTAGCTCTTCCTAACAGGTGGGTCTCTTCGGGAGTGCTAGGCTCAGGGGTCCCACTAGAGTTCACTGCCCCCACATAGGGTTCCCACCCCTCTTCATCGGTCTCCACCTCTCTAATTTCCCTCATCAATTGACAATATTCTGGCGGGGTAGCCCGTCGATCATGTAACTTAAGTTTTAACAGTATTACACTAGAGAATCTAGCAGATTTTAAACCATGTTCCAACCTGACCTGATTCAGGGCCGTGGCTGTGATTCCTCCTTTCTATAGGCCTTTGCAAATCGCTCCACCCTAGTGACAAAGGCAGAGAGCTTCTCATTTCTCCACTGCTTGGCAGACCTGAATTTCCATAATAAATCTTCCCAGTCTCTGTGCTCCCAAACACCCCTCTCTAAAGCCAGAAAGGCAATCTTCAAGTAGTGGCTTCCGGGTTGCGGGCCCGCAAAACCTAATGGCTTCTAAAGGGCCCCGCAGGCTCTCCATCAATCTCTTCCTCTTCTCTCCCTCAGAGCATTGCCACTCCTGAACTAAGGGGGTGGAATAGTCCATCCAGGCTTCCAGGTCATCCTCCCCGGTGGGCACTGGCACCGTGCCAGAAAAAAGTTTCAGCCTACGGTAGGAATCAAGCTGTATAGGAGGGACTACTAGGGGCAGTGGAGCCAAAATAGAACTCTTGGGGGAACAGGGGGAGGTACCTTCGGAAACCTGAGGGGTAGCATCACTAGACAAATCCAATGCTTGCAGCAGTTCCTGGGTAGTCCTCCCCTCCACAGCCAGCAATTTAAGCAGTTTAACTTTAAAACTATTCGTCTGGGGAACCCCCCAGGAGTGACTGACCCACTTTGAATATGAACTAGTTTCCATCCCTGTGAGGCACCCTCCGGGTAAATCACTGGAGGTACCTTCTCGGGGTCGATGGCCACACTGCACAAGAGTAGCACCTGCAACGTCTGGTCAAGCAGGTCAGCCATACGCCCTTTTACCTCCACTTTGCCTAAACATTTAACTCGCTCTGCTGTGGAAACGATGTCAGCAGTTGGGGTTCCCAGAGGCACATCTAACAGTAACACGATTTTCTGGGAGTCCAGCTCTTCGGCTTCACCCCACCCCTTAAGTTTGTGTACCATTGTCTTAATAGGACCCAACTTAATTTTTGCCAACATATCCCCCTCCGATTTTTCCATCTCTTTTGCACTTCACTCACTTGGCCACTAGGGGATGCTAATCCCAGTGTTGCCTCCAATTTGTAACCCCAAGGGGGTGCTTTCCTTAGGGCTACTACCCCTGCCTGCCTCGCCTGTGACAGGGTGAGGGGCCCAGATCCATTGACGGGTGCCTCCACCCAGAGGTCGGGGGCAAGACAGCCAAGATTGACTCGGTCACAGCCCTCTGGGTTACTGCAACCCCTTTTGTCCCACTAGTGGCTCACAAGAGGTAACGACAATACTTTTCCCTGGCACACTTACCCCCCGGCTCGGATCTCTCAGCTCATTCCGGGAACCCCCTGAAAAGTAAGGTACCGTTATTACACTTTCACTGTACAGTATATCTTCAGCAAAACACAATCCAGCCAGGGTGTAGTTGCAAAACAAACAATCTGATTTATTTAAGGGGGAAATAACAAGGCTAGGGGGAAATCAAGGTGACTGGCTTATCACTATACTTATCTACCTAGGACTCTGTGCACAGGCCTAAACCTAATAGTTACTGTCCTTGGGTACCAAGCCCTAATGGCTAGTCCCTCGTGGCAGCTGGTTGGGGCCCTGACACAAATGAACATTACTGTCCCGAGCAGATCAGAATGAGCAGAGAGATCAATTAATGCAGGCAGCAGTATAACTAAAAGGGTCTTGGCCACTGCTTGTGTTTTTCAACAGGAGCCACTGATCCAATACTCACGACTCCAGCAGATACCCTTCCTTCACCACTGGCAGGGCTGAACCATGAGCTTCACCAGCCTCCTGACACATTTACATGGTAAACACAGAGAGGTACCATATCAGGCAGCGGCTTTCAGGACCCGAACGAACTCACGACCCTTTGGGCAGTAGCAGCCACTCCAACCATCCTAAAGGACCGAGCATGATTCAGCAGATTCTCCAGTCCCCTTCAGGTAAAGCCTGGTAGGTAGCTGTGTCCCTACACAGCCTCCTCCGACCACACGCCGGCGGATTTAATCCGAAGCACTTGATAAGGCAAAAACATCAGACCTTTCACGCACTTCCCGCGCGAACACTCAAACGGCCAGGAGCTCAGAGCTCCCTTCTCCTTCACAGCCACAGCGAATCTGCCCCTAGCAGCATGGGGCACTCCTTACAGTTCGGGTGCTACCCAATTCCATTGGCTGGCATCATCTGCCAGTCAATTACTCTGGCCCTTAGTGGCCCGAAAAAAGCACCATAGCCCATAATGCCTTTTCCAAAGTTACAAGCAGTCCCTCTATTGGTCAGATGGCTCCACGAGAGTCCTGAGGTACTGATTGGTCCAAGTCGGCAGTTCGGGACCAACATGGAGGAAATAATCAAACAGTCTTTGCTGCAAAGGAAGCAGGTTAGAACAACTACATTATCGTTACCACTCTAAGCTATCCCCAGCAAATAGTTACATCCTTTCAGAGAACTCCCTTGACACATCTAGCGATGGCAGAATGGAGCGCTCACTCAGCAGCCTAGGCAGGACTCGGGCATAGGACCACACAGCCCCCCTCCCATTTCAATTACTTATGACTGCGGACAGGCAGTCCTTAAAGAGACAGTATATGGAGGCTTTAAAAGCGCTCACTAGCTACAACATTTAAATGGCTTAAACGCCGAACACCAGCCAGGCATGGAGCACTTAAACAAGCTCCGGGAAAGCTTTTAGGAACCCCCATTTGTAGGGGGGTTACATTAGTATGGAGAGTTGGAAACAGCATCCCAGTTACCATGGCAATGAGTGTGAGCCTCAATCCCATTCATTTCAGTGGAGTTTTGTAAGCTTATTCCAGCTGTGTCTATTTAAGAATAGCTTTGTAGCAATTTATAAATATATAAATATATTGAAAGACAAGGCTCTGTGTTTCAAAGTGTTTATCATTTATTTTACACTTCATTTGCCCAACATAGCCCAGCTGAGAGGCAGCATCTCATTTCCAGTGGGGTCCCTGCGTCTTTCCAGTTTTACAGCTAGGAGGGCTGATGTACAAGGAGGTCGAGTGACTTGCTCAGGGTTGCCCAGTGGTGGGAGTCCAGCCTTTAATCTCCTGTTTCACAGTTCTGTCTTTTTGCCCTGGCCATTTCAAAGCCATGCATTTCAATGGTGATAAGGATGCCATGTCAGACACTGCCTGTCTAAAAAGGAGGACTTAGCTGGACCTGGCTTTGCAATGGCAGTATTGCCATTTGATGTACTGGTGACCTGGGTTTTGGCTCCCAGACTCATTGGAGCAGTCCTGCATGATTTCTAGCACCGCCCAACTGGGAGCTGTCTGGCGGAAGAAAGCAAAGTGTAATGGTAAACAGTGTCAAATCAGAAGCCTGGGGTTATGATTCTGGTTCTGCAGGGGTCGGTTCTGAGTAGGGGCTGTTAGTCGGTATTTAACAATGTTTTATGGTTTTAAGAGTTTTTATTGTATATTATGATGTTACTTTAACTATTATTGGTTCATTGTGTTGCTTTGCCCATTCAGACAAGAGACAGCTCCAGAATTTTGTTTTTTTTCCCTTGAAGTCAAGGGTTGGGGGAGACCTAACAATATTTTATCTTCAATGTAAGCCTTAAAATGCACCACAGAGCACCTAAAACCCCAGAGCTTTTGGAGGCCTGGCAGCCCCCAGACCCCTGTTTTTTTACAAAAACTGTTTATGCGTTATGCTCTCAACAAGCCCTACCACTCACTAAAAGGATCCCCCTGCAAAAATCCTGCAAACGTCCCTGGAATGACCCTCCTGGACAATCCTTAAATGAAAATTGTGTACTCACTGTAATTGTTGATCTTTCAGAATGTCTTCACCATTCATTCACACTTATGAATCTTAACCTGAGTCACTAGGACCCAACAGGAACAAAGTCATTTGCAGCCTAAGGGATTGACGTTGGTGCCAGCACTGCCCCCAAGGTAGACGTAGTGACATCGTGCTTGTGGATTGGCCAGTAACCTATGCCAGCCCCTCCCGTCCTCAGTTCTGTTTGCCAGGAGAGAAACTAGTGGGAGAGAAAAAAGAGAGAGGGCTATAGACTCCTAGCCCAAAGGGGTAGGAAAAGGATACAGGATATAAAATCATAAAAATTATAAAACCTGACTACCAATTTAGAGAACTAAGGGATGGGTCTAAGTGGCACAAGGGTAGCAGGTGTAAGAGCCAGAGTCTACTTCAGTCACCTGGACAAGAAGGTGGAGTGACGGCAGCAGCCCTGGCATATGGCTCTGCCTGGCCAGGGACAGACCCAGAGGTAAATGGATGGCAGATACCAATTTAGAAAAAGGTCTTGTGCCTGAAAAACCCAAACTAGATAGTAGAAAGATAGTCAAATAGCACAGCTACTATCCTCTTGCCACTCCAAGAGAGTAAAGAAGAAAGGAAAGGAAGAAAGGAGATCCAGCACATAGGTGTGGGACAGCATTAAAACTTAATAGTCTCAGCACACAGAAAAAAGCAACCCTCCCTAGCATCCTCCTTTCCTAGGCACTGCAGAAAAAAAGATGCATATTGTAGCGTGGCTATGCTGGCAACTATCAGAGACTGGAAAGGTTTGCAAGGTGGAGACTGGGGTATCAATAGCTCAAGGTGGTACTAACCAAAACCTAGCAGGCGAGGGAGGATCACAGGAGTGAAAAAAATACAAAAAATACTTTTGTTTTTAAAAAAGACCTTTTTTCCCTTTCTTTTTTTTTGGGGGGGGGAGAAGGTGGAGACCCTCATTCCTATATATATATATATATGTAACCCCTCTGCAAATGGGGGTTCCCAAAAAGTCTTCCAGGAGCTTGCTTGAATCCTCCAGGCCGGAATGGTGTTTGGTGTTTAAGCCATTTATCTGTGAGTGCTTTTAGAGCCTCTGGTACTGTCTCTTTAAGAGCTGTCTGCTTGCAGACATAATTAGTTTATATGGGGGGACTGTGTGTTTTCCTGCTTGAGTACCGCTCAATCTACTGCCAAATCGCTTCGTTTCTGGCATCGCTAAGTGGACAGAAGGAGCACTCTTCAAAGATGTAATTGTTTGCTTGTAACCTGTTAAGAGTAATAACGAAAATGCAGTTTGATTTAACCTGCTTTCTTGTAGCAAGGACAGTGCAGAGTAACTCCCTCATATTGGTTCTGAACTACTGAATTGGATCAATCATGGTGGGGATCCTTTAAAATGAAGCCTGCTCTGGGTGAATCAGAACTTGGACTCTCCTCTGGAGCCTGCTGTAAGGGGATTATAAGGGCAGTGACTCTGGGAAATGTAGTTTTGACTTCGGTGCCTTTTTTCCACCAACAGGGGGAGGTGACCGTGAGTGACAGCCAAACCAGCCAACTGAACTGGGAGGAACTCAAAGGAAATGCCCGGCTCTGTCTACTGGAAAGATCAGATCAGTTTGGTCAGTGAAGAGACAAGGAGCTGGGTGCTTCTTCAGTGTGTAGTTTTAGCGTGGGAATCACGTGTAAGGCCCTAAGTTTCGGTCTGCAGCTTGTGCAAGCACCTGTTCGGACTGAATCCGACCTGTGAAGAGAATCAAGGAGATCTGAAGAGTAGAAACCAGGCTCACCCTGTTGAAGACTGGAGAAATTGCTGAATCGCGCTCGGTCTGTCAGGAACTGAATCTGCTGTGTGTTCTCCCGGATATTGTGCAGTAATTGCGATCGGGATAGAGAAGCAGCCTGCCTGGTATAGTACTTTCCTGTTACATATAAATGTGTGTAGTGCTTGTGGGGAATCGCGTGTCAAATCCCCTGTACAGTGAATTGAGTGCATGAAGCTGGAAGTAAACCCCAGCTTAATCCAGACTACATCCATTTGCTCTAAACTGCAGTGGGGTCCAGTCACAAGGACCTTGTCCACATAGTCTGCTCCTCCTGGCAATCCAGGACAATCTGCCTTCCATCCAGTTCCCAGCACTGAGTTTGTGAGTACGGAGCAGGGTGGCTCCTGCCATCTGTTTATCGAACTGCAAGTGTGTCATCTAATTGTTTTTTTTTTTTTTCATTTCTTCACGAACTGAGCCAACCAGCTCTGGATTACAATTTGAGTAGTGTGCCAATGTTTTTCCATCACAGGGCCCTGACCAGCTGCACCAATCCTGGCTAGCCCCCCCCCCCCATCCTGGGTACCCAGTGATAGTGACAATTTGGGACTCTGAATATGCGCACGGTACAGTGAGTATTAATGTGTTTAACCTAATTAACCCGATTTCCCCCTTCCTTGTTACAGCTCCTTAAATAAATCAAATCTGTTGGTTTCAGCAAAGTTACACTGGCTGAGGTATTCATTTATGTTAAAGTATTGTACTGTGGTTTTTGCACTGTATCACCTTGTTTTGCAGGGGCTCCCCAGGGTCCGGTCGATGGACCCAGTCCTGGGGGTAAGTGTACATTGTGAAGATATTCCTAATGCATTGTGTGGGCCACTAGTGGGAAGAAAGAGGAGTTACAGTGTCCCAGAGGGCTGTGACCAAGTTAGTTTAACTACTGCAAACCCTGACCTCTCGGTGGAGGCACCTGCCATTGGACCTAGGCCCCTCAACCTGTTAGTAGTTAAGCAGGCAGGGGTAGTAGCCCTTGGGATAGCGCCACCTAAGGGTTACATCTTGGAGGCTCACCGCTGGGATAGTGTGTCCTCTAGTGGCCATATTTACGAACCACTGTTAAGAAAAAAAAAAATAAATAAATGGGTACCCCAACAGAAGTGGCTGTGCACCGGTTGGTGGAGTGGTGTACCGGGGAGGAGATCGATCCCCAAAATGCTATGCTTATCCTGGACATCCTCCTGGGTATCAATATGGACACTGTACAGGGAGTACATTCCAAGGTGGAAGGATTACAAAACCCTGTGGTGGTGGGTCGACATGCTAATATGCTCACCCACACTTTCCTGGCCCTAGTAGGGTTTAAGGATCCCATAGATAGCTCCAAAGTGCCACAGACTACTACCCCAGAGGGAGCCCTCACTGCCCAGAGAGTGATAACTAAGGACAGTAAAGACCGGGGGGAGGGAATCAGTCCCCCCACTATCTGAAACTTTTGAGGAGAAATTTGCTGAATGGTTGCTGGGGGAAGGGAAAACTGTGGAGGACATGAAGAAACTATTCTTGCCACCTGGGGGTGTTCCTCCCCCAACACCCTCTCCCACTCCAGTACCCATAATGGTGGCTGAACCAATGCAGGCTCCTATTTCTGCACCTGCCATTAGTCATGACTCTTACTGAAGGTTGAGGATCTTCTCTGGCACCCTCTCCACCCCCCAAGGGGAGGATGACTGGGAAACCTGGATCGACTATGTTGCCCCTCAAGTGCTAGAATGGCAATGCTTGGAAGTCGAGAAGCGAAAGGGGGGTAGTGAGAGTCTCCAAGATCCTGCCCTGGCTGTCATCTGTACTAAATGGGCCAGTAACCCTGAAGCAACTGCACAGGACTATCTTGGGGCCTTGGAGAATGTGTATGGGAGCCCAGATTCTGATGAGGACCTGTGGTGGAGAGTAAGAAATGCACAACAGTACCAAGGGGAGTTGCTGTCTGTGTATGTATCTCGACTGGAAAAATTGTTGCAAGAATGCCTCAGAAAGGGTAGTTTGCCAGCGACTGAACTGGACCAAACCAGGCTGGACAGGATCCTTAAGTCTGCCCCTTTTCAGAACTGCTGTTGCTTCAGTTACGCTTGGCAAATCGACTGGAATCCTCCCATGATGAGCTAATGAGAGAAATTCAAGGAGTTGAGAAAAGGCGACCTCGGGAGGGACTTGCACCAATAGCTGCAGCTACAACACGAGTAACTGAGGGTGACCCATCAAGTGAAGTTCAGGGGCAGAGGTTGGCAGTTAATGAGTGCTCTGAGAAGGAAAAAGATATGCCACAATGGGGTGAACTGTTGAGAGAGTTTGGGGAAATAAAAAACAGTCTGTTTATGAAGGCTTCTCCTGCAAGTACAGGCCCCGACCCTCATCCAACTGCACCTGCTATGGGGGTGGGGGTATCCACCCATGCATCTCCTGCTGACAACAGCTCAAAACTCAATGTCTTGACCATGGAAGTGGGGAAATTGACGAGATGTCTCCAAATGCTTATCACGCCACAGACAGAGATGGCACCAAGGTTTCCAGTTAGTAGTACCCCGCCCCTGGCTCCCAGTGTAGCGCCTCGTGACTCCAAACTCCAGAAAGTATGTTTTGCTATAATTGTGGGAAGGATGGGCACATGAAGAGAGAATGCCAGTCCCCAAAAGACACAGACAAAGTTGCATATAGGCTACAAGGAGAGCTTTGGAGAATAAATCAGTGGTTAAGAGGTGCACGCAATGATCCCAGTGAGGGCCCCAAAAATGCTAACTCACGTCACTTTGTGGCAAGGTCAGTTGCCCAGGCACCCGCTACCGCCTCTCCAGACTGGTCCAGAATAGTGGGTCCCTCCATGGAGACCACTGTAAAGGTGAATGGAGTGTCTACAAGAGCTGTGTTAGACAGTGGCTCCCAAGTGACAATTATGTTCTAAGACTGGTATTAGAAGGATTTGTCTGATGTACCCTTACAACTGTTGGAGGGGCTGCATGTCTGGGGGTTAAGTGAGAATGCCTACCCCTACTCTGGATATATCCGAATTTGGCTGTCTTTTCCCACCTCTGTGGCTGGAGTGGCTTGAGCAAGTAGAGACCCTGGCCTTAGTGTGTCCCTCTACTGGACTGTATGATGGGGTTCTCTACTAACTGGGACTAATGCATATGTTTGGACGACTGACAGTTGTGTTATGAAAAACAGGGTCAAGGGCTGGTAGAGCTTTAAGAATTCGGCCTTGATTAAGAAGGCCTATGAGGCACAGAGAGATGTTGAAACAGTAGAACCAGAGGAACCGGTTGGAATTGTCTGGAAGAAGGATCCTGAGTCTCTGATCCTGGCACCAAATGCCCAGTGTACCTTACAGGGAGAGGTCCATATCAGAAAGGATGTCAAGAATAAAATATTAATGTTGGATGCACCAGGCAATGGAAAATTGCTGGAGGGACTGCTGGTCAATCCTAGTATTTTACCTGCTAGAGCCCACGCTTATGCCAGAAGGGTAATGGTTCAAGTTCATAATGTGTCTGACAGAGAGATTCGAATAAATAGAGGTTGCACCTTGGCTAATGTGCATTGTGCAGACACTGCAGTGCTACCCAGTAGCAAGAGTTCGGGGAAGAATGACGGAGTAACGCCTGATTTGTTTGATTTCAGTGACTCCCTGTTGCCAGCTGAATGGAAAGTGAGGATCAGTGAGAAGCTTACCCAGAGAGACCAGGTGTTTTCTTTAAAGGAATGGGACGTAGGATGCATGCAAGGAGCTAAGCACCATATCCAGGTGCATGATCAAAGGCCATTTCATGAGAGATCTCGACGACTGGCACCTGCTGACATAGATGATGTGAGACGGCATCTGCAAGAGATGCTAGCTGCTGGTGTAACACAAGAATCCAGAAGCCCCTGTGCTTCCCCCATTGTGGTAGTGAGAAAAAAGAATGGGACAGTAAGGACATGCCTGGATTATCGCACTTTAAACCGGTGGACTATCCCTGATCAGTACACTATGCCCTGCATTCAGGATGCTTTGGACTGTCTAAGCAGGAGCAAGTGGTTCTCTGTGCTGGATCTCCGCAGTGGGTACTACCAGATCCCGATGGCCCCCGAGGACCATGAGAAGACAGTCTTTATCTGTCCACTTGGCTTCTATGAATTCATGAGGATTCCTCAAGGGATTTCAGGCACCCCCGCCACTTTTCAACGATTGATGGAGCGTGCAGTGGGGGACATGAATTTACTAGAGTGCTGGTATACCTAGATGATATTATGAGTTTGGCAGCTCACTGGAGGAACATGAAAGCAGATTATTCAAGGTGTCGGACCGACTGGAAGACTTTGGCCTTAAACTGTCCATTGATAAGTGTCAATTCTTTCAAACATCAGTAAAGTATGTGGGACACATAGTATCCACCGAGGGAATAGAGACCGACCCAAGTAAAGTTGAGGCCTTGACCACCTGGTCACAGCCCAAAAATCTAAAAGAACTGCAAAGATTCCTGGGATTCAGTGGTTATTATCGGCATTTCATCAAGGACTATTCAAGAGTGATCTGCCCTTTACTTAACCTTACTCAAGGATATCACCCAACCCACAAAAGATACAAAAAGTCAGCGTCACTCGAGACTGAAAGAGTGTATTTTTGTCCAAGTAAAGTATTTGGAACCCGCTGGACTCCTGATTGTGAGACTGCTTTTCATGAGATCATATATCAACTTACCCATGCTCCAGTGTTGGCCTATGCCGATCCAACAAAACCTTATGTCCTGCACACTGATGCTAGTTTACAAGGGTTGGGGGCTGTGTTGTACCAAGAGCACGAGAATGGCCTGAGACCAGTGGCCTTTGCCAGTAGAAGCCTGACCCCATCCGAAAAGAACTATCCTGTACATAAGTTAGAGTTCCTAGCTTTGAAGTGGGCCATTGTTGACCAGTTCCATGAGTACTTGTATGGGGCTAAGATACTGGTAAAACTGACAATAATCCTTTGACCTATGTACAGACTTCAGCTAAATTAGATGCCACTGGCCATAGGTGGCTTTCTGCATTATCTACATATGACTACGCTGTTGAATACAGAGCAGGCCTGAATCACATAGATGCTGATGCTCTCTCCCGGAGGCCTGTTCCCCAGAATGACTGAGTCACACGGTCAGAACCTGATATTCGAGCACTCTGCCAGAAGTTTGACAGGGAGGAACAAATGTCCACAGACGCAGTGGACTGTATGGTGGATTGTTTGGGACCTTCTGAGAATTGCATCCCTGCTGCTAATTGCCACTTTTCTGCAATAGACATTGGTGCACTGCCTTAGCTGGACAATGACAGTATTCGGTGGGCTCAATCCCGAGATCCCATGATCAAATCAGCTTTAGAAGCCCTCTATGCAGGGAAAGATGTGTCCAAATTACGTTTCACTGATTTGAGAACTGCATTGTTATACAAAGAAGGTCCTAAGTTGAAACTGATCAATAGACTGTTATACAGAGAAACAGTAGACAGGGGGACAAGTAGACAAACAACAACTAGTGCTGCCCACTGCTTTTTGAGACTCAGTGCTGAGGTACTTACACAACCACATGGGGCACCTTGGTATAGACAGAACACTTGACTTGGTGAGAGCCAGATTCTATTGGCCTAAGATGGGGGCTGATGTGGAGCAACACATCTCGAACTTGTAGTCGCCTAGCTTATAGAGGAAAGCTTTGTCCCACAGGGCTGCCCCCTTGTTAACATCACCACCAGTGCACCCATGGAGCTGGTCTGTATTGATTTTCTGAGTTTGGAGTCAGATCAAAGAAATATTAGTAATGTGTTGGTGGTCACTGACCATTTTATGAGATATGCCCAAGGTTTCCCCACCAAGGACCAGAAGGCATCCACTGTGGCAAAAGTACTTGTAGAAAACTTTTTTGTTCACTATGGGGCTCCACAAAGAATCCATTCTGATCAAGGAAGAGACTTTGAGAGTCATCTGATCAAAGAGATGCTTTCTCTGTGGGGAGTGCGAAAGTCCAAAACCACCCCTTACCACCCCCAGGGGGATCCACAACCTGAACGTTTCAACCGCACCTTGCTAGATATGCTAGGCACCCTCCACCCAAAGGACAAGCCTAGATGGAGCCAACAAATTAGCACCCTGGTATATGCCTACAACTGCACCAAAAGTGATGCCACTGGGTTCTCCCCTTACCGCCTGATGTTTGGTAGAGAAGCTCGACTGCCGGTAGACGTGTGCTTTGGGGTCTCTCCTGATGGGGTTCGAGCTGACAACTATTTACAGTATGTGCAAAAGTTAAAGGCCCAGCTAAATCATGCATACCAACTGTCTCAAACCATGGCTGCCAAAAGAAATCTGGCCAACAAAGAAAGGTATGCTAAAAAGGTGAAAGCACAGGAACTCCAGGAGGGAGATCGGGTATTGCTAAGAAATCTGGGACTGCATGGCAAACACAAGATTGCTGACAGATGGCACCATCTCCCTCACATTGTAGTGGGCAAACTAGATGATCTGTCTGTGTAGAAAGTAAGGCCTGAAAATAATTCAAAAGATGTAAAAACAATGCATAGAAATCATTTACTGCCCATTGGACAAATCTTGATTGAGTCTGAGCCCCCAGAAATGCCTCCTCTGGACCAGTGACTAGAGCTGCTGCTAAGAAAAATCAAGAAAGTCTGCACCTACAGAGCTGAGTTAAAGTGTTCTCTCTCACAGTCCCAGCTGAACATGACTGTCAGTCCATGTCGAGTGTGGAAAGTGAGGTGGTTTTGTATACTACCCTTCTTACGAACTGAGTCAATTGTTTCGGGGCAATCCCCATGTCAATTCTGGAGATGAAGCTGGGCCTTCTGGACTGTCTAAGCCCCCAGCTTTGTCCCTGGAGCCAATGCTCCCAGAAAGTGAAGTGCAAAGCATTAAGTCAGATGATATGGAATCATTGTGTATGGTTGAACTGTTTGAGCTTTCAGAGGAGGAACATGATGGACTGGAACAGACTGGTGACATACCAGAACAAGAAGAGTGTGTTGAGTGCTCTGATAATTCACTGTCAGTGTCAGAAAGTTCTCCATGAGAGCCAAGTGTTGTGGACTCAGAGATTGTAACTCCTGGAGCTGAAAGTGCCCCAAGTTCTAGCCTCTCTGCCCCATTGGAGACTCCCCTGACAAGTGAGGACAATGCTGAAAATGAGGCTCAGAGTGCAGAGACTGTAAACAGTTCCCCCTAGAAAGACTGGTTGAGCTGTAAAGCCTGTGGTGCATCTCAGTTATGATTCCCCTGGGAGTCCCATGGACTTGCCTCTCAATGTTGTCCATAAAGGAGTGTATGTGTCCCCAAGCTCACTGCCCAAACTGAACATCAGTGCTAACTCCAAGTTACTTGTGTTGCCCTCTAGGTATGGTGCCCTGCCCCATCCAGCCCCAAGGTAGCTGATAGGAAGAGCCCCTCTCTTCAGGTTTCATGTACAAGAGGTAATAATCTGAGTTATAGTACAATGTGTGTAATACTGTAAAGAGGACGTACTGAAAAGTTTCAGAAATGTGTTTTGTAAAGTGATATATTGACTGATGATTACATGTATAAGTCTAATGTGATACTGATGTAAATGTATATGGGTGTATTGAAACTTATGGGTTACTTGTTTGTTGTGGACACCAAGCTTTCCTAGGCTAGGAAGGGTGTAACCCCCTGCAAATGGGGGTTCCTAAAAGTCTTCCAGGAGCTTGCTTGAATGCTCCAAGCCTGAATGGTGTTTGGTGTTTAAGCCGTTTATCTGTGAGTGCTTTAGAGCCTCTGGTACTGTCTCTTTAAGAGCTGTCTGCTTGCAGACATAATTAGTTGCATGGGAGACTGTGTGTTTTCCTGCTTGAGTCCCTTCGAACTACTGCCAAATCACTCCGCTTCTGCCATCGCTAAGGGTAGAAGGAGCACCTGCAAAGATGTAATTGTTTGCTTGTAACCTGTTAGAGTAATAATGAAAATGCAGTTTGATTTAACCTGCTTCCTTATATACAAGGATAGTGCAGAGTAGCTCCCTCATATTGGTTCTGAACTGCTTGAATTGGACCAATCATGGTGGGATCTCTAAAAGGAGCCTGCTCTGGGTGAATCAGAATGTGGACTCTCCTCTGGAGCCTGCTGTAAGGGGATTGTAAGGGCAGTGACTCTAGGAAATGTAGTTTTGACTTTGGCGCCTTTTTTCCACCAACAGGGGGAGTTGACTGCGAGTGACAGCCAAACCAGTCAACTGAACTGGGAGGAACTCAAAGGAAATGCCCGGCTCTGTCTACTGGAAAGATCAGATCAGTTTGGTCAGTGAAGAGACAAGGAGCTGGGTGCTCCTTCGGTGTATGATTTTAGCGTGGGAATCACGTGTAAGGCCCTAAGTTTCAGTCTGCAGCTTGTGCAAGCGCCTGTTCGGACTGAATCCAACCTGTGAAGAGAATCAAGGAGATCTGAAGAATAGAAACCAGGCTCACCCTGTAGAAGACTGGAGAAATTGCTGAATCAGGCTGGCGGTCTGTCAGGAACTGAATCTGCTGTGTGTTCTCCCGGGTATTGTGCAGTAATAGCGATCGGGATAGAGAAGCAGCCTGCCTGGTATAGTACTTTCCTGTTACATATAAATGTGTGTAGTGCTTGTGGGGAATCGCATTTCAAATCCCCTGTACAGTGAATTGAGTGCATGAAGCTGGAAGTAAACCCCAGCTTAATCCAGACTACATCCATTTGCTCTAAACTGCAGTGGGGTCTAGTCACAAGAACCTTGTCCACATGGTCTGCTCCTCCTGGCAATCCAGGACAATCTGCCTTCCATCCAGTTCCCAGCATTGAGTTTATGAGTACGAAGCAGGATGGCTCCCTGCCATCTGTTTATCGAATTGCAAGTGTGTCATCTGATTGTTGTTTTTTTCATTTCTTCACAAACTGAGCCAACGGCCCGGATTACAATTTGGGTATTGTGCCAGTGTTTTTCCATCACAGGACCCCGACCAGCTGCACCGATCCTGGCTAGCCCCCCCATTCTGGGTACCCAGTGAAAGTGACAATTTGGGACTCTGAATATGCGCACAGTACTGTGAATATTAATGTGTTTAACCTAATTAACCTGATTTCCCCCTTCCTTGTTACAGCTCCTTAAATAAATCAGATCTGTTGGTTTCAGCAAAGTTACACTGGCTGAGGTATTCGTAGTTGAAGTATTGTACTGTGGTTTTCACACTGTATCATCTTGTTTTGCAGGGGCTCCCCAGGGTCCAGTCGATGGACCCAGTCCTGGGGGTAAGTGTACATTGTGAAGATATTCCTAATGACATGTGGGCCACTAGTGGGAAGAAAGGGAGTTACAGTGTCCCAGAGGGCTGTGACCAAGTTAGTTTAACTACTGCAAACCCTGACCTCTGGGGTGGAGGCACCTGCCATTGGACCGAGGCCCTCAACCTGTTAGTAGTTGCAGGCAGGAGTAGTAGCCCTGGGATAGTGCCACCTAGGGGTTACATATATATATATATATATATATATATATATATATATATATATGTAATAGATGTACCATCTGAGGTTGCGGTGCGCTCTGATATGCACGCCTTTGGTGTGCGTTGCAGCAGAGGTCGCAAGGCCGAGTGCGCCAACCGCCCAAGGCGTATATATCAGAGCGCCACCGCACACCTCAGAGTGGTATTCTATCTTATAAAATGTCAAAATTGTTTTTGGGGGTAAAAGTGCAGGTGTGCGGTCGCGCCTGATAATACGCACGTCATGTGATGCTCAGGATCCAATGGAGCAATAACAATTTCCTACCCATTTATAAATATATATATATATATATATATATATATATATATATATATATATGTAACCCTGGTGCGTATCCCCAAAGGCTACTACCCCTGCCAGCTTGGCTAGTAGCAGGTTAAGGAGCCTGAGTTCTGAAGAACGGTGCCCACCCAGAGGTCGGTTGGTAGTGGTAAGCTAACTTGGGCAATAGCCCTCCGGGACACTGTAACCCCTCTTCCCTCTAGTGGCCTGAACACTGTACAATAATCACTTTGACAATGCACGCTGTACACCACACAAGTACCCACACTGTTTGCACTTACCACCAGGGCTGGTTCCTCTGGCTCGACCTTGGGGACCCCCTGTAAAACAAGGTTATGCACAGCAAATAGCAACAGTACAGTACTTTGAGCACAAACTGGAACCACAGTCAGATTACATGCAGAAACAGATCTGATTTATTCAGGGGACTTGAACAAGGGAGGGCCAAAATTAGGTTAATTAGCTTAAAGGTTATATCAATCAAGCAGTTATACATGCCTTTGAGTCCCTCACACAGTCCACCTCTGGTACCCAGGTGGAGAAGAAGATGAGCTAGCTAGGACTGTTGCCTAGGGCTGGCCGGGCGGCAGCTGGTTGGGGCCCTGTGATAGAAAACACAACATGCACAATACACAATATTTGTAATCCGGAGCCAGAGGACTCAGTTCATAAAGGAAACGAAACAACAAGACAATCAGATGACACACACTCATATTAAGCTGTTGTTGCAGGGAGCTACCCTGGTATTTACTCACGATACCCAAAACTGGACACAGGCTGGACGAAAATCGAGACTGCAGGTGGTTGATCTGGAATGCCAGGAGAAGCAGGGCCCACATGAGTCACAGAGGCGTCATTCCTGTTCAAGCGTGGAGCAGGGGGCTGATCCCCAGGCTGGTCTCTCGTCGATGGCTTCTCTGTGCAGTGGGTGGTCTGGCTGGGCCAGTCTGGCAAGGCCCAGACCGCATGGAGACAAATTCGGATGCAGTCTGTTTTGGGCTGGATACAGCTTCCAGCAAGCAGAACACAGTTTACACAGTGGGGGACTAACTCACGACCCACTAGCATCTTATAGCACATTTACATGTAAGGGAATTCTACTGTACCAGGCAAAGCACTCAATGCAAATCGCAAAGTCTCTGCACACACCAGGAGCTTAGGGGTAGCTGGAACTCCTGACAGGCCGATCGCATTCAGCAAAATCTTCGGACTTCTTCAGGTTGAGCCTGGCCCACTGCAGTGGCTTACTTTAGTCACACAAACTTGAATTTAGTCCAAAATAATTCTCTTCTCTCCCTCTCAGGAGCAGCAGGCAGACATGTAAGCCAAAAACTCAGCCTTTTAACAGTCCTCCCATGCGAATCCACTCAGGATTGCTGCTCAGAATCACTTCAGCTCTTCTCATTTCACTTCTTAGCTCAGAACTAACTGAAAACTGCAAGCAGCCCAGGACTTCCCCAAGATCCAAAATATTTGGTTGGCTGATTTGGCTGCCAGTCAAAGCAAGAGCTCCCCCTTCAGTTGCAAAAAAGGTGCAAAAAGCTCCAAACTAAAGTTCCTACAGATTTTTAATTCAGACAGCTCCTGTAGTCTGGCTACATTTTAGGTCCCACCAGTACTGTTTGGTCCAATTTGCAGTCCAGGACCAAGATAGTGGAGACAAACAAAACAGTCCTTGCTACAAAGAAAGCAGGTTAGACAAACTACATTGTCACTCTAAATGATTTTCAGTAAATAGTTACATCTTTCAATAGAGCTCCTTCTCAGATTACTTAAACTGCAATTAGGCAGCTCTTAAAGAGACAGTACACAGAGGCTATGCAGGCTCTGGTAATCACATTTAAACTGCTAAAACGCAGGACACCAGCCTGGCAGTGAGCATTTAGGCAAGCTCAAGGAAGACTTTTTGGGAACCCCCATTTGTAAGAGGGTTACACCCTTCCCTGCCTGGGAAAACTTGGCATCCCCGTCAAGTATGTACCATCATAACATTGAAAATACAACATATACAAGACATTTATACCATTAGCATGCTATACAAGTACTATCTGATTTATCAATTGGCATAACTTGTCACTTTACTATACATTTCAATGTACTCCACTATATCATTTCCATTCTGACAATACATTATTCATATTTCACACAGGTAAATTGAACATTACTATACATGTAACCCCTAGATGGTGCTATCCCAGGGGCTACTACCCCTGCCTGATTTGCCACTAACAGGTTGAGGGGCCTGGATCCAATGGCGGGTGCCTCCACCCAGAGGTCAGGGTTTGCAATAGTTAAACTAACTTGGTCACAGCCCTCTGAAACACTGCAACCCCCCTTTCTTCCCACTAGTGGCCCACACAATATATTAGAATTACCTTCACAGTATACACTTACCCCAGGGCTGGTTCAGGCACTGGGACCTCCTGTAAAATAAGATACAGTGCAACAATCACAGTACAATACTTTAACATAGACAAATACCTCAGGCAGTATAACTTTGCTGAAACAAGCAGCTCTGATTTATTTAGGGAATATAACAAGGACAGGGGAAATCAGGTTAATTAGCTTATCACTTTACTATCTACTCATGGCTCTGTGCATTAGCCTATCCCTACCAGTTACTGTCCCTGGGTACCTAAGCCCTAGTGGCTAGTCCAAACCGTGGCAGCTGGTGGGGCCCTTCACACAGTGAAAAGAAAAATTAGTTTAAACAGTCAGCAGTACAGTGATTCCATTTGGATTTAATGTGGCAATTCAACAGGGAGCGACCCTGAATTAGTACTCACAACCTCCAAACAAGATAGGGTCCTTCAACGTCAGCAGGGCTACTCTTGAGCTCCACAGACTCTTCACACATTTATATGGTAAACAGTCACAGGCAAAAGTCCTTTAATGGCAGCAGGATTCACTTGAGCTGCACAAGCCTCCTCACACATTTATATGGTAAAAAAAAAGAAGTACTATACCAGGCAGGCTGCTTCTCTATCCCGATCGCAATTACTGCACAATACCTGGGAGAACACACAGCAGATTCAGTTCCTGACAGACCGAAAGTAATTCAACAATTTCTCCAGTCTTCTACAGGGTGAGCCTGGTTTCTACTCTTCAGAGATCCTTTGATTCTCTTCACAGGACGGATTCAGTCCTAACAAGCAGTTACAAGCTGCAGACCGAACTCTGGGTCTTACACACGTTTTTGACTGAAACTGTGCACTGAAGGAGCACAGGGTTTCTTTCCCTTCACTACCAGAGCTAAACTGAACTCCAACAGACAAAACCGAGCACTTCCTTTGAGTTCCTCCCAGTTCTTGACTGGATTGGCTGTCACTCACACAGACTGCTGCTGTTGGTCCAAAAAGGCCAAGCCTAAACTACATCTCCCAGAGTCACTGCCCATACAATCCTCTTGTGGCTGGCCCAGATTATGAGTCCAAGTTCTGATTCGCTCCAAGGCACCATTGTAGAGCTAGCTTATCCACACTGATTGGTCCAGTTCAGCAGTTCAAAACTAGAATGGGGAACTAGGCAAACACAGTTCTGACTGCAAAGAAAGCAGGTTAGACAAACTGTATTTTCATTATTACTCTAAATTATTTCTGGCAAACAGTTACATCTTTCAGATAGGTTCCTTTGTACTCTAGTGACTGCAAAATGGAGTGAATTGGCAGCAGTTCGAGTGGTACTCAAACAGAGAAACACACAGTCCCCCATACAACTAATTATGTCTGCAAGCAGACAGCTCTTAAAGAGACAGTACCAGAGGCTCTAAAAACACTCACTGATAAATGGCTTAAACGCCAAACACCATTCAGGCTTGGAGCATTCAAGCAAGCTCCTGAAGTCTTTTGGGAACCCCCATTTGCAGGGGTTACATCCTTCCTGGTTTGGGAAAGCTTGACGTCCGCAACAAGTCAATTCTATAAGTTTCAACTGCAACCATATACATTTGAACTAGGCTCACATGTAATCATCAGTCAATACATCATTTTACCATGAACACATTTCTGAAACATTGCAGTACGTCACTTCTTTACACAGTATTATACAACATTGTACCATAACTCAGTTATTACCTCTTGTACATGAAACCTGAAGAGAGGGGCCCTTCCTATCAGTTACCTTGGGGCTGGACGGGCAAGGGCACCATACTTAGAGGGCAACACAAGTAACTTGGAGTTAGCACTGATGCTCAGTTTGGGCAATGAGCCGGGGACACATACACTCCTTTATGGACAACATTGAGAGGCAAGTCCACAGGCCTCCCAAGGGAATCATAACTGAGGTGCACCACAGGCTTTACAGCTCGACCAGTCTTTCTAGGGGGAACTGTTACAGTCTCTGCACTCTGAACCTCATTTTCAGCATTGTCCTCACTTGTCAGAGGAGTCTCCATGGGGGTAGAGAGGCTAGAACTTGGGGCACTTTCGTTCCAGGAGTTAGAGTTTCTGAGTCCACAACATTTGGCTCTCATGGAGAGCTGGACACTGGCAGTGGACTGTCAGGGCACTCAAAAATACTCTTCTTGTTCTGGTGTATCACCAGTCTGCCCCAATCCATCATTTTCCCCCTGAAAGCTCAAACAGTTCAACCATGCACAATGATTCCATTTCATCTGATCTGATGCTTTGCACCTCACTTTCTGGGAGCATTGGCTCCAGGGACGAAGCTGGGGCTTAGACAGTCCAGAAGGCCCAGCTTCATCTCCAGTATTGACTAGGGATTGCCCTAAACAATTGACTCAGTTCAGAAGAAGGATAGTATTCAAAGTCACTCTCACTTTCTTCTGATATGGACTGACAGTCATGCTCAACTGGGACTTGTGGAGGGGAACACTTTAACTTTGCTTCTGTAGGTGCAGGCTTTCTTTTTTTTCTTAGCAGCAGCTCTAGTCACTGGTCCAGAGGGGCATCTCTGGGGCTCAGACTCAATCAAGATTTGTCCAATGGGCAGTAAATGATTTCTATGCATTGTTTTTACATCTTTGAATTATTCTCAGGCCTTACTTGTACACTGGCAGATCATCTAGTTTGCCCACTACAATGTGAGGGAGATGGTGCCATCTGTCAGCAATCTTTGTGTTTGCCATGCAGTCCCAGATTTCTTAGCAATACCCGATCTCCTCCTGGAGTTCCTGTTACTTTCACCTTTTATCATACCTTTTCTTTGTTGGCCAGATTTCTTTTGGCAGCCATGGTTTGAGCCAGTTGGTACGCATGAGTTAGCTGGGCCTTTAACTTTTGCACATACTGTAAATAGTTGTCAGCTTAAACCCCATCAGGAGAGACCCCAAAACACACGCTCACCGGTAGTCGAGCTTCTCTTCCAAACATCAGGCGGTAGGGGAGAACCCAGTGGCATCACTTTTGGTGCAGTTATAAGCATGTACCAGGGTGCTAATTTGTTGGCTCCAGCTAGGCTTGTCCTTTGGGTGCAGGGTGCCCAGCATATCTAGCAAAGTGCGGTTGAAACGTTCAGGCTGTGGGTCCCCTGGGGTGGTAAGGAGTGGTTCTGGACTTCGCATCTCCCCACAGAGAAAGCATTCTTTGATCAGACGACTCTCAAAGTCTCTCTCCTTGATCAGAATGGATTCTTTGTGGAGCCCCATAGTGAACAAAAAGTTTTCTGCAAGTACTTTGGCCTACAGTGGATGCTTTCTGGTCTTTGGTGGGGAAAGTTGGGCATATCTCGTGAAATGGTCATGACCACCAGCACATTACTAATATTTCTTTGATCTGACTCCAAACTCAGAAAATCAATACAGACCAGCTCCATGGGTGCACTGGTGGTGATGTTAACAAGGGGGCAGCCCTGGGGCAAAGCTTTCCTCTGTAAGCAGCGACTTACAAGTTTGAATGTGTTGCTCCACATCAGCCCCATCTTAGGCCAATAGAATCTGATCTCACCAAGTCAAGTGTTCTGTCTATACCAAGGTGCCCTATGTGGTTGTGCAAGGACATCAGTACTGAGTCTCAAAGGCAGTAGGCAGCACTAGTTGTTGTTTGTCTACTTGTCCCCTCTGTCTACTGTTTCTCTGTATAACAGTTTATTGATCAGTTTCAACTTAGGACCTTCTTTGTATAACAGTGCAGTTCTCAAATCAGTGGAGCGTAATTTGGACACATCTTTTCCTGCATAGAGGGCTTCTAAAGCTGCTTTGATCATGGGATCTGCGATTGAGCCCGCTAATACTGTCATTGTCCAGCTGAGGCAGTGCACCAATGTCTATTGCAGAAAGTGGCACAAGCAGCAGGTATGCAATTCTCAGAGGGTCCCAAGCAATCCACCATGCAGTCCACTGTGTCCGTGGACATTTGTTCTCCCCGTCAAACTTCCGCAGAGTGCCATGTCAGGTTCTGCCAATCAGACCCAATCATTCTGGGGAACAGGCCTCTGGGAGAGATCATCAGCATCTATGTGGTTCAGACCTGCTCGGTATTCGAGAGCACAGTCATATGTAGATAATGCAGAAAGCCACCTATGGCCAGTGGCATCCAACTTAGCTGAGGTCTGCACATAGGTCAAAGGATTATTGTCAGTTTTACTAGTATTTTAGCCCCATAGTACTCATGGATTGGTCAACAATAGCCCACTTCAAAGCTAGGAACTCTAACTTATGTACAGGATAGTTCTTTTGGATGGGGTCAGGCTTCTACTGGCAAAGGCCACTGGTCTCAGGGCATTCTCGTGCTCTTGGTACAACACAGCCCCAACCCTTGCAAACTAGCATCAGTGTGCAGGACGTGAAGGTTTCTTGGATCGCATAGGCCAGCACTGGAGTATGGGTAAGTTGATATATGATCTCATGAAAAGCAGTCTCACAATCAGAGTCCAGTGGGCCCACATATTCACTCGGACGAAAATACACTCTTTCAGTCTTGAGGACGCTGACTTTGGTATTTTTTGTGGGTTGGGGAATACCCTTGAGTAAGGTTAAGTAAAGGGCGGATCACTCTTGAATAGTCCTTGATGAAACGCCGATAATAACCACAGAATCCCAGGAATCTTTGCAGTTCTTTAGATTTTTGGGCTGTGGCCAGGTGGTCAAGGCCTCATCTTTACTTGGGTCGGTCTCTATTCCCTCGGTGGATACTATGTGTCCCACATACTTTACTGATGTTTGAAAGAATTGACACTTATCAATGGACAGTTTAAGGCCAAAGTCCTCCAGTCGGTCCAATACCTTAAATAATCTGCTCTCATGTTGCTCCAGTGAGCTGCCAAAACAATAACATCATCTAGGTATACCAGGCACTCTAGTAAGTTCATGTCCCCACTGCACGCCTCCATCAATCGCTGAAAAGTGGCTGGGGCACCTGAAACCCTTGAGGCATCCTCATGAATTCATAGAAGCCAAGGACAGATAAAGGCTGTCTTCTCAAGGTCCTCTAGGGCCATCGGATCTGGTAGTACCCACTGGAGATCCAGCACAGAGAACCACTTGCTCCCATTTAGGCAGTCCAAAGCATCCTGAATGCGGGGCATTGTGTACTGATCATGGATAGTCCGTCGGTTTAAGGTGCGATAATCCACGCACATCCTTACTGTCCCATTCTTTTTCCTCACTACCACAATGGGAAAGCATATGGCTTCTGGATTCTGTATTACACCAGCAGCTACATCTCTTGCAGATGCTGTCTCACATCATCTATATCAGCAGGTGCCAGGCGTCGAGACCTCTCACTTAAATGGTCTTTTCGCCATGCAGCCGATATTGTGCTCAGCCCTTGCATGCATCCTATGTCCCATTCCTTTAAAGAAAACACCTGGTCTCTCTGGGCAAGCTTCTCACTGATCCTCACTTTCCATTCAGCTGGCAGCGGGAGTCGCCAAATCAAACAAGTCAGGCGTTACTCTGTCATTCTTCCTTGAACTCTTGCTGCTGGGTAGCACTGCAGTGTCTGCACAATGCACATTAGCCAGGATGCAACTCTATTTACTCGAATGTCTCTTTCAGACACATTATGAACTTGGACCATTACCCTTCTGGCATAAGCATGGGTCTAGCGGCAAAATACTAGGCTTGACCAGCAGTCCCTCTGGCAATTTTCCATCACCTAGTGCATCCAACATTAATATTTTATTCTTAACATCCTTTCTGATACGGACCTCTCCTGTAAGGTACACTGGGCATTTGGCCAGGATCAGAGACTCAGGATCCTTCTTCCATACAATCTCGACCGTTCCTCTGGTTCTATTTTTCAGCATCTCTCTGTGCCTCATAGGCCTTCTAATTAAAGCCGGAACTCTTAAAGCTCTACTAGTCTTTGACCCCTGTTTTCATAACACAACTGTGCCAGCCTTCCAACATATGAGCATTTGTTCCAATCAACAAAGGGACACCATCATACAGTCCAGTGGGGGACACACTAAGGCTAGGGTCTCTATTGTTCCGCCACTCCAGCCACGGAGGTGGGGAAAGACAGCCAAATTCGGATATACCCGGAATAGGGGTAGGCCTTCTCACTTAACCCCCATACAGGCAGTCCTTCTAATGGTTGTAAGGGTACATCTGACAAATGCTTCTGATACCAATCCTGGAACATAATTGTCACTTGGGAGCCACTGTCTAATACAGCTCTTATAGACACTCCATTCACCTTTACAGTGGTCTCCATGGAAGGACCCACTATTCTGGACCAGTCTGGAGAGGCGGTAGTGGGGGCCTGGGCAACTGACTTTGCCACAAAAGGACGTGAATTAGCATTTTGGTGCCCTCACTGGGATCATTTCTGCACTCTTAACCACTGATTTGTTCTCCTAGCTCTCCTTAGCCTATATGCAACTTTGTCAGTGTCTTTTGGGGACCGCATTCTCTTTCACGGCCCCTCCTTCCACAATTATAGCAAAACATATTTTCTGGAGTTTGAGCTGGCCGAGGCACCACACTGGGAGCCAGGGCAGGGGTATTACTAACTGGAAACCTTGGTGCCATCTCTGTCTGCAGCGTGATAAGCATTTGGAGACATCTCGTCAGTTTCTCCACTTCCATGGTCAAGGAATCGAGTTTGGAGCTGTTATCAGGAGGAGATACATGGGTGGGTATCCCCACCCCATAGCAGATGCAGTCGGATATAGGTCGGGGCCTGTACTTGCAGGCGTGGCCTTCATAAAGGGACTGTTTTTGAATTCCCGGATCTCTCTCAACAGTTCACCCCATTGTGGCATATCTTTTTCCTTATCAGAGCACTCATTGACTGCCAACCTCTGCCCCTGAACTTCACTTGATGGGCCACCCTCAGTCACTCGGGTCATAGCCGCAGTTATTGGTGCAGGTCCCTCCCGAGGTCGCCTTTTCTCAACTCCTCGAATTTCTCTCATTAACTCATCATAGGAGGGTGGGGATTCCAGTCGATTTGCCAGGCGTAACTGAAGCAACAGCAGTTCTGAGAAGGGGCAGACTTAAGGATCCTGTCCAGCCTGGTTCGGTCCAGTTCAATCGCTGGCAAACTACCCTTTCTGAGGCATTCTTGCAACAATTTTTCCAGCGAGATACATACACAGACAACAACTCCCCTTGGTACTGTTGTGCATTTCTTACTCTCCACCATAGATCCTCATCAGAATCTGGGCCTCACACATTCTCCAAGGCCTCAATATAGGCCTGTGCAGTCACTTCAGGTTACTGGCCCGCTTTAGCACGGATGGTAGCCAGGGCAGGACCTTGAGGCTCTCACTAACCCTCTTTTCGCCGGCTTCCGAGCATTGCCATTCTAGCACTTGGGGGGCAACATAGTCTATCCAGGTCTCCCAGTCATCCTCCCCTTGGGGGTTGGGGAGGGTGCCAGAGAAGATCCTCAACCTTCGGTAAGAGTCGTGACTAATGGCAGGTGCAGAAATAGGAGTCTGCATTGGTTCAGCCACCATTACGGGTACTGGAGCGGGAGAGGGTGTTGGGGGAGGAACACCCCCAGGTGGCAAGAATAGTTTCTTCAAGTCCTCCACAGTTTTCCCTTCCTCCAGCAACCATTTAGCAAATTTCTCCTCAAAAGTTTCAGACAGTGGTGGGGGCTCATTCCCCGGGTCTTTACTGTACTTAGTTATCACTCTCCAGGCAGTGAGGGCTCCCTCTGGGGTAATGGTCTGTGGCACTTTGGAGCTATCTATGGGATCCTTAAACTCTACTAGGGCCAGGAAAGTGTGGGTGAGCAGATTAGCATGCCGACCCACCACCACAGGGTTTTGTAAACCTTCCACCTTGGAAAGTACTCCCTGTACAGTGTCCGTATTGATATCCAGGGGGATGTCCAGGATAAGCATAGCATTTTGGGGGTCAATCTCCTCCCCAGTACACCACTCCACCAGCCGGTGCACAGCCACTTCTGTCGGGGTACCCATTTTTTTCTTAACAGTGGTTCGTAAATATGGCCACTAGAGGACACACAATCCCAGCGGTGAGACTACAAGATGTAACCCCTAGATGGTGCTATCCCAGGGGCTACTACCCCTGCCTGATTTGCCACTAACAGGTTGAGGGGCCTGGATCCAATGGTGGGTGCCTCCACCCAGAGGTCAGGGTTTGCAATAGTTAAACTAACTTGGTCACAGCCCTCTGGGACACTGCAACCCCCCTTTCTTCCCACTAGTGGCCCACACAATATATTAGAATTACCTTCACAGTATACACTTACCCCCAGGGCTGGTTCAGGCACTGGGACCTCCTGTAAAATAAGATACAGTGCAACAATCACAGTACAATACTTTAACATAGACAAATACCTCAGGCAGTATAACTTTGCTGAAACAAGCAGCTCTGATTTATTTAGGGGGAATATAACAAGGACAGGGGGAAATCAGGTTAATTAGCTTATCACTTTACTATCTACCTATGGCTCTGTGCACAGGCCTATCCCTACCAGTTACTGTCCCTGGGTACCCAAGCCCTAGTGGCTAGTCCAAACCGTGGCAGCTGGTAGGGCCCTTTCACACAGTGAAAAGAAAAATTAGTTTAAACAGTCAGCAGTACAGTGATTCCATTTGGATTTAATGTGGCAATTCAACAGGGAGCGACCCTGAATTAGTACTCACGACCTCCAAACAAGATAGGGTCCTTCAACGCCAGCAGGGCTACTCTTGAGCTCCACGAGACTCTTCACACATTTATATGGTAAACAGTCACAGGCAAAAGTCCTTTAATGGCAGCAGGATTCACTTGAGCTGCACAAGCCTCCTCACACATTTATATGGTAAAAAAAAGAAAGTACTATACCAGGCAGGCTGCTTCTCTATCCCGATCGCAATTACTGCACAATACCTGGGAGAACACACAGCAGATTCAGTTCCTGACAGACCGGGTGCAATTCAACAATTTCTCCAGTCTTCTACAGGGTGAGCCTGGTTTCTACTCTTCAGAGATCCTTTGATTCTCTTCACAGGACGGATTCAGTCCTAACAAGCAGTTACACAAGTTGCAGACCGGAACTCTGGGCCTTACACACGTTTTATGACTGAAACTGTGCACTGAAGGAGCACAGGGTTTCTTTCCCCTTCACTGCCAGAGCTAAACTGAAACTCCAACAGACAAAACCGGGCACTTCCTTTGAGTTCCTCCCAGTTCTTGACTGGATTGGCTGTCACTCACAATAGACTGCTGCTGTTGGTCCAAGGCGCCAGGCTAAACTACATCTCCCAGAGTCACTGCCCATACAATCCTCTTGTGGCTGGCTCAGATTATGAGTCCAAGTTCTGATTCGTCCAAGGCACCATTTTAGAGCTAGCTTACCCCACACTGATTGGTCCAGTTCAGCAGTTCAAAACTAGAATGGGAACTAGGCAAACACAGTTCTGACTGCAAAGAAAGCAGGTTAGACAAACTGTATTTTCATTATTACTCTAAATTATTTCTGGCAAACAGTTACATCTTTCAGATAGGTTCCCTTTGTACTCCTAGTGACTGCAAAATGGGATCGGGTTTGCTAAGAAATCTGGGACTGCATAAACACAAGATTGTTGACAGATGGCACCATCTCCTCACGTGTAGTGGGTAAACTAGATGATCTGTCTGTTGAAAGTAGGCCTGAAAATAATTCAAGATGAAAACAATGATAGAAATTATTTACTTCATTGGACAAATCTTGATTGGTCTGAGCCCCCAGAAAATGCCTCCTCTGACGGTGACTAGAGCTGCCTAGAAAAATCGAAAGTCTGCACCTGAAGCTGAGTTAAAGTGTTCCCTCCATTGAGTCCAGCTGAACATGACTGTCAGTCCATGTCAGTGGAAAGGAGTGTGGTTTTTGTATACTACCCTCTTCGAACTGAGTCAATTGTTTGGGGCAATCCCATGTCATTCTGAGATGAGCTGGGCCTTGACTGTCTAAGCCTCAGCTTTGTCCCTGGAGCAATGCTCCCAGTGAAGTAGCATTAAGTCAGATGATATGGAATCATTGTGTATGGTTGAACTGTTTGAGCTTCAGGAGGCAGATGGATGGAACAGTTTGGTGACATGCAGAACAAGAAGAGTGGTTGAGTGTTTGACATCACTGTCAGTGTCCGAAAGTTCTCCATGAGGCAAGGTTGTGGACTCAGAGATTGTAACCTGAGCTGAAAGTTCTCAAGTTCTGCTTCTCTCCCATTGAGACCGACAAGGAGTGTGCTGAAAATGAGGCTCAGAGTGCGAGACTGTAAACAGTCTCCTAGAAGACTGTTTGAGCTGTAAAGCCTGTGGCATCTGAGTTATGATCTCTGGGAGTCCTGGACTGCCTCCTCATGTTGTCCATAAAGTAGTATGTGCTTCAAGCTCACTGCCCAAACTGAACATCAGTGCTAACTCCGTTACTTGTGTTCCCCTGGGTATGGTGCCCTGCTCCATCCAGCCCAAGGTAGCTGATAGGAAGGCCTCTCTTCAGGTTTCATGTACAGAGGTAATAATCTGAGTTATATTACAATGTGTGTGTGATACTGTAAAGAGTGATACTGCAAGTTTCAGAAATGTGTTTCTGGTAAAGGATATATTGTTGATGATTACATGTGTGTTATTGATACTGATGTAAGTATATGGGTGTATTGAAACTTGTGGGGTTACTTGCTTGTTGGGACACCAAGCTTCCCAGGCAGGAAGGTGACCTTCTGCAATGGGGGTTTCCCAAAGTCTTCCAGGGCTGTTTGAATGCTCCAAGCCCGATGGTGTTTGGTAAGCCGTTTATCTGTAGTGCTTTGGAGCCTCTGGTACTGTCTCTTTAAGACTGTCTGCTGCAGACATAATTAGTTTGCGTGTGGGAGACTGGTGTTTCCTGCTTGGTCCGGCCGAACTGCCAAATCACTTGTTTCTGCCACTAAGGGTGAAGGAGTACCACAAAATGTAATTGTTGTAACCTGTTAGGTAATAATGGCTGGTTGATTTAACCTGCTTCCTGTAGCAAGGATATTAGATAGCTCCCTCATATTGGCCTGGAGCTGAATTGGACCAATCATGGTGGGGATCCTTGTGGAGCCTGCTCTGGGTGAATCAGAATGTGACTTCCTGAGCCTGCTGTAAGGGGATTGTAAGGCAGTGACTTAGAAATGTTTGACTTGGCTTTTTTTCCACCAGGGGAGTTGACTGCAGTGACAGCCAAACCAATAACTGAACTGGAGTGAACTCAAAGGAATGCCTGTATCTGCCCACTGGAAAGATCAGATCAGTTTGGTCAGTGAAGAGACAAGGAGCTGGTCGTTTCTCGTGGATTAATGTGGGAATCACGGTGAGGCCCTAAGTTTCAGTCTGCAGCTTGTGCCGCCTGTTCGGACTGAATCCAACCTGTGAGAGAATCCAAGGAGATCTGAAGAATAGAAACCAGGCTCACCCTGTAGAAGATCAGAAACGTTGAATCGCTGCTGGTCTGTCAGGAACTGAACTGCTGTGTGTTCTCCGGCTTGTGCAGTAATAGCGATCGGGATAGAGAAGCAGCCTGCCTGGTATAGTACTTTCCTTACATATAAATGTGTGGTGCTTGTGGGGAATCGCATTTCAAATCCCCTGTACAGTGAATTGAGGTATGAAGCTGGAAGTAAACCCCAGCTTAATCCAGACTACATCCATTTGCTCTAAACTGCAGTGGGTCTAGTCATACGAACCTTGTCCACATGGTCTGCTCCTCCTGGCAATCCAGGACACCTGCCTTCCATCCAGTTCCCCATTGAGTTTATGAGATCGCTATGATGGCTCCCCGCCATCTGTTTATCAATTCGTGCGTGTCATCTGATTGTTGTTTTTCTATTTTTCACAAACTGAGCCTTGGCTGCGCGATTACAATTTGGGTATTGTGCCAGTGTTTTTCATCACAGGACCCCGACCAGCTGCACCGATCTTGCTTAGCTCCCCATTCTGGGTACCCAGTGAAAGTGACAATTTGGGACTCTGAATATGCGCACAGTACTGTGAATATTAATGTGTTTAACCTAATTATCCTTGATTTCCTTCCTTGTTACAGTTTCAAATAAATCAGATCTGTTGGTTTCAGCAAGTTACACTGGCTGAGGTATTCGTAGTTGAAGTATTGTACTGGTTTCACACTGTATCATCTTGTTTTGTAGGGCTCTCAGGGTCCAGTCGATGGACCAGTCCTGTGTAAGTGTACATTGTGAAGATATTCCTAATGATTGTGTGGGCCACTAGTGGGAGGTTATAGTGTGTCCCAGAGGGCTGTGACCAAGTTAGTTTAACTACTGCCTTCCCTGACCTCTGGTGTGGAGGCACCGCCATTGACCGCGGCCTCATCCTGTTAGTAGGCTGTACAGTGAGTAGTAGCCCTTGGGATAGTGCCACCTAGGGGTTACATATATATATATATATATATATATATATATATATATATATATATGATTAGATGTAACATTCTGAGGTGTGCGCGCGCTTACGATATCACGCCTTTGGTGCGCGTTAGGCACGAGGTCGCAAGGCCGAGTGCGCCAACCGCCCAAGGCGGTATATATCAGGAGCGCCGACCGCACACCTCAGAGTGGTATATCTATCTTATAAAATGTCAAAATTGTTTTTTTGGGGGGGTAAAAGTGCAGGTGTGCGGTCGCGCTCTGATATACGCACGGTCATGTGATGCTCAGGATCCAATGGAGCAATAACAATTTCCCTACCCATTTTATAAATATATATATATATATATATATATATATATATATATATATATATGTAACCCTAGCTGAGTGTTATCCCAAAGGCTACTACCCCTGCCAGCTTGGCTAGTAGCAGGTTAAGGAGCCTGAGTTCTGAAACGGGTGCCTCCACCCAGAGGTCAGGGTTGGTAGTGGTTAAGCTAACCTGGGCACAGCCCTCCGGGACACTGTAACCCCCCTCTTTCCCCTCTAGTGGCCTGAACACTGTACAATAATCACTTTGACAATGCACGCTGTACACCACACAAGTACCCACACTGTTTGCACTTACCACCAGGGCTGGTTCCTCTGGCTCGACCTTGGGGACCCCCTGTAAAACAAGGTTATGCACAGCAAATAGCAACAGTACAGTACTTTGAGCACAAACTGGAACCACAGTCAGATTACATGCAGAAACAGATCTGATTTATTCAGGGGACTTGAACAAGGGAGGGCCAAAATTAGGTTAATTAGCTTAAAGGTTATATCAATCAAGCAGTTATACATGCTCTTTGAGTCCCCCTACACAGTCCACCTCTGGGTACCCAGGTGGAGAAGAGATGAGCTAGCCAGGACTGTTGCCCAGGGCTGGCCGGCGTTGCAGCTGGTTGGGGCCCTGTGATAGAAAACACAACATGCACAATACACAATATTTGTAATCCGGAGCCAGAGGACTCAGTTCATAAAGGAAACGAAACAACAAGACAATCAGATGACACACACTCATATTAAGCTGTTGTTGCAGGGAGCTACCCTGGTATTTACTCACGATACCCAAAACTGGACACAGGCTGGACGAAAATCGAGACTGCAGGTGGTTGATCTGGAATGCCAGGAGAAGCAGGGCCACATGAGTCACAGAGGCGCATTCCTGTCTGCGTGAGCAGGGGCTGATCCCTCAGGCTGGTCTCTCGTCGATGGCTTCTCTGTGCAGTGGGTGGTCTGGCTGGGCCAGTCTGGCAAGGCCCAGACCGCATGGAGACAAATTGGATGCAGTCTGTTTTGGGCTGGATACAGCTTCCAGCAAGCAGAACACAGTTTACACAGTGGGGACTAACTCACGACCCACTAGCATCTTATAGCACATTTACATGTAAGGGAATTCTACTGTACCAGGCAAAGCACTCAATGCAAATCGCAAGTCTCTGCACACCCAGGAGCTTAGGTAGCTGGAACTCCTGACAGGCCGATCGCATTCAGCAAAATCTTCGGACTCTCTTCAGGTTGAGCCTGGCCACTGCAGTGGCTTACTTTAGTCACACAAACTTGAATTTAGTCCAAATAATTCCTCTCTCCTCTCAGGAGCAGCAGGCAGACATGTAAGCCAAAACTCAGCCTTTTAACAGTCCTCCCATGCGAATCCACTCAGGATTGCTGCTCAGAATCACTTCAGCTCTTCCTCATTTCACTTCTTAGCTCAGAACTAACTGGAAACTGCAAGCAGCCCAGGACTTCCCAAGATCCAAAATATTTGGTTGGCTGATTTGGCTGCCAGTCAAAGCAAGAGCCCCCTTCAGTTGCAAAAAGGTGCAAAAAGCTCCAAACTAAAGTTCCTACAGATTTTTAATTCAGACAGCTCCTGTAGTCTGGCTACATTTAGGTCCCACCAGTACTGTTTGGTCCAATTTGCAGTCCAGGACCCAAGATAGGGAGACAAACAAAACAGTCCTTGCTACAAAGAAAGCAGGTTAGACAAACTACATTGTCACTCTAAATGATTTTCAGTAAATAGTTACATCTTTCAATAGAGCTCCTTCTCAGATTACTTAAACTGCAATTAGGCAGCTCTTAAAGAGACAGTACACAGAGGCTATGCAGGCTCTGGTAATCACATTTAAACTGCTAAAACGCAGGACACCAGCCTGGCAGTGAGCATTTAGGCAAGCTCAAGGAAGACTTTTTGGGAACCCCCATTTGTAAGAGGGTTACACCCTTCCTGCCTGGGAAAACTTGGACATCCCGTCAAGTATGTACCATCACATGTTTGAAAATACAACATATACAACATTTATACCATTAGCATGCTATACAAGTACTATCTGATTTATCAATTGGCATAACTTGTCACTTTACTATACATTTCAATGTACTCCACTATATCATTTCCATTCTGACAATACATTATATATTTCACACAGGTAAATTGAACATTACTATACATAACCCCTAGATGGTGCTATCCCAGGGGCTACTACCCCTGCCTGATTTGCCACTAACAGGTTGAGGGGCTTGATCCAATGGCGGTGCCTCCACCCAGAGGTCAGGGTTTGCAATAGTTAAACTAACTTGTCACAGCCCTCTGAAACACTGCAACCCCTTTCTTCCACTAGTGGCCCACACAATATATTAGAATTACCTTCACAGTATCACTTACCCCAGGGCTGGTTCAGGCACTGGGACCTCCTGTAAAATAAGATACAGTGCAACAATCACAGTACAATACTTTAACATAGACAAATACCTCAGGCAGTATAACTTTGCTGAAACAAGCAGCTCTGATTTATTTAGGGAATATAACAAGGACAGGGGAAATCAGGTTAATTAGCTTATCACTTTACTATCTACCTATGGCTCTGTGCACTAGGCCTATCCCTACCAGTTACTGTCCCTGGGTACCCAAGCCCTAGTGGCTAGTCCAAACCGTGGCAGCTGGTAGGGGCCCTTTCACACAGTGAAAAGAAAAATTAGTTTAAACAGTCAGCAGTACAGTGATTCCATTTGGATTTAATGTGGCAATTCAACAGGGAGCGACCCTGAATTAGTACTCACAACCTCCAAACAAGATAGGGTCCTTCAACGTCAGCAGGGCTACTCTTGAGCTCCACGAGACTCTTCACACATTTATATGGTAAACAGTCACAGGCAAAAGTCCTTTAATGGCAGCAGGATTCACTTGAGCTGCACAAGCCTCCTCACACATTTATATGGTAAAAAAGAAAGTACTATACCAGGCAGGCTGCTTCTCTATCCCGATCGCAATTACTGCACAATACCTGGGAGAACACACAGCAGATTCAGTTCCTGACAGACCGAGTGCAATTCAACAATTTCTCCAGTCTTCTACAGGGTGGGCCTGGTTTCTACTCTTCAGAGATCCTTTGATTCTGTCTTCACAGGACGATTCAGTCCTAACAAGCAGTTACACAAGCTGCAGACCGGAACTCTGGGTCTTACACACGTTTTTTGACTGAAACTGTGCACTGAAGGAGCACAGGGTTTCTTTCCCCTTCACTACCAGAGCTAAACTGAAACTCCAACAGACAAAACCGAGCACTTCCTTTGAGTTCCTCCCAGTTCTTGACTGGATTGGCTGTCACTCACAAGACTGCTGCTGTTGGTCCAAAAAGGCGCCAAGCCTAAACTACATCTCCCAGAGTCACTGCCCATACAATCCTCTTGTGGCTGGCCTAGATTATGAGTCCAAGTTCTGATTCGTCCAAGGCACCATTGTAGAGCTAGCTTACCCACACTGATTGGTCCAGTTCAGCAGTTCAAAACTAGAATGGGGAACTAGCAAACACAGTTCTGACTGCAAAGAAAGCAGGTTAGACAAACTGTATTTTCATTATTACTCTAAATTATTTCTGGCAAACAGTTACATCTTTCAGATAGGTTCCTTTGTACTCTAGTGACTGCAAAATGGAGTGAATTGGCAGCAGTTCGAGTGGTACTCAAACAGAGAAACACACAGTCCCCCATACAAACTAATTATGTCTGCAAGCAGACAGCTCTTAAAGAGACAGTACCAGAGGCTCTAAAAACACTCACTGATAAATGGCTTAAACGCCAAACACCATTCAGGCTTGGAGCATTCAAGCAAGCTCCTGGAAGTCTTTTGGGAACCCCCATTTGCAGGGGGGTTACATCCTTCCTGGCCTGGGAAAGCTTGACGTCCGCGTCAAGCAAGTACCCCCATAAGTTTCAACTGCAACCATATACATTTGAACTAGGCTCACACATGTAATCATCAGTCAATACATCATTTTACCATGAACACATTTCTGAAACATTGCAGTACGTCACTCTTTACACAGTATTATACACACATTGTACCATAACTCAAGTTATTACCTCTTGTACATGAAACCTGAAGAGAGGGGGCCCTTCCTATCAGTTACCTTGGGGCTGGACGGGCAAGGGCACCATACTTAGAGGGCAACACAAGTAACTTGAGTTAGCACTGATGCTCAGTTTGGGCAATGAGCTCAGGAACACATACACTCCTTTATGGACAACATTGAGAGGCAAGTCCACAGGCCTCCCAAGGGAATCATAACTGAGGTGCACCACAGGCTTTACAGCTCGACCAGTCTTTCTAGGGGGAACTGTTACAGTCTCTGCACTCTGAACCTCATTTTCAGCATTGTCCTCACTTGTCAGGGGAGTCTCCATGGGGGTAGAGAGGCTAGAACTTGGGGCACTTTCAGCTCCAGGAGTTAGAGTTTCTGAGTCCACAACATTTGGCTCGCATGGAGAGCTGGACACTGGCAGTGGACTGTCAGGGCACTCAAAATACTTCTTCTTGTTCTGGTGTATCACCAGTCTGCCCTAATCCATCATTTTCTCCCTGAAAGCTCAAACAGTTCAACCATGCACAATGATTCCATTTCATCTGATCTGATGCTTTGCACCTCACTTTCTGGGAGCATTGGCTCCAGGGACGAAGCTGGGGCTTAGACAGTCCAGAAGGCCCAGCTTCATCTCCAGTATTGACTAGGGGATTGCCCCGAAACAATTGACTCAGTTCGTAAGAAGGATAGTATTCAAAGTCACTCTCACTTTCTTCTGACATGGACTGACAGTCATGCTCAACTGGGACTTGTGGAGGGGAACACTTTAACTTTGCTTCTGTAGGTGCAGGCTTTCTTGATTTTTTCTTAGCAGCAGCTCTAGTCACTGGTCCAGAGGGGGCATCTTCTGGGGGCTCAGACTCAATCAAGATTTGTCCAATGGGCAGTAAATGATTTCTATGCATTGTTTTTACATCTTTGAATTATTCTCAGGCCTTACTTTGTACACTGGCAGATCATCTAGTTTGCCCACTACAATGTGAGGAGATGGTGCCATCTGTCAGCAATCTTGTGTTTGCCATGCAGTCCCAGATTTCTTAGCAATACCCGATCTCCTCCTGGAGTTCCTGTGCTTTCACCTTTTATCATACCTTTCTTTGTTGGCCAGATTTCTTTGGCAGCCATGGTTTGAGCCAGTTGGTACGCATGAGTTAGCTGGGCCTTTAACTTTTGCACATACTGTAAATAGTTGTCAGCTTAAACCCCATCAGGAGAGACCCCAAAACACACGTCTACCGGTAGTCGAGCTTCTCTTCCAAACATCAGGCGGTAGGGGGAGAACCCAGTGGCATCACTTTTGGTGCAGTTATAAGCATGTACCAGGGTGCTAATTTGTTGGCTCCAGCTAGGCTTGTCCTTTGGGTGCAGGGTGCCTAGCATATCTAGCAAAGTGCGGTTGAAACGTTCAGGCTGTGGGTCCCCCTGGGGGTGGTAAGGAGTGGTTCTGGACTTCGCACTCCCCACAGAGAAAGCATCTTTGATCAGACGACTCTCAAAGTCTCTCCTTGATCAGAATGGATTCTTTGTGGAGCCCCATAGTGAACAAAAAGTTTTCTAAGTACTTTGGCCACAGTGGATGCTTTCTGGTCTTTGGTGGGGAAAGCTTGGGCATATCTCGTGAAATGGTCAGTGACCACCAGCACATTACTAATATTTCTTTGATCTGACTCCAAACTCAGAAATCAATACAGACCAGCTCCATGGGTGCACTGGTGGTGATGTTAACAAGGGGGCAGCCCTCTGGGGCAAAGCTTTCCTCTGTAAGCAGCGACTACAAGTTTGAATGTGTTGCTCCACATCAGCCCCATCTTAGGCCAATAGAATCTGGATCTCACCAAGTCAAGTGTTCTGTCTATACCAAGGTGCCCTATGTGGTTGTGCAAGGACATCAGTACTGAGTCTCGAAAGGCAGTAGGCAGCACTAGTTGTTGTTTGTCTACTTGTCCCCTCTGTCTACTGTTTCTCTGTATAACAGTTTATTGATCAGTTTCAACTTAGGACCTTCTTTGTATAACAGTGCAGTTCTCAAATCAGTGGAGCGTAATTTGGACACATCTTTTCCTGCATAGAGGGCTTCTAAGCTGCTTTGATCATGGGATCGCGAGTTGAGCCGCCCGAATACTGTCATTGTCCAGCTGAGGCAGTGCACCAATGTCTATTGCAGAAAAGTGGCAATAAGCAGCAGGTATGCAATTCTCAGAGGGTCCCAAGCAATCCACCATGCAGTCCACTGTGTCCGTGGACATTTGTTCCTCCCTGTCAAACTTCCGGCAGAGTGCCCGAATGTCAGGTTCTGCCAATCAGACCCAATCATTCTGGGGAACAGGCCTCTGGGAGAGAGCATCAGCATCTATGTGGTTCAGACCTGCTCGGTATTCGAGAGCACAGTCATATGTAGATAATGCAGAAAGCCACCTATGGCCAGTGGCATCCAACTTAGCTGAGGTCTGCACATAGGTCAAAGGATTATTGTCAGTTTTTACTAGTATTTTAGCCCCATACAAGTACTCATGGAATTGGTCAACAATAGCCCACTTCAAAGCTAGGAACTCTAACTTATGTACAGGATAGTTCTTTTCGGATGGGGTCAGGCTTCTACTGGCAAAGGCCACTGGTCTCAGGGCATTCTCGTGCTCTTGGTACAACACAGCCCCCAACCCTTGCAAACTAGCATCAGTGTGCAGGACGTAAGGTTTTCTTGGATCGGCATAGGCCAGCACTGGAGTATGGGTAAGTTGATATATGATCTCATGAAAAGCAGTCTCACAATCAGAGTCCAGTGGGCCCCAAATACTTCACTCGGACGAAAATACACTCTTTCAGTCTTGAGGACGCTGACTTTGGTATTTTTGTGGGTTGGGGAATACCCTTGAGTAAGGTTAAGTAAAGGCGGATCACTCTTGAATAGTCCTTGATGAAAGCCTGATAATAACCACAGAATCCCAGGAATCTTTGCAGTTCTTTTAGATTTTTGGGCTGTGGCCAGGTGGTCAAGGCCTCATCTTTACTTGGGTGGTCTCTATTCCCTCGGTGGATACTATGTGTCCCACATACTTTACTGATGTTTGAAAGAATTGACACTTATCAATGGACAGTTTAAGGCACAAAGTCCTCCAGTCGGTCCAATACCTTAAATAATCTGCTCTCATGTTGCTCCAGTGAGCTGCCAAACAATAACATCATCTAGGTATACCAGGCACTCTAGTAAGTTCATGTCCCCACTGCACGCTCCATCAATCGCTGAAAAGTGGCTGGGGCACCTGAAACCCTTGAGGCATCCTCATGAATTCATAGAAGCCTAGGACAGATAAAGGCTGTCTTCTCAGGTCCTCTGGAGCCATCGGGATCTGGTAGTACCCACTGGAGATCCAGCACAGAGAACCACTTGCTCCCATTTAGGCAGTCCAAAGCATCCTGAATGCGGGCATTGTGTACTGATCAGGATAGTCCGCCGGTTTAAGGTGCGATAATCCACGCACATCCTTACTGTCCCATTCTTTTCCTCACTACCACAATGGGAAGCATAAGGCTTCTGGATTCTTGTATTACACCAGCAGCTAACATCTCTTGCAGATGCTGTCTCACATCATCTATATCAGCAGGTGCCAGGCGTCGAGACCTCTCACGAAATGGTCTTTCGTCATGCAGCCGGATATTGTGCTCAGCTCCTGCATGCATCCTATGTCCCATTCCTTTAAAGAAAACACCTGGTCTCTCTGGGCAAGCTTCTCACTGATCCTCACTTTCCATTCAGCTGGCAGCGGGAGTCCGAAATCAAACAAGTCAGGCGTTACTCTGTCATTCTTCCTTGAACTCTTGCTGCTGGTAGCACTGCAGTGTCTGCACAATGCACATTAGCCAGGATGCAACCTCTATTTACTCGAATGTCTCTTTCAGACACATTATGAACTTGGACCATTACCCTTCTGGCATAAGCATGGGCTCTAGCGGGCAAAATACTAGGCTTGACCAGCAGTCCCTCTGGCAATTTTCCATCACCTAGTGCATCCAACATTAATATTTTATTCTTAACATCCTTTCTGATACGGACCTCTCCTGTAAGGTACACTGGGCATTTGCGCCAGGATCAGAGACTCAGGATCCTTCTTCCATACAATTCCGACCGGTTCCTCTGGTTCTATTTTTCAGCATCTCTCTGTGCCTCATAGGCCTTCTTAATTAAAGCCGGAACTCTTAAAGCTCTACTAGTCTTTGACCCCGTTTTCATAACACAACTGTGCCAGCCTTCCGAACATATGAGCATTTGTTCCAATCAACAAAGGGACACCATCATACAGTCCAGTGGGGGACACACTAAGGCTAGGGTCTCTACTTGTTCGGCCACTCCAGCCACGGAGGTGGGGAAAGACAGCCAAATTCGGATATACCCGGAATAGGGGTAGGCCTTCTCACTTAACCCCCATACAGGCAGTCCTTCTAATGGTTGTAAGGGTACATCTGACAAATGCTTCTGATACCAATCCTGGAACATAATTGTCACTTGGGAGCCACTGTCTAATACAGCTCTTATAGACACTCCATTCACCTTTACAGTGGTCTCCATGGAAGGACCCACTATTCTGGACCAGTCTGGAGAGGCGGTAGTGGGGGCCTGGGCAACTGACTTTGCCACAAAAGGACGTGAATTAGCATTTTTGGTGCCCTCACTGGGATCATTTCGTGCACCTCTTAACCACTGATTTGTTCTCCGAAGCTCTCCTTGTAGCCTATATGCAACTTTGTCAGTGTCTTTTGGGGACCGGCATTCTCTTTTCACGTGCCCCTCCTTCCCACAATTATAGCAAAACATATTTTCTGGAGTTTGAGCTGGCCGAGGCACCACACTGGGAGCCAGGGCAGGGGTATTACTAACTGGAAACCTTGGTGCCATCTCTGTCTGCAGCGTGATAAGCATTTGGAGACATCTCGTCAGTTTCTCCACTTCCATGGTCAAGGAATCGAGTTTGGAGCTGTTATCAGGAGGAGATACATGGGTGGGTATCCCACCCCATAGCAGATGCAGTCGGATATAGGTCGGGCCTGTACTTGCAGGCGTGGCCTTCATAAAGGACTGTTTTGAATTCGGATCTCTCTCAACAGTTCGCCCCATTGTGGCATATCTTTTTCCTTATCAGAGCACTCATTGACTGCCAACCTCTGCCCCTGAACTTCACTTGATGGGCCACCCTCAGTCACTCGGGTCATAGCCGCAGCTATTGGTGCAGGTCCCTCCCGAGGTCGCCTTTTCTCAACTCCTCGAATTTCTCTCATTAACTCATCATAGGAGGGTGGGGATTCCAGTCGATTTGCCAGGCGTAACTGAAGCAACAGCAGTTCTGAGAAGGGGGCAGACTTAAGGATCCTGTCCAGCCTGGTTCGTCCAGTTCAATCGCTGGCAAACTACCCTTTCTGAGGCATTCTTGCAACAATTTTTCCAGCCGAGATACATACACAGACAACAACTCCCCTTGGTACTGTTGTGCATTTCTTACTCTCCACCATAGATCCTCATCAGAATCTGGGCTCCCATACACATTCTCCAAGGCCTCAATATAGGCCTGTGCAGTCACTTCAGGTTACTGGCCCGTTTAGCACGGATGGTAGCCAGGGCAGGACCTTGGGCTCTCACTAACCCTCTTTACGCTTCCCGCCCGAGCATTGCCATTCTAGCACTTGGGGGCAACATAGTCTATCCAGGTCTCCCAGTCATCCTCCCTTGGGGGTGGGAGGTGCCAGAGAAGATCCTCAACCTTCGGTAAGAGTCGTGACTAAGGTGCAGAAATAGGAGTCTGCATTGGTTCAGCCACCATTACGGGTACTGGAGCGGGAGAGGGTGTTGGGGAGGAACACCTCAGGTGGCAAGAATAGTTTCTTCAAGTCCTCCACAGTTTTCCTTCCTCCAGCAACCATTTAGCAAATTTCTCCTCAAAAGTTTCAGACAGTGGTGGGGCTCATTCCCCCGGTCTTTACTGTACTTAGTTATCACTCTCCAGGCAGTGAGGGCTCCTCTGGGGTAATGGTCTGTGGCACTTTGGAGCTATCTATGGGATCCTTAAACTCTACTAGGCCAGGAAAGTGTGGGTGAGCAGATTAGCATGCCGACCCACCACCACAGGGTTTTGTAAACCTTCCACCTTGGAAAGTACTCCCTGTACAGTGTCCGTATTGATATCCAGGGGGATGTCCAGGATAAGCATAGCATTTTGGGGGTCAATCTCCTCCCCAGTACACCACTCCACCAGCCGGTGCACAGCCACTTCTGTCGGGGTACCCATTTTTTTCTTAACAGTGGTTCGTAAATATGGCCACTAGAGGACACACAATCCCAGCGGTGAGACTACAAGATGTAACCCCTAGATGGTGCTATCCCAGGGGCTACTACCCCTGCCTGATTTGCCACTAACAGGTTGAGGGGCCTGGATCCAATGGCGGGTGCCTCCACCCAGAGGTCAGGGTTTGCAATAGTTAAACTAACTTGGTCACAGCCCTCTGGGACACTGCAACCCCCCTTTCTTCCCACTAGTGGCCCACACAATATATTAGAATTACCTTCACAGTATACACTTACCCCCAGGGCTGGTTCAGGCACTGGGACCTCCTGTAAAATAAGATACAGTGCAACAATCACAGTACAATACTTTAACATAGACAAATACCTCAGGCAGTATAACTTTGCTGAAACAAGCAGCTCTGATTTATTTAGGGGAATATAACAAGGACAGGGAAATCAGGTTAATTAGCTTATCACTTTACTATCTACCTATGGCTCTGTGCAGGCCTATCCCTACCAGTTACTGTCCTGGGTACCCAAGCCCTAGTGGCTAGTCCAAACCGTGGCAGCTGGAGGGCCCTTTCACACAGTGAAAAGAAAAATTAGTTTAAACAGTCAGCAGTACAGTGATTCCATTTGGATTTAATGTGGCAATTCAACAGGGAGCGACCCTGAATTAGTACTCACGACCTCCAAACAAGATAGGGTCCTTCAACGTCAGCAGGGCTACTCTTGAGCTCCACGAGACTCTTCACACATTTATATGGTAAACAGTCACAGGCAAAAGTCCTTTAATGGCAGCAGGATTCACTTGAGCTGCACAAGCCTCCTCACACATTTATATGGTAAAAAAAGAAAGTACTATACCAGGCAGGCTGCTTCTCTATCCCGATCGCAATTACTGCACAATACCTGGGAGAACACAGCAGATTCAGTTCCTGACAGACCGGGTGCAATTCAACAATTTCTCCAGTCTTCTACAGGGTGAGCCTGGTTTCTACTCTTCAGAGATCCTTTGATTCTCTTCACAGGACGGATTCAGTCTAACAAGCAGTTACACAAGTTGCAGACCGGAACTCTGGGCCTTACACACGTTTATGACTGAAACTGTGCACTGAAGGAACACAGGGTTTCTTTCCCTTCACTGCCAGAGCTAAACTGAAACTCCAACAGACAAACCGGCACTTCCTTTGAGTTCCTCCCAGTTCTTGACTGGATTGGCTGTCACTCACAATAGACTGTTGCTGTTGGTCCAAAAAGGCGCGAAGCTAAACTACATCTCCCAGAGTCACTGCCCATACAATCCTCTTGTGGCTGGCTCAGATTATGAGTCCAAGTTCTGATTCGTCCAAGGCACCATTTTAGAGCTAGCTTACCCCACACTGATTGGTCCAGTTCAGCAGTTCAAAACTAGAATGGGGAACTAGGCAAACACAGTTCTGACTGCAAAGAAAGCAGGTTAGACAAACTGTATTTTCATTATTACTCTAAATTATTTCTGGCAAACAGTTACATCTTTCAGATAGGTTCCTTTGTACTCCTAGTGACTGCAAAAATGGAGTGAATTGGCAGCAGTTCGAGTGGTACTCAAACAGAGAAACACACAGTCCCCCCATACAAACTAATTATGTCTGCAAGCAGACAGCTCTTAAAGAGACAGTACCAGAGGCTCTAAATACACACACTGATAAATGGCTTAAACGCCAAACACCATTCAGGCTTGGAGCATTCAAGCAAGCTCTTGGAAGTCTTTTGGGAACCCCCATTTGCAGAGGGGTTACATACAGAATCATGTAATAACTTCTTGTACTCTAAACAATGCAAGAGGGGTCCCTTCCCTATCAGCTAACTTGGGGCTGGATGGGGCAGAGGCACCATGTTGAGAGGGCAAAACAAGTAACCTGGAATGGGCTCAATTTGGGCAGTGAGCTCTGAGAGACATAAACGGTATTCTGTGATAATAGCGAGTAAAGAATGGCGAATAAAGAATACCGAATAAAGAATAGCGCAAGCAATAATAGCGAGTGACATTTAATGGCAGGCACCATTAACGGCGACTTTTCCCACGTCAAAATAGCGCCAGTAGCTGAAATCAGTATCTGAAATCTATGAAGCGCCCACTGGTGACTGGTGAAGGAAGACAATCTACCATCTGTTGAGGTGTCAAAATCGCGAAAACTTGCTTTAAAAAAAAAAAACTGGTTTTGCCAGAAATCCTTTATTGAATACACGTTCCACGATGTCTTATTCGATGCTTGAACTCTTCTGATTCTTTATTTCATGTCACTCCTTCGGTCAGGCATGCTAAATCTTATACTGGAAGTTATACGCAAGACCTTTTAAGTAATCATATGCTGATCTCTCACCATATTGGCGCACAATCTTCTCTATCCTTTCATTTTGGTTTCTGTATTTTCTGTTTGTTCTGTCCAGGTTATACCAGAAATTAACTACTCCAGCTTGATTTCTGTAAGCCGCTGTTCCTGTACTAAGCACTCTATGAGCTTCCATATACTGGGGTGGCATGAGCCAAGGCGGGAGTTGAAGCCTCTATGCCACCCCTCGACAGCATTGTTTGTTCGTGAAAGTCCAACTAGAGTTACTGCTTTACAGTTCCAGTTCTCAACTGGGAACATTGCACGCCTTCTCCTGGACCATCCTTTTGGCCTTCCAAGCCAAGTGTCCTCGAAGTAATCGAGGACTGGTTGTAATATCTCCTCACTGGTAGTGAAGAACTCATTTTCTCTGAGCTCCTCAAATGCATTGACATCATCATCTGGTGGCACAAAAGCCAGCGACAGCAGCATTCGCAGATGTAGCGCAAAGTCTGATTCACTACAGTATCTTTTTCCCACTTCGTGGCACTGTTGTATTTTCTGCCACACGGCTTGAGCAAAGTGGAAAAAGCAACCGCGGACAGATGTGCTTGTGAACACAGTATTGAAACCCTTCCATGCTGCTCTTTCGTTGTCCATAATAGCTTTAGAGGGGCTGTTATTGCCACACAGTGCCTTAATTTGCTTAAAGACGCACTCATATGTAATAGCTGTGCGTGAGCACATAAGGATGAAAACATCCGATATCACTTGTCCAGAACGCATTACATCAATACTGTACAACTGTGTAAATAAAGCTGGGCATGATTTAAAGGTACCGTCAGGCATCCAATCTGGACTTTCCTTCAACATTCTAATGTTTCCCTCAGTGCCAAAAACAAGAATTCTTTCATTTTCTGCCCCGCTATCATATAGAAGAAATCTTTCACCAGATCCCAGCACTGCAAACTCATTAGGTATAATAAGGGACTCTATACAAGTTGGAGTTACTGGGCCCACATGCTCTTATTGTCTTATTCTCTGAATGGTGTGCTTCATTAATCTTATTTCAGGCAGGCGACTACTTACTGACTCGGGTACAGTGGCAGTGGATATCACAAGTACCTGTGACGTGCTCTCTACTGTTGTTCATGCTCTGTCTTGAATATCGGCCATTACCTGATGTGCTACAACATCGCCAGAATCAGGGACGTGGTTATGCTGTTTAATAAGAGCAGAAACAGTGTCTGCAACTGTGTGAAGCCTTGCCAGACATTGGAACTTATGAGCTTCGACACACCTCCAATATACCTTATTAGCTTTTTATTTATCCATGCGGTACAAGTAGGCTTCGTAAAGAACAAGAGGCTTACCCTTTTGACTGGTCACAAATTGCACAGGCATCTCACGATACAATTGCTTTAATCCAGGATGAAAACCGGCACAAGAAATGGCACAAGAAACAGCAATGCAAGGTAAGGGGCCCATTACTGCAACAGAACTTATACACTGGAAAGGACTCTGGGTTGACTATGGTCTGGTTTCCAGGCAACATCAAGCTGCTATGGGGAAACAGGAAGTGAAGGATAGTGAATGCTCCCCTTAACTGTTAATACCAGAGAAACCCAGAGGATACAGCAACAGAACACAGATCGCTATAATTGCTGTTGAGGTATTTTTATACTCGCTATACTTTCAGTCGCTATGTTGCGTTTCGCTATTGTGCATTCACTATTTTTGAACTAGCAATTTTTTTTTTTTTTGCTATTTTGACATAGAACCACATAAACATCTCTGTGGACTACATTGAGAGGCAAATCCACTGGCCTTCCGGGGGAATTGTAACTGCAGCGCACCAATAGCTTGACAGCTCGGCCAGTCTTTCTGGGGTGAACAACCACAGTCTCTGTACTTTCAGCAATGGTCTCATAGCTTTCATCACTTGTGAGGGGTGCCTCTGCACGAAGGGGAATGTCCAAGCTGGGAGCACTGTCAGCCCGTTGCTCTGTAGTCTCTGTTTCTACAACACTTGGCTCATTTTGAAGACACTCTGGCACTGAAGGGGGGTTGTCAGCACTCTCATAGTGTTCCTCAAGTTCTGGCATGTCACCAGAAAGACTCGTACCATCAGCTTCTCCTTCAGGCAAATCATACAGTTCCACAATACAAAAAGACTCAGCATCCTCAGACGTGATACTTTGCACTTCACCTTCAGGGAGCTTTGGCTCCAAGGATGATGCTGGGGCATTAGGCAGTCCAGAAGGCCCAGCTTCATCCCCATAACTCAACATGGGATTTCCACAAAACAACTGACTCAGTTCATATGAGGGGTAATAGGCATTATCACACTCACTGTCATCCGAGTTAGACTGGCAGTCACTATCATTCTGGGCCTGCTGCGGGGGAAGTCTTCAATCGGCAACCACGGGGGCAGGCTGACTCTGTTTCTTTCTTGCAGCAGCACGAGTCACTGGTCCAGGGGAATCAATCTCGTCGGGTTCAGTCTCAATTATAACTTGACCAATAGGTAGCAAGTGGTTACAGTGCATTGTCCTGACAGCTTTGGAGTTATTCTCTGGGTGCACTTTGTACACTGGCAAATCATCCAACTTTCCAACTATGACATGGGGAAGATGGTGCCATTGATCAGCAATTTTGTGTTTACCATGCAATCCTAAATTTCGCAACAACACACGGTCTCCAGGCCTAAGCTGTCGAGCCTTTACTTTTCTATCATGTCTCTCTTTGTTGGCTAGATTTCTTTTGGTGGCCATTGTCTGGGCCAGTTGATAGGCATGATTCAACTGAGCTTTCAGTTTTTGTACATATTGCAGGTAATCTTCAGCTCAGACCCCATCGTGAGAAACCCCAAAACAGACATCAACAGGCAGCCGGGCCTCTCTCCCAAACATGAGGCAGTAGGGAGAGAACCCAGTAGCATCATTCTTTGTGCAATTGTATGTGTGTACCAAGGTGATAATCTGCTGGCTCCATTTATGCTTATCTTTTGGGTGGAGGGTGCCTAGCATGTCTAGCAGGGTTTGGTTAAAGCGTTCTGGTTGAGGATCCCCCTGCGTGTGATAAAGGGTGGTTCTTGACTTTCGCACCCCCCCATAGAGAGAGCATTTCTTTGATTAGCCGACTCTCAAAGTCCCAGCCCTGATCAGAGTGAATTCGCTGGGGGCACCATAGTGAATGAAGAAATTTTCCACTAGCACCTTGGCCACAGTAGATGCTTTTTGATCTTTGGTGGGAAAAGCTTGTGCATACCGTGTGAAATGGTCCGTAACCACTAACACATTGCCAATGCTTCGCTGATCAGGCTCTAAACTCAAGAAGTCTATGCAGACTAGTTCCATTGGGGTGCTGGTAGTAATGTTGACAAGGGGGGCAGCCCTCTGAGGCAGGGCTTTTCTCTGCAGGCAGCGACTATAAGTCCTTACATGGTGCTCAACATCGGCCCCATCTTGGGCCAGTAGAATCGAGATCGTACTAGGTCAAGGGTCCGGTTGATACCGAGGTGGCCCATTTGATTGTGAAGGGACCTCAGTACCAAATCTTTGAAGGCTGTGGGCAGAACCAATTGTTGCTTGTCTATTTGGCCACCCAATCTACAGTCTCTCTATATAACAACTGATTAAGCAGCTTCAATCTGGGGCCTTCTTTAAACAATAAAGCAGTTCGCAGATCAGAGGAATGCAATTTGGGCACATCTTTTCCTGCACGAAGGGTGTCAAGTGCTGGCTGAATCATAGGATCTCAGGATTGAGCCCACTGAATGCTGTCACTGTCAAACTGAGGTAGTGCACTAATATCTAGCGCACAGAAGTGGCAATACGCAGCCGGTATGCAGGTGTCAGAGGGGCCCAAGCAATCTACTAAGTAGTCCGCTGTGTCCGTAGACATCTGTTCATTTCTATCAAACGTTTGGCACAATGCTCGGATGTCAGGTTCAGACAGCCTTACCCAGTCACTCTTGGAAATGGGCTTCCGGGATAGGGCGTCAGCATCAATATGATTCAGGCCTGGTCTGTATTCGATAGCATAATCATATGTTGACAATGCAGAAAGCCATCGGTGCCCCATGGTATCTAACTTAGCTAAAGTCTGTACATAGGTCAATGAGTTATTGTCAGTCGTCACCAATATTTTTGCCCCATAGAGGTAATCATGAAACTGGTCGACAATGGCCCATTTTAACGCAAGGAACTCCAACTTGTGCACAGGGTAGTTTCACTCTGATGGGATCAAGCTCCTACTGGCGAATGCCACTGGTCTCAAACCATCCTCATGGTCTTGATACAGTACAGCTCCTAGACCCTGCAGACTGGCGTCAGTATGCAGCACATAGGGTTTGGTGAGATCAGCATAAGCGAGGATGGGGGAATTTGTGAGCTGGTATATGACTTCGTGGAAAGCTGCTTCACAGTCAGGCATCCAACAGGACCTGAAAAGTTCACCTGGGCAGAAATATGCTTTGTCTGGTTCTTTGACAGACCCTTTTTTGTATTTCCGATTGGCAGAAGGGTAACCCTGGGTAAGATTCAAGAGTGGCCGAATCACTTTGGAATAGTCCTTTAGGAACTGGCGGTAGTAGCCACAGAATCCCAGGAAATGTTGTAGTTCTTTCAAATTGTGGGGCTGGGGCTAAGTAGTCAAGACTTCAACTTTACTAGGATCAGTCTTTATCCCCTCTGTAGACACTATGTGCCCCACATACTTCACAGAGGTTTGGAAAAACTGGTACTTGTTGATGGACAGTTTGAGGCCGAAATCTTCCAGTCAGTCTAGTACTTTGAACAGTCGACTCTCATGTTCCTCTAGGGAGCTCCAGAACACAATGACATTGTCCAAGTACACCACGCATTCTAGCAAATTCATGTCTCCCACTGCTCGCTCCATCAGTTGCTGGAAGGTGGCTGGGGCACCCAATATCCCCTGTGGCATTCTCAGGAATTCGTAGAACCCCAAAGGACAGATGAAGGCTGTCTTCTCATGGTCCTCTGGAGCCATCGGAATCTGATAATATCCACTGTGAAGATCCAACACTGAGAACCATTTGCTCCCATTCAAACAATCCAGAGCATCTTGTATACGGGGTATGGTGTATTGATCGGGGATGGTCCGCTGATTCAGAGTTCGATAATCAACACACATTCTCACAGATCTGCTCTTCTTATGCACAACCACAATGGAAGAAACATATGGGCTCCTGGATTCTTGTATCACACCAGCCGCAAGCATTTCCTGCAAGTGTCATCTCACATTGTCTGTCTGCTGGGGCTAGGCGTCGAGACCTATCTCGAAATGGCCGTTCATCGTGCAGGCGTATGTGATGCTCCACACCCTGGACACATCCCACGTCCCATTCCTTCAACGAAAACACTTGATCTCTCTGGGCAAGTTTCTGGCTAATTCAAGTCTTCCATTCAGCTGGCAATGGGGAGTCACCAAAATCAAACAAGTCGGGAGTCACTCTCTCTTTCTCACCATGGTGCTTGTTGCTAGGCAACACTGCAGTGCCTGTGCAGTGTACCATAGCTAGTGTGCATCCTCTGTTCACCTGGATCTCCCGATCTGACACGTTTTGAATCTGGGCCATCACTCGTCATACATAGGCATGAGCACATGCTGGCAAGATGCTGGGTTTAACCAATAATCCCTCCAGCAATTTTCCATCGCCTGGCGCATCCAACATCAGTATTTTGTTCTTGACATCTTTGCAGAGGTGGACCTCCCCTTGAATGGTACACTGGGTGTTAGGGGCCAGTACCATTGAATCGGGATCCTTCTTCAACACGACCCCTACCGGTTCATCCTGGTCCACTCCCTTGGGGTTCTGCTGCAAATCATAGGCCCTCTTGCGACAGAGTTGTGCCAGGCTTTAAAAAAGCTCTAAAGACCCTCCTTTTTAATCAAGCATTTTCACTGATGTAAACTATGCTAAATTTGTTCTGGATATAATGTTATTTATTACTGTGGTTTTAATGCTGTATGTGGAATTTTGTAAAGGCGCCCTGAGCCTGGGAAGGGCACTTTATAGAAATAAACTTTTACTTACTTACTCACAGTCTCCCAAACATATGGGCGTTGGTACCAATTAACAGGGGAACCCCATCATATAGTCCAGTAGAGGGACACACTAAGGCCACTGTCTTGACTTGCTCCTCTACACCAGTTACAGCTACAGGAAAAGACAACCAGAGGCGGACATATCCTAGGTAGGGATAAGACTTGTCGCTCAGCCCCCACACATGTAGGCCTTCCAGGGATTGTAAGGGCACAGCAGAGAAGTGTTTGTCATACCAGTCCTGGAATACAATGGTCACTTGCGACCCACTGTCAAGCACAGCCCGAGTATGAATACCATTCACAGTCATCGTAGTCTTCATTGAAGGGCCCACTATTTTGGACCAGTCTGAAGAGGCAGTAGCAGAGGCCTGGACAGACAATTTAGCCACAAAGAAATTTGAGTTAGGGTTTCTCTAACCCACACTGCAGTCATTTCAGGCACCCCTTGGCCACTGATTTGCTTTTTGGAGCTCCCCTTGGAGTCTGTTTACTATTCTTTCTAAGTCCTGAGACCAGCATTCTCTTTTCATATGGCCATCCTTTCCACAGTTGTGACAAATGATAGACTCCTGGGTTATCCTGGGAGGATGAGGAACTGAAGCAGTAGTAACAGATTGGGGTCTAGTATCTGCTTGCAGCGGTGAGAGTGGTGCAACGTGTCTTAACAGTTCCTTTAGAGTGGCAGTTAATCCGGTGATCTCAGCCTTGGAGCCACCCTTGGTAGCGGATGCCTGAGGGTGCACCCCCACCCCCACGGCAGTCACATCCTGAAAGGGACCAGAAACTTGTTCCGTGGGGGAAACACTTGCAGAAGCACCCATCTTCAACTCTAGGACTTCCTTTAGTAGCTCGTCTTTCCAATGCTGGGCCCAGGGTGGGAAGTCCTTTGCATTCTCAGAGTGCTCATTAAGTGCCGACGTTTGCCCCTCAGCCTCACTTGACTGATCACTCTCGGTCACTTGCGCAGCAGCAGCAGATATGGGTGCAATTCCTCCATGGGGTCGCTCTTGCTCAACCCCCCAAATTTCTTTCATTAGCTCATCATGGGGGCGATTCCAGTCGGGTGGCAAGGCGCAACTGAAGCAGTAACAATTCTGAAAATGGAGCAGACTTAAGGATCCGGTCCAGCCTAGTTTGATCTAATTCATTTGATGGCAAACTACCCTTTCTGAGGCACTCTTGTAGCAGCTTTTCAAGCCGAGGTACATACACAGACAATGGCTCCCGTGGGTACTACTGAGGGTTTCTTACTCTCCGCCACAAATCCTCATCTAAATCTGGGCTCCCATACACATTTTCCAATGCATCAAGATGGTCCTGTGCAGTTGCTTCAGGGTTATTGGCCTGCTTGGCACAGATGGTAGCCAGGGCAGGACCTTGGAGGCTCTCACTCAACCTCTTTCATTTCTCTGCTTCTGAGCATTGCCATTCAAGTACTAGAGGGGCAACATAGTCTATTGAGGTCTCCCAGTCATCCTGCCCTTGGGGGGAGAGGAGGATGCTAGAGAAGATTCTCAGCCTTCGGTAGGGGTCGTGACTAATGGCAGGTACAGATATAGGGTCCAGCATTGGCACAGACACAGAAGGCGGGGCAGTAACAGGTGATGGGGTGGGAGGGGGTGCTGGGGAAGGAACACCCCCAGGTGGCAGGAATAGTTTCTTAAAGTCCTCTACAATTTTCCCTTCCTCCAGCACAACTTAGCGAATTTCTCCTCAAAAGTCTAAAGGTGGGAGCTCATCCTCCCTGGGGTCTTTACTGTCTTTTGTTATCATTCTCCAGGCAGCTGGAACCCCTTCTGGGGCAATAGTCTGTGGCACTTTAGAGCTGTCCATGAGGTCACTACACTCTAACAAGGCTATGAAAGTTTGGGCGATCAAATCAGCCTGTCGACCCACCACCACAGGGTTTTTTAAACATTCAACTTTGGAGAGTGCTCTCTCTACAGTGTCTTTACTGGTACCCAGGGGACCATCCGGTATAAGTAGAGCATTCTGGGGGTCAATCTCCTGCCCAGTACACCACCCCACCAACTGGTGTACAGCCATTTCGACTGGGGTAGCCATTAATCTTTAACAATAATTCATAATTTGTGGCCACTAGAAGGCATAAAATCCCAGCGGTGAGCCTCCAAAATGTAACCCCTAGGTGGCACTATCCCAAGGGCTACTACCCCTGCCTGCTTGGCTAGTAGCTGGTTAAGGGACCTGAGTTCTGAAACGGGTGCCTCCACCCGGAGGCCAGGGTTGGTAGTGGTCAAGCTAACGTGGGCATAGCCCTCCAGGACACTGTAACCCCCCGCTTTCCTTACTAGTGGCTGGAACAATACACAATAGTCACTTTCACAATACCCCTGATGCACTACACAAGTATCCACACTGTTTGCACTTATCACCAGGGCTTTCCTCTGGCTCTGCCCTGGGGACCCCTTGTAAAACAACGTTATGCACAGCAAACAACAGCAGTACAGTACTCTTGCAAAAACTGGAACCACAGTCAGGGTAAATGCAAAAAAGAGTTAGATCTGATTTATTTAAGGGACTTGAACAAGGGAGGGGCATAATCAGGTTAATTTGCATAAAGGCTCTATCAATCAAACAGTTATGAATGCACTTCAGGGTCCATAAACAATCACACACTCTGGGTACCCAGATGGAGAATAGTGGGCTAACCAGGAACTTTGCAGCTGGTTGAGGCCCTGTGATGAAAGACAACAACATGCACAACACACACCATTTGTAATCCGGAGCCGGAGGGCTCAGTTCGTGAAAAGAAAACAACAAGACAATCAGATGACACACTTTTAGATTAGGCTGTTGTTGCAGGGAGCTACCCTGATGATTACTCATGATACCCAAGACTGGACACAGGCTGGACGAAAATTGAGACAGCAGGTGGTTAATCTAGAGTGCTAGGAGAAGCAGGGCCCACATGATTCGCCGAGACGTCGTTCCTGTTCAAGCGTGGAGCAGGGGGCTGATCCCCGGGCAGGTCTCTCGTTGGTGGTTTTCTCTGTGCAGTGGGGTAGACTGGCAGGGCCAGTGTGGCATGGCCCAGGCCGAATGGAGATGAATGCGGATTCAGTCCGATTAAGCTGGATAAAGCTTCCAGAAAGCAGAACACAGTTCACACAGTGGGGAACCAAATCATGACCCACTTTCAATACACAGCACATTTGCATGTAAAGGATTCTACGGTACCAGCAAGCAGAACACAGTTCACACAGTGGAGAACCAAATGACAACCCACTTTCAATACACAGCACATTTACATGTAAGGAAATTCTACTGTACCAGGCAAACCGCTCTCCGGTCACGATCACAAAGTGTCTGCACAAACCGGGGACTCAAAAGCAGCTGGAAATCCTGACAGGCCGGTCGCATTCAGCAAAATCTTTGGTCTTCTTCAGGTATGATCCTGGTAAAAAATCAGTAGCTTACTTTGTTCTCACAAACTTGGCTTTAGTCCGAAATAATTATCTTCTTTCACTCTCAGGGGCAGCAGGCAGACATGCAGGCCACAACTCAGGCCTTTCCACAGTTCTCCTGTGCAAAGCTACTCAGACGGCTGCTTGACTGTCTCAAGCTTTTGCTTCTTCAGCTCCCAACTGAGATCTGACTCAACTGCCAGCAAGCCAGGGACTTTCCCCAGAATCCGAAAGGTTTGGTTGACTTACCTGTCTGTCAGTCACAACAAAGGTTCCCCCTTCAGGTGCAAAAAGGTGCCAAAAGCCCAAAACTACAATTCCTACAGATTTTGACTCCAGACAGCTCCTGTAGTCAGGCTCCATTTTAGATCCCACCAGAACTGACTGGTCCAATTCGCTGTCCAGGACTAATATAGTGGAGATAACCAAAACAGTCCTTGCTGAAAAGAAGGCAGGTTAGACAAACTACGTTATCATTATCACTCTAAATGATTTTCAGCAAATAGTTACATCTTTCAGCAGAGCTCCCTCTCAGATTACTTATGACTGCAATCCAGGCAGCTCTTAAAGAGACAGTACACAGAGGCTATATAAGCACTCTCTGGCAATCACATTTAAACTGCTAAAACGCAGGACACCAGCCTATCTTGAGCATTTAGGCAAGCTCGAGGAAGACTTTTCGGGAACCCCCATTTGTAGGGGGGGGTTACACTTCCAAGAATCATTCTTCACCATTCATTCCCACTTATGGGTCAGAGTATCAAGCTTCCCCCCAAAATGGGAGGAGTTGGTTCAGTTTGAGGGAACAAATTTATCCCTCAGCCCTCTGGTGGGAGATGACCACTGGAGGGCAGGGACTCTTCACAGGCCCGACCGAACCTGAGACTGGTCAGGGGCAGGTGAAGGCTCTTGTGGCTTGAGAGCAGGAAGGCACCACAATAACTTATGCCTGACCCTGCAGGAGACAAAGTGAGTCCCCAATAATGTGAATTGAGCACCCTACACAGGGTCAGTGAGGCCAATTGGGAAAGGTGAAGTTAATCCACTGAATGCAGACTGCTGTTCCCACCAGACTAGGAGCTACCAGACTACTGTCATAAGATGCCCTCACTTGATGCCTTGCCAGCTCCAGGCCCTGGGCAGAAAGGCGAATGGCCTGCCTGGTTGTCTCACAATCTGCCATGGACACCAAGAGCTGACTTAACATCACCCACAGGTGCTTGCCACAAGCTCCCTGATGTGCAGAAATGCACATCATGGTGCATGCTGCCACAAAAACTCTCCTTCCCAAAGCATTGATCTCCAGAGTTGGTGTCAGGAGGGCAGTCATACACTGGGTACCTAGGCCCAGAGTGGGTCTGCAGCACCAGAATCCTGGTGGTGGGATGAGCGATAGATCCTGGAGACCCCATGAGTCCCAAGCAGTGCTAAGTGCAAAACAGCCTGGGTGGCAGGAGGCCAGAGGCCTAAGAAAGAAGGCCCTGAAGCACAGCTAGGCCAAAGCCTTCCCTTCTTCTGGAGACAATGTCTGGATTGTAGTGCTTGGTGAATATGTGGACAGTACTCCAAGTGGCAGCAGCACAAATTTCCACAGCTGACACATTCCTGAAACAGGCAACAGAAGTCGCTATGCCTCTGGTTCAATGGCTATGAACCACACTAGGAAGTTCCTTACAGTACTTTCTATAACAAAAAGTAATACAGTTGGCCAACCATTTGGACAAGCATTGTTTAGATACCTGAGGTTCCTTTTTCCCAGGGTGAAAGAAACAACTGAGAGGACTTTCTGCAGTCCAATGTGTGGTGTGTATAGCACCTGACAATTCTACGTACATCCAAAGTATGGAGCAATACTTCCCCTGGATTGGCATGCTCTGGAAAGAAAGCAGACAGGTGGCTAGATTGATTTAGAGTAAACTCACACACCACCTTAGGAAGAAATTTAGGATTAGTATGCAAAGAGACCCTGTCTTTATGAAAAATCAAATAATGCTGCTCACACATGAGAGCCTATAGCTCTGAAATTCTTTCAGCAGAAGTAATAGCAACTGAAAATAATGCTGTCCAAGACAGAAAGCATAGCTCACAAGGCGTGGCTGGCTCAAAAGGAGGGCAGGGTCAGCTTCTCAAGCATGAATTTGCGGTTCCAAGCTGGGACCAGATTATGGCTAGGAGGATTTCAGTGGAGAATGCCTCTCTGAAATGTATGGGCCACAGAGGCTGGCCCGGTGGCACTGACGGGTGAGGCATCTAGCCTTACCTCGCGTTATGCTGGTGACCTGGGTTCAGGAACAATCTCGGGTCATTTGGGAGCTGGCCGGGGGGAGAGGGGGAGCAGGACTGAGCCGCCTTCCAGTAGCTCTCCTCTCCCGGGGAGGACACTGTCCCTCCCATAGTCCCGTCACCACTGGGTGGAGGTCCAGTGGTGGTGTAAGCAGGTGGAAGATGCAGCTATTATGGTGGAGCATCCCAGAATGCGTGGCATGCATGTGCCTCCAGACGCACACATCCGTACCAAGAATCAGTGGGCAGGGATGGGCAAAAAAAGGAAAAAACTGAATAAAGAAATAAGAGAAGAAGAAAAAAGAAACGTAGGGGCCACATCCAATTGGGCCACAGTATAGCCATTAATAGGCACATGAAAGGCTGAAATAGCAGACAGGTACACCTTAATAGAGGAATATTGGAGCCCTGCATCTGATAAGGACAGAAGATGCTCTAGAACTTGGTTGATCAGATAAGTGAAAGAGTCCAGATAATGGGAAGCAACCCATACAACAAAGCACTTCCACTTCATCGAGTAAGTGGCTCTGGTGGAAGGTTTCCTGGCAGCCACCAGGACGTCAAGCACATTCTGGAAGACCCTGAAGCAAGCAATAGCTGTGTCTTCAGGAGCCAGGCATGCAACCGGAGGGACTTGAGATCTGGATGGACCAGGGTCCCCTGAGCCTGTGTCAACAGTTTCCTGCAAAGGGGCAAGGGTACCAGAGATTCCACAGCCAATTGTTGCAGTAATGGGAACCATATCTAATGAGGCCAGAATGAAGCCACTAGAATTAGGGTGGCATCCTCCATCTGTAGCTTGATGAGCACCTTCTGAATCAGAGGAAAGGGCAGGAATACGTAAAAAAAACTGCCCTTTCCAGGAGAGGGACAACGCGTCTTGCCAGAAAACTTCAGGCCCTGTATCTCGTGAGCAGAAATGCGGCAGTCTTCCTTTGAGTGGGAACCCAAAAAGGTCTAACTCTGGACGGCCCCACCTGTCGAACAGGTCTTCTACGACCGAGGTCAGCAGTTCCCACTCGTGCATTCTGGACTGTAACTGGCTGAGGCTGTCTGTCAAGGTGTTTTGGGCACCTGGCACATGGATGACTGACAGTTCTAGACTGTGATCTAAAGCCCAGTACCAGACCATCATTGCCTCCCAGCAGAGGAGGTAGGAATGGGTCCCCCCCTTGCTTGTTGATGTAATAGACCACACTGAGGTTTTCCAATTGCACCAACAGTGGGCTTAGAGAGAGAGAGAGATGATTCTGGAAGGCCTGGAGGGCATACAGAACTGCCTGCATTTCTAGAACGTTTATGTGGAGGCGGGTCTCCCACTGCAACCAGAGCCCCTGGGTCTGATAAGGGCCTAGGTGCGCTCCCCAACCCAGACCCGAAGCATCCATAGTGAGGATTTGGTGAGTTGTGGGGATAAGAAAGGGGCCTCTTTCAAGAGATTGTCTGGGTCTATCCACCACTGAAGCACCTTCTGTACTGGGGAGGAAACAAGGCCCAGATGATCCAGATCGTCAGAGCATTGATTCCATTGGACCCTGAGGATCCACCCCGGTGTCCTCATATGCAACCTGGCCAAAGGGACCACAACAAGGGCCATGGCCTTTAAGCCTAGCAGCCTCAAGAACTTCCTGGCTGGGACATACTGGCACTGAGCCACAGCCTGGGCTTGAGCTATGAGGCAGTCTGCTCTGTCTTGCGGTAGGAAGGCCTTGCCCTGAGTAGAGTCCAAAACCGCCCCTATGCACTGCAACCACTGGAATGGGGTCAGCACAGACTTGGGCAAATTGACAGTGATGCCCAAAGACTGGAACAATTGCAGGCTGCATTCTAGAGTCAGCGACAGCAGTTCCCTGGACTGGGCTTTCAGTAACCAGTCATCCAAGTATGGGAACACATAAAGGCCTTCACATCGGAGGGCTGCTGCTACAGTTGCTAATCACTTGGTAAACACTCATAGTGCAGAGAATAAGACAAAGGGCAACACCCTGAACTGATAATGCTCCACCTGGAAGAGGAACCATATGTACCACCTGTGAGGGGGCAAACCATGATATGCAGATAGGCATCCTGCATTTCCAGGAAGCATAGCCAGTCTCCCTGCTTGAGCAGAGGAAGGCCATGTGGAGTTACCATCCAGAACATTCTGTATTGGATGTAAAGACTCAGCTCATTGAGGTCTAGAATGGACCTCAAGACCCCAGTTCTTTTGGGAACCAGGAAGAACCAGGAGTAGAACTCTTTGTTCCTTTGCCACCTGGGCACTGGCTCTATGACCCTTCTGTGCAGCAAGGGGGAACACCTTCTCCCAGAGCACTGCTGTGTGGTCTGGAGGATAAGAGGTGAAACCAGTGGAACATTTGGAGTCTGTTCTAGAAGCTCTAGAGCATGGCCCTGTTTGATTATATGCAGGATCCAAGCATCTGTGGTAATGGTTCTCCACTGGTACAGATGGAGGGAGAACTGACCTCTGGCCCCACCTCCTGGCTTGGAACAAAAGGAATGGGGTCTGGCAAGGAGTCAGGCTGAGGCAGAAACAGCAGCCAGGGCCATCCTCCTTCCCTGGAGTGCTTAGCAGAGGGACCAGTGGTGGAGGAGGGGGAAGATAAGGCAGAGCTGGCCCTGTGCTTGCCCTGGAGCTTGGTTCCAGAGTCAGACTTCTGAGAGACCTTACAAAATGAGGGCCTCGGTCTCTCCTAGGCTGGGTATGATAAAGGGACTGGGCAGACCTAATAGCCCTGCCAGAGGCCTGCAAGTCATTAATAATATCCTGCACATCAGGACCAAAAAGTTAGTGACCCACACAAGGGGCATTCAACACCTTTTGCTGGACATCGGCAGCAAAGTCAGAGACTCTAAGCCAGGAGTGCCTTCTAAGGCAAATGCCAGTGGCAGCTGCCCTGGCTATAGTATCAGCTATATCATTGGTGGCTCTGAGGAGATGCTTACTAACATCTTCTGAGGCCTGGACAATTTTGAGAAGCTCCTGTTTCTGGGAACCCCCAGGAAGGGCTTGAGCAGCGGCCTTGCCTTTCTTCCAGAAGGTACTTGATCATATGAACCAAGTAGTTAGCAATTCTAAGTCTCACAGTGGCTGAGGCAAAAGTCCTCTTGCCCCAGAGGTCAATCCTACATACGAACATACGAATGTGCCAGTAGAAACAGACCACCCAGTCTATCTAAGTTTGCTAGAGTGTGCAGCTAGCACCCCTAGTTTGCAGCTGTCCCACCCCCCCATTTGTCATCCCACTGCCACCCCCACCTCCCCTACCCTCACTCTCCCCTGTTCCATCCCATGCCCTTTTGAAACTGTTCCCAGATTTACATGATACCACTCCATTCTGGTAGGGCATTCCATTTTCCTACCACCTCTCTGTGAAATAGTGTCTCTCATTTCTTTCCTAAATCTCTCCCCCATTCTTAGCACATGCCCCCTGGTGACCCTCCCCCTCCTTAACTTAAAGACCCCATCTGCCCCATCCTTACTGATTCCCCTCAGATACTTGAATGTCTCTATCATGTTCCCCCCGTCCCTTCTATCCTCCAGAGTGTACATAATCAGGTCTCTCAGCCTGCTGTCATAGTCTGTCCCTTCCATTCCACATATCATCTTTGTTGCCCTCCTCTGCAGCCCCTCCAGTAGCCTGATATCATGTTTTAGGTATGGCCTCCAAAACTGCACAAAATACTCTAAGTGCGGCCTTACCAGCGACCTGTAGAGGGGCAAGATCACCTCTCTTCACCTGGACGAAAACCCCTTCGCTATGCACCCCAGCATTTTGTTTGCTTTTCCAGCTGCTCTCCTGCACTGGGCAATGTTGCCCATGGTCCCTGTTATCATTACCCCTAGGTCCTTCTCCTTCTCAGTGATCCCCAGCTTAACCCTTCCCAGCCAGTTTTCTCTCCTTGGATTCTTCACCCTAAAGTGCATAACTTTACACTTCTTTGCATTGAACCCCAGCTGCCACCTCTCTGACCACTCCTCTAGCTTGCTTAGGTCCCCTTGCAGCTGCTTCCATCCCTCCTCTCCATTCACCACTGCTCCGATTTTGGTGTCATCAGCAAACAGACTTATCTTGCTCACCACCTCATGTGCAATGTCTGACATGAAGAGCCCGAACAATACTGGCCCCAACACAGAGCCCTGTGGCACCCCACTCATCACCAGCCTTGGAGCTGAGAGCTCCCCTCTCACCACCACCTGTTGTAGCCTCCCACTCAGCCAGCTTGTAATCCAGTTCATCATTTTTGCCCCTACCCCTACACCAGTTAGCTTCCCTCCAAACTGCCCATGAGGCACAGAATTGAAGGCCTTGCTGAAGTACAAGTAAAGAACATCCACCGCATGACCCTTATCCAGCTCGCCTGTCACCCAGTCATAATATTGTATCAGATTGGTTTGACAAGACTTCCCTGAAACAAACTCATGCTGCCTGACATCCTGGAGGCCATTGTCCTCCAGGTACGACATCAGTCTTTCCTTTAGTATTGGCTCCATGAGTCTGCACACTATGTGTGGTGAGACTTACCGTGCGATAATTATCTGGTTCATCCCTTGGTCTGCTCTTCTGTAATGGTACTACATGTGCCATCCTCCAGTCCAGTGGCACACATCCTGACTCCAGTGAGGTGCTGTACAGATCCGCCAGTGGCTCCGCCAACACCTCTGCCATTTCCCTCAGCACCCTGGGGTGGATACCATTCGGCCCTGGTGTCTTGTTTACCTTCAGTGCCCTCAGTCCCTCTAGGACTCTACTTGCCTCAGTTCTTCCATCTGTTACCTCCTCCCCTTTGTCCCCACCCTCCCAGCCCAAGATGGTAGCGGTCCCCCTTTTCTTCCATGAACACAGAGCAAAAGTATTCATTCAGTGCTTCTGCCTGCTCCTCACCCTTTTCCATCCACTCCCCACTCCTTTTTATCCTATTGTCTCCTTGCACTTCCTTTTCTCCCTGATGTATCTGAAAAAGTCCCCCCCCTAATTCCCTGCGCTAATCTCAGCTCCTTCGGGCCTTGGCTTCTCTCACTTTTCTGGTCACCTCCTTGGACTGTCTTGCATACTCCTCCCTGTCCACTTCCTTCCCTGTCCTTCTATACCTCTGGTGTGCCTCTTGTTTTGCTCTTACCGCCTCCACTACCTCGCTGTTCAACCAGCATGGTTTTCTTGTTCTGCTCCTCTTACTCTGTGTCTTGGTGCAGGCTTCTGTTGCCTCTGTAATCCCCCCTTTTAATAATATCCCATTTCTGTTCTGCATCCATCTCCTGCCTTATGCCCTCTAGTTTCCCTTTCAGTACTTCGTGCATCATCCCAAAGTCTGCCCCTCTCTGAGATTCCTGGCCAGGGGGGAGGGAGCTAAGGTGCTTGGGCACCTTAGACCTGTCATGAGCTGCCTTGATTATCACCGAGTTGTTTCTGTCTGGGCTGCATAAAAAGGTAGCCCCTAGAGTGCCTGGTAAAGCTTATCAGCTTTTCTGGACATGGCAGGTACCAAGTTGGGCCTATGCCAGGCAGCACTGGCAGCATCCTGCAGTGCTAGAAGCAGAGGAGTAATAACTTTGGGTGGAGATTTTAGGATCTCCAAGAAATCCACCATGTTTCTTCTTTGATGTCCTCCTCCTCCTCAGTCTGGAACCTCATAGTGGAGGAGAGCTGTTTCATAATATTAAGGAAGGAGGGGACTTCTGGGGGACCTTGGGGTGTGTTTGACTGAGTCCTCACTCCTGGAGGAGACAGTAGACCTGTCAGAGGAGTCAGCCTCAACATCTTCCTCTTCATTAGGGATGATGAGATCAGGGTGATATTCCTCCTCTTTGTCAGCCTGGTCTGCAGCAGGGACTGATGGCTGGAGTACTGACTGCTCTCTAGAGGGTGCGTGATGAACAGTTGAACTGACATTGACACTGAAGTCACACCTGACAGCAAGGGTGACTAAATCCCAGGCCATGGAACAAACTGTTGGATGAGCTGAGGTTATAGAAGTGAAAACTGCACTGAGGTCAATGGCAGGGTAAGGAAGCACTATCAACACAGGCATCAACAGAGAGGGCAAAGAGACCAGCTTTGATGAACCACAACTGACTGCAGTAGAGGTGGTGGGGCCCAGCACCTGTGGACCTTGCAGTTCAAGAGGTCGCGACAGCAGGGTGATGGCCACTGATCCGGAGGCTAATGGCTCCTCTGCAGCACTAAGGAGGCTGGGAGGACTCTCCACTTTGGGGGCCTGATAGGAGCAGAGGCCTGCGTGGAGAGATGCATTGACACCAAAGCATTCGACGGTGCAATCCCAGAAAAATAGAAGGAAGAATCCAATGGGGACCTGCATCATCGTCGGGGGAAACGGTCCTTAGGCCAGTCCTTTTCTCAATGAGAATATTTCCCCGAAGACTTATTCCAGGCCTTGGTGGCCTGAAAGCCTGAAGAAGATGCCAGCAACTTGGAGGGGGGGGTGACAGGGTGGAATAGGACCCTGTCCCAGTTGTTATGGAGAAAGTGTTTAAATGCAAGGATCTGTTCTATTCTCTCCTTTTCTGTCTCTTCTCTGTCTGGTTGCGCAACCAAATTTTCCTGTGAGACCTAGGATTTGATAACCCTGACAGTCTTGCAGTTCTTTGCCTTTCACTGTCTCAGTCTTCCCTTGCTGTCTGTCTTTTTTTCTCCCTTGCATATCTGCTGATATAAAAATATATGCAAATCATTGTATGGAGATGTAACTGATATTGGGATTCCTTTTGTTTAGAAATTATATAGTGTTAATTTTTGAAATATATATAATTGTGGTTTGAGATTATTGCAAAAAGCTATTGGAAACGCGAGAGGTTACCTGAGTGCAAATTTTTAAGCCTTTTGCAGAAGAGCTGTGGAGATGGGGCCTCATTTCTGGGACATTGTGTTCCAGCTGCACGTGCCTGATACTTACAAGAACAGGATGCTTGTTAAGAGTGGGGGTTGGAAGGACTTATAAAAGAGCTGAACTGCAACTGCTTGAAAAGGAAAACAGATTGAAGAAAAACTCAGATGGACTTTTTCCTTTTTGGCCTTTGTAAATAGTTATATGGAACAAGTTTATTTTTTTATGTTACTGCTAGTGTAAATAAATATCTTTGGTGAATTCTACAACTGCTCCTAGTTTTCCTATGCTTCCTGACCTATGCCTCGATGACAGATGGTGTGAGAGTGGAATTTACGCCATGCATACTCTAAGACAGGAGTTTTGTGTATGGGAACTGGACCTAATACCAGGAGAGCACAGAGGAAGTATGGATTCTGCAGCAGCAAGTTCAGGAGTGGTTACCAGGAGAATGGCAGCCAAACTAGCAGAGACAGAAGTCCAAGCTGAGATTGTACAGCCTGCACAAGTTATGGAAAAAGAACAGGCAGTGACAGAACCTGAAAGCTTGATGGACTTTTTCAAATGGTGGGCTATACAGCAAAAAAGAGACTGAGAAGCAGACAGAAAAAGAGATTCAATGTTTAGAAGCTCAGAGGAGAGAAGACATGCAGCGACAGGAGCAGTGATGGCTAGATGCCTTGCAAGCTATCAAAGGCAGAGGATCTGGCACAGATCCAGATGAGCAACAAAACACAAGCAACTTAAAAGCCATTAAACTTACAAAGTTGTGTCCCTTGGATGATATTGAGGCATACCTGACAACTTTTGAAAGAGTTGCCACAGCCTGCCAATGGACAAAGCAGCAATGGACAGTCAGACTGGTACCCTACCTGACAGGGAAAGCCCAACTTACCTACAGCAATATGGACACTGCACAGTCAGAAAACTATGACCTGGTGAAAAGCGAAATCCTGAAAAGGTATGACATCTCTGGAGAGACCTACACGCAGAGATTTTGATCTCTGAAGTAGAACTTGGTCGACAAACCTCAAGAAGCCTTCACCTGACTCAGAGAACTTCTGATAAAATGGCTCCAACCAGAGAGCAAAACAGTCCCACAGATCATCAACACATTTGCCATGGAACAATTAATCAACATCCTGCCTACAGATGTGCAGCTTTGGGTAAAGGAACACCGACCAGAGAATGGGGAAAAGGCTGTTTCTTTGGCCGAGGACTACCAAATGGCCAGACAGACGCAACAACAGCGAGGTAACAGCCAAGCACCAGTAAGACATTCTTTTTCTCATTTAAACTCTCAAGCTTGATAAGAACTCTGGTGGGGGTAACAAATCTGGGCCCAGAGACACTATCTGCTATAACTGTAATAAGTCAGGCCATATTACAAGAAACTGCCACAGTAAGGAGAGTGGCAATAAAGCACATTTGTTCTTGGCAAATTGGGGCAAGTAGTTAACAGATGTGACGGTGGTGGATAAGACTGTAAAGGGGCTCATTGATTCAGGAAGCAGACAGACCCTAGTGCTTGTTGAAGTGTTGGGAAAACACTGTGCAAAAGGAACAGGTACTGGCATCCTCTGCATCCACGAGGACACTCAATACTATCCCACCACCCAAGTGACTCTGACCATTAAGGGTGTGTCGCACCAAATGAAAGTGGGGGTAGTACCTAAGTTACTGGTACCTGTGATTATTGGAAATGACTTTCCAGGATTTACTGAATTAATCAAGGAGGGAGTAAATCCTGATGTTTCAGCAGCTGTGGTGACAAGAGCTCAGGCAAAGAAAATGTCAGACGGTGGGGACACTTTTCCTTTTAGTGATTTTGATTCAGACTTGTTTGAGCACAGCTCCAAGATCCAGAAATCCAGTAAGAAAGACGATGCCTGAAGAAACTGTGATAATAAATGACTGATGGACATAAAGGGTTAAAATATGAAAATGCTGAAGCTAAACTGATAACTGATTGTGATTTTCTTTCAGAACAAGCCAGTGATGTTTCTCTTCAGGGTTATTTTAAGCAGCTGGGGGTGAAACCAGAACAGGGTATACCAATGTTTAAAAAATGTAATGGGTTACTGTATAGAGTCTGGGTTAAACCTCAGACACAGGAACAGACAGAACAATTGGTTATACCACAGAAGTATAGAACAGAGTTGTTACAGATAGCACATGATAGTCCTATGGCTGGTCACTCAAGGAGGGATTGCACCCTTGCCAGATTGCTGAACAGATTTTACTAGCCTGGAATTCATGAAGATGTTACTACCTATTGTAATTCCTGAGCTCAGTGTCAGAAAGTAGCCCCAGTCACTAGAAAAGACCCCTGGTGCCCCTACTCTTGATAGATGTGCCTTTTGAGAGAATTGCAATGAATGTGGTTGGTCCTTTAGACAAAGGTAAAAAGGGTAATAGATTTATCCTGGTAGTATGCGATTATGCTTCTCGATACCCAGAAGCAGTTCCAATGCATACTGTCACAGCTTCAGAAGGGGCAGCAGAGTTTGCAAAAATTTTCAGCAGAATGGGCATACCTAAAGAAATTATTACTGATCAGGGTAGTAATTTTGGTGCTGCATTACTTAAGGAGCTGTATAGACTACTAGGTATCACTGCCATATGAACCTCCCCCTCTCACCCTCAGGCAGATGGTCTTGTTGAGCGTTTTAACCAAACCTTAAAACTCATGTTAAATAGGTTTGTAAAAGGGGAAGGGAAAGATTGGGACCAATACTTGCCATACCTACTTTTTGCTTACAGAGAAGTGCCACAGGCATCAACAGGGTTTTCACTATTTGAAATGCTATATGGTAGGCAGCCAAGAGGGCCACTGGATGCGATAAAAGAAACTTGGGAAGATAATCCCACTCAGAAACAATCTATAACATCTTATATGTGTGCCCTAAGAAAGAAGCTGGCAAAATATGTTGAAATTGCCCATAGTAATCAGGAAGAGGCCCAAAACCAGCAGAAGGTATGTTATGACCATGGGGTAAAAGAAAAAGTTTTCGAGCCAGGTGAAAAGGTTTTGCTAGTTTCCCACAACAGAAAATAAACTGTTAATGAGATGGCAAGGGCCTTATAGAGTGCTTAGATGTACTGGCACCGTTAACTACGAGATTGAGACCCCTGACAGGAAAAATCCTACTAAGATATACCATGCTAACCTCCTCAAGAAATGGGTTGAAAAAATGCCAAAAGCTGCTTTGCTAGTTTTACCAGAAACTGATAAAGAATATTTTGATGTAGCTTATGATAGATTGGAACAAACTGTAAATGCTGATGCTGTAAAGGTGAATGTTTCCTTAACCTCAGAACAAACTGCAGACATTCGTAATGTGCTAAAGACATTTAACAGTACGTTTATCACAGTACCAGGCCGAACAAAAGGGGTCGAGCATGTAATAGTGACAAGGAATGCTCGTCCTATTAGATAAAAGACATACAGGTTACCAGAGCGGTTAAGAGCTGACGTGGTTAAGGAAATACAAAAAATGAAAGAATTTGGTATCATAGAGGAGCCGAGGAGTGCTTGGTCATCTCCAATAGTAATTGTAAACAAAAAAGGATGGGGTGTTAGAATCTGCCTTGATTTTAAGAAACTTAATCATGTGCCAGAATTTGACGGTTGTCCTATGCCCAGAATAGATGATTTGGTGGACAGACTGGAGAGTGAAAAGTATATCAGTACCCTCAATCTCACCAAGGGTTACTGGCAAATACCTTTAGCTAAAGAATCCAGAGATAAAACTGCATTTGCCACTCCTGTTGGATTCTATCAGCTCACCACCATGCCTTTTGGTTTACATGGTGCACCAGCTACATTCCAGCGGTACATGGATGTAATTTTATCCCCTCATACTGGTTATTGTGCTGCATACCTGGATGATGTTGTAGTGTATAGTCCAGACTGGAAAAGCTACCTGGAACACCTATGAGCAGTTGTCCAAACTATCAAAAATGCAGATCTGACTACTAGTCCTATCAAATGTGCATCGGGCATGCAGGAAACCAGATATTTGGGCTATGTGTTGGGAAATGGAGACGTTAAGCCAGAAATTTATAAAATAGAAGCTGTAGCTAACAGCCCTGTCCATAAAACAAAGAAACATGTCAGGTCATTTTTATGGCTGACTGGTTATTATCGATTTCTTCCCAGCTTTGCAGAGTTAGCTACTCTCCTCACTGAGCTCATGAAAAAACTGTACCCAAATAATGTTAAGTGGACCCCAGAGTGTGATGAAGCTTTTCAAGCCATTAAGGCTGCATTATGTTCAACCCCTGTTTTAAGAAGTCCAGACTTCAAGAAACCATTTTTGTTACAAACAGATGCATCAGAGGTAGGCCTAGGTGCAGTCCTGAGTCAAACCATAAAAAGGACAGAACATCCTATTCTGTACATAAGTAGGAAGTTGCATTATAGAGAGAAATGCAGCAAAGTGGGCCATGGAGTCCCTTAAGTTTTTTTTTTTTTTTTACTAGGAACTGACTTTGTACTTATAACAGATCACAATCCTCTCTGTTGGCTTAACCAAATGAAAGATAAAAATTCTAGCATCACAAAGTGGTAGGTGGTGTAACGGGAAAAACCCTCTAATATTATTATGGCATACTATTGGTATTATAAACAAATGTGAATGTCTGCTAGTTACAAACAGGCTAGCTGCTTCAGTGAGTGACCTTTGACCCCAAAAAGGTTTCAGTGTGAGAAAGCTACAGGATGTGTTAAATTGACTAGTGAAGAGAAACCTAATCAAGAGTGTCCTGTTCTGTCTTTAAAGTTCTGGCCATCTGCCACGATATAGGCCTCATAAACTATGATTTCCTGCGGGAAAAGGCCATTTGATAACAGCACCATATTATAAGTCGTAAACCTTAGATCTTCTTGGGAAACAGGAACCAGCAGACAGTTCAAAGAGAAATGTTTTGATCAAAGACTCATAATCTGGGAAATTGCTAGTTGCTGATGTTCACATTAATAAAATACATCCTTGTAAATAATTATGTTAAACAGTTGAACCTGGGAGAGTCTAGGCTGTGACCTCACCAATAGAGGTGGGGAGATGGATCCTGAAATGAACAGACATCAGAGGGAAACAATGCATATTATTTTGGACTCGAGAGAGACACAGTTCTCTGGACTTTTGTAAAGCACTTAAGGGTAACATCTAGAAAGGAAAGAACTTAAGTATTTGAGGTAGGAGTTTGTGTTCTATAACTTCCCATTTTTCTTTCAGTGTGACTGTAAGTTAATGATATAATTGTTCTGTGTTTGATTTTGCCTGTTTTATAATTTTTAGTAAACAACATTTTCTTTAAAATACTGCCTGTGCTTTCTCTCAGTTATTTTACATGTGATTGCTGAACCTGTGTTTAAGTCTGACAGCTATTAAGGGCTTGAAGGTGTTACTAAGCTTGCTTAAAGGTAAGAATATACCTTGGTCTCATATAGAGTTAAAAGGGTACATTTTGGAAACCTGGTTTGGTGCCCCTAGGCGAAGGATTGTACTGCATCCCTGAAGAGGGTACATAACTGAGCCTGTCAACTGGGTATGCTAGCATAAGGTTCACATCTGACTCAACAAGACTCAAGGCTAGTGGGTGATTTGGACCAAAAACAGACAGGAGGGTTACCCTGTTTGTCACCTGTTCACAATATTGTACTTCGAGGTTGGCACAGTGGGAGCAGAGGGCCTGACCTGCGGAGTGCGTTTGTGACACCTGGCACTACAGCCATTTAAATTCACGGTGATACACAAATCTGGTATGAATAGCAATGCTGATTTTCTGTTAAGATATGTATCAGGAATTGAGAGTTCTGAAGGTTGAAAAACAAATGTATAGAGCTGGCCCAGTGGCACTGAGGGTTGAGGTGCTGGATGCCACACCTCACGCCACGCCGGCGACCCGGGTTCAGGAACAAGCCCAGGCTGCTAGGGGTCAGCAGGGGAGGGAGAAGATCAAGTGTCCAAGGGACAGCTCTCTTCTCCAGGGAGGGAGGGGGGCACAGACTCCGCACTTGTTTGGCCTCTAGCGGAAGCTGTGAGTACAAGTGCTGAGCAAGAAAGAGGAGGGCTGGGAGTGGTAGACGTCAGCAGTCGCCTTGATGTCAGGGCATATATCACTCCCCTAGAACAGGGGAAAATAATGTCAGAGCGCTGAGGGGAAGGAGCGCCATAGCACAGGCCCTAAATGGCTCCTGCCTACCTGACCACCGGGGGAGCCGACGAAATCCAGAATGCTCGGGGTGTTTGGGCCCCACCTAGTACCCACCTGGGGGATATAGCCATGGCTCCATGGGGGTCTCCTGGGGATTCAGATGAGTTCAGTGAAGCGGGGCTGATGCAAGTGCGACTCCCGACTGAGCAGTGCTCTGGTGTGGGGGAGGAGTATAAAGTATAACTTAAAAAAAAATGTATGGGTTTAAACTTTACTGTTTGCTGTACTGTTATAGAAAAAATGGATAATGCATGTGCTTAATTTCTGAAAGTTAGCAGCAAATGTTAGTAGAGAATTAATAGAAAGTTTTGGAAACCTGTTTGATAAAACAGGTTCCCTCTTAAGGAGAGGGGTGTATGTGACAGGGTGGAATAGGACCCTGTCCCAATTGTTATGGAGAAAGTGTTTAAATGCAAGGATCTGAGCTTACCTGTGTCAGTCTTCACCATTCATCACTGGTAGGTGTCTGCCAGAGACAGGCACCTCGCGGGAGACTTTTATTTTTGGAGGAGGGGCCGACATAATACGTGGCACTCTCGGGTTGGCCAGTAACAGCTGTTGGGTCCTCCTCCACCTCAGTTCTGCTTCTTCCGCCATCGAGACAGCATTCCAGCTGACTAGAGACTTCTGTGCCTAGTGTTTTCTGCAACGCCTGGTTCGATGCTGTTATCCTTGACTCCGCTCCGGTTCTGCTACTCAACGCTGCTCAAGACCAGTAAGATGTTTCCTTTTTATTTTGTGTGCGGCATCGAGTCTTTTCTAAGTTTAAATTTTGTTACCGTTTCATCATGTTTGGTCATTAGGACAAGAAGTGATCCAAGAAAACAGGTCGGCCTCCTATGCGTCGGTGTCCCTGTGGCCGGCAGATTTCCGTTACTGACTGACATGACATGTGTCTCACCTGTCTTGGTCCCCAGCATGATAGGATGCTTGCAATGCCTGCTTCTCGATGGACCATCGAGTTTTGGAGCACCATGCATTAAAGGTCGGCAGGGCCCCGCCGACTTTTGGGAGGTGTCATCACTCATGCCGGTCCAAGCACAGGACTCTCTGCCCTACCTCCGGGTCCCTTCCTGGGCCTATATGGTCCAGTGAAGGGGGGCCTCCTCCTCTTCCAGCCTTTCTGTGGAGGAGGTCCCTACCGCGGTGCCAGAGGGCCAGTCTGGCCCCATTTGAGGCTGGGCTGGGAACACCGCCTTGGCAGTCACCTCCTCGGAGGTGCAGGCATCCCCGTTGTCGGGGCCCATGGCTGCGGGTTCCGCTACGGGGTGTTCCTTGGCACAGCACATTGGTGCTGTCTCAGATCCCTGAGCCACGTGTGGCACCGATGATCAGGGTGGTGCCACGAGGGTTGTGGAGCTGGGTCGCAGCAGCATGACTGGGGGATCCCTCAGGACTGCTGATATGGAGCCCTTCATTATTGTCTCCTCTTTGGAGGAAAATGATTCTGAGGCGGATCCAGATTGGTTGCCTGACTCTTCGGAGTCAGTGGGTTCCCCATGGCCCAGCACTCTTGCGTCTCCCCAGGTGTCCCCTCCGATGGCTCAGGTGACTGGGGTTATGCATATCTCCTGGCCACCCCTGGCTCAAGAGACCAGCTGAGACCTTCCGGTCCCTCTGCTACTTGGGTGGCAATCGTGTTCCTGAGTGAGGAGGTGGCCACCATCCCCAGTGCCATTCCCCCTCTCAGAATCAAGATTGAGTCCCCTTCTCCTGAGGCCCGCTCCAGGGGACCTGTGGAGTCGAGGGAGCCCTTGGCACAGGGGTTGAGGTAGAGGGCTTCCTCCTAGTCCTTGGGGTTGAGGATGAGGGGCAAGGGACCACGGCACACTTCTGTGACCCTTCAGGGTTGGGGGAGGAGCTGTAGTGCCGAGCTCTTTGTTCTCCCTTTGGGGTCTCCCACGGAGGTCCCTCTGGGAGGGCTGGTGTCCACCCTTCTGGATCCATGCGGCCCCAGTCCCCTCATAGGGTAGCTCACGCTACAGGGTTAAGCCCTCACCATTTCGATTTCCAGGATAGGATGGTGAATATACAGACCTGCAGTTTTCCTCTGATGCCAGGATCTCCTGGAGAGTCTGCTAACCCTGGCAGAGGCACATCACATCAGGTGACAGGCTCGCCCATGCCTCTGTGCCCAGCTCCTTTTCCCATGCCACGTTGGGCCTTTGGGACCTTTGACCTGGGATCAGTTCAGGTCTCATGCAGCGGCGTTCCGTCAGTACATTAGGGCCATGGATGAGCAGGTCTTTCAACCAGTTCCCCCGCTGCAGCTAGAGTCTGATTCGTTAAGCTCCTCGACCTCCTCGCCTTCCTCCACTGGGGAAGAGGAACCTTCGGTCCACCTGTCCTCAGACGCTGATCAAGCTCAGTACCAGCGCTTCCTGTTGAGGTTGGTTAGGGACTTGCACATCTCCCGCTATGCTAGGGACAATACTGAGTGTGCAATGCAGACCTTCCTAGGCGAATACAGGGTGCACCATTTGGTAGTCCTGTCCTGGCCAGTTCTCTTCCAACAAGCGTCATACAGTGCCTGGCAGTGTCCATATTTTTCCAGGAACCAGCCCCTATGTACTGCTGCAGGAGGTATTGTGCAACCCGCGGGTCTCCAGGCACCTTCCCTCATCCACTTTCTGGACTGACATGGCTGGACACACCTTTCGGGCTTCGACGCCCAGTCTGCAATAGAGCCCCCCAGACCGATTCTCAAGAGTTGGATCGGATGGGGCAAAGAGTCTTCTCTTCAGCATGGAGCCTGCTGGCAATCATCTCACATCAGGCTCACCATGCTGCCTACAACAGGCATCTGTAGGCGATGATGGGACAGGCCCTAGCATTGTTACCTTATTCGGAGGCTACCCGGCAAGCCATTGCCCTCACCGCTATAGGCCCAAATTTGGTGAGGCACCAATCTAGGGCGTTGTGTGACACCAATGAGGTCACTTCATGGCTTGCGGGGACAGTGATTTGCATTAAGCGGATGGCATGGCTTCGCCTGTTGAGGCTGTCACCATTGGCCCAGTGCAGGTTATTGGCCTCCCCCTTCCAGGGGACCCATCTGTTTTCCCGCAGAGCGAGATAGGAGCTTAATGGGTGCCTTCCTTCCCCTAAGGTTCAGGGAACCCCGTCTCACTCTGATAAGTCCCAGCCTTGAACTGGCTAGTGGAGGGTACCCCTCCCCCCATTCTCCCGGGGTCTGAGGGATTTTTTCCTTCAGGTTATTAAGCTTTCAAAAAGCCTAGATTATCTGATTAGTGATGAATGGTGAAGACTGACAAGTAAGATATGAAAATAACGCACTCTACAGTAATTCTTGATCTTCCTGTATCTTCACCATTCATCACTGAATCCCACCCACCTTCCCCCTTGAGGCCTCAGTCCCTGAGATGTCCACCTCCCTTCTACCCCGAGCCCTCACCCCCTCTTCCTTCTCTTGAGTTCTCCTGATGTTGTCATGGAGGGTCTGTGGGGTGGGGCCTAGGTTTGAGTGAGTCTCGAGCTCCTCTGGGTTCTACTCCTGGGTCTCGGGGGGGGGCCCCTCCTCTTCTGGACTTCTTGCTTGACCCACACTCTGGGTCTGCCGGTCTAGGGGAGGTGGCTCGGGCCTCCCTTATCTTCCATATGTAATTTTTCTCCCCCCTGAACCCTTTGGTGTTCTGGGGGTAAGGGGAGTGAGAACTGTGACAGTTCTCGATCTATTGGGATTGAGCCTGGGGATGGCCTCTCCCCGATCTCTTTGGCACAACCTCCTTTCATCTTGTGCTCCCTCTCAACCTCTGAGCAATGCTGGCTCTGCCTGAATCTGGGGGGGCTCAGCAGTAAAGTCCTGCAGCTCTCCTGCATCCCTGCTTCAGAGCACTTAGGCTTCAGGTCACAGTTACAGCTCTCAACAGGGTTCTACCCTGGTGTCCCTTCTCATCTGCCCCTGTTGTTTGAGGACCAAAGGCCACCTCCCTCCCTCATCCCATACCTTCTTCTTCTTCCCTCTCTCTCTCTTCCTCTCTCTCTTTCTCTCTCTCTCTACTTTCTCCCTTCTGCTCCTTGGTTGTTAAGAACTGGGGCCTCCGGGTCCACAACCCTCAGGCCTCTTCTTTTCTTTCCTTTCCTCTCGTCAGCATACCCTTTTTAGTTCATTCTTTTCCTTTTACTGTCTCTTGGGCTCCCTTGCCCCACCCTTCTTTCTCTTTACTTTCTTCAAGTGTCTCTCCTTTGTGCAGAACTGAGGTGGAGGAGGACCCAATGGCTGTTACTGGCCATCCTGCAAGTGCCACATATTATGTCAGCCTTGTGGGCGGCGCTGACAGTGTCAGACCCTCCTCAAAAAAAAAAGTCTCCACGCGGAGTGCCTGTCTCGGGAAGGCAGACACCCACCAGTGACGAATGGTGAAGATACACAGGAAGATCAAGAATTACGGTAGGTATGTAATTTTCATTTCCGTTCTCCCTTTTCTGTCTCTTCTCTGTTTGCACAACCAAATTTTCCTGTGAGACCTAGCATTTGATAACCCTGACAGTTCTTTGCCTTTCACTGTCTCAGTCTTCCCTTGCTGTCTGTCTTTGTTTTCTCCCTTGCATATTTGCTGATATAAAAATACATGTAAATCATTGTATGGAAATGTAACTGATATTGGGATCCCTTTTGTTTAGAAATTATATCGTGTTAATTTTTTAAATGTATGTAACTGTAGTTTGAGATGATTGCAAAAAGCTATTGGAAACTCGAGAGGTCACCTGAGTATACATTTTTAAGCCTTTTGCAGAAGAGCTGTGGAGATGGGGCCTCATTTCTGGGACATTGTGTTCTAGCTGCACATGCCTGATACTTAGGATGCTTGTTAAGAATGGGGGTTGGAAAGACTTATAAGAGAGCTGAGCTGCAACTGCTTGGAAGAGAAAAGATAGACACAGAGATTGAAGAAAAATGCAGATGGACTTTTTGTTTTTTTGGCCTTTGTAAATAGTTATACTGAACAAGTTTATTTTTTTATGTTACTGCTAGTGTAAATAAATATTTTTGGTGAATTCTACAACTGCTCCTGGTTTTCCTATGCTTCCTGACCTGTGCCTTGATGACAGGGGGCCCTGGAAGATCCCTGCTCTCTGCTGGCTGCCTGTTGCTCCATGAGGAAGTTCTGTAGGGCTTTCTTGAGGCACCCTCAGGTGGTGAGGTTGAACTTCAGGCAAAGCTTACAGGCAAGAGCGTTGTGACCACTCCCAAGACAGCAGACACAAAGTTTGTGGTTGTTGGTTGAAGAAATCAACAGTGGCAACAACAGAAAAGAGCCAACAAAGGAGTAGATCTTCCTGGGCATAAAGTTTCCACTACTCATTCACACTGATGGGAATACGCCAGAGGCACTAGGACCCAGCGGGAGCCAAAAATCTTCAGGAGGGCTGGCGCCGTGAGACAGGCTCACGCCGTATAGGCTACCTCGGCATTGACCCGCCAACTGCCTCAGTTCCTTTTTTCCCGCCGTTGAGTGCGCTTCAGTGACAGCAGCATAGTTGCTCAGTATTGATTTAGCATATTCTTAGTTTATTATTTAAAAAAGAAGTTTTTTTGACAAAAAAGAACAGAGAAGTCTTCTTCAGCCCACCTTCGATGGAGTCGACCATGAATGGGGCCGGTGACAGTTGGAAGTCTTCACATGAATGCTGTAATTCCAGCAGGGTTGGGTCTGGTCTGCCGCCCTCCATGGAGGGGGGGTCCTGACTACGGACAGTCCGGTGCTCGAGAGGAAGGGCAGTCTTCCCAAAAGCACAAAAGAAAGTGAGCCCATTCCTGATCTTCGTCAGGAACCCAGCACCACTCGGCCTCAAGCTCTTCTCTGTCCCACCAGTCGAAGAAGAAATGGTACCACTCGAGGTCGCCCTCTGGTGGGTCTGCATGTTGATCGTCGGTTGCAGGGGACAGTAGGCTGAGTCTGACTGTCGGGGTCACCTGTGGTCTCTGTCCCCGGTGACCGGCATCTTCGACTCCATAGTCCCTCCCCGCCTCTCCGGTGAGCAGTTTCATCATTGGTCCACTCTTATGGAGCAGTGGGTTCGGCAGTTGTCCCGACTTTCCAAGCCGGCAGAATCGCTCCTGGGGCCTTCAGGCCCAGGGACTTTGAACCCATGGGCAGGACAGCTGGGTCAGCTTTGTCATACAACACCCCCTTCGGTGCTGTCGACACCACGCTCTTGTGCTTTCCCCCTCACATGGCTGCAGCGCAGGGGCCAGCACTGGTACCACCTTCTTTCTCTCAGGTTTTCAGATCTTCATCCTTGGGCACCCTGGAATTTGGGTTGGGGTTCCTGAGTGCCCATGTGGTGCCAGCTGCAGTGCAGAATTTGACTCCGGTCTTGATGGTGCCGCGCATGGCGGCACCGCGTTCGGTGCTGTTCCTGTCACCGGCGCCACCTCAGGTACGGGGTTTCTCAACTCCGATTTGAGGAGCACCCCCTCCTGTGCTCTTTCAACCCTTCCCTCTTTATATTATCCCTCCTGGGGTAGTAGAAGATGATATTGAACCTGATCCTCATCTATGATTAGGAGACGACTTCGATGAGGATTCTTCCTTTAGAGAGGAAAGTAAGCCCTCTACTTCAGCAGAGCCTTTGGCCGAGGACCTGTCCTTTAAATCTCTTCTGAAGAACATTAATGCCACCCTCTCCCTCCAGACGTCAGAGGTGGATCCAGGGAAGCTATTGCGCCTTCAATATCTGCATGTTCCGGAAATCCCTGTGGAACTGACTCCTCCAGTACAGCCCTCTTTTGAGACTCTCTCACAGATGGCATAATTCGGCACTCATTCCTTCCGTGGCCAAGTCCATAGATCAGCAGTACGCTTCTCCTAAGGATCGCCCAATCCTGGCCTCCCAAGCCTTTGCAGATGCCATTGTGGTCTTGGCAGAAAATGACAAAGCTGTACTCCCTCAGGAATCTACAGCTTGTCCAGTAAATAAAGAATCCCATAAGATCGACACTTTGGGGAAACGAGTCTTCGCTGTTGCTACCCTAGGAATGCATATCGCTAGCTACCAGGGCTACTACTCGCAGTATGAGTATACCCTCTGGCATTCACTGAAAACATTAGTCAAAGCTTTTCCAGAGACGCTTGCTACTTCAGACCGTTGCTAGAGGCATTGAATCCAATAACCAGCAGCTTAAGGCTGTTATGGATGCTTTTGACACGGCCTCTAGGGCAGCAGTGGCAGGGATTTGCACTCGATACCACTCATGGTTACGGACCTTGGGGTTTACTAATGATGCTCAACAGAGAGCCATGAATTTACCCTTTGATGGGGTTTATCTGTTTGGCCCACAGGTGGAGTAGGCACTGGAGGCCACTCAGAAAACTAGGACTGCCATTAAAACTGCCAGACTGACCCCTGCTGCCCTCCAACGGGGCGGGAACCATCGGCAGTTTCATATCCGTCAGTCCTTTCATGGCAAAGATGGGGGGGGTCAACAAGAATCAAGCCCCTCAGCTGCAAAAGAAAATGCAACAGAAGGCATAGGGCCCAAAGACGCCTAGTGCCACCCTCTGAGATTCCGGCACAAGTCCCACCTCAGCTGTCCGAGGGGGACTTTTCTTTGGCAGTAGGGAGGGCATCTAACTCAGTTTTACAAACAGTGAAAGTCAGTCACATTGGACAAATGGGTCCTCCAAATAATTTGCGAGGGCTACTCTCTAAATTTGTCAGAAACCCCACTGGATCATCCACCCAAATGACAGCCCATGCTGTCTGTCACTCAGTCAGACCTCCTCGCTTCTGAGATTCAAGGCCTTCTGAACAATGGGGCAGTAGATATAGTTCTGCAGGATCAAAGAAACACAGGTTTCGACTCCCACTACTTTCTAGTTCCAAAGAAAACAGGTAGTATGCGCCCTATTTTGGACCTACAGAAGTTAAACAAATTCCTTTGCAAGGAAAAGTTCAAGATGATATCACTTGGTACACTTCTACCTTTGATTCATCAAAACAATTGACTGGCTTCCCTGAACATGCAGGACACCTACCAACATGTTCCCATGCACCCAGACCATCACAAGTATATCTGATTTGTGGCTCTGGGTCAACACTACCAATTCAGAGTCCTGCCCTTTGGGCTGTCCTTGGTGACTCGAGTCTTTATGAAGTGCTTCGCAGTACTCGCAGCACATCTCTGGAAACTCAGAATTCAAGTATTCCCCTATATGGATGACTGGCTCCTAGCAAGCTCATCCAGACAGGGGATGCAGGCAGCTATGGCCACAGCCTCCAAATTCCTCACTTCCATGGGAGTCCTGTTGAATCTGGAAAAATCACAGCTGCAGCCCTCCCAACAACTCTTCTTCATAGGAGCCCTCCTGGACACCGCCAAGGCAAGGGCCTTCCTTCTGGAAGATAGGAGAAATGATATTCTCCAGATGTCTCACTGCATCAAAGAGAACAACTTGGTTTGAGCTCTCTTGATAAAGTGGATGCTGGGTCTCATTGCATCATCAGTGTTCACAGTGCCTCTGGCTCATCTTCACATAAGAACCACTCAGTGGATGCTCAGTACTCAGTGGTCCCCGACCACACATCCGCAGTCCTTTTCACATCAAGGTGAAGGAACCTCTAAAGCGGTCACTCACCTCGTGGGTTCAGGAGGACAACCTTCTTCAAGGCTTTCCCTTTGCCCCACTGAAGACACAGACCACCATCACCATCACCACAGATGCATCCTTAATAGGTTGGGGAGTTCACTGTAAGGATCTCCACACCCAGGGTCTGTGGAATCAGGATGAGTCTCAACTACACATACATTTTCTGGAAATGAGAGCTGTTCTGTACGCTGTCAGAGCCCTGAAGGACATCCTCTGTCACAAAGTAATTCTCCTTCAGAAGGACATCATAGCAATGATGTACTACATCAACAAGCAAGGTGCAGCACACTCTTACCCTCTGTGCAGAGAAGTGATGAGAGTGTGGGAATGGTGCCTAAAGCACAAAGCCCTGATCTAGGCAGTCTACCTGCCTGGGGTCCAGAACAATCTAGCGGATTGACTCAGCAGAACAGAAGTGGACCCTCACAAGTGGTCTCTCAACGTAAATGTCATGCAGTTGCTCTTCGAACAGTGGGGCACTCCGGACCTGGACCTTTTTGCATCCCCGCTCAACACAAAACTGCCTCTAATCTGCTCCAGAAATCCAGAACCTGACATTTTGTGTCAGGATGCATTCAGACTGCGGTGGACAAGACACTTTCTGTATGCATTTCCTTCTCTTCCCTTGATGCAGAGGGTGCTGCTCAAGCTGGAGGCACAGGGGGAAGAATGATCCTCATCGCCCCATTCTGGCCTTGTCAGATTTGGTTTCCATTGATCAACAGATTGTCGGAAACTCCAGTGAAACAACTTCCACTTCAATCGGACTTGCTGACCCAGGCCCCAGTGGTCCATCCCAACCTGAGATCCCTTCATCTCCACGCATGGCTCCTGAGGAGATAGAAGTGAGTAGATTTGATGTCTCACGTAGAGTTTTAGACATTCTCCTAGCAGCACGCAAGCCGGCTACTAGGAAAACTTACACGGCAAAGTGGAAGCGTTTCTCCATCTGGTGTACAAAGTCCTTCCTGGATCCCTTTTCTTGCCCACCTAACAAAGTCCTGGAGTACCTGCTAGACCTGTCAAATACAGGGTTACAATACTTGAGCGTGAAAGTACATCTCTGCGTGATTTCAGCTTTTCACGAGCATATACACTCTGTGTCTCTGGCTCTGTTACCCTTGGTCAAAAGGTTCCTTAAAAGTATACTCCACACTAAGCCACCACTCAGGAGACCGGTAGCTGCTTGGGATATTAACCTGGTGATAGACATGCTCACCTGTAAACCTTTTGAGCCTCTAGCAACATGTAAGCTGAAGTTCCTGACCTGGAAGGCCACCTTCATCGTAGCCATTACCTCCACTCGCAGAGTGTCTGAAATACATGTGTTGATCACAGACCCCCCCCCCATATACAGTATTTCACAAGCACAAGGTGGTTCTCAGAACGCCCCCTAAGTTTCTCCCCAAAGTAGTCTCAGAATTCCATCTGAAGCAGCCCTTGGTTCTTCTGACCTACTTCGCAAACTTCCAGAATGAAGGAGAGTGTACCCTACATTCCCTGAATGTTAAAAGGGTTTTGCGGTTCTACATCGACATAACAAAAGAGATCCACAAGTCAAAACAACTTTTTGTTTTGTTCAGCATGGCTTGGCTGGGTCAACCTGTTGCCATCAGGTGTATTTTGGTGTGGTTGGTAGCATGTCTCCGCCAATGCTATTCAATGGCACAGGTTAAGCTGGAAGGTAGGGTATACGCCCATTCTTCCAGGGCAGTCGCAACATCTCTGGCAGAAATTCAGAACGTACCCATTGCAGACATCTGCAATGCGGCTACTTGGAGCTCAGTGCATACTTTTGTGAAACACTACGCTTTGGATGTCCATGCCAGAGAGCATCCATCCTTTGGCAGTACAATCCTTAATGGACTTCTGTCATAAGTGAGCTCCTCTTTCCTGCCACCCTTCTTGGGGGATTATTTTAGCTCAGTACTCTCCCATCAGTGTGAATGAGTGGTGGAGATTTTATGTCCAGGAAGATATGAAAATTACGTTCCTACTGTAATTCTTGCTCTTCTTGGATGAAGTCTCCACCACTCATTCACACGCCCACCCTCCATCCCGTAAGCTCACTGATCTGTTTTTTTGGTCTTCACTCCTTCATTGGCTGGGCTATGAAGACTCAGTTGTGTTAACCCTTCTTATACAGGTCATTCGGACTATCTCATGTCTGACATAGGTTCGTTTCACTAGTTTAATTTTTGCTGCACCTCTTCGGTAAAAAAAAGGTACTGAGGCAGTTGGAGGGTCGATACCGAGATAGCCTATACGGCGTGAGCTTGTCTCGCGGTGCCACGCATGCATGGTCCTACCTCGACACCGGCCCTCCTGAAAGTTGTTGGCTCCCACTCGGTCCTAGTGCCTCCAGCATAGTCCCATCAGTGTGAAAGAGTGGAGGAGACTTCATCCAAGAAGATCAAGAATTATGGTAGGTACGTAATTTTCATTTCTCGACATACAAAAATAAAATGAATCACTTTAAAATAACATAATTTGATGGCAGTAACAAAAAAGGTAACTAAAATTTTAGCGATCGACTGAGCGAGAGCAGGAAAGAACTATGGAGGGAGCAGGGCCTCCCATGCTTATATAGGGATGTGAGATCAGAGCCTGATGTCAGCATGGGCAGCCTCTGCTACACTGCTTTAGAAAAGCTTCTGTGTGACCCTAGCACCTGATGGCTAAGTTCCATAGGTGTGACCTGACGACAGAGAAATCCCTGAACAAGATCTACAGGTACTGGGAATGCTCAGCATCGGAGGAGAGATGGACAGAAAAATCCTCTTCTTCAGAGGAGGAAGTGAGAGAGAAGGAGCTGAATTCAGGTAACAGGTGCAGGGACTCGGGCCTAAAAAGAGTCTGATCTGCTCAGAGGTGAAACTGCTGGAATACACCAGACACTGACCTGAACTGCTCCTACATAATGGGCCCCAAGGGACCCACAATACCAGGGAGAGCAGTGGAAACAGCGGAGAAGAGGGGGGATCATATGTGACCAGGCCAGGTCCTCTGGCAGTGCTGCAAGAATACTCAGTGGAGCTTGCCTAGAGGGAGGGCCTGGCAAACTCACCCATCTGAGAATAAACACCATCAACAGACAGGTCCAGACAGTGCCCTGGAGGGGAACCTCCACGTGGGGAAAGTGGAGCCATATATGTCCCATAGGACAGCCCCAGCCCCATCAGTGATGGGGACAGACAGTTCTGGTGAGAAACTGGGCCCCCGCACTAATGCTGCTACCCTTGCCAGAGTTGCCACTGTCTCTGGCCAAGGTGTGAGCTGCAGACCCAGAGCCACGCTTCAACACCTCACCAGAGCTGACCCTAACCCCCAGCCAAGCCCAGAATTTATGCCACAGCCCCCTCTCTAGAGTTGGCCCTGGACCCAGCACACACAAGCAGCACTGGACTCAGCACTGTGAATGGTACTGGAACCAGACCTGGCACCGCAACCCGAATAAGCACCATGAACAGTATCAGCAAGGGTTCTGCCACCGTTCCTGAAGCCATCCTGAGGGGGCAACCCCAGAAGTGACTTCCATCCCCCGAGTCAGGCTCAGAACCATGCACAGAAAGGCCTCCATCCTCATCGGCCCCACCCACAGGCCCAAGGTTGGTGCCATCATCCTCCCCTGGATCATCCGACTGCTCAGGGGAAGAGACAACAATAACCTCTGGGTCCATGACAGGGTCAGCTCCAGAACCAGTTCTTCTTCTGGCACCACAAATGGTGCTAAAAGGGGGCCTGGTGTTACAGCTGATGTCAGCCCGCTCACCTGTACTGGTCTTAGTACCAGAAGCCGAGGCAGCACCAGGCCACAACAGCAAGGTATCCACCTCTGTAGACCAAGTATATAACTTCATCCTCTCCACTGGGGGTGTCCACTGCTCTGAAGGGTTGACTGCCTGGGAGGGGGGCTCAGTTGGACCCCTGGAGGAGGTTGACTGTCCACCAGACTCCTCCCTCAGGGCCTCTGATGTGTTGGCAAGGCGAGCGGAGTAAGTGCCCAGGTCTTCCTCAATATGTATAGTACCAGGAAGGGGCTCAAGGGATGGGACTAGGGACCTTACTTTGGCATCCCTGATGTGATGCCTGCCTCTGAAGGCGGGTGGATCATGGCCTCACCTCCATGCATACTTCTCAAGTGTGTGGTAGTCCATGTAGAAGCAAGCGTTGCACCTATCCATATCATGGTCGACAACAAGACAGGCCCAACAGTCGTCATGCTGATCCTGTACATCAATATGACCCCCACTGATACACCATAGAACCATAGAATTTGACAGCAGATGAGGGCCACTTGGCCTACCTAGTCTGCCTATGTACCCTATCTACTGTGACACCGCAGACCCTATTTGACCCCCGGCTTCCCCCCTTTCCTTACCACTAAGGTTCCCTTATGCCTATCCCATGCCTTCATTTTTTTTTTCATATGCCTGTTTACCCACCCGTCGCCACTGTCTCCTGCCATTGGGCCCCAAGGGGCCGTCACATAAGGTGATGGGGTTACATAGTGATTTTTCCTAGTTTTCTCCCCTTAAGTCCCCAAGGTCCTGGTAGACATGATCGCGCATGCGTATCAAGGTGCGAATTTGTGCCTGAACCAGTGGAGACCCCTCACCACCCACCCGGCCTAGTGCCAGCCCCCTCCATTTGCCAGACATTACCACCAAGCCTCAACCCGGTGGCAGTCAAGGACTGGGAAAGCTAACCTTCACAGTCCAGGAGAGGAGAGCTGCCTGATGGCCTCTCAGTCCTCTCCCAGCCCACCCCGGCTGACCCATGGCAGTTCAAGTGTATTTCTGAACTTGGGTCACTGGCGTGGGAGAGGTGAAGCACTCCTCGGTGCCTCTGCCTTCTATGCCACTGGGCCAGCACTATTCCATGTCTTTTTGAATCCCACTACAGTTTTTCCCCCACCACCTCCGCTGGGAGGCTGTTCCAGGCATCCACTACTCTTTCTGTGAAGAAGTACTTCCTTACACCTCCTCTGAGCCTATCCCTCCAAGCTTCATAGCATGACCCCTTGATCTTCCTGGACATAAAGTCTCCACCATTTATTCACATTAGTGGGACTACACCGGAGGCGCTAAGCCTGAGTGGGAGCCAAAAATCTTTGTGAGGGCCGGCGCCAAGGTAGGACTGCGAATGTGCGGCACCGTGAGATTGACTCATGCCATACAGGCTACCTCAGCATCGACTCTCCAACCGCCTCAGTTTCTTTTTTCCCCCACCGTTGAGTGCGCTTCAGTGACAACGTTACTCGCCCGCTGGGAGTCAAATTTTCACGTCTATATGACAGCAGCATAGTTGTTCAGTATTTGTTCAGTATTTGATTATTAGTATATTTTTATTTATTTATTTAAAAAAAGAAAAAAAGTTTTTTTTTGTCTTAACAAAGAACAGAGAAGTCTTCTTCAGTCCACCTCCGACAGAGTCGACCATGAACGGGGCCAGTGATGGTAGGGAGACTTCGCATGAAGGCTGTTTCAGCAGCAGGGCTGGGTCTGATCCCCACCCTCTATGGAGGGGGGTCTGACTACAGGCAGTCTGGTGCTCAGGAAGAAGGGCCATCCTCCTGAAAGCACAAAAAGAAGCAGGCCTGTTCCCAATCTTTATCAGGGACCTGGCACCACTTGGCCTTGAGTTCTTCTTCATCCCACCGGATCGAAGAAGAAGCGGTACCGCTCGAGGTCACCCTCTGGTACATCTGCATGAAGATCGTCAGTAACTGGGGACAGAAGGCCGACCCCAACCCCGACGCATGTGGCCTTGGTTCCCGATGGCTGTCATCCTCGACTCTGGAGTCCTTCCCCACCCCTTGGGGGGTCCTCTGGTGAGCAGTTTCATCATTGGGCCACTCTTATGGAGCAGCAGGTTCGGCAGTTGTCCTGACTTCCCATGCCTGCGGAGCTGACCTTGGGGCCTTCGTGCCTGGGGGCTTCGGAACCATGAGCGGGGCGGATGGATCAGCCTAGTCACGCGGCACCTTCGGTGCTGTCGACACCACACTCTTGTGCTTTTCTTCCTTACATGGCTGCAGCACAGGGGCCAGCACAGGTGCTACCTTCTCCTACTCATGTTTTCAGATCTTCAGCCTTGGGTATCCTGGGTTTGGGGTCTCCAAGCGCTCGCCCAGCACTGGTTGCGGTGCTGCCTTTGACTCCAGTTTTGGCGTCTCATGCCGGTGCCATTTTTGATGCCGGCATGGGTGCCAGGATTTTTTTGGGAGACTTCAGTATCTGGCTATGTACTGTTCAGAAGAGATTGAGGTGCAAAAAGGGGGGGGGGTGGAGTGGCCCTGTATGCCAATGAAAATATCAAAGCTACAGAAATTCAGAATACACATAAGGAGCCAGAAGAACTGTGGGTCACCCTGGAAACAGGAAATGGGACAGCCATTAGAACTGGGGTTGTCTACAGGCCCCCAGACCAGGGGGAGGACATAGACACATTACTGTTAGGAGATAGACAAAACATGACAGCTAAAGGAGAGGTTCTGATAATGGGAGACTTCAACATGCCTGATACAGATTGGTCAATACCAGCAGGAACATCTGCCAGAACTAGACATGGTGGATTCCCTGCAGGGGGAGGGCCTCAAACAACTGGTACAACAACCCACAAGAGACAGGGCTATCCTAGATCTAGTACTGACTAACGGGAAAGGATCATAGATCTCCAGGTAGAAGGTCACCTGGGAGCCAATGACCATCACATGGTATGGTTCAGTTTGGCCACTACAATTAAATCATCCCATTCCAAGGCAAAAATATGGGACTTCAAAGGAGCTGACTTTGATAAGAGGTCAAAAGAGTTAAGCTAGTCCTGGCAAAAAGAAATACAGGTGAGGGGGTACAGGCAAAGTGGGCAAGCATTAAGGATGCAATACTTGAAGCAACGTCCCATTGTGTTAGAGAGAAAAGGAAGTGCAAAAGAAGAAGAAAACCACTTTGGTTCTCAAAAACAGTTGCAGAAAAGGTCCGAGCCAAAAGGCTGGCCTTCAGAAAATATAAGGGAATGCAGCGGGATGAAGATAGGGAGGCAAGCCAAACTTCTCTAACGGAGAAGCAGGGAAGGCAGTAAGGCAGGCAAAGGCCCAAACCGAGGAAACACTAGCACAAACAGTAAAAGAAGGTGACAAGATTCTCTATATATACATTAGTGAAAGGAGAAAGTCCAGAGGGGGTATTGCTAAGATCAAAGGAGATAAGGGGGCATGTGAGGAGGAGGACCATGTAAAATCATCTATCCTAAATAGATACTTCTGCTCAGTATTTACTGAAGAGAAGGCAGGGCAGGGCCCAACACTCAGCACCATAGACACGGGGGGGGAGGGAGGTGAGCACTAGTCCCTTCACAAAAGAAAGGGTCCTACAAGAGCTCGATAAGCTCAGGGTGGACAAGGCAATGGGACCTGATGGCATACATCCCAGGGTATGAAAGGAGCTAAGGATGGAACTAGCAGAGCCATTATCAGAACTGTTTAGTGAGTCTCTGAGCATAGGAGAGGTCCCAGAAGACTGAAGAAGGGTTCATGTGATCCCACTCCACAAGACTGGTAGCAGGGAGGAGGCAGGGAACTACAGACCAGTCAGTCTTACCTCAGTAGTGGGCAAGATTATGGAGGCACTCCTTAAGGAACGGATAGTGCAACACCTGGATTCCATAGGAGCACAGGATCCAAGACAGCATGGGTTTACAAAAGGAAGGTCCTGTCAAACTAATCTTGTAGATTTCTTTGACTGGGTAACCAGAGTGGTGGACCAAGGGAGAGCAGTTGATGTTGCCTACCTTCACTTCAGCAAAGCTTTCGATACTGTTCCACATAGAAGATTGATTAATAAGCTGGGTAGGCTCAGGGTGGGTCAGAAGTTGGTCAACTGGGTGGCAAACTGGTTGACAGGCAGAAAACAGAGAGTGGTGGTAAATGGTATACAGTCAGAAGAGATGCATGTCACAAGTGGAGTACCTCAGGGATCAGTCATGGGGCCAGTCCTCTTTAATATCTTCATCAGTGACATTGCAGATGGACTGGGGGGTAAGATTTGTCTGTTTGCAGATGACACCAAGATCTGCAACAGAGCAGATGATCCAGATGGGGTGGGCAGAATGAGAAGAGATCTGGATAAACTAGCAAAATGGTCAGAAGAGTGGCAACTGGGGTTTAATGCAAAGAAGTGCAAGATCATGCACATAGGGAAGAGAAATCCTGAAGCCACCTATAGGCTGGGAGGGGAGTTGCTGGCAGTCACAAGGGAAGAAAGAGACTTGGGCATCATCATCACCGATGACCTGAAATCATCCAAGCAGACCACTAAAGCAGTAGGTAAGGCTAGGGGGATGTTAGGGTGTATTAGTAGGGGTATCACAAGTCGGAACAGGGAGGTAATAATCCCTCTTTACAAGACACTGGTTAGGCCCCATCTGGAGTACTGCGTGCAGTACTGGAGGCCACACCTTCACAAGGACATTAACCAAATTGAGGCAGTCCAGAGAAGGGCAACCAAAATGGTGCAGGGACTGCATCAGAAAACATATGAGGACAAATTAATGGCGCTCAATATGTATACCCTAGAGCAAAGAAGGGAGAGAGGTGATATGATTGAAACATTCAAACACATTAAGGGCATTAACAAGATGAAAGAGTCTAACATGTTTCAGTATAAGGAAAAATAGCAGGACAAGAGGACACAGCATGAGATTAGAGGGAGGCCGATTAAGGGGTAATGTGAGGAAGTTCATTTTCACAGAAAGGGTGGTGGATGCATGGAACGGCCTACCTCAGGAAGTGGTGGATATGAATATAGTGCAGGGCTTCAAACAGGCATGGGATAGGCATAAGGGAGTAATACAGATGAGTATGAATAGATAGGCCATTGACACAGCAAAGGCCGATGGCACATTTATAAAGTAGACAAAGAAATGGGCAGACTGGATGGGCCTTGTGGTCCTTATCTGCCATCAGCTTCTATGTTTCTATTTTCAACTATGATTCGAGGAGCACCTCCTCCTGCTCTCTTTCTCCCTTTCCTTTATATACTATCCCTCCTGGGCTAGTAGGAGATGATGTTGAGCCTGATCCTGATCTGTGATTAAGAGACAACTTTGATGAAGAATCATCCTTTGGAGTGGAAAGTAAGCCCTCTACTTCAGCAGAGCCTTTGGTCAAGGACTATCTTTTAAACCTCTCCTGAAGAATATGAATTCCACCCTCTCTCTCTCCAGACTTCTGAGGTTGATCCTGGGAAGCTGTTGTGCCTTCAATATCTGCATGTCCCAGAAATACCTGTGGAATTGACACCTCCGGTACAGTCCTCTTTTGAGACTCTTTCACAAATGGTGTGTAACAGTCTGGCGCTTATTCCTTCTGTGGCTAAGTCCATAGACAGGAAATATGCTCCCCTTAAGGATAGACCAATCCTGGCCTCTCAAGCCTTTGCAGATGCCATAGTGGTCTTGGCAGAAAATGACAAAGCCTTTCTCCCTCAGGAGTCTATGACTTGTCCAGTAAATAAAGAATTCCGTAAGACTGACACCTTTGGGAAGCAAGTGTCTGCCGCTGCTACCCTAGGAATGCGTATTGCTAGCTACCAGGGCTATTTCTCGCAATATGAGTATACCCTCTGGCACTCACTAAAAGCCACTGTGGAGGCTCTTCCGGAGTTGGATGTTAGTTTAGAGCTTCTCCAGACTATTACTAGAGGCACTGAGTCCAATAATCAGCAATGTAAGGCTGCTATGGATGCCTCTGATACTGCCTCAAGGGCAGCAGTAGCTGGGATATGCACCCGGCATCACTTATGGTTACAGACTTTGGGGTTCACAAATGATGCTCAACAGAGTCATGAATTTTCCATTTGATGGAGTTTATCTGTTTGGCCCACAGGTGGAGCAAGCAGTGGAGGCCACTCAGAAAACTAGGACTGCTATTAAGATGGCCAGGCCGGCCCCTACTGCCCCTCAATGGGGTGGAAACCGCTGGCAGTTCCATAACCATCAGTCCATTTGTGGTAAAGGCAGAGGGGGTTCCAACAAGAAACAAGCCCCCCAGCCACAAAAGAAAATGCAGCGGAAGGCACAGGGCCCAAAGGTGCCTAGTGCCACCCTGTGAAACTCCAGCCTAGGTCCCACCTCAGCTGTCCAAGGGGAACTCGTCTTTGGCAGTAGGGGGGCATCTGACTCAGTTTTATAACCAGTGGAAGTCAGTCACATTGGATGAATGGGTCCTCAGGATAATTCGCAAGGGTTGCTCTCTGAAGTTTTCACATACCACTCCAGATCATCCACCCAAACGACAGCCCAGACTGTCTATCAATCAGTCAGACCTCCTCACTTTCGAGATTCATGGCATTCTGAACAACAGGGCAGTAGAAGCAGTTATGCAGGAGGAACGGGACACAGGTTTCTATCCCATTACTTCCTAGTTCCAAAGAAAACAGGGGGTATACGCCCTATTCTAGACCTAAGGAAGTTAAACAAATTCCTCTTCAAAGAGAAATTCAAGATGATATCGCTTGGTACGCTTCTACCTCTGATTCATCAAAACAATTGACTGGCCTCCCTGGACATGCAGGACACCTACCAACATGTTCCCATACACCAAAGCCACCACAAGTATCTCTGATTTGTGGCCCTGGGTCAGCACTACCAATTCAGATTCTTGCCCTTTGGGCTGTCCTTGGCGCCTCGAGTCTTTACAAAGTACGTTGCAGTGCATCTCAGGAAACTCAGAATTCAAGTATTCCCATATCTGGATGATTGGCTCCTAACATGCTCATCCAGATAAGGGATGCAGAAAATAGTGGCCATGGCTTCCAAGTTCCTCATATCCATGGGGATTCTGTTGAATCTGGAAAAATCATAGCTACAGCCCTCCCAACTCCTCTTCACCGGAGCTCTCTTGGACATCTCCAGAACAAGGGCCTTCCTTCCGGAGGACAGGAGAAATGATATCCTCCAGGTGGCTCACTTCATCAAAGAGAATGATTTGGTTAGAGCTCTCTCGATGCAATAGATGCTGGGCCTCATGACATTATCAGTGTTCGTGGTGCCTCTGGCTCATCTTTACACGAGAACCACTCAGTTGATGCCCAATACTCAGTGGTCCCTGACCACACATCCACAGTCCTTTCACATCAAAGTGACGGAACCCCTAAGGTGGTCGCTCACCTGGTGGACTCTGGAGGTCAATCTTCGTCAAGGCTTCCCCTTTGCCACTCTGGAAACACAGATCACCATCACCACGGATGCATCTCTAATCGACTGGGTAGCTCACTGTCAGGATCTCCACACCCAGGGTCTGTGGAGTCAGGACAAGTCTCAACTACACATAAATGTCCTGGAAATGAGAGCTGTCTTGTATGCTTTCCGAACCATGAATGACATCCTCTGTTGCAAGTAATTCTCCTTCAGACGGACAACAAGGCAGTGATGTACTACATCAACAAGCAGGGTGGAGCACACTCTTACCCTCTGTGCAGGGAAGTGATGAGAGTGTGGGAATGGTGCCTGGAGCATGAAGCCCTGATCCAGGCAGTCTACCTGCCTGGAGTCCAGAATGATCTAGCAGATCATCTCAGCAGAATGGAGGCAGATCCACATGAGTGGTCTCTTGACACAAACATCGTGCAATCACTCTTCAAAGAGTGGGTCACACCAGACCTGGACCTTTTTGCGTTCCCACTCAACACAAAACTGCCTCTATTCTGCTCCAGAAATCCAGAACCTGGCGTTTTCTGTCAGGATGCATTCAGACTGCAGTGGACAAGACGCTTTCAGTACGCATTTCCTCCTCTTGCATTAATTCAGAGGGTGCTGCTCAAGCTGGAGGCACAGGGGTGCAGAATGATCCTCATCACCCCATACTGGCCTCGTCAGATTTGGTTTCCGTTAATCAACAGATTATCAGAATTTCCATTGAGACAACTACCACTTCAAATGGACCTTCTGACCCAGGGTCCAGTGGTCCCTCCCAACCTGAGGTCCCTTTACCTCCACGACTGTCTTCTGAGGAGATAGAAGTGGGTAGATTTGACGTCTCCCGTAGAGCCTCAGACATTCTCCTAGCAGCGTGCAAGCCATCCACTAGGAGACTTACACGTCGAAGTGGAAACGATTCTCCATCTGGTGTGCAAAGTCCTCCCTGGACCCCTTTTCTTGCCCACCAAACAAAGTCTTAGAGCATCTGCTAGACCTGTCAATGCAGGGCTACAATACTCGATGGTGAAGGTACATCTCTGTACGATTTCAGCTTACCACGAGCCTGTTCACAGTAAGTCAGTGGCTCAGCTGCCCTTGGTTAAAAGGTTTTCTTAAGGTATCCTCCACACTAGGCCACCAGTCAGGAGACTGGTGGCATGAATATCAACCTTGTGCTAGACATGTTCACTGTAAACCTTTTCGCGCTTTTAGCAACTTGTGAGCTGAAGTTCCTGACCCAGAAGGCTGCCTTCCTTGTCGCCATTACGTCGGCTCACAGAATGTCCGAAATACATGCCCTGGTCACATACCCTTTGTATACAGTATTTCACAAGGACAAGGTGGTTCTCAGAACTCACCCTAAATTTCTTCCAAAAGTAGTCTTGGAGTTCCACCTGAACCAGTCCTTGGTCCTTCTGACCTACTTTGCGAACTTCCAGAATGAAGGGGAACATACCCTACATTCTCTGGGTGTAAAAGGAGTTTTGCGGTTCTACAATGACAGAACAAAAGAGATCCACAAATCCAAGCAACTCTGTCTTGTTCAGCATGGCCTGGCTGGGTCAACCTGTTGCCATCAGGTGTATTTTGGTGTGGCTAGTAGCATGTCTCCACCACTGCTACTCGATGGCACAGGACAAGCTGGAAGGCAGGGTGTATGCCCACTCTACTAGAGCAATCGCGGCATCTCAGGCAGAAATACGTAACGTGCCCATTGCAGACATCTGCAATGCAGCTACTTGGAGCTCTGTGCACACCTTTGTGAAGCACTATGCCCTGGATGTCCATGCCAGACAGCATCTGTCATTTGGCAGATCAATCCTCAATGGACTTCTGTCCTGAGTGAGCTCCTTTCTCTCCTGCCACCCTTCTCAGGGGACTATTTTGGCTCGGTACTCTCCCACTAGTGTGAATGAATGGTGGAGACTTTATGTCCAGGAAGATATGAAAATTACATACCTACCATAATTCTTGATCTTCTTGGACGAAGTCTCCACCCCTCATTCACATGCCACTCACCATCCCCCAACCTCACTTATCTTGTTTTTGGTCTTCACTTCCTCGATGGCTGGGCTGTGAAGACACTGTTGTGTTGACCCCTCTTATATGAGTCATTCAGACTATCTTATGTCTGACATGAGTTAGTTTCACTAGATTAGTTTACGCTGCACCTCCTTGGTAAAACATTTACTGAGGCAGTTGGAGGGTTGACGCTGAGGTAGGCTATACTGAATGAGCCAGTCTCGTGACGCCACGCATGCATGGTCCTACCTCGGCGCCAGCCCTCCCAAAGATTTTTGGCCTCTGCTCAGTTCTAGCGCCCCCGGTGTAGTCCCACTAGTGTGAAAGAGTGATGTAGACTTCGTCCAAGAAGATCAAGAATTACAGTAGGCACGTAATTTCATTTCTTGAGCATCTTTTTGTCTGAAAAAGGCTTCCCTCTTGAACCCTATTTATACCTGTGAGGTATTTGAAAGTCTATATCATATCCCCACTCTCCTTCCACTGATGGATTTAGGGGCTACTTTAGTTCTTCTTGCTGGCCTCTTGTGGCTTTTATGCTCCTCACAACCAGACATGGTGATGTGGAAAAAAAATGAAAATAAGGAAAGAAAAGAACTGGGCACCAACTAGACACTAAAACAATAAAGCGGCACAGAAGAACCCGGTGCCATTGAAAAAAAACAGCACTGAACTAGGCGGAGACAAACTGAGGAAAGTATGATGTAGTTAGACGAATGCAGCTCCCACGGTGTGCTATCGATGGTGGGAAAAATAGATCTGAGGAAGGAAGGGGGCTGGCATCAGTTACCGACCAAGTCACAAGCGTGATGTCACTATGTCTGTCTTATGGACAGCACCAGAACCAATGTGGGTCCACTAGGCTGCAAAAGACTTTGCTCCCGCTGGATCCTACTGCCTCTGGGAATGAACAGTGAAGCCTGATTCTTGGAAGAGTACCCATGTGTCTGTCCTGTTGGATTTCCATTGATGACAGACTTGGATGAGGTGTCCCCTCTACTGGAGAGGAGTGAATGACCTTAGGCAGCTGAGGTGGACATAAGGCTGAAACTCAGAGGGTGGTGCTGGGCACCTTGGGCATCTGTGCCTTCTGTTGTCTTTATTTTGCTGCTAAGCAGGCTGAGCTTTGGATGGTAGCATCCATAACTATTGAGACAAAAACACTGCTGTGTACCTATGTACAAGATGGACTGATTTGCTCTAAAGCCCTTAAGAGAAGCACATTTCCCTGATGGTTTGTTCAACCTGTTTTCCAAAAACATAAGTGTTATTGACGGGCACATTCATTATTTGCTGTTGGACATCTGGAGCAAAATCAGTAGTTTGCAACCAGGAGTGTCTCCACATGCAGAATCCTGCAGCTATAGAACACAGTGCTACATCAGAAGATTCCATGGAGGCTTTCAACTAGTGACTGTTAGACTCAATGCCTTCAGTGACAGTTACCAGAAGCTCCTGTTTCAGCTTGGAATCTGGCAGAGTCTGCGAGGGACATGACCTTGCTCCAGAGTTTCTACTCATATTTGGAAATATGGGATTGGTAGCTTGCTATTCTTAGGCTCAGAATAGCTGAAGCAAAGAACAGATACGTAAGAACTTATCGTAACAGTAGATCTTCGAGAAAATCTCTTTCATCAGGCCACACCTTTGGAAATATACCTGCATGAGTGCTAGGACCACATGAAAACTGTTGCAAGCAGTCAGCCAGGAGCCCCCCCATGATGATGTTGGGCGTCAGTGTCTACATAAACGTGGTTGGTCCCTCCTCTTCTGAGTGTCTTGCTGGAGGTCATGCTCAGAGGACCTCTCTCTAGGGAACCAGGACAGATCCCAGCACCCCACATACCAGGTGAGACAGAGTGCTGGAAAAGATAGAAATGGAGACAGCAGTACAAGAATCCTTTGTTGCAATCCCTGAAGGGGAAGGAGGGTGGGATGGCATGGTCTAATGAAGGAGATTCTCTTGAAGATCTACTGTTATGGTAAGTAAGTTCTTACGTAATTGTTCTATCTTCTTCGAGGATATCTATTTCATCAGGCTACATCTTTTGGAATGAGTCCCAAGCAGTAACAAAAGCTAACAGTCTGGGCAGCTGGAGCCTACAGTCTTGTGATAACAGGCCTTGTAGCACAGCTAGGCCAAACCCAGCTCATCTATGAGAGACAATGTCCAGACTGTAGTGCTTAGTGAAGGTGTGGACAGTACCCTATGTGGCAGCTGCATAGATTTCTACAGCAGACACATTCCAAAAACAAGCTACAGAAGTTGCCATGCTTCTGATGGAATGACCGTGAACCATTCCAGAAGTTCCTTACCAAACTTCCTGTAACAGAACATAATACAACGTGCTAGCCACCTGGACAAGTATTGTTTAGAAACTGAGGCGCCCTCTTTTCCCAGTGCCAAATGAAACAAAAAGCTACAAAGACTTTCTTAAGTCCTTTAATGGTGTGAATAGTACCTGAATATTCCATGCACATCTAAGGTATGGAGCAATGTTTCCCCTGGATTGGCAAGCTCTGGAAAATACACTGGCTGGTGAATGGTTTAATTTTAAAGTAAACTCAGATACCACCTTTGGTAGAAACTTAGAATTAGTATGCAAAGACACTGTCTTTGTGGAAAATTAAATAAGGAGGCTCACACATCAGAGTCTGCAGCTCTGAAATCCTTCGAGCTGAAGTGACTGCAACTAAAAAAAAATGCTTTCCAAGAAAGAAAGCGTAAGCCACAAGTCACAGCTGTCTCAAAAGGAGCCTGAGTCACCTTTTCCACAATGAAATTCAGATCTCAAGCCGGGACTGGACTTCAGATGGTAGGCTTTATGTGTAAAATGCCTCTCAAAAACATCCAGGCTACCTCTAACTGAGCAACCGTACGGCCATCCACAGACACGTGGAAAGCTGATATAGCAGCCAGGTGTACTTTGGTTGAGGAATACTGCAAGCCTGAATCCAATAATGACAGCAGGTACTCTAGAACCTGATTGGCTGGCAGGTAAACAGATCCAGGTCATGGGAAGTGGCCCATACAGCAAACCGCTTCTATTTCATGGGATGTATCTGGTGGAGAGTGCGACAATTCACGCCAGTCAACTCGCTCCCACCGCATTTGCTCTCGACATCTTGCTCCCGCTATTACTCGCTCCAATACTATTGATCCTGGGCAGATTCGCTCCCGCATGGTACTCTCATTCAGATCAGCTCCATGAGTTCGCCCCCTTCTCAACATCTCTGCCCCCTTCTTATACCGATCAGCAGCCTCAGACACCTCCATGAGTTTGCCCACTTCACAGCATCTCTGCCCCCTTCTCCTATGCTACTACATATCTCTGCAGCTCCTCCCTCTTCTCCTGCCCTCCTATGGATCTCCACCCCCCTCTCCCATGCCTGCTGGCTGGAATCGCAAGCAAAGGATTATTAATTTATTTATTTATTCATAGGAGGACCAGCACTAGCAACTGTATGGCACTTGGTAAGCAAACACTGCTAATTTCTGAACGGTGTGCATTGCTGATGTTGCGGTGGTGCTTTTCCATTGGGGCACAATCCACTGTTAGCCATTCTGACTGACTTTTCACTTGTATTTTCCAATGTTATTGGCTGATGTGGTTTGTGCTTTAGTACTGGGCAACAGGGACACATTATTAAGCAGGGAAAATACTTTATTAAAACATTTAAAATCATGATTAAGTGCATCAATAGTTAAAGGTGTGTACTACCCCATGGAGGAATTCTTCTGTCGTTTGCTCAGTGCTTTTTTCCAGTATGTATGCCAGACACTCTAAATTGTCCCTGTATGCTGTCTTAGATCCAGCAGGAGCATTGCCTGCTATTAATTGTTCAATGGACAAATTTCTATTTTTCTGCACCCCTCTCAGACCATCAGTGAATTTCCAAATGGTGGGGTGCACCATGCAGAGAACACTCTGCATCCCACGATGAACACCTCAACAACGTTATTAGTTTTTGTACCCCGGCTGTGAACGCTCTGACAATGATTCCACAGCTCTATGGCATATTGAGGTGCACAACATCCAGTTCCCCTTTGATTTCTTCTCCCAATCTAGACATACTCAAAATAAGTAATCACTGGCTCAAGTTCAGTGGGGAACACATTGATTGCCTCTTCAGTGATGTCCTCAAACCTGGAAATTACCTCCTCTGGAGGATAAAAGGCCAGCGCAGGCAAATATTTACATTTGAGGGCAAACTCAGGGTTTTGCGAGTACTCTACTGCTAACCCCTCACTCTGTATTTTCCTCCTGTAAATACACTGGGTGAAATGGAAAAAACACCCGACTTGTTTGTCTTGGGGAGGGGGGAGACAGCTTTAAAGGCATTTATGCTGGCAAGTTCAAAGTCTATCATTACAAACTCTGGGGACAGTTTTGGATTAAGATTTTTTCATGCAGTGAGCATTCACTCATATGTGTCTCTCCTTTTCCCTGGCAGCAGGGCATAAACTGCAGGCTGCACAGTATCAAACCTCTCACCCAGTATAACATACATCTGCTGTAATGGGGGGGGAGGGGAGGGCAGTGCTGCATGTGCCTTCCGCATACCAAGTCTTGGCACACTCTAGGAATTAAGTTACTAAATATGGTCTTGGCCAGGACCACTGTCAAACGACAGGAAATCAACAGATGTTTCTCGTGCATCAGCAATGTATGTTTTAAATGAATCTGGTATGATGAGCTCTGTAAGATCTTTGGGATTGGGGGGGCACCATGCACTCTAACATGCTGAAAGGTGCGTTTAATATTTCTATTGATTAGTTTCCCCAGTGTAGTTAGTGAAACTTGTTCCTTGGCATATATTAATATCTGTGAAGTAGTGTCCTGAGTTGATAAAGCCCTCATTTTTGCCACATCAATTGCCTCTGCCTTTTCAACTGCGCTGGGGTCAGGACAATGTGTGTGCTGGGAGAATTTATGAATAATAGTTGGGTCCTCCTCACTTTTTGTGTGCACTCTGGCATTGCAACCCTTTGGGTTTCTTACTGCTTGCTCACACTGCCAGATAGCTTTCCCTTCATGCCCCCTCTTATGCAGCATGTAAATAAAGTCTGATTCACCCACAAGCTTTTGTAGATTGCACTCAGACAGTATAAAATGGCAGGCCATTGCAGTGGACAACAAAGCAGCAAAGCATACAGCAAACTGGCACCACAGAAATGAAAGCAGCGCCACAGTTACAGCAGCTTTATAATGTGTGCTGATTAATGCTGCCACGCTGCTGAGCTGCATGGATGTAATTGCCAGATGTAATTGCTAGCCTGCTTAAAGTACAATGGTTAATGAGCAGGCTATAATCAATTAAAATGCTTTATAACTACTCTAGAGAATAGCATCCCCACACTGAATGAACACACTAATCTGGCCTGCAGAATCATTCATTTTATTTATCACCCTCTATTGCAGGTTAATCTTATTCCCTCTTAACATTTCTGTTGTTTCACAGCAGTGTGTAACATTTACTAAAGGATGGGGAATAACTGCAAGAGAAAACAGAATGTCTTGCAGAAATGATAAGTGAAGTTTAGCCCCAGGTACATGGTGCCTGACAGAGGAAGGCGCGCAGTATGCGGGAGAGATATGGTGGCACAGTACAGTAGCTTAATTAATGGGAGCGTATTTCATACGGAGTGAGTTAGCGATGGGAGTGAGTTGACCGGTGCGATTTGTCGTAGACACTGTCTGGTGAATGGTTTTCTAGCAGCCACCAGAATATCCGCCACTTTCTGTGATAAACCAAAGCAAACTATGGCTATGTCTTCAGGAACCACGGGTGCAGATGTAGGGACTTAAAGTCTGGGTGGACTAGGGTTCCCTGTTTCTGTGACAGTAGACCCTTGCACAAGGGCAGAGGTACTGGGGGTTCTACTGCCAGCACTTGCAGAAAGAGATACCATATCTGCTGAGGCCATAGGGGACCAATGAGTATTAGAGGTACCCCCTCCATCTTCAGCTTGAGCAGTAGTCTCTGAATTAATGGGAGGAAGGGAGGGAAGGCACACAGAAACCTTCCTTTCCATCCTTTCCAAGAGAGGGACAATGAGGCTTGCCAAGGAACTCCAGGCTCTGGAGCAAGTGAGCAGAAACATGGCAGTTTTGTGTTGCATGGGAATGCAAAAAGGTCCAGTGCTGGATGACCCCATCTTTCGAATAGGTCGTCAGCCACCGAGGTCAGCAGTTCCCACTTGTGCATCCTGGACTTTGATCTGCTTAGTTTGTCTGCCAAGACGTTTTGGGTGCCTGGAACATATCCTGCTGATAGTTCTAGATTATGTCCCAGAGCCCAATACCAAACTCTAATTGCTTCCCTGCACAGCAGGTAAGAATGAGTCCCCCTTGTCTGTTAATGTAATGTGTCACACTGACGTTGTCCATCTGTATTAACAGAGGACCCAAGGACAAGTGGTTCTGCAAGGCCTGGAGTCTGTATAGGACTGCTCTCATTTCTAGAACATTTATGAGCAAAGCACACTCCACCTGATTCCACATGCCTTGTATCTGAAGAGGTCCCAGATGGGCTTCCCATCCCAATCCTGAAGCATCCATGGTGAGGATCTGATGTGGGGCAGGAATCAAGAATGGGACACCCTTGAACAGGTCACTGCATTCCATCCACCACTTGAGCGCTTTGCGCAAGGGAGACATTACTAGAACCATCTGTTCTAGACCATCTGTCAGCTGGTCCCACTGGCCCCTTAGGGTCCACTGTGGGATCTGCCTGCACAGCCTGGCCAGTGGCACTGTAACAGTGGCTGCTGCCATGAATCCCAGAAGGCATAGAAACATCTTTCCTGAGACATAGTGGTTGTTGCGTACCAATTGTGCTAGGACACTCAGGCGGTCTGCCCTGTTCAGAGGCAGAAACGCAGAACCCTCGGTTGTATCCAGAAATGAAAATTATGTACCTACTGTAATTCTTGATGTTACTGTATATCTTCATCATTCATCACTGGTTGGTTAAGTCGGAGGCGCTAGGACCTTGCGAGAGCTATAGCTCAGAGATTTTCTCTTCTCATGGGAAGGAGCCGGTGCCAGGACAGCACCGCTCTCGAGCCTGACACATTGCATGGTGCTCGCGGGTTGGCCGGTAACCAATGCCGACTCCTCCACCATCTCAGTTCTGCTCACTGGAGAGAAGGAAAAATAGAGGCAGAGGAAGAAAAGGAGGACGGGGCAAGGGAGCCTGAGGGATAGTAAAAGAAAAGGATATAAACTGGTCTGAAAAAGAAATAGGCCATCCACAAGAGAAGGGGAAGTACATTTAAGAGGTCTGGGACAGGGGACCCCAACCACCAGGCAGGCCAAGGGAGGGAAAAAGTGAAGAATGGGAGGGAAAGAAAGAAAAGAAGAAATAGAGAAATCAGGGGAAGGGGAATGAGAGACATGTATAGCCCCTTTAAGGAGATTCCAAAGAAATCTCCTGGGGGGGAACCAAGAGGGGACCCAACTGCTCGACTGCTGTCCCTCATTTTATTTTTGTTTGGGAGTAACCCCAAGGCAGGAGGGGAAGGAGAGAGAGGGAGACAGACAGACAGACAGAGACAGAACAGGAAGCCTCCCAGGCTGAAGAGGACTTCAAGGTAAAAACCAAGAAGCTGTGCAAGTTGGTCACAGGTCTAGCAGATGAGCAAACAGCCCAGGGCATTGAAGCGCTAAAAAGGATGTGCCCCCCTGGTCCACTAGAGAGGGCAAATAGGGGGCCATAGGTTTCTCACCCCCTGTCCTTTACCAAATTAGAGGTGGGAACAGAACCCACTCCAGGGCAGGATCCCTCCAGTGTAGACTCCTCAGCCTGGAAGGTCTAGAAAAAAAGAGGAAGACCTCCTCCCACCCAGAGCTGTGGGAGCAGTAAGGTGGCGGCCCTAAGTCTCCAGGAGTGAAAAACCTCTTGGGTTTAGAGGATGCCCTGCCCCAGGTTAACCCGGCGTGGGTTACCTGGAAATACAACGGAGTAACCAAGACTCCAGGAAAAAGGAGGCAGAGGTCACCTGAGTCCCCCCTTTCACCTGACAAAGATGTGGACCCCAGAAGGGCAAACCTGAGGCCAGACAGGGTAGAAAATCAGAGCCTCCTTAGAACTCAAGAGGGCCTCATCCAGCCCAACAGAAGAGTTCCCATCAGGGTCATGGGAGGGCCCAAGGAGCCCTGAGACAAAGAGGGCAAGCACTTCTGCTTGCCCTATCCCATAAGTGGGTCTCTGTCACTTCAGCGAAGGATCAGTGGACCCAGAGGTGCCAGAAGGACTGTGCCCACAATTGGCCTCAACTGGGGGGGAAGGCAAGCAGGGAGAAGGCACTGCCCAGAAGCTGAGGTCCAAGAAGGGAAGCTGGGCGGGAAGCAGTGATGAATGGTGAAGATATACAGTAAGATCAAGAATTACGGTAGATAGGTAATTTTATATCTTAACTGTATTAATCTTCACCATTCATCACTGGTGGGTGAGTACCAAGCGCCTTAAGGCGTTGGCACCTCCCTGAGGGCTGCAACATCCCTCTGCCTCTTGTGGGGGAGAAACACAGGAAGGAGGAGGCCCCCTACGGGCCTGGAGAGGTCTGAGACTGGTCAGGGTGAGACTGAGACTCCCATTTCCTGGGAGAAGGAAGGTGCCCTGACAATTCTTGCCTCACCCGGGGGAGAAGAAATGGGCCCCTTGGAAAGGAGAGGCAATCAGCCTACATCGGGCCAAGGGTGATAACCGGGAAAGGCGGAGCCATGCCGTCCACCTAATGCAGACTGCAGTTCCTGCCAGCCTAGATGCTACATCATTGGCATCACAAGACACCCTTGCTTGGTACCTTGCTAGCTCTAGGCCCTAGGCTTGCCTGGTTGCCTCTGTGTCAGGCAAGGTCAGTAGGAGTTGTCCCAGCACTGTCCACAGTTGGCTAGCATAAGCAGCCTGATGTGCCTAGTATACTGAGATGCACAGAAGAAGGCATGCCACTGAGAAAACTCTCCTACCCCGGTGGTTGGACTCAGCCAAATCAGACTTTGGGGGGGGTGGTTGTGTCTTGGCGATGATGCCCTGAAAGGGGTCTAGGAGCTCTATCCCAGAAGAGGGGTGGGGCATAGTACCTGGAGACCCCTGGTGTGTACAATACCTGCACTGACAGTCTCTTGGGGCTGGAGAAGGGGCAGAAGGATGCTGCCAGACTCGATGCAACGCCTCCAAGAAAGGGACCGGCAACGGAGGGATAATAGTGTTTTCCAAGCTGAACTCTCCAAGAAATACCCATGCCGCATGGTCAGGATTGCGACTTGCAAAATGGGATATATGGAGTTCCTTAAGCAACCTCGACAGGAACTGCTGATAGCAGTGATATCAGCATCTGAGGACAACTGAACCAAAGAATCCTCTTCCTCTGAGGAGGAAGACAAGGAGGCAGAGGAGCCCGGTTCAGATCCCGGGCCTGCCGGGGGTTCCGATCTACAGATGACCTGGTCGAGGGCTCTTAAGTAACGTGGCAAAGCAGCTACAGATGACCTGACCTGGTCATAGGTCCCAAAGGGCCCAAGAGACTTGGCAGAGCAGAGTAAGGAGCCAGAGGTTCTGAAGGAGGGGGACTGCACAACACACCCACTGTAGGTCGCCCACCTACACAGGAGCAGCCAAAGTGCTGCATCCTAGAGAAAGGACCCCACGATGGGGCAACTGGAGCCGGTCTGTCCCTTGCAGGCAGCCCCTAGCTGCACAACCCTCCCCCCGGTCCGGGGAGCGAAGAGGAGATGGGTCAGCACTGCGACTTCCCCAGAGTCACCAGCAGCACTGGAAGTGGGTCTGCATGCCACCCCCGACCTCCTCAAACTTCCTTCCCCAAAGAGGGACCTGTTCCTTGGTTGTTCCCCAGTGCCCAAAATTGGGAGCTCCGAGACAGCCCCAGCACCAGAAGAGGTGCTAGAAACAGTCCCAGACCCCATCCCTGCACCCAAATCCAACCCAGCACCCTGCATGATGCCAGAACCAGACTCAGCACCGGAGTCCAACCCGGCACCGAGTGGGGCACCGGACCCAGACTCAGTGCTGGAAATGGCTTGGCACCACCCTTGGCGCCAACCCCCTCCCCTTCTCAGTGGCATACAAGCGGTGCCAGAGGACACAGAGGAATCTGCCCCATGAGCAGGGCCCACTGGGGGAGTGACTGAAACCGCAACACCGGGAACCGCACGGCTAGGTCTAAATGGGCCACGGGACCCCTCAGAGTCAGGCAGCCACTACGGATCATCCCAAGCATCCTCCTCTGAAGAGGAATAAATCAGGGAGACCGGCAGAGAGGCCACCCACGACACTGTCCCACCCCCGGTGCTGCTGGCAGCATCGGAAGCGGGCCTAGCACAAACCACAGCACCGCCTCGCTCACCAGCTCCAAGGGTGGAGTCGGGAGCCAAAACGGTGTTAACAGGCGGTGCTGAGGACTCCACTAGCTTGGGCCCAGCATATAGCTACAATCTTGACACCAGGGGTGGCTGCACTTCCGAGGAAGCAGTGGGCTGTGAGGGGCAGTCAGCCCACCCCCCGGAGGCCAACTGTCCCCCTGATCCCTCATACAGGCCTCTGTTGTCAGCGAGACTGGAATCAGCCAAGGCCTGCTCCCCCTCAGTACATATAGTACTGGGGTGAGACCAAGGGGACGAGCCCAACGTCCTGATCTTGGCATCCTGGGACTGATGCTTCCCCCTGAAGGTGGGAGGATCCTGACCCACCTTCAACACGTGCACCTTGAGGACCCTATGGTCCATGGAGAAGCAGGCATCGCAATTGTCCATATCATAATGGGGACTCAGGCAGGCGAGACAACGATCATGACTGTCTGATAAGGTCATTGGTTTGCCACAGGGGCACCAATAGATAGGGGCATGCCCTGCCTTAGATTTGGAGGAAGGCCCTGAACCAGACGTGATTGTTACAAACAACTTAAAACTAACTAAAGCAGATACTCAGCTCCGTAGAAACCAGAAAAACAAGTAAAAAAAAAAAGAAACAGTTTTACTGGTTCTGTAGATGTCCTATGGCATTGAGTAGGGGCAGTGGCAGAACTTTTCAGTGGCTGATGTGAACTTTTGGAACATGCGCAACAGCAAACTGAAGCTCCCATGAAGTGATGCATTCTCGACAGTGGGAAAAACAGAACTGAGGCAGTGGAGGAGTCGGCATCGGTTACTGGCCAACCCGCGAGTGCCACGCAGTGTGTCAGCCTCAAGGGCGGTGCCATCCCAGCACTGGCTCCTCCCCAGGATGAAAAAATCTCTGAGCTATAGCTCCTGTGGGGTCCTAGTGCCTCCGGCTTAACCCACCAGTGATGAATGGTGAAGATTAATACAGTTAAGATCTGTCCCTATGGGGCATGACATTGGCAAGGTATCAGGGCAGACTTTGGTATATTGACGGTCACCCCTACAGCATCGAACATCTGTCTGGTTTGAGCTAAAGTCTGCAGCAGTTGGTCCCTGGAGTAGGCTTTTAACAGCTAGTCGTCCAGGTAAGGAAAAGCACAGAGGCCTTCCCTTCAAAGGGCTGCTGCCACCGCTACCAAGCATTTGGTAAAGACTCATGGCACAGAAGATAAGCGAAAGGGCAATACTCTGCGTTGGTAATGCTCCTCTTGAAACAGGAACCTCAGATATTTCCTGTGAGGTTTCCAGATTTTGATATGGAGGTATGGAGGAGCAAATCCAATCCCCTATTTGCAATAAGGGAAGGAGACCATGTAGAGTGACCATCCGAAACTTCTTGTATTCTGTGAAGAAGTCTGGATCCCTTAGATCCAGAATAGGATTCAGATCCCCTGTCCACTTTGGGATGAGGAAGTATCTGGAGTAAAACTCTTTGTGCCTCTGTTCTGAAGGTACAGGTTCTATGCCCACCCCCCCCCTTTTTTTTAACTCGGCTTTATTCAGTCAATTAGCAACAGTACATCAAGAATAACATACATCAGCACCACAGTCTATATGTCATAACAAACTAAAACGTTATTCCCATTGTAATTTGACCCAGGTAAGCAACCCACTGCCACACTACTATTATCTGTCACCATTCAGCATCTTCTATCCTGGCCTATTTTTGTGTTAATTGACAATTAAAATTGCTCACCTAACCCTTATCTTCATCTAATACTGTTTATTCTCTACCTCCAGGGGTTGTGAAATCATACTTGTCAGCTCAACAGGAGTTTGGCAATTACTTTGTAACTAACCATAAATAAAGGACAAAGGGGGAAACAAATCACTGCCATGGTACAGCCTACTCATCCCTGCACAGCTTTTCATGATATCCATGTGTGTCTCCTTTTGAAAAGTTTAGCTACAGTGAGGGGATCTCAGTTATTCTTTCATCTGTCCAATAGTATCAGTCCTGCATTTCCATCAGAGCTCTCCTCTCCATGAGAGTGCCTTTAAATCCAGCCCTGCCATCTGTTATTGTGGCATTCTTCCCATAAATGTAACTTAGCCATAAGCATTTCCACATCATGGATGTAGTTAACCTGCCCTATCCATTCTTCAATTTTTTTTTTTTTTAACCAGTTTGCTGTTGTACATGTCAAGGCAGCTGCTATCAGTATTAGCATACGCTTTCACTGTTGTTCCTGAAGTTTAACCACTTTTGGAAAACCCAGTGTAACCCCTTGTTACCCGGGGTTACTAGAATCCCAGTAAGACCTAGTGGTAGGCAGGGAAGGCAGCTTGTGAAACTCCAGTTAAATGGGTTTCACACTGTCTCACTCTGTTCTCAGTCTCAGCTGAGACTGAGAGATGACATCACCAATAGAACTGTCACAGCTGCATAAGCCACATTGGAATCTGCAGCAGAGAGAGTGAGATAGAACGTTGGGAGTTTTCAAGTCAGTCTCCTGCTTGCCCTCAAGCAGGAAGGGAGTCTCTTGTTTACCTCCGAAGAGAAGGAGTGAGTGTCCAGTGTTCAAGTGGTGAGACCGCTGTCCAGGTCTCAGTGCCCCTCCGGGGAGTAGAGGAAGAAGTATCCCCATGTAGATTCCAGGGCAATCCCCTCAATTTCTGCTGAAGAAAGAAAGCTGCCTTTACAGTTTCAGTTTGTGCTTGAAAAGTGGAGAGAGTAGTACTGCACTGTGGGGCACCTGCAACAAAAGGGTGAGTGTTTGCTCTAATATGAGAGGGCAAAAGTGTGTTTCTTCAGCCTGGGAAATGTGAAGAAATCTGGGATTTGGACTACTATTTGGGAGGCCTATAGTACTAGGACAAACAAATGGAGTAGGTTCAAAAGCTAAAGTCTGTGTGAATTCAAGTAATATTGTAGAGGTGGTGCGACAGTTCATCCACCGTTTAATCTACAGTCCAAAGTTTCAGTTTGTCCAGAGAAATGGCCGGGTATGGGCTGGGGAGCTGGAGGTGGGAACACCCCCCATCTTCAGTAACCAGGTCCACCTCTACGGATTTCTGCTGTGATTGCTACTTGCATCATGCGCTTGGCCAGTGATGAGGGAAGTACCCAGACGTGGGTCGCAAATGTGAAAATCTCTCTAGGAGTCACAGACTCTAAGTGGTGTGGGGAGCCACAACAAGGGTAAAGAATTCTCTTTGTGAGATGGGAGTCAGAAGAAGTAAGAAGGAAATCTCTCTAGGGGTCGCAGACTCTAAGTGGTGTGGGGAGCCACAACAAGTAAAATGGGTTCATTCTTCCAATGACACGCCAGTCAGAAAGTGGCCGGGAGCGGCCAGTTGGGCTGTGTACCCAAAAGCGCTTGCAAGTCCAGGCTGTGTGCCTGGTGGGTCCAGGGCCTGAAAACAGTAGAATTGGTTCATTCTTCAAGTGGACCACCTTGTAGTCTCTAATCTGCATTATCAGTAAATGTAGCCCCATGGGGGTCCATCTATGCTTTGTTGTGTTCAGCTAGTTGTGAATAAAAGCCACACTGAAAAATCCCATTCCTGGTTCTGGACATTACAGTTATTGCTTCCTGTGTTCGGATTTATTTGGGTGCCCCTGTGCAGAGTAGCCAAACCTAGGTCCCCTTGTGCCGAGTAACCTCATCCTCCCCGAACCCAGGTCCCCACCAGGTATTGCTGCCAGCGCCAACAGCATGCCACCTGTCGTTTTGGCAAAAAGGCAGGGGTGGGGGTTACAAAAATGGAGGCACCGCTTTGGATTTGTTCAGGAAGGAAGGTGCTTGGGCAAGGGGGCTAGCGTTTTGGCTATCTGGCAGTGGGTAGCCCAAAAAAGCTGAAGCAATTTCCTTAGTGTGTTGCTGTGTGCTGTGAATCTTGTGCTGCTGTTTAAAAAATGCCAACTGTTTACCAAGGAGCTGTAAAGCCAAAGAGTGTGCCTTTGTCCTGCATCATCAAAATTGTTTACAGCGTTTTTGCCTGCTTTAAAAATGAACTGTGGTAAATAAAAGTGTGGAAGACTAGGGGTAGCAACAGAGAAATTATGCCCTGGACGTTTGAAATGCTTTTAAAATGAATTCTGTGAAGGAAAGTGTGGAAAACTAGGGGTAGCAACAGAGAATTTATGCCCTGGATGTTTGAAATGCTTTTAAAATGAATTCTGTGAAGGAAAGTGTGGAAAACTAGGGGTAGCAACAGAGAATTTATGCCCTGGACGTTGGAAATGCTTTCTGTGTAAAAGGAGAGACTGCAGAGTTAATGGCAATGTTACATGGTTGAAATGGGCTCCCGCCGTGGAGTCAGTTGAAAAAAAAAAGTGCATTCTACAGTTTAAATTTGTCTGCTCGACGATCGCCGTGAGGAGAGGAGCCCTCGCGAGGAAGAAGAGGCTCATTTGCATGGCGTCGTGTGGTTGGTCAGGTTGCCATTAGTCCCGCCCCTCAGCCAGCTCTTCAGAGACTGCCTCAGTATTCGAGAGGGAGACAGAGTGTAGTGCGTGTACTGGCAGTGGAGGAGCGTCACGGAGGATTCAAAGCGCTGTAAACAGTTTAAAAATGGATTTGTTTGTTTAAAATCGGGCTCAACCCGCAAATCGATCGTTAAAATAGCGAGTTTGGTGGTTAAAACGACGATCGCTAAGACTGCCCACCCGTTTGTGTACAGAGGCCTTCAAGAACTGGCTGCAGGCCATTTTACCCCATCGCAGCAAGTTGCTACTGATCACAGTAAGTAAACAACCCAAAAACTGCTCAATCAGTGAGTTTCAGTTATGCCATATAAAGTGTGTGTGCAGCAGTGTAGTCGCTTTGCAAGTAATGACTGTGTGAAGTCCTGCCAGCAAGTGCAAGTCTGTTAAGCCATTGAATGTGTGCATGGAAGTGAAATTAGCCTCAGTTTAAAGTCTGCAGCCAGAGAGAGACTGTGGGTTGTAGAAAAGTGCAACACTAGTAAAAGCAGGCAATCCTGTGCTAAAACCTGAAGCTTTTAAGGGACTGTGAATTAAATAAATGTTACCAGCAAGTGAAAAGTCCAAGAAAAATCCTGTAAATGTGTGTAAAGCCAGATCAGAGCAAGTTGTGCAGTTTGAGTAAAAGTTATCAGTAGCTGGTGTAAATTGGGTGCGCAGTGGCTTGACCCAGATTCTAAATGTTGATGCACAGGAGTGCTGCCGCCACCATTACAGGGTGGGGGAAGTAAAGTAAACACAGCAGCAGAAGAGCCATTTTAAAACTACAAAGTGTGTTCATTAAAGTGGGACTTTCAGTTACAGTGAACTTTTGTTTATTTTTCTGCAGTTATGGCCTCAGGACCAGCTCGTTACCCGGATCATGCCCGGGTTGCAGTAACAGCAGCAGTAAATAGACTGAGAGATATTGAAAAGTGGTGCTATGGAGGGCAACTGCCTCCTGATGTGGCAATTCCTAATTATCCAGCGTATTGCCAAATATGCTTGAGTGCTGGAAGGGCGTCTTCATGATTCCTCACTGTGCTGGATGCCTACAAAATATGGCTTGTATAAAGCGCCTCCAATTCGTTTGGCCTCCACATGGACAAAAATTCAGGAATCTGCAGTTGGCAGCACACAGCACCAGGCGGAGCCTGTGGAGGAAGGTCCCTCGGAGGAGTGTGGCACAAAGCTAGAGGGTGCAGAGTTAGAGACAGAATCAGAAGCTGAAGTTTTGGATGCTGGATCTCAGAAAGAAAGTTCGGATAAAGCATCAATAAACCCCTGGGTGGGGGGGCCTAGCCCAAGTCTCTTAGATGAAGATGAGATGCGGGAGGCCTTTGAATGGGAGGTGTCAACCTCCGCACCTAGTGATGAATGGATAGTCTCAGGGGTGAGAACGACTGCTCACTCCTGGGCTCAGATCCTTAGTGAAGAGGAAGATGAGGGGGAACCTATGTGGCCTTGTGAGAAAGGAACGGGTACACAGCCTCAAGATCTTGCCTCGGAGGAATGTGTTGAAGAAGGTGGTGATGCCACTGCCCTGGCTTTACAAGAGGAAGAAGTCAGGGATCCGTTTTTAATTTCCTTGAGAATGCGAAGCTGGCAGAACCAGGACTGGCCACCCCCAAGCCAGGCCAGCGGTCTCAGATTGACCAAAGCAAGTAAAGAGGAGAGACTGGTTCGTAGAAAGGCAAATGAGATCTATGGTATGACCTTTCCTACCTTTCCTCGGAAAGTCTGGGAGGAGATTGAGGACTGCAGGAAATCCTGGATCTGGGATGAAGCAATGAAAAATGTGCATCCTGGGGCCAACCAGCATGTATAGAATAGACTGTTCCATGAAAAGTATACGCAGTGGAAGAGAGGCAGGACACTGTTTATGGACAGAGTGAGAATAGTGGACGGAGAGGGACGTGAAATCTCCCACTGTGTGAGTTATGTGCGCCCAGACGTGGGGTAATAATTCAAGCCCCTGACCCCCGCTACTATTGGCCTCAGTGCAACGACCTCCCAGAAATTAAGCCCGTGCCTACAAAATGGAGAGCCGAGCAGTGGTAGTCAATACTGCCACACCAGACTGTGAAGTGCCCTTATTGATCCGGTAATATGAATAACCGGGACTCAGGTGCCCCACCTTCATCAGTCTACAGTGTACTGTCCTGTCCAGCAACCATCCACTGGCCCACCAGATGACTTCAGATCCAGAGAGGACACCAGCCCAGCTGTTTCCTGTTCATCGCCTGGTAATCGGATGATGTCGGACCAGCTGTTTTTCTTTTTGTTCCTGTTCTAAGGTTCCGTCTCCAGAGATGACATCAGCCCAGCTGTTTCCAGATGTGCCCTCCTGTGGTTCCCGGAAGATGTCCGCCCACCTGCATCAGAAGAAATGCTGCCAGGGAGAGTCTTCGGCAGGGTGCAGGTTTGTGCAGTCTTGTACTACAAATGGCTGGTAAGTCCAAACTTTTCTATCTTTATGACATTGCAGTACACACCCTACACTACAGACTTCAAATTGTGTGAACTGTCTGCAAAGACTCTCCCCTTCGGGACTTTGGCCTGTCCGAACTGTGCTTTACCGGCCCAGGAGAGACTCTTTATTGGACTAGCCTTCGGGCCTTGTGGTCACTAGTTGGGACTTTTAGGGCACTCCATCCCCCCAAATGTGTATTGTAAATAATGTCATTATTGTATTCTAATGTAAATACTGTTTTTCTACCTTTTTTCTAAAAAAATCTTTTTGAGATTTTTCAGTGTTTTGTATGGTAGGGTTTTAGGTAGACTGTGTATGCAGATTAGGAGTGTGTTTTGTTTTGTCTTTTTCTTACAGGTGTTTCTGGGAAGACAGAAGAGAAGACAAGAAGAGGAGGAGGGGTTCATCGGAGTTCCTCGTCAGTGCTTTATTGTGTAGAAATTTAAAGTACTGTGTTGTTATTGTTATGGTGGTTACTGTATTAAACCTTTCCTTCAACAGGTGTGGTCGTGGGGGTAGGGAGGAGGTATTAATGTTGGTATTTTAATGGTGTGGTTGCAGGCTGCCCAAGGTCGGGGAGGTCCCCGGGTTGTTTTTGTTTTGGGAATATTATGTTAGAGGCAGATAGGTTTTCCCTAGAGGGTTAGGGGGGATAGACAGGTTGTGGTCCCGAATGGCCATTGGGACTGCATTGCTGATCTATCAGGGCTATGCTTTGGATAGTTCTACCAGAGCCACTGGGTGTCCATAGTAAGTGGATAGTGTAGAGGCTGATATGTCAGCTACAGGCCTCTAGGCCCTTAGTGTTGCCTGCCTGTGCTTGCACATGGTAGGAGGGGGCCTGATCACCCCCCTCCACAGGTAGCACATAGGGTGGGATGGCCTAAGGCCGGGTGCATAATGACTGGGGACAGTCATTTTCCTGGTCAAGGGCGAGTGTAACCCCTTGTTACCTGGGGTTACTAGAACCCCAGTAAGACCTAGTGGTAGGCAGGGAAGGCAGCTTGTGAAACTCCAGTTAAATGGGTTTCACACTGTCTCACTCTGTTCTCAGTCTCAGCTGAGACTGAGAGATGACATCACCAATAGAACTGTCGCAGCTGCATAAGCCACATTGGAATCTGCAGCAGAGAAAGTGAGATAGAACGTTGGGAGTTTTCAAGTCAGTCTCCTGCTTGCCCTCAAGCAGGAAGGGAGTCTCTTGTTTACCTCCTGAAGAGAAGGAGTGAGTGTCCAGTGTTCAAGTGGTGGAGACTGCTGTCCAGGTCTCAATGCCCCTTCCCTCTGGGGGGGGGGGAGTAGAGGAAGTAAAGTATCCCCATGTAGATTCCAGGGGCAATCCCCTAATTTCTGCTGAAGAAAGAAAGCTGACTTTTACAGTTTCAGTTTGCATTTGAAAAGTGGAAAGAGTTGTACTTCACTTGTGGGGCACCTGCAACAAAAGGGTGAGTGTTTGCTCTAATATGAGAGGGCAAAAGTGTGTTTCTTCAGCCTGGGAAATGTGAAGAAATCTGGGATTTGGACTACTATTTGGGAGGCCTATAGTACTAGGACAAACAAATGGAGTAGGTTCAAAAGCTAAAGTCTGTGTGAATTCAAGTAATATTGTAGAGGTGGTGCGACAGTTCATCCACCGCTTAATCTAATCCGAAGTTTCAGTTTGTCCAGAGAAATGGCGGATATAGGCTAGGGGAGCTGGAGGTGGGAACACCCCATCTTTAGTAACCAGGTCACCTCTCAGTTCTGCTGTGATTGCTACTTGCCTCATCACGCTTGGCCAGTGATGAGGGAAGTACCCAGACATGGGTCGCAAATGGGAAAATCTCTCTAGGGGTCGCAGACTCTAAGTGGTGTGGGGAGCCACAACAAGGGTAAAGAATTCTCTTTGTGAGATGGGAGTCAGAAGAAGTAAGAAGGAAATCTCTCTAGGGGTCGCAGACTCTAAGTGGTGTGGGGAGCCACAACAAGTAAAATGGGTTCATTCTTCCAATGAACCGCCAGTCAAGTGGCCTGGCAGGGGAGCCAGGCCAGTCGGGCTGTGTACCCAAAAGCATGTGCAAGTCCGGGCTGTGTGCCTGGTGGGTCCAGGGCCTGAAAACAGTAGAATTGGTTCATTCTTCAAGTGGACCGCCTTGTAGTCTCTAATCTGCATTATCAGTAAACGAGTCTCCATGGGGTCCATCTATGCTTTGTTGTGTTCAGCTAGTTGTGAATAAAAGCCACACTGAAAATCCCATTCCTGGTTCTGGACATTACAGTTATTAGCTTCCTGTGTTCGGATTTACTTGGGTGCCCCTGTACAGAGTAGCCAAACCTAGGTCCCCTTGTGCCGAGTAACCTCATCCTCCCCGAACCCAGGTCCCCACCAGGTATTGCTGCCAGCGCCAAAAGCATGCCACCTGTCGTTTTGGCAAAAAGGCGGGGGGGGGGGGTTACACCAGTACTCACTCTGTAAATTCTAGGGGCAATACAGTACCTCTAATACCGTGAACCTCCTGCTGGACCTGAATCCAGAAGGGCTGTATTTTAGTACAGCCCCCCCAAAATGTGCCAATGCGATCCCTTGTCTCTGCACCTATTCCAGCATTCCTCTGTGTTAGTTGTATTACAGTGTTTGATCATTTTAGGGGTTCTGAAGGATCTGACCAAGACTTTCCAAAGAGATTCTCCCCAAATCAGAGCTGCAGTGACTTTCCTCTCCTATGGCCCATTTTTGAAGCAGGGTCTGTACTTTCTCTAGCAACAGGGACTTGTGCCCTGGTGGGTATGTTGTCACAACTGGTGGATGATCTGGAGGATTGTCCAGACGCTCCAGAGCACGATCTTTCTCCATGATCTCCAGAACCCATTTGTCTATAGTCACCACTCTCCACTGATCCAAGTGAAGGGACAGGCGACCCCCTACAACCACTCCTGGAGGTAAAGGTGGTTGGAGGGTGTATAAGGAGTCATGCTGAGCCGGGGTGGGGGGAGCCACTGACTCCACTACCCTTAGGTGCTGTTGCATGGGCACCTGAGGTCATGATGGGGACTGGCAAAGCCCCACACCCCTGCCTCTACCCTTCTGCCTATAGGCCTGGTAGAGTCCTCTGACAGCAGATTGGTGAAAGGTGCCCCTGCTGCTACCCCTGTTTTAGGTATGGCACACGGATTTCACTGACTTCAGTCTTGCCAGGTGATTGAAAATTTTTCAAAGCTTCTACATCATGACCAAACAGTTTCGGACCTCTAAATGGGGCACTGAGAACTGTTTGCTGCACATCAGTGCCAAAACCTGCTACTCTGAGCCAAGAGTAGCACCTGAGACAGATGGCAGAAGCTGCAGCTCTGGCAGAGGCATCAGAACTATCAAATGCTGTGTGGATTAAATGTTTCCACACATCAGCACAAGCATTAAGAGTTTTTATTAACTCCTGTGTAGCAGAACCCTTAGACAAGGCTTGTGCAGCAGCCTTAGCCTTCTTCTGTAGGGTGGTTTGATATTTTATCATATGGGCCTGGTAATTAGCAATACAAAACTCAACAAGGCAGAGGCATATTTACACTTGCCTAGGACATCCAACCTCTTAGATTCTGTATCAGGAGGAAGGGAACTCGGGTGTCTAGGTGCCCTGGAGTTGTCATGGGCAGCTGTGATCACCACTGAATCAGTTTAAGAATGGTTTGCACCGGCCCGGTGGCGCTGAGGGTTGAGGTGCTGGATGCCACACCTAGTACCATGCTGGCGATCCAGGTTCGGGAACAAACCCTGGGCCACTGGGGGGTCGGTGGGGAGATGGAGTGTTCATAGGACTGCTGTCTCTTCCTGGGAGGTGTGGGATCACGATCGCTCTGGGCCTCTGGCAGCTAATGAGGGTGCCCAACGGGCGACGCTGTGAATGTTGGGACGCCATTGCAGCATTACGTGTTGCCTTGATAGCTGCACCCGGGGTCAGAAAATGGAAAAAAGATAAAAACCCCATCCCTGGGGATAGATGAAGGCACCTTGATCTCCCTAAGCCCACATTTCCAAATCCGGGCTATCTCCTTTGTGCAGGCCGACTTGTGTGCCGGGCACTTTGCCCTATAGATAGAGCGCCCTGGTCAGATAGGGCAGCTCTACCTCCAGAGGGTTCAGACCCGGAGGTGGTGCTCGGTTGCACGAGGGGAGACGACTGGTCATGGAGGAGGGTAGAGGCTGGGAGCCCCAGGGTTGCTGGAAGGAGTTCTCCAGGAGTGGAGATCAATAAAGTAAAAAAAAAAAAAAAGGATGGTTTGCATAAAAGGGATTTCCAGAAGTGGCAGAATACATTTTGTTTGCCTTTCTGTGCACAGCTGGTGTATTATTTGGCCTATACCAGACTGCATAAGTGGCGTCCTTCAAGGCTGGAACCGGGGGAGGAACCACAGCAGAGGGCAATTCTGGCATATCCAGAAACTCCGTGTAACCCCCCCTTGCAAATGGGGGTTCCCAAAAATCTTCCAGGAGCTTGCCTGAATGCTCCAAGTCTGGGCGGTGTTCGGTGTCTGAGCTGTTTAAATGTGGTTCCAAGTGAGTGCTATTTGAGCCTCCACGTACTGTCTCTTTAAGATCTGTCTGCTTGCAGACTTAATTTGTATGGGGACTGTGTAAGTAATGCTCTAATCCCACCGAGCTGCTGCCAATTCGCTCCGTTACTGCCGTCGCTACATGTGCGGAGGGAGCCTTGTTGAAAGATATAACTGTTTGCCAGAAATCATTTAGAGTGACTGAGAAAATGTAGTTTGTCTAACCTGTCTTTATTTCAGCACAAACTGTTCCAGTGTAGCTCTTTCATTTTGATCCTGAATTGCTGACTTGGACCAATCAGGATGATAGGAAGGCCTTAAAATGGAGCCTGTGGACGAATTGGAACTTGGACTCTCAATTTTGAGCCAGCCACAAGGGGATTGTATGAGCAGTGACTCTGGGAAATGTAGTTTTGACCTTGGCGCCTTTTTTCGCCAACAGAGGGAGTCTTATTGTGAGTGACAGCCGAACCAGCCAACAGAATGGTGTGGAGCTAAAGGAAATGCCGTGCTCTGTGACTGGAAAGATCAGATCAGTTGAGACAGTGAAGGGAGAAGGAGCTCTGTGTTTCTACGGTGTATAGTTTCACTCAGGAAGAGCGTATGAGGCCCTGAGGTTCGGTCTGCAGCCGATGTAAGCGCTGGTTCGGACTGAATCCAACTTGTGAAGAGAAAGAAGGAAGTCTGAAAGGTAGAAACCAGGCTAACCCTGTAGAAGACTGGAGAAATTGCTGAATCGCACTTGGTCTGTCAGGAACTGAAGCTGCTGTGTGTGCTCCTGGGTATTTTGCAGTAATTGCGATCGGGATCTAGGAGCAGCCTGCCTGGTATAGCACTTTCCTTTTATATAAGAATGTGCGTAGTGCTTGTGGGGAATCGCTATTTCCAATCCCCTGTGCTGTGTGCTGTGTGTTGAAGCAGGAAGCAAACCCCAGCTTGTCTCGGACTAAATCCATTTGCTATCTACTGCAGTGGGATCCAGTCACAAGGACCTTGTCTCCATGCCCTGTTGTTCTGGCAACCCAGAAGAACATCCACCGTCCGGTTCTCAGCTTGGATATTGTGAGTACAAATCAGGGTATTCCCCTGCAGCCTGTTTTCAATTACAAGTGTGTCATCTAATTATTGTTGTTTCACGTCTTCATGGACTGAGCCATCTGGCTCCGGATTACAATTGGGTGTTGTGCATATATTTTCTTCTACAGGGCCCTGTCCATCTGCACCTGCTGGCCAACCCCGGGCAATGGATCTGGCTAGACCCCCCCCCCAACCTGGGTACCCAGAGCGTGACTTTTCAGACCCTGTATGTGTGCACAGTACTGTGATTTAATTCTGCCAATGAACCTGATCTCCCCCTCCCGTGTTTTATTCCCCCTAAATAAACCAGACTTGATGTTGTTAAACTTTAAACTGTCTGAAGTGTCAATACCTACATATCAAGCATTGTATTGGTTTGTGTATGTTGATTAACCTTATTTTGTAGGGGGTCCCCAGAGACAAACCTCAGAATCAGTCTTGAGGGTAAGTGATACTTTATGAATGAACAGTGTGTATATGTGGGGTATTGGGACTGTAACTTCTGTGCATTGTGTGAGCCATTAGAGGGAATACAAGGGGGTCTCAGTGTCCCAGAGGGCTGTGACCAAGCTAGTCTAACCACTACAAACCCTGACCTCTGGGTGGAGGCACCTGCCATAGAACCTAGGCCCCTCAACCTGTCAGTAGTCAAGCAGGCAGGGGTAGTAGCCCTTGGGATAGCGCCACCTGGGGGTTACATCCAGCAGGTTCTTTTTGGTAAAGTCCTTTTCCTCTACAATGAAGCCAATGGCAGCTTGCATTTGCTGCATCATGTTAACAAAGAAAAAAAAGTACTCACCGTAGTAATGTTTCTTCCAAGGTATCCCTCCCTATGCTTAGACAAGTGCAAATCAGCCTGCTGGTTTGAGTTGCCCTAGAGAGTAGAATTTTATGCTAATTATGGAATCTTGGAATTAAATTGCTGTGTCATCATGCTCCACTCTGCCCTCTAACATCAGGTTTATTTCTGCAGCTAGGGGAGCAGTGACCACTAGACTAGCTAAACTGGCACAAAAAATGTTGAGTCCCTGTGGGCTCTTAAACATGGCAGACCAAACTTTTTCAGACTGAATATCAATTTTAAGGCAATGCAACATGTAATGCTAAAGCGAAATAAAAGAAAAAAGAACTGATTTATAGAGAACCTTTCCCAGGTTCTGGAAGGGGAGGTAGCGTGGGAATGTTAAGCACAGTAAGGGATCTCTTAAAAGAAACAACATTACCACAGTGAGTTAATTTTTTCTTCAAACCTCAGGAATCCCTCACTATGTTTAGACAAGTGCAGACTACAAAGCACTAGCTTGGGAGGCTGGGTACAGAACCTATTCAGAGAAAAGGTTCTGCAAGAGAGCAGTGCCAAAACTAGCATCCTTTCTGGACTGTATGTCCAGACAACAGTACTTAGTGAAGGTCTGTGCTGTTTTCCAGTTAGCTGCTTTACAAATTTCCTGCAAGGGGATGTCCCTTGTTTATTTAGTTTTTGTTGACCGGGTAAGTGCACTAGACAAATCCTGCCTATTTTCAGGCACAACCTGGGGGAGGGGGATACAGATGAATGCCAACTGACCTTGAACCAGATTAAGCTGTTGGTGGTATTTTTAGTGAATGAGTGAAATTTAGCCAGGACACCAGGGAAATTCCCCTACTCTTTTCGATAAGTGCCATGGGATCTTTAACATCCACCTGAACTACCACCAATCCAGGCAGATGGGACCTCGGTTTAACGTCTCATCCGAAAGACGGCACCTCTGAAGTGCAGCACCCCTCTCATGCTGCACTACAGTGTCAGTATTGGGATATTAACCCAAGTGCCAGATGTGGGAACTGAACCCACAGCCCTCTGATCTCCCGGCCTCAGAGGCGAGTATGCTGCCTACTGAGCCACTGACACTGTTACAGTAACTCTTAACAGTTGTAACTACCACAGAGGCAGAAGTGCCACATGTGGAGTGTGCCCTGAGGTGGCAGCTTGCCAGCCTTGCTGTAACAGAACTGTATACAGGAGACAATCCAGCGGACAACTGATCTCTTGGATGCTGAACTACCTTTGCTAATTTCTCCATATTCCATATATGTCAAACAACTGAGAGTGCTTCTGCTCTCCAGAATTGGATTTTGTTGTAAAAAAAAAACACTGGAAGGGTGATGGACTGGTTCAGGTGAAATTTTGGACACCACTTTAGGGGGGAATTCGACTACCTTGTCCCTGTGGAAAATGATGTAATTTGGGTCTGTGCAGAGGCTTGCAACTTGCACACCCTTCTGGCAGAAATGGCCACCAGGAAAACTGTTTTCTAAGTGACATACATTAAATCAGCAGTAGTCCTGGGCTTGAAAGGAGGATTCATGAGCTTAGCAGTGCACTGGTTCAAATCCCATAGAGGGAATGAGTCTCTGACAGGGGCATACATGGAAACATAGACTTTGATGGCAGATAAGGACTGCTTGGCCCATCTAGTCTGCCCATTTCCCTACCTACAGGATAAGCTGCAGATCCTAGTTAACCAACAGCCTATTTCTTCCTACCCCCATAAGAATTGCCTTATGTCTGTCCCATGCATTCTTGAATTCTCCCACAGTTTTAGACCCCACAACCTCCTCAGGAAGGCTGTTCCATGCATCCACCACCCTCTCTGTGAAAAAAATACTTCCTCACATTGCCCCTGAGCCATCCCCCCTCTATCTTTAAAATGTGTCCCCTTGTTCTTACACATCTCTTTTTCTGAAAGCTGCTACCCTCTTGGACTTTGTTGAGTCTACTGAGGTACTTAAAAGTTTCTGTCATGTCCCCCCTCTCCCTTCTTTCCTAAAGGGTATACATATTAAGCTCCTTAGTCTCTCCTCATATGGCTACTCTTGCAGACCCTGCACCATTTTAGTTGCCCTCCTCTGAACTGTCTCCATCCTGTATATGTCCTTGCGGAGATGGGGTCTCCAGAACTGGATGCAGTACTCCAGATGGGGTCTCACCAACTGTCTGTACAGAGGGATAACAACTTCCTGTTTTCTGCTAGTGATGCCTCTCCCTATACATCCCAGTATCCCCCCAGCCCTCCCTACTGCCTTCTCACATTGCTTGCTAACCTTAAGATCATCTGATATGATTACTCCCAGGTCCCTTTCCATTTTTGTTTTTGTTACTACCCCCCATTGTGTAATCTTCCCCTGTGTTTTGTTTCCCAGGTGCAGTTTTTTGCACTTCTTTGCATTGAATCCAAGCTGCCATACTTATGACCATTCCTACAACCTTGCCAAGTCCCTTCTCATCCTTTTCATGCCTCGTGTATCAACCCTGTTGTAGATCTTTGTATCATCTGCAAAGAGGCATACTTTTCCTTCCAGTCCCTCTGCAATGTCACTTATAAATACAATAAAAAGGACTGGACCCAGTACTGAACCCTGCGGTACCCCACTAGTAACCCCTCTTTTTTCAGAGTGGAATCCATTTACAATTACCTTCTGTGTCCTGTTGTCCAGCCAATGTTTGACCCAGGCTACCACCCTGGGACCCACTCCCAGGCTGGTTAATTTAATTATTAATCTTTTGTGTGGGACTTTGTCAAATGCCTTGCTAAAGTCTGGGTAGGCCATGTCCACAGCCCCTCCCTGGTCTACTACTTTGGTCACCCAGTCAAAAAAATCTGTTAGATTTGTTTGACTTGACCTTCCTGCTGTGAACCCATGCTGCCTTGTGTCCTGTGCCCCACCTTCCTCTATGTACTCAACAATTCTTTCTTTCAGAAGTGATTCCATCACTTTCCCTACCACAGAGGTCAAACTGACAGGTCTGTAGTGTCCTGCATCTGTCTTGCTCCCACTTTTGTGAAGGAGAATCACATCAGCCTTCCTCCAGTCCGCAGGCACCACACCATCCTCCCATGATTTGTTAAAAAGGGAAGTCAGTGGTGTCACTAGTTCTCCCCTTAATTCTTTTAGAATTCTGGGGTGAATTCCATCAGGCTCCATTGCTTTGTCTACTTTCAGTTTTAGGAGTTCTTTCAGAACCCTTTCTTCTGTGAAAGGAGTGGGATCAACCCCCCTATCCAGAGTGCTTCTACTAATTGGATTAGGCACCCCCCCTCCTCTTTTGTGAATAGTGAGCACAAGTATTCATGCAGTATCCCTGCTTTTTCACTGTCCCTTTCTGCCCACCCACTGTCCTTTCTATTCAGCCTCACTATCCCTCCCTTTGTCTTTCTACGCTCCCAGATATACCTATAAAAGGTTTTATCCCCCTTCTTAACCAAGTTGGCTATCTTTTCCTCAGTTTGGGCCTTTGCTATTCTGACTTCCCTGCCTGCTTCCTTCTGCCTTAACTGGTACAGTTCTCTGTCCTGCTCTTTTGTGTTTCCTTATACTTCCTAAATGCTATCTTTTTCTCCCTAACCTTCCCCGCCACCTCTTTTGAGAACCATAGTGGCTTTTTCTTTCATTTTGATTTGTTTATTTGCATCACACAAAGGCTTGTTGCCTTGGTGATGGCAGTTTTGATGTTTATCCCCTTGTTGCTCCACCCTCCTTCTAGCCTGTTTGCTAGTGTTTTTCTAAGGCACTCTTCCATCTTGCCAAAGTCAGCCCTCCTGAAGTCCAGTACCCTCACTTTTGTATGGCTTGACTCTGTAGCTGAGTTTATCATGAACCACACTGTTTGGTGGTTACTTGTTCCCAGATGGCTACCCACTTCTAGTTCTGAGATCATTTCGTTGTCCCCATTTGAGAGTACGAGGTCTAAGATTGCTCCCTCACGAGTGAGTTCCAAAACTAGCTGTCTGAGGCATGCCACCTGTAGGGCATCGAGAATGGCCCTGCTCTTGGATATGGCTGCGGCAAATTTGCTCCAGTTAACATCTGGCATATTCAGGTCCCCCATCAGCAGTATCTCCCCTTTCTCTGCCATCTTAAGGATGCCTTCTATCATATCCTTGTCCATTCCCTCTCCCCTGACATGGGGATCTGTATACAACACCTGTGCAGATTGTGGTGCCATTTCCAGTCTCTATGGTGACCCACAGTGCCTCCTCTCCTCCCTGTTTACTCTTTTTGTTCTGTTGCTTTGATCCCTTCCCTTACATAGAGAGCTACTCCTCCCCCTCTTCTACCCTCCCTGTCTCTCCTGTAGGTTGTGTACCCTGGTATGTTAACATCCCAGTCATGGTTCTCTGTGTACCATGTTTCTGTGACTGCTGTGATATCCAGGCATCCCTCATCCATCAAGGCCACAAGTTCAGGGAGCTTGTTGCCCAGACTATGGGCAATGGTACTCATTACCCTCTATTTCTTGATGGCCTTACCCCTTTTTGCCCCATCCCTGTCCTTACTGCCTTTGTCATTTTCTCCATTTACCCCTGCCCTTCTCCCTATCAACATCTCTATATTGGTGTTTACCTCACTTACTACCCTGATTTTTTTTGGGGGGGGGGGGCTAGGATTCCCTACTCCTTTCCAGTGCCTCCCCCCTTGGCTAGTACAAGTGAAGAAGCACAAAAATAACTTTCTGAAAATGGGGTGTGAAGCATGTTTTCTCTTTACCTGCTGAAACATGGTCTGGTACTGCTGCCAAATGTACCTTAAGGGTTAAGGGTCTAAGATCCAGGGACTGAAGGTGGACCAGGTGGTCCATAACTGTGGGCAGATCTGCTTGCAAAGAACTTAGCTGCTTAGAAGAACACCACAGGGAAAACCTTTTCCACTTGGAAGCATAGGTTTTCCTTGTTGCTGATTTCCTGAAAACTCTAAAAAGAAACTTTGCACTTCAGCATGTACTTTCATAAATAAGATGCTTCAGCAATTACAATTTACTGCAGAATACATGTTTTCATCTTCAGTGTTTCTTGCCATGGTTTACAGCACATCTTGATAGTCTATCTGTAAGCCACCCTCCCCAGCATCTAGGGGTATGAGGTGGTGAAGTTCTGGGGGGGGGGGGCACTCACAGCAGCAGAAACCAAAACACTTAAATTTACCGGGATGGCTGGCGGGGTGGGGTGGGGGTGCTATTTTCTGGTGCTGGGCTACAATGAACTCATGTTAGCAGAAATAAACAGTCCCAATAAAATAACTGAAGTTAGTTATAAAATGTATTGCTCGGTGGTAAAGAACGTCTAATTTATGTAAATAGCAGGTCACACTAATATTATATATGATGTCTGCATAATCAAGAAGTGGGAGAAATGTGGCTTGTACAAGTCTTTTTCTAACGTCTGTGGGGAATAATGATGTATTCCTGAAAAAGAAGTCCAGTCTTGCTTTTAGTTTACTTGAGATGGTTTTGATGTGTGTTGCAAATGACAGCTTGCTATCAAACCAAATTCTCAGATATTTAAATTTATCAATGGTCTCGAGGGTGTCCCCTAGAAGAGTTAGGATAGGTGCTGGGTTTATACCTTTGGGTGATAGATTTAACTGGTGCAGTGGTAGGAAGAACATGGCCTTTGTCTTTTTAGCATTTATTAATAATTTAAAATTGATTAGGTTTAGTTGCAGTTGATCGCTATCAGACTGCAAGAACGTCTGCCAGAGCAGGTTTTGATGTGTGCAGGACAGTGTCATCAGCAAAGAAGTGCAATCTAGAGTTGATAATTTTATTGCTAAGTTAGTTCACTCAGCCCCAGGTGGCCATTCTGAATAAGGTAAAGTACAGAACATTTTGACTCACATGTGAGTTCTGGGGCTGAGTGGTAGCAAAGGCCCTAGGATAGATCCTTGTGGGACACCTCTTGAGAATGGTGGGTGGAGGATATGAGTCCGTTGGTTTTGATACGTTGAAATCTTTCTGATAGGTAACTAAAGAACCAATTTACTGAATGGGTGTTTAATACGAGGTTATGGTCTACCATGTCAAAAGCTTTACTTGAGTCGAGGAAGATGACTACTGTGAAATATTTGTTATCTAGGGTGGAGAACCAGTCATTCGTCACTTTGGTTAATGCTGACACTGTGCTATGGTTACGCCTAAAGCCTGACTGCAGTGGGTTGAACAGGTTCATGTTTTCTAGGTGTTCCTTCAGCTGAGTGTTAACTACATTTTTTAGAAGTTTGGACAGGATTGTCAGTATAGATATAGGCCTATAATTATTTAAATTGCATGGGTCAGGTGACTTGAATAGTGTTATTATGTGGGTGGTTTTCCAAAGGGTGGGTACTTCTCCAGTAGTTACTAACAAATTAAATAAATGCATTATGGGAGCAGTTAAAATGGGATATCCTAGTTTTAAGAAGATGGGATCTAGGTCATCGGCGCCAGCACTGTTTCTTGTGTCTAATTTCATTAATAGGTCTTCCACTTCTTTGTATGATATGGGAGAGAGACGAAAGGTGTCAGGGATTGAGGGATTGATGAGACCAGTTTCAGGGGTAGTGCCTAAGAGTCTGGTGACAGGGGAGGAGTCAAATGTCAGCCACGCTGTTGCAAAGTATGAGTTTAAGTGTTTTAGAGTGGAACCTTGGTCTGTAACAGAAGAACCTTGGGAGGTAATTTTTATTGGAATGGAAGGTGGTATTCTATGACCTTCAACCGTTTCATCTGCCAGATGTTCGCTGAAGTACCTTTGGCATTTTCAAGGGCATTTATGTACTAAATTACTTTTGCAGTTCTGATGATTTAAGGCCGACACCCTCCAGGAGGGCATACTGGATTACAGGCTTTTCACTCTTACCTCGGCTTCCACGAGACTCCCTGACTGAACTGGCTCCTCCCAACACTGGAACCAGTTCCCGGAGACACTTGGGCATGCTGCAAACCACATAGTCTTTAAACCCCTGGAGCTGCCTCAGCTGGATTGGCATAAATGCCCCAGGGCAAAGGCTCTCTCTACTCTCTCCTTTTGGCTCCACTTCTCCTGATATACTTTCTTCCTTTCACTCCCAGCTCCACTGAGCCCACACAATAGAGCCAGGCTGCACACCAGCTATAGACCCAACTGAGGGGGCTTTAAGGAGGGGGAGGAATTCCTACCAGCTGAGAACAGCGGCTGCTACCATGTCCACCACTGGACTGATTTTGGACACCCAAACACGACTGCTGCCCTAAGAAAAGGCAGAAGGCTCTGCTTTCCCTTTCTACCTCCCACAGGTCTTACGGTGGCTCACACTTGCCTCTCCCACCCACTGTCTTTCTCTCTGCTTTGCGCCAAAACCACAGTTTATATCCTTGAACACCAGTGGTGACCTCCGACCCATGGAGTTCCCGCCAGTGCTACCCAGGCTCTTATTTATTTAATTACAGGTCCAAAAAGAACCTTCAGTGTGCGCACCATATACATACACCCCGCAAGAGGAGTTATATCTCTCCTCTGCCATAAATGCTCACTGCTGTCGGTGAGCATTTACCAGACACCTCGCTGCTCGGCTGCAGAGAGGTATGCACACTCCTTCACTGCTCCCAACAATGCGGCACCACTGGTACACACCACCAAGACAGAGGATTTACCCATCCCACTGAACTTTTGAGGCCTAAACCAGGGTACCCCTACCCATTAATTTGATGACCCACCTCCTGGAATGCTTCGGATGGCTTGCCTGGCACCAGGGGCAGTGGTCCTGCCCTAGACTCTCACTAATCCCACAACTGTCCTGGTAAACACTGCCCACCTGCCTAAAAGCTGCCACTGCCATATATGCCCAGCAATTTTAAATAGAAATTAGTCTATTTATTTTTCTTTATTTTATTTATTTAGTTCTTCGGTAACAACCTTTGAGCAAGATGCTCATTTACAAAGGTTCCACATCAGTAATGCAAGACATTTCCATAGGTACAAATCACAGAGACACAGTCACAAAAAATACATAGCCAACAGAGGAAAAATGGAAATTGTATTGGTAAAAAAGACACATGATCATACAATAATGTTCCAAGAGTGCAGAATCGGCCAAGGAAAGGGGTAAAGGGGGTGGGGTGGTTAAGGAGTATTAAGTATTAGGCAGACCAGAGAGAGGGGATAAGTAAGGGGAAAAGAGCAGGAGAAATAAGGAGTGGGAGAAGTTGGAGCCAATAGGTGAGAAGGACTGGGGTGAGTGCAAGGAGCATATGACAGCTGGAGGTGGAATGAATGGGGGGGTATAAGTGCTGAGACAGGGGGCAAGTGCAGTACAAGAAGGAAGAGGCACTGATGTTTCTTCACACCCAGCAGGGATTGATTAAGGTGTAAGGGGAGAGATTAAGAGTATAAATTGGGAAGTCATGTATCTTTTCTGTAAGCACAAGCAACAATGCTGGCGAGATGTTGTTTCATTTTAAAGACTGAAGGTTGGGAGATTCACATTATTGTATATCTCAGCCAGGTCCTGATTCAGCCAAAGAGGGGCCCTATATGAGAATGAGCATTGTACCAGTGTTGCTGTTCTGAAAGGGACACTGAATGTATTCTGAGCTTTATCTTTGGTACCGTAATAAGAATGAGCTGCTTGGAGAATATTTATAATGCAGAAGTGTTAAGCCTAATAGAGCTTTTTTTGCAAGGAGGCATGTCTGGTACTTTACGGTGTTATTCAAGGAAAGCCATCTGATTTGCTCTTACAGTGCACATATGTGGGTGAGGTTATCTGCCCCTAGTGTAAGTCTGCATGCCTTATTAAGGGCTGTAGCTACCTGTTTAAGTGTCATATCAGAGGCAGCATTGTATACTACCAATCCGTAGTCTATTATCGACAGAACTGAACTGGAGATGGAGAGGCGGAGAGCTGTAGGTATTATCTGTGCCTGTAAAGAACTCCTAATTTGGTATTAACTGCCTTCACAACCTGGTCTATGTGCTGCAAGAAGGAGAGGGTATCGTCTATCGCGACCCCAAGGTACTTGAAAGAGTGCACCTGCTCAAGAGGGACTGCTATGTTGTTTGAGATGGTCTGAAGTGGGTCATTTTTCTTGTGTTGATGACTAGAGAGAAGCATAATTTTAGTTTTTTTGTAATTGAGTAGTAGTTTTTTGGGAGCTAAACCAATCCTCTAGAAGGTGGAAGGAAGACTGAAGATCTTTTTGTAGTAAGTTGATTTGGGAGTTGCTGCTAAGGATGACTGCATCATCGGCATACAGTATAATTTTGCTCTTGCAGGCCTCAGGAAGAGTGTTCAGGAACAAGTTGAAAAGCAGGGGGCCCAGGATTGATCTTTGGCAGTGGCGGAGCCAGGTTTAGGAGCATTTGGAAGCCGGGGGGAGGCCATTCAGTCAATCGCGGGCTCCACAATGGGCACTAAACAGTGAATAGAGATGGTGGTGGGGCACTACTACTCACACTGGGGCAGCCAGGAGGGGCGACTGCCCCCCAGTCCTCCCTCTAGCTCTGCTACTGATCTTTGGGGACACCGAGTGTGATTTCTCTAGCATCAGAGACAGCCGCTCCTATTTTGACGTTATGTGTTCTGTGGGACAAGTAGTCCTGAAACCAGTAGACTGGGCTGGTAGCCAACCCTAGGGTTAATAACTGTTCTAACAGAAGGGGGTGATTGACCATGTCAAAGGCCTTGGTGAGATCAATAAAGATCGATCCCACCAGCTTACCACCATCCAGGGCCTTATACACATAGACAGTGAATTCTACCAAGGCAATAGAAGTGCTGTGGTTCTTCAGGAAGCCATGTTGTTGGGGACATTGTAGACTGTATTTCTGGAGGTAATCTATGATCTGATCAGCCACAATCCTCTCTAGAGCTTTAGACAGAGGGGAGAGGCTAGAGATGGGCCTGTAGTTGGCAGTTCTAGATCTGTATCCACTTTTGAGAACTGGAGTCACCAGGGCCTGTTTCCAGAATGAAGGGAATTTAGCCAATGTGAGTGATTTATTGAAAATTTTCGAGATGGGGACAATGACTTCATCAAGGTCAACTAGTTTCATGTCAATATTGTCATTTCCAAGCCTGGTTTTGCCAGTAACCTTTTTGACATACATCCTTGCCTCCCTGACAATGACTTGTTTGACATAGAAGTTTGGCTGTTTATTGTCAGATCTAGGAGTGTTCAGGAGGGTTCAATGGCCTTGAGATATTCGGGAGGGAGTAGGAGCTCAGGTCTATGAAGGTTGCATTGAATGATTCAGCGATTGAGTATTAGTCCACTGTGGAGATACCACAGATGTTAAGCATCGTGGGATGTTTCCTGTCATCTTTCCCCAAGAGATCCTTTATGTTCTCCCAGAATCTCTTGCCATCGCCCCAGTTCCTTTCCATCTCATTCTTATATTTTGCTTCAGCAAGCCCAGTGAGGTACGTGCATCTATTCCTGGCAGCCCTGTAATTCTGGCAGCCATTTTGGCTGCCCGTGATCCTAGTCCTGCTCCACAGATTATCCCTATTCCTCATTTGCTCCAGAAGGTCCCTAGAAATCCACCTGTTCGTGGATTCTCGTGCTTTCCTCTTCCTGATGGCCAAATTTGTCACATACAGCATTGAATTTGTCGATGAAGTATTTCAATGTGAGATCAATATCCTGCAGCTCATCTAGAGGGGTCCAATCGATCAGAGAGAGAGAGAGAGGGCTGCTTTAAGTGAGTTTAGCTGGCCTCTGTTAATAACTCTACTTTCAATGATAGAGGGAGGTACCTTTTTAAATTTATTTGACCATAGGCTTAGAATGGATGAACTATCACTCAAGGAATCTGGATGAACAGTGACCTTAGAAGAAGAAGAAGAATCAGCATTTATATAGCACTTTTCATACATCCCAAAGCACTTTACAAGCAATGCTAGACTGGTAGTGAAGTGACTGAATGTGTGGTGGCAGCCATATCGCACATCATCACCCACACACAGCCTGGATAATTGCACAAACTGGTTTATGGGAAGGGGAATGTTGGACAAGACACTGGGAATGTTCCCTACTCTTTGCAAAGAGTGCTCTGGGTTCTTTAGTTCCACCTGGACACCCACCAGGACAACACCAGGATGGGCAGAAGGGACCTCGGTTTATCGTCTCATCCGAAGGACGGCACACCCCAGCAGTACAGCACCCCCAATACTGCACTCAGATGCCAGTGATTTTTAGGTGCAAGTCCAATCCCAGTGTGGGATGAGAACTCACGACCCTCTGGTTCAGAGGCGGATGTGCTACAAACTGAGCCACACTGACACCATGTCCTAGTGGGACAGCTAGATAGGATCTAGTCTAACAGCGTGTTGTTACCAGATTTATAGTTTATTCTGGTGGGTTTAGTTATAATTTGTATGAGGTATACTGTATACTGGCCACTAGGTCTTTTTGGGAGTCAGACTCCTTACTGAGCCAGTTTATATTGAAATCACTGGTGACAATTATTTTGTTGTTCTTTTTGCTTTTGGTGAGCGCATCCACGACTTTGCTAAGTCCCATTTTTGCCTTCCTGGGTGGAAGGTAAACTGAAGCTATAGTGAACGACTTGTTATGGTTGCTGTAAAGGAGTTTAACCTCAAGCAATTCATGGTCCTCCGATCTGGCAGTTATAGATAGCCTGCTCCCATGCAACATTTCCCTGACATAAATAAGACAGCCCCCAGCCCTTTTGCCTACTCTGTCAAGTCTGAAGGCTTTATAACCTTGCAGAGCTATTTCTTTGTCCTTGGTTTTGGCAGTTAGCCATGTCTCGGTGAGACAGATGATGTCAGGGTGATGCAAAAGCAACCACACCTGGAACTGCGATAGCTTAGGCAGCAGACTTCCAATGTTTATCGCAGCAATCTCTAATCAACTGCCCTTGTTCATTGCCTCACTCTGGATCTTATGCAGTCCAGGACTGAGGTGCACATTCCCGGAAAGAAGAAGCAGCATTAGTATAGCCTTTCTGTGTTAGAGATCTTCTGTCTCGTTGCCTGTGCATGTGTACTGAACCACTGCTCTTGTGCACCTTCCTGGCATTTGTTGCCATCACTAATCCTTCTTCTGTTGTCCCCTCTCCCTTTTACAGGAGCCCTCTAGAACCCCTACACACTCAACATTTCGCTGCACATGGAGCGGACGGAGGGCGACTCATAAGATAAACTTCAGTCTCCAGCTGGCTGCACAACTTGTGAGGGTATTTACCCATCGGCGCTTCATGAGCTCCCCCACCCCAGCGGCTGGCCCTCCTTTATTGGACGTTTCCAGTCATGTGACTTACTGCCTGATTTTTTGCTAAGTGCCTACCTTCCCACCTGCAGCTTTTGCTTTTTGACCTCTAGGGATCAGTTCTGCTCCCACCCCTTTAACCCTTTTTCCTCCTATTCTTTGCCTCTCTCTCTCTCTGGAGCCTTCCACCCAGTTTTCTCAACCTGGGATTTGAACCTAGTACCTTGGTCTCCTTAGTCTGTAGCGTTTCCATTGCGCTATCTGTCCAGGCCTACTCCTGTCCTATCTTTACCCTTCCTTACTTATTTTGTTTCCTTTCACCTCCCTTAGGGCTTGTGCCTTTTTCTCTACTGTCATTCCCACGCACCATAAATTACGGATCAGGTTTTTTATCTCCCTTTGGGGCCACTCTCTTTCTTCTCTTTCTCCCATCTTTGCCCCCCTCCATTCTAGCTCTGTCTTGCCCCCATCCTGTTTTCCCTCTCTCTCTTACTGCACTGGTCCTATGGGGAGTCCACTTCCTGCTTTCAGTGCTTTCTCTTTCCCCCCGCCCTGTTCCCCCACTCTTTCATTTCTTTTGTCTTTGCATATCCAGTTTCTCCCAGTCCCTGTTGTTGTATCCAGACCCAGTTCCCGTACCTGCCAACACCCTCTGCATTTTAAGCTCCTTAAATCTTCAATGCTTCACCATGCCCTCCTATTGCTGCTATTGTTGGGTAATATTCACCCAAACCCGGGCCCAGCTCCCTCCCCCATGCCATCTATTAGTACTAAGGGTGGGTTAAAGGTTGTCTCAATCAGTATCTGCAGCCTTTTAAAAAAATGTGTCCTCTTGCAGGGCTGGGCTGCTCTACACCAACTGGACATACTGGCAATAGTCGAGACCTGGCTCCCTCCTGAAACCCCCAACTCAGCAGTCACTCTCAGTGGCTACTCTATCTTTCGTGAAGACAGAATCGGTAAGAGGGGAGGTACTTGTGCCATCTACATTAAGGACACCCCCCAGGGTTCTCTATTCTCCTCCTTCCCTACTGAGCACAGTGCCCAGGCCATCACTGACAAAATTACACTAGGTCATTCTTCTAATTCTCACCTAGTCTGCTCAGTCTCCATCCGCCCCAGGAATCAAAAGCTAGCCTTCCATGCAATCCTCAATTACATCTCCCAACTACCTAATCACCTTGAAATCATTGCCTTGAGAGATTTTAATGTGAACTGACTGCCTTCCTCTGCTGCCCCATATAAGGACACCATAGCTGCTATCAATCTTACCCAGCTAGTAACCTCCCCCATGAGGCTGGATAAGAAAACTGGGACATCTACTCTTACTAATTTTATATTTACAAACCACCCTAATCAACTATCCAGTGTCACTGTCCTCCTTGATGTGCTGAGCGACCACTCCCCAGTATCATGCCAGTGGTCCACCAGAGCTAACAAATCCCCCCTAAAGTTATTTATCAATGTTGCCTAAAAAACAGGTATGCTTGAAAAACTTAAAAATCACCTGTGCAACTGTAACTGGTCTCCCCTTAACTCTGCACCTAACATTGATGCAGCTCTCTCCTATTTTATTTGCACCTTCAACCATGCCTGTGACCTATCTGCCCCTTTTGTAAAGAGTACTGTTAAAGTGCTGGACTCCACTTGACTCACCAAGGCCCTCCTGGACAGAATGCACCACCGAGATAACCTCTGGCATAAGGCTCTTGAATCTTGCCACCCCTCTGACAGACAGTTGTATAAGGCTGCTAGGAATCAGTGCACCAGGGAGATAAGACAGGTCAAGGCTAACTACTACCAAGAAACCCTCACCTCCACCTGGGGCTCAGGACGTAAGTTATGGAATAACCTAAAAGAGCTAAATAGATCTTTTGTGTCCCCCCCACTTAATATAAATGGTACCCCTACCCAAGACTCTCAATGCATTGCTGACTCACTTAACTCCACCTTCTCTGACCTTAGTACTATTCTCCCCCTAACTTCTTTGACTTTATTTCTTCCTTCCCTCCCCCTCCCGCTCCTGACATCCCCGCTTCTGTTTCAGAGCTATTTCTATCCATGAGGCCAAATCTCATCTGTCCAAGGTCCTAGGTAAAACTCGTCATAGTGGTGACTCCTTAGACCTAAAGCTCCTACATCTGGCTGTTGATGCAGTCCTCTCTCGCATTACAAAAATCTTCAATCTCTCCCTCTGCCTTGGTCAGCTCCCCTCCCGCTGGAAAGCTGTCACTGTTACCCCTATCCTAAAAGGTGGTGACTGTACCCTCCCTGGTAACTACCAACCCATTTCAATCCTGCCACCTCTCTCCAAGGCTCTTGAACAAATAGTTGCTGTCCAGCTGACCGATTATCTCACTATAAGCACAACCTACTTTGCCTTGAACAACACGACTTCCGGAAGGGCCACAGCACCTCCTCTGCCCTCCTGGAATATACCAATTTTATACACCAAGCTCTTGATCAAGGACACCTTGTCGGGTCAGTGTACATTGACCTGACTAAGGCGTTTGACACTATAAATCATGCCATCCTCATCAGGTCCCTCCTATCAGTGGGGCTTTCGCAGGATGCCTTCTGCTGGCTTACAGACTACCTGTAGAACAAATCCCAGAAAGTCCTTGTGAATAACACTCTTTCCTCCAGCCTTCCTGTTAGATCAGGGGTTCCCCAAGGATCCATCCTTGGGCCTCTCCTGTTTGTTCCTAAACTCCCTCCCTAAGGCCTGCTCTGGAAAACTACTACTCTATGTAGATGACGCTGTTCTCTTCTGCAGCCATCCTGACTGCACCCATCTTCAGCTTACCCTTGAAAACGTATTCTCAGAAGCTGAAACCTGGCTCTCCTCCCATAAGCTGGTACTCAACTACAAAAAAAACAAGGTTGTGTGTTTTTTTGCACCAGCAGAATAAACAACAGGGTGCCCCATTGCTAATCCGCAACTCTCACAACCTATACCTGGATCAAGTTTGCTCCTTTAAATACCTTGGAGTAACTCTTGATTCTGCCCTCACCTTCCATGACCACATTCACCTACTTAGCACTGCCATCAACACCAGAATAGGGCTTCTTTATCGCATCAGGCACTGTCTTCCCCCTGGTGCACTTTGCCTGGCAGTCACTTCATCTGTCTTCTCCCTTGTGGACTATAGGATTACTATCTATGAAGCCGCTGACCACACTGCCCTTCATTGGATTAAGGTGTCACTGAACAAAGTCTGTCATCTTGTCACTGGCTCTGACAGGCGTACACATACTTGTGACCTTTACAGTCTGTCTAATTGGCTGAATTTTGATGGCAGACTAAAATACCAAACCTGTCTAGTCACCAAAAAGATCTCATCAGGCCTTTCCCCTCCCAGACTTCATACTCTCTTGCAATCCACGTGTAACCCCACTGAAAATGGGGGTTAACAAAAGTTTCCTAATAGCTTGCCTAAAGGCCCCAGCCTGGATGGTGTTCGCACTTAAGCCGTCTATTGTGAGTGCTTTTAGAGCCTCTGGTACTGTCTCTTTAAGAGCCGTCTGCTTACAGGCAGGGCTGGAACCTAGGGAGCTGTGTGGTTCCTTGCTCGAGTCCCGCTCGAGCTTTGACAATTGCTCCATTTCTGCCGTCACTAAGTGGACAGAGTGAGCACTATCCAGGGAGGCAGCTGTTTGCTAGCGATCTGTTAGAGTGGTGGTGAAAATGTACATGGTCTAACCTGCCTTTCTTGCAGCTGGGACTTTGTGTGCTTTGTCCCTCCATTTTGGATCTGAACTGCAGACTAGATCCAACCAGGAGGGAGGGGCACCTAAAATGGAGTATTGAGCAACCAACCAGGATCAGTACTCTCTCTCGGGAGCCGGCTAGCAATGTGGGATATAGCCAGTGATTCTGGGAAGTGAAGTTCTGGACTGTGATGCTTTTTTGCACCAAAGGGGAAAGTTTTGAGTGACTGGCAACTGAAGCCCACCAGTTGGACTGGGTGGTACCCGACTGTAATTCTCTGCCTAGTGGCTGAGAAGGCAGATCTGTTGTGGCCGTGACTGAAGAAGGAACTCCGGGCTTCTGCTCTGCAGAGTTTTCATGCGGGAAGCGTGTGTGGAGGACGAAAGTCGGGCGGCATGTTTGCCGTGGTGATTCAGACTGAATCCGCTGTGACGGAGGAAAGGAGAGGCTGTGTGGCCTAGAACCAGGCTTACCCTGTAGAGGACTGGAGAAACTGCTTCATTGTGCTCGGTCTGTCAGGAGAGTGAAGCTGCATCGTGAATTCCCGGGTTAGCAGTAAGTGCGATTGGGACTTGAGAGCAGCTGCCTGGTATGGTAACTTTCTTTTACATATAAATGTGTGGGGTGTGTCCTGTTCACAGAACCATGTTCCCCGGCTGTGTGAAAGGCATCCAGAAATCCAGGTCACTCTCGGGGACAGCGTCCAGCCAAAAGTAGTGAGTGAAAATCAGGGTAGCTCCCTGCCAGCTGTATCTTTAAATTGCAAGTGTTTCATCTGATTTTCTTTCTTGATACATGAACTGAGTTGACCGGCTCCAGATTACAAATTGGGTATTGTGCAAGTGGTTTCCATCTCCGGGCCCCAACCAGCTGCACCGATCCTGGCTAGCCCCACCCCCATCCTGGGTACCCAGTGAAAGTGACAATTAGGGACTCTGACACTGTGCACAAAGCTGTGAATATTGGTGTGATTGATCTAATTAACCTGATCTCCCCCGTCCTTGTTGCCATCCCCTAAATAAATCAGATCTGGTTGTTTCAGCAAAGTTACACTGACTAAGATATGTGTTTATGTTAAAATATTGTACAGTGGCTATTGTATTACCTCATCTTGCTTTACAGGGAGTCCCCAAAATCGAGTTGACTGAACCAGTCTTGGGGGTAAGTGTATACCGTGAGGGTACTTCTGATATATTGTGTGGGCCACTAGTGGGAGGAAATGGGGGTTGTAGTGTCCCAGAGGGCTATGACCAAGTCATACCAGACAGTATTAACCCTTATTTATTATTTATTTGTTTGGTTTTTGTTGACCGGGTAAGTGCACTAGTCAAATTCTGCCTATTTTCAGGCATGACCCGGAGGAGGGGGATACAGATGAATGCCAACTGACCTTGAGCCAGATGAAGCTGTTGGTGGTATTTTGAGTGAATGAGGGAAATTTGGCCAGGACACTGGGGAAATTCCCCTTCTCTTTTCGATAAGTGCCATGGGATCTTTAACATCCACCTGAACTACCACCAATCTAGGCAGATGGGACCTCGTTTAAAAAGTTCATCCAAAAGACGGCACCTCAGAAGTGCATCACCCCTCTCATGCTGCACTACAGTGTCAGTACTGGGATATTAACCCAAGTACCAGATGTGGGAACTGAACCCATAGCCCTCTGATCTCCCAGCCTCAGAGGTAAGTGTGCTACCTACTGAGCCACAGACCCTGACCCTGACCTCTGGGTGGAGGCACCTGCCATTGGACCTAGACCCCTCAACCTGTTAGTAGTCAGTCAGGCTGGGGTAGTAGCCCTTGGGATAGCGCCACCTGGGGGTTACATCTTGGAGGCACCGTTGGGATTAGCGTCCTCTAGTGGCCGAGTGAAGGAAGTACCACATTATGTCCAAATTAAAATAAAAAATGGAGGGGGACGCTACACCCAAGTTAAAACTCGATCCCATCAAGATGATGGTGCATAAATTAATGGGATGGGGTGAAGCTGAGGAGTTGGACTCCCAAAAGACTGTATTACTGTTGGATGTCCCCTTGGGGATTAAAAGTGCTGACATTGTCTCTACTGTCGAGCGTGTTAAATGTCTGGGCAAGGTTGAAGTAAAAGGCCGATGTGCTGACCTGCTCGAACAGACCCTGCAAGTGCTGCTTTCATGCAGTATTATGATAGACCCTGAGAGGGTGCCCCCAGTGATTTACCCCCAAAGGTGCCCAGAAGGGATGGAGGGTTATTCATGCATGTAGTGGTTCAGTCACCCCAGGTGGGTCCCCTAAGACCAATAGTTTCAAGGACAAGCTACTTAAACTGTTGGCCGCAGAGGGGAGAACTGCCCAGGAATTGATACAGGTATTATACATCTCGGGCAACCACACTCCCCTGCCATCCCCAGGTACATCTCCTGGGTCATCTAAGAGCTCCCTTCTAGCCCCACCCCCTATGGTCATCCCTCAATACAATTAGACTCCTATCGGAGATTGAGACTCTGGTACTGTGCCCGTGCCTTCAGGGGAAGATGATTTGGAGACCTGGATGGACTATGCTACACCTTTAGTGCAAGAGTGGCAATGTTCTGAGTGGCAGAAGAGGAAACGGCTGATGGAAAGTTTGAGAGGTCCTGCATTGGAAGCCATTCGGTTCCTACGGGCCACTGGTTTCTGAGGCAACTGCAGCAGAATATCTTTCCGCTTTAGAGGGGGTGTTTGGCTGCACTGAAACAGGAGAGGATCTGTTATGGAAATTCAAGTCAGCAAAACAGTGGAGAAATGAGAAACTGTCCGCATTTGTTACTAGAATGGAGAGGGCCCTGCAAAAGGCCCACCAAAAAGGGGGGAGTGACTGCCCAAACACTAAACCAGGTCCGATTAGACCATATATTGAAGTCAGCCAGATTTTCAAGTGTAATACTGCTGAAACTCAAATTGCAAGACCAGAGGGCCGACCCTCCCGAATATTGCCAATTGATGAGAGAGATTCGTGAAATCGAAACCGATGAAGAGGGGCGGGAGCCTTATGTTGGGGCCGTGAATCTGTGCCAGACTCCTCAGCAATGTGAGCCAGATGAAACTCATCAATTGAGAGGGTTGACCAAGGGGATGACCGAGGCTTTTCAGGAGCCGGATCTGTATTAAGCTCCCCCTGAGCCCAAAAGTGGAGTGGGAGTGCATGCTGTTTCCTCTGACCCCCGGGTTGAGAGTAACTTGAGAGCGGAAATTAGAGACTTGCGGGAAATGGTGAGGGAGCTGCAACAGGCTGCTGTCACCTCCAATGTTGTTGGTGAACCAGAGATATCCCGCGGTAAATGTCCCATTCGAGAAGAGCCGTGTAGAGCCCCTGACGTGCCCCGCCAGATAAGAGATCCCCCTCTTTCCAAAGACAACCGAGATATTAAGTTCTGTTACCATTCTGGGGAAAATGGACACTTTCAGACTGAATGTCGGCTACCAGAGAACCTGAGGAAAGTCACCAGCAGGTTAGTGGCCTGGCATTGCAAGACCTGTGCCCGGTCACCAGGAGGGGCCAACCGGAAAAGTTTTTCCACCAGGGCCAATGCCCGAGCGACCTCTCAAGTAATGCCCCCTGAATGGTCTGAAGTAGTGGGTCCCTCCATGGAGACTACAGTGAAAGTGAACAGGGTGTCCACCAGAGCTGTACTAGACAGTGGCTCCCAAGTGACAATCATGTTTCAGGATTGGTATCAGAAACATTTGTCTGATGTGCCCCTGCAACCCCTGGAGTGGCTACATGTGTGGGGTTTGAGTGAGAAGGCCTACCCCTACTCTGGCTACATCCGAGTTTGGTTGTCTTTTCCCACCTCTGTGGCTAGGGTGGCAGAGCAAGTGGAGACCCTAGCCTTAGTGTGTTCCCCCACTGACTGTATGGTGGGGTCCCTTTGTTGAATGAAACCAATGCTCATATGTTTGGATGATTGGCGCAGTTGTGTTCTGAAAAACAAAAGTCCAAGACTGGCAGAGCCCTCAGAATCCTGGCTTTAATTAAAAGGGCCTATGAAGCACAGTGAAATGCTGGTAGAATGGAACCCAAAGACTCGGTGGGGGTCGTCTGGAAGAAGGACCCAGAATCTTTGCTGCTAGCACCAAATGCGCAATGTGTTCTACAAGGAGAAGTCCATATCAAGAAGGATGTAAAGAACAAAATATTAACGCTGGATGCACCAGGGGATGGGAAACTGCCTGAGGGGCTGATAGTCAAACCCAGTATCCTGCCTGCTAGAGCTCATGCTTTTGCCAAAAGAGTAATGGTTCAAGTTCACAATGTGTCTGATAGGGAGATCCGAGTAAATTGAGGCTGCCAAGTAAATTGAGGCTGTACCTTGGCCACTGTGCACTGTGCGGATACTGCCGTTCTGCCCAGTAACAGGAGTTTGGTGAAGAGTGACAGAGTGACACCCGACTTGTTTGATTTTGGTGACTCTCCACTGCCAGCAGAATGGAGGGAAAGGATCAGTGAGAAGCTTGCCCAGAGAGACCAGGTGTTTTCTTTGAAGGAATGGGATGTAGGATGTGTGCAAGGAACTAAACATCGCATCCGGCTACATTATGAGAGGCCATTTCGTGAGAGGTCTCGATGCCTGGCACCTACTGACATAGATGATGTGAGACAACATCTGCAAGAGATGCTTGTGGTTGGGGTAATACAAGAATCCAGAAGCCCATATGCTTCACCTATCATGGTAGTGAGGAAAAAGAACGGAACAGTCAGGATATGTGTAGATTATCATACTTTGAACTGGCGGACTATTCCAGATCAATACACCATGCCACGCATTCAGGATGTGTTGGACTGCCTGAACGGTAGTAAGTGGTTCTCAGTGCTGGACCTTCTCAGTGGGTACTATCAGATTCCGATGGCACCCCGGAGACCGTGAAAAAGACTGCCTTTATTTGCCCACTTGGTTTCTATGAGTTTATGAGGATGCCTCAAGGAATTTTGGGTTCTCCAGCCACTTTCCAGCACCTAATGGAGCGTGCAGTGGAGGATATGAACTTGTTAAGAGTGCTTAGTATACCTGGATGATGTCGTCGTGTTTGGCAGCTCCCTGGAGGAACATGAAAGCAGGTTATTCAAGGTGTTGGACCGACTGGAAGATTTTGACCTCAAACTGTCCATTGATAAGTGTCAATTCTTTCAAACATCAGTAAAATATGTGGGACATATAGTGTTCACTGAGGGCACAGAGACTGACCCCAGTAAAGTTGAGACATTGACCACCTGGCCCCAGCCAAAAAATCTGAAGGAGCTGCAGAGATTCCTGGGTTTCAGTGGTTATTATAGGCATTTTATCAAGGACTATTCCCGAGTGATTCGTCCTTTATTTAACCTTACTCAAGGGTATCCCCCAACCCACAAAAAGTACAAGAAAACAGCGCCCATTGAAAAGAGGTATTTCCATCCGAATGAAGTGTTTGGGGCATGCTGGACTTCTGATTGTGAGACTGCTTTCCATGAAATCATACATCAACTTACCCATGCCCCAGTATTGGCCTATGCTGATCCTACCAGACTGTATGGCCTTCATACTGATGCTAGTTTGCAAGGGTTGGGGGCTGTGTTGTATCAGGAGCACACAAATGGCCTGAGACCAGTGGCCTTTGCCAGCAGGAGTCTGAATCTCATCAGAAAAGAACTATCCAGTGCAAAACCGAGAGTTCCTAGCTTTGAAGTGGGCCATTGTTGATCAATTTCCTGAGTACTTGTATGGAGCTAAGATACTGGTAAAAACTGACAATAATCCTTTGACTTATGTGCAGACTTCAGCCAAGTTGGATGCCACAGGCCATAGATGGCTCTCTGCCTTGTCCACATACGATTATGCCGTTGAGTACAGAGCAGGCCTTAACCATATAGATGCTGATGCTCTCTCCTGGAGACTGGTTCCTTCCAATAACTGGGTCCGACTGTCAGAACCAGATATTCGAGCACTCTGCCAAAAGTTTGACAGGGAGGAAAAGATGTCCACGGATGCAGTGGACTGCATGGTGGATTGCTTGGGGCCATCTGAAAATTGCATACCTGCTGCTTATTGCCATTTTCTGCATTGGACACGGGTGCTTTGCCTCAGTTCAATAATGACAGTATTCAGCGGGCTCAATCCCAAGATCCTATGATAAAAACAGCTCTAGAAGCCATTCAAGCCAGAAAGGATGTGTCAAAATTACGCTCCACTGATTTGAGAACTCCATTGCTATATAAAGAAGGCCCTAAATTGAGAATGAGGAATGGATTGTTATACAGAGAGACAACGGACAAAGGGGGCCAACTGGACAAACAACAGTTAGTTTTGCCTGCTGCCTTTCGAGAGCTGGTGCTGAAGTCTTTACACAATCACATGGGACACCTCGGCATAGACAGAAACCATTGGGGCTTCGGATCGCTCCTCCTCGCACCCCAGCACTGCCGTGGACCCACCTCAGTAGCCCAAGGAACCCACCATTGGAACTGCTTGCCCAGCGGTACCCTCCAAAGACTGCGCCTCTCTCCTCCATGGAAGCCTGTTGACAGGGGCCGCCCGCCGCCCTCACGCCCAGAAGCAGAACCAGGAGCCCGGCCGCTTGCTGGTACCTAGTGCCGCCAAAGCCGTAAAAGCTGAAAGGTACGTTCTTCTATGCCTCAGCTGCCGGCTCTCTCCCAAAAGTGCTTGGTGCTGTCTGGATTTACCCGCTCACTGAAAGCGGCTGTTCTCACCGCTAATCTTGACTGTTTGACTGCCTGCTGTGCTCTGGGTCTGGGAGCGCCATGCACCCCTGTGAGCAGCCCACTCTCCCCGCTCATGGACAGCCTTTTCCCAGACACAAACGGCAAGTGGTACAACTCTTCCTGTGACCATTTGTCCTGTAAATTTTGCATGAGTTTTTACTGTTTTTTTTAATTCTAAAAGTCTACAGCCCAAGTATATCTGCCTGTAATCTGTACAAACTGCTAAATTTTCCCTCTGTCACCAATCTCCTCCCCTCTTCTCACTTCCCGCCCTTTTTCTTTGTTTCCTAAGCCTTCCCCACCGCACCTATGCCTACTTAATGCTTCTCCCTTGCTATCCTCCTTAGGTCCTTTCCAGGCCCATCGGGGCTTCGGATCGCTCCTCCTCGCACCACAGCACTGCCGTGGACCCACCTCAGTGTCCCAAGGGACCCGCCGTTGGAACCACTTGCCCAGTGGTACCCTCCGAAGACTGCGCCTCGCTCCTCCAGGGAAGCCTGTTGACAGGGGCCGCCCGCCCCGCTCACGCCCAGAAGTGGAACCAGGAGCCCGGCCGCTTGCTGGTACTTAGTGCCGCCAAAGCCGTAAAAGCTGAAAGGTACGTTCTTCTATGCCTCAGTTGCCGGCTCTCTCCTGAAAGTGCTGGCGTCTGTCTTATTTCATCTGTTCACTGAAAGCCATGTTCTCACCGGCTAATCTTGACTGTTTGACTGCCTGCGTGCTTTGGGTCTGGGGCGCCGTGCACGCTGTGAGCAGCCCACTCTCCCCGCTCGTGGAGGCCTTTTCCCAGACACAAGCGGCAAGAGTGGTACAGCTCCTCCTGTGACCATTTGTCCCGCTGGCGCTTTGCGGCCTCCCACCCGCCCCCACCGCACCCACCGTGGTGGCCCTCTAGCTATACAGGACTCTGTAGGTCATATGACTAAGTGTCCACTTTTCCATTGTCTCCTTATACTCTCTCACCACTGGGGTGATCAACCTCACTACCTTTCAACAGTGGGATACTCACTCATGCAAAACCGCTTGGCCTGAAACTGCCTCTGTTTTCTTGACATAACCTCTGGTCAGTTTACCCCTATTTCCTCACCAAACCTCCCACCCCCCTCCTCTCTCTCTCTCTCTCCCTCCTGGTCTGAGTCTCATCTTCACCTGATCCTTGTTACCCTAACGATAGACCTCTCCTGCAATACTTACTTCCCTGTAAACTCAGCTCCTGTCCTAAGGTGCTGTCATGACACCCCTCCCTGCTGGCTCGCTGCCCCCAAGTGGCAGACTAAAGGTACTACATCTCCTAAGTTGCCTCCTTTTGCTACTGTGCCTGAATAAAATCTCTTTGTCACTACCATGTGGGCTATACCAATACTCCCCCTCAGCCATGGATTTCAGTTTCTCCAACCTGCTTGTAGCCAAAGACTACCCTAAACCCACCTGGCAATACCTTCTCCTTAATAAAGGATGCACTTATCACGCACTCTATACCCTCAATAAACAGGGGAGGAATCATCTATCAACTAAGGCTCACTACAGGTTAAAGCTAGAATTTCTGGCATCTCTTTTGCTCCAGCTAGCTGGCAATGTGGAACTGAATCCAGGCCCTTCCTACAACAGCACTCCCAACAATTCGAATGGAAAGACAAATAAAGGACTTTTTGTAGCCCATATGAACATCAGAAGCTTACAGAGCCATCTGGCCGAATTAGAAGCTTGGATCAAAGTATACGAACCTGACATCCTGTGCCTCACTGAAACCTGGCAAACCACGTAATACATGATGCCCTATGTGACATACCTGGATACTCTCTCATCCGCATGACAGGCCTGGGGTCAAAACGGGGTGGGAGCAGCTACATCTACCACAAGTCTCACCTCTTGGCATCAAAACAGCCCCACCCCAAGACCCACAACTGATCTATGAGTCAATCCATGTGATTTTGTCCCTTGGTACTAAGAAACTGCACATAATCTGCTTCTACAACCCGCCCACCGGAGGAGTGGATGGATTTCAGGAACTACTCAAGCTAATGTCACAAACTATTAACCTGAATGAACCCATCATCCTCAGTGGTGTGAACCTAAACTGGCTAGGTCCTTCCCACAGTGCCCTCACGTCACTAGTCCATAGTTTTAACTTTTACCAGCTTATAGCAGAGAACACTAGAATGGTAACCACTCAGTCTGGTACATTTATTGACTGGATTCTCACAACTAGACCTGAACATGTGACCAAGGCAGGTGTCCTGGCAGATGCAAATAACTGACCACTCTCACCTTTTTGTCATTGGTATTCGGTCCTCCACCTTCTCCTCCGCGCTGGTCACCTTTACCAACTTTGCCCACATGGACATAACCGCCTTCCTCCATGACGTATCCAACATTGACTGGTCTGAAATCCACCATGCAGAAAAAGTCGAAGATGCCCTAAGAGTTTTCCTGACATTGTTCAGTGAAGTGCAGAATAGGCATGCGCCGAAAGTGAAAAGAAGAGTCAGAGGAAAGCAAACTAGATGGCTCCAAAAAGATTTACTCCTTCAGCTATGGCATAGGCACAAACTCTGGAGGCACCACAAAAGCACTGGCCTACCCAGAGACCACACAATATACAAACAGCACAGAAATTCCTGCAAACAGCAGATAAGGCTTGCAAAACGTAGGTACTGCCAGAACCTACTAACTAGCTCAGCCCATGACCTCGAAATTTTGGGCCCATATTAAGACCTTCCTGGTACCCACAATCTATAACCCTCTGAGATGGTCCTTGACGGTACCACTGCAATGACCCTTCACCATTGCAAATGCTTTCAACAAAAATGTTCTTGGATCTATCACCCTATACCTCTACACTGCCACTGGCTCAATCACATCTCAGCCTTCTGCTGATAGCAAACTAGCTGGGACCTTTCAGCCTCTCAAGCCAGCTCAAACAACCCATTCTTTCTACTTCAAAGCCATAACCAGCTCTCAAGTTTTAAAATCTACTAAGAACTATTCTGACAACACCAGCCCTGGGTCTGACTCTTGAACCCCGCCTTTTAAAATCAGGTGCACATCTCATTGCTTAACCACTGGCTAAGATTTTCACACTGTCCCTCTCCAGTGGTACAGTCCCTGATCTCTGGAAAACTGCCAGAATTACTCTCATTTTTAAGAAAGGGAACAGAAACGAGATGTCAAACTACAGGCTGATAGCTATTCTCTCAGTCCTAAGTAAAATCCTAGAAAAACTTGTAGCCACCCAAACCCTCGACTACTTAGAGTCTACAAATCTGCTCTGTGACGCTCAACATGGTTTCAGGAAGAACCACAGCAGTTCTACTGCATTAGCCAAACTCACATCTGATACTCTCTCAAACATGGATGATGGTCGGCTAACAGGAGCTGTCTTCATTGACCTTACCAAGGTCTTTGACCTTGTGGATCACTCCTTGCTCCTGACCACCCTTCAGTCTATAGGTTTCTCCTCTCCCATCATCAATTGGTTCAGGAGCTATTTAACTGACAGGACCCCAGCTGTAAAATTCAATTCTGCGATTTCTGACAGCACCACAATCAATATTGGAGTACCCCAAGGCTCAATACTTGGCCCTCTTCTCTTTTCCCTCTTCACAAACAACCTACCAAGCAATATCTCATCCTGCTCCTGTCTTCTATGCTGATGACCTGGTCATCTATGCCAGTCAGATAATATTGAATACCTAAACTTGTCGCTGACCACAGCCTACAACAATATACAAAGCTGGCTAGCTCTCATCGACTTATCCTTAACTCAACAAACAAAAGCTATGCTCCTGGGCACCGCCTAAAACTTAGATCCTGCACCTCCTTGAAAATACTAGACCTAAATGGGATCTCTCTGAGATCGTCACTCATTTCGATATCTTGGAATCTTGCTTGACCAATCTTGGATCTCAACCTCACATCCAAACAACCTGCAAACTGTAAATTGTAAGCTGAGGCAGCTACAGAACCAGCTATATGTTAACACCATCAGCCAAGCTAGTCATCACTGGGGGATCCTTTACCAACCCTAACCTACTGTGCTCCCATCCTGACTACTGCCCCATAACCGCCTTCGCAAAATGGGACATCACCTATAACAACGTGATGTCGCATGCTTCCAAGGCCCCTCGCTCAAACATCATTGTCAACTGTATAGTGACCTTGGCTGGCTCTCCCCACTGCTACCAGGCTATACTATCTTGGCTGTCTATGTGACTCTATTATCAGACTGGACACGCCTAGCATCACTAGCTGAGCTACTTGTCCCAACCCTCAATCCGTGAATTGAGATCGTCTGACAAATCACTATGAGAGTTCCCCGTTGTAACACCTCCAAAGGAACTGGGGCTTTCGGGCATGCTGCCCCCCAGATGTGGAACATGCTGCCACAGGACCTTAGGCATACCTCATCGCACTCCCTCTTCAAACGAGGGCTACGACACTACCTAGGTACCTCTGACCAATGTACCTGTTTTGACCCTACCTGACAGTACCTTTGAAAGCCAGTCCTACAATTTACCCATTCCCTACCTTTCCCGCTGTCCCCTTCCTCTTGCTCACCCACTTTCCTTCTGCCTTCTCCCTGCCTGTTTGTACCTTATCTACCTGTAGATCCTGAAATTACCCTGTTCGGTTGTTACATACTGTACTATACAAAGTCAGACACGATCTGTCCAGTACCGTCTTATGCAAAATAAGCCCTCACTGTGATCTGTTATAGCTATTCTATGTGCTGTTTACTGACTGAACTATGCTGTTTTATGTTTTACCTTATGTTGTCTTAACTTGAATATGCTCTCACTGTTTTCACAGCCAGTCAGATGTGATAGCTGAGTAATGGGTATAACCAGGGGCTTCTTTTCCTGCCTCGCCAGATATTCCTCTGTGATACCCGCTGACTGGACTGCCCGCGCACTCATGCCCGGCAAACAAACCATGAGCCCGCTGTTTGTCATACTTCAGCAGCCAATGCTATCAATCTGCCGATAATCCTAAAAGCCCTGCTTGGACGTAGAGCCCTCCCAGCACCCAGCACCAACGTTGAACCACCTAGATAGTCTCAGGGGCCTGTCTCAGCACCGCTTGCCAAGTAGTAAACAGAGTTGACTAAGGCTACCCCTCCTTTGCATCCTGGCTGCAGGGGTCACCCGCCGTGCACACGCCCATCAACAGAACCAAGTGCCCAGTCACTCGAGGGTACCCTGAGCCGCCAATGCCGTAGTCACCATAAAGTCCCTCTAAGCCCATTTTTGGGCTTCGGATCACTCCTCCTTTTACCTCAGTGCTGCCAGGGTACCACCTCAATAGCTGAGGGACCCGCATTCGAATTGATTCCCTAAACAACTAGCAGCGTTGGACTTCACCTCGCTCCCCCGGGAAGTCTGTTATCGGGGATCGCCTGACGTGATCATGCCCAGGAAGCAGAACCATGAGCCCGGCCGCTAGCTAGTACCCTGAGCTTCTAAAGCCGTAATTCATGATGAGGTCCTTACAAGCTCACCATAACATCAGACTGACCCTCCACTCCTTCTACCCTCCCTCTCCCACTTGTTTGCACTACGTTGCCTGGGGAACTCCAAATAACTCTGTCTTTGTACCAGTACCCACTCTGCCTGTTACATTCTATACAGAACAATGTTGTATTCGTTTTACTTAGACTAGTGTCCTCACTGTTATCTTAGCCTCATAGCTTCGGCTCCACATTGTACTGCCACACTAATTGTACTGTGTATGTTAAACACCCTCAGTATGTATTGTCTTGTACTCTCCCGGGTCGTGCCTGAAAATAGTCACATGCTGGCTAGTGCACTTACCCGGTTAACAAAAACTAAATAAATAAATAAATTTAGTGAGATCTAGATTTTATTGGCCTAAAACGGGGGCTGATGTGGAACAACACATTAGAACTTTGTAGTCGTTGTTTACAGTGAAAAGCTTTGCCCCAGAGGGCTGCCCCCTGGTTAACATCACCACTAGCGCACCCATGGAGTTGGTTGGCATTGATTTCCTGAGTCTAGAGCCAGATCAAAGAAATATTAGTAATGTACTGGTAGTCACTGACCATTTCACTCGATATGCTCCAGCATTCCCCACTAAGGAGCAGAAGGCATCCACTGTGGCAAAAGTACTTACAGAAAATTTCTTTGTTCATTATCAAAGAATCCATTCTGATAAAGGGCGGGATTTTGAGAGTCATCTGATTAAAGAGATGCTTTCCTTGTGGGGGGTGCGAAAGTCAAGAACCACCCCCTATCATCCCCAGGGAGATCCCCAGCCTGAACGGTTCAATTGCACTCTGCTTGACATGTTAGGCATCCTTCAACCGAAAGACAAGCCCAGATGGAGCCAACAGATTAGCATACTGGTACATGCCTACAACTGCACCGAAAGTGATGCCACTGGGTTTTCCCCTTATCGACTAATGTTTGGAAGAGAAGCCAGATTGCCAGTAGATGTTTGCTTTGGAGTTTCTCCTGATGGGTTTCAAGCTGCTACTCATTTACAGTATGAGCAAAAATTAAAGGTCCAATTAAACCATGTGTACCAGCTGGCTCAAACCATGGCTGCCAAAAGAAATCTAGCCAACAAAGAAAGGTATGACAAAAAAGTGAAAGCCATGGAACTCAGGGAAGGAGATTGAGTGTTGCTGAGGTACCTAGGGCTGCATGGCAAGCATAAGATTGCTGACAGATGGCATCACCTCCCTCACATTGTAGTGGGTAAACTAGATGATTGACTGTGTACAAGGCACGGTCTGAGAATAATTCGAAAGATGTGAAAACTACGCATAGAAATCATTTGCTGCCCATTGGACAGATCTTGATAGAGTCTGAACCCCCAGACAATGCCCCCTCTGGACCAGTGACTAGAGCTGCTGCCAAGAAAAAATCAAGAAAGACTGCACCTACAGAAGTTAAGTTAAAGTGTTCCCCTCCACCAGTTTCAATTGAACATGATTGTCAGTCTGTGTCAGAGGACAGTGAGTGTAATCTTGAATATTACCCTTCTTATGAATTGAGTCAACTGTTCCAGGGCAATCCCCTAGTTAACTCAGGGGATGAAGCTGGGTCTTCTGGACTGTCTAAGCCCTCAGCTCTGTCCCTGGAGCCAATGCTACTGGAATGTGGGATACAAAGCATCAAATCGGAGGAGGTGGAATCATTGTGCATGGTGAACTGCTTGACTTTTCAGAAGAAGGGAATGATGTATCGGAGCAGGCTGGTGACACACCAGAACCTGGACAGTGTGTTGAGTGCTCTGATAGTTCCCTGCCAGTACCAGGAGTCTCCACCATTGATCCAGGTGTTGTGGACTCAGAAACTATAGACTATGGAGCTGAAAATGCCTTGAATCCTGGCCCCCCTGCCCCAATAGAGACCCCCTTGGCCAGTACAGGCAATGCTGAACGTGAGTCTAACCATTCAGAAACTGTGGCCATCCCCCCCCCCCCCCAGAAGGACTGGTCAAGAAGTGAGGCCTGTAGTAAGGCTAAGTTATGAGTCTCTGGGAAGACGTGTGGACCTGCCCCTTAATGTGGTCCATAAGGGAGTGTATGTGACCCCGAGCTCACTGCCCAAACTAAGCCTGGGAGATAACTCCAGATTACTTATTTTGCCCTCTGAGTGTGGTGCCCCTACCATCTCCAGCCCCAAGGTAGATGATAGGGACGGGGCCCCTTTATCCCAGTTTCAGGTGCAGAAGGTAATGCCCTGAGTTGAAATATTTGTGTATATATATATATATATATATATATATATATGTACACATTAATATATATATATATATATGTACTATTGAATGATCGGTAGTAGAATGCATAATACACTGCACATGTATCTGTCAGAGGTTAATATGCTGATTGTTGTTTGAAAAAAAAAAGGCAGGACAGTTCAAATGTTCTACCTAAAAGTGACTTAGGGGTATCTACTTGATGTGGACGTTAAGCTTTTCAGGCTAGGAAGGGTGTAACCCCCTTGCAAATGGGGATTCCCAAAAGTTTCCTAATAGCTTGCCTAAAGGCCCCAGCCTGGATGGTGTTCGGCACTTAAGCTGCCTATTGTGAGTGCTTTTAGAGCCTCTGGTACTGTCTCTTTAAGAGCTGTCTGCTTACAGGCAGGGCTGGAACCTAGGGGGCTGTGTGGTTCCTTTCTCGAGTCCTGCTCGTGCTGCTGACAAAGTGCTCCATTTCTGCCATCACTAAGTGGGCAGAGTGAGCACTATCCAGGGAGGTAGCTGTTTGCTAGCGATCTGTTAAGAGTGGTGGTGAAAATGTAAATTGTCTAACCTGTCTTTCTTGCAGCTGGGACTTTGTGTGCTTTGCCCCTCCATTTTGGATCTGAACTGCAGACTAGATTCAACCAGGAGGGAGGAGCACCTAAAATGGAGTATTGAGTGACCAACCAGGATCAGGACTCTCTCAGGTGCTGGCTAGCAATGTGGGATATAGCCAGTGATTCTGGGAAGTGAAGTTCTGGACTGTGGCGCCTTTTTGTACCAATGGGGAAAGTTTTGAGTGACTGGTAACTGAAGCCCACCAATTGGACCGGGTGGCGCCCGACTGTAATTCCCTGCCTAGTGGCTGAGAAAGCAGATCTGTTGTGGCCGTGACTGAGAAAGGAATTCCGGGCTTCTGCTCTGCAGAGTTTTCGCGCGGGAAGCGCGTGTGGAGGCCGAAAGTTAGGCGCATTTGCAGTGGTGATCCGGACTGAATCGCTGTGACAGAGGGAAAGGAGAGGCTGTGTAGCCAAGAACCAGGCTTACCCTATAGAGGACTGGAGAAACTGCTTCATCATGCTCGGTCTGTCAGGAGAGTGAAGCTGCATCGCGAACTCCTGGGTTAGCAGTAAGTGCGATCGGGACATGAGAGCAGCTGCCTGGTATGGTAACTTTCTTTTACATATAAATGTATGGGGTGTGTCCAGTTCACAGAACCCTGTTCCCCAGCTGTGTGAAAGGCATCCCAGAAATCCACGTCACTCTCGGGGACAGCATCCAGCCAAAAGTAGTGAGTGAAAATCAGGGTAGCTCCCTGCCAGCTGTACCGTTAAATTGCAAGTGTTTCATCTGATTTTCTTTCTTGATACATGAACTGAGCTGATCAGCTCCGGATTACAAATTGGGGTATTGTGCAAGTGGTTTCCATCTCCGGGCCCCAACCAGCTGCACTGATCATGGCTAGCCCCCCCCCCCATCCTGGGTACCCAATGAAAGTGACAGTTAGGGACTCTGACATTGTGCACAATGCTGTAAATATTGGTGTGATTGATTTAATTAACTTGATTTCCCCCGTCCTTGTTTGCCATCCCCTAAATAAATCAGATCTGGTTGTTCAGCAAAGTTACACTAACTAAGATATGTGTTTGTGTTAAAATATTGTACAGTGGCTATTGTATTACCTCATCTTGCTTTACAGGGGGTCCCCAGAGTCGAGCTGACCGTACCAGTCCTGGGGGTAAGTGTATACCGTGATAGTACTTCTGATACATTGTGTGGGTCACTAGTGGGAAGAAAGGGGGGTTGCAGTGTCCCATAGGGCTGTGACCAAGTCATACCAGACAGTATTAACCCTGACCTCTGTGTGGAGGCACCCACCATTGCACCTAGGCCCCTCAACCTGTCAGTAGTCAGTCAGGCAGGGGTAGTAGCCCTTGGGATAGCACCACCTGGGGGTTACACACACCATCGCTTAGAGCATCTAGAAGTTCTTCCAAAGCCCCCATGCAAGTTCCCCTCTGTAGGACCACCCTTGGCCAATGTTCTTTCAACTATAGGGCTCTCTTTTGGTTCAACTCTCTACCAGCTGCCATCTCTGTTGAACCTACACTTGGTACCTTCAAAGCTCTCCTCAGGGAACACATCATCTCCACCTGCTCTTGTGACTGCTTCTAACCTTAAGATTTAATTCCGGCCAGGCCTGGTTCTCAGACCCAAATCATGTCCCCCCTGCTGAGATTTTTGGACCATATTTTAATTTTGCTTGCCTGTTTGATTGATTTATTACACAATTTATTTTTGACTATGGATAGTTTCTATCCAGCATAATACTGCTTGTTGTGCGTGTTCCCTCTTCCTTGTCATTTGCTTTCTCATTGTTTGTACCTCCCTGGTGTGGAGCCTTTGCAAAAGAGTATTTGACTCAAAGGTTTGTAATTCCGATTATTTTAATAAATGAATCAATAAATAAAAATTAAACAGTTGTAATTAGAGCTAATCCAAGGTACATTAACATTTTTTATACTCCCCCATTTTTAGAACTGCAGCGCACAGTTCAGTCCCAACAGTGTCCATATGCCCAGAGTTTATGCACTCACTTTAAATAAATAGAAAAAAAAAGAAGTGAAAAAAGGGTTTATGTCACCTGTTTACTGTTTTAGTCCATCGAGGCCCAATGTTTCAATGCTACAAAACTGATTTTAATGGGCATCACCTCCAGGGGTGAACATCATCATATTCAAAAGGGGGGACAAGGAACAACAGAAACAACAAACAGTCCAAAAGTCTAGTAGTTCTCTTCACTGCCATGGGAAGTAGTACTTTGGTCTGGATTTGGTAGTTGCCTGTCCAAACTAATCCACTCCTCTGACATAGTACTTGTTTCTCTTTCCACCCAGGTCCTGCCCCAGTGAGAAAGTCTTAAAGAGGGTAAGGCCCTCATACACATGGCGTGCACACATCCCTTTTGCTATTCATTGTATTTCTTAGAGCGCCATAAATGGCTCGATGGTCCCAGCTTGTGCTTCTTATACAGTTTGTCCAGAGAGCCCCAGAACACCCATTCATTGCGATTTTCCTCAGTGATGTCCCATAGTTGTTCTGGGAGATATGTGTACTCAAAATGGGGGTAGTCTTGATGAATCTTTCTTCTGATTATCCTCTTGGTTTGGCTCCATTCCGGCAGACTGCAGACTGTAGATCTTGGGGCCTGGCCATCTGGTAACCACACACCCTCATGATACCTCCACACTTCAGGCTACCATCTCACATTGCCTTGTACATTTCCCTTCTTCAATGGCATTTTGTAGCAAAACTGGGCCTGTACTTCCAAGGAGTCAGGTACATTGACTCATAATGAGACGGGATGTCCCCTTCAAGATCGTCGTCACTAAGTGAAGTTTCTCCTTCCATCACTGGGCCCACGTCCTTAGGATTGCTAGGCTTCTCCGAAACACCAGCGGGGGGGGCTGCTGGCTTTTACTGGCTTCTCAGGCCACCAATTTGGTTCTGGAGCAGCGGCACCCATGGTCTACTTTGACACACTCGGGAACAGCTTTTCTGGCAATTCAAAGTCCTTGGGGGCCAACAGCTTCATTTGGGCCCCCTGGCCTCGACCTCTTCCTTGGACCACTGATATCAGCTCTTCAGGTTGAGGTGTTTGTTTTGGCTGTGCTACTCTGTGGGGCTCTGGGGATTCCTGAGGGCTTAACGGCTGATGGCTGGGCTCCTCAGCTTTCGTTGCTGCAAGCACCCTGAGCTGGCTGCCCATCTCCATCCAGCACTCAAAGGCTGACTTGGCTGAAGTCACTGATGTACTGGGCTGAAAGAAAGATCATGGCCCTTCATACACAGGAGCCCTCCTCTAACATACCATGTACAGGGGCAGTAGAGTTACTCCGGGTTCTTCAAACTGGCACAGCACACACTTAGATCCCATACATTTTTCAACGGTGTCCCAAAGCCACATCAGCAAAGCAGAAGGGGCGGTCGCACCAAAGGCTTCTGGCACTTTAGCCATCTTGAACAGCAAACACAGTCCCCCTCTCTCTCACTTCATGAGGTTGATCACTCTCCCAGAGCTGGCTAAGATCCCTTTCCACGCACTGTCCAAACGTGGTAAACTGCTCACTCCAACCCTGAAAAATCCTCATGTCCAATCAATTGAGTTGCCACAGGGCATTTACATACATGTCACATGTCCTGGCCCCATGAAATGCAACAGTTCCAGACCCACTGGCGTCACTGTACTCCAGGAAGGTGTGAAATTCTTCACCACAGTGCTGTATTTGTTCAGTCCTAAAAGCCTGCATGACAATTTGCAGTGTTCAGGCCTCGCTCAACACCCATCTAGGCAGCCCACAAAAGTCCAGGCACCCCCAAAATGTCAATCACAGATGAGCACCCACATTATAAGACCCTTCCCTGGTGTCTAGGGGTATGAGATGGTACAGTTCTAGTGGGAGGGGGCACTCACAGCAGCAGAAACCAAAAGATTTAAATTTACCAGGATGGCTGAGGTTAGGAGGGTCTGCAGTGGTAGGTGCTATCTTTTGGTGCTAGGCTACAACAAACTTGTGTTAGCAGAGATAAACAGTCCCAATAAAATAACTGAAGTCCGCACAGACTCCAGTGTTAAACAGGGGATCCCATTCAATCAACAAACTTCATGGTGCTATTTAAATACAGTCACTGTACATCGGGACCGGGGAAGTCCTCACATTGGGTTTATGGATACTTTTTGTGGCCGAGATGACCCCACTAATCCATAGGCAGCTTTCTTTGGGCCACAGAGGCCACTGATAATCTGGGAAGCAAAAGCTTCAGGGACGGTGAACCCTTTCAATGGCAGCAGGCAATATCTTCCCCTCACATTCTGGCTCCTAAAACTTAACTCTGACTCTCTCTCTCAGCTGGGCTGCAGCTTCTCCTGCTTCCCAACCACTGGATCTCTGTTCAAGCTGGCCTTAGTGAGCAACTCTGCCTTGCTACACAGGTGGATGTCCCCAAAGGCCAATACACTCCGGGAGGGCAAAATGGATTCTGGGCTTTTCACTCTTACCCCGGATTCCACGAGACCCCCTGGCTGAACTGGCTTCTCCCAACACTGGAACTGGCTCTTGAAGACACTCAAGCATGCTGCAATCCACATAGTTTTTAAACCCCTGGAACTGCTGCAGCTGGGTTGGCATAAATACCACAGGATGAAGGCTCTCTCTGCTTTCTCCCTCTGGCTCCACTTCTTCCTGCTATACTCTCTTCCTTTCACTCCTGCTCCATTGAGCTCACAAAAGAGAGCAAGGCTACACACCGGCTATAGACCCCACTGAGGTGGCTTTACAGAGGGGGAGGAATTCCCACTGGCCAAGAACATCGGCCACTGCTACGTCCACTGCCGGACTGATTTCAGATGCACCTAACACATGACTGCTGCCTTGAGGGTACCTGGTTAGAAGAACGCTACCAGAATAGTGCCACAATTCACAGCGCTAGTCTGGTAAGCGCTACCATGGACAGTGAGGGGGGATTTACAGTGCTTGCTGTAAGCGCTCCCACGGTCGCTGTCCATGGTGCTAAGGACAGACAAGAGCACCAGGATCCACGAAGCTGGCCGAGCTGCTCCAGTGGCATGGACCAATGCTATTGGAGACCAGGGTTCTAATCCTGGTCTCCAATAATTTTACTGCAATCTGGACTTAGACCCTGTTAGGTGGGGCCATGGAAACAGTACTCCATGGCCCCACGACTTTTAACTTTCCCCATGATCCACTCCCCCCAGAGTTAGAATCCTTTAGTCTGTGGGTGCAGGGGAAGAGCCCTCCACATTGGGGGTGCGAAAAATCAGCGCCTTTATTCCCATGCGCTCCTTGCTGATGCTATTGTTGTTGGCGTTCTCTTTGGACCCAGTGCCGCTCTGAGAGCAGGAAGATGGTCCTGCTTTCCCTTTTCACCTCCAACACATCTTCTGGCAGCTCACACTTGTCTCTCCCACCCGATCTCTCTCTGCTTTGTGCCAAAACCCCAGTTTATATCCTTACGCACCAGTGGTGACCTCCGACCCACGAAGTTCCCACCAATGCTACAGAGGCTCTTAACTATTTAATTACTGGTCCAAAAGAACCTACAGTGTGCACATAGACACATACCCCACATGGGAGGGGGGTTACATATCTAAAAAGTCTGTATAAAAAACATTTGCCTCTCCCCTCTTAACCTCACTATACTTTTGTTTATGACATCATAATGCTAACCATAGCAACAGACTGTGATGTCACAAAACAGTTATTACGTGGTCAGCAGGGGAGCGTCACATACGTTTTGAAAGACTCAGTGAAATAAGTGCCACATTACCTAAAATATTTAGTAGACCAATAGCAGGGGAAAGTAAAAAAAAATACAAATAACTAGAGAACAATAAAGTTAATACATATTTGGTGTAAATCTTGTGTTTTTAAGCTTTTTATTATATTAGAAAGTTGCTTTTTAAGGACCTCCAAAACCTTCTCAGAAAGGTTAAAGCACAAGCACTCTAGCTCTTCAAGAACCATGCCTTGAGATGCAGAGTCCTGAAGTCTGAGAAGGCTCTCCTACCCTGAGGCAAAGTCAGCAGATTGTGTCTCAGGGGAAGGCAGATTGGATGTTGGATGGAGAGGGACAGGAGCAGGGAGTATGTACCAAACCTACTTGGCCACATCTAGAGCTATTAGAATCATGGTTGCAGGCTGCCCCCTCAGTTTCAACAGCACCCTCAGCAAGAGTGGGAAGGGAGTGAATTCATACAGGAACCTCCCCATCCAGTCCAGAGTTACGGCGTCCGATGGGACCAAGCCCACTACAGGGAGCCTGCAACAAAATAGGGAAAGCTGGTGATTCTCCCAAGATGCAGACAAGTCTGTCTCTGGTGTACCCCACATCCCGAACACTGTGCCCTGTACCTTCTTGTTCAGGGTCCATTCGTGATGTCTCTGGCTGATCCAGCTCAGGGAATCTGCCAAAAGAAAAAAATACTCACCACAGTAATCTTGTTTCTTCCAAGGTATTCTTCAATATGCTTAACTCTTACAGTCAGCCTCCTGTGTTGAACTGCCCCGGAGATTATGGAACTCATGCAAATGATGGAACACTCATTGGCTTGTGCCACCATTCAAACTGCTGCGCTTACCAACTGTTGCATTCTATAATGCTCAGATTCATGACAGCCTGCGGGGTTAGACCCCAATGCTATCTCAACAATAATAATAATTATGTAAGCACCCTTTGGACGCTAACTAGTTAATTCTAGTTGCTAAGTGTTGCTAGGGAGTGAGAAAGTCATGGTGCCACTAGGTCTGGGATGCAGGGCCTGCTTGCTGGCAGCAGGGGCCCCATCTCCAGGGGGTAGACAGAGCGAGAGATTTTGGAGCTAAGGGAGAGAAGAGAGAGACCCGGGGAAGAGGATAGTCGGGGGGGGGTTCAGCCTCCAAGTTCTGCCTGAGGGCCATGGGGGGCTGGGGAGGTCTGCTTGTCACCCTGGCCCTCCTCCCTCGAAGATTTGTGTGTGAGCAGTGCGGCAGTTTGGGCCATGGAAGTGAAGAGGGACAAAGTTGGAGATGAAGGTTCAGGGCCTGTTGGTGCAGGTGGTAGCCAAAGCCTGGGGAGTGAAAGAATTATGTAGGGCTGCCAAGTGAACTTTTGCACCTTGGTAGGGTAGGCACCAATGGGGCCTTTGTAATTTAAGTAGTCTCACCCATGGGCAAGTGCAGTTTGTGGAGTCAGAGTGTGCCCTGTGGGCTGGCCTGCTATGGCAAATTGGGTCTGAGGCGTGGTCCAGAGGTCGCAGCCTGGACTGTTGTGGGCATAGTGGTGGCAGCACTACCCCTTTCTCCCCTGGCCGGAGGCCGCCACAAAGTTGGGACTCCCGAGCTGGGCAGTCTGTGGAGGAAGGGAAAGGCCATGTGGGGAATAGTTGGTTGGGACGCTGGTGGGGTGGCAGACTGTCCTGGTGCTCTGTGTGGCATGGCAATTGGTCCCCTGAGTGAAGACAGTCCCGAAATTGGAATTGCTGCAGGAGCATAGGTGTGCTGGCTTCCACATCAGGATGCAGAGTTCCCTGGGAAGTCAGTTGAAGTACATGGCCTCAGTGATTGAGTGTCCGGAAAGTCTTCGGTGGTTCTGTTCTTGCTAAAGAACACCAGTTTGACTGAATTAAAACCTTGAAGTGAGGGAAATGATCCATAAAGTGTAAGGTACCCCCCCCACCGCTGTGGAGAAAGCACAAGGGAAGGCCAAATTTGGAAGAGGGATTTAGACAGTACAAATGTTTCATGCCGTCATAGTCCCTAGTGAATGCCTAATGTTTTGGGAATTAAGGAATGGAGCGTGAGATAGAGAGGCTGGAGTAAGGATGTGACTGGAAAGAAGGTAATTGGCATGAAAGTACTGCTAAGTACAAACTACCTCTAGGTGTGGCCTGTTTTCGTTCTGCTGTATTGCTCTTGCCAGGAATATAGCCTTGACAACTCAAGGGATTACTGCATGAAATAATTCAATCTGTTGGCAACAGAGATTGCTGCAGGAAAATGGAGGTGTCTGCCTGTGGATGCCCCCACCGAATGTGTTACCCCCACACTCCATGGAGTGGTTCATCAACTTCCTTGTTCATTAAACCTGTTTGTTGCATTTTGATTCTGGTGTGGACAGTGGATTAAATCAATTTGAACTGTGCATTTTGTGCCTGCTAATCACCCTTGCCCCCTACAGCTCACCATTTTCATCTAAGAATTGTTCCTGTTTCACTGCAAGTGAGGCTCACTTGCTGCCATCAGAAGAACCAGGTAATGAGCACATTTCTACTGTATTTGGACTGTGTTGCTTGGGTTGTACAGTGCCCCCTCCCACCAGTTTTAACATCTGGATACCCCTAGACAGGGAAGAGAGGGGTTTGCAATTAAATAACAAAATTCCACATAAGTGTCCCCTGTAGAAGTCAAACAGGTTGAAAAAGAGGGAGTATTTTATTTAGTTTTTGTTGACCGGGTAATGTGCACCAGCCATAGCAATGACTATATTCAGGCACAACCCGGGAGGTTACAGAACAGTACATATGAAAACAATAACAGTACAGTGAATACAATACATAATTAGACAATTTTCAGGGAAACAGAAATACAGTGCACATGTCAGAAATAAACAAATGGTAGGGTAAAATACAATACGGTGTCAACACAGGAGTATAAGGAGGGAATACAAAAATAAGGTCATAAGAGCTTTATTCGGAAAACAGATTAAAGTATAATTATACATTGATGACTGTGGACATTATAATAGTCATACAGGATAGATGTAGGAGAGATAGGAATAGAAAGAAGTAGGGATGCTAGATAAGAAGGGTAGGATGGAGTAGGGAACTGAGGCATGGGGAGAGGTGAGGGACAGGAGTAAAGAGGTAGGACAATAGGGTAACAGGAAGATGACAGCAGAGCATAATTATTTGTTTAATAGGGAAACGATTCATAGAGAATAGTAATGGAGTGCAGTATTCGTAGAGGGGATGGAAGGCTAGAGGGGTTTGAAACAAGAGCAAGAGCAGGAATCAATGAGATGGTTACGTAATGATTTTTTGAAAGAGGTGTGGGAGGAGACTAAGCATATAGTTAGAGGGAGAGAGTTCCAGTGTAGGGCATGACAGGAGAATGTGCTAGCACCTTTGGAGGAGTTATGTCAGGGAATGTGGACAGGGGCATTGTCCACCGAGTGTAAGTCATAGCAGGGAGTCTGGTTTAGAAATAGGCTCACCAGGGGCTTGGGTGTTTGTGTTCTGATGATATTATCTATGATCGAGCCATATGCATAAGATCTAGACGCAGGGGGAGAGAGCCATCCGAGTAAAGGAGGCAGTGGTGTTTCATCCGATGAGAAGGTGATGCATAATGACAGATGTTATTGTATGTAACATCCCACTTCCTAAAACATGTTTTACCTGCCAAGGCATACGTTGTAACCCCGTAGGTGAGTGGACGGCAGCATCACCCTAAGCGGTGCCTTAGTGGAGGGGGGCGAAAATGAGCTGGTTCGGTAGGCAATACTAAGTTTCATATATACCAGCTTGCATGTCTGCTGGATATGAAGGTCAAAATTAAGAGACGGGTCAAGGGTGACACCCAGATACTTAAAAAAGTGTATGACCCCGATGGCTGAGCCTTTTGAAGTAGAGACATGGAATTTAGGTTGAGCGTGTTTGAGTTTGGCATTGGAACCAAAAAGCATGACTTGGGTCTTGGTTACATTTAAGACTAATTTATGGCTGAGCAGCCACTGTTGAATTTCATGAGAGTTCTGGGACAGTCATTGACTGATGTCAACAATGTGTTTAGCACTGGAGTAAAGAACAACATCATCAGCGTATAACAGGGATGCAGTCTGATGGAGGTTAGAGGTGATATTGTTTATGAAAATGGTGAAAAGAAAGGGACCAAGGATAGACCCTTGCGGTACGCTGATGTTTAAGGTGGCTACGTCCGATAGGGCGGAGTGAAAGTTAACTAATTGAGACCTATTTAATAGGTAGCTGCGGAATCATGAAACGATATTCAGTGAAAAGCCTAGCGATGTTAGAGTAGCTAAGAGGATGGGATGGTCGACAAGGGTCAAACGCTTTAGTCTTGTCAATAAAAATTGCCCCAGTTAGTAGTTCTGAGTCCATGGCCTCAAGGGTATCAGATGTGAACTTGAGTAAGGCAGTGGTGGTACTATGACCTTTGCAGATGCCATGCTGTGCGGTTGTTAGAAGGTCATATTTCTGAAGAAAGTCAATGGTTTGAGTAGCAACAAGCTTCTCAAGAATTTTACTGAGAACTGACAGGATAGCTATGGGCCTTTAATTAGAGGGATTTTTCTGGTCACCCTTTTTAAAGACCGGGGTGATCCTGGCTAGTTTCCAGATGTCTGGAACAAGGCTCTGGCATAGGGAGAGGGTACAAATCTTGGCTAGAGGTGCAGCTATATAAGGGGCAGCGAGTTTTAGGAGTTTTGGTTCAAGACTGTCAGACTCAACTGCAGTGAATTCAGAGATGTTAAGCAGTCTAAGCACTTCACGGTTAGTGGCAGACTTGAAATAAAATTTAGGCCTGGAGACATCAGGAGGGGTGGTTAAGTTTGATTGGGCAGGGAAGGAAGAGGTATAATTGGTGAGGTCAGAAAATTGTGAGTTGAGAAAGTTGGCAATGGTACTGGGATTATTGTAATGGACACCATTTAGAGACATGTCAATTGGGGTTGGAGCCGGGTTTGAGCCAAGGAAGTACTTTATATGGGACCAGAATTTTTTGGAATTCCCATAGGATTTAGTTAATAGATCCTTGCAGTAGGCACTTTTGGCCCTTTTGATTTCCTTCTTGCAGGAATCTCGTAGGGCTCTGTAGGAATTGAGGTCAGCAGGTTGCCCCGTGGTTTTGTAATTGAGCCAGCTTTTGTCTCTCTGGCGTAGTTTGGAGAGCAGGTCTGATTTTAGCCAGTGGGTGGTAACAACACCCATCTGGGTTCAAAGATCTGTAACACAACTACACTCAAAACAGAAGTCCCACAGTAATGCAGAGGCCACTGGTTCTGGAAGGGGAGGTAGGGAGGGCGGGTTAAGCATATTGAAGAATACCTTGAAAGAAACAAGATTACTACAGTGAGTAATTTTTTCTTCTAACCCAGGAATTCTTCAATATGCTTAACTTTTGCTGACTATGAAGCAGTACCTTTAGAGGAGGGTACAGAACCTAATTGGGAAATAGGCTGTGCAGCGCTGCTGTGCCAAACCTTGTATCACTTCTGGATTGAGTGTCCAAGGAGTAGAGCTTTATAAAAGTATGTACTGTTCTCCATGTAGCTGCTTTACAAATTTCCAGCAGGGGAATATCTCTGGCTGCTGTTATTGTAGCAGCTGTGCCCCTTGTGGAATGGGCCCTCAGGCCTACTGGGGGCTCCTTACCAGCCTAACTGTAGCAGAACTGGATACATGCCACTATCCATCGTGAAATAGTCCTTTTGGAGGCTGGTTTCCCTTTTCCCATGTCTCCATAGGTCAGGAACAGCTGTTGTCTCTCCTGCCTATGGGCTTAGGTGTGATCAATATAGTACCTTAAAGCTCTCTTAACATCCAGGCTATGCAGCCTGCGTTCACCTGAGATAGAGTTTTCAGTATAGAAACTGGCAAGGTGATTGACTGGTTCAGATGGAAATCAGAAACTACCTTTGGTAGTAATTTCCTATTAGTCCTAAGAACCACTTTATCTCTGTGGAAGGAAATGTAGTTCAGCTCTATGTACAGGACCTGTAGCTCACTAATCTGCCTGGCTGAAGTGATAGCTACCAGAAAGACAGCTTTCCAAGTCACAAATTTCAGATGTGCTGCAGCCATGAGCTTGAAAGGGGGTTCCATGAGTTTGGCAATGTAGGCATTGAGATCCCATGCTGGCACTGGTTTCCCCATGAGGGGGGTGCAAGTAGGCCAACCCTTTAAAGAACTTCCTGAAAATGGGGTTGGCCTAAGGAGCTGGGTATAGATAACACTGGGGAATATATGCAATGTTATAAGGAATGCATCCTCCAACATAGACTACTGACTGTGACAAACAAAGGCCTTACACGGTATCTGGACTTCAGTAAGGCATTCGACTCAGTGCCACATGGAAGGCTGGGAAGGAAGTTAGTAGGCACAGGGGCGGTTTCAAAGCTGGTGAGATGGGTAGGAAACTGGCTGCAGGGAAAGCAACAGAAGGTGGTGGTGGGTGGGGAGCTCTCACACCCAAGGGCAGTGATGAGCGGTGTTCCACAGGGCTTGGTGTTGGGACCAGTGTTGTTTGGGATATTCATTGAAGACATATCATGGGACATCAAGAGCAAGATTAGTCTGTTTGCCGATGATACCAAGGTAGGCGTGGTGGTGGATGACCTAGGGGGATGGCAGGGGTTGCAGGATGATCTGGCAAAGCTTGAAACCTGGTCAGACACCTGGCAACTGGGCTTTAATGCTAAAAAGTGCAAGGTGCTGCATTTTGGGATGAAGAACCCAAGGAGGAGTTACCAGCTGGGGAGTGCAGCTAGCCCAGACAGAGGAGGAGAAGGATCTGGGTGTGCTCATTACAGGGTCAATGAACAACTCGGCACTATGTAGGAAGGCAGCTGCAAAGGCCAACAAAATGCTGGGTTGTATTGCAAGGGGTATATCCTCGAGGAGGGAGGAGGTGATTCTGCCACTGTATAGGTCATTAGTTAGACCACACCTGGAGTACTGCGTGCAGTACTGGCGTCCGTAGATCTGAAGAGGGACATTAAGTTACTGGAGGGGTGCAGCGGAGCAGCAAAGATGATCAGGGACTGGGGACTTATCATACGAGAGGAGGTTGAAGGAGTTGAACATGTACTCACTGGAGGAGAGGAGACAGGGGTGACATGATTGAAACCTTTAAATACATGAAAGGAATAAACAAGATGGGTACAGAGGGGCTGTTCAAAGTAAGGGAGGGGAGGGCCACCAGGGGCCATGATACGAGACTGGAGCGAGGAAGGTTCAAGAGGGAGATGAGGAGACACTTTTTTACAGAGAGGGTGGTTGCTGGGTGGAATGCGTTACCTGCTGAAGTGGTATGCAGTAGAACAGTGGACTGCTTCAAACGAGGATGGGACAGGACAAGGGGGAGGGTTAATGAAGGGGAAGGGTGGAAGGGAGGGGCAGCTGCAGAATAAGGGGTGCTAGCTGCACATTCAAGCAGACTTGATAGACCTCTAGGCCTTTATCTACTGGCAAATTTCGTATGTTCGTATGTCTGTATTACATGCCCCACAAGTGGTTAATTGTGTTATCTTTAATCCTAATTACTATAAATGTGAATCAGACTCTGGCTCCCTACTCCTCATATTGTGGAACTATCCTTTTATTAAGCAGTTATGGAATGTGTTGCACACTTGAAATTATTTACACCCAAGTGAGGTTATAAGTTGTTTATTAGGTCTGCAATTAATAAAAATTAAGCAATAATGCCCGACACGGTGTGTGTCGTGCTGGGATAACGTCACGCCTCAGGTGGTTGGGCACGAGGCCGCAGGCCGAGTGTGCCCACTAACTGAGGCATGACATTATCCCAAACGTCAAACACCCTGGAGGGCATTATTGCTATTATACAATGGCTCGTTGTTATACAGAAGAAAAAAAATCATTTTAAAGATGTTTTTGTGTGGAAAAACATTTTTGCTTTTCAAGAGACAATGGAAACAATCAAGCAAAGCAAATCTAGCAAAAGCAAAAAATCAACTGGAGGTTCACAGTGCTGAGACTAGACCCATGATGTTGTACTGGGATAACATCACGGGTCCAGCCCAAGACTGACCAATCAGAGTCCAGGATTTTTTCTTGCCATTGTATAATAAGCTTTGAAGAGCAGAGCATTTCTAGCCTGCTGCTCATATATTGCAAACTGAACTTTACACAAAATTTTTCTGCCTGACAGAGCCACTGCTGTACTTGAAACTAACTGTAACATAATTAATCTGCAACTCTAAATCGTAACATATAGATAATATGCTGGCCAGTTCAGGTAAAGTTCCTCAGCACCAATAATGTTTGGGTACAGTCATCGCACATCCCTTTATTCTCAGGGTTTAAACAATTCTACCCTATTAGTATTACAGATACAGCAGTTCTAAACCACCACTGGGGGTTGCAATGCTGACTAGGCCTCTGAGTTACTTAAGTTTTTGACAAACTGGAAAGCTTAACCTAGGCTTCTACACGTGCATTAGTTTGTTACTGAACAGTTCCTATACTTATTCAGTTATCATATAAGTTGCAATCTTACCTGCAATTTATAAAAATAAACATTGAACTGCAGATCATTTCTAGCCCACTGCTCACACATTGCAAACAGAACTTTGCACAACACTTTTCTGTCTGCCAGAGCCACTGCTGTACGTCTCCTCTGGCACCACCTACTGGAGGGAGGTATTGCAGCTTTCTTGCAGGTTTTAGTCTAGTAATTACCCTGATTTAACAACTTAGGTAACTCGAAAATACAGAGTACATTAATTAATGCTTAACCTGGAAATATTTTATGGGGGGGATCTGTTTTCTGCAGCATATCCTACACTCTCCCCATCAAAAATAATGTCATCCTGACATTTCTATCTTATTAAGTGTTCATGCTTCCAATTGTGCCATTATGTTAGTATGCTCTTAGGGCAGTGTGGAGACAAGTGTTGGATTTGTTATCCATTCCCATGATAGTTGTACCCCTTTGCTACTATGGGTACAAAGGCTGAGCCCATTGTGTACAAGGAAACAAAGCCTTGAAATTCTGCATCTGTTAGCAGGGATGTCTCCACCTAACAATCTATAGTGTATTAAAATGTATAACACAGTTAAGGACTGGACACAAGCAGGCTGCTTCCCAGAGCTTCCCCTCAAAATTACTTCTCTGATTTTGAGGGCAATGGGCATACCTGTTTTGATTTTGGCCTACAGTATAACATAATACTTTTCACTTCTTACCTCATCCAGTTCTTATAGCATGGTGTCAGGCATTTTCTCTGGATTACATGTACTCTTTAAACCATTACCTCTTATACAACATGAATAAATTCCAGATATCAACTTCTGCAGCATAACAAATGTTCACAATTATAACACAGTAACATTTTCAGTTCATGTTATGAGTCTTTGATAACCCTGATATGGTCCATAGCTCATTCCAGCATTCCAATGTGTCCAATATCCATATGGACCAGGATAGGATTGTGGTACCATACTCACCACCTATGTGGTCATGTCCCTTGAGACTATTCTGGGATGTCCCAAGTGGTCATATGTCAGTGTTTTTGGCTGTCTTCTATCTCTTGTAGGGAATCTTCTCACCTCTGAAGCTGAATTGTGACTTTCACTGGTCCTCTCTTGGTTGTTTCCAACTTCTTCATTTGAGTCCTTATCCATGGGTAATGTTACATTGATCTCTGTGTTGTCCATAATGTGTGGTTCTGTATCCTGCTCTATTTCTTGCATTTCTGAGTTTTCTATCGTATCGAAAGGTTGGAATTCTTCTGCTTTTGGGTGTAAAGTAATGCCAAAAGGGCTTTTTTTTAACTTGTATAATATTTTATTAATCACATCAGTATACAAGCTGAGTCATACAATTGATGTACTGGATACAATTTATCATCAATAATACATATATACTAAGAGTCTTTTTTTGGTGTGTTTCTAGGATGTTCATCAATTAACTGAACAAGAGGAAGAGCTGAGTTTTCCATTGTCCTTGTTATGTGGTGGCTCATTATCAGTAAAAACATTTTTTCTTCTCTCCCAGTTTGACATACTTCGAGTCCAATATCACATCTATGACTGTTTCCTGTTACTATTGAATTAACAGTTATCTACCATTCTATATAAAAATAAATACAAAAAAAGAAAACCATCAGTTAAAATTAACTTGTGTGGAGTCTTATTTTCTATTTCTAAAATACTTAAGTTTGTTTGTTGTAATTGTAGTCAGACATGTACTCAATTATTTCCTAGGTTCTGGAGTGTCTGGTTGTATTACCGTGTATGGGGTTTCTGTGTTTGGAGTTTCTTCTCAGTTTTATAGGATGGTGGAGGAGCCCTCTGATTACCATGGGAGCAATTGTTGTTCTAGAACTGTTGTTCTAAAACTGTTGTTCCATCCCTTTTCTCCACATAGCTATAGAAGGGTAGCCATTTGGAGTTAAATGTGTCTGTTAGTAGCTTCAAGCAGGCTGTGGCCCCTTCTATTTCTTTGATATGCTCCACATTTGCCCTCCACAAGCCCAGCGAGAGGGCCTGCGGTTGAAGCCAGAGTTGTGTATTGGTTTTCAATGCAGCTGCTATTAAAATATTAAATAAATATTTCTCACCTCCTGTTGTAACACCTTTTGGGGGGAGGCCCACCACTAAATTCATCCCATTGAGAGTGATTTCCAGCTGGAAGATCTCCTGAGTTGCTTGAGTTACTTCCCTCCAATAACTCACAATTTGTGGGCAATCCCAGAAAATATGTGAAAATGTCCCTTTTTGCCCGCAATTTCTCCAGCACCTGTCTGTGGAGGGCAATGTGTAATGTGCTGAGATTATTGGGGTAATGAAAAATCTGGAGGTAACCTTCCAGTGGCATTCTCTCCATACTGGTGAGTTTGTTGTTTTGCTTACCCCAGACCATACCCTACCCCATTCTTTCTCTGTCAATGTAATTGAGAGCTCATCCTGCCATCTCTGTTTTATGGTTTGGATTGCCAAGGTACCTACTCCTTCCTGCAATGTTTGATATATATAAGATATATAACCCTTCAGATCCCCTGTGTGGCTTTTCTGATATGTTTGGGCTAAAGGTTGTGCTATAGGCTCTGTAAGTACTTTTATACCCACCCAAGTATTTATGTAATGCCTGCATTGCCAATATTTATAAAAGTCCCTCTGCATGAGGTCATATTCTTGCTGCAGATTTGTAAAACCTTTGCTCACTTCTCCTTGAAGAAACTGAGTGAGGTGGGTTAGCCCCTTATCCCTCCAACTTGCCAGGCACTAATCTGTAGCAGTAGTAGGAAACTGGGGCAAGTGCAGTAAGGGTTTGTGTTTCCAAACCGGGGAAAAAATCTCCCACCAATGTCTAATTTGTACCCAAACCATTATTGTGTCTAGTCCAGGGATTCTTAATTTTGTTGATCTCTGATGTTAAAGCTGCCCATGGGAGGTATCACAGGAGAATTGAGGGATGGGCATTCTTTTCCATCAGGTACCAACCACTAGGGCAGTCTGCGGACAATATTTTTAATATTGGCTGGGTCTGAGCTGCTTGGTAGTAGTTATAAAAATTAGGAACACCTAGTCCTCCTTTGTCCCTTGATTCTGTTAACAGCTCCCATCTTTTCCGAGGTCATCGCCCCGCCCATATGAATTTACTTAGTTTGAGTTTGAGCTCTTTCCAGTCCCTCTTAGTGAAGGGTAGAGGAAGGCACATGAATAAGAATAAATATCCAGGCAATATATTCATTTTCACAGTCTCCACTCTATTTGAGAGTGTGAGAGGTAGATTCTGCCAATGATTAATATCTGTAAAAACGTGCTGTTTGAGTAACCCATAATTAATGTGATAAAGCTTTGATATCTTTGTGGGTATCTGAATGCCCAAATACCTTATTTTGTCCTTGGCCCAGGTGAAGCGTATCCCTGAGTCATTCCCCATCAGTTTTTTCCCCTAATCAAAAACATTTCTGATTTATCTTTATTTACCTTGAACCCTGAAATGTTCCCAATTTGATCTAACAAATTCGAAAGGAGGGGAAGGGAAGTCCTTGGGTTATTCAAATAAATCAATGTCATCTGTGTACATTGAAACCTTGTTCAAGGCCTGTTCCACCCTAATCCCCTTAACGCCATTGTTCTTTCTGATGCTCTGAGCAAGTGGTTCAATGCTTAAAGCAAATAAAAGCGGGGAGAGTGGGCATCCTTGGCGGGTGCCCCTATTCACCTTAAAACTATCCGAAAGTGTGCTATTAACCCTTACTCTTGCAGCTGGATTTTGATATGCCAGTGTCACCCATTTGAGAAAATTCCCCTCTATCCCCATCTGCAATAGGGTTTCTTGCATGTACGCCCAGTTAAGGTGGTTAAGTGCCTTTTCTGCAGCTAGGAAAAGGGCTGTTTGGGATGTGTCAGTTTTGGTCCGGGCTGTTAGGATGTTGAGCAGCCTCCTGATGTTGTCGGAGAGGTGTCTTTGAGGTATGAACCTGGATTGAGCGAGGTGTACCAGTGCCTCAATATGGTTCTGCAATCTTGTGGCCATCACTTTTGTCAACAGTTTAAAATCTTGGTTTAACAAGGATATAGATTGATACGACTCACAATAGACTTCGGGTTTCCCCGGTTTCGGGATTGCTGAGATTATGGCTTTGGACCAAGACCTATGGAGTTTATTCTCCTCCAGGACTGAGTTCATCACTACAGCTAGCTTTGGGACCGGTATTTTTCAGAATTTTTTATAGAATTCAGCAATTCAGTGGGGTACCTGTCTGGTTCAGGGGATTTACCTGATGGGAGTTGAAGTATAATGGAGGTAAGCTCCTGTTCAGTGATCAGGGCCGATAAAGCCTGTTGTGCCTCTACTGGTAGTCAAGGGAGTGACAGGTCCCTTAAAAAGTGTTTTGCTCTCTCTGCAACCTCCTGTGGATGTTTGTCCTCTGGGTATAGGCTTTTATAATACCGCATAAATTGCAGGGCTATGTCTTGTGGCGGTATCCAAATTTCGTTAGGCTGATTCTTGTTTTAGATACACTGAACATATCTACTAGCCTGGGTTTTCCTAAGCTGAACTGCGAGCAGTTTAGTTGTTCGGGCCCCCCCCCCCATAATATGTTTGGTTGGAAAATCTCAACATCCCTTCAGCTTTCCTGTTTTCCAAAGCCTGCAGTTCCGTACAGGCTTTGGTGAGTTCCCTTAGAATCCTGGGATTAGTGGGGCATGGCACAGTTTATGTCTAGCTTCCCATTCTGATATTTTATTTTTAATCTCTATATATTTTTTGTTTGTGCTTTTCTTTTTGGCAGCCGTGAAACTTATGATCTGTCCCCTGATTACCACTGTCATGGTCTCCCACCAGACTAGTGGTGAGCTGTCTGCGAGGGGGGGGGAGTCAGCTACTAGATCCCGTACTGTTTGAGTTATTTGTTGAAGGAAGTTCTTGTAATTTAACAAAGAGACATTCAATTTCCATAGTGATTTTTTAATTGCATTGCCCCAATATAATTTAAGAGAAATCGGAGCATGGTCCGACAATGTTATGGGGTGTATTGCAGAGGCTATGCACACATGGAGATCAGATTTGTGGTTAAAAAAACATGTCCATACGTGACTATGATTCTGAGCTGCTGAATAGTATGTATAGTCCTTTTCTCTGCCATGCAGTGATCTCCAAATGTCCACCAGCCCCCACTGTTCCAGCAGAGCCCTCAATTTCCTCATAGCTAATTTGGCTGTGGAAGTTTGACCAGAGGAATGATCCACTGCTGGACACAGGACTGCGTTGAAGTCCCCTCCTATTATAAGCTGACCCTCTGTTAATTCTGCTAATTTGTGAAAGACTTCCGTGAAAAATTTCTCTGCTCCCACATTTGGTGCATAGACATTTATCAAATGTAATAATTTATTCTGTATCCTGCCCGAGACTGTAAGTAATCTCCCCTGAAAAGCCTCTTCTACCTCTTGAATTTGAAAAGGGCTATTCCTTTTGAATAATATGGCCACTCTGGCCTTTTTTGCCGAATCGTGTGAGGCTGCTTAAGCATGACCCACCCATGAACTTCTAAGTTTTAAATGTTCCTGGGGACTTAAATGTGTCTCTTGTACAAGAGCTTTATCACAATCCAAGTGCTTGCCAACAGCCGTGTCTGCTTAATAGGAGAATTTATACCTTTAGCATTATACAATATAATATTTAGTTGAGTCATTTTAGTACCTGCAAATTAGCCACTGTTCCCCTTAATTTTGACCTTGTAATACTCCAGGTCATGTTCAAGTTGAGCTTATTACCTTTTTGAACCTCTGCTACTCTCATAATCTGACTATTAAATTTCTTTAACACTCCACAGTAATAAAAACATTGAAGACCATTAAACAAATAAAAATCTTTGTCACAAACAGGTGACTTTGAACAAGCAACAGGTAGTTCCCTACAATCATCAAGAACTATAAATATTTAACAACAGAACCGTGAACTATGTATTTTTGTAAAATTCTATTCACACTTCCTAGACTTTACCTGCCTTACCTATGACAGGTATTTAGTATTTGTAATCCCCCGTTTGTCAAGATCTTACACTGGGGCTGTTTGTGTGCACTTACTCCACTTATTTAAGACGTCATTACCCCAGAGAGCCCACCACTTCACCCCTTCATATCATTCCCCTCCATAAGTTGAGAGAGAAAAAAGCTCTGCTCCACCCCTTTCTCCCCAAGCAACCCATGTGTCTGATCCCTATGCGAAATAACTCTGCAATGTCCCCTATTTATATTTCAGCCTTCCCTTCCTTCATTAGATTTCAAACTGCCCCATTTTCTTATATCTGCAGTTAAATGAAAGTTTCATTTTGAAATACCTGGCAGAGAATTATCTGCAAATATGTTATGCTAATGCCCACTTTAAAATAGAATAACAGGTGCATAAATTGGGAGGAACCATCTGCTGCTGGTGAACCGCCTTCTCCTCTTCCCTTCGATTGCTCTCATTGAGAAAAAACATTCCTCCCTTGTCTCTTACCAACCAACCCACCCTTTCATTGTGCCAGATTTTATAGCTGTCCAAATGTTAGTTTGATACAGTCTTTTTGTTGGTGTTAGATACTCTGAGGTGGACTGGGTGATGCTAGTCTGTGCTGGAGTCCCCAGGCCATTCGAGACAGGCTGATGCAAAAAGGCTCTTCCTCACAGGGCATCATCTTTCCCACTTTTAAGAAAAACAGTACCTTATGTATTGTACAAAATCACCTCCTCTGCGATTCAGATGAGGAAAGGGTCGCAGAAAGTCTCTGGTTCCTGTGATCTGATCGTTTCAGCAATTTTCAGATGTCAACTGCGGTCGTCTGCGGAATGGAACCGGGTAAACCTCTCTTTGTGCTTTCATTTCTAGTGATGGTGGACCAGGCATCCATATGTAGCTTTTTCTCCAAAAGTTCTGCTTCCATGTCCGGCATCTAGATACCTAGTTCCTTCAGCGGGGGGTCTTCCACCAAAGAGGGAAATGTTCTTATTCCGGACTCCAAATGGATTTTCAGCCGAGCTGGGTACAGTACTTGGGCTCGTATGTCTTTCTTAGTTTTAAGGTCCCTGACAATGTCTCTAGCTTATTGCCTCTCTGCCTGAAGTGCATTAGAGAAATCTTGGTCGAAATATATGGAAGCATCATGATATTTTAATTCTTTGTGATGCCAAGCTTCCTTTAGTAACCATTCTTTACTCTGATAGTACACCAGGGAAAGGGGAAATTGTTTAACCAGGAAAGGCACACTAAGCCAGAGCTTGTTTCCAGGTGCTACATGGGAGCACAAGGAAGATAAGTGACTTGCTCAGGGTCACACAGTATGCAAGTAGAAGTAGTGGGATTCAAACCCAGGTCTGGTCTGCTGGATGTCACCAGATTTGCAGCTCAGAGCCTTAGACCACTGCGCTATACTGCCTATACAGACTATCTGAATTATGAGGGAGCTGGGTCTTGCATTTGGGTCTGTAGGTTTGGCAATCAACGATCTGTGTGCTCTGCCGATTCCAAGATTTAAGTCTGAGGGGACCTATAAAACAGAGTGGAGCAATTGCTGTACACAACTGGCTACTGTGGCAAATCCCTCCTCCTGGCCCTCTGGAACACCATGAATCCTAAAATTGTTCTGGTGGGATCTGTTTTCTAGATCCTTCATTCTCTGCTGTGATTCTTGGTCCCTTTGTAGAAGGTAGAGGAGCAAGCACCCATTAGTATCCTGGGCCTCAGTAAGTTCGGTGATTTTTGTGGCATTATCTGACACTTTCTGGTCTAAGGTATGGACATCTTTTCTGAGGTTGACTAAATCAGAGTCGATTTTATTTACAGTTTTTAATATCTGGTGTAGAGTACTGGCTGTTTTATTTGCCAATTCTGGTTCTTCCTCATCGAAGTCTATTGATGAATCTGATGCCAGACGGTGCGGGGGAAGCTCAGTTAGGCCATCCAGGGTCTTGCCTAAGATTAGTTGCTTCATTTTGTTCGGCGCCACCACTGATTTTTAACTTTTTGGTCAATGATTTCCCCGTCATCTTTGACAATTGTAGGGTCTGTCGATTCTTATGTTGGTGATTCGAAAGGTAAGGATTCAATTAGATTGCTGTGGGGTTGTGGAGGAGCTCATCAGGTTAGCTTGTGGCCATGTCTGTGACGTCACCAGAAGTCCTGCTGACAGGGCTTTGGGAATCATTTGTTGCATGTCTGGTGTAGTAAACCAACTGATAATCATTGTTATCAGAATCAGTGTCACTCTTTGTTTCAGCAGGATGTACTTTTGCTGGTCTCTTGCTCTGTGATTTGGCTTGTTTTTGTTTCGGCTGACTTTGTGGAAGTTCTTCAACAGGTAGAAAATCACAAGGAAGTAGCAAATTGCGATGTAAGATTCTGGTCTGACCTCTACTGGTTTCTGGCTTCACTTCATAAACTGGACTATCATCACTTTTCCTCTTGATCAAAGCATGGACTTCATCCTCCCAGAAGGATTAAAGTTCTCCTGGACCTCCCATCTCCCTTAGATTCTATACTAATACTCTGTTCCCAGGTTGAAGATCAGCACCATAGATTTTTCTATCATAGTATGCTTTCCCCCGTGCTGCTTCTTTGGACGGTGACTTTGATGCAATCTGATAAGCCTGTGCCATTCTTTTCCACCAGGTCTCTACATAGTCCTGCTATGTTCCCTGCTTACCTTCTGGATTCAGATCAAAGATGATGTGGACAGGAAATTTTGGAGATCTTCCAAATAGTAAATAGAATGGTGACAATCCTGTGGCTTCATTGCTCGTACAATTACATGCGTGAACTAGTTTAAAAAGGGAATTCTGCCAGTCAGATTTTTCATCTTTTGTCAAAGTTTGTAACATGGCTAAAAGAGTGCAGTTGAATCTCTCAACTTGTCCATTTCCCTGAGGATGGTAGGGCGTAGTATGTGAATACAGAATTCCACAGTGCTTCTCTAGCCTTGTAAACAATTGGTTTTCAGACTGTTTCCCCATATCATGGTGACTTTTTGTAGGGTAACTAAATAGTAGAACAAAGTTATTAAAGATCTTATCAGGAGCTGTTTTTTGCAGATTTGTTTGTGGTCGCATATGCCTGAGCAAAATGAGTGTAATGGTAGATTACCACTAAGATATATCCATAGTCATCTTTGCATTTCTCTAGATGCAGGAAATCTATTGATATCATTTCAAATGGATAGGTGGTCATAATGTTGTTCAGTGGGGTGCATGTTGGCTTGTTGGGCTTCTTCTGTTTGAGGCAACTGTAGACTTTAGTCACATAGTGTTCCACATCTCTTGCATGTGGAGCTAATAGAACCTGTCTCTGATTAAATTCATTGTTCTTTTAACTCCTACATGTCCCATCTCTTCATGGAGTTCTCTGTAGACCTGCTGGTGGTCTTTCTTTGGCAATACCAGTTGGAAACGGGATGCAGTCTTTCTGTATAGGATCCTAACCTTGTCAAGATGCAGCTTTGTCCACTCCTTTAGCAGTGCCGTGGAGTCGTGATGCTCACCGTGTCTGTTTCTCCTCTTTGGCTGTAGGCTTTGAGCTTTGCATTGTAGTACCTGGCTAATCACTGAATCTTCCTCCTGAGCACTCTTAAGGTGTTTTCTAGGTATTGGTTGTCTTGTTGCTGTGATATTACCCACATTCCCTTGTGTTAATTCTAGGGTATTGGCATCTGTCGAAACCATCCATGGTGTCTGCTTCTCTTACTGTGCATTTGTTGCCAGCACCCTACACTTATAACCTTTGGATGTACTTCTTTTGAACACTGTTGCATGCATTGTTCAATGTCTAAGGGTATTCGGGACAACCCATCTGCATCTGCATTTGCTCATCTTGGATGATACTTAATATTAAAACAGAAGTCAGCTAACTGTGACACCCATCCGTGCCTAGTGGCATTGAGTTGGGCTGTTGTGCAAACGTAAGTCAGTGGGTTATTGTCAGTATAGACTAGAAATGATGGTGCATAGTACAGGTGGTCACTGAATCATTCACAAATTGCCCATTTGAGGGCTAGGAATTCCAGTTTTCCAGAATGCATGTGATAATTTTTTTTCGGGGGGGTAAGAGTCCTTGAGCCATAAGCAATGACTACCATTTTGTTGTTCTGTCACTGATAAAGCACTGCTTCTAAGCCTTCTTGGGAAGCATCACAGTGGAGGACAAATGGTTGATTAAAGTCAGGGTACCTTAAAATTGGTGGGTTTGACAGGTGATCAATAAGTAGATTGAGGATCTCTTGGTGATGTTCTGTCCAGACGATTGGCTGTCATGGTGAAAGCTGACCTTTACCTTTACTCTTTTCATGTGTTTTCCAATGTGTACCTGGTGCCCATCTTGATGTCTGTTTGGGTGGTTCCTGTCCTTGCATCCCATCTGATGATGCTGACAGTAGCTCATACAGTGGCTAGGCTATACGTGAGAAATCCTGTATATAAGGTCTATAGTAGGATATTCACCCCAGAATCCTCATGAGCTCACCTACTGTGGCTGGTTTCTTCTGTTTAAGGGCTTGCACTGGTGCAATTTCTGCTGGGTCCATTGAATAGCCTTCTTGGAAACTACAGACCTGTTAGTTTAACCTCAGTGATAGGGGAAAATGATGGAATCACTTCTGAAGGAAAGAATTGTCAAGTACCTAGAGGCCAGAGGGGCACAGGACCCAAGGCAGCATGGATTTACAGCAGGAAGGTCATGTCAGATGAATCTGATAGATTTCTTTGACTGGGTGACCAAAGTGGTAGATCAGGGAGGGGCTGTGGACATGGCCTACCTTGACTTTAGCAAGGCATTTGACACAGTCCCACACAAAAGATTAATATACAAGTTAGCCAGCCTGGGAGTGGGTCCCAAGATGGTAGCCTGGGTAAAGAATTGGCTGGAGAACAGGGCACAGAGGGTAATAGAAAACAGAGTCAACTCTGAAGAAAGGGGGGTTACTAGTAGGATACCACAGGGTTCAGTACTAGGACCAGTCCTCTTCAGTGTCTTTCTAAGCGACATTGCAGAGGGACTGGAAGGAAAAGTATGTCCCTTTGCAGATGACACAAAGATCTGCAACACAGTTGATACACACGGTGGGGTGGAAAGGATGAGAAGGGTCTTGGCAAGGCTGGAGGAACAGTCAAATGTATGGCAGCTTAGAGTCAATGCTAAGCAGTGCAAGGTAATGCACCTGGGAAACAAAAACCCAGGGGAAAAGTACACAATGTGTGGTGAGATACTGACAACAACAAAAATGGAAAGGGACCGGGGGTAGTCATATCAGATGACCTAAAAGTGGGCAAGCAATGTGAGAGGGCAGTAAGGAGGGCTAGGGGGATACCGGGATGCCTAGCAAGAGGCATCACCAGTAGAAAACAGGAAGTTGTTATCCCTCTGTACAGACAGCTGGTGAGACCCCATCTGGAGTACTGTGTGCAGTTCTGGAGACCAAATCTCCACAAAGAAATAAACAGAATGGTGGCAGTCCAGAGCAGGGCAACTAAAATAGTGCAGGGTCTGCACCAGAAGACATATGAAGAGAGACTTAAGAAGCTTACTATGTATAGCCTCGAGGAAAGGAGGGAGAGGGGAGACATGATAGAAATTTTCACGTACCTCAAAGGAATCAACAAAGTCCAAGAGGGTAGCATCTTTCAGAAAAAGAGGTCTGCAAGAACAAGAAGGCACAATTTGAAGATAGAGGGGGGCTGTTCAGGGGTAATGTAAGGAAGTATTTTTTCACAGACAGGGTTGTGGATGCATGGAATGGCCTTCTGGAGGAGGTTGTGGAGTCAAAAACAGTGGAGGAATTCAAGAATGCATGGGACAGTCATAAGGCAATTCTAGGGGTTGGGGGTAGGAAGAAGTAGGCTGTTGATTAACTGGGATCTGCAGCTTATCCATTAGGTAGGGAAATGGGCAGACTGGGTGGGCCTCTGTCATCAAATTCTATGTTTCTATGTTGTGATACAATCTTTCCAAGAAACCGGACCTTTTCTCTTGAACGGTTCACACGTTTTGGCTGTGAGCTTGATGCCATGCTGCTGGTATCTGCGCAGAACTACCTGCACATGTTCCACATGGTCTTCAAAGGTTTTGCTGTAGACCAGTTTATCATCAAAATATGGCTGGCAGATCTCATCCTGGCGACCAAACAGGCACTCTTCCATACATCTATGGAACGCTGCTGGGGCTGAGCTCAGGCTGAATGGGATACGGACCCATTCATGTAGACCCCATGGTACTATAAAAGCAGTTAAAGGCCGACTTTCCTCATCCATGAATCCTTGATGGTATGCCTTTCCTTGATCAAGGACTGAGAACCAGGAGCTCCCAGTTAAGCTGTCTAGCATGTCCTGTATTCTGGGAATAGGGTGTCTGTCTGATACTGACTTCTGGTTTAGCTCACCGTAATTACAACAGAGTCGCAGACTCCCGTCCTTCTTTCTGATGCAAATGACAGATGAAGAATATGGTGGTTTTGATCTTGTTATCATCCTCTGTTCAGTAAATATTGTAGGTACTCTTTCACTTCTTTATGCAATGGCTTTGGTATTGACATATGTTTTTTGTACTGGGGTACTATCCTTCAAGTTAATGAGCATTTTTAATGAAGTAATACATCCTATATCTGTACTATCTTTTGAAAAGGCTTTGTGGTCTTCCCTTAGCATGCATTGTACTATTTATTGTCTTTTGTGCCCCAGTCAGGTGATCCAAGGGTACTGGTGGATCCTATCCTTCAGAACTGTTATCAACCTCCTGTAGTATGTCATTTGGTTGCTGTTTTATCTGTATCTCTGGGTTCCTGGTGGTGCTGCTGTCCATCTTGTGGTTACTCAGATTATATACTACATGCCCCACTGGCTTGACCTCTGCAGGATATATTGCTTTCAGCAGTTGAACTTGGCCCAGGGTTGTTGGCTGGTTTATGGTGATATCATGTTTGATATGATTTACCACTGGGATGGTCACTTTGGATGAGGTGCCCCTTTTTGCCGTCACCAAAACTTCACTGATACGTAAATCTTCTGGCCAATGAGCACTTTCCTCTGGTACAAACAACATTTTCTGTTCTTTCTGCAGTGGTCTTGTATGCACACAGAACTCTACACCAATAATCTGACCTGCTGGAATGACCAGGAACATCCTGCCTCCTCTGACTGTATTACCAACAGTGTCAGGATTATCTGTTTGCATTAACTTTACTAATGGCCTTTGCTTTCTTTGGTTGCATGGAGAATGCCAAGCTAAATGTATTAATGATGCTGTGAGGAAGCTTTTTCATCTCTGCTTCGCTCTGGCCCATTATAAGTTTCTCAATCACATTAAAGCCAATGATTGGCTCCTCAGCTACAGTACACTGAGGTCACTGGACTCCAATATTGGCACTATGAATTCTTTCTGTAGATCTTTTCCCAGATATAGCCGGAACTGTACCTCAATCCACTCAAGAAAGGGAACCTCGGTCTGATTTGCTGCCTTCCCACTCAAAGTTCCCAGGCCGAACAATTCTTCTACTTCCCTGAGTTTTGTGTAAGAGAGGGGCCTCTTTCTCCAGGGTTCATTGATCAGACTGGCTTGTGCCCCAGTGTCGCATAGGGCCTATACAGCATACCATCAAAAAAGCACTGGCTCATGCACCTTCTTCCATTAAGTTTAAAAGTCTAGAATGATGTTTTTGGCCAAGGTGATCAATATTGCAGCAATCAGACATGGCTGTGTCACTGAAGCATGACAGTTTCTGTGTTGCAGCAGTGAGTTCTAGTTGTTTTACAGAGTGTTTGATGGTATTTCCAGTGTGACCTCTGACACCATTTTGAGCAATATAGAGCCATATGGCACCCGAGGCATACACATAGTCTGAGGGAGTCTCCTTGTTCTTTCTTGCAGTTCTGACAATGGGGGGACACTGGTTGCGGATAGGTTACTGCCTGCCCCGTGGCAGCAACCCCTTCCCATTTCCCTGATGCTGTCTTGATGCTCAGCAACTCCTAGAGAGGTGACCCATCTGGCTGCATCTGTAGCAGTGGGTACAGACATCTCCCTTGTCAGCCTCCTGGCATACCTTACAGCCTTTCCCTCTGACCTGCCTCTTCATGCCTGGCTGGAACCCCTTGGGTAACTTATCTGTTTTTCTCGATAGTGGCAACTAACATTTTTCTCATTTCTGCTTGCTGTGCCCTCATTTTCTGCATCACATCCTGGAAACCTTGATCTGGTCTTTTTTCATCAGTTGACACCTCTTTTTACTTTCAGCTTTCAATACGGTTTGGTCCCTCTTCTTCCCGTGCTCTGTCAACTGAGCTATGTCAGTGTTCTCTGGTACACTCTGACATTGGGGCATGGCATTCACCTGCACTTCTGTCTGTATCTCATTTACCCTTGGACCTTTATTTATTGAATTTTTCTTAAGCTTTTGCTGCCTTTCTTGCTCAAAACTTGCGGTTGCATTAATTTTCTCAATTAATTCCTCATCTATGACAACAGAATTGTCTAGGTAGTGTTTAATCTGGAATTTGATATGCTCACTTAGCAGTCCAGTCCCCACAGATCTCAAAAATGTATTTTGAATGAGACTGGGGCTATATTGTTCCTTGGACCCTCTCTCTCAAGATTCAAACAGTCTGTCCTTCAGTTCACTAGCCCTAAACAAAAGGGTTTGAGGGGACTCCTGTGGACCTTGGGAGATGATAACCAGTCAGTGGTATAGGTCATAGGTACTTTCTTCCTTATAGTGTCCTTTCAATATCGTTTTCAGTTGTGTGAGGGTTAGATCACTTTTAATTTTCAACATGTCCCTGATATTAAGTCCTGGACTAATTGCTTTGATAACTGCTTCAATTATGTCTGCCTCTGTATGCTCCTTCTGAAGACCTATATCAATTTGGTGCATTAAGTTTGTGAATGACAATTGATCTTTCTGACCTCTCTCCCCTATCTGGCCAAATAGTTTAAAATCTTACCGTATTGTCACCTCTGGTATTCTCTCTGCTTTGGGTTTTGTGAATATTTCAGTTTGGACTGGGTTTAAGGCTACCACTCCAAGTCTGTCACTTAATGATTTCATTTATATCTCCCTAGCTTGTCTACAGTCTTCAAAAGAGTTCTGCAGGATTACATATTTTACTTTTAATTCTTCCAACTGAGCTCTCTCTCTTTCTGTTTGTTTTTCAGTCACGTCTGGGGATGTTGGACCCTTCTCTTGTAGCTGACTGATATACGATATTAACTTTTGCAGATAATTGCATGCTGCCTCTTCTTCCTCCCTTTCCTCAGTCTCATCCAATACTATATCTATTGATCTCATCAAAGCACATCTGATTTTTCTCTCTATTGCTTCATCACATGAGCCTGGGACTTTCATATACCTGCACACATCAATGAGCTGTTCTATATGCAACTGCAGCAGGCTTTCACTCACCCTGTCCTGTAGTTGTTCCAGTTCCATGGTGCAGACAGTAGACAACAAACTTCCTAGGCTTTGTTCTCAGATTTTAGGTTTGTCACAAGTAGGAGAATTCACCGTCATGTGTTGTCCTTTGGGTGTCTTCTCAGGGTTGGCTCGTCAAGTTTTTGTTGCACACTTGAAATGATTTATTTATTGAAATATTCAGAAAGACCTTTGAGTCAGCGACTCATTTACAAAGGTTCCATGTCATACATAAAAGGATACATGGACAGAACTTGAAATACAGATTACAGTACAATTACAAATAACAGTCAGTGATGTTAGATAGTTGTGCAGTTGTTGAGTAATAGCAAGTTTCATTTCTTAGTACAGCCATAATACTAACATACTACCATACTAACATACTAAAATGCCAGCAGAATAGGCCTAATGGTCTTTCGTGTCTGCTCGTTTGGTCAGTCCCCAACCTGGGTGCTGACCTTGCTGTCCCCCTTGCCTTCTCTGGCTTCTCCCTTCCCAGTTCCAGATATTCTTGCTGCATTGGATTTTGCTTCCAGAACCCTTCCCCTGTACCTGTCCCACCCCCTCTTAGTTACAGAGGTTCTGTAGAGGCTGATGGTCATAGGGTTTCATAGTTACAATTTGGTACTGGGAGTCCGACAATAGTTAGTTTGATAGCTGCATATGTCAATCTGGTGTCAAGGGCAGTCACATTGGCTAGGGGTATGAAGGTACTTCCGTAGCTTGGATTTATAAGGGCCAAGCCTTAATTCATTTGTTATATGACTTGGGAGGGCATTAGTCCAGGAGAGGGCCCTGTAAGTGAAGGTTCACTGGAATTGGGAAGTCCGGCCATGGAGTACCCTTAGCAGCTGCTTGTTTGAGCTGCAGGTTGTTTTGACTGGGGGAGTTGGGCAGATGATTTGGTCTAGGGTAGGTGGGGTGAGGCCTAGTAGTACCTTTTTGGTCATAAGGCAGGTATGGTACCTGATTCTGCTATCTAGGTTTAGCCAGTTTGTGCTGCTGTAAAGGGAGCAGGAGTGTGTAAAATGATCACATCCAAGGATGAGACAGCAGGCTTTGTTTAAAACAAGTCAGAGTCTGCTTAGGGTGGTGGGTGGAGCAGCATTGTAGATTAGGATGCTGTAGTCTAGCAGGGAGAGGATTGAGGAGTTTATGGTAAGTTGTAATGATTCAGGGGTGAGGCAGTGTTTGTACCTGTATAATACCCCTAGTCTGGAGCTAAGGGCTGTTGATAGGTGTAGGATATGTTAATTAAAGCTGAGAGTGGGGTCTAGAGTGATCCCTACTTTAAAGTAAATGCTTACTTTAAAGTAAGCATTTAAAGTTGCTTACTTGTTCTAATGGGGTCTGATTGGCAGTGAGGGACTGGGGACAGAGGTTCTTGAGTGGGTTCTGAGGCTGGGTGAAGAGCATGGCTTTTGTCTTATTGTAGTTGATAATAAGACGTTGGGTGGTGAGCCAGTCTTCGACTTCATGGAACAAGTGTTGGAGAGTTTGGTGGAGCTTGGGGGGTGACGGGTCAGAGGTGAACAAGACTGCATCATCTGCGTATAGGAGTAGATTTCTGGGGCATGACACTGGGAGAGAGTTGAGGTATAGGCTGAAAAGTAGGGGGCCAAGTATGGAGCCCTGTGGGACACCGGAGCGGATAAGAAGGCAGGGGGAGAGGACAGGGCCCACCTTGACTATCTGCATTCTATCGGAGAGACAGCTGGTGAACCGGGTGTCACTGGAGAAACCCGTGAAAGCCAGGGTGTTAAGCAAAAGGGCATGGTTTATGGTATCGAATGCCTTAGATAGGTCCACGAAGATGGCGCCTGTGAGGTGGTCGTGGTCCAGGGCTGAGTGGACATGGGAGGTAAATTCAAGGAGGGCGGTGGTGGTACTGTGAACCTTATGGAAACCGTGCTGCTGTCCGGATAGAAGGTTATATTTGTCAAGGTGGTCAGTAAGTTGGTCGGCAACTATGCGTTCTAGTGCCCTAGACGGAGAGGTAGGATAGAGATGGGGTGGTAGTAGTTTGTGGATGTGCGGTCACCACTTTTATGAATGGGTGTGATGTAGGCTAATTTCCAGTGGGTAGGGAATTTCCCTTGACAGAGGGAGTGGTTTAGAATGTGGGTGAGTGGGGCTGGGACTTCCTGGAGGGTGAGACGGAGAAGTCTGAGGTACAGGGAGTCGTGACTATAGTGATTTTGGCTAATAGCTTTGGTTAGGTAGGGTCTGGCAGTTTCTGGGGTAAGGACTCACAGGTAGAAGTGTGCAGCAAGGAGAAGATGCGGGGCATTATGGGCAGGTGGGGGATCAAAGAAATTAGGGGGCAGCACATGGGAGAGATCAGTGAAAGCAGTGTTAAGGGCCGAGGCTATTCTGAGGGGGTCGGAGGAGAGGCAGCCATCTATCAGAATTTGATCAGGTGGCAGGTTTGGGGCTTTGCCACAGAGTTCCTTAATGTTTTCCCAGAACTTGCGACCAGAGCCCCATGTGGAGGTTAAGGTGGCTTTGTAATAGTTCGCTTTGGCAGTGCGTATGGCCCAGGTGCACTTGTTTCGGGACTCCCGATAACGTTGCCTGTCCAGAGGCCATTGGGTCTCATTGGCAAGGTGCCATACTGCGTCACGCTGATGAAGTAGGCCTTGGAGGTGGTCCGAGAACCATGGTGCATGATTCCCTTTGGTCATTGTTTTGGTGAGAGGGGCGAACTTGTCACAGGCTGCGTTAAAGGTGTTAGTAAATAGTTCAAGGGCATGGTCCAGGTCAAGGGTGTTAGTTAGGGGTGTCCAGTCCCATTCTCTGAGGTGGGCCTTGAGTAGGGCTAGCTTACCAGGCCCTAGTTTGCATTTTTCAATAATTTTAGGTGAGTTTTTTTGGGGGGTACCAGACCAGTTGCAGAGAACTGGAGAGTGGTCACTTAGGGTGTCGGGGAGGACTTGGGTGCTGGTTATTTTGTGGGAGCATTTTGTGAAAACTAGGTCTAGTATAGGGAGGATGACCCCATGTGGGCATGTAGCCGGGTGGGGGTTTTGATGATTTGAGTGAGATCGAGAGTTGACGCCTCATTGATGTATGGGGCGGCTGTCTTGGCCAGCCAATTTATGTTGAAATCCCCCAGTAGTATTTTTTCATGCTTTGGAGGTAGGGTGGTGAGGTAGGACATGATGGCTTGGAAGGCTGGCTTCTGGTCCTTGGGAGGGACATAGGCCATGGTGAGGAGGAGAGGGGATGTTGACTTACCTAGGATTAATTTTAGGGTGAGGGCCTGAGCCCTGGATGTTAGTATGGGCAGAGGGAGTAGGTGGCCAGAGAGCAAGTCCATGAGGTAGACAGCACAGCCACCCCCTCGCTTGCCCACTCGGTCAGCGTGGTAGAGGCGGTAACCAGGGAGGTTGACTGCTGAGTCGGGGACAGATGGGGAGAGCCAGGTTTCACTCAGCACAATTATATCAGGGTGATTCTGGAGTACCCAACCCTGAAAAGAGTCCCATTTGTTTGAAGACTGCAAATGTTTAGTGAGGCGATGCGCAGACCATTTCCTGGAGATGGGTTGGATGGTGGGGAATTTAGAGGGCCAGGGTTGGGTGAACATTGCCTGTCATTAGAAGGAGGAGAATGAATGACCTGAGGTGGTTTCTGTTAGCTTGAGTAGTAGGTCTTTGGCATTTATGCTGTGCATGGTCGATGGTGGGTATTGGTAGTTTCAGAGTAAGGGGGGCAGATAGGAGGAGTAAGTGGGGGATTTGTTGTGTTACAGATGTGGAAAGAGGTTGGCCAGGGACGGGGGGGCTCCAGTGGGTTACTTGGCCCAGGAGATGGTATCCAGGGGTGGGGGTGGAGGTGTCTATGTATGTGTTGTAGAGGGGAGGGGGTGTAGATGATGGTTTATCAGTCTGGGTTTGTAAAGGCTGTGAGTTCAGATGCAGTGGGGGTGGGGTGCGGGCTGGGAGTGCCAGGCTGCGTGCTGACAAGAGGTTTAATTTTTGCATCCCATTTTTGCATTGTGAGTGGTTGGCGAAAGTGCCTGAGGAAATTGCATGAGGAGAGTGATGAGGGTAAGTGGGAGCATGGTAGGATAGAGAGTTAGGCAGTGAGTGAAAGGACTGGAGAAAGAAGAAGAAAAAAAAGGCAAGGGGACCTCTAGTGGTAGGAAAAGATAAGCTGCAGATGGGAAATTGGACTGATAGGTTATTTAACGTCATGTGACTACAAATCAAGCTATATATTCGAATGCCGACCAACGGTGGTGGTGGGGGAAGTGGGGAGCCAAACGTGTAGCGTTTGGCAGGGCAAAGTCAGTGCTCCAACAAACAAACAGTTGTAATCAGGCGTGCAGCTCCTTTAGTACCTGGGGCAATCTTTAACCTGGGCTCCGTTATCAGAGTGGGGGAGAGCTTAGCCGAGCAGCCCTCTCGACCGCTGGTATGCTGTTGAAGAGGGAGAAAGACACAGTGAATTAATAAAGGTTAGAGGTGGGAAGTTTCACTGTGGGGGTGTGGGCAGGGACTGTATCAGGAGTGCCTTTGTCTGAATACAGCTAGCAAGTTAATTTACGAAGACACCGGCTATGTAGAGGTTTAAGAATTATTTAGCAACTAAACAAACTATGCTATTCATTTTCAGTAAAAGCTGCAGTAATTTCTTAAAGGGGATTTCATGTAAAAACAAATGCAGAGGTTTAAGATTATTTAGCAACTAAAACAAACTTATGCTATTCATTTTCAGTAAAGCTACAGTAAACTTCTTAAAAGGGATTTCATGTAAAAAGCAACAGTTGGAAAGCAGAGGTAAAATAAGGCTACACTTTTTTATAGAAAATAGACTATCTCCACTGCTGGGCCGATATAATTTAGCAATATTTGAAAAAAGGCGCCAAGAATTCAAAGTCAGTGCTCCAACAAACAAACAGTCGCAATCAGGTGTACAGCTCCTTTAGTACCTGGGGCAATCTTTAACTTAAGCTCCGTTTTCAGAGTGGGGGAGAGCTTAGCTGAGCAGCCCTCTAGACCGCCGGTATGCTGAGGCAATCTTTAACCTGGGCTCCATTTTCAGAGTGGGGAAGAGCTTAGCCTTTACACCCAAGTGAGGTTATAAGTTGTTTATTAGGTCTGCAGTTACTAAAAAATAAACATTAAAGTACAGAGCATTTCTAGTCTGCTGCTCACATATTGCAAACAGAACTTTACACAACACTTTTCTGCTTGCCAGAGCCACTGCTGTACTTGAA